>CM072865.1:6883750-9775000 GCA_036937835.1 Pampus argenteus | reverse complement strand
AAAAACAAACTACATTAACCAGAGGAGATATTGAGATCCACAGTGAAAGTACAATGGGGATGTGATTATTGAAATAACATCAACAAAGCAGAGCTTCAGTCTGTACTTAAAGATTGATTGATAATTTTTACCACCATCCATCCTCTTAAAGAGCTTACTGACTGTATAAAAAGCCTTTGCTCCCAGCTGACTGAAACCCTAAAGTCATCTGAAAGTCACAGGACATCTATGGGGTTTCCAATTGCAGTCCCCAATTTAAAATGTTGCACATTTTCAAAGAACAACACATTTATGCATCATGCACAACAAGCACCAAACTGCTGTGAAATAGTTGCACACTGTAAAGTGTTTAAATAGTTACTCCATATTCTACAGAGCTCACCAAATTAAGATGTGCAACTAATTAGTTGTGGGAGACATTCGATGAGCAGCTAACATAATGACCTTTTTATTCATAGATTGCTGTGCTGTATTAAAAATAGCAAGTACGGTTGGATAGGCGCTTATTATTGTTGCACACATGACACAATTTTCACTCCTGCTCTGGTCATTATGACTACAGTTATTACCACACCAGATTCATTATAGATTACAACAGACACTATATTTATCTCAATAGGAATATCAAAAGAGCATCGTAAACATACTTTGTATGCAACGTGATCCAGTCTTATCTTAGTTTGGCTCCTGGCTGGCTTTCAGTCAGCTATACAGTGCATCAGCAATAGCTAGTTGAAAAGTCACTCACACATATGTATTTCTGCATAATGTAATGGTGAGAGTATTGCTTTGATGTGGTTGTGTATGCATCTCTGGATTGTGTGTGTGTATACTTGTGAGATCAGATTGGGACATAACTGTAATCAGGGGAATAGCAGTCAATACTAACAAGTCAATTTCTAACAATGTCAGATACCTAAAAATGTCATTTTAAGGCTATGGGAATCATTTATGAGTGAAAAACATTTTGTTCTGTCCTATTTTGGAGTCTGGACTAAATCCGGTTAAAAATAGATAAATATAATGCTTTGCAGTACTATCTATTTATAAACCATTGTATGAGTGCTATTGGGAATCAACAGGACAGATGGCTCATAGCATTATTGTCTAAGCAAAGTAAGAAAGTTTCCTGGGGACAGAAAAATGAAATGTATCACATATCATGAAAAAATAATGTTTCAGTTACTTATTACTTATTTACTTTTATAATACATTTTATTATACTTATATACTTTTATTATTTATTACTCAAATTGTGTTGCTTACTGAACACTTAAATGCAAGTTTTAATATTGTTCATGGTGATGTGACTCCACAGACCCAGGATTTCCACTAGTGAGTCCCGAGTAGGATACAGACTATGACTGATTTTGTGTTAGCCCTTTTATTAATATAATTTCCATCATCTACTTAATAGGAAAAAATCCCTTTTTATTTTTTACATCATTTTAATTGTATGCTGTATTGTTAATATATTTGTCTGCATTGGACTGCAGTGCAAACTGTACCAGCATTACACAGCATTATATATTAACAGTCAAAAGTGTCTCATTGATTGTCATTATGTAAATGTGTCTATCCAATGACCTCTTGGATTCTAGCTAATATGACAACATTAATATGGAAGACAGATCTTTATAGTATAAATAATGCGAGAGGCCATTCTTATTGATTGGACACATATGTTCATAGTGTTTTAACTATTACAGAATTCTTTCGACACTGTTTGGGGAAATAACCTGAACCCAATTTCAAATGGCAATTTGTAAGATGCAAGTTCCACAGAAATTAGATAACAGGCACAGACGCAATTACTTAAAAAAATCAACTGAGCCTTTAATGGAAGGTCGGGAGAAATAACAAGAATTGGTGACAGATCAAACCTGGAGAGGAACCTCGAAGACATTTAAGGATTCTGTAGACACGAGGAGTCCCTGAAGACTTCTTTGATTAACTGCTACCTTGTCAGCACCCCAACCTTAGTCCAAACTCAGCAACAAGAACATGTGTCCTGTTTCTAATAAAATCTTGCAGTCTACTTGTAAGTGTGACTACAAAATTAGTATCCAATTCACTATCAGTGGAGAAGCTCTGCTCTATGGTTCATATCTTTATATGATCACAGATTACAGCCTTGACATTTCCTCTACATGTTCACAAATTATAACTGAGTCATCCACAACATGAAATAATAGGAACTTTGTTTAAGCAGCTTTTCTGTTATTCATCCTCTCCTGCCTCTTTATCTCTCCCTATATCAAATTGTCACTAATTTCAACCTCCAGTTTTCTCCTTATCATCTCCTCCTAATCCTCTCACCCAAACACGCCACATTCTCACTGTGTGTTCTATTCTTCCTTTCCTTCACCTCTCTGCAACCCTTTTTACTTCACATTTTACTTTCCTGACTCTGTCATCTCTTCCTTCTCTCTCTTCTGTCTCATGCTTTCTTTTTCCATCTTCTTTTTCTTTCTGTTGTTCTGCTCGTCCTCCCTCTCTCTCTCTGTCTCTTTCTCTCTCTTCTTTGCTCCCCCTGTCTTCATTCCCCAGGGGGTATTATCTCAGTCGGAGGCAAATCTGCCCAATTATAAACCTCATCTTCTCTCTCTTGCACAAACACACACACACACGCACAATCTCCTCTCGGTCTCATGCATACACAGACGCATAAGCACAAAAACCTACCTCATTTTCCTCTTCTTCACTGTCTATTTCATTGCTTCCCAACACACACACACTACATGCTCACACACCACCCTTCTCCACCTCTCTCTGTCACACCTTAAAAAGCCAATTATACACACTTCCTCCCTTCTCCTCTTCTCTCCTCCTCCTCCCCATCTCCCTTCTCTCTTGCCATCGCCACACTGATCTAGAGTAAACCACGATGAAAAGAGGGGAGAACGAGGAGAAGAGGAGCCCAAAATAGAGGATAGGGGAGAGGATAAAATTGAAACAGAGGAAAGAAAGGAAAGGAGATAAGGAGGCAAGATTTGAGCTAAGTAGAATACACTGTAAAGGTGGATAGTAGGAGGAGAGGAAATCGAGGAGAAATGGAGAAGTTATTAAAGCAAAGGGCAGTGAAGTAAGAGGAGAGAGAAGAGGAGGGGAGAGAAGAGGAGAGAAGAGGTGAGGAGAGGAGATAACAGAGAGAGGAGGGAGGAGAAAGGAGAGAGGAGGAAGGTGGGGAGGAGGAGAGAAGAGGAGAGGAGGAGAGGGAGATAGCATTAATTACAAGGCTAGTATTAGTGCTCGGTTGACAGTTTCTTGAGAGCTGATTGGACGGTAATGATGCTGACTACTGAACTGTTGCACTGCTGACCGAATGGAAATGGAGGGAGAGGAGCAGTTGATGGTTGATGGTTTTGGTGGCGGTGGTGGTGGTGGTGTGGGGGGGTGTTTTCAGCTGTGAGTTGTAATTACAGTGTTGAACTGTGGATACATACACATACACACCGTTGCAGCATTCTTCATTGAATACATCATCTCTAATGCTAGATTTAGGCTGCATCCCTACAAGCTTCATACCTACTCCTCTCTTTTAACCCCAGTCTTAATCTTAATCCCATACTGCCCTTTTGGGGCCAAAACTGGCCTTAGAGACCTATGTTCAAAACATTCCTCAGTATAAGAGGGTACACACAGCACAACACAACAAACATTTTTATTGCATTATTTATTTTTCCTTTACATTTATATATAAATGTAATGTATATATATTATATTGATTATATTTTATGATATTAAAAATGTAACTTTTAGGACTCCCTTTGTGCCTGTGTCTGAACAGACAAGTAGTCTGTGGTCCCAGAGTTCAGATGTTCCTACCACTTCGTTTTCAGTGATCCTGTTTGGAGTGGCACCTAGTCCAGTGCTCCAATCCAGACAATATAACTGGGGACTGAAAATACTAATATTTGGCCAGCCTGTCAGTCAGGGTGGCTGGGATTCTCTGAACAGCTTCTGCCTCTTGTTGTTGTTATTAAAGATTGTTATATATCTGTTGTTTGTGAAACTATTAAGAGGTACTTGTTAGCTACCTGGGGACTGGGCCAGGTACAGATTTTTGTTAATTACTAATAACACACAATGAGAATTTCCTTTGTTAGACACACTAGGAGCAGGGGTGCTATTTTGACTGTTTTGTGGTTTCTGGTTAAGTAAGAATTAGGGTTAGGTTTTATTTTTATTTTGGTTTCTTTTAGATAAAGTTCATTGTAGCTTGTATTTTAAGAGTCCTTAACAGCACCTTCAGGCTCTTTCCCCTCTGTAGATCTAAGTCCCTTGTAAATAAATGTACAACTTTATTTTACCTACTAGATCTGATTTTATGTTGTTCTTGTATTATTTTTCTATTATTATTGAGTTTCAGGACAGCTGAAGAACAAGAAGCATTCCACGCACACAAGGTTGTTGACCAGAAAAAGCATTATGCTGCAGCAAAACAGCAGGCTGGAGAAAAGCAAGATGTCAACAAGTGACAAGAGCAGAGTAGACACCAGCACAATGTGCAGTAATGCAGTAGTCAATGACAGACAGGCCTCTCGACTCACGTAACTTAACAATTTACCATGACTGCAAGTAACCTAGCATAGAGTGCAAGAGACACCACAAAAAGGCAACTAGAAAAGTATGTAAAGATTTCTTTCTCAAATCATCCTTCCATACTGTCAGCAGACATACAGTACCTTGTTGGTAGAGTGGCTCCAGGTCCAAGACTGTGTCTCCACTAAGATTACACAGCAAGGCGACTGCATTCTGTACCATCCCACTGGAAATATTACTACTTTTAGCCTAAAGAAAGGAAGATAGAAGTATAGGGATAACTATTTTATAGGTTAGGTTACAATGTGTTACATTTCAAATTAACCCATAGTTATAGGAATGCTATTAAGCATTTTAACATCTAACATCAAACAAAATGTGATGCCTTGGTATAGAAAGTCAAGGTATGAACTAGACTTCCACATACTGTCAGCTCCAAGTTTATTAAAAGTAACAACACAAAAGTAGTATAATTTATGTTGTACACATTCATCAAACATTAAATTCACAACACAATAAACAGCTTTTTTCATACCGCATAGCAATGGCTGCATCAACTAATCAAAGAGGACAGGAGTGGAAAAGAGTTTAAAGGAGTCTGCCAATTTACTTTAAATTTCTGTATTTAATGGTTAGGGTCAGTTTTAAGGCTCCAGGGAATGAAGGTCCTTTACAAATATAGTAATGTCAAAATGTGAGTGTGTGCATGTGTGTCCTTTGAGGGATCAAAGAGTTACTGACTTGTTATATGAAACCCAAACATACATAACTTACTAACAAAATCAACAAGCTTTGAATCTGTTTTGAGAACATAAATCGTTCAACACACTGGACTGATAATATGATCACCTAATATAATCTACAATATTTGGTCTTTTTGTTGTTATTACAGATCAGTTTAGGAGCTTGTAACATATTTGGCAGATGTTCCTGACATTTATTCTGTCAGAAGAAGAAACATATTGACAAATATGTCTTAACATGCAAGACACTGAGAAGAAGTAGATGTTATATCAGAGAATAATCTTATATTCTACTTACTGTGAAAATTAGGGCACAAGGCTGAGTAAAGAAACAAATTGAATATGTCTATTAGAGGATGGTGTAGTTGTAGTTGTGACCTGTGATAATGGATTGGTTTTGAAGAGAAACAAGGAACAATCTTTCACATCCTCTTTTCTGCTATTCTTGTCTCCTCGCTTTCTCTCTTCTCCTCCTCTGCTTTCCCTCCCGTTTCTATCTCCTTTCTCTTGCTCTCCTTTCTACAAGCCATTCTCTCCTTCCTCCTAATTCACTTCTCCTTCTCTCTCCTGCCCTCATTTCATTATTTGATCCTCTCTGAGATACACCAGCTCTGCCTGCGGGGTCTGTACGCATCAGTGTGATCTGTGTATGGGCTGATAAGCCAGGCTTGTACTCATCATGTGCAGTAGCCTGAGGCTGAAGACAATGACACCAATTTGCACCTCAGACAAACTTCCTGTCTGTCACTAACAACAAATGACAAAGCTAATTTATTTTGATCTTTATAGACTGATAAGCCATAAAGGACTACTGTGTACATCATTAAAACCCTTAACTCGACAATGAGCCTGACAGAAAACCAACATGAAGTTCAACTTTACTGTCCTGAACCATTCATATGTGACTGGAGTTACAGATTAAGTATTCGGCAACACTTAAACCCAGAGTGAATTCAGCTTTGATGTTAGTACCTACAGTATGTTTAAGTGAGGCCAGATTTGTAACAGTCTTCTGCCTCCTCTGGCACAGCAACCAGCCAGTTAAGAACCCTGGTCTAACTGGCTTCCTGAAGTGCTTTCATGTCTGTGGTAGAACTACTTCATCATCTAGACAAATACAATTAGGTGTATTTCTCCATGACACGTGTGATCACCACTGACTGGTATAATCAATCCAGATCAGAGTGTTTCAGGCAGTATAATTCAATTCAAACATGTGCAATATAGACGGCACTAATGGATCCCGACATGGCCGGTTCAGTCAGGAGTAAACAGTCAGGAGAGGTGTTAATCAGGCTGTTGGATAAGAGTGTTTAACATTCTGCATCAGCTAGTCGGGGCTGGACAGGCAGCCATGCACAACACTGATCATTTAGTGAGTGCGCATATGTGTGTGTGTACTGTGTGCCTAATTGTTTGCTGCCGTGCAAGTGTTTGGGTTTGGTGAAAACTGTGCTATGTTTCTTGGTGGGTGCATTAGACTGTGTGTATTGCATGAAGGATCAAGTGAATAAATTGTTTACTGGAAACAGTGTTACGCTTTACTGATAACGGACAAGTGCTGGGTGTTTGTGTGTGTGCATTTATGTGCATGCGATCTTAATAGTGGGGTTCATATTCTCACTCTATTAAACCTTCCTTCACTCTATGGTTGACCTGCCAGTCAATTACAGAGGTCCTCTAATAGGTCACCCCACTCTGTCTAATTTACATAAATACATCTGTAAGGGTTATATTGAGTGAGTGAGAGCGAAAAGAGAAGGAAGGAGGCAGAATATAACTGAACTGAGATAAAATAGATGTTTATTGAGATCTGCTGTATATATCTGATATTATTTGTATTGGTTATTTTTGTTATATTTTTGTTGTTATATATATTATATATTCTGACATTTTTTTATTTTCCTTTTTTAACATTTGTGAAATAAAAATAAATCTAAAAAAGTAATCTTATTAATTAAGTAAGTAGCTGACTGACAGACTTCCTGATTTATTAAGTGACTGAATGAAAAAGTGATTAATTGATCGGCTAAATAAAAATAGAGATTAGTTTCTTACCATAATGAGTTGAAACACTGTTGGTAGGATCCCGCTTTGTTTGATTAACCTGAGAAAGAGAGAGAGAAAATACATATTGACGCAAGGGTAGAAGACAAGGGTGAAAGATTAATTCAATTTGCAGGCAATTCACTGCACAGTTCACACATGCTAACACACAAGTGTGCACAGACACACAAACCAGGCTTTTTCATCTTCATTAAGATTGTAGTTCCACTACGATGACTCCTGTCTGGTACCAGTGGAATTGGGGAGAGAGGAGAGACTATAAGAGGAGATGCAATGAGAGCAGATGAAGTGAGAGGAGATGAAAGAGGAGAGGGAAGGACGAGGGGAAGAGGAGATGAGAGTTAAGGAGAAGACGAGGTGAGAGAAGATTACATTTGGTGACAAAGAGAAAAGAACAGGATGATTAGAAGAGAGGGGAGAAGATTTGGACAGAGAATAGGGGGAGGACAGAGGAGTGGTGGAACAAATAACATAGGAGGAAGTGGAGAGTGAAAAGAAAAGAGTGATGTGGATATATCCACAGAGAAAAACTAAGAGAGAGATGGATGTCTATATTGGAAATGTCATTCTGTCTGCTTACTGATTAAGGTGCTTTGATTCACAACCAATTACTGTGTGGTTGGAATCTATGTCTACACACATACACACATCTTATATATGTGTGGATGTGTGTGTCTGTTTGTGTGCAGAAAACATTCGGGCTGTAATGGGAACAAAGCCAGCTGAAGTCAAGACAGATGTTAATATGGTGAAGGTAACAAAGCCCGTCCACTGATTTAAAAATCTGTCTTCATTCTAACTATGATGTATAGCTTGTCTAACGGGCATCAAACCACTTTAAACACGCTGATTCAACAGTGTTTATCCGTTTCTGTAGAGTTTTCAGTAGCACCTTAATGAAGCAAACATTGTGTTCCACCTCATCACAAAGGTGACCTTTAAGGACTGAACTGAGACTGAACTTTAGTTAATGTGGTGTTCCTGGAACCAACTGTCGATGGTGATTTTACTGGGAGGCTGTCTTCATTTGTGAGACTAAACTAACTAACACTAAATGTGAGATATTCTGGTAGAGATGCATCTGATCAGCATAAAAAGCCAAATATTAGTGTTAGACTCCCTCATATATTCTTACTTTCCTTTTCTACTGCTTTTGTCTTTTACTGGTAAATTGTCTACTTTATATTCTGTGTTCTTATCATTTCTTTGTTTCATCTGATTACTTTTACTTCAACCTACTTTTCACACATAAATAAATAACAATTTCATTTTATCTTAATGTGTGTTAAGAGCATATTTCTCAAGCCATTAAACCAAACTGGAAAAGTAATTTTTCTAGTCTTCAGTTAGTTTTGGGGATGAATTTTACCTTCTTGGTTTTAGTTAGTTGTACTAGAACCCAGTATGGTCTCCTGCTGCTGCAAGATATTTCAAAAATCAAACTGTTAGACTGAGATAATACTTTGGCATGTCCATTACCTTTGTCTTGTTAGTCTTTGATCAATGAGATATTTTGACACTAAGAACACTATTGCATAATGGATGTTTTTGGATCATTTTTTTATTGTTGGGGTCAGTGCTGACATTTATTGGAAATATGTCTCTCTGCAGTTGAATAGTGACTCTGTTTCCATCCCCAATACTGAGAACACTGTCTATACCAGCAGGTTGCTTATAGAAACATGGAGTTGTGGACACTGACTACTGTACTGTATATATCTGTGGTAGCTGTTCCTTTCTTGCCATGCTGAATGAACCCAGAGATCAATCATGTAATTCATATGTAGTTCTGTACCATATGTCAGGTCTTTTATGAAGGGGTAAATGTGTGTGTTTGTGTCTGCGGATGTGATGGATGACCTTCCATTATGTAGGTGACAAGCTGAGAGAGATGAGAGGACAGGGCAGGCCAGCACGACATTATAAACTGAACCACCTTTATACTACCAGCCATACATCAACAGACACTGTGGATCAGGTATAGAAACTGGGGCACAACAAAAGGCCATTAATAGACCAAACACAGATGAGACAACCCGTACTGCATTAGTCATACATCATCAGTATGAGCTTCATAATAGAAAATATAAAAGTAGCATGTCATGGATTACTACTAAACTAGGTTAACCTCTGCTCTATAAGTCATATATTTCTGTTGACATAAAACTTCTTCTAAGCTATGTTTGAAAGGGCATTGTGGATATTTACATTTAAAGTGAAAAGATGATAAGCACCAGGTTATGAGGTTACAGCAGCCAGATGTCAAATTAGTCAAATTAGCCTATATCACAAGGCATTGGAAAGTTCTTCCCAAGAATATAGTTATTCATAAGTGACACACCTTAATGTTTTTTGTGACATCTAAAGAAAACATTTTAAATATTTTTTCATGCATTTATTCACACCTGAGAGCAGCCCAGTAAAACAGACTGTTTACATCCAATTACAATATTTAAACATGTGAAAACGAACAGTGTGGTGTTAGCACCTAATGATTCCACTTTTCTCTGGCATAGAAAGACTTGTGTTGCAATTTGATGATGTAATAATTTTGAAATGTCTATGGTAAGCTATTAACTCATGATGAAAGAAAAAAAAAAGAAATTGTATGAGTTATTTAAGATAAAAATGTTCTACAATCACCATACAGCCAACCAAGTTAAACTAAGACAGGCACTACCTCATACTTAGTTGACAATCATGACATGTGTGAGGGGGTTAAGATACTGCCTTGCACACACACACACGCACACACACACACACACACACACACACACACACACACACGTGTGTTACCGTACAGGAAGAGGTTCTTTGGCTAAAGGTCATAGTAAATGTAGTTGTTTGAAGGTGTGTCTGGGCTGTGATAATGCAGCAAGAGACAGCAGGCTGCCTTCCCAACGTTAATGTCCTCAATTTACCATCTAATTACCGCTCGGCTGGCTTCATAGCCACACTTATCTAACCAAGACCCAGGCAATTTAATTTCTGATTGTATAACTGCAGTGATGGAGGGAGAGTTGTGGAGAGAGGGCACAGAAAAAAAGAGAAATGTGGACTAATGTTAATAAATTAGAGATGGTGAGAGAAATAGAATGAAGGAGACAGAATTTTTTTAAAATATTGTTAATAATGTCAGAACAAAAAGAGTGAGAGGAAAAACAGAGATGTAGAGAGAAAACTGCTGACACCAATTTGAGAAGTTCACGTCACTCTACTTGTGTCAAGGAAAGAAGGGGATGAAGAGAGATGGAGGAACAGAAGGTTGGAGGCGAGAGGGGGTAATATTACTGATAAGAATAGTAGGGGCATATTCAGAACTCTGAACTCCCTCCAGGAGGGAGGGGAGAGTGGGGTATTAGTGATAAGAGGTGCACTATGGATGAAGTAGATACAATAAGTGGATGAAAGCAAGGAAGGAAATGCGGGAAGGACAAAACAGAAGGTTAAAAATCATGGTTGTTGTAAATTACTGCTCAGGATTGAGAATATGAAGGATGAAACACAAAACTATGGATGGCCTGCAATATTTGACAAGATCATAGACGGTTCCATGTTTATGTGATATAATGATAAATCAATATCAGTAATGATATAATGATTTTGCATCATTAGGCTAGTGACTACTTATTGCTACTACTTAATGCTCCTAAATCTGTCACTGGCTGACCTGCAAGTGAAACAACTTCTTGTGAGGGACATTACGCATGGTTTTCTTCTTTTATTCACTGTTTGTTCTTCAGAGATAGAGTTGGTGCATGTCTGTTTATACTCCCTCACCCACTGACCCTTCATCAACAATTTCACTCATTCCATGTTCATGTTACCTATCTCCCTATCAGTCAGTTCTCTCCCCATCTCTCTCTTACTTACTTATCCACTCCTTGCTTTCCCCATTTTCTCTCTCTCTCTCTCTCACTCTCCATTTTCTTTTTTATCCACCTCTTTCTGTCTCTGTCAACATCTCAAAAGAGAAGACAGATGACCAGAGAATCAAAAATTGCTGACAGCTGCTGTCAGAACACATCTACCAAACACAAATCAGTGCACGCGCATGCATGCACGCACAGGTGAGTCATCTCATAGTTAGACTAAGGATCAGCAGATTTTTCTACACATCATTACCTTTTTATTTTGGTGTCAGATTACTGCTAGCTCAAGAATTGTTTTTAATTTCCTGAATAGCAAATTATTTCAACATTATGCAGTAGTGCATTTTACTTTAATACAAGCAATAATTTTGGCTAAGTGTCATATATTTAAAGAGTGTGCAATACACTTTTTTAACCAAGCTCTACACGGGTAGCTAGTATATCAGCACAACATGTCAAGTCTTTACACAACCTAGCTGATACAGAACCTTATGCCTGCTACTAAACTGATTACTGATGTAAAAAACACTGGGTTTAAGAGAGGAGCACAAGGTCTTGTCGAATGTCGATCACCAGCAGTGGGGAAGCAGGTGATGGTATTAGCTGTGAAGGTGCATCAGCATCAGCTACATTAATAAATAAATGATTATTATTTGTGTAAATAAGTGCTAGTAGTGAGTGTGTGTTTGCATGTTTATGCAGGTGTATGTGCATGTACATGTGTGCATGTATGTGTGTGTGGGGCAGTGAGTAAAAAAAAACCAGCTTGTAGTGATTCACAGTGCTGAACTGTAAATAACTGGCCTTGGCATTAAAACAGTGCACACATCACCTAAAATGTGTGCCTGTGTGCATTTGTGTGTGCCTACTAGGACTGCAAAACACTCCAATACTACAGAAGCTTTTTCATATCATACTCGTACATCTTACACAACAATAACGAAGCCAAAAGTATTACCAGTTAACAAATGTATAGCCTACAAAAGACTCCAATAAGAGACTCTATAAGAGGTAATAATGTATGTACAGAAGTGGATCCACATTTCAAAGATCAGGCTGAACTATATCTACAGATTTTTGTTTGTGTTCCTTTAAGTATGTAATTATAAACACTTCTCTGTATTCTTCAGAGTACTAGATTATGTTCATTATGTTGATTGTATTTGGTATAGTAAAATAAGGTACAGATGATGATGAGGCCCCCACTGCCACCAAACTGTTAAATTGTCACTGTCTGTAATTGATTGTGTGTAACTAATTGAATGTGTGCATGCCTATGTGCACAGTACCTGCAGATCTGTGTGCTGTGTTCAGTCATTGATACCAGTAGTTTGAGTGCGTAGAGTGGGATAGGTTCTTCTGCCACAAGAAGAGACTCATACCTAGACAAAAACATGCAGGCATACAACATTCGGCTTTCGTAGTGTTAATAATTAATGTACTTTTCTGATCACTAGTAACAGACTGTAAACTGGAACAGATCTGGAGAGAGGGTTGGTGAAGAGGGGGAGGGGAAAACAAGAGTAATAATAGGACAAGTAGAGACAAGGATATGAGGAAAGGGGAGAGAAACTGAGGGGAAGAGGTAGAGGTAGACTAGGGTGGAAATAAAAGTAAACAAGAGGTAACACATGAGGCAACCATGAGGGAAGAACATTGTAAATAGGGAGATAAAAATATGAATGGCATATGAAGAAACAGTATACAGCAGAGGATGTGAATGAAAGTGAAAAAACTAACCACAATGTCAATGTCTATTTTATAATTTTGTTACTGTCATGATATGAACTGCTACAAACTGCATTTGACTGTTTCTGTTCTCAACATATTGTACAATCATGGATGTCAACACTTATAAAGAAATGTACTTGTCAGTTGTGCCTGAAAAGTTCCGAGATGTGATGTGAACCCACTGAAGCAGGGCAAAAGATATGTCTCTCTATATATACGGTATATTCTTTTTTAAAGAGCCAAAGGAAGGAACTGATACATTAACACATCACTAATATCTCAACTGTATGTAAAATTACCATACTGTAACAAGACTATCACCTGTGTAAGCAACAGCAGGATAATGAATGAATTTAATTATCATAGAATTTATGATGGTTGTAATATCCTGAATTTCATCTCATAAAAATATCTAAACCTCATCTCTGAACTCATCACCCACTGACACTGAGATGCAAAGCTTCAAATTGTTTTTGATCTGACAGTCATTGTATTACATCTGTTTTGGCCTAAATGTTGCATCTATGTATAGCTAGTATTTAACTATTTAAATGAGCAGGGTACTGGTGTGAATAAAGCACCAGGTTGGATTTCATGGGACATTGTTTTGTTTGTTTTATGGTACAAAACAAGAGTGCTGAAAATTAGGATTTCACAATTTCAATTTAAAGTCTTATCAAGAAAAATCACTTTCATACATCGGTTTACAAAGCAAAAAAAGCAGAAACTCAATTTGTGACATCAAACAATAATAAATAATAATTAATAACAATGATTTTTAACATAGTTACACTAATTATAATAAAGTAAAACAATTATTTTGGCAGTGTTGTACATATATTAAAATAGTACTCATCCAACCTATGACTCTTTCTACATGAACAAAAATGGAGTTGTAAACCACAGACTGAGCCACACTAACCTTGGAAGCAGAGATTTAGTGAAGAGGGCTAAAATTTGTCTGGAAGAGCTTCCTTCATTTTTTCCTTCTCCTGTCTGTCTTCCTTCCTCTTTTCTCATTTTGTCTTCCTCTGTCATCTCTGATTCTTCCTCACCACTATCCCCCTCCTGGACCAGCAGGGCAAGGCTGAGCTCTGACAGTACCCTCAAAACAAACACAGACCACTCTACTGGAACACACACACACACACACACACACACACACACACACACACACACACACAGAGACATTGAGTTCAGTGTATGAACATTACAACCTTTTAAGTTATAGTTTCTTTCAAGAACTATTAATACTGACTAGAATAACCAAATAAAATGACCTTCATAAATATTGTACCAGAATTAAGACACTTATCCTAATATGAATTTATCTATTATCTACTTCTGTGGATATATATGTATCTATATTTGGTTTTAAACCTGTCCCTTCTCTTTCACTATCTTCCATTTTCAACTCTCACTCTCCTTTCCTTATCTACCATTTCCTCGCCACCCATTTCTTCCTCACATCCTGCTCCCTCACTCTGACCCTTCTTCACTTCTATTTTCCACCTTATATCCTATGTCTTACTTGCTCCTGTCTCTCTCAAAAATGACCCACCATGTCTCTTACCATTTCTGCTGAAAGCCAGTGTTGTCAGAGGAGGCAGGATGGCATCCACAACCTTTGAGAGACATAAAAACACAAAATACTTCACACCACACTGTATTGGTCATCCACTATTAAACTCTGGAAGAAGCTGGTTACCTACTGAAGTAAAACAAAAGCAATCACAATCTGGTGTTATGTAAATTCAGTTTACATAACACCAGTAGATCTTATCATTGTTGAATATGTATCTTATAAATCATCAGTAGATCTATTTGGTCCCTGGTTCCCTCAGGAAACATTTTGTTTCTACTGGAGGTGATGCAAGCTGGATAAATTAGATTTCTGTCAGCCACAGTCAATACAGGAATAAAGTTGGCTATATCAATATCAATAGAAGCAATCTCAGCCTTTCCTCTATACTTAATATACTGCTAATCTGAAAACGGGATATATTTTTAGATTAAACTGAACAGAAGACACTGTTTATTAATTCAGTGGGCATCAACCACACAAACCGCTGTCACAATGGATCAAATTAATGAAAATACAATGTTGAGTGATTTCTTTGATCACACATGCATGCAAGCATGCACACGCACACAAGCACGTGTGCCCGCGCACGCGCACACACGCGCGCGCGCACACACACACACACACACTTATACTTCTGCAACTGTCAAAGCCCTTATGTAGGCATGAATGTGTATTGCATGAATTTGCATAATTACTTATATTACCATAGAAACAACACTAATGCTGTGTGTGTGAGGTCATTACATTGAAAGCGAGAGAAAGGAAACAACAAAGGATGTTGTCCACCACTTAATGGTCTGTGTATTAATATCACAACCATCAAAAGACTGAATGAAGCATTTGTGTGTGTGTGTGAGTGGGGGGGGGCTTGATGCAATTCCTCTGAACTGTGAACTACGGGTTGCATGTCCCCTTACTTTCTGAAGTCCTTTTTAGTCTCAATTTTCCTGTTTCTACCCTCTTTCCTTTGCTTTGCGTTGCAGCCAATGCAAAAATAGTAATGATAATAGAAAGACATGTTTCATGCTTGTGAGTTAGATAAGAGGTAGACTTTAGCAGTAAAGCTAATGTGGTTTGTAGTTCAGCATCTGTGACTCTTGTGTTGTGATATCAGGATGCTACCAGGCTCAGTGTGACCCTCTGCTCTGCCTGTGATAGAATACCACATTATCACTGTATCAAAATAAGGACTTCAGCTACATAAGCGGATGATGAAACAATAATTCATCAAAATAATATGAGACTCAGTCCAAAACCATCATGAGAAGAATTTAAAGAATACATTTCTCCTTTTTGGTTTCAGATTTTTTCTCAAAGAAGATGAATGCTGCCAAAACAGGCAATTTTGGCTCAAGAACAAATGCAACAACATTTTCCCACTATGTGAAAGAAGTCGGTTTTAAAAAACGACAGTTGTGCAAACTTTACTCTTCATAGACGTGAACATGAGTATGTCCTTGTCCAGCGAGCAATAAAAGCTAATCTGAGTTGGCTGGTGGTAATTAAAGTGTCTTCCTGTGTTATTGACTATCAGTAGCAGCATGTCTCTTCTTTGCTTTTTTTCTCTATCCTTCATCTCTTTTATTTTCTCTCCCGCCATCCTGTCTGCTTCCTGCTGCTCTCTACTTCCATATGTCAATAGTCATTAAACACAATCTCATCGTCCCATCACATGCACATACACTTGCGCATACACACACTCACACACAGGCAAACACACAGATCTGATGAAGCTCTGTTGGTTCAATAGTTGATTAGTGTCTTGCCTAATAGCCATAAATTGACCCTCTGTCCTCCGGTCCTCTGACCACTAATAGACAGGTTTAGTAGACTGGAAGACACGCAATGAATATAAAACCAGATGCCACTTTGTGAAACAGCCACAAAAGTTAGATATTCTTTTTTTATACACAATTTACAACTTTAATAACCCTTACTTGTTCTCTGCAAGCTTCCTATCATGGTAATGCAACTTAAGTATTACTTATGTTTTTTGTAAATGAGAAAATATAAAAATATATGTTAGAAATCTGACAGTTCCAGAACCATAACAGAATACGAGCATGATGACAGGTTGTCTCCAGACTCCTGTCAGAGGTAATGTACAATACTGACATTTGCTGAATATCACACGACACCTGTCCTATTTTCTTTACTAAACTCTCAGCAGACAGCCAGTCAGTCAGGTAACTAGTCTCTCTCTGTCCCAGACACATACACACGCACACACACACACACACACACACACACACACACAAACACAAACATTCAGTGCATTATCAGACAGACAGTGAGTCAAACAGGCAGTCAGTTGCGTATTTGCTTGCATGTATACTTACAGCACAACAATGTGGAGTGATGAGAGTGTGGTGCTGACTCAGGACTTCCACAATGGAAAGAGCTGTCCTAATCAACTCCTCACATACTGCTGCACCTAATGGGGAATCACACATCATTCAACTTGAACCATCTCCTCCATAAACGTAGAGCAGGGCCTACAGCTAGACAGATTGCCCAGCAACTGAGTAGTTTCACATTTAATCCCCGGTACTGGCAGTTGGATGTGAGCTGGATGTCATTTGTGAGCTCATAAGTCACATCTGGGGTGTCCACATCTCCGCCTTTAAGCATCTGAACGTGATGAACTGTGGCTGACCCTGAACCTTGCCTTGTGCACAACACATTTGAAATTCAAGCCAACATCTGTCTCTTCAAGACATATATATATATATATATATATATATATATATATATATATATATATATATATATATCCAAATATATCCAAAGGTGACATGTGAGTAGAAATGTATCCATCACAACTAAACTTGCTAAAAATATAAAAATATGGGTTTGGCAGTTTTTCAGATACAATATGCTCTGTTTGTTACTTTGTTGTTATTTCACCAGATAAACACACTGACTGTAAAAAAAATCAATCAGTTCTCTGAGAAAAATAGCAGATTAATGATAAACATACAGAAAAAAATGTGGAAAATGACAATCAAATCAAACCTAATCAAATGAACAATGATGATTTTGTTTGGTCACAAAATTACATATAACATGTGCAAACATTGTAGTAACTGAGAAAGTAACTCACCCACAGCGTTGGCCAGATTAGTTTCATTTGACTCTATAGAGGCGATATAATTCTGAGTGAAAGAGAGGAGGATATAAATTAAAAACTATGACAATGCTTGATAAAGATTATTTTATTTTAGATTATTATTTAAGTACCACTGCCTTAATATTTAAGGACTGTGCTATTCGTGTTATTTTTTGCCTTCAGTTTATAAACAAAAAATTAAGGGAGACAGATAAAATGTCCTTATAAAACATGATACTGCACTAATACTGTACTACCAAACACTTACCAGCAGCAATCCAATTTGAGCCAGAAACTCCTCTGTTACAATTTGAGATCTAAAGACCTGTGAGAAGACAGAGAGTCATATCGTCTGTCAGACAAGTAAGGAAAACATAAAGGGAAATAAAAAAAAAGAGCATTGCTACACATAACATTATTGTCCCAGTCTTCTTACATACCAACTCAAATGGTGTACAGTGTAACCGCACCTACTGTAGCCAGATGTATTAATCTGGCACATACCTAAACTAAGTCACAGCATTACATATATTTGTCAATGGGTCCCCATACCAGACTTCAAAAAAAGAGTTAAATATAAAAAATACAAGGATAATTAAATCATTTTGAGTCAAAATGGGCAATACCATGCTGAACAATAGGGATCAGTATTGCTAATTTATGAGTAAGACTATGTAGACAATCTTATGGACAATGACAAAAACTCTCTTTTGGTCCAAGTTACCTGTGATGAAAAAAGTGCCAGAACTACAGACATAGTAGGCAAAGTGTGTTTAAGCTGTCTGCTCTGAGCTGTAGACGGGTGTCTCCTCCCAATCACACCTCTTAATGCACATAAGACATCCTCTGTGGAAGAGAGAGGAGTGGAGACAAGAGGACAGTGATTCAGATGCATAGTTCTAGACTGTGTGTGGGTATATGTCTGTGGTTGTGTTTCTGTACCCAGTATAAGTGGTGCAGTGCTACTCAGGTACACAATCAGTAAGTCCACACACTGAGACAGATATCCTGATTGGCTGGGGTTCTCTCTAAGGGGAGTTGCTTTGCGCAGGTCTCTCTCCAGATACATCACAAGTCTAGACAGAAAGACACACACACATATTGCATGCCATATATTAGGAAAAAAGAACACTTTCTACATAAGCAACTGTAAATGATGATATGAGGCGGATACATGACAACAAAATATGTTTTTAATCAATGAGCTATAAAATTTAGTCAGGACACAGAAAGAAGCAGGAAGACTGGCCAGACAGACCCTGAGATTTGGAACATTTTTATTCTTGTCAGACTGCACATATTGAACAGTAATCAATAATATTCTATTCACAAATTCAGAGAAGAGCGGAAAGGTTATCACTGCTAATTGATATCCATTGCTGACACACAAACACACCCACACATTTGTGTACATGCACACACAAGCATAAAAAGTAGAAATGCAGACATGCAGAGAAATTCAATAAGGTCATATTACTTAACAAATATTGATTCTAAGCTTTAGACTGGCGATGGTGCAGGGGGAGTGGGGGATTATGAATTCAGTATTTTTCCTCGTAATGTTGCATAAAAGATTAGCAGCCAAGGTTTACATTGATTTAAAATCCAGCACAGCTACTATCATAATATCTGGGGTCCAGCATAGTTCAGGGGAGCCTTCATTGTAATTTTAGGATTTTTGTTTTTTGTTAGGATTTATTAGTATCATAATTATTATTGTTATTATAACCATGGACATTAGTATGTTGTATTAAAATTCACTTCCATTATAACCCAGAGCTTGGCCATCAAGACACACTTGCAAATTACTAATTAGGTTTATTTATTTTTATAGAATCTAATCACTGTCAAATGACTGTACAAAACAGGATCTAAGTAATCAACAATCATAATCAAAAATGAAGCTTTGACCTACTGGAGGCACTAGATGAAAGGTCACCACACACACTCTGGGTACCATGAATGTACTATAAATAAACCTTCATGGTAATACATCCAATAGTTGAGTTATTTTGGTTTGGAGAAATGTGGTGAATCGGCGAACTGTCTAACTGATGGACAAATCAACACTGCCAGACTTTTCACAGTTTGTTTGTAAAATCGCCCTACATGATGTTCCTGTTTCGCGAATCATTATAGAAATCAACATTTAACGCTATCAGACATTATTAAGTGAGATTTAGCTGTTGTTGTTGTAGCTTGTGCTTTAAAGCATCCGTGTCAGGTGTTTACAATTGGTTCAAGCAAAGAGCCATCCAACAACAACCAAAGTCACCAAAGTCAGCATTATAAGAACTCACTTACCTTAATTGCAATGCAGCATTTTTTTTACTGTACA
Source organism: Pampus argenteus (assembly GCA_036937835.1). Taxonomy (NCBI): domain Eukaryota; kingdom Metazoa; phylum Chordata; class Actinopteri; order Scombriformes; family Stromateidae; genus Pampus; species Pampus argenteus. Next base: position 9,755,010 of record CM072865.1, on the reverse strand, counting down.
TGTACATGTTTGTCTAACTAGCGGTCTACCTGTCTGTCTGCCCATCAGCTAGTGTGTTTTTCTGTCTTAGTCTTGCAGCCATTTTTATAGATGATGCTAAATAAAGAGACAAACTTGCCACCTCTCTGTCAGTCACTGTGGGAGATTCACAAAGTACTCAAACGCAACTGACCTACAAGTGGCTTGATGTGTGTGTGTGTGTGTGTATGAGAGAGAGAGAGAGAGAGAGAGAGAGAGAGAGAGACTGCGTCTGTTGAAAGACCTCACACTCCACTCCTAATGACAATCTTGACACTTCTTCAGTGAGACTTGCACAAGTTTATCTTATACAGACACACACACAGATATTTTCACGCCACTGAGGAGCTAATTAAACACAACGTGCCTGGGTGAGTGCAGGACTGAGGAAAAGAGTCTGTGTGTGGTTGAATCATGCAGAGTGCTCAGTGGGAGCGAGGGAGGCAGGTCAACTCTGACAGCTCTAACACAGTGAACAGAGGGGGAGAGCAAGTAAGAGGGGAGAAATAGAGAGAGATTGTGTGTGTGTGTGTGTGTGTGTGTGTGTGTGTGTGTGTGTGAAAGACAGGCAGAGCAAAAGAGAAGAGAATCTAAGATATAAAAACATCTAAATTCTGTTTTGTAGTCATGCATAAAAGGAAGTTGTTTCAGACTTTCACAAATGTAGTTATTCTCATAACTAAATATAGGAAAGAGAAGCTGTTATAATATGAGATCCATCATATGATGCTCTGGCATGAGGTTTCATGCTTCTTCATTTCCATTCATAGATTATTTCTGTCACAGTTCCTTATGACACAAAAATACTATGATCTGTACATAGCATGTACTATTATTTATGGTAAACAAAATGGTTTCATATTCTCATTCCCTATTTTTGTTTTCCAAGATATTTCTGAATCTGTCACACAACATATTTGTCTTAGTTATTTCCAGCTAAGCACTAATCTCACTTATTTCGTTTGTGTGTTGCATTATGGGACAATAGTGTCTATCAATGCTACCGTTAAATTGGGACACAGCTTATGATTTAAACTTGTATTTAAAAGTGTAAAACAATTAATACATTTGATGACCGATGACCGATATTCTTGGCAAAATATAAAACTATGTTGATGGTGAAACAGTGGAGTTCCCCAGCCACTGCCAAGGAGATGTTTTGTGGTTATTTGAGACAAATATAACTAGTACAATTTTTGGTGAATAAAAACAATCATAAAGAAATCTGAATCAGAAACTCCAACTAACCTTAATTTTACACTCAATTTGGCAGTCGACATGTGTAAAACATCAGAGAGAGAAAGAGAGGAAAAGGTAAGAGAGATGTAGTTCAATAAAAAAGAAATACCTAATGAGAAAAACGGAGAGAGGAGACAGTTGTATGGATCCATATGTCAGTAATCAAGGGCATCTTTTTCAAACTGAAATATCAACTGGTCATAAATTACCAGGGGAACTGGCAGTGTTTATATATGCATCTCATCATATGGGCTATGCACATTCACAGCTTCATGCATGTTAGTGTGGGGTGAAACACAGGACACCAAGCTAATGAACCATTTGAAGTTCCAGTAAAGTTACAACATACAGAAACACAAAGTGAATGTCCAGGGTACATACATTTATATTATCATTCCCACAGCTGCTGTGCTAGTTAACGCAAAGGTTACGCAGAGTACAACTGCCTTGCCAACAACCTCAGGCAGCATTTTTATGAAGTCAGCCTGCCATCTAAAAGCAGTTTTCTTTAAATAACAGATAACTGTGTTGAACCTCTTGGAATACTTGTTTTGGCATCAGAAACCCCAGCTATATAAATCACTCCTCAAATACATGTTTTGCCAGTTTCGTTGGCTTAATGATCTAATAAATCTCTAATTCAGTTTATTGTATAACCCATGTCCACACCAAGCCAGTTAAATGTGAAACTTGCATTTTCTCCTCTCTGGCTTTGGTCTTCTGTCGTCATTAAGCCGCTGTTTTTCCACACCCTAACACAAAGTTTTCTAAAATGCTCTCCAGTGTGAATAAGTCTGACAATGCTGGTCTTGTATTTTAGTGTGGACAGGAGAGAACAGACTTTTGGAAAAAGAATGATGTTAAAAATAACAAATGAAGCTGGCTCAAACATGATTAGCTGCTGTGTGGCAGTAGTGAAGAGGTCAACTTTATGTTGCCTCTAACTCTATTCACAAGTGTGATCATACAGTACAGGTGTTGTAAATAACCTATGCTTATGTTTAGTGATGTAGCAGTGCAGAACGTACTGATACATAAACCCAGTAGGCCCTTAGATCAGTCAACCGGTACTATCATGACACAGAACTAAACACGGTAAAGTGGCTTTTAGCTACTATGCTATGCAATCCGTTTAGAATTGGCGTTTCAATGTTTTTAATACAGCATGTAAAGCACTTTGAATTACTCTTCTGTATGAGATGTGCTATACAAATAAACTTGTTTTGGAGAGCAAGAGACAAAACAGAACTTTAACCACTCTCTAAGTAGAGTAACCAGGCTGAACTGGCCCACTCAGATGCTGGCTCTGGTGCAAACTTGTCTGGTTTGCCGACTGAGGAAGATAACGAAGAGATTAAGCATTTTCCCTACTGTTTTGCCTCTAGTGTGGACACAAGACACTTTCACAAGCAAACAAGTCTTGGATGTACTGTGGTCGTGGTCTAGTATGTTTACATTTTTCAGTTAAATTGAATGTGTGCCATTCCCCCTCCCCAGCAATCAATAAAACACAGATAGCCATCTTGAACAACTCCAGTTGTTGACCAGTGCTTTTTGGCATTGGCTTGGTACTGCAGACATTATATAATTTTCACCAATATAACTAGAGTAGCAGTTGCAAATGTCTGCCAATGTCTTACAAGTGATCAATATTACAATCCAGACAAACCTCAAGCACAGTTTTAGATTTGCCCCACCACGCTGTATAGTGTAGAGGGTATGTAGTTTAAAGCATGGTGTAGCTGGCTATGAGAGCACACTCTGAAAGCTACAGCTAAATAATTAAATCACACCCTGAAATGGAATTCACAAATTCTTCTTGTTTGTTCCCCGACAGTTTTGTCTATGTGTGAACATGGGCATGTACATTCCAGAGAAATTAATTAGCCAGTGGTCTGACAGACTGAGTGGAGTTATGAGTAAGCTTCATTGGTCCAAATCTCAGTACAGTCAGTAGGAGGGTGTGCTGTGGTAAGATTTTAAACAGATATATGCATTTCAAGAAGTCTCCACTCTCCATTTATATGCCCTTGTGGTGAACTACCAGACAGATAATTCAGCATTAACAACAACAATGAAGCTACCAGATGCAAATGTTTATAAGAATTTATTTTGCACTAGTATAAGATTTTTTAGTGTGTTATTAATCGTATATCACAGTGGGGCAAAACCTTGTCTGTATGTGTGAGTGCATGTGCAAACTTGTGCATGTGAGTGTGTATTTACCTGTGTTGACAGCAGAATAGCAGCGTGTGTGCGTTGTCCTGTATGAGTAGCAGTACTAGCAGTAACGCTTTCGCTCTCGTTACTGTGGATGGGCTCTCTAGACAGCGCAGTACCTTTAACACCAAATCCTGGAAAACACACAGATGAATAAAGTAAAGTCTGAAAGACTGATTTGTGCATGTTGCTGTGTTGTACCTTCCAAGATATGTCTTGCAATTCAAATACAACTCAGCTATATGAAACAGACCTTTATTTTAACATGGCAAAGTAAAAGTAAGATAATTTGAAATTCCACGTTGTTACATCCCAACTAAGGTTATAATAATATTGAACACACTGCTATATTCTGAGTTTATGTTAGGCTGAAAAAAAATAATGAAACACAATGCAATGTTTAGCACATACAATATTTCTGCAACATGTCCAAATAATGTATGCAGAAAAATTAAAAAATATTTAATTTACCATTTTCCTTAAGGTGTTCAAAAAAATAATTTACTTAAAAAGTGCATCGACTACCAGGCTAAAACTTAATCAGCTCAGATGCCACAATATCACGCACAGACACACACACACACATATTTTTATGCCTACAGCTACTGTAGACATCCACTCAGCATAAACTCAGCAGCAGTAACTGTTTGGAAAAAAAATTGACTGGCCAACATTCATTGCAATTATCATTATCACCAACACCATACACTACTCTGTGTGTGTGTGTGTGTGTGTGTGTGTGTGTGTGTGTGCGTGTGTGTGTGTGTGTGTGTGTGTGTGTGTGTGAGCTAACGTGACAGAATGTGCATGCATTTGTGTTTATGGAGCGATTCACCAAGTTAATTAATTTCAAAGCCCAGTAGTGTGTGCCTCGCTGATAAGTCCCTCCCTATTACCCATAATGCTTTGCTAAAGTAGAAGGCTGCAGCACATTCATTCAGCCAATTAGCCCAGATACTGACACACTCTACAAATTAATGTATGTGCATGAGCGTGTACACACACTCACACACAGTCTCACTCTCACAAGCAGGAACACACACACACACACACACACAAACAGACCGAGTTCTGTGTAAACAAACTCATGGTCTGTCTGTCTTTGCCAGGGGAGGGGGGTTTGAATGCATATCAGTGTATAATTAGAGCAGAGTTGAAGTACTAAGTTTGTATTCTGGTGGTAAATTGGAAATGCTCAATGCAAATAAATTCAGTTCAGAGTCAATTACTAATGCTACTAATGCAAGACTCCAAGTTAAAATCCTTCAAATCAATTTTATCCCTTCTGCCGTACCAAGATTAGCACTTCACATACACACTAGATGGGCTGTCTTATAAAAAATTAAATAAGTAATTCCTGACAAATTAGTATGTGCATAGTTCAGCATCAGTTCACTACTACACAGAAGAGAGACACAGAGAGAGGAAGCACAAACTGAAGATTTTCAGAATTTGAAGTCAGTTTTGTTTGTTCTTCATGTTGCGTTGCTATTTAGTGTTTTCATCCGTTAGTCTTTGTATATAAACCTCTTCATAGGTGACATTCACACATACCTGTACAAGTCTAAAGCTCAAACCCCTACCCAGTTTTTTTTCTGTAGCAATATCAGTAAAATACAAGATCTGGGTTTTTTGGGCCAGGTGATATGTAATCTGTATATATGTATGAGAGTGCACACGTACCCGGCTCTGTGTGACGCGGTGTATTTGAATGCGTGAATTGACTAAAGCAGTGGCCATAGCAGTGAGCAGGTGCTGCTGGACCCTGACCCCTGCTCCACCCACACCCTCTAAAATGGCTGCAGGGCCACACGTGTCAATCACTGACAAGAAGACTGCTGGGACCACCTGGGTTAGCCTAGAAAGAGACTGGAGACAAAAGAGACAGACAGATAAACAAATACATGACCACACTATGATAAAAAGGAGACTAAGATGGTGACGGTATAGCATTCAGAAACTGCATGTTCTCATTCCCTCATATTGTTATCTTGCACTCTTGAAGTCCCTGTTAGGTTGTTAGTGCCTTTTAAAAAGGAGCACAAATGTACAGTGGCACACAACACAGAGTGATGAATGACCTACAAATGCTTTTGTAACATCACCTACTGCAACTACTTGAGTTAACCACCATGCTGTCTATGACTGTGTCCAAAATCACTGGATTGTACTGTGGGATTATTAGCATAAAGTAGTGTACATGCTATGGACAGCTATGGACACAACTTTTTTTGTTCCATTGTGGAATTTTTAGAGCATTACATAGTGGATACACACTAAGCACTTGGACATTGAAATAAAATGGCATAGGGTAACTTTAGTGCACTTTATAGTCAACAGGTAGTGAATTCAGGCACAGCCTATATGTGTGTTTGATGTCTGGGTTTGTAGGACCTACATAGATGGCAGTATGTGCATATGCATCTGTGCATGGCTATGCATACATGACTGTGACTATAAGTCAGTGGTTTAATACATGTAAACTTACAGAAATGGCAGTGACTCTGACAGCCTCCACAGTGGAGTGAGTGAACAGGTACCACAGGGCGGAGCCTATTTCTGTGGTAACCAGGGGGTGGGAGGGGCCAGAGACAGTAGTGGAGATGTTCTCTATGGCTTTTGCAGCCATATGATGAACTATGGTATCCTCCTGTAAGACAGAAAAACACATTTGATCATTTATATCCACTGTGGTGCAATGAGTGACCAGGTCATTTAAATTAGTATTGATAGACTAGATCTGGGAAACTTTTCAGACATATCTCAATAGCAGAGAAAGAGCATCTCTGACCACAGTAAATGAACCATTTGTAGTGTTTGTTTAAAAAAATAAATAAAAAAGTTTGAAAATTGATTATTTAGTTTTCTTGGTCCAATCTCAGACAAATATTTATCGAGTCCATTAAAGAACCATCCTGCATGAGGATATGGGACCATGAGTAGGTCAAAAACCTTGCAGCTTGAATCCAAAGTACTAAATATTAACACTGTAACACCGACCACAATGACCTTCCTTCGCACAGTCTTTAAATGTACAAGGACAGAGAATACCAAGCAGAAACACTGAAACATGCATAGAGACAGAATAATCTGACATTCAGAGAGAAGCTACTGTTGTACGAGTATGGGCTAGAACAAATACTGAAGTGAGAGACGTATGTTTTTGTATTTATAATAATATATGTAAAGATTTCATACTAGTGTGTAAATGCACACATGTATCCCAAAAACTGAACATATTGTAACGCTGTATGTCCGAAAATATTTTTTCCTTGTATAAAATCTAATGCCATTATGGGCAGAACTCAATTACTGAAAAAATGTCATACTGCAAAAGTCAGAAATGGACAAAGAACTAACGTAATCACAAACTGACAATTAGATTAGCCCTCAACATCACCTACACACAAAAAGGAAAGAAAGGTTGTGAGTATGAGTTAGTGTGCAAGTGTTTGTGTGTGTATGCTTATGTGTATAATGTATGTGCTCACACACCTTTGCCTGAGTAGAAAAGAATTGTTTGTGTTCAGACAATGGGGCCAGCCTAATAAATTTTCTGCAGCTGAGGAAATTAGTTTTTCCAGGAAACTCATTGTGGAGAAAGACAGGAAGTAGAACAGATGTGATTGTCTCTGTCAGGTTATTAATGTGTTTCACTGTGTTACATCACTTAAACACTATTCTCCCTAGATATGAGATACAATAGAGCCTATTCATAAAACAGAAAGTGAACTATATTTTGTAATAATAATAATAATAGGTATAAAAATCATTTCACCATGGCAATTTATCATAGCAATTCTCAGAAGAGGTGCAATTGACAGATAACGTCATTATTAAACTTGATTGTTACATATTTTACACACAACTGAAGCACTGACTATCCATGTATTTGTGTACATTTGCAATGTCCGACAGAAAAAATCTGAGAGACTTAAATCAAGCCAAAATTTTACAATTGATTTGATATCCCATCCAAAAAAAGTGATTTTTTAAAAATAAAATTCAAAAGTCACTCTCAATAAGTTGAAAGATAGCTATACAAAGTTTTTACTTTGTTCCTTCTTAAACAGCTGCCGCTGTGGTCAGCTTGAATTCATGCCGTTTACAGTGGACCCCAGTGGTGCTGTCTGTCCATCTGTGTGCTCAGTATGTTTCAAACAATCACTGTTTTTGGCATAATATAGCTGAATGCTTGTTTCTTGTTAAGCCACTCCTCAGAATAGATGTACCACCATGAAAACTTGTCCCTATAGGAATCTTTTCGTTTAGGTGTTAAAGATCTGTTTTTATAATTTATACCACATTTTAAAATGATTCTGCCAAAAGCCTATGCATTTCTGACATTTAACAATATATCCATAGTCTGCTGTGATCCATGGTTAACATTTTGTGGAAATTAGAGACATCCTATCCAACCACGTGGGAACTATAATCATAATTGATATCTTAAATAACCAACCTATTAATCCAATATAGGCCATCACATTGTGTATTCAACACCAAGGGGCTACGTAGCACAACAACATAATGAATCCTCTGGCACCCCTCTGGGAACCAGCAGAATGGTCTGTTCCAGCATTCCCCAGGCGTTGCAGGCCAGTTAACTAATGAGCCCACGGGGGAGCACCCACTGTCTATGTGTTTAATAGACTGTAGCCCAGGCCTAGAACTACACAGAGAAAGACAGAGAGAGAGGGAGACAGAGAGCAACAGAAAGAGAGATAGACTGAGTGAGAGAGAGAAATATCCTTACATGTGGTGAGAAACAAGTAGCTCCATCATTATGATGCAGAGAGAGAAATGTAGGAGACAGAGGAACACAGTAAGTTATTCTCATTATAATTTCTCCCAGTATGAGAAACAAGTTCATCTGAGAAACACGATTGTTATATTATACTGTGTTCTACTTAAAACTCACATCTCCAGAAAGTCAACTTTGAAAGAATTAAAGACAACGGCTTTCCTAATCACTTTAATATGACTTTTTTGTATTGCAAAACTGGAATTACTTTGCAAATAGGAGCTTTTTCAAAGACAATAGTGATAAATTTTGTAATGCTACTACTTGGTGCTTTTTAAGTCACTCTGTTATGAGTGTGTTGTGAGTGTTACACAAACGTTGATCCTGAGATATGGATGAAGTGTTTTGTTTGCATTAGTGCATTTTGGAAGTGATATCCACTGTTGGCTAAGATACATGCTGGTAGAGATCTGTGTGAAGAGCTCCGAAAAAATAAATGCAGTAAAGAGAAATGTGTGTAACTCCTAATCTGCATCTCCTATAAATGGTGTAGATTAAAAAAAAATCAGTGAGGGCCTAACAGGTACATTCAGAGCATACAGTTGAGCCTTCTAGATGTATCATGGGCAGATGTAATTAAATTACATACCCAGTCTTATTGAGCCTCACTTCAGAAATCCAGCCTGGATTTTTGAGTACGGTATACTCATCTTAATTAAAACCATTAAAAACAGACAAAATAATCTGGCAAAATGCCATTTTTATTTCAAGTTTTTTTTTAAATTTCAAGTTTCAAATTAAGCTGAATCTTAATTTGACAATTGCAAGCAAAAAACATATATTTGTCTTTATCTTTTCCTTATTTAAACAGAAACTCCATCTTTTTTGTTAGGTTTAAACTAGACTAAGTGGTAATTGGGTTAAATTAAAAATCTCCCTTTTCTACAGCTCAGGGCTGACAGATAAGCTTTATGCACTTTGAACCCCTGGCTAAAAAAGTTGGAACAGCCTCTGTTTTCAGATGAAAAGAGTTAAAAGGCTAGGCAGATATGGAACAATAAAATCCCGTCTTCAAGTGTCGATCAGTAGATTAGTTTTATATCCCAGCATGTTTGCACCTGGCCTCTGAGTCTCAAGTAGAAAGAGATACACATCACAGCAAAACTACATCACATGACTTGATGCAGGATTTGTGTGTATGCACAAGTGCACGTGTTAACATGTCTGATGTGGTTTCCCTCTGTAATTACAGTCCTTTAGAAGCCAGTGCACCTGGTTTTGAATGAGCCCCTATGGCAGCGACAAAGACACCATCTATCAGCCTCAGACAGCACATCTAACAGCACTAATATCCACAAAGAGGTATGGAGACAGACTGTCTGATGAAGAAGCGTACATACAGACAGCAAGGCATCAAGAAAGAGGAAGAGACATGTGGAGAAATCAGGAGAAAGAGCAACAGATTGAAAGGAGACAGACAAAGAGAGATAGACATATTGCCTAAGCAAAGTACAGACAATATGACCAAAAAAGGGAAGGCTAATACAGAAGAAAAAAGAGGAAAACAGACAGACGGATGCAGTTTTATTAGTCATGGTCTTCCTCTCCTTATACAGACTGACATTATAATTTTTTGATACTGTTCTAATCAATACAGCCCAGTAACTGCATATGATTTACTATGTTATACAACAGCTTGCATGATGTGTGTTTGTGTGCACGTGGAGAGGTCATCTTATGTTAGAGACACAAGAGTAGGACCCATGACTGTCTTATAGAGTCACCCTCTGTTCTCCTCTCCTTTGTGGAAGATAGTGATAAATCATTAATAGGAGTACAGGGGATTTCTACCTTCTGCCCCCTGGCTTCTATCACTGTAATACTGTTCACACATCATTTCTGCTACACACGCACATGCGCGCACACACACACACACACACACACAAACACGTGTACAAACACACACACACACACACACACACACAGATTTTTCATCATAGGCAGCAGAAGCATCATCTTGTTCAGGCTCATAAATAATTTCCTGCAGCTCAAGTCTGGCCTGGAAACCTGCCTTTCACTCCATGCCATCCACTCCCTCTCTCCAAGTACAACTCTCTTTCTCTATCTGACTCACTGCCATCTCCTCCCCCTCTTCCAGTACACTGATCCTTCTCTCTCTTCCTCTCTGTCACTCCCTGCCATCCCTCACTATCCCCATTCCACTGGTAAAACCACACCATGCTCCCTTTGGCTCTGTGCCCTTCTAGTACAACAATCTCTATCCCTCTCTCCAGTGCTTTACTTGTAAATCAGGAAAACTCTCAACAGCAGTGGAGGGGGCTGGGGTGAGCCAGCGGGTCAGAAAACGCATCAAACTCACACTGCCTGGAGCGCATTAGACAGGACCATGGCACTGTATCTCAGTGCTGTCATGCAAACAGTGTGTGGCATTTACATTTAGCACATTGGTAGACAAACTATCTCCTCATGTCTAGACAATGAAACATCAGACACACAAAAAATACATTACAAAACTAAATATCGTAGACAGCACTGAAGTCATACACTACTACTACTACTAGTATGATGATAATAAGGATGCATCTAGTCATTATCAAATCCGAGTGCTTTGGTGATCAGCCCAGCTTATTTTCAAATATTCATTATTTATGCTCATGTGCCACTTGAGAGAAAATGATTTGGGCTTATGGATTGTTAATAGAACTATTTTTTTTTTTTTTTCTTTTAAAGAATTAGTAAGAGAGCCAGTTATTGATATTTACTCTGCTGCTGGAATCCAAAGAACGACACTGGAATACAGTAAGAGCACTGCAAACTGCTACCAACTTCACATCCCCTACACTATGTAGCAGTTAACAAATATTCAGCAAGTGAAACCCAATAAAGGAAATTAATGTTTCTAAACCTTAAATGGTCATAGCCAGCATTTGACTGATGTTTGAAAGATATACATCACCCAACTCTTTAAATTTCTTTAGCTCTATGTAGCATTTTATCTATTTTTTTTTTTGGGTTTTTCAGCCCGCTACTGCTACTTGTTTTAACAAGCAAATAAAATGTGTTTTAAACAGAATGGAAATTGTCACTGTACTGTATGTTTCTTTGTCCTGTGCCTTTTTCTGTTCCTCTTTTATTTACATATACTGTTATCCAAAAACATATGTAAGAAAACATTACCTCACAGAGCTTCACATTAGCTATTACTGTTTATTAGGATTTTTAAATTAGGTGTGATACTAGTGCCTGTTTACCTCATCCACTTATGAACTCCCTTCTCCACTCTCCAATTTTCTTTTTTCATCCATATCACTTCATGCTGCTGTCATAGACAAGTGTTCCTACAGATGTTTCCCTTAATCAATTAAATCCTGCAATCCAAACGACTACATGCAAGTGATGTGATGTGATCCTTTAAACAATAAATCAAATTAATATAGCAAATCTAAACCTGCAAAAAGTTGACTCTGTGTAAATACACTGTTCATGAGCAAGGGGTAATAAAAGGTAGTAAAAGCAAATGTGCATAATGAACATCAGTTTAAATGACACTGACAATGTGATCATACTTGCTAGATGCGTTAAGTGCCAAAACATACAAAATCTGGATCTTGTTCTAGGTTGATATAGCACAACATGGTACTCTCTACTTCTTTGTCACCTTGGGCTATATACTCCCTTTCTCCACTGCTCTCCAACTTTCTCTCCCTTCTCCCTTCTCTCAATGGGTAACTAACCTAACCCCTTCACTCAAAAATATCTCACCTTTTATATAATTTTCTAAAATATATCTTCCATCTAATACCTAGTGCCTTCAACACATTTGTGCAAACACCCTTCACTGAAAATTCAAATAAATGTTTAGAAACAGAAATAAAATTCAAATTTAGAGACCAAATAATCAGGTTTGGGCCAAGTAGCTATACCGCAATGTCCAACACAAAAATAACCAAAGCAATATGTCCATATAACATTTTTGTCATGATAATTTGTCTATACAAATCACTGTTGAAATTTTTTATGATGTTTCACCCCAATGGCGAAGAATTGGTCAGGTGGTTTAGGGAAAGATTTGGGCTTGGGTTAAAATGACAATGGATCATGGTTTATATCATTATTATAATGCAAGAATCTCTTGGTAATACAAAGCACCACTGTGACCTTCTTTGCCATGCAGGTGAAATCAGCTTCTGTGAATTTGTCAGCTAGAAGAGACTGATGTGCATTTCACAATAAATGGACATACATTGTTTCTTTTGTTGGACCAGCAAATTGAATATTTTTTTGTTAAAGTAAAGTATATTAAAACAGAGCAGTGCTGCTGGTTCTCAGTGGGAACCATCCCATTACTTCATCAACACAGAATGCTAAATTTTTAATTAAAAGAGCCACATCATGCATATGTTGTCAGATAAAAGAAATGACTCAAACCTGATTAACAGTAATCTTTAAGACAGATGTATGCCTGCTATTTAAACTCCCACCTATAGATAACACTGTTAATGATTACTTACATGTATGTTGAAAACTGAGTAATATACATGCTGCATCGTTTCTTTAAGAAAACAATGAAAATAACAGTAATTGTAATTTTATTATTTCATAAACTGTAGCATAAAACATATTTATTCGCTGAAAATACTATTTTGTGGTCCAAAAAGTATCTTATTTGACTGAGAGAAAACTCATTATATTGGCACCAGAATATATCTGCACAGGACATAATGTACACTGTCTGATTAAAATACTAATTGAACATTACATGAAACTAGCAAAGAATGATGTAGCTGTCTTACAGCTACAGATTCACACAACAATCCACTGATCCATATTTGATTTGGACTGTAGCACAGCAGAAGCTACAGTGATTGACGGTGTAGCACTTGGGGGAAACCTGAATTGGTAGTTGTAAATAAATACAACTGCTCAACAACCCTTGACAATATAGCCAAACAATTGTTGGCTCAACTTCAATTTGGTATTTATCTACTTTAAAACTTTAACTTTAAATCATCTCAACAAAACAGTAGCTTTTTAAGTTTGATAAACATCACATAGATGTTTGATTAAACAAACAGTATAACTTCTTTAAATTCTTAAAACTTCTTAAAAATTAAAAACTAGCTGGTTGTCTTTATTACCTAATGTTTTCTCAGCATTTTTACAGTGTATACTGACTTCTTGTTGAATTTTACAAATGAAAATTCAAACTATACTTTGTCATCATTTGTATTTTGCATTTCTAAAGATTTTCATTGTTTATTTTTGACAAAGAAAAAAATCCAAGTCCTAGCAAAACAAACAAAAAAACAAAAAACAAAACAACTTTGCTCGATTACTATACAGTAATACTGAAGTTGATATATCTGGTGTTTTCCTTATTGAGTAAAAAAAGTCTCCTGATTAGGTTTTTCTGGTTCTGATCCCGATCTCACTTCACTGATACTGGATATCTGTCAATATGTATATTTACATAGCAGCAGAAGATATGTAATATCGATTTAATATTAACACATTAAGATAGCAGGTGCACCCTTCTGGCTTTTTTTTACAAGATCTTTAAACCAAACAATTTAGGTTTATCATCTTACATTATTTATATAACGTGAATGAAAGCTTAACTGGAGAACGCAACTCCTGAAATTGACGAGATCCACTGGAGAGCACCTGATTTAACCGGAGAAAAATGAGAACAATGTTTTGTATGCTGTTGTATGCTAGAGAATTAGAGGCGAAATATAGCATATTTACTTGTTACTCAGGGAGAAAATGCAATGATTGCAGTGATCCCATTACAATGGCCTGAGAATGACTGCGACATGACTTCAAGTTTTTCTGTATTCCTTAAATGTTCCACAAACATACAGTATGGCATTTCTGCAATAGGAAGGATAGAGTTATGTCTGAACAGTACTATATGACTGTCTTTGGAAATATAGTAAGCTATGGTATAATGTTGTCACCTTGTTAACTTCAGGAAAAGTAATTCCCATGAGCCAAAGTTCGACTATTTAGACAGCTCTGTAATATAATTACAAAAGCAGTATACTTGTGCATCCATTGGAAAAAACAGCCAGTCAGAGAGAAGGAAAAAGAGAAAGAGAGACATGGTGGAGGGAGGGGAGAGGTGAAAAGAGAGGGAGGCAAGCTGGGTCTGAGGGTGAGTGTCTAGTCCCTAAGGCTGAGCGTGTGTATGTGTGTGTGTTTCCATCAGCATACTCACACAGCTCAATAATGATAAATAAGTCAACCTCCTCTCTCCTCTCCTCAACCCCTCTCTCTGCTCCTGTCGCACACACCCCTCTTCTGTTCATCTACCCCCTACTACACTCCCAGTGGTAATGAAGCAACAGTAGGTACTAGCTGACAACTGTGCAGACCAGAGTTTCATCTATATTCATTCTGCTATAGTGGGCCACCACAGTAAGACCCCTTCTACCTGTGAGAGACAAAACAACATCCATCCATCTCCTTCCCTTCCTACTGTATCCAGCAATCTTACTATCTTACTATCCACCATCCAAGTTTTTTTCTCATTCAACTTCAGTGTCTCACCATGTAGCAACATGACAAAGAACACTAATATCTTATATTGTGATGTGTAGGTACATAGCAATGGACCACAATTTAATTATGATCAAAACTAAAACTTAAGACCAGGTCCATATCTAATCATCAGTAGCATGATGCCAACTTAATATATACATGACAAGTATATTTCACACAACACACTTTAGGACATAGCTTTATCACTGGAGACATATGTGTCATTTTGTTACATTATTATACCAACTAAATAATTCATTGTGTTTCCTTTTTTTTTGAAGAGAGAGCATAGTTAAATAGAACAAGAGATAAGATAAAAATAAAGAAAGTGAAAAAGAAAGCAAGAAAGCCAGCAAAAAGAGAAGAGATCTACCTATATTTCTGCCTGTGCCATCTACTACTGTATGCGTGTGTCTAGAGGGTCCTAATTGCTACTGAGGTCAGGCTGCTGAGCAGTAAAGGTTTGTGTTTGATGCAGGTGAGAGAGAGAGAGAGAGAGAGAGAGAGAGAGAGAGAGAGAGAGAGTGTGTGTTTGTGTTCGTGTGTATGTGTGTGTGTGTGTGTGTGTGTGTGAGACTGCTCTGCATGCCCTTGACTTGCAGCTGGCAAACAACGCTTTAGGCCCCCACAGCTGCCTCATCATTACTGTTCACAGGGATCCCCTGCCACACACACACACTCACAGGCACACACAGTGAGAGAGTCTTAGTCACAGCTACACAGGCACAGACACAAAAACAGATACACGCAGACATACACAGAGACACTCACCCCTTCCCGCAGGCTCCTCATTAAGCCAGTGTAGGCGGCAGCGGGAACGAACCACAGTCCCTCTGGGGAGCCTCTCTTCTCCTCCTGATAGAGAGGCATAGAAAGACAGGGAGAAAGGGTGAGAGGAGAGAAGAGAGAGGAGGAGGGGGTACGAATGGGCGAGGGTGGGAGGAGGTGTAGTGAAGGAGTAGAGTGGGAGTCAGAGAAAGGCAAAGAGATAATGTGCAAGATGCAAGTAGAGAGGAGTAAGGAAAAGGGCAAGAAAGGGCCAAGTCGGGGAGGGGAGAAAGGAGCATAGGAGCCATGACATCTTGATTACTTAGAAATGTAGGGAAAAAAGAAATGTATACATTATTTTTAAAATAAAAAAGCACATGATACTCTAATAAGGGCCTAATGGACTTCTTTCTTACATTTTTGGCTTGTCATAGCAGGAAAAAAAACAACCAAAAAACAGTTAAATATCTAATCATATGAAACAGAGAAAATAGCAAATTGTTACCATCTTGCAGCTACCATCACAGTCTGATATTCCACAAAAGTATGATTATTTCTAACAATATTTTTATCTTTGCATGAAACAATGCACTGTCCCATTGCCACTGTCCTAGGCTGTAGGCTATATCTAACCTTCAGGATAAATACAGCACTGGATACTATAGCTAATCGTTGTCATTGACTGAGAAGAAAAGGAGAGAAAGTAGATGATTTTATCTGGGGACACTTAAAGGGCCTTTCCCCATTACTTGAATAAACATATTTTGCTTTTCAATAAACAGGAGAAGTTGGTCAACTATGTACTATTTCCGAAAACTTTTTTACAGTCTGATAACTTTTTATTTAAACCTTAAAATATCAGAAAAACAAGGTCCAATAAAGTTCATTTCTGTGGTGTTTGTCAAGATGTCTAAGTTATCTACCTCAATCTAACCTTGAGAATAGAGGCAGGAATGCAGCTGACCATTGACACAGATCAGAAAACCCACCAGACAGCAAACCTGTCTAACAGGGGACTCTTAAAACACACAGCACAAATCAAATAACTACTCAGTTTTTAGTGTCATCAATACCTTGACTGGTCCTGATGGAGAAACATCAAATTCTTAAATCAAAATTGAAATAAAGGATAGATTAGGCACAAAAGCCTACACAGCACTAAATGTTGTACCAATCATTGTCATTGACTGAAAAAAACAACCAACAGCTGGAGATTCAATCCTCAATTCAAAGCCAAGCAGGCAGGTAGCTTTACTACAGGAAGCAGGAAAACTAATCACTAACATCCTTAAACATCGAAACCTGCTCTAAAAACGCTCTAATCTTAACAAAGATTAGACCGTATTTTTTTCAGTACAATTCAATACAGATCTGAACAAAACTGAAAAATAAGAAGGCACTAAAGGAAATCATTACCACGGACCACGCAGTGGAAGCAGTGATAGCATGTGTTTACTGAAAACAAAAGAAAAAAAAATCCATAAAATAAACCATGACTACTGATAATTTTATTAGGAACTTAAAGAAAAGATACAATATCACAAAATAATAGCTATTGATGTGCGTAGCTGATTTCAGATCCCTAGGGAGTCAACTCCAAAGACTTTCAGACCATACGTACATAAGTCAGCTTCAACTCACTTTAGATCTGTAGAGCAGAAGGTCTGTGGATATAAGGGGTCTTCTAGGGACGTACTTTGGCATCATATCAACAGTCAATTTGAAGTCCATGAAAATATTTAGAAATAAGCAAAATAATCTTTTACTATATATACTAAAACTAACAGCCAGCAGACTATTCAACACAGATAATGTGAGGTTGTTCAGTTAAAACTGTGGGAGCAGCTTTCTGTACAAGTTAATATTGTACTACAGATTTTAGGACGGACCTAAGAGCAAAATGTTAATAGTGGTTGAGCTGTCTTGTCACAAAAGAATGTAGTTGTTTCTCTATATCAGGCAGAGAAAGGAAAAGGTCATATATATATATATATATATATATATATATATATATATATATATGCAATTGCAAGAACCTCCCACATGTTACATCTTCCATTTTCACTTGTCAACAAATAGTTAGCAAAGAACTAACAAATATATAACTAACAAATATATAATTACTAAATACTAAATGATAAACGTTTACTCTCTAAATTTGTCCATGAGCTAGTAGCTTTTGCAGTGCTGTTGAACAACGATCTCTGTGGGAGGTACAGGAATCAGTTAATCACTACATTACTATTTGTGTTAACACAATGGCATCAAAAGAAAAAGCCACACTCATCCAGGAGCTAAAAAGTACATTTATTAACGGCTTCTACAGGACAGTGATGAGATTCTCCATGGCTTCGGGAGAGTAATAAGTGTAATCAAGTGGGCTGATTGATTTTTGAAGGTTATCTATCAGCCGTGTAAATTAAAATCTTACACATAATCAACTTGCCTGGCTAGACTGAGGTTAACCAGAAATAAATTAGAATCACCTTTTCTAATGAAGTCAAACTCTTTTAATCTCTTGTAATTTTCAGGGCTATGGTCAATTCACTTTCCATTCAAGTTAGTTAGCATTTAAATTTAAACTCTAACTCATTATCTAATGACAGCACTCAGTTTCTTTCACTTCACTCATTTCATTGAAGTAAAAAGAAAATGTCTTTTGATCTTTCTTATATCTGGCATTAGTGTTGTGCTCAATTCATGTTGACTCATTAAATGAAAAGACAGAACTCATTCCACATTAATTACTCAGGAAAAAGTTAGGAAAAGAGTTAGAAAAGTAGCTTTTCTTTGAAGGATGATTTTCACTATCCACATTTAAAAAGCCATCTGTTGGGGGCATCCTGACAGTCTTGACAGTCTCATTATATGTAAACGTTTTGGGTCCAACTGCACAAGTGTGGCCAGGAACTTCTGCTACATATTTCCTTCCTGCCACGTTTTACTCTCATAAAAAAAGTCCACTCAATGTTATAACATGAAAGGAAAACAAAGAGAAAAAAGAATGTTCAAATGTCTAAAACATGACCACAAAAACATGTTAAAAGTAAAACTCTGTGATTTTGTATTGCAATTCCATGAAGTTGGAGAACTCACAGATGCAACAGTGGCGAGGATATCCCACATTTAGTATCTAATATGGGTCAAGATCC
This sequence comes from Pampus argenteus, assembly GCA_036937835.1. Classification (NCBI taxonomy): domain Eukaryota; kingdom Metazoa; phylum Chordata; class Actinopteri; order Scombriformes; family Stromateidae; genus Pampus; species Pampus argenteus. The sequence continues at coordinate 9,736,305 of CM072865.1, read as the reverse complement.
CAAAATCAACTCTAAGAACAAAATTCTAAAATTCAATTTTACATTTTTCATTATGCCACTTGTTAGTGTCTTTCGTTGGACTCCCTGATAAATGGGTTAGGGTTAGGCTTTTTCCACGTCTTTACTACAATACACCTCTGAGACCAAACTGAGACAGGTGGGTGATGTCACTTAAGTCATTTTCTGAGACTTGACAAAGCTCCTCCAGAGCCACAAAAAAATGTTTAATGTACTGTTTTCACTGAGTAGTACTCCCCATAAATGGTGAACTGATTTGATTAATTGATGAGCTACTTTACATGTAAGCTTTTACCGTTTTGCAGAGCAAACGGAAGGTGAGCAACTTTGCAGTTTTCCATTCTAGTATTGTTTGAGGTTCTGAATTATCAACTTGGTGAAAATCAAGTGGATCATTATATTTATTATATTTCTCACAGTGTGTAATAACACGGATAACTATAATTACTTTTTTCATTACAATAGCAGGTGTAGTGTTTAGTAGTGGGTCTCAGCACTCACTATATTGAGAGCTCTTGTCTGTGATTTAATTAATGACCATGACGTACTACAGGATGTCGATTTTATCAACCATGTTTGATTGAAATCAGCAGTCTCAAAGAGGCCCAGATAACTGATTTTGACTGGTGATTTCTTCTAGTGTGGTTGGTTTTTAGTAATTAACAAAAAAGCCAAATCAAATACCCCAATAAGACAAATTATTACAAATTACAAGTCACATAGTAAGGAATACTTTTCCTAAAGTATAATGAGTGAGTTGGTGAATGATCCCTTAACAGCACACAGTACTCAGGACATATTCTTTTCTCTTTCCTTCTCATTCCAACTTCTGTCAGTCAAGTGGACCATGTTCATGAGACAGTGGTCTAAAATGTGTAACATGTAACTCAGTCATCTGCAGTATCTCTCTTGCTTTCTATCATTCGCACTAATTTGGCCTCTGTCATGCAGACTCTACCTGAGAAGCAATGAGGTAGAGGAACTCCCCAAGTGGCGGCAGCAGGAACTGCTTTACTTTACTATTCCTCAGGTTATCTCTCAACAGGTCTGTTAGTGTGGACACTGCCTGGAAAAAGAAAAAACACAGAGAGGGAGAGAGATACTTTTATTAGCATTTCAGTTTTGTTTTTGAAAAATAAAAACTTCTAATTACTGAGCAGCTGTATCAGGTAAGCAATATGAGAATTGTAGTGCCCTTTATAAGTAGTCTCAAAATTACAGGACTTGGACAAATCAACATTAACTCCTAGAATTGATCATATTTAAGATATGGTTGCATTGTAATAAATGATGTACTATGAGCCACAGACATCAGCAGATTCTTGGTGATGCTCTGCCACCCTCCCCTTTGCTTCGTTCAGGGCCTCATTGCCTTCAGTCTTGTCTTGAGAAAGTAAAATGCATACTTAGTTGCACTGAGATCAAGTGATTCAGTCAGTCAAAAATATTGCACTGGTCTCCCAAAAAACACTGGTTAGTTTGTTTGTGTGTTTTGAGTCATTGTCGTACTGCATTGTCCTCAGATTGGGGGACCATTTCAAATCCTGCCACAGTGCAATACCATAAAGGTAGTATAATCACAAACAAACCACGGCTCCACTATATCACACCAAAGTGTTGGTAACTACCGATGTTCTGTCTACAGACAGTCTATTCTATCCTATATTGTTTGGGAGAAACTAAGGAGAGGTAAGGGTAAAAGGAGAAAGGATAAAGAATGAGGAGGAATGGATAGCGTGAGAGAATGAAACAACATTGTGAAGGAACAGGAAGAGGAAACACATAACAATAACAGACGGAGAATGAAGGAAAGAGAAATAGAAGAAATAGGGCAACAAGGGGTGGGAAAGTTGAAAAAAGGAGAGCAGGAAAGACACATACAAGATACACTCACACGTAAATGCACTACATACACACACATATGCATGTATTCACACGTGTATTCAGAGTATTAAGCATGTGCACACATAACTAGGTACACAAATTCATGCAATAATATGCTCTTGTAAGAAATTCATCAACACACAGAGTTAAGTATATGCAAACACAGCCTTGCTGACTGGCTGCTTCCTGGCATTAGCATGCCAGCTTCCCTCCCTCTGTGATCTGATGAAAGTTCTTCCTCACTCTATCCATCTCTCACTTTCTTTTTCCAGTCTTTGTCTGTTCTGTCTCTTTGTGTTGCCCTCCACACATGTATCATATAATTTATCTCGCTCCCTTCTCTTTTTCTCACACTCTCTTGCTTTCACTGTCTCTCACCTTGTGTGTGTGTCTCAATGTCTCGTTGTAGGGTGAGAAGTAGTAACAGTCTGTTTGTCATGTTCTCACTCCATATCTTCCCCTTTCCCAGGAGAGTTATACTTCTCTTTTATTTTTGCCCAAGTACCATGGTGTAAATTCATGCTGTGCCTTCTGTGGGCATAATACAGAATCAATTTGCCAGTGAAATGCTGAGTAGGTCTGAGCATCATTGCCAGTATACTTTGAGACCAGGACAGAAGCCGATATGTTTGGTTACTCATCCAGCAACCAAAATCAAACTTAGTTATACATAAACTCTGTGCATACACCATGTTGTACGAGTTTTAACCAAATGCATTAATGGTATACATGTGCAATGAAAAAAACATTCTCGTTATCAACTCCCTTCCTGAGCTGAATCCACTAATAACATACATGGCTTATTGGGTTTGAAACTGGTCATGCAGCTGATCTCAGGCAGAGGGTGCTGAAAGGTACTGCTGTGCAACAAGCCAGAGAGGAAAAGCAAACATAAACACGCACAGACCCACGCACACTATTTTACAACAGAACACATCATTATCTCAGATCAAATGACGCACATGAACGCACACACAGAAAACAGACATATGCACTTAGCTGACATGCCTAAACAACAAAAAGACATCCCAGCACAGCATATAGAAGATTTGCACATACACACACAAATATGATAAATAGTAATAATAATACAAATGGTGTACATGAGCAGTTACTGTGTCCACACTTGAGACAGCCAGATGTGTAAAGAAAGAGTACAGAGAACTTGTTTGTTGGATTATCAGACAGAGGCACATGAATTTGCAGCTAATACAAGACTTGTTTCTACTAAGGTAAAAGTGAACACTGATGTATTTAGCAGTACTGCAGCATTACAGTCAGTCGAGGTAACCTTATCTTCAAAGTCCAGCTTTCCACCTAAATTTGCTAAACTTCCTAAATTTGCATGCTATCTTTTTACAGCGATAACCCAAGATTGATGTTCATACCCCTTAAAATGTATACAAAATCCTAAGTGTCCTAAAGCTGACACACTATCACATGGTAAAACACAACAACAAATACAGTGTTATAGACAGGCAAAGCATATTCCATTTACAAACAACTAATCTGAGAGATGTTGGACATAGATTAGTCCAGGCTCTGAAATATCTGCATCCATAGGACAGGTAATCTGAAGTGAAAGTTTGATTTTTAATTATCACTAAATTATTTAAAATCAAATGATATATCTAGGAAACAATATTATTATATTTACTTTTTGTCAACAAACATATTTGAGTAGTTCTTGAATAGAATTTATAAAAATGTATTAGTTATCAGATATTTACACGAACTCTCTCTGGTTCAAAATCTCATCTTTTCCTTGCAAGAAGGATTCACAGATGCTTAGAGTAGTGTCTTCTTGGAGCCGCTGCCCTCTGAATGGGTTCCAGCAGCTTTATGTGTGTTCCTAAAGATTGTTGTGAGCTTTTATAATGTCTTAAAACTCTATATCCCCATGAAACACCCTGCATAGCAAAAGTTTTACGAGCTAAACCGTTGCAAAAGCCACAGAAAACTTCATAAGTGATAATAAGTAAAAGGGAAAATGATATCTTGTTGGGTTTGAAAGCACAGCTTTGCTAAGTCGCATAAGAAAAGCAGCAAGCTTATGTTAGTAACATTAACCCTGAAAATGTTATGCTCATTTAATTCTATTGGAAGAAAAACACAGAGGCAGTGGGGACAAAGACAGATGGACTGGAGAGACAGAAAAGCAAAAGCAGCAGGATGGATAAAAAGGAGAGAGTTAGACAGAAAGAGACACACAAACAGGCGTGTGTGTGCATGCACACGTGTGTTTTGGGGGGTGGGGGGGTGGAAGTATATAGCAGTTACCATAGTAACTGAGCCCAGCCCTGACACTCCAATCAGCAGGACTGCAGCAGGAGAACCCCTGCTGAGGCAACACTCACACATACACATGCAGGCACGCAAATGAAAGTATGTGCTGTTTTATTGGTTATCTGTTAACATCACTATAATATAACAATACACACAAACACAGAACATTTACATGCACACACATAAATGATGGGGAAACAGAACATCACAGACACAAAGAAACTCCATACACAGGACCCCTACTGAGTGCACACAGAAACATGTCTCAAAAATAGCCTATGCGCACGCACAAACACACACACACACACACACACACACAGAACCCCTGCTGAGTCTTTAGATGGAGACACACATGGTCATAGCCACAGACAGACAGACAGACAGACACACACACATACACACACTGACACAAACGTACTTTGTCCTTTTCTTAACAATTTGTCATCGTATGGTAGCTGCAGGGAGGTAAAGAGGGTAGCGGAAAAAATGTTCCGCCATTTGTCTTTAACAACAAGCGCGCTGAAAAAAAAAACCCCACTGCTATGCCACAGTCGGCCATTTTGTAATTCGCTGTGACGACTTAGCAGCAGTAAAGTGTCAGAAGAAGTGGAAAAATAGAAAACATTGGACCAGGAGCCGATGTGGCACTACTTTATAATTTAATTAATTCACTAAACATGGATGTGATCAGGAATGCAGGGATAGGAAAAGAGGGTAAAGTGTTTAGTTCTGTTCAGGATGAAAAGATCAAATAAGAGAAACACAGGGGCTCCACATCTTACCTCCAGACAAAAAGCTTTTATGTTGAATTAGTTCAGCACCTCTCAATTTTTATGTGTGTGTTGAGGGGGGGCAGCACAGTATGTATCTGTATTGTCCATGAATGTCTCTGTATTTGTGTATAGCATAAGTGTGTCTTATTATTTTACAGCTCTTTCTTTACTGTAATTATGGTTATTACAGTGATGTATTGGATATATATGTATATATATGTACTGTATATAACACAGCAGTTTCACTTGCATTATAACAATGAAGGTGATGATGATATAATTGCTTCATCATCATCATATAGCTAAAGCTTACCACAAAAGTTAAAGTAGCATTACAATTACTTCCAGTTGTCATTCATTATCAGTTAAAGTGAAGCAGAACAATTAATCACTGTATGATCATGTTAAGAGTTAAACCATTTAAAATAAATGTGCAATTTTTTTTTTTACAAAACTTTGAAATAAAACAAACATTTAGGAACAACTGAAAGCCAGCGAGCTCTCTTTCTCTCTCTGTGCATGTGTGACTGAGTGTGGGAGAGAGAGTATGTGGTGTTTTCAGAATGAAAAAGTTGTAGTATTGTAGATTTTTAATGCCACCTGCTGGTACACACTGGTACTATAAAGTCCTTGCTTTAAAATAATTCCCATTCATGTGTTTTTTAGGGAGGATTTTCCCCTTCATGCTGGACCTCAATTTTAACTATTGGTGATGTGCCACTAAACACAACAAATGCAGCGATCATCTCCAACATATATGACACATCAAAATAACATAAAAAATAAAATAAATAAAAATGATGCAAAGCAACATCAAACAGGAGTTACTGTAGACAATTATATAAACTGCATGCATTGATTTACTCATTGTACTTATGTTTTCTATATGTTCTTATGGGTAAATATACTATTCATACTTTCTGTAATATGCATATGAGGAGTTCCTGCTGGTATGTACTGCCACCCAACGGTGGAAACTGATACTGCAGGCCTGAGGCCCTCAAAATGTTCTATGTTACTGAACACATAGGAATACTATTGACAAAAAAAAATTCTAATGATTTCTGATATGCTTTCTCTATAGTGCCAGTGCCAGATATACTGTAACTCCAGTCTGAAAAACACTAGATGTGAGCTTGGGCGACAATGTAGAACTGAAATTACATAACTATGCTGTTTGTGATCTGTGTGTGTTTTCCATACCTCAGAGACAGGACTGTCCTCTCTGAGTTCAGTACAGTACAGAGCCAGTAGACCCATCACTCTGACAGCCTTGCTACGCCTGAAAAACATTTTTTTTTCATACAATAAAAATGGGGGAAAGTGTTGATTTTGTCTACATTTTAACACAGGACTATCAAAAAATATTCTGTCACCATAATTTACAAATGTGAAAAACTGTTTATGGAGAGGAACAACATCATGTATATTTAAGAAAAAGATAATATGAATTTCAAGTACCGTATAAGGCCTTTATGAACACCCCCTCTTTTAGCTTTCATAGGCCATGCTATGTGTCTGTGTCAGTGCCAGTAACTTTGAAACACAGATCTTAAACAACAGTAAATAAAAGGTATAGGGAGAAGGACAGAGCTATGTGTAGATTCCTCTGCCCATGATGTCCACCAATGATTTATTTATTTTCATTATTTCTTTCTGTTGGCACTAGTCAAGTCAAGTCAATTTTATTTATATAGCAGCATATCACAACAAAGCAGGTCTAGACTGTACAGAGACTCAACAATTCCCCCATGAGCAAGCACTTGGCAGGGAAATACTCCCTCGTGAAGAAACCTCGAGCAGAACCCGGCTCTAGGTGGCCTGGCCCGGTTGTTTTGAGAGAGAAAGAGAGATGGGCGAGAGGAAGAGACTAGCTGCTATACTATACTTGAAGTCATACAATCACGCTCCCTGATTTATGGAAAAAATAATTTATAAATAATTAACTTACACATCCCAGTTAGGAGCTTGTCGTAACTGCAGGGTCAGTACTGGAAGCTGAATGAAGGAAGGAGGAGATTAGAGTGACAGATACAGAGAGAATTTACTGCTATGTTTGTAGACCAATCAATGGTATCTTTTAGGTCCAGTTGATGATGTATGTATGCAAGTACAAAATTATTTATCAGCATTGATATGTGTTAAAATATACTTCTGTATTGAAAATCATAAAATTATATATATATATATATACCTCATCTCAGGTGTTTCATGTTCAAAGTCAGCCCTGTTAGATTAATTCTATTATACACTAATGACTAGTTGGGAGCAACTGCAAGAACCTCCCACATGTTACATCTTCCATTTTCACTTGTCAACAAATAGTAAGCAAAGAACTAACAATGGGAACACATAGCTATCTACAACCTCCGCTGTACAACTCTGGAGTTAGCAATGACAAACAATTTGAAAAATGGAAAAGCAAAAAGTCATAACTTGCAACAATATTTCAACAGGGATCATAAGTAAATACATTTTTCTTACCAGTGCCGAGTTAATCAGCCTGTTAGCAACATCTTTATGTCCTACCACACAGCAGAGGTAGCACAGCAGGTTGAGTCTGGAGCGAGTAGCTGTAGTGGGAGGAGGAGGAGCAATGGAAGACGAGGAAAGAGGAGCTGAAGTGTTCTGTTCTTCAAGAGATGAACAGAGTTGTTGTAGGAAGATCCTCCACTCTTCATCACTCATGGACTGCAGTTTCTCACCTAGAGTAGAGAGTAGAGGAGAAGAGGTAAGCCTCAAGATAGATTGGGGCCAATGTCATACAAGGAAATCTTCTGTTCTGTCTGCAGGACACTGACAAAAAAGCCTCACTTGATGCTGGGTTGAAAAACAAATGAACCACAGTACCTGAGTATGCTGGTACACAAAGGGTTTTAGGATCAAATCGTACAGGAGGATTCTTAACAATCTGGTGAATACAAAGAACAACATCACACTGTAAACCTTTGAATGAGCTGTCTGTCAGCTTCAATGACAATTCTCACATAGCTGTTTTCTTTCCTTGCTACTGTAGTAACAATATGTTTTTATGAATTCAGTATGCAAATTAAATTGTACAGTTTTAACTGTATTAGGAGGATATATTAAACATTTAACAGACCAAACCATAAGGTGAATACTGAAAAGGAAGGAAAAGCTCATTACAAGGATACATACTACTGGACGGTTTTAAAAAATAAAATATAAATATTATAATAATATTTTGAAATCTGACATAGCCTGTGTTCAATAATACTGCATGTCTGTACCTTCGGATTGTCCATGATTGGGGAGACAGTCAGCTCAAGGTCAGTGTGGAGAAGTGCTTTCACACAGGATGTGATGTCAGTGCTAGTACAGGCCTTGGAGGAGGGGAAAGAACAGAGAAGAGACAAGAGTAGATGAGCCAACTTTACAAGCAGAAGCAGATCATTGCTGCCAGAAGAGTGAAAAAGTATTTATCAGACACACCAGAAGATGGAGGGAGAGAATAAGAGGATAAAGCAATAACTGACATATTAATATATAGTTGTTTTGGACAGTACCATCAGTTCTATCAGCGACTTTCACTGTTTTGTAGTTAACTGGAACGTTTGTCCTACACAAAAGTTATTTGCATTTTTCAGAGAAGATAAATGTGAGGCTACAACCCTGCCTTCACTTACCATTAAGACCTATAAGAGAAAAAAACTTACTAGGACAAATAAATTTACTGCCAATTTGCTCATACTTTTATTATACTTTTAATAGCATAAATCCCCCTTCTCTGCTGGTTTATATGCTGTTGCAAATATCAATGTATATGTATGGTGGGAGTTACCTGAGGAGCAGAGGTGTGGTTTGAAGAGTTTGAGACACTACAGCTCCTTCTTGAAGTGGCACAGGAGCTAGAAAATCAAATGGAAGAAAATAATATATGTGTGTGGCTTGCTGACTGGATATACATACACAAGGCTGACTGGATATACATACACAAGGCTAATCATATGTACTGTAGCTAAACTGGGGCAACTAATTCTAAAACTAGTAAAACAATACAACGGTTTCTGTAGAGCATTTCTAGACATGTGTGTCCAAGATATCACTATTTCAGACAGGTATCTGCATATAGCCTGATCAGAATACCTGAGCAGAAAAATTGCCTCGGTGTTGTCTTCATCCACACCTCTCTTTGGCCTGAGCTCTGATACATTATCTGGAGGAAGGAAGCACACATGATACTACATCAGATTTTCTGTTGTTCATTATGACACATATGTCTGTAACACATGCCTAGTAAAAGCAACGTTGGTGGGATCAGATCTGCACAATAGAAACCACGGCAAACGGTGAAAAATACAAATGTTTGCTGTTGAGGGGTAACTGATAGATAGACCCAGGCTTATCTAGAAAAAACATAGATTACTACAGCCAAGTTCAAACAACCAATATAGTAAAACAGGTAAAGAATAAAACACTGGTAAAAGAAAAGAAAAACTCACTAAACTTCCACTTTCACTATTCAGGAAAAGTTTCTCAATTATGCATATTGTGCCTGTTCTTTCAACAATATCAAATTAAACATTCTTAGTCCTGCTGCTGAGGAAAATCATTGCTCATTGGTATGATAAATACAATTAACACTTGCTGTTATAAATGGCAAAATATTTTTGTAATTAAATACCTAATTACCTACCCAATTACCCATCTCAGAATGTACACAAGACAGAAATATTCAGAAAAAGGAAAATTGGCAATAAACCTTAGAGTGAGGCAAAGGGGCTAAAATATTAAACTAGGAAAGGGGCATAATATGGGACCTTTAAATGCATTAGGATACCCTACCCTAAAGTAGATGTTTAACAATAATTTCTACAGATTTAGAGAAATTTCACAGAAATTTATATTTACATCTTAAATACAATTTATTGTTTTTCAGTTTTTTTGAAAAATGCATTTTCCACATCATATGACACTTTACATGAACCATGACACACTTTAAAGTCCGGAAAACTCAGACAACCCTGGTTTAAAGAAAATGTACCGTTGATTGGTAATATTGACATTATTTAAATGACTTCGATGACACTTTCAGTAACTTTCCACAAACACATTCAAACTTTCGTTTTCATGTTTACTAAGGACTAATATATCTATGACTTATATCCAAGGTTTTCAATTCTGTGTCAATTATTCTTAATGTGACTTTTTTTGATGGGTGGGTGGTATGTGTACCATAGGACAGGTATTAATTACCAGAGGTATATGTGTATATTCATACATACACACATCCCATGAGGTTTACATACATATACAGAAACTAACAGTTTAATGGGTCTAACTTAAAAACACTCATAAACATAATCAAACACAGACGTAGAAAAACATGTTACCTAGTGTGAGTGACTTATTGGGCTGCAGTGTGTGGCACATCTGCTCGGCACCTGTTAGCTTCTGGTCATCTTCTGTTTTTGCCTCTCCCTCTCCTCTTCTCTCGTTTACCACCTCCTTATCTGAGACCTTGCTGTTCCTGAAGGCTCCATGGGATGTGTGTCTGTCAGCTTGTTGGTTATCAGTCCCACTGTCTGGTCTGTCGGTTGCTGTCTGTGATGAAATAACTTTTTTCACAACCTTATGGGCTGGCTGGATGCTGGCCAGTTTGTTGTAGGAAAGTTTGTCAGCTTGTCTTTCTGAAGGAAAAGGGTTCGTGATCCTTGTGTGTCTGCAAGTGTTGAAACAAAAAAAAAATCACACTCACACAAACTAACTGCAGAAAAAGTGCAGTATATGAACTGTTTAATCAACTCAACATGGCAATTCTGCAGGCTATTTGTTGTGCTGCTGAATTGCATAATATTGACGCAGTTAAAGAGGCTAGACTGGGCTGAATAACACTGATATTTATAGTACATCCACTGTTACACTACTCTTTCAAAAAGTAAATCTTAAGGCACTAAAGTGGCTGCAACAAAATGTCTGTAGAATGTAAAAGCAAGACAGATAATGATATCAACACACCTTGAACTAGCTAAAACAACTCCCTCTTTGCCATTCTTTTCCTCTGTTCCCTCATCTCCATCATCCTTTTCATTGTCTCCCTCATCCAAGTTCCTGTCTTCCTTTTGTCCTTGTGTCCAGAAAGGGTGGTCCAGTAACTCTGGCCAGTCCATCCTAAAGAACAAAAAATAACAAAAACTAAAGATTACGAAGTAGTGATGTCACTAATCTCAACATCCAATAAAATGTAGCTTCCACATACTTGAGAAATGGCAAAAAAAGTATTGGCCTTTTTTGTTGGTCAGGTTTTATAAACATCTGTTACAACATATTTTTCGTCCTAGATACAACATACCATCATGACAACAAAACTGCAAAATCCATGTTCAACATGTAATTAACTCGTATGTCTCTTCCATGACAGAATGAGCATGCTCTTGTGAATCGGACCAAACATTAAGGAAATGTATACATAAACTGTAATAAAAATTAAACTATAAGGTACCAGGAGATTTTCCACCCTACTAAATTTTATGGTGTTAGTATTAATAGCAGTAGTAGAATAGTGTGTGTAAATGTGTTGGACCTATTCCTGTGTTGCTATAGGGGCTGACCTCTTACTGGGGTTTTTGTTGAACAAGCCTTTCAGAAGATTTTGGAAATCCTCACTCGGAGGACTGGCTTGAAACGCTGTAACAGACAATACAGTAGATTTCAAATAAATGAATAAAATATTTTTTAAAACAGCAGTAAATTATATAAAGGTGCCATCAACAAGGCAACAAAAAGTTATTGTACAATTAAAATTCTGAACTGAAGCCAAATATAAAGCAAAAGTGAAATCTATTATGACCAAAGAAGCAACAAAACTGTTCATTCTAAACATCACATCTGTGTGTCCACATGTGTGGATGTACCTGTCTGTCTGGGAGTTGGAGGTTCCTGATGTAAAATCATCTCACTGAGTTCAGTGTAGCTATCAGAACAGAACGGAGGTTTACCTGGAAAACAAACACTTTGGGTTGAGGTTTAAAATACAATATGGTTTAGTATAATATAGTACTATAAACAGTGTTTTGGTTAAGGTCATGTATGTTTTAGTTTAACAAAAATCTTTATCATTATTAATACTACTATTACTATGACAACTAGGACTAGTGGTACCCAACAGAGTACAATAAGTAAATAAGGAATAGGAATTTGCCTCATTTAGTGTGTGCATGTGTTCACATGTGTGCATGGCTATGGGTACAGTACCTGTGTACATGTAGTAGATTATACAACCAAGAGCCCAGAGATCAGAGCTCATATTGGTTTCTGATCCCTGCAAAACCTCTGGAGCACTGTAAGCTGGAGAGCCTGAAATTACACATACACATGGTTAACAGAAAAAACAAATATTATTACAAACAAGTTATACATTTGATTTGTTTAGTAACCATGGCCATCACTTGGTATATTTCGTTTCGTTTTCTTCCGCTTCCGACGAGATCGGGCGTGTTCAGGGTGGTATGGCTGCACCACTTGGTATATTGTGAAGACTAATCAAATCTTGACCATGTTAAAATAACTGGTAGATATAAATAATAATAATTAGTTCTCATATACTTCTTCCACAAGGTATAGCATGTTTTCAGCTCCTCCTCCAGCACATGTGTCCTAAATCAACAGGATTCTCCACAATTTGTACATTTTTGAACTTATCTTGGCTAATCTAGTCAATAACCTCTCCTTCAATCAACAATGCATATAAAACCCATAGAAGACATTAAAAGATAGTCCTCTGACCTTGTAATCTTTTTCTCATGTGGTCAAAGTTCTCCTTGCTGTCTCCTTCCCCTGCCTCTTTAGATATAGAGAGCAAGGTAAAGAAATCCTCCAGTGTCTCTCCCTGTACTTTGGACCGACAGAAGTTACCAAACTTCAAAATGCCACTACCATCCAGTAGGATCTATGGGACAAAATATACTGTATTCATATGATAAAAAATATTATTAATATTATACTGTTGGTCCTACATACACATGAACACAGATGCAAACCTTAGCAGGGGTCAAGTCAGAGAAAATGATTCCTAAATCATGGATATGTTCCAGTCCTTTGACTAAGTCCCATCCAAACCGCCTCACCACATCTTCTGACAGACATCCATCCTGACCAATCACAGACTCCAGGGAACCACCTAACACAGAGACAAATGGACAAGAAGAAAAAAGAGGCAAAAGCCACAGCAGTCAATAAAAAGACAAAAAAAGACAGTTTAAGTCTTTTTAGATCTCAGTTAAAGTACAGAACCATTTTATTATATGGTTCAAATAAGGTGTATCATTTCAAATGATAAAATGATAAAAACAGTCAGATGTTAGTTAACATCTATAAGGATTACCAATCAGATTAAGACTGCCATGAAATGTATTTGTTACTTCCCATCAACTGATGGCTGACAAAAGAAAGTAGGTGATGGCATCTAATGGAACTTGGCTGTTTATCAGGAGTGCTAGTTGCAAATACTGACCTGTGCATAGCTCCACTACCACCCAGAGGTGGTTACTGGTTTCATACCACTCATAGAAGGATACAATGTTTGGATGATCCAGATCATGGCTGAGGCGGACCTAACAGGAAAAAAAAAAAAAGGGTGTTCTTTATTGAAAGGCTCAAAATCTAAGCTGCACAGATGGGGAAATTATTACATTTCTTAAAAAAGCCAGAAACAAAGGACCCAATTCTGATGATTAAAAGATAATCATTTCAGGTCTTGTTGTAGGTAAGTTAATGTAAGTCAGCATAGAAGTGCATACACTTTAAATCATCCTTTCATAACATGCACTTTCAGGTCTCTATATGAAATAAAAATGTAACTAATATTTTTAATAATAATTTTTAATTTAGTTTAAAGCACCATCGTACATGGTTAGTGATCTCAGCTCTCTTGGCTTTGTCGGTGCAGATGATGGCTACATAGTTGAGATTGCCCTTCCTTCTTCCTTTATAGACAACTGAACTGCTGCCTGCCCCAAGCTCCTCATACAGGATGAAGTTCTCCATCTGCTGTGGAAAAGAACAAGAGGCATGGTGTTATAATCTTTAGGCACTGTAACAAAAATCAGCTAAAAGATGATTCAATTTATTCAACCAAGGGCAGAAAGAAGTGGAAAAATGTCAGAAATAAAACCAAACATACAGTATTTCATGACCATAACATCATAAATGTGATAAACATAAATAAACGAGATATTCAAATGGACAGATGACACATTATATTTTAAAATGCACAGTTACTAAACATAGTTCATGCAATTATCATTAAGTTGTTTGAGTGTGTTATTTATACAGTTTAAACTTGGTTTAAATAACTTCTTATAAAATATGACAAAGGAATACACTTGAAATATTTGTCATTTTATTTTAGCAATTTGGGCCAAATATACGTTACTATACTGCAATTTGTTTTACATTTAACGTACACTCATCTTGTTCTGTTCACCATTTGAGAAACTTACATTTATGAAACGACTAAAAAGATTGCAAGCTGATTACAATTAGAGGTAATTATCTGCGCAATGAACTACACCTGTTTCACTCTGACGACTTGATTTTAGCAGAAAGGGAGCTTTTAAAAAGTTTTAACTTTTTTAGCCAGCGAGATAAAACTCCAAAATGTAACCTACTAATTTTCACGTGTTGAAATGTATAAATAATTTCTCGGTAGTGACTAAAGTGTTACTGGTCAATAATAGGTAACGTTAGGCTAACGGTTGGCCTGTAACTTTATAACGTTGGTCTAGCAACCGCTATAAACGTCAATTCAAAAGTGTGCTTGTAACAAGACAGTAGTTACTACAACACCACAAAACTAACTTGATAATATAAAACGTGCGACTATACACACAGCTAAAAAGAAGTTACTACTGATGGTTTATTTGCAATTTATCACAATCATTGTCAACCTACCTGACAACTTATCTGTTCAACAACCCGCTGTTTGTTACCGGAAACGTGACGGGCCACGTAAATCTAACTGCAAGAGGGAGTCAAAGAACTTTTTTGATAAATGTCTGAATTAATTTATCATCAAAGGCAGTACATATATACATCGGTGTATTTTTAAAGTTTGTAAAAACAGAATAACATAAGTATGATCCTAGTGCAACATTTATTTAATTGTAAAAGGTTTTGGAGGGTTTGACGAATGTCCCTCCAAATGGTTTATTCCAGCGTTGCTAGGATACAGGAGTGAACACAACAGACAGCGCACTGTGGCGTATAATATAGCAACAGGCCTAATTAGTGCCAGATTGTATACAATTTTACAAAAACCTAACACATTTATTACACATGTCTCACAACTTACAAAATGCGCGAAGACATGCTGACAGCTATTTTTGTGACAGGCAATTTGTTTATGTATGTATGTATGTATGTATGTATGTATGTATGTATGTATGTATGTATGTATGTATGTATGTATGAATGTATGTATGTATATAAGTAGCTAGTTTGGCTTGTTAATGTTGTCTACTGTGTGGCAGGACTTTCATTTTTCCTAAAAAAAAAAAAAAAATAAGTAATTCAACAAGTATTCATCTCAGTACTCGCATACATTGACCAAGCATTGACCAACGCTTTAAACAAATCTAACTACTGAAAAAATATAAGATCCCTAAAAATAAATACATAGCAAATGTGTTTAAAGTTTAAAGTTTTATGAACATACGTAAAGGAATTATATAAATGCACACAGGTACTCAAAAGTATAACTCTTAAATGCAACATTTGCATGTTATACTGCTCATTGTTTCTCTCCAGCTCTGTCCCTATGTCTCTCTCTCACATACACACATCATTTAGGAGAGACATGACGTCATTCATTGACAGGACACGAGCAACACGTGATTCCAGCCCTGAAAGGCTTTTATTCAGGCTGCAGCCGTCAGAAATATTGTAGCCCGGATGAACGACCTAAAAGTGGTGAAGTCGGATTTTATTCTATTATTTTATAATAACCGTCCAACAGCCACTTTAAACACAATCCTGACCTTTTTTCTGACCAAAGCAGTCACTGACTGGGGAATAGTATCATTTTTTCCTGTGGCTATTGTGCAACATAAGGTTTTTAGCAATTAAAATCGGCACACAATTATATATTAAAATGCGAACAATGCAAAACTAACCAAGTGGGTTTATGAAGCAAAAACAAGCAAAGTGAAATGTAGATTTAAGAACACTATAAAATACTGGACTGCATACAGATGGAGAGAGAATAAATAACATCCTGGAAGAAAATCCCCACACTGTTTAGACCTTAAAATAATGAACTCGAGCACCTGCAAAATGACACAGTTATTAAGTGTAAATGAAGTACAGTAAGGTTTCCTGTTCTTCCTACAAAATAAAAGCAGGAAAGTTAAAACTTTTCCACCACATTTACTTCTTATAACATTAGGGACAGGAATCAATAGCCTGTTGAAATGACCCTTGATAACTGCTGCTTCAAAGAAAACCCTATTTATGTTATTCCAGAGATCACTATATGTAAAAAATGTGTTTTATTTTATTGAGCAAATCACATGAATAAATTGAATATATTTCCTTTAACCCAAGAGTTATTTTGCAAAGCAAAGTCACAGTTGTTGATTGGGCTAGATGTCATTTGGGGTCTTTTGCTTCTTTTCAGTGTGGCGGTCTCAAATATCAGTTTATTGTCTCCCAAATACTTGCAGGGGTCCACTATTTCTATATTTTGGCCAGTCACTGTACTGACAGGAGAGGGGTGAGAATGCCATATGGCATAAAAAGAGACAAATTGGCTGTTTGTCTAAAGAACACATATCACACTGGAAACTGTCACATAACATAACTTACATTTTAGAGATGAATAAAAATGCTATTAGTTCATTTCACATGGGGTTGATGAGACTAGGGTTATGTCAGGTGAATAAGTTTATTATCTGGGCTATCTAGGCAAGCAGAAGCTTTTGAAATGACAGAATAAACCGAAGTCAAATATTTTAACTTCAAAAATAAATTAACGCAGTTTATTAAGGAAAGACCCAGACCGGAAGTTTGTCCGTATTGTTCCTGCTTTGACTGAAGCTCCGCAGCTTTGTTTCCATCAAGCGGGTGAGCTTCCCTGTAAAAGAAGCCAAAAAAAAGCTCCTGAAGTTTTTGTGAACAGCCACATCCAGCAGCAGCACCCACTCTGGATTATATTTTAATTTCCACAGTGTCCCGTTCACTTATCTTGCTTTTTGGGGGGTTACTATTGTGACACCGGTCGCATTGGGGCACGTCTAGTTTTAACGCTACATGGATACGTATAGTCACTAGTGGGTAGAGTCGGACCGCTGAATAGTGTTTAGCTCATTTTAGTCGCCCAAAAGAGAAAAGGGAACTAACCTGTCTCTTCGTGGAGGTCTGCGCTAATAACAGAAGCGGTAAGAAATCTTTTCTGACTTTGTAAAACTTCTCATATCGAAAGTTTGATGATATGCTGACATTAGAGCAGGTGCCACACGGTTTAACGTTAACCATTCCTAACTTGTAACGGTTATCCACGATAGGAGCGCTTTACGTAAACTTTCATACACTGTACGTGACTTTGCTGCTCACATCATTTTTCAAACCTAGTTACAGCAGTGAAAGTGTTTTTTTTTTTTCTTGTCGCATTTGTTTCCGGCTCAGCTGTGTAAGGGATGGCCATGTGGGGGTCTGTGAAGCCGTTTGTAACAGCAGCACCTTTTTAATAAGATTTATCTCAGATTTTAAGTAGTCTTAATCCAATCACATTAAAAGTGTCTGGGGATATATGGTGATCAAGTCCCTCAGTCTCCAGAAGCAGATTGACAGATTATCACAGGACTGCCAACAAAACCAGCCAATGAGACATTAAATTGTCCTCAGTCTTTTATAATAGTTATAAAGCCATTTAAAGCCACCCAATCAGCAGGTTGAGTAAGGCCATAAAATGTTGTGATTTGTGAAATGTTGTTGTTTTTTTTACTCGATGGCCCATTATAGCTTTATTAAGACAATAAGATAAAAATAGCAAACTGTTCCATGCTTAGTGATGTATTATATATTTTTTTTACATCTCTACATATACTACATATGTTTTTCGCAATGGCAAGGTGATTTGAGTGCAAGTTAATCTCATTGTCTGGTGTTTATTTCCTCCATTAAAACTATCGCTGAAAAAGATAATCTTCTCAGATTTCCCTTCACAAACCAACAGCATAGAAATTGAGATAATGAGCTACAGACCTGAATGAGATGTTTGTTGGCTGCCACATATTATTGTACATTACGTGCATGCTAAACTGCCTGGCTTTTTAGTTTGTGGATTTTATCAGATGTGCAATAGTCAGTTTTGGTTGTACAAGTAGAAGTTCAAACCTTTTCTTTTTTTTTTTTTTTTTAAAAGAGGACTCTTGATTGATTATTTAGAAGTCAGTGATTTTTAGTTTACCTCAGCTACACTGCTGAGAAGGGCTTCTCTGCCAGTCCTCAGAGGCTAAATAAGGTCCCAGTAGCTTTTGCCAAGAGCACATGATCCACTGAACGCCTGCACACTGTCTAAATGCTCGGACACATAGCAGGCCTCACTGTCAACAGAGTGAACCAGGAGCTAGACCTAAACACAGTGTGTGAACGTCAGACAGACAGAGTGACCGACAGATGGGCTGAGGGGGTGTTAGTTCTTATCTGACCTCTGTGTGTGTGTGTGTGTGTGTGTGTCTCTCTATAAACACTCACTCACATACACGCAGTAAATCAGTTATCATGGTCAGACCTAGCATATCAGGCTGTGTATTCTGTAACATGTGAAAATGAGTCTCCTTCTCAAGGACTGAACAACATGAACAACAAAAATATGGGTTTATTATTGTGTTGCCTTTTGGGATCATGACTTTACTGGACTGATATGTTGGCACACTGATTCCACTTAGTAACATTGGCACTAAAAATAGTTAAGGTCCTTGGTTAGTTTGACTTTGTTCTTAAGATTGTTGCTTCTGTTACACATTAAGACTATGAGCAGAATAAGAGATAAAACCTCAAATGAAATCTGAAATCTATATTATCCAGTAGATGTGTGTGACAGCTGTAGCTGGTTAAATATTTAATGCTGGTACATACAAAATATTACAAATAGTGATTAAGTTCTCACAATAAGACCATAACAAAATGTGTAATTATTTGATACAGTCATTATAAAATGGTAACTTATCTCAGAATGATAGCCTGTGGTAAGCTTATGGATGACACGGCCTAATACGGTTAAACGGGAAAAGCCAGAGATGCCTGTTGCCTGATGCAGCTGTATTAGTGAATCATTCACATTTATTTGCTGACTAGTACACACACTCTTCAGCCAGGAGGTGTTCAAATCTGAAATTACAGGAAGGGATTTCAGGGATTTTGGAAAGGATATCTCTACTTCCATTGACTTCATCATGTGACTTGTTGGTCTTTTTTTTAAAAAAAGGCTTCCTTCTTCACATCTTCTGCTCAACTTCCCTCTTTATCTTCCTCTTCTTTGTCTCTCCTTCCTGTGAAGGCCGTGGAAGAGACTTTGTGTGTGTGTCTCTGTGAGTAATGCTATCACATCTGCTTTGTGTGACAACAAGGTTGCTAGATCATAGTCTGTAGGAATACAAAGGACTTGTTGCTGTGTGTCTCACACTGAGAGAGGCTAAAACAAAGGGAGTAAATGGAGTAGTGTGTTATTCCTTTTGTCCTGTTCCACTCACCATCTACTAATCACATCATTAAGACCTTTAGGATTCAAACATGGTTTGTGCCACATTCATGTCTTAAGTATTGACTTTTATGAAAGCTATGGCTGTTTTTGATTTTATAATCAAAAAATCCCTAACTTTGCTTCTTTTCCCAACCACTGCACCACTTCCACAAGTTATTCTGTAGGTCTCAGTTACCGTAAAGAGTGTATAGGTGTCTGTGTGTGGTTTATGGGGCTCAGTAGAGCTTGATGCACATAATACAGTTTAAAGTTAAAGGAAATCAAGGTTATATATTCTATTCATTACACGCCATCATCATGGTTCCTCATCCATGATCAGCCGGATTCTTCTCATTCATTCATTCTCTTCTGTCTCTCACTGGCAAAACTAACTAACCAGTGCAATCTATTTTGGGAACATAACATTACACATGTGAATGTGACTGGGTGTGATCACTTAACTTTATCGTGGTGAATGAGAATTTAACATGGAATTAAAGAGGAATTTGATCCCAGGTTGGGACCAGTCAGGCATCAAAACTCTTTGTAACATTTTGTACCTGAAGCTCTGTACTTTATAGTTTTCACACATGGCTTTCTGTACACAGGATAATATTGACATTGCAGTTTTCAGTAGAAACCAATGTCTCGAGTCTCCTGATTCATGTCAGCGTCCAACTGTTTTTATTGCAGGAGATTTTCACACGTTGCTCTCATGTTCATGGTGATGATAAGAAGGCAATTTTTACAGGTGTAATAAATGAGCAGGACTATGGAACCTACCCATCTGTTACTAACCCTTGGACGCATTTCCAAGGATATAAGCAGCGTTTCTATAGGATGTCTTGAAGCTGATTTGAGCTTCCTGACCTTTGGCAAGAATCAGCCTCGAGTATTTAATGACAGAGAACATTCAAAGGAAACTGTTCACCGTGTACACAACATTTCCTGTGTTAGAGCACCCGCCTATAGCAGCCAGTCAGTCTCGACATGTGGGTTATCAATCAACATGTCATCCTATATTCCATTAGCTGCACCACACACAGACACACAAATTAAAGCGCTCTACATTATCAGCGGTTGAAAGTAAGGAAATCCCCTCTAGCAAGGACAAACCTAAGCACTCAGATGCTAAAAAGTGCTGCAGAGGCATGTTTTGTGAATTGATGTATTGATCATAATACCCAACAGCACACAGCTAATGCTTTAAAATGTTTTGTCAAACTGACTACAAACACAGGCTGCATACATTTGATGTCCTGCACTGACTCCTCCGGATAGGTTGCTAAAAACTGTAGGACTGTTGTTTTAATAGACATCCAAAAACTGAATGATGAAGACAATGATGAAGACACAACTATGTAAAAAGGTGCAGATACTGTGTAGTGTGTACTGCATGTGCCCAACCTTAGCCAGATTTATGTATTTGCATAATCAAAATCACCTCTACATATATTTCTTTGTAGGCAACTCTGTGTCGTTTGCATGATGTTAGGTAGATATGATCTTAGTAGTAGAGTTTGTACTACCCTGAAATATATTTAAAAACTTACAATAACATATTATATTATATTAGTTATATAGATTTGAAAATGGATATTGGCCTGTTTTATGTGCCGGGTGTGTGTTGTTTGTCTACAATATAATGGGACGACATGGTCATATGAACTAAAGGTTTCAAGGGGATCAAGTTGCAACAGCAACACTCTGGGTTGACTCAGTATACAGTCGCCCTTAGCTGTGGATGGAAAGAGTTTTTAGTGTCGGAGGTCTGGGTGGTGCAACTCTGTTTTCCAGTGTGCTGAGGATGAATATCTGTGGTCTGTGTTGCAATGGCCATAATGTTGGAGTACAGTAAGGAGTAACTGATTAACAGATTACATTGATTAATCACATGGGACTGTCTTTTCCTACACTCTGGGCAAAGGATGAATACAAATTGCCTTGACATTAATTGACATAGAGTATTTTTTTTGGCCTATGGGAACAACTGGGACTGCACCTTGTGATTATTATTATTCTTATGATTTGATCTATAAATTATTTTTTGATAAATTATTTTGTCCCAACAAAAAAAGAATAACGCATGTCCATCACATGAACTGAAGAGTCAGATTCTAAAACTACATTTATGGTTCCTGTTGGAAGGTTTTCTTGTCTTGGAGGTAGAATAGATGAAAGAGGATGCTTGTTAGTACAGAGACTGATGGCTTCCTAATCATTACACCACCTGTCAAATGTAGTTTGTGTTTGGATGGGTGTAACCCGTATGCACTATAGTAGTTGAGTAATGACATTGGTGACATTATCCAACAAGGAACAAACAAGTGAACATCTGGACAAATAATGAAAGTCACTGAATGGGAAAAACATTTACAAAACATTGTGAAGAAAATCTTTAAATTGTAACATCGAGACAATAACTTGAAAGAAAGTGGAAAACCACACCTTCTCCCAGAGAGAGAGAAACTTTGTTCTTGCGCACTTGCTCTATCAGCCCATAGAAATGTTCCACTTCCTCTACACTCAACCCAGCCCTGTTATTATGAGCCCTACTGGAGGACAGTACAGGGGAGGAATGTTGTACCCATAACATAATGGATCCTGCTACTGTTAATCCTGGTACTGTTGAAGTTTTAAGTTGGAAATGCAGGACTGTGTGTTCAGCATCACGGTAATGAAATGGTTTTGCCTATACATACATATAACGCATATGGAGAAAAACAATGAAATAGGACTACAAATAAACATGAACTACTCCGTGCTGACTTGCAAATCATTTTTGATTTTTAAAGAGCTGTAAAGATGCATTTTTAAATACAGTTGCAACAAGCTACTGTTCAGGGGTGAAGAAAACAGTCAGACTCACTTATGTCCCCATCATCAGAAATATGTAAGGCCCAGATTAAGACCTACTGCACGAGAATCATGTCATGCAGCCTGTCATGTTTTTTTTATGGACTGTATGGTTTGTTGTCATTAGCAACAGTGTTAGGGCATTTGGATGCCTTGTACTTCTAAATAATGGAAACTGTGTGACCTAAATTCTACTTCCCACAATCGAACCACTAATCTGACTCAATATGTCCAAGAAAAAAAAGGTGGGAAAAGAGAGATGGTACAGTAAGAATTGAAAAGATGAGCTGGAGGAAGGAAAAAGAGGGCGACAGAGGAAGATAGGAGATGAGGTGTGTGTGTGTGTGTGTGTGTGTGTGTGTGCTTTGAAAAGTTGACTATTAATAGAAACAAGTTCCTTTTCAATACTATGCCTTCAGGCTCATGAGTGATATGATTGTGTTGTTCTTTTGTTCACCTTTGTATCTTGTCAGCCAAGCTGTGTCTGTCATTGATACTGTAGCTTTCCTTATTAGTTGTTCTTTTACGACATGGCTTAATATAGGGTGTTCTTCTACTACTCCTACAACACTTTACTCTCTCGATACTCCAATATGATTTCTGAACGTTCTTTTGCTTCATACTGCTATATTTACTTGCTCTTGCTTTACTTGCTATTTCATTCGATTTAAAATTTCACTGAGTTAAGAGTTAATTAGGGGCACTATGCCATAAATTCTATCTTTGTGAAGCAAATAGTGGTCATGTAGTCAGGGAGATGTTAATTCAACTCTATGGTCAATTTATAAGCTTGTTAGTGAATTCAATCCAGCACTACCATTATCCATCATTATTTCGCCAAAAAATGACCTTTCATAGGGCAAACTCTGTCATAAGAAGACTTATGATGGTGACATTTGTCTGATAATGCTGTAAAAAAAAAAAAAATTGTGTCTATAATTATCCACACTTGAGCATGTGGTCTGTTTATGAACCAGTCCGCCATCATGCAGATGAGTGTCACACTGCACTGTGTCTATAAATACGACTCCAGTGTAAGAAAAAGAGAGAGGGGTGTTTCATTTAAAGAGTGTTTTCTGTTTATTTGTATCGTACATATTCAGAATCATGCTGTATTAGGTGTGAGACTTTTTTATGTTTTTTTTTAGTTTTTTTTTTTATTGTGATTTATGCACATTAACAATCTCCTCCCGTCTTCTTCCTATCCTCTCTCTGTCAGGTGTGCTGTGAACATCCTCTGGACATCCATGCGAGCAGTTCTGGTTCGACTCTCCTGTGCTGTTGAGATAGCCTGATCAATTTTGTCGGCTCCAGTTCAATAATGCACTCCAGACAAATCTAGTTTGACTCTGTACCTGTGTTGGTGGGTCCCGGTTTTATCCATGGCTGGTCCTACCTTAAAACGGTAACCGCACATTGCCAAGCTGGACCCGAAGACCCCGCCTCCCCACACCTGGTCCTGCTCCTCTGTCCCGCCCCCTATACAGTCGTCTGATCATATAGCTCGACTTCACAACCCAGGGCTCCGATTGGCCATCGAGGAGAAGGAGGAGGAGGAGTATGTCAGTGAGGCGGGTCTGCCGGCTGCACTCGAGGAGTTCACCACCATCTACAGAGATGCAGAGACTATCACTGGTAATACAGCATGCATACACATTATAACTATGGGTGGACAAAACGTACTGGGATTAATTTGGCCGTGTCGCATCAGCATTAGATGCATAAATATATAATTCAACTGTCACAAATGCTCTTCATTTCGCTGCATTACTGTATTATACATTAATCCAGTTTAACCCAGAAAATTACAGTAATCTGTAATGGTTTGGTTATAAACTAAGATGAATTTTGCAGTCTGAGAAAGATGTGCTGTGAGAAACTGTCCCCCTCTCTGTGACCCTTCTCTAATGTCACATCCTGTCAGTAAAGTAACTCCAGGGAACCTCAGCTCTCTGTATAGGCCAGCATGTGAAAGAGAGAAGAGCTCCCAGCGGACAGTCTCTGTTAAGTCTTTCACTCATCACCCCTTCTTTTTTTTTATCAGCCCTTCATGCTTCTCCCCCATGGAGCAGAGGGACACTAATGTCTTGTCTGTAGTGGTCAGAGTTTAGTTTATGCTTTTGCCCATCTCCTTTCTTTCTACAGTCTGGATGAGCCTGTGTGGGCCAAATGGAAGTGAAATCACATAAAATATTAATGGATATTGATTCTGAATATTTTTGAAGTGACAATCGTACAGCAGGCTACAGGCAGTGCAGTTCTACAATGATCATTACAATCCATATAATAAGTGATGAGTCCAGCACATAGTCTCCTCCTGTGTCTCTTGTGATGAAACCTACAAGGAAGACTGTTCAGTACATTGTAGTAGTGCTAAGACCCTGTTGTATAAGGAGCTTAGGACCATGAGGAACAGCAAAGAGTTGGCCCAAAGGAAGGAAAAGCAAACTGAATACACCCTGGCCATTTTAGCTTGGCCATAAAGGTTGCCAAGCACTTACACAGCACCAGACTTAAGAGTCAGTCCAGCAGTAATTAAGATTATGGCAGTTGCTTATACACACATGCTAGAGGAAAAGGTCCTCAAAAAGTACAAACCCTCACACCCTTGACCATGACCTCAGTTCCTTTCATTTATTTTAAACGGCAAAGACTCCTCATCCTCTACTCAGTAACAGCCAGGAAGCGATACAGAAAGGAATCTGAAGTTTCTAATGTTTTCTCACCCTCAGCTGGAGGAAACACACATAACAGGTAAAAAAGCAGGTATAAGTAACGGTAGACTGTGTGAATAAATTAGCAGGATTAGATTTCCGTTTGTCATTTTCTTTAACACAGATGGCACTGTTGCACATTTGACACTGGTTGCAGCTATTTTTGGTATGCATTGTTGATTTTATCTTAATTTTCAGCACCGTGACACCAGAGTTTCTTTGGGAGTTGTTGAGTCTACTTGTAGATTTGTGAATTTGTTATTGTTAAGGGGCCACTTGTTGGGTTGAGAACTTTTTCATGGTCACTGGATCACTGCATTGATTGTGTATTGTGCAGTCAGTTACAATAGCCCTGCAAAACTTGTTTGAAGCGTATAACTGAATTTTGGAGAACTATATAAAATGTATTATTTAGAATATATAAGAAAATGTTGAATCTTTGATTCCAATCTGTATTATCAGTCACATAGACTCATACTTGTCCTTATCAGAAACAGACTGGTAACATGTTGGTGCAACAATCCCCATAGTGCAATGCTTATTTGTGCAATACTTGTGTAAATGAATATGGTGAAAGAGTACTGACTGTCATCATGTTTTAAGGACAGTACAGTTGAGGAGATGCTGCCATCTACTGGTATCTTAGAATTACTATAACAAACCTAACTTACCATTAAATCTATATTATGTTTCATTTTAGGCATCTTTTACCTCCTCATTTCTCCTTATTTTTTCTGTCTGTCCTTCATTCATTCTCTCTATCCGTCTTCCTGCACAACTTTCTTGCTGAATTCTTCCACAACAAGGAAAAGGATAGTTTTTGTGGGAGTGTGTATGTGTGTTTAATTTCACTAAGTCTGGTGGATGAATGAACACAAAGAGCTGAATAGAGCAACTCATTGCCATGGGCCAGTTCCTGGGCGTGAGGTTAATTCTCCGTGGTTACCAGCCAGCAATGTTGAGTAACTGTGAAATTATGGGATGCTCGGTGAGGAGAGAGCGACATCGAGAACAAGCAGGCCGACAGAAAGGAGACGGAGCAAAAAGACAGCATGTAGAGAGCATTGAGTGAGACTGGGGGAAAGTTATGTAAGTGGACTAACAGAGTAGAATCCAAACTGCTGAGCTTGCTGCCTGAATCTGATTCAATAACGGCATGCAAGAACATCCATTGTGCTATAATGTATTGAGGGCTTGGTTCTTATTCACTGTTTGTCATACACACACACACACACAGAGTAGAGAGAGAACCGAGTAACCCAGACTTAATCTGTGTTGACCCCAGTGGTGCCTCTATAAAATGTTCAAAACTGTGTGTGCATGTTAAAAAAAATCACTAGTGTGAGCTGCTGCAGTCCGTCAGTGTAGTTAGTTATTGGAGGGAGTGTCGTCATACTGTAGGATTTTGACTGAGCTTGGTCTGTCACATGTAAGCCACACACATACACTTACAGTGTTACCATAGAGACAGTGTTTTTGTACATGAACAATCTGAATCATCCAAAGCAGAGGAGACTGGCTGGCTGCATACTTGACATTGTTTAAGATCTTTTGCTTCTGATTATAATGTATTGACAACACTGCTACCTGTGACAGATTCAACCCGATTCTTTTCAGTCTACATAAGAATTGTCGAGCTGCCTTTCTCTTTTTGTCATGTTGTCTTTATTTTTCTTTTTTTTTTTTTTGTGACATTTCATGTTTACATACTGATTCTCTCTTTTTCTATTGTCAGACAAAATAGGGTCAAATGGTCAAACTGCTTCCCTCTCGAGTCACATGTACTTCTTACTGCATGTGACAATAGCTTCTAGATGCAGAGTCCAGGTTTTGTGCTGAGTGTCAGTTGACCAAAGAGCAAAGATGTGCAGATTGCGTGAAAGTAAGTGTCAGTGGATTATACTTTAATCTTTATAACTATATATATATAAAGAATATCAGCTAATATATTGATATCAGAAGTTTTTTTTACTTCCTAATATCAGATACATCAGATACATCTCCTTGAATCCTTGAATCAGCATTGGCCCCAAAAGATCCAGTATCAGTTTAAGGTTAATGTTTTACATTTGCAATATACTCTCTCCCTACCACAATGTTAGATTACACCTCCTTCAGCTCAGTCTGTGTTTCCATCACCCCAGGGTGTAAAAAAACTCATCTTTCACGTCTCTCTTTTCCCCAAACAGCTGAATAGGAATGTTTAAAACCCAAATTCAGCAAAGTATCTTTTATCGGGTCTGTGTCTCTCCATGTAAGATTTTAACATGAGGAACTGACCGACACTGCTGGGTATGTAGAAAGTAGAGTGGCAAAAACAGCAGCAACAGTTTGAGGCCTACTGTTGGCGACAGTGTGTTTATACTGGAACAGGACAGAAAGAGAGAGAGAGAGTGTGAAAGTGTAGTTAGTACAGCTAGTAGGAAGAACCCAGCTGCTTTATTGGCTGTCAGGAAAGAGGGAGGAAGAGAGAGGGAGAGAGCAGGCATGGGGCGGTCCATGTGGGATATCGTCATTGGCATGTCAGGCATGACGAACCAGTTTGGCTCGGGTCTCTTCTCCTCTTCACTCCTCCCTCCCCTCTTTTCCTCCCTGTCTCCTTCTGTCTCTTCCACACAGCGCTGTCCTCTAACTTTTAGCACCCCCTCTCTCTAGTTTTCTTCACTTCCTGTCTCTCACCCTCCCAACACTCTTTCTCTCTCTTCTCCGTGTTATTCCTTGCGACCTTGCCCTTTCCCCCGAACCAGTGGAAAATGTAAATGGTGGAGGGTTGGTGGTTGTCGGGCTGTTCAGGCACCATGAGTGAGTATGCTATGCATGCTGTGGTTTTCTGCCAGTTTCAGCTGGTGCCCAGTTTGGCTGACATCTAGATAGAGTTTCTGTCATCGTCTCTATCTTTCTAGCTTCCCTTTGTTTGTTTGTTTTGTGTCTCTGTGTCACTCAGTTGTTCCCTCTCTTTAAAGACTTTGTAGTTGAGGAAGCCTCTGGGATTTGCCAGTACCGGTTAAAAACACTTGTATTTTGAAGCTTAAGTCAGATTTTTTTTTTCTCATGGCTTTCTCAAATATTACACTAGAAGCTGTCTACAACAGTTAAATAACTCTTTAAAGGCTAAATTGATTTGAATTTATCTTAGAAAGATCAACTTGGCTCTTGGCCACAAGTAGCAGTCCTGTCCTGTACTGTACTGGTTTACAGGGGTACATATGAGGTGGATTAAAACTAGTCTTATTCTGTTCAGAAACATTTGAGAAAAGGCATATCCATGTGATTCTACAGTCTTCAACCAACACCATGTGCTTGTATACTCCTCTTTCTTCAGTCACCTAATTTAGGTTCTCAGTTCTGCGATACCACAGTTCAGTGTTATACTATACTTGCAGTGCTTGTGTAGGTCAGTTTGTAGAAAGGCAATGAAACACTTCTGTTTGAACACTGGCACTTCTGTATGATCTGATCTTGGATTGTTTCTTTATTGTTTACTAAAAGATCGTCAACGGCTCTGTAGTCTTCCATGGTTAACAGCATGTCTACAGCCATCAGAGCGACCTGATTGATTTTTGTTGTGTGTCTGTCAGTCAGACGTTTATTGCTCAGACTGACAGTGGACTATTCTTACATTTGAACTTGAACTTTCTTCCTCTGATGATTCGTGGTTGTTGCTAATGTTGGTATGGCCCTGCAGGTTGTGTTCTTTGTGCTGACAGTCTATATTTACACTTGAACTTGAACTTGTTTTTTGTCAAATATTAGCTTCGCTTGTTGATCCCAAATATAAATTAAAAAGTATTGTCTCAAAGGATATTCTCATAGAAAACAGCAAGAGCAAAAGCACAGCGGTAAAGTGCATAGAGAAATATTCAAAAGTCAACAGCACTCTTTACTTTTCACTTTGAACAGTCCTGGGAAACATTTTTTGTGTCTTAGTGACAATATTTTTCATTTGAAAATCCTGAATAAAACCTTTGTATGTGAAGACAGTTATGCAAAGTGCTTCTATTGATTTGGTAGAAAGGGATCCTTCTAAAACTGAAAAATAAATACAACAAACACGCACAGTGGTGTCGCCACTGACCTTTTGTCAGCACAGCACAGAATGCTTGTGCTATTATTATCGTCCTCCATGTCAGTGTTCATCATCAGGGGCTGAGGTACATTGGCCATATTTAATATCAGTAAATGCAATCATTCTGGCCAGCAGCAGGTTTGCTTCATTTAAAGGTGTGCTCACACAATTTTAAGATATGTTGATGCCTTCAGAACACTGATATTAAATTTGGCAAATTTGACAGGCACTTACTTACTAAAAATCTTATTAAAGTAGTTTCAGAGGTAATGATTTTGGATTTAATATTAGAGTGGTATGCAAAATGCATTATTGTGTTGAAATTGAGAAATATACAAAATACAATGTAGATGGAATGATGGAAAAGCTTTCCAGAGCTGTTGGTCTTCTGTGATACCAGTTATTGTGTGTAATGAAGAGTCTATGTAAAAGAAAGACTGAGTCATCATCACACCATCATGTGGTGGCAAAACTAATAAATACGTTAACTCAAGGGTAAAAAAAAAATCCCATTTCAAATATAAGTGGAATTGGTTGGTCTCGTGAATCTGTGGTCAATCCTCCTGTGTGTGTGTGTGTGTGTGTGTGTGTGTGTGTGTGTGTGTGTGTGTGTGTGTGTGTGTGTGTGTGTGTGTGTGTGTGTGTGTGTGTGTGTGTGTGTGTGTGTGTGTGTGTGTGTGTGTGTGTGTGTGTGTGTGTGTGTGTGTGTGTGTGTGTGTGTGTGTGTGTGTGTGTGTGTGTGTGTGTGTGTGTGTGTGTGTTGCTTTTTCAGCACAGTCAGTCATTCAGTCTGGATTAGCAAACTGTGAGAGACAGCATTGTTAGAGACAGACAGACTGAGGGAGAGACGGACAGCAGAGAGCAACAGAAATAGAGACAGAAAACAAAGGACGTTATTTTTTTTACTGTATGTTTATTCTCATTCATTCTGTGAACATGCTAATTCTACCAATCCAAGAGCTTCTCTAGTCCACAGTTTTATAGAAAGTGTTTTTAAAATCTGAACCCTCATGTCTGAACAGAGAATATACCTCTTAACAGAGACTTAAATGGGTGCTCTTTTAATAGCACTCTAAACTGATTTGTGAGATTTGTGAGTAGCACATAGCTGGAAGCTTAGGTAAGATTGCTTAGTTTTCCACATAAGCAATCAAATGTGGCTTTCTGGTTGACTCGTTGGTTTTCAGCAGAAGGCTCCAGTTTGTTGAGGAGAATTTGTTGTTGTTGTTGGCTGCCATGTCAAAGATGATTGCAATTCTTTTATCTACAAATGTAAAAGTAGCAGTAGCTGTTTAAAAGTTGTTGTTTTTGGTCTTGAAATGAGAATGTTTAAATATCTATACTTTTAAGTGTAAAGCCTTGTGTTTATCAGTATAATATTTTTTCTCTTGTGCATTCAATATTCTGATGTGATAAATCCTGACTCTCTATCAGCAGTCTGCACGGATATGAGAGACGTAAATACAATGAAACATTCTTTTAAACAATCACATGCCATACAAGTCACAACAGTTTACAAATATGTATACAAAGGAGACAAAAGCATGTAGCGTTAGGTTTGTGTTACTGTTCCATTACTGTGTCTTGGGTTTTGACTTGTGAGTAACTATGGGTCAACTTGATGTAGTATAGGAACATCTAACATGAGCAGAGTTTCACTCCAAGTAAGCATTTGATTTAATTTAGTGCTACACAGCAGATGTAAGGAGTGGTGGGTTAGTCTTCAGTTGGCCACTAGAGGGCCTACTATACCTTCAGGTCCAAACATCACCATCCTGTTGTGTTGCTTTTCAAATAAGGAGAGGTTGTCCAGTCTATAATATTGTAAAAATACACAGAACTGACACTTTGTTACAGTGTCATGACCAACCTATGTATTATGTATATTTTTGTTATGTTTACTTAATAATGTTATTGCCAAACCAAAAAAAACAACAAATAATGTAGAGCATCTATCTTTGTCTCCATGTAGATGTGTGTAATAGTACTGATTTGCCGGAGCTCGAGATTATCAGCCTTTTGGAGGAACAGCTGCCAGTCTACAAGCTGAGGGCTGACACCATCTTCGGCTACGACCAAGATGATTGGCTGCACACACCACTGGTGGAGCCTGACTCTGCCCTCGACCTGACCACCGAACAGATAGAGGAGACCCTCAAATACTTCTGTAAGTTGATCACAACTCTTTACAGGTGATTTAGTGCTGTGTTTAAGTGTTTTGTAAACCAACATCAGATTAGTATTATGGCCCCCTTTTCAATTCTGACATCCTAAATAACGAGGCATTATTTACCCTGGTTTAGCCATTAATATGTTAATAATGTTAACATCATGTCAAAAAGTAAGTAATTAGGTTTCTAGATTTAACCTTCAAGAGTAATTGAGGATCAAAGATTAAGAGGGCTGAGGTTTAAAATTCCTACCTTCTGTGAGTAGGAAGCAGAGATGATAGAAAGTTGTTTTCAGTTACATGGTACCAGCTCAACGCATCTCTGCTTGTTTTTGGTATCAGGTACTTCTCTGGATGTGAATATTAATCCCTTAATGTAGGGTGGGGTTTGCAGGGATGACCATCGCTGATTGGTCAAACACAGACAGCGCAAAAGCTTCAAATTGTGTGCCGTAAACAAGGAAGTACTCTTGTATTGATTTAGGACCAGGGGAAGACATTTCTCTTCCCCTGATGAAGTTAAAAATAAAGACTTTCTTGTTGATTCAATAAAACCAAAAAAAGACAATAAAGAGAGAGAGACAAGCAATCGTGGATGAGCGAGGAGAGGGAGTCGAGGTAGAGGGAATCGACTGACCAATCAGTGGTCTGCTTTTAGTAAGTGCTCAGCTTTTTTGGAACCTCAACGGAGGTGATACTAAAGAAGTAGGTACCAGGTACTATCCACAGCTTTGGCCTAATGGAAATCCAAAAAATGCATGTCGAGTTGAGTTGGTACCATGTAATGGAAAAACACTGAAAGTGTGGTCACAGCAGCTGGTCATGGTTGCCATAACAAACACGGGTCTCTCCCTGTTTTGCTCTGTCTCCGTTGTATTTTATGCCTGTGTCCGCGCTTGTTTTATCAAACTAAGAGCTGCCTTGTGGTTGTTGTCTCTGCCAGCTGTAAAACACACACACACGCACACACACACACACACACACACACACAGAGTGCAATAAAAGGACACACTGAGAGCAGCAAAACAAGGGAACATGAAGTTGATTATTTTTCACCATCAATAATTCAGTTTTTGGTTCACGTCTCTGTGAACTGTGACTCAGGGTAAAAAACAAAAAACAGTTTCTAAAAATAGTTCAAGCATCTTTAAAAATAACTTTTACTGAGAAGTGTAACTTCAACTCGTTGCCCCATGCCGATATGGTCACACTGGCCTTGACATTTCTGTGATAGCCATCCAGGCTAACAGGGAATGACAAGGTCACATTACATAAGATAAGACGTTCTGCTGGGGGTGATTTTGCTAAACAGTCCACTGTGCTTTATTATCAAATTAATTCTCCACATACATTTTTTTCCCACTCATCAACACTCCTTATTATTGCTTCAAACAGATGGCCTGGTATCGACACCCAACAGGCCGTGGTGATGGGTCATGTTGGTTATATCATGGCAGGGAAGATATGTTTCACATACACTGTAGTGGTTCACTCAAATATGTAACCTGTCACATGACAGTGATATGTTTGTAGGGATGAAGAAATTGAGGCAACTGACCAATAAGTGAGCAACTTCATGTTTTGATGCCATCACACCCACAGTAGAACAAGAGGAGGCGTGTTGTTTGGACAGATATTTGATCATGTTGATGGTGATCATAATTATAAACCGTGTTTGTTGTTTATTGGGCAGTTGACATAGATGAACTCTTTCTTTAAAATATATTTTTATATACTTCTGTGTAACAGATGCATTTCCTTGTCATGCAGGTTTTAAGGCTTATTTATATTTTTGTGTATATATGGATGGTATTGTTTCCAAGGTTAGTATTATCATTTTTGGGTGTAGCAGTAGTGTTGAGTATTTTCTTCTAATCATACAATATAGTGACATTTATAATGTTGTCATCTATGTATTGACCACCATGTGTACCTGTACAATGGCACATGTATGAGCTGTTACTGAGGCTGATGTAACTTAGTTAGGCAGTTACATGACTCTTCTGGCTCTTTTAACATTAAACTGTGTGAAAGTGCTTTATTAGTAGGATTTATCATAAACATGTGTTAAAGCAAACTTGCTTGTAAGCACCAGTTTTGACAGTCTGCTGTTAGCGTGCTAGCTATTGGCCTTGGCCTTCTGTTAGTTCCATCCTGCTTATTATCAGAATAAGGTGTACTTTACTTTACATAACTTCCATTGCTTTAGTCTCGGTCTGCTTTTCCAAGCTAGTTGGATTTTGTTCCTGTTGTCATCGAAATTAACCTCATTTGCATGTTTCTTTTGCCATGATGACACATCAGCCTCTTGCCTCCCGTGCACTGTGCGTGTGCTTCTTGCATCACTCCCCGGCTAAAGTAACCAATCCGTGCATACCCATTGTGTTCATTCAGTTAGCCACGTCACCTCTGCCAATGCTACCCTCTCCTGCTGACTGCCTTTACATGCTGCTCAGCCTCAGGCCTCGGAGTCTGAGCCTATTACTATAGCAACCACACAGAAGGACAAAGTAGAGGAGAGGAGGGGGAGACACTGACATACGAATGGAGGGCGGGAGCAAGCTGGTGATGCTACTCATTCTGATTGGCAGGGAGCACTCTCAAACTCCGCCCACCTACTGTGTCATGATTCTCATCATCTCTGCTGCAAAACCCGTGACTGCTGCTTGCTCTCAGTCTCTGTCTCTCTGTATTTATTGAGTCATTGTTAGAGATGCAGTGGTCCATGTGTAGAGCCAGTGCTATCGTGGTCATAATATGACCTCATGAAGACAAATCTCAGAGGAAGCAGAAGATGATAAACTGACAGGAAGATAAAAATAGAATGGGGCATGAGAGGACAGAAGCTGAAATGCTTGCTGAAGGTTTGGAGTGACTGAGGAAAAACTGAAAGAGACAGCACAGATTGAAGGAAGATTGCAAATTCCAGCTGGCACATATTGCTGAAACTGTGAAGAACTAAGCGATGGACAATATGGACAACGAGACAACATTTATTTTTCTGATTAGAACTGATGTCGTGCAGAAATGGAAGCAGCTCCACAACAAATATGGAGCATAACGCAGTGACAGTTTGTCGCTAATGAGTGTGGGACAAAAAGGGCATATGATGACACTGGACAGACTCTCAAAAACAATGAAAACCGTGTGCCAGCTGGTAACTGCCAAGCATGCTGGGATAGCAGAAGTGGGCACTAACTGACTAACGGACACTATCAGTTGACCCCAGTTGACAGCTGGTTGTCTCTGAGCATGCTGGGACATTGGCTTTGCCAGAGATGTTACAGTTAAGAATGCTGGGACATTGGAAACAACACAGCTGTGCGTCAGAGCAGTGAGGATGAAGAGACGAGGCCAGAGGTTTGTCAAGGCAGACTACTATGAACTGGACTGGTACTATGAAGAGTGTACTGATGGTAAGACCATGTCATGCAGTGACCTCTAGTTGTTGAAAAGTCTACTCAAATTACTAACTGGACTGGTGGAGGTGATGAGACATGGATGTTATAAATACTGTAGTACTTTTTGTTGTTTAGTTGGACAAGACTAAAACTAGTGTAAAATAGTACTAGCTGGCCTGCTATTACATGCTATAGATGCTAAATGAATTTCAGTGTAAGCTGACAGTGAAGTTGTATCATATATACTGTATGTATATCTGCATATCATAATGAGATATTTTGACTGTATTAAACAAACTGGATAGTGTATTTTGTCTAAAAGAAGAACAAACAATGATAACATTGATAACGCCCTTGCAAATTGTAAATGAACTGATGGGTTTCAGACTAATTCACAGTTACAAACTGGTATGGTGACGCCAGTTATTCAGATCTCAACATATATGTGATGTAGCTATGGCAAGAAACTGAGACATATAAATGATTGATAAATGAATGTTGTAATACTGCCTGACAACAACTGGCCAGGTTTTATATAACACGTCCTCTGACAACAGATGACCATACAGTGGCTAGAGTAAAGAGAGGTGGCAGGATTAAGGTAGATTGATCAATATTAAACAACATAATAGAAAGTGGATTAAAAGATAAAAATATCTTTATTTTCCTTGTAAGACCCTAATAGAATCAGCTCTGAAAACACAGTGAATGTGACCTTGTGGATCTTTCAGAACAGACAAGGGCTGTATCAAAGCTGATGTTACAGAAGCTTTAAGCTGTAGCTCCACCAGACAGTGGCTGCTGGATACAGTACGTGTTGTAACAAGCACTGTGTGGCAGCTGAGTCAGTGTGGCTTCTAAAATAAGGCAAAGGAGTATCTTATGTGGGTGTACTTTAAGTGTAGGATGTGGGACGGATCTGATGTTGGATTTGGATCAAGGAGTAGAACTAGTCGGTCATTACAGTTATAGGAAATAGGAAGACTAGTGAGGGATATATGCTGACCTGGAGAGATTTAAAGTGGTGACACAGAGGAAAAACCCAATTTAGGTAGGCAGGTAGATAATCTAAATGGAAAAGTAACTGATGGGGACTGAGGGACCTTAATTTGTAAATACCATTTTTGTTACGATAGCTTGTGGTATTGTCTTACAGTAGCTACAGTATGTAACACACACACACACACACACACATAGTCTGGTCATGTGATATGTGTGACTAACAGCAGGTTTATTACCAGCACTGCTCCTGGTTCTCTGGACATCTTTCTACCCTTATCTGTATCTTGTAAAGGCAGTTACTTATAGTGCATGACATTTATATGCCAAAAAATTAATATCATTCAATACAGTGATCACCTGCTGTAATTACTTTCCATTCAGCTGAACACAGGGATTTTTGCGAATGCAATGATCTATTTGTGCACTACTATGCATGTGTGTGAAGGATGCTCAGTGGAAACAGTTACATAACAGATTGAGGCAGCTCCTTCCATGTGAGCTGTGCAGCTTAAGCGACTCCAATATTATTCCACTGTGGCAGCTAGCCCAGGTTTGATTTCTAGTATGTTGATTTGACTTTTCGGAGATAAATGCAAGACACTCACAAAAAGATTTAGTGTCATTGTTTAACTGTGCTTGATGCTGAAATATAACCAAATGACAAGTGTTTCTTTGATGCATCTTCTTGTGGAGTATGATGGCAGAAATAGAAAGCAGCTGGTTTGGCGTTATTCTGAGACATACAAGGGAGGGATGTGGAAGTAGGTTGTCTTATATTTAGACTCATGATTTGTCACTCTTAGCCACTTTTGTTAATAGCACCCTGCCAAATATTTTTCAACACTTTTTGAAGCCTTCAAAACAAATAACTGGATAGATAGAGTACAGAAGACTGAAGATTTTGTTGTTTTCTTTAAAACTACTGTACAAAATATTTTAGAGACCATAAAAATAGACCATCGACGTGAAAGGGACCCACAAGTGTGAGTGTAAAGGGTGAATGTGACCAGAAAAGCAAATGGAAGAGGCTCAGAAGCCCTGAGTGGTGTTTGTGCAGGACTCTTTTGTTGCCTGTAGCATTGCATTCATAGGACCATTGAGCGGAGCTACTCAAGCGTGCAGGACGGTACTGAGCTGGCATCCGTTTCGAGACCAATTACAGTAATTATAACAGTTGAACAGTGACTAATGAGCAGAAAATTGGACTGCTTTGATGATTTGTGGCCCATATTCATTAATGAAGTATCTGGTCTTACTAGATCAGTTCAGATGGACATGTGGTATATCCATTGACATGCAGCATATATACCGTACAGTTGCTCTATTTGTCTTTTTATTAATTTAAACAATCTGTAAAGTGTGAAGGTATATTATGGTAATACTGGGTTTATGCATAAACAGAACACTAAATACTTTTATATTTGTCTTATAGATGGTAATTATTAGCAGTAAGATAGCTTGTTTTCATACAACAGCTGAGCAACATTTACATGGCCGGGCATCCAGGCTGGCTCATTACTGCATTTTATGATGAAGCACTATCTGTAGACCTGTTGATGCTTAACTACACGGCCTCAGCTGAACTATTTAAATTATGCGATAAAGGGTCACAATCAGGTGAGCTTGGGGTTGACCCAGTTCTATTTTTTTGTGTATTTAAAGTTGACAGCGCCATTCTTTTTTTGTGCCAGTTTTCAAGGCAGTCTTTTTTCTGTGTCCTGAAAAACCCTTTTATTTATTTGTTGAACGTCCTCCTTCCTGCCTACAGTAAGCTTTCTACCTCATGAATCCTCACTTAATGCTACACCCCACTATGTGCACAATATGTGCAAAAACATTCACCTGTGGAGGTTTCACTGTGTCTGGCCCCACCCTGGTAACAGGTGCCTATTATTGTTTGTTCTGCCCTATTGTCACTATAGAGGCTGTACAGGACTGTACCAAGTTACTTTCACCAGAGGGGGGAGGTTAGGTAAGGACTGACCTGAGAACAGGTCTCTTTTCAGTGGTAGGTGTCAGCCTGAATCATTTCAACCCTTTGAACAGTTAATATTGTATGAGTTGAAAGGTTGAGGATTATAAGGATAAAGATGACTAATAAAGACTATTTTAAATGCTCTTATATGTTGTGTTACATCCATTCTAAGTCAGTTTTATAACCTTAAAAAAAGATGGAAAGCTGTCTGCACAGGTGTGTGTGTGTGTGTGCCAGTCTACCCCTCATCTGTGGTAAAATAGAGTAGGCCATTCACTGAGCAGTCACAGAGAACAGTCGGGTTATCTGGTTGTCTCACGGAGTTGCCACAAGGGACAAATCATACACACACATTTAGAGACTCACACACTCACGCAGACATTATTTTGTACTTGACAGATTTACACACAGACTTTGCCCATCGTACACAATGGAGTGTTTAGAGAAACTTAGAGAAAGTCTGTACACTTCCTCTCCACTTTGGGACACTTTGTTCAACGTGTACTTTCACATCTAGGCACAGACAGTTTAGATATTAATTCATAGATTAAAATACACACCCACAAATGCACACAGCACAGGTATAGTAGGAGCCATGGCGTTGCACCTGCAGGATTTGCAGAGTAGCAGTTGGCTGTAGTGTCAGAGGAGGATGGCTCTGCTCACATCTGCCGGTTCTGAGGATGGACTGGAGTACTCCAACCAGCCGGAGGAAGACGAGGAATATGTTTCCTTGGCAAGTCAAGGAAGCACAGAGCAGATGGAAGAAGAAGACGGAGAAGAGGAATATGTATGTCTTTCCACTCATGGAAGTACAAAGGAGCAAGAGGAGGAGGATGAAGAGCAACAAGTTCTGTTTGAAGGTAGTCTGCGGTCATCTTTGCAATCAAGGGCACGCTGTCTTTTGCCTTTTCTCTCAGTTCTTACTAGGCTGTTTTGGTTAGCTCACTTGCTCTCATTTTTGCTGTGCGACTCTTCTATCTTAATTAATTTGTTCTGAAGTGATGTGGATTTATTAAAAGGTGCTTTCAAAGGGCATCTTGTCTCCCGTGGCTCATTCATGCAGGCGCAGTCTCTGATATTAGTGTTGTTTCTAATCCCAGCACAGTCTGTCTGATCTTCCTGCTGGGTTGACATGTTCAAATATGGGCTTGGCTCTTTACCACAGCTGTCACTCCAGTGTTAGCATGCTAATGTTTCATATTTGTTTAAAAATACAAATATTCATACACAAATATTCTCACCTAATTTTGCTCAGCATTTGCTCAGTGCATGATTTCCAGGAACTACTGCATCATGTTTTTTATAGGTGTTATTAAAGATTAATATCATCCCAGGTCCAATAAGGAAATTGTACTTTATGTGTGAACTTACATGTTATCGGTGCTTTGGAGGATTGATTAGAACAACATCCTCCCCTCTGTGTTTACATCCCATTTATGACCAAAAATTGATGAATAAAGAAAATTACTGAGGGAATTAAACATTTACCTGGCACCAATATTGAGGCTCTGTGTAAATGCCTTTATTGACGTGGGTGGAGTGTTATAGAAATAAATCTCTTTCCATATCTAAGTTCAAAACTGAAAGGGTAAACAGGTTGCTCCCTGTGCTATCAAGTGTATAATCTCATTACAGGCTAGATAACATTGCATTGATAAATTTCTTTATGCATGTACAGTACGCGTGTGTTTCCTGTTGACCATTATAGTGATTGTTTCCTTGGTGACTCTGTGCCTTAACGACTGTGTGTGTGTTTGTGTGGGGGGGTGAATGTGAACTAACTTTTTGAACTCTGAGAAGTTTTTGAGTAGAATCTCTTTAGCACAAAATTCCCTTGTTCAACCACAAAATGTGAAGCTGAGCAATGCAGGCCTCGTTCAACCATAACCTGGTAGAAAGGATTTTTACCATATTTGGTAAAAAGGATGACATGACAGATCTTTAGCTAAAACCAAACTAGCTGATACTCTGTGTCCATGTTTCTAGCAGCAATACACTGCCTGCAATGTATGGGGATATGAAAATGTGGTATTTGCACTGGCCAACTTTGTTTTGCATGCTGGGAGGCCTCTGAGTTAGCCCTATTGCGTATGAACTTAACATGATGTTTGTCTACTATTTTTTTCAGTGGAATATGAAATAGATGGTTCTGGGTTGTAAGTGGGTATAACATTATGTCGCTGTGCCTTCTCATGCCATAAGACACATTAAAATATGTTTGGTATTACACCTCCATACAGAGTGACATCACACTCTCTCTCTATTTGACACCGCGTTAACACAACGACTCACAAGATGTCCAAAATTAAATATCCTCATACTGTGATATATTCTTAACAAAAATAATAAAAAAAAATTTAATCTACTTTGAATGTGTGAATGTGACCTAAGAAAAACAGAATTACAAAGATTTAAAATTGATCCAAACACCACAATAACAATCAATGCTGGACATCAATTACTCCCAAGAAGCACAATAGTTGTTTTTGACATGACAGTGATAGCTCTGTTTGAGGAGGGAGAAGCTGATAATGAACTTGTGACGATACAGCTGCGACAGCATTGGACGGGTGAGGCTCTTCGCATTGACCTCTGTGTCTGCATTTAATAACTGATCTTCATGAATCACTGGGTAGGTTGATGGATAATAGTGGGGCTGTGTGTGGGTCAGTGTTAAGGTGTGTATTAGTGTAATATGTGGGTGTGTCCCTCTTAGGAACATGATTCATGAATTTGGAACAAGAGAAGAGTGTTGTTGATTATTCATTGTCCAGTTGACCATTGTGTGAGCTAACACAAAGCAGTGTTTTGTGTTAGAAACACTGATTAATCTTATATAACATAGATTTAGGAAATCTTTTTAGGCAGGTTAATATTTCATTATAAAATCAAATTAATTAATTTACACATCAGAACTGTAAACCATACACCAGGCAGGATAAACGATATCAAAAAATTACTTTCTTGTGCTCCTTCTCTTCAAGAAAGTATTTTTCTTGCATTCTGCTACAAATTGCAAATGTGCTGCAAGCTCATGCAACATATAAGTCATTCACTGTAGGTCAGAAACTCCAAATAAAATTTGGCGTGGATAAAGTTAATTGCCTTTGAACAGAAGTAGCAGTACAATCACAGAGTCTTAAATACTGTAAGAAAGTTAAAACATCATCTTTGTCTTTCTCTCTGTGCTTCTGCAGTGCTGTGTGCAGACAGAGTGGGCCAGATGACAAAGACCTACAGCGACATTGATGCTGTCACTCGACTGCTGGAAGAGGTAAGAGCGTGCCGAGGAGAATAAATGCAGAAGACTACAGTAAATACGACTGTAACATACTTTTGGTCAAACGTTCTGTGGTCTGATAGTCTAAACACAGGCTACTTTATGAGGTTCATCATAAAGGAGGTTTGATAGAACCACATCATAAAACCTATTTCTGGGTCCTGATATTCAAATCAAACTGATCCACATCAGCTGCTCAGTCACCAGCAGAATGTGTAACATGACTTTGCAAGTTAAGAGTTGAGCTGGTTTTCTGGTGTGATGGTGTCAATATTAAATGATCCATGAACCTCTTCTGTAAACTAGTAGCCAGTCATATTGTTGTTATTGACTGAACTCAGACTTGCTGAATATCTGGTAGTCATTATCACAGGTTCATAATAAGCTTCTAGTTACAATTCAGATGTAGGAGTCCTCGTGCTCCAGTGGGTAAGGAATTAGCTGTTGAGTTTTTAAACTTGCATGTTCTTCACATATATCATACCTAGAGGACAAGTTAGCACTGCAGTGTTTTCAACTGTTTCACTGTAAACAAAACTTTGTCTTGGTGCAGAAAGAGCGTGACTTGGAGTTGGCTGCCCGCATCGGACAGTCGCTGCTGAAGAAAAACAAAACACTGAGCGAGAGGAATGAACTGCTAGAGGATCAAGTAGAGCACATACGAGAGGAGGTACACAGAGAGATTGTGTTTGTTTTATGTTGGATGGAGGTGATCAAATATGATCAGAGCAATATGGCAGTGATGGATTTGTGTATGTATATGAATACATGCCATTCTTAAAGCACCATATTGGTTCAAACATCTGAATTGTAGCTACAATCTCATTTTTACTTGGAGTTCCTCTATCTACACATGTAGGTATCTCAGCTGCGTCATGACCTGTCCATGAAAGATGAGCTGTTACAGTTTTATACCTGCGCTGCCGAGGAGAGTGAGGGAGAGTCTACAACCTCCACACCGTAAGTCTCCTCTCCTTTCATCACATTTTGCCTTCTCTCCTTCTTAATGCGGTATTATGCAATGCTGTTATACAACAGAACAACAAAAAACAAAAACACTTCCCTATTAATCTTTTATAAACAGTGTGAGGCAATGAGAGCATGTCCCAATATTTTAAGATAAAATCTTACGAGCTGTTTGAGCTGACCAACCGATTGTAATGCGTCTCACGTTTGTGTGTGTGTGTGTGTGTCTGTCTGTCTGTCTCTACAGTGTACGTCCCAGTGAAACCAATGTATCAACTCCAACATTTTTCCCCCTGGACTCCTTGCAGAAGAAACTCAAAGATCTTGAGGAAGAAAACAAATCACTGCGATCGGAGGTACAGACACATTCACACATGAGCTCCTGCATATGAACAATATTTTTTAATAATAATGTTTTAATAATAGTTTTTTTTCAGTGTATTTTCTAAGTAAATCAATGTGTTGCATGCGTACTTTAAGTACAATTATATGGGGATATTATTTCCAAAAATGGTAAAAGTAATACTGAAACATGTCCAAGTTCAAGCAGAAATATTGATCATAACAGTCTTTTACTTTTAGTTGAATTAATTTAGTCACAAATACCAAATAATACACATACACTTATACTGGAGTCTGATGAGCATCCTGTTTAATTTAGTTTCCTGACAGAAATGCTTACTGACTTACTGACGTCTGAGCATTACCTTCTGGTTATTTATTTAGTTATTTATGGGGTTGATTAATACTGTCTACTGTGGTATTGATCAGTATTGTCCAATTTTTTTTTTATCTGCAGGCCAGTATTTTGGAGACTGAAACTATTTCCTACGAGGAGAAAGAACAGCAGTTGGTCAATGACTGTGTCAAAGAACTACGTGAGTATTTGACTAGTAATATTATGTCCCTGTTGTTATTAAAGGTAGTGAAGCAGCTTTTATGGCAGGTTCTCACTGTTGCTGAACACCTGTTGGTGTTCCCAGGTGGTGCAAACCTGCAGATTTCCTCTCTGGGTGAAGAGCTGGCGAAGAAGACTGAAGACGCCTCCAGGCAGCAGGAGGAGATCACTCACCTCCTCTCCCAGATAGTAGACCTACAGAAAAAGGCCAAGATGGTATGTGAAGAAGACAGTAGTAATTTATATTTTTCGTTGTGCATGTTCTATTTGTGCAACATGGCTGAGATTGATTTTCTCAGGCACATTATTTTTTTTAAATACATGTTTGCATTATTTCCAGTATGCTGTGGAGAATGAAGAGCTGACTCAGCACTTAGGAGCAGCCAAAGATGCCCAGCGACAACTCACTGCTGAGGTAAGGCACTCTACATCCTGCTGACCCTGGCCTCATCAGTACATTTTCAGCAGTGGTAACTTCCACCAACAATGGTCCAGGACACACTGCTAGACTGCTGCTGTACATTGTACTGCAATAACATACATTTATTAGATATAATAAATTTAGACTTGTAGTACTATTTCTCAAC
The DNA here is from genome assembly GCA_036937835.1 of Pampus argenteus. Taxonomy (NCBI): domain Eukaryota; kingdom Metazoa; phylum Chordata; class Actinopteri; order Scombriformes; family Stromateidae; genus Pampus; species Pampus argenteus. Next base: position 9,692,725 of record CM072865.1, on the reverse strand, counting down.
ACTATCAATACAACCTGACATTACATTACTACATGTGACATCTATAACACTGTAAAAGCACATTTTAGACCTTTATATAACCACCAAACCTTGAAATCAAGACCTTTATAGCCATTAGATACATGGGTAGTTATGGTTCAAAATTAATAATGGTACAATATCAGATATTCCACCAGTACCTATATAAATAATTGTAATAAACACTTTATTTTTTCTATAATTCCTTCCTTTCTCCTCCACTAGTTGCGGGAGCTACAAGATAAGTATGTAGAGTGCATGGAGATGCTCCATGAGGCTCAAGAGGAGTTGAAGAACCTGAGAAATAAAACTCTACCGCCTAACACACAGAGGCGTTTCCATTCCCTGGGATTATTCCCAATGGTGAGTAAGGGAACAGAGGAAGAGAGCGGTGTGGGTTACTACCACAGCACAGCAAATGGTACTGGTGTTTACATTCATTAGGACCAATCATCATATTGGTTGTAATTTTGAATTTTTTGCCTCATTATGCAGGACTCTCTGGCAGCAGAAATAGAGGGTACCATGAGGAAGGAACTTCAGATGGATGATCCAGATGTAGAAGAACAAAGGTACAAGATTAGAAACCTGGCTCACCTTAAAAATAAAATGGATCATTAGTTATTCATGATTTAGTCTGACTTCATTATGCAATATTCAAAATGTATTTATTATAATTTTCAAGTAAGCCAAATATTTGTGTGATGTCACTTTCTCTCCAGACTGCAACCAAAGCGGGTGTTCCAGACAGTGAAGAACCTAAACCTGATGCGTCAGCAGCGTTCTTCGCTGGCCCCCTCCCCCCTCAATATCCCAGGCTCCAATCAGACATCATGCTTCACCTCAGGGCGCTCCAGCAGGGTGGGCACACCATGCTCCAACTCCATATATGGAAGCGGGACGGGAAGTGGGATTATCCTGGACAACAGGACAAGCAGCATCCTGGAGAGTCCAGATGATGGGTACAGACAGTTGTACTCGAGCAACACATATTTGTAATTTAGTGTTTTGTGTTTAGTGACTCTCAATCTGTCGGCTCTGTCTTGCTGTCTCACTGTTGTCATAAGTCACAGGTTTTTCCTGTTTGTTGGTAACCTTGTTTGTTAGTCTGTTTCTATGGTTTATGTTGGATTTCTGTTGGACTCGAGTCACTAAACACCAAGAGGATGAACTTCAAAGTTTTAGTCCAGTCATTAGTTACTCTTAGCTATTTTATTATTAGCCATACTTACTGACAGAGAGAGAGATGTACTGTAATGTAGGTTTTTTTTTTTATACGATCTATACATTGGCGTTTAAAAATTATTCAAAATATGGACACCTCTCTCCATGAATTTGATTCTTATCAGAGTGAACAAGTACATGAACAGCTTTAAAAATCATTGAAACCTTACTATACGCTTCTCTCCAGGTCTGAGGACTCTAACAAGCGTCCTCCTGGAACCCCAGGGACCCCAGGCAGCAGGGATCTGGAGGCAGCCCTGCGGCGCCTGTCACTCCGTCGCGACAACTACCTCTCAGAAAAACGCTTCTTTGAGGAGGAGAGGGAGAGAAAGCTGGCTTATCTGGCTAAAGAGGAGGAAAAAGAAGACGGGGAGGGTAGCGAAGGCCCAGGGACGCCAACCGAGAGCCTGCTGTCGCTGTGCTCGCATCCTTCTCTGGGAAGCGTCTGGTCAGGATACTCGTTCACAGCAAGATCCTACCTGCCTGAGAAGCTGCAGATTGTAAAGCCACTAGAAGGTGATTATTCCTCTCAGAGCCACAAGTCCTCCAACCCCCCACATAATCAAAAAGAGAAACACAATCAGATTGCCTTACACAATGAAAATGAGATTTTCCAGAAACTCCAATCAAAATCAAAGATTCAAAACCAAACAAATCCCATTTCACTCTTTCTACATGCTCCCCAAAGTTACACTCGTCAAACCATTCTCAATCGGCAACAGAATCAATATCTGATTTTTCACAGACACAGTCAGTCCAAACTCTTTCTAAGTGACTCATGTCATCCCAAAAGCCTGCAAAGAAGCTCCAGTCTGATGGAGCTGAGCAGCCTGCCGAGCTCACAGCCTCAGCTCAGAGCTCCCCTGGCTTTAGTCACAGGTCTGCTGGAGCTGCTAGAGCAACAGGAAGGCAGTTTGAATCTCCAGCACTCCTTCTACTTCAGACACACACAGCCACGCTGCTGGTTTGAAATATAGAGTACAAGACAGCCTTCTGGGCATGTAGCAGCCCTGCTGGTTTGAATCATAGTTTGTCAAAGAGCCATTCGCATCCCTGTAAGATATACATATTTTTAATAAAGATTTGTTTTTTTGAAAAAAAAAAACTTTTTTGGTATACAGGAATACATCTTGCATAAAATTCCTTCATGTGAGTTAGTGGCTGTGAGATGAAACATTTTATGAGAACATTGCATGCTCCCTGGTGTTACATTAACTGCTAATACATCAAAAAAGGTGAGCATTTTACACTGCATGTACAGGAAGTGAGTCTGTATGTGGTATAATAAATGGCACTTACTGTATTTTTCATTATTGGAAAAAGTTTTATTACTTATAAGAGAGGATCTTTCTATCCTATAAATATTTATTTTAATTATACAATATGTAGCCTTCAAAGTTTTCATCACTTATAAAATTGTGATTGTTGCCACAGAAGTATTTTCTGTTTTTTGGCACCACCTAGTGTTCAAACTCAGTTGCACGACTATCACGCATACAGTATGTCTAAACATCTATAATGATTTAGGTTCTAGATAATGTACTTAAAGTTAATGGTAGAACAATGAAGTGGACAAAACATGCACGTATGGTGTATTAAAGATATCATTTTGTCTTGAGTGTGTGAGTTAAAATTATGTGGTAATGTTTTATTTCAAGTCTAATGATGGTTGGTAAATAACTCAGAGATTATTTGCATGGCACTACTTCTTGGCTATATATCTAAATCATATAAATACAGCAGTATGAGTGCAAGATGGTACATTTGAACTTCACTTTGTACTGTCCACACCTTTCACACCTCTTTTCTTCATTTCACTTTTGTCTTTGCACTTTCTGTTCAACCTTAATGTTTCCTTTGTTGGTCATTTCTGAATAAAATCTTACTAATTTTCTCACCTTCCTTTTCTCTCATTCTTTTCATGATAGTCTTATGAGTTTTTGTACAGACATCTGAAAGGACTCACGTGCACCATACAAGAAAACAGCCATTCATTGGACTTGAAATTGCACTACTTTACTAGGCACAAGGACCCATGTCTGTGTACATATATGTATGTGTGACATGGATGGTGTGAGTGTTTATGTCCAGACGATGTCACCTCAGGGGTGTGTGTGCATGTGTCTACTATCAGCTTGCCTGTGTATGTGTCTTTGTACATGTCTGCCAGTAAACAGCTGAAGTATATTTAAACATGGAAATGACATTTACTGAAGAGATACATTTCACTATGTATACATGTTATGGTGCTCATTAACTTTCATAATCTTCAAATTTTATAGCAGTTGGCTGAAACATCATCGTATGAAGCTGATGTGATTTAGGTTGGATCAATTAAGTTAAGCGAAGACTGTAATGAGTCGTGCGCATTCTGCCTTTGTTTCTTAAATATCGTATAAACACCTTTGAATGAGGCCTTTTAAAATATTAAATGTAGTGGTAATTGTCTAGACTAATTGTATGAACCATCATGTTTCCTTTTACCACTCCAAAAATTTTTATATTTTGTCATGATATTTGAACTTTCATCAATCACCTTAACATATAATAGTTTCCATGGTTATAACCAACACTGTGCCCTTAAAGTCACATTGAAAAGGCATTTTTAGAGCATCTGGTTTGACACGTGTGTTTACTGGTATAAATGATGAGAAAAGGTGAAACCAGGTAGTAGGGAAACATATCAGTTTAGTGGGATGCATTTGTGACAGAGAGCAGCCGAACATTTAGATAACATGTTTTTTTCCTTTTTGTTTTTGTTTTTTTTCCACCAGGCTCTGCTACACTCCATGCATGGCAGCAGCTGGCTCAGCCACATATGGGCGCTCTGCTGGATCATCGTCCCGGTGTGGTCACGAAGGGCTTCCGCACTTTAGCACACGAGCATGAACAGGACGACAGCTGGCAAATGGACCAACCAGAGGAGGATGAAGTCTCCTGTGACTTATTTGCCTGCTCGTCAGGAGAGAGCTCGGCTCTCTTGGATCTTCCGCGCGCTACCTCTACTCCCTCTGTCTGCTGCAACAAAAATGACGTTGACGAATCGGAAACACTGTATGGAGAAACGTGCGGGGCTAGAGAAGCAATTCAAGGAAAAGACAGACATGTTGCAAACGGGCCCCTTTCCTCCTCAAGCCCAACCCTCTCCTCTTCTGTCCCGTCTTCTTCTGAGATGAACGGGCACGTGGATCTCAAGGAGCTGGACCACATGCCTGGTGAGGGAGCCTTGTACCTGGGGTCGCAGCACTGCATCCACCCTCCCCAACCTCACTTTCAACCCTGGAGTTGATTGGGAATAGAGGGGATGGAAGGGAGGTGAACAGGAAGGGTGGAAGGGGGAGGGTTTGGGGAACGTATTTGCTGGATACCTCACAACCGTAATGCGACGTCCCTTCCCGCATGCTCATGTGTACACACCCCCATCAATCCCACCAGCAGTCCCTGTGTGTGCAGCCATCGAGCCCCATCAAAACAGAGTACTTGTTTTTTTTTTTGTACTTTAATTTACTTCCTTCTCAGCTTATACTTTCCTTCACTGCCACATTTTGCTTTAATCCAATTATTCGCATTTACTTTTCAGTCTTTCGCGTCGCCTGTCCTCTTCAGCAAATCTTCTGAAGTCTGTAACTTTAGGGTGTAATTAATGAATTAATACAAATTAAATTCAATCATATTTATTTTATTTAGTTGCCACAATTAGTATTAGTGTTTACGTGATTCCTTCTAGCGGTCAACTCTCACAAACACATGCAGAAATATCATGGCTTAGGTCCAGTATGTGGACACGTACGTGTATATCGGGTGTTATTAGAGCAGCTGCCCAAGTCACATGAACACGACACCCATGGCTGGTTAATATTGGACTTGACCCAGTGGCTCTTGTGTGGGGTCACCTTCATACACACACACAGTACTTTTCCTTAAAGTCATACCCACAAGGGGTTGTGATTACGCCTCATCTTTCTCACAATATTTTGTGAAGAAAATAAAAAGCAATAGCTCAGTCTGTCTGTGTATTTTAAAAAGAATACTACTAACTGATATACCGTAGTAATGATAGCTCTGCTATTCTACCTCACTGTGGTGGGCTGTATTTTTCATTGTTTCCTTGTTTGTGAATCATCATTCAGTCCATTTATTTACTACAGTTCACATTATATGAGAGATTATGTAAATGTGGGTGTAATAGCCCTCATTCTCCTCCTGCTCTTCTTAATATCAATTCAACTGTGGGATGTACATGTATCAAATCAAATTTTATTTGTATAGCCCAAAGTCACAAAATACATTTGTCTCAGAGGGCTTTACAATCTCTACAGAGAGTGACACCCTCTGTCCTTAGACCCTCATGTATAGAAATAAGTTATTTTGCCTTCTGCGAGAATAAGGATAATTTAATGAATCAAATAATATAATACAAGTATGAAGCTATATGTTCAGTTAACAAACAATGACCAAAACATTCGTATAACATCAATTCATGGAGATATCAGAAATTGGGGTACAAATGTATGCTGGTGCTTTTGCTTTGGGCTTAAACTATGGGGGACACTTTTCTCCTCTTTGTTGTCAGTGTTGTTTGATACCATCTGTCTGAATACTGACAACCTACCCATCTGTTCTACTCTGTCTCTTTTCTCTTCTCCTCCAGTTAATTTCCCAGGGAAGTGTATGTCCCACACTAGCTCAACATACACCTTCACTACCTGCAGGATTCTCCACCCTTCTGATCAGCTGACCTCAGTGTCCTCAAGGTAAAAAAAAACAACAACCTGAAAACGTGTATTTGGTTTTTGTTAATGTCCTGTCTGCAGTTATATTCTTTTGTCTTTTGTGTGTATATTTGATATTTCAAAGAGTAGTGCTTTGTAATGAACACATGAAGGCAGATGGAGTCATTGTTCTCCCAGGTTTCTGTATATTGTATTATTTATTTCCCTAAAAGCACAATAAGGAAAATGCTAAATCTACTGTAAATAGGACAAATTAAAAAAATGAATTAGACCTCCATTGGTAACAACAATGTCTGATAGTGTTGCTTTGACTTAAACTCATCCTCCACAGTGTAAATCAAATAGCTGTTACTGGATTTTAAGGCAGGAACGCTTTGATGCCACAGTGTTTACCTGAGTTTATACTGTGTCCCTGCTGTCTAATTGGCCTTGGCAGGTCATGTGATGAGGAAGAGGAAAGAGGGTTGTATCATTTGGTTGTCATGGCCGGCGTAGAGCAGACCCTTTGAGTACACCCATTGGGTTGTACGTGGGTGAGGCGATGCATGGGAGTGCATTCCTTAAGACTGTGCGTGTGTGTGAACCATTAATTAATTTGGTCTAACTTTGTTATGTCAAATATATTTTATATTTTAAATATATTTCATTTTATATTTTTATGGCAAAATAGAATTTCGGTATCATGGTAAAAATGCTCTAGTATTTGTTTATATTTTATCTGTCAGCGCATCTGTTAACTAACAACCCAGCTTTTGACTCTGTGTTGTGCATTCAAACACTGATCAAATCTAACTACACCAGGATTAGAGCATGAATGTTCAGATTAAGTGAACTTCATCTGGTGCTTTGGTCATACACGGGTAGTCTTGTAACTCCTATCTCGATTCATGTCTGGCTTTTGGCACCAGATGTCTGGACTTCATTGCCTACCACCAGCTATAACACTTTAAGATCTCTGCTGGCACCACAAGCCAGCCTTGAATCAAGGCAGTGGTTACAGTCATTGTTAACACATTATCATTAGCAGGACCAGATAAAGGTCATGTGACAACACCTGATCCAGGTCCATACTCAATAACTATGAGATACAGTTGAAAGCTATGAATTCTTTCTTTTTTTACCATATTCTAATCTGTGTGATACATTTTCTAGAGAGGTTCTTGATAACAAATAACACAGTCAGTCTATGTTGCTTAGTAGACCTTGATAACGCCTAAACTCATCTGCACATCTCAGTTGCTGTATGTTTTTTGTAATATAATATGCTTAAACATTTTAAGACAAATTCTGAGGCTTAATAACTAATGTCCACCTGACTCTGTCCCTGTACTCATACTGTTTTTCATCACCTTGCACACCCAACGCCCCTGTTCCTCCTCCTCATTCCTCTGCTGTCCTCCATCCCCCTCTTCACTTCTCCATCTCCAGCCCAGCTATGGCCTCTTGTCAGAGCAGCACTTGTATTGGCAGTCCTATCCCCAATTCTTCACCTATACCCTTCTCTGCCCCACATACTCCTTCCTATACCCCCTGCTGTACCCCTCGCCGCCTCTCCCTCTCTCTTTCCCTGGCTGAGTCCTCCACCAACCTTAGAGACTCCACCAAGACCACCAGCACCTCTCTAGGCCTTGTACACCTCCTGCTGGAGCACGGGATCTCCGCCTCAGTGTATGACCCACGTAGCTGGGACCGAGGGTTGGACACCAATGGTGCTTCAACCCCTGTAACAGGAGCACAGACACCGAGGTGCAGCGACAGACCAGCAGAGACTGAAGACAGGTGGTTGGGGAAACGCCCGGACACCCTCCTTCTCCTCCAGCCCTCCACTCCGCCCAACTCCCCTCGCTCCTGCTCCAAATCTACATCTTCTACCACCACCTGCCCAGTTTTTCAATTTAGCCCATCCAACGACAACCCACCATACTATGACACTTTCCTCGCCTCCAAGCCAGCACGTACCATCCTGAGGGAAGTGCTAGGGGAGGTAGAAAGGGAGCGAGGGGGCCAGACAGACGACGACAGCCAAACGGAGATGTTGAACCTGAGGCTTGTGGACAAACTAAAACGTTTCCGCACCCTCTCGCCGCATGCTGCTTCTGTTTCATCTGGGAGTACTCTGTTAGCTCCCTTTGGCGCGCCCGGACTGGGGAACAGTACACTGGGTGGGGGTCTTCCCGTTTTGAACGCAGGATTGAGGAGGAATCGAAGCTATCCTGCCATGGTAGGAGCCAGTATGGCTATGAAAGACCCAGGAGGGCCCCCCAGCACAGAGATCCTCATACCACATACAATGCAAGCCCCGCATACAGTGCACACATGGGAATTAGAAAAACTGCAAACAACAAATCACTCACTTGTCACACAGACCACACACAGACCACAGACATTACATGCGCTGGAAACAGTGGCACCACAGACAGTAACGCAGAGACAAGTCAGGCCAGACAAAGGACTGCAGGATTCAACAAGCAATGATGATGAAACTGGGACGTAAATTGGAAATATTCAGTATATTAGACCATATTACAACCCAAGTAATAACTCGACAACTCAACATCCACAGTATTTACAAAACCAAATACTCTATATAACTACACAGACATCCTTCAGTATGGAGTCTCTTCCCAGAATGAACAACTACACCCTCAGTCTCTACTTAACCTACTCATCTTTCCTAACAATTGAATGAACCAGTAGTGGCTGACACTGTTACACTGTGTTTATACTCATATACTGTCAGATGAATGATGATGGCGTATGTTGCCTTCCCCAGTGTCCATTGTAACTGTATATTGTATATGCAATATACTGTGTCATATATGGTATAATATTAAAGGCCCAATCTGGTGAAAGTACTGCAGTTTACCCTCCTTTTCCTTCTCAATCTGACCGAGTGCACTATTGAAAAAGGCAACATATACATTTTCAGTGTACTGGACTGCCCCACTGAGATGAAGACACAGGCTGATGTTACTGTTACTTTGAGAAAAGGCTGTATCATGGGTGTTTTGTAGCCTTAATTTTCGCTAAACTTGCACATTTCCCTCATGGCAAAGCTTGAAGGTAAGATGGCTGCGAGTCCCGAGCTTGCTGGACTAGTTTGTTACCAGAGCCTCTACACAAAAAGATTTGTAAAATTAACACTTATCCTCTTTTTAGATCGTAAAATAGAATAAATGAAAAAGTGTGATTATATTTTTGGACTTTTTTAAAATTTATTTACTGTATTTTAGATTAAATATGGTTTATTTGCCAGTCTTGTATCATGAATAGTGTCTAAAAACTTTTATATTCAGGCCACTGTAGTATTCTTAGGACTTTTAATGGTTTCTATCTGCACTGAAGCTGAAAAGAAGTTATAACATAACCTACAGTGGCATTAGAGATTATTTTCCACCAGCAAATATTTTTTCTCTCTGTATGTATGTATATAATCAGCACTGGGGAAAGAAATCCAGATTGGGTCTTTAATGTGTGCCCTCGCTCTGACTGAATGTTCTCCTGTGCCTAAAGGTGGCTAACATACTGTACCATATCTCATTGGAGTATGGGTTTGCTGTTGTTTTGTTTTGTTTCTATTACTTTAATATTTTAATTTGCCTCTTGTTAAATGGTATGCAGTGGAGAGAGAAAATGTGAATAACTGTGCAAACACAATTTTATTTGCATCTGAACATGCTCATTTCTGTCTATTTGTCTTTTGTGTGAAGCATCTTCTCCTTTTGGATCTACAGGGAACATGTAGCACATTAACAGTAACACAGAGCAGGTCCAGCTGGGTAAAAACACTGTGACTACAAAGAAACCAGAGGCGGCATACACAAACCTGCAGAGAACCTTTTCTGCAGAATTGCTCTGCAACACTGTCTTTACAGTACTCATCATTATAAGTTTATGGAGAAGGACAAATGTAGTGATTCTAGTCTGTTGTGACTGAAGCATGACAAGCATGACAAACATCCTAATCCAAAACATTACAATTGGGAGCTGCAAGATCAGAAGGTAACGTTTTACCATCATAGCCGCTGCTGCAGCTTAAGCTGTCAATTAAGACCAAAGTTACACCCAAATAAAGAGTAGGTGGGACCACAAAGACACAGAATTGAAGCATGTCACAGTTCACAGTTTCACTTTTTCCCATCATATGCAATGAGTTTGTTTTGTCAAAATCAAACAAGCGTGCGGGTGGATACTGTAAAGCAATATTAGGAAGTATGAGACTTGTATGTTTCTGAATGTAATTGTAAAAAAAAAAAAAAAAAGAAGTGACTTGAAATATCCAAATGTTGGTTTAAAGGGCAAGAGATTGAGCTTGTATCGCTTTATCGCTATGTTGCTGAAGGAAAGTTTCAGTATCACTGACCCAGTTCCAATGTCCAACCTTGGGAACGCCCATCAGACCTCGATGAAGTCTACGTGGACTCATGGTTGTCCCACTGTGACATCAACAAGTGGTTGAAAGCTCTTGTGATGACTTTTTTTTTTTTTTTTTTGGCACTTTCAGCACTGTTTTTTTGTAAATCTGTTTTTTTTTTTTTTAAAGAGAGCTACAAACACTAACTTTGATTATTTTCAATCCCTTCCATCTGTAATTGGGTACTTGTGCTCATGCAGGTAATGTCAATTAAAGTCTCTCAGATTGGACATCAGAACTGGACCAATGACTGCTTGTGAGTAAATGGTTGACATTTCTGGCTCTGATGCTTTCAGTGATCTGTTGAAATCCTTAACGATTAAGGGGTTAAATTAGCAATGTTATCATTGGGAGCTTATTGATTATTAAATATATTTATTATAATACCTTATTAGCAGCACCCTTATAGTGGAGAATATATTGTTTGTGTTTAAGTGAAGGACTTTTGCGGATTTTATGTATATTTTGGAAAGTCACACTTTTTTTGAATTTGAATCTTTTTTTTCATTGAGCGGTTGCTATGGTTAAACATTTATTTGGTACTTAGTAGAAATATCACAAAAACAACAATCTTACATTGATGATGCCCATTACTTCACGGCAGTTGCACATTTCAAACAATTCACAGTATTTAATAACAATACTGAGTGCAAAGACTGAAGCAACAAGAAGTTGGTGTGTGTGTGTGTGTGGTGTGTGTGTGTGTGTGCGCGCTTGTTTTCCTGTGTGTCACTTGACTCATCTGAATGTAAGTTATTACAAACAGTAGTTCTGCTGTAGGGCCATATATTTGCGTACAGTATGTTGATTTAACATCAGTTTGTTAAACTCAGAATGGGAATTATTACAGTGTAAATGTATGAAACACATATTCATGATAACTTTTTTTTTTGTTTTTTTTAAATAAACTGCAACAATAGAAAAGAGACAGGGAATTCAGCTGCTTATATTGAGTAAAGAGGATAATGAACGTTTCTGTTCGGGATTGAAATTGTACTGTCAATAAAACAAAGGCATAATAAACCTGTCTGCCTTTTTTTAGTAAAGAAAAATGTGGTCATTTAAAGTGTACAGCGCACAACAGTGCAGATGTACTTTTCCAATTACTGCTTTATTCCACAGGGAGGCAGTGTGTGTCAGAGAACGCAGCAGACAGCTGGCATCAACACCAACCACAGCCAGCTCTCCTTCTCTCCTTGGCTTAAGAGAGGCACCCAGTGTTGGTCGAGCAAACTGAAATATGTGATATGTAATAAGAAAATTCATTAAAATGATGTATTAAACAATTAATGATGTTGTCTTTTCCCAATGACCCCTCCGAAGACCGGACGTTATGATAGTAGAGAGACAGAGACATGATAGAGAGGCACTCAGGCAGCAGAAAGTTGGGCGATTTTATCACAGGAAAGTAAAGACACAAGATGAATGAGATAATGATTTTTTTTTTTCTCTGGCACATCAATCAGCTCCTCTGGTGATGTCATTTCTTTTCTTTTTTTCTGCTGTATTACTTTTTATTGTTTCCAAAACACACACAGAAGTCACATAGAAGTATTAAACCATTTTAGATAGGCAGTGGAGAGAAAACTGATCTCTGTACTAAAAATAACAAAATATTTTGTTGTGGCAGCAATTTCTAACCAATTTAAGAAGTGCTTGCTAATTTCTGACTTCTCCTCTAGTGCTACCAGCAAGTGGACATTTTGTGTGTGTCTTTAGAGAAACTATTTTACTGGGGTCCAATAATAAAAATCATTTACTTTAAACTGGCTTCATTGTAAGTGAGGGTCTCGTTGAAACAAGCATCTGCATGGTACTGATAGATGGAGCTGGTCACAGTGACTGTCAGTGTGCAGTGGGGGTCTGGACCCTGGAGCACCAGCTTTAAAGATAAGTGCTCTCTTAATTGTTGATAATGCCTGAAATCAATATTTTGCAAGTGAATCACCGGCTTCATACAGACATCTAATATCTGCAATGTCCCTAATATGTCAATCTTAATTAAATTAATTAAATAGTTTTCTTTAGTCTTAATTCAAAGTCGTGCCACAATGATTATCTAATAAAAATGGGGGAAGACGCAGCATATTCTCTACTCATTCAAGCAATAGATTTAAATATACTAGAAGGGATGTTTATGGGCAATATGGCTGATAACTATTTTTTATTTGCTTGTCCCAAGTTTTGAAGAAAGAAGAAAGGGTTAAAATTCAGAAAATTCTGATCGAGGATTTAACTCAGATACTTCATATTCTTATTAATCCATTTGAATGTACATTTTTATATCCCACAGCCTTGTTTTGAAAGAATCACATCTTCAGATCTTTTTCCAATTCACTGCGTAACCTGCCTGCCTTCCGTCATGTGTGTCTGAAGAAACACAATGTGCCCCAGGAGCTGACCTCTCACAGATATGAAGTAAAGTTAGCTTGGATTTCTACAGGGCTCAGCTACTGCTGCTGCTGCACATACTTCAAGACATGATTACTCGAGAGACTCTTGGAAACCAAATAATTAACAGCGGCTCTGAGCGCAGGTCCACTTCAGGGAAGAGATGTGTGATGGTAACTTCAAGAGGTGAAGCATGATGTTGGGCTGCAGAGCCAGCGTTCTTCAGCAATGATCCCGCACACACACACACACACACACACACTGAACAAGAGGAGGTTTTTACAGTTTGTGTTGACCTAAATGCCACCAGCCTCTAGGAACTGAATAGGTGCTGTAATTTTATCTGTCATATTTGAAGAATATAATAACAAAAAGAAGGAATATTGCAGCATGTGGTCACTATATGAGGGATAGCAAACAAGCTACAGCAAGATCAGTACAAGGTAGAAGCTGTATGAAACATGAATATGAAACAATAGTTGTGATATTTTTAACTCACTCAACAAACACAGCTCTCGATCTATTGCTCTACAGGCCCATGTAAAGTGTATTGTACTGCAACATTTATTGCGTACACTTTGTTTAGATTTGTTGTTTTCAGCGGATGCCCTCTTCACACCTGCTATTCTCAGTTTGTGATTTGCTCACGATTAAGGGGTTAAAGAAGAAGAAGAGGAGAATTCCTCCCACAGTGAGTTTTTCTATTTGTTTCTGATAGACTTCGGAGCTCGGGGGTTTAAAGTGCTGCCATTAGAGGTTTTCTAGTCCAGTGTAAACATATTAAACATATGTGCTCTAGTCAACAGGAAGTCATAAATCTGAGAGGGATCATGTGAGACAGTGTTACTTTGAGGTGATGCTAATAATGCATCGTTTATTCATATATGTAACTGTGTTAAGAACAGATTACTTATTACATTTTGCTTAACACAACAATTGCTGATTTGTAGTCCTTATGTATGTATCACGATATGATCCCATGTGTATTAACATTAACATTTAAATGTAATTAGGTAAACATCATAGATCTTTTTATTCTGTTCAAGGAATAAATGATTACATGAAAAGATAACATGCATGTACTTTCATTGTGCTTTACTATAGGGTCTATATATTACTCTATATATTATTCACTATTCAATTCACAAGGCATTTCCTGCATATCCGAAAGACAATAATAATGATATCTCATATTGATTTACAGACAGAAATGCTCCCTCATTCATACATGAATCTTTTATATTTCTCATTATGAAAGTTTGCTGAAGAAATCCTTTAAGCTTGGGGAAAAAAAAACATCATGAAAAGTGGATGATTTCCCCCTTTGTCAGCCATTTGTTATGAAGACTCTACAATGCATTAGCAATGATTCAGTCTGATTACAGTATCATGAAACAGACCAGTAACAAACAAAGACTCAAAGATTAAACAACATTCAAACAGATGGCTACTATTGCAATAATTACTATTTTTGGATGTTAAACCAAAATCATAGATTCATTTCTAAGCAAAAACTCCAGATCAAAGTATATTTCTGACAGTATTAATATGAGCACAAGAGAACCACCTTCAGTTTATTCATGTTTGTTTATTTCAGCAGCAACATCCTTTATATGATTAGTAGCAGCTCCTGAAGGAACAACAAAATGAGAGTTCATGTCTTACACAGCTGTGGCATGCGAGTTGGCCCCCCTTCTTCCTCCTCTCCTCCTGTTTCATTACAGTTTGATTGTGACATTTTTTAACTTTAACAATATTATCATTAGATTATCTGAAATTTCAAGAGAGCAAATTGAATCAAGTCAAATGAAGCAGAATTGCATTTCTCTCAGTCTGCCTGGGAAACGAATCATTAGCACAGTCTGACATTCAACAGCGTCGGCCTTCTCAAAGAAAAACTATTTAAATTTTCTCCTGACACTTCCTGACAGTTTGCGTGAAACGTCTGAAGTCTAACCTGGAAGACGGCGACTTGTATAAAGTAGACTCCAAACACATTCCTCGAAAATATTTAAAATATTAAGTTTGTGCCAGCTGGAATCCAAACACTCCTCCTCCTATGATACTTCTCTGCTATCTACCCACAAGGAGGACTGGAAGGTAATATGCCCTGAAACACACTCTATAACTAGCTCAAACACATGGAGGGAATTCAAATGAACGTTACTGCCAGATATTTCTGAACGCCACAGAAAATGGCAAAGATGGACCCAACACACACTAACACACACTGGAGAAATTGTGGAGCACATTTTTGGGTCTCTTCATGCTTTTAAACTGAGAGCTCGTTAACCGCTGCAGTGGAATGCATTACAGCTAATTGGTTGAAGCCTGAGCCACCCATGTACAATTAGTGGACCCACAAGATTTGGGATCTACTGTCTAAGGTTAAAAAAGAACACATTTGATGGAGTCCTATAATGAGCTTTATTAATGCAGTCATAACCCCAACAAGAGATTTGTGGATGTATACCGGTAGTTATCTTATTTGTTATGAATCTAACTGTTTTCCATCTTTTTTTTAATCTTAATTTATCATGATGTGATGGATAAAATAATTTCACTGAAAGTAAAAAAAAAAAAAAAGTTTAATTTATCATTACCAGTTAATGGTAAATTAATTTCAGGTCATAACACCAAGCCTATCAGGATGCAGGTTTTTCATCATCATCTTCAGTGGCTTAAGGATGTGTCGTTTCCCTTTAGGGTGTGTTTGGCTCCTCTTATGACCCACTAAGACTGGAGTAAGTGTGAACAACATCTCCCTCTGTGTACATGATTTGTTGTTTCCAGTTGTCAAGTAGCTTCCCTTGATTATTCACGGTTTGTTTGGCATTTGCTAATTACATAGATATTGCTATGCATATATTGTATTTCACATATTATTTATACAACCCATAGCAGATGTAGAGACAAGAGGATCAGTGAGAGTGATGATGATGATGATGATGATGATGATGATGATGATGATGATGATAATGATGATGGTGGTGGTGATGACATAAAACACATCTGCAAGATGGATTCAAACCCAAAAGTTTACTTGTCTGGGCCACCAGGATGTAACCAGTTCATATTTGAGGATGTTGTGACGTTTTTATTTGGGAATGTGACAGGGATGACATTTCCAGTGCAACGTTATATTTAGCATCTCTGCATGCATCACCTGCGTCATCAGAAGGATGTAGAGCAAGATGACATGACATGAAGAGAGATGTCACTTTTATTTATTTATTTATTTATTTATTTGTTTGTTTATTTATGCAAGGGGATAATGTTTATCAGGATCAGGTATCTATTCATTGCATACAGTACCATATATAATAATATAATGTGTGAAATGTATGATCAAGCTATAGTACAAATTTTACTGCATGTTTATGCTGCATGAAAAAAAATGACACTTTTTCTCTTTATTTGATTTAGGTTTTGTTTATTCTCCGACAGAGGGCCATATGCAGGCTCTTATTGGTGGCGAACATATATTTCGACTGCGGTGTCAATTATATTTTTTAAATTTTCATAACCCATTTAGACCAAATGATGAATAAACCTGTCAAAAGAGCTATGAGAATGGCGTTATTACTTGAGAAGGTTTTAATTCAAGTATGACGAATGAACAGAAACATAAAACATAATGTAAACAAGTGCGTCAGACTATTTAACATGTTCTATAAATGTCCATCTAAACTGCCATGACAGATTTGTTAACAATAGCTAGAAATTTTTTGTATTTATGTGCAGATCCAGTTTTGTACATTTGTTATTATTAAGTATTAATGAGTTAACCAGAGTGATCGAGTGAGCCTCACTGGGATATTTGGTTTCCTGTAATAAGTAATAACTTAAGCTGTTTCCAATTTAGCCTTAGATCCCAACATCCCAAAACGACTTCACACGCTCTCACTCATCATCGTGTTGCTATGACAGCAGGGCTGTCAGGTCCCATTGTTGCTGTGTGGTAGCAGGTCCATAAGTCCGATATGACAACACAAGAATAAACAACATAACTCTGTAGGTTTATAAAATGTTAATAATTCAATATATTCTGCAAAAAGATCCTCATCTTCATCTGATGGACACAAACGTCTAAATGATCAATGCCACTAGTTTCTGGCCTTAATGCTTCAGGAGTCTGTGTTTTTTTACAGTAATGTCGCAATCATCACCATCACCATGTCAAAAACTGGCTAAGTGTTTGAGTTTAAGTAAAAGATAAAACTAAGTAATGGCTGACTTTACACTAACCCAAATAACAGATTATGGAAATGAGCGATCTCAGCGATGAAATGAATGCATGGCTGCTGTTAGATAACTGCTGATCATGTTTGTGTGTTTGTGATGTTTAAAGGAGCCAGATGAAAGGAAGATGCAGGGTAGATGTTAGCTGGGAAATGTAGGACTAAATGGGTCAGCTTTTATATAACATAGGACTGACCAAGCAGACACAGAGCGGGAGTGACATACCAACCTCCACCTCCATTATTATTTTGATTATTAATACCACATTACTAACAAAGGGAAAAAAAGTAGAAACTGCATGGAAAATGAGTGAACATCATCCAACTACCATTGTTAATCACCATAGAGCTTGTATGTTGGGAGCAAATTAGTGAAGTTCTTTGGTAAGAACAATCCAATAAAATGATAACATGATGTTTTTATTGTACATCAAACTGTCAACACACACACACGCGCACACACACACACACACACACACACACACACACACACACACACACACACACTATGATAATAACTGAAGCTTGTTGGTTTTCTTATCTGTCCTCCTCTCTGGCCATTTGCATGGTCAGATGGATCTTGCTGATTTATGTACTTTATACACATTAGGGCAACATCTTCCACTGTGTGTGTGTGTGTGTGTGTGTGTGTGTGTGTGTGTATGTGTATGTCTTTTTTATGGTTACCATCTCCTGTGGTTATAGTCTAATGTCTTTATGGCCGCGTGTAATGGTCAACAAAAGCCGAAAGGAAGATGAAGAGAGGAAAAAGCAAAGAGAAAACGACAAAACAGAGATGATGAAGACTGAAGACTGTGTGTGATCGTGAACTAAATGTGTGTTAGTGTGTCTAATCTCTCTCGTCTATAGTGGCACATCTGGTTTTTATCAACATTCAAGAACATACAAGGATAACATTTTTGGGGCAACATTTACAGACACCAATCATCTTGCTGAAATGTAACCTTAAATAATAGTGTTTGTACTTGTATCACAACCAACCCTCTTTTATAGATATGACAAGGAAAACGGTGAAAACACATTTGTGACCTTAAACATTACAGTCCTTTTACTGAGATAATAATTTTGACTGAAATATACAAGTCTTGTTATTTTCATGCATGATTTACTTTTATGCAATACTAGATAATAGAAGCAGCAGAAGCTCCCCAAGTACTTTTTAGAAAAGTTTCACTAATATATTTTCTGCAGAATAAATTTATTTTTATTTAGTTAAGTTTTTCAGGAAAGAAGATTTTACATGCTGTCTGATCTATTATTGCTTATTAGGCCTAATCTATTATTTTCAATAGAGAAATATTGCTTGCGTAAATGAATTATATCAATAAGGGTCCTCACAAGTATACATATATATGTGTGTGTGTGTGTGTCCCAGACAATACACTACAATACACTGACTCTAATTGTGGGAGCTGGATCCATTATATTACGCTATTTTAGTTATGACTGTGATATCCATTTTCAGGATGCTCAACTCTAACCTGAAGTGGCAGTGCAATAAGAAACGTCTCATATCACTACTTACTATTGCAACTGAAGCAGCCTCAAGCCAATAATCCACCATCAATCTAAAGCCTCCCACTGAAAGAAATATTATATCATTATGGAGCTCATGTTTGTGAATATTAGGAAAACAATAGCTGTGTAATGTTAAGAGGTCAATATTGAACATGTTATCTTTAAAACGCATATTTTAAAAGGGCTCATCCTCTCACAAACATATTTACCTCTCACAGAGCCTAAACGCACACTCATTTGGATGTGTGTGTGTTCAACCGTGAGAGGGCCTCATACAGAAAATCATGACATCATCTGCTATGTAAATACATAAGCACTTTGATGACGGCAACACATTCACCCCCAGGCACCCAAAAACAATTGCACACGAACAAACGAACGCACCCACACACACACACACACACACCACCGCTGTAAGTTTTATTGTTCTGTGTGGCCACTTGACTGAGTTCATGACAGTTGTTAGTATGCACGGGCACGCTGCTTTGCTGCAGTGGACACCTTCTCTGTCCCCATCTGTTATTGTAAAACAGAGTGGACACCAAACCACAGCCTACATCCCTCTCTCTCATTACGTCTGTCACTTTGTAGGTTTTTTTTTCTGGTCTATCATTGTGTCCTTGTATCCGTGTCTGTCTGAACAGAACATGCAATCATCATCTCCAAAAAACAGCAGTCTTGTCCAGTTGTGAATACGATGAAGCTTCTTGATATTCACTTGAGAAGGTTAATGAAGCAGAGTCTCGACAGAGCTACACTTTGATGGCTGTTGCTATTAAACCAGAAGTGGCTTCCACTTCAAAACTCTTAATACATCATATGAATAAAGAGTATTTGAATTATGAGAAGTTGGCTGAGTTATGAAATTGTATATGATTTTAAAACTACACCAATGTAGTGTCAGATTCATGAGCCAGAACGTCCTTAGCAACAGTAAGTGAATACGATGGTTTTTGCTTTAACACACAGCAAACTGTTGAGTTAGAGATACATCACAGATGGAGTCATATTCTGTTGTTTTCCAAAGTAAATATTTCTTCATAATGGATTAATATATTGTTTATGATTTATATTAATTTACTATTCAGTCAGTCTATAAATTGTGGGAAAATGTGTGAATGTCTGCAAATTGTTTGTTTTGTCCGACAAACAGTTCAAAACCTAAATGTATTGAATTTATAATGATGTAAAAATCATTATCGCTTTATATATTACTTAGAAACCACATATTGATAATTGAAATAGCATTTAATGTCAGTTGCAAAAAAAAATATTGGACTGAAATCCTTAAAATAATAAACCCTTAGAAATGTTTTTGCCTAAATGTACGTTTACTATTTTAGGAGTGAATATTACTACGTAATCACCATTATTATAATAAAGCAGTGAGTGGATCCTTCAGAGAACGTTTGTTCTTTAATAAATCTGTTTGTTCTCACATGCTGCTGTGGAAACATCTGATAGATGTCAGCAGGTAAAGTTGTGTATTGATTTTTTTTTGTAGCGAGTCTGCACGATTAATCATTCAGCTGTGTTGTATTGACTTTCAAAGCGCTCCACGTGGATATGATCCAGACACCTTTTATACCTGATTCAAAACACGTAATTTAAAAAAAAAAAAAAAAGAAACGAAAAGAATTGTTTTTAACAATGGATACCATCATATATATTTAAGATTTTTCTTTACAGTTAAAATATCAGAAAACAAACTCGTTCAACTCGTTTTCAGCTGATATCTTTATTTTTGATTTATGACATAAGTAGACACATGCAGTCTGCTATTGATTTTTTTGTGAGTTGCTATCATTAATGAAAAGTTCAACAGTGTTAAATGTGATTTATGATCCCACTTTTGCTCCTAATGACCCTTACCCATCATGCTGATCATCATTCTTACCGGAAGCCATTATGGTAATAATCATAGGAAACAGCAGGTGATGTGTGTGTGTTCCCATCAGTGGGTTAGTTTGTGTCAGCAGAGCAGTACTTGGGATTATAGATGGAGCTCATTATTTATATGCACATCTGAAAAGGGCCCCAGATAAATATATATTTTCCTGTTTTGTGAATAATAGTGATTAATAGCGCTTAATTACTTACTATCTATGTGTATCTGTATATTTATGTGCATGTTCGTCTCTGTGTGTACTGTGGTAGTGTCGTGTACGCTCTCTGTTGGAAACATGTTGATAAGAAGCTCAGAGGAGAAATTCATTGTTTAATCATTTAAAGCTTTACCCTTCTCTGTCTTCCAAACATTCACACATTATTATTGGAAAAATTGACCAATTAAAATTCATTTTTTTCTAAGAATTCATATTTATACTTGGTATTTGTTTTGACTTGTGTAATTATTTGGTTAAATTGTTATTATCAATGATAAGTGTAGTTTTTCACAGCAGTCAAAGTTTTAAAGAAGCGTTGCTGTGGACATCCAGTCATTGATCTCCTGCTTCATCATGATAAGCTGTGCTTTTCTATGTTTTGTTTTGTCTTGTTTTTAGTCTCATGTAATGGATTTGAAAGAATGGATCCAGCAGAATTACTGGCGTGGATTATGGTTGCTCCTGAATTAATAAGATGCTTTAAATGGTTAATCCCCTCAGAGAGTAAACAGAAACTACTGGCCTAATCAGTGTGTGTGTATGCGCGTGTGTGTGTGTGCGTGTGTGTGTGTGTGCTTAAACCTGCCTCCAGAGACCAGGAATTACAACATTATGAAGTCATTTTTTATGCTGTTGTGGTGATGAATGGGCTAAGGCAATGTACAGCTCATTAGTTCACCACCTTGGGTGCTTATAAGTGAAATCAGCCTCTATTGTGCTGGGCAGGAATTAAAAGATCTAAACATT
Source organism: Pampus argenteus (assembly GCA_036937835.1). Classification (NCBI taxonomy): domain Eukaryota; kingdom Metazoa; phylum Chordata; class Actinopteri; order Scombriformes; family Stromateidae; genus Pampus; species Pampus argenteus. The sequence continues at coordinate 9,671,313 of CM072865.1, read as the reverse complement.
CATGAAAAATAAACTACATGTGTCACTAACCACAACAAACGGCATATTTGTTTTTCTTTTTCTCTGGTATTTGATGTAAAAACCAGTCATGAACTTTGTGATATATAATATTTCTTCTTGGGGCTCTTCGGATTAAAATGTGTGAGACAGGCACCCAGTTATACTCATTACAATGTCTCTTCAGTATCATGTAATGGATTTTAAAGATGTTTTCACAAACGAATTTAGATGCTCTTAGTTTAAATCAATAAGCTGATTTCAACGGACGTGTCTGCTGAAGAGAACACTGCTTTGGGCTACTTAAAATATGCACAAATGGGCGGACGGATAATGATCACGATGACTACCTTAAAGATTAGTTCCATGCAGATTAGTAGAATAAACAAGGCCAACTGGCTGAAATCTTTACTCAAGGCTAATGTAGTTTACAAATTCACAACAGTCGAGTGGAAGAAAAATCAATAACTTATTTAAAAGTTGAGCATAGTTTTCTGTCCTCATTCTGATATTTCATAGTAGCTTGTTGATGTGAAGACACTGCAAGTCACACTTTGCTAATGGAGCTGGGAATGTTTGCCTGTCAGGCACCGCCAGCATTGTGACGAATCACTACTTAGTGGGCAGGACTCATTTTCTCATCAACATTTTCTCAGAGAGGATCACATAGTCAGATAACAGTCAGTCAGTTGCTAATGGGGAATCATAATATTTCATGGAATTTGACGTTTGAAACGAGAAACAATTATGCTGAATGACAGAAACTAGTGGATTTTCATAAGAAAAGACTCTTTCCTTTGAATAGGAACACATCGGTAGTGCTTTGCTTTGTCGAATGTCAGTAAAAACATATAAGAGAGGAATATATGAGAGCTGAAACGTTCAAAATGTAATGAATGTTGCTTTTTGTCAGCTAGACTGGGCACAATCTTTTGATGACACAATTTCAGCCAGGTTGCTTTCATTTGAGGTCAAGTCATTTCATCTATCCATTTTTCACAGGATGCACAGGTGTCCTTGGTTTGCCCGCAGACCTGCATTTTTTTTTTTTTGGTTTGAATTCTCCTATGCAGGTCACATTTCAGTGTAGACCGCACAGTAGGACAATAGGACGCTGTGCACCTAAACTTAATATCTTCTTGTTTTGATTTATTTTAGTTTTAGTCACCATCAAATTTCATGTTCAGTGAATTCAAACCCTAAGGATTCAGTGAAACTACTGATGCACAAGTAATGCCAAACTTTAAATGTTCCCATTCATACGGTGCAGCATCAAAGTATACCGAAAATGCCAAACATTATATACCTGCTCAGCATGTTAGCGTTGTCGACAAGAATATGTCAGAATGTGAAAAAAAAAAAAAAAGTTCAACAAACTGACGGACAAGGTCAACACACAGCTCTTCAACCTAAAGTGGCGGCACATTGTTCATGCTGTATGTGAGTGTGAGTGTGTTTTAAATGAGTATCACTGTCAGTGTGAATGTCAGACGTTTTTAATGAAGGACAAAGTGACTCTGCAGAGTGACTCGCATCCAATTAGGCCTCTGTCCTTCTACATCTGCCTTTCTTCCTCAAGCCTTCCTAATCATACATCTCACCAATCAGGACCTCAGGCTGTGTGCCTCAACTCGTCTGGATTAGGAACAGCAATCCTGCCTTTCTATGACTCTTGAAAAAATGTCTGAATTTTGACAGGTTACTTTTACAATGTGATTTGTTTAGACTTTGGTTACAAGTGAATAAGGACAATATGAAGGTTAAGAAACAGACCAACTGAATATTTGATGTCAACGCATGTCTAAAGGATCAAACCCCCTGAAGCGTACCAGAAATATGGAAATCCATTTAGTTTCAGTATTCTTTTTCTTCCCCCCCCCCCCCCCCCCCTTTTTTTTATTAACAAATTGTTTCAGTTGCCTGAAAAGCAGGAGACTGTTTATAACTGCCACTCCTAACAATGATAATAAACAACTGAAACACAAGATCGCATTTGTTGTGATGTAAGAAATCACTGGTGAGCGAATAAATTTCACCAAAAACAAAAGTTAAGTAAAACATCAGTTCACATTTGGACAATTAATCTATCGAGACTTTAAAACAAGATCAATTGTTAAACACTGAATTTAAAGGTGTGTTCAGACAGAAAGCAAAGTAGATTTTCGCCTCCCATCATTGGACCATTTGTGGCGCCAATGTTGATTTGCTCCAAATAGCCAGTACACTCACTGCACATTAATGTAGGCTACTTGTTCCCATTGACATTGCATGCAATCACATTGCCTCTGTAATTCTCCACACACAGTTTCCCCCTGTTTCCATTCCATTCTAAGCTAAGCTAACACTTCCCGCCCATGGCTTGATAATTACTGTACAGACATGAGTCTCGATATAAGCTTGAAACACACTTCTATCTAAACAGCACAACAATCGTGATGAATAACGCTGATGCTCAGGAGGAGTCTTATAATGTAAATGCTGAATGAGAAACTACGACCCCATTAAGCAAACCAAATTCATCACGAAGGAGCCGGATCATTGAGGAATATGCATGCTCTCATCCAGCTGCTCTCTATCAAATGACACAGAGTAAACAACAGGTTGTTGATCCAGTGATTCACGTGCCATGGTTGTCTGCATAATGACCGATCAAACCCACCAAACCCACACTAATGACCATACTGTTTGATTGGTGTGTGTCTGCATATACATGAATACATTTTGTGTGTACATTAGTATTTGTGTGTCTTGCTTGCGTGTATGACTAAGTGCACTACTTATGAGTATGAGCATATCTCATCCTCCTGTACAAAGGTCAGAGTGTGTGTGTGTATGTGTGTGTGTGTGTGTGTGTGTGTGTGTACATTATACTGAGAGTAAAACGACCACTCGAGAACAGCTATCCATCGACGCTGTGTCAATGTTATATAGGATGGCACCTGAGACAGGACAGTAAACAGCAGACTGTGCTGTATAATCAGTGTATCCATGTTTGATCCGCAGTGGATGTCTCTGTGAATATATATACAAACTACCTGTGGATGTTTTCTCATCCTAATGGTAACACAGATATCCGACTGTGTGTGTGTGTGCAAACCACAAAGCTACTAGTGAAAGATGCACCAAGTGTGTAATTCATCACCTCTACATGTATGTTCCTCAGGCAGCTTTTACATTATACTGAATATTAAGGCAGACATGAACACACCAGTGGGTTTCCAACACTGGCTGGAGACATAAGCAGATCATATACTATAATCTACAAACTACTGTGAGCCTTTACAGTAGTTTGTGCAGGCACAGAAGTCATAGCATGGTCACATGATCATATAATGTCCAGTTCATTGAACTTTTTGTGATATATGAAACAAAAAGGTGGTCCTTGTGAACAATTTGGTGCACTATCTGTCTGCATGCACCATCAGCGAGCACTGCATCCTTGCTGCTACACCACTTGGCTGCTCTTTGAAAATGACTAAACTAACTCCACCTCCCCAGCTGCCTTCTGTGTTAGTATTTAAATTACGGTAGCATCATGAGTGTTTCTTTCAATCCGTGGTCATCAAAAGATGTGCATGTTTGACAGGGGGAGTCATGAACCAGTATGAACCAGTCTGTGTCAAACTTCCTCGGGTCGCAGCTCTTTGAGAAAGCAAAGAAGAGGGGATCATGCTACATTTTATAACAAAGTGATGCAATAATGTTGTACCATTTCTGTCTGAGCACTTTGTAATATCACATGCATCTCTCTCTATACCTCTGGCTGGGCTCTAAGGTTTCATGCTTACATTTCCCCTTTTCAATCCATCTTTTGAATGGTTTGTCTTTGTCACCTGTTTATTGGTGCCATGCTGCCTGGAGTAAAACCACCCACCCACACAGATCCAGGTACAGCAGCACCTACTCACAGCAACACCTCACACACCCTGTGGGACGTGAACACTATAGTTTTCTGCTGGATGGAGTGGTTTCTCCTCTCTGTCTTCACTTTTGGTAGGTTTATTGATTTCCACCCATGGAGAGCTTATAAGGAGCAATAGGAAGAGTGTGAGTCAGTTATTTCATTACCCATGTGATGATGGATCACATACTAGCCAGGCCGACAGAGTCTAAAGTGTTGCTAACAGGATCCCTGAAGTAATCATTTAATCATATCAAGTACATATTTACAGTTTGCTAACAAGTGGCGGCAGATGTGAAATAAATGTATCCATATCAGTGTATGAATTGTGACCTTTGTTTTGTGAACTTTCTTTTTTCCAACAGAGAAACAGCAGCTACTGTATATTTTTCCTAAAACTGTCACTAAATTAATTATTAATTATAATATTTGCGTAACCTTGATTCACTTTATGTTCAAATTGTATACAATATTACGTAGCTCATCTGTTCTATTACTTCCCTGTCCTCTTGGTATTATTTTTCTCTGTATATTTGTAAGTACTTGCTACTGTGTGGATGTGCTGCTTCTCACTGTAATTCTTCCAACATATTTTCTTCACTCAACCTGCAAAGCTCCTCTATTTCCTGCCAGTGACAGACTGCCTTGGGCTGGCAATATAACTGTCTAAACTAGCTGTCAAAATAAGAGGAGAGGAGAGGAGAGGAGAGGAGAGGAGAGGAGAGGAGAGGAGAGGAGAGGAGAGGAGAGGAGAGGAGAGGAGAGGAGAGGAGAGGAGAGGAGAGGAGAGGAGAGGAGAGGAGAGGAGAGGAGAGGAGAGGAGAGGAGAGGAGAATTCATTTTTGCTTGTGGAAAAATGTTGAATTGGTTACACTCAGTTAGATATAGAAAAGCGATATTTCATTGTTAGATTTCTACAACAAAATTTTTGAAGTGATTATTTATATCATGGGGATGCATTCAGGACTTATAGACACTCGACTTGTTGCAGGCGTGTTGTATTGGATTGCAAGGTGTACCTAATAAACTAGTAACTATTGAAAGCCACACATGATGAATCATATGCTACAATCATTACAAACCAAGCAAAATGTAACATGTAGGACACACATTCACCTGTTTTCTAAACACTATACACATGACTATACAGCTTTGTGATTTTGATGCAGACAGATTTCAATTTAATTATATTAATGCTCTCCAAGTGAATATTAGCACACTGTTATTGTTACTGTTATTATTGCTTTTACGCTTTTGTTGTTTGTTATGTTAAGACAAAATTAGTTCACCCAGGACAGCATTCTTCAGTTCCTAATAATTACATAAGAGCAGTTATGCATATTTCAGCAGACATTCATGATTATTTCATGATTATTTCCCCCAATAATAACACAGTTTTCCTCAAACTTTTCTATCATTACTCACACACACACACACACACACACACACACACACACACACGTGTAACTGATATTGCGAAGGTTATACATGCAAACTGCACACTGCTTTTATAGCCCAGAGAGAAGCATTAGTAATGATGAAAGGATCTATTAGAAAGAATAGCTGAACGTAGACTTGTGTTATTTCCCCTGAGAATCTCATTCTTGAGATGCATCAATAAGACCTTGCAGTTCTCTGCACCAGACCAGGACTCACAGATTGTGTATTATTAAATCAAATAGTGTACAGCCTATTCAGTCAATTATAAAAAATAGTATAATATAATAGTATATAAATAGTAAAACATGTAAACATCATATCCTGACTTGATCATTCTGTATGTGTTATTTAGGGAGTGACATTGAAAACTGTAGAAAATTATGGAGAGCAGCAAAGTTCAGTAACATTATTTCCTTTAAGAAAGGACAGTTCAATAAGCATATATCACAACCACTGTGGACAATAAGCCAAAGACTATTCATTATAATCATGAACGTTTAAGAGGAAACCGTGTCAGGGGAAGCTTTCTCATTTCTTAGGGGCTTGACCTGCCAATTTACCTTCAGACTCAAATTTAATTGACCAGATATACAAATGTCCTTACTTGGAGAAAGAACATTAATTTGATTTAATTTAAAAAAAAAAAAAAAAAAAAAGGTTATGACATACTTACTTACTTACAATCAAATAAATTAACAATTTGCTCCATGATGTTATCAACATATGGGTCAAATCATTAAGTGTGGCATCATCTTCACTCCTGCCCAGGATTTCATTCATTCATTCATTCATTCATTCATTCATTCATTCATTCATTCATTCATTCATTCATTCATTGTGTGGCCCCAGAACACTTTAGGCAGACAAATATGGAAAGCATTACAATTACAGTCATAAACCATTTCTGAGCAGTCATATTAAGTTAATATTTTCCTTCCAAATAATGAAAGCCAAGCTAGTGCGGCTCTATGGTAAGATCTCATTAAGCCAAAGCTGAGAGACTTTAGAGGTAATATCTGCAATTGAAAACAATCCCCATAAAAAAAACTATTTGAAAATTATCATGATGAGCATTATTAGATTACAAGATAAATAAGTGGTGATGTGTTTTAAAGTGTTGCCTTATCTTATTTTTGTGCTCTTTCCCATTTATTCCCAAGGCATAATTGCACATTAATTTCACTTTCTCTTCTAAAACATAGCCTTTCCCCGAGTCACAACGTCTTGCTTTTGGATTGTTTGCCATTTGCTGGGCTAAAATAGTCTGATGAGGTTATTTATTCTATTAGATCACTTGGTGAAATACTGATATATACACCACTTTTAAGATGATTACATATGTTTTTATCATCAACATCATGCCCTGTCCAACCCCCCCGCCCTCCACTCCATGCCACCTCGTTCTTCATCTCGACCCCCGGCCTTCCCTTCATGTCTCACAATACAGTACGAGCCAGTTGATTAGAGCGAACAGAAGGTCCATCTACTGGAGAGGTTCCTGACCCGCACATCACAACACAACACTGTAATTAACTCAAGTACCATGACTCACTAGTGGGAGGGGGAGAGACCGAGGGAACAAACATGCACACTTTCCTTGAAAAACTGTATGTGTGTGTGTGTGTCATCATGAGCCCTGTGTGTACGGATACTCTCAGACTGACAGGGGCTGATCGCTCATTCCAGCGGAGGGTTAACTTCATGTAGTACGTCAGCAGTAGAGGAGTATAGTAAATAGTAAACTTGGAATCAATATCAATCTGAAAGCCTCCCTCTAGCGAGTCATCTGTCAAAACCACACATACATACATACATACAGCCTGATTCAAGCCAGTAGGCCGACATGCATGTGTGTACTCTGTACTGGCTGCAACACGACCATCCTGAGCTCGGCACTTACAGTAAGACCATGAGAGGTAAATATGATGCCAAATGCCAAATATTTTAGCTGATATGCAGCAGCAGGCAAAAACATGTAAGATATGCAGAATCACTTATTCAAATCACAAATGTATAGGTGGAGCAAAACATCTTCTTATGAAATGTTAGGTAGAGTCATAAACACATGGCCACTATAGGGAGTTAAGAATAGACTTACAATGAGTGCAGCTGAGTGTAGCATGTGCATAAAGTGTAGATCAGGAGCTGAGACTGAATAAACTGAGATACGAACCCAGGTTTTAATCTGGAGGGCGGTCTTAAGATTCTCAAATGATTAGCGGCAGTAAGTAAATGAAGCCGATAATCACAAGGGAAACAGTTTATGTGAATGAGCTGTATGCAAGATCTCTAAAGTCAACATACTAACAGGCCAACATATCATTAGCCTAATAGCATATCTGCCTAACTCATTTTTTCAGGCACATTTTTATGTAGCATCAAAATGCCCAAGTAAACTAGATGACTAAGGCACATAGTGTTTTTTGAATGTTACAAGACTTCTGATTGGCTGAGGACATAGGCAATTATACAGGGTGGTGCAGCAGTGATAGGATTTGGCAAAACAAAATGAGTTAGGCAGAAATGCTATTAGGCTGACGATATTCTTTACCTAAAGTTTGCATTAAGCCAACGCAGCTCCATAAACAAACAAATTTCAGCCCACATTTATGGGGGAAAAGGGTAAGTAGTTATTGGCAGAAGTATCTGCTAGGTGAGTGTAATATGTGATATAAACAGTGTATAGTCTATGCACACAGTGTAAAGAAGTAAGAGTCACAGAGGGAGGGCTCACTGTCCCTGTGAGCCTATATAGTGGGTTAATGTGGACATGAATAGAGGGATGTAAGACAGGAAGTATAAGGAAAGAGTTGTTATTTATTTAGAAAATCTTTTTTTTATATATATATATTTTCCTGAGGGAAATTCTAGTCATCTAGTCGTTCTGTTTACCAAAAGCACGCTCGATATCTCAGACACCACGGAAGAGATTTTGAAATATGGTGAAACAGGTAAACTGTAAAAACTGTAAATGTTCAGGATGCAGCTAGTTAGAGGAGCAATAAACAGGAACACTTGCACATTTCTTGATTGCACAGCAGGATGGTAGGATAGTGTTAATGAATAAAGACAGTAAACCTTGCGGTGAACCTCCATGGCCAATCAGGTGATTTGACAATTGTGCCGGAGAAGTTAGACAGGTGCCATTGACAGTGTATGTGTGAACACCATACACTGCTGGCAATGACAGGGGGATCAGGCTAATATTAGCCTCATTAACATACCAGAGTAGAGCTAACAACACACAGGGGACAGACAGTCTACCAACTCTTACATTTACAGATAATTGACAGTCCTCAACAAAGTGGTGTCTCACTTTTGTGGCACCAATATTGTTTATTACTTGTCGGTGACGCAGTTCTGTGATCAGCATCAGTTTCATACTCTGAAAACCTGCTCTAGGAATTGTGCTTCTATAAACAATGATGAAACTGACCCTCACAATATAATTTTTAAGCCTGAGTGTCAACAAACATTCACATGAGAGTGGAAAGTTTTTCCTGTGACCTCGCCAGAAACCAAAATAACTGAAGAACTTTGAATGAATCAGACCTGTCCTGCAGGCAAATCACTGGAATGATAATGGGTCCTGGCCAATGAAAGCAGCACAGTTACGACTTGCTGCGTACTGAAAGCTATTTTTGACTGATGATGACAATAAAACATATTTTATTTTTTATGTAATAGCTTTATGATTTAAAAGTTACAATGGAATGAATGAAGGAAAGAGGCAACCTTTAATGACGTGAATAAAGTCATTGATTCATTAATGATGCTTTAGCTTGAACAGTCTGTTAAAAGTTAAAGTAAGCCTTTATACAGTATTGCTGAAGTAATTTACTTTTAACACATTAGCCTGTATTGTGCAGCTCATACCATTTAATGTATGAAGGTCGGACATGACTCATACTTACTGAGTTCCAGAGATTTTTTTATCGGACAAAAAACTAAAATGTCAGTTTCTACTTTTACTTAACTTTGACCTTGACGCTTGTGATACATTCAAACGTTTTTCTTCAGACCACTCAAAGAGACCTCAAACCATTCAAATAATGTGTTTTAAATTTATTAAACTCAATTTCAGACTTCTATTCTGTGTGAGCTACTATAAAATATAAGGTGAATATATAAATGAAAGCTTGATCATAATCACAGCAGCATGTGGCAGATTATGTTTTTTAGTGAAACACATAAATATTTGTCTGGAATAAAATCAGGAAACTTTTTTAGCAGCATTTTCTTTCTTGGATGTCAGTGGCTGACATGCAACAGACATAACTAAAGGTTTACTAAAGCTGCAGAATGACATTCTGACCCCATTCTCATTTTATCAGAGCTCCATCAGTGGTAATTGGTGGCATGAAGAAAAGAAAGCACCAGAGAGAAATGTATTTCCTTTATGAAACAGCTTCTGGCCGGCCATACCTAAACAATTCCAACAAGTCATTTTGCCTTTGCTGTGATTGAATGGGCACCAAAATGCATGTTGCAATGATGAAGTGAAAAAATAGTTTCCAGCTTCGTGCTGCACTGTGGGATATATTTTTCTCTCTATTCATGTTCTACATTGGGTTTTCACATTTACATAAGCCTGTGAATATTCTCATTCATCCAGGTCAGGTTTACATAAGGTTTACATACAAGTCCACCTTATATATATTAGAATTTTTAAGTTTAATGTTACAAGAAGGTAAGTTCAGGGTTATGTTAAGGTTAGGATACGTCTCCAGGAAATTAATGTAAGTCAATGTAATGTCCTCTGAAGTAATGGAAACACGACTGTGTGTGTGTGTGTGTGTGTGCTCAGACATGCAGCAATGCAGCAATGAGCTTTTAAACATGCATACATATTCAATCCCATAAAACTGTGTGTGTGTGTGTGTGTGTGTCACACAGGTTAGCGAGGGGGTGTTGGTGTGTGTGGGGGGGGGGGGGGTGGGTTGGGGTGGGAGGGATGGGGGGCAACACAATTAAAGCTGCCACCTTTGCCCTGACCTTTCTTCATACAGGTGGGTGTAAGTGCATGTGTGCATGTGTGTGTGTGTCAGTTCATTTGTATCAGTTGCAGTATGTGTGCACGTTTGCGTCTTCAGTTGCGTCAGTTTCTGCGCCAGCAGTAGGCTCCTCCCACCTGCCCAGGCCCCTCCCTCTTCCTGTGTATCTGTATATAACGTCTTGCCCTCTCTCTCACTCTCACACAGCCTGAACACTGCAAAGCTCTACATCTTCAGACTAATCGTGTCCTTGTCAACAACTGCAGGTAAGGATGAACCACTGATCCAGAAATTGTGTCCTTTAGTTGTTTTCAGGGTTACTGTTGCCGCAGGACAGGTCCCAAATTTATTACAAATACGTAACACTTTGTGAAGATGACTTCTTTGAGCTTTTTTTACTTTTCAGTTATATTTCTTCTATTTTTTGTCTTTTAATGTTTTGCACAGCACAAATGAAAAATAGTTTTTGAAATGTGATTCTCACATTTTATTGATTTTTTTTCTTTCCATCAGTAGTTTTTGTTCACTAAATTTAAACTTTACATAACATATAAAACATATGATACTTCACATGATGAAGTATTGAAGCAATATCAATGACAAAATATTCAATAATGGAGAATAATGTCGCCCAGAGGAGGATAATCAAGCTTGTTTTATTATCTGTGTGCAAATAATCAGTTTAAGACATTGAAATTTTGTTTCCTCGCTTAACTTCCATCTGGAGACGTAACTTTGTGTGTGTATAATATTTGATAAATATTCGTCTGCACAGGAACTGAGGATGGAGGTGTTAAAAAAATAAATGTCTTCCTTCTTAATTTATTCAGTTTGATATTTTATTCTGAGGAGAGGAGAGGAGAGGAGAGGCGAGGGCTTTCACACACATTACAGTACCACATCATTACCAGCCCACTGAATAATGAATGAGAAACAATGACCAGCTGCTAACAGGAATTATATTAGCATGGAGAGAATGACTATTTACACCACTACTGTGTCAATTCAAACAAAATTATTCAACGGCTAAATGGACTGTTATATTGAGTTACAGTTACAGATAAAATTACACAAATACACAGATAGAAGGTTTTCATCTCAAGATACTGTAGTGTATTTTCTAGTTGATGAAGTGAGCTGATAATGTCTGTAATCATCACGTCAAGTGAACAATAACTGGAGGAAGCTCTGGACTGACTCACAGTATGAGGGATGTATACACGTCTTTGTTTGGAGAACACATGTTTACGAGGGCTGATTTTTGTCTTTGTTAAAAATATTTGTGGAAAAATTCACCTCGACAAATAAGTAAGTCTTTAAAGTAAAACTAGATCCTTTAAACCGTGTTGAATTCATGATTATACCTTCCTGTGTGTGTGTGTGTGTTTGTAAATGCATAAAGGCCAGAAAAGGACTTTGCCTTGATTTGATGAAGAATAAGAAAAGTAAAGAATGGGGGGAAAAAAGGAAAAAAAGAAGACTTTGAGTAACAGTTAAAACAGTAAGAGAGACAGAGAGACAGAGAGAGAGAAAGTGAGGTTTACAGTAGATTATTGGCTGGCATTGTTGGTTTTATTTTATTGGATGATTTCCTCTGGAAGAATGAGCGTTATTTATCCAAACTAATATGCTGCTATTCTTAGTCAGACTACAAGACAACATGCAGCAAAGTCATACCAGCCTTTGTGTTTTTTTTATGTTTTTTGCACATTAAATATCACAATGATGTAAAACATTTCTAAATTGAAATGCGTGTAATTGATTCACTCGGCTCTGTGATGTTAATAGTGACTTTCATGTAAATCCAGTTAAAAAAAAACCAGCAAACAGAGCCATATAAAGATTTAGAGATAATAGGTTGTGTTTCCTTTGGGATTCTGCTAATGCTGACAGTGTGTATTCATTACAACTGCACCAACATTTCGCTGTGTTAAATACTAAATTGTTCTGCCACTGAGTGACAGAGTGAGGAAGTGTGTAAGCCAGACAAAACGATGTTTGCCTTAGGTCACAGAATAAACCATCAAAGGTTAATTTCTTCCCCCAGTGCTGTGGTTTCTACCACTGTGAAATGATGTATAGCTCCTTTCTGCACCTGTTAGTTTTTTCCCTCAGAGGCACATATTTAATGAGCGTGAGGGAGAAAAGGCACAGTGAGTAGAGGAGAGGCAGTAAAGTGTAAGACATCTAACCGTTGGATTATTTGTCATTATCTCTCTTCCCCCTGCAGTCATGAACGTAGGTATCTGTGTGTGTGTTCTCCTGGCTGCTATGTCCAGCGGTTCCCTGAGTCTGCCCTCGCAGACAATGGTGAGACACACACACACACACACTCTGTAACAACTCATACAGTCGGGATTTCAGGGGTATATGCCTCAGTCTTACTCAATGAATTCAGTACTAAGTGTAAGAAGCTGTACATTAATTGGTAGAGATATTTGCATAAATAAATCACATACAACATATGTACTGGAATTTCTTATCACCCTACTTTTTCATGTTCTCCAATCACAGAGAGCTGAGGGTGACGCTCTCGTGTCAGACAGCCCACCTGCCCCCTCACCCAGCCACACACGCCAGGTCCGCTCAGCTCCAGAGCCTCCCTCAGTGCAGCTCGCCAACTACAACCAACTCCGGGAAGACCCAGATGTTCGGAACAGCCTGAACCAGCTACTGGCCAGACTGATCTCCAGGAAAGGTGAGTCGGCTCGAGCATGGAGAGGAGAGGAGAGGAGAGGAGAGGAGAGGAGAGGAGAGGAGAGGAGAGGAGAGGAGAGGAGAGGAGAGGAGAGGAGAGGAGAGGAGAGGAGAGGAGAGGAGAGGAATTTGGAGCTGTAGTCTCCCTTTACTGATCTAATAACAAACAGAAAATTCCTCTTATATTATTTCGCTTGCAGTCTTCTCTCTTCTAATAACATCTATCCTTCTGTAATCTGCCGTCGCTCACGCTGCGTCGTACTCCCACCATCTGGCATTCTCCACCTCCCTCTACAGTAGCTTCCTCTCTCCACCCTCCATGTTTCCATACCTCCTCCTTGTTCCATCCTTCTGTCTTTTCCATTTCTGCTTCCCTCCCTTCTTTTCTCTGCTGGTCCTGCTCTCTCTATCCTTCCCTCCACACCTCCTGACCTCGCTCTGTGCTCTCTCTGTCACTGCGTGTTTCTTTTTCAAGTCCTGCTGAGCTCACTGCTCTTACTGAACACACAAAGATGAGAATAGAAACAACACAAATCAGCATGAGTTACTTCAACAATCTCATTCAGAGGTTCATACATTGTTATTACACCGTCTCTATGGGTAGAAAGACTTGCACTGGAATCATGTTTTGGTTGTGCAGCTCTCAGTGTAACACAGTAACACACACACACTCACGTTCCTGTCATATTAATAACACCAGTGTCATGAAACATGATCCTTTCCTGATTTTGTCTCCTCCAGGCTACCAAACCAAATCCTACATCACCAGCAGAGCCAGTGGTCTGTCTCCCAGCCACAGGATAAAGGACAGAGATTACCTAGGCTGGATGGACTTTGGGCGGCGTAGTGCAGAGGAGTACGAATACTCCTCCTAAAGGCATGAGCCGCTTTCTCCAAACCCGCAGAGTTGCAACCCCCAAATAAAAGCCCACAAAAATAAGCCCTTTTCACACTGCACTTCACTATAACCCAGGGGTGACTGGACCCTAGAAGGAGTTTAGCGTTGTAATGTATAAGCAGAGAGTTTTGTTTTTGTCAACCATGAATTTCCATGCTGAACTTACGAGCAGTGGGAACACTGTGATCTAAAAAAACAAAGGGAGCTCTCCAGCATTATATTAATATTTAAGTACAACATGTAAAAGATATTTTTGTTATTGTCAAGATATCCCATGAAAAGAGTCTCAGCCCCCAAGCTCATTCACTCTGAAGGAAATCTTAAAAAAAAAACAGATCACGCATTTATATTTCCATTGTTTTATTTATTTATTTTTTAAAACAAGTTTTAATCAATTTCCTATTATTTTAGCAAACATTACTTAAATAGAAGTATATGATGCATATGTTGGGGACTACTTTCAGTAGTGGATTACTACAGATTTGGTTTTTTACTGCAGCTGCAGGGTTTGAATCAAAATAAACTACAGTGTGTGTGTGTGTGTTCATAGTAATAAAGGAAGTTGGATGGCGCTGCTGTATGCTGGGTATTACATGATGTCACTATATCTTCATGGACTAATAAGCATGATTTACTGACAGTTGAACAGGAGAGTGAAGAGGTTGTTACAGTCTGTACACACCCACACAGTCCTGAGAAGAGCTCCACAACATGAATGAAAACACCTGAGTGGGGCATCATTAATGTGCAGCACACAGACAATACTTATTAATTACTTCAATTCATTCAAGAGCTTTAAAACCAACAGGTCGAACACGAGGTAAGCTTATCCTTTACAGGTGTTAACATAACACACATGGTCAGCAGCAACATTTCAGCAAATGTGTTTTGAATAAATTTCCAGCAATGAAATACAACTGACTAGCAAGAAAGAAATTTGTAGCCGTTCCTTAATATTTACCATATTCATTCCAGTGAGGAAATCATGTCTCATTTTACTGATAATTCAGAATGTATCCGAGGCCTTACGATGGAGCACAATAAGCCACTTCTTCTAATTCACTTCGATTTAACACAAGTTCACATTTAAAACTTTCATATCACCTGCAACTAAACGAAACACCAACGTAACAGCATCTCTGGCGTCTGCTGAAGGTATCCCTGGGATAAAAATGTACAGTGTGAAAAGAAAAAGATTTGTTTTGGCTAGCACATGACATTGTCTATATGAGAGGCTCGTGTTGGAGTGTCCCCATGAGTGCATAATGGACCTTGGTGGCAGATGCATTAAAATCAGGAAAAGTACTGTAGATATGAGTAGAAGTGTTTTGGTTTTTTTTTGTTTGTTTTCTTTTTGAAAGATTATGTACGTATGTATGTATGCACTGGGTTATGTCTCTGTAATAAATTATGTTTCTAACAACTTTCAGATTCACTAAAATTCAAATAAAGATCCATGTTCCTCTGATGTAGCAAGAAAATCAAATATATTTGTTTTGAGTGGTATAGTTGGTGGGATGATCCCGCACATTTCATATCACAGTTGCCTGCCTTCGGGATCAAGCAGCATTTTCAGTACCAAAGCAGAGCAATATTAGGGGGAGTATCAGCATTTGGTTTAATTCACCAGGGGATCCTAGATAAGATGAAAGCCAGGGCATTATCATTAGTGTCTGTTGTTAACATTAACAAGCTTTTCCAGGATTAACACTTAAAATGAGACAGTTTGATGAACAGGGTACATTTAACAAGGTCTAATCCTGCTTTAGAAATGTCTCTTAAACTCTGTTTTCTTAAATCCTAAATTTATATTAGTCCTGTTTGTCCTTATTAGTGAGCGTGAGGTGCACACAGCTGACTGACAATGTTTTCATACACTACAGAAATAAGGGAGTATTTTTAAGTGGAAGATTTTATGAATGCAATTAAATACTAACAAGGAACTGAGAGATAAACAGTAAAGAAAACTGTTAAAAGTGAAAGATCCTCAGCAACAACGCTAGACTTAAAACTTGATAGCACAGAGTGTAAATAAAATTAAGCTGTTAGTTTAAAAATACAATGTTATTTGATGAAAATAACATGGGAAGAGAAAGTGGTTTCTGTTGGGGTTATTGTTCAGTGCAGAAGCAAGTAGTGATTCACTGGAAAGCATGAAGCATTGTTTGATTACTATATCTTTGTGTTTGAACTAACTTGTGTTTAATCTATTGTTGCATTAAGATGGATTTCCCCTGAGACACACAGGAGCACTGTGACATGACATGAAATTAAATACTTCTCAATTGGTGGATCATCATTAGTAAATAAAAACACTGTATCAATCTCTGTTTGGTGCGTCATCAAAGTTTTTGACCTGTGACAACATCAAAAGGTTGCATCTCCTAATATGTCTCTTTACTGCACCCATGTGGACACTTATGTTAGACGATGACAATTTCTGGAAGTTTTTGAACTCTACAGAGAAACAACCTTTATTAACAATGGATCAATTTGTATTTTTTCACTACATTAATGAAAAAAGGAATTTTAAAATAAATAAAATGAAATGCAACAAGAAAAAGAAGTATACAAAAAATCAACATGTTTTCACATATCTCTTTATTTCTTCATTTTAAATACACTGATTACCATCATCCACACTCTCTTCTGGTCCAATAACATGAAAAAGTGACATACACACACTTACTCTCTAACACATTCATTTGAAATAGGCGTACCACCATGTGTCAAACACACCGGGACAAAAGTGTAACATTCAACATGTTTAAAAAAAACAACAAAAAAAACAGGTGGATGACATGAAAAATCATATCAACATTATACAGTTTATAACAAGCTTAGAATTCAACAGATGAACAGAGATCATTGCTAATTACTATTTACCATTCACCCTAAACCAAACCACAGTGTTAGAAAGTGCAAGAAGCCACGCGTCCCTGTTTGTAAAACATCTAAAATATTGTGGCAAAAAAATGTACCTTTCTGTCACACCTGAGATACCTATGTAAGACTGTTTACACTATTAGCATTTTGCAGTAAAACTAATGGTTGTCGCAAACAGGACCAAACAAAGTGCTTAAAGACACACTGTTTTCAGTAACTGTATCTCATGATGGAAACTGAGGATGCAAGAGAGCTTAACAGGTTCAGCATCAAGTTTGCCTTCTAGTTCCTAAATCAGGGACTGCATTGCAGAGCTTAAAAGTGCAACAGAAATATTAAAGATTAGACATACACATAATCAGAAACAAACAATTAGAATAAACAATGTATTGCTTTCTTATTCTCTATTTTGTCACCAAATGAATTCACACACACACATGCACACTTACATGAAAGTAAGACACATTAAAAGCTGCAACTGTACCCGAAATGTTTCTGTACAAACTCCAC
Source organism: Pampus argenteus (assembly GCA_036937835.1). NCBI lineage: Eukaryota > Metazoa > Chordata > Actinopteri > Scombriformes > Stromateidae > Pampus > Pampus argenteus. The sequence continues at coordinate 9,653,990 of CM072865.1, read as the reverse complement.
TTCAATGGAAACGACATTAAGTGCATTTAAAGTGTGAGAGAGAAGAATATTAAGAGCAGCTCTATAGTCCTGTTATAATATACGTTATGAGTGGACTTTTGGCACTGACTGTATTATCTGGTCAACTGCTCTATTTTACCCAGCAACACTGATTCGTCATGTTTTGACTGGCTGGTTCAGAATCCTGATTTGAGTTAGTCGTGTTTTAACCTACTGTAAGTGATGTAAGAAAACAAACAATAACAAGAAAAACAGAAATAAATCTCTACTTCTCTCAGACTTATGAATTTCATAGCAATGCAACATGTGAACAGAGAAGGATCTGATTTGTCATTTAGGTGCTGTAGAACATCAGGAAGCTTTCTTATGGTAAATAATGTTCATACAGAGCATGGACGAACACTTTTGTGGCACAAAACCTGAATCATAGTGCACAAACTAAATAGACTGCTGAATGAAGTGCACCAAACAGATGTCCATGTTACACCAGAAAGGGTCAATTGTGGTCATTCAGTTATAGTGGTGGCAGTGATTTATAAACAACTTCATTATGTCTTAGAAATGGAGGTGAGCTTGGCACATATATGTTAAAAACCTACTATAGACGGTTAAAGCTTCTTCCTTCTGCTCTGAATCAGCCAGTTCACATGTTGGCTACAGCATCAAACAGCAGGGCTTGAATAACAAGTGTCGCCCCTGCTGTTAGAGATTAGTAGTGAAACCGTTCACTAACTGCTTGTTTGCTGGCTGATTTGACAAAGTCAGTTAGATGATCTAAACTACTGGACACAACTTTGAGACAGTAACCGTGTAAATCCTCTTTTTCTTCTAATTACAACTTCAACGCACAACTACAAATCCTTCAAGTAAATTTGAGTCTTCTTTGTTATTTCACATTCATTTATCTTTTTGTAGTGCTATACATTTAACTGATTAAAAAATGTTTTGAAGGTGTCAATTAAGCTTAGTCCTGCATGATAGGTACCAGGTTGATTATATGGTGGTTTTTATGACACTAAAACTATCTCTAAAATTAAGCTCTTCTGAAACTAAAAACTAAACATCCACAAACATTATCACAAAATGCCTAGTATGACTACACACACACACACTTTAGTCATTACCCAGAGTCGTGTGACAGTTCTGTCATGTGCTGTCTAATGAATCACTCTCTCATTATTTGCACACAATATTTAAAGAAACTATATTTATTCTAAAAACATACTTATTTACTTAAGTGTGTTTTTGATGTGTGGTATGTTTTAACTGACAGAACTAATTAGACATACAGTGTGTGTCTGGTTAACACTACATACAACTTCAGTCTGTACACAGTCTTTGGTCACCAAGTTATTTGTTAAGAATTGACACTTCCTTTCAAGAACCTTAGTCAAGTGAAGCTAAACAAAGCTGCTAACGGCTAAGTATATGTACATTTTTGTGTGTGTGTGTTATCAGCTGTAAGATTTTTGTTACATAAATGTGATGGTTTGGCTTCCAGCTCCACACTTTGGTCCATTTTGTCATTTGAATACTGTTATAATGACTGCAAATTTAAACACTGAATGTTTTTAACTGTGGGCCAAAATATAAACATCTTTTCTTGTTTTTGTTTTTTTTGTTTTGAAGTGGTGACATACCACTTGCCATTAAATTCAGTGAAAACATTCACAAGTGTGGACGCGTCAGTGGAAATGTCCCATGGCCTCCGCAGCCTTCACTCTCACCACAGGATCTGGATCTTGCAGCAGCATCACTAAACCTGAAGGTGAACGCACACAAAACAGTTAAAACCAGTGGACAGACAGAAAGACTGTTTTTCATTTTTGCAGTACATCACCTTTAGTGATGGTGCCCATGTTGAGGTGGGAAAAATGCTCCTCTGAAAGGTTTCCCAGCAGAAACCCTGATGAACACACACATTATGATCACGTCACATCACACAGTTTCTAACACATATATCAACTTAAGTTCACTTGCAGACTGTATGGCAGTGACCAGTCTCATGTACAGTAACAGGGATGGATGATTTGGACAGAATTAGACAGAAGTTGCTGCTGATTTCTAAATACTCGGTGCACAATAATTAATAGGAGCTACTCAGCTCAACTTTGCATTTTAAACTTCTAAGTTTAAGGCACATATGTTTATAATATGAAGGATACAGAGTGTTGTAGCTATACCTATAAACATGGCAGCTCCTGCTCTAACTTCAGACCAGTTGCTCTTGAAGAACTGGATGACTGTGATGTGGTAAAAGTTCAACATGCCTGGAAAGTCCTGGATCTAAAAGCACAAAACAAGCACTGAACACGAAACAAGTGTCACCATTATCTTTAACAATATTTAACATTATTATCTGTTCTAAAACAAATAATTGTTACATTTAATCCTGGATGACAATTTATCTACACTTTCTGTACACATTTCCATAACAACAAAAAAAGATGCAGGAATCCAGATTAAACTCATTTAACAGAGAACAGTCCAAATGCATTTATCCTCTGTAAGTCATACATGTGTTTACAATGTGTGTTTATGGCTGCGTGTGTCTCACCAGGTACTTGGTGAGGTCATTGATGAACTCTCCATAGTGCAAGCTCTTGTCATCATGGAGGTGGTTCTGAAACATGGCCGTGATCTGCTCTGATCCCACCACAGGGGCACACACACGCATCGCATACTTACATGCCTGGATGCGTGCACGCACATGCACACACACACACACACACACATACAATCCATATGTGTAAGAACGTAGAAGTATTCACAAAGAGGAAAAAGAAAAGAAAAAAGGTATTTAGAAAGTTTCTGTGTGTGAGTGCAGATTTCCTACCTTGACCACCTGTGGGTTTGGGTCAACCAGGTGTAACAGCAGGCTGACCAGAACATTATGGATCTGGTCTTTAAACACTGGCTCTCCGGCACCAAACTTGGACAGGTTTCCCATCAGATGGATGGAAGCACAGCGGATCTCGTCATTCTCCTGGATGAACACAGAGCCAAGTAGATAACTGTTGGTGTCACATGTGTCAACTTCACCAGGTTCAACAAGTCCAGCGCTGCTAATGAACACTTTAAAACACCCAAATTCTGATAATCATGAATATTTTGTGAGTTATTATATATGAAATACGTACATATATAAAATGAAACTTACACTCTCCAAGAAAGGTTTAATCTTCATGAAGATATAAACCACCAATAAGTGGACATTCTTCTTGTCCAGATAGAGGAGAACTTTAGACAGACCTGACATGGCCTCAAGAGTTATCAGTTTACCTGCAGGAAGATCAGAGGCCAGATATTAAAAAAAGAGCAACATTTCTATCAATGATCCATAGTGAATGGCTGAGCATTAACTAGTTAAAGCGAAACCCAAAAGCAGAATGTAAACCTTAAAAATCAATAATGCAATCAATTAGGTGAGCTTTAAGATTACTGATTTCTGCACCTTTTCTCTTTCTAACATGATCTTACCAGGGTCGTCTTTCTCTTCCATGCCTGAACTCATGGCTGCCAGCAGCTCCTTGGCATATTTATTCACCTAGCAGGGGATGAAAATGAGAGGGAAGAAGAAAAAGAAATGAAATGTGTCCCCCATGTCAGATAACAGTGATCTATAGTAGAACAAAGAACTCATTAGATTAGTACATTTTTTACAAATGAAGGAGTTCTTTGTTCTACTATAGTCGGTCCTCTCTGGTGCAGTTGTCGATCAGGTGTGCAAAAGTTCTACAGCTAGTGTGAATATGGTAATGTAGAGTGGGCGAGTACCTTCTCGGGTGATCCCACGGCTATGTTGCCCAGCCCCCGCACTGCCAACATGCGGACAGTGCAGCAAGGATCTGATATCCGCTCCATCATGTTGTTCATTAGCACATCGATCAACATCAACTCTGTCACCACATGATGGTTTAAGAGCTGGACTCAGTAAAGAAAGAGAGAGAGACAGAGAGAGAGAGAGAGAGAGAGAGAGAGAGAGAGACAGAGACAGAGACAGAGACAGAGAGAGAGAGAGAGAGACAGAGAGAGAGAGAGAGACATCATGTTCTCCATCTGTCTGTAGTAAAGTGACTCTGTATTCTTCAAAATGTAAGTTGTTAAGATGTGTGTGCATATTCCATAGACCATGTAAACGATTGGTAAGTGGTATCAAACAGTCATCAGTACGAAAGGAGAGAATAATATTACTCAAACAAAGAAACACTAAAACAAATGATGCAACATTTCACGGTGTATCACCTCAGAGAAGAAAGTAGTGACGGTGATTCTCTGACACTCGTAGATGTTGTTTAAGGATGGACACAGACTCTCTACAATGGCAGGCAACCTGGGACCGGCGTGTTTCGCCATCGCCCTGAAGAGAAATATACTCACATTTAGACATGCGGTGTATACTGAGTGGATTAAATTATGATTAATTAAATTATGAGAAAGAGAACACTGAGAATACATTAGAGGAATTATATATTTTAATCCTCAGAAATAAAACAAGCACAGCAAACATTTTTTGGGCCCCTGACTAATAAACAGAGCTGCGCATCACATGTAGTATTTAGTTCCTGATCCTGTTTTGTCCACTTATTTCATTTCCAACCAGCACACAACACACAACCTTAATGTGTCTGTACCTTGCTAGTAGTGTGACTCCAGTAATGTGTGTATTTGGCTCTTTCATTGAGTCCCAGGCATCATCCTCATCCAGTCTTTTCATCACGTCATCTAACTGGGCTCGTGCTAACAAGATTCTTAGCGCATCAGCTGCTACCCTGGATACAAAAAAAAGGAGTGGATTAAACAGTTATATCACACATCTAAACACATTTATAGAGCTAATTTATGTAGATATCTCATCCACATTTTTCTAGATATGAGGAGACAAAGACGCCCACCCTGCTACATGGATGGAGGCAGCGTGTTTAGTGTTGTTGTCCTTCAGTACCGAGACCCCAACACTGGCTCCCAGTCTGACAGTGAGGCAGGAGAAGAGCTGAGGAAACAGACTGACTGCCGGCTCCTGACTTTGGCCATTTAATAACAGCTCTTTGAGGCCACATGTCATCTGGAAATAAAGAACACACAGACACACACGGACATGTTAAGACCTGAGCAACGTGCTTCTGTCTGGTATGAAGCTGCTACTGTCCAGTGGAGAAACCAGCTGAAGAGTGTTGTGCTGCAGGAAACCTCTATTAACTTAACTGGCAGTGTGCCTTGTGACTTACAGCCAGTGGTTGATTAGTGGCCACCTTTGATGACCCTCCTCTGATCATCGACTCCTTCTTGTCTACATAAGGTGCCATGACAAGAAGTTTCTCCATCACCATCTCTATTATCTGATTGGCAACAATGGGGTCTGCTCCCAAAGCCATCCACATCTCACTGGTCCAGCTGTACAGACAGACAGAAAAAAAAACAATAACAGATGCAAATTTAACTTAATTAAAATTAACTAAATTATTTGTCCTACAAAGACAAAAACAGCAACTGACAATCTGATGAAATCGGTTTTACGTGTATGTACCTGTCATATGGAAGTGGTTGGTTAACTAGTGTATTAATAACAGTCTGCAGATGCTGAGAAGCCAGGATTAATACCGTCTGTCCCACTGCCACTCTCACCTAATCAAGAAGAAACAAAGTACAACAGTGAAAATACTCAGTATCACATGGTTATATATCACCTGCAACATAATAATGATGAAATTAGATACAATTATGCAGGAAGTTGAGCATTATAGCAAAATCATTCACAGAAGACTGTATTACAAATGATTCAAAACATGCTAAAAACACCAAAAAAATATGGCAGAATGCGTAATGTGTTCATAGGCCGATCTGTCAAAACCAAAGATGTGCAGTAAAAAACAGTGATGATTAATATTTTTAATATTTCTGTCGCTTACCTGCTCCTCTGTGATGTTCTGCAGACGCATATGGAGAACCTCCAGCATTTCTGGGACCTAACATACAGAGATGCAAAGACAGAAAATACTAAGTGTGTTAATCCATAACCTCAGCAGATACAACGAAGGACCGAGTGATAGTATGGTGTGTGTGTGTTGTGTGTTGTGTGTGTGCGTGTAAGGGTTAGCGTGTGTTTGCGCTACCAGTTCTTGTAGTCCACCTCCTCTGTTCTTCAGCAGAGTATTCAGGATGACAGATGAAGCTCTGCAGCAGTTTGTCTGACTGTCGACCAGCCCTTCAAACAACATGAACACCAACGTCGTCAGCTGCTGCTGAGGCAGACGTTTGCTCATCACCTGCCGCACACGGAAGACAGTTAATGCACAGACTGTTACCACAATCTTGATACAAACATTAAATAAGGCAAAGTTAACAGTATGAGCACATTACAGTGGATAGCAGAGTAAAGGCATGACACCAGAAAACTGGAAAAAGGGTTTGTTGCATAATAATACACCCTGGCAAGGAAATAAATTAACACAGTAAATAAATTAACACGAGCCAAAAACACCTAATTATAAGACAGCTGAGTGCCTTGTTGAGTGGTATAAAATGTACCTTGGTGAGGTCAGAGCAGGTTTTGTAGAGAACTGTGTGGTCAGGGTTTTCTAGTCTGTCTTTTAGGGTCAACAGATCATCCACAGCTTCCTCCTTATAATCTAGGGAGAACCCTACACACAAACAGTAAAGGAAATATTTAAAAAATATATATCACAAGTCAAATCAGAAAGCTTTACAAGTAATGTAGTGTGAAGAAAAGTTTAGGTTAGACATGAACTTGGAAGTTTTGAGAGAAGTACTTATAGTATGATGTATCGCAAAATGAAATTACAAACGACGGAGTAACGTTTTCTCCTCAACAAAATGACAACGTGAGGGCTATGTGCGTCTGTACCTTCATATCGTAGCTGTATATACAGCAGTGTGTATATACAGTCGATAGCAGCTATGCGTACAGGAGGGTGAGGGTCAGAACAGCGTGGAGCCAGTCGACCCAGTAGAGCTCCAAGGTTGTGAAAGGACACGATGTTCTAGACGGTGCACAGAACAAAAGACAGAAAGGACATCAGATTTATAGGAAAACACACATTCCTTTTCTGTGTAAAAAGATGATAGATGGCGAGGGTTTTATGTACACACAAGGGTCTTTATTTCTATGTGCATGTCCAGAATATCCGCGTGTGTTTGTGTGTCTCTGTACCTTAACAGTCAGGTTATCCAGGTAGTAAGCCAGTATGTGAGCAGTGGCTGTGACAGCTCTCTCTCTCTCATGGTCCTGTCCTGAGCTCAACCATGACTCAATGTGCTGCACAGGACATAAATGCACATCATGTCAGACAACATAGTTACTATAAAATACAAGAGAAAGTGACTTCTTGATGTATGAAAGTTATTTGTTTTAGCTGAACAATAACTCAAAGTTTCAAGCATTTAACTGGTTTAAAGAAGGACTATTTTCAAATGCTTTACGGTAAAAAGATCCTAAACAAAGCTAGCATCACAAGTGAACGTTGTTGAGGTTTCTGGTGGCACATTTGTTACTATTGTTCAGGAATGTGGTACCATAACGGAGTGACAACAGCTGCCATGATTTAAATCAAGTATTCAGTTTTTAAGTACAATAAAAAGCAACATCATCATGCTATGACACAAATACTACTGGCACTTAAAACAGAGCTAATTAAACTAAGACAACAGGCCTCACCTTAAAGACACTCTGCAGACCTTCTGGTGTGGGATCCCTGGCCAGTACAGTCTTCAGCATCTCCTGCAGTGCAGCCAACGTGTCTTTGTACAACACCTGGACAGATTCACCAGTTAGTTTGATATTACTTGATCATCCAAGTGCACAAAATATTTGATAAAGTATGTGTTTCTACATAAGAAGAAACATTAACAGTGATTTGTACAATTCTGCTGTTGCCAAAAGTTACTGAAGGACATGTGTTGGTATCTAGTTGTGGTGTTCAACAGACAATGTTCAACAGATTTGTGTATTGTATGTGTGCACACATCTCTGGCTGCTTTACTTCACCTTTCTCTGCTTTGGACTCAGCATCTCCTCCTCTTTAGTTTTCTCGGGAGTGTGTGTCTCAGGTGGCAGAGAGAAAACGCTGTTCACACACACCTTCAGCAAGTCAAAACTCTCATTCTCACTTAGCGCAGGGTCCAGAGGGCTGAAGCACTAATAGTCAAAGGTAAAACACTGGCAAACGACAGAATCTCAATGGAAGAATGCAGGGATACTGTACAAATGATTTCTTACTAATCAAGTGTGACAAAGAGACAGTTTATTTAATTTTAGCTCACACTTTAGCTCAACTGTTGATCTCCATGAATAAGTGACAACTCTGAGTGTCTCATTATTTTTGTTAAGTGAAGGATACATTAAATTGGCACAGGTGCTCATCACAAGATGGCGTACTGGAGTCCGCAGTGCATCAGATGACTCTGCTTTAATAAAGTCCTGACCAGGGAAGAAATCAGTAAATAACTGCATCACCACTTACACATGTATGACTTGTTTTAGCAAACTGAAATTAATGATTACTAACCAGCATAACAAGAATTAGCTCCTGTTTGCGAGAGAAGATGTAGCCTTGTCTCTTTACACACTCACTGATGGCTTTGGCAATGAGCCCAACACTCTTAATCAAACTCAGTTTCATAGTCAGGTCCTGAAATGGGATAAAAGACACACACGCACGCAGGTAGACAAATAAGAGAGACGGAAAACATGTACAAGACATACAACAGAGAAAATGAGGACACACACAGATAGAAAGATTCATGTCAGGAGACTAAGAGGAATAAATACGAAGAAAATTGGAAAATTGCATTTTCCAAATTGTCAGGAATGCAGACAGCAAGGCACACTGCAGCCCCTTTACCAGATGCAATGCTACAAATAGCTTAGCACAAGCAAAAACAATCCCAAATCATTTCTGCAATATACAAATCAATCTGATAGTGAAATTGTAGATTGATTCCACCATGCCTACAGATGGAGAAAAATCAGAAATCTGAGTTGATTAGAGGAGGCTGATTCAACAGCAAACCACCTGCATGTCTGAGAAGTGACAGAAGAGCTGGATTTGGCAAGAAATTATGAAGGCCTGTTCACGCTGAGGATGAGTTTATAGAGCAATCCTCCAATTAAGTAAACAATGTATGTGTGACGTAGTAATTTGTATAACAGAAAAATCTGAACCGCCTATAAAAAAGTATAATGCTGTAAGTAATGTAGAAAGTCTTTCTGTTCTTTATCACTTATTATATTTAATATATTATATTCAGATATTTTACAAATTCTCTGAATTATGTTTGAGTTTAGTAATGGCCATAAAGAAATCATTGAGAATTTTGTTGCAGTTGCTCAAATGAAAGGTTGGAAACTGAAGCAAAATCACTAACTGTTTTTTTTATTAGATTAGTTAGTTAAACTTAATAGTGACACTCCACTCTAAATCTATATTAGAGTATCATACACTCCACCCTATAGGCTAAAAAGGTGACAGCAAAAAGGTTTGTAGATTTCTCATTGATTTTGAAAAGCAGAACTACGATTATATTGTGAAAGTTCAAACATGTGGACAGCAGAGAAGTCCGTTATCATTTAGGGATGTTTACTTTTTTTTTCCTACAGCTTTTAACTGTAGGAAATACAAACTTTTAAACATCCTCCTTTCAAGCCTATGCAGAGTGAGTGTCTGATATTCGAGATTTTTGATGGTGTATCACTTTAAAGCTACATTTCACTGAGAGCATTGTCACATATTACAATGAGCACAACAAAAGAATTTCGGAAGCAAGTCAACTGTTAATGGTGGTTCATTCATGAACGCCTTCAAAATGCATTAACAGTGAAATTGGATGCTCTCATGGTGAAATATAACTAAAAAGATAAGGGTGAGTATAAGCATAAAGAATATGTAGTTGTTTTATTCTATCAAGCTGTGTTTTTTGTAGACTTTCAGTGAAGATTTTAGAGATGATATCACCATGTGTGTGCACCATAGATGGAGAAATACAATAAGACAGAGCAAGAAAAGATCAAGGAGCCTCTGAATTCCTGTGACGATACCTTAGTCTCTACTTTAATCCCCAGAACCTGTTAGAAATAGAGGTGATAAAGTCATGAGCTCACACACAAATAGACCCCCGTAACCTGCAAGATTACGTTCTTATGTCTAAAACAATATCCTGCGTAAACCAAGAAACGTTGAGACAGCGTGACACTATAACTTTTTTTTGTGGGATTCCTGCTATATTAGGCAAAAATGAATAATGAGTGATTAACATGGTCAGACAAATCATACAGCTTGTAATGCAACATGTTCATATGAATTTGTATATTTCTAGATTCATAAGAAACAAAAACACATACTTTTCTAGATCTTGTGTAGATAAAACTTCACACACAGTCTGACTTTTTTAAATTATGGGCTCCTGTAGACTGGAGACTGTAACTCTTAATTTCTTATTATCATCAATATCATTGTATGTACACTCTCTGCCAAAAAGTCCCTTCTTCAACAAAGGATCCCATATAATCACTGTGTTACCACGGCATTCACATTACCTTGGTATTGAAGTGTTTACTGATGCAGCGAAGGATGTCTTGATCGATGCGGTTCAGTATCTTTTCTGGTGGTGCATTCAGAGCCACTTGACCGTAACACAGGATTAATGTGCTTTTCACCTTCTCTACCTCAACATCATTACGTTCCTGAGGAAAGGAAGGAGAGGCACCGACTTTTTTACACTATATTAACAATAATACAAACTGAAATAATTAAACCATGTAATGTCATTGAAACTATTTTCATTTGAGATGCATCGTAACAGTTTCTCGTACTTTGAGCAGGTTAAAGATGCTTGGTGACTTCTTGAAAGCATCAGACTTGCCAAACTCATCCAGCTTGGCCAGAGTTCCCTCTAAGTGACTGTTGGCACACAGCCCAACGCCCATTGCAACTCCCTGATAAATACAGAGGACAGAAACCAAACGTTAGACCTCAACAATGTGTAGATATCACCAAACAAATCAGCAAGATCAGCAAGGTTATTTCAAAACCACAACACCAAAGAAATTACAATTAATATATCTATGATTCAGGCAGACTGTACCTCTCTTTCAACAGCGTCATAATGTCGTGCTGTGAGAAGGATTTCCTGCAGCTGTTTTTTAACCAACTCCTTATTGAAACAGTGCTGGAGAGTCATTCCAATACATTGATACAGGAAACTCTACAAAGAGAAGAAAATTTGAGATTAGAAGTACGTTGTAATATTGCTATATATGCAATATACTGTGCTAGTAGCAGCAGCATGTGTCTCTTAGACATGGTGTGACGTGTGGGGTATTAAAGTATGAAATTATCACATAGTAGGATTAAAAGGTCATTCATCACAACAATCAAAATTTTACCACAAAAACAAAACATTTAAATATATTTTATATTCACAGTGTTGTAACTTCACAATCCACAGAACAAAGCAGCATAATGCATACAAAGAATAATGTAGTTGCAGCTTCAACTGTTTAAATAAGCTACATTTTATGTTCAAGCCCCACATTGGGGTAAAGTGTTGGGCGCCAGACATAATAAGGAAATCTCAATCCTGTCAATAAATGTATAGGTAACTTAGCATGAGCCACAAAAGTAAGTTACTTGAAACCAAACATATTCAAAACAGTAAAATCAAATAAGCACATAAGTCTCATTCAATGTCTTTTTCACACTCTAAAATCATTTTTTCCTCAATTAAGCAGATTAGGAAGCAGAAAGCACTTACCTTCTCCTCTACAGCGTTGCTATATGTAGAGAGATATCTCGTAGCTTCAACTGCCAACTGACACACCCACTTGTCATCATCAACAGCAGCCAGAGTTTTAGACAAGAACTGGAGACAATTGTATCATATCACAATGACATTTTAGCAAATTAAATCAGAATTAAATATTCCTTAATCAAAACAGCCAAACAAAGCAGACAGTATAATCCCTCAGTCTTAATCTATATAAATAGCCAAATAATAGTTAGAGCATCATTCAGTCTACTGCTGCTCATTATGGACCTTTAATGCTAAACACTAAATAGTGCTTTATCATGTTTAAAATGTGTGAATTAAATTTGAAATGTTGATGGTTTTTTAAGGTTACGCTTGTAACTACAAATTAAGTGAATGAGAGAATATTTCCATATAGAAAAACACACCTTCAACAGTTTTTCATCCCAGTGCTTCTTATCTAGGCTCCCTGTTGTTGACTCTGGAAAAAGCAGCACACAGTCAGATTTGAATATGAAGGAAAAAACAGATACTGTACACGAGTGATGAAAAGGAATAAGAAGAATAAGATAGCTGGTTTCACGCTTGTCCTCCAACTGTAATTTCCCATCCAAAACAAGTTAGCAAACTATGTTTTTCATTTTCAGCTGTAATGAATAATATTATCATGACTTAGGCTAAAGGAAGGCTCATGGAAATATAAAATAAATTGTACACTATACTACACTACTTGTACACAACACTAAAATTCACTAAACTCATAGAAAAGACAATGTCTATATCTCCATACCCTCTAGTATCGTCAGCAGAGGAGGTATCTCTTTCTCCCAGAGTATCTCTGTATTGGGGTGAATGCTGATACTAAGGATTTGGAGGAGAGACAGAGATGGAGCTCCATGACCTCTGCTATTGTCTGGGAATGCTGCATTCACCTGGAATACACCAATTCAATCCCAGAAACAAACACGTACCCATTAGACACGCCATAGATGAATTTATGTACTTCAATTCAAATAACCTGATATTAAACATTCTGCTTCGATGTTTGGAGCAATATTACAGAAACTGAACCATCTGAGTAGGATTATTTTATTATTCCTTCCATCCCTCCGGCTTTTAAAAAACAATATAACAATACTAATAATATTATGTTAAAGAAGACAACTGATAAGGGTTATTGGGCATGATAAAGAATTAAAAATTAGGACTGCAATCAATTGATTGAATTAATTGATTAGCTGTTTAAAGTTATCAGACACATACTGTTCTCTGTACTTACCAGCAGTCTGATCATAAGTGTTTGAGGAGACGACAGATTGACTGGAGGAGAAAGACAACAGACATTTAGCTTTGGATTCAATCATACAGAACAGGACGGATTTTCAATGTGCAAAAAATTATTTGTAATGCTTTTTTCCCCCATAATTCATATCTCCTGTATATGACTGATAATAGACGTGTCGGTCAGTAAATATTCACCCTACCTTCCTGTGTGAAGTCTATGTTGAAGCTGGGCTCCTTGTTTTCCTTCTTCTTGTTGCCCAGCACTACCAGGCTCTTACACAGCGGAGTGGTGGCATTGCTGTATTGTGAAGGGGTCAGATAGTACAGCAGCTTTGGCCATAACACCTACAAACAACAAAATACATACAGCATAAAGTTTCAGCATAAATTTAACAAATTCAAATACTTTTAAAGCACTTTCAACGGAAACGGAAAATAGAAATCTATGAATCAATAAATACGAACACTGTAGATTTCGTCCTGTGGAGCTGACATGAAAACTATTTTGATTCAGTAAAGTTCTGCTGTCTGTCAGTCAGCTGCTTCTGCTAAATGCAGGTCGGAGTTGGTGTGGATTAGTAACACTACCCAATCACATTACGCAACAAAATATGATGGTGTCTGCCACATAACAATCTGCAGGTGTGTGAAAGTGTCAATCAACACTTTTTAATGCTGAAAATATGTAATATCATCACTTATCAACAGTCTGACGTGAGACGCCAGGAGAGAAACAATTATGACGATGGGATTGTTTAATTTCAGATATTTTGGTTTTTGGTTTATATGACTGATTGTATAGATGAAACACCAGATTATTTTGATAATCAAGCATTTTTCAAGGAGTATTCAAATAGAAGCATATTCCTAACCTTGAAAACACAACGGTTAAAATCAAGCAATGTTTGTATGAACCCTGTATAAAACATCCACAACAAAAATAAAATATTTTGGGGACGCAGATGAATCAATAAGGATAAGACAGATGGGTAGATGTCATACGTACATCAGCTAGTCGTCCGACAGTCGTGGTTAGGAGATGGAGTGTGTTGTCACACATCGTCCTCAGCGCCTCGTTGGTCACCTCTTCTGGATCTGTGGGCTTCGTTCCACGCTGGAGACACAAATGGAATGGGTGGGAATATATGTTTTACTTTCTTTCACAACAAATAGCCACTAGATTTGCAAGCTATGTTTAAAATGTCTTTAATTATGGGTCTTTAATTCAGATTTTGCAGATATGCAATGACTTTGCACTACATCATGTATTGCACTAATAACTTACGACCACTGACCTCATGCATGAGCACACTGCTTGTGCTTATTTGTGTAATTCTTCTCTTCCCCTGAGTTTTATTAATTTTAACTTCTCAAAAATACATGATAACTCTTTTTTTCTGGAAGATTCAAGAAGTTACTAAAGCTACACATCTTTACAACAACAATTACACCAAGAATCATACAAGCTACCCATACAAGTAAATAAGTATTGAAATTTAACAACTTCCACGCAAATCAAAATGACAACTTAAGCAAAACCTATAAGAATGAATGGCATAGCAGTTGTACCTGATATGTGTCATGTAAGGCACAGTGTTGAACTATGAATCGGACCAGTAACTCTCCTCCCTCTAACTCCAGATAGCCATGATGAGCCATGGCGCTGATCACCTGCACTACACGCTTCTTCACCTGGGAAACAGAGTCAGACTGAGTTTCAGCCACCAGTGTGTCATAATTATTTGAACAACAAACTTCAGGAAAACTAAACTGGCTGTCTTTTCTGTGTTTGTGTGCATGTGTGTTACCTTGTTGCTGTGGTCAGCCATTGGCTGTCTGATGCTGGCCAGAATCAGCAGCTTCTTGCTCTCCATCGTGGAAGCTGCAACGCACACACAGGAGTATTAACGCGCACAAATAAACAACAAAAGATAAAAGATAGACAAAGGAGGATGATATACTCTGCATGAGTTTGGTGACATATTTTATTATGTTGATATACTTTTAACTGCTAATGTATAAATTAGCAGCCAAGTGTGTATGAATTGGGGACTGTGTATGTAATGCTTGTGTCTGACTGTGTTTCCTCACTGGTGGAGTTGATAAGATGACGTAGCACAGCGAGGGAGCCCATCCTGCTCCGTTCATTACTGTTTTCCAACTTCTGAAGAACAAACATGACCAGCCGATCTGGGAAAGAATTGGCTACAAAGAGAAGAGAGAAGTGGAGTAAAGGTAGAAAGAATGATGTTAAAATGTGAAATGCATTAATTAAGTGTCAAAGAAATACCAAAACAAGGACAAAGGAGAGGAAATACAAACAACACAACAGAGAAGGGGAGAGAAGTAGACAGTTAGTAGTCACAGTTAATGTAATTATCTCATTGAGTTCGGCACGCTAATGGATGATTTCATTACTGTTCTTGTGACTCCATAGAACTAAATGTTAC
Source organism: Pampus argenteus (assembly GCA_036937835.1). Lineage (NCBI taxonomy): Eukaryota > Metazoa > Chordata > Actinopteri > Scombriformes > Stromateidae > Pampus > Pampus argenteus. The sequence goes on along the minus strand of CM072865.1, from coordinate 9,638,493 downwards.
CACACACATAACTTTTTCAACAATTACACACAAACTCGAGCACCAGACGAACAGCTGTAGTACCTAACAGGCTGAAGCAGCGCAGGACTTCGTTGTGGTTCTTGACAGTTGGAGGGTTACTGTAGTCAACAGGGGCAGACACCTGCGGGAGACAAAGGAAACGTTACACTGCTCTCTATAAACATCGTTATGTGTCATGAAACAAGTTAACTGGGAACATATTGGATTACTGTAACACACACATGCTTATAGTAGGAATAATAATAATAATAATAATAATAATAATAATAATAATAAAGAGAGTAGTATAGATAGTAGTAGTTTCAAGTACAATCACAGTCTCCTACTTGGGGTAGGATTCTAAGCTAAAAACAGGAACTGAGAATTTCACTGAGAAAAGTAAATTTTTTTTAAAGCTGCTTTTCAAATTCAATTTGTGTTTTCAAGCCCCCCACACACACACACACTCACACACACTCACACACACTCACACACACACTCTCACACACTCTCCATTTACAAAGTCATTGAACCAAAATGTTGCAACAAACAAGGCATCAGACCAAGTGTTAGCTGAGTCACAAGGTTATGAAAACATCTGACTACGGTGACTATTACAGTCACTGACATATATGTTGTTAAAGAAAGCAGCATGAGGTGAATATAAGATGTAAAAGTCAAATGCAGCATCTCAGCTTCTTGCCGGTTTTAACAGACAGCATTATGTCACCCCAATTCTGGCTTCCCTCCATCTGTTTGATGTAGAATTGATTTTAAGATTGTACTGATGGCACGTCTGAGTCTGGCCCACATGAACTAGTGGGCAGCCTTAGTTCCAAAGTCAAGGCTTAAATCTAAACTTAGATTTAGAGCTATATGTCGTATGTTAGGGAAAAGCTAAGCAGAGTTGACTTCAGCATGTATTTATTTTTGTAATGTGTACCTGTTGATGCAGTGCAAAGAGTAGACTGTCCAGTTGTGTCTCCAGCACTCTGCTGCCCATGTTGACAGACGCATCAAGCACTTGGCACAGACTCTGAGTGAAGGCAGAGGAAATAAAAACAAAAAACAAAAAAAGTGTTATGTCGCAATTAATCACGCTATGTTACACTGTGTTTCTAAACTACAAACCCTGTTGAGGCATAGCTGACGGAAAGAGAGTTATGGTGTACCATTTGACCACATTACAAAATATCTACTAAACAGTCCATACACACTTTGCTAATGACATAGTGCTCGTTGTTTTTCTTGTACAGGGACAGGATGGCAGGGATGAGTTTGGGAATCTGCTCCTCCAGTTTATCACTGGCCATCAGATGACACATCGAGCCCACTGCTTCAGCTACTGTTAGTCTCAACTGGAAAACACAGACAGAAAAACAAGTCGTCACTTTCACTCATTTGTAACAATATATATATGTGTGTGTGTGTGTGTGTGTGTGTAAGAAATTATATAATTCAAAAGGTAATATAACTTATAACTGCAAATTGACTTGGTCGATTTAGCCATTTCATTACTGTTTACTTTTTAGGTGGAAGTGATAATCATACTACTACTGATTATATTAAATGTTCTGTGACAGTATGAATATCATTCTCAAGTTTATGTGTTCATGACTCTTTGATTACATATTCGGTGCCCTTTTGAACCAGTTTGTGAATGTCATTCCACTGGACAATAATGAGCTCTAATAAGTTCCTTGCCTTCTGTAAAGCAGCAGGTTAAACTGTTAGACTGGGTCAACATTGCCAATACAAATACAAACCGTTATTTGTGTGGTTACAGCTGCATGCTATGTAGATCCCACAAAAAATGCTTTACCAAGTTTTAACAGATCACAACAACACCAAAACATGTGGTCAATGTGTCAATTCGCCAATGACTCCACTATTAATGTAATCGTCTTTCGTCTATACGGGTGTGTTTAGTATGGTGATGCAGTATTTAAGGCTCCTCTTATGTATGGTTTTGTGATTCCATAAATACTCCCTGAACACACGACATAATGCCAAATGAACAAATCAACCCCCAATATTGTGCTACTGTGAGCTTACCTTCGACTCCCTGCTTTGTAACCAGTTATTGAAGAGGATGTCAAAAGCAGCATAGATTTCACCAGAGAACGTGTCTTTCCTGACTGTGGGATCTGGAGCCTTGTCCAGGTTGGCCAAATACTCTAAAATACTGTCGCTGAAATGACACAGAGCTGGAGGGAGAGCAACAAAAAGAAGGGGTGCAGAAAACAATTAGATGAAAAAACATTAAGAGAGAGGGAAGGAGAGAAAAAGTATTGCATGAGATTTGCATATTTTGAAGTTATACTATTTTTTGTCACAGAGGGACCTGAAAATATTTCTAAACTGAAAAACTGAAGTTTCTTTACATCATTTTCTTCTCTCCAAAAAAGAGAGCATTGTCGGTTCTTACCAGAGGAGAAGACCCACTTCATGTTATCCTGTTTGGCCATGCTCAGCATTGGCAACATGGTGCCCAGAATCGCATTCAGGAAAGGTACCATGCCATAAACTGGAGAACAAAGAGAGAAGTGCAACATTAATGACATGTTTGAACTTCCTCAAAAACACTTCGATATATTACAACAATCTAAAAGCAAATGCAGGTATGGTGTGGCCACTAAGGACCAGCTAGTCAGAGGCTGGTGAGAGAGAATGACAGTGATGCAGCAACGATTTACTTGCCCTAATCCTGATCAGAGTTATTTAATATTAATTAGTCATTTAGTATCTGATCCCAATCTAATATTTAACTTCACGATAAAGCTGTAGTGCACACTAGTTTTGGTTTGGAAAGCCCCTCATCATCTCAGTATGAAACAGAGAGTTTATATTTAATTTGAATTACAAAAGGCATGATGCATGAACAAAATGTGGCTAAAAAAAAAAAATTACTGGGGCAAGTTTCATTTCTTGCTTCAGTCTCACTGTGGTTATTGTTAATTGAAACTTATCAGTGAAATTTCCCCCTGCAGTTCATTCTATATCGGTGCTTTAAGAACAAGGAAACATTTTGACAGCTGGCATATAAGGGGCACAAACGGTTCAATAACAAAGGACTGCAAACAAATCATTATTTATATACAAGAAATAAGAACTAACTGATTATAAATGTCTTGATCTTGTTTCAGTGGCTCTGGACATCATTAACCGTTGCAGGTGTGAATGCTACGTCTCCACAATCCATGTAAAATATACTACTGATTAATTGGATCAAAACTACAAGAGTCTGCTCCTAAAGACATATATTCTGGTCTCATGCTAAATGGTTCGTCTCCAAATGTTGTTTTTGGACAGGTTTAACAGGTTCACGTGTCTCTCGACAATGTCTTAACATGTCACCTGTGAATACTTGCCCTGTGTGTGTTCCTCCTATTGATTTATTTGTGTTTAAGTGTTTAATTGTTTTCTTACCATTGGAATCGGAGAGGTTGGCTAGTGTTTGGACCACAAAGAAGTGAGGTAAGACCCCTGGCTGAAACTTGCTCAATATCTCCTCCATGATGTCATTGATGTGCTTGTTACCCACAGCAACCAAGATATTACTGGCTGCCTGCTGCCAATCAGGGATGACTTCCTAAGTGAACAAAGAAGACAAAGACAGAAGCAAAAATTAATGTAAAAAAAAAAAGAAAATCACAGATTATCTGCAAGTCACAGACAATCTGACATCTGACAACATTTGACATATGCTACCTTTGATCGGGTCATCTCATCTGAGGCCAGGGAGATGATGCTCTTTATTCTCGTACAATTGATCGCCTCTATCCTGCAGCCGACAATAAGCTCAATAGTCTGAAGAATCACAACCCTGTGGCTGACTACCAACTAGAGGAGGAGGAGAAGAAAAGAGGCGACAAAAGAAGAAAGACAGGAATAAGAATATAGCACATATTTAAATTACAATACCAAAACAAAATTCGAATAATAATTAATGGAACAATGTTGATTTATCTGCAGCAAACTGCAGCAAATACCTAGTAATATGTTTGCAATAGTCTTTCACATAGGCATATAGACATAGTAAAAAACATGCTATGTCACTGATGTTTCCTAATACGTTTCCTCAGTCTAATACTAGATCAACTGATTGTCACAAGATTGAGGGCTGTGACTGTACGATAGGACTTTGCAGCATCATATGTGGAAGCAAGCTGATTTTATTGCAACATTTTCAAGGCCTACAAAGTACATCAAAATTAAAACAAAATTTAAAGAACTTTAAAAACCTCAGACTGGATGTAAGTTTGTCACATATAACTACTTATTGCGATGTTTACATCTTGAACTTGAGAGAAAGAATGGCTTAACTCGTCTGTAACAACGCAGCAAACCGCATGCCTGGGTCTGAGAGGCGTTTTAAGTGTGACTCGGTTTAACAGATTAGCGGCAGACTATGGTTAGCTGGAGTTACATGAGTCAAGAAAGAGTTTAAAAGGAAAACGTATCGCCTCATCAGAAATAAAATGCATAGAGGACATACCCTGCAGCTTCAACTTTGAATGTGTACAGTATGATTACACATAACAGCCACAGATATTAAGCAACTGTATGTAATAGTACCTTTTGACATTTGACATAATAACACGAGCAGTAGAGGCAGAATAATGACAATATTACCATTCACATGTGGTCATGCTTATCTAGCATTTTTAACAAAAGCAAGCAGGTATTTGCTCTCTGATAATGTGCGAGAGAAATACTGATAAAAGCAGCAGTTACAGGCTACCTTGTTATGTTTTAATATGACTTGTGGCTGACAATCTGACAGCTCTTTAAAATACTCAAGGCGTGTCTGAGGTTTTACCTTAGGATGTTTCAGGAGGTAGTCTTGACACATGGCTAACACACGGTCTGGCTGCTGTTTTCCCAGGGTCAACATAGACTTCCTGACCTGCTCCTGGACCTCAGAGTCTTTATCAGTGGCTGCATCTAGTAGAGCCAAGGTCACCTCTAGAGTAGTTTAAGAAGTAGAAAGTCATGTTACCAAAGTTTGATGTAGAGAGTTTCAGAATAAAAACACAGATGATGTAGATGTAGTTTGAGACACATGTGGGGCAAAAAACTACTGATCTCAGCAAAATATGATGAGCCTGAACACATTTTAGAGCACAATGATGAGTCCTGTATATCTATCTATATCTATTGTGTACAGCAGAGCAAAGAAATAGCTGAAAGAGAAGCAGAGAAGAGCTCACGTTCCACATCTGTCTCGTCCATGGTGGACAGAAAGAGGGCTGGTTTCCTGTAGTCTGTGACCGAGGACGGAGCTTCCCTCCTGGGGGACAGATGGGCAAAGGAGGCTGTCTGCAGCTAAGGAGTATAATGTGGATATTAAGTGAATATTCATGTAAAATACATAAGCAATAAAGTCAAGGTTTCACAATTGTTTGTGTATTGTGTATGCATGCTTATAATATGGCACACAACAGGCTTCTTTCTTACTTAAAATGTGAATTTTCCTAATCCAGAAAAGCAATTAGTATATATCTAACTGAAGTCATCTGACTTGCTTGTAACAGGAGCTTTAAGAACACAACATCCACATGACTGTGAGGCCAAGTGATGATGGGTTACAGCTGACATTAACCAACCAAACACCAGCAACACAGCATCACTGTCTTCAACTGAGAGCTACCAAAGACTCTTTATAAAAAGCCTGACTTTATTGTCACCGCAGCTGTCTTCGTTTAAGACAGGTTACCTGTTCAAACCAATTATTTTGTAATTACCACAAACTAAAGTCGGACACTCGCACGGTAACTTTTAACGTTAACGAAGCTGCAAAAATGAATGCATTAAAGGACAAACACACCTCGCAGCGTTAGCTAAGTAACCTACTGTACTGAAAAAACATTAGCATGCTAACCTAGCTGCTGCTGCTACGGAAGCTAGCGACCACGCATCACTGATTATTACGTGAAAACCACAACCTCGCTAATAAGACTAACTTACCAACCCCCAATGAGCGTCCGCTAGACAGTAATGTCTCCCGTTAACGTTGCTTCGTGTCTCGGTTTAGGCTGTAGTTGTCCCTGTCAGCGCCACAGCGGAGCTCAGCACTGTGTGTTGCTGTCACTGCAGGTGTAAACACGCCTGGTCATGTGCTTCCAGTCAGCAGGACTGTGGGCGGACACACGTTATCACAGCACCGACACACATAGAGCTGCTACTCATCCAGTTAACGTCTAGCATCACTGCCACTGTCCGCTGCAGGGGTTGGATGGAGCTGCTGTATTTACATTTGATGCTGCTTTTCTTCTACTGCTTCACTACCATTCAGAGGGAGAAATTCTTCTTTTTCCTCCACTGCGTTTATTTAACAGCTGTAGTTACTTTTCAGATTACATTTTTGTTTTACAAATAATAATATATATGTTTATAGTCAAGGGAGGCCCTAACTATGTTGGTCCTCCTGGCAAGATTTTAGATTGGAGGCCCAAAAAAATGCAACAACCAGATATAAATGATCATACAATAAGTGCAACAACAGTCAGTAACTCATATTTCCACATCACATTTGGGGTAAAGGTCCAACTGAGGGAACAAATATAAAGCTAGATGAGGGACTTTAAATATAGGAAAACTAATCAGTTACACAAAAAGAGCCACTAAAAGACAAAATATTCAAATCAAATTTGTCATAGGGAATGCTGATTTTCAGGATTTGTACAGTCATTAACAACCAAAAACATTTTCCATTCAGTGTTATTCATTTTAATGTATGTTATGGAGATGATGTTAAAATGAGAAAGAAAAACATTCATTTGGTGAGCAAATAACACATAAAGCTGCTTTACCCTCTATGTCTTATGAAATACAAACATGTAACAACATGTATATGTACAACCATGTACAGTGTTCAATACAATATTACAACAATATCTAAACACTTCATTAATATGTTCATATGTTCAGGTAGTTTGCAGACATGCATATCTTTATGTCAAATATCCTATGGAAAAAAAACCCAGAATAGTTAGTTAGTTAGTTGATTTATGGAAATAAAAATACAACTATAAAATACAAAATAACTTAGTATAGTATTAGTCCATTTACTTAGGTGTACATATGTTTTACATGTACATTATTATTATAGGTACTTTAAAGAAGGCTCTCATAATAGAAGTTGCTTTTAATTACAAGTCCCCTGAGTGGCCAAATAATCAGCTGCTGACCATCCAAAGATCGCTTCACAGGTTAGCGCTTGACGGTAAAGTCAGCTGCTAAGTCAAATACGGCTTTGAATTCAAAGCTTCTTATAATGAATAGCTCTCTTGTATGGCTTAAAAACCAATAAATATCAGTGCATAATAGTTATATTAAGGTTATTTAGGTTAAGTTTAAGCTACATTGCCCTGTAAATGATCGATTATGCTGGTCACTATCAGGATACAGTGATATTTAATCTAAAATGTAAGATAATGATCAGTAGCATCCACAAATGTTAGCAAAAAGTTAACAATGAAAAAAATGAAATGATACTAATATTTTTTAAAGTTGCATTACATAGGATAATTATGATACGATCACCAAAGAGTAAAACTAACATAATACCCTGTGTTTGTAGTATATGTAGTTTTTGTATTTGTTGCGCCTTTTAGAAAATGCTGCAATTTGAACAATAACTTATAACACCAACACTTTTACCCTGTAAAACACAGACATCACAATTACCCTGTAAAAGGAGCTTTGAGCTTTTCTCATACAATAAAGTTTATATTGAACTAATCTATCTGAGAGCCGACAGAAGAACGTCAAAAATACTACAAAATGACATCATATCCTGCCTGCAGTCTTCATGGAAACTGGAAGCTGGGAGGTTGTTCATCCTGAGGAGAGGACGTGACGTCAGGAGAGGCTGAACACAGACCCACTGTCCTCTCACTGTTTACTTTAACAGCACAGAGGTATGACAGAGACACACTTCAACATCATTCACTTTGACTTTTTCCCGTGGTATCTGTATCTGATGTAGAGATCGCTGACACTTCTGAGTCAGTTGTTAAGACTGAGTGATTGTTTGATGTCTTCTCTTGTTGTTGATGCATTATTACTGGTTGCTTCACACTTATTTGTTTGTTTTTTCTTGCTTTTCCAGTTGTTGGCCTCATGCGTCAGCAGTAGGCAGCCCTCTACCAGGCTGTGTTTTTCTGTGGGGACAGTGTAATTCATTAATGACATATTAGTATAGAAATGTAAACAAACTCTAGAGTTTTAATAATTTACTCCGTGCTGTAGATTTGTCAGAATAAATATAAACAGATCTAGCAGATATTCAAGGTGATATTTTATTTGCAAATAAATGTATCATCAGTTTCAATCATCAATATATTTGACAACAAGGCTGTGGCTGCTTGTGATGGCTGCATGATGCATGTTTGTGTTTCTTTTGAGTGACAAAGAAAAGTGTTAAAACAATTAGCAACACTTATTATATCAGGATACTGGCTAATATTATTACAATTTATGGAAAAACAGATAAACATATACAAATACAGCTTGCTCCTGTGGGTGTTTTCATAGATTGTTCTTTTAAATCTAAATACTTAATACTAAATATCCAAGTAGGTTTACTGTAAAGGGGAGTGAATGAACATACTCGTGTTTGGTGAGGGGGGCTTTGTCACAGGTGACCTCTGTGAGCCCTCCCCCCTCCTTTGTCGGAACTTCCACCTGTTGCATGCTGCCTCTCGGAGTGGATAGTCCCTTCATTTTCACTTCTCTATGGTAGGGATACAAGCAAAGGTTTGAATTACAGTGATGGCAACTAGCTGTCATGTACAATGTTTTGTGCACAGAGACAGGACATAAACACACACCTACTTACCCGTTTGTCCCCTCTCCTTCTTCAACCTGTTTGAGGCCTGGAACTTTCTGTCTTAAGAGTTTCACAGCAATGAACATGAGCAGACCGCAGCGATTTCTGTAGCAGCAGGTGATGTCTACTACTAAGAAGACTAACAGGAAGATCACCATGACGATGCCAACCACGCTGCCTTTAGTTATGCTACTCTTTGAGCCTGCAGGAAGAGAGGGAGAGGGGCAGAGGGGTGAAGGAGAAAGACCTTGATGATTAACTTTATAGTGGATTGAAGTTTGGAGAACATCTTCCCTGTGGCGAGCAATATATCTTAGGTGCATTGGCACTCCTTGTTTGATAGTCTGAGCCAAATTTCCTGGTTATTTTATGGCTGAGCATGTTGGATAGCTTCTAGTGGCCACATACCAAGCTGTTCTGCGATGGTGAAGTTGAATCTGGCAGGGACAGAGGAACCGTTAGCATTGAGTGCTATGACTTCTAGTTGATATTCAAAGCCAAAAGGCAGATCCTGGAGGGAGACAGAGTCAGCATCTGATGGCAGTTCCTTCTCTTTCCACTCAGCCCCCTCTTTATTCTGGAGAAAGAGAGCACGCAAATGAGAAAAGATTAAAATACTGAAACAGAAAACAAGCGAGAGACATAAGTGGTTGTTTATACTAGGGCATCAAATATTTAATTGTGTTACCCTTTTGCCAAATTCAAAAGGGTCAAAGGACATCACTCCATACCTGTCTGTATCTGATGTTGAATTTCAGCAGAGGAGTTCCACCATTATCATTCTGTATAAGGGGCACAGAGAAAGAGTTGCCTTCTATCTTCATCTCATTGGACAATAAAACTGGACTCTCTGGTTCACCTACAATGATGAGGTGGAAAGACAAAGAGAAGAGAATTGAGTGACTCTGGTGTCTGTCTGTTTATATTGTACATGTTAATCAATTTCCATTTGGGATGATGAAGTTAATCAATCAATTAAAAGACAAAAAAACCCCAATTGTGATATTTATAATTTAAATGATTTGAGCACTTTCATGTATCACTGACATAAAAAGATGAGATGAGAAAGAAAAGCCATGTTTGCCATGCATACAGTATGTACCACATACACAACAGTATGCATAAATACATATACAGTATTGCAAACGGTCTGTAGATACATTTATGGAATTGCTGTGGGCTGTCAGTGTGAGTTGTTAATGTGCTGTTAGTGTGTGTAACACTTACGTATTCCCTTGGTGCGGACAGTGTTTGTGTCTGAGAAATTTCCCAATCCCTCTGCATTCATGGCAGCCAAACGCACCATGTACAAAGTGTACGGCTTGAGAGAATTGACAATTAGTACATCTAGAAAAGCACAAACACACACAAAGACATGGCATCAGATAATGTACATAATTACATATTGCTAGCTATGGCAGAGTGTAATTTAAGGTGTCAAACCATATAAAGTATAGTGATCGAGACTTCATGTTACACCAATACAAAACTCTTTATGAGGAATAAATGTTACCTGAACTTGGGACTGTGATCTCCTTCCACTGTTGCGCTGCACTTTGCCTCCACTGCAGGACGTAGTTTGTGATTGGTGTTCCTCCAGTGTCAGGTGAGGTTTTGAGGTTGAAGACGATTGAGGTTTCCTCAGGTGAGACTGTCAGGTAGTGAGGTTGACCAGGCTGAGCTATGGGTCAGGAGGCAGTGGTTAAGGATTGAAGAAAGTTAAAAAAATGGCAAAAAGAATAAAGCTGTATGCTTAAAAACATTTTCCCATCACCAAAGATTAAACAAAACTCTTACTGTGTATTGCAACATCTCTTGAGGCATTTCCAGAGGGGCTGACAGCCATGCAGGAATACAGTCCGCCATGAAAGGGCAATACCTCTTCAATAACCAACACACCATCCACAACATGGACATGACCAGAAGAAGAGTCCTGACAGAGACAGACACAAAAAGAAACATCCAGTAATATATTAGACCAATCATACTGAAAGTCGGTACATTATCTATATTTCATATTGTTGGATTGGACAGTGTTCACACAAAAGTATTCACAGCTCACATAGTTGTTTGCAGTGGTACTGTTGTATGTATGTGTAATATGCATCATGCACTCTTACCAGTGTTTGTCCAGTGTACTTGTTGAGCCAGTGCAGTTCAGGCTGAGGATGGCCAGACACATTACAGGACAAAGAAACACGCCCACCCACTGGCACACTCTGCTGCTCTGATGACACATACACATCTGGGGCCTCTGAAATGAAACAACTCCATCATCATGACAGTAACCACATTATCAACATTTAATACAACTAATTGAATGAAACAAGTGGTCATCATAATACAACGGGATAAATTAACACCAATGCTAACTATATTGCTGATTTATGGTTTAATTTCTATGTCATGTTCTGATGCAGTTATCGAGTGGAAAGAAAAGTAGAACCAACCGAAGACATGAAGCTTTAAGATGCCGGTGCTCTCAGCTATCTTGTTTTTGGCAGTGCAGATGTACTCCCCGTAGTCGGCCCTGGTAACAGACTGTATAGTTAACTCGCTGCGGTCGGAGTTGAAGTGATGACGTGAGGGGTCAAAAGGCAGTGGCCTGAAAGTGAGAAATGCAAAGCAAAATACACATTAAGTGATGTTGCAGTGATTTATTACTGATATTCAAAATATGAGATATATTGATACTATCTGTATTTACAGACACAACTTAATGAGGTAGGAAAGGAGAAACGGGTCAGAAGAGGAGGAAGACACAGAGAAAACTGGAGGGGACACACAAACACACACACGCATAGACACAGACATCATTGAGACACAAAAACTAAATGAAAAATGAAATGAGCTCATAAATTATGCTGTAAAATAGTTAACATGTTGAGCTTTGGTGTCCGTTTATACTGTACTGTATATTGTCAACACATTGATGCATAATGAAGGAGGCAGTCTATTGTTTTTTTGTTGTGTTTCCAACACTCTCCATAGGTGAAACCAGGTCTTACATGTTCCAGGTGATGTTGGGTTTTGGCAGGCCGTCCACCTCACACGTCAGGGAAACAGCGGTTTCTGGTCCAGCCAACACTTTCTTCTCCTCTTCTTTCATATGTACAGAAGGAGGAGCTGCAGAGGGAGGCTCATGTTTTAGGCAAAAGTCTTCCCATTTTACTTAAAATAAAATGTTCTGCTTGTATCATGTATCATGTGAGATGTGTTTGATAAGCATAGAGCATAATTCCTAACCATAACACATTTATGTCAGCTTTCTTTAATCGTCTATAGTTGCTCATGCGCACGTCAAGTGTTTCAAGAAAAATACAATATCATAATTGATTTTAAGAAACACTGATCACTATTTAAATCATGACATGAAAAAGATGCTGACCATTGATGACAACAGAGATGCGGAGCATCTTCTCGATGGGCCTGTCTTTGATCTTGGCCTGACACATATATGTCCCAGCATCGTCTCTCTTCACTTTTTCAATATAGAGTGCGTTATCACTCTGCTGACGCACGCGCTCTTTGTCTGAGGTGATGTCGTCAATGAAATAAGCAGACAGAGAGAGATGCAAGAAAAACAGACATGCAGAGACAAGTGATGGAAATGAGGGAAAAGTCCGAGACAAACACACAGAAAGACAGAATTATGATTCTGGATGAAGACCAATATTCATAATGTCCCTGCAGCTAGACAAAGCTAAACCACGTGGACAGCATGGTATTCAGCAAAATTGTACTGAATTGTATGAAACCAAAAGATCTAAACATCTAAACATGTAAAACAGTAACAGTCACAGACAGTTGAATACTTAATGGTGCATTGGTGCCGGTCTTACCATTCAAAGGGATTATTTTATTATCTCTAAACCAGACAACTTCCACCGTTGGCTTGCCAAACACCTGGCATGGAACCACCCCATCTTTACCCTCCAGAAACTCATGGTAGGCGATGGTGTTGCCAAATGATGGACCCTCTGACAAAAGAGAAAACAGTTAGAATGCGTTTTGTTTTTTGTTTTGTTTTTTTAATAAAGCAATAAAATATCTAATATCATGATCAGATTGGTGTTTGGTTCATTAAGCAAGTCCTCCTATACTGAATATGAGCAATTTTAATAACAATATAATTGATATTAACATGCTTTTGTGTCTGTGAATGTGTATGACTGACTAAATGATAAGTCGTACAGTATATAATGTATGATTGTTCCTACATACCATAAACATACAGCAATACAGATGTTTCATCATTGTATCCATTTTCGTCGCACTGACAGGTATACCTGCCCATATCCTCCATTGTAGCCTCCTTAATTAAGAATTTAGAGCTGCTCTCGTCGATCTTTATCACCATGTCTTCGTCATCTATGTTCTCCTCATTCTTTTTCCACGTTATATCTCCTTCTCCCCCAGCTACTGCGAGGAGAGAAGAAAGAGGACACAAAGGGAAGGGAAGGAAAAGAGGGAGTGAAAATAAATGTGGAGCGTTAGTTTAACACGTCTAGAAGAGGTTCAAGATGTAAAGTCACATACACACACAATCATTTCATGACTCACCTTTACACAATATTATGATCTCTTCTCCCACTAACACATCTTGTTTAGTGAGAATAATTTCCATCTTAGCATCTAGAGAAGACAGGACAGGAGAGAAGTTATCAAAAGGGAACAGTTAACAATCACATGATCTAAACTGATGCTAAATCTATCTATTTAATATACAGTATTTGTAGTTTCTATTTTTAAATAGAGTCACAGAGTGATAATGACATTTGTTAAAATAAGAATAAAAATAAAAACAGCCTGACATAAGACATGTAAGCAACGCTACACTACAAAAGAGGGTCCACTTTATGACACAAAACTTTCGCTTTAAAATAGCAAAATAGGTCATAACGTGACAGAAGACAGGAACAAAAACTGATTCTGCAAAACAGAAATGGTTAACTGTAAAATGTATATGCATAGCTACAGAATGACAAAACTGCAAAATATCAGCATAATATAAATATCTTCTAAATGTCTAGACAGGCAGAAAACAATTGAAACCAGTTGACATGGAAACCAGAAAAGAGTTAGATAAATTATATTATTATGTCTCAAGGAAAGTTCACTGAGCTTTGTTGATATGGATCAAAACATGTAATTACAACACTGTCTTTACAGCTAAAATCTAAATAATGTTAAAACGCCTTACCTGTGCTGTACACCACCAGCAGCAGCAGCAGCAGCGGGGCCGTTGTCAGGATGGAAGCTGATCGGTTCATCATGTTCACCTCAAATCACCAATCAGTTCGTCTGTTGGGTGTAAATGTTTTTTTTTAGCTCAAATGGACTGAACACTCAAATGTTTCATCTAATGAAGTTTACACACAATGAAACCCAGAGTATCTGTAACCCAGTATCACTCTGGCACTCAGACACCCGTTGTCACCACCTATCATCACTATGACAGGGAAAGGGTCTGTGTCAGAGGTTATATAGGGCACAAGAGCAGAGGATATGAGAGGGAACGAGAAGTGGGTGGGGGGCCACGAGTCTCTCATCCCTCCTTTAACCACAACAGAGTTACTATTGGCCATTCATGAAGACAAATGAGAAGCAATGACTGAATTATGTGCCTTCTCCTCTCATTCCTTTCCTACTATTTCTCTTTCTTTGTTGCCTCACAATTGCTTATTGCATTATTTTTCTATATCTTATCTATTTTTGTCCCCCCCTCCCTCTCTCTCTCTTCCTCCATGCTGCCGGATGGAAGAAGGGAAGGCAGTCCCCCAGGGGAAGAAGAAATTGGGAAAGATATTATCATCATTCCATCATTTTTTCCTCTCTCTCTCATTCAAAAATTGAAGCATTCTTTCAAACACATGCAGTTTGCCATTTGCCATTTCAATTACAGATTTCTCTGGGTTTGAACATTGTTGGAAACATTTGGGATAATGTAATTACACACCTCAATAAAATATATAACAGGTCTAGTTGGTTTTAGACATAATAACGTAGAAAAGTTACATATTATGCATTTAATAATACAAAAGTGTCTGAAAACCAAACAAACCTGGACAGCTCACATCAACCTCCTATGACATGTGACAAGACAATGTATTCAGTGAAAAAGGCCTGTGGGATAATCCTAAATGAAATTCTTGCATTGGGGTTCATCACAAAACTCTTTAAATTAACTGTGGTCGTTACACAAAGTTTGATGCTTCCTGCTTTAACGTGTCCGGGATAAAAGGGTCATGACCATCCACACCCACAAATACACAATTTACGTCACTGCTCTTTCATCTACATGGTGTTAGTGCCCGATGCCAGTCAAGTTTCATTCCTCTGGGTCTTATCACTTCCATTGGCTAACAGCCAGCCTGCCCCTCCCACCTCCCCCTTGATAGGTTATCAGTTTCCACACCGCCGTCCAGACAGCCAATCAAAGGGTAGAGAGTCCAAAGGGGCCACCTATCAGCTTGATTATCAGGAGGTGTTATTATGGTTCATTAGAATGGAGTGTGCTCATAATGAGGGCTGTTAACCAAGGCCATTAACAAGGGTGGGCACACACTGCTCTGCAGAACGTTCATTCTAGATGTGATTTTCACTTGATATCTCTTGTAATTCATAAAAATGAGAAAATGCATTTTGATGGGAAGCTCACGGTGAAACATACAGTCATGTGCTTTAAATTCATGTGACTGGGCAAAATATTTAAGACGTATGCTTTAGCTGCAGTTATGCAAAATGTTATCATGTTAGTTTTGCTAGCTAATGCTAATCAATATCACTGCCTTTGCAATTTGATAAGTGAAAAAGAAGTTTGTTCAAGCTGAAAACCAAGACACAGAGACCAAAACAGAGCCAGAAAAGAATAGTTAACAACAAATAAATGTATTTTGTTTTCTAGTCACTGAAATAGGAAAGAGTTTGCTAACATGTAGCCATAACTAAGGCAACATATTTTTTTTTCTTCTGCATCAAAGTCATCAAAAAAGTCAATAATGCATTTTTAAACAGCTGAAAACAGACAACATTGACATATCATATGTTGAACTTGTTAGCAAACAGTCGCTCATTACACATCCAGCGGACTACGGAGGAAATGTGTTTGGATTTGTGCTTGTCTACCAACTCTTGAGGGAAATGTTTGGCTCCTCAGCTGCTAGTCTGTTGCTGAGCAGACAGTGTACAGTGTGTTTCTAAAGCTTTTTCTCTGAACAGCCAAAAAAAATGCTATGAAAGCATTGAGAATGAACCAAAAACAAAGGCTGGGAGTTGAACAGCTAAAAAATGAGCAGCAATTCGCCAATAATCTGTAGGTTCATCACTGTGAACTCATATGTCAAGTTATTATTTCATACATTATTATTATAGAAAATATTGATTGTATGCACTTTTAAGTGTCTTTTATGTGGAAATGACATGTTATGTTAAGAAACTTTTCTCACAATAAATGGAGAATGCTGCAGATTTTAAAATATAACATCGAGCTTCCCCATGATATTATTAGGTAAAAACTACACTGATGGTAAGTTGCCTTTTCATCTGGGACAATACACACACACACACACACACACACACACACACACTCAACACTCAATGTTCCTGTCTTTGTGACCAACAAATAAACACAATACTGAAAACAATTGGCTGCTCTGTTGGTGCCAAAATCTCTACGTTTTGTTTGTTTCATAATTGTACTCACAAATTCAGACACACAAATTCACAAAGAAATACCAACATTCAGAAGTCAAATTGAGTAATGCAATAGTGTTATATACACTGTAACTTCAAGAAACACTGAGCCAACAATATGATTCTCATCCAGATGTCCAAGTACAATATGTGCTGCCCTTAAATAATAGTTTATGTCAAGTAATTAATGGTAGTTAATTACTTATGTTGTGTTATATTCAGCAGGGTGGACAGTACACATGTACCGTGTACTCTTGTATCTGTTTTCAAGTATGACAACAAATAGCATAACAACAAATTAAATTGTATAATAATATAACACTTTTATATAATACATTTTATATCTGTGCTCATAGAATACACATGTAACACACAGACACACGTAAACAATAAGATGACAGCTGAAGACACGAAGACGAGACGACAGGAAGAGGGGAGAGAGACAGAGACAGACTCTCGTGACTGGAGTAGACACACCCTTACTCTCCCTTTTGTGTGAACAAAACAGACCTATGTGTGTGTGTGTATGTGTGTGTGTGTGTGTCCTCAAATATCTTTACCGTACAGATAAGCTTGGCTCACTGGTTTATGTAACTGAATCTGGAACACAGTAAACAGCACTGTCTAAAAGTAAAAGGAGGCAAGACATTACATTACTTACACTATACATGTTTTTTCCCTCATTGTTTTACTGTTTTATCATCACCATGAGATATGCTTTGTTTAGGAGTCAACAGAACTGCTATTTTTCACTATAAGGTGAAAATAAAATGCAGACAGATTTGTCACAAACGTCACAAAATCTGAACCAAAAGGATTAGGGTTTACCTTCGATCAGATAGTTTTAGATATGGCGAACTTGAACACACACATTGTTCCCCTAAGTTTGACTAAACTGATCCATGCTATATATATTATATATAAATATTAGCTCATAAACATGGATTAAACTAAAAAAAACTACTTTTGAAATTTTGAAGAAAGAAAATTCCTCCTGATGACATAACAAGAAATAGTTCAAGTCAAAGTTAAAGGGCTATCCTGTCATCACTCTATAGTATTACTGCAACGTCAAGATGCAGGAAGTATTTAGTGCTTACACAAAAAGATAATAATCAGTGCTTTAGCCTGCACACAAGACACCAGAATAGTTTGTGTGTAAGTGCCTGTATGTACGTAATGCCCACACACGTCACCGCCACCCAGCCAAAAGTATGGCTGATGTAAACCCAAAGAGCAGAGCCAACAAGATAATCTCTTCACAAGATGAACTTACTGAAATGAGCTTTAAAAGTAGTGTTTTAATATCAAGTATCATTCTGAATGTTGTGGATTCAGAAATAAAAGATTTAATGTCACGTGTTGATGTCTAGACAGGTGGCATGTAATATACTCGGGTTACAACTGTAAGTAGAACCACGGTATGTCAAATGCAACATATCGTCAGCCTAATAGCATTTCTGCCTAACTCATTGTGTTTTGCCAAATTGAGATATTGGCCTAACTCTACTCTCCTATCACTGCTGCACCACCCTGTATAATTGCCTATGTCCTCAGCCAATCAGAAGTCTTGTAACGTTCAAAAAACACTATCTGCCTTAGTCATCTAGTTGACTTGGGCATTTTTGATGCTACATAAAAATGTGCCTGAAAAAATGAGTTAGGCAGATATGCTATTAGGCTAATGATATTTTCTAACTGTATTCAGTCATAGTACCGACGGCTGTTTCCCCTCTACCTATTATATCCATATTTAAAATTTGGAAGATTCAATAACTATCAACTTTCAATAACTAATAATAACTAACACTGACGGTATATACTAATAACTTTTCATTCCCAACCAGCTGCAAATAACAAGTTAGCAGTTAGTTGAGTTACTGCACATGCTTCATGTGTTTGTTTTGTATCTATTCTTTTATTTCCACACCCTTTACTCTAGTTATAGATAACCTGGAAAAATTGGAAAATAAAAAAATGCTTATTGACTGATTTGATCATTGAAAAGTCCAACATACAACCTTGGACTGACAGTGACCAGACAAATGATTAACCTCATGGTAGCAAAACCATACCAGCATTTCAGGAAAAATACTTTTCATATATTGCAGTGTTACTTTTAGGTATTGCAAATGGTGTAATGGTGCAAATAGTTATTTTTTATTAGCATCACAGTATTCCAAGCACTGCTCATTCGCATGCAGAGCCGTGATTTATGCTCATGTCTGTAGTGTCATCACTGTTACTCAAATAGCAACAGGCCAGACTCTCGCTGCTCGCTATATTTAGCCGTCCTATATTTATACACGGAGAAGACAGTAAGCGAGATGCCTTGAGGTCATCAAAACTTCAGTTTACGCCAACCATTGTTGTCACATAAACATGTAGCAAACAAACAGTGAGGTGTGTTCTCCCCTTTTCCACTGTATGTAATTACATTGTCCCTGTGTCTTACCATGTCCTGTCTAATCTGGACCGCTCCAGTGTTTAGCCGGACCCATGTACTCCCACAAGTCCTCATCTAATAAGCGGGCGACTTCCTGCTTTCTGCTCCTGTCTTCTTGGCTTCATGTGCTGTACAGGAAATTCATAGTGCATTAGCAGAGGTCGCAAAAAGGTGATCATCTAACATGTCTGTGTGCTTTATTTTCTCTGACCAGCTGTGATTTTATGTCAGTTAAATGACAGAGAACCCACTTGTAGAATGAACCTGAATTATGTGGTCAACACACAATGAAGACTAGAGGTTAGTGGTACAGCACACTGGCAGTGTTCCTATAGCAACAGCGCTACGCGGAGCTACTAGGTGGTGAAGTAAGAGAAAGGACGAGGCTACTACTTGAAGATATGATTTTTTTCAGCCAAAGTATCTCACAAGCAGCTGAGCAGACTAAACAATCCTGAATGTTGCCATTAAGTCTCTCATCAGATCTTTCATCTGAACATTCATTCATTCATTCATTCATCTTCTTCCGCTTATCCGTTTGTCGGGGGCAGCAGCTTCAGCAGGGAACCGGGGGTCAGAGCGCCAGGGTCCCCGCCTCCGACTGCCGCCCATCTCTCTTTGCACCGTTAGACCTCTCCCATGGGTGGTGGGCCCATGGGAAGGGGGTACAGCACGTGGTATTCCCAGGCGGTCTCCCATCCAAGTACTAACCAGGCCCGACCCTGCTTAGCTTCTGAGATCAGACAAGATCGGGCGTGTTCAGGGTGGTATGCTGACTCTCTACTCGAACCCCCGACCTTGGCGTTATTAGCACCCCGCTCTAACCAACTGAGCTAACAGGCCACCATCTGAACATTAAGAACATCTAAAACTACTCTGGCAGATCCAACTTTCAGAATTACATCATTCTACATCAAGTGAGCTTTTTCTAAAGACACCACAGTGAATTACTAGCTAATGAGCACCTGCAAGCTGCTTCTGCATCTCCATACTCTTTAACAAAATATAAATAAACAAATCTTACCCCCAAAACTCCTCCTTTTCACACTTGTGTTGAAATGGGTCAATAGCTCTATTGCTACAGTTTCCATTGACATTTTGAACTGAGGTGGAAAATTGTTGAACCCATCTCTGCCTAGCAATACAAACAATATTTTTACCAGAATGGAGCCCTGTTTATTTTACTTACAGTTTATTTTGCATGCCATCACATGAGTCAATGGGTCCATGTCCAAACACTGCAAGAGGCTCGGAGGAGTTTGCTGGCAGATGATATTTTAGTTGTATTTCCGTTAAGGATGTTTGATTCCAAACACATGCAGCCTCTCCTTTCAAAACCATCATTAAAACTGAAAACTTGGGTTTTTAAGTCTGCACTCTAATGTTTTACACACACACACGCACACACACACACCTACAAATAGTGAAAAAGAGGCCAAACATTATCTGCTTCCAGTTTCTCAAATTAGTTGTATTGTAAACTGAATATCTTTGGGATTTGGAGTTTTGGTTGAACAAAACATTTAATATTTGAATAAGGCACCAGTTAATCAGGGAATCACAATTATTATTGTATTATTAATCTGTAATGAAAATATCATTAGCCTATGAAACAAACAGTTAAACAGTAAAAATCAACGTTATTATTACATGAATTAAAATAAATAAACAAACAAAACACACTGAAAACATACAGCTGTATGTTTCTGCTGCACCTGTAAATCTTTGGCTCTGATAATGATTAATGTTGGAAAAAATCTGACCCACAGTTGAATCTATTACTGACCCTGACCTGCAGTTACTCTGTCTCATATTAGAACGTGATGCTAGGAACACTGTTATCTATTAACTATAGTAAAAGAAGATTTCTGATCCAATAACTCATGCGTGGACGAAGTTAGAGTCGATGTATAACAACCTTGCCGGATGTTGATACAAATGCTGGGTAAACATAATCACAGCGGACCCTGGATGCTGCCAGCTCTGTGCGCCTGCCAGTCTGACTATGTGACCTGGAGCTGGTGAAACCTACGTGACTGTTGTGTCTGGGCCTCAGTCAGGGATTTCTGCTGTTTATTTTGTTTAGTCTTTTTGGGCCTCTCAGACCACATCCTCTTACGCTTTCCAACGCTACTCTTACCGTCATCCCAAAACACACCCAATTAACCACCCACTCGTTGACATGTGTGCGGTGTCATGCATACAGGAAGCGAGACGTGCTGCTGAAACAATAGAGACATCGTAACTGCAGCCAGGAGGCCTTGCTGCAGATGAAGCGATAGCACATAGACGGTATGCTGGTTCGTTTAATGCTGATCAATAGCCTAATAAATGAGTAGATTTAATAGTTTTGAGTTTATGACTGGGGCCTGAATGACCACATACCGAGTATCTGTAATCAAGGGACATAAAGATGAAGAAACATTTAAGTGTATTTAATTGTACTTTGAACAGACAGTCTAAGCAGTCAGTATTTCTTCGTCATATTGATGTCCTCTCAGGTCATTTACATTGAGGTTCTCTCTCCCTCATCCTCCTCTTTCTCCCTCATCCTCCTCTTTGTCCCTCCCAGGCTCTGTGTCTGACCGTCTGTGTCTCTACGTGACCGGTCCAGGGTCTGTCAGTGCCAGTGGAGCCCGCCATGGCAGCAGATAACGCTAACTAGCTTCCTGCCATTACTCCTAATTGCCCCACGGCCTGGGACACGCTGGGTGGGGCGTGACCGAAGAGTGTGTGCGTCTGTGTGTGTGTTTGAGAAATTTTAATTATTCACATATATGCTACCTACCTATTTATGTGGCTGAATGAATCATTGTATACATCCCTTGTCCTGGGGAAACACATGGTTGATGTGATGTGATTGTTGGTGCATTCATAGAAAAGGGAGGAGAGGATGAGCGGTATGTAGACAGCGGATGGATGGACGGGGGTGATAGTCGGCTGCCAGATAGAATCTGTATGTTGTCTAGGTCACAATGTGGAGGAAAAGTCTATAATCAGAGCTGGCTAAAAAGCTCTGAGCTGGTTAAATATGGAAAATCAGTGACCTTCTAGGAAAGACCTGGGTGTATTTAGCTGAGAGAATATAGACAGACCACATGGAAAGATGTGTATGCACTTTTTGAAATTCAAGCATATGCGCACATTTACATAGCAACAGAAAAGTAGAAACAGTGAATTAACAATCTGTAAAGTGCAAAATAAAGTATCTAGCAGCACTAAAACAATTGTGGTGAAATAACAGTGTGTTTGTGTATTTGAAAAGTAACTATTAGACATGTTAGACATGAATCTGTATTATCCATTACCATACCATACCATAACACGTTTATTTATTGTATATAAAGGGAGGGGGGGGGGCATACAATGGTGATGGTGCATCAGTGTTTGACTTTCCTGTTTCACACAAAAAGGGAGGAAAGGATGTTTAGATGCTGCGCTGTATGTTATCACTGAGCTATCTGTGGACGTCTACAGCAGGCTATATATGACCCTGGGGAGGGCCGGCAGCAAGCTGAATGTATCTAACAGGGACATCGAGCATGGACAATTTAGCTTTGCTGAATGATACAGAGACAATATAGGGTAAACTGGTGGGCTTCACAGAGGGTGAATTCTCAGTAGTTTCCCAAGAAAACACGTAACACGGCTCATTCTCAGGTTTTACAGTGGTGTGTGTATGTGCTGCATGTACTGTGGTTGACTGAAACACACACATCACTCATACAATAATCCCTGACCCCTTGAGTGCATTCACTGCAGCAGTTGCTTCTCAGTCTTATGGGAATGCAAACTGTCAAAATAATGTCAACAATTATTCTCAATTTCCGCAGTTAGTGGATAGGATAACTGAGTAAAAATGTTGCACACTCAAAACTGATATGGCAGCAAACATCAAATATGCACTGGGTGAATTTTATAACCTCTAGATATAAGAAACATATTCTAAACATTGCAGCTGATTAAAAACATTTGATCAGCTGGCCTTCACCAAAGCTGCATCTGATAAATGAGATCATGGCTCTGGGCGGAGGAAGTCGGCCGACTTAAGAAGGCTCGGCTGACTGAATGTTACAAACTCTAAAAAGATTACAGGATCTTCTGAGAAATTTGGCTATCTTGTGTAAGTGTTTGTGTGCGTCTTAAGTGTGTGTGTGTGTGTGTGTGTGTGTCCATGTTGATGAGAAATGGGCATCAAAGCAGGCTAGCATCCTGTGGGCAGCCCAGGGCAGGGCCATGGGGCACAAGGCAACAGCGAAGTGGGTGTCCTAGGGCAGGCACCGCACCGTCTGCCTTCACAGATACACACACACACACACACACATACACACACTCCCGGGGAACAAAAAGCTACCATATAATTGAAGTAGTGTCAGATCTCAGGGGAGGGATGGGAGGGGACACACACACACACACACACACACACACACACTTCAAGGCACCAGCACTTACTTTGAAATAAACAAATTACATTTACAATGTTGTGTACAATTTAAAACTAAAATTAAGGACAAAAGGTGATTAAGAAGTATGCCTGAACATGTTTGTTTTTCAGTGGTCGGATTAATAATCTTTCAAAGTTTCAAATTGAGACTTATCGCATTTGAAGTGTTTAGCACAGAAACAGAGTAAGAGGACAACTTGTCTCTATCCCTATCTTTATCCTGATTAAAGGTTGTTGCTAGCAAAGCCAATCAACTGAAATCAAAGTCATAATGGCTTTTATGAAACAGTACATCACTGTAGTGGGTGTATTAGCAGGAAATCTTGTGTAATATATATTGTACTTAGCTCAGTTTGAGATGTTTTTGAGTACAATTAGAGAGCCTTGAAGTACACAGCAGTTTAGATATTTCTGTTGTTTTACCATGATTTTTTATTTTATTTTAACATCACCTGTTTTTATCTATGAAATGTCAGATATATGTTTTATCAATTGCATGTACTTGTTTAGTGAAACTTGTTTAGGTAGCCCAAAAACTACATGAAACATGGAATTAGTGTCTGTGCAAAAGTAAGTGAATCCCCAGCTGCATTGCAAGTCAAGCAGGTAACAGACTCGGGTAAAACACATTTGAGTGTTTAATTAATCATTTAAGTAGACCAATGAAATGAAACATCCTTGGGTAAGGGATTAGCTCGCACTAATTAAAAGAGAGAGGAAAACGAACCAAACCATGGTCCCATACACATCAACAATGTTGAGAGGAAAGAAGATATCTGAGGACATGAAGAAGAGAGTAGTGACGGCCCATCGGTCTGGGGAGGGATATAAGACCATCTCCAAAAGATTCTAGCTCCATCCATCCACTGGAAGACAAATCATTTACAAATGAAGGGCTTTCAACATGACAGCCACTCTGTCTAGAAGTGGGCACCCATCAAAACTATCACCCAGAGCCACCAGAAAAATAATAAACCCGGTAAAGGCCAACCCACACATCACCTCTACAGGTTGCAGACCTCTCTGGTAGCATCTGGGACAAATGTGCATGCGTCTACGATCAGACGAAAATTGAATAGCAATGACATTCATGGGAGGGTTGCCAAAAGGAAGCCTCTGTTCTCAAAAAAGAACAAAGCTGCCCGTTTCAACTTTTCCAGGGAGCACTTGGACAAACCACAGGCCTTCTGGGAGTTCATCTCTGGACAGATGAGACCAAAATAGTTATTTGGTCACAATCAAAACCGCCATGTTTGGAGAAAAGCCAACACTGCAAATGAAGAAAAGAACCCCCTCCCAGCAGTGAAGCATGGTGATGGAAATGTGAAGGCCCTTGGCTGCTTTTCTGCTTCTGGATCTGGACCACTCCATATTATCCAAGGAACCGTGAATTTTCAGGGATATCAACAAATTCTTGACCAGAATCTCCTGCCATCAGTCAGAGAGCTGAAGCTGGGATTAAAATGGATTATGCAACGAGACAATGACCCAAAGCATTCAAGCAAAGCTACAAAGGAATGTCTTAAATTTGAAAATAAACCACATTTGTTGAATTAATAATAGGAAAATATCTCTTTTTGTGTGTGTGCCTAGTATTTGGAAAGTGTGCTTCACACATTAGGATTTGGATGTCTTGTTAAACAAGGTTCTTTTAATGTTGAATTTTGAATGGTGACTATGTCTGGACGGTAGTTTGTGGTTATTTTACAAGACCTGCATTTTCTTCAGCCATTTGTCATTTTAAAAATAAACATGATCATTATCCATGAAGTCTCAAGGGTTTCTTACTTCTCTAAATGTTGTTGTCCGTGTGCTATTAAATGTCAAGTAATGTAATTATGGAGCATTTAAAGTGTAGGAGAATTGCAGCAGGATTATTCACGTGTCATGTCATGATTATCAGTGTTAAAAGCTTTTAAAGCTTGTAGATCAGGTATTGTAATTATAAATTCATCTCTTTGTGCCAGTGACTGTACTTTGTGTTGTGGTTGGATGCTATGAGTGATGGTGATTGGATGCCATCTAGTGTCTGAATCCAATACATTTTTAAATAAATAAGTGATCTGCTACCAATACCAATAATGTTATCTGCAGGGTGGAGAAGCAAAACATGTTCGGACAAGTTTGTTGTTGGTTTTTTTTTTTTTTTAATCTTAAATGATAAATGTTCTTCCCTGTCTCTGAAAGTGTAAAATCTGTGTGACATAGACCAGTGGGCACACATTCATTTCCACTCTGGCTGATTTAAAGACTACATCCAAACATGTTGGACTTCAAGATTTCATTGCAAACTCACAGAAACTGAGATATTATGAAACAAAGTCTGTCTGTTGTGTTAATCCTTTACTGGAAACTGTTATGCTCTATGAAACTTCTTGTATTACCTTAACTTTTGTTTATTCAGCTCTGGTCCATAAACATCTGAGTAAAACATTTAGTCTCCAACTAGCACAAAGTTAGACCTTTATATATTTTTTTAAATCCACTACTCATTTACAGCAGCTCTCTTGGGTTTCATGTCATGTCAGACAACCTCAGACAAACACGTCTAAGCTTGTCTGCTGGAAAACAGATACCTGCCTGTTGTTTTATAGGTGAAGGGTGATGAGAGCAGTGAGACTCAACCATACAGAATGTGTAGGCTGGAAAAAGTAGCTAAAAGAGCTGCAGAGTTGAGGTGGTTTCTTATAGCAATCAGCTCGGTCATGACTGAATATACAGTAGTGCTTAAATTTGATGAGATTTGTAAGTACTCTCAGTGTTTGTGTAAAAAGGTTGTCCATAAAAGTCTAGTTTAGGCTTTGCTTTGATCGTCACACATGTACAAAAGGTTTGCAATTAACTTTTTCTTATTTTCCTCTAGTGGCATCGAGTAGACTTTTGGATTTATTTTATTTTAAGATAAATAACTCTCAATATCTCTCAATAATTCTCCACCCCAATAATGATAATAATTAATAGTAAGAGCCTACATGTACAATGCTACTAATTCCATATATATATAATGTAATCAAGACCACAATATATTGAGTAAATAAGATATGATTAAACCCACTTATAAGTTAATTTATGAAGGACTAACGGTTTACTAAAGGTAGACAAATCATCACAAGCCACTAGGTCTTTGGCCAGGCTGATATTGATCCATTTATCCCTCTAAATTTCAGTAGTAACGACTTTGTGACTTTTACTGATAAAATTCTAAATATTAGAGACAAAATTGATCACATCCTGCCCTCAACTGATGAATCCTCAAATACAAGAACCTTAGACACAACTGTAAAACCTCATATATATTTAGACTGTTTTTCTTCGATCTATCTTCCTGAATTAACATCAACAATTTCTTCATCTAAACCATCAACCTGTCTTTAAGACCCCATCTCAAGTGCTGTAATTAAACTTCTTCCTATTTTTGACGTTTTAGCCAAATATAGATCTTTATCTAACCTTCCCTCTCTTTCTAACATCCTTGAGAAAGCAGTCATCAATCAGCTATGTGACTTTCTACATAACAATAGTTTATTTGAGGATTTCTAGTCAGGATTTAGAATGCATCACAGCTCAGAGACAGCACTAGTGAAAGTTACAAATTACCTCCTACTTGCGTCAGACAAAGGCTCTGTTTTTTAGACCTTTGTGCTTTTGACCATTTCGTCCTACTACAGAGACTAGAACAGGTAATTGGCATTAAAGGAACTGCATTAAGTTGATTTAAGTCCTATTTATCAGATCAGTTTCAGTTTATACATTGTAATGATGAATCTTGGTTCTGCTTGAGATTAAATGAGAGTTTTCCCTTGCTGCTGTCTATACCTGCTCTATGTGTAAAGTGTCATTAGAAGACTTCTGTTGTGATTTGGCGCTATATAAATTAAAAAAAACAAAACTGTAAAATATTGTAACCAAACTTATTTCAGCTGACTAATTAGTTTGTTTCCTCATACAGTCAAATAAGCAATTACATGTATTTCATGAACAAAGATGCAAGACAGTAATAGAATATAGAATGTATTATATGACATTATTAGGTATAAAAATAAAAAGAGTAAAATAAAAGTAATTAATATAAAGAACTTATAAGAACTCTACTTATTAGAGTGAAACTGTAATATTATGTAAGCTAACAAGCACTTTAGCCTTAATCATGTTTAATGGCAGAAAAATGACTAAATATGTGTAGAGCTGGAGGAATAGGGTGCAAAGAGCAGTTAGATTTAGTTGCTGTACTTTAACTACTTCTACTCTCTCTCTCTCTCATCTCATCTCTGTCATCGCTACAGTTGTGGATCAATCCAGGTTCCACGGCAGAGTGAAGCTCTCATCCTCCAGCTCTTTCTGAATGACTGATGTGAATCGGGCCATTTGCTCTGAGCTGAAATGGTTCTTCCAGTCTCCAGCAACACCTGACACATACATGAGACAGTCACACGTGTACACACACACACACACACACACACACACACACACACACACACACACAAATCGATGAATCGACTGTGCAGTACAGATCTAAAAACCAACTAATGAAACAAAATCCACCAACAAGCCTGATCAAATGTTGCTCTTAACAGTCCATTTATGCTTATATACAAGGACATGTCTAAACTATAGGCTCAGTCAGTAAAACAAATCAGCACAAATTGTGGTAAAATAATTATTGTAAATAAAGCTTAATTAAATAATACATTTTATCTTCCCTGCCACATTAGTATAATTGGATAAAAGTGGCTGAAATGTTCCTTTAAGCAATACACTGCTGCTATCAGGGGAATGCATGATGGACACACGGGCCTCACCTTTTCTGAGGAACGGAGACTTGTCAGAGTTCATGTATATTTTAGGGACCAGGCTGAAATTGGACATGCTGTTGGTCTTCATGGTGTTGAAGGAGCAGCACTCTGCTATCTTTTGAATGGCTTCTTCAGTCAGATTACTGCCCAAGAAATCTGAAATACGCTTTAGAGCTGCAGGAAGGTTCTGGAAGAGGGAGACATGGACTTTAATGTATGTGAAGCAACAAACTTTTGCTCGTATGGTACACATGGTACACATTAACCTAAGAATGTTACCTGAAACATCTCTTCATATGTGATGTACATGATTCTGTCTCCCAGCTCTGTGTGATTCCAGCTCTTCACATGGTCTGTCCATTTTCCAAACAACACTGCATTGGACCACATTATGAATACTGTTAACCATCACTTCATTTTGACATAATTAGATGTAAGCAAACAAAGATTACTACTATCGTTCACATGCTATACGGCCAGGAGGTCGTGATTTTCAATATTCAAAATTCATAGTAATCGATCAAAATTCCAAAGCTCATTTCCATTTGTTCCCTCTACTGCAGAAAATCATACACTTCCCCGAGTAAACTGTGTATGTGACCTCTGACCTCTGCCCTCCAGGAATTTTTCCATGAACTCATCAAAGGTTCCAGGGTCTTCAAGGAAAACTGCCATCTGGTGGAAGTAGTACGAAGACACCACGATGTCCTTCGGGTTCCTCATCACATAGATCACCTAAAAGGTGGGAATGAGAGGGACAAATTGCAACACTGAGTGTATGTAATGTCATTTTAGTAGCCAGTAATTTAATATCTGAAGGCTACTTCAAGTTGAGCCTAACGCCACACCGAGTCTCTACGCAAATACCTTGGCTTTGGATGTGTGGAAGGAAGGGGGCATGAATTGGTAGGGGAAATGTGTGACTAGTGCCCGTGGTGACGGCAAGTGATCCACAACTACAGACAGTCTTTTCTCCTCCAGCCAGGGCACCCTGTCCCAGTTAGGAATGGTTTGGATCGGTGTCGGATCCCCTCCGTTCAGCACCAGCGGGAGGATCTCCTGCATCCAGATTGTACCTTCACAAAAAAACAGAAGAGCAAATAATACTACAGAGCAACTAACAATATATTATATTATTGAATTATGAGGAGTTAAACACATCCACAACACATGTGTCCGAGACTTTTTATTGCACATCATTCCCCATCTCTCTCTCTCTCTCCACTTATTTTCTGTCTCTATTACTTCATAATAATACTCGCCACAGCAACAAGACTGAGTTCACCTTGAGGAAAAAATGATAGTTAAAAATAATCAGAATCGTTGTTTAAAGAATATTTAATTGTGTCATTTATTATCATTTCATCTCCTCCCTATTTGTTCCGTTTTTCAGTTTAATAAATTCCTAATAAAGCCATCTACCCCATTACAGATTATAGTTAGTTAATGATTTGCTACTGTGCATCTATTTCTCTATCACAAGTTTCACTGTTACTGTAATAATTCATCATTCATTGTAAACATTCTCATTGTATTATTGTAATTCATTATAATTCAATGTGAGTGTACAATATGTGTGTGTTGATTGTTCTGTATATGTGACATCATTGCACGTCTGTCCGTCCTGGGAGAGGGATCCCTCCTCTGTGGCTCTTCCTGAGGTTTCTTCCACCTTTTTTCCTGTTAAAAGGTTTTTTGGTGGGCAAGTTTTTCCTCACTCGAATCGAGGGTCTAAGGACAGAGGGTGTCACTCCCTGTACAGATTGTAAAGCCCTCTGAGACAAATGTATTTTGTGATTTTGGGCTATACAAATAAAATTTGATTTGATTTTGATTTGATCTACATATACCACTTTTAAGGTGGGCCAGGAAATAGGAAGAGGCAGGCACGACAACAGAGGGGATAAAATTAAACTAACTTTGTTACACGACTTATGTAATTGTTAAATAAAAACTGACCTGATTTCGGGTATGTGACAGCCAGGATGTCATCGTCTTTAAACGTGAACTCTTGCGCAAACTTCAAACTCTCTGAGGAGTGAGTCTCTTTCGGAAGCATAAGTCCATGATGCAGAAAATACAACTCTTCAGGAAACATTATGTAGCGAGGTTTCGATGAGTCTACACCACAGTATTAAAGCACTGACACGGCAGAGTGAAGTGTCAATGCTGCATTCAAGCGTGTGGGAAAGAAACAACGTACGTGACCAAAGACGCGTTATTCGTCCGTGCACACACTTCTATCACTATTTATATCCTCTTTACAGTCTCACTTGTATATAATCATTACTTGTATATATTTCTGAAGATTGCTCTGTTATTTTGTGTAAGTAGGCGACATTGAGAGCTACTAAGCCAGAGTCAAATTCCTGTATGCTGAACAACAAGAAACGGTGTACAAAAGTCTAATCTCTTATTTTAATCATGACTAATAGTCAATTACATTGACCATCCACTTCGGTGTTGTATAGCATATCGACCAAAACCACTTGACAGCACAGATTTAATGAAAAACAACACGAACAACACGCATGCGACTTGAACGCAGCAGATGGCTTCTGCTTGTGTGCTTATAGTTGTCATTTATGAGTCCTTGTAACCAACACTAACCAGCACTGTAATGTGAACACAAAGGATGAGTGGTGGGAGACCTTAACTGGGAATTTAAAGAACAAGACTCCTGTTACACCAGAAACATGACATCATTTTTATTTCTTACTGGGACAATATTTCATTCAAAGATTTCAGATTTTTGGGACGTCCGTGAAATGTAAAGTCACCTTTTTTTATGTAATTTTGTTTGTTTTATTTTGAAAATAGTATTTCTGTGAAAGAAATGTGTTGATATGTGCCAAAGTGATCAATCAATACCTCTTGGTAAAAGCAAAAGTAAAGAGAGCTATTCAGAGTCACCGGTAGGAGGCAGTGTTGCGCCTCGCTTCTCCTTTTGGAAATCTCCTTGTGAACGAACTTTTGTTGACTTCCTCATTCTACCGAGTGAAGCTGCACTGAACAGATGTAAACAGTTGCCTGTCTCATTCTTTCTCCTCCTATACAGGACACCTTATCTGCATACAGGTACTCTGCCTGGGAGCTGTAACATTTTCTTAGTGCCTGATACTGAATTTGCATTGTTAAATTCAAGGGTACAGTATGCTGCCTAAACATGTGGAACAATGTTGCGATAATGTATGTTTGTTAAAAAGTGCTACTGTACAGCTACTGGGTTCTTGTGAGCCAGTTGAAAAGAGACGTGATATGAAAATGAATCCACTGTACCTGACTTGGGGTAAGTCACAGCAAACACATCGGTGTCCTTCACGGAGAAATTTTGGGCATACTCCAAACTCTCCATGCTGTGGGCCCCATAGGGCAGGAGAAGACTGCGGTACTGGATGTACTCGGTGCACGACATGATGGCTCCGGCTGGTTCAGGGACTAAAAGCTGTGCAGGTGGATTGGTAGCCTGCTGGTCTGGTAGCATGCACGTTGCTCCTACTTCTCTCTGTGAGGTAGTCGGGAGTTTTTCCTTAATCTCCTCTTTATTTGCAACTCCAGCAGGCAGGGCGGATCCTATGCAGTTTTCTGACGGTCTGGTAACTGATTCTTGAACCTCTGGAGGACCCAAAGACCAGGTTTGATAGAAAAGAAGAGACACACCACAGACAGTAGCAGAGTATGGATATGCTTGTCAGCATAGATGCAGAGGTCTTTGTAATAGTGTTGCCTTGTTTCACGTTGCTTTAAATTAGTACAGACCTGATTCTGGAGTCACACTTGTCTAATTCTCACTGGAATTTACATGGTCAGGATTGCATGAAACCTTCACTGCATCCTTCATTCTTACACACACAAGTAGCAACAGTGTATAGATGGAGAAAGCAGTGTGTGTGTGTGTGTGTGTGTATCACATAGCAGCAAGGACCATTGTGACATTTTAATAGTGAGAGCATTGTGCTCCAGAGGCCCCAGCTGAGAGAGGGAGAAAGAGAGAGAGAGAGGCGGGGAATGCAGATATGCGAGTGTCTAAACTAGCAGAAAAGCAGTGAAAATGTGGACATTATGTTATCATTCAGAATGTAATGTAACAAAAATGGCCCGTTATAGCTGTAGTGGCTCTCTACCATGAGTCCAGTGTATAACTCTTGGCTTTTGTTCACCCGTGTACACTGCATCCTGGATGTATTCCAGCCACTTCCTGGTACAGTTTGGAGAACGCAGCCAGCATTGTACCAACCAAAATATTGCATTATTTAGGAATAAGGAGCGTTGAAATGTTTCCTAAAACTGCTGCCCCTGTTAATACCAGAGAAATGTAAGTGTGAGATACTGTCTTCACTAACTGCTCAAAAGACAACCATACCGTCATTCAAAACATCCAGTAGCTGTTTTTGAACCCTAAGTTCTGCATCCATGAGTGAGAAGAAAGCATTAGCCACAATTAGGAGAGAGAGCACAGTCTGTCTGTGTAATGTCAGTATAATAGTTTATGAATATTAGTTGTTATGCCTCCTTCTTATCTGTAATCTTATTCCAGATAAGGGCACTTTATGGACTCATTTCGCTCCTTTAAAGGACTTTGGTGTCAAAACCAACCATTCTCTAGATTCCATTGTTCCCTTGTCTCCCTTTTCTTCTCTCTGTGTAACAGTAGGAGCGTGAGAGCACAGTAAGAACCTTCAGCCGGCCATCTATGCAGAAGTGCAATAAGCTGCTGCTGCTGCGAACCACAATTTGACACACATTAAATAAAGTTACACATAACAAATACACATGGTGAATCACACGGTATGTACTGTGGTTTAATATAAGGCATAAGAAATTGATAAAATAATAATCCTGACCCGTTTTAATGCACTCAGTGACTTTGGTACTGACATTTTGTTGAGTACATTTTTGTTTTCTTTTTAGTGAAATGTCTCAACAACTACTTAATGGTTTGCTATGAAATTTGGTACAGATATGCCCAGAGGAATGCTACTGAATTTGGTATTTTATCAGGTTTTCACATATCCTGTTAAATATCTTCACTGGAATTGACAGTGAAAGTTGTCCAGACATTCATAGTTCACTAGTGATATGTTTCCCAATGGCTTTTGTGATCCACTGACTTTCATCTAAAATATCACCTGTGGTGTTAAGTGAAATGTCTCTTTATTAGACAGATGGCCATATAAATTGTTAAAGAAATTCATGTTTATCTTCAGGATGATTTGTAATAACTTTGACGATCTCTTTACTTTTCATCCGGTGTCATCATCAGGTCAAGATTTTAATCTGTCCCATACTTGATTAAAGACAGAATACCAGCATAATAAATCACATCCCCTCAGACTCAGCTATAGGCCTGGTTTGCATTTAGTGCTAATTAGCAAAGTTTAAATCTCTACAAACTAAACAAGACTCAGCCTTGTTGAAGCAGACCACAGTGGGGTTTACTTGTGACTGCAGAAAAGAAAGCGTAGATGT
The DNA here is from genome assembly GCA_036937835.1 of Pampus argenteus. Lineage (NCBI taxonomy): Eukaryota > Metazoa > Chordata > Actinopteri > Scombriformes > Stromateidae > Pampus > Pampus argenteus. The sequence continues at coordinate 9,604,810 of CM072865.1, read as the reverse complement.
TGAAATTACATAATTACACAATTGACTCTTTCAGATAAGACAATAGAAAGACTTATTTATTGACTATTTATTAACGTCAAAATCACAGATGCTTACAAGACAACATAATGTGGTCAGTGTGGCCCTCAGATTATTCATACAACAGGCCTCATTCAGTCTTCTGAGTTCAACTTTAAATAAAAAAAAGTTCCCTAAAGTTGTATTTAAACCATTTATTGACTTGCATATAAATAAATTGATGAATTTGTGGCCACACAATGAACTATTGAAAACCATCCACATTAATCCACTCAGTACTTTTCACTATTTAATCTAAACATTTATGCCAGCTCATTAGACAATGTATAGAAAAGAAATATGCTAGTTATAAAGACTCATTTCATTTGTGGTTGTTATTATACAAAATTAACCTTTTCACAAAACCAACACAGTTAAGGTAAGCCAATCAGGTTAGAGAAGCCTTGTGATGTCACTACCACCCTGCATTTTTCACCGATGGACTGCAACAATGCTTTACCCTGAGAGCATGTTTTCCATCATGAGTACACACAGAAACAAACTGGAAGAACAGGTTAGTTTACCAGTTGGTGGCTTTATACACCAGACCAGTCCAAATACCAAATACTAAATATCAAAGTATTTTTCAGTAGTCTTTGGTATTGCATGGTGATGTGAGGACTGATGTAGTTTTACTGAGGGCTGCGTCTGATCTATGATAACCTCAGTCTAATCTGGATTTAACTGACTGTCGAAGGCTTATCCCAGGGTGTTGGGTTACTTAGTTGCTGTGGACCAGAGTGACGAAGAGAAACAGCGAGCAGAGAGAGATGGCACCAGTCAGCACAGCTTTCACCAGCAACACTGTCCAACTACCCAGCAGGAAGACATGGACAAACAACCTGAAGACACAGAGAAACACGGTGTGAGTTACAACGTTGCATTCATGGGCAAAGACGAGTCAGACAAACTGAGAGTTTAACATAAAACACAAGTTAATCATTCATCTGATAACTCATTTAATGTGAGCAGATTGTATCTGGCTAACGTTAGCCATCATCAACCCTTTTTCCTTCACATGTTAAATTGTTTAATCTGAAAGTGGTCTCTTGGCACAGTCATGGATGACATAATGATGATGATCTGATCTGATCCATAGACCGTAGAGACCAGAAATACAAAATAGTCTAGGGCATTCTCATCTACGCTCACATACTGGGTTGAACATTTGAATTTAATCATTTGAGTCATCATGGTTCAAGTCAAGTCACGAGTCTTTAACTTTCAAGTCGAGTCTCAAGTCATTTATTTTCTGTCAAGTCAAACTGCAAAACAGTGACTCGAGTCCACATCTCTGACAACAACACAATGAACTCTTCTACAGAATGGAAACTTAATAAAGGGACCTGCTGCTCTACGTAATCTTTGTGACAAGACAAAAACAACATCAAGATTGTTTGGTGGATTAATGAGCAAATCTATGCTGTTAATGAAATCTAGCAAAATACATGTAGACAAAATTAGGAGTCGCTTTCTAAAGAGATTTTAAGTACATCAGGTTTTGAAAAAGAATAACTTTTTTTACTTACATTTCTTGTAAATTAAGTTTTGTGTAAATAAAATGTACCTATTATTATTGCTCCTGCATCGCTGTAGCATAGTGTCATCCTGTGGTTTACAAAGTGAAGTGCAGCCACCACATAGGTGTACAACTCTGAATAAACTGAATTCATTGAACAAACAGGTCACCTTTTCTTGGAAACACACTCTTTTACTTTTTTGTTGAAAGTCAGTATATAAAACAGAACAATAATTGTCTAACAGTATGTAGTATGTCTGCAGGTGTGTGTACGAGTGTGCCGAGTGTGTGCTTACTCCATCAAGAAGCCCTTGTAGACACAGAGAGCCAGCAGCACAGTAACAGGTAGTCTGAAGCTCTTAGGAAGGTCATATCGTGTAAACATCCACACCACCGCTGCCATGGCGATATAATGGATCTATACACACACACACACACAGAAATAATTAATGGATACGACAATAGCACACCTGAACACACAGACAACACGTTTTAATGTAATCTTTTCTGTAGACCAATGTTGCCGACAAGGTGAGTGAACAATTAGTAAAAAACTGCAGAGAAATAATTAAAATATGACAGCACTTCTGTAAATACAGTGGAAAGAGGTGAACACACCAAACTGATGTTAGAGTCAAAGCTCATCTGGATGTATTTCCAGTCAAACTCGATCCCTCTGGCTCCAACCCAAAGAGGAAGACACCTGACGAACCACAACAAGAAACAGATGTAGTGAGATTCACAATGTTTCGATACAATCATTTGATTGTGTGGAGCTAATGTTTTTTTCTGCAGGAACAATGTTAAGTTCAATCTATAAAAGAGATGAATGGCTGCTTACCTGGACATCACAAGTTCTGCTGTTGCCCAGCCCATGGCGGCCACCATGATCTTGTACTCTCCTTTGCCAGCATTACGCGACATTACGAGATGGAGGCCCAGCAAGTCTGCCAGGTCTACTGTTGCCTTCATAAATTCCTGGAAGACACACATCAGCCTCTTTATTAAAATGTGTATACAAGCTTTCTTTGATTATCGCATTTCCAAGAGTAAATAAACTATGACAAAGTGAGTGAAATGTTCCTATCCAATGCAACACTTACCCCTACAAAGTCATAAACTCCAGCTCCTCCTTCCCATGTGGGGAAAAATGTAGCGAGGAACAGCATCTGAAACACAAAAGGATCAGAAAACCCAATTTACACACTTCAAAACACAAGGAAGATAATAACTCATTCATTTTTCATTTTATTTTTCAGTCCAGTCTCTTATCAAAATGATAAAAAGATCTTTTAATTGCCTTAAAGCTCACTCACCTTACAGAGCTGAACAAATAAATAGGTTGCTCCAGCCTGGACACATCTCCAGAAGGCATTGTACTCTGAACTAAAGATTGAACACCAACAGATTTAAATTGTAGGACTGTAATATATGCAGTCACAGAACACAGGATATGACAAGTTAATATGAAAGGAAGGCAGTCCAGGCAGAAAGTGGCTTTTTAGGATGCAAAGTTTTAAAATATGCATGCAATTATAGACAAGGAATAATAGGCCTGTGTTGGGTTGCTAAGAAAAAGTACTGCCAAATTCATGAGCACACTACACAGTTGTAAGAGGATTAGATAAACCTGCTCCTAAACCTCTGACATTGCTAAACCGATGATTAACAGAGATTTTTCAGTCTGCACTGAGCATATGTTGCTACATCATAGTAGTACATAAAAAACAAATTATCATAATTATCAAACATTTGCCCATGACAGTAATTTTCCAATGTGGTCTACAGTATGTTACTTTTAGTCCTTTCCTCCAACAATGCTGTCAATGACTGGAGCCAGTCTATCATACAATGTGTACAGTCATGCCTCAATCACCACCCATGTTGCAGATCCCTGATTTAAAACAGACACTTACAGCCCACTGCACTTGTATGTTATAAAGTAAGGGAAATACGCCAGAGCAAAGCAGTTTCCAAAGTGAAACAGTGTCATGATGTCTGATCACAAAATTCAGCTCCCTGTCGTGAAAAAGAGAGAAGAAGACAGAAGAGTTGTTAGTGAATTTTCCTGTACCGACAGATTTTGTCCCAAATATACTTAAGATAACAACATATTTATGTATATCATTACTGAGGCCAACTAATCTACAAATAACTAGAACAACTATGCTTGCCCAATGGCTCAAACGACTGACAATTATCACAATTGTTTGTTAACAGTTATTGAATTGATTTTAAACAAACTATTGATAATAAGTGTCTTGTTAATAACAACTGTACTTTATCAGACAACGATTCAGTTTCTTACGTTTAATATCGTTCATTTCATACTACAGCTACAGACAGGATATTAATCGCATATGGCGAGCAATAATAAGTCTGTCATCGCCAAACAAATGTTTAGCAGCAGTGTCTTTTTTTAATCCGGAGCTATAAATACATGTAGTGTCATTAAGTAAAAGATTAATCTGTACATTAACTAAACTATTACTCTCGACACGACGCTGCCTCTAGCTGTTAGCTAGCTATTAGCTAACAGTTTCTCCCTGTCGAGGTTAACCATAAAGCTATTTATTTATTAATTTATCATGTTAATCTCATAACTTAACCCGCAAAACAGACATTTTTCAACGTTAGCACTTACTATGACTGAAGAAACCTAAAAGAAATAAAAGTGTCGTGTCTCGTTGAATGACAAACGGAAGTTATCTTGGGTCCACCTCGAAATGCCTCCGACGACGACGACGACACTAGGAGGAAAGGTTCCGCAAGACGCGCCCCGTGTGTGTGATCAATATTATTTCTATAGTATAGTATAAAAGTGCAATTTCTGCTTAATCAAGCAGCTTAATAGCCTGTTGGCAGTGAAAAGGCTGTCATCAAATCCATTGTGTTTGCTATAATCACTCTAAATCTAAAGCAAATGTTGTGCTTATGATTCCACGATAACAAGAATTTAAATGAAAAGCAGGATAAACTTAGAGTATCTGTGATATGTTTATCCTTTTTACTTTCTACGTGTGAAATGTGTGAAATATCACAAAGAACAACGAGAAAAAAAACGTGCTGTTTTAATAAAGGTAAACGGGCAGTCCGGCAGCATCCTCTGGTGGTGCAGCACCTGTTAATTCACCCACCACCAGTCCCCTTCCAGGAAGCACAGGCCTGTCCACCCTGAGAAACAAAAGGCAAAAATAAGTGTCACTACTTAATTTGGAAGTGTTTTATCTGTAACTGCTCACACAGCAGCTGTCTTTTACCTTATTTATTTCAAGACACTGAAATCATCATAAGATTAAGATTAGAGCAGGACACTCACTTTACATCTATCCACTTCCAGACCGAGTCTTGCTCAGGGTCTCTAAATAGACCAATCCAGATTTTTTTGGACCCTAATTTTTTTAACAACCACGTAGCCAGCCAACATTACCATGTTCACCATGTTCCAAGTAACCAAGTCAATGTGGTTCTTCTGGCAGTACAGTGTCGCCCCTGACCAGGTCATCTTCTTACCTGGAAGGTAAATAGTCTTATATATCACTGATGAGCAGAAAGCCAGAATGAGCTCAGACTTGTCCCCCATGACTGGTGCAGGTGAGAATGGTGTTGTTAGAAACTGCAGATAGGAGATTGCCTGATAAGGAGCTGCCTGTCTGTTCTTACCTGGTCACTCCCACTTAGATAAACCTCCTACCATATCTTCATTTTTATTTTTATTTTACTTTAATGTATTTTGTATTGGAGTGATAAAAACACAATGAACAATCACATTGTCCTGACTTCAAGTTGCTTTTCATATATGTGCATAATCAAAAACAAATATACCCAAATCCAGTTATGTGTGGTGCAGTTAAAGACTCTGTTCACACGCATCAGAAAGCTTCATTCAAATCCTGAGCATTCAAAACTGTCCAGAGGAAATCAGGCTGCAGACAAATGACTGGATGTGAATCTGTTTAGTCTACAGATGTTAATCACCATGTCCTTGTGTTGACCTCTGATTAGTCTTACCTTACCTTCAGCAAGAAGTCATCCATCCAAATTTAAATATATAAAGGGCAGATGAAATTCATTTATGAGAACCAGTATTTATGGTTCAGTATCAACAGTAGCTGTGTGTTAATAGACAAGACAAAATGTGTAAAAAAAACATGCAGTGTAACAGTAACTTTAATTTTATTTCCCCCCCACTGAATTTGTGTCTTGCATTTTAGTCAACACTATCATCATTTTCTAAAACACAACAATATAGAGTAAAGACAAACGCATAGTAATTACAAAATTGTAGACTGTTGATATATATATTTTTGACCATCAGCAATCAGAGAGAAATTGAAAAAGAGTTAGACTCCCAAACCATGACTTGCATTATTCAGGAGCACTTGATGGTGGTGGAAAACTTCACACTACGTGAAGCAGCAGACTGAGAATTACTTACATCCATGGGCGTAACTGGAGCTGACAAAAAATATATTAATAATAATAAATGCTCTTCCCTTTAAAATCAGTACATAATTATGTATGATACATATTATCAGAGGTAATCCCACAGATCTGTAACATGTTGCTCTAATGGCAGTATGTTCAATGAAACAGTAGGTGGCACTGCAGTAAAAATCTTTCTAAGAAAATCTCAAAGCTTTTTAATGTCAGTTTCTAAACTTTTCCAGGGCAGGGACAAGAAAGGAAACAATTCTTCTCTATTAAAGGTTCACAGTTTTTCAGGTCTGTCTTAAAACAACAATCAAGTGCCCATATCAACACTTATTTATTAGGCAAAATCCACAGTGTGTCCTCACATTTTTATGTCACGTCATTTATGCAAAATTGCCTGTAAAAGTTGATCTGAAGCTTATATGAGGCTTCAGCAGTCTGAGTCATATCAAGTGATTATCTACCACATTTCTTTTTAGCATAAATTTCACTCTTTGTGTTTCCCTGTTGAGCTGCGGAAGTATAGTAACAAAAAGAACTTTGGCTCTTAAAAAGACTATAACGTTGAGAGACATCTACTTGATTTGACTCATTTGGACAGCTGAAGATTTCATATTAGCTTTGGATACATGTTTAAGAACATTTTTGCACAGATAGATATTTGGATTTTGTCCCCTATCACTTACATGCATTCTTCTAATGGTCAGTATGAACAGGAAGAAAGATTATGGCAAGTAAACATATTTCTATTTTCATCAGAGCACCTGAATATTGTTTTAAGATTATGAACCCGTCCTTTAAGATAGCACAACTCCAAACTGCAGCTGCTGCATCTTTTACAGACCAGTGTCTCCAATGAGGGAATGACTTGGAGGACTTAGTCGAAGGTGAGCAGCGAAGTCACACTTTTTTTTTAAAAATAAAAAGCAACTTAATTAATTGATTACAATTGAAGGAGGGGCATTATTATTAAATGGTGCTTAAACACTTGGTCACCAAGAATCGTATAACAAATATCATTATAAAATGAATAAAGCAGCATCTCATTTCTCCCAATATCTTCACAATAATTCTCCTTCTGGTTACAGTGAAGGCAGATTAAATAGAAATCATTTCATGAATGTGATCATCAATGTTATTTAATGTCCAACTTAATAATGGTTTATGCAAATATAGAAAGTGAGATTTAGTGTATGTCATTGTATGAGTGATTTATTGTCTTTTTGATCATATGACAAAATTAATGAAACAGGACAACTGAACAGCTTGAGGTTTTTTAATTGTTTATTTCTTTTTCTCATTACTCTTAAGCGGAGTTACAGTAGCTCTTCCTCTCAGCTTCCTCCTTCCACTGGTGATTAAACCTTTAAAACACACCAACATGGAGATGGATACAGTAGTTACCGTAGTACTGAGCTTTTAACAACACATCTAAAGTGGCAGTGGGAGGTGGAGAGGGAGGGGCACACGGACACAAATACTGTCACCGACCGTCTCATAATTAAAGGAAAAAAACGTTAAACTCAGAACACTCAAACACACTGTTGCTTCTGCCTACGTATACTGTAGTAGAGCTAAGGGCTGTGATGCTATGACCTGGCTATGGGTGGGGCCTGTGTGTAAAAGAGAAGGGGGGTGCGAGGATGGTTGGGGTGGTCCCTTTCCTGACTTCCTTTCCGAACAGGAAGTGTCTACTCCTTGGAGTGCATGTACAACAGCAGGTCAGCGACACGGTGGCTGTAGCCGAACTCATTATCATACCTGGAAAGAGAGGCAGGGAAAAGGAGGAGAGATTTAATGATCAGTTTTAAAAAAGATAAAACTGTGTTTCCTTTTACACGTGGGACAGACTGAGAATTTTGAAAACTAACCAGGAAATGAGCTTCACAAAGTTGTCGTTCAGGGAGATGCCAGCGCCAGCATCGAAGATGGAGGAGTGGGTGTCACCGATGAAGTCAGAGGACACCACCTGCAAAACACAAAACAGGTCAGATACTGTGCAGCCAGGGACAGTTTATGATCTCTAAATACACAATCAGTCAAAACTATCATTGAGGACACGGGTCATATTGTTCTTCACATAAATCACAACTGATTTATAACACAAATGTTTTCAAAAGAATCTAATTTATTATCAATATTACTAGTCATGTATTTGCATTACCTGGTCCTCGGTGTAACCCAGCACTCCCTTCATGGGCCCGTGGGAAGCCTTCTTGACGGCTTCCTTAATCTCAGAGTAGGATGCAGGCTTGGACAGACGGCATGTCAGATCCACCACTGACACATCAGCCACTGGCACCCTGAACGCCATGCCTGTCAGCTTACTAGAGACAATGACAGGAAAAAAGATAGATATTGGATGTGTGACTTCACAATCTCTGCAAACTTCCTTGATACAATTAAAGGTTCATCCAGTGATTAGGCTGTGTATGTATTGACCCGTTGAGGTCGGGGATGACTTTGCCCACTGCCTTGGCGGCGCCAGTGGAGGCTGGAATGATGTTCTGGTGGGCACCGCGGCCATCACGCCAGGCCTTGGCGCTGGGGCCATCCACTGTTTTCTGGGTGGCTGTGTATGCATGGACTGTAGTCTGCAGAGGAGACCGTCATATTACATACATGACACATAATTTGCCTTAGTGTGTTAATTTGAACCTTCGACACTGACATATATTTATAGCTAAAATTACAGTACAATCTATGAAAACATTTTGAACTATTAGAACTAATTTGAACACAGATACACGTAGCTGTGATCGAAATCATGCTTTCAGAGCAGTAACTGTGACTTACCATGAGTGCCTCCTCAATTCCAAAGTTATCATGGATGACTTTGGCCAGGGGGGCCAGGCAGTTGGTGGTGCAGGAGGCATTACTGTCAACAGAAAGATAGACAAGGTCACAAACTAGCAGACTCATCACTTGACATACAGAAATCATAGTTACATAAACTTTGTAACTAGAGTTCTAGTGAGGATGTACCGTGTGCAAAGTGTGAATGACCAAAATCAAGTTACCTGACGATGGTCATGGAGGAGGGGTCATATTTGTCCTCGTTGACTCCCATGACAAACATTGGAGCATCAGGTGAGGGGGCGGACACAACCACACGCTGAGCTCCACCCTGGATGTGAGACTGTGATTGACCAGCAGAGAGAAAGAGAGCACAAGTAAGAAAGTGGAAAATCTGCGTACAGTATTTGCTTCTATACATACATACACACACATATACGTGCATGTATGTATTTGTGTATGTGAATGTATGTATTTGTGTGTACATACAGAGGCCTTCTCCAGACTGAGGAAGACTCCAGTGGACTCAACAACATATTTGGCTCCAGCACTGCCCCATGGGATCTCTGCTGGCTTCATACTAGAGTCAGAGAGGGAACAGAGTCAGTGTAAGATTAAGTGATTATCACTGCTGTCCAGCAGTTTACAGAAGTAGAAACAGACATAGTGGGCAAGGTATGTTTAGCAAAAGAAGTGAAAGATGGTAGTAAGTGGTAGTAATCTTGTTAGAATAGTACATCCTGTGCTGTCTCACTGATCTTTGAATAATTTCCTGCTAGCTCGGTGCTCATACAGTAGGAATTGTAAAACAGGAATGTCTCTTCCATGACCCTCCATTTAGTTGGTATTGGCTTTTGGAAAGTGGAGGCCCCATCGCTCAATGGATTAAAACAACAGCGGGTGCAATGGTTAGACAGGCAGCTATATGACAAGGCCTGAGGCTGCAGACAGCCTCATTCCAAGTGACATGAATTCACCCAGGATATTAAAGACCAGCAGGACAAGCTGGCATGAAATATCGCACCTTAAAATGGAAAATTTGGGCGGCAGTAGCTCAGTCCATAGGGACTTGGCTTGGAAACTGGAGGGTGGCTGGAGAGGTGCCAGTTCACCTCCTGTGCACTGCCGGGGTGCCCTTGAGCAAGGCACCGACCCCCCCACCCCCCAACTGCTCATTGGGCGCTGGTCAGGCTGGCTGCCCATCACTCCACCATCTCTCTCCACATTTGCATGTAATATATGCCGTTTTACTGCATGTCTATACCGTTGTACTGCATGTGTGTGTGTGTGTGTCCGGGATAAATGCATGTAAAATAAAAAATAGAGTGAAAAAATAATTTCCCCATTGAGGGATGAATAAAGTATATCTTAATCTTAATTAAAATAAATTAGCGTATGGAACGATTCCAACTGAACTATTGGATGGCTTCTTCTATAAAACTGTGCTCATGTTGGACCCGTAACACCTTCATGATAAATCAGTGGAACTGATATCTGTGCAGAAACAGTGACTGGCCACCGAAAGTCTTCATCACTTACCACTGGAAGACAGAGATTGCGTTGCCATCGACGATGAGCTTTCCATCCTCTTGGGAGACCTCTCCATTGTAACGGCCATGGGTGGAGTCATACTTAAACATGTAGACCTAGGAGAAGATTCAGTTTAGCTATTAGTAACATATTAGCACCTAATATATCACCTACTATATTTTAGATTGGATAATCAGGATCTACATGGATTCAAACATATCATTGTGAAGTATCTGTACATTTGCTCACCATGTACTGTAAGTCAATGAAGGGGTCGTTGACGGCCACAACCTTGATGCCTTTCTGAAGGCAAGCCCTCAACACGAGGCGGCCAATACGACCGAAGCTGCAGGAAGAGAAAAAGAGGGGTTAATAATAGTTGCTTTGGGAAAATGATGGGAAATGTCCTAAGGATGCCAAATCACTCACTGCTCCACTACTGTTAAGCCTGTTATTAATGCAGGCCGCACACTTTTGGTTGCTGGTTAACATTAAAATCTTGGTGACCAGTGACTTGAAGGTTTTTCATGTGAAGCAGCTACATTAAGTGCGGCCTTAGTCATGGAGCATGTTTATATCAGATCAGTTTCATGTATTGGAAAGAAGTAATGGTAAAAGAACATGCCGCCACTGTTAAATGGTTAAATGAAGAGGTTCAGGCGCCACCCAACTGCTAAGTTAACGACAGCTTTTACCACACCGTTATATTTGATAGAAATCCATTTTCACTGTTCTACGTCAAATGCTCTAATTACAGTTACACAGGAACATTAGAAATTACTGGATGCACAGTGAATATCCATCCCCAAACTATGCTGCGCTGACATCCTGTCCATATCATACTATAATCGTTCTGACTATCCTGTTTATAAAATGTGTGTGTTTAAACTCACCCATTGATTCCAACACAGAGATCTGACATGGTGGTTGCTGCTTTGGGGGGATTGAGTTACCTGGAGGAAAACAAAGAAACCAATGACGTTAGACGTCCTCTAACTGGCAGACAGAAATGCCAGAAAGTATGGGAACATAATAATTTAACACAATCTCATCTTTATCACTGAGATTAAACATCAGTTGGTAGGCTTGACAACAAAAACACAAACACGAGAGTGCTTGGACAGACGCAAACTGTTGCCATAGCAACAAGAGTTGGCTTAAATCAGGTTGGTTAAGTTGTTAGCAATACACAATGACAGTGTGTGTGTGTGTTGGTCCTTCTATTCTTTGGGATAAGTGAACACCTTTTACACCTTCATGAAGCTTTTCATTAATAATTATTTGAAAATGTTCTGTTGAACAAATCTAAACATGTACTGTGTATAATGTTACCTAATTTGTCTGTACAATAATGCTAAAATAATTAAGGCAGTGTGAAAAAACACCAAGGTGGTACATTTATATCTGGTTAGTATAACAGTATTTGCTGGGAACTTTGGTTGAAGGTGGAATAGTAGACTGAAAGCAATGAGTGTGATTATTTTTAATGTCAGCAACCGCAAAATTCAGGCTGTCAAATAACATGTTTTATCTGCATCTGTTGCAGGAGTAGGGATGTGTTACATGCGTGGACATGTTTAGAAAACAAAAGAGAGATAAGAAGAAGGCAGAGAGAAACGCAGAGCAAGTGGCATGTATGTACAGTAACACAACAAACAGAGACTTGTCTGCCAGCTGAACAGAGAGGAAGCCTGGCCTCGACTCAACTATGTGACCTCCTTTCCTTTTGCTTTCCTCTCCTTTTCATACACTCCTCTCCTCCTCCCACTTTCCCTGCCCCTGTGTTTTCTACCAATTGCTACACTTCTCTCCTCCTGCCCCCTTCTCCATCATCTCACCCCTCCTCTTCCTCTTCTCTGCTGTCCTAGGTAGGAAACCCACTCTTTGACACATTTAGCTTCTTCTTCTATAGCTAGTCCTTTGACTTTTAAATTATATCAAAGAACCTGTAACTGCGTCAAACACAATTTAGAATAGATGACCTGTTTTTTACAGAGAGCTGATATATGTGAGGTTTCACTGAAGTATTGTATCTGTAAAACTGCAAATTTAGAGCTTTCTGTCTGTAACATGTATCCAAACACTTAGCTCAGAGAGCAGAGCAGACAGTAGTGTTAACCAGGTGCTAGCCTTGTCACTAGCTCTGTGTGTGTGTGTGTAACAGTCACAGGTAGACTAAGTAAGGCTGCTGTGGATTGTCCTTGAACCTGGTTGGTTGTCATTTTAGACTACTGTAATCTCCTAATCTGTTGTGTGTGTGTGTGTGTGTGTGTGTTTCTGTCTCTGTGAGTGCATATGTGTGAGCATGTAGGGCAGGCTGTCGATCTGGTGAAATGCATTGTGGGAGCACTTTAAATAGACTAAAGGGGCAGCCAGATTAGAATAAATCATTTCTCTCTTGTTCTCCACACCATCTCAAATGTATTTAAACCTGAGATTTATTCACTGCTGTTGTTAAGCACAATAAGATGAAGCTATGTCTTGCTACACAACACTATTGATGCGAGTCAAAATTAATATATAGAGCTATTACAGTCATTTTTAGTGTATATGTTTGTTTTTAGTATTTTGTTGCTTTTCTATAGTATCTTTCTTTCAGGGCAGAGCAGCCATTTTGTGTTCTGCTGTTAGTATCCATAATACAAGGTCACCAAAGGACAGAGTTAGCGAGAGAGAGAGCATCATCATGCTGTTTTCTCTTTCCTCTCCTTTTTCGCCAAACAGCGCAGTTGCAAATGGCTGCTCTAACGATAAATGATGCTACTTCTTTAAAGCAGTGCGGACTATTCTTCTTGATTAAAGTATATGGAAAATAACGATCGTGACGACTAACATCCTGTTAAACCCTGCACTTACTTTATAAAATAATTCAATCTAATTAAAAATACAACTGTTGTTTTACAGCTGCTCCTTTACCCACGATTGTGTGAGGGAAAAATGCTTTTTGAGCCAGTTTGTGTCACCTGATGGACCTGATGGAAGTTGTAATTACTCTGGTTGGCCACTATGTCAATGTACCTGGGGTATGAACTTGAAGACGATGATGGGGTTTGGACAATCAATGGAAGAAGAGGGGGGGTTAAGGGACTAAAGCTATGTTCAACATTTGGAGAGAAATTAACTGTTATAACTGAATTATCATATCATATAGTCTAATAAGGTAAAAGCACTATGCCCATATTAGTTTAGTTAAAGCTGGTCAAATAGTGAGCAACATTCATGCCCAGGAATTTGAACCTTGTAATAGTACAGTTAACTTATCCAACGCCTCTACTGGCATTTTACAACATGACAAAAGAAACAAACAACGTCTAAAGCAGCCAGTAACTCTTCCCTCTTTTCACCACACAGTCCTGCCTCTTTTAACTGTAGACCAATCAGACCAGATCCAGCTCACACTTTTTTTCTAACAGGCCAACACACACACATTCACACAGGCATGTCCCGGCTCACAGAGGCAGCATTGTGCAGAGCAGACCACAGAAGTTAAATGCTGTGAACTGCATCTTACAATCTGCTGACGCTTATTCAAATGCAGGAAGAAGACGCAGGCAAATGAAGTGTTAATATGCAGATGTACTAGTCTGCTCACTTTTGGTATTATGTATTATGTGAAGTGAGTTCACTGGCAGCATACTTTATAAATTGAATTAACCTGTCGTATCAGCACTAGTATGAGCAAAATACATGATTTAGATTTCTGCAGTGCAACAGGCTCTTCTTCTGATTGGCTGGCCAGAGACCAATTAGAGAGACACTTAACCACGGCTCAACAGAGTAAGAAGGGAAATGCATCCATCCAGTCTTCACTTCTCTCCATCCTTCCTCCCTCATCCTTACTTCTGTGATTAAAGCATGCCATTAAGACCGTCTGTACCGTCTCCTGATTGGTTAGAGAAAAGAAGAACCAGCCAGTGAGATATGCTTTCGTGTCCAATCCTACTTTTTTTCTTGTTGTCTGTCTACTCATTATGCACCAGTGTACTTTCTCTTTATTCAGCGTGTGGGTCAGTACCTTCTCTTCTTTCTGTCTCATTGCACTTTAATCTCATTTCTGTACTATTCTCATCTATCTTGCTGTTTTGATATCACACATCCCCCTTTTCCCAACCACCTAAACTAATCATTAAAATTCAGCACCCTCCCTCCCTCTGCCTACTTTTCTGTCCTCGCCACCCTTTGTCTGTCTGGTCCACCTCATTTAGCACACTCTACCCTCCCTCTGAGCTGCGACCCATTTTTCTCACACAAACACAGAATTTGACCGGTGGAGGTGCAGGGACAAGGGCACCATGTCTGTGTGTACTGCATCTGTATTGTAGGGACCACTGAGGGAAAGATGACTCATAACCAGCCAACCAGAAAAGGACAAAGACAACGGGATGCATAAGGTGGTGAAATCTCAGAATTCAGACAAAATATGTTGGCTGCTGAGGGGAAAAAAGGGAGACGAAAGAAAGGAGCATGACACAGCATTTCCCTTCTGCCAACGCCACCTCTGAAGTCAAGTACTGACACTATGCCAAACAAACAATGACTCTCCTTTTCACTGTAATATGTCAACAGTCTCAGAGGAGTGTTTGGACTGAGTGTGAGTTCAGTCACTTGATGCTATCCTTTATATGGACTTGAGGTTTGAGGAGCACAGTTGAGCTACTGTTCACCTTTCCAACAGTATTGAAAATCACACAATTCACTGGGGCCACATCATGACTGGCCTGTTTATTTGGTTTAAAGACAGGCCGTCTTCTAAAGCTGTTAGATAATTTTATCTTTATTCATTGTTCGTTTCAGACTAGTATATCGATTCTTTGGATTGCCTCAGGTTGTGTATATACTGTAAATTTGTTGGCGAGTGAATGAACCGACTGACTCTGTCCTTACATTTCCTGCCCACTTTGCCACTCCCCCCTCCTTCGTCTGCCCTTCTTCTTTCTCTCGCCTATTCATACCTCCCTCTAGGTTTCTCTCCCTCTGTTCCACCCTCTTTCTCCACAGTATTTTTCCACTGCAGTAGGATGATTGGCTGGAGGCCAGACAGACTATCCAATTAGGTAAGGTTTTCTCTTCTTTCCCGCCTCTTCGTAAATAAAATGAATCAAATACGTTAGAGCATTATACACTTTAACATGCACAACACTAGTGAAACAGTCCGTGGTCAAACTCTTCAGTTTGACGAGTTATATACTTGTCAGTTTGTTCCTCCCATCCTGTGCAGTGTACCTGCTGCTTTCTCTCTTTTTATAGTCTCATCACAGAGCCAATGCCACTTTGCTTCCATAGACTAGTCAGTTAAATGTCCAACATCATTACTTCACCGGTAAGACACAAACACACAACCACCGCCGGCTGCGTGTCCTGCTGACAGCAACAGACACACAAGAAGTCCACTGTTTCATCTGTGGCAATGATAGCAGAATGTATAAAGAACTGATAGCATTATGTATTCCTATGACCAAATACACACATAGAGAGCCAGATTAATTAAAATCGATAAAATAAAGATGGGATATTTAGTGACTTACTGCAAAGACTTGTTCAAATACACACACATACACACCAGCCATCATGAATTAGTAAAACATGTGCTGTATCAAACTGCAGAGGATTCAATAAGACATGTGACTACTCTGCACACACACACACACACAACTGACGCAGGCAGATGACGGATATCTTTTCTCAGGCCCTGGTCCTGTCCTCCTGTCCTGGTCTCTTCTCCTCTCTGAAGGTAACATGCTACAGTACACGTTTATCCTGTGTGCGCCACCTTTCATGCATGATGCTAGCTGTGCAAACACACGTACTCTTGAATAAATGTGAATTATTTTAAAAACAAGTCAAAACTGCTTTGTCACACACATATGGGTTTATGTTTCCCAGTTGCATACTTCTTTCCTCAGTGAAGGGTTTTTTGGTTTTTTTTAACTGACGACGGCACAGAGTGCTGAGTCACTCTGGAGTTACTTCCGTCTCACACACATCCTGGACAAGATGGCTGTTTGATAAGTCATCTGCAGAGCATAACTCATACTAAACTCAGCCTAGAAACAACCACACTACCACCAGCTGGAAAATATGAGTTTATCTACAGTTTTTTTCTGATTTGATAAAAAAAAGCCTATGCACTTCTTACAACAAGCACATGGAGACCATAGAGACCTACTGTATGG
Source organism: Pampus argenteus (assembly GCA_036937835.1). Lineage (NCBI taxonomy): Eukaryota > Metazoa > Chordata > Actinopteri > Scombriformes > Stromateidae > Pampus > Pampus argenteus. Next base: position 9,588,301 of record CM072865.1, on the reverse strand, counting down.
CTTCACTTACATCACGTGTGTGTTGTCATTATGTTCTTAATAACATGGCTGTGGTCCTTGTTAGGCTGGAAGAACATGTCCTGTGTGTTGCTGGTGGTGCTCGAGCTGGTACACTCCTTGCTCAGCAAAGGGCAACATGACGGTCACACGGCTGCTGATATTTACATGTCAGATATTTAGCTGACACCCTGATCTGCAGCACTTCAGAGTGAGCACAACAACAAAGCGGATGTCACAGTAATTATGTGTGACATGACATGCAACTATTAGGCCTTATATAATAATATGATAATAATAATAACAATAATAATATATTGCAGAACAGGTAAGAAGACTTAAATATATGACTTAAAAAAGTCATATAGATCTGAAAGAAGTTACATTCAGTCATAAATCATACTAATTAGAAATATTGTAAAATCATTATCTGCTGATGCATGGCACATAGCTGCTAATTTTCTCAAAAAAAAATAAAAAATAAATAACCCATCAACACAAGGCCTGAAAAGCCTGGTAACATATACAGCTTTGACTACAATACTAAGCACCCCCATGGCAGCTCTAGGCCCATTATTAATTACCTTCAGTCATTCACAACCTGATCTATAGATCCAGTAGATCCAGTATGGATAAAACATTTGAAGCTGATAAGTTGTTTGAGTATAAAGATTAGCAGCTGGTCAGCAGCATCACTTTAGCAGCTCTGGGCCTGCTGTGACCTTCTTCAGCTGGAGTGTTGACCTTCAACGTTGAGTCAAGGCCAGACATGACTGCATCATCTGTCTGCACCACATCTACCTTACATGAATGAAAGTAACTTCAAGCAATCAGCGACATCTACTTACAGCATTATGCACTGAATTATAACCACTATTATTATGCTGATACTGCTTTAAAAAAACATAAAAAGGAACATTAGCATTTCCAACATTTGCACAATAGCACTAAATTGAGAGATGAACCTTAACAGTGTCGTTATTTTTATATTAAAATATCGCAGGCCTCTTCTCAAACCGCATCAACAGGTCTGTCGAGTCGAACTGCGGCAGAATAATGCGCCACTATTCTGCCTCTCTGCCCTATCACAGGAGCACTTTTACTTCTCCTACTTTCATCTTTCGACACTGAACGTTATTCATTTGTCCCGTTTTGATTCTTACAACATTATGGCCTCCGCTTCCTGTCATTGCAAGAGTACACAATCATCTCTGAAGTCCAATGGCGCAACGACTGCTGGTTTCATCACGAAGAGCCAGGGAGACACGTAGCTGCACCTCCGGCTCACACACCGGCGTCATTACAGCTCGCTGCACTCGCTTTCACTGTCACATCGTTTTCAGTTCAGCTTCTGCCTGGATAGTTTATTGCTATTGAGTATGAGTATGAGTATTTTGCTGTGATGAACGCGGCAGTATATTTGATTGCATTTGGTTAACTTACATAACATGGAGACTAATCCACTTCCGCAAAGATGCAGCTTTGGGAGTTGCCAATGTCACGTTACCCGCTTAGTGAGATAATATAGCTTCAGATGAATGAAATCTAAATTATGAATGGATCACAAATCATATTTCATTGCAAAAGGCACCATTCAGAGCCTTTGGTGGGTTTGGTGTAAATGCAACGACATTATAAACCCAGCAGCCTCTCTCTCTCTCTAGACTGCACGGACATGGCCGCATCCCCTCCCATCCTCGCTTCTCTCTTCATTTTCCGAAGCATTAAAGCATGCATCCAGTGAAATAGGATGTCTTAATTATCCCAACTGCCAATTACTTTAACGTTACCCTGTCACCATCTTGTCTGTCTCTAGTATTCTTTAGTATTCGCCTCTTTAAACGGGGCAAGTTACTTGGGCCTATTAAGATAAAGCTATATGTACAAACCGTACACAGGATACAGTTACAGCCTTTATTAATATCAGTCTGAGTTTTACAAAAAATCGACGAAATTAACGCCAAAGATAAAAATGTGTCATTTAAAGAAGCTAACTTATGATAGGCCGACACTGAAGCGCTGACGAATAAGCTAACGTTTGAAACCGTAGTGAAGGCTCTGTAACGCTGTACCGTGTGTGTAATTGTGCGGAATTTCGATATTTTTGGCAAATGTGTGTACCATGGCCTCTATAAAGGCCACGACACACTGAAGGGTAAATCAGGCTTACAGCTTACCTGACGGTGATGCTTCTTCAGTCAGTGTGCGCAATCCACAGTGCAGCCTGTCGCTTTTATACAAGACACGTGCCTCGGGAGCCTGGTCGCCCTGGTGATGTGACGTCACGTCATCCTTCGCTAAAAGGTCCATTCGAGAACGAGGGACTGATCACGCTCTCTCAGCGGCTGCCATAGAAACCAGAGACCCTGCACAGGACTAGTCAACATCTTAGCCACAATTCGTACTCGGATAATAGAGTTTAGGGTTGTGTTGAGGGTAAAAACATAAAACCAACAGTAAAGAAAGAAAGACAGGTGAGAGAGAGAGAGAGAGAGAAAGAGAGAGAGAGAGAGACAGAGAGAGAGAGAGAGAGAGAGACAGAGAGAGAGAGAGAGAGTACAGAGTTTTGTCTCATTCCCACCATGTAGAGAGCTAGACATGTAAATGTTATATACATATACTGGGTGGACATAGCTTGAGACATATTACTTGACAGAGACATACAACTGCAGTAGCACTTTTAATAATCAAAATAACACCGTGTTTATGCCATTAGTAGGCCGGTCACTCTGTGCATGTGGCAAGGTTACAAAAGACTGCAAATGTTTTATAACCAGGCCTACATTGTGCATTGATCTGTAAAGAACTGCATTCAATCTCAGTGTGTGTGTGTGTGTGTGTGTGTGTTCCTATATGGATGCAGCACTGTTATGTAAGATGTCATAAAACTAACATGTCACGTTCCCATGGAGACACGCTGTTCTATGTCCTTGCTGATGAGTTGGATGCTTGTGTGGTAATATTCTATTCTATTCTATTCTATTCTATTGTTTTCGGTTGTTTTCGGTTCTATTCTATTCTATTCTATTCTATTCTATTCGTTTCTATTCGTTTCTATTCTTTTCTTTTTATCCTGTATATATTTGCGCCTCTTTCCTCTTTTTTTGCTCTCCTCTCCTCGTGTCACAGCACGTGTCAGACACAGAACGAGGCTACGTGAGGCAGGATGCGTACTGTAGTGTAACGTGGGAAATCCCTGCAGTGCAGCGCAAGTAGGGAGGGGACGCTCGTTGGCCAACATGCTATTTCGTCATCATGGTGTGATTTCCGTATTTTTGGTATGGATGGATTAAAAAAAATAAGAGTCGGTTATTGTGTACAAAATTGCATAATCTATCTATCTATCTATCTATCTATCTATCTATCTATCTATCTATCTATCTATCTATCTATCTATCTATCTATCTATCTATCTATCTATCTATCTATCTATCTATCTATCTATCTATCTATCTATCTAAACTTATGTCTGATGTATGAAGGCTCCACTGGAACATTCATCACAAGAGCTAAACCTATTTAAAAGAAGAAGTTAAACTATAGCGCCATCTCCTGGACAGACCCTCATCCTGCACAGATTGCTGTGAAATCAGTGCTCAGTTCTCTTTTCTAAAGGGAATTTGTGCTGAATGTCAAATCAAGATAAATAGGCTCTGAACAGTTGTAGGGTACATGATTGTTTTAAAAGCAGTTTAAGGCAACAGATAAACAGTGTGCATGTGAAAAAATGACAAGAGGGTGTGTGTAGATTTTTGAGGAGGATGTGGTTTAGCATTACACTGCCAAAAAAGTTGTCTGTAATTTGCCACATTTCCTCAAATGCAAATCATGAGTGTCTTTCATTACAACAAGCTCCCACCGCATCGTCACTCCCTCCTTTCTGATAACATCATCAGGGTCATTTTCTCTCTGACACTCTGAGTCTCTGAAATGAGTAAAGTGACCTGTATGTGTATATTTAGTGTAGTGCCCCCTGAAGTCAGAAATAACATTTTCTCCACATGCAATGTCTCCTCTGTTCAACAGGGGGCGGACTTGTCTTTAATATAGTATGAGTTGGTAGCAGCTGAGGTTTATATTCACTTTGCGTTGAATCTCATATATATTAATAAATGTCTAGGACACCTGAGAACAGGTCTTTGAAACAATAGATATTAAAGCACAAAACTGTGAAGGTAGCAAGTTTATCAAATAATCTCTGTAACTGTAAATAATTGATCAGTTTTGATGTAAGGCAGAATTTCAGAAATAATTAGAGATAGCTCTCATATATACACCGTGTGCATACATGTCATATGTGTGTTACTAGGGCTATGCTGATGAGGATTTGGGTTGTTACATAACAAGAACAAAGCTTAGAAAAATTGTGTACTACTGTAATAAAATTATTTTGAATTATTTAATAACTTTATAATGGAATCTAAGAAACTAATAATAGATAATAATACTGCAGACTTTCTAAAAATTTGGAGACATTTTTACTTCACCACACATATTGCAAACTACAGCAGGAAATCCTTTGAACACATAGATACGCGCGCACACACACACACACACACACACACACACACACGCACACACGTTACAGAAGCAACCACGATCTCTACAGTAAGAGACAAATTGTGCTCTGGATTTCCTTTCTGTGAAATAGCCTCTACACACACATTACATTACAGCATGCAATGGGGAGTTACCAGGAAATATGAAAAGTAAAATAATCACTGTTTGCAAATGACATTCATTGAGTTGACTTTTCTTGAATATTTTTCATTATTTCTTTCCTCCACACATGTCTTGGAAACGGACAGCACCTGTGTAGCAGTACAAAGTATTTATTGATATTTAAACTTCCTTGTGTAAACTGTCAGATGATACGAGCCACTAGCCCAATGACAAATCTTTCACATTCACCTCCTACCACCACTTAACAGGAAATTTAGGTCTGAGCAGAGGTGTGTGGGTGTGTGTATATGTGCATGTGCAGATGTGAACATATGAGAATTCAGGCTTTCCCCGCATACACAACACTGGAAAAACAAACCATTTGTCATTATAATTCAGACTTTTGAAATAATTTCCACATGTTCCCGTTATGTCAAGGTTTTAATAGGCAAAGCATTATGCCTAATTTTCACGTTTACATTACTCCGTGCGCATATGATTATATCTCGTATAGTTTTTCTTCACATTCTCAACCCCCTGGAAGTGATTTAAGGCATCCCTAATGCTGTGAGCTTGAACAGTTCAACACACCAAGCCCATGGTACCATTAAAACAACCTTCTGACCCCCTCAGGCAGAGAGAGAGAGAGAGCCGGCCCTCTCTGATAATATTTTCATAGGCTGTGAATTATAAGTGTTTAAAGGGGCACTAATCGTGGAGTTACACTCATGCCAAGAGCTGCTTAGCATCAGTAAACCACAAAGTCTGGATAAAGGGGTTAGAAGGCCAGGATTTAACCAAAGTTAAAACATTCATTATAACAATTATTTTTTATAGCATATCTGTTTAAGAGAGTATACAGTGGAAAAAATACAAAGGAAGAACTCGGGATGAAATATTGAAAGGCCATCTTTAGTCGTATTCAAACCCTTGACACTACTTATACGTAGTGTGTGCCTGGAGCTGCTGAATACCCAGAATGTTCCAAACTTTCTGGCAAAGCCTAAAATTGGTGAAAGGTAGGTAACGGTAGCCAAAAAAAGTGAGAGAGACTCCTTGAAGGTAGAAGGGCCCTGGATTGAATCCCTGGATAAATACCTTCCAGTGAATTATTCTCCTGTTTACATGGCTAACATCGAGATTCTCCTCAGGACAGTGTTTTACCTCCAGTGGAGCTGCACACTGGCCAACAAGAAAAGTCCCTGAAATGTGCAGTTCCTAAAGAAAAAAAAAAATGCATTTGATACATAGGAAAAAAAAAAAAATGCTGACTTGTGCATTTGTGTTTTTATTGATGAGTAAATGACTTAAATTAAGCAATCAAGCTGTCAAACTTAAATGATAAAAAATATTGGCATACTGTATAATTCTTCCCATCATGATTACACAGTGAGCTCAGTGTTCGATTGATCAACTAACCTGTCCTTTCCAATACCTGCCTATCTATCAGCTGTATATATCTCCTCCACTTCCTTTCCAGCCTCTCTCATTCAGCTGTGTTTTCTTTGGCCTGGCATTGAGGGACTGAAAGTGTCACTTCATCACAGCGGAGTTTTGTTGACCTTGGAGGTTGCAGAAGGATGTCTGTTAATCTTATCTGAAATGCTCAACCTGGATCTGGCAGTTTCCTACAAACACTGTTGGCTCTGAAACGACTCTGTGAAGTCCGTCTTTAAGCGTTGTCTTTCTGAGAGGTAGAGTGCCTGTAATGACTCTACAGTCAGCCTCAGTGATGTGTGAGACCGCGCCAGTTTCAAACCTTTTCCCGACTTTGGCTGAGTTTTTTACTGTGGAAGCAAACAAGGTATTGTGCAATAAAGTTGTTCTCAAATTACACTGTATTTGATATTCTGGCATTTGGATAAAAAAAACTGTTGGTCGGAAAAAAAAAATCTAACACCACAACAGGAATTACTTTGAGTCATTGTTCATCATATTGTATTACTAAATAATGCTGAAATTATTGGTATTATCATTATGTAACAGTTATGTAAGAACATTGTACAAGTGTAACATTGTACAAGAGCAGAAAGTGGTTATATAAATTGATTTATATGGAATTAGAAGATTCTAGCTGAAATAAAGTTGGGTTGCAGAATTGCAACATACCAGCAGTGTTTCATCTCTTGTAATTTTCCTGTCTGTTGCTTCCTGTTTCTATATTTTCTCGTCTTCTTTTTTCTCCATCCTTTCATTTCACTTTCTGTCTGTTTTAACTTCCCTTTCTGTCTGTCCGTTGATATTCAGACAATCTCGAGTCAACAAGGTCAGCAGGAGTTCACCTCTTTGTAAAGATTTGCCTGTGACATAAAAGATCAGTCAGTGTGTGTGTGCATATGAAAGATGCTTTGCGTATGTGTGTGCGTGCACAAGAATCAACTAGTTTTCCAGTTGGGAAGGAGGTAATCTGCATGCATGGTTTATGTTTTTCTTCTCCTTGTGTGTATGTGAGTGTTTTTAACCTCTTGATGTGGTTGACATATCAGAACAAGAGCAAAAGTTCGGTCAGCGGTTTAGTTGAACGTCGGTGTTAAGGTTTAAAGAATGAAGTAAGTCAGTGGAACGTCCTCACAAATGCATGTGTGCGCGTGTGTGTAAGACGTGGTATGGCAAGGGTAAGACGACATTCTTGAGAGTACAACGTGTCTCTTCTCCTTTGCTCACCTTCTGTCAAAAACATCAGGTGGGCCTCTGGAGGGATGAGCAAACTTTCTTGGAGGAACAGAGAGCGAGGTAGAGAGAGGGGCAGAGAGGGAGGAAGAAAGATGAGCATACTTTTAGAATAGATAATGACTCTGTTTCTGTGTTACAGCTAATTTTAGACTCAAAGTAACAAGTAGTTTACACACCTGAATGGAGTCAATTCAGCAAAAATGTCATTATAGTGCTGACTGAACCTAACACATTAGTAACAAGACTCGAACCTTGAATGTATATAGTAAAAAACTACTGAGTGGGCCTTTAAGGTAGTAAAACGCATTACGATAGGATCCTTCTGGCCTTCATACACCTAGAACTCATGTATGTTAACGGTTGTATTAAAAAAAATTCACTTTGAGGTTTCCCCACAAGAAGCCGTGATTTCCTAAAAATCACTTCCAGCACTCTCCTAAAATACTTAAGTTGTTATCCTTATGTATTTTCCTGTATCCTTAAAATATTGCATGCAATAACATGTTGCATATGGAATAGCAGCCTTGTCAGTGTTGGGAATAAAGTCAAATTTATTCTTGTAACATTTCCATAAAAGAAACCACCAGGAAGGAATGCTTTTTAAAGTGAGACCTTTGTACAAACCCGCTTCCTCTTCCAAAAAAAAAAAAAAGATCTTCGAAGAAATATTATAGCTTATAGAAAAAGATATATTGAATTTAGAATTTTAGTATAAAATATTGTAAAACCAAATTACATGTTACACACCAAATCTAGAGGCTACTTCTCTTGGGGCAAGAGCTGTATATGATGATAATGTTAAATATCGAAAATCACTTCTATAACATGGTTTTTTTTATGCTGTGTGAGTTTAATTGCAGCAGAACTGTTTTGAAATTAATTTTGATAGCATTAAAAATGTGAGAGTGTACTGCATGTGGATTTGGAGAAATCTTCAAATGAATTGCCGTCCCAATGATTTGCACATTGAATGACACATTGAAGGTCAATTGTGAAGGACAGAATGCAGCTATTTCAATCTTCGTCTTAGGGCTGATCTGAAAAGCATTTGTTTTTCTGATCTTAACCAGGAAGAACTACTGTATCTATGCATCGCATTGCTTTACATTTCTTAATGTACCCAGTTAACCCCAATGAAGCACATGCACACAATGAATAAACCATGAGATACTATGATGTTTAAACAGCTGCTAAGTCAAGTTCTTCCCCAGAATACCCAGCTATATATACAACTCCTGTCTTCTTTTTCCTCTCCTATATACTTTTTTTTGTCTGTCTTCTTCACATTTCTCTGCTCTGTATTTTGGCCTTTTCGCTTCTCTTCTTTCAATACTGAGATCCAGCATAACACATGTTAACACCTTGACTTCTCTCCCTGACCTCTACCACTCTTCTCCTCTTGCATCTTTGCATCAACACCCAGTCCTGCATACGACCTCTTTCCTTTGCTTCACTCCTCATCTGTCCCTCTCTCTCGTCACTATCACATCTGCCAGTTAGTGCAATCTAGGACTGTTAAGTGTATTAAACACATCGTCCGGCAGTTGGCCACCCATGAAACATATACTTTTCTTATGTCTTCCATTTTTTCTATCTCCTTATTATTATTTCTTAGTGTCACTTTTCCCTTTTCCACCTCTTCTTCTTCTCTTTCACTTAATTTTGTCACTGCCCGCTTGTCTCACACTTCATCTCTCAGTCTCTCTCAACGCTGGTTTCTGTATGTCTCTGAGTGCGCGTCTGTCTCTTTCTCCGTATGCTGATGTCATGTGTTTGGATTGGGCTGCTTTGCACTCTTTGACATGTATATGGAGCAAAACATGTAATAATATTTACCCAGACAACTCCTTTAATTGGTGGTTTGAACGTCCAAATACAATAATTCACACTTTTCAATTCCTGAGGAAGGGGACTGATGATTGTGCAAAGGAGCGACAGAATGAGACCTGGGTCTATCTGGGTCTTAGGTAGCGTTCAGTCCTTGAAGCAAAACCTTGAGATTCAATGACAGTATATTCATACATGCAAATTCACGATTAGCTGTAACCTGATTTACTTTACTTTCAAAAAAGAAACAGATTTTTTATGGGCGAATACAGCAGCATATCATATTTGTCATGGGTGCTCTTTTCTAGCCCATTTCGACACACACCTTCCTCCTCCATTAAAAGTCTCCAATCAGTCTTCTTTGAGGTTGAAAAGGTTAGCGTGTCAGGAATCACACTGTGATCCCCTGTACAGTATGTGTTGAGCTGTACCGTTGCAACTCCAATAACAAAAACTAATATTTAAAACTTTGAAAATGTTCTGCAAATGAATAAATTTGCAAATGTAATTAGCTAGAAACCAAAAAATATGATCGAGTCCTTGAGCTATTTTGTGGCAATTAGTGGACCCATAGGGCCCAAATAGACACTGTACACCTCTGACAGATGTAACCGCTAACGTAGCAAATTAGTATTTAAAGTTCAGATAACAGTAGAAATGTATTCCGTTTTCTTAATTAAGAAAGTGTTTTGTAATCGTATTTTTACTCATCCTGTGGTCATTACAATGTGTGTGTCAACAAGACAATACACAACTACATACTACTACATATACTACTATATATAGTAGTATACTACTATATATAGTAGTATACTACTATACCAAACCCCTGAATTTAATGTAAAACTTTCAGAAACCGATTAAGTAGCTTCATAATGACTTTCTAAACTTGGACTAATATTGTTCTGTCCCTCTTTTTGTTGTCTGTTTTCACATCCAAATGTTGCTATCTGCATATCTACAGTTTATTACTGACAGTGTCAGATTGAAAGACAGGACAGTGCAGTAACTGCGCATGAGCCAAGCTCGAACCTGTGTTGTTGCCAGCACACGACCTCAGCCTGCTGAGCTGCAGATCACCTTGTTAGTCTTGATTTCACATTCTGACCCAAACCTGGAAGTTCCATCTGTGTGATTCACTCCAAGGTTGACTGAAGGATCAGGTTGCCCCTCTGGCTTCCTGATGTGCGTGTGTGTGTGTGTGTGTGTGTGTATACACATGTGTAATTTTTGGTGCTTGTTCATGCATACATACTACATGTGCCTGCATGTGTGCACATGGCTTTGTGTTTGTACACGTGTATGGATATCTACTGTACGTGTGCGTGTGTGTTGGCGTGTGTGTTTGCTGAACGAGGGCCAGGTATGGGTTGAGGAGAAGGATTGATGGTCCTGGAGGGACTCGGCAGCTGGAACAGAGAACACCAGACAGACGGACGGACGGATGGAGAGAATCAGGGGAATAAATCAGAGACAAGAGGAGAAAAGTAAGGTGGCTGGAAGTGTGGAGAACGGGGAGAAAGGGAGAGACAGGAGAGACAGGAGAGGAGAAAAGAAGAGTGGAGAGGGGAGATGAAGGATCAAGGAGAGGAAAGGAGACATGAGGAGGAGGGGGATCATAAAAAAAGAAAAGATTTGTCCAGCCAAACAAACTGCAGATTCTTCAGAAATGATATGATGTAAGATTTCAATAATAGCTCAGTAGGCTGCAATGTGTGCCGTCATTCAGAAATGCCAGGAGACCATAGGAAATATCATATAATACTAATGTATCTGACCACAACCATTCTTGACTCTGCACAGACAGACAGACAGGCACACACATACACACAGGCGCACGCACACACACACACACACACACACACACACCTCATATTCATCTCTTCCTTACTTTCTCTCTCCCCTTCCTTTCTGTCGCTGTCTAACTCTTTCAACACACACACACACACACACACACACACAGACACACACACGCTATATGCCTCTCTCTCCTGACCACATCCCCTCCTCTCTCCTCTCCTCCCAACCTCAGGTCGTGTGGTAATGAGTGTGTGATGGAGCCTCGTGGCTACCAGACTGGCAGAGGTATTTTTAGCACTTCTGGTGGTTTCCATCACTAAATATGCTCCAACTTCATATTTCAAGATTGAAAGCAACCTCAAAGGGAGGAATGGATCGTTTGTTGCAGTTAGTTTAAGCTATTAGACGTTGCTCTTAAATGTAGTAGGGGAGATTCATGGACTGACGGGTTGGACGGTAATTGGTGATAACTAAAAATAATCACATGGCCTTGAAGAAGAAAATATGAAAACAATGGAGGTAGTAGAAGTTAAAAGTAGCAGAAACAGTTACTTTATCGCAGTTTGTGTGCATCCTTATGGAAAATAATGAGTGGAAACATCATCACATCCAATCAGTCAAAGGAAAGAGTTTTCTTCTACATGTCAGCCATTTTAATTTTAAGCAGATGCAATGTATTGTAGCAGTAACAGTAATTCAGTTGAGCCTGGCAAAAGGTGGCGACCAATTACCTGATGCTAAATACAATCAGCAGAGACACGTTTGATCAGACGTGACAAGAGCTAGGACATTATTTTGAATAGCATAGGGAGCAGCCTGATGTAGGTGTTGCTCAGGTCTCCTTGCTTGGTAGCAGCACCAAAAACAAACCAGGAGGGCTCCAGAGATCCTCCTGGTGGCACCTCTGCATGATGCTGGGTGTGGAGGTGTTGGTGTTAAACAACAAAGACAAAACAGTCATTAAAAGAATAACAGCAATAATCCAGACTGGCCTACGTTGAATAGTTCAGGTCAGGATCACTCAGGCAGCCTGGCTGCTTTGAAATCAGGACTCCATCAATATATATATGTCATCCAGGTTTTGTGTGTAGTGCGGTTGTACGCCATTGGTAAGAGACACGGCAAATCCAGACTTTATATCACGTATCAGCAGTTTCCCTGAAGTGATTTCTGACCCAACCGTACATGTGTGCTGCTTTTGTTTTTAGCAAAAATGCTGCCTCAACCACATTTTGTGCTGATAAAAAAAGCTTGTCATGCATTGCTCACTTTGTTTCCATAACGACCAGTCAGCTGGAGCAGTTGCCACTAAACAGTATATTTAACTCGCACACATTTAGCAGAAACTCCCTTAACACAGCCAATTTGTTCCCATAAGGGTCCCACTACAAACTTTCCTACCACTTATTTTTCCATTTTCATTCAGCTTGTTGTTGTCTTGAACGGTTAGCAGTCTGTGTTGTGAAACTTCACTGATAATCCTAAAAATACCCCTGCTAAATTCCCTCATTGAACAACAAAAACAAAAATAACAACATTAAAACTGCAGTTTCTTTCTTATTTTTTATTTTTATTTTTTTTGTGGCAAGTCTTGTTTTTGAAATAATATAAAAATATTATATTCCATAGTCATGGTTGGGCAAAAAAAAAAAAAAAAAAAATCCATTTGATTTGGGTTTTGAAAAATGTCAGCTTTGACTGGAAGGGACATGTGTGCTTGTTTTCTCATCCAACCTGCTTTTCTGCACTTGCTGTTAAAGGAAAAGTTTGACATTTTTACAAATATGTCTATTCACTTTCTTGTGATACTACTCTCATAACTGTGTGTTTCATGTGGAGTTAGCTTAGCTAAGCATAGCTTGTATAAAGACTGGAATTATGCTCTTGAATTAATAATGCATGTGAATTTATTTGTCATTTTTGACTTGAGACATTCACTCTCACACTCTGCTTTACACTTTTACATTTTCTTTTTTTGATTTCAAATAAACTGATGCTTACAGACAGTAAAAGCTGCATTTTGTGTGGCTGTAGTTGACATAGTTGGACCATCCACACACACACACACACACACACACACACACACACACACACACTACACACACAGTAGCAGGAACAATTCAAGGGTCTCCAAATTAAGAATGAATGGAGCTGTGTGGCACAACAACAGACAACAGATCTTGTCATGGCAACAGGATCAGTCACATGAGAGTAGATGATGTGAGTAAAGTTCTGTACAGCAGACGGAGATGTTTGGAATAAAGCTGCTCCATCAAATCTGTTGGGACTTTTTTTTATTTTACTGTTTAATAAATAAGAAAAATCAAATATCAAATATGGTTTTACTAAATTGGGGGGGGGGGAGTCATCAAAAATCTAAAAGTCAAGAGTCAACTTTATTGTGTTGTTATATACATTTTCTGAACCCAGATTAAGTATAACATAATCTATTTTATTACCATTTAAGAACAACTAGTTAACATGTTTGTCAAGAGGAAGAAATAGAAGATTCTGTAACATACAGCATCTAATTTATGCTGATCAAAATATAATCATTTGTTCTTCTAGCAAAAAGAAAGAGACGTATGAACTGATTGATGGCTCACAGCGGAGTGGAGATTGTATTCTTACTTTCATTTGAGAGCTTCCACTTTTTTTTTTTTTTTTTTTTACAAAGCGCTAAATCTTCTCCTTCTTTATTTCTGTTGGCAGGCTTGTCTCATTCTCCCTGAACATCTCTCCTCTCTCACAAGGAGGCTCATTGTCCGTAGAGGAGAAGGTTGGTTTATGGTCCATACAGAGACAAGTGGTAGAGGCACATTCCATAACTTATTGGGACCCGTAATCTCATCACTCCACTTCTGCCTCAATGTGTTTGCACTATTTGACTGCTGGGGTCAATTCACTTTAAATCCAGTCCATACAAAGTGTAAACAGAATCTGCTGTTTCTGTTCTCCACATGTTTTTACTGTATTCTCATATTTCCAAACATAATCACGTTGATGTACTAACAAGACAAAATTTGCAACTCCTGAACTGAGTTGTATTGTTCAATTTTTTACTGGAAGCATCTTTGAATTATTATGTGTTATGGCTCCTTGGTATCTCTTACTGTCTTGTCTTCTTTTGTCTTTTGAGTGTGAGTGTGTGCAGGAGTCCGTAGTCAGTTGGCCTTCTGGGAAATAGAGTTTGGAAGATTCTAATCCTTCAATTTAAACCACAGTTTCATTTTGGATGTGTCTGTGTGTGTGTGTGTGTGTGTGTGTGTGTGTGTGTGACTACATTAAATGTTTTATAGCCTACTATGATGAAAATAAAAGAATAAAGCCTTGTAAAATAAATGAAATCATATGTCAAGTAAATGCACACACCATGCTGGCAACTTCTCTACTTCATCCTGTGAGGTTGATATTGATGCAGTGCTGACATATACCAGAGCAAAAATGATTTCACAATATTAGAAATTCTTCAGAAGGTAAACATCCAGCAAGGATGCCATCAGTAATAGATTTTTTTTGTGTCCATATTGAACTGTATTTTTTTTTTTTTTTTACAAATGCTATAAAAGCTAAATAATAATAAATAATCATAATAATCATAATAAAATAATCAAGTTCTTCAGAGCTGTCTTATGTGGGCAGAGTAAAATATTGTAAAAAAACACTGATTTAATTTATTTGTTTTAATCTGTATGTTGTCAAACTAAAACTTAAAAAAAAAAACATTTTGTACCCTTGAAATCAACTAATGGCCTGATTAAATATGGTTTAATAATTTAGAAACCCAAACATTGTTTAATATGAACAACATTTGGGTTTTGAGTCATACTGTGTACTTGGATCCTATAAGTGAAGTCTGGCTTCATCACTTCATCGATTATTGAGGGCCTGGATCACGCAGCTAGTCTTGACCATGGAAGCTGACACGTCGTTTGAGTTTGATGGGACTTAACTGGGATGTTAAGTATTTTGGGAACTCTATCAATTGGATCACACAAAAAAAATGAAGATTTCATGACTCTACTTTATTTCATCAACCGATTTATTCCATATGAGTGATTGTTTTCATTTTCCTCTCATCCTCCAAGTACAACAGAGCCTTGGAATAATCAATCTGTGCTAACACAAAACTCTATGAAAATAACATTTTCTTTTATTGTCCATGCTTCTACAGTCAGGAAATGTTAGACATAACCCTGGCCCAGATTTTAATTATATGAGTACGCTTGTAAATTCGAATCTAGATCTGGGTTTGATATCATCCTAAATGACAGAAGTCTACCGTACTTCCTAAAGTTAGTTAAAATCTGGGCACATTCATCATATTGTGTTGTCTGAAATTTGGCTCAATAAATCACGGATAAGGACATTTGGAATTAAGCACTGTAACGTTTTTAATAGTGACTGCTCCAGGAAAGACGGTGGTATATATTTCATGCCACAATCCTCGCATCATTGTCATATTAAAGGTTCCTTATGAGAAAGTGGTACCCAGAATTACGACAGAGAAAAACATTCAAAGAGTCACTTACCCACTTTTTCTTTGCTATCAAATGATACATACATACACTCATATGGGTCTATGATGGATGTCCTTTCTTTTTTCAGCCAGAGTTGCTCTTCTATAGAGAAACACAGAGTGCCCTGACCTCCGCCCTGACCGCAAAACCTCACTGTAACTGCTCGTGGAAGTGGCAACAAATCCGTAGCACCCAAATTCCACAGGGCGTATCCTGCACTTCCAGCTCACTGCTGCTACTTTGGTATATCTTCATTCTCAGATACACTATGCATCATCTACTACATCCTCCCAGAACAACGTGAGCTTTGCAAAATAAACAGGCTGCTGAGGAATGGACATGAACACCAAGTCAGATCTTTGGCAGCGGCTGACGTTCTCCTGCAGGATTATAAATTGCTCATCGTCTTGAATTTCACAATGCCTGGGGTGTTGTGTTTTGGACTTTTGCTGTCGACTTTGGTGGATTACTGTAACATAAATTTAACCCTATGTTCTTTCCAATGTAGGAGATGCATACTGTGCTGCATTTGTGGACGTGCGTTTTTCACATTTGGTGATCTAGTGATATGACTGGAGTGCCTTTAGAGCCACAACTCTCACAGCTGTAGCACATTCGAACCAATTTTCCTTTGAATCAACTCTGAAACCAGATCCTGTACCAACCTGAACCTTTCTCACCCGTTGGCACAGTGTCTTGACCAAAACATATCCCCCCATTTTGCGTTCATGACATTAATCTCATTCTCAAGCAAGCACACAGATTTCTGGACCGGCTAAATAGCAAAAGGCTGGGCGTCAGGTTAACACACTGTACCCTTAAACCATTCTCTACACTTCACCAGTACGACAACGATTACACAGTAAGACACAAGACACAACTGAAACACACCTAAATTTCAAGTGTTTTCCATCCAGTATGATGACCAATACCATAGCAGATGAGGAAAACTCGAAATTCCTCAGTCACTCAGAATGTGCAGACTGTCCTGTATGTTAAATTTCCAACCACACATCTGTGACTGATGCCCTTTTTTCCATTTCAGCCACTGGCAGTGCACAATCCTGCTCATATTGTTTTAAAAAAAAAAAATGTCCAGGCCGAGATGCCCATAGCAATTCAGTTCTATACTTAAAGTTTTTTACACAAATAAACTCGGGGAGAAACTGGGACGCAGGCCTCATCTTAAGCTATACTGTATGGTACAGATCGATTGCAGATTTCACAGTTTGGTTTGTTTATACACTTCTTTTGCAATTAAGGTTTGTTATTTCCATCTTGTGTTAAGTATAGGCAATGAAAACAAGAGTTTAGTTATGTAGGTGACACAGCTATTTTATTTGTCTTGGCCTTCTGGAAGAAATGCATGAAGAATGTTCAAAGCAATATTCATGAAATATTGCATAGAGTTTGCCTGCATGCACATGTAGACTGAGCAAAAAGTGTATGGTCTAATGAGTCTAACACCAAATTCAAACATAAAGCATAGTTGTGGGAGCATTATCGCATATGGATTATGCACCGAGACTGTAATAAGGCTTGAAAAGCAAAATGAAAGCAGATTTGTGCTGGAGCATTCTGGAGAAAAACCTGTCACTGAGAATTGATCTTCCAACAGGGCACTGACCCCAAATACACAGCCAGGGAGCCCAACCTTCAGCTGAACCGAGAATGTAGACAAGGCCTTGACAATTTATCTTTGCTCATTTTCCCCATTTAGTGAGATGCAGATGGAGAAATTTAGTAAAGTAAGATTTGGCAAAAAATTGCAGTGTCCAGATGTGCACATTTGAGATTATTCAGTGTAGCTTTCACAGCTGTAATTGCTACCAAAGTGCCCTTCCAGTTTTCTTTTTGGTATTCAGACAGAAGAATATTTTTGGCTGAAGTGTTTATGCTACTGCCTTATTGTGCATCACAGTGTCTATAATAGCATATTCCAGTCATTTTGCTGTCAGGAAACCACAAATACAACTGTCACACTTTGTTCTTTATGCTTACCACGTGCAAGTCTTAAGGCTAAACAAAACTTAAGATATACCGTAGATCAGATGACTGTGTATAATGTGAATGAGGTCTGTCATAGAGACAAAGCCCCAGAAATGTATCACCTAACTGTAGTTTTACACAGCATTTTAACAAGCACAGCAGCTGATTTTAGAAAATAAATCAATAAATAACCTAAACAAAAAAAAAACCCTGTATGCTACCTGCCCAGCACCAAACAGCAGACACATTTAGCAGCTAACTGGTGGAGCACTTAATAGATAAAGAGTCATGATACTTTTGCTTAAGAGTGTGTGGAGAAAAAACAGAGCAACCCCAAAGGAAAGTGAACATTGGACTTATACATGTTACCCAAACTGTAATAAAAAAGGACAAAGCTGCCTTATTTTCAGGATATGTGATAACTCCCTGTGTTGATATACAGTAGGACCGATGGTCTAACTGCGCTGCACCATACAGTAGCTTCAACCAATGAGCTCTGTTTCCGTACATTGTGTTCTAGGTTTGTTGTCTCCCAGAAGTCTACTACAGTAAACATTGGTAATATCCTTTTTTTATTGGCTCTAGACCAGTACCAGTCGAAGGATACATACTTTACAAATCTGTGCACCCGGGGATTACATGTAGCCAAACGTAGACAGTGGTGAAGAGCAGGATTCATATGGAACATATTGTTGTTATGAGCAGTGGAAGCTGTCCAGCTGCCCACAGAGCAAGAAATGTACAGGATCATATGCTCAAAAACCACAGTGCTGTTACTCTCCAGCACAGCTAAACCAAGTCTCCTTCGCTCTTGCTCTCTCTCAGTCATACACACACACACACACACACACACATCAAATCTCTCAAATAAACAAATGGATGCACACAAGGACACCCAGCAGGCACACACATACAAATCACTCATACAAAACACACAGCACACTCACTCACATGCACACACAATTAATGCTGATATAAATCAACTGCCCAATTTTTTGTTGGCGAGGGAAACAATTTTTTCCGAAATTCCACAAAATGATCTGCTGTAATTTATAGTGTGTTTTCCACCGAGGGGAGCAATACCGGGTTCTGGGCTGTAAACGTTGCTCTGCCATGTTTATTTTCATTTCATTTTGTTCTGCCTCTACTAACACTTTACCTTGGTGATTTAAGGAGGCTGAGAGTGGTTTTGGAATCAAACCAGCTGGCAGTGTGTGAGTGTAGGTGTAAGTGTGTGTGTGTGTGTGTGTGTTAGCGAGTGTACATGTCCTCCAAAGCATTAAGCTATTGAATCCTTTTCTGTTCTACTTCTTCTTTGCTCCATTCTGTTTGTAATAAGACGGGATGTCACAGCGTCACCTGTTGTACACACCTGTCATCTCCAATGTTTAATCGAATAGTTGATTATAATCATACATCTTTTGCAGCTCCTACGAGGTTAATTCTATAAAGAGTAAACCTGTTGTTATGTCAATATCAGATCATTTTTGTTTACAGACGGTGATTCTGTTGTCTATCCTCTGTTGGATAAATGGTTTAGTCACAGAATTCCTAATATGTGCTGAAGAAATTGTACATACTATAGTGCGATTTGTTTGTTATCACATATAGCTGTGCGAAAGCTAATTATTTTATGTTTAAGTTTAAGAAAGGTACTGAATTGCCCCTGATGGCTATTCCATTGGTGTGAATGAGTATTGGATCCTCCTGACTGGCAGGCACCTTGCATGGCAGCCTCTGCCGTCAGTGTATGAATGTGTGTGTGAATGTTGTCATGAATTTTAAAGTGCTTTGAGAGGTGGTTAAGATGAGAAACACAGTCCATTTACCATATACTGCTGGATAGTTTCATTTGTACTTGGTTACTTTTCACCTTATGGTATTTAGAGGTTTGATGATCATTTACCAGATTTTTCCTCTGCTTCTGTGAACCAGCCAATGAAAAGCAACTCAGTTCATTTACTCACGTGAGGTAGGATACTTCTGCTTATACTGCACTGCATTTACAATATTTTTTAAAACAAAATATATGAAGTGATAAAATATGATGCATCATGATAGATTAAATTAAAATGATGCTAAAATTGACATTCAATGTTCACTATGGTAATTTTGTTTCACTCTGTCTGACAACTAAAAAAGAATAGCTGAGAAGTTTAAGATTCACGATGAGCAGTACGTGATGGCTGCTGACTGACCTGCAGTCCACTCAAATCCCTCCACCTTTAATTCAAAAGACTTTTTTTTCTGCACAGCAGGTAAAAGAAAGAGCTCATTAATCTTACACACACTGTATGTTGCCAGCTGCCACTCACTCAGTCGGTAAGTGGCGCTCATCAGTCAGTCAGTCAATCCCTCATTCTGTCAGCTGTGTTAGCCGGCTTGTCAGCACCCAACTAGCCAATCAGCTAGTCAGGTAACAAAACAACTGAGAAAAAAAAAAGAGCCAGCCAACAGCCAAATGGCCAGTCACTCACATCACATCCCATCATGCAGGTTAAGACTATTTTTCCTTTAAGGAAGTCTGATTAAGCATGAAATAGAAAGCGAGAGAAACGTCTGCATGAACCATGTCTACAGCGTATATGCACGCGAGGATGTGTGTGTGTGCGAGGGTTTAAGGGGAAGATATGTATCTGTGTGTGCAGGCACATCCCGGAGTTATTTTCTGTAATACCCCCAGTTTCATTTCAGGTTTGGTTTGGGTCCAGGTGGTTGGCTTTAATGTAGTCCAGATGGGAGACGCAGAGCGGAGAGTGGCCAGATTTTTCCAGAGTTTCGGTTGAACCAGGGCTTTGCTAATAAAAGCAGAGGAGATTTTCACAGTTCCGCAGACAAAACCTCGCATTTTAATTCTCCAGGGGGAACGGAGAGCGAGCGAGACCGCAATGTTATACTTTGTTTTTATTAAAGGGGATGATTGACAGCTTGGAGGGAATTTTCCAGCATTAAACCAGGGGTCTTATTGGAGAGGACAGAGCAGAGAGCACAGGGACCTGGCGAAGCAAAGCACCGCTCTGGCAAGCTGCTACTGACTGAAGGCTTGGCTTCTCCTCTAATAGTCTCTTTCTTAGCATCTCCTTTCTCTCAGCCTATAGTTGAGGAGTGGATTGTTGCAGTCTGTACCTGCTCCTCCTACTCCTTACCCCACCCAATCTCCTCTCCCCTGCTCTCCTCTCCTTACACAAAGTGATAGTTTTCTTAATCTGGGTTTCATATGCAAGCATACACAACACTATTACAAATAGGATCCAAAGTTAGGTCCCTTATTCACTTTTGTGTCATTGTGTTAGTTAATTCTCCTCTTCTTAATTTCAACTTCTTTTTCTTTTTGATGTCTTGTCTTCTGCCTAATAACTGTGTTTGAGGTACTCAGAGTTTTTCACTCTGGAGAGGGCAGCACGTGTTCATAGTTGGATCTATACACGCCTGCTTAGAGGCTAATAAAACCTAGAGTGCCTCCTGATTCACACAGCCTGTAAAAGGATGAAACACTGGCAGCCCTGTGTGAGTGCAGGCCTATATACATGTGTGTGTTCACCTTAGGGTGTGTCTCAACCTCTATCTCTATCTCTATCTCAATATCCATCTATCGCCAGACCATATCAAGTAGAAAAGCCTGTGTAGGTCACCCTGTGTTTCTCGTGGTTGACAACTTAATGCAGGAATGGAGGAAAAGCTCCGGATCACCTGCTGCACAGTTACCAGATATTCTGTTTTCTTTTGGTTGCTAAGATTTCATACGTCTCTGTTGATTGTCAGCTGGCGGTCACTGAGCCTGTACTCGGTTAAGGTCTGGCTCTGTTTTCGATCCCAGACAGCTCAGAGCCGTAATGTGAAATGTAAAACTCTTTAGCACTATGTAATATTCCCATGTATGCAAAATGTGAAATTAATTTTACTCAACAGTCAAAATGGCTTCAAAAACTGTTTATATTAATATTTCAGTCTTGATAATGTTTGGAAAGTACTGTTGATCAATTATGGATCAATTACTCTTGTGCAGCTGCACCAGTGCTGTCTCTGGTTTGGCTCAGGGTGAGAACTGGTGCCCTTTGGTTCTCCGTATGCGTACTATGCTTAACATATGAAACCATGTCCAGATTGCACATGTGAAACTATAGCAACGGCACAGCAGCCTGTGTCAACATCATTATGAAAATTAACATTTAAGCAATTCATCATTATTATATAAATCATTAATATCATGAAGGGATTAGTCCTTATTTTTTTGGTCTCTACCCACCAGTAATGTATTCTCTTTATTCTCTTACTTTCAACTTTCTGAGTGTTTGTTTAATGTGTGTTTGTGTGTTTGATTAATCCAATGCACCCTTTTGATAATAGAGGTGATGAAAAAATCATGACCCTCTTTACAATATTTCCGCAGATACATTTTATATATACCCAGAAAAACACCAACAAATGCATGTAGATCAGAATTAGGCAGATAATCCTAATTGATAATCAACATTCAAAAGAGAGCGATCAAAACTTTTAATCACATTAAATCCAGCCCTATAGACACTCTCCATTCCCTACAAACCTACAAAGATCTTAGTCCAGAAAAGAGTCCCCTATGGCAGCTGGTGCTGAGACTCGCTGCCCTTCTCAGACACACTCTGATCAGTCTCACAACAACACTGCTCCAGACACCACTCAGAGTAGAAACCTATTTTGAGTACTGGAAAGAAGAAACTAAAAGACAAAGTAGATTATAGTTGTGTTATCTGGCCCTAAAAAGAGATTATGAACTGGCAGAATATCTCTCGACTGTCATTAGATAGAAAGCAAAAGACAGATCCTAACCAAGCACAGGCTCAGTGAGCACAAACACAAAAATATTAAGAAAAGGACAACACACAAAAATCATGAAAAAGAAAGACAAGATTATGTGGGTCACTGTTCAACAGTTGAGGTTGAGACAGAGATACACTACCTCCTACAATGTGAATATTCAGTGAAATAAGGAACATTTATTTAAGTTCAACTCTAATCTATCTTAATTTCAGATTCGGTAAAACTGGACAGCCGTCTCCATCGACGTACATAGTACAGCAGAACATGAACTGAACATGAACTGAACGTGACTTTTTTGGGTGACCAAAATGTTACAATTAACTTTCATGCACTCAAAACACACTGTAATAGTGTAAAACAGCAACTTGTCGATCACTATTATGACTGATTAAGTCAAATGCTAAAAAAATCTGTGCTTCAAGTCTCTCAAATGTGACAATAATACATATGTTTAATCAATCAGTTGTTGTTATAGGTTATAGCACACCAGTTAGGGTATACTTTCCATAAAGACATTAAGCCTGAATCCAGACAGCCACTGCGAGCAACCAGTGAGAATTCTTATTAAAGAAAAGTGGTGGAAAATCAGAGGAATAACAATAGAGGAGCACAATGGGAAAACAATCATTGGCTGGAGAGAGAAGAGAGTCAGATCAGTTTCGTTACCTGGCCAGATCACCCATAACCACAAGCTTCACTGCAAGTGCAACTGGCCTTTTTAAAGCCAGGATATGACCACTCTGCAAAGCTCCCAACCGTTCAGATGATGAGATATTCTGGTGTTCTGAGCCACAAAGTTATTTCTCCTCGTTATTTTTGTAATGTAAAAGTACTTCTAGTGCTGTCCAGCCCAGTGTTCTGCTGTCATGTTGCTGTTTTTAACTGTCACATAAAGTCATATAGGCTTCGATGGTGGTATCCTCATCGGGAGGAAATGTCTTTTTAACAACCAATTAAAGGTGATCCAGGCTGCAAGCTAACAAGAGGAATGTTTGCACAGAGGAGCTGTCATAGAGAGAGGGGGGAAAAAGATTCATTTCATCGAGGGAAAGACAAGACAGAGATAGAGAGAGGGGAGAGGGAGGAGGAGGAGGAAAGCACGAGAGGTTGATGGAGAGCTGAACGAGGTAGAGTCCAGGATTTGGCACTTTCACAGGTGTGCACAACAGGGGGTTTGAAGAGGAAGGAGTTTGTGTGTTCCTGCGTATGTGTGTGTCACAGTGTGTGCATGAGTGTGCGGAGCTGCCAAACTGGCCACCTGTCTTTCCCTCGTTGTAGTTTTAGTGTTTCCTTTCATCCGGCCCTCAGCAGCACAGCTCCCACTTGGAGCAGTTAGCCTCCTGCCGTGTGTGACTCTGTATGCATGTGTGTGTGTGTGTGTGTGTGTTTGTGCGTTTGCGTAGCTCAGATCCCAGTTGGGTTAGAAAGACTAATGTTCCTAAAGGTGCATTTCCCTCTTTCCTGCACTTTTTATATCTTTGTTCTTTTTGTTTTATTGAGACAGTTCGAGTGGAGGCAGGAAGTTGGCCAACAGGCCTTTAGAGCAGCAGAGGACACCAGAGGAAACTTCTGCTCCAATGTCAACAGGAGGTCATTCTTCAGGAAAAGCACTGCTACCTATCCATCTTTAATTAATAGACCTTATTCAGCTGGGTACCATCTAAGCGCAAAAACATGGATGAGTTGGAAAAAAAACAGGAAGTGCTCCTGTCTCCTCCACTGATTCTCATGTTATGACAGTTGAAAAATATAGAAATGACTCACTAGTTCTTTTGAGAGTAAGTCCAAGAGCCTGTCTGGTGTCACAAGCTGCATTGCTAAAAGCCTATTTGAGGGTGACAAGTTTCCTACTCAGCATACTCACCAGCTACTGAGTCAGTATAGTGGAGATGTGAGTCAGGAGTTACTGTAATGTTTAATATTTAGACACAAGCAACTTCTTTTCAAGTGTGCAGCTTTTTCAGTTTATTCTGCACTGAAATTACGTCGCAGCACGTAAAGAATAAACATGTGCTGAACCAAAATGTAATTATGAATTATGAATGGTGTAACGATGAACCCTTCGTTATTAGTGCCGGACGGCTTTGGCCTTTAAATATTGCACACTTTTAAACAAACAACTTAATGATGCTCTTTAATAATGGCACTATTGTTTCACAACATTGTTTCACATACAGTAACTGAGAAACAACGTAAATATTAAATTCTGTTGAGTGTTGAGAATCAATATCTTTGTGTTACCATATAAAGTGTGTGATAGTATATTAAGGAGGCGGATTATGTTTAAGTTACGTAAAGAAACCATCCCCTGTTCTGACCTATGTCTCCTTCAGGGTGTCTGAAAAGAGTCCCGTCAGTACGAACACCAGCATAACCATTCTGGGAGAGACCAAGTGATAGGGGTTTGGTAGTTGGTGTATTTATTTACATGTATTTATTTATTATAGTTATCTTTATGTGTTTATTCTGTGGGGTGGATAACACTAGTAGACTATATGTCGTATAAAATGTCATATAATACAATCAAGTTTGTTTCTCTCATAATTGTTTTTTTTTATTATTATTTTAAAATGTGAACAAATTACAATTTGTCAAAACTAAATACAGAAGAAGAAGAAGAAAGAAATGTGGCAGGCTGATTAAAAAGCAACGCTTTGGTGAGAGCTCTGTTCTAGAAATGTCAGCTAGGATATTGAAAAGTATGCCTCTCACCTTCTGCTGTCTCTTCCAGTCATGCCAAGCAGGTTGTCGTGCTCCACTCCACCTGACCACTAACCACCTAGAATTTATTGCCATAATCACATAATGCTATTACAGTAATATGAAAGGCTCAATGAAGTTGTATGAGGGCACGTTAACATAATGTTGGGATCTAGTTTGTGCACAATGTTTTAAATTACACACAGTTTGTGCAGAAGCTCCAGCTGCTACAGAGTGACAGCTGGAGTGAACGTGGATATGAGAGGACATATTTTCGATTTAATCTAAATATTGTTTTAAATTGATCTAAATCGCTGCTTCCTGCTCAACACCAAGCCGTCTGCTACCTTCTAAGACTCTGCAAATACCCGGATGAAAGCTGCACTGCTTTTTTGGCTTCTTTGCGCTTTTTATGACTTCAGCTATCAGTAGTCATATGCCAAATTTCCATGGGGGCATCTTTGTCAAAGACCATTATATTGATAATGTCAGGTTTAAACAACCTAAAATATCAAACTCACAGACACAAAGAGGAGAGAAGACAACAGAGTTAAGTTTTACTTGCAAGGAGAGCAACAGGAGACGTGCACAGTCTGCAGAATCTCCTATCTACTCTGATTTCGTCTCCTGCCCTCTTGCTTTTTATTTAGGATGTCCCTAATACATGTTGTTTCTAAAGGGGAGGGGCATAGGTCAGGCACAGGTCAGTAACAACGTAATGGTTTTATTGCTTTGTTTCAGGCAGGCACAATTTCCTTGACCAATAAACAACGTCTGTTTTCTTCTACACTTTAACTGTTTTGTTTTACTTTCCAATATGGTATGGTGATTAACTCTACAACTCATTAACTCTACAAAAGGAGCCAGTCCCATCAGTCACATGATGGTGGGAAGTTCACACCAACAGCTGCAAACGTCAATCTGGAAGAGAACTTAGTGTAGAACGAAACACAAACTTACAGATTATAGTATGTAGTACAAAGAATAAAAGAGTGGTGATATATAAAGAATGCAAAAGAGTAAATATGGGATAACTTATTTACATTATTCTAACATTTCCCTCCTGTTTATCACATATTTGCTCAAATTCTCATATCACTGTGTCAGCCACTCCATGACGATTTTCAGCTGCCAGATCATTTTTATGAGCACAAACACACTTACACTTGGAGATCATGTTTATATGTCTAATTTATAATCTTCGTTGTCATCGTCAATATAACAATCATCAGCAAGCGAAAAAAATACACTTGGGTCATCCGATTTTCCATAGGTGTGATAGCTGTGGTAATCAAACGGTTAACAAGAGAACGTAGACAAGGTATACAACAACATCCACACAAGGTCAATTCGTCCAATTTGTCTTTTGTGTTTTTGTGTTAGGGATGTATCAGTGGCGAGTCGCACCACCGTGGAGTCGTTACCGAAAGTATGGTTTTGCTGTTGTTTAGGTAACTCCCATAGGTACCATACTAATAAGAAAATCAGTACTAAGAAGAGAGTCACTGCCCAGCACCTAATGGCATTTACCGCTTGAGGGTCATTTTGGTCAAAATTAAGTATCCTCTACTTGGTTTGGTGTCTTGGAAAAAACTTCGCTGACTTTCAGGTCTCACCAGTCTCTAAACGTCTGGATCCACCCTATTATCAGTCTTTGGCTCACCTCCCCTATCGGATTTTTCAGCCGAAATGACCCTTTTACAGTGCGTTAAATGGACCCAGGTTGACCTTTCTGCTATCTTTACAGCAGTGGGAGTTGTTAGCAGTACCTGATAAGGTCCTTCCCACTTAGGTGTATACCAGTGCTTCCTCTTTATACTTTTTATCAACACCCAGTCTCCTGGTTCAACTAATTGAACTTCCTGCTGGGAGACAAAAGGAATTTCATCAGTTCGGTTTTGTTTTTGTTTTTCCAACATACTTCTCATATAGTCAGCTAAACTGGCTTCATCATTAGGTTCCCATTGATTTTTGAATTGTGGTAATCTATATGGTCTGCCAAATAATATTTCATAGGGTGTGAGCCCTGAAGTACATGTAATATTAATATATAATTTCACTAAATCTACACATTGGGTCCATGATCTTCCTGTTTCCTCAATACACTTCTTTAATCTGTTTTTGATCGTTCCATTCATTCGTTCCACCAGTCCAGCACTTTGAGGGTGGTAAGCACAATGATTTTTTAAATCAATATGAAACATTACGCCGATCTTCTTTACGACTTGGTTCACAAAATGAGCACCATTATCACTATATATTTTTTCAGGGATGCCATATCTGGGAATAATATCTTTACAAAGCGCTTTTGCCACCGTCAATGCATCTGGATGTTTGGTTGGAAAAAGCTCTATCCATTTTGAAAAAGCATCTATTATGACCAGGCAATACTTTTTCCCTTCACTTTTATTCAATTCTATGAAGTCCATGTGGATAATTTGAAATGGATACTGAGGCGTAGGGAATCTTCCTCTACGTGGTCTCAAATTGCCTTGTGCATTATGTTTAGCGCATGTTAAACATGCTCTACAAAAATTTTTTGAATAAGAGTTAAATCCGTAGGTTGTATAATATTGTTGTACCTGTCCTACCATCCCTCCTGTTGAGACATGTGTAGCACCATGGCTCAATATTGCTGCCCATTTATATAGGTTTTTTGGTAGGATAGGTTTATTGCTGGGTCATACATAGGTGTCATTTTTCAGAATTGCTCCATTCTTTTTCCAAATATCTTTTTCAGATTCAGGACTTTGTTGTTGCATTTCTTTTATTATTGTATCATCTAAATTTGTTTTTTCTTCTGCAGTTAACACATGTATCTGGCCTGCTGCGGCTGCTTTAGCTATTTTGTCTGCAAATGCATTACCTAGGGATACACTGTCTGTCCCTGTTGTGTGTGCTGCACACTTACAAATAGCTAAAGTTTTCGGCAGTTGTACAGCTCTTAGAAGGTCAGATAATAGCTCTGCATGTGTAACTGGTTTGCCTGTGGACGTGACCATACCTCTATTTTCCCAGTATTGTGCAAATGTGTGTACTGTGGCAAACGCATATTGACTGTCTGTATAAATTGTCACATTTTTGTTTTTCATTAGTTTACAAGCTTCAGTTAGCGCTACTAATTCAGCTGCTTGAGCTGAATAATTTGATGGCAGGCATTCAGCTTTAACTACACTTTTTTGTGTTACTACTGCATATCCCGTTTGAGTCTTTCCTAGTTCGTTCTTTTTAGATGAACCATCTACAAATAAAACTTCTCCTTTTTCAAGTGGTTGATCTCTTAAGTCACTTCTACTTTTTGCTGTTTTTTCTGCCACTTCCTGACAATCATGTTTAATGCCGTCCTCAGGAAGTGGTAACAACGTAGCCGGGTTTAATGTTGTGCACCTTTCTAAGGTCAAGTGAGGTTGAGATAACAATGTTGCCATGCAAGACAGATGTCTTGCAGGCGATAAAAATGTCATGTTAGTCTGTAACAACAGGGCAGAAACAGCATGGGGTACTCTTAGAATTAATGGATGAAATAAGACTATAGTAGCACTTATTTCCACAGCCATTGATGCTGCAATGACTGCTTTAACACATTGCGGCAGTGCACATGCTACACTGTCCAATTTAGATGAGAAATATGCTATAGGTTTCATTTTATCCCCATGTTGTTGAACCAAAACTGAAGTCATAAAGTGACCTTTACAATCAACCATTTGAATAAAGGGTTTACTGTAATCAGGTAAGGCTATTGCAGTGCTGGATACCAGAGCTTGCTTTATTTTACAAAAAGCATCTTCAGCCTCTGCTGTCCATTTTAAGGGTGACGTCATTTTAAGATCTTCATCATACATCATTTTACTCAGAGGTGCTGTTATTTCTGCATAGTTTGGTACCCAATTTCTACAATAATTAGTCAGACCTAAAAATGACATCATTTGCTTTTTAGTTTGTGGCTTAGGTGCTTGAAGAATTACAGTTTTTCTATCTTCTACTATTGTTCTCCCTCCTGCACTCAGATTGTGTCCCAGATACTTCACTTGCTTTTTACACATCTGCAATTTGTTTTTACTCACTTTATGTCCCTCTTCAGCCAAATGTTTTAGTAGTGCTATTGTATCTTTTTTACATGTTTCTTCATCAGGTGATGCTAACAATACATCATCGACATAAATTAAAATTTGGCTGTTTCCTGGAGGTTGGAATTTTGCCATACTGGCACTCATTGCTTGAGAGTAAATGGTTGGACTTTCACAATACCCCTGGGGCAGTCGAGTATATGTATACCTCTGACCCCCAAAGGTAAATGCAAACCAAAATTGGCTATTTCTATCTACTGGTATAGAGAAAAATGCATTACTGATATCAACTACAGTGAATACTTTAGCATCAGGTCTGAGTGAGTTTAGCAGAGTGTAAGGATCGGGGACACAAGGAGCTCTTTGTATCACAGCACTGTTTACAGCTTGCAAATCCTGTACCATACGCCATCCTACGGATGGTGCTTGTTTCTTTACTGGGAATATTGGAGTGTTACACGGTGAATCCTCACATTTTATTATTACATCAGCTGCAATTAAATCGTCAATTACTGGTTTTATGCCTTCATATGCATCTTGTTTTAGTGGATACTGTCTTACACGTGGTCTATATTCTGTTTTGGGTCGAATTTGTACAGGTAGGGTTCCTTTTATCAATCCTACATCAGTGGAACCTTTAGACCATAATTTCTCTGGTACCTCTTTTAAAAGATTTTCTTCTTCTTCTGTGAGCACTAACAGTCAGTGTCTAGATGGAAGATTTTCCATATTCATATGAACACCTTTTTGCACCTGAATCGTCCAAAATAGTGCTTTTCTGGTTAGCCCTGTCGATGCACTAGTGGCTGTAGTACTAGATATGGGTTCCCAATCATTTGTGTTTTCTCCTTTTATTATCATTTTGCCCATATCTTTCCATTTCATTATATTGTTTTTATACAATGAAATGTGAGGTGCTGTCCACATCTTGAACAGTCTTACCAGCTCTGGTGTTGATAGTGTTACTGCTGCAGCTGCATTAGATTCACCATCTGAATAGACATAAGTCACTGTCACTCTAGCTGGAGTAGCTTTAGTTAGGGCATTGTCAAAGTCATTATCTGGTCCTGGTGTGTCTTTGTACCAAAGTGTGATGTGCAGATCTTCTTCTGACATTTTGTCTTGCTGTTTTGAAATTAACCTTTTACTCTCAGTCAACAATGCAGTTGCTGTTTTATACGGCATTTTATTTGGAACATCAAGACTATAATAGTAGAATGGTGTGTCTCGCCCATAGAGAACAAAAATGTCTCCATTTTGTAACTCTGCTTTTCTTTTAACAGCTATGTTCCCTTCACTGTTTGGGACCAAAGACAACCCAAGCAGGAACAGGCCGTCACGGCCTAAAAGATTTACGGGGCAATTTGGGAACAATAAAATGGATAATTGGCAGGATTGTCCTTGGGGATCTCTTAACCAGACAGGTTCTGATTGTGGTACAGCAGACATTTTGCCATTTGCAGATCTCACTATCACACTTTGGTTGCTTTGTCTAGAGCCTGGAATAGACTCTTTACATGTTGTTCTACACGCACCAGTGTCACACAGAAAAGTTACAGGTTTTCCGTTTACCAATAACGTCACTTCTGGTTTAACTTCGTCCACAGACAACAAATCTTGAAAGTTTATCAACACTTCATCTGTCTCACATTCTATCTTATTTCCTTCCTCACTTTCTACAGCCCTCTGTTTATCTTTCTCTTCTCCTTCATATCCTAGTCATTCACGGTATCCCCCTTTCATCTCAGGACAATCTCTGATCATATGTCCTTCCTTTCCACAACGCCAACATCCTGACATATCTGAACCAAATCCATTCCTTCTAAAACCTCCTTTCTGTCCTCTACCTCCAAAACCTCTTCCTCTGGAATTTCCTCTTCCTCTAAAACCACCTCTGCCTCTGAAACCTCCCTGATAGAATATTTCTCCTTCTTCTTGATAGAAGGTTTCTACAGGCTTCCTATTTTTCTTTTCCTTCACTACCTTCTCTGCATGTAAAGCATGATTAACATATTCCTCTAAAGTTCCTGTGGACATTCCTATGTAATGTTTGTTTACCCATGCTCGAATGGCATCTTTTGAGCCTGCATGGAGAGCATTCTTTAATTGTTGTCGGAATGCACCATTATCATTTGCATCTTCCTCCAGCCCACTATGAATTTTAAAGACTGTCGTCATTCTAATTTTGTACTCTTCAAATGGCTCTTCATCTTTTTGTTTGACCCTTCCAATTTCAGTATAATTTGCTCTGTGTCTGAAACGTACTCTTGCTCTTCCTGCCAGAGCAGTTATTCTAACATCCAATTCGTTTGCATTGTGGGCTAGAGGTTGATTACCCTGTACTGGACTCCAATCCCCTCTAATACTATGCCAATCTGATCCCATTGCAGCCATCCAAACCTGCTGAACCTCATTTCCGTTCAAATTATAAGACCGTCTCAGATTTTCAATGTCATTAATAAACTGATTAATGTCTACTTTATGGGATGTCAGTCCTTCCACAGCCTTTTTAACGTCGTCTATAGTCCAAGTCCTATAAACTAAAATAGTCGGACCGTTACCGTCAGCAACATTGGGATTGGCTACTTGAATCATTGGAAACATTTCTTCTGGTTCGGGTGTCAAATCAGTTATTTTTGGGGCGGAAGGAGACAATGCTCTTCCCATTTTTTGTGACCAATTCTGACCAAGTGGTCCTTTTGATCTGGTCTTTCTTATGTTCATTTGAGGATATTCTTCTATATAAGCAGGTGGATCTAATATTTCTGCCAGATTTGGATAAATCAGTTGTGCTCCAGCTACTGCTCCCTCTTCTTCTTCTTCTTCTACTCTCCTCCTCACTGGCCCTGTTTCGTCATCTTCCTTTCTATGATACATTAACTGTTTCTGTCTATCTGCAACTTCTCTTCTTTTCTCTCTATTCCTTCTCTCTCCCTCTTCTCTTCTTGTTGCTACTTTCATCCAATATTCTGTATCTTCATACCCATGCTTTTTCATCTTTTTAGAATCATTTTCTGTTTTTTGCATTATTGCTTCCTGAAGTGCTGCTATTTTTTGTGTGTTCAATTGACCTTCAAATTTATGCTCTGTTATCCATCTATCTAAATTTTGTACTTTCTTAGGATCCTGTTTTTCAATGAGTTTCCAATCTTTACACTGCAGTGTATCTTTGGGTTTTAGTTTACTTATTCCTTTCCCCATTTTAAAGAATTTGGTCCAGTTTGTCAACACCTAGGGTGTTCTAAAAACTGGTTTTTGGTCAGTAGGGCAGTAATTAAATTTTCTGTTGTGGTAATTCTCCTTTCTACTCTCTGTGATTGAGAGCGGAGAATTCTTGCCTCTGCATCCACAACAGTTGACTGCTTACACTCCTACTGTTTTGGTATGAAATAAAATACCTAGTGGTATTTTATTTCCATTCACACTCTCATACACACTCACACAGCATTTAAATGCACATATACTTTTGACGTCCTTTAACATGGGAACTTCTGGCCTTCCCTTACCAACCAAATTTTACTTTTACCAGGAAATTTCCGGCTTTCCAAAACCAGTCCAAATTTTACTTTTATTTCTTCCTTGTTACCTGCTAGTGACTAGTATTTTCAGGGTTTTACTTTTACTTTTTCCAGGAAATTTCCGGCTTTCCAAAACCAGTCCAAATTTTACTCTTATTCACAGTTTAAACCTATTTACTCTACTGTTCTCTCACAGTCATTCACCTTTTTAAACAAAATTTAACTCACCCCAGTTGTCTATGTCTCCTCTCTCGGATTACCGTCAACCATTGGATCCCAGCAGGTGAGTTGAAGTCCGGTCCTTGAAAGGATCTGTTAGGCTGCTTCTAAGTCAGCCTGCCGTGGCCACGGGCTTTCCAGTATTCCTCTCACCTGCTGGAATCCTCAGGTCTGTTGGCATCCGGCTCGAAGGACCAAATTAATGTCAGGTTTAAACAACCTAAAATATCAAACTCACAGACACAAAGAGGAGAGAAGACAACAGAGTTAAGTTTTACTTGCAAGGAGAGCAACAGGAGACGTGCACAGTCTGCAGAATCTCCTATCTACTCTGATTTCGTCTCCTGCCCTCTTGCTTTTTATTTAGGATGTCCCTAATACATGTTGTTTCTAAAGGGGAGGGGCATAGGTCAGGCACAGGTCAGTAACAACGTAATGGTTTTATTGCTTTGTTTCAGGCAGGCACAATTTCCTTGACCAATAAACAACGTCTGTTTTCTTCTACACTTTAACTGTTTTGTTTTACTTTCCAATATGGTATGGTGATTAACTCTACAACTCATTAACTCTACAAAAGGAGCCAGTCCCATCAGTCACATGATGGTGGGAAGTTCACACCAACAGCTGCAAACGTCAATCTGGAAGAGAACTTAGTGTAGAACGAAACACAAACTTACAGATTATAGTATGTAGTACAAAGAATAAAAGAGTGGTGATATATAAAGAATGCAAAAGAGTAAATATGGGATAACTTATTTACATTATTCTAACAGATAATAAGAGCCAGCCGATCATCCAACCTCCGGTTCACCTAGGTCCAAAACCGCCCACTTAAATACGCCACAGCAGTCTGCCCCTCAGCTGATCTGTTTTCATCAATGTAAAACGCAGAGATCATTAGACAGCTAAGCTATATCACAGATCCTTCTGCTCGGTGCGTGTGTTTGCGTGCATGTGAGTGTGTGACTACACGTGCATGCATATGTTCATCTATTTTGTGCATATGTAAGTTCATTGGCATACGTGTGTGTAAATGGTCATCTGTGTGTGTGTGTGTGTGTGTGTTAAATTGTGTGTGTGTGTAGGCGTAGGGGGAACCTGATCTGGTCTGTGTGGGAGGAACCAGTTCCTTTTTCCCCCCTCTCTGCTGCTCAGACAGACGGCCTGCTAGAGAGATCAGACTCTTAGACTAACTGGACCAGAAGTCATTAGGACACACTAGACACACAGCGCTCTTTCAAAGCTATTGCTTCCTTTTCAAAAACCCTCTGCAGTAAAATTATCTGTGTCTCATCGGCTCATAATAGAACTGAGATCTTTTAAACAAGACGCACTGCGCTTTTCAAATCTTTGTCTCAGGAACCAGCGAGCAGCAGGGACCACTTCCACCTCGCCTTGAGATTTAGTCTTTTGTTTCTCTGTGTTAAATTTTGGGAGGAAAAAAAAACAGCACTTGCACTTTACTTTAAAGGGCATTTTAAGCATAACATACCAGAACTGTATAAGCAATTCTAGAGGAAGGATTTTGACTTATGAAACAATACTAATAAAATATATATTTTGTCTTTTCTCTAGTCCTAAACTGAAATCTTTACCTTTCCCTCTTCATCACCTTAGTGAGTTATTTCATTAAGAGTGTCCTCTAGATGACATCACTATAATGGAAAGTCAGACACATTAACAAACTGCAAGTGTTGGGGGGCTGTTTATAGCTTTTGGGGTGTTTGTGAGATTACACACACAATAAATCAGCTTTGTTTCTTTTAGTGCCCTTTCCACTAAAAAGTGTGTTTTGGAAGTGTGATCAAGTGACGTTTGAATTTTTGTTAGTTGCTTTTCTTCACCGGGCACTTTGTTGCATTGTAGGAAAAAGCTCCATAACTGGCACCTCGGCTCGGTTACAGAAACAGCTTGTTAGCATTGTTAAGAAATAATTTGGAAACACTAAACTAGTGTAGTGCATGGGATAGCCTCCATTAAAAGAACGGCTCATTTACATTTCACTTAATGGTGGAAAATAGCCTGAGGAATGCTGCTGTCGTGTGGTTTTAAAATGCTGAACTAGAACATGATAGACTGGGTACAGACTTCATGAATAGATTTCTAACACTCCCGAGCATTTTTGCTGATAAAAAGACCAAAAACTAGAGGAGTATCCTAGTAAAGTACCAGCATCTCTCACCACAACGTGATGCAACATTTCCAGGTAATTACAATTTTTCTTTTCATTCAGATTGCATTTAGAGTGAATTATGAACTACAGAAAACAGACCGCACTGGGTTTGGAGAAAGTCATAACACGGTTCATGGTGTGGGAGAGGTATTAGGGGGAAGAAGAGCGAAGGAGTGAAGAAATCTATTATGAAAATGTGACAGTATATTTAAAGAAAGGAACAGCAACATACCACATCGCTAATGCCCTGATCATTTTCCATAAAGGCAGCTAAACAGAGAAAAAAAAGCACAGAGATGCTGAAAGAAAAGGGGAGCGGAGGGAGCGAGAGATGGAAAGAAAGAGACAGAGGATGGGAGGATTAGATAGATAGATAGATAGATAGATAGATAGATAGATAGATAGATAGATAGATAGATAGATAGATAGATAGATAGATAGATAGATAGATAGATAGATAGATAGACAGACAGACAGACAGACAGGTAAAGCTGAGGTAAACAACGAGGTAAAGAGAGGGTAAGTAGTGCGTGGCTGAACACGCTGGAAAGCCATCACCAACCAGACTCTGGCCAGTGGCACTCCAGGGAAAAGAGAGGAAGAGCCGAGGAGGAGAGAAGAAGAGAGAAAGAGCATGTGGAAAGGTAAAGAAGAGGACAGCGTGGGGACACAGATGTCCAAGTAGCCATACCTGCAGATTCAATTCGGCTACCCCCCCACCCCCCATTCCCCCCCTCCCTGCTCGCCTTTCCTCTGCTCCTCAAACCCCTGTCTGCCTCATCTTCTAACCCGCCCTGTCTCTGCTCTGATCTCGGTGCCCCAGAAGACAAGAATGAAAGCAAGAGCGAAAGAGAGAGTGTGTGAGCAACAGTGAGAGAAAGCCAAAAACTCGAAATTAGACTTAATGCTTGCTGCACTGTAGCGTCGTTGGTGAAGTAATTTATTTGACACTTTCATAATTCTCTGTCCACTAGCTGCCTGAATGAGCAAAAGTATGACAAAAAAACCACCATTTGATATAAAAATATCTCTGCAGCGCAGGAGAGATTCACAGTGGAAACTTTTATAATGTTTATTGGGTGGAACTGGGGAGAATTACGACGAGGTTGAGAGTACAATCTGTTCAAAATACAACCAACATATGAATTAAATTTACTTCCAGATATACAAAAAAAATGCATTGGTCATCTTGAGTTATTTTCCAGCATGAGGCATTTTCAAAGTGATTATTAGAAATTTGAATACCACAAAAGTTCCAGCATTTTTGTTTTTTTGGGGTAAAAACCATCTCAAAGAATGCCATAAACTGTGTGAATAGCCAATGTTTCGCACCTTGTCAAGAATGTGATATGCCCGTTAAATAACATATTTTCATTATATAATGTTATGTCACATAAATATACATTTATATTACAGTTTACACATTAATAACACACAGCTTTTGATGAATACAAATTTGTCGTTCATAGGTTTTTGTATTTTTCGATTCATGTGCCATAAGCTCTTTATAACTCTGAATAAAGTTTTACTGAGTCTTGGAACAATACAGTAAAGAGCCCCTTATAAGTGTTGGTAAAAAAGGTTCTTCATGGTCTTGATAAGCATGTAAAAGCCACTTAAAAGTACCGTTAAACTTTTCAAGAGTGAAAACACTTTAAAAAGTAAAAAGTTCCTGTAAAGCACTGTAAAAAAGTCTACACAAAGAAACGCCTTGTAAAATGTATTTAAGAAGTCCTGGAAGTGCTGTAGAAGTCCATCAAAAGTCTCTGAAATGCATCAGAAGTCTGATAAGTCTTCAAGTTACAGTATTTAAAAAAAAAAAAAAAAAATCACTGACAGTGATGTCAAAGCGACAAGCATTTTCTGTGTGGTGTGTGTCCTCGTTGTTAGCTTCTGATAGCTGTCTTCCTGTCTCTGTCTTTATTCTGCAAGAGAGAGAAAAACATCTCACATCATCAAGAATATCAATGTTAATCAAGTTAACGTTTATAAGGTTTAGTCATGGAGAAAAAAAGGTCAATTTGAAATTTGCCAAACGTGGTTGATACCGAACATATCGGCAAATTGATCACGATTTGTTTTCCTACAATATCCACTCTTGCAATACAATATTCACTCATAGCATGGTATGAGGAAGGCGTTTTTATTTGTATGCACTTAGTTAATGTTAGGGAAAGGTTGTGGCCTTGATTAAATACTGAGAAAGTCAACTTTGAAAATGTTAAAACAACATGTTTTCTTTAGTTGCATTTAATCAAAACTCGATCTTTCCATAAATCCAAATCCCTGCTCTTTGCACGCCAATGACTCACCCACCCACCACCTCAAATGACTTGCACGAGTACACAAGTTCATTAGCACTTCCCGCACTAGAAGAAAATTGTCAATGAACAATCCAAGAAGTAATTTCTACTAAAACAGTGTGTATAGTGTGTCACTAACAGGGATTTTGAAGGGCAATGACCAACCAAGCATCTAACTGGAACAAAGTTTTTCATTTTCAGGTATGTTTTCATGCTGTTTAAGGTTCTGCAGCTAAGCAGCTAATTAGATATCTAGCCTAACTGCGAACTAATGTAAGTAACAAGCTAAGGTGCAGGAAAAGATGTGTGTTCATGTTAGTAAGTTCGATGAGGACACTTCAGCAGGAAAGCTTATGTTGTTCAGAGTGTGTGGCTCCTGTGTTGTGTTGCAGGATGCTATCAGGCTCAGGGCGATCATCTGCTCTGCCTGCGTTGAACGCTGTGTTATTACTTTGATACATTTTGCCTTTTGGTTTCAGATTTTTTTTTATTAAAGGCCAAGTGTTTTACAGTACAGATATGCTGTAGAAGACTAAAAAGGCATTTCAATTTTAGTTGGACTTTAATGGGACTTGCACAGGTGACCAAGAACTGAACTTTCCTCACATAAATGTAAACAGTCATATGTGGGAGAAGGACTGCAGTCACTAGCTCACCAAATGTATGTGGTTTTATATAAACCTCGCGTCCCGAGTTGAAAAAGTGAATGAACCTCGACTTCATGCGTTAAAGTCACACAAACACTCTGTACGGAGGATCATACTTTAACTAGTAGCAGATATCGTTGAGCATTTCTTTAATTTTATTACAGTCTGAGCAGTGACATCATGAGCTGATCTTTGACAGCAGTGCATGATATGCTTCCCATTTATCTGTCATATCAAAACAGAGAAGCCTTGATTTCCTGGCTGGTGAGGAGACTTTCTCTATCTGGCCAGGAAAATAACATCACATTTTCCCCCCTCACCTAACCTCTGTTTTGCTACCATTACTTCTTCAAGCAACAGTCGAGAGATTTTTATCAAACAGACCATTGAGTGATATGCAACACATGTCATCCCTGCTTTGCTGATTACTTTTCAGTGCTGATGTTTTAAAACTCATAGTTTACAAATGATCTTACGTTGTTATAACCTCACTTGTAGCTGCGTTTCATGGACAACTCCTGTCCTCCCGTGACTTCTCTTCCCCTCTCATATCGTCTCAACTAACTCTCCCGGCAGCTCCCCTTTGCCTTTCCTCTCATCAGCCCAACACCTGTTACACATTTCCTCCCAGACTGTGCACAAGGTGTAGGTGTTTGGAAAAAATCAGTTTGACTGACATCAACAAAGGTGGGTAGGTGTTTGGAAGGGTATCAGGCAGTAATGAGAGAATGAGATCATAGGATTTGGAAAGGAATCGGTCCTCCCACTGATTGAGGTGAGTGTGAGGAGACACAGGAACCATTATTGTCAATTCTTCCTCCAGCTGGACTAAGAACCTCGGATCATTATTTCTTTTATCTAAACATGAACCATTACCATTATTTTGTTCGCTACATGTGCACTTATGAGCACACACTATCCTTTTGTTTGTTATGTACACAAGTAGGCATCTTTGAGCTATGTTTAAACAAGCTACTTGCTATGAAGATTTCATTTCTTGTGCCATTTGGTT
Organism: Pampus argenteus; assembly: GCA_036937835.1. Lineage (NCBI taxonomy): Eukaryota > Metazoa > Chordata > Actinopteri > Scombriformes > Stromateidae > Pampus > Pampus argenteus. The sequence goes on along the minus strand of CM072865.1, from coordinate 9,549,394 downwards.
TTGTTTTTTTTTATTTCCAGGGATATTTACCAAATGTATGTGATCCTATTCTAAAGTGTTTTTAACAATTACAGTAGCACAAATATGGTTAATATGGTTAAATATGGTCATCAAGGGTTAAAGCTTCTCTCTACACTTCTACTTTGCACCAATGTTAAGTAATTATACAGCAAGAATATTCCTCAATATATCAGAATTCATTGCAGCTGACTTGTAAAAGACATTTGTCTACACTGTAGCTGTATCCACCACCATTCACAATATACAGTAAAGTCCACATAATGTAGTATGACTGTCCAGTTAGAGTTCTTATAACCTTTGTTGCAAACATAAATCTAATTTGCAACAGGAAACAAAATAATGCATAAATAAATAGTATACAGCAGTAAGTAAATACAGTATGTGTCACGTGTGTTCATCTAATCATTTATTTTCTAACATTTATCCAAAAAAACTGGATCTTGCAAAAATGCCATTGTCCTGTTCTTTGTATACTCATCTGTCCATCCTGTCTAATCCAGGCATGACATCTATCCAAATGTAACTGGCAAAACTAATTATTAATATATAAACAGAATTTCTAGGTGACAGGGTTGGAAAAATGCAATTTATAAATAATTATACAACTTATGGTCAATATCCAAGATTGTACAACCAAAGAAGTAAATTTAGGCTGCCAGATGAGAAGAATAACCTGCAGCAATAACCAGTCGAGTGAAATATTTGTAAATAGTGAATGAATAAATGAATAAATTATTATTCATACAAAGCCTGAGAAACATCTTACTATGCTATTGCTACCATTACTGGTTACTGCGCTCTTTACTAACACATATGATGAAACCAACAGCTGGATGACAAAAGTGTAGCCACTTTAGTTGTAAGGCATTTAGAAAAAAATGTAGATATTTATCAGTGGAAATGAAAGTCGTTGAGGTAGTTTTAAGAAAGTGGGTACATGAGTAAAACTTGGGCATGACGATTTGATGATTTATCAAATTATCATGAAATCACCAGGAATTGTCACTCAGCTCACTTTGTGCTGAGTGATGGTTAAAAAAGAAAAGAAAAAAGGCACAGCTGTAGATGGTGAAGGCGGTTCAGCTGAAGTGTAACTGGTTCAGTCATAACAGGAGGAGGGAGTGGAGGTGGAGGGCTTTAAGGCTGGCCTGGTAGTCAAAACAATCTCCTGAAGACTAATAGGGCATGGTCGGATGACATCTCTGCTCTCTCTGTCTTTCTCTCTCCAAACACACACACACACACAGACATACCATTGGGTTCCCAGGGGGGTGATTTGTCCGACACTAATATGATTACCTGATGATGTTTACTATAGATACGATATGATGATATTACCACACTGGACCAATATTATTGTTTTATCAAGGTGAAAGAAGCCTGTTTCAACTTCAGTGTGAGCGTAGTAAATACTTTCTTCACGGCATCTTATCAACTCAACAAATAAAAACGTTAATATTGTTTTTCCGAAACTCAATCCGGGCCGTTCCTTTTACCTATAACTGGATTTTCCATGCGCTTGCTCTCTCTTTTCCTGCGTTAAGCCATTCTGTCAAATACAAACATCTAATTTTGTTTCTGGCTGCACGAGGAGAGGAATGACTGGTTGGAAAAAATAATTCCACTTGGGCACTGGCCCGACAATCGTATAAGGAGATTGGTATTCAAGCATGAAATGAAAACTGGTAATATCCCTTTAGTTTATCGAGTGAAAATATGTGAATATGCGTCAGTGCCTCGAGTGTCTAATAGAAGCTGTAATTACCCTCATAAATGATCAGTGGATGAGACTGTAGAAAATTATAGGCATACATTCAAGACGGTGCAATAAATAACACATCAGAGGTATCCAGACATTTAAATTAAGCTAACTAACACACCAAATAAGCCGCAGTCTGCCATTATGTGGCTTGGATACATCAGACGTGTACTTCATGCTCACTGTGGTTCGCTAATAAGCATCCTGATGGCTTCTGAAAAACACTTGATTTATCTTAGATTGCCTAATCAGATGTAATTCGCACCAGCTGGCCACACGTGTATTTAATTATTCCCGCAGCTTAATAATCTCTTATAATGACTCCCTGACTTCATTTTCACCGGCCTCAAATGACTTAATTCTGCTACTTTCTGCACTAAGCAGCACTTTATCATCAGTACTAAGATGTACATCGAGCATCAGCCAATATATCATTAGCTTCAGTAGATATTGTTCTAAGAAATTGCACAATTGGAAACCGCTCGGTCTTTGCTTTTCTGTTGTAGATCTCTTTTAGTTGTGCTCTGTGCCTACCTCTGTTTCCTGTATTTTTGTTTTAATTTGCTCGGTGGGCAGCCCTCTCCCCAAAGACCAAATGACAACAGAATGATAGTTTGACTAATAGATTTTGTTAGTTATCTGACCCGACTTCTTCTGTTGGTGTTAAATTAGGGTTTAATTGCTTCCATCTGTGCTGAAAATATACAGAAAGGTCCACGCACGACGGCACACAGTCATGCAGGCTAACACACGCACGCACGTACACACACACACAAAACGTGTATTTAAAAATATTTGAAAATCATCTCTAGTTTATCAGCAAACCTTCGATGCACCTTGTTAGCATAACTTGAAATGAGAAACAAACTGGCGGAGCTCTCGCTCATGAGGCACAAAACATTAACTCCAAGTCAACAGCAGCATTATCAGTGAATGAGGGTAATTTAGTTTTCATCTATGACCTTGAAAACGTCTACTCTATGCATACAAGTGACGCAATGCTTTTTTCCACTGAAAACAGACTAATAACCAAATGACTGTAAAAACCACAGTCATTAGTGTGTTTCTGCACATGTCCTATGCATGCATTTAAGCTCTCATAGGTGCATGGTTCATTTGATCTCTATAAAGAGGCAAAGTGTACTTTCGGCACAGTCGAAAACCAACTGTCCAAACTGGAGGATAAATAGCTGAGTTGATTATCCCACTGAGTCGCTGGCTATTTCTCTCTCGCTGTCTTTCTCCCCTTCTCCATCTCTGTTTCCACAACTTCCTGCACTCCATTACAGTAGTTTAGAAAGTGTTGAAAGCTCCGTCGTGATCCAGGGCTCCTTAACCGAGTAATCATATTTTTTTGGGTGTCTTAAAAAAAAAGAAATGAAATGCCGTCTGGCTGAAAAGACTAGCAGAAGTAAGAGAAGTAGAATGACATGTTTTTGATAAAAAAAAAAAAAAAAAAAAAAGGTCTCTGAGTGTGGCGCTCTATGAGTGTGTGTGTGTATGCGTATGGTCATGCATGTATTGGAGTGCGTGCTTGCGTGTGTGTATGTCTGTCATATGTGTGGGTGTGAGTGTGTGTGTAAGGAGGGAGGGCGTTTCACAGAGAGCGGTTTCCAGGCTTCTTTAACATCACCATCAAAGCCCAACGTCAATGTGTTTCTAATAGCAGCAGCTGAATTAAACACTGGCTGTACAGGCCTCAGCAGAGGATAAATCATTTACAGAACAATTAGCTCATTTGTTGCTCCGCTCCACACTGCCAATGACTTCCAGACACAGAGCCAGCCAGTGTGTGTGTGTGTGTGTGGGTACTGTATACGTGCAAATTCACTTATAAAATTTCACTCGCTGTGTCACTCACATCCATCTAATACAAATACACAAACATATTCTCTTTCTCTCTCCATCTTTCCCTTTCTCATATACACACAAAATTAGATTCAAACAAACACTTTCACATTGATTCTCTCTCTGTCTCTCTCTCTCTCACACACACACACGCGCACACAAACACACACAAGTAGAGATAAGTCACTTTCCAATTGCACAGTGCAGTTTTAGTGCCACCGTCTTTCCATACGCCCTGCTTTCCAGCCACCCACAAAAATCATCACACATAAAAGTTTTACTGCAGCCCAGATGTAAATTAGTACTGTTTGTGAGTTTAGAAACACTCGATCTTTTGTTATGTTTGCTGTTTCGCTCCATTTACACATTTCTTTTTAATTTCGAGACATACCAAATCAATAAGAATCCTTCAAATCAGAATTAAATCAAGTCTGTGATTTTAAATGCTTGTTAACTAAATTCAACCATCTCAAAGGAACAAAAGTCTATTTACATCAACCGTGGTGTAAGTATCACAGTAGTTTGATTTTTGCCAGAGTTTTATTTGGTTTCCAAACATATAAATTCTCCTTCAATTCATCAAGTGACCTTCTTTAACTTTTTAAATATTGGAAAATGTTTGGCATGAAAGCCCTGTCATATCCAGATTATAAGGAAACAGTTAAGCGTGATGCTGCAATTGGCAGACGAAATGACATTTCTGTTTGTGTTTGCCATCGAATCGAATTGACCCTCTCCGCGCTTTGGGCCAAAAGAAATAAGCCAAAGCCGGAGGAAGCTGTAAAAATGCTCAAAGTGCTTTAGCTGTTGGATGAAAAACTATGCAGATGATCACATTTGAAAAAGCTTTCTGTTCTTGTTTTGTTTTAGAGAATTACTGAATAAACATCAAATCAGGTTCAGTAATATTATGATGGCACTTCTTTGTGGCCATCATTTCAGCCTGACATCAGCAAACTACCACAGCAGATGCACAACTAGTACTACACGTTTCCAGGTCATTACAGGTGACTTCTAGCAGATCATTTAAAAAGCTGTTATCCTTTAGTGCTCCAGCTGTCGGTTGAGTCCAGGCACCTGATGGTTGCACTGATCAGCAGAGGAGAGGCCTAGCACAGGATATCTGCATCAATCAACCAGACAGCGGAGGGATTTTAGCAGCCCTCAGCACACCTCAATCCTCGATCCACAGCCCTGTACATCTCATTTACAGATGTAGCCATCATGAGTGTCCCTTTCTTTTTACCGCATGTATCAAAGGCACCAGCGTGCGAGGGCTGTGGTCCAGTTCGTCCATACCAGACGTTCCTTTGAAAAGTCAAAATCTAAATGATAAATGTGGATGCTCAAGGAAAAACTTGGCTTCCAATAAAAAAAAAGATACAGTATGTGGCTCTACCTGACAATAGGAAAGCAAACTGGAAGAAGTACAGCAGAATAAATTTTTTTGTAAGATAAACATACTGAATTATAGAAACATAGATAATAAACAGGTCTCTGTAGGAAAATAATATAATATTTCTCCTGCTTCAAGTTTACACTGAGATTTCAAAGGCGATATTTTACCCTCAATATCTGGAAAATCATCCCACCATAACAAGAAAACTTCACCATACATCCGTTACCCGTATGAAAGATCTCTCCGAATCAGAAGCCGAGTCAGTATAATAAAATACTAATTCCACTGAATATGTAAAATGCAATAGTTTAGTACTCAGAGCAGTAATCATCGCTAACAAGTCTGTTTGTTTTTGCAATAGTTAAAGTATATACACAGATAATAAGAGGAAATGAGCATATACTTTTCACACTTTCACTCTCTCCTACATTGGAAATAGCATAATTGAAGCGATTGGTCTAAGCAGACTTGACAGCTGTGATGAACCTCAATGACCATAAAAACATACAAAGAGAGCACTCGGGACACACAGTCTCATTTTACATTCACAATTGTTTCCTCTCTGTAATCACCAGCACTGCCTCTGCCCTTTAGCCCACTTAAACACACTGTATAGCCACTTTTCCAGGGAAAATTAAACGGTTTCAGGTTCTGCCAATCAGAGTTTAACTGTCTACATGCCCGATGAACCCAGGCTTCCCTCATTTTTCTACTGAAACAACTTCCAAGGTAATAATATTTATTTTATTTTGCAGTTGTGCATTCAATATTTTCACGGCTGAGATATATATGTTTATTATAACGGCAAAACTGCAGAACAATCAAAGTATTGGAATTTCCAATATCGTACTAGGAGGCACATTAAAAGATAATGCTGAAATAAAAAAAGACCAAAACAAAATTAATTAATAATTAAAACCAATAAATAATTAATCATGCTAACAAGTATTGTATTATTCCTCTGTGCCATGAAGCTCCATTATTGTACAAAATCTATTAAATACACATAAATGAGCCACACCGTTGCACTGGGTGACACATTCCTTCATCAATAAACACGGGCACTCTACTTTATTTTACATGAATCCCACATCCACCCTCCTGCTGCTGTAAATACTCAGTAGTACTCCAAATATTAATCCGCCACAGAAAATAGAACCCATCAACTTCACCATCTACTCCTGCTTGAGTATCCTTTGGTAAAACCCACAGTGCCCAGCAAAGAGAAACTACTGAGTCTTTTTTTTTTTGTTTTTTTTTTAAATAAAACTATATATTTGTGTGCTCATTTGAAAAATGTATGTCGTCAGTAGGAACAAATGAACTTGGAGGTGAGTGGACCTTTAGCCCTTTTTGTCCAGTTAGAAGTTAACACTTTTAAATCTTCTGCTAACTCACCTTTTTCTTTTTCGCTTCATTGATTTGTGATTAGTGTAGAAATCAATCAAGGTATAATGAGCGATAATGACTTTCACCTGTGCAGTACAGTACATGAAAACATTATATGTATGTTAAACATATATCATAAAGAACGGAGAAATCGTGTGAATTATAATAGAGCTAACGGGAAACAGCTTTATGTAACTTAGTTTGAGGCTCTCGACAAGAGAAAGTTTCAAAATAGTTTTCTACCCAGCATGCATTTACAGATCAGTCATGCATCTGCAGCAGTAAGTTGACAGCAGCAGATAGTATTACACAGCTCCTACTGAAAGCTCTGACCTTCACCAGGCTGATCGATATGCAGACACATAGAGGTGAGGGAGACATGAGAGGAACGGGGGAAGCTTGAGAGAAGAATTGAAGAGGAAAAAGGGAAACTGGGTGAGAGGTGGTTAAATAAGGAAGGGAATAAGAGTAAGGACAAGAGAGGACATAAGGAAAAAGAAAAGGAGACAGAGGGGAGCTGCAGAGAGAACGAGACAGGTTTCAGGCTAGTTATCTCCCTGCCGAAGGTGTCTGGGTTTAGACACCGAGGACGTCTAGGCTTTCACTCACAGAGGTACAAAGGGGAGGCAGGAGGGGGAGACGCTCACATACTGCTGAGACTCAGGTTATCCCCCAGCTAAAGGGTCTCTGGGTTTAGACACTGAGGAGGGTATTAGTTTTCACACACTGCTGGGGTAACGGGGGAGTCTGCCAGATGTCAGCTCCTTACCCATAAATCCTGCTAAATGGGCAGCAGCTAGGTTAGAGGGGGAAAGTTGAGTGGACGTCACCTCTCTATCATCTTCTCCACAGACTGGTGGTGTCCGCTCAAGTCGGAGCTAGTAAATTTGATGAGAGAAATTCTTCATTTGCTGTTATTCCTTATCAGACTGATGACTTTCTTATGCTGAGAGTGTTCTCAATTATGTCTATTTCCTGTGCTGAATCAATCAACAGTGGAACACTGAAGTCTGTAAAAAGTGTGAAAACGGCTACAAAAAATGCTCACTGAAATGAAAAATCTTTCATCATTGTAGAAAACTTATTTTTGATTTTGTTTTTTTTCTGTTTTCCTCAATGGAGTTTGTGTCAGATTTTTTAAGCTATGGATAAACGTATGAGTAAGTAAAACAATACCCTAAAAGTGATTTTGGAAAGTGTTCTTAATTCATAAAATATGTGAGTTAAGTGGTCAAAGTGCACTTATAGCATTTTCAGTGGAATAAACTTCTTGCCAGCTGATCTGTGTATCTCAGGTCAGTTCTTCGGGGGTTATGATTAAAACCTTCTTATATTCAGACTGACGTCAATACATTCTTGAAATTATACACATGGTTTTGGATGGATTTCATGGACTCCCGGTCATAAATCTCACCCACTGCATAAATACTCTTGTAAACTTTAAATTCATATTTTTCGAAAAAGAAAAAAATAATAGAACAAAAAAGGAAAGAAATAAAAATTGAGGTTAAGACAGTTTTTACGATGCACATTTTGTCAGTGTTACGGTGAAAAAGATTTCATACTGTTTGGCCCTTTACATCTGAGTTTGTGCACCACCTCTCCCCTCTCTTAGGTCCTCTGACAGAAAAGCAAACACTTCCATTCACTGTAATGTCCAGTGAGTTGCAGACACCACCTTGAACTTTCAAGCCACCTGCTCGAGTAAAACTAACTCCCAACAGTACAATAATGCACAGTCCTTCACCCAAAAAGATGACTTTAAACAGTTTCTGCTTTTAATGTCCCTCAGGGCCAATCAGGTTTATAGGCACAGTCACTGATCTCAGGTCAGCTTTAAACTCCAAACTGACCCTAAACCACCACTTGGTTTCCAGAAAGCTTTTCTTTGTTTTGGTTCATTTACTTTTTCTTTAATTTTGGGGACCAAACAGTTTAAGTGTTCGTTTATAGCATTTAAAAAGTACATGAAGAAATGTATTTATTAGTCAAAGTCCTTAGGTATTGTTTTCCATATTTCCTAGCATTTAGTGCTGTATTAAAAGTAAATGTTTACTATTTACATAATTTTTTGATCTGATATTTTTTCCCACTGATGTCTCATTTATTCCTTGCTTGTTGGTTTATTTTTTTTTGTACGCTCACCATTTTCCTCTGGTTGCTGAGGCAGAAAGTACAGATGTGCTTAGGCTGAGGTGATTGGTCAGATCCTCGGGTGGGGGAGGAGTTAACATGGAAGAACGGCGGTGAGGGGGTGTGGCAGGGCTGTCCATCATGAAGCCCCTCACCCAGGAGCAAGACGTTCCCCAGATGACTGATGTAGCTGCTGGCCAGACGTAGCGTCTCAATCTTTGACAGCTTCCTAAACATGAAATCAGAGTGAGATTTATTGTATCGATAAAGACAAAATACCAAAAGCAATTTCATCAATTTAATCATTCAAAATGTTGGTTTAAACTTTGAATAAGTCACTTCCTTGACACTAACTCTATGATACATAGCTATCCAGAGCTACCCACTAGCCTATTTTTTACTTATAATTTACTTAAATTTATTTTTCACATTTTTGTAGCTATTTGAGCTTCAGACAAAATGTGATGACAGTTTTAACTTTGTTCTGTACCTGTCTGCAGGCTCGGTGGGGATGAGTGTGCGCAGCGCTGTGAACGCTGTGTTGACAGAATTGGTGCGATCTCTCTCACGTGCATTGGCTGCGGTCCTCTGGCGAATCTCACCAGGGGGAGACGAACCTGTGGGGCCAATCCTCCCTACAATGTCTATCCCTCCACAACCCCCCATCCCTCCAACCCCACACAGCTTCCTCTTCCTGTTCACTTTGATGTGAAAGGCAGATGGGGACGAGGAGGACAGACGGAAGGCAGCATTGGAGGAGTTGGTACGCTCCTCAGAGCCTGAGCCCTCGCTCCCGTTCTCGTCATCGTCTTCGGAGAGGAGGGCGATGTCGCCGTACATGAAGCGGCCTGCAGGAGGTGCCGTGCGCAGCATGGCAAATGTCATCTTCACCGTAACAACGGTTTGACAGCTACAGGTCAATCTTGGGGAGACTTTCCTGGTTGTTGAGGTTCAACTTGCAAGTTTGTTATTGGAAGTTGCTTAAGAAAGTTGATGCTGCTGACTAAAGGTGTCCACCACCAATTGTTTTTTGACCTCCAACTTGTCTTTTTTGTAAAATTAGTTAAGCCAGGTGAATCATATGCTAAGTAAGGCTTGGTTTAGACCTTCCCTTCACTAGCAGTAAACCATTGGCAAGTTGTTCCTAAATCAGCAGACACAGTGGCTTGATCGCAGAGCTGCTGTGTCACAGGTGGCTGCAGATTCCAGGCTCCTCTCGTCTTTCTCTCTTAGTTCATTCACAAAAACACTTCACATCCCCAATGATCAGTTCCTCATTCAGTTAATCCCTTTGGAAGAGAGCAAAATTATAATGGCATATTGAAGTGACATGTGGAAGTCAGAATTGTCCCCTTTTTCTTCACTTCTCTGAAGCGCTTTGTTGGTTCTTTGTTTCTATATTTGTGTTGCAATCCCAATAACAAAGACGGCTCCCAGCTTGTGGCAGCAGTTTGACTCTCTCTAGTGGTCTCTCTCTGTCCTTCTCTCTCTCTGCCTCTTTGCTCCCTCTTTGCTCCACGTGTGCCTGCTGTCTGAGTGTTTCCGTCTGCCTCAGGGTTTATAGCCAGTAGGAGGGCCAAAAGACTCCTCCGCTCCTCCCTCTGTGCAGCAAGGATCCCTCGGCTGCTGTCTAGAAGCAGGCCAGAGAGACCGGAGGCAAGAGGCAAACCATCGCCGGGAGTTTGTTTTGGCTGCACACCGTGTGTGTTTCAGGAGAAATCCACCCTAAAACAGAACTTGCATCACCCTGATTTGCTGGGTGGGTTTGGTGACCTTAGGCATGTAACATGCACTTCTATCAATATGAATATTGCATTCATGTAATTCACTTTCTTGGAATGTGTCTTAAAAAGAAAACAGATAAAATGTTGTCATCTGACAGGATTAATATGTCCATGATCTCGGCCATTAGTGAATACTTTAATCTGTCTTTGTTTTGGGGGTTTTATTGCTACAAAAACATGACAAAACTCTGTGAAGTCCATCTCATTTAACATTGTTGGCGTCCACTTGTTTGCATAACAAAGAAATTGATCGAATCATCTAACATAATTTATTCTCATATTCTTCTAAAATTCCTTGCTCATTCCCTGCAGACAAACTAGCAAACAGTCCCTCCAATTTTCCAGTTTTCTATGCTGAGTAACTTTTCCTTTTTGCAGATTAATCTGACAGAGCAGAGTAACAGCAAGAGGTATGACTGGGACTGGGACAAAACGGATGTTTTGTTCAACCATTTTTAGGAACAGTTTCACTACTACCCCTCCCTCACCACCTCGTGCTGTGTTTGTCTCTGGACAGCATGCTTGGAGGCGGGCAGCTGCAGTGCTGGAAGCTGCCGGTTCAGTCTGGGCTTGTGGCTGTAGCCAGGATCTGGGTTTATTCAACCATAGCTGAAGCCTTTTATGTGTAAAAGCAGTGGCGCTGGAGGGCCTGCAAGTAGTTTTGCCTCCAGGGATTGAGATTTTTGGGTGGAGTGTTTTGGTGATGAAGGGGAGGCTCAGGGGTTTGTAGTAGGGGAGCTGCTGCTTTGCACACTCCCTTTAACAATTTGTCTTCCTCTAAAAGAGAACACAAAATGAGATCAGACAGGAAAGGGAGCAAAGACAGAGGAGACAAGAAAGACACGAGTGGGAGAGAACAGAATGAGATCTATCTATCTACAATCTATCTATAGATACAAATTAACCTTGTTTGGCAAGACATAAAGGTGTTCCAGCAGTTCGAATATTTTTTCCTTAGATTTAACACTACGTATTATACAGCCATCATCGAACTTTAATGTGCCTTTCCTACTTAATGTCTTTGGGATTTTATTTGCGATGATCGGCAGTTTAAGTCTTATTCTCAGTCCAGGGAACTGACTGACCTTGAATTTTTTTTTTCCTTTTTCAAATGTATAACGGTTAAAGGTTGACAGCCTATGTAAAACTCAACTATGAAGTCTATAATCCTCAATAGTACATTACTGAAAACTTTAAACCCAACAGCCATTGCTGGTATGCATCTTTTGTGTAGATTGGCAACAGCAAACTGCTGCTGAAAACTAATAGCACAATGAATAATCTGTCAGTTACACAATGTTACAGTCAACATTCATCACTCCCTGCCTCCCCTCTCCTACATCTGCCTCTACCCTTCAATCTCAGTCGCAATGTTTATGCTGTGGTATTGACTGTATGAACACGTGCCAGTGTTGGTTGCAGTGGGTGATTGCAGCACATACAGTAAGTGCTTGGAACAGTTAGGACAGAGGAAGTAAACTGATGGGTCGCCTATCGGTGGGAATCAAACCACTACTGTAATAACAAGGCAGCTACGTCAAATTTAAAATCTTGCCCATAATCTAATAGTGTAAGTGCTTACATCAGAAATAAATTAGGATGGGTTATGATAGCATTTTTATTTGATAAGAGATTCTTTAGTGGTTATTTTGTTGACAGAAGGAACTGGCTCAGAACCCAGAAGTCACTCTCCTGCTGCTATGACTTGACACTTCCGGTCACTGGATATCAAGCATGCTTGAAAACAGTAGCCTGGCTGTCAGCTCTGGACATCTGGGAGCAGTCTGGATCTACATGACATCAAGTCACGTCAGTCATGGAAGCACCCTGCCTCCATGCAACTGGTGGCTAGGGTCCTATGCAGCAGTTCTCAACCTTTTTCGTGTCAAGAACCCCTAAACTGATATACACATATCACAGACCACCATTTGATACAATATCACTTCAGGGACCTCCATCAGAAAAGATTTTGGTTGTTAGATATGATTAAGACCAGAATTCTATAGTTGTCAACTATAGTTGAGGAGATAACAGGGGAATAAAACCTATGATCAGAATAGTCGCTCTGATGACTCCTACATTGGGCTCATTTCTACTGAATGAAATAGTGGAGCTAGAAAATTCTTCAATTTCTGCAGAAACTGTGAATGATGACAGCTGAAATAAATCACAAAGTTTGCTGAAAATGCAGAATTCTGAAATGAATTTTGCTTAAAAATTTTGAAATCTTAAATGCATCGCACTGAACATGTTCAACATCTCCATCTGCACAACTTTGCTTAATTTGGAAACCATGGAATATTACATTTAAGAGATGTGGCAAGTTCAAGGTTACGTGAACCCTGGCTGCAAAATAAATATTCCCTAGTGGGACAATAAAGATTACCAAAAAGATAGCATCAACAACACGTCAAAGTAATACAACAAACATCTGGAGCAGACAATGGAAATTCATACCAATAACAAATGAGCAAGAGTGCAAATATGTAAGTGTGGAAATATGTGAAGTAAGAAAACATGGAAACTTTTAGTGTTCCACACAGGTGCCCTGAAACGACGTCCTGAGGGTGATAGCTTATTGAATGGATGGTCCTGAGAGTCCAATATAGCATTAGTCCTCTTTAGAACTTGCCTGCCTGTAGTATGGTGGTGTTTTACTAGTATCCACAAGGTGGTGCTATTGGTACCATGCTTCATGTCGTGCACATTGAGAACTTGAGTTTCATTTTATTCAAGACAACGGGATTGTAGAAAAATCAGGTTATAATGTTATACATTCCCAAATTTAGTTTCAATCAAATTTAGCATTGAAGAGTTACGGTTATGCGCATCAGGCCACGCCTTCAGAATTTTGATAACCAATTACAGACACGGTAAGTGATACCCAAAAGCTAACGCATATGATTTATTCGGGGTTATTCACACTAAATAAATGACTCCTCATTTTTCCGAGGACTTTAGTGTTTAAAACCATAAATAAAAGTAGACAAAAAAATGTGTGTATTTAGATAATGTGCTGTAAATATATTTCTGACTGTCCACTACTCTGTGGTTCACTGTGGTATAATACACTAAAATTACTTCACTCTCTGTGGTCCGTCATTACATGCATTAGCATGATCTTCCTCTGATTTGCATCTCCCATGAGTGTGTGGCTAGTCTGACACAGTATCCATTTCTCTCTGAATTGTTGCCCGCAGGCCAGAAAACATTTGACTGGGTGTACTTATACAAGACTTTATCTTTTCATAATCACACATGGCTGCATTTGCCATAAGAATGTTGTATGAGAAGGAAATAGCTAAATTACAGCGCAGTTGTGACATTTACATAAAACTACATAAAATGTTGACCTAAGTCCATAAGAAAGACTCTACCTAGAGGACTGGTTGTCAGTTAAAGCAGCAGTTCTCAACCTGAGGTCTGGGGAGGCCCAGGGGTCTTTGAGGAGGTTCCCCAAGGTCCCCAGAAAAATAGGGAATATATAAGTTTCACTATTGTTTCATTGACTAGAAGTTAGCCCAATGAGAGAATGTATAGGAATGACTATTCTGTTGATAGGTATAAAACACTTTGTCACTCTGACAATCTACAGTATAGACAGTTATGGAATAATTAAATCTTATCAGATGGGTCCCTGGGTCCCCCCACTGCACGCTACCTGCCCAACACTGAATGCCACAAAGACTAAGTTAGTGGCTAGCTGGTAAATATAGTAGAGTATTTAGACGCTAACAAGTGAGATATTTCCCTTAGGAGTTGGAGGAGAGCAAACCAGAGATAAAAAGAGAGTAAATTTTTGGATTTATCGTCAGGTGACCATGGCCGTATCTATGCACGGGCACCTGCGTAGGGCCTCATTGTGACCAAGGTGTCTGGACAATATCATCTATTTTAAAATATTTTAAAATGTAAAATTCTAATCTAAAACTTTGATTCCATGTGCATATATTTATTTATTCATATTAGTTATTATAGTATAGCACCAATGTGCAGGAAAAAGTATTTCCAGTTCAGTGGAATTCATGCTTGTATGTTAGCAGCAGCGACATACAGGCTAGCAGCTTTTCAGTTCAGGGGCAGCAAAGTGTTCAAGTTTCTCCTGGGCTCTTCAAAACACACAAGTCAGCCTCACTTACCGACTGCAAGACCCTCCACAGCTGAAGACATTATGTTCGCAGTTGAGCAGCCACGGGTCGCATCTTTGACAGATACTGAGGACATTTCCTCCACAACAATACAAAATCACCACCATAAGCAACAAGGACAGTGGATGAAGATAACGTATCAACAACATCAACATCACAGGACATGACAAAAGAATTAGACTAGACAAGAGAACATGAGCCAAATGTTGTTTTCACAGAACCTCTGGACACAGACAGGGTGATAGGACGATATCCGAACACTGAGTCATGGCCGTGTATAAAAAGCTCTGAGATTGAGGCCTGAGGGATGTTTTCGCTAACATGGTCTTTTGGTTTTGGATGTATCTGACATTACCAATTGGAAACTGTTCAGGAAAAAGAACATTTTATTTGTTGAAATGGATGAAAACCTCTTTGTCCTGTTTGCAATTGAAAATAGATTTACAACCTTGCTGGATTTTGATGACATCATCGAGAACGCCTCATCAAAAGTCAGGAGATAGCATCTGTAAATGTTAGTTTTCTCTTTAAATATATAAATCTGAATAAGTAAAGACATCCGAATCAGACCAGAACCAGACGACTCTAAATAAATGCTGATGTTGTTCTATATAGCTGGATGTAAATAGGCAACTGTCTTTTTAGATCCCCATTTGGGGATCTAAAAAGATCACTAGATCACTATATCAATTCAAAAGGGGATATGTCAGTGTTGAAAAGTCATACGTTATTGCACGTACATATGTCTGTGGAGGCTTTGGGGTAGGCAACCTTAACGTAATTATATTAAGTAATAAGAGTAATGTACCGTATTTTTCGGGCTATAAGGGGCACCGGATTACAAGGCGCAGTATTAATTAACATGTCAATTGCTGTCGTTGTCCACACATAAGGCTCATCTGAATATAAGGCGCATCTAATGATAAGGCGCAATAAGCGAAAACAAAACGTGTGTCGGATAAGTCAAACTTTATTCAACAAATTTACAATAACTCTCAGTTGTAGGCTAACAGAAAATACAAGTTTAAGTGGGCGATTTCGGCATTAAATATGCCCGGATCCCTCTCAACATTGTTCAGTTATAACACAAAAATACAAAACCGTTGTTCAGAGTTTAACAGTTGGGTGATTTTAGGATCCAGCATGCCCAGATCCCTCTCGTCATTATCCGAGTCAGTTTCGTTGCTGTCACCGGTCTGTTCAGTGATGATTCCAGCCGTTACGTTATACGTTGATACGTTATTAGCCGTAATGTGTACAACATAACATCGGTTCGAGGTTAGTAAACACAACCAAAGGTTTATA
Organism: Pampus argenteus; assembly: GCA_036937835.1. Lineage (NCBI taxonomy): Eukaryota > Metazoa > Chordata > Actinopteri > Scombriformes > Stromateidae > Pampus > Pampus argenteus. Next base: position 9,533,608 of record CM072865.1, on the reverse strand, counting down.
CATAAGGCACACTGGATTATAAGGCTCACTGTTGATTTTTGAGAAAACTTAATGATTTTAGATGCGCCTTATAGTCCAAAAATACGGTAAGTAATTGCTGTTGCCAATGTGTAATTAGAAATGTATATGACTTTAATGAGTAATTGGTTACATTTATTAAATCTGGAATAATTATTTGGCCATTTTTTGGCCTACAGTGTTGTGGCTGAAAATTACACTATAAGATTGAACTAAAACGAGCTGAAAGTTCATCCATAGAGTTCAGGGGAACTACACTGCTGGATGATAATTCTCTGTGGGTTCATCATTATGAGCAAAGAAGAAATAGTCATGTGATACATTGTTATTACAAAAAATATTGATTACAACAGCTTTAAAGTAACTTAGCCAACACTGGTTAGACCAAAGAGTAAATTCCATTCCTTATATCTGGTGTTATTAGTATCAGGTTTTAAATAACGTCACATATCACGTCTCTTTTGGGATGGAGTTGTTCCTTTTCACAATGGTGAAGAGAAACAGAAAATAACAACCACATGAAAGTTTTCAAATTGAGCAGTGTTCTTTTTTAACGGCGCAGCAGCAGCAGCAGCACAGTAGTAGAACACCATCTGATAATCATTACCCCTCTTCTCTCCTCCCCCCCTCCTCTCTCCTCCTCTCGCTCCATACTCTTCTCTCAGTTCTCTCAGCTCAGACGTAATATTCATTAGTCTGATGAAAAACACCCTCCAACAAAGCCAGGCCCAACCTTGCTCTCACACATGCTAACACAAAGACACACAGACGCACACACCACCACCCCCACAGTCCCAACCCAGCTGAACTGCTCTGGCGCAGGTCAGGGACCTGTCAAAACTCGGAAGCAGGTCTGGACCCGATATGGTACCACAGAGCAGGCGTCTAGAGACTCCAAGAAACTGAGCTATTTATCGTAGTCCTTGGACGGTCATTTTTAGCCTGCACTGAAAGTGACAGAAGGAGGTGCAGGATTGGGTGGGGGGTGGGGGTTTGCCACTGAGCAGACGTCTGGAAAGGGTCATTACCAAAAGCAATTGTCTGCTTTCCACGTCAAGCACTGAAAGAAGGACAGCAGGAAGAAGAATGGGAAAAGGAAGAAAAGTGATGGTGGAAAAAGGAGATGGAAATAAAGAAAGGAGGCAGTAGTTGTGAGACAGAGGAGGAAAAGTAGGATGGAAAGGAAGGAAATGAAGAAAGGGAGGGAAAGAAGACAAAGGGGAGAGAGTTGGCGGCAGCCTGCCAGCACTCCAGACTGTATGGTGTATTGCATGGGGAAAATGGTCGGAAGTGCTCGCCCCCCAACTTGCGCCCCACCACCACCACCACCGGCCCCAATTTCAGCCTCATTCAGCCTCAGCTCCAGCCACACTCTACTGTGTTTCCCAAGAGAGCCAGACTCTACAGCTGGCCTTATTAAACCGAGAGAGGCAGAGAGACAGAAAAAAGACGGGGAAGGAAAGAGAGGTCACACAACTGGAAGACATCAGTTGAAGCCGTGCTTGCTCTCTTAGCTTTTTCCGTTCATATCCCATTTTATGATAGAGTTTCTCACAAACACGCTTGCGGTGCACTGGGTTCAAACACATAGTTAAAAGCCATTGTTTGATTCGACATCCCTCAGAACGCGGTAAAACAATGAAACAAATGCTGGGAAATTAAAGTCTGTGTGACTTTTATCTCGTTTGTCTGAGTGTGTCTGAAAGCTGTCGTCATTCATCTGAGCCCTGCATGATGTCTCTTCTAGTTTGTTTGAATCCAGCAGTGTTGGTGAACACAACAGGGCAATAAAAGAAACTTTGAGGGATGGAAGTCTGTTTCTAATCCATTAGCTAGCACACATTTATAATATGCTTCTTTTCGACTGCAGCTTGTCAAATTTCAGTTCAACGTGCAGCCATGTTCTGTAGTTTAGGATTAGGATTAGGATTAACACATTTACACACAAACACACCTATGCTCACCTCATACACAGACTGATACTGGCCAATGATCTGCCCTGCTTGAGTATTGCTCAAAGACTCCTCCGCAAAGAATTACTCATTCACTTTTTGTCAGAGGAAGTCAGCAGCACTTTTGGCTAATATATGTTTTATCAACATTTATTTTATTTTTTTTTATTTAAATGTAGATCTTAGAGTATAGTGATCCTGATGTGTTGAGTTTGCATTAATTCCCACCAGTCCCAAATTAGTTTAAATTCTGCCATTTACTTTGTGATATAGAGCGACTAGAGTCACCTTGTCTCATCGCTGAATAGGAGGCTACTACTGTGCATATTAATTTTAATGCTCAAAACGTGTTGGAGAAAACTCTGCAGCTTATGTTGAAAGATCAAAGTTGCAGTCCCCATATTGAACCCCACTATCAGATGTTCAATTTAGTGCTGTAATAATGTGATTCTCAGTCTTCATTAAGTCTATAATGCAGACTACTATGTAGCCAGACCACTTCTCACTCATGACATTGAATACGAAGCTAATAAAAAATTTCAAGACATCATTTGCTTTTCTGCAGCCAATCAGAGTCCAAGACTGCACTCCAACCTCTAATTTCTCATGTGTTTTAGGCTTCTGTTTCCTGTTGAATCAAGGTTGGACTGATGAATGAGGAGATGCATAAAGGTACGGATAGGTTTGAGTTGACTGGGTGCCAGTTGGAAAGCATGACTGGTCACCCGTGAGATATTTGCTTTGTTGCAGTAACTTTGAAAACTCTCTATAGGCATTAACGTGAGCCATATCTTCAGGGGAAACTTGAAAGCTTAAAAGCTTTGTTACAGCTGCAGCGTATGGTCTATTCATGAAGGGGACTTACATTAATACTAAATTTAAAAAAAAGTCTGAGCTGTGATTACTGAGCTCAAGAAAGGCTTCTCCAATCAGAGCAGATGCAGCCTCCTTTTTTTGCTTGCTTTGAGTTATTGATGACATAAAAGCAGATCCCCAGACTGCAGTTTAAGACTCTGGCCAGTAGCAGCTCTACCTCTCTGGTAACAGAAGAGCGGAGGAGCAGTAGTAGCGGACTAAGAGAAATCAGCTCTGATGTCATCGCCACTAATGAGGTGGCAGGAGCGATTTGACCACCTGACTCACTCACCACCTCTCCTCTCTCTCTCTGTATTTTTAACTTTCTCTTAAACTCTCCCAATCCCTTTCTCACTCCCTTTTTCTTTTACCTCCATCTTCCACCATCTCCATCTACCAGTTATATGTTGTTTTTTTCTGCTATGTCTGTTCCCTATGTGCTTTAGCCAGGCTGTCCTGCTCTGGAAGCTGGACCAATCATTTCCCGAACCACAGATCGAGCTAAAGAGCTTTTTCTCTTTAAGTTTACAAGTGGCATTTAAATGTGGCTTACTTAAAACAGTCTTCTTGTAAAAACAGGCAACTTTTGTTAATTGGACATATGCTACCTAAGATAACAATAAATAAAACTTTTTACACTATTGTTTTCCAAACTCTTCGGACACTGGTTGTCTTCAGTACATTACATACATGCTTTAATGGCTGGCTGCTTTAAATGCCAGGGAGGCAAAATATCGATATAAAAAATATAAATTTAGAAATTTGCTACGCTATAACAGCCAATCACACACCACTGGAAGAAATAATAATTAACAAATGTAAGCATAACTATTTTCATTATTCTATTAGCATAACATTACATTCATTCCTATCATATTCCAATTGCTAGCTCTGCGTACAGTTAGGATCTGTTAATGTTCTCATCAGTTGTTGATGGGACACTTATTATTGTAACACCATACCAATAATAAAAGAAAAGACCTCCTCTTGACTGCACTGGCAATGCTTAAAAGATTTATGAAGGAGAAGTTTTTAGCATTATTTTTTTTTGAAAATATTCTATACCAAACACCAACCCATCTGCTTGCTTGACCTTGTATGTATTTCTGCAAGAATACACAAATTGAGTCTGCAATAGAGAAGGTAACACGGTTTTTAACATCCGTATTTAGTGTAACAATAAAATAAGATACCACCAGGCAAACAAAGGCAAATATTAAATGTACGAGTCTTTTTCAGTTTTTCTAGAGCTGCAGTGGTTCTCAAGTGGTTCTCAAAACTTTAAGTGGAGGTTTAATTTTAAAGTGCAAAAACAATTTTATTGCCAGGTCAAGTCCAGGCATTTCATACTTCATACTGAGTTTTATGACTGCTTCACTATGGTGCAAGAGTGAACCGAGTTTCACAGATCAGGCTATGAAAAGTGTAGAAAATTAATCCATTAAGAGATTTTAGCTTGTTGTTTTGTTTTGGCCCTCTCCACTGAGGTCAAAGGTCATGGGCATCTACAGATCTCCACCTGTTGAGCTGATACTAAAGGATTTTTTTGTCTTATCCACCCATATATACTGGAAAAGTGATGTTTTAGTGTGTTTTAAAAGTAAAAAGGAAGGGACTGCAGAAGAGAGCGGTGAGAGGGAAGATTAGTTGTATTTTTGTAATGGGAGAAGTGAGAAGAGGAGTTCATTTGATGAACTTGTTAAGAGAGGCCGAGGGTTGAAGTGAAATATGTGTGAAGTCAAACCTTTGTGTTGAGTTTGTATGTGTGTGTGTTTGATGTTACAGTCTTGTAAAGCAGCAGCTGGAGAGGGCTGTCCCCTGAGAACCACCAAAGCCTGCTAGTAAACCACACACACACACACACACACACACACACACACACACACAGATGCAGTCTTTAATAAAGCTATTGCTAGGGAAACAGACCAGACCCAGCCAATCTTAGGCTCTTTTAAAGCGAGGGTGACACGGTCACAGTCACATTCATATAGATTCATATCCTCTCAGCCAGAAGAAATGACGGGTCACTACAGAAGAACCTCATTATTCTGTCTATAAAAAACAACAAACCAACCATCAAACTAATCAGACAACATTATATCTATATAGGTTCTACTGTGTATGTTTCTTTACGGAGGTGTCCAGTCATAAGTATTTTGTCTACATATGGTTCTCCTGTAAATGTACTGTAAAACTGCCTTGTCCAGATGTGGAGTTAGTAATACAAGCCACAGCAGGGGGGGACACCTAGCGAGTGCTATGAAGTCAGTAGCTCAGTGAAACTCATTAGAAAACTAAAACACCTGGAAGACCCTGTGAAACAACAGGCTGAGGTTAATTTATTTCATACAGTATTTTGTTTTTTTGTTTTTTAATTTAGCTCCATCCACATGTGAAGAATAGATTGTGATGATTTATTTGTTATACTTATTAAAAGAAAACAGTTTTTCTTTTTTTTTCAGTTGTTAATCTCTCCTTGAGAATATGAGCGACAGGTGCATAGGCTCAGGCAACAAGTAATTCTGTTTATGGCAAGTCTCTGTTTAGACAAATATTAGCTGCAGGCAGAGCGCCGAATTAGTCTGCGCCACAAAAATCTCCATATTTAAGGAAACCAATGTTCTTTGCACATTCACTTGTCATCAAATATCTTTTCCCCCCCTTGATTGTAGAAATTATATTGGATGACATCATGCTGCAGCTGACTGGGGCCAAACAGTCCAATTTTAGAGCTGTGGACTGTTTCCAAGGAGATGATATAACACAGTCCAGATGAGTCCCTCCAAGGATTGTCTCATTATCACACAGGCCGCAGCTGCATGACCACCGCGTGTGTATGAGTGCGTGTTGATGTGTGTATGCGTGCACGCAAGCTGCGTGTGTGTATGTGTTTGTACGTGTGCCTGTGACCATTTAAACTCTACTTGCAGTCAATTACCAGAAAATGACTTGTGTGGACCATTTTCCCTCCAGAAAAACTAATTATAGGGTTTGGGTTAAGGTTAGGATTGGGGTTGGGTTTGCAGGAAAGTCTTGGAAAGAGCTTCGTCCATGTGGACAACGTTCAACCAGGGGTGTACCCAGCGAGCTGCCGGGACGAGACTGGACACCCTTCAAATCTGATTGCTCCCCTCGGTGCCACTGCAATGTTTCTACTATATATTCAGAGATTTAACTGTCTGGGCTTTTTTTATTTTTTATTTCATTGTTTAAAGTCACTAAGTTAACCTTTTTGATGAAAAGAATTTAATTTTGTTGTGTTGAATTACTGACATAATGCCACCCAAAAAATGGAAACAAAACAATCTTCACAAAGGTACACAATATATACAGCAGTAATCATAAACCTGTCCTAGCACAGTTCAAACTGTCCCTAAAGCTACCAACTATGTCTTACTGTACCTGAAAGTCCATCTTGTGATGGTGATAATGTTTTTAAAACCTACAGAACACATCATTCCTCAGCGAATACACTTGACATCAAATAAAACCCAGAAACGTAGTTACAGAAGCATTTAGCGGGTGTTTGTAGCCATTTTGGCTCAAATGAGGAATGATAATTGCCAAAAAGACATTTGGCAATTCAGTGTAAAGTCTGTTTTTTAACCACATTTATCATAACATTTTATGCTGCACTGTTAACTCGAGTGTTAATGTTGAAGACATTTTAATCACTGTTTATTTTAGCGAAGAAGAAAACACTTAAAATCAAGTGAAGACAAACAACAGGAAGTTACTGTTGAATTCTTTCAACAGTTTTTGTTTTTTTCAACCTGTCAACAGGGAACTTATAGTGGATCCGTTCGTTTCGTACCCCTCTCTTTTATAAAGTTACAATAAACTCCACATGTGTAAAGAAAGCATCCTCTATTAAATTATTTTTCAGAACTACGTAGAGTTATTTTAAATATCCCAGATTGAACAAATGAAGGTACTTTTACAGGAAACCATAGATGTGTTGTGTATTGTATTATTCAAACTGTACTTTTTCTACTTCTCACGTATACTGAATAAAAACAAGCGTCAGGTTTGTATTTTGTAATTGTAATTGTAATAAAACTTAAAATTTTTTCATTTAAAGTTCATTTAACCTCATATCCTTAAAATTAACAGCAGTATGGCAAAAGTGAGAACATTTTTTTGACATTTGCTTAATAATATATTGTACATGTTGTGAAATATACTCCCATGGTTTAGAGATTAAGACGCCAAGAACTGCGTGAACCCTGATTTGAGTTTGGCTGGGAACCTTGTTGTTGCCTCCTCCTCCCTCATTTCCCATTTGTCATATCTCTACTGTCTGTTTATATAAAAAAAGAACATAATGTAAAGTAAAATATATATATGTGTGTGTGTATAATGTATTAACTTATTGACAATATATATAACCTGGTTCTCACAAATGTCAGAAGTAAAAGATAGAATGAAAAGGAAGAGCAGGAAAAGGAGGAGGTGGTAATAGAAAGAGGATTTCCGACAGTAGCCCAGACCTGACAGGTTCCTTCATATCCGACTTCACTCAGTCCCATACAGGGACTCTACACATGGTAAATGCATCACAGACGCACATGCACATCCACACAGACTCCCACACACACTCATTCGCGTACAGAAGACAGACATAGTCCTCTTTCTCGATCTCAACCAGGAAACAGCTTTTACTTCTATTTGAGAACACAAGAAATACACAGAGAGAAATGACAGAGAGTCATTTGGCTCTCAGTAAAACGTTTGTGCCACTGCAGGCTGAAATAAAGACCAGCTGGGAGAATCTGGACTGTAGAAATGTGCTCTTCTCTTCCTCATGATGTCCTGTCTGTGAAGACTCGAGCAATGATTTTGAATAGGAAGGAAACATGAGCACAAGAAAGTTGGTTGGTTAGATAACCCTAATCCCTTTTGGTTTATGCGGGAGATGAGTTGAGCTTATGTCAGCAACCAATGCATGTTATTCTCCTCACATAACAAATCATTTCTGCACTACTACCTGTGCTTTCACATATATTGAAGTTTAGTTAACTAAAGTGAACTTGTTTAAGTGAAGATTATATAGTGGTTACAGAGCTTGAGCTCAGGCCTCCGGTGCCAAAGGGTAAACATGTTTCACATTCGTTCACCAGCCCAATGTCCAGCAGAGGTGGTGGGAGAGAAATCCAACAAGCAGGATAACCCTGCCTGTCTGGATCAACTGAGATGTCAATGAACAAGACCCATCAACTACTCAGTGACGAGCAGATGAGACTGATGTATGAACATCTGCATTATTGAAAAAGCCAACTTGGCTCTCAATGAAACTCCTATGAATAAACACGTTTAATGTTCTTTTAAAGGCAATGAACATTGGCATTGAACATACGTATATCAAGGCTTATATAGGAAAAAGGAAGGGCGTAAGATGACATGCAGTTACTACTACTACTACTCTGACATACAGTACAGATTAGATCTGCTAGTCTCTGGTCACAAATGTGTCAACTATTGATTTAAAGCTTTATGCTTTAAATAGCAGCTTTAGCTAAGAAATGTCTGAGGTAAAATAAACTCTTTTTTTTCAAATGTGTTCTCAGCTCGCCGACAGGAGGTGTTTTCTTTATCATCTTCCTTGGCTTGAATGTTCAAATAAGAAAGCGGTACTCATCAACCTGACATAAAGTTAAATCAGTAGCTTTTTCTTACAACAATAGCCAAAAATGTCTACTTGACTCATCTAGTCTGGTTAAATTAGAACCTGATCTTAGTCAGTGTGGTTGGACGAGGCTCAAAAAAAGATGTAATTTTGTCTGCTGCCACTAGACGGGGTGAGAGATGGAGGGAGCCAAACGCCTGCCCATAATAACCACCAGACATGACTCATTCAGCGTGGAATACCACAGCAGCCACAGACAGGTCTCTGGCAGACAAGGAGCAGAAATCTGATCCAACAGAGTTTGTGAATGGGACAGGAATGAGCAAAAAAAAAAAAAACAGGGTAAATTTAATAGAGCTCCAATGGGTTTCAAAGATTTAGAAGTAAAAAAAAAAAATCAAGTGTTTGGGTTGGCTTATTTGTAAAAGTCAAGTGTTTAAGTGGCTGAATACTGTGTGTTTTATTGATAAGATGTATAAGTTTAACTAAGAAGTAACTCCCCCCTAGTTTCTCTCGATTTCTATTGTTTAATTCCCCACTGGTTGCAATAATTCTCTTGGCAAAAATCCTGCTCATCAAGTCATCACATGGAGCTCCTAAAAGACGGCACAGAAACAACATATCACCTTGTCAGATATGATTGTAGCTCTGATCATCGTTATTCTTGCCCAGACTTCCCCCCATGGAGAGCACCACTCAATTTGAAGACTAACACATGTTGGACAGTCGAATCATTATTTGCTTATGTGGAGTCCGTCCAAGGCTGCAGGGCCTGGAGAGCCAAGAGTCTAATCTGTGGGCATAGGAATAACATAGAAATAACATATTGTACAACTTAAAGTATGGCAGGGGAGCAAACTGTGAGCGGTCACATTACATGAAAACAGCAGGCAGGAAGTGTTTTGCAACAGCGGAAAATCTTCAGGTCCAGTCTGACCGCCAGACGGTCACACTTCATCTGGCCTGGAGGCTGCGGTCAGAGGATGGATACCTTCCCCACCGTACGGGTTGGATACGCTGTCCTACGTTTTGTCAATTGCTCCCTCACTTTCACTCCCTCTCACATTTTTTTATTTCCATTTCTCTTCCTCTTTCTCTCCCCCGTGACAAACCTAACATGTATCTTCCTTTAAACCTTTCCCCTGCTTCTAAATTCTCCGCCTTCCTCTTTCCACTCTCAGCTTTGTCTCTTTCTCTTGCTTCACCCCCTGTCGCTCTTTGATTTCTTTCCTCCTTAGCAACCTTACCTCATCATGTTTTTGTCTCTTTTTTTTCCCTCCCCCCTCTCCTACCTTCCCCTTCAAACTCTCTCCTCCTCCTCTCACTCTCTTACTCTCTCTGTTTGTGGTCAGTCACACTTAATCTAGCGCCATCCATCTGTTTCTCTTCATTCATTTAGTCGGGTCTGTTTTCGATTAAGATTACATCAGGCTTTGACCTATTAGTGTGCCGTGATCCTTTTGAAGTCATACTGTGGTTACAGGTTAAACTCAAAGCCCACCACTCTTCTTATTCAACCTAATACAGACAGTATTTGAAGGAGAAAAAAAAATGCAGTAAGTTCTTAAAACTTTTCAGCCTGGGACCAAAATGACTTTTTTTTTCTCCTGGGATCCAGGATCATTAAATCATATGAGCGTTCCTGTCATGTGGAGACCCATAGAGGAGGGCCTGTGACCCATTTTGGGTCGCAACCCATAATCCAACCTAGCAATCTGTGAGCTGGAATATATTGTTCATTTAACCTCATATCCTGAAGATTTTGATTATATTTTGAAAGTGACTTTCCCAACCATAGGATTTCTGTTCCTTATTAAGTTTGCAGTTCAAAGTAAAGCTCAGCTTTCCCACTAAACATAATTCAGAAATTCTCATACAAAACAGGTTTTTGAGGACCCAAATGAGGAACAGATTAACTATTAACATTATACTAATTTAAACCGCTAAAACTGCTTTTTACTGTTTTTACATGGAGCCCAACCAAAAGTAAGCCTGTGGATCCTAAAATGTAGCAGGATATATAACTAAGATATATATCCATGTTTCCTAACTTTAGCACGGATCCTTTATATTACCCTCCTACATCATTTTTGATTACTCAGCTAATAAGTAAAATGTCAGCATTCATTTCCAGATGTAGATCTCAAGATATCATCTCTAAAGCCTCAAAGTTAACTCCCCCGTCTTTCTCCAACCTGAATGCCATGGAGCAGAGATTGACTGAAATGTTAAACTGTACATCATCATTACTCCTGGGTCAAAGCTGGGGTAAGTAGCCAATTGGCCAACTTGTGACGTTAAACTGACATCTATTGGCCAAGTTGTGGCAGGGTAGGATGTTAAAGTCATTTAGGCTCATCAGGCTAAGTGGACACAGTTGACTGAGAGGTCTCGAACCTCCCAAAATCTGGTTGTGGGTAGTTTTCTGTGCCAACGATTCTCAATTAGAGCAGTGGATGAGAGGACATCTGGCCTCCTGACTCTGCTTGACTTATGTATATTAATGTATGTATAACAGGGTTTCAGTTTATTAATTAATCATACATGTCTGTCTTTTTAACAGTCCATCAATCAATGATAGTCAAAATTTGCACCAATGTTGTGACAATGTCAGATTGTGACAGACACTGAATTCTGTAAGTCTACCGGTATATATCTGGATGAACATGTAGTTACAGCAGCACTAATCAATGTGTTTATATAAACAATCGATCAAATAACTATGTGTGATTCGATGTGTCATTTTCTTGAGCGCTGACATTAGCGTTAGCTTCCCTGCTGCTGTTGTTGTACAATATATGTATGTAGCGGTCACTTTTATTTATTTTACCCGACACGTGATGAAACACCTTACAGAAAGTCTCTCAGTAAATAGCTTAAATGCAAACAATAGCAAGACAACAGCAATAGCTATCTTAGCTTACGGTAGCTTAATTTATCTTATCTTATCTTATCTTATCTTATCTTATCTTATCTTATCTTATCTTATCTTATCTTATCTTATCTTATCTTAACCTATCTTATCTTATCTTATCTTAGCTTAGCTTAGCTTAGCTTAGCTTAGTTTAACTTATCTTAGCTTAGTTTATCTTATCTTAACTTAGCTTAGCTTAGATTATTTTAGTGTACACAGAATTAGCCAGAAACACTTTAACAACATAGAAGTACACCTCTTTCTCTCACCATGAACAAAAATGACGGGAAAACAATTATCAAGCCGCTAAGCTTATAGTGCTTTGTGTGTGGTAATTACCTTAAACAGGTGAGTCCTGAGGCATTACTAATAGATCAACGCATAATTAACTCAGACAAGATCCTACTATTTACAGTCTGGCTGCACATTCCTCACATTAATAACCTTAACAACATAGCTGAATTAACAAAAAAAAATATGTGTTATGTAAATGTGTTATGTATGTAACTTCTGACAAATTAAATATATTTTTAATCCGTATTTGCCACAGTAGTAGCTTAAATGATGAAATGAAAAAGAAGATTAGACTTACATTCAGAAACATGAATGCTAATGTTTCTCTGTGTGTGCCGGATGTGTAAAACTGTTACTGAAGCCCTTGTTCACTGTAACAGTTTTATAAGCTGATAATAGGCTACAGTATATCAGTGTTGTGTTAACAGCTTGTTGTGCAAAAGTGGCCAAAAACGCTTTTGTTCCTGAACAGGTGAGTTGCTGCTCTGATAAACTTCAAGGGCCAACAACCGATCAAATAATGTTTCTTTGAGACACTATGACACACATATGCAGCACTGAAAGCTGACGAGACATAAGACAGACACGACCATATGGTGTTACAACCGATCATTGACCTTTAACAAGAGTTGCAGATGATCAGACGAAAAGTGGAAGTGAAAAAAAGTGAAAATAGAAACAGTTAAAAATATATATATATATATATATATGGTAGATGTCAGCTGAAGCAAAACACACATGCTTCGTCTTCATCCTCCTTCTTCCCCGTCCACTCCTCCTCCCATTTCATACCACCTGATTCTGATCACTGTGCAGCTCTCATCGCTACAAAAATCACCTCCATCACTGGACTGACTGGCTGAGGTGAATAAAGATATTTCAAGGGGTGAGTGTTATTGTTATATTTAATCAGCTAGATGGTGTGTTCATTCTGATAAATGTTATGTTCACCTCTCTGTCTCTCGCTGCTTGTCTCCGGTGACATTACAGAGCTTGTGTCAGCGGAGATGTGGGCAGGTGTGTTAGTTCTGGGCACCATCCTTACAGCTTTACCAGGTAGGAGAAAAACACTGAAATACATCAGAAATTCACACTTTTTTTATGATGAAATGCAAATCTGAACTGAATAAGGTTTTACAAAATATTTTTTTATTAGTTCAGGGGATGGGAGGTGAGCTTTTATATTTAATTGTAGATATTTCTATGGTATTCCAATTTTCACTATCAAATATGTTTAATACACATATTGTAATATAAGCAACAACAGTTTAAAAAAAATAATGACTGACTTATAGGATCCATGATGCTCATAAGGTTCTGCTGCCAGGTGCCCTTGCCATTACATTCAGGTTATTTATAAGTATTGATTGCCTTTTGTGCAAGGTAGTCACCCAGGCAGGCAGTTAGCAGCACAGGATGACACCGCGGCTGCACATGAAGGCCGCTTCAATTCTATGTTTTATGTGAGCAGTACTGCAGTTTGACAATTGAAGTTTTTCTCGGACAAGCCACACAGGAGGAAAGTTTTTCCTCGTATGCTGTAGAAACACATATTTTAGTCTCTAAGTATGTGTTCCCTATACTATCAGATGCCTACTTGTCAAGTATTTTGTTTAACAGCCAGTTAGTAGCTAATTTGTTATATATATTGTGCATACTACTGTCACTTGTGCTTCCCAGACGACATACAGTGTGTGTCTCGTGCAGGTATCCAGAGCAGGTGGAGTGTGTCATTTTCTAGAAAAGAGATCTGTGTTTGGGCAGGAACAACGGTCACTCTGCCCTGCCGTTATGACTACCCATCAGGTAGTAAAAAAACGTGATTGTTTGCACTTCTGGTTTTGCACTGTATTTGTAAAACACTGTTGTACTCATTGGCAAACGCAGTGGGAAAACACCACTGTACTCCACAACCCACATGTGACATAATTTTAGGCAAATTTCTTGCAGCTTCATCTGGAGCATATGAAGTAGCATTTCCCAAGACCCGTAAACAGACGTTGATGTGTAAACATGTGTGTTCTCCTTTAAATACTGGACATCCTTTTATTACTGTATGTCATATTGTTTGTTTTCAAAAACTATTATAATATCAAATGCTGAAAAATCGAATCCAGGCTCGAAGATCTAAATCCTTCGTTTTTTGTTTAATGTATTCTTCCCTCTTTAATTATTGTTTCCCATTGTCATCATTACAATTCTTAGCATTTGTTACTATTATTCTGAATGCATTTGACTGGACAGTTTTGACATTCGCTTCTTTAACTTGACAGGCCACACTACGAAGCGGGTCATGTGGTTCCGTGTGTCTGCAGAGGGACGCAGGGAGTTCACCCACCACACTGACCCAAACCAGATCAGCCTGTCATACCGCGGACGCACACGGTAAGAGAAACACACAGTGATTTTTGAAAGTTGACATGATTATGAAATAATACATAAATGCATGACTAATGAATCTTGGCTCGCAGCTACATTGGGGGCAGCTATTCCAGCTGTTCAGTCCAGATTCGGGGTGTCAAGCTGAGTGATGCAGGCCAGTACCACTTCAGATTTGAGACAGACCAGCTGCTGGGGAGATGGACATCTCCTGACACCATCACACTCGATGTAACAGGTAGGTTCACACACACTAAAACTACTTAAATATCTCTGAGCTATGACGAAGATGATGTAATATGGTCCCTTCAGTCCTGCCCTGATCCTTGTCAGTGTTCGTGCAAGTGTGAATGTCTGTGCATTTCAGATCTCCAGGTCCAGGTACATCCAGCCAGACCAGCCAACATGTTTGGCTTTGGAGATACTGTGTTTGTAGGCTGCCAGGCCAGTGGATGTGCTGCTCCAGGAAGAAGCCTTGCTCTGTACAGGTGAGTGAGTGAAAAAAATTTGTGTTTTTGGGAACCAAAACAGCAGCTTTTTTCTAACTAAAATTTGAAAAATACTGTAGATATAATGTGATGCTCTGCACATAGGAATGGACTAAACCTTGGCTCCTATGAGAAATGGATGATTATCAACCGCTTTGACCTACAGCATGTTGGAGCATACACGTGTCGACCGATCCCACCACAGAATGTGCAGTCACCATCTCTCTCTCTGGCGCTGGGACGTGAGTAGTCTCAATCAGTAAATCAAGTCAGCCAAAAGAGTTTTCACGAAACCCTCTTGCTCATATTTTATCGTCTATATGCATGAGGGTGCATCAGGGAATACTAAGATACATATATTACACTGATGTGCTTTGCTGTTGGACAATAAAATCCTAATAGCAAATTATGTACATGGATAAGTTGGAAAGTATGGGAGCGCACAAAAGCACACATACTTTTTCAAAAGGGCTTGAGGTGATTGTCCAGATGGTAGAGAAAAAGCATGTCAAGCATGATTATAAAATTCAGTTATTAGAAAAGGTTTAATGTTTTCTGTGTATTGCATCACAAAAACATTAGTAGCTAAAACTTTGAATTTTCAAGTAGGAAATTAGTTTGTCAATTATGTTTTGGCAAAATTGATCAGACTCTACAGGCCTGAAAATTTCAGATGCTTTTTGCGTTATTTATCCATCTAAACATAACGTTCTTCATTTCTCTCCCTCCCACTCCTCTCTTTCTCTTCAGATGCTCCTCAATCCACCAGCATTGCAGTCTATCCTGTAGGGGAGGTGTCAGAGGGGGGGTCGGTCACTCTGACCTGCACTAGTGAGGCAGCTCCTCCTGTAGAGAGCTTTGCATGGTTCAAAGGTACAGCTCAGCATGTAACGATGGTCTGTTTACCAATATAACAACTCTGCACTTACTGTTCAGTGTACACATTCAGTTGCTCTGTGATAGATATGAGCTGCCGGTTGATGGCAGTGACATATAAGCTGAGGTGAAGGTCCTACAATGATTGGTTGAAGTAGAGGATAAAGATTTCCTCAGAGACTTACTAACAGTTAAAGTTTTGGTTGTTGCAGGAGTTTGGAACAAGTAGATCATGCTGTCTCTTGGATTATGATGGTAATCTAAATTTATATTTAATCTGCATGTATCTTTATATGCTCCCCAGACATGGAGAGCGGCAGCATCCCAGACAGTTTCAGGCCTCAGCTCCACCTGCCCCGCCTCAAATACACAGACAGAGGAGAGTACTTCTGTGTAGCACGCAACTCATTAGGAACTGACCGCTCCAAACCACTGCTACTCAATGTGACATGTAAGATAGTATCACAAGCACAGTGTGTCTTAAATATTTGCACAGTTCAGATATAAAATTACTGTTGCACATAATTTGTAGAGAAGAATTTAATCTTGAGTGCAAGATTCTGAAACGTCATTATGGGTGCTGCTGATTCTTCACATTCATTTTAAAACTGTAAAAATGTAGTATGACACTGGTTTAATGGGGCTGGAATATGACTATATATGATATATATATATATGAATTGTAATATATTTCAAACATTTCTGATATGTGATCCATCAGCCACACAGTGTGTTCTGTGATTATGTGTTTTTATATTAATCCATAAACATTTTAGCACCAATAAATGCATAAAATGAACAAATTAGCAAAAGATATTGTCATTGAGTGCTTCCACTCATCTATGAGAAACTGTCACTTAAAGGAACTGCTGGTTGCATGAGCTCACTGTCACTGTTGTTCTCTATTTCTGTTTAGATTCTCCAAAAACCACACGTGTGCTAGCAAGCCCACCTGGTGACATCAGAGAAGGCTCACATGTAAACCTCAGCTGTGTCAGCCATGCCCATCCTCCAACCAGCAGGTATGAGGATATTATAGCTGATATTTTCACAATTCTTTAAATAATTATTTAAATCTTTAACTATGTTTTTATGTATCCAAATTCTATCTACCAAACCAATGTAATTTAGTCTTTTATTATCTTTTAAGGTATTGGTCTTGGTTATTTCACAGTCCTATGAATCATCATTATCCTCACCATCCTCTCTCTTGCAGGTATGCTTGGTATCGTATCCTCGGGGACCAGGTGTTGGCTAAAGGAACAATCCAGAACCTGACATTCCCATCAGTGCGTGCTCACCATGCCGGTCAGTACTACTGCACAGCATGGAACCGACTAGGATATCAAACCTCTCACATCGCAACACTCACTGTGCTGTGTAAGTAAGTAGTGGGTCCTACAAACTCCCCCAAACCCCTTCACAACCACACACAGAACTGTCTCTCTCTTTTTGTTTCCTTTTACACTCCAGACCCTCCCAAGAACACTTCAGTTCTGGCTCGTCCCTCCACAGTTGTGGATGCTGGCCGACCTTTGACCTTGACCTGCAGCAGTCAGGCCAACCCAGCAGTAGACAACTTCACATGGCACCGCTTAACTCTGGACGGGGGTTCTATTCAATGTTAGCATCATAAAAATGTGGTTAACATGATGTACTCTATGACCTGTCGTAAAAGTCAGGAAGATGTGACGCCGTTTGCCAGTCTATATATTCTAACAATCTGAAACACTAAGTGGATCTCCTCCTTGTCCGTGCTCCATCGTGCAGCGTGGGGTACCAGGTCCGGTCCTGTCTTCACGTTCTCTGAGGTCAGCCCTGGAGAGAGCGGTCAGTACTACTGTGAGGCCAGAAATCGGATCGGAGTCCACAGCTCTCCTGTCCTCACTGTACGAGTCAGAGGTACATAAGGATTCATTCATTGCCACTTCTTTATTTGCTTGTCTGTCTTTCCTTCAAATATTTTGGCAACCAAATCTAATAGACAGTACTTCAGCATATTTTCTACACATTTTCCTTTGTAGGTATGTAAATATTTTAAATGTGTGTTTAGCCACATTGACACATGGTTGCTCAGTAACTGCTGAGCTCTTCTGTCAATCCTAAGCAATATGATATCGGTGCAGTTATGTAAAATATATAGTCCATGAACACGTGCAGCAAACATAAAAATATTTACAAGAGAGACCTTTATGCTGAATTACCAGCAAAAAAGTAACAAAATTGCTGAAAAATGTGATGGATTCCTAATTAAACAGTATATATTTTTGACACAAAATGAGACTTCATACTGCAGCTGTATTTCAAATTTGTGGGACAGAAATGGATTACAATTGTTTTTTTTTAATGTGGTAATTTTCATGAGTTGTGAAGGTGTCTTAATTACATTCACACTCTGTCTGTCAGTCTGGTAGCCATTGCGGTTCATCGCTGCTCACAACTGTTCTCTGACACTCATTTACTGTAGTGGGTTGTGAAATGGTTTTTCAGTAATAATGCATGTCACTGTCACTTTAAGAAGTGTACACGAAGAGATGAGGTGTCACTAATAACCTTAGAGAAACACTCCAGCCCCCTTTTTACATCTATGTTTCTGATTATCTCGGACAATGACCAGAAAATATAAGTTTTCAAGTGCTCGTCTAAGATTAGAGGAGAGATATTTTATAGGTCCCTCTGTGTTTGAAATAACGAGTGATGAAACCTCCTTGTTACTATCTCAACAGGAGGTCTGGGCTCTGGTCTTCATTGTGTACGGTCTCATGATTTCTGACTATTTTTCTATGAGTCATGGTGAGTCATGTAAAGCTCTCTCACTATGAAAGAGGAGGAGATGATGAGGTGTTGTGGAAAACTACTATTTGAGACTAGACAGCTGAAGAAGTGGAGTGAGGTTTGGAAAACACAACTGGAAATCCAAGACACAAGTCTAGACATTTGCAAGATGGTGCACAGCTCTTTCCCATTCCTTGCTTTCTGTTTCTATTTTTATTTCTACTTTGCTTTTTTAGATACATACTACACTTCTATTTTTATGATCTTGTGTATTCTCTCATCCTTCATTTCCATCAGGTCGTCTAAAGGTCATTGCCTTGGCATCAGCAGTAGGTGTGTCTGCTGGACTCATCACTCTGACTGTGGCCATTATGATCAGGTGACAGGACGTACACAGCTATATACTATATCTGCTATTTTTGTATTTGCTCTTAATATTTATTTAATTTAATTGGTCATACTTTCAGAAGGAATCTACAAGAATGCTGTTTTTTTTGTTCATTTTCATGGAAGTTTTAAAATGCCTAAATTGAAACAAACAAAATGAAGAAATCAAGTCAAATACAATATACGTTGTTATATTATATTTCCCTTTTGTGTGCATCTATGTATGACAATTAAATGTCATATGTAAAAAAATGAATTATGTATTTGCCATGCAAATACATAATTCCCTACACCTGTTTTTTTTTCCACCCATCTTCTCACCTGCAAGTGATTCCCTCATTAGTCCCTCAGCATAAATAACAGTCCACTTCTATTTGTTCATCAAGCTTTCCAGCATTTTTTTTGTTCCTGGTTTTTCCAGGCAGGTCTGCTTGACCAGTCTCTCCTAAACTTTCGTATCAAAAGATCGTATCGTATGACTGTGCTATTGACCGTACCCAGGTCGGCTCATCTCCTTGTCTGCTCCTGAAAACAACACTATGAAGAAGTATATCAATGATTCCCTGGCAGGAGGGATCATTCACCCTTCCTCAACCCCAGCTGGAGCTGGGTCCTTCTTCACAGAAGGACAAATCCCTACACGCCAGCATCAACTACAGAGGATTTACAGACATTACTGTCAAAAACGGGTACCCACCCTCACAGTTCTCATCTTCCTTTTGAACTGATACAAGGAGCTACTATGTTCTCCAAACTTGATCTCTGCAATGCTTATCATCTGAGGATCAGTGAGGGGGATGAGTGGAAGAAGGCCTTTAATACTCCTAGTGGACATTATGAGTATCCTTTTGGTTTTTCCAATGCCCTCACCATTTTCCATCGGTTGGTCAATGATGTCTTCTGTTTTTGTGTATTTGGATGACATACTCATTTTTCAAAGTCCAACCACTCAAGGAGTTTCAATGCTTTCTGTGCTTTGCTAACTCCTACCAACTATTGATCTGGAAATAGTTTTGTGGACTTACCTCCCAGATTATTTGGTGCTTTGGTGAGCAAAAGTCTCGTTTCACCTTTTCTCATATTCCCAGATCCCACTTGCTAGATCATTGTGGAGGTGGACAGTTTGGACACCGGGGTGGGGGCGGTCCTGTTTCAACAGTCTGCTGGAGATCAGAAAGTTCCTCTCGCATAAACCCAATGCTCTGTCCCTTCAGTTACATTCAGAAAGCACTCCTTCACAACCTGAAGGTATTGTTCTTCCAACATGCATCATTGGCATGGTAACCTGGGAGGTAAGGGGGAAAATGTAAAATGTTACCATGCAAAGCACCTCTCAGTGCCTGTCCGAATGACCACCTGTCTGTCCCTGCCAGTGATTCTGTTACCCACTGCCAGAGAAACTGCTGAAATTATGTTGCAACATGTGATCTGCCTACATGGCCTCCTCAGTGACTTTGTCTCTGACTGGGGATCACCGTTTACCTTTCATATTAGGTCAGAAGTGACCGATCTCCTGGTTTTCTAAGTAAACTGATCTCTCCTTGCACTATGTCTACTTGTTGTTCTTTTGGGTTCAAACATGCCCGTACCAATGAACTTTATACACTGGAAGCTAGATCATTGTCATTCTTACATATGTTTTTTATTAGTGGTGGGCTGTTAACGTCAAGGCTTGCTTCAGGGAAAATTCATTTTTAAGAAGCTTCCTGATGGTGGCATCAACGAGACTAAGGTTGTGTGCACCTTATGCAATGCAGAATTGGTTTACTGTAGGAGTTCTTCCTGTCTCAAATACCACCTGAACACAAAGCATCCCTTTGCTATAAGCAGTCAGTGATGCATTTTGCAAACTGATGCATTTTGGCTCCTGTTCTAATGCATCCCCTGGTTTAGGAAACCCGTTCTTCCATACTTTGCAGGAAGTTGATCTTCGGTCAACCAGTTTTATAGTTGATTCACATTAATTTCGTCACTGGGTTATGGTTTGATAACTTACTCTTTGCCTTCACAGTAAAAACATGCACAGAGTGGACATGGAGTCAGTAGAAGAAGCAAACAAGGTACAGTAATATTTCTCAATCATCTTAAAATTACATCTACAGTTGTTGCTTAACTTGTAGCTAGCAGATTTTAAAAGACAAAACATGATTTTAATTGATGCACCATCTCATTAAGGTAGTTTCTATGATGTGCCATTGTCATTCTCTGTTTACCAGAGACAAGCTTCAGCTTTACCGTGTGTTTGTGTGTGTGACCACAGCGTCTGTCAGTGACAGCTGACACCATGTTCTATGAGTCAGCTCAACAGACCTTCCCAGTGAGAAAGGGCAAGATGTCCGACATACCAGTAAGCAGCTCGGTACACAATTTGAGACGCTTGTATACAGTAACTATGGAAACGAATGATGACATATCACAAATTCTGACTTTTTAAAAATGTGTTTGTATATGTGCAGGAAGAGCCAGAGGACTTGAGTGACAGTTCTCACCCTGCCATTGTTCCTCTTAAGGATGCTCCACCAATTACAGAAGTTGAAACTCACAGTCCCGCCCCCAACTACATCACTGTCCACTACTCGAGGTTATCCAGGTACAATTTATTTCTCTCTCACTTCCTCCTTTCATTTCTTATCTATTTCTCTGTGCATGTCTATTTTGCCTTCCTTCACTCTCCTTCCCTTTTCATTCTGTAACAGTCTTTTTATTCTATATTTTTATCTACACCATCTGTCTCCCTACAGAGATGTTGATGACAGCAGCAATGTATTAAATATTATTTTACAACTATTATTTTACCATCTCCCTCCTTCCTTTATTCTCCTGTCATCACCTTCTTTTTTAAATCTCTCTGTTCTGTGATCTCCACCACCTTCTCCTGTGAACTGAGGATGATAAAACTCTCGTCCCAGTTTTGAACATGGAAAACATTTATACAAAAAATGTGTCTGGAGCAAAATGAAGACCTCTGTTTGTGATTTGATCTGAGTGAGGTCAATACGAACTCATGCGGTCGCTGTTTGTTATTGATGTTGATTTAGTGCAGAACAGGTGCAGGTCCACAACCTGCCACTGGGTGGTGATAAAAAACCAAAGGATTCTTCCAAAGTTGTTTACACTTTACTGCCCCAGCCTGGCCACTGACCTGGAGGAAACGGCCCCTCAGGTATGACCCTTTTCTGCTTTGGCTGACTGCTCTTATTTATAAACTTATGTACACTAAGATACTTTTGAGGTACTGTCCAGTTTTATTGAATTGTATATTCTTCAGGTGAAAGGAAAATAGGTTGGTTTCTCTGATCACATACTGTAGGCATTTCATATCTGCATCCATACACTTTCCAACTTTAAATGAAATATTTTTGCTCTTTCCATTTCCACATGTGAATCGGTCACTTTTCTGCTGTGCACCCAGAGGATTGTGGGACAGGACCCAAGTCTGTATGAACTCTGAAGATGCCTTATGCTGTTCTGGGTCAGACATGATGTTATGTATTGTCCACGGATCACCAGAACAACATGTAGTCCTGCTGAACTGTGTTGCATGTCTTTCCCTTTTTTCTATGCATCTCACCACAGTATGCTGTCCGATTAAGTCATGATAGTCATTTTGCTTGCATCCCTATCCACAGTACAAGCTATATGTAATGTTGCTTTTTAGATGATACTTGACTCCACTCCTACTTTCCAACCAAGTATATGTACAATATACAATATGGCTACGGTGATGCTATAGTGATGATCATTTGTATTCATACTTCATTGTCTCCAATAAAATGAGTGCATTAAAAGACATGTTAGTTAATTGAATTAATATTGATATTAAATATTTGACACATCAGTCTCCCCGCTGTATTCGACAGTCTTCTACTGTATGGTACATAACTAATGGGATTTTTGATGGCCAATGCTGCAGGATTATGAATATATGTTTGAAGTTTTAAAGTTAAAAGTCAACAGCTTTGATAGACTACCAATGTATTAAAAGTAAGAAAACTGTATGTCAGTGGAAAGGTTAGAGAGATACAGTCAATTATGTAGGAAGAATATAATTAAAACATTTTCAACCAACTAAATGTAATTAATAGCCTATGTTACATCACTTAGGGTGACTTAAAGGTTTTGATGCTGGAGATGTAAATTAAGGGATTCTGGCAGTATTTGTTTTTTCTAACATGTTTCAATAAAGACACATTTTTTCCTTTATTACATCCACAGCACGCTGTTAATTTGAATATCAAAGTTTTCTCGCTTTCTCCTGCTTCCGCTGTTCCGGTTACACTATTTCACAACACATTTGAAAATTTCCACAATGACACTGATCTGCTCACAAGGATGTTGCTACATTGTTATCCATGTTTCAGTCACCACATCTGACTGCAATTTGACAATTTGGGCATAAGTTGACCTGCTTGTCTCCCCAAGACAAAAACAACCAGACAATGACTCTACAAACATCTGCATTACACACCAATCAACATCAAACAAATGAATACATTAACAAAACATTAACTTTTGCTTTTTCTGATACACCTTTCTATCCCACAAGTTGCAGAGGAATTATTTAATATATATATTATATATGCAATAATTGCGTCACTATCATTGTGTACTTATTACATCATTCTTGATGTGGAGCTACAGTGGAAATATTTGTTGGGAGAATGAGCTTAAAACATTATAATAAGACAAGAACATATGTTCTTTCATCATGAGTATGATGAAAATTAAATCAAATATCCTTAATCATCTTCTCTGATGATTGTGTTCCTCTAATTTACTAGCAGGAAGTGATGAAGTGAGGAAGTTAAGAAAGAAAAAAAAAAAAAGCTTCTCAAGCCTCACAAACGATAGTGACGTATTTAAAGTGTTGTAAACTCTTTTTTTTCCATTGCATCAGATGCTCTTAGAGCCACGTTACCACACATCTAAAAGTGACCAAGATTGTGCTGTATTGTGATATTATGGTGCAAAATGCACAGTAAAAACTTTGATTGTCACATCTGATGCGCAGTCCAATACCACCACCATGTGGACAAAGATGTTTTTATGAAACTAAGAGAAAAAATCAGATCATAAATCTGTAACACCTAGTCATCTTGCATTGAGGGTGCTTGCATTTATAATTATCATACAGCTTTAATTTTTTAAGCCTTTTGGATATTCAGCCCCCTTTTAAAAAAAAAAAAAAAAAAAAAAAAAAAAAAAGCTTTCTTCTTTCTTTCTGTTGTAATCCGGGAAGCAGGGAGGGCACATCCTCCCACTTCTGCTTTTCACATCACTAAAAGTACCTTCAATAATTTACAAAGAATTAGGTCAGCTTACTTTAGTTGGTGAGTATTATTACAGTAACCTTTATAGACAACATGTTTATTGTTTTACATTAATCTTAATGCTCTGTTATCTGTACACTGAATTGTAATGAACTGTGTCGTCATGTTACAGGTTGTTTTTAATAATGGTGAGAATTGGGATTCTGATTATTCTGGTCTTAATGCCAAGTAAGGAAACACATTTCTTCTCAGTAATGTTACTTTAATTCATTTCTGCTTGTACTTTGACATACAAATAAAATGTAATACCGTCTTATTTTAGTTTCTATTTATGTTATTACCAAATTGACAAACAGCTAAAAGTCCAGTAACGTTCTGTAACTGATATTGATGATAATAATAATGATTGATAATGCTGATAAAACACCTATTTTATTTTTTCTCCAAAGGTGTCTGGAGTGGAAACTGGAAGGTGACCTACAAAGATCAATGTGCTTTAAAAGGGACATCAGTTGTTATCAAGTGCGAGTACGACTACCCTTCTGATCAAAGGGTCAATTCATTTTCTTGGTTTAAATTATCTGCCACAGGGACGTGGATCCTTCTTGATGTATTCCATTCAGATCACTTTCAATATGTAGGTGACTACTGGCATGACTGTAGTTTAAAGATCAACAATGTGCAACACACCGATGAAAAATACTACTTTTTTCGTTTTGTGACGACAAACAGCGGATGGAGTAGCCAATCTCTTCTTCAATTGTCTGTTAAAGGTAAGATTAAAAAAAAATAATAATAGTAATAATTTGTCATGACTTTAAATGATTTTTGTAAATTAAATGTGTTTCTGATATCTGTTTCGGGATCAGAGTTGACCGCCGTTGTGAAGCCAAGCACAGTGACAGAAGGAAATAATGTCACCTTGACCTGTATGTCAGGTTGTTCCACACGGACATACGTTTACTGGTTCAGAGATGGACAACGAGTAATAAATCCAGTCTTCCAGGCCAGGAGAGAAGATGCTGGGAAGTACTACTGCGCTGTTGCAGGAGAGGAGACAGCCAGATCTGCCTCTGTGGCTCTGAATGTTCAATGTGAGTACATGACTAACAAGTTGTTTAAATGCTCAAATGCTTTTTTTTTTTTTTACCTAAGTACCAAACTTAGTATTGTCATCAAAGTTAATGTGCTAATTCTGTCCCAACACATTCTTATATTCTCTCCATCAGATGCCCCCAAGAATGTAACATTGTCAATGAGTCCACCAGGAGATGTCTTCAAAGGAAGCTCTGTGGCTTTCAGCTGCAGCAGTGAAGCAAACCCGCCTGTGGTGCAGAGTGGATACAGCCTGTACAAGGACGGACAATTCATCAGTTCAGGACAGAATTACACCATCACCGACATCCAGCCCAGCCACAGCGGGCGCTACTACTGTCAGACCTGGAATAATATCAGCTGGATGGGCATCAAGTTTATTAACTCTGCTGAGGTTAACCTTGACGTCCAGCGTAAGTGTGCTGAGACGTTGCAGTGAGAATCTGTTTTGTCCGTTGTGTTGATTTGCTACTCAAACTATGCTGTGAATACCAACTAAGAGAAAAGATTTAGTTCTTATGCTGCGTTCAAGAGCTGTCTTAAGCTTCATACATGACATGCAGGAAAAACACAGTGCAATAGTATAGTAGGACAAGTATTACTGTTAAACCAACATCTTTCTGAATTACTGCTATATTTTAGCAGTTTCAACTTTATATTAAGTAGAACAAGACGGATACGTTTATTTATATGACACATTTCCAACTTACTACCAGTAATCTAACTGTGTTTTGTGTTTCTCCTCAGGCAGCCAGTCCCTTCAAATCCTGTCTGGCATTGGAGTCGCTCTTTTTGTGACATTTGTGATCGCTCTTCTTTTGTTCTGGTAGGTCCACGACAAAGGAGTGAGTGTGACTGAGCAATTCATATCATTATTGCCATTAGCCACAGACTTATATGTGCATCTGTGAATTTTCCCCTCATCTCTGTGGACATTCTTCCAAATGTAGATTTGTTCATCTGTCTTGTCTCATGTTGTTATAGCCACATACTATACGTAGTTCATGTGAGTCATCTTAATTTCCACTGTGAAGCTGCTTTTACCCACCTACTCAATATTTAGGTCAATTCTATTTATATATTAATATTTTTGTACTTCACACCTTTGACACAGTGAAAAAAAAAAACTGTGTTCATGCTGTAATTTACAGAAAGTGACGCTACAAGATTGAGCAACAAATTAGGAAATTCTGTTCTGACTGGAGTGACTCATATATTCGTATTACTATGTTGTTGTTTTTTTATCTTAGGAGGATGAAACAAAGGACCCATGCAGAGAAAAAAGTAAGTACATCCAACTGTAAATCTGATTCTGGTAGAATTACAACTTCCTGTGAAATAAAACCTACTGGCGTTTGTTGTACTCCCACCATCAGACTGGGCATGACGTGAGGCTCAGAAGAAGAAGCTCCGACTCTCCACCCACTGAAGATCAATCGGACAATATTTATGCCAACATCCACATGTTCCCGTCATCACCTCCACCTGTTCCAGCTGCTCAGGACTCTACTCCTCCTTCATGCAGGAACTCACACCAAGAGCACGATGTAAATGTGGAGCACAAACATGGATACTCAAACTACATAATTCTACTCACAACAATCAAATGTCTGCAGATTTTGAATTGACTCCTCTCATGTCCTCTCAGGCCAACACTTCTTGTGAAGATGAGATTACCTACTTAGCAGTGACCATTAAACCAAGAAAAGCCCCACAGGACTCCTGGTAGGTTTACTGTTTAAGCGCTGACCTGAACTGAACACTAGAGAGTGTCACATGTGAAGTTCATATGTGTAGCTTTTAAGTCACAATTCGTCTACAGTTTCAAGTAACCATTTTATAATATATAAAAAATGATCATAAAATAACAACCTTTGACCTTCACGGGGGAAAAGGAAACATCTAATTGACTTGCATATAAAATAAAATATCAGTGCAGTTCAATTAATATTCAATTTGTACTTTAATCTTCTCCTCAGGTCCACAGCAGGAGAGAACGACGACTCTGTGATCTATGCTACCGTAGCTAAATCCAACTGAGTCCGACTGAAACCTTTCACTCCTTTAAGCAATTTAATTATAATCAAGGAAACTATGTTGCTGTATCTTCCTCTGCCTCTCAAGACAGTAATGACAAGTTCAAAGATCCGTTTTTTAGGAGGGGTTACATTGAAATGTTGGTGAATGTGCAACAATCTTGAAACAACTTTGCCTTCATAAGTGTTAAATGGTTTCAAAAAGAAAAAAACAACAACATTGTACTTATTTATTATATTATTGGGTCTATATTATTAGTTTTTGATAGTTTGTACAGTTTCACACTTACTGAACATAAATGTAAATATTTTATTTTGTCTTGAATATTTTTGATACACATGTTTTCATGTAGTGCTGTAAGCAGTGATATAAAACAATAGGTTTTTGACTTTATTTCTTTTCATGATGTCTTGGATTCTGTATACTGCAATATATTTATTCTGTACTGCAGTATGTACAAAATATTGCAAATGCATACAATAAATTTGGCATCATTAGACAGTCACTATGGAACTTTTTTTTAATTGATTTATTTCGATACAATACTAATGGTACTACAGTCAGTAAAAATATTTATTTTTCTAGTACACATTTTTATAAATGTACATATATTCATATTATTCCACTGTTATTGAACCGTATGTGAGAATTTGTGAATGCATTTGCACAAATAAAACGAGTTTGAGTTTTGTCAGAATGGACTAATTTTCTCTTAATGTGTGGATCCAATAAAAATATTCTCATGTATAAGTTATTGTCTTGTAAAACAAATGAATACAAGTATGCAACAATTTAAAACTTAACATATTGCTGAAAGGATGTTTATGTTAAATATGTGGGAGAGTAGCATTTTTAGCATGTAAAAGTATACACACTCATGTCAGTTAAGGTGAACTTTGGTAATTACAGGTAAGGTCTTTTCTGAGAACATGATTTGGGTTGTTATCGCACTTTTGGCATTAAGATCTTCAGATCATTTCGACATCTAAAATAAAAACACACTACGAAAACAAGACATTGACTTATATTTACAAAACAACAACAAAATACTGATTTTGAATATGAGCATCATCTTCACCAGTTCATCTTAAAACGTGAAGATTTCATAAAGATAGAACTTGTACAGATAATTATTCATCATAGTCTAGCTACTGCATATAAAAAATGATGTGTATCACACAAGTGAGACTTCAATTATAAAAAAATGAGATGCCTATGTGAAAAGTTTGAAATGTGTTGTAATCTTTCAATAAAAAGTTAGGATTTGTCATATTAGTGACATTAAAGTAGTGATATTTAAAATCATGTGTGCACGTGTGTATTGCATTAGCTAAAAAATAGTTGTACAAGATCTTTACTGTTCATTACAACAGAGCAGTCTGCTCTCACTCTGTGCTCTGGTATCGGGAAGTCTGATGAAGAAATGGACTCACCCTGTAAAAGCGCTTCATGGTGAATATGAGTCTTTTTAACTTCAGAATCATTTTGAATTGTATGGATGTAAATAGTGCCACAAATGCACAACAACTTCACACTGTTCAACTCTGTGCACATGACATCTCTTAAAGAGCTCTGTTTGTGCATCTCTGGATGGATTCTGTATTTAGTACTGTGACAGGTTATCCATTAATCCATATTGGTATACATTTATCAATAGGGGATGGTACAGGAAGTGGGTAAATCCTTAGTAAGGTTTTAGGTAAGAAGACGAATGTGCAACTATGACACGAGAGAGACATCACAGCCCTTCATCCCTCTGTCGTAACACTCCCTGTTGACATCTACACAGTCTGTCACCCAAGAGTAGAAAAAATAGGAACGTGGGTGCAGGAAGCTCATGTCCGGGCCATTTTGTGAACCCCTGGTGAGTTGTGATAGTTCTGCAGGAGACAGATGAGAATGTCACTTATAGATGTAGATAACTAAAACTTTAATCTTGAAGCATGTTCATATGTAACATTCATGTCAGAAATCAGTTTCATTCTTTACTGATCATTCTACTTTTTCATGATAAGTATATTAATATTTTGCCAAAAGCTAAATGCTTTGATTGTAATCCAAAGCCTAAATACGATATACTTCAATATACAGCTGCTTGTATTTCAATGCGTCTTAGACATGTCAATGCATTAACAAGTGGCTTACAGAGGGTTTATAACAGAGGATCACACAACAAATAATACAGGATTACAATTAAAAAAACAGTAAAATAAATATAAATAAAGTGTCATGTCTCTCACCCTCATGGCTGTAGATATCCAGGGTAGAAATCGGGACACTCTGGTGTAGACGCCAGGCTTCTTTGCCATGGCGCAGCCAGTTCCCCAGCTCACCACCCCCAGCAGACGATACCGACTGGTCTTAGACAAGCAGTCGTCTGCCACAAAAGGACCGCCACTGTCTCCCTGAAACCATGCACGATTATAGCAGATCCCACACACATTATCATCATGCACATATTGAGAATTCAAATTAACAAGGATGTAATGGCATGTAGGTAACTGCATTGGACAAACGTACTGTAGCCATCAGATGAATTCAAGAGGACAATCATATACACGAAAATTTATTGACGATATTGTATCCTCATTTAGACAACCACAGTTGTTGCATAAACACAGACACACACTGACCTGGCAGGCATCAGTTCCTCCTTTCTCATAACCAGCACAGAACATACTGGTGGTGATCTGGTTGTCATAGTAATCAGGAGCATTACAGACAGCGTCACTGATGATTGGGACGTTTGCTTCCTGAAGAATATCAGCTAGGTGACCTGTGAGTGAAGAACATCAGAGATGTTAAAAACATCTACTTGCACTGAGGGAGAATCACATAAATAAATACAACAACAGCTAGAAAGCAATGAGTGGACAGATTAGGTAAATTACTTTGTTTTAAATCCAAGAAGTCAAAGAGCACAAAAGGTAATTTTGTAGTGACTAAGTGTAATACATAGGCTCACCATAGTATTCGACATTTCCCCAGCCAGTTACTGTTCCCATCTGTCCGTCTATCAGTCTTTGACCATACACTGGCAGGCAAATTGGCTGGATGTATTCTACACACAAGTATACATATATATATATATGCATGAATTACACATGTTTCTAACCATCATGTCAGTGCACACAAGAGTCAAACAACTGATCATCCATAACGCACAAGTACAGATGGAGATAAAGCAGCTGCAGGTTGTGAAAACAACATGTTGTTCTGTAAGTGTAATTCTAGCAACAATAATGCACTCAACCAGCCAGTCAGTCTTTCACTTGATATCCCTTTTTTTTTTAAATAGATGCTCATGCTGTGGTTGTAGTTATAAATGCTAAACACTAGATGTCAGTCATGACTGACAATATACAATTAATTGTCTCTGCAAACTTTATATGTTATGTTAGCATTTAAAAACTCACTCCCTGGCATAAACACTCACATTACAATAAGATTACAGTGGATGATAGATGACTTTTACAGCCATTACTGTATCCCTATCATTATTAAAATGAGAATAATTTAAAAGGGGAGCCATGAGACTGACAGAAAGCATCAGAGACGAATGAAAACTGTGGTTACATCCTGTTCAGTCCTGATATATTCATGTTGGATAGAAAAGGACGTTTGTCTTGCTGACTGTAATCTAGTAGACAGGAAACCAAAAGCAGGCAAATGACCTTGATGACTGACTCTCTCTGCCCCTCTCCTTTTCTCTGCTGTTCTTACCATGCGATTAAATACACTGTGTGTGTCAATGATGATAATTATGCATGCATGTCTGTGGCACTATGTCCTACCATTGAAGGTGAGTGGTTGAGTAAGGGCCAGTACAGCAATGTCCCTGCTGTTGTCATCAATGTTAGCATCTACAAAGGGCAGGTAGCTGCTGTGGTAAACAATGGTTTTCACCTCTGCCACGTTAGCATTGACTGGTTTATTGTAGATAGAGCCGAGAAGCACACGCCACCGATTAACAAACCGGTACCGTCTAATATATATATATATATACAGAGAGAGGAGAGAGAGAGAGAGAGGGAGAGAGAGATAGGCAATAAGTAGTGATGTTCTACAAGTTTTAGAGGCTTTTTTTTTTGTTTCTGCACATTTAAAAATGCACACACACCTAAACCACCACCCTGAACACAGGCATATTTAGACCAGAGCAATCAGATAATGTGTAACACAGACAATGACAATGATCCGTTATGTTCTTAAAAAACAGCTTTGGTTTATGTATAAGATCTAGCTCTGTCACTTACTCGGGGAAGCAGTGAGCTGCAGAGACAATCCAGCGGTTGGAGATGATGGATCCTCCACACTGATGAACTCCATCGTACTGTAAGCTGACCTGCCAAGGCCAGCTGCCCTGCCTGGCATCCACACCACCAACTATACGATCTGCTGCAAAACTACGTCTGCCGCAGTCTGTCGAGGTAGAATTTCAACAGAGAGAGGAAAGAAAAATGACCTGAATTCAACAAACAGGAGGAGGTGAAAAAACAAAGGCAGATAATGTAAGAGTGGGAAAGTAAAACAGGAGAAAATCACGGCAATAATAGGCCTAATAGGCAGCACAAATAATAAAGTTGATGAGCATTACAAGCCCTGAATGTGGAGAAAGATGAGAGCTGGGTGAAACGGAGTGGAGTATAAAGTTTGCCCGTGTGTCAGAGCGCAGATCTGGGCTCACGTCTTACCTTGGCACAACAGTGTGAGAACCTCCCTGCTCTCACAGTCACTGAAACAAAGACAGACAGAGTTAGTAACAGCCTGACAGAGCAAAGAAAACTGAGTTTAAGTCATTGTTCAGCTCTCTCTATGTGAACTGAGTAGACGAGTAAAGGAAAAGCCAGGAGGAGCAACAGAGAGGACAGTGTAGTGAAAGGTTAGACTGCTGCAAGGATCAAACAGACAGGTGTTTGTTACCATGGGAACAATGAGTCTTTGATTTTCTTGCCGTAGCTGAGCTCTTCCTGTCTGATGCAGAAGAACTCTCCTCCATCTCCACTGGCCTCTGGCACTGATGCGACTGAGTAATTCACCACACTACAACACACACACACACACACACACACACAGGTTAGTGCTGTGTCATATTGTGCTGCATCAAAACATTGTGATAGGATTTTTAAACTATCTCACCTGACAAAACCCACTTCCTCACAACTGATGCTAGCTAGAAGCTCATTGGCTGACGAGGAACACACCTGACGCCACCGCCTCTGGGCGGAGTCAAAGACTCTGAGATGTTGGTCAGCAGAATTTACTTGGACTATAAGAGA
This sequence comes from Pampus argenteus, assembly GCA_036937835.1. Taxonomy (NCBI): domain Eukaryota; kingdom Metazoa; phylum Chordata; class Actinopteri; order Scombriformes; family Stromateidae; genus Pampus; species Pampus argenteus. The sequence continues at coordinate 9,501,363 of CM072865.1, read as the reverse complement.
TAATATCAAGATTTTAGTCCTTTGAGTCCTGTATTTTATATTGATACTTTCTCATCTGCATCTGGACCTGCATCATCATGATGGATACTGGATTACTGTTATCCATATTGGAAAATGGAGCCAAAATTATAACTATTTATCAATTTATCAATTAATGTGACACCATCACCCAGTCCTCTCTTACTCACCATCATAGAGTCCTGTGTCTTCTTCCATTGTGCAATATGTAACTACAGAAGGATAAAAAATAAAGCAGCAGGCATTTATGCAATATCTAAACTACTGAAATTTTTCACATTTGAAGACAATAGAAAAGTCTTTAAATATCAGAAACAACAGCTATAAATGTGTGTGTGTGTGTGTGTTGTGGTCTGACCTACGGCCCAGACCGCTGCTCCAATGGCTCCCAAGGTCATCAGCGTCACGCACACTCCAATCACTCGGCACGGGGTTAACACACAGGTCAGCGAGATTCCCCTGTTCCCTGCATGGACACGTGCGCGCACACACACACACACACACACAAATGTACTTACACACTTTTGACAGTATGTATTCACAGACAGAGACATAAACACACTCATGGTAGCATGTGTGTGTGTTTATGCCAGTGCATCTATACAGTAGCTTTCAGCTGATGAAATCTAAATAACTCTGTTGTTACTCACATTAATACATTTGCATGGATGTTTGATAAAATACATGGCAAACGTTCAGACTGGTAGTATTTAATTTAGGCTCTTAAGCCACCCTACAACAAACATCAACAAAATGATTTCAGCACACTGTCCCAATGTGGAGCCACATAACACCACGTTTCCAGGCATAGGCTGAAAAGTACAAATGACACTGATTAGATCAATAGTCTAAAGTCTAGCATTTCTCCACAAAGCCAGAACAAACTCTTAAAGTGGGATACTGTGCCATGTCTGTCCCACATGTCATCCGTTTTGAGCACAGTTCGTCAGCTTCACCCATAATTTAGATCAATTAATCCACCTTTTGCATTGGAGACAACTTGACGTATAACAGGAAAAGCACAGATGCAATTAATAACATTAACTGCTGCTAACGTCCCTTCGGGTGTGCCAGTTCCAGAGCATTGGTTTTGTTTACTCAAATGGCTTAATGGGACACTCGTGATGGAACAAAGTTATTATTTGTCTTTTTAGTTACGTGAAGGAGAAAAATTGCTAACACAACTGAAACTGTCAGCCTGCAAAGCACATCCCGACCCTAATGACTGAACACACCGTAGCTCATTTTATTTCCCGCCACCAGTTATTTTACACAAACAATCAACAATCATCATCATCAATGTTAGAGCAACAGTGAAAAGCAGGAGTCTAGGGTTCCAACTGTTGACACAGACAGATTAATGACATGTAAATCATGCCAACATGAAAACGTCCCATCATGTTATCTGTTGCTTTAATGCGGCTGCCGAGCACAAATATCACATTCACACCCACACACAGGTTTTTAGGTATTATGGCTGATTAAGTCTGACTCACTGGATGCAGACGGTGAGTTTTTCAGGCAGAATTCTCCTTCCCTTCTGCTCTATGTGTGTTTTACCATTTTCCAAATCCCTGTCAACATCATCAAAGCTTTCTGCAGTGCTGGCACAACACTAAAAGGAAATGTGGAGACAGGCTGGTTATGCCAGATTATGGCTTTCAAATTAATCATATTTTCCATGAATCAGTGGCTGTAAGTCATTGTTACTGGCTTACTTATCACATCAGGAAAACCACAGCTGTGTCTTCACTATTAATGTTATTAATTATTAGCTATGACATGTTGAAGACCTGCTGAGCTGGCAAGTTGAACCTTGTCCACTTGAGAGTTTTTGGTGTTAGACTTACCTGTCTGTTATTCCTCATACATTTGAAAATATGTCTGTTTCTCTGTATCAAAAATCATAGACAATTGTGTCTGTAGATATTCACGGTAGAAAAGTAAGAACAGTATGCACTGTTTACCTGGCTGTTCTGTTCACTACATTGCATCAGCTAATCATGACTGCAACAGTACTTCTGTCCATCAGTGTTCCTTACTGGCAAGGAATAATACTAATGTATTGACAAGGTTTCAACACATTAATGAATAATAAAAATAATTGTTATTTACAGCCAGATAAAAATAAAAACCTGTATGAGGTGGGTGTTACTGGACGCTCTCTCTTATACACATAGTATTCGCACCAGTTAGTGAGTGGACATTATTAGATTTTCTTGCATGCCGGGCATCTAGATGCAGAACCAGAACAACCGTGCACATTTTCATCCACTCAAATGAATATTTCTGAGCCCTGTTTCCTGGAACTAAACAACTCAGGACTGACAAGGACCCAGTGTTGTTCAGAACCACTTCTACTTTGTAATCAGAGAAACCTGATAGCTGTGTAGACCTGCTAATCCAGTGACCTTAACCTTCTTCTCTACTATCTCCTCACATCTGCTCCCTCCCTCTACATCACAACCTCTCACTGACTGCATTTACCTCTTTCATGGCTCTCCCCTTGTTCACATGTCTCCTCTTATAACTCCCTACCTTTCCTGTCTGTGTACCCATCTCTCCCCTTCCTCTCCTGCCCTCTTTGTGCCTCATTTCTCGCCCTCCCCTTCCGTACCTGTCGTCTCTTTTCCCTCCCTTCCTCAGGCTTTAAACTTCCAGTCAGCATGATAATGGTGGTATTGTTCCTTGGGTTGTACAATTGTGATTACCAACGGGGCCCAAAATATGAAAGAAAGAAAAAACAAATGCAGGCAGAAAACGGTAAAACTGTGAAAGTGTTTTGATTTGGTATCCGATCAATGAACGCCAGACAACTTTGAGATATATACTATCAGACGGACATTCCAGGCTTGTGTTCATTCTTAGTGATTGTCGTTTCCAGGAAATACCCCAATGCCCAGAACAAGCACTCTATTGTGTCCACTTCTACCTGAGACCACCTTCTCCTGTGTGTGGCTCTATTATATGGTCCTTCTACAATCACTAGTATTATGTGCTGATGAGTGAAGCATGATGCGGTGTGGCTTAGATTGCAGTTTGGGTGTTTGGGGGGGGAAGGGGGGGGGGGGGTAGATATAATATCAATTATAATCTAGCAACTTTTGAAAAATGGGTATTGTCAATGTCAGTTCACCATTTGGTTCTATCATAATCGTCATTTTGAAATCCATTACATGGTTTCACTTTAAATTGTGTATAGATATTTCAGTACGAACAGATTACTTGATCAAAACTAATGTGACGTACTTAATATATGCTTAGCAAAAACATTTAATTTTGTTGCGTAAAGCTGGGATATTGTCTGCTATGGTGATAGTTGCCACTGCTGTAAATACAACTGGCATTGGGAGCAAGAATGAATCATCTTTTTCATGACTTCTGTGGACCGTATACATACATTTTATTTTTGGGTTATTTCTATCCTCCTCCATGAGTCATGTGACCAGCCAGAGTCAGCAGGGTGGGAAAGAGGGAGTCATTACTCATTAGCTGGTGTGTTGTGGGATACCCTTAACTTTGCACGTGTTACACTCACACAGAAGCACCATGTTTGTGGGTGAAGAAAAGCAGCAGTGTGCCAGATGGGACCAGTCAAACGCTCCTCCTCAAAACAGTTTCCCTTTTGTCATACACATTTTCTACAAAATTATAATTAATATGAAAATAAAACACATTTTCTTTTGTCTTTCTAGGCAAAACTAGCTTAATATATGCCATAATAGATCTGCATAACTCACTAAAACTGTTCTCGAAAAATTAAGTTTTGGGGGAAAAACTCTCCAGAGTGCTTATATAGGTTGATATGATGAAACAATTTCTATTCATATACATTTTTCATACAGAGTTTGCTCAGTTTTCAGGGTTGGATCTGTTGACGTGAGCTTACTAGCTGTTATGAAAGTTAATTCTTGACCTCAGAATTATTGCTTTGACCTTATAAAAAGTCCACTTACTATTTTCTTTATGTTAGGTTGATGTTTATTAGGTCTCCTAACCTCCACACCTCATTGCAGTCAGCATATCCTTTGACCTCTTAGAAAGAAAGACAATCCAAAACCTCTTTTAATGCTTTTTATGCATCTGGTCCAATAAACTGGGCTTAATTCAACATATATTCATTCCAATTTAAAGAGGAAAAAGGTTTTGGATATATATATATAATGAAGACTGGTATATTTCTGAGTAGACTGAATTGAACCTAGGAGTGGTAAGATAAATATAACAAAAACACAAGCAGACGTAGCAGAAGCTGTGACTCATACGTTTAGCGGTTGTCATGGCAAAAAACATGAGATGGGAGCGTTTGTGTGTGAACACGCTGATTTGTGATTCTCTGGTTGTTTACACGTGTGATGTATCGGCCATACTTAAGGTAAACACAGCTTGTTTCTAAAAATAGATGATGTCTAGACTGTTGGTGTTTCTGGTTCTCTTGTAATTACACACACTAAAGACACAGCGTGATTTACTGCATCTGGGTGGACTCCCTTCAGTCAGGCAACAGAAACTACAAAACTAAACATCTGAACACATTCAGACACAGACGCATAAGGACCCAATGACCAAGAGGGCCTATTGATGAAAACAACATAAGATATGAAGTCAATTTGAAGCTGAAGGCGATTCCCCTTTTTACGAGAGACTACTGACTACTGGCTGCTTCTACATTGTGCCAGCACTCGATTTGTCCGTGATACAAGGTAGGCACTCATGCTGTTATCTAGTGGGTTTATAGGGTAACGACAAATGAAGGGTGAGTTAGTATAACTTTTTAAAGATGTTATTCTGGAGGAGAAAAAAAAAAACTTTTAACATCATTCTAAAATGTAGTCACAGGCTCAGGAGTTTGCCAGTGGGCAGCATATTTATATGTATATATTACCAACACAGTTTCACAGTTCACAAGGACACAAGTGTAACAGTAATATACAGTAATGTTATCTTTACATGCGTAACAGCACAGCATAATTCAAAACCACAACATGGCATTACAGCTAATGCCAAGTCACAGGAAGGCAGAGGTGGACTTTGTAGTATCCCACTGATGCTTATGGGAGGTGTTTTTTCTGTTGGTACAGTAGGGGAGCTTTAAATTGATAGAGTTTGTATTTGGTGCTGTAAATATATTGTTGCAATGCAGTGTAAGCAAACAGTATGATGGGGAACATCGCTGTCTCTACCACTACCACTAAATTTCAAATGCATAGATTTAACAATAAATGTGTCAGTAAACATCACTTTCCCTGCTACCCATTGAACTTCAGAAAATCAGATGGCAGTGAGGTGACGTATAATAATCACTATCACATTACTATTTAGGTTAGCACTTAAGTAAAAGTACATTTGTCTTCTCAATATACACCTTCTCACTTGGTGCAATCATCTGCTCCCATGGGTTCTCATACCATTGCTATGCCAGTGATACCCAGCTCTTCCTATCATCCTATCAGAGAGTTGGCTTGGATCTCGTCATGACTTGCTGATATCTCGGCATGGGTGAAAGAATGCCATCGTCAACTTAACGTCTCTAAGACTGAGCTCCTTGTCGTTTCCAACCAGCCCATCTATAGAACGACAGAGCAGTAATTCATCTTCAATCAACAAAACTCATGCCCACAAAGTCCACTCTAAGCCTGGGTGTCATGATGACCAACTACACTTTAAGGTTCAGGTGGCCTCAATTGACCGGTCATGTTAATTTTTCCCTGAGCAACATCAGGAAAATTTAACCCTACCTATCTGAGCATGCAGCACAAGGCTCTCGTAATATTATGCATTGACTACTGCAACCCATTCAGTTGGCACCCACATCCTATTGGACTCAAAGTTAGCTTTATGGCACTTAATCACATTGTTCTCTCCTGACTTTGGATAAAATCATCTGCTAAATGAAACTGTAACATTATGAATGCAAACAGTCATATAAAGTATGTATTTTCAGACTGATAGACAAACCTCACAAATAAATCAAGAGAACATGAGAGATACAACCCGCCAGCTTCGAACACACTAGTTAATGGTTAACTGTCAAGTGGACTGATGCCTGGTCCCAAATACAGAAAACAGGCAGCATGACCAGCACAGCATTTTAAACCGTGTGTGTGTGTGTGTGTGTGTGTGTGTGTGTGTATGTGTGTGTGTATCACTCACCCATCTTCCCCTCTGTCACAACTTTCTCAGCATACATCTGTAAAGAGTTGGAAGCGGAGGGCGACCGTAGACAATGATCCTCGAGGCAGGTGGTCTAAGCAGTCAAAACAGACACTTTTTGCCTGTTAAAATAATATTGAGTGTAATGTAGGTTATACTAACTTTTTAAATGTTTCCAAGACAGATACACAGACAGATAAATATGACAGTTAAGAAATATGAATACAATAAATAATAATATATAGTGACACACTATACACATTTAATTAGATAGCTACTAAGATACTAACCATACTTACAATTAGATTTATTACTAAATAAGTATAATTGTTTACTAAATAACATTATTTTGAGGGGTAATAGTACTTATATTGTAATTGATATGCACTAAAGTTTCCATCCAATATAGAACTGCAACAATTAGTCCATAAATTTAATTGGCAACCATTTTGATAATGAATTTATCATTTAACCATCAAAATCTGATGGTTTCAAATCATTTTCTTGGTCTTACATAATAGTAAATACAATAGTTTTTAGTTTGGGGCTGTTTATTGGACAAAAGTCATTTAATGATGCCACACTGACTGTGCTCATGAATAGTCAGATGGGCGAACATACACACAAAACACGCATATACACCCAGGTAATGTACTGTCACTGTAACACAGTGTGTCTGAGATGGAAATACCTGTAAACAGCAGGACATGAAGTCTTATGTCTTGCCTTCTTGTATCTTTAGTTTAGTAATTTTAGAAAGCTTTTATCTTCTATCGTATTGTATCTCTATACAGTATAAAATACAGACATTATATTATAATTATATTTAATTGTCGCTGTGATATTAGTGTTATAAGCTCCGGAGACTCCAGAGGTCTTGAAACAGAGATGGTTAAAGGATTAAACGTTTCAGCACGATAAACTATTTGGAAATAATTAAATTAAAACGCTCATTTCACTTTTTAAACATGTTTAATTTCAACTAGAAACTTAGTTTTTAATGGTCTGTTTACAGCCTATAGCGAGGGTATATGATTAAAGCCAAGCTACTAATAGCTTATTTTCAGATTTGACATAAAACCAAATTGCTGAAATGCGTGTTTGACAAAGTGACTCACCTGTCTTCTCTTGCAGCAGGTGGATTCCTGGCCTTCTTCTTCAGGGAAAATGTGTTTTTTAGTCCACTGGCAAATAAAACAGGAAAATAGACTTCTGTCTCAATGCAAGACGACAATACTGTTTAGACGACAGCACAGATAAATCCCAGTTTTTCAGTACATCCTTTTTTCTTTTTTTCTTTTTTTTTTTGTTCCCTTCACAGGTTACTGACCCCCCGAGGAAGAAGTGAAAAAAAAAAGGTAGCCAATGTTTCAGCTTTTTCTATCAACCAAAACCTCCGGCGCCCGCTTCTAATAAACAAGAAAGAAGCATGTGGACGACTGAAACTAAACTGAGACAAGAGTTTGTGAAAGTTTAGCCGACGTTTCTCGACTTGTGTGTGGTCGTCCTGTGAGCGAGGGGCACGGCTGACGTCGAGTTACGTCTCTGAATGAACGAACGGGACACGAGAGCACTCACGTGATTGTCTGACCCTGCACACCTAGCACAGGTGAACACACTGTCCTACGGGCGTGTAACAGTAGGAATTACATTGATTTAATGTGTTATTGGTGATGGTGGTGATGACAGGGCTTTCATGTGGGCTTTCACCACCCCCCCCCCACCCCCCATGAAAGCCCTGTCATCACCATCAGTTCCTTATTGGTAGGAAAACTAAAAGGGAAGTTGAACCATCTGATCTACAAGTCTTATGCTGCCCTGCTTGACACAAGCATCCAGGAAAACGTGAAGCCAAAGGAGAGCAGGTGAACAGAGGGCAAGGACGGACAGTAAGGAGACCAAACAAACAGAAGCTAGGTGCAGACATGGCACAGAGTTGCTGGCTGCTGCTCATATTCACCCTGACAGGTAAGAGCCTGTATATAATTACAGTATATTACCAGTATTCTGAATCTGATAAACTGATCTAAAAGGAGCACGTGCAGTATATTCAGCACTGATAGAGTCCATACGTCCATAAGAATCAAAAGGGTTGATGTGTGGTCATTGAACGATCACGTCGGGTGGCAGATACACACTCCTCAGTTACTGTTGCGTAATGTTGCAGTTGGTTTAAACATCTTGGCAATTTTTGAGATGACAAGTGGGCAACACAAGGAGCTGCCCGTGCCAAACATTTTAATATTTGACACTTTGACTTACTTTAAAAGCTGTAACTTAGTGAAATCATATATCACAAACATAATATGTTTAAATTATTGTTTCTTAAACAGTGAAGTTCTTTTTTTTCCTTATTTTAATGTAACTAAATTGTTATGATGTGGTAAATATCCCTCATTATGAACACACATCTTCTGCCTTCAGGTATTCTTGCAAGTGATTGGTCAGTTGATCTCCCTTCCGGACCCATCTGTGCTGTGATTGGCTCCTCTGTGGTTCTCCCTTGTTCCTATGACTACCCACATAGCTCTAATGGGACCAGAGGAGAGGGACGGCTCTCCACTGGGGTAATTCAATAAAGAAAGCATTGTTAGCATTTGCAGTAGACTCTCTCTGCAAATTTTAAAATCTGTAAACCGGAAACATGCAGCTGATGAGTTGTAACTGAAATAAAGTAACTATTTTATGCATGCATCAAGGTTTTGGGTTACCATAAATATAGCATCTGCTATTGTATGAAACCTTATTTCCTCTATTAGGCAAGTGGAGGAGCTGTAGGAGGACAACAGTACAAAGTTTTGTCCGTGATGTGGTGTCTCGAAGAGAGCCGCTGTATCACACCAAGGTATCATCTAAAACACACAGAAACATACACGAGATCTGTGAACCAACTGATTATAGTAAAGAACTATAAGCTCAGAGTTCAGACAAACATAACAATATAGCTAAGTGTGCCTGTCTGTGTCAGATATGTATTCCACAGTGACGGTATCTTCCCAGATCCATCCTACCAGAACAGGGTACAGTACCTGGGAGAACCAGGAACAAAGAACTGTTCTCTGAGGATTTCTGATCTGAGACAGTCGGACAGTGGAACCTACGTGTTTTACCTCATCACCAGCCATCCAACACAGAAGATGCCAGAGCAGAGCGGCATACAGCTCCTGGTGGCAGGTGGGGATATTATTATTACTTACTTACCATTACTAATAATTACCACAACTGATCATAATGATGGACACCACTTAATATCATTAAGTACGGAGCTGATTTTCATTAATTGAATTTCCACCAATTAGTTCACCATCATGTTAAATAAAAGACTCTCAGTCTTAAATCAGTTTGCACTGACAAGCCACAGTAGACAAACAACAGTCTTGTTATTTGTCCTTCTCAACAGTATGTCGTGACTGTTTTGTCTTTGTATCATTCATTAGCACAGTGTGTTCCTGTCTTTTGCCACATGCTTTTTGTTGGTCAATCTGTCTGTAAGTCTACTTCACTGTACCTCTCTCCATCAGGGTAGACATATATATTACCAAACTTTCATCTGACTGACTGCATCTTATCTTTCATTTTGTTTCTTTCATTCTGCCTGGACCTGAGTGGTGGCTGTTTTGTAGTAATTGTACATGTAACAAAACATATATTTGTTCTTTTGAACTAATCCATTTTAGGACCTTTGTATGAAGGATTGACCACTTCCTCAATGCAGCCTTCTGTTTGACACATGCTATTTATGAGAAGTAGGACTGACTGCACGCGAATACTGTATAAGCTTACCAGTTTCATTTTTCAAAGCAAAAATTGGTGTTCATATCCAAATCACACAGAAGCAGATATGTAAAGTTAAACTGAAACTTGAAGTCTCTGCTGAAGTGAGGAAAAGTTCATCTAAATCAATTCATGGTTTGAGAGGCTGTTGAAAAGCAGTCTAGAAGACTGATTGTGTCTGTGCAGAGTGATGTGGTTGGCATGGGGAAGTGTTTCAAGATATTTTTAAGTAATTACTGAGAAATGTGTCAAATCACATGTTGTTTCCTTGTTTTTCTCACTGTTGACATACCTGATGTAACCTGTAGGCCTAACAACTAACCAAGATTGTAAAATACAATATAATGGAAAGGAATTATCACACAGCTGCATATTTGTCAGAAATGTTTTCAACCTAGAGTCGTGTACAAACTGTCATGACATACTGTTCATATTGTGATAAGGCCATGAATAGTTTAGTTTATTTATTTAGACCTGCTGATTGGTTAAAACATCAATTAGTGGAGAGCTAAGCAAATAAAAAATAGTTTTGAACCATTTCTGCAGAAATGCATGAAACAAGAGACTTGTGATTAACCCAGAGGGCAAAATCTACTATTTTATGGCCAACCAGACATCTTATCACTGGTATCACAGGTTTAGTGCTGCCATACAGAGGTTACCCTGCAACATTTTCAAAAACATGAGACACAGCATTGCGGACACAGCAGTCATGTCCTCAGTATTGTTTTCTGCGAAAATGGGGACTTGAAGGGCATCCTTGTTTTAATAAGTTACAATGGAAAACATCAGTACACAGATTAATTGTAATTACATTACCTGTGAATATTTTATCAACTGACTGTTTTCCTAATCTTTGTTTTCTCCAGACTCTGCCAGTGCAGTCACAGCGTTAGCAAGTCCATCCAGTGACATCACTGAGGGCGTGGCCTTACGTCTGGGCTGCTGCAGCCCTGCGGCCAGTCCAGACACCCGCTTCACATGGTACAAGACCACAAGCACCAATCCGAGATATACTGGACAGATGTGGAACATGAGTGAAGTTACGTCTGCTGACTCTGGCAGCTACTACTGTCAGACACAGACCAGAGATAAAGTGCAGAGCTCAGCAACACTGGCCATTGATGTACAATGTAAGTAACGATTTAAGATGTCTTCAAGACATACAAAACCATCTTTGAGATTACAACTGCTTCATTTTCTGATCTAACAAAATCTCCTTTTCTCATCAGAGCCGTCCACAAATTAATTTATTCAGTCATCCATGCAATCATTTGTTCACCTATCAATTTGTCTCATCATACATGAAACTATTTGTGTTGATGAATGAGAATTTCAGTATAGAGAAGAGTATTTCTTGAGAATTGTTTGTCTGTCTGAATAATCTTCCCCATACACAGTCTAGAAATGGATTTAAAAGAAGTCAGTGTATGTATAGAGTCAAATATGACTTATGCCTGAAGCCAGGTGTAATTGACCTTTGACCTTTTTGTCTAGACTCTCCTCGAAACACAACCGTCTCAGTCCAATCTGTTCGAGAGCTGGAAAAGGGTCTTGTGACTCTGACCTGCAGCAGTGACGCTAATCCACCTGTGCACACATACACGTGGTACCAGGGTGCAGCATGCCTCCCTTCAGCAGACAAAAGCTTTCATCAGGGAAGACAAACCCTGGCGGACACAGCAAGAGGTCAGACACTCAGCAGTGTATGCATCACCACTGATGCATACGGGCAGCACTGCTGTGTGGCGCACAACAGACATGGATCACAGACTTCCACTGTAAGCCTCAACGGCTCCATAGGTAGGTTTATGAAGATTCATATAATTTGCATCAAGCAGGTTTCACTGACATTCATGTTAGCTCAACAGTCCTGCAGCAAATGATATCAAACTCTACCAATGGTTATTATTATTATTATTTTACTCTCATGTGTGAACACACTGATATTGTATGTTACTATAATTTAATCCAAAGAGAAAAGTATTAATTCACATTAATCCTGGCCAACAGATTGTTATTAGCTGATTAGGTCAAGACAAAATCAAATGTTGTGTATTTTTCTGAATAAAATATTGAACTAATATTTTTATTCAAAGGAATACACAAAATAGCCAAAATAGAATATAATAAGAGAACATAAATCAACTCCCTCCTTGTTGCGTTATATTGTTTTCAATGGAAAGAACTGCAAACAAAGTAAGCAGCTCCACACCTGAAAGCTGCATTGATGAATTCATGAAGTTTAATCCAACATTCATAAATGTTTTTAAGTTGTACATACTCACCTCCAGGATGTGCTTTGTCCAAAGTCTATTCATATTGTATTGAAAAGTACTGTTTACGACCTGCAGTAAACTCTGGATCCCACCACTGTTCTGTTCACTGCAGAAACAACCCTGTCAGAGACTTCAGGAAGCAGAAAGATTATTATCGGAGTGACCATTGGTGTCCTACTGGTTATCATAGCTATAGCTTTGTTTATCATGATATGGTGAGTTCTTTGTTTCTCTTACAACCAGACTGTTTCACTGTATTTATTTTCTGTAGTTATATTTATTATCTGTCATTGTCAGAAATCCTCCCTCTTCCTACATACTATACATCCAACAGGAAGTTTCTGAGCAGAAGGTGTAGAAATAAACCTTTTAAAAACCTCAAGTAGTATCTACATAACACGATAAATTGTGTTAAATTGAATGTTGTCAATCAATGAAGTCATTTAGGAATTCTTATAAAATTAACAATTCTGTAAATATCAGTTTTCATTCAGTAATTTGTTCCTTCTTTTCAGGAGACGGACGCCATCCACCCAACAGTCATATGTCCTCACTCAGACAACTGCAGACACACCTTAAATATCCAGCAAGATCTATTGAGCACAAAGTCATAGCAACACCTTACTACCACCAAAAGCATTACAGACCTATTGTATTTAAGTAACTCAAGATGAGTTGACTTGAGTTTTCTCATCAATAACTTCTGTCACTCATGTGGTTACATTCACAAATATCGTTACTAAGAAACCAGACGCCATAACATTAGTACTGCATCATACAGCATGATGTAGCACATATGTGACTTTTTGAACCCGTGACTGGACTTCCAAACCTCCTGTGCACACAAACTTTGAGATTGTGAAACCCTTCAGATCATATGACAGATCTTACTGTTCATGCACGCAACACTGAAAAGTCTATTTCCTGTATTTCAAGGCCCTGAGCTGAACGCCAATGAACTCACCTGACTGGTTACTTTTAAAATGGACAGAATGGAAACAGAAGAACAACTGTTGGAACATCTTCTTACATCTTTTGGTGCAGTGCTATCTGATCATTTGTTTAAGTACAGTTGTTGCTGTAGAATAAGCTAAATGCTGCTGCCAGAAATTAAACAAGCACTTCTTTTTGTTACCTTTTTTGTTATTTTCTGCTTTTCCTTTATGCTTCAGTTGGTTGCAGTAATTTAAATACAACCTTCACAGTTCATTACAAGAGCACAACAGACATCTACAGTGATTGTATGTTGTTAAAATCAGTAAAAGTATCAATTCTAACCATGTGCACCAAGTACCGTATGAGCAATGTCCACTGAAGAAGTTGTAACTGGAAGCCTGTTGTTGGTAGCAGTGATGGTGATGATGAGCATGACGATAATGCAAAATACAGTCATGATGATCCAATTAAATGCTGTTAGTAGTTAGGACTGGGTCACGTTTGTATGGTTTTCAGTAAACTCTTAAGCATGATAAGGCACCAACAGATACTGACCAGAGCCTGAGGAGAACCGGAGGAGGATGAAAACCAGGAGGACAGTGACTCTCACGCTTTTACAAAATGTACTTGGATATCAACTCTTCATCTTGAGAGCCTATTTTTTAGAATTTAGCTTTTGTCTGATTGATTAAAGTGTGAATAAGTTTGGAAAGTGGTGCAAACATATTATATTTTTATATAATAAAGTAAACAAGGAAGTACAGTGCTTCATTTCCCAGTAGTTTAAATAGACAGTTTCACATCTGTGTACATTTACATAATATGAAAGCAACAACCTAAACGTCAAACACATGGGTAACATTGAGGTTTTAAAAATGTAATAATACTAATAAGTTGATAGACTAAATGTTGCAGTATTACAAGTTTAAGCAAAATGTACATGTTTTTTTTGAACTCAAGGGGGCAGCATATCCTGGTTTGACCACAACAGTGCTGGTTACATAAAGAGTTACATCATATGGGCATGAATATCAAATATCGGATTAACACATGCATGAAAAGATATAGGTCTTTTATGAAAAAAGCATCGACACTTAAATATAAAAGCATATTTAAAACAGTTATTGCTGACATTGTTACTACACATGGGGCTGTACTCAGTACACTCAGTATTACAGAGAGAGCCATGAGAAGAACTGTGCATTTACACAGAAATGAGCAGGACTAAGCGTTAAGTACAGTAAGTCAATTGTTCAAGCAGGCAAACTTGATGTTCAACTATAACTGTAAATACAAACCACAGACATTCTTCACAGTGTAATGAGATATCATCACACATCTCTGGTTTCTTTAAACTTTCATTTCCTTTTGTGTAACCCTGTTTTTTTGACCCCCCTGAGGTGATGCTGATGTTTTTGCAAAAATGACTGTGTTCCTTAAACGTAACAGGACAACATGAGAAACTGTAATTAATGTCTTTAAATAGATCCTCACCTATTCATCCGCGGCTTACTTATGTCTACGCCTCCTATACATGGAATAAGACAAAATTGTTCACTGAACTCAACAATTATGATCTTCATAATAAAATTACATTTGACCAACAGATACATAGTAAAAATGTTGTATACAACCAACTTACAATGCCCAGTAGAAGCAACAGCACAACAACGTTGACTCCAATAACAACGAGGATGAAACTGTGAACTATCAATCGAAAGAGGAAAAATCTGTGAGAAACTAAACACTGTGAAATCTGAAATTTCAGAGAATTTTTAAATTTTTCTCTTTTAAACAAACAAATGAGGTTTGGATTATCTTATAAAAAGAAACCATAAACATTTCAACAAATAGTACTTGACTGTATGATGGCATGTTTGATGAATACAATTTTAGTTTGACATTGTAAAATCCTTTAAATAGTGTTCAGTGCTTGAACTGACACATCCTGTCAGGAAAGTTTCTGTTTTGCAAATTTACCTTAACTGACAAGGAATAATCAACCAATCAGAGTAGTATTGTGTGAACTTTTGTAAAAGATAACAAAGATCATGTTCAATAAATGTATCAGTCCTTATCCACAAGCCATATTGTAATTTGCCCTTGAACCATGCAGTTCTGTCAGTTCTGTCCCTTGTGTTGAATAAAACCATCAGACTTTCATACAACACATTATTTCAAATGAATTTCATAAGTACAATTCAACTATTAATTCCATTTTCAGATCTGTGATCAGTGCACAGTGCACTGCACACTTGTGTTTAGCCCTACAGTAATGGGGGTGTGTTGTTGGAGGTACTGGTGAGACTAATACGATCCAGGAGGTCGAGTTGGAGCTACAGATTAATTTGTTGTATAGTCATTTATGCTTCAGCTGTCTGTTACATTTGCCTGCGTTTACCTGTGTTTTTTTTTTTACCTGTTTGTGACCTACCTGCCTTGAACTTTTGCCTGTTTTCAACTGCCTTCAACAATTTCCCAGAGCAGCTATTATTAGTTGTGGCTCGGCCTGTTCGACCTGTTTGTTTCTCATTTGCTGAAATCAGTCTCGTGAATCAGGAAGATGTCTGTGTTCCTTCAGGTGCCTTTTTGTTTTCAATTCCCCACCTGGTTAGAGAAGAACATCGTCACCAAAAGGAAGCTGCCTGCAGACCTGCTGTGGATTTCCAGCTCATTTTACGGTTAGTGTCTTTTTTTTTTTACATTTTAAATTAGTTGGTGGGAGAGAGGGGTTATGTTTAACTAGTAATTTGATAAATTTCCTTTGAAAGCCCCAAAATATGTCTATTGGTGGTTGCTTGGAATCAACAAGCTTGAAATGTAACAGTCAGTAAAAATAAACATCATGCGGGAGTCATAGCTCATAAAACTAAGTTAAAATGTTGTCATTTTAAAAACATATATAACTGATATACTACTCGACAGAATATTCTCATCCATTTGATAATGTGATGAAATATAAGCCTTTGTTTGTAATATAGTTGTTTTTCTGTACAGTTGAGTATATCCTAAAATAAGCAGCTTTGTATCTGCATCTAAAAACATGCGAACGCTACATTGACGGCACTATGTTTGGCTTTTATAGTAGTTACTCATCAGGTATCAGCACCAACTTACATTCTATGTGTTTCAACCTAAAAGAACACATATGACACAAAGATGCATAGTCTATATTTACTGTAATCATACATTGTTGTTATTGACAAATTAAGTTATTTTGCCCAAACCTTGACAGATTATAAAGAAACATATGGAATAAAAAAGACAGACAAGAGGGGAAAAAAATGGAGAAGAGGAGGAAAGGAAAGCTGAAGAAGAAGGTAAAGGTTTCTTATATCTGCTTGTCACTGCTGGCTCTTCTCCAAATCACCACACCCTCCTCAGGTAACTAAAAATTATAATATTATATATATATATATATCCAAAATGAAAATATGTGTAGATGGTTATGAATACAGAAATCATAGCAGGAAATGATTATGATCTGCCTGAATTCTGCAGCATACAGGAAGCTGCCAGTCCGGCTCTGGTCAATGTTTAGTCAATGCATAAATCCCTCTTTCAGCTCAAAATGCCACCACTGACGCCCCCTCTGTTAGTACCACTTCAGCACCGAACCCTGCAGCTCTCAGTTACCACACACGCCCAGCTGACGTCACAGTGGCTGTAGGAGAACCTGCCGTGTTTCGCTGCGGAGTGCCCAAAGCATCTCCAAACCTCACATTCACCTTCTACGGGAGTCATGGCAACTACAGCCTCACCTGTCCTCATGGCAACATAGAGGACATCCCCCAGGTGAGGTGGTGACTGTCTGCCTCTGTATTTACTTTATCCTCCTCTCCTGCTCAGTAACTCCATCATGTTGTCACACACATTGACACACATTTTCTTACTGTCTCTATCAAATCAAATCAAATCAAATCAAATTTTATTTATCTAGCCCAAAATCACAAAATACATTTGTCTCAGAGGGCTTTACAATCTGTACAGGGAGTGACACCCTCTGTCCTTAGACCCTCGATTCGAGTGAGGAAAAACTTGACCACCAAAAAACCTTTAAACAGGAAAAAAGGTGGAAGAAACCTCAGGAAGAGCCACAAAGGAGGGATCCCTCTCCCAGGACGGACAGACGTGCAATGATGTCACATGTACAGAACAAATCTATGTGTTGTAGTTTTCACTGTTACTAGCGGGGTCCACCTTTCCCACACAGGATTCAAATGACATATAAAGGATTCACAGAAACATTGCATACATGTACTGATAGAAGACTCTCTGTCTCTTTCCTCAGGCTCTCTATGGAAGTTGTAACATGAAGAAAGAACAGTCATTGGCTGTGTGGACCCTGAAGGGAACCTCTATGTCTGACAACGGCACACGAGTTGTATGTCAGCAGTCAGGCAATCCTGATGCACCTGCTGCCATCCTACATGTTTATGGTGAATACTCTTCTATGTCATTCATATTAAATAATATTGGCTAATGTCTTTGTTGGATTTCCAATTAATCATAAATGCACAAAACCCAGGGGTTTGAAGCTAAACTGTAGCTTGTCCTCAGATAAAAAAAATATGATAATCTCTAATTTCCCAGATTTGGGATGAATAAACTATATCTATCTAAACTGAGGAAACAACACATACTGTACTACCACTTTCTTTCTGATGCATGTTTATAGCATCAATTTAATAATTTTAATTACTTTAACATATTAATTACAAGAAAAATGCATTTTGAAAATATTTGCAAACTTAGATTAGTCATTCTGTAGCAAAACATCTGTGCTAAATGCTCCTTTCTGCAAATATATTTCACACAATGTGTTTCCATTTTCTACAAAAAAGTTTGAAAACATCCATTGTGGGTATGCCATTAAATCTGGACGAATCTGGATTAAATCACTCTCACTCATTCAAACGTTTTTCTCCATTTTTCTTGTTATTTTCTCATCACACCACCTTGGATTTTCTGCTGCCTTAAGTCTATTCATACTTTCTGACTAACTCTAACTGGGATCATGTTTCCTTCGTTCATAGATAATGGCACCAGCTACGCCATTCGGATTGGCTGCATCATTGGGGGCTTCTTTGGCACCCTGTTGGTGTTTGGTTTATCTTACACCTTGCTGCAGAGATCTGAGACCCTCCAGAGGTGCTTCAGTAAGTAGTGGCTTAAATTCAAATACCTTGACACTTTAAAATGTATTCAGTGAATTAATTTTCAGGATCCATAATGGATGTAGAATTTCTCAGCAATACGTTTTGTATTTGTTTTCTAAATGTCACATCTTCATTCAAACCTTGAAACCAAACTGTTAATAAGAAAAACACTTAATCTGTGGTAAAACTGTAAATCCATCTACTGACGGGAGACTGAAAATCAAGTAAAATGTGATGTCTTTCTGCCTACAGAGGGAAGTGCAACAGAAGATGATATGACCACAATAATAAGGAAGGACTAAAAAGAAACATGAAGCCAACGAAAAAGAAGATTAACATTTTTACACAACCAGAGATGGGCTCCACTAGCCTTCAGACCAACAGAGATTTGAAACAGGAATTCATTGTTTCTATTTTTAAATCCAGTTTAAGTGAAAGCTGGTGAACCCAAGTCTGGAGACGATGTTATCTGAAATGTTTTGAGGCCGGATATTCTCAGTTTTTTTGTTCTGGCTTCAATAATTTGCACCTTGTACGTATTATTCATATATGCCGTGTATGATACAGGACTGAGCACTTCAAACAATGTACAAAATGTGATTGTCGTCCCCACTTCTAGATGTTTAGTGTAAGACAATATGCACTGAGTTTACATACTTAAATCATGTGTAGCGGTCAGACTGTATTTCATTTTAAAAAGTGAAAATTTTAAATTGTCAGCCGCAGTTTGTCTATTTGAAGGAAGCACTTAGTCTGCAGGATGAATGCTTTATTCTGCTTTTTGATTTCTCTAGGTGTTTTATGATTGTATTACTGTAACATGCTCTTGTTTCTTGTTTATTTTCACTATCTTATTGAGCCTATATGTGAGGTACACTCGGAAATCAGAGCTTGCTCTCAGTGTATTGCCTATGATCAAATAAAATGATCAAATAAAACTTAAATAACGTGAAAAGAAGAAGAAGTGTTATTAAAATCCTTTAATAGGAATAGGAAGGATTTACTAACATGTGGCGTTTAAAGCACCTCTCATGCGAATCTCACTTTTGGGTATTGCAGTTGCTGTTTTGCAGTTGGCCAAATATGAATATTATTTGTGCTTTAATTCAGCATTTGGGTTTTCACAGGGTCACAAAATGAAAAAAAAACATCCGTTGTTACTTAGTATGTAGACTGGCTGCAATTACTGTAATGTGCAAAAGCATGTGTAAAGCAGAGAGCGGCTACCAGAGTAAAAACACTCACATGGAGATGTGGTGAATTTATAACCGCATGATCACAACTTTACTGTGTCGTTTGCTTCCCTCTGGTGGCGACCGCCATGTCTGCTTGTGTCAGAGCCAAGACCTCCTCATTCTTTTAGTGTTGTTGTCCTTTATCCTTCTGTCTTTGTGTTGTGTTACTTGTGGTATGTGACACAAAGCAACAACAAGTACGCCAGCATATAATCCAAATATAAGTAAATTACTTTTTTGGCCATTTAGCATTGCTTCAAAAATGATCTGACACGTACAATTTCCAATTAAAATCCTTGCTGATTTTTTAAGATACCATCAGCATACCATTTCCCTGACTGTGTGTTGTGACACCTGTTGTGAGCAGCACAGACGGCCAGCAAGACACACATACACACAGACACACACACACACACACAATCAGCAGGAGAAAATTCTTCCTCGTCTAATAGTTGATACAACAGAGGTAGTATGGAGCAATGTGTTGACTCAGCTGTGCAGCTACACCTCAGTTCTCTCCATGATTGGTTCCTGTCATATTCTCGTGTCTTGTTTCTTCAGAACAACTGATTAAAAACTCACTAACAGGCATATTTTATGCTAGACTCGGTGTTTGATTCATACATTTTAGTTTATTTAAAGATTAAATGATAATGTGGTATATTTAGCAATCAGTCAGGTCCCATCCCAAATGATTCACATCCTTTTGTAAAATATATTTCCAGATCTTGTTGAAGCTCTCTTATCAGCTGCCTGGATTTCACCCACAATGTGAGCTAACCTGTTCTTAGCCCTTTAGTTCTTCTGTTTATGGACAAACATCTCGAATACCACCATAACAGAGGATGTGTTACCAAATGTCAACATGTACATGTAAGTGTGTGTGTGTGTGTGTGTGTGTGTGTGTGTGTGTGTGTGTCCACTGATAGCCTACATTGTTCAGTGTGTGTTCTCAAGATGACCTTTAACTGATAAAGGATCAGTTTAACTGGTGACACCCATCAATACCTGAGGAAATACTTTAGGTTTAACTATTGCAATTAAAGTTAAAGAATAACAAGTTTAACAAATATTGCGTTCTTGTAAATTAGTGAGCTGAAGCTAACTTTATATGTTTGCGTTGTGCAGCTGCAAGTCCAAATTTTCCACTTGTTAAGCACATTTACAGATGATCTTGTAACACACGTAGCTGACGGAGCTACTATTTTGCTTATTTTCTTCTGCAGGTCTCCCTTTCCCTACAAACGATGTTAAAAGCATCATTTTGTCACCTCGTTGCAAAAATGTGATCTTTGTTTCTCTTTATAAAGCTTTATAAATTCTTCAGTTGTACAATAACACTTGTGTCACTTTTCATCTTTAACCTTTTAAGTTGATGAGTGTAGAACTTGTATTAATGTAACAATTAAAAGTTTTTCTGTTACATTTATACAAAACTCAGGTTTAGATTGAGTTTTCAGCTTGTTTGAAGTGGCTGACTTCATAAACATGATGTGTTGCGCCTAATAAGGTTGTCATGGTTATGATTTATCAGCAGCAGAGATTAGATAATGTGTTGCTGAGGACATTTACAGCCATGATATCTTCAGCTTTTTCGTCACCAGTTACCACTCTATCTGCTGTCATATAGTTGTATTGTCACTTTAGCACCCTCCATGACACACACTTGGAACTATGTGTCTTTGTCTCTGCTATTCTTTATCTCGTCCTCACAGTATGTTGAGAGGCTGATACATGCCTCAGCTTTGTCTGAGTGTGACAAGAAAAGGTATAAATAGTTGCAGATCACAACACATATTTCACACATTTCTGCACATTCGCGTTGCATGGTTGTGAGTTTGAATAAATGTAATAAAAGCGTCAGTAAAAAGTCGACCTCTTGTCATTGTGTAGTAAAAGGAAAATGGCTGTCAACCATCAGACCAACACAGTGAGATTTATTACAGGGAGACAGGAGCACTGATGGATACCTGTATACAATGAACATTGGTAGAAAAAGAAGAAAAGAAGAGATAGAAAAGAAGTAAAATAATCTACAAACCTGCTATAAATCTACTAAATAATCACACTTTAAAAATACACAGAAATGACCAACAAAACAAAAGAGGGAATTAATTAAGACAATATGTTCTTTAAACACAGTGTAAAGGTTTTATTGGTTATCACCGGCGGGTCAAAGCCATGTTAGCTTTTATTTGCTGTCCAATCACAAAAACAAATTTAAATATTATAAAAGATGAATATGAACATTTGAAACTGTGTCTGAATGTGAGATTAAATGCGTAGTATGCGTATGTAAAATCTTCACAGCTACTGTATTAAAGATCTTTCACTCTATAGGGCGCATGGCTGATGTTTATGGAATAACACTGCCAGCGGTCGCCTACGCTCTACGTACGTAAACGAGTCAACCCTGCAACTATGACACATTCACACTGGACACATGCACATACAAAAGTTTATACCCCAAACAAAGAGGAGGAGCAGGCGCTACTTATTCAGGTAAAATAGAAAAGACACACTTTTAACCAGGCATTGTCTCAGATCATACACACTTGCTGCTACTGAAGCCGTCAGCACAGGTAAGCACAGCTATGAGGCAGCATGGGAGCCGGGGTCAAGGTCACCTTTTTTGTGACATAAATACAACGTCAGGCTTCTGAATCTCGTTTCACTGTTAATAACGTGGAAGGTTTTAGTGTGAGGACACAATGGTTTATCAAGGACAGGTAGAAATGCGTGCGATGATTTTAAAAGATCAACTTTAAAATGCTGGACAGATTTGGAGAGACAAAATTAATAGAAAATATGCTTGTGATGATGAATTAAGTTTGAAGACTAATATAGGATAAAGGAATCTCGGAGTGGATGAACATTTTTCCTCAATTTGCATAAAGCATACGGGGCTTCTTCCAATAATAATAATAATGCATGTTCTAATTTCTAAAAAAAGCATTGTTTTGCTGTCCATTTTTTGGTGGATGATAATTTAAAACAAGTCTAGCATGGTCATAATATTGTAAATTATTTTTAAAGACAGAAAGAGTATCCTGTCTGTTGCTGTTTTATAATGTGAGAACTGGGAGGCATTTTCAGATATTTGAAAGACAAAAGTCTGCATGACCTTGACTAATGTCACGCTAACTAAACAACACTTTGACAGAGGTCAGGATGGAAGATAAGTAACATAAAATGCATTTATTATCTTATCTTTGTTTTTGTTTCTTGAAAAACTGGTGCAAACTCTGCAAGTTATCTGCAGGACATTACATGCCGAACAGTAGAGTAGATACACACAAGAAAGAATGCATCAAGCCAGCATTTGATCTGTTCTCAGACTTATCAAACATGCACAAATATATTGCTAATTCTACTGTATGTCTTCTATGCATGGTTTAAAAATGGGCAGGGGTAATAGTTTGAGGACAGGCACTATAAATGGCGCGCTGCATGTCAGGCCCAAGGGTGTCCAAGGGTGCCCAAAGTCAGGTCAAGGTGACAGTGAGGGTTGCTGAACAATTCTTTCCTCATACAGTTAGTTTATATTCGATGCTTGAAAAAACAGATTTTTGCTAATGAAGTATGTTACAAACTATACATGTAAAGGACAATATAATTAGTCAATGAAACATCATAATAACTTAAAAATAATAAGATCTGTAACTTAAATAAATAAATTGAGCCAATCATTGAAGGAGAAAGAAAACTACAGGCTTAGAAAATATGTGCAGATACTGTGAAGCACATGATGTGTTTGGCCTAATGTGATGAAGGGAGTTTGAGGTTGGAGGAAAGTTGTCTGGTGACCTGCTGAGTTTCATTCCAGGACAAAAAATGATCCACTGTTTACTCTCCAAACATGCTGAATGCATCCCTGCTGACGAGACACTGACCTCTTACACCACAAGGACGTTCCTCCTAAGGAGAGGGAGAAGTGTTGTGTGTGTGAATGTCTGTATGAGAAACAAGGGAAAAGTCATGGGGGGGGGAAATCTCTTTTACTCTTTCCATTCTCTCTCACACTCATATTTTCTTTTCTTGATATTTGTCTTTGTCTTTGTGTCTCTTAGCTGTGTTGAAGATGGGACATCTCACCCTTGTTGCTGTGATGGCAGGTACATTAAAGAGATACGTACGCCATTTCTACTGTAGAAACAAAGTCAAATACAATTAACATTTGAATCATCTCACTTTTCTTCCAGTGCTGTTCACCCTTTTCATGGAAACTGAAGCAAGTAAGACCAAAACTCTGCTTTCACCTAATCTTATGCTAACGCTGTTATAGTTGAGGAACTAGTTTGTGAAGAAACTTTGATACATTGACTTCTTTTTGTCTTTAAAACAAACACCTGATAAATCCATTGTCTTAAACAATAGTTTGCCTTATGCAGCACAGAGGCAGCAAACGTCTCAATGTCACATGTTTGTTTGTCTCATCCTAAAATAGATGTTTTAAACAGACCAGATGTAACCCAGAAATACAAGCCAATGTGTTGAATGTGGCAACTTGTTGTGATTTTGTCACTATTCTTTTTTCTTTTCCCTGTTCTTATTTCTCCTATTGCCCTTGTTTGATCTGCAGATCCATTTGTTTACAGTAAGTACTTTTATCTTGTAATTATTATAATCTAAAATATACCATTCTATCAAATCAGTTATTTGTAGGGATAATAGCGAGATTGGTGCAGAGTATCAAGTATTCAGCTTGATTTTTGATATGCAAATGACACATGCCAAATGATAAAAAGCAGCCACTGCAAATGCGGTTATTGCAAAACAACCTGTCACACAATGTTTTTCAGATAAAGCATGAATTAAAATGTTTGGTGATACTCCATTTAATTCTAGGATATGTCTGCCTTGGAGTTGAGATGTTAGTTTGTAAAGTGCATCAGGATCCTTTTAACCTCTGACATTATTGACATTAACAGACTATGAGAGGCTACGAATTGGAGGTCTGATCTGTGGCTGCTTGTTGGTGGCTGGAGGACTCAGTGTTTTACTCTGTAAGTGTTAAAACACACATATAAAGATGCCAGTATGATAAACATGTAAGAAAAATAAACATATGTGTGAGCAGTTTTATGCGAGGTAATGAAGAGGTGCTGGAGCATCGAAGTGTCTAACACATCCTGGTTATTTTCCTTTACAGATAACAGGTGCTCCAACAGGAACAACAAGTAAGTTTTATATATAGTCCAGAATATGTGGATCATCTAAATTTGAGCTCGTACCCTCTCCTATTGTCTGCCTCTCCTTCCCAAACTGCCATGCTAACCTCCGCCCTGACCTCCTCTCCTACCTTCCCTTGTAGAAAACCTGAAGATGACAGCAGTGAAATCTGATAGTGTAGCGGACAAACCGGTTTCAGCCAAGAAGAAGAGCAGACAGGCAAGGGGTGGAGAGATTGGTGGGTGGTGGGGGTGATGATCACATGATTATACCTGTACAGACCTGTGCAAAGAAACACCATTCATTTAAAAAAAAAAAAACTTAAATGCTGCTGAAATTCCCCACAGATACTAAAGCGGTTCCATAGATGAACATGTCAAGTGCGAAAGAAAATACATCAAGCCTCCACTATTTCTTTCTCGTATTAATTTTGCCTAGATATGTGATTTATGTTCACAAATGATTTATCCCTGTAAACACACATGGACCTGTACAACATATTCAGTCTGTCTGACATATGCTGCTTAGTTTAGCCATCACCATAACGTTGCATATACTCGCTACTGAAATGGTGCTTGATCAGAGACATGATGTGATGTTTTGTCATGATCGCCTGCTGTTCAGTGCATGTTTTACTGCATATTAACTCTGGAGATAAATTGTGCCTGTCAGTCATGTCAACATTGAAAGATAGATGCAGAATGTTTGGTGTGCACATTCAATTCAAAATAAATGTCACTATTCAAAACCATCCTCTTTTCATTTTGTTACACAATTACCCATGATGACATCAGTTCCCTTTACTGAAAAAGCCAGATGTTTGAAGCAGAGTTTCAATTACCCTACCATCACTACAACGGTGTACAGTAGGTTATATATGCGTGTTTTGCCTAACAGCCTATAATTTATATCCCCGCGTGGAAGTAAATGAGAGTCAACATAACGAACTCCCACATCTTCGTCCTCGATAAGCAAACATTAAAGCTGCGCTCCTCCTCCCGGCTCTCCGTCCTGACTCTGGATCAGCCTCCACGCCCCGCTCGGCTCCAGTCGGACAGCAGAAACTGACCCTGGCACAGGACTCACCGACTAAAGTCCAGCATTTTAAACTCGGCCCCTTTTCCAAAAACCAAGCCAACCTGTTGAGTCTCACTGTAGTGAAGGGTGTTGGCGCACTGTGTGGAGAAAACGTCGCTGGCTCTGCGTCACTTTTACCGTCTGCCTGTGAGGAAGTTCCTCATTTTTGTCGCTGCTAAACTCAACGTGAGAGAGGTAAGTGTTGAATAAAGAGACTAGTTATATTTCACAGGAGATTGTTTTCTTAGTGTTTTTCATCACTTTAGAAATGTTGTCATGAGTTTTCCAAATATGCTCGTTGCGCATCTTTTCAGGCATCTGAAGCAGTTTAACGTTAAGGTCGCTTTAAAGATGAGCTCGTGCTCTACTAACAAATGTGCTCGCGACGGAAAAAACGGCTGTTTAATCTTTTATTCGTTATTATCTGACTCATTCCGTTACTTGGAAACTCAACAAGTCGCAACTCAAGCATATGAATGTTATTTTTTTCGAGAGGGAAATCTGTTGTTGATTTAAAAAAAAAAAAAAAGTACAATTCAATATACATGAAAAGCTTGTAACGTGCTCCTCAAGCCCAACAGCCAGCGCGCGCCCACGGGCCACGCGCTTTGGTCACGCTGTTCATGTCGACTGAATCTTAAAAAAGTACCCAAAAGGCTTAAAGCATAAAGTACAGTGATTGACATAAAGTTTTCAATCAATACGTTTTAATTAGTTAAGCGAGTCTCCAATTGACAAAAATATTAATAAAAAATAACTCACCAATTAACTTTATCTCACCCAGTTTATTTCAATCAGTGAATACTTCCTGCTGTGAGGCTTAAATGATTATATGCTATTTACTGGTGTGTGTGTGTGTGTGTGTGTGTGTGTGTGTGTGTGAAAAGGCCAGCTGATAAGTGCAGTGGTGGTGATAACAAGTTGCTACTGTGTGGCCCAAGGACAAATTTAAACAAGGACAAATACAGGGGCTGTCAAATTCTGCCATATAATGGAGAAATGTATGGAAGGCAAACTATTCATTATTTGTTGGATGAATGAGTTCATTATTTACGTTGCAAAATGTTTCCAATATTCTGATTTCAACAATCACAAGATATGGATTTTACAATCATTGAGAATTGAGGAGTGGCAACCTGCAAGAGTCTGCAAGGTGTTTTAGTTATCACATTGTTATCTATTGATTTTTGAATCATTATCAGTTCGAGTGTCTGAGCAGTAATGAAAGGGAGATTTCTGCATGATTTCTGATATTTATTCAAGCACATGCTTAAACTGCTAAAACAGCTGTGGGCTTTAATAACATCACTGATTTGACTTCCATCTAGAGGTCAGTATGTACCCTCAATCAATATTGTGGTGCTCCAACATACCGAGAAGACTGACGCGTTTCCCTGAAATGTAAGCTGACTCCTGGTTGAGAAAATTCTTCATTTTATTCGTTTTTAAACAAAATAATAGCCAAGTAGGGTTCAAGGCCCCGTGTTGAAGCAGTCAGGAGATGGTATCTATTCTGCAGAGCATCACTGACTGACTTTGCACAGAGAAAGAACGATCACACTGTCACACCTCAAAGTCACACACTTGTCTAGATGTGAACTATCTATTTTGTTTTTAACAGATTTAAATCCATCTTAACTCCACTCATGTGACCAGAGTTTTTCAGAAAGGTAAAAGAGAGGCTGACAGAGGTTACAGAGATGGAGAGAGGGAACAGAGTTGTCTTTCCTTTCTCAGGTGAGACAGACTTAGCTCTCTGTTCTCCTCACCTCTCCTCACATGACCACAGATCTGAAAACAGAAAGCGAGGGTGAGGGAGTGAGGGGCAAACAGTGGAGAGAGATGGAAAGGAGAAAGTGTGACAGAGAGAGAGAGAGAGAGAGAGAGACAGCGGTGAGACACAGTTTCTCCTCACCTTTCCTCGCACCACTTTGGCGGCTCACAAACACAAATTTAGAAACCTCAACAAGATGACATCGATATTATATATCAGGGATGTGACTGCGACCTTCACCTTCAGTGCATCCCATGTGTAACCGCAAAGCTTTTATTTACAGCTCGACAGAAACAGCTAATCATTTGCAATTCATGAGCCTGTCCAGTTGTGTTTATTTACAGCTCAGAGTGATGTTATAACTGTAATAAGACTAAACTATAAACTATAAACTAAGAACAGGGAGATACATCTACTCCATCTTTCACTCTGCTGATTACTATATGACTGCAGAGTGAAGAACATGAAGGCTGTTGCTAGCCGCTTCTTGCGGTTACCATGTGTGACTCATGGCTCTAGTATGCTCCACGCCCTCTTACCCTGTCTGTCTGTCTGTCTCTTTGTGTCCCTCCTCATTCCCTCTCTTTCCCAATCGTACTCTTTCCCCTTCCTACCTCCCTCTCTCATTCCCTCAAGCTTGAATTCTTCCTCCTGCTTGTCTTTCTCGCTCAACTTGATATCTTGTTTTCTCTTTCCCGTTTTCCATCACTGAGCTGCCTCCACTCATCCCCCACCTTATGCTTCTTTCTTCCTGCCTCTCCACCTTATTTTTCCCTATACATATTAATGGTGTAAACACTTTAGCTGCATCGTTTGAAGCTCTTCGGTCAGTAGCTCTTAGTTGTTATTGCCCAGCTAATCAGCAGCCACAGATGCAAAGAAGTCTACTTTTTTAATAATTGAAGAACGCACTTCATCAGTCACATTTCCAGGCATGAAATTCTACAAAACATCACACACTTTAACGTGATAATAAGCTGAAGTAAAAGCAAATTCTTCATCATAGAGCTTTCCAGTGTGTGTGCATGTGTGTTTCATACTGGATGAATGCTCAACGCTGGAATCCAGTGCTGCTAATTTAGGAATAAAACATGCCACTGAGAATAGACAGCTGTCTTTGTAGTGCAGTACAGGAACACACACACACACACAAACATACACACTCCGGTGTCCAGCTTTCAAGTGTGTGGATGTGTAGTGTCCAAGAAAAATAGAAACAGAGAAAGTCACAGATACACACTGCACACCACATCCCATAGCACACAAAACAGAAAGCGGAAAACTACTTTTTGGGTTTATATGACGATAAACAGGATTTGAAGAATAGGTCCACTTCAACACCTGAAAGTAACAAATGTTAGTGATTCTAAGGACGTTTGTGTATGCGCGCGTAGATGTGGCAGTGTGTGTTGTCACCATACTTAATCACATGGGACTAAATACTTGTCCCACATTCAAAGCCAACTGGTCTTTCTTCTTATGTCTGGACTCTGTGTGTGGGTTTGGTCATTGGTCCGTTGAAGATACACAATAGAAGCAGTTTCACATTCACGATTGCAGATTCAGTCGATGAATTTGTGTCCACTTACACACAATATTGTCACCAGCTACAATGATTTTTGCCCTGCTAGTGGATGAATGTAAGTGAGAGTTGTAATATTGGTAGGCCAAGTTTGTCTGGTCCAGAGTAGTATAACTAATGCTGATGATTCATAGACACCAGCAACCAACATGAAGAGGATTTCAAGAAAATTATACAAAGAAAAATTATACAAGAAAATATAAGAAACCTTTCTTCTACTCCATAGGTTTCAGTATGTTATCAGGCTACACAGGAAACTGGACAATGCGTTTGTTTGAAGAAACAGGACTTAAGAGTGCTGGCAAGGCAACACAGAACAAACTAGAACAAAACAAGCAAAACAGAGAATCCGACAAGACTAAACTGAAAAACCGAACTGAAATACAAACTGAACTAATCAGACACAGGTGAGTGGGCAGGCGCACAGGGAGGGGAGCCGACTGGCTGTGAAGGAACAGGGAGCAGGGCAGGTATGGAGGGAAGGTGTGAGGGAAAAGCAGGCTGGGAACCCAAATGTGCCAGCAGGCCAAATATACAGTAAACACAAAAAACACTCTGCGCTACAGAACACAAAAGGCCTAGAAAAGAGACCATGACAGAATAAATACAGGAAACCAAAGTAACAAAAACACAGAGTCCAAAAACCATGAGTCCATGACAGAGATGATAGTGTATGAGGGTGAGATGGGCATAGAGAGAGACTATGTTGCAGGGAGTGTACAAAGGAAGGGATAAATAAGTTGAAAAGAAGAGGAGAAGATGAAGGACGAAGGATGTGCAGCAGTCTGGTAGAAAAGAGGAGTAGTGGCTGAGAGAAGCAAAGAAGAGGACCAAACAAGGGACAGTCAGAGACAGGCCGAGTAATGTGACTGAGCCAGAACAGAAAACTCTTTATCCCAGGACCAGGCGGAGCTGGAGAAGTGTCTCTACAGGGAGTTTGTACCCAGGGGACAAGAAAATACCCTCAACAGAATATGGCTCTTCAAATGCTCTTTTACTGTATTATGACAGTCTTTGGTATCAGCCTCTGTCAAATGTTTTGGTGCAACTGCAAATGATTCTTGTTTGTTTTGTAAAAATCCTCTGTAATGAGGAATATATTATGATATCTAGTACATATGTTTTATGACCAGTCTGAACACACCAGTGTTGGGCTTTTGTCCTTTTTACCAGCCATAAACACAATCATTCAAATACACACCTCAGGCACTCACTTCCTGGCTCCGCCTTACACTAACATTTGCTTTAGAAACTGATCTTCAAACAAGAGCAGGGAGGCACCACTCCTTTTATACTTCCCTGCTTTTTGTTCCTGACTCACTCTTATCATTTTTCTCTTTCTTTCCTTTCACCCTTTCTAGTAGTCTTACTCTCAGTTTGCCCTCTGTCTTCTTGGTCACTCCTGTTTCTGTCCTCTTCCTCTTCTCTGTCCTCTCTACTTTTTATTTGCCTTTCTCCTGAGGTAAACGCTCCACTAGAGGTTGTTGGCCTGTTTCCCATCCTCTACATTCCCCCTTCCTCGTCTGGGGTTGCTGTGGAGAGGCAACCAAGAGAGAAGCACTCGTCCTGCTCTTCTCTTTCTCCTTTTCTGTAAAACTCTAAATGTCAGTAGAGGAAGCAGACACATTTTTCTTACATTGTCCTTTACTGTGATCCCTGTGATACACTGTCATGTTCCTTTCACACACAAAATGCTACAAAATGCTATCTGGTACTCGACTCTAGAAGTCTTTTTACTTGTGTGGTCTTAAATTACCACTGCTCTTCTTCTCAAAGAGAAGGTTAAAGAGGAGAACATGTTTTCACTTCCAAAGTTCTGCTGCACAGCCTACGCTGTAGCAGAATTTAGTGCGATAGGCAAATTAATTTGCTTAGACACTCCCATACTGCAGGAGGCCAGGGCAGGTTGTATTCAGATCAGCTCTTAGATAAACAAACAGTCAGTCTAAACCTAGCTTGAGTGTGATGTAATCCAAATGGTGCATTTTCATGCATGCATGTATTGTGTTTGTGAGAGTTTTAACTCACACGAGGCAGTGTGTTAATGACAGTTTGAAATGGGCACTCGTGTGTTTGCTCTTCACTGTGGAGTGCAATGAGTGGAAAAGTGCACAAGGTAGAAAATCACTGTGGTATCCTCCCAGCACATAACATAATGTGGACACAGAGCAGCTCAGATAAAGTATGGGATGTAGTTGTTGTTGTCAGGAAATGTACTAGTTTATTAGGGATGACATAAGTGTGTAATAAATGTTAATCTGCTTTGTGTCAGGAGAGAACCCCTTAAGTTAAGAAAGCTTTTTTTCAGTTCTTAATAATAAAAAGGTATTAGAAAAATATATATATTTTCGTCATTAGTGCCAAAAAGAAAGACAAAGCTCAACAAAGCAACTATACACAGATGTACTTAGAAATAAGATTAAAATGACATTACAGACAAGAATAGCTTTGGAAGGGTGAGTGCATGTTAATAGTTTTTTTTTTTTTCTGGGAGTTTTTTATTAGTAAGTGAAAGCAAATTTAAAAAAAAAAAAAAGAAGAAAAAAATCTGGAGGGTTGTAGGAGATGACTGCATTTATATGGGGATATTCACAAATTATGTTTAATATAAGCCTGCAGTAGATAGTACGGGGATTTTAGATGGCAGCAGAAAGATTCACTTTTCCTGTTAAAGCTCCATTAGAGCACTTTGCACCCATCAGCATCAGATCAAGTTTCTGTGTGTCATAGTGTGAAGGAGAGCAAAACTGACCACACTGTGCCGATCTTAGTTAAATCAGATTTGAAAAACACAGAAAGGCTAAATGTTGCTTCAGGTCTCTGTTGGCCCAGCTTTCTAACATCACACACATAAAAAATTTATTATTTGTGCCATAGGGACTGGAAATAATGTAATCTAATGTAATCTAGTTTTATCTTATATAGTTCATGTTGTGGCTCTGAAAACTATGCAGTGAAAATAATTAGTGCACATCAGTCTAATTACCTTCCTAACTATTGATGATTTTGTAGATAATCGATATCACTGTCTGTTGCTATCTCCTCAGGTAAACACCCTCAAGCCTGAAGATGTCAAAGATCTGTGCTTTAGTGTTAATGACACGTAAGTAAAACTAATCAAAGTTTGTTTCAAGTATGTATTAAGTTCATCATTTTACAAGTCATAGAACTAGTGGGTTGCATTTATATTGACCATTGTTAGTGTATTGATCAACAATTGAGCCACTTAGTCATTCAGTTTTTCCTGTCTTCCAGCAGCAGCAGTATTTACCGTTTTGTGACACTAAATATCATGTTGGGAGGGAGATACAAAGCAGAAGGGTGCATGAGTGGTTTCCCCTGCTCTCTAAACTTTAAACAGTTTGATGTGATTATGTATCCCATAGCGATATACTGTACTGTTGTTAGGAAAGCAGGCTCCTCGTTCCACTTTAGGTGAAGTGGTGCTACAACAGTGTTGAGGAAGGAAGATGAAACAAACAAAGGTTTATGTAATATTTTTGAAAACAGATATTGTGTTCCAATAAAACCACCAAAGATTGAATTGGGAACTTTACTCACTGACAGTTTCATATGGCATCTGTCTTTCCTCAAAGCTACCAGTAAGATAAAAGTATCAGATGCTACTACGATATGAAACCAATAAAAACAATACACCTGACTGAGTGATTCTGTACTATTTAGACTTCTATACTATTGTTTTCTGTCCAGCATTCATGGACCCTAAAAGACTAAATGAGACATGTCAAGCTGTGTGTCACTCCAGTAACACGTGTGTCTCTGTCTGAACTCTTGCAGTTGTCTCTCTGGTGTTTGCAGAAGAACAGAACTGTAAGGACACTGACTTCTCACTTTCACAAATTCCTTTCAATCAGCTTCTTCACCTGTCATAAATATTTAAGTTGATTAGATTTCATCCACATTTTATTTTCATATATCAATAATAATTGTGAGTAATGTTTGTTTTTAAGTTGAAATGTATCAACCAGATGGTCGGTCATGTCAATCATTAGTGAGAAAATCAAACCAGGCCATTGTGTTTGCTCCTCTCACTTTGTACTGTTGACTTTATTATGTCATTGTTTGATATGTGGACGTTGCTCCTCATTTATCTGCCATTCATACCAACTTTTAACTGACCCATTTGACTTCTGTCCCTCCAGCTGAAGATGACCCATTTACCTTTGGTAATTAATTGTTTTTACTTCATTATTATCTTTATTATTTATAAATTAATGGAAGTAGGTGGATGATCTGTGTGTGTGTGTGTGTGTCTGTTAAGAAAAACAAAATATATACATAGTGTGAATATCTATACTGCTGGGTAAATAACTATCATTTATTTTCATGTAGATGTAATGATTGTTTTGTTTGATAATCATTTACTGCTTCTCACCTTGCTTTTTATTTTGTATTACTGGGTAATTTGCTTGTAAGTTAATAATTTTTTTTTGTTAATTCTCTAATGGAAACCATGATCTGTGCAGACTACCACAGACTGCGTGTTGGAGGCCTGATTCTAGCTGCTGTCCTCTGTCTCATTGGGATCACCATCCTGTTCAGTAAGATGCAAAATACGCACATACCTGTATTAATGCATCCATAATTGTGTCATAAACAGTCTCAACAATGATCAGATACACTCAGATGTCATAAAAAGTAGTTCACGCCTCTTTGCTCTTGCTCCAGGTGGCCACTGCAGGTGCAAGTTCAACCAGGACAAGAGGTAATCCTTCATACAGTTTTGTGTCATTGCAAAGAAAATACCAAAAAAAAAAAAAAGAAAACACGTTAAAGTTACAATTAACAAGTTACCAAGTTGCTAAGTAAATATAAAATCATAAAAGTCTACTGCTTCTCTTCTCTTTGCAGAAGGAGGACAGGAAGCAATGCTCAGCAGATGCTCACCGACAAAGGTAGTGTATATTCACTCACCAGCAAACAGCTCTTTGCACTATTAACTGTTGTTGGCTGACAGCCGAGACTGATGACCAGAACAACTGAATGAATAAAAGTTACTCATCAGTGTACTGTAACTAAATCCTACCAAAGTGTTTATTAACCCACAAGGAGAACTGCATTTATAGAAGTGGTTTACTGTAAATGTCAACAGAAAAGATGATCACTTGTAACCGCAGACACAACTAAAACTAGCAGAGAATATGAGAATATTTCCCTTTTATCCCTTTACACCCTAGTTATTTTAATATTTATACATAATCAATGTTAACAATCCCCAAAGAAAAAAATCCGTTTTATCAATCAATAATTAAGTATGGACTCATGAGGATTAAAACAGATTTCAGTCTCTGCTTCCTGGGCTCACAATAATATTTTCTAATAAGAGACAACAGAGACTTGATCAGAGAGTTGCATTGCTTTACACCAATCTGTAGTAACTGTATGTTGACTTGTGGAGCTTTTTTACCTCTGAAACATTCAAGATTTCATCACCCGCTTGACGTCCTGCCAAGGTCTAAAGTTATATTTACTCTGTCCCTCTGTTTCACTGTATATGGCCTCTCTCTCACACACACACACACACACACACACACAAACACACTGACACAGTATGGACAGCACACATAGTGCTGGACTGAAATGCCATGGATGCTGTTTAACAGGTGGTGGCGCTCAGGGTGTCTGGCATGCTTAGAAAGATGGAGGGAGAGGAAGGGTGGTGTAAGGTAGCCATACTCCTGTTGTAATGAGGACCTATTATACAGCTACTATATAGGTCTATAGTACTACAGTACAACAGCAAACATGGATGACTTCAGACACTCACAACCTTTCACTCCAGTTTATTGCACAGACTTTCTATTGTGAAAGTTTCCAGATGATAAAAACCCCTGATGACACTGATGATGTCAGATGCTACTGGAAACCCAGGCTTGTTACATTTTAGCAGCCCTGATGTAGATGAAATACACAGGAGGCCCATATGGAAAACAGCGCATGTGTACATTTTTATTTATAGTACATAAGCAACTCAGCAGGGGACTTACTGCGCACAGTTACTCTCCTTTCACTGCTCATTATCTGAGACTGAGTGGCAGTGTGTTTCTTCTCATCATTCACATTCAGAAAACCATACAGGCAATAATTCTTACACACAATATTTACCTCATTTGTCATGGTTATCAGAGTTTGATGATAGTGAATTTCAGGCTAGTTTTTTTTCTCAGGACAGTTTCAAATCAGAAATTTAATCATTTTGAGTTTAGAACCGTCTCGTCAACTCACTGTCCGTCTGTTTGTCTGCAGGTCGTGCCTGTGATTGCTAGACGTCACCCAGAACACACCGACTTCCCAAATCTGCAACTGACAGATCACATGGGCAGAGGAGGGCAGCCGCATGACGATTTGTGACACCCAACGAGAGGCTTTTGTTTTATCGTTAAAGAAAGCAACAGGAAGTAGTGTGCTGTGTACCTGTTGTGAGTTGTGATGCTTTCTGCCTGACAATTGAGCTACTGATCTGCGACCTGCACCTCCCCACACACACACATACACACACACACACTTGGACATGCACACACTTGTACACACAATTTCTGTCACTTTCATTTCAATCAATTCAACTTTTTTTGTTTTTTTTTTGCTGTTTAGAAGTTGAAGCGGTTTTGTCATGAAAAAACTATCAAACCTTTGAGAAATCTTCCTGTAACAGTGTTTTGTCATTCATTGTCGTATTTGTGTTCATAGTTTTTGATTGAACTGAAGGTGACGTCATACAACAGTAACAAAAACATATTACCAAAAAGAAATCCTTAACTGCACACATCCTGTAGGTTGTCTCGATGTCTCACATTACTTCTGTTTTCTGTATTGTATTTGTAAGATAAACATTGATGTAGATATTAGTGGCTTTTATTGTGACCAACCTAAACCAATGTCCCTGCTTTCATGTCAAATACATCAAATACAAATAGTCATATATGTTTAGAGTGGTGTTGGTAATTCATGATAATCTTTTAACTCCCATGTTTCGCTCTATGGAGGAATGTAGTGGATTGCACTGTTCAGAGATACAGAAGGAGTCTGTCATGTTTCTATAAAAGAACTGTTGAAACAACTATGAGCGATGGACCTTTCTTTAAAAGTGTGTGTTAATGTTTCTGGGAGACACACTGACATTTTAAATGAATCTGAACAGCAACAGATGTTTCATGCTTAAATGTGTCTCTAATGAATGAATGAATGTTGTACAACTATAACTATTCAGCTCAAATTTATATTCCCAACCAAAAGGTCATCAGATAAATCTGAGGGGTCGTGAGATCGTTTATGGGAGAGGAAAGAAGAAAAAACAAAGTTCTGATAAACAAATCTGTTTTCGTTGTTTGGACTTCTCCTCTAATCTTTGATTTTGGTGAAATATTGGATCGTTTATTGAAATTAAATTATGTGAGATGTTTAGAGGGAAAAATCACTATTTGGTGGAGCTGTTAACAACTCATAGACATCTGAAATGTGACCCGACTACACACTGCTTCATGTCATCAAAGGACAAAAAGGCCTGGATTCATCTTTAACAATGTTGTATTTAAAAATCTTGTTTCTATTGTCCATTGTGTCAAATCTGTATCTGAAAAGTAACTAAAGCTGTAACTAAAAATGTAGTTGAGTAGAAGTATAAAGTAGCATCAAATTGAAATACTCAAGTAAAGTACAAGTACCTCAAAGTACTCGAGTAAGTGTACTTAGTTACTTTCCAGCACTGTGTGAAAATACAATGTACGGCTTTCCCACACTGGTATTACTGGTCTGTAAAGAGGTTTAAGAGAGAAAACAAGACAGAGTACATTCCAGCGTGTTGACATTTTACTGGAGATAAGAGAGACAAATAAAAAAGTCAGAAATACAGAAAGAGAGGGAGGGCTATATTAACCTCCACGTAAAAAGGTTTGTGTCCAAACTTTATATAAACAGACAAGCAACAGGCAGCACAAACAGGTACATAAACATAGATGACCTTAAAAAGGGAGTACAGTAAAATAGAAGAAGAGTAGATCTAAAAGTATAATATTGTCCATGACTGCAGACCTTTGAGTACTGTTCAGTATTCAGTACTTTAATGAAAGAAAACTTCTATTCTTAGATATCCTGAGCCGCTTGTTCACTGTTGTATCCGTAAAGTCTCGACTGGCTGCAAGTTGTCGCCATCTGGATATTTGTTTGGGATGTTGAAACTGAAGGCCACAAAAAATTGCTGAATGGTCAGAAGGAAGGATTGAGAAGTGAGACCGCAGGCGACGTCACTGCTGTAATAAAAATATATTTTGGCAACATCACTTCAAAACTTTCTTGACTAACTTAATTTCTACTAAATGAGTGATCCTTGTCATTGTCATATGAAGGGAAAACATCATAAATGAGTTATTATGTAGGCTTGAGGAAGTAGATATGCAGAATTTGAAGACGTGGATAAATAATCTAAGCTGTTACACTTTATAAATTGTTCTGTATATCTTTTGAATCATTTAAAAAATAAAAAGAATCAGCCTTTTCTTACATAAAGGATCTTTCAAATCTGTGTCTGTAAAATGTGTCTAAAAACTTTGCGCTGCAGCAAAATTTGCAGTGCTTTGGTGACAGAATATTAACTGTTATATCAGACTTTGCCAACTCTGAATGTATATTACGGCACAGAACCAGTTCCAGCTGCTCTTCATCCAAAATGAGTAAAAGAAGCAGATTTTGTCCACAATGGTTTTCTAAAACAAGCTCAGGCAGATCCCACCGTGCCTGTTGTTTTATAATCGTTGTACACAAGTGTGATATATCCAGATTCAATGAGGAAAAACATTTTGTAAATGAAAAGAAACCTGATGATATATAGATATAAGGCAGCTTATAACTTTGATGGAAGTTTCCATCTGTACTGTCCTGCTGCTGTTAAGTGAACATATCATGAACTGATTGGATGAGACCTGTAATAGTATTACTATTGCAGGTTATTCACTAAGGTTGTTTCAGCCTTTCCAATACTGCCACCTTTTGTTTGGTTGGTTTCTGTGCCTGTGTGTGTGTGAGAGTGAGTGAGTGAGTGAGTGAGAGAGAGAGAGAGATGCTTTCTATTACAACTGAACCAACATCAACATCAGTGCCTGCTCAAGAGCCGCAGTGATACGAGTGCTTTCTATTAAATTAAATCTGTGTGATGTGAAACAAAAACAACAAAAGAACTGGTGCTGTTACTTGAAGGGTTCAACATTTTCAGATGTCATGCTTCTTGTATTGAATCGCTTCAAGGGTGACTTCATTTATTGCCTGAGATCATTTTCATATGCTCAATAAACGACTAAAAACTATGCATAGAAACAAAGGCTGTTGGTTTGTCTTTGTTGTTTAACTCCCAGAGTGTAGACTGGCTACAGTCTTTAGTAATATTGCAACTTTCATTGAGTCCAGTTCCTAGTTATTGGCCACTAGGCGGCAACAGAAGCTCAGTGACGAACCAGATGGCCCTCAGCAGTAACTGTGGCTGCCAAGTATGTTACTGTCCTCCATAACTCTACTGCTGCTCCACCAGTACACCAACTGCAGCAAGGTCACAGTTTTACATACTTCTGATAAAGGGCAGTAATGCGGGTTATTGAGTAACAGCCCTCTTGTGCTTAAACCATCTTACGCTAATTAATTCAGCGTGTCACTAAATGTCACTACATGTAGATAGAATAATTATACATGTGATACATTATTTTTATTATTATTATGTTCAGCATGAGTTTCACAAGGCACATCTCTCCTTCTGTTGAGTATCTGTTAAGTATACTATGTTTTTAGGTTTTTGCATATTTAAAGCCAACAATTCTGTTGAAAAAAGCAGCATTATTTGGGCCACCGTACAATCAGATAAACCTCAGTTGCAGAACTAAAGAAAACTTTGTATGGATGATCATTTTCTTTTCATCTCCATTTTTAATACAAAAGTCTTTGAATAATACCTGAAGTCTGCATGAGCGGTCTAATGGTAAATTTCAATATTTGACATGTAACCTCGCAATGTATGACTTACTGGACCAACTGTGCGAGTGTGCGATTGTGCTTTCTTATATGTTTCTCATTACAATTAGCAGGTGTTGTGATTTAAAATTCGTGTGAGGGTTAAGGTATGAAATCCTCTGTCAGAACAGGAAAAAGGAAAACACCTCCCGAGGAAAGGAGAAGTCTGTCGTGAGCATAGCGATCATCTTATGTAATGTATGTACTCCTCCGGTGTGTGATAATAAAAGAAGGGACGGCTCATTAGAAGATTGTTCTTTCTCATGCAGCGATGCTGAACCCTCTTTAAAGAGTCTGACTGCTAAAAAGACTGACTGACTGAGTTGACTTTATTCTTTTTACACTACAGCGGCAGAGCCAGAATGAATTTGGACAATGTAGGTTAACTTTTAAGGAATGAAAGTTAAAATTATTTGTAAAAAAAAAAAAAATAAATCATGAACATTTCAGATGTGAAGAAGCAAGTTACAAACATAAAAAAAATGCTGATGAAATATGAATCTTTGGCATAATTGTAGCAGTGGTAACTCTCTATAGTGTTGTACAGGATTACATATAGAGAGCTTCTGCAGCCTCTTTACAATAAATGGTCACCTGTTCGTCGTTTGGTCTAATACTGGTGTACGAAAACAGTGGACTGAGAATATGGGAAAGATGTGGGAACAAATTTAGTGGATCATAACCACAACACGGATGATAGTGAAGATTAGGAAACCGATCCCGATTCCCAGGGCCACGTGGTTCAGCGTTCTGGCCGTCCTGCTGCTCCGCTCTGCCTTCATCTGGTCCCCGTCATGGTTGGCATCATGTGCCTGAAAGTGAGAAAAGGTTTTTGGAGTTATAGTGGAATTATAACTTCTGCAAAAACATATTTTTTTAAATTAAAATTACCTGCAGAGTTGAGCCATTTCACTGTAACATAGTCTTCAATCACATAAAAAGGTTCTATATACAACAATCAGCCCACTAGATGTCACACTACAGCACCAGCGTCTCGTACCAAAACGAATGTGCATAATATTTACTCAATAAATATTTACTCAATGAAACTCAGATCAAACTGCCAAACTGGCAGTGCGGATCAAATATGGCTCAAGATTCTGTTACTCCATTGTCTATTTCTCAAATGTTCCCAGAAACATATTTCAGTCGACTGTCCAGCTGTAATACGAGAAAGGTTTTGACAAAGAACAGAGACGTTTTGGAGTCCAACACACACAGAGGGTGACGTCATCCACACAGTAAAGTTGCGAGCTGAAAACCTGTTCATCACTAGTATGTTAATGTTGGCGCATGACAGAGAAATACCTTAACAGGTATTAGTACGGAGCAGCACTCAAAACAATGACCTGAGATTTACTACAGCTGCCCAGAAATTATAGTTTGCTTTGGTTAATACAGTGTGAGTGTGTGTGTGTATACAACTGAATGTGTGTGTGTGTGTTTTCATGAGATGGTTTTGTTTGCTGTGGTGAATCTGGTCATGATTACCAGCAGCTGTCTGG
This sequence comes from Pampus argenteus, assembly GCA_036937835.1. NCBI lineage: Eukaryota > Metazoa > Chordata > Actinopteri > Scombriformes > Stromateidae > Pampus > Pampus argenteus. The sequence goes on along the minus strand of CM072865.1, from coordinate 9,460,688 downwards.
CTCACGCTCATCCACAGTTGTGTTCTGCTGTATTGAGTTTCGATTTCGCACATCGAAACTTTGCTGTCTGATATATCAGGAAGACTCACAAAAAAATATTTTGTTTTTCACTTGTATGTATGTGTAATGTAAATACTAAAGTACATTAACAACAAGAGGTAGTGGAAAGAATCCAGTCCAATAAGATAATACGTGCTTTCAGAAATGTTATGGTGCAAAGGTGCAATATGCAACATTCAACCCTACTCGAGAGCAGCAAACAACTATTTTGCTATGTAAATATATAATGACGTTCACTGAACAACCCTGTGCGTGTTGTGATCTGAGCTTCTGTGCTTCTGTTTTGATAGCAGGCCCTGCTATCAGTGTATGCGACTCCCTTCCTGTCCTCCCTGCAATGGTGGACGCTTCACAAACATTCTTATATTACAGCTAAAGAGTCCACGAAAACATTTGAGACGAGAAAGGGGCATTTGTTTTTTGTTTTGGTTTGAGATGTTGGTGCTCTTGGCTACATCTAGTGGGACTGGCACCTTTAGTCTAACAGTCTGTATTGAGCAATGACCTCTGACCTCACAGATGAATTGATGATTGTCCTCCTTCTGCTCACCCACATTGTCTCAATAGTCATAAATTTATGGAGAAAGCTCACATTCCTCTCTGGGTGTGTTCCTCTCTCTTCCTCTCCTTTTAATCAAAATTAATGTCCAAAATAGTGTCTGCTAAAATGTGTAAAAATGCAAACCTTGACTTGTCTAACCAACGTTTACCCGTGTTGTGTTTCAGAACCATTTTAATCTGAAGTTAAAGGAAAGTCAAAACCTGTGACCGTTTCAGTAACGACTCTCTAGACTAGTGCTTGATATGAACATGAATATGCTTTTGATTTATCTGAAGGCCAGTTTGATCGTCACACAAAGAAATGAATTAGAAATCGAGGCATTTCCTTCCTCCAGAAGAGCAACAAGGATCTGCTTTCTTCCAAAAACACGCCTCCAGACTATAAAAAACTTTAAGACTTTGTCTGGTGCTTGTTGGTTGCTGCAGCTGTTGCGTCTTCTGTTTTCTCTCAGCCCGCTGCATTATTATTTTTATTATTTTTTTCCCTGAGAGATGTAATCTCCAGAAAAGACGGCCTAGAGCCAGAAGCCGAGCCAAGTATTTGAACATTTATTATTTCTATAGTGTAGCTAAACTTTTTAGGGAGTCTGCCACTCTATGCTCGGCCCTGTCGCCTCATCAACCCTTCATCACCACAAAAACAGTAAGAAATTAACCATCTGACATACATTATGTCTGACATGCATAGAGCTATTCCTTAAAAGAGATGGAGATCCCCGTATTCACGACATTCAGATATAAGACTAATTTGATTTAAATATTTTCCTCTTAAGTAATGAAATGTCATGACTGTTCTCATCGTATCAAATACCTGGTTGCTTTCAGTAAATTATGACTTAGGTTAATCAAAATACAATTTGAAATGCAGTTTGAAATAAAGATTGATAATATGTGAGCTCATTTCAGATATGTTTATTTAACATAAGTAACAACATGTTGTGAGTTACTTTTGTTACTGTATAAGGAATGAAAAATATGTTTTATATATGCTGTGATCAATGCCTTGATTTCTGACCTAATAGCTATAATTATAGATAATACGTCAGCTATAACCGTTACTATTATAGCTGTAAACAATTCAATTAATACTGTTGAAATAGAAACTTGAGAAAGGAAACTTGATCAATAATTCATCGGTCGTCTCTGACCCTCCCCCAACGCTCTGAGGTCAGTTCCTGCTCAGCAGCTGAAGCTTTTCAAGGGCTTTTCAACAGAGCCAGTAAGTGACGATCAGGCCAACATGAGTATATCACCGCTGCATAAAAACCAAAACACCCCTTAGGAACATATTTGTTTCAGAAATATATTCATATAAAATTTGAAATTCATGCTGCAATTCTGAAAGGATTTTTTTTTTTTAATTGGCTTTATCAAACACAGACCTCTTTCAAAAAGGTACAAATCACAACAACATGTCATTCAAACTGCTGTGAATTCAATAAGCTGTGCACATCCTCTTCAATTATACATAACTGAGCGCGTATGGGTGTGGTCTCATTTTTTTTTCACATTACACCAAACCAGCTGATAACCAATATCAGTCAGCAACACTCAGCACAGCTCTGCTCATTAGCACATTAGCCCACAAAATGTTATAGAAATATTATATATATGCAATTACATCATTTACATATAGCGCATAGGTTTATTCTCAAACTATTAATTTAAAAGTCAATGCATGATGGCACATCATGTTATATAAAGTTTTGATTACACCGTCTAGTTTTCTTACCATATATGTATTCCTACTGTAATAAGATAAGAGTCACTCTTACATGGACTTCTGTTTTAAGACTTGTCTCTGCTTCATTTTTGCAACGTAACCATAAAAAAGGCAGATTGTTTATATTTAAGTTGAAGGGATAGAAATAGGTCATGATGGAGATGATGGAGGATCCGGTCTCCATTATTTAAAGAATACCGAGAAGTTTTTTTGTAATTTTTTAAGGCCTTGTCAGTGTTACTGGGACAACACAAGGCCTGAGCCTGTCGACAACAAGCATATTCTAAACGGAAGTAATGTTTTAGGCAGAAGAAGAATAACCTCTTTCAATCGGAAACGTTATGGCATTTTTTATTCATAGTATTTTAAGAAATTTTCCTACACTTGATTGTTGATGATAAATGACATTATTGTTGCAGCCGACGGACTCTTCGGGACAGGAAGTATTAATCATGGCTTCACAATGTAAGGACCCCTGCCACTTACAGTCAGGATGTTCATCTACTGCTAGTAAGAGCTGAGCTCTGATGAAAAGCTGACATTTAGGGAAATAAAGGACCGTTTGATGCCGCTGTGACAGAAGTGAGCAGTGGTTTCAGCACAAGAGACGCAGAGCGCTGCTGTCTGATCCTGACAAAAGCCATGCTTGTTTGGACACATCAGCAGCTGCTGTGTTCGACATTTCAACTCTCCAAGTCTCATCCTGGATCCAAAGAAAAATTATTCTCATTTTCTTGACATTATCAAAGTTACATTAGTGTCATTTCTTCCTCCATTATCCAAATTTGTTTTTTCTCCACGGAAAAATGAACATGAAACTGACATGATGATCATGTGATCACTATTTACATTTCACTGAAATTGTTCAGCACGACAGCATAGGAAATGGAATAGCAGGAGAGAGACACAGAGAGGAAATATTCATAATATATAATGTAGTGAAACAATGGTCTCCTGAGTAATAACAAGCCCAGTAACAAAAAATGCCATAAATGTAAATATTTTACTGGAAAGAAGGAAGCAAATTATTTAGTATTCGATAACAGAACAAACTGAGGAAGTCTGTCTGTGTTCCTGTGTACCACTCGTGTTCACGTGTGCAGTGGACATGAAGGCAGTTTGATTACAGCACCGTCAACACTGTCCTATAAACACGTTGCGAGGACATGATTCGCTGATTCAAACATCATCTTCAAACAAGGAATTTTAACCCTTTTGCCAAACTGTTGGGTGTCACACTTTCATGGTCAACTCACATTAATAATAATAATAATAATAATAATAATATAGATGTCAAAACGAGTAGAATCATTTCCATCATCAGAAGAAACACAAATAACAATTTAACAAATAAAAACAGTCTTTAGTCTTATCCCACCTCATTTACTGACCAGACATCTGGTCTAGTGCTTCAAAATAAAAGCTTATTAAGATGCCATGCTCTTCACTGCTCAACGAGGGACAGTATGGCCCAGTATATAAAACAACATCTGTGCCTTAAGAAAGCCTACATACTTATATTCACAGCTAACACATACCAACGATGGACATTATTATGACACCAGACATGCCTTTATCTGCGGTCAGTATAAACATACCCGGTGCAGTTTGTTGACACCATCTTACGTAACCTCCTATGTGCTGAAGTTCAGTCACTTTTTGCTGCCATTTTGAAAATGCTGCTTTTTTTCTTCAATAACAATGCAGCTGCAGCACTGTATAACATTATACATTTTATATACATATTATATTTATGTCAGCTGAATTTATATGCGACTTTATATGCACAGTTATGCAGAAACCGACTGTGGGGCTCTTTTCTGTGTGTCGCTTTCATAAGTCAAGGAAAATATTGGATGCTAAAATAGAGTTTAACATCTGCCAGGTAAGCCACATTATGTACATACACAAGAACATTACTATATCAAAGCAATTTCATAGCATCTTTAAAAAAAAAGTTGACTTAAATACACAAAGACGTACCAAGACTGCTGGTGGTGGTACTTTAATGCTACAAAGCCAAATACATCTTATATTTGGGCTTTAACTAGTTTAGGAAATGTGTAGGAAGTCACTGTGAGGATTAATTATTAGTAAAAGGTCAAATCACAAGCCTCAATTTGGCTTTTTGGATCAATATTTTTTATATATAAGTTTGTTTTGATTTTAATTTAGAAAATAATGAACTAAACTAGGGATGCACTAATTGTGAAATTCTGGGCTCATAACAATGTTTAAAATAACAATTTGATAGCCGATGCCAATGTTTTTTTTTTTGATTGGGAAACAGAGAAATCTTCATTGTACAAAAATAAAAGATAATTCACTCATACAACGACATTTAGCCGACGTAAAATTGATGTGACACAACAGATAAGCATCGGCCGTTGCCATCAAAAATCATCTTATTTGCTGATGGCAGTCAATAAGGCGAATATAGGCCGATACATCAGTGTATCCCCATGAAAAACAATAGGACATCTGTGATGCATCTGTGATGCAGGCTTTTTAGTTCAGTGGGATTGTTTTATACTAACTTGAAAGTGTTTTGAAATATCTACCGTGCAGCTGTAGTGATTTAGAAATATTCAGGATTCAATGATTTGCATCAGGCTTGGGGGAAATTTTGTTCTGTGTATCCATTGCTGTGCAACAGGCCGTGAAGAGGAAATAATGGTGAATCTGACTCACGGAAATGGAGTAGATGAGGGCAGCGATTCCAAGTGGCAGACAGCAGCACAGCATGGTGAAGATGGAGTAGGCCAGGTAGTCTTTGACAGGGTTAGCCAGCGGGCCTCGACTCACGTACACCGTGGGCTGGACATTGACAACACCCGGCTGTCCTGGATACTGCTGTTGTCCATATCCTGCATCTCCATATTGTGGCATAGGTCCATAGCCCTGCAGGCCACACACACACGAAACACTTTAGTTTCAGTTACAGGAAAACGAAACAGATGAGACAAATGACAGGTGAAACTAAACTTTCCCATTCTTACTCTATAAAGTTTTGATTGCACTTTATCAATATATGTATATACTGTTTTATAAGTGATGTTACTCTGTAAATGTCGGGAAGTTGACCTCTTGATCCCCAATTCTTCTTCTCTTGTTCCTCATTGTCTTCTTTTGTTCTGCTATAGCTACATTTAAGTACCAGCAGGAACCGGTTTTATATGCAAGATTCATGTGAGGAAGTGACACCATAAGTTCTGGAAAATTTGACTGTAAATGTTAGGAAGTTGACCTCAATCTTTACTCCCTTGTTCCTCATTGTCTTGTCTCTTCCGCTGTACCTATATTTAAGTACCAGTAAGCGTTTTATGCATTCAGATTCAAAGAAAGTTACATCCGAATTTCTATTTTTCTATTCTAATTTTACATGAATTTCTTTCTCAAATGTGACGAAAACTAGCTACATGTGAGGAAAGTGAGCTCAATCACCTGCGGCTGAGGAGGGTACCCCGGGCCGGGCTGAGGAGGGTACGCCTCCCCGGGCTGAGGTTGGTACCCCGGGCCGGGCTGAGGTTGGTACGCCTCCCCGGGCTTAAGTTGGTACCCCGGGCCGGGCTGAGGAGGGTACGCCTCCCCGGGCTGAGGTTGGTACCCCGGGCAGGGCTGAGGGTACCCCTCCCCGGGCTGAGGTTGGTACCCCGGGTAAGGGGAGTAGGGTGGAGGGGGCGCCTGGCCCATGGACGCCTTCTCGTCAGTCCATCCCGGTGGATGAGCAGACATACTCGGATCAGTACTGCAACAGTTTGCTCTCTATCTGGGCTTTCAAAGAAATGAAGTCGGCCTTTACCGCGCGGAGGACGTGTTTCCGTATTTTATAATAAATCTCCGCTGTCGTCTTCTATGTTTTCTGCGTTATATTCCTGCTGGTAAAAGGCGAACCGTCACAATGCGTTGAGTTCATTACTTTTTTTGCAGTAGCTGATTGCCGAGACACATATTTGATAAAAACACTTCCGGTCGTGCGTTTCAATTTAAAAGCCCTGAACACGAGCCTGTTTTCAATCACAATTGCATTATTATTAATCAAAAAATAATAACGGAATTTGAATCTAAATGCAATTGACACAGTTGCTATAGTATTAGAAAGATTTTAATAATGGAAACATGCACTGTCATTACTTTTCAACACATTTGAGTACATATTATTCCTAAATATTTGGAGCTTTTAATTTATAATGTGAAAACATTTAATTTCCGGTCATATTCTGGCTATTGAAGGCTGGCTTGACTTTTTTCTCATTACCATGAGCCAAGAAGGATATGGGAGAGACTATGCCCTTGCTGGACCTGCATACCATGGATGCACACACAGTATGCCTTCCCTGAAGATCTCGGCCTACTCTCCCTCTGATTAGCTCTGATCTGAGTCTGATATTTCCAAGTATCTGTGCTGTGCTCAATGTGGACTGAGTCTGTCTGAGGTTTGTTTGTTGACTTATTGCAATTTTGTAGATCAGAAATATTACGTAAAGTGGCACCAGTACAGTGAACACTGTGACCTAGAACTCATAATACTCCAGTATATTTGAAATAAAAACATTGCCTGCATTGAAAGAAATAAGGCTGCAATTGCAAGTGTTAGCTGAATAAAATTAGAAATTATACAAAAAGAATACTATAAATCCACTATAAACAATATCAGACGAAGTCTTTTATTTTCCTGTTGCAACTGCATTCACACAGAAAATCTCATGTTCATCATTTAACTGGAAGGAGAACATCAATGCTCACCTCTTGAGGGGCATCGTGGTGCTGATGATATGTCAGGTGGGTGTTTCACAAACTTTACTCTGTTGTGTTGCATTTCTACAACTCAAGCCACAGTTTATGACTGTGAACTCTAAAACAGAGGACAGTGAAGTAACAAGTTGTGGAAGGAAATGAAATACATTGTGCTGTAACTGAAAAAATCAAATCAAAGAATGTGAATATCAAATATATTCAATAAACAAAGAAAAAGTACCTCTATGCCTCACTGAAGCATGACCTTTGATGTGGTTGTTGGCCATATATTGTGCAGCCTTACAGTAGCAGGCGGGGCATTGATGAAGTTGACTTCATTTGACTCCATTTTCTATTTTGATGAACCGATGAACTCCATTCTTCCTCTCAGTTGTATTTTTGCTGATGGTGACCGAGAGTGTTGTCTAACATGATGCTCCAAAAATCTCCCACAGGAGTTCAGATAGCTTGAGATTTGGTCACTGTGACAGCCATATGACACATGATCACATTATCAAACTATACAGTGAATCCTTGTGCCCTGTATGATAGGGGTGGGTGTATCAAGAATATCCAAGTAATCTGTTTTTCAGTGTAATTAGTGATCAATTTTAGCAGACTGGTTAAATCATGACATCAAGTAAAGTATCGATACTGTAAACTTTGGTATCGGTTCGATACCAAAGTTTACAGTAACGCCTAACCCTATTGTATAAAAGCATCTGGTCCACGTTTCCCTCCCATCGCCCATCAGGGGAAACTAAATGCCCTTGCTGGGTCTGCATACCCATGTTTGACGAAGGAAGGAAAAAACTGATTGATTAAGTTTAGGTTCAGAGCCAATCAGAGGCAGAGGAGGGTGGACTGTGTGTGCAGGCGGAGTAAGGGTATTTAGTCTCTCTCTCATGGCCCCTCCCTCTTCATTTCGCAGAGACAAGCCAGCCCTCAATAGCAAGAATAGTACCGGAAATTAAATGTTTTCAAATTAAAACGAAAGCCAAAAATATTTAGGATTATTGTCTACTCATGATGAATCTACATTTTTCTTTTCTGTACATTTTACGTTTATTTCACAATTGTTAGGTGTTTCGTTGAAGTGATATGTGGGAAGAGTTGAATGGGAGAGCTTTTGATTAATATTTATTTTATTTTTTATATTCTCTAGTGTGTTGATGTGTTTCACAAACCTCCTTTAAATTTGTTTAATCCCAATGGGTATATAATTGAAACAAATCTGATACACACGTACATACAGTACATACCCCCATGTATGGGAATATTCTTGGAACAGCGTAATCATAGGGCGGGCAATATAAGTTATTCATATAGTACTTATCAAACCAAGTAATTACAAAGTGCTTTACAAGACAGAGATACAAAGAACAAAAAATATATAGACTACAATACCAGATACACAAATGTACCCACATATCATTAGAACAAATATCCAATAAATGACTATATATAATAAAATAAATCAATAAATAAAGATGGACAGATATGAGAGGACCTGCGACTTTGTGCAGGTTGATAAGGGGACCGTAGCTCTAAGATCTTAGAATGTTACTAATACTATACGAACTGTGGCAATTACATTTAGGCAAAATCTATGCTCCGTTATGAATAATTAAATAATTATCATAATAATATAATCGAAAGCAGGTTCATATTCAGGGCTTTTAATCTGAAACGCATGACAGGAAGTGTTCTATCAAATCTGTCTATTAAACCAAAAACAGTTATCACATCTCCTTTGCAAAGTTCATCTAGCCTATATCAGCAGTGAACCGACACAGAGGACACTGCACGGACGACGGCGGTGGAAATTTATAAGAACTACTGAGAAGGAAACAAGATCCACCGGCTTTTAAAAAAAAAAAAAGGCGACTAGATAGAGACCAAACTGTTGCAGTATGGACCCCGGTAAACCTGGCAGCGCTGATCCTCCAATATGGAACGAAGAGAAGGCGTCCATGGGCCAGGCGCCCCCTCCACCCTACGAGGGATACCCGCAGCCCGGTCAGGGATACCCACCGCCCGGGCATGGATACCCACCGCCCGGTCATGGATACCCACCTCAGGCGCAGGTAAGCAGCCCACCACCGTCAAGCTACTTAAGGTCACTGCCTCTTTGATTTAAATTAAATGAATGTTTGTTTTGTTGTTGTTTGTTTGTTTGTTTGTTTGTGTGTGTGTGTGTGTGTGTGTGTGTGTGTGTGTGTGTGTGTGTGTGTGTGTGGTCAATAATAAAGAAAAAATCTCAATAATTGAACGGCACACAAATAACATCACAATATTTATTATTTTTTAAGATGACATTTTAAGAACCCCGTGTTTCATCTTCTGCCACATGTTATAGGCTTTTATGATATTTATTTTTTATTTATTTTATATTTATGATACTTAAATTAACTTTTAGTTAAAATCTACTTAATTAATTATTTAATTTTCTTTAATTTTTCTTAAAAAGGAATCAAAGTATATTAGAATGAAGTTCTTGGTAATAGAATAAGTGAGTTGTTAAGATGTGTCCACATGGACATAGATGGCCTCCAGAGATATACAGTAGCTCCTGGTTTCTATCATCAGGTTAGAACTGAAGAAGCCTTTTGGGTAAAAGGTGAAACGAATTTTAAAAAAAAGTCCAGTTGCATACAACTTAACTCCTTTGACAACAAGTTGTCAATTAAACAACAATATGAACAGCAACTCAAGAAACTTTATTTGCACCTTGATGGTAAAATGTTCAGCTGGAACCTGTTTCGTTTACCTGTAACTGAAACTAAAGTGTTTCATGTGTGTGTGTGTGGCCTGCAGGGCTATGGATCCATGCCACAACATGGAGGTGCAGGATTTGGACAACAGCAGTATCCAGGACAGCCGGGTGTTATCAATGTCCAGCCTACAGTGTACGTGAGTCGAGGCCCGCTGGCTAACCCTGTCAATGACTACCTGGGCTACTCCATCTTCACCATGCTGTGCTGCTGTCTGCCACTTGGAATCGCTGCCCTCATCTACTCCATTTCCGTGAGTCAGATTCACCATTATTTACTCTTGTCTTCACAACAGCTGCATAGTATATATATTTTTGACAGTACTTAAAAAATCATTAATTAAAAAAATAAAAATTAAAAGACATGTGAAAAAAAAGCTGTTACCGCCACCAGATGAAACCCTGCAGAGATGGAGGGAAGTCTAATTATTCTACTACAGTACAGTGACGACACCGTAGGAGTAGTGACTCATTTTTAGCAGTGTGTGTTTTGTGGTGATGGCCGTGGATTGATACAGAATAAGCAGGTGATGACCCTCCTGCCATTAATATTTGTTGTCTAATGCACTATAGCTGCAGACCAGATGATGAAAAATGAAAACTCTTTTCTTTTTCTAAACACAAACAACAAATATGTACATTGTTATTCTGGGTTTTGAAATGAGCTCTACTATGACAGAAGTGGTGCTCAGTTTCATTTCCAACAGCAGAATCTGATTGTGTGTGGGTGGATATGGTATGTTAGTCCAGGGCCAAGTTTGAGGAAGTAATTAAGGTTTGCTGGAAGGGGCGGGGACTGTGAGGGAGAGAGTAGAGAGAGAGAGAGAAAGAGAGAGAGAGAGAGAGAGAGTGAGAGTGAGTCAACAGAAAAATGGTGCAGAGGTTCTCTGGTCCTGAATGTTGTATCAGATCAGAGGTACCTTACTAGTTATATATCTGACTGCTTTATATTCCTCCACAAGACACGAGATCCTCAGACATGATTTTCTTCTTGTTGTTCCAAGATGCAGACTTGGAAAAAAAAGTTACGACATCCGGAGATTTACATCACAAAACATTGATTGATTGATTTGTATTTTTGTATTATTGTGTTTATGTTTTTATGCAGTAGCAGGTGTAGTTCTAGTTCTCGTAGTAGTAGTAGTGCTAGTACTAGTAGTAGAAGTAATCCTACATTATCTCCCATCGGTTTAGATCGTGTCTCATTTCATCTGCCAGTCATCACAGTATCAAGTTTTCTCTGCTGCAAAGTAGTTACAGTTTAAATAGTCATCAAATAGAAAAAGTAATTGCTGCTTATTGTAAAACCCTGATTTAGAGTTTAGCCAAATAACTCTCAGTATAAGCTGGAATATAGATTCTGTACTTGACAAAGTAGTTAAAGCTTTTACACTCCGGTAGTTTAGTATTGACTCATTATTATATAGTCATGTGTTTTTGGCCTGTTTTTTGAACTGTGAGTCATCGTAGTGGTATTGCCTAAGTGCTCACCTCTTTTGGGGGAGAAGTTGTTTGATTGTTTCCATGTGGTCGTCTTTAACCCTCACAGTGGAAAAACTTCCTACACGTTTCCTAAACTAGTTAAAGACCAAATATAAGATGTATTTGGCTTTGTAGCATTAAAGTACCACCAAGAATTACCAACATTCTTGGTACGTCTTTGTGTATTAAAGTCAACTTTTTTTAAAGGTGCTATGAAATTGCTTTGATATAGTAATGTTCTTGTGTTTTTTCATCGTCTCCACTCGTGTGGAATGATGAATATTTGAATGTCAATGACAATTCAGAAGTACGCTAATGTTTGGTACACTGGAAGGAAAAGTATTGACAATGATTTAATGTTGTTTTGAATATGAAGTCTTTTTTTTTTCTTAAAATGAATGTGAAACAAGGTGAGATTACATTTTCCTGAAAGCATGTATGTGTGTTTATATACTGTACATACATACATACTGTATTTACTGTGTCTAATCTTATACTTCCTGAAGTATATTGGAGCACAGTGTTCTCCGCGTCTTTATTGAACTGGCCTTGGTTAATATAGACACAGCCAAACCCATTAAAGAAGCCGTCTATTCTTAACGCATCATTGGACTGGTGCCTTTCTGCATCTTTAGAGTTTGGAGCAGTCACTTAGCCGCTAACCGTGTTTGGCCTCTGCTTCCAAGGCTCATAAGAGGAACAAGCAGCTCAGAACAGCAAAGTACGAAACCCAAAACTGTAGGACTGAGAAAGAAAATATATTGTAGATGGTTTCTGCATAACTGTGCATATAAATTCAGCTGACATAGATGTTATACAGTGCTGCAGCTGCATTGTTATTGATGAACTACTGGCATCTGGACAGTAAGAACACTTCAGTTGATTAAATTCGAGGTAAATTCTGCCTTTTCTAGAAAGTGTAACCGCATGGAGCAACTTTGCATCTTTAAAATGGCAGCGACACGTGACTGAGTGACATGAACTTCAGCACGAGTTGGAGAAGATGGTGTCAACGAACTGCACTGAGTATGTTTATACTGACCAGCTGGGCCAGTTATCAAGCGATACAAGTAAAAGAATCCAACTTCCTTTTCAGGGAAGATGGTTTTTTTTTATATATTCTTACTGACCAGTATATACATCGATACTGATATATTTGTGATAAGTCTTGTTGTTGTCAGTTAATATTACCAAACTATATTTATATGATTTATAAATCCCAGTTTTAAACTTTTTTTTTTTATCATTAATCCTCAATAGATGGAGGAGATACCATGACTGCTGGTAAGATCTAGTTGATTTCTTTGTCCATTCGGGTTTGAGTTACCGATATTGAGAAGAAGAAATGTAATTTTGTCAATTTGGTTTGGCTGTATGGAAACCCTCTCTTGACTTCCTTTCAACAGTGCAGAGAAAACGTCTCTTTTCTAATCTTCTACAGTCATTTTGTATAGATTGGTGGGTGCGGCTAATTCATTGTGTCTCCATTATCCTCTTGTGGGGCTACGTAATGAGGGAGCTGGATGAACAGGGAGGGGATACAGGGGAAGAAGAGAGGTGAAGAAATGAAAGAGAGCAACAAGTGAGAAATGGAGACTGGGAGCGGCCATGTAAAGGGAACAGTAGAGTGGGAAAGCTCTCAGTATAAGTGGTACAATTACTAGTATAATAACTTTACTTCTTTTAAAATATGTTTGCTGTTTACAGGCTCAGCACTCATGTCGCTCCAGTAACGATGTAAAACAGTAAACATGTCAAATGTCATGTGATAAAATGTGCTTCTCACATTAAAATGTAAATGATTATATACTGCCACATCACGGTCCAAAGGGCAACTATAAATGTACTGCAGCTCCTGGCGCAAATTGAGGTCATTTCCTGTTGTTGAATGAACATGTGAGAAGTAACAACAACCGACGCAAACGAGTTCTTCTTGTAAGCAGCGGTTGCAAAATACTTTTGATTTTACAACTATGCATGTTGTTAAACTGCCAGTTTTAGCGATTCAAGTCCAACTAAAGGTTTATGTGTTAAATCACTGAGCTGCGGGTGTATATATATATATATATATATATATATATATATATATATATATATATATATATTCAGTGTAACAGTGGAAGGCATTGTGAAATACCCAATGAAGACGTAGCTGTGACCACACCTAATGTAAATATTATAGAGTTTTATAGAGTCAATACAAGGTCATGGCTGGTCAGCAACCAGATTAATGAAGGTAGCTGCCGGTGTGATTGCCGAGGTTTGAAAGTTATATGACCTGAACTAACCTGCATAGTAACATTAGCATTCATTCAGAGAGACTGATCTGATGTTGAGTTTGAGGATTCAGTCTCTTTTTAACTGAGAAAAGTATCTTTTAGCTGCTCAATGTTGCGCTATGTTCACCAGCTAGTTGCTAATTTTGACTGTCTGTCATTGGATGCTGGGTAGATAATGCACTGCCAGTCTGAAAACAAGGTTGATGAGGGCGGGGTTGTGAGCTCTGATTACCAAATAGAAGCTGCAGGACACAGGAATCCCCCCCCCACCCCCCTTACTCACACTGATGTACAGGAAGAAGAACCACAAACCTGCTCACTAACAACCAGATATGTATTACTGAAGTGAAAATTGACTTTCACTTCTTGAAGAGGCCGGCCGCAGCTTGTGGGATTTCACAGCAGTTTTAAACCGTTTCATTTGGTCATGCGTTTTTTTAATTCTTTCTTTCCTCTATAACACAGGTTTAATATTTGCAGTTTGAATAACGTGTTGAATAACATACCTTTTTTTTTTTTTTTTTAAAGAGGCCTGTTTTTGAAACAGACACTTTTAAATAAATTCAAATTTTTATTTGAATATATTTCTAAAACAGTTTCCAAGGTTTTTTTTTTTTTGGTTTTTTTTATTAATTCATACTCATACATAAATACCCCACGTTCTTCACAATGAACGAAACAACAAAAAGTTAACTTTTAGAGATAATTACCGTAGTTTCTATTTTAAGTTCCAAATAATCTTCCTAAATAATCTTTCTCATCTTCAGGCACGTGAAGCCAATCACGCTGGGGACCAGATCGTGGCGGAGCGGAGCAGCCGGACAGCCAGAACGCTGAACCACGTGGCCCTGGGAATCGGGATCGGTTTCCTAATCCTCATGATCATCTACGTCGCAGTCATGATGTCTTCGTTTTAGTAAACCTTTTTCACCATCTTAACCAAATTCTTCACCAACATTTTCTTTTTACACCAGAACTTGTATCTTAAAATTTGTAACCCTGAAGTCCTCTGATTTTCTAAAGGTTACTGATATTTCTTTACATGTAATCCATTACATTTTATTACCACACATCTAAAATATTCATGATTGTTGTTTTTTTTTTTAAACAAATATTTTATTTTTTACAATAATAATTTCAACTTTCATTCCTTAAAAGTTCATTGTTCAAACTCCGTTCATTCTGGCTGTACCGCTTATGCAGACTTCAAGGATTATTCAAAGAATTTTGAAAGCTGTAGTGTGTCATGTATCACTGACCTGCTTGTTTTGTCATGCAATGTCTGTATGTTCTTTTTTTTAATTAAAGCTGAAAAGATTTTACTGGATATCAAAATTATCTAATAATATAAATAAATTCAAACTATATTAAGCAAAAAAAAAAAAAATCCCTTGTGTATCTGTCTGGTACATTGACTTGGTTGTCTTCAGTATGTTTGTGGTGCAAACGGAAGTCACAGTGACACTTGAAACTAAACTAAGCCTACATCAAACAGGGTTTGAATTACACAGTGCCTTTCACTCGAGCCCTATTTTCCATTGTGACAAAACATAGGCTAGTAAGACAACTCTAAACACAGAGTGTGTGTGTGTGTGGTATCTCCTTACCAGTTTACTACATGATACTACACAACACTCCTGACCCCTAAGCCTGAAGCAACACTGGCCTGGACCACACCATGGGCTGGAGAAATCCCCACCGCAGGTACTGCAGCTAAATAAGTGAACAAAAACACCAGACTCAACTGTCCTCTCCTCATCAATGCCAACAACTCACGGTGATGTGGTCATTTTCACAAGAGCTTCTTTTCCCTGCACTGTCCTTAATGCAGTCACAAAAAATGTCTTTGGCTCTGAAAATAACTATTGCACTGCAGTGGTTGTAGTGTACAGACTTCCTTCTGGTAGTGATGGACGAGCTGATCTTACGGCTCCATATAAAAATTCAGAGATAATCATTTTAGGTGATTTTATTATCTAATGGGCATTTTCATTGATGATGTGGCAGTCTGGGGAGTCGAGGGGACGCGATGAAAGACTGCACAGGGTGCAAAGATTAGGTCTGAAACTGAATAAACAAACACGACTGTCAATTCGGGGTGAGAGACATGACTTATCTTTGAGAGAGACTTTCTGAGGCAGGTGTGCAGCCAGATCCCGAAAAAAAATCAGGACAGTCGCAGAAATGCCGGTGCTGGGAGACAAAAAAGACCTACAACAAGCCTTAGGGTTAGTTAACTATCTAGGCAGTGTTGTTCCACATCGCTGACAGAAAGTGACACAATGTGGCAGTGGAAATATGAGCATGCAAAAGAATAGGAGTGGCTAAACTGCAGCTTAACTGAAGAGCCAGTGCTAAAGTTCTACAACCAAGACAAACTATTCAAAGTATCAACTGATGCATCCAAAGCCGGCCCAGGAGCTGTGCTACTCGGAGCACGACAGAGCGGTATCCACTCACATACGTGTCACATAATATGAAAAGAGAAGAGGAGACACGAGGAGCTGTGTTTGGCTGTGAACAGTTTCCTGAGTATCTATATGGAAGATCAGTAATACTGGAGACGGATCATGGAGACACTGAATAATATCTCACTGGACAACAAATCTAAATGTCAATAAGATAAATAATATTCAAAATACTGGGTAACGTTTAGAAATAATGAAGAACACAGACATCAGTAAGTGTCGGTCGTTGCTCCTGGTCTCTGTCCTCTCTGTAGCTGATAGAAGGCAAGCTGCAGCCAGACAGCTTTCATTGTAGCTGGCTCATTGTAGCTGGCTCGATGTAGCTGGCTCATAACGGTTTGCTATTACTCAGCACTGTGCAGTTGTGTAAATAGCAAACTGGTATTTGAATAAGGATTTGCTATTATACTCACATATATAAAGAGGTCCTATTATAAGGCTTTAGATTTTGGGCAAGGTAACATGATTTAACCAGCACCTGCTGTTCTATCGAAATGGCTGTGAAAGTTAACATTTAGACTGTAAAAACTCAGGGTCAGTGGAATAAATGGTATGGCTGAAATATGTGACTGTGCTTAAGGCAAGGTTTTTCTCTACTGGTAACAGTATAAGTTTACAGTGCATGACGTTTGGTCTAATGTGCCAATGTAAAATGAGTCTAGCAGTTCGGCTCTGATCAATTCATAGTTTCCTCAGTACACTTTTTGCAGATGACCATGATGAGTTCTGGTGGGGGGATGACACTCAAAATCACTGCGTACACGCCCCTACAGCTCTGAAAGAGGAGGTCTGGCGTAATAAGTGAAATCACCTGTGAGGATGATTGTGTAAGTATCTCAGTTTGACCTTTATGGGTGTCTGTTGCAAGTTAGAATTTATTGTTTAGTCATTTCCTGAAAGCCCTTTTCATTGATTCATTAATCTATTCCAGGCTCTGGCTCCATCTAGTGGACATTGATGAACATTTCTGTGTCTGTCATTACATCTATATACATATCAGTGGTAATCTAAGAAGAAAAAAAAACAAAATACTGAGCCTCTTTGAGCCTCCAGAATAGCTACAAGCTCTTTGCCATATATAATCTCTGACCTCTTCGGGAGCAATGAACTCCATTCTTCCTCTCAGTTGTATTTTTGCTGATGGTGACCGAGAGTGTTGTCTAACATGATGCCCCAAAAATCTCCCACAGGAGTTCAGATGGCTTGAGATTTGGTCACTGCCATATAACACATGATCACATTATCAAACTATACAGTGAATCCTTGTGCCCTGTATGATAGGGGTGGGTGTATCAAGAATATCCAAGTAATCTGTTTTTCAGTGTAATTAGTGATCAATTTTAGCAGACTGGTTAAATCATGACATCAAATAAAGTATCGATACAATTTACTTGGTATCGGTTCGATACCAAAGTTTACAGTATCGCCCAACCCTATTGTATAAAAGCATCTGGTCCACGTTTCCCTCCCATCGCCCATCAGGGGAAACTAAATACCCTCGCTGGGTCTGCATACCCATGTTTGACGAAGGAAGGAAAAAACTGATTGATTATGTTTAAGTTCAGAGCCAATCAGAGGCAGAGGAGGGCGGACTGTGTGTGCAGGCGGACAAAGGGTATTTAGTCTCTCTCTCTTTCATGGCCCCTCCCTCTTCATTTCGCAGAGACAAGCCAGCCTCCAATAGCAAGAATAGGACCGGAAATGAAATGTTTTCAAATTAAAACGAAAGCCAAAAATATTTAGGATTAATGTTTACTCATGATGAATCTACTTTTTTACTTTTCTGTACATTTTACGTTTATATCACAATTGTTATGTGTTTCGGTGAAATTATATGTGTGGGAAGAGTTGAATATAATTGAATATATTTTATTTTTATATCCTCCAGTGTGGTATTGTAGTCTATCTTTTGTTCTTTGTATCTCTGTCTTGTAAAGCATTTTGTAATCACTTGGTTAGATAAGCGCTATATAAATAAACCATTTTGCCTATCAAGTGCTTTATAGATAATAAATAGGATCTTAAAATCAATTTCAAAACTAACTGGCAGCCAGTGGTTTCAATTATTCGTTATATTTATTAAAATATTGTAGTAAATCGTAGACATTACATTGTAACTGTAATCAGGAAACAGGCTCATCGTTATCATCAGGGCTTTTAACTTGAAACACATTACAGGAAGTGTTTGGCAATAGTATAATGAGAAAAGTAATCAACTCTCCTCATAATGATAATTAATTAATACCAGCAGGACTACAACACAGAAAACAAAGATTTAAAACAAGGAAAAAAAAATAAAGGAAAGGACAACTTTTCTTCCTTCTGAAAGCCCAGATAGAGACCAAACTGTTGCAGTATGGACCCAAGTAACCCTGCCAGCGCTTATCCTCCGGGATCTGTCGGCCTGGCCCGGGATATCCCCAGCCTGGCCCGGGATATCCCCCTCAGGCGCAGGTAATCAGCCCAGAGCAGGATGCGTCACAGCTTTTTTGTTTGTTTTTCCATTGACACTATTTGAACAGTGCATGATAGCAAGATAGTTAAAGTCACAGTCTCTCTTTATTTTGTGGCCAGACATAAAGAATAATTATCGAAATAATGTGAATAACATTTATGTATTGATAGAATCTATCATCTAACTTTATCCCAAGGAGTACATGTGCCCTCAAATAAAAAAAAAAAAAACTAGGAGCTCATTGGAGGGCATATTTATTGCTGCCTGTGTGTATGTGTGTGTGTTTGTGTGAGTATGTGGGTGAGTGTGTTTGTTTTCCCTCCTTCGTGTATGAACCTGTTTTGATATGTATTTGGGCATGTAGTTTTACTGTTTTAAGAACCTATCCATTTAAATACAACTATAAAACCGTGAACCGATAATTTTCTATGGACAGAAACGTGCCCATGAAGGAATAATAAAGTGGCTCAAGTTTAAGCTTGACAAATGCTGGAAGTGTTAAATTTGAAGTACTCTCTATGGGAATAAAAAAAGTTTTACTATATATATTCTTATTTTGTCTAAACTTGAAATGTACCCCCAATTCTGAAATGGGCCATAAACAATGTAAAAATCACATCTGTTTCCCTTGTGTTATGGGCTACTTGCTTTCATTTCATATGTGCGCAAGCTAAAAACATTTTGGTTAAAATATTGGAAAATTTGGTTAAAATTTTTGGATAAAATATGAATAGTTTAATTATCAATTGATTGGTTACTTACGGTTAGTCTGAGCATTATTCAATGGGCTATAAGTATTGTAGATTGGAATTTCTTCTCTCGAACGAAATATTCGTGAAAAGTGTTGACACAATCCATTTCGAACAAAGCTCAAACTATCAGCAGATTCCAGTGGAAGTCGGGCTCAATACTTCTGATTTCTAATCTTATTTACTTGTTCATTAATTTTAAATTTTTAAAAAATTTTTAGAAAACATTTCAGCAAAGTTTTTGTATTTAGACAATATTTTACATTTAAATGAAAAAAGCGGTTTTGATGACCAATTAATAAACATTGAATACAGGAGAGTGGGACTCCCGTGACAAGTCATTGGTCCATGAACATCACATCGTCCGCAGGCGTTAAGTCATCATGGAGGTCTCATGAGTAATATGATGTTTAGCCCTGTTGAGCACACACGGCAAAATCACCACTCAAACGGATCACACGCTTTTAGCAGTAATAGCGATGCAGATATGACTCATCTCTGACAATAACTTACCCCGACAGACCTGTTTACTCCTCCCTGCTCTAAATCATCCGCCTCATTGTCTTGTTTCTTGGCTCTCCGTGAACATATCCTAACAACGTCTATCTGTTTGATAAATCAAACCCTTATCATCAGTTACTTTCCCTTCTTCTGTAACGGATGACATTCTCCATGATGTGTGAACACTCCTCTAAACAGGTTTTCAGTAGATAAGACTAATACTGTAAAATTGCATTGTAGTGTTAATGATATACATGCAACAGTCTTCAGTATGAAATGAACACGTGCACAAACATGGACATGCTAAAACTGACTTGACTTGCCTTTCCTTTTCTATAGATCTCTGTCTTTGTTTCTGCCTGCCCTTTCTGGCAGTAACACATCTGGCACACAGACAAGTAAACACAGATGAAGGCCAAGATAAAAAGTGAAAGATTCATGCTGTTTATATACGATTGCAAAGATTTCTTTTGTATGACCAATTGAACCAATTGAATGATGCAGAAAAAGAAAGGATCTTAGAGAGAAATACAAGTGACAGGACAAGGAGGAAGAGACATGTTCCCTCCGTTTGTTCTGCTATCAAATACTAAATAATCTGCTTCCTTCTTTCCAGTAAAATGTTCAGTGTATTTGAATGGAGTGTATTATGCATATTTTCTCTCTGTGATTTCTCCTGCTATTTCCTGTCACTTCTGTAAATCTCTGTCTCTCTTTCTGTCTCAGTCACGTATCTGGCATTTCCTGTGCTGTCTTGCTGAACAATTTCAGTGAAATGTCTGAATCTGTAAATAGTGATCACTGAGGGAGGAAAGAAAACCCCACCTGTCCAATCTTCTACACTCACTTTGTATAGATCGGTGGGCGTGGATGGGTCATTATGTCTCCATTAGTCTTTTGAGAGAGCTGGATGAACAGGGAGGGGAACCAGGAGGAAGAAGAGAGGAGAAGAAATAAAAGAGAGCGATAAGCGAGAAAGGGAGATTTATTAATAATCTTAAATCCTCTGCTGTTGCTTGTCTACCAATGTATGCACAGACAGACAAAACATAAAATGATGATTTAAATATAGTGTAATATGACCCTGAAAGTAAAAAAATAAATAGCCAAACACGTGTAATTTATCAGTAACAACCCTCATCCTGCTTTTCTTTTGGTATTATTGGTATTAAATTATTGGTATACAGGGGGACGTTTGTTTTTTCTGCTCACTGATGCCATAAGGTTCCCCAGAAGGACGCCAACCCAGACCAAAAACCAAAAACCATGGGATATCGATCTTACATAATTTCTCACTGATAGCATGCAGAATATCCTCCATATTCTTGGTTTTTAATTTTTGCAGAGAAAGATGCACAGGGGAATCCTATCCATGTCTCATCAGTACCACTTAGCAGATTGACTTGAAGACTTAATTTTATTTTCTCAGTTCATATTACATGCTGGCTTGCGCGTGCTGGGTGGGCTTGTATTGCTTGATGATTTGCTGTAAAAACTATTTTATATTTCTAGCCCCTTGACTACATATGTCAGGGAGTTCATTTACCACAAATGACGTTTCTCTGCATGGACACACATTATTTCTCCACCCTTTTCTCTGGGGTTGGGGACCTTGATCATGGGCATCATAATGATTTCTCCTCTTTTTCTGCTCCTGGTGTTTTAGGAGCGGGGGTGGGTCATGTGAGGAACTGAACTGCAATACAGTTACTGCACAACTTGATTGACATTGAAGAAAGCTCTGCTTCAGTTTCAGACAAATAACATTTACCATTCATCTAATATGTATTTCAAATATAAAACATTGTGAAAATACCCAATGAAGACGTAGCTGTGACCACACCTAATGTAAATATTTGTTTTATAGAGTTTATAGAGTCAATACAAGGTCATGGCTGGTCAGCAACCAGATTAATTAAGGTAGCTGCCGGTGTGATTGCAGAGGTTTGAAAGTTATATGACCTGAACTAACCTGCCTGTGACTGTATCTCTTAACTCTTACTGTAAGCTTACAGCTTCACAGTAAAAGCTGTTGCTCTTAACTGGAAGTCTTTAACTTTGAAGTATTGACTGTGTTGAGTGTCCATTAACACAATATTACAGTTGTGAAGTTTTATAGCCAGAGAAAATCTTGTTCAACAAGCAAATATGATCATCTTATGTTAAGGCCTGATTTGTTAGAGTTAAAAAAAAACATCAGATTTAATAATTGGCATTTGTAGAATTTACCAGACATTTCTATGTTTATTTATTAAACCTACATTAAATAGATTTCTGATCATTTTTGGAGGACAAAGAAAAAAGCTGTAAACCCAACTCTGATATACGTATTATGTATTACGTATAAGCAAACAGTTGCCTGTGTACACACCCAGCTGACACATAGCAATGAAAGCAACTCCTTTTACAGTACATATAGTCATTTAATTTATTCTTATTCTGTATATTATTGATAAGTGGAGCTTTAAGATGAGGGTTTTTGTTGTTCTCAGGGTGAGCACCAGGCAAAGGCTTGGGACTTCTTGTGAGTCTCGCACCACAAAGCCAGCCTATAATGAATCCCAGATGGGTGGGTGGGTGGGTGGGGGGGGGGGGGGGGGGGGGACCTTTGAAGCTGAAAATCACACAAAGCAGGCAGTCCCTGAAATGGCCTGCGACTTCATGGCTACGCCTGTTCAATCTGTACAAGCACCAGCAAGCACATGAGCTCTGCCAACCTAAAAAGTAGCTGCAGGACACAGACACAGTTATACACTGTTAATGTTTATGTTAACAAATTACAAAAACACAAAAAACACAGATCACTGAACTCAACCACGTGTCAGCACTTGTTTAAGATATTTCTACCTGAAATTCAACTATGAAACAATTACTATTACTACGGTTGAAAGAGTCCAAAGACACTCAGACTGTTTCGCATATGTTTTTTTTTTTTTAATTATTATTATTATTTGTGGTTAAAATATAATTAAATGTATAGTTGTCCACTGAAATGTTTCTGACTTCTTGTGTAATTCTAGTCACACTTGCATTGTGAATGGAGGAATGTAAAACTAATACGTGTTTTGAGTATAAACAGTTTATCAGGACAATTTGGGGTATTTCCACAACCTCACTGTATACTGTAATTTCATATATTGTACACAGTCAGTTGAAAAGACCTTCAGTGCTGAATACCAGACCTCTGAGCATTGGGGGAGGGTCAGACTACTGATGAATTTATCTCTGGGACTTTTGAATGTACCCAGATGTAAACCAGTGAGATGGAAAGTGAGACAAATATGGCATCTGGTAAAACCAGCGTGGTTTGACAGTCTTTGGCAGCATGTAGGCTGTGTCAGAATAAAATGACATGTGACCACTTGATCGGAGAAATGCTTAACCACATGGTGCAAAGTGCTACACCTCTCAGTGGCATTTAAAATACAACGTGGTTATTGAAGAAAGTGATCAACTGTTTTCTGAATGTTTTAGACAAGTCGACTTGTCTAAATTTAAATTTTCGTTTAACCAACAGGGACATTTTGGAACAATCCCAGTTGTGAGGATGTTATCCAGTCGTCTTTTGACATGTTGTCTTGTTCTTAATGTTCTTGACTATTTACATTTCTGAAGTGAAAAAAGCAAAGATGAGAAGAAAAAAACTTTAAGCAATTGTGTTTGAGAGTCTTGAAGCTCAATAAATGCAGGTCAACCCACCAACAGTCACATTTCTGCGAGTAAGATTTAAAGGCGCAGCAGTGGAATACAGTGTTTTCCTGTACTGTATAAATCCTGCATGGCCAGTACAGCCAGCTGCTGGTAATCATGACCAGCTTCACTACAGCAGACAGAGCCTTGTCACGACACCGACAAAACACACACACACACAGTTGTATACACACACACTTAGACACAAATACACACAGAGATGGAATAGGGGTGTGGGAGTTTGATTTGATTAAGTCTGTGGACTGGTGTCTTGTTAAAGGTGCAGGACTACAGGCCTTTTGCTCAACTCAACAAGATGGAAAAAATTCCATGACGAGTGGAACCACCTTCATCATTTTACTTTACTCTCTTTATCAAAACATGTTTTAGTTTATCTAGAAAATAACATATGTAATGTTTTTTTCCACAATTTACAAAAAGTATTTTTGTAAATGGTGGAATTTAAACATGCTTTGTACATCTGTCACATTTATTTACTCTAAGGAAAACTTGCAGTTCCTCTTCCAGGGATGCAATGTGCTATTTAGGGTCACTCACACAGACTTCAAAACAACAGCGATTCTGTGTTAGAGAAAATAGAAAATAATAATTATCCATACTAACTTTTATTCAGTCCTCTCCTTTATTCCAGCTGAAACAACAGGAATGCTCATTATTTCAAACAGTGGATGAATACCTCATTTTGTTTATGAATAAAGTCAAACTATATTGAACAAAAAAAACACTTGTGTTGTCTGGTGTGTTTTCATCAAATCAGACTAACGAGGTTTGTCCCAATGCATGAGAACAAAGGTTGGTCACAAGCAGTGTAGCAACAGCGCGTATAAATGTGTATTTTTATGTTCATGTAAGCTTTTTGTTTAGTAAAATCATGCTGACATTTTTAACCGAAACAGTTACAGAAACATTACAAAGGTCATTAGGAGTTACTGGAAATGTTGCTGGTAAATGTTTTGTCTGTTTCCTGCTCTCCCAGCCCCCATCCTCACTTCCTGTTTACTCCACTCCACCCTTTTCTCTTCTCTCTTACAACCTCCCCTCTCCCCTCACCCCAGGGCACCTTTTATTCCTCTAAAAAGCATTTGGAGAAATACTGAAGCACACAAAGTAATATGAGGAAAGGGATGATGATAACATCAAATCAAAATCATTGCATTTTCTAAAGACTTTACAGCAGAGCCATCTCTAGACCTCTGGGCTAAAATGAAATACTAAATTATGATATATAGAATAAAATAAAGAATGTGGTTATTAAATAAATAAAAAGGAACTCTTTGTGAAGGGGAATAGTACTAAATGTTCTACTAACAATTTCTACATTAAGGAACTACACCATTACTATCTATATGTATAATATATGTATAATTTTACTGTGTACAATGTGCCCTTTTAAATAGATCTCATCTACGTGTATACCTTCTGCATGTTGAGCCTGATCTCAAAGGTTGGCAGGCTCCAGGTTGGTCCTGCACTGGACTTCAGAGGGGACAGTTTCTCTCCTGAAGAGAAGTCACAGCACCAGTGTCACATGAGGTCAGGCAATGGATACTGAAACACTGAGTGTACACGTAAAGCACAAGAGGCTTACTTTGCTCTGTCTTCAAATAGAAATCAAATCAGCTGTTTTAAAGGCATATGAGTTAGGTCCTGAAGCATACTGCCAATGTTTCATGGGCTTACGAAAGACTGGTAAACAAACACATGAGGAATTTTCTCACATTTTAATCACTCTTCATCTGGTGTGAAAACATTTGATATGTTATGTGATCCAGTTGTTCTGGGACAGTTCAAACTGAATGTGCCCGATTACATTGCAACATATATTAATGATCCCAAAGGTCACATGTCCTGGTCAGGCTGCAGTGCTGGCTGATGAATATGTTATCTGAGGAATCCCAGAAAGGGAAAGCAAAGTCTTCAAAGCTGATACAGTAGGCTAATGGAAAAAGTGACCCAAAAGAGTACTTGTAAAAACTTGCGTTGACGTCATTTTGGGAAATGACCTGGCAGGTGGCCTCGTGTGGCCAGATGACGTAAAACCAGACAATGTATCAATACCTGATGTGTCAGTATAAACACAAAAGACATGTGCTGCATTCATATGCCCCCTAGAGGCTGCTGAATTTGAGCAGGAGGATTTTACAGTCTCTCGAACTGCAAGGGCTCACTGAATCAGAGCAGGTTGTGTCTACGTTCAGTGCTGCGACTTGACTGCAATGACTGCTCTTGCTGATAGTGATGCAGATTTAGAAACCTCCTGTGAGTTTATACTCTCTGTCGGAGTATAAACTCACAATGGGGTGTGATTTTTTTTAGACAGTTGTAAGACAGAAATCAATTGCATAAAATGTCTGTTGAATAAACTGTGTGAACCTACTGTACCATCAGCTACCGAGACAAACCGGCCAAATGTCAGTTACTGTTAGTGACCAACAGTGGTGGTCAGTAGCTATTCAGATCCTTTTTGTCAGTAAAAGTACCAAATACCAGCTAGTTTAAACAACGTCATATACAGTTAGCTAGTTTGGTCTACCACGATAGAAGGATAAAGTAGTATAAAAATGGAGGTGTAGGCTACTTACTTACTTTCCATCACATGGCGACCGAGCTAATTAGCTTGCTAAATGACAACAAAATGTCACAGAAAAGCAAACAGAGAGCATTCATTTGCTCAGGGACTTACACTAGCATGTTTCCAGCTTGCTAGCATGTTAGCCGTCACTCTCCAGATACCGTAGTTGGCTAAATAGCCCTGTGAGTTGTTTCCTACATCACGGAGGCAGTTTAACTGGACATTTATGGCTATCAGAGGTTGTCACAATACCACAATTCAACCTGTGACATAATTCAATACTGATGCCTTTATTGTTGTTCTTGGATATTCTGGATAATATCTTGCTCTAACAGATGCAATGAAAATATCGTATCAATTATTATAATGTCACTTAAAACATGCAGTTTATGAAGTCCTCAACCTTTGTCAATAATCTGTCTACGGTAATCTCTCTTTATGAGTTACTGTATGTCTAGTTTTGCTTGCACCTTTTCACTTTCATGGAATAAATATATCTGCAATGAACTCATCTAAACTGACTTAACACTACAATACAGCTTCACCATTATGCTACATTTCTTTGCATTAGAGGGCAAGAACTTCACCTCATTATTTGTTTGCAGTCTCAGCATGAAAGCAGCAACAGATCTTGAATGAATAAATGAATGAATGATGTCCTCCTTCATATGAGACAGTCAGTGTTTAGAATAATTTAATAATTAAAGGACTGACAAATCATTTCAAATATGCTTCATAATGTGTTGTTCTGTGTTTCTATTCTGTGTTGTGATTTATTTTTTACCATTATACAACGAGGTAAATGTGAATGGTATAGATACAGTATTTCATTACTCTGTTGAACAACCATAGTGCCTCCTTGTTTACAGCCACAAGGCAGTGACAAGTCATAGAGAGGGAATACCAATAACAAAACACATTTTCTAGAAGGTATTTATATTTATACTTAAGTCACACCTGATGTTCATTAGTTCAAGGTTACGTAAATTCAACAAGTCGCCCTATACTGGCCCCATAACAGAGGATGGTTGGGCAGGTTTCTTTCATTTCTAATCTGCAGAAGAACTATTAATATTTAGATATATGTTATATGTTAATGTTTTACATGAATTTATTTCTCAAATGTGATAAGAGTGAGCTAAATATTCACAATATATCAGCTAGAAAATGTTTACATACAGCTTGGTAAAAAAAATATTTGCATAAGAGGCAGAGGAGGGCGGGTCTTCCCGGAAACTGTGTGTGCAGGCGGAGAAAGGGCAATAAGTTTCTCTCATGGCCCCTCCCTCTTCATTTCGCAGAGACAAGCTAGCCCTCAATAGCAAGAATACGACCGGAAATTAAATGAAAAATCCACATTAAAATGAAAGTCTAAAAGATTTAGGAATAACGTTTACTCATGATGAATCTACTTTTTTTTCTGTACAGGTTTATTTCACAATTCTGTGTTTTGGTTATTGCGTAGGAAGAGTTGAATGGGAGAGCTTTTATTTGATATTTATTTTATCTATTTATCTATTTATTTATCTCTCTAGTGTGTGTTGATGTGTTTCATGAACATACAATACATGTGCAAGTGTGGACACTGTCTGTAAAAGTAACTTTTCCCACCCCCCAAAATAAACTTACATACAAAACAGGATCATAATTATCACGGCTTTTAACGTGAAAATCAGAACAGGAGGTGCTTTTTTTTTTCAACGTGTTGCTTGGCAATAATCCAATCCCAAAAAAAATCCTCCTCGTTGTAGCAGTTCACTTTATACCAGCAGGAAAATAACATCTAACATAGAAGACTGCAGTGGAAATTTATCATAAAACACTGAGGAGAAAAGACGCCCCCTCCTCGGTAAACTTTTCTTTCCAGATAAAGACTAAACTGTTGCAGTATGGACCAGGCGGCCCCTCCACCCTACAACCCCCACCCGGAGTATCCTCAACCCGGCCCTGGGTACCCTCAACCCGGCGCTGGGTACCCTCAACCCGGCGCTGGGTACCCTCAACCAAGCCCTGGATACCCTCAGCCCGGTCCTGGATACCCTCAGCCCGGTCCTGGATACCCTCAGCCCGGTCCAGGATACCCTCAGCCCGGTCCAGGATATTCTCAGCCCGGTCCAGAATATCCTCAGACGAAGGTAATTAAGTAGCTGACCACAGAGCCTTAAAATAAAAACAAATGTAATAATTTGTATATTGGCCAAAAATGATTTATGCTATACAGCTTTTTTTGTTGTTTTCATTAACGCTAATGATGGCAAGCAGAAATAAAGACTAGTCCTCCAAACAGTTGTATCCGTTTGTAAAGCTTTTAAGAAACGGACTCCACCCCAGCGTTTTCTCAACGAGTACATGTGCTCCGAAATTAATTTATTTAAGGACAAATGCGAGTGAAATACTGTCACTGTTGAGCCTATGTTACATCTTCTTTTCTATGGTATAGCCTATGGTATAAAATCATATTCATCTAGATCTAGGAGGCTTCTTAAAATGTAACTGAAGCATATTAGAATATAATTAGAAATTAATAAGATGTATTAATCAAAAGACTTTTTTTTGTTTGTAAATGAAAATATCAGAAGTTGCAATAATGTTTACCTAATGTGCCTGTTTATGATTCTGTCCGTCCAGACCACAACTCAAGCAACACAATATGAACAGCAACTCAAGAAACAACTTTGTTTGTAACTTGGTGATAAAAGTAACACTAATACCATACGTTACTAACAAATACGTTAAAAATGTGTGTGAAAAAATGTGAAACTAAAGTGTTTCATGTGTGTGTGTGTGTGTGTGTGTGTGTGTGGGTGGCATGCAGGGCTATGGACCTGTTCCACAACATGGAGGTGCAGGATATGGACAACAGCAGTATCCAGGACAGCCGGGTGTTGTCAATGTCCAGCCCACAGTGTTTGTGAGTCAAGGCCCGCTGGCTAACCCTGTCAAAGACTACCTGGGCTACTCCATCTTCACCATGCTGTGCTGCTGTCTGCCACTTGGAATCGCTGCCCTCATCTACTCCATTTCCGTGAGTCAGATTCACTATTATTTACTCTTCACGGCCTGTTGCACAGCCATGGATACACAGAACAAAATTTCCCCCAATATATATTACAGAGTATCAGTGGTAAATCTAAATCACGTCAGCTGCATAGTATATATTTTTCGACAGTACTAGTAAAAAATAACATTCACATTAAATTAAAAGAAAAAAGCTGTTACCGCCACCAGATGAAACCCTGCAGAGATGGAGGGAAGTCTAATTATTCTACTACAGTACAGTGACGACACCGTAGGAGTAGTGACTCATTTTTAGCAGTGTGTGTTTTGTGGTGATGGCCGTGGATTGATACAGAATAAGCAGATGATGACCCTCCTGCCATGAATATTTGTTGTCTAATGCACTATAGCTGCAGACCAGATGATGAAAAATGAAAACTCTTTTCTTTTTCTAAACACAAACAACAAATATGTACATTGTTATTCTGGGATTTGAAATGAGCTCTACTATGACGGAAGTGGTGCTCAGTTTCATTTCCAACACTTGTAAATAATTTAAAGAGGCAACAGCAGAATCTGATTGTGTGTGGGTGGATATGGTATGTTAGTCCGGAGCCAAGTTTGAGGAAGTAATTGAGGTTTGCTGGAAGGGGCGGGGACTGTGAAGGAGAGAGTAGAGAGGGAGAGAAAGAGAGAGAGAGTCAACAGAAAAATGGTGAAGAGGTTCTCTGGTCCTGAATGTTGTATCAGATCAGAGGTACTAGTTATATATCTGACCTCCTGCAACCTAAGTACCGTACTCCCCAAATACCACCAGTGTGTAGACTTTCCCACCTGTGACGGTAACACTTTGGATCAGGTCTACTACAAGCTGCAGCCACTCTCAAGGATTCTTCTTTCAGTGTAGAGGACTACACTAACTATGTGACTGTGTACATCAGCACCTGTGTGAAGAACATCATACCCTCCATACAGGTCAGGAAGTTTCCTAACTCAAAGCCCCAAATAAACAGTCAGGTACGCTGTATGCCTGCTCCACTGCATTTACATCTGGCAGTGAGACCGAGTACAAAGCTGCTACCACACTTCCCTCCCTCACTCTGGTCATCTCACCAGCCCGAGTGAACACAGCCCTGAGGAGAATCAACCCCTGCAAAGCAGCATCCCTGGACGAGCACTCAGAGCTTGTGCTAATGAGCTGACAGACGTTCTCACCACCATATTCATCCACTCTGTCAGCCAGAGAACTGTGTGGCCTTCCACAAGGACAACATCATCCTGAAGTTTACAGACGACACCACCGTGATAGGACGCATCACTGGTGGTGATGAAGCAGCCTACAGGATGGAGGTGGCCAGTCTGGTGATGTGGTGTGAGGACGACAACCTCACTCTAACACGGACAAGACCAAGGAGATGATCGTGGACATGAGGAAGGAGAGGAGGACTCATCAGCCACTGCTCATCCAGGGTCAGGAAGTGGAGAGGGTGAGCATCTTTAAATATCTGAGCGTCCACATCAGAGAGGACCTCACCGGGTCACTGAACACCACACAGCTGGTGAAGAAAGCTCAGCAGTGCCTGTACTTCCTCAGGAGGCACAAACGCCTGCAGAGAGTGGTGAAGACAGCCTCCAAGACCACCAGGACTCTCCTGCCCTCTCTGCAGAGCATCTACCAGTGTAGAGTCCACAGAAGAGCTGCTTCCATCTTCAAGGACTCCACCCACCCGCAACACAGACTGCCCACTCTCCTCCCCTCGGGTCGGAGGTCAGGAGTGTGAAATGCAGAACCACCGGATTTAGAAACGCTTTCTTCCCCTCTGCCATCAGACCCCTCAACAGCCGACGGGAGTCTGCAACAATACAACTTAAACTAATATTACTTAACTACCTCACACAGCTGTGACTGTGTCAACAACATGCAGCTTACTCCTGACTTCTTCACTATTCAATCTGCCTGCATACAGTTTATATTTATATTCTATGTTACTATTTTATCTTAACTTTAATACATTTTTCTTTTTTTATTCTTATTGATACAATATTCATGTGGACAGCAAGTAAGAATTTCATTGTACAGATGTATGTATTTATGTTTTTATGCAGTTTTCGAGTGTAGTAGCAGGTGTAGTTCTAGTTCTCGTAGTAGTAGTAGTGCTAGTACTAGTAGTAGAAGTAATCCTACATTATCTCCCATCGGTTTAGATCATGTCTCATTTCATCTGCCAGTCATCACAGTATCAAGTTTTCTCTGCTGCAAAGTAGTTACAGTTTAAATAGTCATCAAATAGAAAAAGTAATTGCTGCTTATTGTAAAACCCTGATTTAGAGTTTAGCCAAATAACTATCAGTATAAGCTGGAATATAGATTCTGTACTTGACAAAGTAGTTAAAGCTTTTACACTCCGGTAGTTTAGTATTGACTCATTATTATATAGTCATGTGTTTTTGGCCTGTTTTTTAAACTGTGAGTCATCGTAGTGGTATTGCCTAAGTGCTCACCTCTTTTGGGGGAGAAGTTGTTTGATTGTTTCCATGTGGTCGTCTTTAACCCTCACAGTGGAAAAACTTCCTACACATTTCCTAAACTAGTTAAAGCCCAAATATAAGATGTATTTGGCTTTGTAGCATTAAAGTACCACCAAGAATTACCAACAGTCTTGGTAAGTTTTATGTATGGGAAGCTGAGTTTTTTATGATGTTTTTAAGATGCTATGAAATTGCTTTGATATGGTAATCTTACTACATGGTAGTATGTATGCTAATGTATGGTACACTCCTATACACAACTTAGTGAAAAGGCCAGTTAAATGTTGAAATAAATGGGTTCCTCCAATGACAAGATGACCATAAGTATGATGGCAGTACATTTGTATCACATTTCAAAATGGTGCAGTGGGCAGAAACAATTAAAAGTCAACTTGTAACTTTGCTGTTACGTACACAACTGTAACAGATTACATTCTCCGTGATGTGTTAACACTCCTCTAAACAGGGTTTCAGTAGATAAGACTAATACTGTAAAATTGCATTTATCTCAGCACTGAGGAGATATCCGCTGCAGGGTGACTGTGAGAGCTGTAAGATCATTTGGGGATCGATCAAGCTTTAGGTTATCATAGCAGTTGTCATAGAAACATATATTGTAACATAATAACAGCATTTCAAGGAAGGACGTAAGGACTTGTGGTCTGACGTTTTGGCATTTTGAATAAGCTGATGGCTTTTTGATGGTCTTTTTGGGGAGGGAAAGACCATTGCGGTATTGAACCCTGCTAGAAGCGTGAATGAGTTTTTCCAGTTCAGCGTTTGACATGAAGTCTTTGAGTTTGGCTCTATTTGTATTTTAATTAGGTGGCTGATTAGACTAAGATCAGAATCATCTATAACGCTTTATTACAAAATGCTGAGAAATTTATTACAGACCGCCAAATGCTTAATAACATAACTGATATTACACAATTAAGTGAAAATGTATTATTGCATGATGTGTTGTCACAATGCATGTCACTAAGATTCACGCTGTTGCAAATGTATTGAGTGTGTGACTAAATGAACCAACTGAATGATACAGAAAATGAGGATCTGAAAGAGAAATAAAAAAGCTGACAATAACAGGACAAGGAGGAAGAGAGAGACACTTCCTCAGTTTGTTCTGCTATCAAATACTAAATAATATGCTTCCTTTTTTCCTGTAAAATGTCCAGTGTATTTGAAAAGAATTCGTAAATACACTTTCTACTGGGCTTGTTATTACTCAGGAGACCATTGTTTCACTACATTATATATTATGAATATTTCCTCTCTGTGTCTCTCTCCTGCTATTCCCTGTCCCCTCTGTAGATCTGCCCCTCTTTCTGTCTTAGTCATGTATCTGGCATTTCCTATGCTGTCTTGCTGAGCAATTTCAGTGAAATGTAAATAGTGATCACATGATCATGAGGCTCTAATTAGTCTCTGGCAGTATGGAGAACCTCTCCTGATTTCCCTTGAAAGGAACGAGAGGGAGGACAGAAAAGCAGAAGAGGTGTGGTGCAGAGATATGGGGCTAACTGCTGTCTTCTTTAAATTTCTTTATCTGGAATTGTAACCATAATGATCAAGAGACCATTCAAACAAATCAAGTTGAGAGGCTTGGAGAGTTGAAATGTCGAACACAGCAGCTGCTGATGTGTCCAAACAAGCATGGCTTTTGTCAGGATCAGACAGCAGCGCTCTGCGTCTCTTGTGGTTAAACCACTGCTCACTGCTGTCACAACGGCATTTGTGTTCTTCTTGTAAGCAGCGGTTGCAAATTACTTTTGATTTTTACAACTATGCATGTTGTTAAACTGCCAGTTTTAGCGATTCAAGACCAACTAAAGGTTTATGTGTTAAATCACTGAGCTGATAACAACATAAAGACAAACACCTGCTTCTTGCCAGTCAGGATGGCTGCGAGTATAAAGTGCTGCGAGTCATGTGAACTGAACTGCAATACAACAACACAGCAAGCTTAAGATACAACGTTAGCTACAATAAAGTCTCCCGAACCTTGATTGATATTGAAGAAAGCTCTGCTTCACTTTCAGACAAATAACATTTACTATTCATCTAATATGTATTTCAAATGTATATATATTCAGTGTAACATGGGAAGGCATTGTGAAATACCCAATGAAGACGTAGCTGTGACCACACCTAATGTAAATATTAAAGAGTTTTATAGAGTCAATACAAGGTCATGGCTGGTCAGCAACCAGATTAATGAAGGTAGCTGCCGGTGTGGTTTGAAAGTTATATGACCTGAACTAACCTGCATAGTAACATTAGCATTCATTCAGAGAGATGGATCTGATGTTGAGTTTAAGGATTCAGTCTCCTTTTAACTGAGAAAAGTATCTTTTAGCTGCTCAATGTTGCGCTATGTTCACCAGCTAGTTGCTAACTTGCTAACTGGGTGCTGGGTGGTTAACGCACTGCCAGTCTGAAAACAAGGTTGATGAGGGCGGGGTTGTGAGCTTCAAAACCAAGATGATGAGCTAAAAGACATTTACACTGACACTGCAAGCAACTCCTTTTTGGAGAATAGTCATTATAGTAGTCATAGACGTTTGATCCATTATTATTATGAAATTATTGATTAGTGCAGCTTTAAGATCACATTTGTTCTCAGGGTGAGCACCAGACATAGGCCTTTTTGTGGGTCTCACACCAGAACGCCAGACTATAATAAATCCCAGATGGGTGGGGAGGGGGGGGTTTAAGACCTAGTTGACCTTTGAAGCTGAAAAACACACAGAGAAGAAGCTCACTTTGAGAAAGCAGGCGTATCTGAAATAGCACGTGGCTACGCGTGCTGAACCCGTACAAGCATCAGCAAACACGTGAGCTCTGATTACAATACTTCTATTAATAGAAGCTGCAGGACACAGAACTTGTGTCTCTGCATCTGTATGTAGTTGTGTTCAGTATGGAAACAGTATGGTACATTTGTGTCAACCAGCGTTACAGAGAGCAGTGTTGACCTCGCCATCAGCCAATCAGACGAAGGCTCAGAAAAGATTCAGGGGTCAAAATGTGGGAGTGAAGGTTAGTGGTGGAGGATGTGGGGTCGAGGTCTCGAGGTCCACCAAATGGTCAACGGGAAGTTGAAAGTTTTGGATGAATGACGGAGTAAAAAAATGCAAAAACTCAAACCGGAATCATGACTGTTCAGCTATCGTGACTCTCTTTGTGTCTCATTGAGACCGAGTGTGTGAGAAAGAATCTACAAGCTTTTGATATCTGATTCTTTCTCTCTTTCACCAGCTGTATTCAGTTCTGCTCTCTGGGATTTTCTCACGTATATCAGCCCTACTTTCACCCCTTGAAATTGAACTATGAGACAATTATTAAGTGTTAGAAAACACTCACCTTTTTTTTTTTTTAATTCTAGGTTTGTTTGTTTTTTAAATTCTACGTTAAAATATAATTAAATGCCAGTAAAAACTAAAAGTTGTCCACTGAAATGTTCCTGACTTCTTGTGTAATTCTAGTCACACTTGCATTGTGAATGGAGGAATGTAAAACTAAGACGTGTTTTGAGTATAAACAGTTTATCAGGACAATTTGGGGAATTTCCACAACCTCACTGTATACTGTAATTTCATATATTGTACACAGTAGTATTGCACAACACGCATGTTGGCCTGATCGTCACTTACTGGCTCTGTTGAAAAGCCCTTTAATAAGGTGCTGAATACCAGCTTCAGCTGCCGAGCAGCAGCTGACCTCAGAGCGTTGGGGGAGGGTCAGAGACGACTGATGAATCTGTCTCTGGGACTTTTAAATGTGGAGATGTTTTTTTGTGATATTACTGATTACTTTTTAAGTTTTCATTTTAGCAGCCTTAATGGAATAGTTTAAAGCTGTGATACAATTACTGTGAATCTCCATCACTGACTAAATATTATGGGACTGAAAAAATGTATTTGTACATATTTGTATCATTGCAACTAATAAAACAACTTTAGAAGTTGTTGTTACTCAGTATGATTGTATCTGATTCTGTATTACCTATAATTATAGCTATTAGGAGTGATTTACTGGGGCAGAATCAACAGTATATATGAAACATATATTTAATTATTTATTAGGTAACTTTCATAACATGTTATGTTACAATAAACTTGTTTTCATAAATTGAAATGACTGAGCTGAACTTAGAACAGCACAAATTATGTTAACATGTTGGTAATTTAGTGAAAACAAATTAAAAATTTGATGATGAGAATAGAGCGATCATAGCAGCTCAATGATTCAATTGCTGTGGAGATATGCATGACGAGTTGATTAAACGTTGCAACCCTCGCTAGCCGGCACAAGAAATACTAGTCAGTTAAA
This sequence comes from Pampus argenteus, assembly GCA_036937835.1. Taxonomy (NCBI): domain Eukaryota; kingdom Metazoa; phylum Chordata; class Actinopteri; order Scombriformes; family Stromateidae; genus Pampus; species Pampus argenteus. The sequence continues at coordinate 9,424,756 of CM072865.1, read as the reverse complement.
TGTGACAACTTCTTAATGTACAATGCTGGTAAACTGTTGCATCAAAGGTGTAACGCAGCCGTCTGCAGCAGCCCCACCGTCCCTGCACTAATACCCAGATTTAAACCAGTACCAAATATGGCATCTGGTAAAACCAGCGCGGTTTGACAGTCTTTGGCAGCATGTAGGTGTAGGTTAGAATCAGGTCAGAATAAACTGACATGTAACCACTTGATCAGAGAAATGCTTAACCACATGGTGCAATCTTCATAATGCATGTTGTCTTGTTCCTAATGTTCTTGACTATTTACATTTCTGAAGTGAAAAAGGTAAAGATGGGAAGAAAAAACTTTAAGCAATTGTGTTTGAGAGTCTTGAAGCTCAATAAATGCAGGTCAACCCACCAACAGTCACATTTCTGCGAGTAAGATTTAAAGGCGCAGCAGCGGAATACAGTGTTTTCCTGTACTGTATAAATCCTGCATGGCCAGTACAGCCAGCTGCTGGTAATCATGACCAGCTTCACTACAGCAGACAGAGCCTTGTCACGACACCGACAAAACACACACACACACACATTCAGTTGTATACACACACTTATACACAGTCAAATACACACAAAGATGGAATAGGGGTGTGGGAGTTTGATTTGATTAAGTCTGTGGACTGGTGTCTTGTTAAAGGTGCAGGACTCTTGCTCAACTCAGACAACATATTATGTTTCGAAAAATTTCCATGACGTGTGTAACCACGTTGATAATTTTCATCCTTTCCTGCACCCATTGTGGTTTTGTTTCAGCTGTGATAGTGCCATACTGAAAACTTTCATTTCCCGTAAAGTGGTTGGTAAAAAAAAGAACTGCATATATGTGCCAGACGGTGGTAGTGGTAGATTGTATCAACATGGCGTGATTGTCTGATTGGTTTTCAGCAAGTTAAACGTATGTGGCTGAACTCCTCACTCTCTGTATTAACCAAAGCAAACTTATCATTTCTGGGCAGCTGTAGTAAATCTCAGGTCATTGTTTTAAGTGCTGCTTCGTACTAATATCTGTTAAGTTATTTCTCTGTCATGTGCCAACATTAACATACTAGTGATGAACACTCCTACTCAAAAGCATAAGTTTTACACAAAAACACAAAGAAACCTGATTTTTTTTTTCAGCCAATACTGCATGTTTCCCCTTTTTGGTTGCCAGGGCATCATTAAATATGCTTTACATGGTTCATTCTTACTGCTCTGATAGCATAGCGTTGTTTTTGGCGGCAGCGGGCAGCTGTTTGCAGTGAAAAGTCTCTAAAAACCACCTGTACAAGATCTACTCGATGAAAAGTCAGATATTTCCCTCAGAAGACAACCAAAACAGATGTTCAGAAACATTAGTCCAAATGAATGCTACTATTGCTACGTGAGTGATGAAGACTTGCTTTAAACTCACTATGTTACAGTGAAATGGCTCAACTCTGCAGGCCAGGCTCATACATACTGTACATATAGTATTTTGTATTTTCACTGATTCGGTACAGCAATCTAACCTTACTTTAAAAAAAAACTAACTTTAACAAGGTCATTTTAATTTTAAAAATTATATTTCTCACTTTCAGGCACGTGAAGCCAACCATGTCGGGGACCAGATAAAGGCAGAGCGGAGCAGCAGGACGGCCAGAACGCTGAACCACGTGGCCCTGGGAATCGGGATCGGTTTCCTAATCATCTACATCGTTATCATTCTAGTTGGGTGATTCGCTAAATTTGTTTCCACATCAGCATTTCTAGTCATCAAGAAGAATTTAATTGGAAATTTGTAACCCTGAAGTCACCTGATTGTCTAAAAGACCTTTAGAAAGGTTATTGATGCTTCATTAGGTAAACATTTGTAGCTGTTGTTCACCTGGGCGACAGATAACTCAAATTCATTAACGTAGGTGAATCTACTGTATCAACAACTATCAGATATACAGTACAGCAGGTGACCATTTATTGTAAAGAGGCTGCAGAAGCTCTCTATATGTAAACCCTTTACAACACCGCTAGTTACCACCACTACAATTATGCCAAAGTTTCATATTTTTTCAGCATTTTTTTATATTTGTAACTTACATTTTCTATGTCACCATAAATCTAAAATTTTTTTGTGATTTTTACAAATACGTTTAACCTTGATGCCTTAAAGGTCTATTTGTTTCTGTTCATTCTTACTCAACCAGTCACACAGACTTCGAAGTGTTATTCAAAAACATATTCATCCATCCTTTTGTGTGGCTGCTGAGTCAGTGTTGATACTAACTAATAAGCAATAAATTCCTCGGTGTATGCCAATTTGACCAAGAAAGCTGAGTTTTTCTACTAGCTTGTCAGCTGTGCCAACATGTGCCAGGATGCATTGCGCATGTCTCATCCAATGTATTTCATAGACAAGTTATAAGCAGCTTTATATCAATATATATTACTAAAGCTTATTTTTATTTACATTTTTTTTTTCCTTATTGAGTCTGCATATATCATACCAGCACAAGGATTAAGGACATTGCAAACCAAACCAATGACCAAACCGAGTGGTGGCAGGGAAACAACTTTAAAACATCTCAAAAGCTTTTTTTTTTTTTACCTATTTTGGATGAAGAGGAGCCAGAACCAGTGACCATAATATGCATGCTGAAAATTTCAAGCAACTGTTGTTGTGTTTCACATTATATCCTTAATTCAGACAGATGCAGATAAGCTTTAAAATCAGCAAAGTGGAGCCAACATGGCAGCCAGTTGCTCAGTCAGTGACTCGAGCTCATGACTTTTGAAAGCTGTAGTGTGTCTTGTATCACTGGCCTGGTTGTCTTGTCATGCAATGTCTGTATGTTCTTAATTAAAGCTGAAAAAGAACGTAAAATGTTACTGAATACCACATTTTGTTTATGAATAAAGTCAAACTATATTGAATGACAAATCACTTGTGTTGTCTGGTGTGTTGACGTGATTTTCATCAGAACCAGCCTAACAAGGTTTGTCCCAATGCATGAGAACAAAGGTTGGTCACAAGCAGTGTAGCAACAGCGCCAGACAGTACATACACTTTTGTTAGCGTTAAATGGTTTTCACTCAAAACTAAATTGGAGGCGAGACAACTGTTCATCTTTAATGTGCAATATCCAGAAGAAGACCACAGGATCTGTAGCTGTATCAGGATTGCACTTGACTTTCATAACATGTTATTTCACTGTGAATTTTCCAACAACTTTATAACAGATCAAATATCAGTGGTCCAAACAGAAATCACAGCAACACTTTAAACTAAACTAAGCCTACCGGTACATCAAGTAGCCCTGTGTGTCGCTGAAAAAGTTCCTACAGCTTCTCCTACCCCAGGACATCTCCTGTCTTCCTCCTTGTCTTCCTATTTTGTTATTTAAAACCTGCCCTCCTATCTGTCATATGTTCCATCTTTATTGAATCTGTCTCTCCTGTAGGATTTCACTTTATAAAGTCTGACATGTAATTTGATCACTGACTACTCTGCTTGGTGAACAATCGGTCATCCTGCTGTCCTGCCCCAGTCGCCCACAGTATTTCTTCACTCCCTGCATGCTTCCCTGAAGCCACATCTTCCATTGCCATGGGTCAACATTGCAACACTGACCACACTCATGTCCCAAACTGATGCTTCCTGGTGTATCCTTGTCACACACTAATCTCTCATTAACAGAAACATTCCCCAGTTTTATTCAAGGATTCAAGGATTTTTATTGTCATTACAACACATGTAAACATGGGATGCAACGAAATTGGTTTCCCCTGGTCCTGGAGCAGCCCAAAAGAGGGCTTGACCCCAGGAGCACGAGAAGCCGCTGCACTGTTGCGCGTTTTTGTTGTTAATTTCAACATTGACATGTTGTGAAGCATAAGCAGGTGTAGTCATGAGTAATCAGGTGGATTTCCTTTGGATTTATCCACTTTAATGGTAAATTTATTTTAGTGATGTTTGTTTAGGTTTTGTTCATATAACTGCTTATGTGTTTTTATTAAGCTGTGTTTATTTTCTAAAGCCCAGGTATGGACATGCATTGCAAATTAACTTAAGGCTACACATATATATATATATATATATATATATATACACACACACACACACACTCACCGGCCACTTTATTAGGTACACCATGGGTGTTGGACCCCCTTTTGCCTTCAGAACTGCCTCAATTCTTCGTGGCACAGATTCAACAAGGTGCTGGAAGCATTCCTCAGAGAGTTTGGTCCATATTGACATGATGGCATCACACAGTTGCCGCAGATTTGTCGGCTGCACATCCATGATGCGAATCTCCCGTTCCACCACATCCCAAAAAATGCTCTATTGGATTGAGATCTGGTGACTGTGGAGGCCATTTGAGTACAGTGAACTCATTGTCATGTTCAAGAAACCAGTCTGAGATGATTCCAGCTTTATGACATGGCACATTATCCTGCTGAAAGTAGCCATCAGAAGTTGGGTACATTGTGGTCATAAAGGGATGGACATGGTCAGCAACAATACTCAGGTAGGCTGTGGCGTTGCAACAATGCTCAATTGGTACCAAGGGGCCCAAAGAGTGCCAAGAAAATATTCCCCACACCATTACACCACCACCACCAGCCTGAACCGTTGATACAAGCCAGGATGGATCCATGCTTTCATGTTGTTGACGCCAAATTCTGACCCTACCATCCGAATGTCGCAGCAGAAATCGAGACTCATCAGACCAGGCAACGTTTTTCCAATCTTCTATTGTCCAATTTCGATGAGCTTGTGTAAATTGTAGCCTCAGTTTCCTGTTCTTAGCTGAAAGGAGTGGCACCCGGTGTGGTCTTCTGCTGCTGTAGCCCATCTGCCTCAAAGTTGGACGTACTGTGCGTTCAGAGATGCTCTTCTGCCTACCTTGGTTGTAACGGGTGGTTATTTTAATCACTGTTGCCTTTCTATCAGCTCGAACCAGTCTGGCCATTCTCCTCTGACCTCTGGAATCAACAAGGCATTTCCGCCCACAGAACTGTTCAAAGTCACTCAAATCACCTTTCTTCCCCATACTGATGCTCGGTTTGAACTGCAGGAGATTGTCTTGACCATGTCTACATGCCTAAATGCACTGAGTTGCCGCCATGTGATTGGCTGATTAGAAATTAAGTGTTAACGAGCAGTTGGACAGGTGTACCTAATAAAGTGGCCGGTGAGTGTGTGTGTGTGTATATATATATATATATATATATATATATATATATATATACATACAAGAAACAAGATCATATTGAGAATGACCGTAGGGAGTTGATTGAGAAATTACAATGACCTACCAGGCAATCAACCCATCTAATTACTTCATACCAGCAAGACCATTTGAGAAAACTTTTTACACGGTTTCCTCTCACAGGCTACCAGTGGAAATGGGAAGGTTACTGTAAAGAAGGTTGTTTTAAGACAAAATTATTATACATGTTTGGATCTAAAAAAAAAAAACTAACTGGGTCACAGTATTCCCGCAACACTTAACTATTCATCATGTGACTGGGACAGGACAGGAAAAAAAAGTAAACGGTATCCATCCATTTTCATGTCTGTTTTATGGTTTTGTCCTGTCAGCTGTGGCCTCTCTGCTCAACCTCGTACAAACAGGCACTGATTGCAGACAGAGAGCAGAGGAGAAATGGAGAACCAAACATCAAATTGGCGTTCATCATTTTGACAGCATTTAGGAGAAACACTGAAGCACACAAAGTAATCTAGAAAATGATGGCGAAAAAACATCAAATCAAAATCATTGCATTACACCTAAAAAAACAAACAAAAAAAAACAATACACAAATACAGACTGTGACGGGTGATTCACGGGCCGCAGTAGCTCAGCAACAGAGCAACTCAACCACCTAACTGTTTGATTCCCGACTCCTCCAGTCTGTATGTCAAGTGTGACCTTGAACTGAATCCCAAAAAGCTCCCAAAGGTTGTTAGAAACTACTCTACGCTAAAGGTGCCACATAAATGCAGTCCATTTACCATTCTTCTGCGACTGGGACAGGCCAGGATTTTTTTCCTACTCCATCATGGGATTGGGACTGGGGTGCTTTTATAAAATGGCCTGTGCTTTGTGGTGATCCTGTGTGTCTTTCTGACTTAACCTACATTCAGTGTCACAAATGACACAATCTCTCTCATCCCGCATCAAGGTTGGTGCAACTTTCCAAATCGGTGTTATTTGGATAGACTGACCACATATTAGGAATCTAAATCATTTCCCTCTTGCCTCAAAAATATCACAAGTTCATAAAGTGACACATTTACAGTCTTACAACAAAAACTGCTGCTACCTTTAGCCTGACTCGTCTCCATTATTGCTCTTCTTTATCCTCTCATGTTGGACTCAGGGCAGGCTGGACGCTACAGTGACTCTATCACCTCTTAAAGTACAAGTGGTATTACTTAGACATCTTTCCAAACACACACATAACTGTTTTTGACATTGTGTCAAAACTATTGTTTCTTCACATTCTGTTGATCATGTTAGTTCATTTCATGAATGTTTAAAAAATGTATAAACTACAATTTTGGGCAAATATTGACTTCCTCTGCAGATTTTCGAATATGGTTCAGAACAGGGCTGTTACATAGGAACTGCACCACTCCCCACAGTACTGCTGTTTATCAGATGTATATAAAACTGTGCCAGTACAAGTGTTATGTATGTTTAGTGTAAGTACAAGTCTCACCAAACAATTCTAGAAAAACTGGACTTCTTAAGGGTTTTAAGCCATTCTCTTAAATTTAACTTTCTCATCCGTCTTATTTCATCCAAGTAGTTTATTCCACTGCAATAATTAATCATGGCTGCATGTTTGTCTTGTGAACTTCGGCCCAGGCAAAGCATATCTCTGTATGCAGTTGTCTCTTGATGCAGCTTAATTGCCCTCCTCCTAGAGTGGACAGTCTTGTACACATGGGTCAGAGGTGATGGTGTCGTGCACAGCTGCAGAGACTGCAGAGCTAGATGGCTATGGTTATAATGATAAACCCATGTTGACTGACTAATGTACAAGTTCCAGTACTACTGTGCACTTACCTGTTCACAACTATTTTTTTGTTGATGAATTCGCCCGCTTTTCATCTTTTATAGAAATCAGATTACCTTTTAATTTTAGATAATTTTAACATTTATATTTACTGTCCATCTAACCCACTTGTTCTGGACTCTTTCAACCCCACTCAGTGAGTCATGGGTCCTACACACATACACGTGACCACATATGAGACACCGCCTTATCTGATCATTGCTCATTATTTTCACTCACTCCCTTCCCCTCCCCCTCCCGGGGAGTCTGGGAGGAAACATTCCAGGTCTACCCCTCTTACTGCCAGGCACTTATCAGATGCCTTCTGCTCTCATTAATGCTCCCCCTGCTGGTCTGGGCACAGAAAAACTAGTCACACTATTCTATTGCAGTTGCACCAATATTCGATTCAATTGCCACTTACAAAGTTAGAAAAGCAAAAATCCAAACTTAGCCCAAGAGAGCTGCACAAGATCTCACCACCTGCCTACAGAGTTAAGCTGATGCTCCACAGTTCTCACCAACTTAGAACTCAGGGAAAAAAAACCTTTACTGTAACACGGTCACTACTTTCAAATATTTGGTTTTCATTGCGTCAACAAAGACAAACCAACAGCCTTTGTTTCTATGCATAGTCTTTAGTCATTTATTGAACATATGAAAATGAGTACAAATGGTAAAACCAAAAGAAAATTATCTCGGGCAATAAATGAAGTCACCCTTGAAGCGAAGTGAACACAAACTCTTTTGTTGTAAATATTAGTCATTTTCCGAGTTGCTGAACTCGGGATAAATTCCAGCCTGTGGCAAATTCCGTTTCAGATCAGTTTCACATCACACCGATTTAATTTAATGGAAAGCACTCGTATCACTGCTGCGCTTGAGCAGGCACTGATGTTGATGCTCGGAACAATTCATTCCTGGAAAGACTTTTCTCAGCAACCTAAGATGCCCAAATAATTCACACAGACCCGCGCTGGCAAATAATAGGAAGCAACAGCTACATCAAGACGTTATAAAGAAGCCATTGATTCAACCACTGAAATAGATTCAAGCCGCTTCATTTTGTTAACAGTTACAGAGTAAGTCTTTACTCTGTGGACCACACAAGTATATACTATTCAAGGCCATAGTGAGTGAGAAAAGACTACCTCATACTTTAACAAGTACATACAGTATAATTTACTATGTTTATTGTACAGGTATGCAATATTTACATTCCTAAAAAAAAAAAAAAAACACCTCTCTCTGGCTTGACAGTGACATGTGCATTTCAAATTACAATAACTTCTCTTCCCTTCAGAAAGCCAGAGGAGAGAAGTTAAAGACATATTCAAAGCGTCATGAAAAAGCCGAGCTCACGTGGTGCAACACATGTAGAGAGGATATTGTTTCGTTTTTCTTTTTTATTTCTTCAGTTTGATGCTGAAATTCCTTCTCGGTCACCCCCGCATTTTGAGTGCTTTGTCATATATACAGAACCAGCTTAAGAACCATCTGCTGAAAAACAGATTAAATCAAAGCAAAACACACAAAGGAGAGGAGCAAAAAGCCGACACTAAGTTGAAGACGAGAGAGTGTTGTATTTAACTATTCTAATTTGATACATAAGTGCAACCGAATATGTAAATAGATCAATGAGGATTTACAAACTGAGTAAGGTAGGTTTTAGAGAGGAGAGGAGAGATCTTAATAAGAGCGGATGGCAGGAGGGACGTGAGCACAGTCCTGCTCATCCAGAGAGGTGTCAATAACAGGACGGTACTCCAAAGTCACCTGCGATTGGAGAAAAGCAAATAGATACATCAATTATTACTGGCAACACTTGACATTTGAAGTTAACCACTGGGGCAGTTGATCCTGCTTTAAGCATCATGACAAACTGAAAGAGAGTGTACCTTTCCAGTCTTGAGGTCAACATAGGACATAGTGTGCTTCCTCCAATGCTGATCAAAGGGCTTCTTTTCCTGACCCTGAAGGGGTTTGGAGTAGTCGTACTCATCAACACGGTCCTGGAATATAATTAAAACACGTCAGAGGAGAGATGCGTTCAAGAGTGAGAAGTTGTACTTGCTTATTTATGCAATCATCCACAGATATAAAAAGAGATATACAGTCCATTTGGAAAAGAAAAGATGAAGAGGAATAATATAAATTGGGTACAGAAAAAAGATACTGAAAGATGAAAAACAGGATTAAAAAAACAAACAAAAAAACGAATAGTGTGCTAACACAAATGAAATGTTTAAATGTTTTCAAGGATGATATCTCAGACCTTGAAGTCCTCTCTGGCGTGGGCTCCCCTGCTTTCCTTTCTCTGCTCAGCTGAGTGGATGGTCTGGACACCGTTCAGCATCAGATTCTGAAGCTCCAATGTTTCCACAAGGTCTGTGTTCCACACGATGCCTGAAGGAAGAAAGAAGGTAGGAGACTAAATGTTAAACTATAAAGCTTACCAACATATAGCACATCAGATAGATCACTATTTCAGAAAGAGGCAGATGTAGAAATGGAGAGAAAGTGGGTCATAGATCGGTGCCTTACCTCTGTCAAAGGTCTTGATATCGTCCATGGTCTGGTAAATGGCATCCATCTTGTCACATCCCTCTTTCAGAACTTGGCCGGTACGGAACACTGCGGCGTGGGCCTGCATGGTCTGGATGGATAGACAGATATACAAAGTGTTTGTTTAGATACATTTCTGAGGGACCTACTGAAGGTGAATCACACCATTACTATTAATATATTTTACTGTGTACAATGTGAGGGCTTTTAAAAAAAAACAGATCTCATCTCTGTGTATACCTTCTGCATGTTGAGCCTGATCTCAGAGGTTCGCAGGCTTCCGTTGGCAAACCTCATCTTATCCAGGTTGGCCACTGACTCCTCTCCTGCACTGGACTTCAGAGGTGACAGTTTCTCTCCTGAAGAGAAGTCACAGCACCAGTGTCACATGAGGTCAAACAGGCAATAGATACGGAAACACTGATGCCAGAAGACAGTAGGAAAACCTTAAGAGTATTATTCTATTCTATTATTCTGTTGTCAAATCTGCATTCTAATACAACTTATGCACAGAGGTCCTCACCAGGTTTGTGCTCCTCGGCGATGGTGAGGGCACAGGCTCTGCCAAAGACTACCAGGTCCAGCAGAGAGTTGGCACCAAGCCGGTTTGCGCCGTGAACACTGGCACAGGCTGCTTCACCGCATGCGTACAGTCCGGGAACCACCTTGTCCTGTCCGTTGGTGTGAGTGATCACCTGAGGGGAAGAATGAAAGGTATGCTGGGTAAGCATATGTCATTTTGCTAGGATTGTTCACAATTTAGTATGAGTGAGTGAGGAGGTAACGTGAGTGCACAAATGACCTACCTGCCCCTTGAAGTTTGTGGGTATTCCACCCATGTTGTAATGGACGGTGGGCAGGACAGGGATGGGCTCTTTAGTGACGTCGACTCCAGCAAAGATCATTGCCGTCTCTGAGATACCAGGCAGCCTTGTGGCCAGTTGCTGAGGAGGCAGGTGGTGGAGCTGCAGGTACACATGGTCCTTCTCTGGACCAACACCCCTGAAGGAATCAATACAACCTTACTCATTAATCTCACTCTATAAAAGAGCAATACTTTTCCCAGACTCAAGTGAGAGAATGATTACATGTTACACCTCACACAAACACACTTTGTCCATACCTGCCCTCTCTAATTTCTATGGTCATGGAGCGAGACACCACGTCTCTGGAGGCCAGGTCCTTAGCGTTGGGTGCGTAGCGCTCCATAAATCGCTCTCCCTCACTGTTGATCAGGATCCCTCCTTCACCACGGCAACCCTCTGTGATCAGGCAGCCAGCTCCATAGATCCCTGTAAGGATTCACAAGTTAAAAAGAGAGGAAGTCTGTCCTGCTCATATTTTGCTGAATGCAAGAGATACAGCTCAGGTATTATTCATGAATGCAAATACAGCACACAGTGACACCAAATGTATGTGAATATTTGTGTTTTACTAAAACACTGAGCTTAATCCTCACAATAATAACATACATTTAAGTGGGGTACATCCTTCCTCAGGGTTACTATAGTAACTAACACTAGACATCTAAACTGCTCTGGAACAAATAAACTATTAAATAGCAGTTAATTTTGCTGTTCTGATACAATATTGTATCAATACAAATGATACTGTGCTTTATTGACAGAGTAGCGATAAGTTTATTAACTTTGGCATTTACACCACGTCATTTTACAACAAGAACCTCTAGCATCTAGCATCTCTAGTACTAGAATAATGTGTTATTCTTTACCTTAAATTCTACAAATGATTCTATATGAGCATAATTTTAATGCCCACAGTATTGGTGTTATTACTCTTGAAAGAGCAACACAAACATGAGTAATTCTTTCTAACACAATACAATTGAAAAACAGAGCATATTTACATAAAGCCAACAGCCTTAAATATATTTTATTTGATTATTTGTATATAATTAACTGCTCTTATTGGCCAGATGTCATTTTCAGCACTGTGAGCTCACACAAACAGTCTTCTCAGCTGGTCAACAAGAAGGTCTAAAAATATTCTGGTGGCACACTACATTCTTCACACTGAAAGGCCTTTATGGTAGCTAAATAGTTTAATAGTTTATATTACGATCTTCTACATATATGTAAGCAGACACTTACACAAAAATATATATTAAAAAATATATATATAATAATTTAATGAACTCGGTGTTCAGTGAACGTCCACAGGCCACATCACTGGGCAACTTTATACCCAACTGAAAGTCTGGTGTCAAATATCCAGCAGGAACAAAAATAAAGATGACCAGTTCTCTTTATGCAAGTGAGGTTTGTCATTGTTAATAAACAACCTGCAGACTCACAGACCTGCTCAATTTTAAAAATCTGGAACTACAAAACATATAAATCTGAATGACTAGGAAGCCAGTTTTACAGAAATAGAAAGCTGAAATACGTGTATGACATACTGCCTTATTAACTTTTAAGTCCTTTGAATGTAAATAAGCCAGATGTGTTATTGTCCCCTAAAGCAAACGGGACAAATGAGTGTGTACAAATCATAAGCAGCAAGTTCTCCAAGTATTACATGACAGATAATTAGTGCCGATATCTCTCATAATCATAACCCTCTGTGATAACTTTAAAAAGGAAAGGGGAACAGAGAATTCCATTAAACATTAGACATAAGGATAAAGAGACTGATAAAGGCAATACTGCACAATTTATACAGTGTCTTATCACACCAAGCAAAGTCAAATAAAGTAATAAAATCGATTCAAGTGACTCTGCTGCTTTAACACCAAGTAGTACCACAATTTTATGATTATGATGTAATAAGTTAATACGCGACTCTTTCTCACCAGTGGGATGGAACTGTACAAACTCCAAATCCTGACAGGGCAGGCCAGCTCTGGTGACCATTGCATTTCCGTCTCCAGTACTAGTGTGAGCAGAGGTGCAGCTGAAATAGGTTCGCCCGTATCCCCTGGAAACAGAGACATTTTTGATGACACTTGCAGAGCTGAATTTTGAATATTTTATGCCTCATATGAACAATTAAGCTATGGTAGTTAACTAGGCAAAACTATGAATTAAGATGTGTGTGTTTTCTGTTTTTACAGTGACTGTTGATTACCCTGTAGCAATGACAGTGTTCTGGGCTCTGAAGCGGTGAATAGATCCGTCCTCCATGCAGAGAGCAATCACTCCTTTGCACTCTCCATCTTCCATGAGCAAATCCAGGGCAAAGTACTCCACAAAGTAACTGGTGTCATAACGCAGCGACTGAACAGAAGACAGAAGGAAAGACGGATACATGAAGCACACAGTGTAGGTTTGTGGGGGGCCATGGGGTTAAACTGCCCTCCACAGAGAGACTAGCTTCTTAATGTAGACAGTGATTAGAGAAGTTTGTGTACTTACACGTCCATAAAGTGTATGCAGTAGTGAGTGTCCAGTCCTATCTGCTACACAGCAGCAGCGGTGAGCCTGGCCTCCTTTTCCATACTTAAGACTTTGACCTCCAAAGGCCCTCTGGTAGATCTTCCCATCCTCAGTGCGGCTAAACGGCATGCCAAAGTTCTCCAGCTGGCAAAGACGCACAGGAACAGGAGAGTCTGTGATCCATTGTTTTTTGTGTACTTTTCAATGGTGCGACTCAAAAAAATAAATTTGTTCAGTTAAAAGAAAGTTTTGAGAAAGTCAACAAAAAAAAAAACCCAAACTAAAACTAAACCTAACCACCTGCCAATCCTCTAACATAAAGTTTAAAGGAAAATACAAAATAAACTTTTAAATTCATTGGAACTTCAATTATGAACCAAAATAATATCAGAGAAGGTATCCGATTTATTATTTGAGCATAAAAGTTCATCGTTGACCTTTGGGAAACATTTTGCCTTGTTTATAGCATCCTATTTTACTTTTCTTTTCCCAAACATATTACATTTTTCATTTCATTTGTCACCAATGCATCTTCTGATCAGATTTTCAATTAGTTAGGATTTTTTGTTTTGGATGTTTTTGCTATTTTTTGTTTTTTCCAGACATGTCTTATTTTAGCTGGATTATTTACTTCAGTGACAAAAGCGAGTAATTGTCACCTACAGATCACATATGTGTATGTGTGTGTGTGTGTAAGGTCTTACCTCCACTACAGCTGCGGGAGCCTGTTCTGTCATGTAGTGGATAGCATCCTGGTCTCCTAGCCAATCAGATCCCTTTACTGTGTCGTAGAAATGCCACCTCCAGTCGTCCTCCTCCATGTTCCCCAGAGCTGCATTAATCCCACCCTATGAACCAGGTTAATATTAATTATTTCAATAAAACTGAAAAGAAGCAGCATACCACAATTTACGTTTACTTGATGGCTTTGATTCGCATAACAAATCTGTGTTGAGAGTTTGTTAAATTCCAGGTTAATAAACGCAGGATTTGAGACAGAAAGACATACAAAGTAACAAGGAACATATAAAGCATGTTGTCATACTTGTGCAGCGACAGTATGAGACCTAGTGGGGAAGAGCTTGGTGACACAGGCAGTGTTGAAACCAGCCTCTGACAGGCCAAAAGCTGCCCTGAGTCCCGCTCCTCCAGCTCCGACCACCACAGCATCAAACTCATGATCCACAACTGGGTACTGATTAGAGATCTGAAGAGAACAAGGAAAACAAGCAGTTTGCACACAGTGGGAACTGGATCACTTACTACAGTCAGGGGGCATAGTGAGTAGTCATAGCTCTCAACCATAATCGTTCATTATTAACAACAGTAACAATGACATAGACCAACTGATGCTTCAGTGAACAAAACCAGGACATACAGACTCATATTTCTACCTGTATACATAATAATCACGCAATTTAACATTCATCTAAGTGAAACTGCAAATCTAACTTACGTCATCTGATACTTTGGCATTTGTCTTCTTGCCATAGATGGAGAAGTGTAAGTTCCTCAAACCCTGAACTGCAGCAGCAGGGGCCTGGCAAAAAAGAAAACATTTTTTAATCAGAAAAAAGCACTACACCATCGTTCAAATGCGTGACATAAAACGTATTGATGGCTGCTTACAGAAAACATGCAATATGAACATTGTACACCGATTATTCAAACACTGAAGGCGGCTTTAATATATATACACCTTAATACAGACATTGTATATACATCCATAGTAAAACAGTCATGTCCGCAATCAATTACAAACATGGGGTGTAGCAGTAGTCTTTATTCATGTATGGTATCATAATAATATGACTTTTTAATCTAAAGATGACTTTTGAACACATTTGCATTGCATCCTTCAACAAATCTGCTAACACACAGTAGCCAAGACAGTTTCCCACAAGGACAACTTAAGTAACTGGTATGAACACGCAGAAATATCTCACTTAAGACGACAACTTACGGAAAACATTAAAATCTGTCTATAATATGAAACAAATCTGCTAACACACAGTAGCCAAGACCGTTTCCCACAAGGACAACTTAAGTAACTGGTATGCACACGCAGAAATATCTCACTTAAGACGACAACTTACGAAAAACATCAATATCTGTCTATAATATGAAACAAATAGTGATAATGTAGCTACATGCGAGGTTTTATTGGCTTCAAAAAGTATGGTTTCGTTACAGTGTCGTTGTCACATTGAAGCTACGGAGGCTACGTAAGTCAAAATCTGACTGTTACGAAAGCTAGCTAGTGGAGCAAAAAGGGGGTTAAAACAGACAGTAAGCACACATGAATCCAGCTTATAGACATATACAGAAGATCTAAGATTCAATTACTCATACTCACTGCTTTCGTCCTGGATAACATCCTTTTGGAGAGGAGTCTGGAGGCAGCATGAACACTCGCCATCTTGTCAGTTGAAGGGCCGTTTCTGAGGCAGTGCGGAGGGTCAGATATTCTGTTGCACTGGACCGAACCACCTTTCGAAAATGGGGGCGTATGGTATGTTACATGTAATGGACAACCTTTGATAACATTAATCAACGTGTTTTTAATAAAATAATATACCTATTTAAATATATTAAAATCAAATAAACACGCGTGGATGCTAAATTTAATACTAAATAAGTCTAATGTATAAGTGAATTCCCAGGAAACACCCTCGCTTGGTGAAGACTGCCAACGCGTAAAGTTGTATAATCTGGGCTGTGCAGGAACAAATGTATAAGTGACCTAGACTTTTCATTCAAGGTGAGCTACAGCACCATATTTCTTACAGGCACACACATACTCACTTAGGAGTCGAAATCACGAAGTTATTATACCCCTATTATGTTTTTATGAAATACTCGAGCGAGCACTAGCCTGCAAGCTCAAATGTCAGATAGCGTGTTAGCTCATAGCTAGCTTTGTTTATAGTTAGCAGAACTGTCAAACCTCCAAATCACGTCAGTATTTTGATAAATGCAAGAAAGATTAATTGTTAACGAGTTTGCACAGGTACTATTTATTTGCAACACTTCATCTAAACCTCACACACATTGCCCAGACTTTTGAATGTTTTTAATAGCTTGTTAGTGACTTATGAATGGATACCTGCGCTTTCTTTGTGTATTGTAATAAGAGACTTCACCATTAAGTTCATAATCACGTGGTTATGTTTATAACGATGCCACACAGTAGCTTCTGCTAATAAACACCTGGTGGTGACTACAGCAGCAGTGTGACACTGCAACTTCAATGAGCAGGGTTGCAAGATTTGAACATTTAAGGACTCAGTTGTCGCTAATGTTTTTGTCTCGTGTGTGTGTGTGTGTGTGTGTGTGTGTGTGTGTGACAGCAGCCTCCATGAACAACTTGAATGACCCCCCCAGATGGAACATTCAACCAGACCCCAGAGGAAGGGGTGCAGGGGCCGCTGATGGGAACCAGTGGAACTATGCCCTACTGGTCCCTATGCTGGGACTGGCTGCGTTTCGTAAGTTACACAAGGAGGTGTGTCTAGAAATGTGTTTGAGGATGAGGTATCAGACAGACTGCATTAACAATTTTAACAATTGGTTATTAAATGTACAGTTAATTAATAGATATTATGTGGAGAACAGACTGAGTTTGTGTGAGGTTCACACTTTACCTCTGTAATGGTGTTTTTTTTAATTTCAGCAGTGTGCATGCTACATAGACGTCTTGCTGCTTTCCACAGGGCAAAACTTTAACTAACTAAATCTCACATATTTTAATATATAACCCTAAATCATACAGAAACAGCAAAAAAGATTTGTTAGAAAAGTCTCTTTCTCTAATGGGTTTTAATTTTCATTTTTCATATTACTACCTTTGTCTATGGGGAAGTAGCAGTATTGTATAACCATACAATGCATGAATGCCAAATGAGTTGGGTAGAAATGTTCCAACATCTGAACACCCCTCTTATAAATATTCTCTGTGTATTTTGTCAATCAGGACTTAATTTATTGCAGACTAAAAAGTATCTTTTAACTGAGTGAGCACAAAGGCATAAAGGCATCAAGTGTACTGTCTCTCTACACTTTCAAAATATCAAATAAAGGCAAAAATTTAACCAATCAAATAATTCATCCTTTAAAAAAGGATCTTAACAGGACCTCGCTGCCACCCCAAAATGTGAGTGAAATGAACATTCTCACGTGGCTTTTATTGATGAATCCAAGGGGGAAAACTTAAGTCTACCATCTCATCCACTGATTGGGACCAGAGCAAACAAAAGAGAAACTTATCCCTCTCGTCTGCTCATTTTAGTTTTTAGGTGTTGCCATTATCATGTAGACTTATTTAACTCAGGTAATTCAGTTGTTTGAGAAAAATGTGCTTTAATCATGACAATATAACTCAAGTATCTCCTCTCTTCTGTGTCTTATCTCTTATTGCCCCTTCAGGTTGGATCTGGACTAGGGAGTCTCAGAGAGAGATCCAGATGGTCAAAGCCCAGTATGACAACGATGTGTCCACAATAAAAAGTGAGATGGAGGCACGGTACCGGGAGACCCTGACAGAGAGGCACAGAGCAGCTGCTATGCTGGAGCTGGAGCTGGAGAAAGAGAGACAGAGGGTCAAAGGCTATAAGCAGGCGCTAATCTCACAGAGCCATCAGCTGATGGAAGAACGGAAACAGTTACAGCAGGTACAGTCGTGCTCCCACTTTGATTGGCCCTTCATTTCTGCTACTGTGCAGGTTTGTTAGGTTAGTCTGTAGCCTCTTCCTTTTAAACCAAAACTCTGTCTTCTCTTGGTACAAGGAGCGTGAGACTTTGGAGGAAGAGAAGCAAAGGCTGGTCAAGTCCGGAGCTGCAGGGGCAGTTCTGCATCATGCTCTGGAACGAGAAAACGACTGGTACCAGCGAGCCGTCGCCACTCTGAGAGAGCTAGAAGGTCAGCTTGTGGAGCGACAGAATGCCTTCTGCTCCCTCATCCAACCTCGAGATCAGCGGCTGGAGATGGAGAAGAACATGCTGCTTAAGGTCGTCAAAGAACCGATCGCAGCAGAACTGGATCTAGAGTCGGATCTAAAGGATATTTTTAAGAGAGATAAGCATTGTGCGGACCTACTAAACATGGACAAGAGGAAGAACGGAAGTCTCATGTGGGTGTACCTCAAATACTGGCAGCTGCAGGTCACTGTGCAGAAACACAAGAGAGCTGAGGAAACCGTTCTAGGAGAGAAAATCCAGTCTCACACAAAATGACAAAAGAGGAAGAGAAGCTGGTGTTTTTCATTTGACTTGAATGTTGAAACTGTGTGGATCAGGAATGGAAAATGCATGTTTTTTAATCAGTCTGTGAATTATCTTTATATGCCACATGATCGGGATGTTATGTAAAAACATGAGGTAATCTGAACAATCAACATCTATTAAAGTTCGATTCCTGAGCTCAGAGTTCTGGAAAGAGGGGGTATTTTGTCAGGTTTAGCTGTATTATGATTTATTAGATTTAAATTAACTATGCACTAGTATCACTCAGATAATATCCATATTGGATGTATAATAAATTCTATATCTATTTTTCCATTTAAACCACTGTTTTTTTTGGGGTTTTTTTGTCAGAACATTTGTGTCAATTTAACTTACATTCTATGAGTGCCATGAATTGGTGTCAGGTGACTGTCAGTCTTGATTTGTGCTCATTTTAGTTTCTTTGTCTCGGAGATGAATTGAAGGCTGCCAATAACTGTCCCCACTGTAATACGTTAGTACACATCTCTTGATTTAAAATTATTAATTAGTAATTTATAACAATCAAATGAAAAATACTGAGCAAAACAAAACGACAACATAAAAACATTATCAAGAATATTTTTCACACAGTTTGGATGGAAAACTCATTTATATATTTTTTATTTCTGTGGAAGGTAGCTGGTATTAATTCGTTTATGGTTATTGTTGGGGATATTTATGATGATAAGTGGAACCTGTCTGCACCTCTGTCCATAACCTGGGGTTTCCTGCATCTGTGACATCTGACTTTACAGTAGTGTGTCTGTCTCTGTCTCTCTGGTTTTACATTTGTAGTCTTTGCAACTGTCAGGGAAATGGGAATCTGCACTGCACCTGAATCTGAATAAGGGAAAAGAGCACAACGCTGTGTTCAATGCTGCAACATCTTAGCACATTACTTTAACTAAAACAGTCAAATGGCACTTTCACACCATTAAAATGACTAATCCATAGCATTTTACGACGTTATTGAGCTTCTCTGCACTGTTATGCTTCTGTTGTGACGACAACTTTGTGAGTACATGCTGGATATAATGACATAAACTCACACTAACCACTCTAATACACTCAATCCTCCTAATAAATTTTGGTTCAAGGACTTCATTTTTGGGCTGTTTGTGTTTTCTCCTCTAGAGTCTTCAAAGTACTGCTGTATGTGATATTTATATTTATATATTTTATATATAATATGTATGTATTATAATATTATATGTTTTACCACAAGAGGGTGCTACCACTGGATGTCTCTACTGAAAATGATCATTTAATACAACAGCTATGTGGAATTGCATAATGCAGGCACTCCAAAAATCAGTATGCAACAGGTGCATGTGCATCAAGTTATTTGTTGTATTTTCCTTAGCAGGACAACATTTATTACATGACTAAACTGCCGTGTAATACGGGGAAAAAGTTAAGACATTATTTCGTGAAGCTTTGTTAGGAATAAAAATCACTGACAATGACAAAATCATTTCCTAATGGAACAAAGTTTACAGCAATCTTAAAGAATCAGTGCTTGAATGTGTTCATATCTACAATGCTTCCTAAGGATTGTAGATAGTTCCCAAACAGGTAATATACTCAGAAGATTCTGAAGGATTTTGCCTAAAAGGTAAGTGACTTGTAATTAACTAATATATAAACTACAAGAACAAAGACTGTCTTCACATTTCCTGAAAATGCAGTTTGAAAACACCTCCAGTTCTTTGCCTCACTCTCTCCTTTGCACCCGTTGAGAGGTTTCCTTTGGAGACGACATCAGGCTCGAAGGTCTAAAGTTCACTCTGACTGGCTTGGTGAGGTTCTGAGTTATGCCAGTCAGTTCCTCTTTATCCACATGCCCTCTGTCGTTCCCCTTGCTGAGTATGACAGGGCCCACTTCTTGTTGTGAGAACTCAAAGCTGGTTTTGGCATCATGTGGGTCCCTGCTGAGCTTAAAGGAAGGTAGCTGGTGCTCCGTTGTGGCTCTGCTGTTGCTTCCCAGCCTCAGTGTCTGGCTGGGACTCATCTCACCCATAAAGTGAACCACCTGCTGCTGCTTGTAACTCTCTCTACGAAGGTTGTCTGTCTCTGATAGCGTCAGCCTGGAACACAGGACATACAGCAGATAAGCGATGTTTGACACTAAAGTTGTGGTGGTATTGTGATCATCATATTTCTTATAAAATGTTTCAAATAGATTATTATTATTAGAATCAGGCCTGATAGCTTCAACAAAATATAGTATATCCATGTCATGTATTTACAGTAGAAAATATAATATATTTCAAATGAGAACAACATACTTGTATTGTGGTCTTGTTTCAAGCACCACACTCAGCCAACAGGCTTGGTAGCTCTCTTTCTTCCACTCGTTTTCCTCCCAAAGATCACAGTAGGAGTTCACAAGGTAGCAACCCCCTCGGCTCACACAGTGCATGGTGTGTGTGTGTGTGTGTGTGTATAGAAAGAAAAAAGAATTACACTGAGCGTGTGTTCGGATGCTAAAACAAACTTCTCTCACCTGTATCCTACATGCCCGAGTAATGCACCGAAATCAAGATACTACACACACAACAAGCTATAAGAGCGTATTGTGTCTTTGAATGTGTGTACCAAGTAGCCTGAGATTTGTGTGTTGGAAATCTTCTTAAATACCCAGACTTGTTTCTATTTTTACTCTTCTGCATCGCACTGTGGTGAATGCACTGAATGTCCTCACATCAGGCATCCTGGAGGTTGGTTTTCATTTGAAAACATCACAGGCTTAAGTTCTTTCCATGAGACGAGCCAGATGAAGTTGAATCTGAACCTGCATCGATTTCATCTGTTCAACTCCTTTGTGTCGTGATATGATATGATATGTATATGATTTGTATATTGATTCATGCGAGTATGGTGAACCTGTGTGTTTACATTCATACTATAAAAGCATACTGACAGAAATATGAAATGACTAATCCGTCTGAATGAAATGTATCACATCTCATCAGCTCAGAGAAAATATCCCCACACTCCTCAGATGTCTCTCACATAGAGCACACGTCACAGGACGGAAACAGCTGAAGGCAATCAGATAACCGACTGACAGCAATAATATAACTCATTAATCTAAAGCCACATCAGTCCCTTGGGCAAAATCACATTTTAGTCTGCAAAAGTAGTAGTGTTTGTGTGACTATATTTAACTTTGAAACTGGCCCCTTTGAAGCTCAACAAATCTGTGTGGTGATGTGGATTTTTGGAGCCAGGGTTCATTGGATTATAATTAAGAAAACTGTATATAAATTTTTTTATGAAGGAAAAAAAGTGATGGACAGTCAGAGCTTCACTTCAAGACATGTCCTTATGATTCAATTTCAACTATGATGGATAGATTTAAAGGACGTTTAGGACCTTGATGGACTTACACAGCGCACAAACAGCTGCAGCATCATGCAGAAAGATTAGATTGTAAGAATGAAAAGAAAAAGATGAGTATCACTTCACACCCAGATTACTCCGAAGTGTCACAGGCATATTGGCAACACCCAGTTTCATCAAACTGTGAGGGTGAAACTGAATCAGAGGGTGTATGAGGGTGTGACTGAGGAAGAGGAAGGTATGCTGGATTCATCCCAGCAAATACAGCCTGTTCCAGCAACACAAGAGCCAATATTACATGACTTCAACTTGACTCCGAATCCTGACGAATAAATGTTGTCGTGGCAACGTACATTCACAACAGGCCTCTATCTCATGTTTAATGAAGTGGCAATAACTTTTCCATCACGGCAAGGTATTTCTGCAGCTACTGTAACGTCTTTACAGTCGAAATGAAGATGATTTGAAATATATTTATATTAGTATATTAATATTTACACAAAAACATTTATGATTTTGAAAATGCTAAAAAAAAACCCAACATGATTATTAAAATAACTTAAAATAAGGCCCTTCTACATCACTGGACAGTCAATACAAGTATTAAATGCTACATATGGCGGATGGATACGTCATAAAAACATTGCTATTTATTAGGCCCCGCAAATCTCTGTTTCATGTTTTGCTGATTTTGATATTAATTGTACTGAAGAAAATGAAGACAAATTATATACAGTAGAGTCCAAAAGTGCGAGAGCATTTTCATGTGGTCTCAGACAACTGTACTTTATAACTTCAAAATGTAAAACTAATTTTATTGTAAATGTAATGGCTATAATGGGAGCCATTTTTATCCACAAAAAAAATCTTTTATGATTTTACATTTACAAAACTTTCAAAAATGTACCTCAAAACAAAACCACTATGTAAAATTATAGTTTTTAAAAACATTTGATCTAATTTTACTTTATTTTATCACTTTAATCTTCCTCTCATAATCATTATCCTACTTGTCTTTCAATTGATTGACTTGGTTGTAATATCAATATACAGTGTCTTACATAAGACATCTGATCCTTCACTGTAAAATACAAAGGAAAAGCAATGTAGAACCAACCACCTGCGCTCTGATAGTTTTAATAGGTTCAGATTGTGGGACACAGCTTTTTTTTTTTTTTTTAAACTTTATCATAAAGTAATGGCAGCAGAGTTCAACAAATACATATAAAACAAAGAATTATAGGTGAAACGCTGAAAGGTCCCTGAACAAAGTGGATAGATCTGATTTTACATGTTCAAATAATAGATTTATTGTCAAAGATAAAACAACATACAATAAACCACAGTTTTACCCACACAATACTCGCATAGATAAGTCAAGCCGTCCTGACCTGCAGCAGTGTTACCTTCCATTACTGTATTTATGTTTGATATTCATTTGTATTTATCAAGGCTCCTGGTATCAGTGCTGATCTAACATGAGCAAACAGATCACTTTAGGGATTTTGTTTACTGAAACAAAACTTGTTCATCAATTTCTTATATTTACTGAACAACAGATTGGGCGAAATATGCTGCTGACTATATCACATAGAGAATCTGTGCGTATCTGACTGAAGGTACGCATCTACGTACAGCTGTAGTAACCCAGCATCATTGGCTGAACCAGGCAGGCCTCTTCCTGCCTCTCTCTACTATCCTCTTGTCTTTGTCCTGCTCGTTTGGCGTCTCACCGTCATACAGGACAACAGTCTCCGTAGTCGGCGCCCTCAGCGGGCCGCCTTCCATTGCGTTAATCTGCTGACGAATCAGAGAAGTCTCCCTGCATACCTTAGCGTAACAGAAGCCACAGAGGATGTGTTTCTGCTTCAGGTGGCCACACTCTGGACACGGCTCAATGTTATTCTGAGAGAGAGAGAGAGAGAGAGACAGAGAGAGAGAGAGAGAGAGAGAGAGAGAGAGAGAGAGAGAGAGAGACGGAGGATGACGATGGTGTTTGTTTGTACAGCAATTTCTTGTCACTTATTGGCCAATACAGTATATGCACAAGTACTCGCATATATGTGATGAGCTAATATCAGACACCCTCTACTGGAGATGTTACATTTAATTTGTATTAGCACATAGTGACTGGTTTACTACAGAAGATGGTATTAAAACTTATAATGGTGATATATTGTTTTAAAATTATGTCTTATTGAGGGTAGTACACTGAAAAAAACATCATAGATTATATTGAATTGTATGTGAAATCTAATTGGCAGTATGGATAGAGAGGAACTCTAACACAACCAATTGTGTTTTGATGTGAAATTCTCATTGAAGAGGATTTAGGAGTGGCTGTATTCAGTCTACCTTGACTTTTAGGAGTTTGGCGTCAGCTCTCCTCCTGGTTCGGTTAATCTCTATGGTGCGTCTCTTCTTAGGTACCGCCATCCACAGGATGCCGTCCAGGATGCCAGGAGGCTGCTCCAGACTCTGCTGCTCGTCCATCTCGTCCTCGACCGGAGGCAGGAGCTGAGGCAGCAGCCCGGGGCCGTTCACTGCCAGCGCTGGAGCTGCACACAGCAGAGAAACACTGTTACCTCCACTGACGGCGAAAAACAACTCACCAAGTCCGGTGTGTGTGTGTGTGTGTGTGTGTGTGTGTGTGTGTGTGTGTGGTGTCTCCTGATAGCATGGTTAGCAGTAGCCAACTACCGTCCCGAGCTTCAGTCAACTCACCCAGCTGTCTGTCCAGTCCCGCCGCCTGCAGAAGTCTGCTTTCAATGTGTAGCAAAGAGCACCTGAGGTTGTGCACTAAAGCGGCTAAATTCATCATTTCTGTTGTTAGCACGTTTTCACTCCTGTAAACATGTCAAACAGCTCACGGTCATCGAGATATAATACGTCATTAAACAGCGACAAGAAACCGCACTTCTTCGTCTGTTTAATTGTCGCAGGACAAGACGATTTGGGGCATTTTATTTCCATCTAGCGGTCAAGTCTTTTCTGACTGCACTTTAGTGTCTTTATAACAAAAACTCAGTGATACTTTCAAAGTCATTTGTTTTTTTTATGGATAGGCTGAACTAAAACTATAAACTATAACTATACAGCTATCTATAACTATAGAAACTACCGATTAATTTACAACTATTTTAAACTATTGAAACTTACTTAATTGTGTGTCAAATTCAACTGGATTACATGTATTTCTATCTTAAATTGTTTTTTAGGATGTTATTTATAGTTCTTAAATATATATGTGTGTTTCTACAGAAAGAAAAAATGTGATCATTAAAAGAAAAGCCTTATATTTTAAAATTGATAGCAGACATAAATAGCACAAAATACATTTATTTATCTTTTATCTTTTTCATTGTATCACAGCATTAATGCCATTGTCTTGCTACTTGTGTATTTATTATGCTGAATAATAATCAATCAAGTTTTCCTTAATCCAGATTATAATTATTTTATTAACAGAATTATTTTGAAATATGTATATTTTTTAAGACACAGAAAAGATAAATCAGACCGAAAGGTTTAATCTTTTATTGTCTTATTTCAGTCTTTGGCCGTAGGGTTTAACACTTCACACATAACTAACTAAACTATATACATTATAATACATCAGGATGTATGTAGTTTACAAACACAGGTTTATAGGTGGCGGTGTTCAGTCTGATATTGATTCGCGAGCTGCTGATCAACACAGAGCAGAAGAAGAAGAAGAAGATGGCGGAACGAGGCTACAGCTTTTCCCTCACCACATTTAGGTAAACTTTGTCAAAAAGGCCATAGAATTAAAAAAAATATGCATCCACTGTTTCTGGCTGTAGTGATTGATTGTTAAACAACGATTTGATGAAATGAATTCACGGTTTTCTATGTCGATACGAAAATACTGTTTTCGGAACCGTTGTAGTCGATGCACTGTCATTGCCGAGCAATGAATCGGCTAACGTAAACTGTTAGCATGCTGGATAACAAGATTAAAAATGAAACAGCCAAGTAACACTTTGCTGCTGATATGTGATATTAAAAACAACTTGAATAATGTTTGTATTTGTTGGACAGTTGTTCAACACGCTGAAACAAGTCAGTTTTACACGCTAAATCCTTCGAGACGAGCGTGAAGTTAGCTAAAGTTAGCTCAGATGAGTCAGTTGTTTTAGCATCTGCTTTCAGTTTCGTCTTTGTGTTAACTGTTGTCGAACAATCTGATTTTGAAGATACAGTAGTTGTTGCATCTGCATTTCCGTTCGTGTATTTCTCCTCCGCCTCGCAGCATAATAATAATAATAATAATAGTAGTAATAATAATGCAGCATCCTGTGTTTTTCTGCAGCCCTTCTGGTAAACTGGTCCAGATTGAATATGCCCTGGCAGCTGTAGCAGCCGGAGCCCCATCAGTTGGCATCAAAGGTAACGTTATGCAGGCTCCGTGAGCCTTTCTTTTAATGTTATTGCACTACAGACGTCAATTACAGACATTATCAGACTCAAATTGGATGTGCTCTGCTATATTTCTTTAATTTATTTTTAATATGCAAATTGAGTTAATTAAATTTGTATAAAGGTAACAAGTTTTGCCTTTTCATCTGCAGAAAAGTGAAGTTATTAAGTTGAGCTGATAGACCTTAGTGCAGCAGCATCTGTAAATGCTATAGTTGACAAGGGATCATAGGTGAAGCTGGTTTGAGAAACTGATCATTAGATTTGTGAAGTTACTAATTGTGATCCTCTCTTTGATTTTTCAGCTTCGAATGGAGTTGTCCTGGCGACGGAGAAGAAACAAAAGTCCATTCTGTATGATGAGCAAAGTGTTCATAAAGTGGAGCCCATCACTAAACACATAGGCATGGTGTACAGCGGCATGGGGCCGGACTACAGGTGGGGATTCTTTGTGGTTTAAAAGAATCGGAGCATGAATAGCAGTAGGTGAAAGCAGGATGTATTTTGTTCTGCAGCCACTTGATGCAACAATATTCCAAACCTCATCAGCCTATTTGCGAGGCTATACTGGAAGGTTTTAAACCCTTAAAAATGTCATGTATTTTACGTCATTGTCAGTGTTTTAGGTTAATGACCTGTCTTCACCTGCTGGGGAAAAAACAATGATGAATTATATGAGAAAACATACTTTGGTGTAAAGGGTTAATGAGTTGTGTCCTTGCAGAGTGCTCGTCCGACGAGCCAGGAAGTTGGCACAACAGTACTTTCTGGTTTACCAGGAGCCAATCCCCACAGGCCAGCTTGTTCAGAGAGTTGCCTCTGTAATGCAGGAGTACACACAGTCTGGGTGAGTATACAAAAAAGACAATAAAATGCAAACTGCTTGTAGTCATATCGCCAGCTGTATTCAGTGAGCAACTGTTTTGATTTAAAATATGTTGTTTTCAACTCCAGTGGAGTGCGTCCATTCGGGGTGTCGTTGCTGATAGCTGGATGGGATGAGGACCACCCGTACTTGTTCCAGTCAGACCCCTCTGTATGTGCAATTGTTCATTATCATATTTGCATATTTTAATGTGTGTGCACCCATTCCAGTCACTGTCTGCAATAATTTTAAGATTATACTCCTTTTTTTTTTATTATACTGTATATGTCAGAAGCATAACTTGTTGCTGACTTTCTTTTTGATTGACAGGGTGCATATTTTGCATGGAAAGCCACAGCCATGGGAAAGAACTACGTTAATGGAAAAACATTCCTTGAAAAGAGGTACAGATTTACAGTTAAAGGCATTTTTTTTGTAATGAATCGAATAAAAAGATATGGGCAGCAAATGTGTGTGTATATATGAATTTGGATCTATGAGTTGAGCTTGGTACTTGCTGTATTGTGTGTGTGTGTGTGTGTGTGTGTGTGTGTGTGTGTAATTGCGCAAATTGAACAAAATCTAAAAGAATACTTTTTTTATATTATTATTATTAATCTGCAAAACAACAAAAGAAAATCATAAACAGTATTTATAGAGTATTGCAGCCCCAGTTTGAGCTACAAATAAACCCGAAGAGTACAGTGAAGCGTTTTAAAATTGGTACATGACTGACTTTTTCTATTCTCCAGGTATAACAACGATCTGGAATTGGAGGATGCCATCCACACAGCCATCTTGACGCTGAAGGTATATTGTTTGTTATGAAAATACCTGAAGCATTTCTGCCTTTCTTCGGTGTTGCAGTGTCATTTACACTCCCTGATCTTTGTTTTTCCAGGAGAGTTTCGAGGGTCAGATGACAGAAGAGAACATTGAGGTGGGGATCTGCAACGAGGCCGGCTTCAAAAGGCTCACTCCAGCTGAGGTGAAAGACTACCTGGCAGCCATTGCGTGAACACACCCTGTCTGATGGCGGGGCCTTGGCCACATTTCAAGACGGAGATATGACAGCGCAGTAGCCAATGGTTGCATGGCACATCTTTTATACACACCACGATCATGGGAATATGCCCATAACTTCACTGTAACATGACTATTAATGTGAGCTAACAGGATTAGACAGACCTGTGCATATTCAGGTAACAGCCTTTGTGTGTGTGCAACTAATGTGGCTGCGGCTCACAAAGGCATTCACTTTACTCCTGTCAGTGATTAGCAAAAGTTATCACATAACTAATTGGCATTGTTGTCAAACACGTGTATCTGTATCGTGACGTGTGGCAGTTGGCTACTGTGCATATGAGAAGAAATGTGGGCACTGATAAGTGAAATCTCAAGTCTTCCTCTGAATCCTTCAGTTTTCTTATTTCTTGTTACTGTTCCAGCAGCAGTGCAGTTGTTCTACAGATCAATCACTTTTGCTTTGTGCATTTATTAATATCTGATCACTTGTAACCATTGCTTGTTTGACAAATGGCCTGCAGTTGTATAATGACAACTGCAAAACAAACAAAAGACAAAACAGTAGTTGGAAGCCAGATTGATCCTCGATCTACCGGTGATTTGTTCATCTTGAATTTGTTCCCCCTCAAAGCTCCTAACAGCACTTCATGAGTACTCCTCAAACACACTGGAAAGGAGGATAAACAAAAGGAGCTAGAAAGGAGGATCCAATAGAAAACTTGAGATTTTACTTAAATAATCTGGTTGCCTGTACAGCAGTTTTACAAAATGTACTTTTTTTTCTAGAAACACTTCTAGAGTTTGTATTTTCTCTTCTGGTATCTGTCAGTTATTCAAATAAAAAAAAGGATGCTGAATTCATGTTGTGTGTGTTTTAATGCTATTGTACCGTTAAAACATGTAAAGCGTCAACATGCTGTCAGCGGTTACGTCGTGGTCTGTGTATAAGAGCGCCAACCGGAACACCATTCCAAATTTTACAAGTATCCCTACGCCTATGTATATCGTAATTAATAAAAATAGTACTAAGAAAGCGGATGATCACAACGATAACAATCTAAATCTGCAGCATCTCTGCTACTATGAAATTAATACTGTTGCACATTTATAATTTTATCAACAGCTTTGATACAACAAGTAAGTTATATATCATGTTTATAGCACCTTGTGTATACAATCAAACACGCTAGGGGGACTAAACGTAATAAAAAGGTAAATACATATTTTCTAAGGTACAACGTACGTCAATGTCTTTCTGGACTTTGTGTTTTAAAATATACTGATGGATCTATTTTCCTGTGCGGCAGCTCATGATAGTTACGTCACAACCTCTGCATGACGTTTGTGGCGCCAGAAATCAGTTTAGAGGAGCTCGTGTGTGTCAAGCTGGCGGATTTTCGGCGTTATCTCCGCAATGTTGGCGGTCCTGTGAACGTTTGTAAAGCGGGATAGCTGCGGATTATCTATCGTTCATGCGTGTATAAGGTCTGTTTGGAGTCAATATGGTGATATTACGCAGCAGCGGCAGTGTCGGGGCTGAGCCGGTGGCGACGACTCCGAATCGGAGGTCGATGGAGTTGGACACAAGCTCGGAGTTTCTGTCGCTGCTTCCCGCCTCTCAGAGAAAGTCCGCCCGGCTGACCCGGTCCTCCCGGTCCCAGGATGACAGCCTCAGCAGCCCGGAAAACACGTTGAATGTAAGCGTATATACACACAGACAGCTGCTGTTAGACCACAACTTGTTTGGTGGATAAAGTAGCTTTACACGCAAACTTTGCTGTCATTTCTGCTGGCGTGCTAAGCTAACTACCCTAGCTACCTTGTCATCTTGACAGTTTAGTAATCATCACTCAATGACTACTAACATTTGACTTGTTTTTTGTCTCTCTTTGACATAGATTTGTCGTTTTTGGGAATAACACCGACTTCTGAACTTGCTAGTTAAATGATTCAGTTAGCAAATCCTCTGAATGAATGTTTTGTTCAGTGTTGTTTTGCATGTCGTATGTATGTTATGAACGTGTTTGGTACTTCTGTAAATTGCAGTTGTGTGGATTAGATTGGTGGGAGCAGGGTGTGTTCATTCATGAATTCTTGTTATTTTGAGTAAGTTATTCAATTGAGGGAAAACTGTACTGCACCTCTTCTATAAAGTGTGTGTGTGTGTGTGTGTGTGTGTGTGTACGCTTGACGTTGAATGCTCATTTATATGCTACTATATACTAGCATGATCTTCTGACAAATAAACTAGTTTTATCATGTTTTTTGACCTTTTAGGCCAAGTTTTCTATTCTGAGTGACACCCCCCTCAGAGACAGATTACAAGAACCTTTATCTGTGCAGCGGCAGTGGTCAGGAGCAGACATGCACAGTGACTGTTATCCAACAGTTTTCCATAGATAGAAAAACTCATTTATTTGTTTTAAATGAGTAATCCACATATTTATACATACCTTCTGTTTGAAAATATAGTTTGAACTTGGTACACGATTGTAATATAGAATTTCAAATACAAAATGCTAAAGCTTAAGCAAATTAACTAAGTAATTAAGTAAATGTGGTTATTCATAATTTCACCAGTGTGAATGCTTGCCTGCACTCCCGTCGACTCAGTAAACACTAGCGAAATAGGGAATATCATAATGGTAATTTATTTTCTTTAATGTCTGTCCTGCACAGACCTGGAAGTTAGGCAATCATACTTTTTAGGCTATAATTACCTTGATTTCCTCTTGAACTCCTGCTGTTTATACTGTAAATGATGAACTCATAATGTGACCTTGCCAGGGACATGCTGATATGAAGCAGGATGAGGGAAGTGGTCTCCATCACACTCCAAGGACCCGAGGACAAAGGGTTAAACTAGAGGTCTCCTTTGCAGACATGGAACCAAAGACCAGCTCTCCTGTGAATGAAGACAAGGCTGGAGGCTGCTGCACCAGGTAATCCAGACACTGTTTAATAACTGTGATTATTAGCAACACTTTTAACAACCAGTCTCTCAGTGGCCATCGCAGGAGAGGCGCTGAAATAAAGGCAAACATCTGTAATAATACAATTAAATAACATTTAATATCTCCTCATATTCAGTTGGGTTTCATCCATATAGGACAATTTCCAGTTTATTATTAGAAGCAATACTTTCTCCAAGTTAGGGCTGCCACTAGCAAACTTTAGTGATTAATCTGCTAATGATTTTGTCAGTTAATCATTTGGTCTGTTAAATGTTAAAAAGCTGGAGAAGCAGGCATTTTTTCTTCAAAAATAACTTATGGCTTGAATGATTCAGTGATTATCATAGTAATTGATGATTTATTTTTATTTGTCCTTTCACTCTTCAGGAAATCTTCCAGGCTGCAGAGGGAGGGAAATGCATCCAACGGCAAGCAGCAAGCAGGTGCAGTATGCTATAGTGTCTTTCCTAAGAGGGGTATTTACTACTAACAGGCTAACAGAAAGTGTTTCTGTCCATGTTCAAGATGTTCCAGATGAAGTGGAGGGGTCCTCCACTCCCAAGAGAAGCCGCTTTAACCTGCAGAGTCGGGAAGTGGAAGAAGAGGAGGAAGATCGCTCTGTGCGACGTAGTTCCCGAATCACCAGATACAAACTTGATTCCCGAAATCAGTCAGTGCTCTACGACCGCCTCATCACCAAGTGAGTTCAACAACATTCACTCCGATTTCTGTGTCAGTATTTTAAAAAAGGGTGATGCGTCAGCGTAAGTAGTGTCCAGGTCACATATACAAAGATAATGAGTAATCTCAGTGATGAACTTGATAAAAATCTAATAAATTTTTCCTCTGCCCTTAGCACTGCTGAAGCTGTCCTCCAGAAGATGGACGACATGCAGAAGATGAGGCGCAGACTGAGGAGCAGAGACAGAGACACTGAAGAAGAGGTAACAATCCACACTTCTATTCTAACGTGGCATTATGTAGCGGACGGGATTTTGCGGTTTGTTGTGCAACATGTTACAAATCTCTGCAATCATAAAGTCAATCAGAATTTAATTTTAGTTTTTTATATGAGCAGCTGGGAATGTACACCAGGGGCAGAATGAGGAGGTCTCTGAGGACAGATGTGGAGAGTAAAGGCACTGAGGAAGAGAACCAAGGTGAGACAGACGAATGACCACTTCAAGCACACATCTTGGGATTGAGATCAAAATATGCTTTATTTGTCCCCGTGTGGACATTTTGTTTTGAGGAATATTAAGACTCAGCTGCTGTGAGACATATAACAGACAAGTTAGACAAGAGTTTTCTTCATCTTTACTTCTGTGGACTGTCGGTTCATCAAAAGCAGAATTGTTTGCATTTTGTTTTAAAAATTGCAACCGGCCTGGTATTTTGTAGAATGTTTGAAGATGTCATTTTTATTCACTGGTAATGTGATCTTTGGTTGAGTGTTTTTAGAAATGGACCTTAATGTGTACAAAACTTTAAACTTTGTATGCAGATCATATCTTAATTATTGTCTTATATCTTTTTTTCTTAATTTACAGGAGGGGACGAGGATGATCATGATGAAGAGGAGAGGGAAGATGGAGAGCATGATGATGATGATGAGGAGGAGGAGGATGAAGAAGAAGATGATGATGACGATGATGAAGATGGCGAGGAAGAGGAAAACCAGAGGCGTTACGACTTCAGACAGCGAAAGACTGTGGTTCGCTACCAGGCCCCCCAGGATGGTACTGCTCCTGTTCAGCTTCATCAATGAAACAATCGACTTTTCCCACTGAGGACATTTTGAAATGTCACAGTAGTTTAAATCAGTTTCATTTACCTCACAGCAGAGCTTAGCATACCCCTATTTGACAAGTTGTGTTACTCTGGCACAGGAGAGAAAAAAAAGATTGGTGACATTTACAACATCACCTTGTCTCTCTGTTGTCTCATACTCATTACATAGTTGAATGTTTTGCAAAGTTATACGCATGCCCTATGAAATACTTCTTAAGCCTCTAGGCATTCACCTTAATATCTGCTTGCTTTCCATTGAATTTGACATTTTGATCAAATATTTTGTCAGAACCCAGAGAGCCCAGGAAGCGCAGCATGTACTTCAAGGACCACTCGTCTCCTACCAGACGCAGGTTCAGATTCAGCTCCACGGCCCCCAGGAGCCCTTACAACAGGAGAAGAACCAGCCGGTTAGTATGGCATCAAAATTATTATTAAGGTCATTAAATATGAAAGAGAGGAGTAAAACATCTCTGAAAGATGGATTTGTTTTCTCAGTAACACTTGATGGTCTGATTAATACCTCATAAAATGGTTATTGAAATGTTTATCAAAGCTTATTCTGCAAGAATAAGAAAAACATTTAAGCAGTCACTTCTTAATGGTGTGACGGCTGTTACAATATTGCTCCAGCAGTCATACACACAGAAAGAACGTGGGCCAAACATTTTATAGCCATAGTGATGTCTCTAATAGGCGTTAATATCATCATTGCATGTTAAATCCATCCCAAAATTTCTTTCTCTTTCTTTCTTTTTTTCTGATTCTCTTCCTCCCACCCTCAGGACTAGTTCTGAGAGGTAAGATACCAACTACATATCTCTGTTGGTGTTGGTGTCTGTAGTATGTGTATTTTTGGGGGGATGCTGTCTGTCTGTGATTCTGGTGGGTGGCATATTGTTAAAATACTGAGACACTGAACCAACATTACAACTTTGTCACTGTTAAAACATTGTTAAATGTATTTTAGACAATGAATGAATGCATTGGTCTTACTGGTTAAATGAAAAGTCTTCATACATGTGTATTTCTATGTTTCCATTTTTTGACTGGGCGCCATCCTCTTTTCTTCATTTTGTGTTAATTGATATCTTCCTTTTTGATTGTTTTATGTGCAAATGTGCTAATTTGAAGCTTCTCTTACACTCAAAAAGTTGATTACCGTAGTCAAATTGAATGTTGAAAGTCAGTTCTGTAAATTAAACAAGCTAGTATATCATGAACAGTTGTGTCACTTGCAGTGGTTGGATGAGTTATCCCTGTGTTATTGTTTTTGCACATTATACAAATATTGCCTTTCTTCTATATGTGTATGTTCAACAGTGTGAAGGTATTCATGAAAAATGTTGATACTTTCTAATCAGCGATTAGTAGTCGTGGTGTTTGTAGAATCCGAGTGTCTTCGCTTACTTGCACTGATTCCTGTGTTGTTGCAGAGAGTGACATCTGTTTATGATAAACTGATTTTACATCTTTTGCCTTGACAGAAGGAGACACGCCATCCACAGTAGCGACTCCACGTCCTCATCTTCAGACGATGAGAAATTCCAGAGGCGGAGAAGTAAGAACAGGAGCAGGTCAGTCAACAGGTGAGATGGAGAGCAGCTGCTGGGTGACAGTTTTTAATGCACAATAATCCCATCAGGTCAACAATGTGTTTCATATAGTATATTCTACATATTTGTATTGTTAAGTAAAATCAAAACCACCAAATAATGAATCTGAGAAGTGATTCTCATGTTTTCCATGATTCTCGTGCAGATGTCTGCCTATGAACCTTGTGAAAGAAGATCTGCTGGGAATCCACAAGGACAGGATCAAGATTGGAGCCAGCCTCGCCGATGTGGACCCCATGCATATAGACAAGACGGTAAGCTGCATGGACACAGAGAGAGATGAAACATTAGTTGGACAGATGGAATAATGAGACTCTTTGTTGCTCCCAGGTGCGCTTTGACAGCATTGGAGGTTTGAGTAGACACATCTCAGCACTGAAGGAGATGGTGGTGTTTCCTCTGCTGTACCCAGAAGTGTTTGAGAGGTTTAAGATACAGCCACCCAGGTAAGCTGCATTTTTCTGAAGTGTTTAAAAAAAATAAAAAAATAAAACTGCTGATGCATCCCAAAATTAAAAGTGCTGCAATATTTAATTTAAGAGTTCTTTTCAGAACAACCAACAAGTATGGGCTATCAGCTTATATGCATTAACATGTGTTTTTCTGCATTTCTCTCCGGTGTTTAGGGGCTGTCTGTTTTATGGTCCTCCAGGCACAGGAAAAACCCTGGTAGCCAGAGCGCTGGCTAACGAGTGCAGTCAGGGGGAAAGAAAGGTGTCGTTCTTTATGAGGAAAGGAGCTGATTGCCTCAGTAAGTGGGTGGGTGAATCTGAGAGACAGCTACGCCTGCTGTTTGACCAGGTAAACCGAAGTCCTCATCAGCATATAAGAAACTTTGTTTCCCTTCCACCAGTTTGTAGTTGGTTGGTCCTCAATCAAATTCAGTTATTTTCACATTTTTGGTGTAATGTTTTTTGCATCTATTAACCAGACATAACCATCAAGAAAGAATTTCACAAAGCAGATACTTTCAAACCAACATGATACGCTATATTTGGACTCTTTAACTTAACTTTATTAACAGAATAAATCAAGCTAATACTTATTTTTTCTTTTTCTTTTTTTTTAAAGATATAAGGTCTAAAAATAATACAAATTGTAACAGATTGAATCCGTATTGAATTTACTCCCAGGCATACCAGATGCGCCCGTCTATCATCTTCTTTGATGAAATTGATGGTTTGGCTCCAGTCAGGTCCAGCCGACAGGACCAGATCCACAGGTGAGCAGCACTCCTGTTCTTAGCTTATGAGTGTGTCGTGTCGAGGTCTGTGAGTGTATTATAATACATTGTGGTCTGTTAGCAATACAGAGACTCAACATTTTTCACTAACATTAAATATTACATCTTGATAATTATCAGTATTTCTGTCTCTGTAGTTCCATTGTGTCAACGCTCCTGGCTCTTATGGATGGATTAGACAGTAGAGGAGAGGTTGTAGTGATAGGAGCCACAAACAGACTGGACTCCATCGATCCAGCTCTCAGACGACCAGGACGCTTCGACAGAGAGTTCCTCTTTGGCCTGCCGGACAGAGAGGTGAGTTATTGTACTGAGGGATGCTTGACAGAGGCAATAAAAGAGAAAACTGACATGTATGTAGCAGTCAAATCATCAGTCAGAACAGCTCCTTATAGGTTGTAGTGAAATAATCAGCAACATACAATCAGTAACAGACCCTGGGAGCATTCCCAAATGTTTATTGGACCAAGGCAGTAGAAGGTTTTCAGCCGATATGCTGGTCAGTGTTAATAATATTTTTTTTACACTGAAGTGTTGGACCTGAAATTGAAATGCTTTGATCTCATATTTTTAATGGCAGGCGAGAAAGGACATTCTCAAGATCCACACCAGACAGTGGACTCCTCCACCTACTGACACTTTTTTGGAGGAACTGGCAGACAAATGTGTTGGTATGTTTGCATAAGTAGTATACACATCTGAGTTTGTTACTAACCTTCCCCTCTACAAATAATACTATATAATAACATCTAAGAATAGGGTGTTATATAGAGTAACATCTACCAGAAATGATGTGTAACTCTGACCAAAAATACCTTCTTCGTCCCCGTTCAGAGAAATTCTGCAGGAAACACTGCTCAAAGCTTTGTACACGCAAGGCTAATTGTCTCAGTGCCATTTCCAACAAGCCATTTGTCTCTATTTGGTAGGTTATTGTGGAGCAGACATCAAGGCAGTGTGTTCAGAAGCAGCCCTGTGTGCATTACGGCGGCGCTACCCACAAATCTACTCCTCATCACAGAAACTTGTGCTTGATGTCGACTCTATCGCCATCACACACAAAGACTTTTTGTCTGCAATGTCCAAGATGGTGCCGGCTGCACAGAGGTATGTCCAAAATAACTTATTATTGGTGTACTTTCCCTTTTTTTTATGTTGTTAATATTCTAACAGATCCAGGTCTGGTTTCTTGCATATATACGTTGAATAAATATGCTGAATGTGATTCACAGGGCTGTAGTGTCACCAGCCAAGGCCCTGATACCTGCCATCCGTCCTTTACTGAGCGCCGCACTGCAGAACATCCTCGACACAGTCAGCAGAGTATTCCCACATGCTGAGCAGGGCTTAAAGAGGAGGAGAGAACAAGGTGCTGCTTCATCTTTTTCTCTAGTTCTGTCTTGCATTAATTCATACTGGCCTTCTTCTGCCCTTGTGTTCATGTTCATGCGTTCTTTTGTTCTTTCATTTCCCTTCTTAAATTGTTCATTTTTTGGCGTGTGTGTGTGCGTGTCTGTGTGTGTGTTTTCAGATCAGCCCTGTGGTTTGTCTGAGGATGATCTGATGTTCAGTGAAGATGAGGACTGCTCCGGTGGACAGACCTCTAACACTCAACTCAAAATATCTCCTGTTAAGGGTCTTCTCAACCCCAGCAGGTGTGTTAAATGTGATGCAGGAAAGACATTTGTTTAACTTATTCTTTCAGTTTTTGTTCAGTATTGTTATACATTATTTTTACTTTTTCCTCACTGTTCCTCTCCTCCTATTTTTAAAATGTGTGAGGAAGACTAAGAAACGACCAAGAGGAAGTAAATATTAAAATAATTTTAAAAAATATTATGGTGGGGGCAAAGCCACAATGGAGAAAGATCGTCATTGATGGAAGTTCACTTTGTGTAGACCTTTTTTAGTTTTCACAAGTTCTGTGTCCCAGGGACTCAGATCCTTTGAAGATCATTTAAGCAACTTTAATTAACCATTAAGTTCAGTTCAATGTTTTTCTCTCCTTGTATAGAAGTGTGTTGAGTCAGCCGACGTCTTACCGTCCCAGGATGCTTTTAGAGGGCCGACCAGGTTCAGGTCAGAGCTCTCATCTGGCTCCTGCTGTCCTCCACGCTCTGGAGAAATTCACTGTGTACACACTGGACATGGCCGTGCTGTTCGGAGCCAGTGCAACTGCACCAGAAGAGTGCTGTGCTCAGGTGATAAAAAAAATAAATAATTACATTTGAGTAGGGTGCAGTCCAAATGGATATTTACAAATTACACTTCCAAAATCCATAAAGATACAAAAATGCTGGAGTTTTCTTCAGGTCTCTTTTTCTTGCAGCCTTGTCAAATTCAGTGTGTTCTTTTCAGTGGACGTCACTGGCCAAAGTGGCTGCCACAGAGAACGTAGTTCATGGGCCCCACCTCCTTCTGTCATGGATACTGGGGATAAATGTGTACTACAGACAAATACTAGCAATAAAAGAAGAGCCATTAAAATAGCAGTGGTGAATGAATGAATCAGCTTCAGCTTTTAATTTTAAGTTGTCACCAGCAACTGTGTTTATTATTGTTACTTAACTTGTATAACTGCAATTATAAAATTGATCCAGAAATCAACATGTCTTACAGTCTTCACTATCCAGTTTTGTTGAAGTTGTAATTCTACTACTCTGTAGGTTTATGTAAATATCTTTTATTATTTGTAAATATCTATGCCATAATTTTTTTTTAGATTTTTGTTGAAGCCAAGCGAACCTCTCCCAGTATCCTGTACATCCCTCACATTGGACAGTGGTGGGAAACAGTGGGTCCGGCCTTAAGAGCGACCTTCCTGAGCCTTCTCAGCTCCATCCCTGCCTTTGCTCCCATATTGCTGCTGGCTACCTGCAATCTACGATACTCTCAACTGAGTATAGAGGTATAGAAATAAGAGTGACACAATGTTGACTTGGTACGGTCGTGAAGTCACACACATCTACAAGAATGTTTTCCCTTGCCACAGGTTCAGGAGTTGTTTCGAGTGGAGTATGGGGAGGTTTTCCTTGTCCCTGTCCCCACCAGCAGGGAAAGAAGAAACTTTTTTGAGGACCTGATATTCAACCAAGCTGCCAAGGCCCCTGCCTCAAAAAAGAAAGCTGGTGAGAAGTAAATGAGTTTGGTAGCAAATCCAAAGTAATTAATCTTTACTTTCTAGATGACACTGGCTTGGTTTTGCAACAGAAAAGGGTAGTGGTAACGTGTCATGTGATACACCCAGCACACCCATTAGCTACGACACAGTACAGTGCTTGGTGTGGTTAATCTGGTATTAAAACGCCTGGCAAATGTTCCTGAAACTGGCTGTGGGAAGAGGGAAAAACCAATGCATCATGTCAAATTCCCAGTGTGAGTAGACGGCGAGAACAATCACATTCATGATCAAAATGGACTTTAATGTAATATGCTGTGGATCCCAAAAATGATTAATAGTCTAGTAACATTATCAGCTATAGAACAAAATGTGTGTGTACACTTATAAAGGTATTAAATAAACATAAATGTAGTAGTGTACATGAGGTTCTAGTGTGTCTATTAACTCTTCTCTCTCTTCAGTGCTCAATGCCTTGGAGGTGCTCCCCGTCGCAACGCCGCCTCCCCCACGTCAGCTGACAGAAGAGGAAGTGCAACGATTGGAGGAGCAGGAGGAAGGCACCCTCAGGGAGCTCCGCCTCTTCTTGCGTGACGTTACCAACCGCCTGTCCCAGGATAAACGTTTCAAGGCTTTCACAAAGCCTGTGGATTTAGATGAGGTAGCTGTTCAATTATATTCTATTCTCTCCTAATCTACTATCAAACAATGCCTCACTTGAAGCTGACTCGCTGTCGGCCGAGCTGAGAATAATGTCCAGAGAGTTTTTTATATTCCCACTGGGGGGCGCCTAAGTCAAGAGATTTTAAAATTCTACACATGATAATAAATGACTCCCCTGCAACCTAGTGAGCATCTGATTCTGGCTCTGTTGCTCATATCAACATATTTTATGTACTAAGATACAGTTTGATCCCTTTCCTCCTACAGTTGTACTCACAGCAGCCTCTTTGTCTGGCATTTTAGGTTCCAGATTACGC
This sequence comes from Pampus argenteus, assembly GCA_036937835.1. Lineage (NCBI taxonomy): Eukaryota > Metazoa > Chordata > Actinopteri > Scombriformes > Stromateidae > Pampus > Pampus argenteus. Next base: position 9,385,108 of record CM072865.1, on the reverse strand, counting down.
CGAGGTGATCAAGCAGCCCATGGACCTGTCAACAGTTCTCACTAAGATAGATCTTCATAAGTACGGGACGGTCAAAGAGTTCCTTCAAGATGTGGATCTCATCTGGCAGAATGCCCTCGAATACAATCCAGACAGGGACCCATCAGGTACACACGCACATACTCATGTAGAATATAGTGTATTATTACTTACTATAACTGACTAGATGAAGTCACTGTTCCAGTTTATTTTTGCATCTATATTTAGTCTTGAATGATGGAAGAAATGCTCATCTTGTGTGTGTGTGTGTGTGTGTGTGTGTGTGTGTTTGTGTTTCTTCCAGACCGCCAGATCCGCCACAGGGCATGTGCATTGAAGGACACTGTCCATGCCATCATTACAGAAGAACTGGATGAAAATTTTGAGAAGATTTGTGAAGAAATCAAAGTATCTCGTAGCAGCAGAGGTGTGTGTGTGTGTGTGTGCTAAAAAGCAAACGTCACATGATTTACATTGCTCGAGCCTCATGGATAATTTTCTGTTATCACTGACATCCTGTGTTCAGTTTTGTCAACCATTGAAGATAATTTCTGAGAGCAGACTTCACTTGGTGACTTCTTTAATAGTTAACTTTGTAAAACTATGATTAAAATATTTCACCAAGTTTTTAATTTTATACTAGCATCTGTTTTTTAATATACCACAAAGCTTGTGCTTTTCTCATGCTTATCTTTAATTACAGTTCTACTGTAATTTTAAAAACGAACTGCACAACTGCATCCAGTTAAATCAGACCACCAGTTTCAGAATGTTCATGGTTGGTTTAGTTGGACATAAACTCTTCTTTTTTTTTTGACCACCACAGGTAGCTCCACTAGACAGTTTGCTCCCTCCTTCTACCATGTTCTTCCTAAACAGCCCAATCCTCCTGCAGAGGTCAAGCTTAATGACAACACGACCCCACAAAGAGAGCCAGTCGGAGCCACAGCTGCAGTTACTTCCAATATGACTTCCTTTACTGTTACAACACCTAAACATTTAGGTAAAAAGTCCCGTAGATAACAGAAAACTAAAAATGTCAGTACAGGAATTACATCAAACAAATGTTTCTATCTTTCTGTCCCTCCAGCCCAGAAGAAGAAACGTCGGAAGAGTCGCTGGTCCTCTGGCGTCTATGCAAAGAGGAAGTCTTCCTCCTCTCCTCACATGTCCAGAGACGATGCACAGTTAGGTTCTGATGAGGAAGATGGGGATGATGAAGAGGAGCTTGAGAAGGGAGAAGGAGCAGAGCATGATGAGGGGAATGGAGGAGATGAGGACGAGATGGTGGTTGATGTAGCGTTAGCTCCTGCAGCAGGTCAGGAAGGTAGTTTTAGGTCCACTGCAAAGGAGCAGGACAAGAGTCAAGCTGATAAAGATGATGATGATGTTGTGCATACAAATAGAAAAACAGAAAATGATGAGCAGAGACAGAATGAAAATGAAAAGGTGAACAAAGTTCTCACAGATCAGTCAGTGGAAAATCAGCAGAGAGAGGACGAAGGAGATGAGAGCAGCGAAATTACTGCAGTGAACACTAAGAAGGAAATCCACACTGAGGCAGAAGGAAAAAAACAGGGACAATCCAACACAGAGGATTGTGGTGAAGCTCAAAGCAAAAAGTGGCCCGAAACTGAGGCTGAGAAATGTCAAACTCTAATGGAGGTAGATCAGAACAATGAGGCTAAACCAATGGAGGTGGACACAACAGAAACTTCTGCCACGGATCTCTCTGGAGCTGTCGGAGGAGAAGACGACACCGGCACAGGTTGGATATTAACACAGTCTTACACTCAAAGAAATAGAAATTTATGAAATATTTAGAAAATATCAAGGTCAATGCTTCAATCAGTAAATCCCTATTGTAACGAATAAAGATCACTCCTGTGATGCATTTCAAGGGTTAGCATAGCATCGTACAATCACAGTGACTGTCAGCAGTGATTTATTATAGTGGATTAAACAGTAAGTCTGCCTGTGTGTCTGTTTTTGTGTCTCAGAGCGCAACGGGAGGCGAATGACTCGGGCTCTAAAGAACGCTGTGCAGCAGCAGCAGCAGATGATTGATGTGGGGAAGGCTCTGCAAATCCTGGACCAGGAACCTCCTCCTCTGGTGGTGGACAGAGACAAATTAAAGGTGTGACATCTTCTTTCATCCTGTGCTTTTGGGGTTTTCCCCCAGATGAGAGCATGAAGTTTGACGGCTAAAAGTGTAGAAAGGCTGCCATGCTACTTTTTGTCTTAAATGCTGGTTCGTAATCTTCCTCCTTTCTTTAATCTTGCTCTTCATCATGCTTTTGGCTTCTCTAGGAGCTGTTGGAGAAAGTCGTGACTAAGACTGATGGCTACGAAGTCTACAAGCTGGAGAAACTCTACGCTCTGCTCTGCCAGAGCATCTATAGACACAGACGAGACTACAATAAAACTGCACTAATACAGGTTAGCATAACATTGTACTGCAGAGTAGATGTGAACTGGAGGCCTTTTTCAATGCAGACGTGTCATAGCAGTAAAAGGCACAGGTGTATCTAATGCTCTCTGGCAGTTATCATGACTGTCTGTTTGTCATTTTGAGATTCTCGTCATCTGTGACGGTGGCATATGGCAGCTTGACTGAGTCAAACATATATCGGAAAACGCTTTGGACTTGAAGAATATCTGATGTTGTGAACACGTAATTGTCTACTCCTTGAATATAAGACAACCCCCACTTTTTCAGTTAATTATGGTTGGTGCCAACATGATTAGTTAGAAGAGCTATAGAGCCAGACCTCTGGTAGCACGTGCTGTGCACTACAATACATCACCTCAACACAGCATCTCTATCAGTTCAATAGAAAGAGGAGCATCTGTATTTTTGACAGTATTGAAAATCATAGCATTGGGATTACTAAATACCATTTTGTACCATAATACCTTGACACCACCTAAACAAGCCTCGTGAGCACACTATTTATGTTAATTACACATGTGCTTTTTCTGATAAGACATGTACAAATATTTATATTTAATATTATATTTACATATTTCCTCTCCTTTCCCCATATTCTTACAATATTCAATATTGATTAAATTTCTGTTTAATGTTATTAACATGAAAGGTTATTTTTGTACTTTAATGTTTCTAATCTATTGTCCTTTCTTCATTATTTGATCAGGAGTTGGAACAAGAGATTGAGGACTTCTGTTGACTTTTCTACAGAAACAATGGGGCAATGATTATACCCATCATCCTTGCAGCTGTGTAAATATATAAACATTAATTATATTTTGGTAGAAATCCTCAGGCACATCTTTGTGTGCATTAACTAAATCTTTGTATTACCTCTTTTTGTTTATATTTAATTAAAATAATTTCCTCTAAAATGGTGTGTGTGCTTTTTTGTGTGTGTGTGTGCTCAAGATCTACTGGAGTGATTAACAAATGTATGACCTCATATAACCTTTGCTATGAGTTTTAGAAATCCCTGCCTCTCATGTCCACTGCAGTGCAGAGAGGCATTGTATTTATAATTAGTGTGTATTACTGCTCTTCAAGTATGTTTACACATTGTACTTTACTTAAAAGAAATGTGCCTGTAACTGTAATAAAATGTATTGGAAGTTTGAACTGGCTGAAAAAAACCTCACTGATGAAAGTGAAAGAAATAACATTCAACCCTGCCAAAACAACTGCCATGATTAATGATTTTTCAGATTATTTACAATCCAAGTTAAAATAAATGTTGCTATTTTGTAATAGCTATTCACAAATAATAAGTGTTGAAATCCCACTTATACTTTCTCTGATGTATTTTTTGTAATAGCCGTTGGGTAGTTTACATCCAGGTAATAACTTTGATATATATATATATATATCCTGTGATAGTCTTTCTAACCAGGTGTAACTGTGTGATATAAATAGATTTTTTGCTGTGACATTATTCATCTACAAAATATGTAGCGACAAATAGTTAAATCTTCCACAGATATGGTGTACAACATGATAATAAACGGCAGCGCGGTGTCACCTGGTTAAAAAAAATGAAGTAGAAATGGTCACTATGATGAACAGAAAAGCGAAAAGCCTGAACATCAGGTGTAGTGATGCAGGCAGAGTTTGCAGAGTCAGAGTTGTCCTCAAGTAGCTTCTCGCTGCTCTGACAGGTCATGTAAGGACATATTGGCAGGCAGCCTGCTCGGGAAATGCGGAGTTTACGGCCTTTTTACACCATATTACACACTATATTTCTTTCTGGACACTGTAATAACATTTCTTTATGGACCACAGTGATATATTCTTCGAAAATAGTCTACCTTTTTGCTTAAATTTCCTAAAAAAAATGTTTGAGAGCACACACAGCGAGAGTCGCCGAGGAATGACGTCAAGACGTATCACATAGAATGGTGACGCCGTTTGATCATTATTATTAAAAAAAAAAAATCCGCCGTTAAAAAATATCAGAGAATTAGGTCAGCAAACTAAAACAGCACCAGCGGACACGTTATCAATATAACTGCTGTGCTTGTGTTTAGGTAGCTTTGTAAAAGACGTGACCGGGGCATGAAATAACCTGTTTCCAGAAGAGGAGAGAGAGGGGTCCGGTGTTTTCAGCATCTGCAGCCGGGAGCCAGAGCCGTTAGACCGGTCAGTCCGTCTGTCTGCCTCCGCTGAAAAAAAAAACCGTTTTTTGGGGGGGACCCGTAAGCCAAAATAACGTGAACGCTGCTCGGGCTGAGGCTGAATGATTTAACCGGGAGAGAAAGAGAGAGCTCGACAGATACGACCAGACAGGAGCTGAAGGCAGGAAATTACTCCTCGTCTCGTCTCGTCTCGACAGCCTGGTAGCAGCACAGTCACATTTCTGTACTTCCAGTAAGTTTACCGCCAGACATGATCAATAGTAATGACCGGCCCGGCTAACACTGGCTAGTTGGCCCCAGCTCATACACATGCTAGATGCTTTAGAGCTAAGTTAGATGTCTTGTGTGTTAATTTATTGCAGCTTTAGGCAGTAGTAATGAGAAGTTGATCCCATACATATTACATTGAAGAAGAAGTGGATAGTGTGCATATTTGTTGTCGCACATGTGTCACAGTGAATGTAATAAATGAGCCAGTAGGCCATCAAGTTAAACAATGACCGTCACTGATTTACATAAGATATAAATGCAGACTAAAATCTAATATTTGCATTTACCAGACAGGGTGTCGTGTTCAAGAGAAAAAAAAATCCTGGTAGTGATTAAATTATGTTGGTGTTATTACAATGTGACACACTGCTGGATGAACCTGCTGGGCCTTACTAACCCCTCCATTCCTCCCACTGGGTTCATTATGTACAGTATTCCTGTGTTGGAGTCATAGGTTTGCTGCTTATTCAGATAAATATATGATATGTACATCAAGAGGCCTAATTATGTCAGTTGATATTGTGGTTTAGAAGTGTACATTTCCAAACAAATTCCCACAATCTAATTACTTTAAACCAATTAACACATGGTGAGCCTGAGGCCTTCCTCGGAGCGTCTGAGGCTTTTGCCTTGTTGTCAGTGTAGGAAGCCTCCAGGTGAGGTGTCTGGTTGACAAGAGGGGATTAAAACATGTAGGGCTGCGACAGAAAATCAGAAAATGGTAAAAAAAAAAACACAAAAAAAACCACTCATTACAACATCCTGGTGATATAATTAAATTTATTTTGTACAAAACCCCAAAATATTTAATTTACAGTAATACAAGATCAAGAAAAGCAACACATTCAAAAATTTGAGAGCCTTGAACCAGCAAATGTTAAACTTACTCCTGAAATGATTATTTTATTAGTAAAATAGTTGTTGATTAACTTTCTGTCGATCCACTATTTGTTATAGCTCTAAACATATGCAGTAATGTAGGTTTGGGCACTAATTCAGTATAATTGTTTATTTTAGTCTTTTAGTGAATTCATATTGTCTAATGCTTTAAAAAAATTTAGGGATGCAAATAATGTGGGTTTTTTTTTAGATTCATTCATTAATCATTTAGTCCATAACAAAAATAACAAAAAACACAAATTCCCAGAACGTAAGGTTACAGCTTCAGGTTACTTGTTGATTAAGATTAATTGATCAAAATCAATATCAAAATAGCTGAGTATTTTCGTTTCTTATCTAATTGTTTGCATTACATTATCCTTTAATTTTGCATTCATTTGCCATCATGTCGATCGATGTAAAACTACATTTAAATCACTTGTATGACATTTGCATATTTGATCTGTTTCTTCCACCAGTAATTCCTAATTCAAGGACTCTATCATGTAAGCACAACTACCTGAGACATGTGAGCCTCGACACTTCTGTCACAGATCTTTTACCCTGAGTAGAAGTTACCAGAGTTTGGTTGACAATGTCGAGCCGCCGGAAGTCAACCACACCTTGTATGGTGCTGCCCTCTGATGTGGTGGAGCAAGAGGAGGTGGAGGAGAAAGTAGAAAGGACAAAGGAAGAAGAGGCAGAGGGAGAGGAGGGGAAGGTGAAGGAGGGAGCAGAGGGTCCAACTGCAGAGGAGCTGGATCAGGCGGTGGTGGTTGTCCCCACCCCACCAGACACAGGTAAGATTCTTTTTGGTCCATTTGTAGATAACAATCGCACCTGACAAGCCTGAAACAAAATAAACATCAACTTATACATAATGTCACAATGAATACTGTATTATTATTATAGATGAGCCCAGAGTGTCCACTGTAGAAGACAGTGAAGTACTCGCTCCCTCGCTGAAGCGCAGCGCTCCAAACCCTTCTGACGGTCCGAGAAGTGATCAGTCGACCCAGGACCAGCAGTGTGACATGCCCGAGGAAGGGGGAGCAGACCCAGCAACTGTCGGCGCCATCTCTCTCAGCAAGACCCCAATCATGAGGATGAAGACCAAATCTGAGCCCAAGAGGATCGCCGTGTCCCTGAAATCAGCGGACGAGGCAGCCGAAGGTTTTGGAGGAGGCAGCGAGGGAGAGGTGGGAGGAGAGCAGGAGCCCATCGAAGCTCCTCTAGGGCCGATGACGCCTGTGGAGATGCTGCTGCATGACTCCATGAAGCTCGGAGGAGGTGGCTTGCTGGTCAACCAACCTTCGGAGCAGCAGAGGAAGTCATCCATTTTAAACCCCACAGTTATGCCTGCTGGCCTGGCACAGGTAGAGAGGTTTGATCATACAAAGGTTTTGTAAAAATCATTGCAACAGCATGAGGGTGAGAATATTCCATTTACTCCTACTTGTGAAAAGTTAGGCCACAACAATGGGTGACATTTCTTCACCATAGATGTCAAATTCAGCTACAGAACAACAGCCCTGCAACTGATTGATATTCTCTGTTTTGTTGTGGGACAGCAGCTTGCCAAATAGAGCTTTTGCCACAGTGTATGCATTAGCAATCTCTCTTATATCTTTATATTTCTTCCTTTATTCCAGGTGCTTTCTGCTTTCCAGGCCCAGCAGACTGCAGCAGCAGCTCAGCCCCAGCTGCTGATTCCTCTCAGCAGCATCCCGTCTTACAGTGCAGCTATGGACACCAACCCTCTGCTGGGCAGCATGTACAAGAAGTTTCCCTATCCTTCCATGGCCGAGATCAGCAGCCTGGCAGCACAGACACAGTTCACAGAGGAGCAGATCAAGGTAGATGAAAGTGGGCTGAAGTAGGATGTTGTGGGTTTTACCACTGTCTGTCTGCTTGTTATAAAATATCTCAAAAAGCTACAAGTACAAGCTCCTTACTCTGCATATTTTATTGGGTAAAAAGCCTGTCCATTTTATTTTAGAATATAAGTCTGAAGTGTACTAAATAAGGACTGTTTGCTAATTGTGTAAAAGATACAGTTAAACGTCTGTGATCTATGCCCAGGTATGGTTCTCTGCTCAGCGGCTGAAGCATGGTGTCAGCTGGACTCCTGAAGAAGTGGAGGAGGCCAGGAGGAAACAGTTCAATGGCACAGTGCACACAGTGCCTCAAACCATCACTGTTATACCCGCTCATCAACTCTCAGCAGCTGCTAATGGCCTGCAATCCATTCTTCAGACCTGCCAGATAGTGGGCCAGCCTGGCCTGGTGTTCACACAGGTAGGTAAGGAAAGAATATGTGACAATTATGTTATATTAGACAAGATTTGGCTTTGACTTGCCTCAGTGTATGCATTAGCAATGCAACTGATCGATATTCACTGTCTTGTTGTGGGACAGCAGCTTGCTAAATAGAGCGTTTGCCTTGCCTCGCCTTGAACCCAGTCAACTTAAAACTGGTTGACGTCGACAGTTAATCGACTTGGATTGCCTGCCTTGGTTTGATTAATAACTGAAGTCAGCTTGGCTTGAATTGAAGTGACTTTTATATAATAAACTTGATTCATCTTGTAACAATTTGATTGACTTTTATTGTATTTAAGTTTTGATTGCACATGGACATGTCTTGACTTTTTCTGCTGCTTGCTTTATATCACCTTGCCTCCAAAATACTGAACCAGGTAAAAGCCAAGTAATAGAAAAAAATACTTAATTATCTGCACTATACCAGGTAATTTAACACAGGTAACATGTTGATATTTGCTATACAGTATGGTGAAGAGAACACACACCAAAGTAACAATAATCACATTTTGAAGAGGGGGACTTTAAGCTTGCCAAAAGAAAGTAGGCATACAGTGACACACGTTCAGTTATGCTCCTAAAAAACAGTTTTAGTTCCCTACCCATAGATTAAAGCATTTAAAATAAAAGCTACAGTCACTTCAAACAACAAGTAATATGTTTGGCCAGCTGTGTGTCTGATCTGCACACTCGATCTGTTGTTGCTAGGTCGGCCCAAGAGGGAACCTTCCAGTGACCAGTCCCATCACCCTGACAGTCGCAGGGCTGCCCAGCCAGTCCCAGAGCTCCAGCAGAGTTTCCTGCCAGCCCACCCCGACAAACAGTGAGCTCAAACGGGCTACCACTGTCCAGCCTCCCTCACTTTCTCCACAGGTGGGAAAAAAGGCAGACAGATTATTGTTTAATGTTGTGGTCTCGTTGCTGTCATGAAGAAAGTTAGAAGATTTTCTGCACATTCAAACACAGAAAAGTGTATCACATCTCATGTTCGTAGCGTGTATTTGGTATTAGCACTGTAGAAACCCATGTTTAACATACAACTCTCTCATTCTCTCTCTAAGGAGAACTCAGCCCTGAGCGCTGACACGTTCAGTATGCGGCCTAAGAAGTCCAAAGAGCAGCTGGCAGAGCTGAAAGCCAGCTATCTTAAAAACCACTTCGTCAGTGATGCCGAAATCGCCCGTTTGATGAAGCTCACCAACCTGACAAAGGGAGAAATCAAGAAATGGTTCAGTGACACCAGGTACAACCAGCGCAACTCCAAAAACAGCCATGTCATTGTTTTCCATGACGGAGGGAGCAGAGGAGGCGGCAGCTGTAGTAGCACTGCTACCACCACAATTGTCATTGATTCAAGCGACGAGACCCCCACGTCTCCCCATCCTCCTCGCACGCCTCCGGCGAAGGAGACACGGCCCAAAACATGGAATCCATTCCCAGACTTCACTCTACAGAAGTTTAAGGAGAAGACGCCGGAACAGCTGGTGGTGCTGGAGGAGAGTTTTGAGAACAGCAGCACCCCATCAGATGAAGAACTGAGCCGCCTGAGGACAGAGACTAAACTGACACGGAGGGAGATCGATGCCTGGTTCACCGAGAGACGAAAAATGCCATCTGTCAGCACCTCCTCCCCAGATTCTTCTGAGGGAGGAAAGATGGAGACAGATGGAGGAAAAGCAGGAGAAGGTGGAGGGAAAGGAGGAGTCGCCTCTTCTTCTCCCTCTGCTTCCTCTTCTCGTAAAGGCAGTCTAACTCCTCCAGGAGGCCGCAGCAAGCAGGTGCCCACCACCAGCAACACCAGCAGAGAATTAAAAGATAAGAGTAAAAAGTCTCCGGAGCAGCTTCATATTCTAAAAAGTGCCTTTGTGCGGACCCAGTGGCCCACGCCAGAGGAGTACGACCAGCTGGCAGAGGAGAGCAGCCTTACTCGGTCCTACATTGTCAGCTGGTTTGGGGACTCTCGGTACTCCTGGAAAAACGGGAACCTGAAATGGTTCTTCCAGTACCAAAGTGGCAACGTCGAGGGGCCGAATGCTGGAGGAGGCAATAAAATGGGAAGCAGCGGCGGTCGAAAAAGACGTGGCCGTAATCGTGGTTGGGGGCGGTCTCGTACCCGGAAGCAGCCAAGAAGGTCTGCCTCCTCCTGTGCAGATGTAGACAAATCTCCCCCGTCGAAGAAATTCAAGACTGGGAGGGAGATCCTCAAGGAGTACTACCTGAAGCACCACTTCCTCAATGAGCAGGACCTGGATGAGCTTGTCACCAAGACCAACATGAGCTATGAACAGGTAATGAAGAGAAATGTGAGAAAACATAGGCATTGTATCATGTTAGAATCCACCACACAAAACCTTATAAGAGCTAAGAAGATTGTAAAATCCATTCAACATACCTTGTGTGTTTTTCCCTAAAAGCATTGTAACTTAAGGTGCTCTCTAGATTAGTGCGTACCTCCGACCCATCCATGAAACCTTTGGTTAAGAGACTTGTGCTTGATTTTAAGTTTAATTTGTGCTTAAGAGTAACGCCTGCCTCAAAGCACGGCTAAAATGGTAAAAGTTTACTTTGTTACTCTTACTTCCACACAGTTTACACACATCTGCTTTGTGATTCATGTATTTTGTTTGTGATATGGGACAGTTTACAGACAGACCGTGTGTTCAGCATCCTCTTCAGCACCAACGAAAGTTGACACTAAGAGGCCCTTAACACTGTGCAAGTGCACTCGCTCTGAAGTGCTTTGGAAAATGTGTAAGAGTGTTTGCAAAAAGGTTCTTAGTGCTTTTTGCAAACACTCGAGACGAGTCATTATCAGGAAAACTGGGCCCAGGAGTGCAGCTAGGATTTTAGAAATGCAGAGTGCTACTTCCCCCAGTAGAACCCGCCTTATTTAAAAGAAATTACAAAATTGCACACTTCATCTGCTTAACCATTCACTCATCTCCCTGCGTTATGATCTAAATGTTGTGTCAAAGTCTTCTCTAAACTTTCAGGTATGTAAATCTGATGGATAATACATTTTTTGCCTTAACATTTTCAGAAAATCTTTTAATTTTAAGAAATTAAGTCCAAACAGTGTCAGAATTCACCCCCAAATAATCCATGTATAATTGTGGAATCTAAATTTAGTCATTAAAACTAAATGAAAAATGACAAAGGACGCGATCTCTGTGTCCTCAGTGGAAGCTACAGCCCTGCTGTTAACACGTAGTTACGGTGTTTCTCTCTCTCTTTAAGGTGAGGGAGTGGTTCGCCGAGGTCCAGCGACGCTTGGACATGGGGTCAGATCCATTCCTGGAGCCGACTGTCAGAAGAACAGATGGAGAGGAAGGAGGAGATGACGAGAGAGATAAGATGCAGGAAGGAGCGTCGACGGCCACCGATGAGCAGGCCGGCACTGGGGTGGGAGATGAGGATGACGATGATGAAGATATAGAGAATGACGGCGATGATACAGATGACAGTGAGGTTTGGGAGCCGTCACGCAGTGTCAGGAAATCCTTGTCGGTATCTGAAGACTAGTGAATGTGGAAAGCGGAGCGCAACATTACAGAATGTTACATGACACATGGTTTTGTGATTAATGCTGGACGTGATGTAACGGTTAGCTGAACCAAGTCTTTGTTTCCAGTGATCTGCATGTGTACTCATTTGTAACATTAATTCACTGTATTTTTAATATTTCCAAGTCTATATGAGAATAACGGATTAGCTTTAGCTCCTTGTCTCAGTACTTACCTAACTGATGGTATGTAAGAGGAAAGAGGGAGTTTTTAGCAACCCCTGCAAGTCAAAAATAACACGTCAAACATAAAAAAAACAGCAATTCACCCTATTTTCGTCAGAAGGAATATCACAAAGTGCAATCCTCATCCGCACACATACATACATCTTTCTTTAGAAGCAATTGATGAATGCTGACTGTTGTTAAGGGGAGACCTGTTGGAGGAGTTACATGTCAACCATGACCCTTGTTAGATTTACACACAGTGATGCTGCATTTCTGTAACAAGGAGTGTTTATTACACGTATGTCATTGAGACCAAAGGCCTAAGTTCAAACACAGATCTCCAATGTTAGGAACGTTTCATCCTTGCACCCAAACTGAAAAAGTTATCACAGTAAGATGTCACTGATGAGCAACGTCCTCAGTGAGGCACTTTTTCCACCTCTAGCATACATCTATAGTGAAACAGTTGTTTTTTTTCCTATCATCACAGTGGTTTTTAACAACTGTTATTTTTATCCATGTAATGGATGGATAATTGAAAAAAAAATCTCTCAGAGATAAAGACAGACTGCGATATATAACACGAGACACATTATGTACCTTAATGCTGAATGAATGCCAATGATGTGACATTTAAAAAAAAAAAATGCAGGATGTCTACTCAAGTCTTCCCTTTATAGCAGCTAGCATTTTAACTTAACGAAAAAAAAAGTCCACAGTATGTGTTAAATATGCACTGAAGTTAATGTTTTTAAACCAGTTTCTCAGCTTTTGATAGAACACATCCTGTACTATTATCACCTCTTTAAAGGTGGTTATGTAGATTCAGACAGTTTGAGACTGTCGTGCCAAAGTTGAATGTGTTGTCTCCTGAGCAGTGAGCTCCAGTCTGAGGCAGAGGCACCGTTTGTGAGCTTAATAATGGCCACTGTGAGGCAGACCCTGAAATAATAACAGAGGAAGAAATACAGTATTTCGTTGCAGTGTTTTGCTCTTGGTGGGCTTCTGATGGGTCGAATGGATGAATTTAATTATGGGGATGCAACATTAGTGTTTTCCCCATGTAAATGTACTTTAATAAGCACCAGCTGCAGCTCCTATGTAAATTCAGAGTACATCAATCTGTAAGTTCATTACCAAATCACCAACACCTTGCCTTCAGGCTCAGTGGAACCGAACTGTTCATGTAAAAACTGAGGCCTGTGAATCATTTTGATTCCTGACCCGTACTTTAAGAAACACTGTTAAACAGTATTTCAAATATTTCAATAATTTGACTACAGTCTGCACTGAAGAAAAAAAAAACTCACAAAGCACCTAAACTAAACTTTTCTCAAAGAAAATGCACCTTGCCCACTACATGGTGGACTAACTGCTGATTAGGCACCTTAATCTCTTATTATACCATGAAATGGCTCTGAGAGACCAAACCTGTTTTATACGACTACAAACTGAATCAGTATTTTGCCTTTTTTTAACAATCCTTAAGGAGGAGGAATCTTCCGGTTTATTCACTTTTCTAATACTGTCTTGTTCAAGAGTTGGATGTTTATATGGCTCAAAAAACAAAACAAACAGAACAATCACCCACCGCTTTCTTTTGCTAAATTGCACAATTTGAGCCCCATTTTTAATCTCTTCTCCTTTTAAAAATGAGCATCTTATGTTTTGTATCGTTGCTTTAAATCATGGGAATAATGACCCTGTTTGACTCTTCCCCTCTCCTCAAGTCCACTGTTGTAAAAATGAATGCCTAGACTCATGATGTCCTGATGGTTTCTCTGTCTCAAAACAGGCAAACAGACAGAGCTAAAGATACATCTTCGAAAGATGGAAACTATATGTGTTCAGACAGTCTTGTGATATTTGGCTTTCTGTCCTTGAAGGAATTGTTGTGATGCCTGAAGAAACAGCACAACATTCCCTCTGTGGCGTGGAGTCTACCAAATAACGTTTCCTCTTTCTAACCGTTCTCTTTACGCTTTACCACATTAACGCGGCAAGAACAAAACCGTCTCGACTACAGCTCCTCGCTGAAAAGGGGGAGAGACTTTGATGAAGCTTCGCAGATAAACCTATGTGCCTACATGGCTCGTACGCTTGTTTGAACAAAATTTCACCGGCTCTCGGCAGATTGTGACGAGAGAGAAAATGAAAAACACTTTGGAGAATCACATACTGTGGGGGTGATCCTCAAGGAAGGCTTGTTCAAACCGAGTTGTGATGCATGACCGAGCTCTTGCTTTGCGCTGATGCTAAGAGATGCCTAAATACTCTGAAGTTGACATCGGAAACTTCTGTTCTAACTCCTTAAACGAATACCTTTTGTTTCGAAGTTTATTGTATTTTGTCACCAGGCACTTGTCACACTACACGCTGACACCTTGAGCACTTTCAGTTACCATCTTTTACCAACCTTTTGTCATAACGTGACATGTGCCTGGCCATGACAAGTGAGAAAACTCAAAGATATTAAGGTATACCTTTTTGTCTAATACTGCATGCAATAACCAAGATGAACAAATGCTCATTTTTGTACATACAATATTTGGGTTGGTATACTAGTTGCCTAATGTAGGCTAAACAGGTTTTCTTGGTGTAGCTTTAATAATACCAGTTAGTTAGTCGATACTAAGACGACTGCAGCCAATGGACCTGTATTGTTTTGTTAATGTTTTTTTCAAACTTTTCAAACAAATCATGGACTCATCTACTTAAGCTTTGTCACCTTTACCCTGGAACAGCCTGCTTTAATTAGCCAGCTGCAGTCATTTTTTTTTGCGGCAGCCACTTTGAACCTCTCGCTAACCATTTGGTTCGAGGTGTTTCATGTGTTAATTTCAACACATGCTACAAAGTGGCTTTCCACAATTAGCTTGTTTTTAGTCCACAGGTCCCCAAGTATCCAGCCCACAGTCTTTTACAGTGTCCTTTTTTTCTTTACTATATTCACGAATGGTTTTATATGTTTCTATCTATGAAAACTGTGTCTTTACAACTGTGTCCAAACATCAGTGGATCGCTTCTTAACGAGACAGACTCATACAATATGTACTATAGAGTAGTGTGTTTTTAACATAGAATCCATTTTAGAGTTCAGCCAGCGTTTGGTTGCAAAAAAATATAGAATCAGAACTCAGTAGAAAAGACGTGCACTTCGTTGAAGGAAATACAGAAACTAAATGCAATGAGCCTGTATACCTAAAAATCAGCATACCAACCTCTGCTGCATAGATTTAATCTGTCTCTCTTAAGCCCCTCAATTTAATAAAACTTGAATTAATATTGGCCCCATATTAAGTGAATGATATTCTGCTTTAAATATTTAGGGTCCACTGAAGTGCCGTGTCTGCTCCATGAGTTGTGATTTTATATCCGACACTCATCATGTACCCCAGTTAACGTCGTGCAGTAGAGCTAAGAGCTAACATTGTGATCTGAGTAGTTTACCTGCTGTCCTATTATTGCACATACTGTATATGTCATATCTGTATCCTTTGCTATACTGCTATCGTCCTCACTTTGTTCTCTGTATTTAGACAGGTAGCGATTGAATGTTTCTTACAGCAGTCAGAGATTTTAATGTTTTCACTGTACATCTGCCAGCTTTTTTTTTTTTTTTTTTTTGGCAAAAAAAATACACCATGTCTGAATTGTAATATATATACATGTGATTTTCTTCACAGTGGAATTTTTCACTTTCCAGTTTTTCTGATCTAATCCAAGTATTTTGACAGTTTTAAACCCAGGTTGTTGCTTTTTTTTATCAGCTTGTTTTTTTGATCTCACGGTTCTCTCTCGCGTTATGTTCCAGTTGCGACCCTAAACGCAGACTCTCTACCTTAAATAAGAGGTTCAGTGTTAAAGATATGAAGTTGTGAAGGATGATACTATCCTTTCAAAACTCCAACAAACATTTACCGTGTCACCGTAAAACGGTCATCCCTGACTTTCAGCCTGCAATCTGAACTGTCTAAGTGGTTTTACTCTGGGTGTCTGCCTGTATATCCCTTTCTAGAATACAGTTTCTGTCCGTTAGTCCCAGGTTTTTTTGTTTTTTTCCCAAATATGATGTGATCTCAGCCCTGTACAAATCTACCATCATCTAGTAAACCTGGTAAATAAAACTGAACTACTAGAAGTTGGACCTTTCACAGGCTAAAGATGATGATTTCCATCTCCAAACTCCACAACAAAACATTTAAAATCGATGTTATAATGTGTCTATGAAAAAAAAAAAATCTTTTTGTGGCCCCCTGCAATCATCAGCTTGTAGCTACCAGCTGTGGTTCAGACAATTTATGCAGTGCTAATTTAAATCCCAGCTGGCTTGATTTCTAGCTTGATTTAGAAAAGATTTATATTTTCTACTTATTTGATGACAAAACCCAATAAATTTGTGAGCAGCATGATGAGTTTGTAGCCTAGTTTGCCGCCGAGATGATAATAATGTTGACAGATGGAAATATTAGTCTAAAGGTTTTGTCTGTTGCCAATGAGGACAGTGCTTGGGATCTGTGTATTTTCATATGGTATAGTGAAGTATAAATGTACAAATAGCTGTAGTACCGGCGAGAGCGCATCATTTCAAAATCAGTTTGGAGAGAAACAAAGACCGACAAGGTGAGTCAGCCGACATCAGTACAGCTAAATTATTCTCACAAATTTCTGTTTCGATGTAGGACGGTACGTTTGTGCAATTTAAGAGAATGTGAAAGATTTATTTCTGCTGCCATCCTTTTTCTTCCAGAGTAAAGATGCTGTGGAGTCTGTTGTTCATCTCTCTGATTAGTAAGTAGGTCATTTTATGCATGTACACATCTGTCCCTGCCTGACACTGTGATCTATTAAAAGATTGTTTTTTTCCCTATACTTTTGCTATCTTGGTCTATTCTGCACACACAAAAAAACTGTTATGTGTCTGTCCGTCCTGGAAGAGGGATCCCTCCTCTGTTTCTCTTGTTGAGAAGAGACCTCTGTTTGAGGTTTCTTCTTTTGTGTGTATGTGTATGTGTGTGTGTGTTAAGTTGTCTTTATTTGAAATGAGTGTGGAGCTGAGGGTAGATAGAGGATGTTATATGGTTGTATATCCCCTTGTGTAAATTTTGTAATTTCTGACATTGGGCTATTAAAATAAAATTGACTTGACTCAGTTTGCTTGATTGACATGTAGAACACATCCTCATAAATGTAAATCATGGATAAAATAATTTTAAAAAGTCTGTAATACTATTACTTACTGTGATTGCCTTCTCACTCCCTCGTCCAGTTTTCACTCATAGTCCATATGAGCTACTAAGCATTGAAGGATGGTAACATACCAAAAAAAGAAAGAAACAAATTACAAATTGTGCTTACTTCTTTATTACCGTCATAATTTTATATGTCTAAAACCACCTGGATTTTTGTGCACATTCACTAGACAACTCTTCCTGATTGTATAAATAAAGGGAATTCTTATGTAATATTTTCATATTTCGCAGGAAATGCAGACTTAAAAAGAAATATAAGATTTTTTTTCATTAGTTTCATTTCTCTCTTAAATGTAGAAATATATATTATTTATATACTAAATATGTAAGAAACAATATTTTGGAGTTGTTCAATATTTTTCTCTTGTCTTCTACAGATACCTGCCACACACAAATCAGGGTACAAAGCAATTTAACCTCTCAGTCATCAGTCTACAAAAAAGATGATGCCAAGTACGGTTCTAAAAGAGCTTTTGATGGGGATGAAAACTCATGTGCTCAAACTCAAAACCTGAACAACTCTTGGTGGACAGTTGACCTGCAGCCTGGACTTCTGGTCATCAACTGTTAAACCCAAAGGTTCACGTGTGTGGCCTGAGTGCTGCCATAGAGGCAAATAAGAACTGTCGCTGGATCAGCAAGCCTGACGATATGATGTTTAATTTCATTTGTGAGAAAGAGAAATCAATGTTTGGACCGGTGTCAGTGGGGACATTATAGTGTGCAGCAGCTTTCCGAAAAGGAAAAGGAAATAGAATGAGTCTTTGTATTTAACCATTTCCAATAGTGTATTTAATATATGTTACTAAAATGATTGCCTGTGGATTTTTTGAATATTTGGATGAATTTGAATGGAATGTCTACATTTTGTTGTATAATTCTGCTATGAACAGGAATACACACATCATAAACAGTGTGTGATGCGTCTCAAATTATACAGAAATTGAAAGAAGGGATTTGTGTATCATCAGATTGCAGTTCATGTTAGATACATTTTATGTAGACACATAAATCACTTTCATGTGCAACCTTCAATGTAATCTAATTACTGACATATTTTGAGCATTTTATTTTATTTTTATATTTAAGTGATATCAACGTCACGTCTAAATACACGTTGAGATGTATTCAAACTGTTTGTTATCTTTATGTCTTGATGATCGGAACCTTTCTGCCCCGGAACTATAGTGACTGCATTGTGTAGTCGAACGGACTGAGGAACACAGGATGTAAACAATCATACAGCGTGACCCGAGCTACAGCTTGTTGGACACGTTTATACCTATATATTACAGATATTTGTGCCCTGATGGAGATATTAGGAAGCACGTTTGATGACTCCGTGTTTTCAGAGGCCAGAGACCGAGTGTCTGTGTCTTTGTCCTCTTATGATGCCAAACTGTGTGAGCCGGAGGTGAGTCTGTTCAAAACATGACATACATCTGCAGATAAATACATGGTGTGAGCTAGCTAGCTAACCGGTAACATTTGTTTGGTAGGTTGACCTAATTTCTGAATCATTTCCGAGACCTTTTCTGAGAAGAGCAACGTGATTTAGTTTAAAATATAAGCAAATACAACATTGGTAGTAATTAACAACATATATATATCCTTCAATATGTTTTAAATGCAGGCTAGTAGAATATATTCATCTGAAGAATTAATTACAACATAATCAAACAAACAAACAAAATCTATCCAAATACATATTTTGGCTGCTTACATTTTTAGTTAATGATATTTACTTTTGGATATGTAATGTGTAAAGTGCTTCTGGTTTCAGTGAAACATCTGTGCAATATAATGCAACCCAACACAACAGCTCTTCCATCAGTTCTACTTCTATGCATTTAAGTCTTTTGTTTACATTTTCAGTAAGGTGATAATTCTACTTTCTGGTTATTATTCAGGTCGTTGTGTGTGAAACTGATGTACTGGGGTGCATTATATTGAAAAGTGTTTTTAATATTTTATCCACTCTACTAACATACATGAAACCACCCACTATGACCTCAGTAACAAACATAAATGTGACCATTCAGCCAGTCGCAACAAGACTGAAAATGTATAAGCTTCTTGAAAGTGGAACTGATGTTGTTGCATTAGATTGCACAGGTGTTCCTAATAAAAAGGTCTCCACTAGTCAGTGACTCGCTTCATGTTTTAAAATGGTTGTTGTCTCTTTCCACCTCCTGTTTCTCTCTGCAGTGGTTTTGTGGGAGTGCTGCTCTTGATACAGACGACACTTTGGAGAAGCAGAAGGTTTATAAGTTTAGAGGTGACTTGGCTGTGAGACAGGGAAAATACCAGGTAATTAAACAGCAGTTGACTTCAATTAATCATCATGGCGTCATGTTTAAAATGTGCATTAAAGGCTATCGTGAGTCTCCAGTAATGTTTATTCATTATTCATTCATTAAACGCTAATTAAAGCTGTAATCTGCTCTATTTGAACAACCTATTTTCTGCTCTCGTGGTATGTAATGATATGACGCAACAGTTAAATAGAAATAAATGTATCAAAAAGATCTTTTCAGGCGTATAATGTATAATAAATCTTTAATTTTCCATGTGTATGGTGTGTGACATAGATAGCCCTGGATGCATACAGCAGCTGCCTGGAGTGGATCGCTGACAACAACCTGACCATCAGAAGAGATGTGCTGGAGGGAATGGCGCGATGCTGCACCAAACTGGGACAGAGAGACAAGGCGCTAGACTTGGCTGACTTACTGGTAATTCTTTGTTTTTTCCTTCCTACAGGTGGCAGTACCTGGAATAACCTGCTGTCAGCGTGAAGCCCTTTGTATATCAATAGGTGTTCAAAAATCTAAATGAATTTGACTGATTGCTAGACCCATCAGTGTATAATAATAAAATGTCTTTTTTTTGTACTGCATTGTCATTGTAGACACCTTGATTGCACAAAAAGACTGAACCCTGATCTCCCTCAAACCATCTCATGACCAATAAAGACAATAAATACAACACTGCAGATTTAATTTTGTCTGATTTAGGGGATGAATAGATTAATTTATTTATTAATTTATGTATGTGTCTTTCTCTCACCAGAGCAAAGAAGCCTCAAACACCTGTCACCTGATGAGCCTCCTGCTGCTCAAGGTAAACGTCAATCTGTGGAGATGTAATGTTGCATATATTGTAATAACTTAACAAGCAATGCAAAGAGACCTTTACTGATTACATGTAACACGCATTGTTACTTAAGGTGAGCATCTACCAGCATTTTGGAGCCATAGGATCAAAGACGTCGTCTCTGCAGCATCTGTGCAGCCTGTTGCCCTTTAACCCCTGGCACTGGTACAACCTGGGACAAACATGTCTGCAGCTGCTGGACAGTGACAGAGCCACGGGTAGGACGGAGTTCACTTCCTGTCTCATTAAATACCAATATAATATATATGTAGTTCATTTTTTTCAACTGCTTCAGTGACTGCACGCTATTGGTCTTTTTCTGCAAGTTATATTAAAGAACACGTAGATGAGAATGTGGTTGATTTGTCCTCATGACCTGAAATGATCTCCTGTATTTACCTTTGCTAGGACCCTGTTCCCCACAGAGGTGTGAGTCAGCAGCAGAGCAGGAGGATGGAGACACTGCAGAGCAACAGGAGGATGCAACAGAGCTAGATGAGGACAGGATCTGGCTGAAAGCCTGCATGTGCTTCATCAGGACGAGGTACAGCCCCCAAAGGAGACGAGCACTCAGTAGACACAGACATACAGAGAGCGGAAGAAAATAATAAGTGCATTCATGTCTCCTTGTCTTGGATGTCTGCCTCCAGACTCTTGTTAAGAATCCTTCGGCAGCAGCAGTCCTCCTTTGTGCTGCAGCGCAGTGAAAGCGTCCTCCAAATGACAGAAGAGGCGTTACAGAGGCTAAATCCTAAAGAAGCAACCATGCAGGCCCTCACTGAGGTGAGCCATTAGCTGCAGGTTTTGTGTATGAATGCTATGTGAAGGGTTGATTTCCAGTAAGTTTCAGGTTAGCTATGGCGAGAATCGGACAATTTGTTTGTATACAGCAACACACATTCAGTCAGCCTGTTCCTTTGTTTCACCTCCCCAGGTGATGTCAGAGGACCTGATCCCGGAGAAGATGAGGGAGGACTACCAGGACGGGGAGAGTTTGGCCAGCGTGTGTGTGCAGAGCTTCAGAGAGCGCTGGTGGAACAAGATCTTACTGACTGGTGTGTTCGAGACTGATGGATGTCAACATCAGACAGACATAAAGTCCTGATCCTCCAGTGCAATCATTCCTAACCAGACTTCTTATCAGATGGAGGTCCCCTGAAGTGAAATCAGTTATCAAAATCAATTTAGGGGCCCTTGATACAAAAAAAAGTTGAGAACCACTGCTGTAGTGTTATGTGTTGGCAGAAAGAATCACAAAGGAACAGGCAGTGACAAACCAGATCCATCTACAGAGACTGAAGTGCACATTCAATTGATATCATCCTTATAAGGTACGTAATTAGTGACACCCTGTTGCAGAATCAGGGAACATTCAGTAGTTAAACTTCACAGTGTTCCCAAAATGACAGATTTTTTTTATGTGTCCCTTCATGTAAAGCACAGTGAGAACTGCAAAGTGGGTGTAATAGTAGTTAATAACACAGCACCAAACACTGAATGTGTTACTATTTAATAAGTTGGATTGAATCTTGCATTGAAAGAGGCATTTTAAAGTCTTTAATGTTCTTCTAAAATGTAACTTATGCCTTAACATGTTCATATCTTTTAAAATGAGTTTAATAAAACATACACGTTTTGTTTTTACACTTCTGTTGATGAAATATTGTCCACCGTTCTGAAGAGAAATCTAAAAAGCAGACATTTGTTGACATGGGAAAACAGGAAAAGCACAGGTGTAATGAATCATGTTAATAATGGCTGCATATCACTAAAGATGCACTAGTGTCGGGTTCCCATTATTGTGCAAACCAACACACCTTAATGTAACAGTAATGGTTTTACTACCATCTGTGTTTCTCTTGCTATGATAAGTTAGGGTGACTGATGTGAAACAAGCTTCTTTTATACATTTATTTTTCACAGCTCAGAAGCGATTTGCCTTTGTTTTCAACTGCAGCTCGCACTTCCTCTGGTGATGATGAATTTAGATTATACCACCAGGTGTAAAACTTATGTTTGTTGTTGTTTGGTTCAGTCAGTCGTGCTCTTACTCCTTCCTAAAGATGTCGTTCTGCTGCTGTGAAATGTCCTCCAGCCCAGCTGTCCACCCATCTCTTGTCCAATCCTGCTGAATAATCTGTGTTGAGCTACGGGTCTGGGTCTTTCAGTGTGACTCCAGTTCAGTCTCGGAGAAGGCTGTAGGTGCAGCATGGTGGGAAAGTCCACCTTTTGTTTTAAGTTAAGTAGTGGGTAGCTCCACTGTCCTCTTTGTGTGTTTAAACCTGCAGTGATCCTTGAAGGTTGTGTCATTCTGTGTCTGTTTCTTTGCTGAAAGAAAAGTGCTTCAGTGCCAACGTTATGATGATCCACATTAGGATTAATCTTGAAATGGGACTGATAACAGACAGTCCTGGGCTGTGCTTGTGTCAGGGAGGCCAGAGTGTTTGACTCTTGAAGCTTTGCTGCCCTTTCAGCTGCGGTGGTGGTGGTGGTGGTGATGGTGGTGATGGTGGTATAGCCAGTGAGCTGAGGCTGAATGAACGACACGTGGGTCTGACTGAGAGGGTTTGAATGACGCCGGGTCTGGTTTTGATTCTTCTCCAGAGATTCTGTGTTTGTTTTTGTGTCATGCTGAGTGAAGACAGCTCCCCCTGCGTGTTTTGGCTTTTCCACAGATACACTCTGTGGTGTTCCTGCTTGAACCACAGTTTTTGGGCACAGCTGTGTCTGCATATGGATCTGTGAAAGAGGTTTTGTCTGTGTTTGTGTACCTGCAGAATTTATATCACCTTTGCTGCACTCATACTCTGCATTGGGATTAGACAGTCCACTACTTGGGACATCGGCAGCCATTTTCACTTTTGTCTGAGTGTTTTGTGCATCTTCAGACAAAGCCCAGCACATTATTTTGTTCTGGTGTGATATCGACCTACTGATACCAGTGCTATCATTCTTTACTGCATGTGGTGATGTGGTGGAAAGAGGGTGAACGTGAGGTGCAGTGTCGAAGCCGGGAACAGCTGTGGAACTGCAGTAGAGCCTGTGGAATTCCTGATGGAAAGGTTTGACCGCACTGCCCTTTACAAGAACAGCAAGACTCCGATGGACCTGCCAGGACAGCCAGGAGAAACTGAGGAGAGCACACACACACACACACACACACACACACACACACGTGTATAAAAATATACACTTTGTGCATATTAATCAGATGCGCTTAGAAAAACACGATTGCATACAATCAAAACTCCAAATGAAGTATTTCTGTGTACGCAAACAGTATCTCTGTGTGTGTGTGTGTGTGTGTGTGTGTGTGTGTGTGTGTGTGTGTGTGTGTGTGTGTGTGTGTGTGTGTGTGTGTGTGTGTGTGTGTGTGTGTGTGTGTGTGTGTGTGTGTGTGTGTGTGTGTGTGTGTGTGTGTGTGTGTGTGTGTGTGTGTGTGTGTGTGTGTGTGTGTGTGTGTGTGTGTGTGTGTGTACCTGTATGAACCAGTCAGTGCCTCATTCCAGTCAGTGATGATAAAACTCTCAGCTATTTGACCAGTCAGCTTCCTGCCTGTCTTGGCACAGTAAGTCTGTCCACCAACACTGCGAACTGACAACTTCTATAACACACACACACAAACATGTTTTGCTTTTATTCAGTTGCTTGTCTATGTAGCTAAGAGGTTGTGATGGTTTTATTTGTTAACTACGATGAGTTATGATGGACTTGCTATTGATTGTAATGTAAGATCAAATGAGTTGCATTTCAGGACATGGACAAAATGTCTGTTTAAAAAAGTGCTAATTAAACATGGAAAAATGTCTAATACATCACTCATTGTAGTGTCTGTTGCTCTAAATAAAAAAATACATAAATAATAGTGAAATGATCTTACAATATGGTTTATCACAATTCAGTTAAGTGTTGAAAAATAGGTTTTCATTTGTCTTAAAACAACCCTCAGGTACCCATATGTTGTTCTCGCTTCTTATTGGCTGTTAGAAAGAAGTCTGAGTTAGTCAGATGTCATGTGCATATCTTACAGTATTTTTAGCATCAATTTGAATCTTTGTGTTTCCCTGTTGAGCTGTGATTGAAGTATAGTAACAAAAAGAGGAACTTTGGCACTAAACTATAATGTTGAAAGATATCTACTTGATTTGACTACTTTTGGATGGATGGATTCTTATTATCTTAAGATCAACTTTTCAATATATTTTTGGCAGGTTTGTGGATTTTGTCCCCCATCACTTAAGTTGTAAGTCAATTATGAAAGGATCTTCCAGTGGTCAGTATGAACACGAGGAATGACTGACTGGGACAAGAAAAACTTGTTTCAGTGTTTATTTAGGTACCTGACTATTGTTTTATGACAGACACTTACAAATCTGATCGCTGCAGCAGCAAGGACAACTAAACAACACTAATGACATTAACGATGAACAGAAAAGCGGCTAAATGCAGACTTTTTCATTTCATCCAAGCAAATCTCAGGTTTATATTTGAACTTGTTTTAGTTTTTAACTCGGTGACGGACAGACTCACGGGGAAATCTTTCCAGTTGAGTTTAAGCTCTTGCCACATGCTGACAAACAGGTGAAGGTTGAGATGATCCAGCAGCAGATGAACAGACACGTTCTTCCTGCTGGCATCCAGAAGATCACACAGCAGCTCCACATCACTGAAACTGTCAATCACTATGACCAGGGCCTGCACACACACACACACACACACCTGCTTAGTGACATCACTAAAACCATCAATCACCTGCACAGACTGATATCACTCACTCTGTATCTGACCTTTCAGCACACAACATCCGATATTAACATTTTTCATATTCCCTCACATAGACAGCATGTCATTTTTTTTTCATACAATGACACATCTCAACGTACCGTTGTAGCCTTTCTGATGAATTTTCTCACCAGGTCTTTCATGCCGGCTGCCCTGCTGTCAAACTGGAAAAAAACCTCAACGCTGGGTTTGTCCAGGACAGGATCACTCCACTTCACATCTGGAGAGGGTAAAAAAAAGAGAAAAAAAAGTACACCGGGCCAACCCACAAAAGTCAGCAATAGCAAAAACATCCAATACACCATACTATACCAGAATAAGAGTAGTATTATGTTCTTGGAATACCTTTCAGACCATTCAGGTCCAAGCCAGCCACAGTAGTATCACTGTCTGTGGATACTGCAGGGCACTGTGTAGGAGACGGGGAGTCAGCAGCTGAGCTCTCTAACTCTTTATCGTCATCATCCGATGCATCAGGATCAACTGTCGAAAGCCACAACTTAAGTCAAAAATCCATTTTGACATGCTGCAAATAGCAGAAGAAATGGTAAAATTATTTACAAAACAAACATATACCTGTGTTGGCATCCCTCACATTTTCCTTGATGTAATTCTTCTCAACACGTGACAGAAAGTCCACTTCTCCCTCTGCGTTTAACAGCTCCTGGTATCCCTCTAAGCCCCGGTTGAGCAGGCAGTCTGCCGCCAGCCGAGCAATCTCGTTGTGGCTCAGGTCCAACGTGGGTCTGCTGGCTATGAAGTTATAGGAAAAGGAGGAAGGGATGCGGAGGTCTTGAATCCGTTGCCTCAGCTTCCCCAGAGGTTTTGACCTCATGTACGACAGCACAGGGAGAGTACTGGCATCCATGGTAGGTGGAATCAGGGAATGAGTTAAACCACAAAGCAGCCTGAATGGAATAAATACTCTGAGACTGAGCCACAGGTTAAAGCACAGAGAGTACTAAACAGAGTAAAGAGAAAATGGGACTCGCCCAAGCTTACGGCTAAGTGATGACATGATGAGAGGTGACAGGTGAGAACTCTTAACTTCTCTAACTGTTAGAAAATACACAGAATATATGGTCTGTATGTAAAAAGAGGGATAATATGCATTTGAGGGTTAGCAGGTAGGCGGTGTGTGTTGAAAGTTAAGAGCAGAATGTGTAAAAGAGTAAAGTTGTTTAAAGTTATTTAGTGAAAAGCAGCCTCAAGACATCGTTCTACATTCCTCTGCGGTACTAAGTTTTGCTTGTTAATCAGGTTAGCAATGATAGAACAAAATGTCTTTCCAGGACCTAAAATAGGCTGATTCAGAGCAGGTGAGCACAGATAAATGATGGTTGGAGAGGTAGAAATGAATGAGTGACAGGTATGGGGATGGCTTGTCATTTTAGCTCATGTCCAACAACACCTGGCTGCTTGCAGGACCAGAAACAGATGGACACATACAGACACACCCACGCCGAGCATTATCAGTTTTAATAGTGATCACACTTTGACTTCTGGTATTCAGTCGAGTCCAACCTGATCTTGTGTGTCTCTTTCACACATACATATTATTTAAAGCAACTATGAAAAAATGATCAATCCAAAACATGATTCATCTGATCTAACTAATAAATCTTGCAGTGGCTGCCCCTTAGGAACCACATTTACAACTGTGTAAAACACCAACTATTTAATGCATTCTGTATAGATGAAATGACAGCAGGAGCTCATTTCCTGCACACAGACGTGTAAATTAACATGAATGCTTATTTAAAAAAGAGACAGCAGCTTTAAAATCTGGATTTTGAAAAACATTTTATCTAACAGGTTATAAATAAGTCATAAAATACATTACAATAAAAAAATGAAGTACCAGAGCAGGTATTGAATACAAATATTAACATTGTCTGAGTCATTCTCCATATAAATCTCAATGAAAACCATGAATATACGCAACCGAACATTAAAAAGGTTTTCATGAGACTGCAGTTGATGACGTGCAGTTGAGGACACGCATCAGTCCGAGTCATATGTTGTTCTACTTTGCATGTTTGTGGTCACTGAGACACAGAGGACAGCGTGTGGACAGACTGTGAGGAGGCAGAGCTGCCCTCTCTGGCTCTGGCTGCCAGCTTCTGTCTCAGTTCTCGGACTTCCTTCAGCAGTTGTCTCTCGCTGCTGTCCAGCTGGGCCCGGCCACGGTCCAGAGAGACTGACAGGAGACGAAGCGAGAAGGACAAAACAGGAAGGTTACTGATACAAAGAAACGCTCATATTATACATTTAAGAAATTGATTATTTTTCTTCTTAAATGTGAAATAAATGAAGAGAGAGATCTGTTTTTAAACATTATCAGGCATTATCAGTGACTTACAGATGGTGGAGGTGCTCTCTGATGGTGAGCTGCTGTTCAGACACACCATGTTGGTGGCTGTGCTGGATGTGACTGCTGGACCAGCAGCAATGCTTCCAACAGCAGCGCTGGTACTTTGTCTATCTGGACGTCCTCTAGTTGAACACGGTGACCTTATCCTCATCCGTCTCTGGACATCTGACACAAAACAAACACTGTTACAGTCGATTCACATCTAGTTAACAGGCAGATCAGCTCACAGGCCAGAAACAAAGCTGTGTGTGTGTGTGTGTGTGTGTGTGTGTGTGTGTGTACCTGTATTCGAACACCTGGGCCGTGGCTGGTCCTGTAATTGGGTCCTCGTACTCATCACTTCATCCCACTGCAGCACAAAGACACACAGTTCAGACGTGTTTCTTAATGAATAACACAAGCATAAATAGTTTGGTATTCTTATTCTTTATTCTATGTAAATATACTTGAAAAAGCCCATAGATCATGTCATAGTAATTTTACATGTAATAGTGAAGGCAACACACCCTGTAAATTGATCTGTTGGCAAACACACTTTCGTTACTCCCACCTTCTTTCCAGCCACGTCTCTCATGGTGTCAGCCAGTTTCTCCTCCTCTGCCAGGGTTTGCCTGTGAAGCTCTGCCAGTCTTTCCCTTTTCCTCTCCTGCTTGGCATCGACCTGCTGCAGGCGCTCCGCCACCTCTCTCTGCCAGTCCGACTCCAAGCCCAGCTGGCACGCCTCCGCCAGGGACTCCTCAAGGGCCTGTTTGAGCGTGTAGAGAGAAAGTTAACGGATACGAGAGGAGATGATCACAAAATCTGAGTTTGAATGACGGTGTGACTTTGATAGTATCTTGTAAGTATTGAAAACTGCATCTAGACCATGTTGCTAACATATGCCAAAATTATAACAGGAACTGGTTATCTCCACTCTGTGTGTGTATCACTGACCTGCATGTTTGTGTCTGTGCTGTGCTGTAGCTTTGTGTAGCTCGCCTCCTCTCTTTCTGCCTTCCTCATCCTCAGCTCCACCTCTTCTTCAACCTCTCGTCCGATGCGCTCCTGCTCCTTCAACAGGTTCTGAAGGAAACAAGCAAAATGTTCTCTATGTTGATGAATGTCATCAAAGTCATAAAAAGAGGGAACAAAAATTGGAGGCTGCAAGAGAGGAGTAACAGGTGTTTTTCACCTGTTCAAGTCGCCTCCTCTGAGCCTCCAGCTCCATCTGTCTGACTTCCAGATCCTGGACCGCTGCGGTGGTTTCTTGCTCACGGAGATCCATCTGCAGCAGGACGTGAAGGTTATCATCCGGTAAGTACTCAAACATGAAGGTTATTACGCTCGAGAAAACAAAAACAAGAAGCTCAACCTAATAAAGCGATTTTAATAATATTACTATTGAGTAATCACAACTGTGTCCCGAAAACACACAGATGAATGTTTTAAATAAAACAGATAAGACTGAACACAAATCTAGTATCAAATTTCCTCATTCATTACTCCGCATTGAGCCACGTCCCTCCATCGCGGCTCAACAAGGAAACACTGCCTGTACGACAAAGACTAACATTGCATGAAGCAAGAAATGGATTTTATCTCTTGGTGCATTTGCTGCATGTATAGCTACATATATAAATAAAAAAACAAGCTATAATGTACATGTTGTATATGACCAGTGAGGAATGCCATTGTTACCTTTCTACTAATTTCCTGGTCTAGTCTTTGTATCTGCGAGGCTCTCAGGTCCTGCTGGTGCTTCAGGAAACGTCTTCTAGTTGCATCTAGCAGCTGTAACTCCTTCACCTTCAGCTCCCTCTTCATGGCTGCCAACCTGCAGAGGACGGACCAGTGTCGGCAACCATTTTTATTTTTAATCACTTACAACTTAACCCTAGATGTGTGCGTGTGTTGTGCTCCCACTTTTTCCTCTGTTGTGTTAGTTTTTCTTCTTCTTGTGCCAGGATGTTTCTGCGCTGCTCCTCTGCCTTTTGTAGAAGATCCTGCATTCAAATCAAAGTAGTAAAGTGGGGAAGAATGCAAAGATTGTGTTTCACATATCGGTGATCTTTGAAGAAGTGATTTCTACCTGTTGTGTATAATAAGCCTCCTCTTCAGCTTGGCGACGCACAAAATCTGCGCGCAGTGCTGATACCTCCTGCCTGATGAGACAATGCGTGCACACACTTTATTCTGTTGCTCACTTTTACTTCATTGTCTAACATGAATTTTAGCTAAATAAGCGTTTTCTGGCTATCTTATTGTAAGCATCAATTCATTATCTGTAATCTCACCTCTCGCGGATGTACTCCATCTCTTGCAGCCGTATCTTCTCCCTTTCCTGGCTCTGATATTCCACTATGAATTCTGGGTAGTGGTTGAACACAGGGTACTGGCCGTTGGTCAATGGTGTGAAGTCAGAGAGCATAGTCCGAGGATGGATGTCAGCTGGTGTGCTGCTCATCAACCTATAGGCTTCTTTTATCATGGCTCCCATGTCCAAGTTGTTACGATGGTGAAAAAAATACTGAGGAGGAGGAAAACGGGAGAGAATTTTATACAAGTGGGGAGACCAAAATGTTTTCTGGCTGACTTTGTGTAGTTTTAGAGATAAGGAAAGTAGAGGAGAGTTACGTCAAAATCCTGTTTCTGGGCGCAGAGAAGCAGAGGTTCACGGCAGCAGGTGACGTAGGCCACGCAGGCCATGAGCAGGAAGCACGGATGGTTGGAGAAGACGTTGTCAAAGAGTCTGAGCCACTCATCACGAGTTAAAACCTCTGAGAATAAGGTCTCCAGCAGGGGCCACACATAGAGCTGTTGCAGACAGATAGTCATAAAATGTGTAAACTTAAAACGGTCACCTGGATGTGAAGCCATGAGCCTGCAGTAAACCTGTCTGACCACCCCCCCCCTCATCTCCAGGGTGTGTGTAGCTGCTGTTACCTGTGAGGTGATGCCGCAGTCCATCAGGTGCTGCAGCAGCTCCTTGTCATGATGGGCCAGAACATTCTCTGCCATACTCAGGATGTTCAGAGGAGGGTTGGGGAAGTACTCAAACCAATGCTGACACCAGTTCACTGCAACACAACATATCTAAGTCAACAGAACTACTGGTAGAATGTTTATTCAACTGACAATACACTGACATTACCACACTGATTTAAATCAACAAGTACCTATAACAGTGGCCACCACCTCGAAGCAGAGCATCGGATTGTTCTGGAAGAGTTTGACGAAAGGGAAGGCTGCCAGGGGAAGATACTCCACCTCTCCAAAGATGGATGCCCAGTGAGCTAACGCAGACAAAACCCTGTTGAGGGGAAGAGAGCACTAAATTACAGATGTGTTGAAAATGTTGTAGTTAGAACTTGTGAAGTGTGAAAATGCAAAGCAGGTGCATAAGTACCTCTGCAGCCCCCTCTGTAGTTTGTGACTTTTGATGGGGTACTTATCATGCAGTGTGAGGAAGGCTGAATGCAGGCCTTTATCTGTCAGACTGCTGTATGCTGCATGGTTCTCTGGGAGACACAATAAGGACCGCCACACAAACATCCTGCAACACAGACACACATCATGTAAATCTTTAAATGTATGTATTTAAAATGTTTAAATTAACTTTGCATACATTTTTGAGTCATGAGATATATTCCATGAATCCTCCACTTGTCAAAGTAATATTCACCTATATTTAGCAGGATATTCTCCAAATGCTTTGAGCAGAGCCACCAGTCGCTTCTTATTCAGACCAGCGGGGAGCTCATTCTTTTGAAAGAAAGATACAAGCATCTTAACAATGTAAGAAAATGTATACAAACACCAGTGTATGTTTTTGTATGTTGCGCCTACCTCTTTATCCTCAGCTGTAGACCCAGCTGGCGGTCTCAGTATCTTCACCTGAGTCCGGCAGCCTGAACTTTTGGCTGGTCTCTGAACAACCTCTGATTTGACCTTGACCTTCAGGTTTGACGTCTGGTCAGCTTCAGTGTTCGAGACTACTGCCACCTGGGTGGGTGGAGGCTGAGGAGGAGAGTTACACATAAAATATCCATCATATATCACATGCAGACACATACAGAACACGCTTGTGCATCATAGTAGTGACTGTTACCTTGTTTAATTCCTGTGTGAGACTCTGAACACTGTACACGTTGATGCTGCCATTATCCATGATGGCCGCAACATGTCGGCTGTTGGGGCTGACTGACACTGTGGTGATGGCGTCATCGTGGGAACCAATGTGGAAGAGCAGCTTGCAGGTGTGAATGTTGATGAAGCGCATCACGCCATCCTGGCTCAATACACCAAGCGTCTAGAGAGACAAAACAAAAAAACAAAGAAATTAGATTCCATAGCAAGAGAGCAGAGGTCCACTGATCCTGCTGTGTGTGTACCTGGCTGGCTCCTCCGTCAAAGCTGTCAGGCAGGAATTCCAGCTGTCTCACTGTTCGAACCTGCGTAGGCATCTGAATCACCCTGACCAGCTGCTGGCTGTCCAGACACCACAGATGCAGCAGGTTGGAGCGTCCACCAGCAGCAAGGCTCTTTCCATCACTGTGAACGTAAGCCAGTTATATCAGTGTTTTGTTAAAGCCTTGTCAAACATAGTCATGATGAAATACATCAAAGAGCTACAGAGTCACTGGTTGGGATGTAAGAGACCTACCGTGTAACAGCAAAGGCCTTGTAGGAGATTTTGGGTCCCTGGTCAGGGACAGGCAGCTGGTATTTGCAGAACAATGTTTCGCTCTCCCAAGCAAAGATGGAGTCATCACTGAAACAGCTGAGGATGGTGTTACTGAGAGGCAGGAAAAACACCTGCAACACAAGCAACAGAGTGCTGTGACCATGAAGTCAAAATCTGTGCATTCATTAGGTTTAACAAACAAAAATCCTTCAACAAAACAACATTTACACAAACTGTGTGAAACTTCATAGTAAACTGGCAATTACTTAAGCTGCATGTTTGCATCTTTACCCTCTGTATGCCAACAGACTGCCTGATGTTAAGCTTCCTCTTCCTCTGGAAGGTGTCCAGGTCCCAGAGCTGAGCTGTGTCTGATGACGTGGTGATGGCGTAGCGGCCTGAGCTGTGGACAGAGATTGACGAAACTGCTCCCTCGTGGCCACGCATCCAACTGACCAGCTGCTTTGTGTCTAAGCAAATAAAGAGATGGCGAAATAGCAGAAAACAAGTTCATTTACAGTTAATGTCATGGTGAGTGATGGACAGAAGCGAATAACACACTCTTTCTTTGGCTACACATCAAACTGACCAGCTGCTTCCAATACTGACTGTTGTTTGTTGTCACAATGGAGAATATAATGTTAAGAGCATAATTTGAGCTAAACAAGAGAGCATCAGAGAACAAAAGGAAAAACAAAATGCATAAAAATAGCAATTTGTGTCCATCTTACCTTTGTCAAAGCACTTGATGGTGTAGTCGACCAGAGCCACAAGAAACTCTGTCGTCCTGCGAAGGCTGAACGCCAAAGCGGTGCAGGCCTGTCCTGTCTTCTGCACTAGACGAAATCTGTCCCAAGAAAGGGGTAATGAAGAAAAATTTAAATAAGAGAGTAAGACTTTTTATGGTTAAACATTTTCACCTACATGGTGAAGAAAAGAAAAATTGTAAACAAGTTAGAAGTGTGTGGGTACTTCTGTTTTTTGTGCTCAAAATAGAAAACCTTTAAATGACTTCAACTAGCATTAATAGGACATGTAGGCACTGAAATGATTGAAAGTGAACCACAAGATTTGTGCAAATGAAGATAGATGTAGATCGATAAAACAAACATTTGAAACACTAAATTATTCGGGGGCTTCTGAGCTGAAGCATGTAGTCAATCACCTGTTTCTACTGATGTCAAAGACATAGATGTTGCCATGGTGATCACCAGCCAGAAAGGAATCTCCTGTGGTGTCAAAGGCCACATGGAGGAAACGCACCGTCTTTGCCTGCTGAGCAGTGCGGACCACCGTCACCATCACACTGTGGAAGCCAAACAGCACACATTACACACAAGACTGTAGTCACATTAAAAACACACATTAGGTGTCTTAGAGAGGTTAGTTCTGGTCCAACCAGAATAAGTCTCTAAAACAGCTTCTCCAAGTCTCTTACTCAAACATACCCAACAGACTGAATACTGTATTGAATTACTAAAACCCACAACATAATGCTGCCATGATGTGGAAATAGCATAATATATTATTTACTTTTATGAGTTCTGGACACGTGATTCTTAAAGTTAGTTGTTGTTGTTGTTCCTCTCAGTAGTCAGTGGTGTCTATGCCAAAAGGCAAAATCTAAAACAATAATTAATGTGAAATTATGGAGCTGAGTTTATAACATTACATGTCAGTGTTTTCATGTCTCTGCAAGCACGATGGATGTACAAGACGTGACAAGCGCAACAAGTGTGCCTAATCTGAATCTAATTAAAACTGCAAAGCAGTTTGCCACCTGGCAAGGTTACTTTCAGACCAGCAGTACATCACGGAGACATTTTCAACACCTCCCTACAGCAACAAACTAATCAAGCATCATACATGAACTCAAACCTGCCTTTTCCCCGGTGCTGGTTTTCGATGCCAGACTTTACCCTCCTCTTTGTTTCCGATGTCCGTCACCTCCATTTTAACAACGTTTGTGGAAACTCAGATTATAAAATAAAAAAAACGTTATTCACCTAAATTGATTGTTTCTGCGCCTGTTTAGAGCAACCTAGCTAGTTAAAGTGCTATTGTTAGCCGGCTAATCTCTTTGCCGGCGGAGCGAACAGCGCGAAATTTGAAAAAAAAACCAAACGAAACATTTAGTCTATTTAGCTTAATGTAAAACACAGAAACTGTAAAGATTATCGATAAAATATCAGAAACATGTAATGTTCATCAGAAAAGTTCAACAGTCCGCTAAAACATTCATAATATGCGTTCAATATTCTCCAATGTGTTTTCAGGAGTCCGAAAAGAAGCGAGGACGGTTATCTTGACGCCCAAAGTCGACGTTGATGTAAACAGAGGGGTGCACTATGGGAGTTGTAGTTCAAAACGTCAGACATAAACTAACATTAATCTCTTCACTTCACCACAGTCATTTTAAAGTAAAGATGCTTCCGCTATGAAGTCCTCAAGTCAACATGAACGTTAACTGTTGCTGACACGCCTCTTTGTGCTGCTGGCTGCCTCTAGATGGATAAACGGTACATTTGCAAACTTCACAGGAAGTCCTGTACTCATCGAAGATTTGGTGTTGTTACCTAATATATTAGAATACATCCGATTCTGGCATTTTCCTTAAAAGTAAGAGCATGTTATAAACATTATTTATGTCCATGCCATATTATTCTTAGCAGTAAGTGTTTATTATTCATTTATTTATTATAATATTCATTCACTAATGGACTGCAGCCTTCCTGATGTCACAGGCACACATACACAAGCACACATATATTTGTAGATACACATATACTATACGAATATAGATATTTATTCATATATTATAGGTAGGATACATGCATACCACGCTTTACATACACTCATCATACATATGTTTTATACTCGTATTTATTACTGTTGAACTCTGTTCAATGTTTAGCTGGTTTATATACCTGCCGACAGTATGTGTGAAAATGGTTGAGTCATCTGAAGTAGGTACATTTGCTTTAACTTTGAAAAGCTGATCCGGATGCGCCTTCTCTCATCTCAGTAACTTTATTTTAGTAAAACTAGCTCCCCATGCTTAGCCACGTCATGTAAACTTAGCAGTAGAGCGTTTCTGATTTAAGGGCAACGAGAGGTCGCGTTTTGTCGGGGGATATTCATTAATTCCAAAGCGGAACTCATATTTCAGGGTTATATTCAGTCAGAAAGCCTATGGAAAGATGTCAGACTTCGGGGACTGGTTCAAAAGCATCCCGTTCATCACCCGGTCCTGGTTCGCTGCATCGGTTGTTGTTCCCTGTTTAGGGAAGTTTGGGCTCGTTAGTCACTGGACACTCATACTGATGCCAGAGTTGTTCTTTAACAAATTTCATGTGAGTTTTCCTCGGCCTCTGTTCGCTTGTGCATGTTAAAGAAGCTCCTAACGCCGCGGCTGTTGTGTTTTGATTGTGCTTGGCTAGTTAGCAGGTGGCTAAAGCTAGGCTCACTGAGCAGGCCTGAGCTGCCTGACAGCCAATCAGAGAGCGAGACGCAGCTGCGTAAGACTACAAACGCTGCTTCATGGAGTAACGCTGAGATCGTGTGT
This sequence comes from Pampus argenteus, assembly GCA_036937835.1. Classification (NCBI taxonomy): domain Eukaryota; kingdom Metazoa; phylum Chordata; class Actinopteri; order Scombriformes; family Stromateidae; genus Pampus; species Pampus argenteus. Next base: position 9,349,474 of record CM072865.1, on the reverse strand, counting down.
ATATATAAAGTCATTCATTTAACAAAAAAATAGCAGGTTACTGCTCTCTGAGGATCACAGGAAGTGTGTTGTACTAGTATTTTACTTACCTTTTGTGAAGTTCTGTTGCTTTGCAACAAATAATGCATTGACTCTTGCCTTGTGATTTACTGTAGATTATTAATCTGGATTTGTGGTTCCTGTTCACATTTGTCAGTGTGACCTTACATATTCAAATGCTGTACAGTTGAAGACATGTCTATCTGTTGTATAAATGTGTACATTATCAAACCGTATTAATGAATATTCTCTTGATATTCAATTTTTTCCTCATTATTGATGAATTTGTTATTTATTATTATTATTTTTTTTTTTTTTTCCCCCCAAATGAACTGATACATTGTTTAGTCTATGACATGTCAAAAACATGGCGAGGAATGGCCATCTCATGGTGTCACTTTGTGGATTGTTTTGCCCAAATGTTTGAGTGTTTTTTAACGGCTGAAACAATAAGTCGAATGCTACAATTGTTGCACATGAATTTTCTGTTGAGTGACTATTTAATTAATTGACTAAATGTGTTGCTCCCATGTAGCATATCGAGCCAAAACATATGCACAATTACACCTAATTACAGTCAATTTCAGCATTTGTCCTGTGATTAGTTACAGAGCCTTAAATCTGAATCAGAAAGATGATGAAGTAGCTGTATTGCATTGACCTCTTACACCACCACTAATCAGGCTTGACCGTGGCCGGCAGACGTCCTTCTTGAGGTTGCATTGAGTCAAACTAGCAGAAGAAATCCTTGTCTTTCAAACTTTCTGTTGGATTAATCTGTGTGTGTTCTGTTTGTTTCAGCTCTGGAGACCAGTGACGGCTACCTTTTATTTCCCACTTGGGTTTGTGTACCTTGTCAACCTGTATATGCTCTACCACTACTCCACTCGGCTAGAGACGGGTGAGACGACTGGCCTCAGTGGTTTACCCATGTGCACTCATGTGCACCGAATGCTCTTTTTGTCACGCTAACTGTTTCCTTGGCGTTGGTTCGTTTTGTCTTCCAGGGGTGTTTGATGGCAGACCTGCAGACTACATATTCATGCTCCTCTTCAACTGGCTCTGCATTGTTGTATCCTTTTAAACCGGCATCATAAAATGCCAAACCCCTTCAAACCATCTATGGTTTGGGTACATGATAAAGTGTTATCTTTGCTGCCTGCTTTGCCCCTCTGCATTTCTCTTTCAGCTGTCTTTTCTGTACCCCGCTCTCTCGCTCTGCAGCAGCCATGTCAGGGTGACTCTGTGCCAGTGGCCCAGTGTCAGTCTACCCCTGCAGAGCAGAGAAACCTAATCTAGGTCACATGCAGCACCAACAGTACAGCTCAGCCCACATCTCAACACTGTGCTGTTCTGACGGGGAGCTCAGTTCTGATTATCAGCTTGTCTGGGTTTTTTTCAGTCATTTCTTGTTTACAAGACAAATTTAAGCAAAATCGGATTCTGCTTAAAACTCCTTTCAAACAAAGTGTTCAGTATGTTTTTTTTGTGGCATTGTGGTTAGAAAAAATGTGCAAAGCTCAGATGCTTTGCTTAAAGGGAAGAGGCAGAGATGGCAGGTGAAAGTCAGCTCCAGTTGTTGCTGTGATTGAACTGCGCCACACTGTTGTTGTCCTTGACTCTGAAGCTGTAGATAACTGGGTTGCTGATGAACATGCAGGTGAGAATCCTTCTCTCTCTGAATTTATACCACACCACGAAATTAAGACCACTGTATAGTACATAAAGCATATGGCAATTTGCAATCGTCACTTTTGAGATCTGAGAAGTGTTTCAGAAAGCAAGATTACCAGTTAACTCTTTCTTAAAGGATCAGTTTGACATTTAGAGAGATATGGTTATTGGCGTTAAACGAGAAGATTGATACGACTCACAAATGTTGACTCACCAGTTGCCAGGTAACCAGTGGAGACCCCAGGAACTGGTCTCAGCAAACAAACAATATTCCTGGTGTTTGTTGGTGATCTTTAGAGGTCTTGTTAGTTTTGGACAGACTCAGGCGAGCTGGTGCTTTAGCCCAGTCTTTGTGCTACGTTAGAGTGGTATCTATCTTACTTAGAATAAGTGCGTTTCCAAAAATGTCAAACTATTCCTCCAAGTGAGACTTACTTATGTCCTTACGTTTACACACTGTGGGTAGTTGGAATACAAGAATATTATAACAAGTCTTTTTTTTAAACTTGAATTAAATTCATCCCCTCACATTTGCTTTCATAGTTCTCTTATGAAAATGCATCAAATTGGTTCATTGTATTAGGCTCATTTGCAAAAAATCAAGATGGGTCCTTTTTGTGACCAAAAATCTAAATGAATGAACCTCAAGCTTTGAAATATGATTGGAGATTCATGTGGTTGTTGTTTATGTTGTTTTCAGCTGCTGATGATCTCGTTGATCGCGTCAATAGTGTACGTCTGGGCTCAATTCAACAAAGACATGATTGTAACCTTCTGGTTCGGAACAAGATTCAAGGTAACGCAACACTCATTACATTACAAATGGTTTATTTACATAGTATACAACGTTGGGTATCTATCTATATCTATCTAACATGTCACAGTGATACCAGAACACACAAAATATGTTTTTTATGGCATGGACTGTTCTTGTTCAGTAGTTTGTTCAATTAGTGCAAAGAAAAATGTTGGCTAAATAATTATAGTTGTTTTTTTATATTTATGGGTAGCTGGATGTGAAGCCTTCTTGTTACTCAACATGAATACAATCCTAATATCCATATTATCAATATCGATATATAAAAAAACAATTTCCATTGGGCGGCAGTAGCTCAGTCCATAGGGATGCATGTCTATGCCGTTGTACTGCACGTCTGTGCCGTTGTACCCGACGTCTGTGCCGTTTTACTGCACGTCTATGCCGTTGTACTGCACGTCTATGCCGTTGTACTGCACGTCTATGCCGTTGTACTGCACGTCTATGCCGTTGTACTGCACGTCTATGCCGTTGTACTGCACGTCTATGCCGTTGTACTGTACGTCTATGCCGTTGTACTGCATGTGTGTGTGTGTCTGGGTTAAATGCATGTAAAATAAAAAAGTGAAAAAATAATTTCCCCATTGAGGGATGAATAAAAGTAATTCTTAATCTTAATCTTAATATTGATGGTAGTCACATTCTCTGTCATAGGCACAATATCTACCTTGGGTCATGATGGGCTTCAATTTCATCGTCAGAGGCTCGTAAGTAACCCCTCACTCTCATGTCTCATTTGATGACAGCAAATGTATTTGGTGCAGCTGTTAATTCAGTTTGTGGAGTCACCATCTATTGATCTTACTTTATTGATATCTTAAACACACTGCACCATAAATGTAAATTTGAAGTAGCGAATGACCCGATAAGCAGCCATACATGTTTGGATTGAATTGAATTAATCTCAGGCTTCTCTGTGCTGCTGTTGTGCAGTTTAGTGGATGAACTGGTCGGGAACCTGGTGGGTCACCTCTACTTCTTTCTCATGTTCAAATACCCGGTGGACCTGGGAGGACGCTCGTTCCTCACCACACCAGAGTTCTTGTAAGTCTTTGTGTACTGTGTATATGCAATAATTTACGCTTGCCTTGAAATGACGCCTTCCATGGTTTGATTTCTATAATGAAAAGGAGAAAAAAATGGCCTTTATTCCTATTAGTTGTATCATTTTACTCACAAGCTACATGAGATTTGGCAATGTTGAGGATTTCAAGACTGTGTAACTACGGTTTAATTCCTTTTTCACAAATGAAATTAATCAGCAATACAACACACCCCTTTACATATCAGTGCACTCGGGTTTTGCTGCTACAGCTTCACTTACACATGATAGAGGTTGCTAATGTTAGCTTATGATTGCTAACTTAAGATAAACTAATTTAAGATGTTACGGAAGTTTGCTAAATTTTTGACTCTTGAACTACTGGAACTACTATCTGGTTCACCTTTACAAAGAAATGGGCAGTAATTTGCATTCACTTTTGGTTTCACTTCCAAAGTGGTGTAGATATTCAAATAAACGTGTGTGTGTGTGTGTGTGCACTGGGGCATTCTTAGGGATTTTGAATGCTCCAATGTTTTTAACGCGCATCATTATAACACCTTATTATAACCCTCCCTCATCCTTTTGCACATCTCTCTCCAGGTATCGGTTCTTTCCTAACCGGAGGGGAGGTGTGTCAGGCTTTGGAGCTCCTCCCAGCAGACCAGTTCCCCAGGAGCAAGCAGCCAGAGGAGGCGGACGCCACAACTGGGGCCAAGGCTTCCGCCTGGGGGGTGAATGAGAGGACACAATAGGATACAGTACAAACAGCTGTGCAGTTGATGTTTCAGGTTAAAATGCTTGCTTCTTTGCGTTCTTCCCCGTTTGAGGGAAATGAAAACCCTGACTCTAATTTGATTAACTTGTCACATTCATGTTTATTTTTAAAGGATACAACAAAAGACGTTTTAAGGAAGCATGCATTTTAAACCACTAAAGCACAGCAGGACTCAAATTCACCAAGTAATGCCAGCTATACTATTAGTACTACTGTCAATGTGAAGCAGATAGAAAAAAATATGAATAAACTGATTTTTTTTATGTGATGATTTTCAGGCTTTCCCCCTTTTCTTTCTGCTCTCTTCTCCCTCGCTACTCCTCTTTTTTTCCCCCCGCACCCTGCCATTGCACTGTCAAGACAAGAGCTGCTGCAGCTGCACACCAGCATGCTGTTGGTTTCGGTTCTTGTGTTCCTTTATCCCCTTTCTGTCTCTTGAGGCCATATCAGATTACTTTATAATTACCAACGTAGTGGGAGTGAGCTCTCAGAGATCCCCCAGCAGAACATGGGTAACGCTTTTCAGAGAGAGACAGCTGTTTCCAGCTCTGAATTGACATGGGTGTAAAATGTTTTTTTAAGCTCCTGTGGCACAGACCTCGTCTTTCTGTCATGTGATCTGATCTTCACCAAAGTGAGGTGAAGATGGGATTTCTTTTTGTAAATATAACAAATGTTTATTGAAAGGATGAGCGAGTTGAAGTGTTTAATTGTCTCTCCATGTCTGTCCTCTGTTGGTTATTGAATTCATTTTTTTTTTTTTCAAGCCAATTCACAAGCAAGTATTTATGCTTTAAAAAAGTGAAATGAATGCTTTATTAGAAGCTTGCTATATGTTGTTATACAGACAGCTTGAGTTTCTATTTAACCTGCAGATAGCAGCATACTAAAAAAAAGTGTGCAATTTGTGTTGCACCATGTTTCCTGTTGTCAAAATCTAATCCTATATAACTTTTATTTAAATAGTGCCAAATCACATTAAGTTATATCATGACACTTCATATAGAGCATATCTGGACTGTAAATGTGAGGTTGTATGAAAACAATCCAGTGTACAGTCTAGAAGTGATGGTTCTCTCTGGTTGTATCCTGAACTGTTTTGCTTATTTTGTACAGGACTCATTTTATACTTGAGTAAATAAGAAATCATAACAAGTCTTCCTCTTCAAATCCGGGTTTATGTTTCTAATTTTGACATTTATACTGGAAGAACAAGATATGACAACACTTGGTTGACAGTTGGTTGTGTATTTATTGAGTTACAGCAGACCTAAAGTAGAAAATGAAAATGCAAGCGGTATTCCATATGAGCCAACCGAATGTACAGTAATCCCAGATAACCTGTCTGAACATAAAACTAAAGCAGCAGCAACAGACATTCAGCCAGCAAACAGCCAGAAACCTGCTCTTCAAACCAGGCCGATTCAAAATGACAGTTGAATTTCAAACTTTTAACATCGCCATGAGTTGCAGCGTGACCAACAAAAAACACAGATATCCCTTAAATCTTGAAAATTTGTTTAAAAATATGAAATTGTGGAACCCATGCAAGCAGACGGTGACATTTACCAAAGATCAGCACAGATTTGATCATTTATCTGAGACCTAAAAAAATCATAAACCGCCATTTCAGTTATTCTGAACTGACTGTACAGAATTAAAATCAGTGATGGGTTCATTTGTATTGTATAAAAAAAAAAGGAGGACGAGAGGTGTGTTCACAGGTCATAGTTGAGCAAAATGGATATCTGAATCAAATGAAGGAGCTTCGGTTATTAACATTCGTGAAATATTTGCACCACAACGTTCTTGGCAAGTAGAGTCAAGAATATTTCAAGTTTTTAAAACAGAGAAGTTGAAACCATTATCGGCTTGTACTCGACCCAGTTCTGAGGCAGGCGAGACATATCGGATGAAGAAAGCTGAGAAAAGGCAGCACGGTGCAATCGAACAGACACTCTTCTCTATATGATTAATAATTTCTATATCAGAAAAAAAAAGAACATTCTGTACTGTTTGAGCCTCTTTAACATGCGCCCAGTACTCATGCAAGAACACACCAGCTGATTAGAAAAGATACTAGGAGTTAGGACATACAGTGCATTAATTCATTCATCTGTCCTAATGCAGTTTGTCTTGGTCTGCTCATGTGGCTGCTTGTGTTCATTCTCTAGCCGTGACCTCTCGGCACATTCATCCCTCTTAACTGCACCTCTACAACTTTTGAGTGATTTCCGTTCCTTCATATTTTAATGAGGGTGAGTCAAAGTGACGCTGCAAAAAATATATATTTAACGGTTTCCTATCAGTTTGAACACCTAAGCTGGAGATGAAGTGGCCTAGCATGAGAACATCTATTACTACAACACAGATATATGCAAGTGCCATCAAATACTACTCACAATGAGTAGTGACAAATTATGATTTTCAAAAAAATAGGACTGATTTTCAGCAAATAACAGACTATTATACATTTTGATCTTAAAACAACAACAAAAACATTCTAGGTTTCGGGGCGCCAGTCAGATTCTTTTTTTTAATTTTTTTTAAAAATGTAACAAAACCTGCCCTCCCAGTAAAACTGTACAAACTTTTTTTTTCTTGCAATACAGAAAAAATATTTACATGGATGCTTCTTAAAAAAAAAAGTGTAGTAGTAGTAAGAACAATGCATCAAGTCCAGCTTTGGCACTCCTCTTAATGTCAGCGTCAGCACTACACATTAGTGCTTTAAACAGTGGAAGTCCAAAGTCTCTGGCGCTTTGTGATGACATCACAGGCAGACAGTTACGTCACTGGCTCCACACTTCATCTTGAGTTACATGATGATTGGTGACTCAGCAGTCAGTGATTCACTTCATCTGGAACAAAAAGAAAAACTGCTGAACAATGGAGCAGAATCAGAAGTAGCTTTTGGCCACAGCTTTTTTCTAATGTTTGAGGCGCTACAGAAATTTATGCACACTTTTTTTCCCTTCTCCACTCTGATGTGGTACAAATAGGACATGTTAAAGAGGCACTTTTGTTCACCTCACAACTCCACCAGTTTCTCCTTTTCCACAGTCTCTAACTGGTTTGCTGCTTATTGTTTGGTGCAGGATAGAGAGCACACCTATTGGTTGTTAACAATGTTCACATCTTTGAACTTGCATGAACCAAGCGTGTTTGGTTTTATTTTATTGGAACATTAAGAGGCATAAAACATAAACATAAAAAGGCTGAGATGACAGGAGGCTGTCATCCCATAAGAGATGGATTTCAGTTAAAAACCAATATAACTGTTTTGTTTTCAGAAGATCCCAATATTATAAAAGTTGGCTCTGGTTGTAAATGCTGATCAAGTGTATTTGAAAGTGAATCAAACATTTATCACAAGAGGAGGGGGAGGAGGTGGAGGAGTGGGAGGCATCTGTCTACATCTTCAATGCTAATGATGGTGTGGTCCAAATATCATCCTGCCATCCCAGCATGCTATCGTTCTGAAGGACCAATCAGAGCTAATTACACACTAATAACTTCCTGGGTGGATGGAGGCTGCAGCTGTGGCATCTTAAAGGAACAGTTCACCATTTATGCATCTATCTGTTTAAGCCAAGTCCCACAGTGAACACTCATCATTATATTCTTTATAACCAGTCATTTCTGTTTGGGGTCACAGTTGACTGGAGCTTCTCCCAGCATGCATTGAGCCTGCACAGCAGCAGCTACGTCTAACTTGTCTTCTTGATTTCACCCTTTTGTGATTTGGTACAGATGTGATGAAACCTTTGTTGGCCTTTAAAGCTGCACACATCAATACTTTTACATTAATGACTAATGAATTATGAAAGTTGACCTTTATAGTTATGAACCCACAGACAACCCACAACTTTATGGTTTTGAAACACTGGTGTTTCCAGCTGCAGCAGGCAGCTGTTTTCCTCTGTATGCTACCTGCTCGTCACCAAACTGCAGGCAGATGTTAGTTAGTGGTTAGATCAATACATAGTTAAGTGTATATAAAAATAAAATATGTTTCTCAGTACATATGAATGCTAATGCTGAGAGATGTGTTAACAAGCTATACTTTGCTAACATGCGAACCATGTAAACTTTACAAGGCCGTAATATATCCACTGTATGTTTTTCCTGCAATGAATTTCAGTCAAAAAGTCAGTTAAAATTAACAGCATATTTCCCTAATCTCACGTACCATCAACCAGTGACCCTCCCAGGCTGCTCCAAGGTCAGAACGTCAGTTTCTGTTGCCAGCCTCTGTCTTTCTAATCCTCCTTCACTCTCCTCCCCTACTGCCATGGTCACCTTTACCCACCTGCCAAAGAAACAGACACAAAGTTTAAACTTAAACACATTCCTTCTAGGAACTGAAAACATTTTTGAAGGTTTATCACACCATAAAATAAATATAAGACAAAAGATCAGTTCATCTCCCTTTTTCCACCTACCTCCCTTTGTCAGCAGCGGTGGTACTGGTCTGGTCCGGTCTGGCACAGCTTAGGTCCGTCACACTGTGAGCTAATCTGTCAGTCAACCAATGGACTTTGTCCTGGTCGGACAGCTTGGAGTGCTCTGTAGCAGCTGCTGTGTTCTCAGCAGCCTCTTCTACTACACCAAAGTTCGCACACAAACAGAGAAAGCACAAAGTCAAACAAGGATAGATGTATAAAACACATAATATGAAACTAAATATATCATGTACAGTACAGTATATAATGTTCTCTTCTAAAACCTACCGTTTACATCTTTGATTTCCGAGGAAACACTCAGACCTTTCTCAGAACTGTTCCCGTTCTGCTCCTGGCCTGCTTTTTGTTGCTCAACAAGGTCTTGGTCTTGGAAACTTTCCATCCAGTCCAGGGTCTCACCGTTCTTGAGTGCTGAGCGGTGGTCCTTGAACCAGCGGACAATGTCGGTACGTCCCAGGCTTGTTTGGACCTCCAGCTGGCTGTACTCCTCAGGAGACGGCCACTGGGTCCGACAGAACATCTGTGAAGACAGATCATGGGACCAGATGTGAAATGTGTATCATAGAAAGAATTTTTAATTATCTGATATATAATTAAAACACTCAGAGCTCTCAATGCAAACATCAATAATCTCATTCAAATAAATAGGAAGGTGCGTATGTCCAAATTTTGATAAAAATTATACATTGTGCTCAATTTAAAGGCTTTCAAATCCGGTGGGATAATTTTCTAGATACAATCCTGCTTCAACTACTTGTTTTAGTTTGCCAGATCATCTTAACATTACTAACTAACATGTAATATTCAGGTATCAGCCAATTTCATCATATGATGTCAATCACACTGCTTTTCCTCAAGCACAATACCTTCTCATAACGAGTCACTTAATTTCACGCATCATCTCACTACAGATTATATTATAAAAGCACCATCTCATCAACTAATCTCCTTAAAGTTGCAACTCATTAATCTCGTGATACCATTACCAGCCTGTCTGCAATTAAAAGAGTACTTTTTTCACTTCCACCTTAATGTAATCTGCCGTGATGTTGACCTAGTCTCACCTCTCTGAGCAGGGTGAGGGAGCTGGTTGTGATGGGAGCCGGGCTGGTGGAGGCGGACAGGACAGGGGGATGGGGAGAAGAGGAGGAGGACGAGGTGAGGATGGGAGGAGATGCAGAGGAGGACAGGGTTGGTGGATGAGGGGAGGAGGCTGCAAGCAGAGGTGGGGAGGAGGAAGAAGAGAGGACAGGCGGGTGAGGGGAGGAGCGGAAGGGTTTCCCGTCTTGCTCGCGATGAGAAGCCCCGTTGAGCAACGCTCCGGTTCGGTTTCCTCTGTCCTCGGTGTTCTTGGAGGCCATGGTTAGTAAAGCCTTCTCCATGTTGTCCCTTAGTGCCCTGCGCTCTGAAAACCAGCAGTCCACCTCAGTCTTGGACAGCCTGGTCTCCTGGGCCAGCTGGTCTGTATTGGAACAGAGTTCAGTGGATCAGATGAGCAGTGTTACCTATAAGTGGATGTTTTTTGGAAGTCTGGGAATTCAGTCTCCCTCTAAGGGACCTAAAATGGGCTCATTAAAAACATGTCTGCTATTCCTGTCATGCACCAGAGACAGGAATGCAGCTCCTTTTGGGTGAAAGAAAATTAAGTCACATGCTGTGAGCTGGTATAAATAGAGGAAAACACAACTGGATTTAACATCTAAGTTACAAAGTGAGCATTTAAGCATTTAAGCGGGCATATAATGCCTTCACATAAAGTATGAATTTAGGAGTAGAAAAGGGTCCATCAGGAAATTGGTAAATAAAAAAGTGTTTGAATATGCAGAAAAGAATTCTACACAAAAAAAATCCTGAAAGGGATATTGTTTTAAAAGCAGTTTCTTATAGTGTAGTTTCATATGTTTAAGTGATCGTGACTAATGTGTTATTACTCCCCTCCAGCACAAATAAAAACCACAGAACGTGTACATCGAAACATTTTAAAGCTTAAATGTTTATCTTTATTTTAATCCTAAACTGTCCCAGTCGTAGTCATCATTTTTCTTTTATTGACCCCTCTCCGACCTTTTCCCGCTACTCAGTGTTGTCTACTACAATCCAAGCTGACAAAGACATCTCGAGTACCTAGCTCAGTCTCATTTGGAGAGCTGCTTCTTTGGAAACTCTCCTCCAGTGCCTTCAGCTGCTCCGATGACTTCCCCTTCACCCTCTCGAGCAGGGGAAACTGGTTGGGGACCGCCTTCTTTATGGAGACGTCTTTAGGTGCTGGTGTCACCTCTGCTTTCACCAGCACGGGTGGTGGAGGAACACCTTCAAGGAGGTACAGAGGCAGACTTTAAGGGGAAAGATATGCTTTTCCAAGACAATGCATGTGTGTGTGAGACATTACTAAAATGACACAGCAGCACAAACACAGATCTTTAAAATCATTATTAACTGATTACTGACTACAATTAAGCACAATTTGCTATCTCAATTTGATGTTTCTTGTTTTAGCAGAGGTTTAAATGAGCTTGATTGTGTGGCACTGATCATACCAAATACCTTTGAGATTAAGGAGCCTCTGTTCACTGAACCACTTCTTTATCTCTCCTCTGGACAGCCCGGTGGTCTCTATCAGCCTGTATATCTATCACATGACAAGATGCAACACAAAATAAAACAATAACCACAGGTGTTCATCAGTGACAGTCTTGCGTTTCAAAAAAAGGCAGCACCAGTAAATTAAAACATAAAATCATATTGCATAAAACCCTTCTATGTTGGCGAGGCACAAAAAATATCATTTCACTCACTTATTCTTACCTCATCTTCCTCGGGGAAAGGACACTGTGTGTAGCTGGATCTCAGTACAGACAGCTGCTCAGCTGTTTTATTGGGGTCAACTGTGAAACTCAGCACTTTGGGTGACACCAACTTGGATGTGGGCATGGGCGCAGAGATGGTTTGAATGATGGAAGGCCGTTTACTCTCTGTGGTGATCATAGGAGACGCCAGAGGTCTTTTGAGCGACTGCGCCACCTGTGGTAAACAGAAATTTCAATCTCTGAAGATCGTGCCTTAAGTAACATTTACTGCAGGTGAACAGTGTTTAGACTCTTTAGATTATGTGTGTTTAGATGTAGATTTAAACTAATCTTGCCCCACAGTTGAATAAATGCCTAAATTGTTGTTTTCTGTTCTGTCGTCTACAAGAATCAGGGTTTTGTACCTGGTTAGCCACGGTGAGTGCCAGTGGCGCACATGTGACAGTGGAGCCGTTCGCTACAGGAGTCAACACCAGGCTGGTCTGTCCCAGGAGCTGACAGGGGAGGGACTGGAGGACAGAGGCTGCAGACTGCATGTGTTTGGAGGCTGTATTAGGGGCAGATGGGTTGATGGATGACTGTGAGTTGAGGTGAGGAGCAACAACAGTGAAGGTCTGAGGCACAGAGGAGATTGTACCGTTGAACATTTTCTTCCTGGCTTCCTCCACCTGTTATGGGAGAAAGGTTTTTGTTTTACTTGTTTGGATAAAACAATACAATGATGCTTGTGATTATTTTACAATGTTGCTTCTTGACATTTTGACAATTTTTACATTTTACACTTGATAATTATGAACATAATAATGTTCACAAATGGAACAGATAGTATAATTTTTAATTAACTTTCTTATTGAATTTATCACTAAAAAATGTACTTCACACTGTAATCTGATATTCATTTCATTTTAATGTTGCAGTGTTTGGAGCGAGTTTATGAAGAGGATTTCAAATATAAAAAGGTGCTAGACACACAGTTTCACACAATTCTTACTTGTTGGTAAACCAGCTGAAGCCCTGTCTGATCTAATGAATGACTGGAAAGACACTTAAGGGAACAGTAATGAAAATAAAGTGCTAAAATATTAATACTAGTTCTTACCTCCTCAGGTGACCAGCTAATGCCCTGTTTGAGCCTCTGTGTGGTAAACCAGACTTTGATTTGCTCCTCTGGATGTTTTGAGACAGCAGTGAGCCAGGAGAGCTCAGCTTGCGTTGGGTAGGGGAACTTGTTGAAGGAAGAGATGAGTGTCAGGTTGTCGTCCAGCGAAGGATTGTATTTGGTTGTGTTGAGGGGCACTGCAATCTTCGGCACCTGGAATAATAAAGTCAGCAATGGCAACTGAATAGTGTCCCAAAGAAGAATAATGACACCTTATTATTTTGTTCACAAGAATGCATAATGGCTAGCAAAAAGAAAAAAAAAAAATAGTGATTCCCTTTTTAAACAGGTTTGTAATTTCCCAGGATGTTTCTTAAAAATAATTAATTAGGTTCCAATTATGCCTTACTGCTAATTTTAAAAATGCTAAATTTTCCACTTTTAAATGCTTTCCATGACTTTGCATGAAGTGACATTTTGTAACATTATTTTAATACCAATGTTTCTGTCTGTTAAATATGTACCTACATCTAGGAGAGAGCTAGCTTAGCTTATCTTAGCATAACGATAAGGAGTAGGGGGAAACGGATGTTCAAAGGTAACAAATTTACGACTACGACACATCTAAGGCTTACTAATAACCTATGTCTACTAATATTATATGTCTTGTGGAAATTGTGCTGGTAGTTAGCTTAGCCTTTATGCTAAGCTAAGCTAACCGTCTGCTAGCTCCAGCCTCATATTTGGAGAGTGGTATTGATCTACTCTTGGCAAGTACACAAACAAGCACATTTCACAAAATGATTCCTTTATCTACATAAGAATAGTAGCTAGAAGAAGAATTCCTCCTCCGTGTCCCACCTGGGTGTAGTTTAGAGGCCGCTGTAGGGAAGGCATGATGTGAGAAAGGCTGTCTGCTTTGAGGAGAGTGGACTCCGGGATGATGACCGTCCCGTTCACATTGACCGCTGTGATTGGCTTTTTGGTGAGATCAGAGGTCAGTTTACCCAAATGAGACTCTGTCCGTTTATTATCCAATGACATTATTTTTGGTTTACCAATCTTGACTGTGGTGGGTTTGCTGAGTGGCAGGGTGGCAGCGAGTTCCTCTCCTTTCCCAGAAATGGCGCTGGAAGTGTTATAAATGACTGCGTTGTTACTGCATCCCTCTATCGTCTGTTCCAAGATTGTCTGATTGTTCATTTTGATGCGTTTGAATTTAAAGTTGCTCTCGCCCGGGTGACACCTCTCGTTGTGTTCTGTCAGGGTGTCAAACTTCTTTGTGTTGAAGTTACACACAGCACACAGGTACAGGGGGTTGAGGATGACGTTAGGGTGGTTGGCGTCTACATGTTCTTTGAAAGTATTAAGGTTCTGTGTGGAGAAGGGGCAGTATTTGCACTCGTAACCCCCCTGCTGTCTCCGCTGAGGCTTGGAAATGTCTGGTGGCTCAGTCACTGGGTTGTCTGGAGCTGCTGGGGGGTCAGAGGCCTTCCCTTTCAGGTCCAGGTCCACAGATGTTTCCGCCTCTGTTGGGAGAACTGTCTCCATGGCTCCGTCCTCAGTATGGTTCTCTGTTGTTGTCTGTCAGAAGAAGACAGTTTTCAGATTAAAAAAGGACATGATTAGAAATGTCATTTTCAAATCTGCATCATCATCATCCATACATTGATATCTGAGCTGTATCATTCCCATAGATTCAATAATTAAATTCATCTGAGACTCCATGGAAAACTGAAATCAATTATAACAAAAATTATAACAATTAATTTATCCAAGACAAGAACATGTATTCATGAATTCTGCAATTTATAACAAGTAAAATATATATTTGTAAAATTAAACAAGCCATAAAAGAATATAAATACTAGAATCTAAGTATTCCATCTCTTTCATTTAACTCCATCGTCCCAGACATATTGAAAGTGTACCTCCATGTTGTGTGGTTCCTCGGACTCATCATCCAGCTCCACCATGGTCTGGTCCGCTCGGATCATACAGGGAGTGGAAGCCTTCCGCCGACTGGACATGATGATGGTGGATAATGGGTTTGTCCTGGTGGACAGCTGCCCTCACTTGGTGCTTGGCCAGGGATGTTGTGAAGCAGACTATAGCTGAGGATCCCTGGATACACGGACCACTGTCAGAGTGGTGGGTGGAAGGACAATCTAAGGTGCCAAAGAATAGCCAGGGGGACTTTGTACTGGGACACGAGCTTGGACTATCTCGTATAACAGGAGAGGTAGCAAGCGCAGGGCAGTTCCTGGGATAGGGCTGAGCAGCCAAGAAGTCAGAGGAAAAGTCCTCCCCCGTGGGCAGGATTAGTGGTTGGAGAGAGAACAGGGCAATGCGAGGTGAAGGTCTGGTAGAGGTGGGACTATCGTAGTATAATGCAGGCTGGGCTCGCTGACAGCGTCAGCTCCAGTGCTGGCCGACCTCCTGGAAATGCATGACAGGACGCTACCTAGATGGGAGAAAGGGGGAGTAAAATGATTTTCAGAAAATAATGTTTATTTTCATTTTGTTTTTGTCGTTTTCTCTACTTCTCCCATTTTAGACTGAAAAAGGATTTAACCAGTAAGAGGCCACAGTTCTCACATGGATCAACATGGTCAATCAACACAAATCGAAGGAATACAGATGGGCTCTATTTTCTATGATAAATGCAATTATTGTACAAAAATCCACGTAAAAACTATGATCCTATATGAAACTATGATGTTGCAATGATGAAAAAAGGCCAAAGAAGACTGTTTGACCGTCTTCTTTGACTTAGTGCAGCGTAGCCGACAGTCTACATGTGGCCAACTGACTCACAACATGGCTGGTGTAAAGAAAATGCAGCATAGAGACAATAATGTTTTGTAGCAATCTTTCAAATAACTAAAAACTGGAGTGAAATCACTGCACACTGGAGAACTGAAAAAGCTTGATGAGTTTTTCTGTTTCGTGCTGATGGAAGGAAGGAGCAGAAAGCTTTTAACACTGTGGTGAGTCTAAAAAAAAAGGTCATTCCCCCATCTCTCTCTCTCTCTCTCCTTTTCTTTCTCCTCTCATTTCCTGTCAACTGTATAATGAAGGCATAAAATTACCCAAAAAACACATTTTTTAAAAGTATGGTCAAACTTCAAGCTGGTGTAAAATTGGTGGTATGCCCCTTTAAGTTTATATTTGCTGTGGAAATTAATCTTTACTATTTATTAATCAGACAGTGATCTGTGTGTAAATGGCTGAATTTACTACTGCAGCATTTATATAAGTTTAATACACTCATAACAAATAATGAGTGTTTCTGGAAGACACAGTTACACAAATAAAACAACTTTCTCTTAAACTATTTGCACTTTGCCCACTTCCAACACACAACTGATATAATTACAGTATATTTACTTGGCTTTGAGGTGACTGCTGCATTTACAGCTTCAACCTGCCTGACTGAGAATAAACCTGCATACAGCTTTGTGGACCAGCTAATTTATTTTAGCAGACATGTTAGGAGTCTATATAGAGTAACTTTAACCATCAGCTTGATAAGTGTGATATGATGACACGGCTCGTATGCAAAATACATGCTGGTGATAAGTCTGCAGCTGTCAAAGAGACAAGTTGTTCTGAGAAATGTTGACTAATCATAAATCAGATGCAGACACTGCAAAGCATGAACAGAGTGAGAAACCACACACAAAGCTTCATTCGGGGTTCGGTGAGATGACACTGTCATCGAGAAAAAGCTGCTAGAGAAAGTGAGGGAATGTAAGCAAGAAACTTATACAGGGTAATATTTTAATGAGAGGATAGAGGGGAGAGAGAGAGAGAGAGAGAGAGAGAGAGAGAGAGAGACAGAGAAGCTTATCTAACTGAAACTGAAAAAAAGTTGATTGATATTCTGAAGGCTTCACACTGAAGCTTCATACTCATATTCACGCGTTAAAAAAAAAGAAAAGAAAAAAGAGTCGATGTGGCGATGGTGTTCTTCTATCAAGGCATGATGAGGCTCCATAAAACCAAGTCAGCAAAGAAGGCGAAGGAAAGTCTAAATTATAACATTGCTCAAATGTTATGCTTATGAGTAAATATTGACATAAGAAATTGGTTTAACCCAACTGAACAAAGATGCTATTCAACAGTCTGATCAAGCTTGTATTTTAAACTAAGGAATATTGCAAAAAGGGTGGGGCAGCAGTTAGTATGTGAGACGTTAAGGCTTGAGCTCAGCAGGTTATGACTGAACTGTACGATCACATTAAGGTGTCACATATGTGGACCTGTCCAGCAGATATGCATGAATCAAATTAAGGCTTGAAGGCTGTCATTCATTAGTCCTCTT
The DNA here is from genome assembly GCA_036937835.1 of Pampus argenteus. Lineage (NCBI taxonomy): Eukaryota > Metazoa > Chordata > Actinopteri > Scombriformes > Stromateidae > Pampus > Pampus argenteus. The sequence continues at coordinate 9,332,425 of CM072865.1, read as the reverse complement.
ATTGTCCCGAGACATCTCAAGTCCTCAGACAACCCACTGAGGCATCATTTGAATGCAGACTCATTACCATGGTGTCGCTATAGCAACTGTGGACGTGGATCTGTAGTCAAGTAGCTGCCACAACCATGTCACGGATGGAGACTGTACAACGATGACCCAACAACTGCACTGTGGGAATGTATTTGGTGTTGAAAAAAATGAAATCCACTGAAAAATGGAGGTCTTGCTGACATGACTCACAGGGTGTGCCTCCTGAAAGCCCGATGAATCTCATGTACATGCTCAACTTCACTCACTGAGTGTTGATAGTGAAGGTCAACGAACAGGCAGAACGCAAGGAGAAGAAAAGGTTCCACGTTTCTGTCATGGACAGCCGTCGGAAAAGAAGCCTCTGCTACCAGGAGAGATTGCAAGGAGGTGTGGAAGCTACCCGATTATCCTACCAAACCACACACACGATGTAAACACAACAGTGGAAAGCATGGTGGTGCCTGAAATCTGCCTGAAATCCAGCAATGTAGTCGAAATCTGGTGAGAAGGAAGTGAACATCTGTAGTGCCACTTTACGTGACCTGCTGAACTTCTGCTGCTTCGCTGCTGACACAGCCTTGAGTTTTTGGATGTGCTGATGGGTGATGGCGGCCTAACAGAAACACTGGAGAAACAGCGGCGAGCTGTAGCTGGACATTTTACCGCCCACTGGTGTGTTGAACCCACACAGGCAGAGCAGAGAGCGGATGAGTAATTCCATTACGCAACATCCATATTAGTAAGCTATAAACACAGCCGCTATAGAATTTAATAACGTCAGTGTTGTCAACGCTGGACAAGGAGGACATTGGTTTGTATTAATTAAGTGAGTGATTTACAGAAAAAGTGTTGTAGCAGTCGAGTTAAACTTGTGTGTGTGTGTGTGTGTGTGTGTGTGCCGGCTGTCTCAAACAAAGAGGAAAGCCTGTGTAAAGAGTGCTCAACACTACGGATACACTGGCACCAACAGCCTCGTTCTCTCTCCACTCTATCATTTCCAGAGGAGGTGGGAGAAGCCACTTAACTGGCTGCTTGGGAGCACTGACTACCGTAATGGAAAGAAAACCCACTGGTACATACTGTGAGGCTGATTAATAACCATAGTAATGTGTAGCGTCACTCAGACTTTATAAGAATAACTTGTATACCTACATAATAACCTCAGTAATAGGTTCTAGTCTCGTGGACGGAGATTAGGAGTCCTAAAGAGGAGAATTCTTTCTGCTTTGAGCTGCTTGGCTGTAAACAGCTCAGCTGTGGAAGTGAAAGAAATGCTCAAACCCCGTCTGGGCCTCCCACGTAGGCTAATACATTTCTTTTTATTTCAAACACAAATAAATGCTAATTAATGTAGACTCTGCACTCAAACTTGGCTGCTTTCTTAACACGGGTAAAACAGTCTTCCACCTGTTTGTTAGTGTGTCTAACTGAGTCAGCCAGTTAGCTTCTGTGTGCAGAGGGAGCTCTGTGCTAGAGCCACAACTCCCTACTGTCTGGATGCTCATTAAACTTGTATGAATACTCAGCATGGCAGCCCGTTGCCTGCCCGTCTGTCTGTCTGTACTTGCCTGTTGTGTGGCTGTGTGTTTGTTTGTGTTTGATTGGTGCACTATATTAGTGGAGCCTTCTTTCTGAAGGAGTTACCTTTAATGCTGCCAGCATTTATCAGTCCTGGCAGTGATCAGTTTGGCTACACACTGGTATACGTATTGGAGAGAAGGCAAGGAAATCAACATTAATCCTGTGTACCACTGAGCCTGTGTAATGTATGAAAACTGACAATGCAGATTCTGCTAACAAAAACCTTTTGTTCTGACCAAAAATGACCCATATGCCAACTTCCCAGCACTTTTACATATTTGTAGCGAGTAGTTTACAAAGAATACACAATAATGGAAAACTTTTACAACAAACAACTGTAAATATGACTAATATTGCATTGTTCACATTCAAAAAAAACAAAACATTGAAATCATGTTTTTCTGTTTATTATCTAGCTTGCTATAGAGACACTGAAGGGACAGAATATGAACGTGAATATACGGGTGCAGGTAAAAGGTCACGGCTCTATTTTCTGTAAGAGAAGCCAGAGCATAAGTAAGGTTTAAAACTTGTTAATGTTTCATGAAGAAATCTTTGCCACAAAAGTGTATATGGCTGTGTCATATATATATAAATGATATGAAATTATTTAAAAGGCAGCCAGACTGATCAGGTGCACTGTAGTCGCTGCCGGAGATATGAAACAAGGCGAGTAGTCCAACCGCTCTTTCTGAGACGGGCTGAACAACTGGCTGCACCTAGTGGGGTTCTTTACTGTTGCTGCCAGACTCGTCACGCATGTAGTCATGGCAAACACAAAAGGCATATATGAACGGCGACCTCTGTGGCTGCCGCGCTTGAAGCCATGCATGAAGAGCAAACTAGCCAGTTAGCTCTAAAATAACAAGTGCAACACAACAAGAGAGCAGCGGGAAAACAAAAAAAAAAACAAGCCGTCGGCTGAGACGCGGACTGTAACAGTAACATGACTTCGCTGTTACATTAGCGAGAACTTTGAAGCACCGTCAAACGTTTTGTATCACGAGCACATTGCACAGAGAGGGAGAGTGCACACGCTGCTTTGCTAACAGTGCTGTATGGGGTGTGTTTCCCTCACTCTCTCTGTCTCTCTATCTCCTGATTGCTTTTTCCACAAGTCGGCCGCTGCATTCAGAAGGACAATGTACGCGTCTGAATTGTGTGGGTGAGGAGAAGCACCAGCATCATTAACACAGCGTATCCCAGCAGGGGTGTATGAGGCAGAATTTCGGACCGTCGCAGAATTAATTTAAATCTCATCACGCGGCTCCTCTAAAGCAAAGTGCTGCGCTGTGTTCAAGTGCCGGGGGTATGTTCTGCATGGCAACAGAGCTTTTGCAGATACTTTTGCTAGTGTGCAATAAAGACTAACCATGACTATAATGATGAAGATGGCCATTTTGCCGCTACGGCCTGACAGATATTTTGTCTGGTGTTTTGTTTTTTTAGTCACTTCAAATAGCACAATCCCACTTTAGTTTAGCGCTTTTTACCCGATTCAATCTAGTGAAGTTGCAGGGACTTGGGAGGGGTTTTACAAGTTTACCTCATTTTTCCAGGAAACTAGACTGAACATTGTAAGAGACACAGTGGCCTATATAGCGAATGACAGAAGAAAACTGTCAAGCTGGTTAAGCTGCATTCGATCAGAAATCCAGTCTTCCATTTAATCTGCTTCACGTAACACATAACGCACACTCATCCCACGTTGCAAGACCTCTCTCCACACCAACACGCGCACACACACACACACAAAGGGCGAGCTATAAAAATATCCAAGTGTCACCCACTCTGCGGCTGATGGTTGCGTTACTATGGTTACAGTGTAACCAACAGTAAGCGTACGTGAGTGTGCGCTTGCATTCAGGAGCAGAAACCCAGCAGGGGTCAATCAGTGTCACGTCGGAAGCGGTGTTTAAAATCCAGTTTTTGGTGCAAATATTAACACAACTATTTCTCCACATATTTCTAAATATATGAAGAACAAATTCAGAAAAAGAAAAAAAAACTTGTGTTCAGAGGGTTTGAAACATGTTTTTCTTTCTGAATATTTCCAGTCCGACTCAAAAGGAAACTGCTTTACACAATTAGCGTCAAACACGTCCGTCCAGCTGCAGTAGGTCCAGAGTTTGCGTTGCCTGTTGAATATGAGACACATATCCAGAGTGGAAACATCTACAGCTGTCTTAGTTCTGTTAGTTGCTGCATCCACGCTCACACAAAGTGACCCCGATGACGTAGGCAAACATGTCAGCGAGCATTCACTTGATCCGCGGCCAGTGGGATGAAAAGCAGATGGGGTGCGGGGAGGAGCTTCATTACAATGCAGGGTAAACTGTCATCCAGGAACAGCCCATCCAGCTCTGTGATCACCTCTTTTACTTTCCTTTACGGCCTTGTGCGCAGGCAGTCAGTCACACTTATAAGCACATTACTCTCCCACAATAACATTTTACATCATGATGTCAAGTTTCAAGAGCTCGATACAACAGAGGTTTTTTGCAGTGTATCTTTTGTTTGCGCACAATGCCATCAATGTTGCGCGAGATGGGGAAAATATCTGTTTCTAGTTACGGTAAATGAATGCAAACGCTGCAACTCTGAGACACAAGTGGAGTAAGGGGAAGGGTCATCTTGCATCCAACCAGAAGCCTCAAAATGAGGTCAAGAGGCATAGGATAGGCTGTGCACAAACATTTACCACACTCTGCAAATGATCTCACATTGTTCTACAGGCCTTTTTATATGTATGTGTGAACATCAGTAGGAGAGAAGGATCTATGTTGTAGTCGTCTCCTAGAGTCCAAATGAGAAAACCTGGAGACTTCGGAGCTCTTTATTTTGTGTTTGTTAAGAGTCACCACGAGCATTCGGTGTTACTACGCGGCCGCATTTCCCACCTGTCAATCTCTTCCTTCCCTGCAGTGGGTGTGGCTTGTGAATTGTCTCCAGCGTCTCCTCATTGGTCTCAGGCTGGCAGGAGGGGGCGTATCTGTGCTCTGCCAGTGGCTGACGTGTTGCAGTGCAGAAGGCCTTTCAGTAAGCTCTCTCTCTCCCTCTTTTCCAAACTTGACATTTGGAGGACACAGTGGGATGGGAGAAGAGGAGCTTACTCTACACACGCGCTCGTGGAGGCATGAATGACCTATACGACACAGAGACGCTGACTGTGTGCAAGGGTATGAAATAACCCCCCATCTCACCAGACGTCTGAATTCATAAACCTCAGAAGTACTTCCAAGTTCTGAGCAATGAGACGTGTGACTGGAGGATGATGTATGCCGCAGAGTTTAATGCATGCAAAAGCACACTGCTGTACAAATTGCTATGTACCCATATGCATAAGTAATCAATGCAGCAATGAAGCAAGTATCTATAATAAAATCCACACACACACACATCTTGTAGTGTCTCAATGCTAGACCTTCTCGTGTTTCTTATTCACATCGCTTATGATACGACTCTAGTGTTTCTTTCTGTCTTTGTCACTGTCTGGCTTGCTCTGTCACTGGCGATCTCCGGGGAGACCTTTAGTTCTCTCAACTCCTGCAGAAGTACCTTCAATTCTCTGTAATCATCTGCCATTTTTTCAAATAGGAACTGGTGACACCATGAAACATGTAAAACCGTCACACGGGAGGACGCTGTGAGCTTTACCTGGAAATGTTGCCAGTTTAGTTCCCACTAGAGTTGTGGTGGGAAGACTTCCAGGAATCCAACTAGGCTGGCGAATCGCTTCCTTTAACACCAGAGATATATATGACACCATCATGGAAAATTGCTTTTACAGTTTATGGTGCATGGGGCCCTGGGGGGACTTCTCACTTTCTGCCTTCCTCTCTAGTCACTTTTGTGCAGTGTCACTCAATTGTCTCTTCCTCTGCATCACTGTTTCTCTCAGACATCACACGTACTCTCTTATTCAGCGTTGATTCCATGTTCCCTCTCCTCCTGTCCCCATGTAACTCCTCTGCTCTGCCTGTCTGTCTAATTACCTCCTTCCCTCCATCACGCTCTCCCTCTCAGCCCCACCTACAGGTGATGAGCTCATCTCTGTGGTTGCCTTAGTCACCTAACAACACGTCTGAGAAGCTGACAGAGGCACAGGAGAGAGGACCTGATTTGAGGGAAAAAGAAAAAAAAAACTGGAACAAAGCATGAGTGTGGATGTTGGCGATGTCATCACAGAGCCAAGCCGAGCACGACGGGGCCGTGATGACAGCAACCTCCAACCTCCAACCCGCGATGACTCATTCCAGTGATTCACCAAGAGTGTGAAAAAACGTGTGATGTGCAGTTACAGAATTTTCTGTTGGATGTGAAAAATGTGTTGAAACCCACCGGAGGTCACCTATCACCACATAAATATTGCAATAAATGTGAGTGCAAGAAAAACACACAGAAATATGGGACTAATAAATTGATGCGAAGCCTAAACAAGTAGTAAAGTTTAATAAAGGAACATGAGTTCTGCATCATCCTGTCAGGGTTTATTTTGTAATAATGTGCTGCTCACTGTACATTATCCCGCTTATTACATGGCTACTTACTAAAGAAATCAATAATTTGACACAAAGTATTGATTTAAAAACGATTTCATTGCTTCCTGGTTGAGACGTAAGCAACGTAAACAACAAAACATTTCCGTTGATGGTGAATGGGATTTCTTTAGAGTAGAGTATTCATGTTGTCTGTCATTTATATCTATATGTCCTTTGGCTTTTTTAGAACTGCGTCTATAGCAACAGTCTGTTTATTAATAGCAGCGGTCTGGTATTCAAAAATAATAGACAGTAGAATGCTGTAATTGATCAATTAGAATCGAGTATTCAACAAAGCTGAGTAACAACATCTTAACTACTACTGAGAATTTCTCTATATATGTGTTACTGTCAATGTGTTCCAGGTTAACTGCAGTGACCGTCACTTAGACAATTAGACATATCCTGCACTGTTTTTCCTGTCAACATAAAAAAAAAACTGCTTTGACGTCACTTGAAGTTTGATTTTTGAAAAAATATAAACCACTAAATCTGATGTTAACATCCTAAACCTTTGGCTTTGAATCAATCTTATGAAAAGATTTTTGTATTCTGATTCAGTCCTTCACTTACAATAAGTAACAATAATCGTTCTTGTTGCACTGCTTTTCTCTATTTAAATGAAATCTGACAGACTGAGTCTTGTTCATTTTCCACTATGGGACTAACAGCTAAAACGTCTCTAGGAACAAACAGAGCAGATCACCTCACAGCCGGATGTTTTAGCTGTGATATTCTAGGTCACAGTACTGGGAAAATTCATTAAGGGTTTAGTCATTTAAATTACCTCTTTTTTTTCACACTTTTGAAAAAAGTAGCCAACCCCCTTATTATAAATAAACCAAAATTATTTTCTGCTTTATTTCTGTTTCACAGTAAAATGATGATGTGACAATTGCTTATGTTAACAACAAGGTACGGCGGCGACACCTGTGCATCAAATCCCTCGAGAAATACTGACAATGACAATTTCCCCAAAAATATATCTAAACGCCGACTTAAACTTGCATCTGTCATATCTGTAAAAACTAATTCAGTGATACTGTCCTATATACCTGACACCAGACAACAATAGAAATAGGAAACCGTCATCCTTTATTCACCTGTTCTTTCTGATGACAGCTGTTAATTTGCTCGCTGCTGGATGAGAAAAAAACAAACATTCATAATTCAAAACAAGTCTGGTGTTAATTACAGTAGGTGGATACATTTCATATATATATATATATATATATTACTAAGGCAAAAGAGCCATGTTTCCTCTGAATTGTACTGAATACGTTGTTCTATGTTATGATCTGAAATGTGAAGGTTTTCTTTGATCAACAGAGGCAGGTATACGCTTTGATTGTTCAGGCACCAATAAAAAAACACGAGCCAGTTGTCATTCCAAATTATATAACATTATCTCTGATTTAGCAGATCACAAGTGGAACCCATGAAGAAGAACAAACATGAGCCAAATCTCTCTTCACATGGAAAAGAGCAAGAGTGCGTGGTGGCTTAGTGAGAGAAGCCAAGTTTATACCCAGAGGAATTTCTGGTAACAGGTATGACGGGTGGAGGGGGGTGGGGGTGTGTGTGTGTGTGTGTTAGCTGCACTGTGATCAAAATCACTTACATCTTTCTCTGATCTGGGTGCCACTGCTGAACAGAGGAAATGCTTAGAAAACAAAACATCAGGTTATTTCAGTGTGAAGGGGAATGTTGTCTCGTGATCACGCTATTTCATCAAGAGCGAGGTTTGTTGAATACCGACAATATTCCAAAGGACCGACTCGACAGCTTTACTTAGTAAAACCAGTGATGATTTTCTATTAAGTGACCCACCTGTAGGGACTGAGTGTGTACACCTGTCAAAGGTTTGAGACTGCGCACTAGTGAACAGGTTAAATTACTGCATAGTGAATCTGTGCCAGGGACTGGCTGCACTACGTTAGATATGAAAAGCTATTTTAATATCAACCGCCATGCTGACACAGTAAATATCCAGTCACATTGGTTGTTCCTGTATAACATCTCGGGGGTTTCTCGGTTCTTGGAAATGTCACGTTCATGCATTACTTTTTTCGTTTATCATCACCAATATCAATACATTTAATTAAATTAAACCGTTGTGTCCATCCTGCAGTAAAAAAATACAACACGGGCCAATAAATAACACATGTATAGCAGAGTTACAACAAAAACAAGAACGATGTGTCAAGTGTAAAATGTCATAACACCAAATAAGCAAGGAGACAAACTCGTCTTAAACACAGCGTCCTGAAGTCAGACGGGGACACGAGTCTCCTTTATGTGAAGTTAGTGAATTTACAGTCTACATCTAACATACCTGTATTATTATAGTACGTAGTTATTATCACACGACGACAGAATAAACTAGAAAACAAAACAGGAGTCAATATTCTCTTGACTTGTTTCAACCATACGCATCTGTTTATGTATTATGTGTTTACTATTATGTCATGTGCTGTGTTTAATGCTTGCCCTTTATATGACTTCATGAGGGAAGTAAGACCAATGAAATGAACAACAAAGTGTTGACTCCACACAGGGTGACTACATTTACAGTATGGGGCACTCTCCCGAACAAAGTTAATATATTCTGAATAAAAAAGGACCACGCCTGACTTTTCTTTCTTTCTTTTTTTTTTTTTTTAACAGCAGTTACAGGCCTGCTGCAATGAGAGGGTAAGAGTGAGCTCTTGTGCTCCAGCACTGGCTGCCTATCTGTCTGCATGCAGTAACAGCCGTGGTCTCGCAGGGGAGGAGGCATCACCAGGGGCAACGTTACGCCTACATCACGGAGACGCACAAATCAAAGTCTATAAACAACGTCAGACTCTGAAAGTTGTACTCAAACCCCGCTGCTGCTGAAATGTGAGCGGAGACAGCGGCGGTGGAGGGGAGTTGAACGGTCATTTCCACCGGCCAACCCGAGATGTGACAGAGGGGCGCAGAAAAAAAAAAAAACACACTCTCCCCAAATGTTCCCCCTCTCGCCATCGACGTAACAACATGTCGGCAAAGGACGGCCATGTTTTGCTGGTTATGTCGACACGGGGAGGAGGAAAAGTAGACACGGTGTTTCTCTTTTCTGCCGTCTCCCTCCGCGGTTACAACGTATGAAAGTGAAACTTAAACGCTGGGGGGCGAAAACCGTCCAATTAACAACTTGGCGGACACATTGTGTCGGGACGCAGGTGTAAACGACAGGAGGGGCAGGCAGGCAAAGTTCATGCGGCGAGACAACTTAAAATATTTACACGGAGGCGTGTGGCTGTTTTGGAGCCACGCAAAGACAAGGGCAAAGCCAGGAGAGAGGTACAGACAAACAACTACATGCAGCTTTAACTTGAGGGACTTTGGAGGTGGAGGTAGAGGTGGAGGAGGAGGAGGGAGGGGGAGCCGTTTGAAAAACAGAGGAAGAGTTGATCCATTTCTTACCTGCCCACCGTTTTGGCGCGATGCTCAGGTAGTGCGCTACAATCCCAAAGCGACGGATAACCCGACAAAACGAGCCGAAGCTGCTTTAAAAAACACTCTCACGGCGGCCCCAATAGCCGAGCAGACAACAGGCGACAGGAAAGGGAAAAATTGGCGATCACAAGGAGGATCTACGCCAAAAGCCACATGATCGCCGACGTCAGAGTACGTATTTGCATGCCGTACCGGAGCGCCGGTGTCCGTCCATAGCGGGTCCATACTGTTATAGCCGTGAAAAGTTGCGAAGCAGACCGGGGAAAAGTGGGACAAGTCTGTGTCCAGGAGGCAGGAGGAGTGCTGCTGGCTCCATGAAGCATGTCTGCTGGTGCAAAAATGAATGAACAGCGTGTTGTTGCCGTCAACTTGTCCCTGTGCTGATGCCTGCCTGCGTCTGTTTGGAGCTAATTGGATATTAAAGTATCATAGGGGGGCGTTTGTTAACCCCCCCAAGTCCCACCCTCACTCTTTCACCCCGCCCACCCCTCTTCCTCCCTCTCTCTCTCTCTCTCTCTCTCTCCTCTGTGTGTGTGTGTGTGCATGCTGTTACAGGAGGTGAAGTGTGCGGTTGGTGCAGTGCTTTCTCAAGTGGAAACTGTTGTGTCTTATGCAGTGGGGGGAACCTGCATACATCACTGGCTTTCATCACACGTAGAAAACACACACACACACACACACACATATTTGGATACACAAAGGTCAGCGTGAGGTCAGCTGGTACTCAGTTTATTTTGGTGAGAAACATTGCCCTGAAGTGACACAGACAGCTCAGTGAGGCTGCACACAACAGTGACCTCCACTGGATCCACTGTGGAACTGATTCTGACCTTGGCCCATACATGCATCACATCCCTTGTATGTGGCGTTCACAAAAGTCATGCATGAAAAGAACAGATAAAACCGGTATTTTACTAAAGTTGGAGGTTTGTTGTTAGGTCAGAGTGCTGGTTCAATAAGCGACAGCGTTGAGACGTATGTGTCGCTGAGTGAGCTGACTTAAACCCAAGTGTTTGCCTGAAACATATACTGTAGTCTTAAGGTCACAAGACAGTGTCATGTTATTGCTTTGTAATTACTGGCATGTCAGCGGAAAAAAAAACCTCAAATGTTTTTGTTTTGTGTGTGGAGTTGCAAAGTTTTGAGAAGTAAAAGTGTGATTTATTTATTTTTTTTAATCTGAAGGGAATTATACATTGTGTTTTATCTACAGATGTAGGACATTTAGGCATTTACACTTTCACCAAAAAAAAAAAGGAAACAGATAGTAAGGATGCATTAAATACACAATACTAACTGTAATAAAGACTTACTTATTATATGTACATAAGTGATACACATTTGGGTATATATTATTAATGTTGTCAGATAATGCAGTTTTTAACCACTGAAATTGTTATACGCTCCAATGCACCAAGTGAGGAAGGAAGTGTGAACTACTCTTCTAGTCACAAAAAAGCACAAAAAAACCCAGCATAATCAAAATATACAAACATACATTTTGTATTTTATACAATTTCTTATTTATCTAAATGTTAATATCCACTTATCTTAAAATTCTATAGAAAATATTGTATTAAATAAATTGTCTACAGTATACCTCTTTATAGGTCTACTTATTCTTAGACCAACTAATGGGGCAAAAGGAGGGAAGATATTATCTGGAGCACTGGGCTGTCAGGTGTGACTGTAGCAATGGCAAATGGTTTATATGGCTCATGGATCACATAGGAGGGTCCCTTGGCAGAATTTTGTTTAGGGCCCCAGGGTGGTCAAGACCAGCTCTGGTCAACAGTGTGTAACCGATATATAAACACGCTGGCTATTCAGTGAATTCAGGTAAAAAATGAAGTTTCCTAATTGAGTTCCCCCAAGATTAATGGCAGTAAAATAAATCCTTTTAGTCATGATGTATGTGGCATTGCTAGTTGTTCACTTATATAATAAGAGAGTAGGTTGTTGATATGCTGCTCTAGTATTTTAATAGTTACTTTATGAAGTGGAAATGCTGAAACATCAGAGAGCTATTAGATCAAGAGCAATTTATTTCACCAATCTTGTTTTACCAGACTATTTAATTCAAAATTCTTTACAGGTTTTCACATTTCCTCCAGATCCCATAGTTCAGAATTACTGGTACTCTTCCACGGCTACAGAGTGTAAAACTTCAGGCCTCTGCCGAAAATAAATCGGTGAAGTTAGATCTTGTTCAAGCAAAATTCCTTACGAGCTATATTTAAAAGACTTTAAGAGTCAGCAATTCATCTGTTATCACCAAATGTCAGTTCGCTGGTGTTTTTCCAGTCCTTGCAGTGATTGCAGAAGAGCCTGCTTTGATCATCAAACAGGCAACGCACAACTTATCTCACGTAAAACTCTGCATGCACCATCTGGGACTTTTTTTAGAGGTATGTGTGAAAGCATCTGAGCTGACAAGGTGCTCTAACAAAAACTCAATATGATCCTACAATCAAAATATTAATATATAGTTAGCTTGGCAATTTGGACATTGATTGTTGCTGAGGCTGTTCATGTGTATTACTGAAAAATGACAAGTGATGTTCCCAGTGTACACCTTTTGTATTCTTACATTATCCAGGAGGTTGATGATCAGGAAACATAAGAATAAACTGTTAAGAATAAAACTGACTAGTGAAGGGAAACACAAATGCTGCACTTCTTTTTACAAGTTGATACAATCTAATTGCTGGAAAATACTGATGAAGTAAAGAAATGTGAACTTCATTAGTAAAATATATAAATAAATAAATAATAATTTAAATCCTTAAATCCCTTTAGGGCAGAACAAGATATTTTCTACACTTTTTTTAATCATGTACACAGTAAATTGTGTATCAAAATTAATTTTTTTTTCCTCTGGGTAAATGTGATTGAAATTAAAGGTCACTAGATGGTGCCAAATGGCTGCATGATCGCTCCTCCTAGAGTTTCTAAATGTCTTAAATGGGACTCAACACATTGTATGTTTGATATTGATGTGCATATATATATGGTGGAATTGTTATTGACTGCATCTAATAATAAATTGCTTACAATACCATCCTGGAACAGACTAATAACCGCAGTACTCCAAGGTAATTATCATTTATGTCTTTACAATAAAGAGTCTTTATTATTCATCCACTGTTACTTTTGTTAAAATTATTTTTACTTATACCTTCACTTAACAACATTTCTACAATTCTGACTGGATTAAAAGCCTTGGAGCAACTGGAGAGTTGATGAGAGTTTGTGAATAAAGGCTGGGAAATTGAGAGGGGCAAGAGACATAAAGAAAGAGTAAGGAAGAATCAAAGAGGCTGAATTAAAGTAGTAAATATTTTGACACAGTTTTAAGTTAAATTGTCAGTGTGTGGTCAGAAGGAAGTTGCCATGGCACGTAATGGATGTGTGTGGAACACCTGACTTGGACAACCCCTCCTCTGCATATGTGCTTCCAGGATGACGTCAATGGAGGGCTTCCCTGCTGTTTATTTGTTGAATTATTTATTTATATTTTTTTCCCCCCCAAGTACTGCTGATCAGACAAAACATTTGGAAACCCTTCCTGGTACAGCTGATGTCCAATCATATCTCAGCAACCACAGACAGGTCTGTCAAATGCAGTGTGCATGGGACACAAGCATGCGGTATTCAGTAGAGAGAGAGAGTGAATTCAAAAACCAAAAACAACAACCAAAAAAAAAATTAGCTCTACTTTATGGCTTTCAGGTGTATTTCTGAAAATGTTCCTGGGATGTTACAGGAACGTTATGTGTTAGCGAGTTAGAGCTGATACAATCTGACAGCAAAAGTCGACACCTACAATGTGAGTTTGTTTGTGTCTTACCTGTTTGAAGTTAAAGACCCACTGTGTCAAAAGCAACTATGAGCTTGAAGAGGTGCCTGCAGTTACTGTAAACCGCACATGTGCTGGACTAAAAGACATAGCAACAGTAACTAAGGGGGATGTGGCTTAACGCATGGTCAGTTGATCCACTGGCTATTACAGTGATATATTACAATGATTAATATGGCTAAATATTTGTTGTTTTAGTGATGCTTTGTTAATAGGTCAGATTATATTGTGTAATACAAGTTCTGTAGTTCAAATTAGTTTGTGTGTGTGTGTTTAAATGCGCATCTGTCTGTCTGCAGGTCATGAGTGTACTTCCCCAGGGAGCACTTCTGGCCCATTCCAACAGCAGACGGTTGGAATCTAATCAAAAAGCTGTTTAGTAAAGATGCATTCACAGGCAACTCATCCAGTGGGGAATTATAAATCCAGTTATCACCACAGAAACTTCGAATCGACTTGCCTTCCCACGTTCAGGTTCAGCGATGACGCTGCTGTTGATTCAACCATGATACAGCAAATGAAGAGGAGGGGAGAGCAAGCGCAGGAATACCGTAGAGAGGAGCAACAAAAAGAGAGTCGGAGCGGAGAAGGAAGGATTATTGTGACTTTTCTATTGATGTGTCATACGTGTACACCAAACATCGAACATGTTGAAGGATAGAGTGCTGCACAAACTCCCTCTGTCACCGGAGAATAGATCTTAATTGAGTCCAGAGATTCTGGAGGTCAATTAAGTTCACTGCGCTGGTAGATTTAGTAAATACACAGAGTCACTGAAGTCTAGTTTTACAGAGGAGGACTCAGCCTTGTGATGGATTAGTTTATAGTGAAATTCTGCTTTTTAAACAATACTGAAAAGACTCCTGTTGGCTCAGAAGAGGAGCTTGAATCCAAAATCCGAACTCTTTGCCACATTTCTCTGCTGTACGCTGTTCAAAAGTCAAGTCATTTCCTGGGGTTGCAAAAAAGATTTCATATAATGTGAAAATATACAAATACACGTTTACAGATGTGTTTTTTTTAAGCATCCCAGCTCTTTCAGTAAACAAAGAAAAGAAATCGATGTTCAGTCTGCAAATCTAACAGGTCATTATGAGGAAACCAGATCACTGTTCTTCATCCCACTCCTCCTGCTCCTACCACTCTTCCCTCTTTGCCTCGGCTTTCTTTGATTTCAAACCTACGTAATTCTTTTGTTTTGCAAGATGAAAAAAAACCAGTATTCCTATTTAATTGAGTAAGGCAGCAGCACAGAGCTTGGCACTGTTATGTTTTCCCAAGGGACACTAAAAGAGGAAGAGGACCATTTACCCAATGATTCATCCCCTCATTTCCATTTCTATGAAACGCTTATCCTTGTGGTTTGGGTTACTGTCACTTCACAAAACCATAATACGAAAATATTTACCACAATGACATGAATTGGGAGGCGATTCATTGAAATTGTTTCCTCTTTGTGTTTGAAATGTGTGTCTTCTGTCTGAAGTGTTGGCATGATTCAATGTGTACGTGCGTGTGTGAGTGTGTGTGTGTGTCTACCAGTGCCACCTCTATGTGCTATAGTCAAGTTTCTCAGCCTGACACAGCTACCACTATAATCATCAAACACACACATGGTTGCAATTAGACCATATGGCTTCAAGCAACAGGAGAGCGAAAAAGGAAAGCGGAGAGACAGATAGCAAAGGCAAGACAAATTGCCTTAACTTAAGTCTAACTGAAGTTAGAGAGGTAAGATGAAGGAGATGGAGAGAAGAGAGGAGAAAGGCAAAGAAAAGAAGACGGAGGGGTAGAGATGATGTTGTTGATGTCGAGATAGAATTAAAAGAAATACAATTTTTAAGCGGACAATAAAAAGAAAAAGATAAAGGAAGTTGTAAATCCTCTCTTTGCTTTCAGGTGTGGGCAAATGTAAAGATCTGCTCTGTTTCTTGTCATAAAGCAGAAAACTAAAACCATCTCTAAAAGATGATTAACTGGTTATGTTTCAAAAACCCAGAAGGCTGCTTACTAACACTTTCCGGAGTCCCCAAAGACTCTCTTCCAACCATCTGGATGAAAAAAATATTCTGTCCACTGAATGATAAAAAAAAGAAAAAAAGAAAAAGATTTTCAACCCCAATTTTCCAAATAAAAACTAGCATGGCAGCCCACCGGCTACATGGATAGAACACAGGATTTTTATTGTGTTGCAGAAGTAATATTTTTTCATCCAGATGATTAGACGAGTCCTTAGCAGTCTGAAAATAGTGTTAAAGTGTTTTTTAACAAACATCTCATTTGTGAACATCGCTGGTTGATTATCTTTTAGACAAAGTGACCCAAATGTAAGGCACAAACTGGGACCAGGCGCTGTGACACCAAAGTCACCGGGTCTATTTGCTTTGATGATGCGGTTCTGTTGGATCAATTAGACGGTGACCTCTGTTGCACTCTGAAGCAGTTTGCATGTGATTGTGAAGCAGCAGGGATGAGAGTGAGCACCTATAAGTCTGAAGCTATGGTACGCTACTGGAAAACTGTGAATAGCTTCCTCAGGGTTGGGAGTCAGTCATTTGAGAGCGAGTAAATGTATTCACATTTTGAGGCTCTTGTTCACAATTGAGGGTAAAAGGTGTAGCAAAAGCCGTCTGTTAGAATGCGGATGGTGTTTCGTACAGTCTTCCCCCGAAAGAGATTTGTAGAGTTGAGAGACATGTTCAAATTCTGCCTACTTTTATTAAATTGAAACCCTGATTTCATCATCAGAAGGGTGTGGAGCGAGGGCCTTTCAGAGCAATTGATTCCCTGTGTAGGTATTCCAGGCATGTCCAACAGGGAGGAGATCCCATGGCGGACCAAGAATACTGACTGGATCTCATTACATATCCCCATCTGGCCTGGGAATGCCTCAGGATCTCCCAGGCAGAGCTGGAAAACATGCCTAGAGAGAACAATGTATTGACTACCCTGCTTAACCTCCTGCCACAGAAACTTGTACCAGATAAGTGGCAACAAATGGATGGATGGATGGATGGATGGACAAGTAGTGTCCAATGTTCTTTTTCAAAATAAAGAAGGAAGGATTAAGAAGCCACAGTGAGTAGGGGAAGAGGAAAAAGAGAAAGAAAACATGATGGCAAAGGCAGGCAAAGTATCCCAGAATACATTTCGCATTCTGGGATACTTTGCCTTTGTATGACTTTAGTAATGGACGTTCATTTATATGAAAACTCTAAGCTTTAACAGCATAATGGTAAAATAGGCTGTAGGTTTTACCTCAGTATGGGTCCAAGTGCAGGAGAAAAACTTCTGCACACAGTAACAGTGCTTTCTTTGTGTTTCTTTTTTCAGTGTAGTGATATAGACATGCCTGACAAAAAACAGCTATTGGTTAAACACAATGGGCACGTCATTCTGTTGCGCAAGTATCCTCATTGTCATTGATACCTTGTTCCCTGCACTCAGTCAAGACACTTGGATGTGCATGTTTCCCCTCTCTTCCCAGTGGTTACAGTGTCTATCTGCATGGTTTACATATGCATGATGCACATGGGCTGTTGTTCTGTAATCAAAGTATACAAGACCAACGGCAGCGTACGTTCCCCCTTTCATTTCTGTGTATATAGTGTTTCAGAAAACCTCCTTGCTTGTCTGGTAGAAACTTAACATGCATCCAGCAGTAGGATTAAGACAGGTCTGTAAACAGTGCCGTGGATACATTTAGTAAATAGAACTCTATAGTTTAGATGGAGTTTTTATTGCGGAGCTATAATCTACCAGAGAATAATTCATCATCATGACATCTCTCCGTGTTTAATGTCTTGCTGTTTCACCTCTTCTTCGTATATGTTTCTCATTGGCTCATTAAATCCCTCTCTGTTTTCCTCTCTTCTGTTATTTAGAGCATTTTTGAGTCATTTATCTGTTTTGTCTGTGTTCTCATTTTGGTCTCTAATTACAGATGGCTTGACTCTTTTTTTTTTTTTTTTTTTTTTTGCAGTTTCAACTTTCACATCCTATTTCAGTGATGTCACTGCACATGATGTTTGAAACCTGGAGTGTAATTAAACACAGACAGACAGTCATACCAGCCTTTCACACTTTATGTTTAGTATTAAATGAACAATGCTGGTATTTAGTAAAAAACCCCCAGTAAGACTGAAAATACTGCTAATTACCGTTGGATAAAGATTGAAAACAACACCGACGTTCTGCTTCACTGCTTCACTTCCTTCCCTCTTCCTTTCCCATTCCTCCCTAACTCACTTTAACTTTTTCAACCTCACCTTACCTGACCCTCTCATCCTGTGTTCCTTCTCATTTTCCTATCCTTCTTTTAACTCCTGATATCTTTCTCATTTACAGTACACCACAACAGCGGTAGCCTCTGCACCAAAACATGGTCATATCAGCCTATTAGTATGTCAACACCACACAATAATATTCTATGTAATAAATGCTGGATGAAAAAGATATAAATGTAAAAATCACATCTTGTTCTCCTTATTGTCTTCCCTCCTTTTCTCTTTCTCTTTGCAAAAATCCAAACATGAGCCTTCCAGCTGGGTGTATTGCGTGTAAAAGAAAGTTAATTGGTCTAAAGTGGCTTAACGACCCTACCGGCTAATGGTGTCCGTTTACAGCCAAGTGAACCAAACCCAGCAAACGAGTGAACGGGGGCACTGCTGTGACCGCAGCCTGTGCCGGTCAACTTGAATTGGACTCACCTGGGAAGCAGGATTTATTCCAGCTTGAGTCACTCAGATTTACTTGTTTCATTGAATGACTGACCCATGGTCATGGACATGGGTTAAACAGCCGCCTCGAATGCTGGACAGGAGTGAATGGATGTGTGGTCACTGAAGGGGAAAATTGTTTGAAGCCTGAGAACATTGTTTGATGTCCAGTATGGGATCTGGAGTGCTACCTGGTTTCACGCTGTTTCCTCTTGGTGTTTCGTAACAAGTTCAGTTTTGGCTGGTCATTCAGGAGGTCGCCCCAGTGCGTACTTTATAGGGTTTAGGCACTAAAAGATTTGATCTGCTGATGAAAACCATGTGGTGCAGCCAAAACCTCCAGAACAAGCAAGTAAGTAGACACTGATTGGAAATTATTGTTATTTTTCTTGGATTCTTTTATTCATGATGATTCTTTAAACCCATTTCTGCCATTTTGATTTTCTTGGCATACTTAAGTTATTTTGATGACCTTGAAAAGGCTATTAGTTTGCTTTTTGATATGCCATGATGATGCTCTGTAACTGGTTTTGGGATTTATTTTTTTTTTTTTACATAAACAGGTATAACTTTACACTGCACAGCTGCAACTAGTCCTGCAAAATTCTTCCTGTATTTTGCCAATATTTGGCAAATAATCACAATCCACATCCACACATTTGTGATAGGATCTGATAAGATATGAGTATTTGTGCATACTAGAATTTTTCACTTCACTAACCCAAAACTGAAATATAGTCCCGCATAAATCTGCCTGGGAAACTGAGACTGTAGGCTGCTGTTGAAGCTGCTTGTAAATGTGACCACAGTCAGTCCCCTCCTCATCACTTTTTAGTGGCATGTATGTCAGACTTTGTGTGTGTGTGTGTGTGTGTGTGTGTATGTGCGGTGCAGCCAGGGGTAGTTGAGTGGCATTTTCGTTTCCTTTCCACGGCTCTATAAAAGCTCAGAGAACATTTGTTAACTGTCAGTTGGTTAGCCTCTGTCCCCACTCTAACCCGAAATAAAAACCACTGGACATCTGTACCAGCTTTGAGAAGGTGAATCATGCTGCTCTACCTTCACCATGAGCAGGCTGGAGCATTTTATACCATTTTGGTGGTTACTTTGATCCAAAGTGCTTTCTCAACAGTGAGTTAGCTCGACGGGCATTTCTACAGTTTCTGACTGTTGAAACAAGGACTGCACATTACTATACAAAGTGATTCACATCCGTATTTAGTAAAAAGCATAATGGTCAGCCTCTGGATGTCTTCTGGGCATTGTGCTTATTACCAAATTTGTACTTAAGATGTCTTTCTGCTCTAAACCAATCAATGTATCTCTCATTGTAGGAATGTTTCCTGTAGACGTTTACTGTTTGTAAACTACCGTTTTTGCTTGAGCCATTGCCATAGATGAATTAGCTTGAGAAAGACAACATGTAAAGTGGGCTGCACAACACATTAACAGTGTTTTCCTTCAATTGGACATCACCATGAACTATTCCTTTTAGACAAACCTATCCCTTACTGGGTTGTCATTCACAAAACCTTACAGCTGTTCTGGAAACACTGTCAAATTCCTCCTATGAAAAACAGATTATATATATATGTATAGAAATCAAAGGAAACCATTGGCTGTCTGGCACGCACATCAATCTAAAATACTCTCGTAATGTAAAGTACTATATGATTTGTATTGTATGTATGGCCCTGATTGTACTTAAATGAACTGTGTAAAATGGATTAGCTGCTCTCAATTGTTTATCAAGTACAAACATTAGATCTCTGAACACGACTTCAGATGTACAGTATGTCCTATCACTTATGAGTCACTAAAACGTAGCGCGACTATATGCCCACCTGCCTCCAACCGACGAAAGCTGCGTTTTGTTTAGTGACTGTTCATCTTGTTGTTGTTGGACAGTGTTGACCTCCTTAACTTCCTCCACAGCTGTTCTGTCCCAAACAAGAGACAAGTAAAAGCATCATCGGACACAAATCTTCAAAGTAGACACACCAGACAAACAACTTTCTCTTAACTATGGCAGTAACCCAACGCACCAAAAGGGTGCTTTAAGATGAACTTAACACAAGGTCAGCGGCTAACAAACAGAAGGATGTTAAGCATATTCTGCACGTGAAAAAAACAACATTTGTTGTCTGCGAGGAACTGTGGGGCGGAATTATCTCCTTTCCTTTCATAAAGGTTGGTTAAGTGTACCCTATATACTAAAGGAGATTAAAAAGCAAGCATTGAACCAATCTTTTCTTAGCATGTAGAGAATTTGACCAGCCCTTATTATGGCTGCCATTTAGATACTTCTGGGTCATTTTGTGACCCTTTCTGTTAATATTAAATATTGGATGGGTAAAAGATACAAGACAGGGAAAAGGGCATGCATAGTATCCATCACTGTGTGGTCCAACAATAAATTAACTCCAAATGACTCAATAAGAATTCATCCTGAGGGGACCCCAGGCCAATCAGAGTAAGTGCAAACACCAGCAACCAAGAGAGAACCTGAATTAATAACTGGACCATAACTGTGTGTGCGTGCGCAGGGTGATGTCATCTTGATATGAAAGGTCACAGCAGTTAACAATCACTTGACGTGTCACTTATGGAGTCATGTTCTGTAACACAAACACACTTCCATACACTGATGTGGAGAAAGGTATTTGATATTTCAACTGAGTATGATGACATAATGACTGACCGAGTGTATAAACATGTGAAATGATGATGGCGGAACTGCAAACTTTTCAACACCAACTTAAAGAACTTAAGGAAGTTTGCAAAAGGTAAAACTCTACCTTTTAACAGCATGGGAAAGGACAGTGCTGTTTCTTTCATATGGAAATGGATCACTATGGACTGGATCTTTTGATGTAACATGTTGAAATCCCCATAAGTGTTCATTATGCCCATGCAGCTAAGGAAATATGTAACCATTTACAATCTCCAACCCCTCTGCAGCTCAGTGGACTGCCTGACTAACTGTGAGAGCTTTGTTCAGTCTCTGAGTGTGTGTGTGCTTCTGTCTTAAAACAGACAGGGGGTCTGCCTTGGTGGTGGCCTGTTATGGAAAAAAAGCAGCAGGAGGCTACACACACACACACACACACACACACATACACACACACACGCATTATGTTCCTCCAAAGGGACATAGATACACATGTGCATTAGTGCACATACTCCCTTTTTTTTCTCTTGAACACAGACAGCCTGATCAGAAAGGCTACTGGAAGTAATTGTGTCAGAGATGTATGGTGTAGGAAGCAAAGAGGGGAGCTGGAAAGAGAGAACAGAGGAAGCAGGGAAGGAGGGAGGTAGAGAAAGATGAAGCTGGAGCTAGAGGGGCCTGCATGCTAATTGGAGCCAAATGGGCAGCAGATGAACTGAAGTGGTTTGCCATGTAGCCTGGACACTCACTCGCTCACACACACTCTTTTTTCGTTGCTCCTTCTCTGTCTGTCTTTTCCAATATATTTCTATTGAATTAGTTTGAGCTTTACAGTGTATCTACATTGCCTCTCTCTCAGGCCTTCTCCACATAATATACTGAGCTATATATCACAGGAACATGAAAGCACCTCAACCTCAGCTCAGTTTAATGAAACTCAACACACATTTTAAAGAAGTATTAATTGACTTTTTTTGGACAGTGCAATAACCTGACAAATGTAAGTCCAATATTCACTCTTTTTTTTTTTTTTTTTAGCTTCAATTTGCTCTCCTCTAGTTTCTTAAGGAAAAGCTTCAGCAGATAAGTGTTTAACTATGGCAGCCTGCTAGTTGCTAACTTTGTTTGAAGTTTGGTGCTGTTAGGTTATACACAGTGGGTTTATCAGTGCTTCTTCAGTGCTCGCTGCTGTTGGAAATCTGTGAGTTTCTGTTAAAAAATTTAGAACTGATCCTAAACCTTCAATCTAAGGATTGTAAAATAAATCACCCGGAAATTAGCCTACTTTATATCATGTATTTTTTTATGGAATTTTTTTTTTTTACAAGAATTTGTAAATTTTATGAACAGAAACAGTGCAGACAGATTAAGCAAAGGAAGAAAGGAAACAGTGTTTATATAAGATAAAGACATTGAAGAAGAGTAAAAATAAAATCATGAAAATGTAGAGGAAAGAAAAAAAAAGGAATCCTGGGGGGAACCACTAAATAGAAGACATAAGTAAGGGGTTGTAAAAACAGTCAAGACAGAGAGGTTGTGAAATATTTGACATGTTGGTTTTCCAGTTATGAAACTGGAGTTGAAAAATTATTTCCCTTATACTTCAGCTGTCAGCAAAGCACATAGCTGACTCTTCATTTCAACTCCCCTTAAATCTCTACTTAATGTTCAACATGTAAAAGTACAACTTTCTGCAAACCTTATCATCAACCTGGAGTATGATTAAAAGTATAACAATGACATTTAGGATTGTGCAGATGTATTTGCCTGCACATATATGTATGTAGGTATGTAGTCTGTGTGAATGCATGTCAGTATTTGTTTTCTTAAGGTTCTCATGAAATTTAGCTGCAATTCAATGTATGAAGAAAAAACTTCAACATGCTAAGAATGTGATTAACTCTGTTGATCCAATTAGCTGCTGGCCTGCCGTGTCAGAGCCAATCAGGACAGAGAGCGCCATGGGGTCGTTAGAGAAAAACCAAAGGCCAAATACTAATTAGCCCATTAGCTTTTAATTCTAGCAGTCTCTGCATGATGAGGAAGAACAGGCAGCGATGTTAACATAGCTGATACGCACACAATGGAACAACAGACACACTTCCTGTTGCACACAAGTACACACGCTGGAAGCATCAAGTGTGTGCGCACAGCAGGTGAATGCTGTGTGATTTCTGAGAAGCACGCACACAGTGATCTACCTGTTAATGCTTGACCTGATGATCAAGGTGAACAGTGGAGTGCAGCGGCCAAATCAAACAGAACATCTATACAAAATACCCCACTGTGGCTAAATGAAAAATGTCAAAATTGTATAAAAGAGGCTGACCGTTTCTGGGTGTGAGAGTGTAAGCAGATACCCTAATGTTTGCTGTGTTAACAGATGCCAGTAATACAGAGTGCAGAACAGAAAGGACGACATGGAAGTGAAGTCTTGCGTCAGGTGATGTTCGTCTACTATTAATAGTCATATTCAAACCAATATAATAAATTCATTTACAATTGGCTACATTTAAACTGTGATTTAAGTAGCTTAATCTCACCAAACGTGTGTGTGAGGGCAGCTTCAGATATTATCGAAGCCAGAGTGCAGTAACTGCATCTTGGTTTTTTCCCCCCTCTGTTTTGTAGTTTTGATTAGCTGTTTTTACAGAAATGATACATTTATCTGGCAAAACATAAGTCAAAGTCAGACTCGTGTCATTTTTGGCTTATTGTATAGTTGTTGCGTTTTGCCTTTGTAGAGCAGTATTGCTCAATAGCACACTGCAACACATATGGGACATTATATGTTCTTGCTGTAAAATGGAAAGGTTTTGCCAAAGTTTCAATTCTCCCGGACAGAGATCTAGCTCTAACATAAACATTTATCCACCCTCTGCAATGGAGATCAGCACAAGAACGGCTGGCTTTAGCTTCAACATATGGAATATATATTTCTTCATGTGACATCAATTTCAAAATAGTAATAAAGGTGATAACAAAAAATGGTTAACATGTAAAATCACAAATCTTAAAGAATCTTTGGCTCTTTGTGGAACTGAGTATCTATTGTTTTCCAGCTGCTAATGTCCTGAATGATGAGTTCAAAACAGACTCTGCCATAAAAAACAGATTCAATATATGATCATTCAGACAATGAAGCCAAGTTAGAAGTTTAGTGTTTCTGGCAGGATTGTGGGAAAACCTGTGGGAAAATGTCTTGAAAGCTTTGAATGCATCATTAGTGATTGATTAGGGTTGAAAAAACAAAACAGATGTAGGCTACAAGTGTATGTCTGTGTTTGTATGTGTATGTATATGTATATGTGTCACATTATGATAAGTGTTTATAAAAAAAACCCCCAACTCATCCACTCAACAGTATTCAGATGATGGATTATTCATTTTGTGATACACAGGGGCATTTCCAATAAAAGCATTAATCATGAGTTTATATTAGATTCACATTTTAGGTCATCCCCTGTATGTCAATATGAAATGTTATATGTTAAACCTGCATAGATAGATTTTTTGGCCACCGAGTATCAGTTCAACAAGCTATGAGGAAACCTTGTTTCTGCAACAATGCAACACTCACATATTATCATTGCATGAAGTTAATATTGCAAACATCAATAATTGCCTATTTACTCAACCAGTAGACAGTAACATTCACATTCATTTAGAGTTGTGTTTAAAGTCCAAGAATCACTGTTTGTTTTTTTTTAGCTCTCTTTTATTCTCAACTTGAATTTGTTAGTAGCTTCTATCCTCAAATCCAGCCAATGACATTGTCCATAACAATCCCCTCCCTCAGAAATACAACGTGGAATAGATTCAGTTCACTTTCACTTCAAACCTCTCAGCAGGCAGATGCCAGTGCTGATATTAAAAGCTATGATAATACAGGAGGAATTTTGGCTGAACTGCTTATAGGAAAAAGCAAGAGCATCATGTCTAGTCAGAAACAATGTCCCAGTTACTCTTTGTCATCCACAGACATTGCTGTCAGCAATTCTTTTGGAACTATTTTCAAATTCAGAAATCGTCCCAAACTAAACTGCTCACAACCAAAATGATGTCTGGCTACGGTATATACCTTTAGGGATAAGTGAGAAAATGTGTTGTTTTATGATTTGGAAGAATGGACCCTTAAAGCAGTGCTGGTTGTGTGCTTCACTTGGCTAAAACCTTGCACTGAGTTCACTGAGGCCACTTTTGCTCTACAGGGAGATCATTAGTGACAGTGACAGTCTTTTTTCAGTTTTGAGTATTTTATTAAACAAAACATATCCCTTCGGTTCAGCTGTTCACAGATGAATTTGGTTGGCTATAGAAATAATGAAATCCTTCTGCATTTTCTGGATACAAGTGCAGTATTTTAATCATTTTCTCTGTCAGTGTCTACTCTGCAGCAGTTCTACATGGTGCATTTGCAAAACCCATCATAGTGCACAATTATGTCTTGTGTAGTTGATGAGGAAGTCCCACAGCTGTCATTGTTTGGGCTCACCACGCTTCACACGCGATATCAATTATGGCTGGACACCACCAGGATACTCTACCACTTAAAAATAATAATCCAAATTATAATGGTAGTGATTCCATTGGCTTCTCTCCCTTTTTGTCTCCGTTTCTTGCTCTCTTTCATTACGTCCTTTGATGTCTAAGGATGCATGACTGGCTCTCTTCCCCACTGTCTGAAAGGAAACATCCAGGACACTTAAGCCAATTATATACTCCTTGATTTGAACAAAGACGCAGCCCATGAAGGATGTGTAAGAAATCACATTAAATGCTCAGAATTGTTAGCCTCTGGACAGAAAACACTGTGATTCAAAAACAAAACGAATCACAGTAACATTATACATTAGCAGCAATATAAATGTTTGTCACCTACTGTAATAGAATCTGACTCAAATCAGAACCTGCAAGCCTCCTCACATTACTGTTTAGACTGACAACAAAGAGTTGTATTTGTCTCTATATTTATAACCCTGTCATATGTGTGTGTGTCACTTTTTCAATGTTAAACAATAAGGAAAACATCAAGAAATATAAAATATAGTTTTGCTATTTCCCACTTATTTTTCCTGGTCACACCATGAAATCATTGGAGGCCAGTTAAAAAGGTAACTAAAAGACACAGATCACTATAGTTGTCTAAAGTCTAATTTCATTCATTCATTCTAAGAAGTCCATAGAAAGAAATATAGTAGGAACGCATGCATTTTGCAAAGTTTTTCATTATATCAAAAGGAGAATGTGCTCCCAGGGTACATAGTGGGTGCAAAGATTTACTTCAATGTGCTGACTTGGATTGATATCAACCACATCTGACGATGAAAGATTTTGCGGGAATATGTTAATAAGCATGGGCACCAAAGTGTACAGTGGTGAAACAATGATGCACAATTTAAGACAGATGCCTTTGTGTGATGGAGGCTTTTAGAAATGTCATAGGTGCCAGTGACTGCACATAATCGATGCGCTGATGACGTCAGAACAAAAAAAAAAAAAGGTCTTTTGGAAAACCGTGAAATACATTTTAGGATTTTTTGCAAAATGAAAACCACATTTCAAATGCAATTCATTTCCAGCATGGTTCAGTTGGACTTAATTAATGCATTTGATGCTATGTCCTATTTTTTTAAAATCAGTCTTTGTAATAGCAAGTACCACTAAGCCCTGCTGTGGATAGGCCACTAATGATCATAGTTAATGATGCAGCTAGGGCTGGGGGGTCAGATAATTCCTGGTAATTTGCTTCTTAGCAGTCAGACAGGCAAATATATTGTTAAAAGGCAAAGACGGGGGCATGAGGTTTTGAAAGAGGGTGCACACCGCCTGTGTTTACATCATGATCAAGTCTGACCAACGGATTAGTAACTTCCTGCAGGGATTGGGGGAGTAGGTGGGTGGTCATAGATGGAGACAGGGAAGATGTGTGTGTATGTGTGTGCATGTGTGTGCTGCAAAGGGTACACTGTGTGTGTGTGTGTGTGTCCTTCATTTTAAGGCTGAATATGGTTGAGATGGAGAGTTTTTAATGTCTTGTGAGCCTGTTATGGAGTATTTTATCTAAAAGTGACTTCAGAGGTTTCAGCCAAAGCTCCAAAAATCTACGAGTCAACACAATAAACTGACCTTATCTCCCTCCGATCCCACTCCACAGCAGCTGTGCACTGGTCTTCATCAGATGTAGAGAGGCCTAACATTCCCCCATGAGCGAGCACTTGGCAGTGGTGGCAAGGAAAAACTCCCATTTAACGGGAAGAAACTTCTTCTTGGTGGGCAGCCATCTGCCTCCCACTTGGGTTGTGGTTGGCTTATTAGTTTTATATATTTATGCATACTTTTGCATTTCAACTTCTTTAATTCTGGATACAAATTTAACAAACAAACAAAATTTTGGCCAAACCCAATTAGTGATGTCACAGTGAGTTGAGGCACATACATGCCAATGACTCTGCAAAAGTAAAATGAGTAAAGGCAAGGTTGGGAAAATCATGTGTAACCGGTGTCTCCAGGTAAGTAAGACAGATACCTAATTTAGACAATCATTTAAAACTGGGCAATATCAGAGGTCTAGGTACGACTGTGGAGCCTAAAGTAGTAAAAGGTCAGCAGAGAACAAAGAACACAAGACAGGTAAGTTTAACATTTACATCTATATTATACAAAATTATAAACAACATTTACACTCCTATGCCTATGGAAGCCGGCTTCCTAAATACACAGGTGCACGATAATGGGCCCAAAATAAATAAACCTCAAATTGTCCCTTAGCAAAACTTAAAGAAAATAAAGCTGCTTCTCTGAGTCCATAAAAGTAGGTGATGTGTGTGTGTGAAAGTATGTTTGTTCTCTTCACTACCCGGGTAGGTTTATGTGTGATCTTATCTGTATATATCAACAGGGAAATGGGTTGGTGATGGGTCGAAGGATGCCACGGCTGGCCACACCAGGCTCTCCGTCCGGTCACTGCTGACTATGGTTGGCTCGCCACTGACCGTCAGGGTCAGGTTCAGAAGATCTCTCAAAAAACCAATCGGAGCTATCTTGATGAACGAGCACTCTCTCTCTCACAGCTTATCAACCTAACAAACAAATAATATAAATGTTATAATGTATTATTTATTAATTACGTTGGTATGGGATTTTATCATTATATATCCCTCAGAGGATATTTCCCTACCAGTCTTCGGCAATGTCTCCAGCAGAAGAGAGAAAACGCGAGTGTCACTTAATTAACTCACAGTGGCGTATGCGCCACCCTCCGGTGGAGTAGAAGACTGCACTTCAGTAACCTGTGTGGGTTACACTCTCCCCTCCAAACTCATGCACGTCCCTGTGCATGGCAATGTTCAAACAGTCATTACTGGGGGGAAAGGAGCAGGGGAATGAGCCGATGCTTCACTCTCACTTATGATGTCGTTCCAGGCAGTAGCCAGCCCTTGAAAGAGTGACTTTACCACTGTGACTAAGGGATTTCCCAGTTCAGTATAGTCAAGCCGCCTAGGTGGCTGACGATTCCTCTCAGATCTCCTGATCAGGTCATCAGTGGCTGCCTGTTGCTCCGTCTCCTTAACCTCCTCTTCGCCTTCATTTTCAAGGACATTTGCCCCATCACATTCTGGCATGTTGGAAAGGACTGGAAGTTGTTCAGGATAATCCTCATCCGACAAGTCTTTCACAAGGTCGCCATTGTCAGGTGAGTTTGTCTCTCTTTCCACAGGTTCATTTTCAGGTAGCTCTTTCTTTTCTACAGGCTCATTTTCAGGTAGGTCTTTCTTTTCCGCAGGTTCATTTTCAGGTAGGTTCAGGTTCAGTGTCACTTGCTGGACTGGAGCAACATCAGGTAGGCTATTTGCCCTAGCTGGAGCTTCATCAGTCACCTTGTTGAGGTTTGTTGTCAGATTCTCTTGAGAATTGCTTGGGTCATGGTGTCCTGGAACATCTTGTGAGACAATACACCTGGTTATCTCTGGAACTGATTCTTTTCAGAACCAGGTAATAGGAATGATATCATCCTCGTCTGAGGATTGATCAACTTCTCTTGGGTCACTGCGAGTGTTCTGGCGTGTCTTGTAGCGCTTAATTGGTTTGGGTTGTGCACACTTTTCCTTTGTTACAGAGAGGAACCCACATGGGAGTAAGAGGTCTCGATGCAGTGTGCGCCAGGGACCTTCTCCAGTCTCTGGTTTGACTGTGTAGACAGGGAGATCTCCAGCTCTTCTCACTACCACATGGACAGTGGACTCCCATTTGTCAGCGAGCTTGTGCTTTCCACGAATACGTACGTTCCTGACAAGTACTCTGTCTCCAACGTCCAGGGCAGAAGGAGTCACACGCTTGTCGAACCTTGTTTTGTTCTTTTCAGCTACCCTGGCAGCACTTCTTGTAGCTATTTTGTAGCTCTCCTCAAGGTGGGATTTGAGGTTCTTTACGTACTGGGAGTGTGACTTCTGTTGCTCTTCTTTGACAGGTAAGCCGAATGCAAGGTCAACCGGCAGGCGTGGCTGGCGTCCGAACATTAGCTCATATGGTGTGAACCCAGTCACTTCACTTCGGGTGCAATTGTATGCGTGGACTAACGGCTTCACGAAGTCTTTCCAGTGTGACTTATCCTGGTTTTCCAGAGTGCCAAGCATGTTTAACAGGGTGCGGTTAAAACGTTCCACTGGGTTGCCCCTTGGATGGTAAGGAGTTGTTCGAATTTTCCGTATGCCTGCAACTTCACACAGTTCTTTGATTAGCCGCGACTCAAAATCAGGACCTTGGTCGCTGTGCAGTTTCTCTGGAATGCCATAATGGACGATAAAATTGTCCCACAAGCACCTTGCAACCGTTCGAGCCTTTTGGTTTGGTGTTGGGATAGCCACTGCGTATTTTGTAAAGTGATCTGTGATCACGAGAATATCCTTTGTGTTGCTTCTGTCCGGTTCAATAGACAAGAAGTCCATGCAAACCAGTTCAAGCGGTCGTGTTGACATTATGTTGACTAATGGTGCAGCTTTCTCAGGTAGGGTTTTCCTGCACACACACCTGCTGCACGTCTTGACTTTCTTCTCAACGTCAGAGGCCATCCTTGGCCAGTAGAATCTGGTTCTGACCAAGTCCAGCGTGCGGTCTTTCCCCATATGACCCATATTGTCATGCAGGCTAGTTAAGACCGTCTCACGAAGTTCTTCAGGTAGGACTAGCTGGTACTGTGTATTACCATCTTCTTGGCGTATTCTATAGAGAATGTCATTCCGCAGTTCAAGCCTGTTCAACTCTCTCAATAACAGAGGTAGATCTGGAAGCTCAGTTCTTACAGCGGGCGGTGGATTCTCACCACGCTCAATCTGGGAGATGACATGTCTGATGCATTGGTCAGATCTCTGTTTGTCTTTGATATCTGCCTCTGATAGGTGCGGGACAATGGGCAGCCCCCCGAGCTCATCTTCCTGCTCAAAGCTGTCAGGTACAGCATCTCCAGAGATGGCAAGACTTTCAACGAGGGAAATACTTTCATCACTGCCCATTCCATCATTTGTACAATAGACAAGTTGTCTTTCACAAATGGCACTAACGACTTCCTGATCCACAGCCTCAATGTTATCTGGTTTCGACAGATGGTGTTGTGTGAACTGGCAGATCCTGTCCCACTCTTTTTGGGATTGGGGGTCGTCACGCAGATTGCCTTGAGGACGTCGCGATAGCGCATCTGCATCTCCATTCTGCTTTCCTGGGCGGTACTGGAGCTTAAAGGAGAAGGTAGAGAGGGCTGCTAACCACCTATAGCTGGTTGCGTCGAGTTTTGCTGAGGTAAGTATGTAGGTAAGAGGGTTGCTGTCGGTGACTACTGTGAACTGGTTGCCGTAAAGGTAGTCACTGAACTTCTCTGTTACAGACCATTTCAGCGCTAAAAACTCGAGCTTGTGGGCTGGATAGCGGGACTCGCTATGTGATAACCCTCTGCTTGCGTAGGCAATGACACGCAGCTGTCCCTCCTGCTCCTGATATAAGGCCGCTCCGAGGCCGGTGGAACTTGCATCCGTGTGGAGGATGTAAGGTAGTGCAGGATTTGCGAAGGCTAGAATTGGGGACGTTGTCAACTTGTCTATGATCATTTCAAATGCTTGTTGGCAGGCGGGGGTCCAACGGCTTAGGAACGGTTCTTTGGGGTGGTAGTACTGGCGACTCCTTTCCTTGGACTTGGAGTGCTTTCCAGGAGGCGGGTAGCCAGATGTTAAGTCATTCAGAGGTTTCACTATACTTGAATAGCCTTTAATGAACTTCCTGTAATATCCACAGAATCCGAGGAAGGCTTTCAGCTCTTTTAGATTCTGCGGGGCTGGCCAGGTTTTTAACGCTGCAACCTTTTCCGGATCGGTCTCCACTCCCTGCTCTGAGACCACATGCCCCAAGTACCGGACTGAGGACTGAAAGAATTTGCATTTCTCCGGGGACAGCTTGAGCCCATACTCCTTGAGGCGGTTTAGAACCTTGGTGAGTCTGGCCTCATGATCCTCTAAAGTCTTTGAGAAGACTATCAAATCGTCCAGGAAAACGACAACCTCTTTCAAGTTCATGTCCCCCATGCACTTTTCCATCAGTCTCTGGAAGGTACTTGGTGCGTTTGTCACTCCCTGGGGCATCCGATTAAACTCCCAGAAACCAAGTGGGCATACGAAGGCGGTCTTGGGCTTGTCAGCCTCGTCAACTTCGATCTGGTAGTAGCCAGACTTTAGATCGAGGACACTGAACCACTTGGAACCAGAGAGTGCTGTGAAGGTGTCATCCATCCTTGGGAGTGCATAAGCGTCTTTCACCGTTTGCAGGTTCAATTTCCTGTAGTCGATACAGAGACGAACCTCGCCATTCTTCTTCCTGACTACAACGATTGGGGAGGAGAATGGAGACTCACTTTCACGAATCACCCCAGCGTCAAGAAGCTCTTGAAGATGCTGACGAACAGCTTCTACGTCATGTGGGTGTATCGGTCGAGCTCTGAGTTTGAAGGGTGTTTCATCGGACAGTTTGATGCGATGTTTGACTTTGTCTGTCCTTCCAAAGTCAGTGTCGTTCTGGGCAAAGACCTCGGGCATGCTGTTCAGCTTCCGCGTGATTCTGTCTTTCCATTCTGGAGGGACCGGGGACTCACCGAAGTCAAAGGCTATGTCAGCTGTCTTGAAATGTTCTGATTCAGATGGCTTTGTCACAGTCTGTTTGTCAGACAGAACGGTCTGAATTGCACTGAGCTCTGCAATCACAGTCTTGGCTGGGATGGTAATGTCATGATCTGACTCATTGGAGATGACAACCGGTAGTTTGCCTGGCTGTCTGCATGGTAGGTCGATGAGGCAGGCCTTCACTAGCAACCCTCCTGGGAGAGAGGACGATGAAGGGTACTCCATCATAACAGACCTGTCAGTATGGAACTCTTTAACTGATGCCACTCCCTCCAGAACAACTGTTCCTCCAGCTGGAATGACTGTTTTGTCCCTGCCTTGCATCCTCACCAGACCGATGTAACTATTGAGGCTTTGTTCCTGTCGCAGTTGAAGTATTCTTAGCACAGTCCTGTAGCCATTTGGGACAGGATGGTAGCTTGCTGGGATTTTCTCTCTATACAGATCATACACTACATCAAGTGTGTTTGTACCAATCAGTACCTGGTAACCTGAGGTTCCACTATCTGGGACAACCAAGGCCAACGTTGGGACTTCATATTCAGCTCCAAGGAACTGTTTTGGGAAAGTGACTGTGATTTTGACATATCCAAGATAGGGCACAGGTTGACCATTAGCCCCTTCAACTTCCAGAAGGTTATGGAGTGGTTCGATCTGTTGCTCAGGTAGGTACTGATCATAGAAGGACTTGGTGACTGTGGTTACTTGCGAACCTGTGTCAAGGAGACAGCTGAACTGTTGCCCCTGGATCGTGACTTGGCCTGTGCTTTTCGTGCCAATCAGCTTTCGTGGGACTCTGAAGGGGTGTTCTCTAACATTGGATTGGTTCAAGGCAGCACTGAACTTGGGCTTGACATCACTTTTATCTTTAGCAGGGCGTCGGTGAACTGCTCTAGCCCCAGTTTGCCCTGCAACTGGGACTCCATCTAAAAATCCGTATTGTCTAGTGAGTGTCCCTTGGCCTCCCAGAGGCACTGTTTTTCCCTTAACTGATCTCTTTTCTTATTGACAAGAGTGGGGTTTGGATCGTTACTGCAAGCTGAGGAGATGTGACCGTCCTCGCCGCACTTGAAACAATACCAAGGCCTCGGCCGGGTGCTTGTCTTTGAGTTGGTAGGTTTCCAGCTTGGTGCTCTAGGGTCAAGTTTGGATAGTGCTGGCCCACCTGATGGACGCTCAGTGTTCCCCTGGGGCTTAGGGGCTTTCTTGGCTTTTTTAGACATCAGTGTGGTGAGTTGACTTTGCAAAGATGCCACCTGCTGTCTAAGCTCTGTCAATGGGTCAGGCTCAGGCTGGAAGGCTGCGTGTTGACTGCAAACGCATGCACTTTGAGAGCTTGCCATAGCCCGCTGCCGGTGTGAACCAAGGTGCTTCTTCATACGTGTGGCTTTAACTGCCTGCCTATCCTCTTCAGTGCGGATTAATAACAGGAGCTCTGAAAATGCTGGAGGGTGACTTTTCTTTTCTTCGAGGTTGAGGTCAGAGAGCAAAATGTTGTCCCAACACCCGCGACAAAACTGCTTGAGGATGTGTCTATCTGCCTCTCCAGCAGCAGCTCCTCCTCTTCTGACAGCAAGGTTCAGGGCACACTGAAGGCGGCACAGGTAAGTAGAAGCCTTTTCACCAGGATCCTGAAGAGTATTCATAAACTGTGCGAACAGTTCTTCACCATCCTCAACAGTCCCAAAGGCTGCATCCAGCAGTTGAAGGTAAGCTTCAGGAGTAGCTTCAGGGCTTAGTCTTTTGACAATATCTGCGGCAGGAGAGAGCAGACTTTCGAAGATTTTCCGTGATTTCTGAAAACTAGACATGGTGGGGTCTTTCCTGAGAAGCTCCACATGCGAACGCCATGTCTCGTAGTCTGTCTCATTATTGGGTCTGGGAACATTACCTGAGAATGAGCGAAGCTTGATGGGAAAGTGTGAATGTGTGTTTAGTTCATCTTTCCTCACAATGTGCTCAACAATGATCTTTTGAATTTCAGGTGGGTTTAGGTCGCTCTCCACAATGGGCAGACTTCGCTTCACATCCGCGGGTGGACATGGCTCAGCACCACTATGACCAAACCTCACCTCAGAAGAACCTGGAAGCTGGGGGTGGGTGGTTTCAATTGCATCCAGAGATGTGTCGAGTGGTTTGGTTCCAAACTCATTATCGTCACTGCCATCAGTCTCAATTGCCTCACTGATCTCTGACATCATATCTTTCAACACTTCTTCGAAGTCTCTTCCACTCAGCTTTGCTAACTTCTTTATCTCATCAAGGTAGGTTTTGGTAACATTACAACCAATTTTAGTGGTGTACACACTTGACAGAGCTTGAACGTGGTATCTTACACTCGGATTACCTTTAAGTTCATGTGTGTAGGGCAAAAGAGCGGCTAGGGCTTCGATAGCAGCACCATCTTGATACTCAATAATCAGGTTTTTATAAAACTCTGAGTTAACGTCAGTAACTGGGATAAGTCTCATGGAGCCATACTTCTTAAGGAAGTCTATGATCTCCTCATCTTCTGGTGATTCAAGCAAACCACTGACAATTACTGCATTGGGGACTTTGATACCTGAGCTCACTATGAACTCCATTTCCAGCAGAGAGTAACACAGATAACAAAGAAATGTACACACTTCAAAATTGTTTCACACACTCAAAATTGTTTTACACACTGGTAATATGGTTCACTGCTAACACATAACTAGGCTCCTGGCTGGCTCGCCACTTGTAACCGGTGTCTCCAGGTAAGTAAGACAGATACCTAATTTAGACAATCATTTAAAACTGGGCAATATCAGAGGTCTAGGTACGACTGTGGAGCCTAAAGTAGTAAAAGGTCAGCAGAGAACAAAGAACACAAGACAGGTAAGTTTAACATTTACATCTATATTATACAAAATTATAAACAACATTTACACTCCTATGCCTATGGAAGCCGGCTTCCTAAATACACAGGTGCACGATAATGGGCCCAAAATAAATAAACCTCAAATTGTCCCTTAGCAAAACTTAAAGAAAATAAAGCTGCTTCTCTGAGTCCATAAAAGTAGGTGATGTGTGTGTGTGAAAGTATGTTTGTTCTCTTCACTACCCGGGTAGGTTTATGTGTGATCTTATCTGTATATATCAACAGGGAAATGGGTTGGTGATGGGTCGAAGGATGCCACGGCTGGCCACACCAGGCTCTCCGTCCGGTCACTGCTGACTATGGTTGGCTCGCCACTGACCGTCAGGGTCAGGTTCAGAAGATCTCTCAAAAAACCAATCGGAGCTATCTTGATGAACGAGCACTCTCTCTCTCACAGCTTATCAACCTAACAAACAAATAATATAAATGTTATAATGTATTATTTATTAATTACGTTGGTATGGGATTTTATCATTATATATCCCTCAGAGGATATTTCCCTACCAGTCTTCGGCAATGTCTCCAGCAGAAGAGAGAAAACGCGAGTGTCACTTAATTAACTCACAGTGGCGTATGCGCCACCCTCCGGTGGAGTAGAAGACTGCACTTCAGTAACCTGTGTGGGTTACACATGCTTTGCAATAGTCCAGGCAGGAAGTAGTAGAAGAATGAAAGTAACAAGAATGTTAACCTTTAAAGCAGCAAAATGCACGACTAGTAGTCATGCCGAGCCATGGTGCAAGTAATGTTAGTTGATTGAGTAGTTTTGCCAAAAATGCAGCATCATCTGCAGCTTTTCATCCAACATCTCACTGTGGCTGCTTCTGCTTGTACTTTTCCTCTCTGCTGCATTTCTAACTAAATAGCTACAAATATCTACACATGTTGTTTTAAGAATATTAACACCACTAACAAAGCTTTGCTAACTCAGTGCAGAAACACATTTCAGTTCCTCTAAATTCTTCACAATATAAACCATTCCTTTTTTTTTTTTTTGTGGTAAAGTCTTCTTTTAGTCCAATCTATAGTCGCATTTTAAAAGCTCTAAACACAAGACATCTGTCTGTTGTGGACCATCCGCTTCACACAGTTCATGTTGTTTTCACAGAATGTGCAGACATTAACAAGCTTACGCAGAACCTAAATTATGGATCAAACCTTACATATAGTATATAAGGCCTCAAAAGCTGCTGCTGCTGTATTAAATCAAATGCTAAACATTTTTGAATGAACAGATCATTGAAACGTTGAGAAGTAGCTGATTTACTGTAAGTTGTGTAAAATAGACCAACCACAACTAACCACAGCTGTTTCCAGTTTCAATTGGAGACATAGCCAGATTGTATAGATTTAAGCAAGACTGTACATTTTTGTGTTTTTTCCCCCTTTCTTTCTTTTTTTTTTTACTGTATTTGTGTATTTCATTTCTATACATTTGAAAGTAAAGACCATGTATGTATTTGGCTAATTGTGTGAAGTAGGTGTGTTACTGTTTAGAGTTTAGAAAAAACGTATCTTCAGTACAGGTGAATGCTTGGTAGCTATTGTTAAAATGTTAAATATGAAGCAGCAGCAGCAGCAACAAATGAAGTCACGTCACTTCAACATGTGATTCACATGTTTTGACTATAGAAACTCATATCAAATGGTATGAATTTGTACATAAACAAGTATATATTTTGCATACTTCTATGCTAATTTTGATTGGCTGGATCGTATATAAAAAGCTTAAAAGCTTAACTGAGACATATAATTAAAGTACAAACATATGGAACATATACAGTAACATAATTTGCTATGCACTTTTCTTACAAAAACAACATGTATTATGTTTACTTGGTTCATACTTGGAAATGATTTTTTTCTATTTCTTCAAATTGAGTATCAGTCTTATTAGAGCCCCGCATACACTGCTTCCATACCTTGACATAGCTGGTAAACTGTGATTAGACAATCGCTATCGAGGAAAGTTTTTAGCAACTTCTGTCAGTTACTTTCATGGAGGTAAACTGGTTGTGGTAAAATGTCAGTAATCTCTACCATTTGGTTTGTTTGTTTTCCCACAAGGGAAGTCTTAGTCTGGGTTTTTTCCATAACTGTTTGTATGTTTATTTGTGCGCGTGTGTGCGTCCGTGTCTGTGTGTGGTCTACTCTCTTGTTCTTAAAGTAACACTTCCAGGCTGGAGAGGTCATTAGCAGTCAGACAATTAGCCGTTGTACGCTGATCTTTCATTTATATACGAATATAATGATCAAATTTGACATTTTGTGTGCTACACTTGATGAGCAGATGAAGCCTAAATTACTTGCACACGAGGCCAATGATCGAATATGATTAAAATATGAAACCTAACATATTATTAATATAGTAACAATAAAAGAATTGCAGAAAATGTACATTCAACTGTGGTTCTATACGTTTCCTACAAATACAAACAACATGATTTCAGGAATGATTTTAATACAAAAATAAATGGGTGCATTTGCAACATATAAACAGCCTACTTGGCAGAAAGCATTCGAACTCTGTCTTTCACTCTCCGGTTCTCTGTTTACGTTTGTGTGTGTGGTATGGCATTGTGGAGCATTATATAGATCTGGACTGAAGCCTGGTCTCTGTTGTATGCAGCCTCGAGAGAGAGAGAGAGAGAGAGAAAGCCAGGACATGAGAGAGATAATGGGAAAGGTAATGTGAGGGATTACAGACAAAGTATTGGGACACTGAGGTAACATTTGGCCTTCGTAGCAACATTTGACTTTACAGCTCATTTACAATTACTGTGTGTAGTAACAAAATGTGACCCAGCCGGCGCAAGTACTGCACGTACCGTACCAGTCTTCTTATTTCATTGCAGCATATTTCTTTACAAATCAGATGTCTGCATATTGACGACTATTTTGATGTTGTTGTTGTTTTGTACATTCTTTCAGAGAGTTATCTGAGAAAATTGACACAGACTCTCATGTTTGTATGGTAAATATGAAGCTGGAGCCAGGAGACTTTAGCTTAGCTTAGCATAAAGACTGGAAACAGGGCAAAACAGTTTGCCTTTCTCACTGCAGAGGTAGCTAAAAGCCACCGACCAGCACCTCTAAAGCTAATTCCAGCCTGTAACTTCACTTAAAAGGATTAAACAAACAACTTAATAATTAATTATTAATTAGTGAGGTGCTAGGTATATTTAATTTACCTTCAGGCAGGGCCAGGCTAGCAGTTTCCTCCTGTTTCCAGTCTTAATGCTAAGGTAAGCTAACCACTCCAGCTTCATATTTAACGTATCTGACATGCGAATCTGATCAATCCTCCATCTAACTCTCAGCAAGAACAAGCATAGTTCCCAAAATATTAAATAACTCCTTTAAAGCAGAAGTAAGCAACCAGTTAGTTGGTTCTATTCAAATACTTAATTGATTTTCATGTCGTCTAATCTGTGTTCACACATTTGTATGTGCTGTTATGGCACTGAAAAGGCTTGCACTCTGCATTTGATTACTGTTACACTTCCCATGAGCCAAACATTTCCTCACTACATGGAATTGAGACAAAAAGTGTCTCTTTTGGTCATTTGATCAAATTTGCATTAACAGTTACAGCTCTGGAGGGTCTGCTTTTGGTCAATGTTTGTATAAGCAGTTTTCCTATTGTGTCATCTGTGCACACAAAACATGGCGGTGAGGCTACAATACTGCACACACACAGAAACTCCTTTTCTCTTTGATTTTTGCTGTTTGTGTGTGAACAAATTGTGTATGAAATGAATGCGTATCACTATTTTTATGAAGTAATTCCATAACCCAAAAACTTAACCCCTTGCAGTGCATGTATTTCCAAAACAGTTCTTCACTTCAGATCAAAACATTTTTACATCCAAAGTTACAACAGTACACTTTCTTCTTCTGGCAGCTGCTTTAAGTGTGTATTTAAACCACACTGGAGTGCTCTGCCATGATTGCCTAATGGTGATGAATTTGAGCAATAACACAGGGCCCTCAGAGAACTGGCCTTCAGTACCAACAATACAGAGACTCACACTAGCTCTATACAGTTTAATGGGCTAGGAAGACTGTAACCACTCTGTGTATACAACCCACTCAGAGCGAGGGGCGGGGGGGACGAGAGAGCAGGAGCTAAAACAAAGGTGGGAGATAAAAGTGTGTGTTTGTGTGTGTGTGTGTGTATGTAAAAGAGTTGAATAAAACTAATCAGTCTGCCAAATAAAGCAAAGGTGCTTTCACATTGTGACCTGAATGTAAAGTACAGGTGATTTCACAGTAAAATGCTCTATTAACAGTGACAGTGAAGCTGAACCTGTTAAATCTCAGTCATATCAATGACTGCACACCCTTTTTAGTGACAACTATAATATCTACTGTGTTGCAGAATCAACTTTACTTTCTCTCTCTCTCTCTCTCTCTCTCACTCTCTCTCTCTCTCTCTCTCCCTCTCTCTCCTCTCCTCCCTAATAATTCAATCAGATTACATGTTGCAACATCAGCTCTGGATTTGGACCATATTCCCTTTATCACTATGGAGATGGTTGGTTGATAAACACAGAGAGAAAGTTGGCGTCTCCCTAAAATAGAGAGCAGAAGAGCAGAACCACCTCATATGCTGAGACTGAATAAGAAGGTTGAATTTTGCAGTACTAATATTTGTGCATTTGTATTTCAATGAAATAGAAACTGTAAAGTTCCTGATCAGTCAGTTTTGCAATTCAAAACTATGAACTAAACAAGGCAACAGTGTTGTCTCCTTTAATGATGACTTCTCAGTAACTCATATGTAACTTGTTGCTTGTTGTTGAGATGCACAGTTATTGCACTTTCCTCATGGGTCATTTAGTGTTGTTTTAGATGCTAGTGATACACGTATGAATGACCCAGTGTTGTAGCATAGTGTTGTAGTGAAATGGTTGAATGTATGAGACAATGCCCACAAGCCCCGGCAAAATACGATAATTGTGTATCTGAGAAAGGTATCATATGTAATGGACGGATGGATCAATGCCCCAAATTCATTATGGGGTTTGATTACGTTTAATATTCCATATAGTCCTTCATATAAAAGACTCCTCGCCAAAAAAACAACCGCTTTGGTCATTTGTTCCGCAGCGATCTGCGTTTATGTATCCCCGAGAAGTGACCAGGTGCATAAATATGACAGCGTTTTGGTGTGATGTCATTATCACAGTGCAAAGCAACTTATTAACATCTGGGTTTAGTTAGAAATCGCTGAGTGTGCATTGCACTGTGGGACTGATCAGAGAGATAAAATGATGTCAAACTCAGCACATCCCTCAGCCCAGTACCTGACACATCCTTATGAAGGTTAAATGACAGAATATTTTTCTAGATAACATCCAAAATAAGCTACGCTAATTAAAATATTAGCCACGCGAGCCGTGTGACTTTACTCTTGTTATTTAGCCACAAGTCACAGCCAGTACTGAAGACAATCCTAAAGAAGCAATTCCTGTAATAGCAGGTAGAAAATCTAAGTAATTAAAACTATTTTCACAAGTGCAATATTTGTTTTCCTCAGTAAGATAAGGCCGTATTTTGTCTGCAGTAAACCACTTTCCAAACTCATATATTCTCACATAAGTTCTTCTTAGCCAATGAATAAGATTCATTTTCCCATGAAAAGGAGTTGTGACTCTTGTCACGTAGGGGACGACAATTTTGGGGTCTTGACCCTTGATTACAGAAACCAGGAGTAAACTGAAGTAAATGGCCTCTTTGTTGACAACCACAGAGTGTAAATTAACTCCAACTAGCCTGTTTTCTGACAGGGTTAAGAACAAACTTCTTGTTTATTTCCCAAGTTTAAAAGCTCTACTCACTACACTCACTACACTCACTACATCCTATGATGCACAAACACAAAAACGCACACAGCCACACAAATGTAGAGCAGGTTCACATGATGAATGTAGAGCAAGTGTTATATGTAGCGGTAGGCTGCAGGCCAGCTACTCTACAAAGTGCTTCATGTAAAGTGACAGTTAGCTGGAACGCAGTCTATACAGAGACCACATTAGATTAACTTGTGATTTATAGCGAATGGCTGAACTACAGTGTAGAATGTTATGTTAACTTCATTTGTCACAAAGATTGCAGATGTAACTGTAACCGTGTGCCTTATATTGTATCCCACAGATATAGTATGTAAAAAATGG
This sequence comes from Pampus argenteus, assembly GCA_036937835.1. NCBI lineage: Eukaryota > Metazoa > Chordata > Actinopteri > Scombriformes > Stromateidae > Pampus > Pampus argenteus. Next base: position 9,291,299 of record CM072865.1, on the reverse strand, counting down.
TTTGTCAGGCCCGAAGTAGGAATGAGAAAGTGTGTATAAGTAACACTTTCCCCTCCCATAGCAGTGGCTGCCAATGAACACAAAGAATCCTCCTCTCAGGTGTGTATGTATATGTGAAAATGCAGTACAAAACAGGAGAAGATACTGTTATATATTAAGTTAAAAGAATACATGTAAAATGTGCCAATGCCATTTGCAAAATTTAAATGGTAAAATCACTGCAGGTGTAACACATTCGACTCGAAGTCAAACAATTTATGAATAGGGTTCATCTGGGAAAGAAAAAAAAAGTTTTCTGTGAAGTCCCAGAGAACGACAGAGGCTTCCCAAAGTTAGGGATGATTATGGATGAACACACATTGTGAGAAGGACAAATGGTCTTTTGTAAAGACACTCCAAGTTTCTTTGGATCTTATTGCAGACCTCTGAAACAATGCAGCAACAGTGACTTACAACAAACTGTCCCACCCACTTTTTTTTCCTATCTTTATTCAAAAGCGTGGTCTTTCAATTTGTGAGCATGATTTATTGATTTCACGTTCAGATTTTGTCATTTTTTTCCCCCTCAAAACCCGGCCCTCGTACTCAAATAGTCCCTGCTTGTGCTTAGACTTCTGCTCGAACTGTGCGCTTGCATTCAAATGTTTTCTGCTGCAGCTCTTTCTGCTCTGTTATTAGATTGTTTGTGCCACACGCCTGTCAGAAGCCATCAAACCAATACAATGCCAGGTGTAGAGTTGACCAATGAAATGACTGCTGCCTTTTGCCTCTTTAGAGCATCCTGTACGGTCCATTACTCTTTAACTGGGTTCATCCACTCCGCCCTGCAGGGCTTAGAAACAATAGAAACCAATTTTTGCGCTGGATGTATGAATATTACCTCATTTTACAAGCTTTTGCGGGGTGCTTTGTGAATTACACGCTATCTTTTTGTCTCATTGACACAGGTTTAGTGGCCGCAAAAGCTGTGCACTCCTTTTGTGTATTTGGCTCATGGTGTGCGACCTAAGTGATGATTCACAACCGTTTGGCCTTGTGAACCAAGGACTGGGCCCTTTCTGGATCGTGCAGAATTTAAAGACCTTAAATACTAACCACAAATATTCAGCTGCCACATTTTTTGTCTGCAACAGTCTGTATTCCTCACCTGCAACAGTCACTATATTAATCCAGTTATGGGAATGCTCTTTGATGCTTAATGGTATTACTGCAGTTATAGCAGTAGAAGTAACTTGAGTGAGTTTGTGGTTCACAAGAATGATGTGCATGTGGGCCACCTGTGAGATAACACACACACACACACACACACACATTTTCTTTTCCTTTGTGAATTTCTTTTTCCTGTTTCGTCCCTTGAATGCGAGCCTGCTAAAGCTGTAGTTCTCGTCAAAGTGCTAATCCTACACACAAACACACGTGCTGGGTCATGGAAACTAGAGCAATGGAAAACCCCGTTTCTCCTTTTGTTCTCTTGCCGTCTGTGTTGTTGAATCAACTGCAGCACTATCACTCTAGCGCATACGAGCTGCTCACAGTAATGTCATTTTGATGTGATTACTGTTGCAGTGTGCCTCAATGTTAAACAGGACCCAAAGTTAAGTGTTAGGGCAGAACCTCCATCAGCCTTCACCGGTGATACAGAGACCTGTGCAACATGTTGCCCGTATCTCTTATGTGTTTCCAGCTGAGACATAAACACAATCAGATTTTTCTGGAGAATTCCTCTGTGAGGTTGGAGAAGTTCAACATGGACAATAAAAAAGACGTACAGTGGTTGCATCTGTATAATGTACTTCTATAGTACAAAATGCTTCAGGCAGTTGCTTTCTTCTTCACAGCAGTGTAACATGTGGAGACACACAACTGTATGGACATATGGTTTCTCAGCATGTCATTTATTTTTTTTTTTTTTAAATGTTTTAATTTCAAATCCAGCTCATTGCTTTGGTTTCAATCTCTAGTCATTCTCATTTGAGCTAATCACATTTTATGCTTTTATGTCTTATAACAGCCTCCCTTCACAGTGTGCTTTTTTGAATCCTCCCATATGCTAATACTGAACCAATGTTTTGGCACAGAGTTTTGTGGTCAGTGTTGTTACTTTCAACAGATGTTGAGCAACATAAACGCGCGCAGAGAAACGTAGTGGTTCCATATGTGCACCCAACCCAGCATTGTGCCTGATTCAGAGCAGAGTGACAAAACAAAGGATGCCAACCCCTAAAAACAACAAACCATGATGTAGTACTGTCCAGGTGTGATGCTGCTAAGCCAGGATTTATGACACAGCATCACTTGATGAACCTCACGCCCTTCTCACTTTTCTCTGCTGTGGCAAACTTCAGTTTATCGTTTCATGCCCCTTTTGAAACGTAAACCACAGTTTTCATCGTTATTATTTACAGCATTCCTACTGTTTAGTTAACAGTGGTTGATGAAAACGACAGTACTGGAAATAGAACAATACATCGTTAATTCTAAGCAGCAAATTTTCACATACACAATTTTCAGACAATACCATGATGTCATTATGGCATGAGATTGCATATAACTTGTATTTTTGTTCAGTGATGCCAAAGAGCTCAAACACATACTGTAAGTCAGTAATATTCACTGAATGCTACTGTAAATAGGCCTATTCTTCAAACCTTTCCTTCCCCTTGATCAACAACTTCCCATTTTATAATGTGGGATTTACAAAATCAAAATGAGTTATAGATTTGAACCTGTATTGACCTATTTCCTATTAAGGAAATCCTTTACTGTCTTGTTTTTTTGTATAATTGTTTAGTCAGTGTCATTAATCAACAGGCCTGGCTTGTATCTCTGATAAGCTTGTTATGCTTTCATGTCTGCGTTTCTAGACTACTCATCACTTCCTGTGAAGCAGCATTAGGAGTCAGTGGTCGGGAAGTTCCGATCTGCAGAGTAGTCACTAATCATGCAAGAATGAACATTAGATATCGATATTAGATATCACAATATTTAATGTTAGCTCAGAAATGCGTAAGAATCTGAGAAGTTGGCCTGGGTTTTTCCTCCCTTTGGTGGTTACACTATCTGTGGATGTTATAGTTGGCTTGATCAAGCGAAAAAAGGCTACTTCATTTCACCCAAAACTCAGTGTTAGGTGATAACATTTTAAGAAGCTTATCTTCTAACTGAAAGAACACAGTCCGTCTACTACAAGGAAGACTTCTGACACTAAAGCCAATAAAAAGAAGTGTTGCAGAGATCACTCCAAGAACTGATTCGTTATATATCAAATTTGCTCTGCGAATACTGCAGGGAAAAACTTCCTACATTTTATTTCAATTGCAGTTGAAAAACTGCTGAAACATTGATACAGCACTATGACTTTTCATAATATTCCCCAAACATGGATATCAATTTTATATTTTTTTTCAGTTCTTGTAAAGTGTAGCAGCAGGATGAGGTGACTTGTGTGTTAAAGAGCAATTCAACAATGAATGACATACTGCAGAAATCCACTGCTGTTGGTCGAAACTCTTATAACACTTTTATGGCCTCACCTCAATCAATGATGTCACAGCAGGTGTTTTTCCTTTAACAGCTGATGGGAAACACCTGTAGTCCAACACTGAACTGACCCGGGTGCGATCATAAGTCAGAGTTTGCTCTCTGTGATACAGTGTTGATTTACCCTTTCAAACGGGGACTGATTCATAACAAGAGTCAGGTGTGTTTTCCTGGCAAAGCAAGAGCCATTATGACATTCATATACTGCGAATGTCATCGTTTTGAATGCATTCCAGTTTATAGAGTAGCTGTTTATAGAATATATGGTCTTCAAAATCTTCATCCACATTGTTTCTGTCTTTCATCAGGTTTTAATCCAATTTTGAATTTTGTGCAGTTTGACCTCCACATTTTTTTATTAAATTTTTTTACCGTACATAAAGTTATATACAAAAAGATTTCAGGTTTGAGGGTCAGTTACCTCAACTGACAACATAATTTGTGGCAAAAATGTGCGAATCTGTTTATATTGACCGATTTATATACTGACTAACCTACCACTGTACGCGGATGTGAGAAACAATGACTGATCACTTACAAACAGTGACCAAACAGCTGTGATAATTAAATGAACAGCTTTGATGAAATACTGACAGATGTCTGCCATCATGACAAATGAATTGACAATAAATGGATAAATGGATGGGTGCCTGATGCATCGCTAAATGCACTAATGAATGTACTAAATGTTTATATATAGTATTCTATCCAGAAAACAATTTTGTGAACCCGATACCTGGCAAAACGTTTGACTAATAAACATGTCCTTTCTCTGGATACTAAACAACTGCGATCTTCCAGTTTTCTGTGAACCATGTCAATCTACAGCGCACTGTAGACAAACTACACAAAGATAAATTACCCTTCATTCTTTTGGCAGCTTCTCACCATCATACGAGCGCTGCAACCTGCCATACATTTGGCTTGTTAACACAGTAGGGTATTGTTGTAATGGAGCATTTGCGGGTTGCTAAATGTGTTTCTACAAAGGAAAAAATAAGAGGGACAGAGGGGTAGAGAAAACCATGGACTTTTCCATAAGTGCTCTCCACTAACATGCTTTCATTTATTAAATTACGTCAGACTGTGAATCTTTTGTGTCTTTAGCTCAGTCTTTCATTGAACTCATTGACCGTAATGTACTTAAAAATAAGATTTCAGGTTTGAGGGTTCAGTTAAACACAGCAGCTGTCACATAACACGTTGAATCCCTGGTGACTCTGATGACGAGACTCCAAACTCAATCCAGTTATCACCCACACAGCCACATTAATCAATTTTTGACACTTTCTGAGATTAGAGGTAGCCAAATAGACTCATCAAATATCCCAGAGTTAAGGCTGTGGTTTCGAAATCCCCGTTATTACTCCGACAGGAGGGCTGAACCATTTCACTGACTTTTATTACATGAGAAAACTCACTCACTGACAACTTCATCCATGGTAACTAGTTCTAATAACTGTTTATTGTTAATAAGGACATGGAAGCAATTTTAACTCACAATCTTTGTCTTGAGACAAGAGTAAGACATGTTTTTGTTTTTTTATGTTTTGGAGTGACAGATATCAGCATACAGTGCATGATTTGTGCTAATTGTATTAAGGCTGCTACTATCTTCATCCTTTAGATCCCCCCCCCCTATGTTTCTAGGTCACTGGAGGTTCTGCCAGCATCACTTATAGCATGGATGTCACATGATACAACTCATTGACCCACAAAGGGAACCTGTGGCACCTGCAGAGGATCACAGAAAGGGTTCAGAGAAAGCACTGGGGAGCAACAAGACATACTACTGACAAGGAATTACAAAAAGAAGTTGTTTTCCCACAAAATAAAATGAGTCCTTAATCAATGATTCCACATCCCTCAGCCTATATAACATCATTAACTTCAAAACAAAACCAGATAAAGCAGAAGCAGAGGCATTTACATCACACTAGTTATCCATTGCAGCGTATTATATTATGGGGTTTTCCACCACTGCTGGGTTCCCAAATCACACACATCTGCATCGTTAAAATCAATCAAGATGTTTTTTTTTTTCATCTTTCCCCCATATTGGACTTTGAGAAACTCCACAAGGAGCTTTCCGTTGTGAATTATCTGTTTAGCTCTGATCGCTGTGACTGTAAATACAGCACAAGTTATCATTAAATGTAACAGATGGCTCATTAAATGATTCTTCGAGGTTTTGATATATATGCAGCAGCAGGGTTAATCACTACATAGAAACATTACATTATCACCACGGCCTTGTTTGACAAAGCTACAGCACAGAATACTGCATTCAAAGTTTCATCTACTTATTCATTAAAACCTTGAGTGTTTGTATGTACATACCTTTTCATCAAGACGGCTCTTTATGGTACCTTTTGAAAAGTGTCACCCACACCCTGTAAAGTTGTTCATAGATATATTATAGTTTTGTCTCCCTTTGATGAACCCAAACGACTCCAAATTGAAGTATAATTTGAAAATACATAGGATCTTATAAACTAAAGATTTCTGCTGAAAAAAGCCCATGTTATATCGCTTAAAGATTTCTACTTTAACAAACAGAATCAATCCTTACCATGATCAGATACAGAAGGAATTTGTATGAACCAAAAAAAAAAAAAAAAAACATGATATTCTCAGTTACTTTAATTTCCCCTAGAACAAAGCATTAAATGGTCCCCCTCAGTGGTTTGTATGTTGCATTGTACCACATGCTGTGTACTGGAGTCACATCAATTTTGTTCATAAAAGCAAGACAGATGTAAGACGTATTTTATATGTAATAGGAAACATACTGTATAGCCCATAGTGTTTGCTCTTGGTTTCATTGTCTAAAGCATGATTTCATCTTATGTCAAGACAAAGACGAGTCAAAAGCCCATGCATATCTGTATGAATGCACACACATTTACTTGTGCTAATCAAAGGCGGACAGTGATTATGTGCACACACATTATTCTCTGGTGTCCACAATGCACACACAGAATCTACTGATGGTCTCATCTTTTTCCCTCCTGCTCTTGATGAATTTAAGCCTTCCTCACAGTCCTTCAGTAGGACAGGTCAACCAGGTTGACCTCTCTCTCTCTCTCTCTCTTCTCTCTCTTCTGGTGGGCGTCTTCAGTCTTGATCGCTGTCTTGTGATTGGCCAACACAGAGTGACGTCGGGTAACGTTTCAGCAAAAGTTGATTTTGTTTCAATTTTTCCTGCAGTTAAGATTTAACAGCCAGGTATCAACCACTTACATATATTTTTTTTTGTGCTTAGTTGGCATTGGCTGCTGTTATGTCGTCAGTGTATTTTACACACGTTTTAGTGAAACACCTTGTTGCTTCGTTTTGTGAAATGTTTACAAGCTGTGCATAAGTGTTTCAGTGAGCAACTATGGAGCCAAAAGCAGTAAAAATAATGAATTAACTATGAATACTATTCACAATGTGTGTGTATGCGTAGAGACACATACAGTAGTAGATATACCACTGTATATTTTTTATTGTTATTTTTAATAAAACAAGGTTAGTTAATAATGTGCAACATGCAAACCCGTGTTTGTCTGTTGGCTGAGTATTTGGATTTCTGGCACAACTTTATTGTGAGAAAAGTGTGTTTCGCCTTGTTGCGTTCATAAGGGTCACCGTAGTATTATATCGTTACCGTATGTTGTTAGCTGACAGCGTTTTCAAGGTCAGCTCAACTCAACAACTAAACTGATGAGTAAATCAGTTTGGAATTATTAGGTTTTCATTTATTGAAAACAACAGAAATAATTAAAACTAGGTTACCAAGTGGAATGTTTTGAAACTGTTCAATAAGCATCAATTATCTCTGTGGGTCCTTAACTGAAGCCCAACATACTGTATATCCAGCTCAGCAGCTTAGAACACAATATTCAATGCAAATCCTATCATCAGCACAATTAGTAGATTTTAACACTGTTATAACAAACACACAACACACAGCAGGCCTAAAGGGAAAAGCAAAATGCAATGCAATAATAAGCATCTATTTTTTTTAAGTGTAACAATTGACATCGCAACTAAATGTCATTCAGTTTTACTCATTATGATCAGTAAAACAACATTGTTTAAGTGTTTCATCAAAAAACGACCACCAGCAAAAGACTTTTCTATCTCTGCATGGGTTGAAGTAAGTACAACTACCTCAGGCCACCCCAGAGTCATATCGGCATACTTAAATTCAACAAATGTCTTAATTTGTAATTTCAACATGCTGTTCTAAAAGAGAGGTTGATAAGATTTTATGAGCCACATGCACAGCAATACCATGACGTAGTTTTCAGCAAGACAGTCATTAAAGCAGAATGTGGCTGATATGAAACTAAAAATGCTAGTAGATCAAGAATTAATAAGGTACTAATAGTTTGCTCTGTACTGACCCAGTTTCCCAGAGAAGAAAACAAAAACAAGACATCCTCTCTGTTCTCTTGCCTTGCCTATAGTATTGGTATATGCCTGTCTGTGTGTCATGTGACTTCCCCAAACCAAACCCTTTGAGTAACAGTGCACTGTTGTAATTATTGTTGCTACCACTGTTTCCCCTGCTCTCGCTCTCGGCCCCCAGCAGAGCCGCGTTTGGTACTAATGGGAACCATATGGTGGGATCTATCAGCTTAGACAGGGACTTCAAAGTCACTTTAACGTTCGGCCTTTGAGTCCTATGCAATTTTACACACACAACACATAGTGTGCTACACACACTGGTTTTGCAGGTATTTTCAAATTAAAGGACACGTTCACGGGAAAATGCAAAGACGTGCTTGTGTCTGTTGACAGAATTTTGAGAAAGGAAATTTGCACATAGGTTGTGTCTTATGCTTTGAAATATCACTGCGCCTCTAATTTTCACCCGATGTTTATTTCACTTGTGCACAGTCAACAAAGAAAACAAAGTGACTCTGTTATACTGCCTCACCATCCCTTGTAATGACCTTGACCGTGAAGATACAAATGAGTTACGCCCCCATTCTGCAGCAACTTGTCAGGATAATGTAGAGTTCAGCTTGAGTAATTCAAAAACAGCAAATGGGGCCTGTTGCAGGAATCCAAGCCAACACAAAATCATTAACGCCAAACTTTAAAGAAGAGCTACTTCTGTACGATGAGTTGTCCAACTTCAAAAGTTGTGTTGTGGTTATAGCTGTTTAGAACATCCAAGAATGAGAAAGGGGAAAGATGAAATGATTGTTTAAATATAAAGCGAACATTTTCAGTCTCACTTGAAAGGCTCTATGATTATAAACAGGAAATGTGGCAAAAAATAGTTGTGTAACAAATGAAAAAAGCTTAAGAGAGAGGTTCGACCCTGCCAACTTTCTCTCCTCCACATGCTAAAAGGATAAGTCAGGGGGTCACCAAAGTGACTAGGATTCATCCTCTGCAGACCATGAATATCTGCACAATATCTGTTGAGATATTTCAGTCTTAACCAAACTGGTGAACCCAGTGACACTGCCATACCTAGAAAAAGGATGCTTGTTAATCTTCCAACATCCAAACACAGGCATGTACTGTCTTTCCCATAACGATTACAGAAGATAACAGTCATATGAACTGATAACAGTCATATGAACTGATGTTGTTAAGATCTTATCAGTAGTGAGAAACATATGTACACTCTATAGTGCACAATAACCAGCACAGCAGGATAAACCTCTTCAGGGTCAGCGCTCTGTTACACATATCCATGGGGTTCATTCCCTGTAAAGAGGAGTAGCGGGTAGCAGAGTGGAAATCATTTCACTGTGTAGAGAAAACCAAACAATGTTATAATTCATTGGCGAGAGGAATCAAACCCTCATGTCATCTCTGCATGTGCCCTGCATATGCCCTACTTCACCTGTATCTTTATATGTGCATAATCCATATGTCATAACTCAGCTATTCATGTAAACTCTTCCTTTCTGTCTTTTACTTCTTAACCGTCTCTAACCCCTGTGTCATAAAGTCAAAAAGTGTACGTATGTATCGTACACTTTTTGACAGGCACTTAGGTTCAAATGATCTGAAGGCTAAGGCTTTTGAGCAGTTATTATTTTTTTCTCATGGCTGTCTACAAACACACACACACACACACACACAGACCCCTACTCTCACAAGACAGGAAGTTTGAATGTAAACTAAAGCGGGTATATGGGCCACATTTTAGAAAGCAGTCACCTTATGGTTTCACTCACTTTGGCTGTGATAAAGACATAAAGTGGAAACCACTGGAGATACTGCAGGCAAACATTGTGCTTGCTGATCAAAGCTGTTCATGTTGTGTTAAATGTGAATGTACGAACACAGATACACTGTGTGTATATGTACAGAATTAGACATTCATTAGTAATGTAACACAATAATTACTGTTGCCAGTAAGTATAGATAGATTAATGATGTAATATGTACAATGGTCTCAACAGAGGTCAGCATTATATAGATTGAGCAATTAATGAAGTGGTAATAATGCAGTTAGAGACATTGTTGAAGCTTTCTTTGAGAGTATAGTGAGAGACTCTGCAGATCTGCTCTATCTACATTTATAGATTAATTCAATTAAGCTTAAACAAGAATCACAGGATCATAAAGGTTTAGGCTTTGACACATGCAGATTGCATGAAATGTGTTCAGATGCACTTACAGCACTGTCGATATTATCATTAACTCAACAGAATGTGTGTCTTCTCATCTCAAAAACTACTCAACTGCATATTTACAGGTTTCTAACATTTAGTTTTTAATGGTCTTTTCACTGCAGCCACTCTCAAGCCTTCTACTGAGAGCCAAATATCACTGGTCTTAACAGTTATTCATTGTTCACTTGACGGACACAACTATCAAAAGGAAAAAACCTCAGATTTACTGCTCAGAGATATAATTTCCTCTGGTCTCAGTGTTGAATCACAGCAGCCAATGACAGATCTAACAAAAAAAAAAGACTGCGCAACCAAAGGAATATTGCATCATACCATTTAGTGAAAAAACAAGAGACTGAGTTGTGTTTGTATGCTTTGTCATGGACCTTATATAGAAGTCTGCAGTTTTTTATCCAATGTAAAACATTTTTTTTGCCATGTCAGGGCATGATGTAGAAGTTCGTTTCTATGTAGAAAAGCAGTGATGATTCACCATTCAGTGGTATACTAGGCTTCTTTTTCAAATGTCCACTGCTGGTCAACCTCTTTGTAATCAGCTAAGGTGTGGCTTCATATAATTTGACTGTGATTTGACCAGGCTGTTTGACCCAGTCATGTCTTCCCACACTTGAGACTAAACATGTATAATGAGTCTCTCATGACTCATCCTTTTGATTTCACCATCCTGACAGACTAATGAGAACATACGGCTGGCCCTCTGGCCTTGAAAAGAGACCAGTACTTCCTGGTGGACAAGGAACAAAGTTATGAAATTGAAGCCAAGTTATAAATATAAATGAATAAATGGCTGGGACTATTGGAACTAAGCCTCAGTGTTAATAACTTACAGTATTTTTTTTTAATATTATCGAGTTAGTTTGCTGGAATTTCCCCCATTTACTTTTATTTATTTATAGTAACAAGAAAGGCAAGGCTGCAACAGGTCTCCATTATGTTTGTGACACCTTTGGTCTTGGATAAGTAGCTGTAGCTTCACTGTACATTGTTGTTTTTACCAGTTTTTACCACAGATAATTATAAAAGGTGAGCTGATGCTTTGGTTAACCATATACCTCTCCAGTGAATCCCTGCTTTTCTCCTTCTGAATAAATGTACCATGAGACACAAAAACACAAGCCAGGAAGGCAGTGAGAGCGAGTCAGAGGTGGGCAGACAGTCGGTCAAGCAGCCAGCCATGCAGTCATTCATCCAGACGGCCAGACAGACAACATGCCCTGTTACTGTTCTCCCTCCAGATGAAAGAGGTCAGTGGCCCAGTCCTGTTAGTGTGTGCTTTACAGACACTGTGAAGGAGAGAAGAAATAACTGAGAGAGAGCATCTGGAGGTTTGCGCTGCTGACTGAAAAACAGATAGTACGATGTTGTGACGGGTGAAGATCTGCCCTTCACTTAGACCAAAAACACTTTCAAATAAGCGTTCTGAACCTGAAGTGTTTCACACATGTTAAACTCTGTGTCCCCGGGGCCTGGAAAGACACTGGCGCTATTTATCCTTAGCTAAGTAGCTGGAAGGTGAGTTGATGTGACCTGAACATGCATTTATTTTCAATGCAACAGGCTGTGAAAGTGAATAACTTTAAGCAATGAACTTTCTTTTAAAGGTTTTCACATGTTACAGTAACAGCAGGAGCCACTCCGGCAGTGTTTGGTCTGAGCTAAAGCACAAGTGTTTGGTGGCTGAAGAATCTTTATACTGAAGGGAGCGGGTATCCTTCCAGGGTTTGTTGACAGTATGTGTCTACTCAAAGGAAACACCTGCTTGGTGTCTACGAGGGGCCTCAGGGACCACAAAAGCCCTTTGAAGTAGTGGAAACACACACAGTCACAGACAGAAATATATACAGACCTTAACTCAATCCTAATATCAACACTAACCCTAAATCAGTTTGCTTCATTGTGAGGACTGAGCAAAGCCCTCAAAAATACAGTTAGACACATGAACACGTGGGCATATGTCTCTCCGCTGTATGTGTGTATGTGTATGTATGTGTGTATGTGTGTGTGTATTGTCAAGTAAGTCGAGGCCCAGCTCAAACCACAGCAGTAGTGAGACAGGAAGGTAGTCAGACCAGTCTCAGAAAGGAAAGATACGCTTTTAAATTAAGTTATAAAACCAGTCACGAGGAAATCACCCAGGCTACCAAAAAGGGGAAGCATAGAGTCTGATATGATAAGTAATAGAAATGATTGTTATGAGGTAATAAGCACTTATGATTACAACTGTGATTGTATCTGTTGATTTCATGGATAAGTAAATAATAATAATAAATAAAATGATTGAAATATATTAACTAATGTATAATCGGAAGATATAACTGTAAGAATGAGAGCACTGTTAAAGCGGACAGGATGTGTCTGAGAAAGGCTTTAAGATGTGTCAGCATAAAGAACTACAAGCGACGTGGCAATGCTTACGGGAAATGAACACACGGAAGTTGGTATAAAAGTGTGCACACATAACGGAAGCTGCTCGTCTCACTCCGGTGCGTGGAACGAGGACCAGCAGAGTGACTCTACTTCGACAGATCGTCTCCGACCGGCTCTTTATTGAGATCTTTCAGCAGTTTCTCAACTAAACGGGAGATTGGATTTGTAACCATTGAAAAAAGGGATTTACAGAGAATACTTTAAGTTACGAATGAGGACATCGACGACTCTGAGGAAATTAAACACGTACGACAGTCCTACAGCTCACCATCGCTAAAGGGGAAGAATCACAGGAATATAAGAGCCTTTTCAGTGCTCTTTGGATTACTCTTGTTGGACTCTGGCTCTGGGTGTTGAAGCAATGGACTTTGGGGCCACGGAGTTCAGCTTATCCATCTCCATCCAAATTGGTAAGTAACATAGTTGTCTGTCCTCCTGCTCCAGTTCGTTGCCACAGACTCTCCGATTGAACTCAGGACTTATTCCCTCTCTCTCACCTGCCATATCGCGTGCTGCGAGTTCCTCAATAAAGAACATTACTAAGTATCCCTTGCTGTTGTGCTGCATTTGGGTCCTACACAAGCCCGTTTCACCTCAGTAATTTTAATACTCAATTGATCATAGGATTATTATTTTTATTAATCATGTTTTAATCAATTTTAGGCTGATGCTTCCCTGCTAAATGTGCTTAATAAAATGCTAAATTGAATTTAAAGAGAAGTAGAGGACATTGAGTAATATGTATCTGGCTGCACGCTGCTCACTGCCTTGGTTGCTGCTCATCTCTGGTGTGTCACTTCCACGCTGTGTTGTCCGGGACTGCCTGACCGGTATGTGGCGCTACGCCCTCAGCTTTCTCTTCGAGCCACTAGTAAGTCGCTCATCCTGTGTTTTAATTGTAGGATTGAAGACTGCCGCACAGCAGTGAACCATCCACAAATCACTGCTGCTTTGCCTACCTGTGTTTCTTTGCCTCCCGGTGTTGCTTTGCCGTCAAGAAGATTGTTTTTGCCTTTGGGCGATTGCCTGGTCTCAAGACTGTTTTGCCTCAAGATTGTGTTGCCTCACGGACTGTCTTGCTGGGCCACCCGGACTGGGCTGTTTTGTCTCCCGGGTTGTGTTATCTCATCTGGGGCTGTTTTGTGGCTCTGTGCTGCTTGCTGCTAGCACTACCATTGCCTGGCTGGCTAAGGGGTAGTGCAGTGGCGGGCAGAACCGCGGCCCAGCCACGTTTTATGTGTGTGCGTGTGCATGGATGAGAAAACGGGTGACATTAAATGTTGTTCATTTGTTTCCTTTTTTTTGTTTTTGTGCAACGAGTGGTGTTGCTTGCCTTTGAGTATATTTATTTACTAGTTTAGATTGTGATTTCCTCCATTTATAGATTTAGGTTAATTTGTATTTCATTATTAAAACTTTGGTTAATGTCTTGTTTTTTCCTATTATGTATTTGATAGTAGATTTAATTCTGATTTTTGATTCTTTTGTGATTAAGTGCATTTTTTAGTGTTCTTTCCCTGATCTGTTGCTCTCTGGTCCTCCTCATCCAGGTGCTGAGTCCACGTAGTGGTGGTTTGGTGTCCCGGTGACGGTGCTCTTCCCTTTATATTGTGGTTGCACTTTTTGGTTTTCTTATATTTTTTTCTGTCTCTTCACGTGTGGTGTCCCTGGAATCCCTGTTCTGTTGGACCCAGTCACCATAGTAGGTCTCAGCCCTGGTTGGTTTCCCCTTTTAAAATCTCCAGAGTGATTGTAGTGCTAGTTTTAATTGTAATAAAGTATATCCTACTCCGAGCCACTGTCTCCGTCCTCCCTTGCATACGAACCTGAGTGTCTCCTTCGTGGGGTTAGTTACTATAAGTCCCTGGGTGAAATTCCCAGGTTGGCATTGTCGGACAATATTTTAATTGGTTAATGCTGTAGCAAACCCGTATGCTCGTGCCGCCAAACTAGCAATTACCAAAGTACACCGATCATGAGAGGGGAGCTGCCATAACGGATGTGACTGATTTTTATTAGACTAACTCATGGGCTATTCAGTTGGCTGTCAGTGGAAGCAGGGTAAGACATCCGAACGCTAAGGCAGTAAGCAGCTAGGAGAGTGTCCTCGCCACCAGCTTAAATAAGTTTATCTATACTAATAGAGATTGACTTTGGACCCTTTAGTCAAAGAGCTGGACCAGTTTAGATTTTGGTAAGACAAAGTCTGATAACAGTGGATACAAGTGCATTTTTTGACTTTTTTTTTTTTTATCAGCTTGTTTTGGTGAGCAAATTCCGAAAACTTTTCGTGTAATAGATTAAATAACTGATATTGTATGACTCTGCTTTGTGTGGGCACACTATTTAGTCGAAATGGATTTTTAACTCTTTAAAGCACTGCCTGCTTTGTCCTCAAACACCTTTTCACATCTCATTAAGTCTCCCCTTATCACTCCTCCCCTTTTCTCAAATCCTCTCTTCTCGGTCAGTGGGTCAGGGCCCCAAATTGTGCCGAGCAGTAAACACTCCCTCCAATTTGTCTTTAAAACTACCAAAACACACTTCAGACCTCTGATGATAAATGATAAGAAACCAGTAAACACTTCACTTCCATTTGTCTTTTAAAAGTTCAAAAACAGCAGACTGTATATATAAATCTGAAGAGGAGCTAATGAATACTTTGGATTTGTCTGTTTAACCTATTAAGCAAAAGGCCACCCTAAAAAAAGAGAATGCAGACAATTCTCTTTTTAAAAAAAATAAATATTTACAATAACCTTTCTAAAGAGTTTATGCAGTGACAGTTTATCTCACGTTGGATATTTTTAGTAAATGGTAAGATTTTTTTTATTCTGCTATTTGGTAAAAAAAATACCAATGCAGCTTCAAGTCTGTTTTTCAGGAAAAAGATTCCTAACAAAGTCAACTGAAATCTTATGCTGAGAAGAGTCAAATTATTTTGACCATTAGCCTAATGTTAAATTTATTTGATGAGCAACCAAAAACCATGTTCAGTTTTCCTTCAGAATATACAAATACAATTTCATTTGAATTAATTGCTACACTAACAATGATGGACATTGCATATTTTAGAATTTAATAAATGTCACTCACAGTTCTGGTTCGATATGGTACTAGAGGGTGTGCTGCATTTACAATTACAGATGTGCATTTACAAAAGCAAACCAACAGAGCATTGAGCAGTTTTTTTCAGTGCCTTGCTGATGGGCACTAAAGCAGGAGCTTCTGAGGGATATGAGATGACCTCAAGCTCACATACATCCACCTCACAGACTCTCCCAGCCATTCTGGGAATTTAAGCCTTTAAGTCTTTCCTACTAATAATTTGGCAACTGCTGCCCCAAAAGAATTTCAATAGTTTGTTGCCATCCTGTGATTCAGCCATTAAAGGTGAGTCAGAAAACTCTTTGTTAAAGATCAAGGTTTTCCATGAGCTCACCAGCCTTTCCAGGATATGTTTGAACCAAAAGCTATTATATACAGCACCTCGTGTCAACCTTCTGCTAACATCTCACAAATTCAGTTTCCACTGTCCTCCCTGTAGCTATTATACTGTCATATCAAAATTTGGATTAAAAAAAGTACAAATTAGTGTTGATCAGTCTTTGATTCAACAGTTGGCTGTGATTTACTCTGTGCTTTATGTTCATTGTCTAGCACTGAAACTGCAGAGTCTCGGCCTCGGATGAGATCTGAGGAGCGATGGTGTTACCTGCGGTGTTCAAATAGGTTAATAATCAAAAGTGTTCTACGACTGCTGCAGTAAAATCTTTATTTAAGACCCAATGGAAACACAGCTTTTGACTGTCTAGATTTAACACTGCTTCGGTTGAGTGTGTTAAAGGCCATATCACATTTTATTGCTTTGACCAGAGAGGAGATCTGGTGTGTGCAGTGTTTGTATACTTTAACTGACATCATTTCCACTGGCTTGAGAGTGGGTGCATGTGCGCTTTTACAGTATCCTCGGGAGGGCCAAATGTCTGCATGTGGACTTAAAGATATGCATTAGCACGCTTGTGTGTGTGTGTGTGTGTGTGTATGCACATGCACGTGTTTGTATGTGAGGATGTCTGTGTGTGTTTGAACCTGGATAGCCTCAGACAGAGGGGTCTCTCCACAGTGTGGGGTCAGAGGAGGAACTCCTGGGAAAACATGGGTGGGGACTACAGACTAAATGTTTTCTCACCCTCTCTGGTCCTTTTTAGACTGTTCCTTCCACTTTAACCGTGACAATGCATCAAACGTTACGATTGATTGACTTGCCTGTTACAGCAAGGCAAAACTGGCATACATACTGAAAACACAGTCATACAGTCCAAAAATGATGAAAAAGGTATAACTGAAAAATTAGCCCACGTGTAAAGAATAATCTTGAGCTGTTTTCGCATAGAAACTCTGGACAACGTCTGGTGAATCAGTTTGCAGTTGCCCTTTCACACATGTGTCCACAGTAGGAGATTGTCTGTGTTCATGCCTACAGGAAATACTCACTATCACTATCTGTCTCTCCTCTCCTACACACACACACACACACACACACTTCAATTCTGTGACGTTTGGAACGTTTGAAGGGTAAATAGTAATAGCTTCAGATTCTCCACTTGCAGCTAGTCAACAATGCATGCAGCTTGAAGCTGAGGGTTGCCAGATCTTCAGGTCGACTATCCCCCATATCCTACTCTTTATCATAATTGCACGTCTCATCTGAAAATTGGGTATTTCAAAGCATTATGTCATATTATATGTCATAATGTCATATTATATATTAAGCATTGCAACAGCTTATACACATGTAGCCGACTCAAAGAACGTTTACTTTTCAGAGTTGAACCACAGCACGCCACATAGCCAGCTAGTCGTTTTCAATTCTGTGACGTTTGGAACATTTGAAGGTTAAATAGCCCGCTAGCTGCTTAACTTAGGAGTTAACAGAAACCAATGTAGCACCTGTCAGCATGTCCTTAAGCTTAATTAGTGGAAACTACGTCCTTTCTTTAAATAGGTGACAATTGAAGTAGTTTGCTAACGTGACATATTGCTTACAAATGCTGCACATTAGACAAAAGTATACTTACACTTGGATGCACAAGCTGCGCTACCATTTGCTTTTTTCAAGAAATGGTCCACTATGTTTTTTTTCTCTTCAGATCCAGGGACTGAAGATTTGGAAAATCCTATCCGGTCATATCGGGATTACCATGATCCAACCTGTCAATGTTTTGAAATACTCGGATAAAGCCAGTGAGATCATGTTGATCCTTGACTGAGAAATGGGAGATTTCATTATGCGGATCATTCTGATCCAGATTACAAGTTTTGAAATACCGGCCCTTGGGAACCATGAAAGTCTGTACAAAATTAAATCCATCCAACATGTTGAGATTTTTCAGTCTGAAGCAAAGTGGACAGACAGGCTGACACTGCCATCCGTAGAGCCATGCTGCTAGTGTTGCTAAAGCTAAAAATATTATTTTCCACCCACCATCATGCCAGTTTTAAAACCGGAAAGAGAGTTCAAGCACTTACATATAAACTTCAAACTGAAGCCTTTATCAAATCGACCCATCACTCGTCCTGAGCCACACACACACACCTCAAATGTTTATATGTATATGACGCTATATGAAAACACAGACCTATATGCTTTACTCTGCCTTGGCATAGTTACCCCTAAGTATCAGCACTTTCACGTGTGACACTTAAGGCAAGAGATGTTAACCTTCACTACACAAAAACAGTGAGCTGAAGGGCTTCTACGTAATGCTATAATCAGTAGGAAGAATGTGACACAAGGTTATGTAAACTACTCAAAACCTCCAGCAGTCAGTAATACCCGACAGCGTGTGAGGAGGTGACTTTTCTTCTAATGACCAAATTAGGCCTAAACAGAGCACAAGACTCTACAGTATGGAAATCAAGTGACAGTGTCTTTACATTGAGGGGAAATTACATCCCATATCCTTTAAGTGTCTTTAGTCGGTGCATGCTGGGAAGTGTCTCTTGGCTCGCCAAAGCTTCTATTGTTTTTTTCTGTCTCCAGGGAAGAACCGGTGAGTGTAGAATATGAGACCACCTTTGACCTCTTAACCGTGCAACACCTCAGTCCCTAAGATGAGCACGATTACAGCACAGACAGCACACGCACAATTACACAAATGGATAAATTAAGCAAACCCTACTGCTCTGTTTTACTCTCTCTAGAATATGTACACACCATACCAGAATCCCTCATACACACCCACAGCCTTCATACTCTTGACATATGTTACGTTAAGCAGACATCAGTCTTAGTCTAGGGTGACCATATTCTCAAAGGAGAAAACCAGGACACCTTAGCCGGGGGGGGGCTTTGGACACGACCTTTTTTTCCCCAAGTAAAAGTCACACACAAAAATAACTTCAATTACAAATTATTTCTGTTACTCAATGTGAAAGGTTTTATTTAAATGCATTTATTCAAAAAGTCAAAAAGTGCTTTACAATTTATGAATGTTTCAAAGAAAGAAATAATGTCTCAATCAACTTCTCTCAGACACAAGTTAACAACTCTGAACAGCAACACTGAAACTCAGCCTCAATTTCAGACATGAATGCAACAATGTCTGTTGTAGGCTATTGAAAAAGAAGGTTAACAATTGTCTTCTGGAAAAATTAAAATAAAATATCTAACAAAAAATCATCTTGTATATTAACAACTTAGAAAGTAACTAAACATGTCCCTTGCACCACCATTGCAGAGCGAGACATACGTGCCTGCTTTGCAAACAGCGCACAGTGCTTCACTTTTGTCTCGCCCCGGTCTGAATGCAGGGAATTTTTTCTGTAACTCGTCTGTAAACGTGCACTTGCGCTTGGGCATGGTGGTGGACACTGACAACCACGCTGTCTAGTGTCTACTAACTGGTTGACGAAGGCTGCCTGCACTGACTCTGCTCAGGGCTGACGTCGTCGTGCGCAGTGTCCTAGTGCCTGTCGATTTACTGGTCCGATGTAAGCAAAGACGTGTCGGAAAGGAACTGAATGAAAGTAATTTTACAAAAACCGGGACATTTCCTCATTTTCTAAAAATAAACCGGGACACCCAGGACAGGACGTGAAATACGGACATGTCCCGGGAAATACGGACGTATGGTCACCCTATCTTAGTCAGGTGGTGTCAAGGGGCACGAAGACGGTGAGCTCATCTGGGAAAATCATACAGGAGACAGCTTGACGTAAGAGGGAAAACTTTAAGGTTTCTGTTCATGTAAAAATGCTTTTTGTGGCATTTTACAGGAATAATAAAACAAAGCCGTGACTTTTTAAATCCTCTGCCCCACCAAAAAATGAAGTAAACTAAAAGATTAACACATAAGGTCAAACATTATTTACTGTAGCATTAGGCAACACCTTGTGAGCCCAGTGACTCAGAGGTCGTCTTTCTCAGAGGTTGATGCAATTGTGGTTTTCTTCTTTCTGTAACGTAACCATGACAACAATATATTTATTGTGGCAGTGCTGAGTCCGAATCATCAGGAAAACACCAAAAATCAAAACATACAGAACAGAGAAAGAGAATAGATAACTAGATGCTTCAAGCACCTACAACAAGTTCAACTAGCGCTGCGCTGCACTGATCAGGTGATACCTCTACATGTCCTCATTGCACTGCAAAAAATATGATGAGAAATGTTATGAGGAATTTTCAGATGAGCCTGTGAATATTCTCATTCATCCAGGTCATAGTTATCTCAAGTAGATTAAATCGATCGCAACTGTACTTGGTTATTTGTCTTTGAAGACGTTTCACCTCTCATCCAAGAGGCCCCCCCTTCCAACCTCACTTTTGAGGAAAGGAAGGCAGTAACAACTCTCAGCAAAGACCCCAACATCACAATCCTTCCAGCAGACAAGGGACGATGCACAGTAATACTTAATAAAATGGACTACCATGACAAGGTCACCACACTGCTCAGTGACACAGACACATATGAAATTCTGAAAAGAGACCTAACCAGTAATTACAAAAAGAAGGTAATAGAATGTCTACAAAAACTACAAAAAGAAGGGATTATTGATAGAATACAATACCACCGGTTATATCCACAAGACTCAATCCTCTGCATAAATGGACTTCCTAAGATCCATAAAGAAGAGGCCCCACTTAGACCCATTGTCAGCAGTATAAACTCGGTCACCTACAACATTGCCAAACATGTGGCTAGCATCTTGGCACCCTTGGTAGGCAACACCCCTCACCACATCCAAAACTCTATTGATTTCGTTAACAAAGTCCGGAACCTAAGAATGGAGCCAGATGAAACCATGGTTTCCTACGATGTGACTTCCCTGTTCACTTGCATACCAACCACGGAGGCTTTGGAAACAGTGAGAAAACAACTTACACATGACAACTCTCTCCAGGACAGGACAAAACTTAGACCAGAACAGATATGCCTACTTCTGGATTTATGCCTCAACACCACATATTTCCAGTTTAATGGCAAATTTTACAGACAGAAACATGGCTGTGCCATGGGTTCCCTAGTATCCCCCATTGTGGCCAATCTGTACATGGAGGAAATGGAACGCAGGGCCCTGAGCTCCTTTAAAGGAGTAACTCCGAGCCACTGGTTCAGATATGTGGATGACACATGGGTCAAGATCAAAACCCAAGAAGTGCAAGCCTTTACTGAACACATCAACTCAGTGGACAGAAACATCAAGTTCACCAGAGAATATGTTAAGGACAACAGTTTGCCCTTCTTAGACTGTGACGTCCATATGGAGAAAGACAGGAGCCTCCACATTGGGGTATACAGGAAACCCACACACACAGACCAATATCTCCTTTTCGACTCACACCACCCACTGGAACACAAGCTTGGTGTTATCAGAACCCTGCAACACAGGGCTGATAATGTACCCACCAGCTCACAGGCACAAGGGGAAGAACATGAGCACCTGAGGGATGCCCTGAGGGATGCCCTCAAAACTTGTGGTTATCCCAATTGGGCCTTTGTGAAAACTGCAGCTGGCTCCAGAAAAAACACCAACAAGGGGGTTGAGAAAGAAAAACAAGACAAAAGAAACAACATAGTCATTCCATATGTATCTGGGGTATCAGAAAAACTCAGGAGGATCTTTAATAAGCACCGTATCCCTGTGTATTTCAAACCCAGCAACACACTCAGACAGAGACTGGTTCACCCCAAAGACAGAACACCACACACTCAAAAAAACAATCTGGTGTATGCAGTACAGTGCAATGAGGAATGCAAAGACCTCTACATTGGGGAAACTAAGCAACCATTGCACAAGCGCATGTACCAACACAGGAGGCCCAACTCCTCAGGCCTAGACTCTGCTGTCTACTTACACCTCAAGGAGAAAGCTCACTCTTTTGATGACAACAATGTTCACATCTTGGACAGAGAGGATAGATGGTTTGAAAGAGGGGTAAAAGAAGCCATCTATGTGAAATTAGAAAAACCATCCCTAAACAAAGGAGGAGGTCTGAGACACCATCTATCTCCAATTTACAATGCTGCCCTTTCATCTCTTTCCAGGAGATTCAGCAACTTAGCCTCTAAGAACAACAGCCATTCACAAAAGACCCCATGTGACTCTAACGACTGTCGTTATAACACAATAGAAACACTAACGAAGTCGAAACTAACTTTCACCACCCCCAACGACTGGCATTAAACGACTGTCGTTGGGCACATGGAGTGTTAAGGAGCCAATCACATCACTGGCCATGTGACGGCCTCCACAGAGGTTAAATACCTGGGTTTAGTCAAGTGAGCATGAACTGATGAAGCCTCTTGGATGAGAGGTGGAACGTCCTCAAAGACAAATAACCAAGTCCAGTTGCGATCGATTTAATCTACTTGAGAGAATTTTCAGATGCTATGAAAAAATTGGTACCCTCACTAACAGAATGATGTGATTTTTTTTCTTGGTTTTAATTAAAAGTCTTACAGTTGCCTTATCAAGTGTTTTTGAGCCATTCTCTAAAATCAAAGAAATGATCTGTTGATAATATTCAGGTTCTCCAAAGTTCTAATTGATCTAACTTTTCCAATATTTATTTATGTGCTTGTGGAAAAACTTTGTAATATAGGCTCAAATCATCATGTACTGCCATCGCTTACACAACAAAAAACATGAAGTAGGTTTGTTTTATTTTTGCTGACCTTCATTGTGACCACACCAAACTACACCCATCAGGGATGTTTGGTTTCATAGGAGACACACAACATGTTTGTATGTCTTGGCCTATTTTCTAGAAATCAAATAATGTGCAGTTTAAAATGAATGTGATTAATATACTAAGCATCCAGCAGGAGTTTACATTTTTATTTATTTAATTATTTATTTAACTGAAAGTATAGAGAGTAACATGGCATGCTTTTGTTGTTCAAGGTCTTGGATCAGTACGCTGTGGTCTGTTTCATTGCGCCACACTAAACTTGTGTGTGTGTGTGTGTGTGATTGACTTAAGGGGGTTTACAAAGAAAAAGGGTGGGAATGTTATTGATCACCATGATGACAAAAATGATGATTTGTGTATGTTGGAAAGGTCGTGCTGTGTTTCAAGTGTGTGTGTGTGTGTGTGTGTGTGTGTGTTTGTACACAGAGGTCCTGCAGAGGTTTGCATGAGCATTTGCTTTTGGTGACACCCACCATAAATCTGAAAGCTTTAACTAATGAACAAATAGTTCATATTGACAAATAGAGAAAGAGTCTAAGTGTAGAGGCGTGTAGATGAGTGTAGAGGCAGAGAAACGTAGAGAGAGAGAAGACGTAAGAACGTCATTGAAGAAGTAGAGAAGTCTGTCAGTGGAGAAATGAAAAAAAGACAGGATGACAAAGAAATAGACGAATGGGAGCCCAAAATTAGTATCTTCATCTTCAGAATATGACAAATAACGGCTGATGGTTTTCATGTTCACATCGACTAGACATGTATGTCTCAAGAGGTCGGTGTGAACCGAAACATTTGACTAAACAGAATATTTATTCATTAAGGGAAGTATTATATTATATGTTGTGTGACTGTGCTCTGCTACGCCTTATTATGCATTGCTTTCTACGGGATGAACCTCTCCCCTCCTCTCCTATTCTCCCTCCATCAGAGATAATAAGCTACAGGCCTTAAATGTGGAAACTACCCTACATATCTGTCACTGTTGTTCAGTGTCTCTGCCCTTCACTCTATGAAATGATCACGCTCTGAAAGTCAGCAGGTAATATGAACTTTTGGAGACTTTGTGGTTTTGTTTGTACTTGGAAGTCCAGGAATGTGCATGTCGACATCTCTGACATGAGAACTTATGAATGAATATGTATGATTTCCTCCATTTGCATGATAAATATTAATGTTTGTCATGCTTTGCTCTAATGGTTGACTTGAGAGACACTGACAGCACAAAAAACGGACATGTGTGTCTCATTCCACTCCCATCATGACTATTTATGTGATCGCCACTTGACTCAAGGGATTAATAAATGCAAACGTAGTTTGTGCGTCTTCCTAAAATTCTTAAGTCTCACATCTGGCTATGGTCTTAGGGTATATAATTTTATCTTTTTGTTTTTGCTACACACTACTCTTTTCTGTTACACTTTCTTGGCACCTTACCAACACCTTATTTACTAAAATGAATCAGCAAGTCTTCTGTAGACAACAGCAGACAAGACAAGGGACTTCCATTCCAACTCGTTTTTGTTCAGTGACTTCCATTTTTATATCTATATTCAGTATTACATTTCACCTTACATTTCATGTTATTTCAAGATAAAAACACAGCCTGGCGATGAATAAAAACAGCCTCATGGCCAATAATATAATTTAGAATCACCTCAAAGAATAAAAGATTAACCGAAGACTAAAAATCCTCTCTGAGTTATATGAAACTTCTGACATAACTGTGATTAATATTAAGTGCGTAAACGTTTAACTGTCCTCTAAGTATCTACATCAGTACCTAGACCAAACAAGTGTCTGGTGTCTCTCTGGTATCCTCGACCAGAATAGCTTTATTGCATGATAATTGCATGTATTTTATGTGTTGAAATTTGGACAGTTAGTATAAGCCATGCTTGCTCTCAGTGCCACAGTAATCATCGCCGAGTCCATCATCACTGTTCTTGTGTAGTGATTGTCACCGTCCAGGATACAGCTTGTTTTTCCTTAACTTTATGCTTTATGAGTGGCGAGGCACACATCTGTACATCATCTAAGATGCTGTAAGAGTGATTAATTATTCCCAAAATGATTGGATCTGTCAGCCTGAAGTCATCACTGTTGCAAAGCTGCATCTTTCTGTTTCCCAGAGCAGGTGTCTATCCTACATATGCATTCTAAGCAGGCTGTGATTATATGATGTGCTCAAACTAGTAAAGTATATAATATCTTATGCATATACATCATAAATAAAATAAACCGTGAATGATGATTTTATATATATATATATATATAATATGTATGATACTATATATAACTAGTATGTAGAATGGATTTGAGACATGGCACATAATTTGTCAGATCTATTTATTATGACTTTGATGAATATGGTTCCCGTAGGAAATGCATAAAAAAGAAAGGGAGGAGCTTTCCCCACCTGTAATTAATTTAAAAGGCTGACTGTGGTGAGAAAAACTGATAATAAAAAATAATTATTTTATTTTGGAAAGACATTTTAGATCCAAGTTAAGATTTTTTATTTGTTCCAAAATCTGTTTAATAGCCATCTGATGTGCATGTCTTTTATCATTCCCAGTCTCAACTAGTACTAATTCATGCACATTAGTCAATAGTGTTATTTATAGTATGAAAATGGATACTTGATTTACGAAGTTTTGTTCCTGGCCGGTTATATCGTGTCACTTCACGGCAGTCCATAGGGGCGAATTTGTTGGTTTGCTGGAAAACTTGGTCAGCCTGACTGTTTTGAAACATTAAATCATTTCAAAATCTTCAAAACAGGTTTTATGTAGGGTTTTATAATGAATCAGCTCCTTATGTTTTTGACAAACAACATATTTGGGGTCTTTATTAGTCACTGAAAATGATCAATGATGGCGCTGTTGACAATTTGTGAGAAATACACAATAATGAGTTCCATTTCCAAACAGACCAAAATCATCCAGTCCCCTGATTTTAATGTAGAGTAGTCGATTATATCTACAATCTCTAACATTTTGGTAATTCCTCAGTGAACAAGGTTGTGGGGAGTTAACCATCAATTTGAAATGGTAATAAGGACTGCAATTTGGTTTGCTGAAAAATTCATTTTTTTTCCATTCTGGATATTTTTATTTTTATTATGTAACAAATGCTCTATTATACTGGACAAAAGCCTGTTTCAAATTATCTGTAGGATGAAAGGATATGCCATGAAATGCTTGTGTGGAGAACACATGGAGTTACATTTTTGTGTTTCCTTTGGTGTTGCATGTGTGAACTTGGCATGTGTCAATCAACAAGGTTCAAGCTGTTTTCATCAAACAGCACTAATATGGTACTTCAGTGATCGTTAGCATTAGCTATGCTACATTCCTGTGCTCACACTGTCTTTCCTTTCCACAAAATCCATACAATGTGGTTGCGTTGCAGCCTCCCATTGCTATACCGTGCCACATAGCCATTTCACAACATCTCTGTGAACAGTTAAATTACTATTCAGAGGAATTATCTGAAAGATGGTCACTTGCACCAAAAAGATCAGGTCAGAAGGTCATATTTAAAGAGGTCCCTACATAATACAATATCACATTAACAGGCATTTTTTTTTTTTTTTTTTTTTAGAAACAAACATTACTTATAATATTTAGGCCATTGTCATGGACCCTAACCTATATTTCTGCTAAGAATTACCAAACCTCACTGAATTTTGTCATGCTTTTCGGAAAAGACAGGATGTTGAGGCTTTTTACTAACTAATGAAATGTTATTTTCCTCTCAGAAGCTCCCTCATCTGTCCACTGTAGCCCAGCGTCTGCTGTTGCCCACCACATGTTTCTGATGCATTGATTTTCACGGACCAGGTTTAAGTCAGCACAAACATAAGTTCTGAGGTACACGGCATTATCATGTGAAAGATGCTCGTGGCGTCCTGCCAGCTTGGTGTCCTGGGGCATGTACTAATGCGCAGGGATCATCCAGAAAGTATGCCCTTTAAGTAGCAACGCAGAAACTGAGGGTGTACTGGTTCAGGAGATGGATGGCTGTGTTGATTTCATGCAGGAGACCCATTCTGCATCCTGTTACAGACATGCAATTAACATTCACCTTTTGAAACAACCATAACCTGACCTTTCCCTAACCCTAATAAAGTATTCATTTGCCTGTTCCTAATCATACCTTAACTACAGTTTGTCATAACCACAATATTTCCTTTGCCATATGAAGGGTTTTTGGAAGAGTATGGGGATATCTAATATTTATATTCTTGTGTGGCGATGGATTGCTGTAAATGGTACCAGAAGTATACAGCACACATTCTTGGGCTCTACACTGTGCCTCTGCTTTTAAGGTTTCCAGAGATAAATATAGTTTGTGCAGTAACTGCCTTCCTTCTCTGAAATCCCCAATCTTAAATTTGTTGATACCACAAAGCCTGGTGCACAAGGACACGCTGCATGTTCCTTATAAAGGATTTTTCTTTGGACCACCAAAATTCGACATGCTCCAATTCTCCAAAGCATTGTTTGCCGCATTAAGCATAACTAGAAAAGGAAACCGACCAGCTGCAATCTGTGAAAAGCCTAATTTATTCTCTGTCCATGGATCTATTAAGAGTTGCTGATGGCACTGATGGAGTGATATGATAATGATGAGAAAGTCCAAGCCAGTAATATTTGCTCCCGGCTGTGATGCTGATAAAATACACAGCAACAGATACATTTAGTTTTTTTCCCTTTACAACACATCAATAGTCATGGCAGCTGTCTATAAAAAACTATAAAAAACTATATGAGGCTAAAAGCCTGAGTGTTTTCAAACAAATGCACAATAATATCTATGTATTTAGACTCATGCAGTTATGTTTTGTACATTTCTATTATTTTCCTTTCTTTTTTTTTGCTTGACATACATTTCCCCCAAAACTTTTCAGACCATTCTGATCAAAAATATGATTTACTATATGCTGTTGGCCAACACTAGTTAGATACTCATTCATTGTCACACAACTGTACTCTAATGTTTTAGTTCATCTCAAAGATTTAGATTCCCTTATGCAAATACTTTTGTGTTTGGCATGCAGGACTGTGGAGCACAGATCATCAATCTCCTTCTATGCAATCAACACCTAAAAACATGAAGGATGCGTCAGATGGATGAACTGTGTGGTGCCACTGGATACTAGACTACTGACAACAGTGTTAATACTGTGACACTGTAATAAAACTTGTGACAGATGAATCCCTCTAATTTTCTAATTAAAAGTGGTGAACAGACATACTGGTGGTGATGGTGTTGGGCAGTGCTCTGTGTCATAAAATGTTTGTAGTGTGGATTTGAACTTTGAATCTAAAACATACACTAGATTCAGTAAGATCCGATACATATGATGAGGCATTTCTACAGCTGTAAAGTACTTACAAGCACATGCTGTGCTGCTCTTCTTGTGTGAGATAATCAACAAGTAATGTCAAAATTAAACAAACAGAAAACTGGCAAACACAAAGTACTACACACACACACATATATATATATATATATATATATATACACACATTATTCAGATAAGCAGATTACATTTGAACAAAATGCCAAGAAGAGAACTGAGGGGGTAAGTTAGTGAAAGAAGCTTCTCTCTCTTCCAATCCCCCCCTTGAAGATCAGATTGCTCAATCGTTTGGGCAAGACCTTAATCCTCCCACAAACTCAAACATGAGCACCCTCACACAGACACACTTAACTGATAGAGACTCCAAAGACTGTCCCTTGTATCTGCTGTATGAGTGATCTCGGTTGTACTGAGTCATGTGCTGACACAGTCAGCCCCAGGCCCAGTGATGATGACGACTGCTGACGTGTGCGGGTGTGTGTGTGTATGTGGGAGGTTACCCCAAAGACTCTGCTGCTGCCAATGTGGCTTTAAGGATGGAAAAGCTTGGTTAAATTTAGGAAAAAGGAATTCTTGGAACTCCACCACTGAATGATACTGATGATGGGGCCAAGATGTCATATAGGAGATTTATTGATTTCAATAGCAATATGACTACACTTTTCAGCCTTCAGGATATTGTGGCTTTTATAAAAATCAATATCATTAATGTGCATATAATATGATGTTTTCAGTTGGTTTGTCAGTCTGGTAAATTACCTCAACAATGACCAGATTTCCATAACACTGGGTATCGGTATCCTAATGATTTTAATCATTTATTAATGATGAAGCATAATACTGATGACTTTAAAACTGGCCTTTGTATATGTTAATCACATTATGCATTGATTCCCGTAATACAAACTGACAGTTTGGCAAGCCCATAGGGATCTATGATATCACTTTGTGCTCTAAGCCACACATTTATATCTCACAGTCATTTTATAAAAAAGAAAAACCCATTTATGCCAACTGCTGACGCAGTCAGGCAGTGTGGCTTCACTCTATCTAAAAACCACGTACTCTGCCCCAACTCATTTCTGTGACATTTTGTTATGTTTCACTCTCCTAATGTATCTCAGCCAAACGCAAGTCCAACTCTTGCTATTGCCCAACACTGATGTCTTTGGCATCAGAATTAAGTATTAAGAACTTGGTGCCATGGGAGACACAAAGACTTTTCTTTATAGAGCTCAATAGCAACATGTGGAATATAATACAGTATATAAACCCAAACCAACTCCATTACAACACACAACATAATACCCAACTCTGCAGAGATGGAATTACAAAACATAAAGTTACAGTTTTTTTGGCCATTGAATGTTTTTGTGGAGTGCATCCACCACCACCACTGAAAGCTTTCCGTCTGCTTTACTGACCACGTTGATGTCTGATTCAGCATTATAGAAGGCTTTTTATTGTGATCAGCAGTACTGGAGGTCATTAACTCTTGGATTACTTGGATACAGATTAGATTGCCTGGGATTTGATTGATTGTTGGTTTAACACTGACACTGGATTGATTTTGTGTTTGGTTAAGATTAGCTTGCGGTGCATTTAATCTCAAATCTGGCTATGTTGTCACTCATTAAAATTAGTTGGTTTTTTTTTATGCCAACAAACTATATTCACTATGCTAAATCTTCTCAAATGCCACAGCACAGAATTGATCCAAAGTTACGTTATAGACCAAGAATATTATCTAGGCACGTTTTTGTGAATTTCCAAATGTATACAATGTGGAATGAACTGTCAGAGTAGCTCAGCTAATCGTTTTGACCTCAGTATAATCACAGTCGCTCCCACTACATCAGCCTATTTGTCAGCACGTTTCCAAGACGATGATTACTCATTTACTGTATGATTGGCTCGTGCACTGGATTGGATCTGAGCCCTGGTTGGCAGTTTAACTGAAGACGGGCTCACACCCTGTGGTGAAGACATGTTTTTTAATTTACCCCCCACCCCACCACCACCACCACCAACACACACATGCCCAAGCAATCTGCATACACTACTCTTCTTGCATATTTTCCACTTCATTTAAGATGCACAGCAAAGCACATATGCAGTACAGGCACACGTAGACAAAAGTACAAAAGTGCACAGGTATTCCGCTCCCACAACTGATCCGCACCATAAAAACCACCTTAAAATGTCATTTTAAAATATTTTGACATATGTAAATGCACTTAAGAAGCTGAATGTCTTCCAATAAAGGGAATTTGGAATAATTCAAAAAAAGTTGCACAGCAGGAGATGTAGACTTCATATTGACAAGGCTGTCCTCAATGTCCATTATGCAGCATGTAAACAGTTATGGATTTCTCTCACTCTTGTTCAAAGGTCACAGGGTTAAAAAAAGTGAAAACTAGATATGATAAAATGTTATAATGTAAAAACAGATAAGAGTCAGACAGCTCTGTGCCTCAACATCAGACTTCCTTTCAGATGCCTCTTATTCCAAGGTTCTTTTTAGGCTTTTAACAATGACGTAATGTCAGAATTTGTTATTAAAATGATTTGTGGATAGGTCTTCATCCTTCATTCTGGTTTCAATTGTTGCTTTCTCCATTCTATCTGACTTTTCTATAAGAAACTGTTACACATCGCCTTCTTGCTGAGAGCACACAGGAGTCATCACTGTGATGACTTCCTGGAGGCATCACTTCCTGGAATCATCACCTTAGTTAATTTACTTTGCTTAGTGTCTTAAATTGTTCAAAGATTTATTTCTTAAGTTTCCAATGCTACGGGTGGCGACGCTGGTTGCCACTGCTGGAGGACATCTTGCCAGGCCTGGACAAAAGATCCAGCATGGCATTAGAGGCGCTGGATTAGTTTGGTTTTGTTGAGCTAAGCTAAGTTAATCAGCAGTTGTCCCAAGCTTCATATTTGGCATACAGATGTGAGACTGGAAGCAAACTCGTCATCATCTAACTTGGAGCAAAGCTTAAATGAGCCAATTTCCCAAAATGTCAAACTATATTTAATATATTTTTGCCAGACATCTCTCTAACATCGATACACTGATGATAACAACACTGTCATTTGTAATGTTTCTATTTCAGGGAGGGGGATCTTGTGAAAAACATCAACCTAAAAGCTACAAATGGTAGGGCAGAGCATTTCATTGATAAGTCGAGTTTGTTTTTCAAATGTTAGTGGTGCATTTCTCTCACCTAGAAACAGGCAATATATCAGTGATAATTGAGGATTCATGATTACATAATTTGTTGATATAAGGTGGACTTGCGTCATAGTCTCATGATGCTTTTTCAGAAAGTTGATCATCCATCAGTTTGTTAAAATAATTAAAGTGGAAGCCTTATCACCCCCATATTTCAGCGTCACAGAAATCTCCCTTTATTCTGACATCAGAAAATGCTTTCAGTGTCTACCCCACCAAGATTTTGTTAAATCTAACTGGAGAAATATACTGTTGGGGTTTTAAAGAAACCGTGTTCAATGAAGCATGTCAGTTGTATCTCAGTGAGCAGCGGTCAGTTAGATAAGACTGGATGGTCTCTCCGTCTTCTCTAGTGGAACAGAAGTGATTACAAGGGGCCACAATTTGGTCTAGGAAGAGGCTGGTGGCAGCTGACGCCCATCACTGCAAACAGTGTCATAGTTCTTAAATGGTGTGGCACGGAGTGAAATCAGGCATTTCTTGGAATATACAGTATAGTGTATGTGGTGGTGAGACAAAAACAGGTGGAGTTGGAGAAAGTGAGAAGTTGTCGTTTGTAAATGAAGTTGATGTTATTGGAAGAATCATATCAGAACAGTCACCCTTTTATCACCTATGACAAAAACAGGGAGTGCCATTGGACACACAAACACACACACACACACACACACACAGTAAGATAGGCATCCATTGTGACTCTGTTCTGTCTCGTTAGCTAATTTCCTCTCCGGTCCAGATCAGAGAGAAAATTAAGGGTTGACTACCAGATCGGAAATAATGCACTGTCTGTACAGTATATACACTGTATGAGCAGAGAGAAGGGATGAGTGCGAGTTCGCTCACAGACAGCATCTAGCAGTTTTTGATACATCTATCACATCTTATCAGTCCTCTGTCAGCACTCATGTCAACATGTTTTGAGTTGTGTTTTAACATTGATTTTTGAAACATTAATGCAATAAAAGCATGGCTGACTGTTTCAGGTCTGGCATGAATAATCCTGGGAGGAGAATCTCAACTGCTCCAAACATACACACAAACATACACACACACACACACACACACCACACACACCATGTCCTTGTTCCCACTGCTTTATGGAGCATCTGGGCTCAATTTCACACTTCAAAAACATTGGGAACAGCTCAACCAGTGTTCGCAAGCACTGTGTGTGTGTGTGTGTGTGTGTGTGTGTGTGTGTGTGTGTGTGTGTGTGCGCGTGTGGGACTCTGGTTTTCCCATTGGAGGGAGATTTCATTGTTGATATTCTCCTGTTTGTTACTGGGACTACTGCCAATGATGCCAGAGACGATGGTTGGCACTGGGATATTCTGTACAGCAGTTACAATGTAGGGGGTGGCCTTATGTGTCAGAGCCAGAGGGTGTGGAGGCAAAGGGTCGGCTGCCACATCTGCCACCCACAAACTCTGACCAGCTATACAAATGAACTCAGGAACACACACATGTGTACAAAACAAGATTTTCGACCTTTATCCTAGAGAAGCAGTATCTGACACATACCTGGAGTGTCCATGTGACTGGCGCCAATCTAATCTTAGCTTTAAATAGAAATGGACAGGTAAGCCCTTATGTTGTTAACTTAGCCTCAAGCTAATGTGCCGTCTAAGTCTTAACATATGAGTCTAGCTGTGGGTCACACGACTATTTACTTTAGAATCGACCTTTGTCTGATTTCTTCTTTGATCAGTGGATCAGTGATCCTCATTGTTATTTTTAATATTATCTTCATATCCACATCATCGTTATTCGAAGCCTCGCTGTGTGCCGTTTCCCTCTCTAGCTGCTGTTCATGTTCATCTCCATCAGCTCTACCGCTGCACCGCGGCTGTTCTCTGAACATCATCCTCTCTTTACGCTGTCAACATCGGTTTTGTTCTTCATCACTGTCCTTGTCTCTTTCTCCTTGATCGCCCTCATGTAATCAGCTGTGTGGCTCAGAGAGGAAATCCTGTTTCAAATTGCCTCCAAATCTCAGTTTTGGTTCCAGGAACCACCCCTCCATTTCCTTCAGTGCCTCTTTCTGGTTCTCTTCTTTCTCTGTCATCAATCATCCTTATCTTTCTTTTTCCAACCTTTTTTTTGTCTCTTGGTGTTCTCTATAAATGTGTGTAACTCCACAAGAGAAAATGTGTCAATTCAGACTTTGATGTGTGCATCCAGCCAGCTTTTTTAAAAATGTTGTTTGTCAGCTTGTCATTCTTTCACAAACATTTCCACTCTGAATGAATCTTCTTGGTATCAAACACTTTTCTCTGTCGGCTTGAAAAGTGAATGTGAAAGTTTACTTGTTTTGTCCTTTGTGGACAATGGCCATGGCCAGCTCAAATTCTTGTTAGCATACTTGTCAGATGACCCAGTTTCACAGCAAAAAAGTGTCAAACATCTGTAGAAACTTCTTCTCTGCTCTCCAATGGTGTGCTCAGTATGTACTGATCAATAATATTTTCACCACGATATGCAAAAGTCAACAGTTCTGCTGGATATCTGACAGCCGGTATATGCCAAGGCCTCACAATAGATCTGCCAATGCATCAAAACAGTCAGAAATCATCTTAGTCTCATAGCCAGGCAACCGCAACTACACTAGACAGGTTTCTGTTGCTCCATCTCACACAGTGATTTCTCAATTTATGAGCTACGTTATATCAATACAAGCGCAACATAGTGGAAATAAATAAAAAAAGATAATGGAACATCAGTAAAAAAGCAGTTTATGTTTTTATTATGAGACAGACACCTGATCTCTTGTCATATTCCTTCTTCATTTTAAATGAGTTGCTCCACAAGCAGGCAATAGTGTAAGATGACTATTAATGTAAAAATAGTGATAAGAGCAGCCTTAAGGATTAGTTACACACTCAGAGTGACAAAACTACAAGAAACTCAACAAAGAGGCACAGTAAGGGGTGTAAAAATTACTAAAGCAGAAGCACAGGATGTTTTAATATTTGGCAGCACTGTGACTCTTCCTAGAGCTAATTACTGTGTGCCAACAGAAATAACCCTGTCTCCCCTGTGCCAGCACACACATCTTACACACACACACACACACACACACACACACACACACATCTTACACACACACTCACTCACTCACTCACTCGCGCACAAAGCACACGGTCCAATTTTGTCCCGTTTGCTGTCAAGTGGTATATCAGTGAAAGGTTATTGCAGCCGTTCCTGCCGCCTACTCCACCACCCTGATAACGAAACACAAGCACACACACACAAACATCACTATATCTCCTTCTGTGAGACGTGAGATAGGGAGCACTCACTTTTCCATTGTGCTGGTCGTCTAGTCTGTTTACCTCTTTTGCCATCTGCCACACACACACACACACACACACACACAGACACAAATACTCACTATATAAGGATAACCAGACAACTGGTAGCTGTGATAAATAAAGAATGAAATGAATCACAACATGCATGTGGTGTCTTTCTTGCTGTTTCCCTCCAAGCCAGGAATGGTATTAATCCATCTAGTTCCCACAACTAAAAGGAATCGACAGTAAGCAATAATCATGGTGTGAACCTCAGCTGAAACCCAACAGTTGTTGGGTTTCAAGACCATACATTAATATAGGTTTACATACACTATACTCCCATCTGTGGTGTAGTGTTTTGCACATTTTCCTATACTCAAATTATTTTTTTTCGTAGAAAGATCTTTCCCAAAAGGCCACCCACCCAAAATGATGTTATTAAATTCAGTGACTTGTAAATTAAGTCGATATTAGTCCGGTAAAACCACGTAATCTATGTCTCAACCCAGAGCAGACATCCTCCACCCATAGTGCCTGATTCTACAGATCAACCCTTTAAACTTTCAAGGCTGTGTGATTACTTCCTCTCCTCTAAAGATGAAAATGGTTTTCATACACACTCAAATGTCATCTCATTCTCAAAGAATTGAGCTCCCAGGTTGGAGAGCCTTGTTATGTGTGCATGTGTGTGTCCTTATGTGTATACATGCAGCCTGGACCAGCTGGTTTTTCAGATCCATCTGTTTGAGCGCTGCTTCTCTGCCTTCAGGCTCTCCAACTTATTCAGGGTCAAGTGTCTTTAGAGCTCAAAACTCTTCAATTTTCACTGTGTGCAATCAAAACTGGAGGTGTGTATTTGTTTGGCACATTACCCCACAGCGATAACTTTCATTGGTTGGTAATTTAGAGCCTATTGTCCATTCAGAATGTGTGTATCAGGGAAATGTTAACAGTGGATCAAATGACTGAATAATGTCTGCATCTCTACAAGACTTTTAGCATGTTTCAACTGTTTTGGTTTTACGGCGTGCTTTATACTGTTCTGCATCTTTACTGTATTTGTTCATTGGCCCTGTTCATTCCTATGAAAGTTGCTCAGTGGCGCATGAAGCCAAAAAAAGCCATCCCACTGCAAATAAATTACCAGGATGAATGTGTGAGCACCAGTCACTTCCATCCGTTGAGTTGGCTAGTCTATTTTTCTTTAGCTCTCTGCTAACTTGAATGGGATAAAGTAATGAAAATCATATGGCTCTTCTAGACTTTTCAAATGTTATTGGACTGAATGGATCAAATGAGTTATTTGGTGAGGAGTCGTGACACTAAAAATGTCCACTGTTTTAGAGCTGCTCCTTTTCCCATGATTGTGTGTGGGGGAAAAATGCTTTTTTTTCCCAAGATGGACCTGGAAGTTGTAATTCCACGGTTTAGGCACTATGTCAGATTGGCTTTAAATCCTACTGCACTACTACCAGGGGACTTGCTTCAGATGGACTAAAAAGCTACAAAGACCTGTAAATGCTACATCGTCTGGAAGACCCCGTGTTACACAGGTACTCTCTCCATTCAAAAAGAAAATCTGATGTGAATACGTAATTTCCTGTTCACACACACACACAAGACGACCCACACGTTTTTCACATGTAATTTCCAGAATAAAATATCGTCTTAAATTATGTCATTGATGTGTTTACAGCTTGTTGCACTGCCCCCAAACCACAAAAAAGATGCCCAAATTAACACTGACACATGTTTTCCTCACTGCAATCATCTTCAGAAGATTCCTTCCAAATGCACTTAGGGTGTAAAGTGATAGGGGACACATCCACAGTCCTTGATGTGTTTCTAAAGATAATATGAGGCTTCCACCCTCACGTTATTTGAGCTTCAAGTTTAAATCTATTTTTCCACAGAGACAGGACTGTGGATTTTGCCCACTGTCACTTACATTGAAAAATGCATTATGAAGGGATCTTTTAATGGACAGTATGAACAGTAGCAATGATTATGGCAAAAAAAATAAAAAATGTCAGTGTGTGCTCGGGAACCTCTAAAATTTGTGAATGTATCCTTCAAATGATGAAATGGAACAGAAAAGTTCAGTGCTGCCTACGTCAGTGACAGATAATATCAGGAAAACTCATGTAAGGTCTTAAGATGAGAAATGGAATTACACTGTATAATAATTGATTGATATAAAGTTGATTTGATGGTAAGCATTTGAGGTTTTACTTGTCATTTATTTCTGTTACACTTCACCGACAGTCGGCAAAACAAGCCTTGGCAGCTAGCACATCTAGTTCAGAGAAGCCATTGGTGTTTTATTGTATTCTAGTGTTGGGAAATGTATTTTCTGGCATTTGGTGATCCAGCTCCATTTTTAGCATTAATCTCCAACCTGGGAGACAGTACAGATTCAAGCACACGATTCCAGGGAAACAAAACTGCTCTGTTGAGAACACTTTCTAACTAGGGGGATTTTGATTCCCTGAATTTGCATGCATGAACTCTCTACACACACAAATACATATACACACACACACACTCACATGCTTGCTATCATGGCTGACTCGTGGAAAATCTTACAGCATTTGGTGATAATGAAAAACCACATTAAGGGCTTTTATTCAAAGTCAAACTAATATGTCCGCACTGTTTATAGCAGCTTGTGGTTTTCCTTCTGATAAATAAGACATTGCTGTAAAGCTCAACCATAAACCATGGCCATGATTACAACCAGTGCTACTGTGGAGCTGTGTGTGCACGAGTAGCGTTTAGCTTTTTGATCATGGGTGGCTCTCGTCACATTTGTTAAGTATTTGTTTCTGTCACTTTCATAATGCACAGTGAACTCACTATACAAGGGCTGGTTGTACGGATATTCACCTCCATGTTCATGTGTGACCTGTAAACACATGCGAAATGTAAACCAGAATTTGAGACATTTGACAGGTCTACTGACCCGCTTAATGCTTCAATGCAAACATTTATTGTGTCATTTTTTTTTGCTTCACAAACAGGGACACATAGATGGTCGCGTCGGTGATGATGGGGTGCTTAGCATTATTTATTCAAGCCATGAACTGTGTTTGAAGCAGATTGGCCGTTTTGATGACAGATTTACCCACTGTGCAGAGAGAGAGAGAGAGAGAGAGAGAGAGGGAGAGAGAGAGTGATTCTTTCCCGAATTTGATTTTTACAGTGGAAATCTGGACAGTCAGGTTTTATTAATCAGCCATGCTTATTGAGCCATGCTTCTAATTTTAAATGGTGGAGGGTCAAAAAGGTTTACAGAACCCACACTGTGAGTCCCTAAATAACCAACTCAAAAAGCTCTGTAACCTTTGTGTTTGATGGAGGTCAGGCTGTATCAAGACAACAGAGATGTGAAGGGTTAATGAGTTTAGCAGACCTGTCAACTCTCCTGTTTTTCCCGGGTTTCATCAGCTCTCGTGTCGTGTTCACATTTGTATTTACCTATTGTATTTACCATTTTTATAGTTATACACAGGACTGTAGCAGAGACTAAAAGCACATAAATGCTGTTTATTAATTGATTGTATTATTGTACATAAGTCATAACCAAGACAACAAACAGGCATCCTTTTCTTTCAAACTCTCTTGAAATGAGTGTCGAATGACACAAGCCTGATTGGCTAGAAAGACTTCACATGAAAAGAGATGTGTAAACATGTTGGGAAATTAATGAAAACAAGATTGTCTAGTCTGATTACAATATTTAATAGTGTCATAATCATGAAATTATTGTATATTATTGGAAATTTAGGCATTATTGATCATACTATTTATCGTACAAATACGATAATTATCTTACATCTGGCAACATGGCTTCCTATTGCAGTTTTGAATATTGCATCCTCATATGAGACACTGAGGCAGCTGTTACTGTTAACAAGGAGCGACCCACAAACCACTGGCCACCTGTGCAAATGCAGGCATTTAAAACAAACAAACCCTCTGTGCTGAAGCTAGCAGGCAGACTGGAGCCGCTTTCATTGAAAAATAAATCAGAGTTCGGAGGATCATATATAACACAAACTGACACGTGCAGCATCAATCAATAATAATCTGTTAGACCAAATACAACAAAATAAGTAGCTAGAAACACACAGCTGAACGGAAGTTTCCTAAATTGACATTAGTGTTGTTTTAACCATCCAGGTTATCTGACGCTACTGTTAATGTATAGCTTGACTGTTGATGCATTCCCACTGTGTTGTTTCTATCCATAATTATTGTAAATAAAACCATACAAGTTAAAGTTGTGCTTCATTCTCTGAGAAGATACACAGATACACAATTATTTTGTCCATCTGAATAAAGATTTCCCTGCAAAAGCACCAACGGCTGAGCGGGTGGAGGTGTCGATGGTTCCCGGCAGCCTTGTTACGTTCTACCCTGGATCAGCAGGCCACAGAGGCAGCTAATTGTACTGATTAGAGGGACTGTGATTAGTGATTGGTTCCTGTGTGGGCGACTCAGTGATCCAGCTCTTTGGATAAAAAAAAAAAAATAGACTCAGAGAACTTAATAAGTAACAAAGTACTGTAACAATAGTAATACCATGGTTATCTTTTTAAATCCCACTTCACAAGTACACATACTTTAAATCTTACTGCCTCATGTAAAACTGGATGTAATGTAATGCCACTAGATGAAGAGACACCCAACAGTTGTTAAGACATTTCAGCTCTAAAGCACAAATACGATAATGGTGTCACTATGGGAAAAGATCAGCAAATCACCAGAGGATTTATCTGGGTATAATGTATAGTAAGTACGTTTGGACACAATTCCTCATTCAAGTGGGGAAAGTGAGTCCAGGCTTTTGACTGGAACTGTATATCTGTACCAAGTTTCACCAATCTATCCAATAGTTGTCAAGATATTTTAGTCTGGACCAATGCGGTAGATGGACCGATGGACTGACCACCAGTGCCGTCCCTAGAGCCACATCACCGGCACAGCATTCTCCTTAAGATATTTCTGATTTCAATAACACAGAGGCAAGTTAAACCTGGCATGTGTTCAGAGGGCCGCTAATTTGAATGCATATTTTTCATGGTAGGCATTTTGACTTATCTCCATGCTCAGGAAGCACGGTGTGCAGCTAATAATGTTGTACTCATATTTATGGTATGATAAAAAAGAAAACAGAACATAATAAATATAATATTACAGCCAACATTTATAATGGACCAGGGGAGGGAAAACAGCTGAACGTGATAATGACATTGTGCTATTTTAATGAGGTGCTTTAATATAACAAGATTTTCTCATTCACTTTTTAATGTTCTCTTCCTCTTTTCTAACACAATATGAAGAAAAATAATGACCTGCTGTGGAGGTTTCTGTCTTAAACAGCACCGAGCTTTCTGAGAGAAATCACGACATGTTGCCAGCCGCAGCTAGCGGAGAGATGCAAAATTAATTTATGCATTAAAAACTTGAATTGAACTTGATTCATGAAGAGTCCCCTGCTTTATCAATCAATGGGACTTTTATTTTATTTGTGCCAGACTCTTTCTTTTGTATGTAAAGAGTTTGTTTTTTCACACACACACACATACACACAACAGGCATAGGCATACAAGCACATATACCCACAACAGATGTGCTGTATTTTATTATAGCGTCACAGTGTGACCCCCACCCCTGTTATTAATTGATCCAGAATGTCTTGGATCTGAAAGCTTTCAGTCCACTACTTCAGACAGATGTTTGTCTGTGAAATATTGTGTTACACTTCAAGCTAATGAAAAGTAATTGTATGTTAAATCACAATAACATGGTTTTTATGCATGATAAGAGGGGTTGAACAGTTTCATTAGATCTGATCCTGAGCTGAGA
Source organism: Pampus argenteus (assembly GCA_036937835.1). Lineage (NCBI taxonomy): Eukaryota > Metazoa > Chordata > Actinopteri > Scombriformes > Stromateidae > Pampus > Pampus argenteus. The sequence continues at coordinate 9,250,714 of CM072865.1, read as the reverse complement.
CTAAATACTTTCAATGAGGATTCTGGGCAAATAACTTGTGAATTAGGGGATAAATATTTCGAGGAAGCCTTTAAGTATTTCCAAGAATAACACTACTGCTAACAACAAGAGCAATCTGAAGTACATATTGTCGAAGCAAGAAGTACACGCACCCCAAATTTTCTTTTTTTAAGAGCATCCAAAATCGAATCTCTGTGTTCATCTACTGTTGCAGCTACTGAACAAATACAGTAAGAGTAAAAGCAGTATATTATATTTCAAAGACCTCTTATGTAATGTAGAGTTCAGTGTATGATGTATTATTTATTGCCTCTTTGGAATTACACAGAGGTTGAAAAGATGTGCATGCTGAACTTAAACTGACCTTTTCATGAATCATAAGATGTGCCCACCAGGTTATGCCAGCAGGAGTCTGAGTGATAAATGTCCACATATCCTTTTTTTACCCATAGCAATCTTTGCTTCCCTACACGGCACCCGCTATAACTGGGAAAGGATGTGGATGAGTTATGCAGCATCTAATATCTTCTATGTTCCCACACAAAGTTTAATTTCTCATTAATCTACATTAATCTAGATTAATGTAGATTAATTGTGCAGTGTCATAGCAAGCGCAGAAGGCTCAGCAGGAATGATTTAAGCCTCATGGTTCAATACTGTATACTTGCTTTGACAAGTCAGTCAAAGGCCAAAGGACGGCAAATCTAAACTTGTCAGACTTGGTAGAGAGAATCATCTCGTGGGCGAAAATGTTTGATTTCAGAGGGCACGACTGACACATGTGGCTCCGTCTTGGACGTAGTTTCTGTGTCACACATGTGAATGTGACTCAGTTAAGAGGATATATATGTCATGGTGACCTTTAGCAGGTCATTCTAAGGTCAACAAGGTTAAAGCAGATTTTTCGTGCTTAATGTGCCACATCCAAAGTGCAACAGGTTAACATCATTTGTGAAGAAGGTATTTTTCAACCAAAAAAACCCCATCCTCGAGTCCCCAATGATGGCCATGACATGATGCATTAAAGTAGTATTGATTTCTTATAGCACAGGGGAAAGTGAGGACGTGGAGGCTTTGTGTGCTTGCCTTAGACATTAGCAGCATGGACCAGCATCGTGGTCACTATTGATACTTTTTAAACCATGACCATAATCGTTCTCTAACTTTTATTGTAGATATAAAAAGCACCTCCGCATCTTAACTCAACAACTGTGAAAGTATATCGTATTGTTTAACAACCTCATAGCAAGATATGGGCCAAGATTGGATGATACTGCAGAACCCAAGACTACATCAACCATTTAAAGTCGCCGCCCTTTGTAATATCTCTGCATGTAACCCACAAGGAAAAGATTATTAATAACTGTTAGACTGTGATTAGACTTGAATTCTGATCTCAGGCGTGAAAGCTGAATGTGCTCCACACCCATTCACCACCTCAACCTCTGCATCCATACTTTCCACTTTGCTTCATAAAGGGCAGACTGCATTGGCACTGAATACTGGCGCTTGGATGTAAGTTGTGCACTGCAGATTCATCAACCATTAACGTAAATCTTAGGGATATACAGTAGTGGGCTGGTCTAACATTAACCAAGCTTTAGTTTTCATATACAGAATATATTATTGACAGAATATCCAATGTTGGAAGTAAATGTTTTGCAGATATGGAAACATGATGTCATTTTGTATCATGTCTCCCTGCATTGTGGGTACTTTGCATTCCTTTCTCATTTACACACATATACTTTACGGAATAATGCACACTTAAGAATACAAAGATGGAGTAACATGACGAAGAAGAAGACACTCGAGTCTCCCTTTCAATTCCCAGTAAAGTAGGCTGCAGTAAAGCGAGATTATTATCCAAGAGATTATTATTGTTTTCTTACAATGTAATTTTATTTTAGTATTTTAATTACTTTGGTAGTTTTATTGTAGATTGATGGTGTATTTTCTCAACACTGTTGCTCCTGACCTCCCCCAACCCACCCCTCAATCCTCTCCAGAGCATATTTAAATAATACATGATACTAATACTTCTTTGAACAAAAAGGCATAATTTACAGTGGACAACAAACACTGCTGTATGGTTGACATAAAACAGACAAGGCTTCTTGATTTATTTGCTGCCGTACTTCCATTTTTTCCCCCCATCATAATAGTTATGAGGTGAACGAATAAACCTAACTTCAGTATATCAGTATGTCATATACAATATGGAATTTATAACATTTTATGTTTTAAGATTTAGGAACGAGATAGAGAAACATAATTTCGGCCCTGTGGTCTTTATTAGGGTGTGTTTTTACTTTCATTAATGCAAACCATGGAACCCTACAAGCACTATTTATGATTAAAGGCATTAACTCCATGTGTTTTTTCCCCCTTGGCCTCTGAGAGAGAAAGAGAGAGGCTTCGAGGAAAAGAGGAACCAACCGCTGGCTCTTATGATATCTCTCTTTCACTCAACAACCCCTCTCTCCCTTCTAACATCCTATTCTATCTCTCTGTGAGAGGTTGACACAAATTTTATGCAACTACATATGGTTTCCATTTCCCCTTCCCTCTTTACCTCCCAACCTCCCATTGCAGTCTCAATTTGGACTTTGCACTACTTCCCATCCTTCTCTCCAGTCCCATCTGTCTCCCATGTCACCTTGTTACTCCTGCTTTTTACATTTACCCTACCCCCTTCATGTTTACCTCTACTAATCCACTTACTGTTTTCAGATCATTGTGTTTTTCTCAGCAAGTCTTAAACAGCAAATTATGGGAGGGTGTTTGTCATTGACTTCCAAAATGGCCAAAGACACAAGTCTCTGGCCAGAATCCTAACATCTGAGCTTTGGTCTTATTATATGGTAGCCTATATGTCAGAACTATGCCCCATACCCCACCCTCTGTCTTCCCTATACCTCTTCCATCTCTTTCCACCAAAATTTCTTGCAATGCTTGTTACCCCTTCTATTGGCCTATGCTGCCCCTCCCTCCTGCTAAACCTCTTCAACTCCGTCTTTTTTTTGCATCCCCATCCTTTATTCCACATCTCACCCCCAGTCTCTATCCTCATCCCCCTGTTTCTATCTCATCCTGACTCTCTAGAACCTGCTTCCAATTTTCCCCTTCATTTCTAACCCCTTCTACTTCACTTTTTTATATCCTTTTCTCTTCTTCTATTGACTCTCACTAGCCTTGCAGTCCCACCAAATCCAAAGGGATATGCAGACCTGACAGTGTGTGGTAACACAGAAGGCAGCTTAGGCCCCCCAAACGCACCAACCCGTCAATCTCCCTAACTCAATACAGGCAGCCCCTCAGATCGACAAACTGATACGACAAGAAAAACTAGGTCATTTAGGAGCGTAGCGGAGTTATTATGCACTAATATTGTTATCCTTCAGGCAGGCTGAGGCTGATCTGCATGGAGAAAGTGCGATCTGACAGTTTGATATGAAGGAGAAGAAAATGAGAAGAGCTGAGACCTCAAAGTGAAATCGATATTCTTCAGATCACGATATGAATCCTAACTTATGTGTATAGGTTACGTAACACAAGGTCACCTTTGGTCCACTGGCCCTCAGTGAACAACAAGTAGTGTTGAACATGGAGGTCAGAAGAACCAGTGGTCCCATTGTGATCTACATTGTTGTTTTTTTTGTTGAGGTTGTTTATGCTTGAATTTCAGACGAATTTCCTAAACTACAGATGTGGGATTGTATTCATCTCACATTATAGAAACAAGGGGGTCCAACTAGAGTAACTACAAAGTAACTACAGAGTTACAGAGTGAGTGCTCAAATGACAGCTGGTACTACAGCGCAGTACAATTCATTTTTTCTTCAAAAGTCACAGCCTTTGCTCAATACTTTGTTGTGGCACCTTTGTCAGCAATTACAGCCTCAAGTCTTTTGAGGCTGTAATTGCTTATGCTTATGAAGCTTTTCATCTTTGGTCAGTTTTTTTTGGTCCATTCCTCTTTACAGAACCTCTTAAGCTGACCAGAGGTGTTCAATGAGATTCAATTCTGGGCTCTGGCTGGCCATTCACAGAGTTGTCCTGAATCTGCTCCTTTGTGTTTTAGTGTTTTTGTGTGTTCTGATAAAACAAGAATTCCATCTTTGTCTCATCAGACCAGAGAATTCAGTTTATCGTGGTCTGACAGACTTTCAGGTGCCTTTTGGCAAACTCCAGGCGGGCTGCCATGTGCCTTTTACTAAGGAGTAAAAGCCGCTCCACCATACAGGCATGATTGGTGGAGAGCTGCAGCAATGGTCGTCCTCCTGGAAGTTTCTTCTCTCTCCACAGAGGAACCCTGAAGCTCTGTCAGAGTGACCATCGGGTTATTGGCCACCTCTTTAAGTAAAGCCCTTATCCTCCAATCACTCAGTTTAGACGGACGACAGCTTGTAGAAGAGTCCTTCCATTCAACTATTAAACATTAAACTTCTTCCATTTATGGATGATGGGGGTCTGTATTTTTTCTGTGCCTTGAGACAATCCTGTCTCAGAGGTCTACAGACAGTTCCTTTGACTTCACGCTTGTTTTGTGGCCTGACATGCACTGTTATCTGTGGGACCTTTATATAGACAGGTGTGTGTCTTTCCAAATCATGTCCGATCAACTGATTTTACCACAGGTGGCCTTTAATTAATCTGAAGAAACATCTCAAGGATGATCAGTAGAAACAAAAACGCACCTGAGCTCAGTTTTGAGCCTGATCACAAAAGGCTGTGAATACTTATGTACAAGTGATTTATTTTATTTTGGATAAAATTGCAAATACACTTTTTTAGTTTAATTTGTCATGTGTAGAATTTTTCAGGAAAAAATAAGTTGAATTAATTTTGGACAAAAAATAATATAACAAAATGTAGAAAAAGTGAAATGCTGTGAATGCTTTCTGTATGCATTGTAAGTAATGGTTAACAATATTATTCCCCTGCTGGTCAACTGCATGTGTGACTGTTGATACTGGTGATATCACAAGCTATTTCTTGCCTACACAGTTATTGCACCAGTCAAAACAGACCGCACAGACATCACTGATACCAACACTAATAAAGACACTAACATGACACTAATATTTCTTAAGTTTAGTAATAACACAAGTCAAACAAGCACCAAAAATGTGCATACTAAAAATTGATTTTTATTTTAACTTTTAACCTTGAAAATAACCAAGGTTCAACAACAATCTTCCACTTTCCCATTAGTATTTTGTCTCTCTTTCTAGCTAACATCATGTCTTAGTTTCACATGTATCTGACCTCCAGCACAGTTAAGTGTTGTGTAGATTAGAGAGATTCTGTACAAGGCTGCTTTCTCAAAATACTGTTGCACTGTTGTGTCTGTGCTTCTTGATGCTCTGCGTTCACTCTTTCTTCTTAGTGCCGTCCTCTTTCTGCCACGTGATTTCATAACGTCTCCCTCTCCCTGCGTCTCCATCACTCCAGACTCCATCTCACATTAAGTCGGATTTGCAGCGCTCTCTGCTTTCTCTATCTGTGCTCGATTCTATGACTGAAGTCGTGCCAGACAGTTTGACTCTGATTTCGTAAACATGGCCTATGTTATCGAGATGTTGAGGATAATCAATTTGACTGTGACAAGGTGGAAGGTAATTCACCTCAAATGTCATCATGTTGAGTCAGATTACGGTTGCGGCGGAGCTGATAACCTATACTCGCTTATTCTCTCTCAGCTTTCTGTTTTGGTCTCAATTTAGGTTTTACACACACGTACAAAAAGATTTTGCTACAACCAGAGTACTTAATAGACCGAGACTGCTAAATCTATTAAAAGTGAAAATACATTCCCATAAATCATTGGTGGAGATTTCCCGTGGCAACAGAATCGACATTGCCCTCCTTTCATATTGAGCTTTCAACACATTTTAAGACGTTTTACAAAACATGTCACAGCTTTTCTACAACCATTGTTTTATAGTATGGTTGGGTAGTTATATACTGTTTGGTCCTGTTAAAAAGTCCTTTAATGTCAGTTTCCATCGAGTGTGAAATCTGTTCAGAGCATGAAACTGTCTCAGACAAAGCACTCTGCCCTCAAGGGTTTGTAACTACCTAACAACGGCTACTTAAAGCTTAAATAAACAAATGAAGCAATAATATGTATCCTGTGTGCTATAAAGTGAGCCAATGTAATCAAGTCTGAAGATTGTGGTTAGGCGGGGGTCCAGTGAAATAATTGCTGTAAGGAGGAAGGCGAGGAGCAGAAGGTCACAGGATTAGGTTGTCTCACAGTGGAGTCGGAGCCATGACTGTGCAGGACTCTACTTTATATGCAGAAATTTAACACTCGTTCACCTTTTTGTAGCAATGCTGATCTTTTTTTAAAAATGGTAAATATCAGTAATGAAATGTACTGTTCATGGGAACCAATATGAACATGATCTCTTCAATCCAGACTGTTATCTTGGGCTGTTGCCAGGATGGATGAACCAGGTTGTGAACCTGAGCTTCAGCTAGTTACTTCCCTGAATAGTTCTAAACATCCTGGAAACTTAACATGTAAATCATTTTAATAGTAATGAATATTAATTCATTTCATCATCCCTCCCCTTAGTTTACTGCCAGAGTGTTCCAGTTGATTGATTGAGCTGGTTTAGTCTCCTGAGCAACATATTGCTGACCATATACTAGATCGTAAAGCACACAAAAGTTGTGGGTCAGAGTACTTTTCAAAGGGAAGTTTATAAAACAATGTGCAGCGGGACTCTAAAAACCCAGAAGGCCAACAGGCTACCGACACTAACCTCTCCAGAGAGCCTGTCTGTCAGTGTGTCTGCACTGCAACTCTATGTGTTTCTGTGCGCATGTATACATGTACGTGTGCATGTGCACACTCGTGTGTGTGTGTGTGTGTGTTTGTCACCTCTGGTCAACATCAGTTCCTTTTTCTCAGTCTGTCTCTCTCAAAAAAACAAAACAAAACAAAACATTTATCTTTCCTGCCAGGCCAAATCAAACAATTTAAACCTCCTTATCTCCCGCTACTCTCCTTATCATCACAATTCACTACTTGCTCTGACTGCTCGCCCCACAGCTCAGTTTTCCAAAGCGTTTTACATCTAGCCTTTGTGTGTTTCTAACATCTGTATCATGTTCTCATCTGTATCGTGTTCTCAGTAGGAGATAAGGAAATGGGTGTTTTTTGTCGGATAAATGTATCACGTGGATCATGATAAACAGACAGCGATTTGAACCCCCAAAACAGTCTAGAAATTTAAGTAGACTTGGCTATTACCATCAGTGGCGACCTTCAACAAGGCTTTCGAATGACAAAATCAATGAGAATTGAGGTGATACTGAAAAGGTATGAAGCACTATTATAAGCTATTCCTGTGTCTTGAGGGAGGGGTTCCAGATGTGAGCTTTGACATTTCCTGGGAAAAACAGACACACCCTGGCTGTCTTTAACCTCAGACTGACCCCTCTAAACCACTTTCTGTCGTCTGCTGCTGTCATCCTAACCTACATCAGCCAGTCTCCTGAAGACCAGCTACGCCAGCAAAGGGTCATCATGGAAGTTCCTCCGCCGCCACCTCCCCCACTGCTGCATGTCCTCAAATTGTTGTCTCAGTGTTTTCTGCAAGAATCCAGATTTTAGCTTGAAAAAGTGACCCTGGATATTTTTTTCTTGGATACTGTCTTATCCCACCCATCTTATGAATCTTAAAATTAATTTCCACAAAAGAAAAGGTAATAAAAGACACATTAATGCACAAAAGCCTGCGTATAGATTCATCAATTCATTGACAGGCTGGTTGTCTTAAAGGGTGTGGCGCTACTGCTTCCACGACCTGGACTGAATGTGTGTGTGTGTGTGTGTGTGTCTGTGTGTGTGTGTTTGGCTGGCCGACATATGTAGAGGTCTGGCAGGGAGATACTCACCAGGGTGTTCCTCATGGATAACTGTGAGAAAATCTTAAAAGCTGGAGAGAGCCGATGTTTCTCAAACTGTGGGTCAGGTCAGGACCCACATTCTGACAGCATCTACTGTTATCCAGGCTTGGATTTACATGGGAACGGTGGTCAAGGACACTTCAGCAGGGCCTCTTTGAAAACAAGCCTTAGACTTACTGATTTGCTACATACTGCCTTTTGTGATCGACTGTTAAAGCCTTTCTGATCCACATGATGTTGACTGATGTTAGACAGTGGCCAGACATGATAATTTCTTGGATGTGTTGAGATGTTGTTTAAAATCAGATTTCCTTTCCACTGTCTTTCAAGATGTCAGAGAGAGAGACAGAGAAAGAGAGAGAGAGAGAGAGAGAGAGAGAGAGAGAGAGACAGAGACAGAGAGAGAGAGAGAGAGAGATCTTTGATCATACATATGTATACAATTACGATATTTCAGGATTACAGTATTTCCAAAGATCACTTTCTTTGTATAAAACACCCACTTTCATTACAAAACCACTGGTAAAATTTAACACAGGTCTGCAAAACTTGAATGTTTAGAGTGAAGACTTGCTTTAAGAGTTGGTGTTTGACATGTATTGTTATGGTAAAGGTAAGTCTTCAGGAAATGAATGTAAGTCAGTGCAACGTGTGTTGTCTAAAACCTTGAAGTTGTGCAGCATATGAACTGTGTGTGCACGGACGTTGCATAATCTGCTGGTGTGTGTGTTTGGCTATCCCAGCATCACATTTGTTTTTTATTGATCACTAATTTGTATTGTTGGAAATGGTTTTTGGCCACCGAGCCGTGTGCGGGCTCTAATTGATGAGAATATGGGGAGTGAAGCAAAATATGTCAGGAGTGAACATTGGGAGGAGGGTAGTTGTGATGTGTAAGGGGTAAAACACAGTGTTTATGCCAGGACTACAGTAGGGACTACCTCTGCTGCTGCATGACAGATATGATACTGTAACTCTGTGAATAAGAGAGAAGATTAACATATAATGTAGTAAGAAGTAAAAAAAAACAAACAAAAAATTCAAATGAAAAGCTTTTTTATTCGTTAACTTTATGATGATGATCGGATCACAAATGTTATACATTGTGCAAAAAAAACATATAATTAAGTAATTGAAGTCATTTAAAAGCTATTAGAAGTAATTCTGTAGATGGTTGATATGGTTGAAACAATTCAAATGATTTACATATGCATGTTATTATAAAAGCAAACCACTAAGGTTATGTTTTTCAGAACAGTGGTGTGCACTTTTAACTGCAGTAACCTCATTAGTTCAGTTAACATCACTTGTAGTTTTATGCCAGTTTTTTTCTCTTTCCTTCATGAAAAACAATTCACTGGTTAATGACTATCACAACAGAGGAGTATAATTTGGGATATACTGTATGTTACCACAGAACATTTGTCATACGAAGTGAAAATCCATGTACAGTTTGTGAGCTCAAATCTGTGCTGTGTTTATTTTCTTTCTAAATCCCTGCTTTGACGTTCCCGTCCTCTTTTGCCCCGCTTCCAACCATCACAGTCATTCATTAAAATGCATTTTGGTCCCTGTCAGATCAGTAGATCCAGGACTCTATTGTCCTTCATTCTAAACCCCCTAAAAGCTCTCAGCTAAAATAAATACACATCAAAGATAAGAAGAAAAAATAAAGATTAACACAATATCAGTGTCACTCAGTGAGTCTTCATCATCAGGTCTTCAGTTTCATTCTCCTGTCTGTGATGAAAGGAGGTGGTGCGAGTGAGTATTTGTGGATATAAACATGCTGACTAGGCTGTTTGGACAAAACTGTGCAGGGATTCTACAATAACAGATAGCACACAGCTCAGGGTCGATTAGATCTCGCTCTCACAAACACAGATCCACTGGCAGCATCCCCGGCTCACTAACTGGGTGCATGAATGAGATCTGCGTCTGTTCCATAACTTCAACATTGCACCAAACAATAGACAAGAGTCCTGGAAACACTGATGAACATGATGTGTACTGTTTTTGCTGGATGATGCAAACTGTGCATTTTCAGCTTCATTAACAAAAGACACACTAAGACACAGCCATACCAACCCACCTACACATGCAACCGACAATGAGGAAAGATCATCAGTACGAAGGATGCGTAACTGCATCTAGAAAGAACTGGTTCCTTGATAAAAAAAAAACGTTGAAGGTACAAGGCTGTGTACATAACAACATGAGGGGAAAAGTTAAGTATGACTCCAAAAGCACATTTTATTAAAAAAAAACATCTAATAACAAGAAGCAGAAGCTAAAGATGACATGTTTGAAGGATAGGTTCACAGTTCCAGCTGAAAAACAACAGTCAAGTGCCAATATGAACACAGAAAGAGGTTTTCCTTGCTGTAAATATTCCTCCTGTTCATACTGACGACTAAAAGACTGGAGGACGAAATCCACAGTGTGTCCACACAGTCATCTTTTGCAGAAATGTTAACGTTTCTCTAAAGTTTATATGGGGATTCAGCAGTCTAAGAAAGTCTTTTTCTTGCACAGTAAAAAAAAAATGTTAATATATGTAAAATGGGTGTTATGTATATAATAAGTATTGGATTTAATAATACTATAATATTCACCTTGTAAAGTTAGGAAACATGTTAGCAAGTAATTCCTTTTCCACACGTAACTCTAGAGGACATGCAGCAACAAACACTCATTTGATGTTGTGTTTCTGGCCACCTGATGAATGCCAGTCCAATGTATATAATTCTCTGTAGGTCACTATAAGCGACCCCTTTCACATTATACATTTGTATAATGTGAAAAAATATTGATTAGTGCAGGTTTAAAAAGTCATGCCAAATGTTCAGATGAACAACAATTTCGACTTTGAACCTTTTACAGTTGGACTACACTTGTTAGACGAGAACATCCGCGGACTGTGACAACACTGGCAGGGATAAATACACTACATGATCTTGATCAGACACAACCAAAAGACAAAATTAAACATGCGTCAGCAAAAATGGCCTGCGCTTTTACATTTTTAAGCCTGTTCTTATTCCATGATAAACTTTGTTCATCCCAGCAGAATAAACATTAATATTGTTTAGTCGGTTTGATCTTTACTAGCAATGTGTTGATGGCAGCGTAAAGTGGGACCATGCTGTGGAACACGAGCCTCCCGCCCTCCCCCACAATCTCCACAAACGTTACAGTTAGTGCAAGCCACTCCATAAATCTCATACTGAGGGTAATTACTGCATTACTATGTCAAGCCAGCAGAGAGAAAGGAGAGAAGGAGAGAAGGGATTGAGGGAAAAAAGGAAAAAAAGAGATGATTCCCCAGTTGCATTAGTAATGTTTGGTGGGGGTTTGAGAGGCTGCCATATTTATGAATGTATAAACACACACACACACACACGCGCACACACACACATGTTCACGTGCATGATTGCATACACTCTCTGTGTGAGTCTCTCCCTGTTTCTTTCTGTCAAATACAGCCGGTGTGTTGGTTTTGGCCAATGTTGTCTCCTGCGCAGAGTACGGTAAGAGGAAACGGGAGCCCAATGCCTGCAGTATTTTCATGGAAAACTGCAACACAAATCAAACTTGCACAGCTGTGGATGTGTGTACATGTATGTGTGTGTGTGTGTGTGTGTGTGTGTGTGTGTACGCTTCATGAATGCTTGCATCTGTGAAGTAATTTGCTTATGAGTGGACTGTATACATGCAAAAGATGCATCCAAGCTTGTCTGTCACAGTAGATTTCTGTGTATTTCATGGCTGCGTTGCAACAACTTCCACGAACTGCTGGCAGTTACTGGAACAGTCTCGGTAACAACTACGCACACGGGTTTCCATCTTATCAGGGGACATTACATTAACATACATTTCCTGAAGACTTATCCTCACCTGAACCATAACCACCACATGCTTAACTGAAACGCTAACAATAACGTTCAAATAACTCTCAACTTACTGTAATCTTAAACTTCTAATTGTACTTTTTTCCCCCCTAAAGTCAATGATTTACATTTGGTGGACTAGTTTTTTTTTTGTCCCCATAAGGGAGGCGAGTCTCCGCAACATGATTGTGTAAACAGATTTACGTCTCCACAACATGAGGAATACCTGGAGCACACTGTCTCTCACACTGTCTCTCACACTGTCTCTCACACTGTCTCTCACACTGTCTCTCACAATGTCTCTAAACTATAGAAATAATTGTAAACAGATCGGACGTTCTCATTCTTTTACAACAGTCTGGAAAATTAAGTAATCAAAGTTGGGAAAGTTTCAATGACAACAAGCATTTTATGTCCTATCATGGCAATTGTATGTAAATGGTAGTATTACTCACATTCATGTTACATTGTACTCTTAAAGATATGAAAGGAAGGATATATTTAAAGTTTAGTGGACAGTGAAACAGTTAAATATAATGCATTAATCAAGAATATATATAAAACTCCTGTTGTATTAACCTCTATGTTAAGCAGTGACAGTTTAACATGACAAATTGGCTCTTACATAATGTTAAGTAGCATAAGATACGATGCGTTCAGTGGTGAATGGTATCTAACAATGATCCAAACAAGCTTCCTCAACCCTTATCATCCATCTGTTTTATATTCTATGAAGTCATCACAGATTCTGACATTGGTATAGCATGTTTATGTTTATGCACACTGGACTTAACTCCACATTTTGCAGTAATTGCAGTTACAATAAACACTAGAAGCTGTTTTCATACACCTTGCTGCACACACACACATGCTCTGGTTGTAAACATTGCGAGATGGGTGATGGTCAGTACTATTGTGCAACTTAGGCAATGTTCAAAGCATCTGTGCGGCTGATGAATTACTGATGATTAATTAGTTTATCACAAAATATCAGTAATTTACAGCCAAGAAATCAGTGAATGAAATGAAAAACTGCTTTGGCGTGCGCAAACACACAACTCTTTTTGTATTATCGCTGGTTTATTATTCTGCATATCCCGGTACAAGTAAGTGTTTTTACTCTTTCAAACACAAACATGCAGTTTAGTTTGGCCAGTCAATCAACAGCATGGTGTGGATGTAATCAAACTGTAATCTACACAGCTCCGTTTGATGCTGTGTGTGTGCGCGATCATGTACTGGGAATTACTGTATGCTATTGGGTTTCACATTCGCGGCCAATCCATTTTATATTGTGATGATCGTCAAATGAGCACATGTGGAGCTTGTAGTTTTTTTTAAATTTTATTTTATTGTTTATGATTGAATGACGATTAAATATTGATGTGGTTGTAAATGACTCTGAACGTCAGATGTGTGTGTGTGTGTGTCTGTTTGTGTGTAGTACCCCCTGTGGAGAAGAAGGAAGGTCTTTTTTCCCACATATAGTAGTCAGTGACAGCATACACACACACACACACACACCCCTACATTCAACACATCCTCCCATCCATCCAAACAAACACACACACTTCCTTTCTTTTTCACACACAAAGATAATCACAAACACAAACACACACACACACACACACACACACACACACACACACACTGAAGGTGATACCACTAAATCATGCACACAACTTTACACAGCGGGTAATGAGCCACACAATCAGTTGATCTGAGTGCTGCATGAACACTTGGTAATTCTCATGAATAAGACTGTTGCCCTGTGATTATTTCTACACACAAACAAACAAACAAACACGCACAAACAAACAAACAAACGCACAAACGCAAGCAGGCAGATGCGCACTCACCAGCTGTTTTCTAGTTTATTGTGATTGTTTTTCAGGAATCTTAACAAACAAGTACCGCACCCAACAGCCGGTGTTCACACAGGAAGAGACAACGTACGTTTGACTTTTACTTCATAAATAATTTGTATTCCATGTTAAGCCTGTGCTCATGCTCAAACACTATCACTGAAAATTAACTTTAAACAGTAAGTTGTTGTCTTGATGTATATAACTATTAAAGAATTTAAAATAAAAAAGACCTCTTATTTCGCGCTCTCTTGGTTTTTTTTTGGGTTTTTTTTGTTCCATTTGCTACTGGTCTAAGATCAGTCTTGAGTCTGAGGTAATATCACATGTTCAAGGTACTGTAACAGGTTGAGACTTGCATGGTTTCCATTATGGCACCGGCCACTATATACGCACATACTCCTAATTGTAATTTAAACGGTGGATAATGGGTCGTTCGGAAGGAAACGTACCAGTTAGGGAGCTGTGTGTGAACGTCATTAATGTGCAGCGGGGTCTGTGCACATGTGTTGGTGCAGCATATGGGCAGGATTACACAGGGATGCACCATTCACATGTAAATGTTACATGTGTGTAAATGTGTGTGTGTGTGTGTGTGTGTGTGTGTGTGTGTGTGTGCGTTAAAATGCCTCATCTGCACATGGGTTTAAATGCTGCACACGATCATTGATGTTCTGCTGTACTTTGTGCCGCCCGTAAACATATCCATTTAATATTAACCATGCTCTAATGTCTAGCATGTGATACGGCCACATGTGATGCAGCATTACAAGATTATACTGCATGTTTGTTGATTAAATCAAGACAAAGGCAACAGAAGTTCATCACTGCAGCATGTACTTCTAACTGGTCAGTCAGAGACAACCTTTGGAAGTCCGACAAAAGACAAAAAAAATAAATATTATGAAGATTTTAGACAAAAAAAGAGACAAAAGGACAACATCCTTCACATTGCCTCACATTAAGGAGCGGAGCAGCCCTGGTTTGCTCATCAGGAGTGAGTTGGGGTTCAATGATCTTACATTTTTTGAAAAGTTGTAAAGTAAAAGTTAAAAGGAAGTAAAAATGTCTTTGTTTGTGTTTCATCCCAGCTCTATCTGACTGTTCACACTCCTGTCATGTATTTAAATGCTATTTTCCGCTACTACAGAACTTTAACTCAAAGTAGCCCTATATACACGAGGCAGTTCTCTTAAGTAATAACATTGACGCATTGACCTCGCTCCTCTGAATTTATGTAAAGCACATATGCCCTATGCTGAAACAGCTAGAGCAAAAACAAAACACTTAACCTTTAACAGCTGCAGCACATAAAACCAACTGACTATAATGTTATTTATAAAGATACAAATTACTGTCACAATGGCGCCAATGTTAGCTTGCTGCTCCCAGCCTTCATTTAGTACTGACTGAGTACTTACTTTTTCAACGTGTTTTTTGTGTCCTTCTGTAGCCAGGCCAACATTACGGTTAAGGTTAATGTAACATTATTTAGCCTAAGAAGAGTCTATGATGAAAGTATGTACCTCCCAACTGTCCAGTCAGGAGTCAACATCAAAAGACTGTGGGAAGCTCATTACCTTTAAATGTGACCGATAGTCTTTAATCCTTAGTTACTGTCTGGAAATCAAAAAGTTAAAAGTCAGACAAAACATATTTTCTCCATTGCTTTTATTACAAAATATTCTCATAATCCGATCATAATTAAAATCCCTTCACTTTGGAGACCAAGCATCTTCATTACAACCAAGAGTTAATATAACAGGCCGACTGTGACTCAGGATGTAAAGCGGGTGAGATACCGAACCCCAAATTGCTCCCGAGTCCCCAAGTTTACACCTTGCATTGTATTGTAAAGCGCCTTTGAGTGGTCCATTGACTAAAAAAGACAATATAAGTGCAGTCCGTATACCATTTTCCATAACATTGTCTGTTTGGAGCATAGCATATATCCTGACACAGCATTTCTATAAGAGAAGAGAAGAAGAAGGAAAAGGAGTTAAAGAGGAAGGAGAGGAGATCATTTCAACAGCTGGTTCTGTGTCCATCTTATGTAAACTCAGATGTGATGTTTCAAAGCCCATCAATACAAAAGCTCTAACACTTCTCTAATGTTGCACATCCTCTGCTCTCTTAATCCCCCCCTGTCTCCCTCTCTTTCTTCTCTCACCCACTTTAAATATCGGTTTCCCACTCTCCCCAGTAAAACATGCCAAATTGTTACAGTAACAGAGCACCGTTGGTGAGCTGCCCTCTCCCACTCAGATGAAGGCAGATAATTTATGATCACAGTCCGAGGAAACAGCTTTAACATACAAGTGAGGAGAAGAGTAATTTCATGGACAGTAATGGACCAGCTATGGGTCACCAAAGGTAATATGGCCATGAGATGTGGTTGTAAAAGAGGATGTTAAAGGACCTTACTGTATGTAGTCTATGAGTTAAATATGGTTGACAACGACACTTGTCAACAAGTAAACATGACAGCATTTGAAGGCAGCATTGGACCTATAAAAAATACACATACTGTATCTCCACCTTGATATATATATTGTATAATTTCAAGCAAGATCTGTATTTTCATTTTTCCTAACTTTGATTCATAATGCGCAGCAGTGTACGTACAGTATTTGTCATCCATTCATCCTGAAATTAAAGTGATGCACCTTCACAGGTGTCTTCAATTTGTTGACATCTCCCTCACTATCCTGTTTGCTACAATTAGGCTGAGACAACTTACACCATTTTTCTTCTTCTTGGTTTGATGACACATATTTCCCACCATAACCCCACCCATCATCAACCTGAACAGAGATTTAATTAGGCGCAATAACCAAAAGCATGTGTGTGTGTGTGTGTGTGTGTGTGTGTGTGTGTGTGTGTGTGTGTGTGCAGGGATCATGACTTTTGCCGGTTCAATACCACTAGAGGTAACTGTACCCAGTAATGGAAAAAGTGATCATAGTCACTATTAAAGTCATTAATTAGCTGTATGATTCAGTCATGTGAGGAAAAAATGCAATACATGTGCACGTCACTGTGATCTATCATATGAGTCAAGCAGCTGTGTGTGTTACTGCAGGAACAAAAACAATGGAAGCCTGTGACTTGTGAAGTCATGGCAAACCTGCCTTTCCTGCTGACGTCATACGAAATGACAGTTGTAGCTTCTGACTGCGCCCCAATGCATTGGTTGATTCAAAATTTTAAAATTTTAATAGGCAATAATGAAAAACTTAAAACCACATCAATGTTATTTTTGATTGTGAGGATGCACATGACAGTAGTACCCCAGCCGTATTATTGTGAGGACTGCTATGACAGCGGCTATTCTATTCACCATAGGAATGTACATGAATTTTAGGTGTTGTTCAAAGTGAAGCTATCCACATAGTGCCGCAGAGAAACACACTGTGATGGAGGCTAATGCCCTGGGTTCCAACACGCACACTTTGCAGCTATAATGTTAGTCTCGTCTATAAATAATAAAGATGAATGAACAAAAATTAATAACCAACCGGACACACCGACAGATGGGGCAGCTTTTCTTTTTTTATGGTAGGGGAGGGGGGGGGTCAGTCAGACTGTCTTGGCAGTGCTAGTGTTAATAGGCATAGTGTTAATAGGCAGCATATGCTGGCACTAACTTTAATGCCCTTTAGTGATGTATTGTGGTTGTGCTCGTCTATCAAAATTGTTATAATGAAGCCGTTAAGGTCTTTCTGAGAGTATTTCCACACATGCAAATTATAAATCATGGCATTGATTGGAAGCATATGTCTGCAATAACTGCATCCATAATGCATTATACTCAATGTGTAGGATTTTTGATATGTAATCCTGGTCAAACTGTTGATGGCCGCGTTTATCAGTAGTGACTTTTGAACACATAAAGATTAAATTAAAGGAAATCTAAATGGGGAGAAAAAAGTAAATAAAAAAAAGACTGTGATCATTCATCTACAGCCAAACATTTAAGGCGGTTTTCCTAAAGCAAATACTGTGGATTACACAAATACTTGTTAATTGTTCCAATGGCAGAATCAATAACTTTCTATGCTCTGGTTTGTGCTGTCAAGCTGGAAGTTTTCCTGTTTTTAGAACCTGATGTAGATCCTAAGCACAGTAGCAGAAGTTAATTTGACTTTGACTCATGCTTACCTCAAGCACTGTAATACAAGTAGGAGGCATTATAACCAAAGCCTTGTCATCTTGAAACATGTCTCACACTGTAAAGTTACTCCCCATGTCCATGCTGATTAAATGGAGCTACGGACTTAAGCAGCTTGACCTTTAGCTGCGTGGTTGCAGTTACTCATGGAGAGCGGAGGACTTGGTGGTGAGATCCAGCTATGTCAGCTACTCCTACTGGATTACGAAAGACTAAACCACTCATTAAACATCACAAAACTGTACATGTGTCTGAACCTCCATCTACTGCGAGCTGTATATCACTGCAGGGTTTACACCGCGTGGTTCGGTGGGTAGACCATGACACTGCAGTGGGTGAAACCATGTCTATACAGATGGTACAGTGTAACCAGCATGTAGCGGAGCAGCAGAAGCTTCAATCCTGTGTCAGCGTCTACAGAGGATGCACTCATCCTCCTGATCAACTGCATTTTGGCAGCAGTCGGGGCCCGATGCACAATGCTTGTAGTTCCACACATACAATGGAAGAACGCTGACTTAAAGAGTTAAATTACACTTCAGGTTGATGCTTTGTACACACAGCATGAGCAAAACATTTGTTACTGATATGTTCTAACTAACTCCTTAAGCCATGTCAGACATCCAGACATTTCAAAATGTTTCTTTTTTTTTTTTGCAAAACCAATGCAGCGTACATTAGAGTAAAATAGAGGCCTGTAAGTTTTAAGATTATTGAGGACTCGCAAGGAATCAGTAGAGAAGAGGTGGAAGTTAATCAGCATCATCAAATGACTTTCCAAGGACTACCTCCAGGCCTAACTTAGAGCAGATGTGTGCTGGCACATCTCTGTTAACTCCTCTAAATTTGGCACAGAGTCCTCTGTCCTTTAACTTTCTTAACAAAAGCTGCAAGCTGTTCCTTTTCATTTTTGCACACACGTTCACTTAGATCACATAAAATGTGATCTAAGTGAAACAATGACTTTAAAATGTGATCCGAGGTGATAGTGTGCACTGCTTTTTGTATTTAAACATGAGCTTTGGATTTCAGAAGGAAAACTGCTCGCTCATTATTCACTATCAAACCCACTCTCTGGATCTTTTGTGCTACATAGAAAATAGACAGATTTTAAGAGAAGATCTGAATGGCGCCCTTGTCTTATGTCTGATCTATCTTGTGTTTCCAAACTATTAATGTTATTGGCACCATATGTTTGGCTCCTGTTGCTACAGTATACCATGATGTATGTTATGCAGGCTTGAGCAAACCAATAAACATCAACATAGCTGGAAAAGCAGATATGGCATAATGTTGCCTGTGCTACAAACACTGAACCTATGGCTACTATAAACCTGGACAAACAAAGGATGAACGTGAACAATGTTTGCTGGATCAAAATTGTTCAGTCAACTTTTTATATAGAAATAATAAAAAAAATAATAGATAAACATTGGATGAGATTTGTTTTTTGCCGTGGCTATGATTTTTTTTCAAAATACAATGACAATAAAGATGATTCTGATTTATACATCAGCAGACACCATATGTAACATATCCCGTGTACAGCACAATTCATTGTACGTCTGATTTGCATCCTATTATGTATCTTAATTTCTACGTTGACTTCCAATGAAAACTCTTTACAGTTTTATGATAGATTGCAGTAAGGAAAACATTGTCCTAATGCATTTTGGTTGTGGGGGGTAAATGTTTATAATGGCTAAAATCTGTTAATATCATTGAAGCAGTGAATATATCCTTGAAATCATAATTCACATGCACATCAATATATTCACAGAATAGCCAAAGGTGGTCAAATTTTTTTTTTGTACTCCAAGTTAGTGATTTATGGCCTTTGGCTAAAGTAATTTTTCCAAAAATTTCCTAAGTGGATTCAGAAAGGGTGGATACATTATGGACAGGATGTAAACTAGAAATCAAACTCGCTTAAAATGATTTTCACAGGAGATTTCAGACTCTGGGAAAGTTGTTAGAAAACGAACATTTCTGTCTAGACAAGTTAGCGAAGCAGCAACTGGAGAAGCAGGACTGTTTAACTGGCTGTGCAGCCATTTGCTTCCTGGTTGTTTTGGCTTAAGTTTGTTTTATGGGATCATGGACACAGCTGCTCATTGTGTGTGAATGTAGTTGGAGATGCGATTCTGTGTCTGTGCCACTTGTGTGTATGTTTATGCGCATCCATGTGTGGCTCTAGGTGTTTGTGCCCCCTTGCATAGACGTCTGCTGTGTGTGTGTGTGTGTGTGTGTGTGTGTGTGTGTGTGTGTGTGTGTGTGTGTGTGTGACTTCATTAAACCGTCACCATCTAGAGGTCATTGGAGCTAAATATACTGTAGCCTTAATGGTAACAAACTCGTTCTTATCTGACCAGCTGCTGTTCATGAGACAGGGGAAAGTATTCAGAGGCAGCATTTCTTATTTTACTTTCCTGAATAGAAGCACTGTTAAACAATGTATTTATTACAAACCTGTACAGCTTTCAAAATAAAATACAAGAATAGATCCTAACATATGGAGACATTACATCTGGGATGGAGAGTTAACACATGTAATTAAAAACATAAACATACATGCCTTCAATAAATACAATATATCTAATAGCATATAGAATATGGTTGTATAAAAGAAGATCTTCTAATTCGTTGTTGAGTAAAATCCCACACACTGCGGTGATGAGACACAGAATATCAAAGACCATCTGAGGCAACACTGGAATGTGTCCTGCTCACTCAGAGTAAGTCATGCTGGATAAGATCATGAGCTAAAACTGCAGAGACCCACTTAAGTGCTGTGGTTTTACATGTGATGCTACCTAACACTTTCGCTCCACTACATTTCATAGGGAAATGTTTTATCTATTGACACAATAGATAATACAACAAGCGTTTATAATGCAACACGTTGTTAAAGATGAATCAAGTGGTTTCCAACATAAAAATATTTCAATAGGTGACTCAATATTTCACCCAAAATCAAAAAAGTCCACGAAAAACACTGAAAACAGATTTGTTTTCTTCTTTCCTCTCTCATTAATTATCTCACAGCCCCTCAGATTTATCTGGTGACCTTTTGAAAGGGGCCTGACCCCTAGGTTGGGAACCACTGGACTAAACTAGCTAACTGTATATAAAGTAGTTAAAAACTAGCTCCACCTCCAACAGCTACAACAGTAACATGCTGGTCTAACACTGATGCTTCACTATTAATAATGTAATGATGTCATATATAATAATATATCAGTCAGAGGAGCCAAACTACTACTTTTAATGCATTTTGCTGCTAATACTTATGTACTTCTACAAAAGTAGGATTTTTCATGCGGGACTTTTACTTGGTGTAAAACCTCTTACGCCACTGCTGGTTACTTGAAAGAGAAACATCTGGTGAATAAATGTTTAGTGGAAGTACTGCTGCTTGTTTGAGAACAAGGTGTGACAAAGTGTAGCCATTTGGCTGGCTTGTGTCTGTGTGTCTTGTCTTTCTGCAAGTGTCTGCATGCATGCATGTATCTGTGTGTGTGTGTGTGTGTGTGTCCAGGTGTTATGGGAGGAGAAGACAGTGACAGGAAATTCTTACTGATAGCAAGAACCAAAAGGTGTTGACTGACTGACCTGCTGGCCGGTTGAACCACTGATTTGTGACCTGCTCTCTGGGTGGTTGACTGTCTGAACAACTGGCCTTCTGGTTGGCTAACGGAGTGCATTATCTGTGACTAGGCAGCCAGCTGATTGGATGGTTTGGACCACATACACGCTGATTGACTGATGACGTTTGCAGACTTATCAATCAGCTTGAGAACAAGGAGTTTGGTGAGATGGCGGATATGTGGTGGGGGGATGTCCCTGCTTGTGTGTTGTTAACAAGGCTGAAACAACAATCACCCATGGATCACCCATGTTGTTTCCTCTCTGTATCTATATAGAGCCAAACCTTCCATCCTAAGGGGCCATGTAGATTTTCTTTTTTAAAAGATGTTAAACCCAGAAAAAGCAGGACTTGATAAAAAGGATTAACAATGGGGAGAAGTGCATGGACTCCCTTTCTGCATCAAATTACCTCCTGCAGGAAACAAAGATGTCAAGCTTTACATCTTTAAACACAGCAATGGGGTTAAAGTTATAGGTGTCTTTATTTATGTCTAATGTATGTTTTTATGCAAATCATTTCACTTTTAGGGTCTTAATGTTACTTTTTCGCCAACAGGAAAAACATATAAATCCTGAGTAAAACTTGTGACAGTCCAGGCTGTAAAATGTCATATTGTGAGGGATTATTTCCTGGCAGAAACTTCCATTTCTCCCTCCGGATGATGGCTGTAAGCAGAGTGTAACATAATGCACACACTCAGCTCCGGCAAAATGAAATAATGATAAAACAGAAAATTTGACAAAACCAAACAAAGGCCTCATGATTAGTGTGATGGATCATCGAGGTCAGGCAATTTTCAGGTCTGTGGAAGTTGTTTTTCTACTGTGCAAGGAGAGAAAATGGCTTCTGAAGGCGAGAAAACGAGCTGATTTATCTGTTACTCTAGGAGTAAGTAAAGGGGACGTGTTCACTGATACCCTCCCCTCAACAGTGATTGTCCAATCACATCTTAGCAACTGAACTATGCACAATGGGCCTAAGAGACTTTGGATTTCTCCACGTATCAAATCAGTGTACACCGCGCTCAATTAAGAGAGACAGTTGTCAATCAAGTCCCACCCAGCTGACATCCAAAATCGTCTTCAAATCGGCAAAGTAATAATTTCCAAAATGATGAGCGTTGGTGGCTTTGCACTTTAAAGTACTTTCACAATGGCTTCAGCCTCAAGCAGTGGTACTTACCACTTGGGTAAATCTGCCACAATCGTCACACTGCATATGTGCCGTGCAAGGATGGTAGGCCTATATTTGATGCAGTAACTAATGGGGGTGGAGCTTAGGAAATACCATAAACATGGTCATATACTTTAAGTGTAAAGCAAAACCAACCTTTGATGTTATTTAAGCACTCCATAGTAGCTCACATTAGTTATCCGTCCGTCCTAAATGAAATTGCTCTTAATTTGATTTAGCAAATCTATTCCCTATGTGTTCAGTCCAAGTCTGACCAAAATAATCATACTGAGCAAAACGCTAACCACAAATGAAAATATCTTTTAACAGTCATGAACCTTTTTGTTCAGAATCATAACAATCCTAACAAGTAAGTTCTCGTGTAATTCCTTCATAATGATTTGGCAAAACAGCTATCCTCCTGAACCGTGGGGCTTTTTCCAACTGGAATTGTCTTCTGTCTCGTCCCGTCTGCAGGGAGAAACACAAATTGAACTGTTTTAAAAGTTTCCCACTGCTGTTTTATTTTAAAAAATAAAATAAAAAATAACAGATCTAATTTCTCATTCTGGACAATATCACAGCAAGCTGACAAAATTAAAATCACATCAATTTGCCTGTGTTCTTTATTTTTCCGAATGAACGCCAGTCATAACACATCACTTGATGGAAAGGAGATGCTCAAATCCCTGAATAAATACAACCGACATAATGTCGTTGGGTGTTGGGCGGATGCACAGGCCTACTGTTGAATGAATGAAATAGAGATTACAGACTTTGTCACTCCATAGCCCTACCTCAAATTTCTTCATCAGGAAGCAACTGTCTGTTCTTATCCACTTGTTGACAACTGCAGTGTTTTCATATCAAGAAGAAAATCTTGGAAAGAAAGAATTCTCTCTCCCGAGGCTCGTAATTGAAATGTTTAGACAGCAAACATGCTTTTTTTTATTTTTTGCCTCCTCTGTTTGCAGGCTGCCTTGTTTTTCACAGAGAAACAGCATCAAACACCACTATTTTCATTGAAAGCAACGATACATGACTCTAATACACTTAACATACACAGAAAAGCCTTTAACGTTTATAACTTCTAAATCTCTATCGTCAACTCTTAAAAGGTTTATTTGTCCCTGAACTACAGGACAGTACGGACTCTCCTCTGTGATAAGAGAAGGTGTGATGGGAGCCTGAACAGACTAGACTCACTAGACAGTTTACTTATTTAGATAAATTGGTCCAGTCTGCGCTGATAAGATTATGCAGCACCGCTCTGCTCACTGCAGTGTGTTTTTGGCTTGTGTGTATCTTCACACCACGTGTGTCCATGTTTGTGTCCAGGTTATCAGATGCCAGCAATTAAGAGCTGCACCGCCCTCTTTCATTTCCTCTGAGTACGAGATGGTGTAAGAACAACAGGGGGTTACTTTTGGCAGCTGAATGCATTTAGAGGGATGAAAGGGTGTGTGTGTGCGTGCGTGTGTGAGTGTGTGTGAGAGTGTTATTGTGCTACAGGCCTTATTTGGCATACTGGTACTGTGCTTTGAAGCTAACAACTAAATGAACTGTCATAGAAAGTGTTCTCTATAATGTTGCATCATTAACTTGAGTCATGTTACAGAACATTGTAAAAAAAAAAAAAAAAGATAAGAAAAGATATGAAGAGAGCAAGTAGTTATGAGACCAGTGGTTTTATCTAAATGTCACCAGATTCTGTATCATTTAAATGTGATATGTAATCAAACATACAACAGAAGATCATAGATGGAGATTCATTCACTTTGACATGTAACAGGAAACATGTCTACTGGCCACAGAGCTTTGATGTGGTAATGTCCTGTATATAGACACAGAGGGAACGTGTAAGAACATTTTCATATTCTTGCTCTAAAACTCATGAAGAGCGTTCCAAGTCTGATTCAACAAACTCCGTTGATTGCCCAAACTTGTTGTATATTGCTTGTTTCAACCTGACAAATACCAAAAATGTTCCCACAGAATGAAAACAAGAATTTCACATCGCTACATAACACAGTAGTACGGGACAATTAGAAAAATGTTAATACAGCTCCCAGTGCAAGTCCAAGTGTTCCTCCCCTTGTGTAGAAAGGCAGAGAGATGTGTTCAGGAGTCGTACGACAGGACCACTGGACCACTCGTACTTTTGTTTGTACCTAAGAGAAAAATCTCAGCATGAAATATAATATCATGAAAGCATGCATGCTCACACTCACACAGGAATGGTACAGTGTCATTTGATTTCTTCTCTTCTGTATCTGTCATTTACCAAAAATGTCCACTAACCCACTGGGTAAAAGGTTGGACCATGAGCCACACACAGTACTTGGATTGCATTCTGTTCATGGTATGTACCCATAGTTACAGCTTTAAGTGCGGAGCATTACATCTGGACATAAGTCCCGTCTAATAGTGTCATCTCTCATTGTGCCGCATGTGGAGAGTGTTCCAACATGCTAAAGTATTCAGCAAAAGAAATAAAGCAGTCAGCGGGATACGCAGCGCACACTGTACATCATGAGACCGGTTCACATATGATATTCACACCACGGATTTCCAAGTCTACAGAGAGATGAACGACTGAAGAAATGGTACACCAGCGCCTGTCAGGTTCTTCATCACTGCAGGCGTTATTACCGGACACGAAGACAACCTTTATTCTTAAGCATTCCAACATGACAGACGTGGCCATTTACAAACACCTGCTACACAGATCAGCAATATAACTGGACAAAGGTATTTTATTTTCAGCACCCCAAAAAATGTAACTTTTGCCTGACATTGAGCTGTTTCCTCAATCATGGGTCAACGGTGAGACATTTAAAAATGCAAAGCATGCATCAAGGTCGAATGGGATTGAACCACCTTTTTTTCCCAGTGTTTTCTGCAGGATATAAACTGCACTTTAAGTTCTGCACGCTGCTGAACACATTTTTAAAACTTCAGTGTGTGAAGATTCAGCACATGCCAGTTCTTGTCATACTGCAGCACTGATATATTTGCTTTGAGACAAAATGATCCATTAGTGTAACCATTTCATGAAGCTTTGGTTTGGATGCTGACCACCAGCAGATGCCTTCTGTATCATTATCATTAGTGGCCGTTCATGAAACCTTTTATAACTTGGCCAATAGAGAGAGACTGTCCTCATGTCCAAAGAACATAAAGGCTAAACTGAACTGAAACATAGATCTATGATTGTGGCTACACACTACTGGTCATAAAACGTGTAGAAAGACTCTGAGATTTTGCGGTAAATTATACTCTAATTTCACCATGAGACTGATGTGCTTCAGCGTAGGAGAGTGAATCACAGTCTGCCAGATCTGTGGGAAAGCCAAGTGGGTGGCCATGTGCTGAAATTATCCGCTGAAACTGTGCCACGAATTCTTCCATTGTGAAATGTCCTTGTTAGGATTAATTTAGGGCAGATATCGCTATGAAAGTTTTGGACTCTTGTTTTTCTTTGCAAAATATTCGTCATGAGATGAAACAGTTGCTTTGATATCATGTAGTCTGGTGACTAAACCTTGATGTCATGTCAGGGTCTTTAATATCTTGTCAAAAACTGTCTTCCCCATTCTTCTTCTTATTATTGTTTATTCTCCCTGGTGTACAACCACCGGGCGAGACCTACAGCAGGTAACGTTTTAACAGTATTTTGTTGTTTCCCAAAAATTCTCACAAATTAAAATTTTATTTAGCCACAAGATATTTTTATACATGGGCTTCTGAACATTTTGTACATCTTGTAGAATAATATGAAGAAAGCCCAAAACATTGTACAATACTGTCACGTGCTTTTAATTTTAGGACAAATAGTGTAGTACTGTTATCTGATTGCACAGTTTGAGCCAGAAACTCACATTCGTTTAAATGACACATGTATGATGGTACCAGAGGAAGTGAAACAACGTCATAACAAAATAAACCCTTCCAGAAGTCATACCAGCAGAATATTTCATCAATTATGGATCCTATTATTAGTTATCAGTAGTCTGAAGTAATTTGGGAAACATATTTTATACAGGTTTTGCAAGATCCAGTGTCATTTATGTCTTGGAGCATCTAAACCTGACCTCCTAACAGTTTCACTGAGAAGGAATTTGTTAATGTCACGTTCAGTTTCGTAGCTACTGTGGTCGAGCTGTGGGCGCCTTGTTATTACTGTTGTCAGTTCATGTCACTTACAATAAAATTCACTTCTTTTTTTCACACTCGGAGAACTTTACTCAACCTATGTTTCTCAGTAAGTAACTTCAAAAATCAACCGTATCTCTACCCTAAATCCTTGTCGGAAACGTACCCTTTGTGTGCAAATTTTTTGACATATTGAATCCGTAGCATTTCGAGATGTATTGATATCTGAGATATATATATACAGAGGGAATACAATTACATCATAGCTAAATACTTGAATTTTCCCTCTTGAGGACTTGACAAGTGTCTGTATGTAAAGCAACACGCTGCTGTGTTTCTTGGCACCAACCATCTCAATGTAAGTCTCTGACCTAAACTTTGGCTGCGGTCCCAGAAACATACGCAGCATATGGTGGACATGATGATGATGGAGCTGGGGGGACAGAGCACGAGGAGAGTGAAGAAGAGGCAGGGATGGCAGTGGAGGAGCAACGAGAAGGAGAGGAGTAGTAGATAAGGCAAACTCACTAATAATATATTTTAAACTATTCTTTCTTGTACACCGACAGCAGTAAGATTTGACTCAACCCTAAACGGCACGGTTCGGATTTATTTACAATGCATTTACAAACATTAGACACAGTGTAGGCTTTGGCATACTCTGCACGTACTGTAGCGTTCTGCAGAGTACCGTAGATGTATTTTGCATAATTTAATGAGATTTCATGTTAAATTTGACAGTTATTGTCCCTGTGGAAACATCTAACATTAGCATTTGTAAATGCCTGTCTTGAAACATAGCATAGCCGCAAGCCAAATGACAGCGTTTTTTTTTTTTTTTTTTTAAATATACTTAAGTACGGTGCATTACGCTTGCCAAAATACTTGGAGCTCAAGTATTACTGTAGCGAATCCAATGCAAGCAGCGGCTACATTAAATAAAATTAAGCCTGTGCTTGTTAAGTAATATTATAACAAATGATGAAAATGAGTAACATTTCTTATTCGTTTCGTTCAGCGGTCTGTTCCCAGAGGGCATTGTTAACGTTGTTGAGCCTGCTATGCTGTAGAAATCTCAGTTTGATAAAGATAATTTCCTGGCATATCAAGTGTTACAGACGCTGGCCTCCTGGGATGGTTATACATTATACACATTATACACACATTATTCACTCGAGAATCTCTTTCAAGCTAGTCATTCAATTGATGTATCTCGAAAGCATAAAGGGCAGAGCATACACAGAGACAACCTACACATACACAGTTTATACTGTAGGCTGTAAACAAGGCTTAATAAATACATCCAATGTAACCAAATAAAGGCCATATTGACACAACTGTAGATAGTCAAACGTAAGCATTTCTGATTAAAAATGCAGTGATGTGGTTCTTTGCTGAAGTGTTGGGTCTGTGACTTGAAAATTGTAATTACTCATTACATATTACTAAGTGTAAAAGTAATATCTTAACTTGACTTATTAGTCCGCAGCAGAAGTAACACATTTGATGACTCGTTACTTTACTTTTGTTACTCAGCTGTCAGAAGCATCAAAGTCACCATTTAAGTGTACTCAGGTACTGTACTCAGTACAGGATTGAGAAACAAGGTGCTGAACAGGAACAGCTGTAGAAATGTGGATTAAAAAAAAAACAAAAAAAAACTGTATTATGTCAGAAAAAGCTTGACTGTGTGTGGTTTCAATAAACAAGATCAGCAGCTTGACCTTATGCAATCTTAAATAAAAATCCTGCTCTGATTGTGAAGTCAGGAATGTTTGATTTTCACATGGCTGAGGGTCAGACATCTATAAAATGCCAGGTGTGACTTCTGGTCAGTCCATGTGTGTGTGTGTGTGTGTGTGTGTGTGTGTAAAATGTGTTTGTATTTTGTGATATTGATTCACAAGAACTGACCGAATATTGCAAAATACAATTCGTAATTTCTGCTGAGAATATGTTTACTGGCAACATTTCTTCGATTGAGGGAAGCGATACGTTCACGCCAAGTGCAGGTCTTTGGCAGCAGAAACCAGGGCTCACATCCTGAGACCACTGTGAGGGTAGGTTAAGGCTAAGGCAAGATTGTGATTTTGATTAAATTATTACAGTAAACATGTTGCATCTCATGCTCCAAGTGATTTTTGACTTTTCCCATATCAAACAAAGACCACAGTCCCCACCCCCTTCTTAATTAAGCTGTTAGTTGACTTAACACAGATGTTTTCAAATTCTGAAAACTGGAACTCTGTTTTAAAAACAATATTTGTTTACACGTTTTGTGCCATTTAACAGTAGGCTGAATTAGCTATTATCAGTCCCTGTTTGTGACGTACAAACTACTAATACTGAATTACTTTGATAGTGAAGATAACTTGATTGATGATTCTCAGGCAAATTCTGAAGCATCTTTTTTTTATTTCTAAGTGGATTAAGGGATGGTTATTTGCAATGCAAATCATAGATGATATCCTCACAACTTCCTCCATTCATGCTCAAAGAAAGAGGTACATGTTTTGATGCAAATCGTGACAAATTGTGTCTCAGGTAACACGTCTCTCCCTACCCCCTTCAACTTCCTTTTGTCCCCCTGGGGAGGCATGCCTCACAGTTTGAAAACCTCTGCCTTACCAGAACCATGAAAAGGTTTAATATGACTTTAGTTGCTATAAGCAGATATTGTGTTGAAACAAATATGTCCATTCATTGAGAATGAGGTAATACAAGCAACAACAACAACAACAACAACAACAAAAAACATGGGACATTTTTCACTGAACACATTAACAGACTTTCTTAGAAACAGTCAACAGCTCTCATGCACATTAGGCATCCTCTACTATGAATAAATATAAATCAGAGTTAAACAGAAGGACTGTGCATGAGCAAAGGTGAAGATTCTTGTGCAATATCTGCTTTTTCAAAGTTGGTCTGAGGCTTACCCTGTTCCCCTAACAGACCTGATGGGAGAGATAAAATAAACGAGTGAGGGGTGAGAGAGAGAGAAATAGGAGAGGAAGGAGCCGGGTGAAAGGGGAGGGTATGGATAAGTGAGTGATGGAACACGGTGGAGAGAAAGAGAGAGACAACAGGGACACGGAGGATTGTGGAAGAAGTGAAAATGTGAGAGGGTTAAGACAATTTAGGAGAGACAGAGCTGGTGGGAGTTACACAGGGAGGGAAAGGCAATGTGTGTGCGTGTGTGTGTGTGTGTGTGTGTGTGACTTATTGGTAGCAGGCAACAGATGTCAATGCAGGGGGTAAGGCTTTCTCAAAATTGAACAACCCCCCATAGACATTAGCTACTAACAGACCTCGTGGAGGTGGTTGGGGGTTGTCAGGGGGAGGAGAGGCCGAGAGAAGTAGAAGAGAGGGTAAAACAGAAAATCAGAAGAAAGGGTAAAGTAGAGGAAAAGGCAGGAGTAAATATATAATAATAGGATGGGAAAACGAGGAGAGTGGAACAAACATGAGGTTTTTGGAAAGCAGGAGAGGGAGTGTATGAAGAAGTGAAAGGAAAGGAGACATTAAAACAGGAGATTACAGAAAAGGATCTCAAATGTGGGGCAAAAGTCACTGTGTCAATCCTTGCAGGCAGATGCATGTATCATTGGGCTTTTAACCATATCAAATGTAATTTGTCTGAAAAAATTATTTTTAAAAAAGGATCCTTTAATATGTTTGAACAATATGCGTTCCAGATGTCAGAGAAGAAGCATTAGTAAGTTAGTCATAGCTGCACCAAAACAAATGCAGCTCCCATGTAGAGCTGTGTGAGATGGTTAAAAAAAAATCTTAATATTTCTATCTATTTACATTAGAAATGTAAAAATGCTACTAAAACTGAGACAAAGACAGCCTTTTTTTCAGCCTCTGTCTTTTGTAGATGACAATGTTAGATTTGCTAGATCGCCGCGGTCAGCTAGCCATGAGGTGGTCTTACCACGTTATCATGTATATAAAACAAGCCAATAAATCCTCCAAATTAAATTAAATTGTTTGACCATATCCACCTGACTACCAGGAAAACAAATATGACGTTACTTTTTTTTTAAACGCCTCACTCTTTGTATAATTAGAATACTGAAAACATATTGTGTGTCCACTGCGGTTGACAATTCAAAAATAAAAAGTGTTGCTTTTCCTTTTCCCATAAAATGCGCTTGCTGTGATGGATGCCATTTTCCATAATGAGAAAGTGAATGGTACCAAAGCCCCACCGCTTTACATTTGGTATCATTGAAGGGCTCTAGATGTCAAAATGAGTTCATGCAGTAGTATGCTGTGGGTGGGAGATATTCAGGTTTACAAATGTCCTCCACAGAGGACACGTTTGAACTACCGGTAGTTAGGAGGATATACTCCAGAACAACACATTTAGTTTTATGATGTGACAAAGCTGTGTTTATGGTCTGATTAGGTTAAGGACACAAAAACCACTTAGGGAAAGATCATAATTTGGGCTAAGATGATCACTTTGTTACTAGAAACATGTGGTGTGGATTAAAGTTACTACTTTATAAACAGTAGGCTACTGTGACAAAGTCCACTGTTGGGTCATAACCTCCATCCACCCCTCCTCTGCTGAATGAGGCAATTTGTTAACTTCATATGAATGGAGCAACAGCTCCGGCTCAGAATTACCACGGCTGCTAGACGACATCTGTGACTCAAACGTAACGCGACTGAAATTACGACCTATTGCAACGTTTTCTTGGAAGGACCCGCCCATCTCCAACAATAGTAGAGACGGATCGAAACGATAAAGACAGGAGAAAACCTAATCCACTGATCTCTTATTGCCTCACGATCAATCTTTTCGTGATAACCTTTACTAAAGTCTACAAATGGCAACTTGTTGATCTTTGCTGTAATGGCTGGACAGCAGCGGTTGTTGAAAAAAATAAGAATAGGTAAAGAATAGTAAATAAGTACCCTTAAATAAAGAATAAGAAATGTCTCACTTTCAAAAGGTATCAAGCCTCAGTACTAAATTGTTTCCAAAAAGAGGTTGTGGGGAAAGATGGTTGAGGGTCCAGGGATTTCCACAACTGAAAAGATTTATTGTTGCACTAATTTACAATTGGAGTTAGAAATAAGTTTTGCATGTTGCATAACCCTTCTGACAAACTGTTATGGACACTAAAGATGCTGTGTCATAGTGGAAAGTCAGCCGATAACTCAGATAAATGCAGCATCTGGATCCGTCATATTTTAAGTTTGACTATTTTATATTTTTTGTTGTTAATCATCTTGAATTGTATAAAAAATATTTTTTCTAAAACTTTGACATCTGATTCTCATTAAAAAAAAAGGCAAGTCAGCCACCATGAAAGATCATCCTATATGCGCATATCCAGAAGATGTGTGCTTCTCCACTGTGGGTGATTCTGGCTCAGGGAAAATATAATCACCTGCTTTGTTCCATTGTCGTCTCTCGTCGTATTTTATTTTTTCACTCCCTGGGTACAGATGAATGTGCAGTTTCTGGAAACTTTGTTTTGACCGGAGACTCTTAAGTAGTCGAATCTGGCTGACGGCTTCTTTTTCTAGAAAATGAGACCAAATCTGTCTTGAAAAACGTGTCAGTCAGTCATAAACACGTTCCAATGGTAAATCCCTGTAAGCGCTTCTTGTTGGCGAACAACACCCGTGAAACCACATAGTCCCCTCAGAGTATTCCTAGAATCTTTGACAAATAGACTTCTCAGAAGTCATTCAGATCGTGCCAATTTGCAAAAAAGCATGATGCCTGCAAAACAGTTTTTATGCATCGTACGGTGCACCTGCCCTCGCTTCTCTTGAGATACGTGACATACTTTCCTCTTGCAGTTTTTTTTTTGTCATAACACTGAACACAAAGTCAGCATTACGTCCACTTCATCTCCTTCAACCTTTAAAAAGAAGCATTTCTCTGCCAAAGCAAAATTCACATAAGGTTGATCACAGCTAATAATGCTAACTGTAATACAGCAGTTAACAACAATATCACTAATAGTGGGAAATCACCAGTTGTTGATATCATGTTGTAATTACAATTTAGATGTCTTTACTTTCAAATATGTTTCTTATTTTTTAGCAATTAGAGAGTCTCTGACATGAATATGGAAATACATTTGATGGACATTTTTATTTGCGCTTCACATGCTGGAATTTTAATTCTGTAATGTTTTGTCCAATAATTAATCCATCTATGTCTTTTGTTTCATTCATGAGGCGATTGGTGGGTGGACAGAATTTCTGTTGATGCAGGGAATATAATTAGAGATGAATACGAATCCGTTTTAATACTGTAAAATAAATCCTCTGGGTTGAGTAATTCAAAATATTTTGTTTGCTGAGTGTAGACCCTAAGGACCTTCCCCAAATCCTTCCAACATAAAAACGGTTTACAAGTAGTGAGTATGCAGAAAGATACAGGAGGAGCAGGAGTGCAGTGTTAAAGTCTAACTGAAATTAAATGTCCCAACCAGCTGAGACAAAAAGGAGCATTTCTGACATTTTAGACATTTTTTTCTTTATTCTAATGATCATTTAAAAAAATATATATTGACAATACATTTAAACATGTTAACATTATTTCCAACTGCAAAGAGTAGATACAAGGTGACGAGACGGTATAAGTGACATTCAAAATTCATAGCCTCAACTCTAGCATATAGTGGTTTCAGTATAGTTATATTTCCATTACTTCATAAATAATCAGTAGCCTACACACATGGCCAACATAAGGTAAAGAAAAATGAAAACAAATGGTGCAATAGGGAAATTCCCATCGCTTATGTCTGTCCAACATGTTATATAGCAGGCAGTGGCCAACTGTGGCCATGAGACATATATCCCCTCTGATCACCCACCACACCCTGCTAGAAAGAACAGCTCAGCATTTAACTTATGACCTCAAACAATGTTACGCACATTATATCGGGGTATACTGTGTCACCTCATTGGAGACCCATCAGTAGTCTCTGCCTAAACTAAAATGAATGACACGATTTCAGTGCAAAAAAAGGCATCCATGGAGACGAATCAAATATGACAAGTTGAATCGCTGATGATCAAGTCAAGTCAAGTCAAGTCAGGTTACATGCATTAATGGGACATGAATGTATACAGATGGAGAGGGAGAGAGGAGCTCCCCGGGAGACTAGGCCTATAACTAGGCACTGGTCCTAGGCAGACCTAAGCCAGCGCTAACTATAAGCTTTATCAAAAAGGAAAATTTTAAGCCTACAGCAGCGTTCGGGACCAGCTGGAGAGACTTTAGAGACTTGTTGGGGCAACCTGATAATAAGGCCTTTTGTATATTCATAACAATATAAACTCTAATAGGTAAACATGATTAAGTAACATCTCTATATAGCAGCATTTAAGATGTGCTAGCAATACTGCTTGAAACATCCCAGGATGACAGCCTATCACAGAGCTCCTCAGAAATGTGAGTGTTGTTTTCACAGTTGTGGAGTGACAAGATGTGGACAGCACTATTAACAAATGTGCTGTTGACATTGCACACAATTCCTAAAAGGAAATATTTAGTCTTTGACTTTATAAGCCTTTTTTCTCAGATGACATTTTGACATGTCGGAAACACAGATGTAAATAATCAAATCACCATCCAAGCCAAACAATCTGATTGATATTTCAGTGACAACCAAAAGCTTTAGAAAGTCTGTGAGTCAACCTAAATAACCTGGACATAAAGGTGATTTCATTCTATGTAATCATAGTAGGAAAAGCTGAGATGTTGCTAATAATGTCTCAGTAAGATACAACGGTGTGATTGCTTGAGCGTGTACAATACCAGATGTATGCTGACAAAAACCTTTTAACTGCAGTGGGAGCAGCTGAGGTATGAGAGACATACCACCGTTGCTGCATGGTCAGTCTAATCCTTTAAAATGCCTGCTTCAGAGTGTGTCGAGAGCCTGCTGGAAAATATCTCAACATGCTGGCTTGCCAACTGCAGCGCCGTGCCCTCATCAGAGCCGTGATTAGTAGTGTAAAATTAGTGAGATTAATGATGTGATATAACGTGATTTCAACTCCAGGAGTTTTGGGCTCTGATCCATTCTCCCGCTCAGGCCCAGTGTTTCCTCCCCTTGTCGTCTGGTTAAGAAGGTGTCTGCCCAACTCCAGTTGAGGAAAAGGATCTGGGGTAGAATGTGATATGAACTTCTTCAGCAAGTACTGTCTGTAATGGTTCTTTACCTCTGTAGCTCCCTCTCTTATATCCAACAACCTCAGGCCAAACCAAACAAGCCAACCTAACAATCCAAACCTCAAAACCCCTTCCCCCCTTTGAGTTCTTGCTCTTGAGCCCCATGTTTGCTCTAAGTTCCCACAGCCAGAACTTAAGGTTCCACCAGCAAATCAACCCCATCTCTAGTTTTAGATGCTCTGCCTAGCCTAATAACCTTTGCTCTAACTCCAGCTATCCCAGACCTAAAAATGCCCCAGCCTCAGGTCTGGTTACATTCTCTCAGTCATAGCTCCAGGTTTCCTTTCCCTGATCCTCCCTTCAGCGGTATTAATTTCAGCCCAGCCCCAATTCATAGCTCAGCCCAATCCAAACAACGCTCCAGCCAGTGTAAAACAGGGTGCACTTCATAAAAAGGTGATGTCAGCTGGCAACACGGACAGACAGGACTCTGTAGTCCGAGCATGTGACCGCGTTTGTCTGTGCACGCGTGCCTGGACGTGTGAATGTTGTGCATGTGTGTCACTCTGGCCCAGTCTCCATCAACAGACAGTTTTCAGCGGGCTTCAGCTTGCTTTGAAGTGATCTCATAGGAACCATTAGTGAAAGCAACAGCCCTGCTAGGCGAAGAATGGCATCATGGAACGCAGAGGGGTGACAGCATTCAACGGGCACTTTTCTGGAGGACAGAAACGGATAACGTCTGCTTACAAACTTTCTGGAGCTTGGACAGTGCATTTTATTATTCTAAGTTACTGACTTTCAAGACTATAATAAAATGATTTCTAATTCATCCACTACAGATCATATCCGAAATTCATTTGCTAGTAAGTGTTAACTTGATTATTTATTTAGGCTCTGTAAGGTTTCATGGCTTTCTGAATTGACAGACAGAAGATTTTTTCCAACCTAAAATATTTATCAATATCAAGATGCGCAGTTATTGCAATGTAGGCTGTATATTTTAGATATATTAAAATATATTTTAATGTGTCGCTTTAGGTATAATAAAGACCATGAAATACAAGGCCAGTTTTAATAATAGATCCTGGGGTTTGAACTCTTATCAGATGCCAAAACTGTGTGAGCAGTTCATAATCAGAGATGTTGCAGGATTTTAAAACCCTTGAAAACGATTATTCTGTCCTCCATCTTGACAATTAGAATTACGCTGTTTGCGTTATAACGTGATCTATAAGGAATGAGCTGTTGTTGGATAATGTTGCAGTCCCTTGCGACAAAAGTTAAGCCAGTATGTTCATCAGCCAGTTTTAAACTTTGACTGCTGTTTGGTACTGGGCATGGTACAGTAGTGTACAATGGGTTTTTACCAGAGCTTCTTCACTGAAAACAGCTGTCTGTTGCTCCTCAAAACAACGCTGATGACAGCGGTAAGAGTCAATCAAAGCGGTACAGTAACAGACCATAAAACCAAAACAAGCAGCTTAAAGTTGCTGAAACACTCAGTAGAGAGGAACTATAGAGTGATCATTCCCTGTAAGGTCATAAACGGGTAACACTTTTCACATTCAAGTAGTTATTTGACCCTTTGTTAATATGCAAATATCAATTATAGCAGCCTTAGATGAGTCAAAACGTTTTATTCTTAATGTCAGTGATTTTTTTTTAAAATCCAATCAGTCATTTGGTAAATCAGAACAGACATGACTCCTTCTCCCTCGGTGCTTCCTCCTTTTCCTCTTATTTTCTGTCTTTCTGTTTCTCTTTATTCTGCTCCCCCAGACACATGCATGCAGTTACAGATAAATTCACACAATGATCGAGGCACCACACCCTGGTGTAGTCACGCCTTGATGCATTATGAGGTTACACCCCTGTTTGCTCTGGCTCATGTTCCAATTGGACACAGTGGGCAAAACCCCTTTTT
The DNA here is from genome assembly GCA_036937835.1 of Pampus argenteus. NCBI lineage: Eukaryota > Metazoa > Chordata > Actinopteri > Scombriformes > Stromateidae > Pampus > Pampus argenteus. Next base: position 9,213,800 of record CM072865.1, on the reverse strand, counting down.
CCCATCGGGTGGTATCGATTAGGGTGATTTGGCGATTTTGAGCAGAACCCACCCACACACACGCTCACCCAACCCACCCACCCACAAGGATATACTGACAGATGAATCATCAAATGTACCAAGTTGCTCAGACACTCATTAACTCATCTCGTCTTTGTTCGTTTTTGTGTGTCTTGTAGTTGCCTCAGTTCTGCCACTGTTTTCCAGAGCGTTTTTCATCCCATCTCTGCAAAATAAATCTTCATTTGTTAAGTGTATTAGTAAAGTGAGACACATATTGTCTTCGTCTTCGATAGCTGCTGTTTACCCCCATTGTATGTATTAGCAAGTCTGACGTCTGTGTGTACCTCTCCATGTCAGTGATCGTACATGCACTAATGTGTATACGATTTTCCACTCAAACACAGTTTCCTAGAAGGCTAGCTAGCTAATGCTAAGTGTGGTCATCTGGCTGTTTGGGCTGAGAGCAGGGGATTTTCCCCAGCAAGCTAATTAGTCCCAGCAATGATGTAATAAGGCAACTATGGGCCACTGTTGTCAAGACGACAGGTACTGTGTAAACGCAGAGCCATACAGACGCAGTTTAGTTTAGCAATTGCAGTTTGCAGCAGTAGACAAATTTGTTAGCAAGTGCCATGGAGCAATATTTTATAAGAAATATACTTAAGGTCTCTTTATTTCCTGCCAGCAAAATTTTGTGATGCAACCAATTTTATGTAGTGTTATGTTTGCAGGAGTGATAGTTAATTTCAATTAATAACATCATTTTACAGTGACACATACATAGACGTGAGATGTTTATGTGAAATTATGCACACACTATCTGCCCTACACTAAACTATCTACTTAAACACAACCATGCATGCATACATTTTGGTAGGTCAGTCGCACACATGCACACATGCACACACTGTACACTCTGCTGCAGGATGTTTGTGTGTGTTAGTCTAATTGCCTCAAAACAATACTGTCTTTCTCTGTGCGCAAGAGGCTATAAAGGATGCATGGCCAGATGTTGCCAGTATGGTTGTCTACCAGTTTGGATTTTTACACACACACACACAACCACACACGCACACACACACACACACACACACATTACGTTTCCATCTCTTCGGGGGACATTGCATTGATCATTTCCTGGAGACTTAACCATACCTTAACCACAACCACCACATGTGTACCTCTAACCCTATTCTACCCACAACATGACTGTGTAAACAACGTGAGGAATACCTAGACCACACACACACACACACACACACACAGAGTTCCTTCAATGTGTTCCTCATTTGATCAGGCTAAGTGACACACCACAGACACACTATCTGCATCTAAAGGCTCACACAGATGAATAAGCTCTCTGTCTAGATTTCTTGGAAGTGTGTACCTAAAGTACATGTGCATGCACACAAAGACACATCCCATTCGCGTTCTACACACAGCACTTACGTTACGCTGCCTGTACGCATTTTATTTCATACGCTGTCAGCACAGTGTTGACGATCCAACCATCCTTTTCCTATTTGAGTTAATGTCAGGAAAAGAATAGGAGCCTTTCATAACACAAGCTTTAAAGCACACATTGACTTGATGAACAATATCTGTGGTGGATTCAGGCCTTGCTCATTGCTCTCTTATGGGAAACAATGTAAGCTGTCAAAAACGATGGCAATTTGTTAACAATATGTTCACTGAGGGGAACAGGGACAACAAATCCATTCACTCTAGAAAGTAAGAAAAGCAAAGTACAAAGACACATTCAGCACTGAGAACATATTAAACACACTAAGAGAAAAAAAAACGTTACTTTCAAAGCAGAAACCCTCAAAGACAGTACAAAGTGATTAATGACTCATTCAGTGAGTAACATCCAACTGAAGCTAAATGGGATTCTGGGAAAAGAGAAGTAGAAGGAGACAGAGTTGCTTATCACCCAAATGCAGACCTGGCCAACACACTGGAAACAACCTGGTAGTGATTTTACAAGACAAAAGGTAGTCTGTCTTTTCCTTACACAATTCAAGCTCTGCTGTTGAACAATGTGCTATGCATTGTGTACATAATGATGATATAATAGTACTGTACTGTAGCTGGAAAGCAGAGGAGAGTTGGCTGCATGTGAGAGGAGAGGGAGATGGAGAGGCATGGAGAAACAGATATGAGAGCTCCCGTGGAGACGGATGGGAAGATGTGAACTGGAGGGAGATAGATATGAATGCACAAGGGAGACAGAGAGAGATAGCAGAAGATAATTCATAAAACATGGAGGAAAGCGATGCTTTGAGGAGAATTGTTGGCACATGTACAAACATGCTTGTGTGTGTGTGTGTGTGTATTGTGATGCCAGCCCTCTACAGCCGACCACATCCATCTATCACCTTGATGAGGGGATAATGTGTGTTAATTTGTTGACACACATCTTTGAATGAGTGAATAGAGCTGTTCAAAAGCTGTTTTTAGCTGTATTTACACAGAGTAAACAGGAAAATAGAAACCCTTGCCTGCAGCCATGTAGCACATTACCATTGTGAAACTTAAGAACGATTTGAACAAATATTTATGTAATTAACGCTGTCATAGTTGACACTGCAACTTTATGCCATTTTTTTAAGGCTCCAGTATGTGTTGTTATTGGATTGAACAGTGTTATTGTACTGGTACACCTGATAATCAGGAAGTGGGTGTATTTTATATTTAAGACTCGTTATTTCTGTCAGTCAGCTTACGACAACCTGTACAGCTACACGTATATCGTCCGTGCTTATCGACGTTTTTTTGTGTTGCTGTTTTTCCTAGACGTAATCCATTTCTAATCCCGCCCACAAAGCTGTAATTGTTTGTTTGTTTTCTCCCATTGCCAGAAATAGCCATCAATGAGCACGACACCAGACCTATAAGAATTGCTGAGGACGTCGGAGGCGTGGGTAGTGATTCAGAAGTCTGGAGCCAGGCTAGTCCAATTCAACATCACTACCACAAAATGCAGCTTCAAAACATACCGCAAACTTGGGGCTAAGACCGGTTTTAAAACAGTTGGTGACTTAAAACGTTTGAAGGCTCCAACACGAGGAAGTAAGTGGACCTCGAATTGAGATTGTTTTGTCAACTTGTGTAAACAAATCTGTTTTATGGTACATAGCAGTCTCAAGAAACATTAAACTTTAGTTATATATTGACTTTTTTTTTTTTACATGGTTATCGCACGGCATTGCAAACATTGTAAAGGTGTCTCTGTTTGTCGCTGGTAAATCTTTTATTCCACTGATAATCACAATCAGCCCATTCAGAATAAAAATGCCTCATGTTAATACCTTGATCACAATGAAAGGGCCATTCTGCAGATACATTGTATTGTGTTTTAACCTGTTTAACAATTGATGTATACTTTTTTGTATCCAGTTTCTGTTTGATTCTGAATTATAGTAGGTGTCACAGGTTGCTCCCCAGGAGTACATATTTAAACAGAATTGTTGCTTCACTGAAACCACAATATTAGTAAGGTCCACTTGAATTTAACTTTGTATGCATGCCAGAAAGTGTCTTTCCAATGACTTACTGTGGAGTATGAAAACAGGACACTTCATCCCCATCTTTTTATGCGCTGCTCATGTAAATACTTTGGTGGTCATCAATTACATTTAGACAACAAACATTTGGCCCGTGTAACCACAGCGACGTCCGTTGAAGCCAAAATGACTGTGTGTCCTGAGACTTCAGGATCATTCACACTTGCTTGAACATTTGGCCACAAAACCCCCCCATGTGCAAACCTATTATTGTTCTCCCTTCATCTCTCACGCATGAGCCTTGGGTTCACTCACATCCACGTACACGGCACACTTCCTGACATCTGTGATGTGTCACCTTTGCATTTGAGGAAAAAGCTGCTTAATTTTCCCACTGACCTCAAAGATTTATGGCGTGGGACAACGCATCATCACTGCACATGTGAAGCTCTGAAACAATATTTCTTTATGTAGGAAATCACATTGGTTGTGAATTCAATTAAAAGGTAATACAACACCGGGAAAGTGGACTTTGGCATGTGAAGATACTGACATTTAATTGGTTGCCTAATACATTAGTTTGTCACAAATTAGCAGCGTGAGGTTCAGATTAAGTCACTTTAACAGGGAGATTAGACAGGTTAAGGTTAAAATGGCCTGGAGGAAACTCTGCGGTGGTCGGGTCTTTCTACGTAAAACAAATAAAGACCAAGGAGTTTATTTTCACTGTGGCGAAATAGGGGGGGGCGGGGCTGGGATAGAGACCGAGAGAGAGAGAGAGAGAGACAGAGAGAGAGAGAGAGAGAGAGAGAGAGAAGAAGAAGAAAGGAAAAGAGAGTGGTTTATTTTCACTGTGGCAAAATGGGTTTGTTTTAACTCTGCAGTGTTTGGAGTTGGAGTTCTCTCCCCTGAGAGAAACAGGAACAGTAGAACAGAGAAGGTAGACAGAGTGACAGGAAGGTGTAATACAAGAAGGTAAATGTAGAACTTGAGGAAAAGTTGGGTAAGAGAGGGAGAAGAAAGGGTTGGCAAGGCTCATATGTTCATGCTTAGTGTTGGGAAATCAGAGGATGAAACAATCCCGAGTGAGCAACAGTAAACTCTTTCTAATACTGAGTCTCTCTATCAGTCTATGTCTCACTCTATCACAGCACACACAACATTTCCCAAGTGTGAATGACTATTACCAAAGGCAACTTAGTTGTTGACGCATTCACAGTATCGTGACGTCACTGATCTAATTGATCCCTGCATCTAGACACAGAAGAAAGGTTTTCTTTTAGCTCTGTGCCAGGAAACATGAGGTCTCCAATTGTTAGCAAATAATGGATCTGATTATTACGTAACGTCCATACAACATATGACTTTTTTTTTTTTTTTTTCTTTTTTTTTGAGATGGTGCAGATTCAGTTTTGCCTTCAGCAGTATATGGGATTCAAAGCAACAAAATCAATGTCTTTTACACAGTGGATTAGAGGGAAGAATAATACTATAAAAACACAAGTTCAGAACAAGTTCAAAATAAATATCATTCACAATGTCAAAATAAGCAAGCCACATACTTTTTAAAGGCTATTTTTAAAGGTACAAGACTTGTCATTGAACCCTTTTACACCAAACATGTGACGTGTATCTGAATATATCACAATAAGGAAAGAAAGCATGTTAATGCAAGTGTGAATGCATGCAGAATGCGTTGTGGTCAGAATGTGATGGATTGGCCAGCTCACACTGGGATCAGATCTCAACCAGGTGTTAATGCAATTTAGACATTGTTACCACATTCTTTAGAAAACAAATCTGCTGGTGAGAGGAAACCTAACACTTGCTGCCTGGCAAAAGCTACAAGTACTGCAGAAGCTAACAAGTCTTCCCACACAAATTAATTACACTCTTCTATGGCATTGCTTCCCTTTCCCTGAGAGGCGCTATGTTTATTATAAGTCTGAAAGCCTCAACCTAACGAAGTTATGAGATCCAATATGAGATCCAAAGATGTAAATGCAACGGCCTGTGAATTGGCTGTCATTATAAAGATAATGTATCCACATCACATGTTAATTAATGTAAATGGTACCACAGTCAGGGAAGGAATGTGGAAGTATTTGTTGGTAGGAGATCAAGCATGCTATAAAAAACAGAAAGTAGTGCATTTAGAGGAAGCATTAGGTAGTTGCATTTCTCTGTGTGTTTAGCGCTGATAGGATATATTAATTAGAAGTGAAAGTCTTATGATATAATAATATCTGTACTGGCCGTTGCTCAGATCATGATTTCAATTTCCAGGTTTAGTCTAACTCCTCCGATCCATTCTCCGAAGGGACATGATTGGCACAGTACAGTCTTGAACACAGACAGTTGTGGATAGAGAAAAAGGGAAATATGTAGGGAAAATAATTTGCTGGGTACATCTGATCAATTACTGAAAAGAGTTTGTGTGTCAGATTGTCAATTTCAGAAAGTTATAAAAGTCGACCCTGTGTTTGACCTTAAGCAAAATATTTTTTTCTTATTAGCACATCATTAGTTTAGGAAGGTGAATTAGCTGATTGGCATAACCTGCTTCATTCATAATTCACAATCACTGGCTCATTAATTAGCTACTTGTAGTGTCCTGATGATATTAATCCAGCTTTACAGTGTAGCTATTATAACCCGCCACTGTTCATGTGGTTTTCTCAGCATTGAAGGCAACCTTGAGGAGGACGGCCGTTTCTACCAAATCTAACCGTATAACTATTTGCCACGAATGGTCAATTTCTGCACGTAATTATTATTATTTTTTTGGCTGAAATGTTTCTTTTGTTTTCAAATAATGCCCCCGTTAAATACACGCCTCCAAGAAAACCCATATTGCTTAACATATTGTCTACTTAAATATAGAGTTTCACCAAGTTATGGTTCTAATTATAGACGGCCATGGTGGGAACACCATTGCATAACTTAAAAAACAGCAGTGGTTAGAAATCTCTTAAGCTAAGTTACTGTCCTGAACAGTCATTTAAATCCAGGTAGGTCACATTTCCTCAGTTGCTGCTCAGGCTGTGATCCCTGCCCCCCCCACCCCACCTCCTCCACACAATCTGGACCGTATCTGGGTTTTGTGTCTACATTTCTTTTACTGTGAAACAGCCAGCATAGAAATGTTCAGAGATTCTATTGCAATATATATTGTATGTGGTTAAGATGCTTGACGTGTGGCCACACTCAAAGAAGAACATTATGGAATAATCTCCGGGGTTCATAAAGTAAGACAGAGGTGAAATCAGGTTAACAGAAATGTAACATACTGATTTCCTCTGGCCACAGGGAATGGTTTTCCCAGTCTAACATGCTCTTGTTACAAGCACCTTGTGCCCACAATCTCCTGACTTATGAGACATCTTAACCAAACCATGCACTTTCCTAACATCTTTGACTTGATCCTAACCGTTATGTATGGAGAGGCGAGTGACAATAGCCAGGATACTTGTCAGGATGCATTACTCAGTTTGCTGTCATCCAAAATGGAACTGATCCCTAATGATCCTGACTCTGTGGGTTCTACAAAGAGTAAATGATCATAAATCTTCGTGTGCCACATGTGCTGAAAGACACAAATCAAGCAACTGTTGAGTTGAAGACATTCAGGCCATAATAGATACCCTGCAGGAAAAAAACCAAAAAAAAAACGGGCTGGTTGCCGTTCTCAAAATGCCACACAGTCTGATCGATATATTCTCCTGTGTTAACAGAAACCGCAACATGCTCATCATCAAAGCACATTGTCTTTGTTTAGTCAGATATTGAATTATAGTGTTAATATGCTGACAATCTAGCAATAATGCATTCCAGAGACGATAACACTGGAAATAAACTGTCTGCGAACTCAGACCAAGCAAGGTGCCAAATTTTTTTTAGGGGTTTTCTATATCATATTTTATTGTATTGGCTTGATCCATTCAAGGTCTCATACTACACCTCAGCTAAACGTGATTTAATAATGCATTTTGATTTTTAAAAAGTTTCACATCAAATTAGGCCTTTGAAATAAAACAGGCATGTATCATCGAGCGTATATGTACCACCTGAAATGGTATCCACACCCTCTGAAAATTTGTCTTGGCAGCGCGGTGTAAGTTCTGGGTGAGTGTCCAGTCTACTCTTCATCAATCACTGACAGAGTTCACTTTACTAACCAGAAAGTTTGTGTCAAACCTCAATTGGACCGCAAGTGCTGAAACCAGATCTGACTGGAGAGCAATCATCTGTAGCGTTGCATCAGCGTCTCCGCCAAAGACAAACAGATTTCCTTTTTTATATTGAGTAGTGATCATATCCATATTAAAGAAGATCTCCTACCTGAAAAGACAAAACTTAGAAAACACCAGCTCAGAGTGAAGAAAGGGTCAAACCTGAGAGGAAGTTGTTTCGGACCTTGTCTACTTAAAATATCAGCAAAAAGATATGTGTTGACCCCGTGAATGAACTCAAACACTTTCAGGCACAAAGTGAGGATGGATTCGTCCCAGAAGTGTTAATCACCATCTTCAAAGGAAAGGATACACCAAGGCAGGACAAACTGATCCAGCTGTAACTTGATTCACTTAATTTGCCACAGAAGTAAAGTTCTATTAGCTCAGCGCATACACTGTACTTCCACGTCCAAAAGAAAGTTTCAACATCATTTGTTCACACGGACATCAGAGAGTTTTAAACTGGAAACAAGAGAGCCAAGGTCACCGTTGGCTGACCTCTCGCCTCCTAAGAGTTAGGCTAATGTCACCAGAACAACTTTTTCAGTGGAGAGGTGTTCCTTTGCTTCAACCTCTGACCTGAATGGGTTTTGAGTGGTTGAATGAATAGTTGAAGCATTTAATTCAAAACAGCAATTATTTTAAAATTGACATTTAGCATAAGAGCAAAAATACATGCGGTTTTGTGCATACCATAATGTAAAAAGGTGTTGTAATCTCCAGGTTTTACCAAAAATGCTAAAATGTTGTTGGAACACATGTTCAATTAGACCGACCTAGCAGCACGGCTCTAGGACAGCAATGTGGGTCACCTTTTTAGTCCAGACTAACATATATTCATGGTGACCAGAAGATGAAGATGGTGATCCTCTGATTTTTCTTCTACGGTTAGGGTTAGAGTTAGGCCACTATGAAGTTCACATATGGGATTATAAGTGAAATTTGTACACACATTCACAAGTTCTTCTCAGGATAAATTGTAATAACTTTAGTGATCCCATGGCTTTTGATTAAACAAACTAAGATAGTGAGCATGGTAAACATTGTACCTGCCAAACATCAGCATGTTAGCAATGTCATTGTGAGCGCTTTAGCATGTTGACATAAGCATTTGTACAGCCTCACAAAGCCGCGAGACTCTCATGACTCTTGTCTTGTCCTTTGACATTTTGTTCTGCCACAAAATTTGAGTTTTCTGTTCATGTTTATTACATGTTTGGTTCAAATCTGGTCTAAAATGTGTGCTGATTTGTGGATATATCATTTTGAAGGTACAGAGAAATAAGTTAAGAAATATTGTTTTAATGGGTTGCAAAATAAATTAAAGCCACACATTGTGATGATAAGAGACTGGACAATAAACACACAGGGAACAGACATAGAAGGCAGCCCTAGACACAGAAAGAAAGTAATGACTGAGTAAGTCCAGATTTTGCTTTAGAGAGAATTAGTGTGAAAGATCAGGTGACTATAAACGGTCAGCAGTTTAGAGAGGGGGTGGGGCGTAGTGGCTGGAACCTCCACATTATTGATCACTGCAGGCACCAGTCCATCTCACCCTGGACAGCTGTGGCTTGTCCGTTCTGACCTCTGGATGAAATATGCCTGTACCTCAACAGCATGGCTTATATACTCCCTGCTATGTTTCCACCAAGCCTGCTGGGAGAGGAATGAAAAAAGAAAGACTGACAAGACAAGGACTGCAAAGCCTTTAACATGAAAGCTGAAAAAGCGTAAAAATCAGTAGGTATGCAATACCCTTTGTCAGATGCTGGCTACAAAGGGAACAATACCGTAGATGCTGTTTTAGCCTCTTATCACCAACTTAGCAGGCATCTTAAAAGATGACTGGAATGACAGCACTAAGACCTATGGGGTTCCCTTTGTAGTGTAAAAGTAGGAAGCAGGGTTTTACAAATCACTGACAGAGATCTCTGGGAGATGTGGAGCTGATAGGCATCTCAGTGGGTGTGCTTTGTTCTCTGTGGTGTGGAACTATACCGATAGAGCATTATGTAGGACTATGGATATTTTTTTGATTATGTCCTTAATTGTATGTCCTCATATCACATCATAGAGTTTAAAGCACCATTGTTGATGTTGATAGAGCTTCCAGAGGCCTTTAAGGGATTTTTATAAAAATCAGATGGCATTAGTCATCATATCAGAATAACCACCTCCATTTTCAGAGATCCCATAGGGTTTTAATTCCTGTGTTGGGACAAATCCAGACCAACGGAAGCAAACCAAAACCAAGGTGGATGACTTCATGACATGCAGCTGGGAAAGACAATATCAACAGCTGATTCTTAATAAAATACGGGGAAATGCATGCCAAAAACTACAAGTGTTGTGTTGAAACAGAAAAAAAATAGTAGTGGAATCACTGAGGAAACAATAGTTCCCGAGGCCTTCTAAATATGCCATGGAGTATAATTGTGAATACTTCAGTGATTAACAATCAGCAGAGTTCTTGCAAATCCATATGGAATGATGAATGTCTGAATAAACAACTTTCATATTGCCATTGTTTTAGATTTTTTGCTGGAGGCCTATAAAGGTTTCACACTTCTTCATTTTGCAGCTCTTTCATACATGATTTTCCAGCTGGTTCTGCGGCCATATCCCTGGAGGGTCAAATGTGACCCTTGAACTTCTGGGACCTGACATTTTGCACTCAGGCCCCTGAGGCTAGAAATCATGCAGGCCACTGACCACAAGTAATCAAAGGACAAGCAGGGCTTTGGTTTATGTGCAAGTGTCTTATGCAGATAATTATGGCCGACCAGCCAACAAATCAACTTTAGGACAAAATAAAATGAGTGAAGATGGTTGGTGTCTGTGTGTGTGTGTGTGTCTGTGTATGTGTGTGTGTGCACATTTCTGCATGAGAGAGTCAGTGTGTCTCACACTAAAGGTGGAGGTGTTACAGAGAGAGAAGAATTTGACCCACAGTTCTCCTTGATCGTGGACTAGCAGGGGTCCAGTTCTGTCACATGTTCGACTTGTCTGTTCAGATAACAACAACAAGAAATGAAGTGATCAGACAGCAGGGTGTTCTGATAATGTAATGGGTTAAGACCCTCATATCATGTACTTATAATCAAAGGCTCTTATCAGGATTTTAGATAAGATAAGATAAAAAAAAATTTTATTGTGTCATTTGAGCAGCAGAACCAAAACGAAGTAATCACAAAATGAGGACAACATGAAATTAAAAGTAATTAAAAAGTGAAAGTAAGATATTACAGGATGGATAAGCAGAAAGATTGTTGCATAGACTATAAACTGTCCTATTTTTCTGTCACCTTCTGTTATCTTAGAACTCAATAAAGTAGAAATCCTTTTTAGAATTAGTTTGTGTGAATCTTAAACTCCAGGAGCATCATATACACACACGTTCCTGGGTTCATGTGCAGTTCATGACTTCTGTTGCATGCCATGTTGTGTTTTCTGCAGTTTGAAAATAGTCAACTGGGGCGACATGATGTAGCCGTGCAGATGTAGTGTGAATTTATGTTTTTCAAAGTCAGATTGTGGATCATTTGTAACTGAAGATGCATTTGAGACTGTCTAATCCACACACGATCTCAGGGCCTCAGTCACAGTAGGATATTTCACATCCGCTACCATTATTATGGTCATGTTAGAATCACCACAACTCACGAGTAATGCACACCTTCATGCACACCTCTTACATAATACTATTTGATATATGAAGGGGCTTTGATGAAACATCAAAAACTGCTGTTGTGCTTTTGATCATTAGTCACCCACTGTGCAGACTGTGACTGTTGTACAGTTGTTTTTAAGGCTCATATTGCTTGGTGAAGTGTGTGTGTGTGTGTGTGTGTGTTTGTCAAAGTCTTGTGATCTATAGTACACAGCAGGCGATCTCCCATCTGTTCAACCATCTCTCTTTTCACAGTGATTGTTTCATTGATTCACTGGTTCATACCATCAGTAGTTGTTGGATGGATAGAAAAAAGGTTCAGGAGCCAAGGGAGTGTAACCACATATAACAATTGATAGCATTGTATAGCTATGTTTAGTATAGCATTATGTTTTGATGACCATCCTACATCATAACAGGATTTTACTGGATTTCTTCATGTAACTGTGCGTAAGGACAGTTCAGTCCTGATGCAAAACAGAAGGGAGGATAAATTTACATCAACCACACACAGCAGACAGCTCCACAGGTACATAATGACTTGAAGATAGTCACCGACAGTAATGAAGGCAAGCTGTTTGCCAGTGTAGAATATCTTCACAAGGGGTTTTTGAGATATCCTGCATCAAGCAGAATGTTACCTAAGTAATGATCCCTATGATTCATTTTGGCTCAGTTTAATTGGTTTAGGGTTCGTAAAATTTGGTTAGTCAAAACATAAATTAGTTTAGTCTTTTCTTACAATAACAATGTATTGTTCCAATTTTTTTTATTTTATTTTATTTTATTATACGCTAAAATTGTTTGGTCAATACTGAGGTTTTAGTATTGATGTACTCATTGATGAGCACAAATTTCCCGAAAGAACAACCTCACCTAGTTCAGACTTTGTACAGCTTAACAAAAAAAAAAAAAAAAAAAAAAAAAAAAAGCAAAACTAGAAACAGAGTAGAAACATAAAAAAGTAAACATAATTACGCCTTCGGTTGGAACGGCGTAGGTTGTGACACCATGAAGTTGTCACAGATGAAGTTGGCAATTTTATGTAGAGTCATGACCGTCATATCCTGTCTGTCTTTGTTGTATGGCTCCATTACATCCTGTGCAGTGACCTGCAACATCTGTCTGGTCTCCCTTCTTCCTGCCATCACTTCCATAAAGTTCTCACTTCTGTCATTTACTATCAGGTGACTGCAAAAACAGCAACGAGCACATGTTTCTAAACTAAAAACTGTACTGTTAACCTTAGCTTACTGTATTTTTAGTGTATCTTGAAGACTAACAAAATAGTGACTACCCAAGACACCATGGGCAATATTTGAGCGACAACACATGAAAGACTGTGTGGTCATTATATCATCTAACACTCACAATCATTGTTTTTTTTTCGTCTGTAAAAGGACTCCATCCTTTGTGGCATCTGTTACAGGAAGCAGCACACACACCGAGGCCTGTTTCCCTTTAATATCTGCCTGAAGTCTCACTGCTGTTAGTAAAAATGTTGTCATGCTCATTTAGCAGACAAAGGCTGGGTTTGCCATGCAGTGTCTGGAAGTGCTTTACAAGCTTCAGCTTTAGATACAAGACTAAACTCAAAGCCCAAAGTTGACTCATGTAGTAGGGCATAGTAGTAGGAAGTCAGATAGAGAACCATGTTAGTTAGTAGTGTCAGTACAGCAGTAACGTAGATGTCGACTGATAAAGAGGAACTGAATCACTAAGGAATTCATTTATTCTGAAGAATAATGGGAATTACTTCTAACAGAACCTTCAAGGCAACTTTTGTAAAAGTAAAGTAATTGCCAATCCTAAAATACGACAAAAAAGTTTGCAATATTGAATGTATGTCTGCGATTTTCCACAACTAACTACACAACACCACCAGCTTCACGGTCACAGCGAAAACACCGTCAGAAAATTCTCATTAGTGACCTACGGCCCTCGTTTAGTGCTCAGATAAAAGCCCTCTGAGTAAAACCATTACTGAGCAGCTCTGATGATAGCAGCTCTTTGAAGCAGAGCGGAGGACAGCAGAGGCAGTAAAGAACGTCCAGCAGACTTCCTGCTTCATGCACAGTTATGTGAGTGTGTGTTGGACTGTCCTTGTCAAAGTGGAAGTGTGTGTGTGTGCATGTGTGAGAGTTCAGCAATGAATCAGTCCAGGTGCGTTTTTTTTATTTTTTTTATTCTTCTTCGTGATGAAATGAACAAACAGATACCTTAAATCATTTTTAATAATCAATGAAGACATATACTGTACCTCTGTGATTTCTGCAAACGGAGATGATGATGATGATGATGATATCATCAGACTTAATTAAGCACTAAATCTGTTCAGTGTCCTTTTAACATCCTTAGAGTTTTGAGTTTTGATCTTGTATCTTTTCCAACACATGACATAACATAAGTTAAGTTAACAGGAGTTCATTTTTTGGCATCGGGATTGGGAGGTTGTTAAAGAAGATGGATGGGTCAGAGGACAGGATTGGGGGGTCTCTGGTGACATATTTCATCTGGAATTATATATGGAGCAATTAATAAGTCTGATCCTGTGTTGTCTTGAAGGCTATGAAGGTAATTACTCATGCTGTTGTCTTGGGCCAAGTTACTAAGTGTCAAATCACCAGAGAAATAGAAGCCAAGCACTTGTCATGAGCTCAGTGAAGTTATGTGTCTCAGTCAGTGTTGTGTGGGTGAAGTACATTGACAAGTTGTTTATTAGACAGTGTGGCACTTTTTTTTTTTTAAGCTCTGTTTAAATTAATATGGACTTTTCTCAGAGTTTGAAAACGTTTCACCTTTCATTCATCTTTGGATGAAAGGTGAAACGTCTTCAAACTCCACGAAGAAGTCCAGTTGCATACAACCTAACTCCTTTGACTATATATCATATATTATGCGAAAAGAAAGGAAAATCAGTAACAAACCACAAAACACTGTGAATGAGGCAATTTCAGGTTGTTTCTCCTCATGTCAGATCAGTCCACCATAATAATCTTCCGTCCTTGCAGTGCAAGACAAAATAGAGTTAAAACTTGTACAACCACAATAAACAGTGGTGAGCCTGTGAGAGAATAGAGAAAACCCACCCCTTGATAGTATAACATTTCAACTATAAGTACACACTGCGAGTACTTTTTGGCTTGCAATATTATAATCTCTCTGTGTTGCCATATTGCAGACATATGGGGCCTGTTGGTAAATTATGTCCATTGTCCTGCGAGGGGGGGATGATGATTGAATACATGTCAACTGTAATTCTCACAGGTTGTGGCCTTGAGGTCTGTATGACCTCAAATAACACCCAGCAGAGGCTGAGAGTGACGTCAGAGTGAGGAGGACCGGGACCACTAGAGGAGAGGGGGGCGTGGAGGAGGGGTGAGATATGGAAAGAGTATGGAGAAAGAAAGAAGGGGGGGGGGAAAAAGGCAGAAAGAGAAGGAAATAGAGAGAGTTATCCTTCAAAACTTCAAAATTACTCGCCTAATTCTGCATGGTGGTCTGAGAAATCACCATGGTAACAATACCACAACAAGGAGGGCGGGGTATCCCTGTCCAGACCTTCTCTCCTTCTGTCTCTTAACACACACACACATATACGCAGTCTCTCCTGCACTGAAGTATTTATGCCTTACCACAACTCTCTAATGAGTACACACACTCACTCAGAACAAATCAACACAAGTACCATCCTGATTGCTTCAGTCTCCTGCTCTTTCTCTCTTTCTCTTTCCCCCAGTCAGCATAAAGTCTTTCTGTCTTGCTCGATCTCTTTCTTTCAGTGAGAGTTCAGTCCTGTGGTTAATGATGATAAGTGGATGTTTTGCGCCTTGTGAGTGGTTAAGTATGGTCATAAAATGTTCAGGATTAAATGAGGGTTTGTTTCATGTTATGGTAATAATTGGAGTGTTTGTGACTCTGGTTGTATGTGTGTGTCCATGTATGTGTCTGACTAACTGTATCTTCCATTCACAGATGATAGCGGCTCAGACAGGACGTCATGGCACTGGTGGAAACTCAGAGCCCAGAGGAAGGCAGGAGGGAGACAAGGAAGATGCTTTCCCCTCAGGGTTCAAAGGTTACTTCTATCCATTACCACCACTGCTCCTCTCCAACTGGCTGTCTGTGTGAAACAAGAGACTACAACATGCAAACCCGCAAAGTGATCATTCTGAGATGTTTTCTAGTACTAGTATGGATGTTGTGTATACCGTCTCCTGTATGTTCTTCAAACCTGTACTTGGATCAACCAATCAGCTTTCTTGTCGCTCAGGTCTACAGGATGCGTTGTTGACATTTGGGAAGTGTGTGTGTTGGCAAAAATGGTTGCCAACACAATGGTTGCCAAAAATGGTTCATTTCATCGCATTCAATTTTCATTTGAGCTCATTTATTTAAAAAAGAAACGAATGGCAGGATGAAACAAGTTATAACTTCAATAATATAAAACTTCTGACAAAGATCATTGTGTGAAAGGATCAATAGACACCTTTGCCCCAAAAATGACTGCTGAAATCACCTTATCTGCGGAGTGTCTGCAGCTTCGTCTGGTGAACAAGTTTGCCTATATGTGATGTACCTATTAAACAGTAAGATAACTGTCAACTGTATTGCCTTTTAATGAGACAAAATAACTGCTTGACTCCTGCCCTCCCTAAATATTATTCCCTTTACTGATGAATGACTGCGAGGAGAGCGTAGAAAGATTTTCCTCATTTCCCTACATTTGGAAAAATCACAGTTTAACAAACAGCCCTCCAGAGAGACGTGAGGAAATTATAGACTGAAGGTTGCAATGTATTTAAGAGCAGAGACACATGGTACCAATTGGGCCTAAACTCCTGGAGTAACACTCTTTATGTCAGGGAGGAGAGAGGAAGGGAACCCAACATTGTTGCCTATTCTCTGTGTGCGTGTGTGTGTGTGTGTGTGTGTGTGTGTTGGATCATTCTACTGTACAGCGACTGTGTCACACCCAGCTCAATCCACTTTTGTGCCTCTCTGTCTGACATAATCTCACCAGCCACAAGACCTGATGTCAACATCCAATCAGCAGCCTGTTTTTGGTGGCTTTCTGATTGAGCTGTCTAGAAACTGCACTTCCCACCCTAACACCACGCCTCGAGATGGCGCTGATTTGAGACTGCGGTTAAACACAGATTTATACCACCCACCCGTTCAACTACATCCAATCAAACTTTCAGCTTCTCTGAGACCTATTTTAAACATAGCTGACCTATTTTAAACATAGCTGACCTAGTTTAAACCCATGTGCTACCCATGAGTGGACTTTTAACACCAGAAAGGGATTAACATGAACACATGAGCTCATATGTGCCTCTGACAACAAATTTAAATGATGTAATATGTTATGCTCATACAACTTCCACACTGTGAATCTGTGTAAAAAACAACAAACACATCTGGTGGAAGTGAAGAATAAAGTTAGAGTTAGAGACTTTCAAATATCAGTGTCCAATCTTTGACCTTCAAGTAAAAAAATACAATAGGAAATGATAATGATGTTAATAGTTAGAGTATAATTCGAAATTGTAGAATATAATTATAAATTCATATTTGATTTGACAATACGTTGTACTTTAGCTCATCTGACAAGGGTGGTAGCTCACTCTTCTAGACTGTGCTGGTTGATTCAAACGCTGCATCACCAAAACAGTGATGAAAGATGACACTTATGGTCTTAGGTTCAAAGAACTTCAAAGAGGTTACAGTAAGATGAGTAGTACAACAACATACACACACACACACATACAATATTATGGGTAAGGAAAGCAGGATAAGACAGCTGGTTATGTTTTCATCACCATTACCCACCTGCAACCTTTGATCCAACACTTAAATATGAGGTACGTTTGGAGTGGTGGATGGGCATGTACCTTATCAGACTGTCTTGCAGGAGACTCGAGTTCAGAGGCCGTCACGGACCCCCAAATCTTTGTCATCGAATGGAGTTTTGTTGAATCATTCTATGTTGTTGCCTGGCAATAGAGATGGTTTCTTTGGACATGTGCGGTAGGTATAGAAATGCATATTCAATGTTTTCAACAGGAGAATGACAGCAAACTTCACCATCACTGGAAAAGCAAAACAAAATATGAATTTTCTTCCCTGCTGCATGAGGGGGGTTAAGTGGTTTGTTCGAGAGCCACTGACGGCCATTCACATGGGACAGAGCATCACTCAGTCAACCGCCCTTCCTTAAGATTTGAATCATATTTCGCTCATAACGTTCATCCTCTAATGTTTAAACAATACACAATGGTCAATATCAGGCTGCTGTTCTGGTCAAAGCAAAAGTAAAACAAACCTTGGATTGACAGCGTGACATGTTTTGTGAACAGAACTAGCTATACCTCCCAGGATAATTGCTCAATATATTCCCCAATGCTCTGCTGCTGTTTCCTGTCTGTAGAGTCTCACAGTTGTAGACGTAAAACACAGAATGTGTGTATTTCCATATGGACTTTCTGGCTATACAAAAGGTGTGCGCTGTAGTCTGTTGGCTTCAATTAAAAGGTAGACCATCAATTGAACTGACAACGCTGAGTTTTCAATCCAGATGGATATTCTTGCATACTGGCATTGACTGCAGCGTTGCATGCAGAGCACAGTCTCGGCGGTGGTCAGCGTGTTCAGGGGTGACCCTTGTTGTTTTCTGAGTGAAATGTCCTGTTGATACATAAACAGTCTTGAAATAGAAGCAATATACTTAAAAATACTTCTGTACAACATGTTGACAGTATTTTTCCCATATAATGCAAAAGAGGAAAAGTTGCCAGTTACATCTCTGTTCTATACTGTGTTAATTCTACACCCACTTCCAGGAAGCCTTTTAGGTCTGCAAGTAATTGTGTATTTCCTTGTTTAAATAAATACTTGAGTAAATGAGCTTGTGCAAAAGTGAACAAGCAGAGAGTAGAGGACTCATTTCGGCCCCAAACAATATATGGCCCCTGTGACAATAATGTCGCTCACTGACTGGCACAGTTCGGGGGATAGACCCAACTGGAGCTCAGAAACTGTATGTTTATACTGCACTATACATAAACAATGCAGGTCGACAGGGGGTTTCTTACTACAGGCCTCATTTCTATTCATCACCGCAGCTTATATACACACAGGTTTTGAACGTGATGTTCTACAAAAAAGGATGCTTATCACATGGATTTGGATCTTTGGAAAACACTGCAGTGTTGATACAAAATATGACATCATTGGGAGCCAGACATTTGGTTTCGATGGACAACCAATCAACTCTTTATTGACGTTGTGAAACCCCAAATCACAAATGTATCTCAAAGGGCTTTGCAGTCTGCGCAACATATGAACACGTATCTAAGTTCACATATGATTTATGATCTCTCTTTTTTCTTTATAAGGCCATCCATGTTGCAAAGACAATTAACATCGTTAGTTCACAGTGACCAATCACGTTCCCATATCACAAAATACATTAGTTCCTCATACCAACTCTGAACTGGGGAAGACTGAGGAACTCATCCCGCTGAGGGACTTTAAAGTTATACTTACTGATAGTTTAATGGTATAGATGATAGATGATCATAGATGTTTTAGTTAGTATGTCTGATGACTGCTTTGTGTGTCGGAATTTGTCTTGTTGTGAAGTTGATTATATGTCAAAAGAAATCTTGATCCCAGTGAGACTTCCTGAATGAATACAGTTTAAAAAGTCATAAAACTATCATATAAATACTACTTCATGCTTGTGCACATTAACAGATTTCTCCCTAAGTAAACACAAGAGCTAACAACATTCAAAGGCCAACCAGAAAATAGTTGTTTTTATAGTTTACTTAATATAAAAAAGAAGTAGGAGGTTATTTTGCAGCTAACAAAGAAACTTTTATTCCTTCACTTTATCTGAAACAGTAAAAATCATCAAATTTGGAGATACACGGTTTTCTCTGGTTTTCTCTCTCTCAGCATGCAGCCTCTTTGATTCCTAACTTGTAATTTTTCCAGGTATTGTGGAAAAGTTCCTGATAATGATGGAAATTACTGACTGACACACAGAGGCAGGAGTAACGTAAATCCTGATTTTGGTTGGATATTCCCTTTAGAGGAGCTACTGTACAGTTTTTTTCACAGCCCTGACTTTTTTGAGTTCTGTATTACATAGCACTGCCTGCTGGTGAAAAAATGAAACTGCACTTTGGTGAATCAATGAAATGACTGAAATTCCATAACATCAGGACTGCTGCATGCACGTGCGTGTTTTATACAGATGGATATTTGGATTCACAATCCACCTCCAGCTGTTCTGTCAGTGTCTAACTTCTCTTCTGTTTTATCTTGTCATCAATAGCATCGATTTCAATACCTGGTAATACACACTGCTTCAACCTAAAGCTCAGTACTGAACCCTGAGCTGTGCCAGAATTCACACTATGTATTATCGGGCTAATTAACTACAGAACTTGTACGTTTAACTGCCTCAGAGGAACATGCCATAATCCAGTACTGTGGCACTGTTCTTAAATTTGAATGGGGGCATGGCCAGCCAATCTCCATCTCTCTCTCTTTCTTTCTTTCTTTCTTCTCCTCTCCGTCCCTCCTCCTTATACCCCCCAAAACCTTCCCCTCTTATTAAAACAACACGCCAATCTGTTGTAGCCCGGTAAAAGGGGTTTGGGAGCCGCAGAAGCCATAAAGGAGGCTCCACACACAGCCGTCTGGAAGGAATTAGACAGCTGAAACAGCGGCAGAGACTTTTGGCCACTTCTCTGCGGTCTGTGTATCCTGGATGCTTAGGGAAACTATAGAAATACTTACCTGCATGCCCCTCAAGACAGCAAAACACAAATAATCTGACTCTGAGTTTCATATTTAATTTATCAGAGTCATTCCTGGAAACTTTCGAAACAAAGTTTTTTTTTTTTTTTTTTTTTAATTTTATTATTATTATTTTTTTTTTATAACTTTAAAAACCTTTTTAAGAATGAATAAAACTGTCAGAAGTTGATGGAGAAAAATATTTATCATTTTTACATAGTCTACTTTTTATTTATACTTTTTTATATGAATGATGCCAAAGTTGACTGACATGATGTTTGTGTTTGTCCACCTTAGATGCATGCGTTGTGAAGTTAGTGAATGCAGACAGACAGTAAGAAACTAGTGCTTAACATTTTTGAGCATCCAGAACATTTAGAGAAAACTGCACGATCCCATCTCCTGATTTTTTTATTTTATTTATTTATATATATATATTTTTTTTTAAATTAACGAGGACCATTTAGAGCGGATTCATGAGACTCATTACTGCACAAGTGTCCTTTAAAACTTTGTCGAGAATTTTTGTTCTCCCTGTGGAGCGGCACCAGAGCCACCGGAGTTGACCGCATCCTTCCTCAAGGACGAACAACGGGACCACAACAGCTTCAAGGTAGGGGGGGCTTCCTTCATTTACTCATTCAGCTGGTGAATCATCAGTAGTCAGTCATGTTGATGTTTTGAAAAAATTAATTTACTGCAGTATATGAGCTTTCTTTCATAATATCATATAATTAAGACTCTGTACAATATTTAAGCCCAGCAAAGGGAGCCAGAAGTTTGAGGGGTGATGCCAGCTATCACTGGAGTGTTTTTTTTTTGTTTTTGTTTTTCTCTCCATGTGTCCTGCGTAAAGTGCGAACAACATCCATGGAGAAATGGAATCACGCCTCTTTTTTTTTTCCTCCCCAGATGTTCCTATTACATATAAAATGTTGCAACAGTCAAACTAAGAAAATATGTCGTTAAAACGTTTAATTTGTCTGTAACTGGCACGAACATCTGCATTCCACTGGCCAGCTGTGCCAGCTGTGGGAAATGTCCAGATTACTCTTTTAAGCATGTACAACTACGCATAAAGTCTTGGTGAAGCAGTTCATTTAACCTGAGAGATTAAGGAAACCTGACGACGTCACGAGCCATACGTCATTCTTACGTATGGCTCAGGGCTGGATTTGGAAACGTGCAGCGTGCCTCGTGGTAGAAGCGCGTAATTCAATACCTCTGGTGAAAGACTATAAGGAGGATAGCCTGCGTGTTTAAAACAATACTCTCTGAAGTGTTTAGCAATCCATGCAGACACACCAGCTGCAGACCGATGTTGTCCTAGAGATCAGAAAAGTATCGCTGCATGCAAACATAAGGGACATCTCATGATAGGTGGCAATTAAACACACTGTAACTGTAACATAATAAATGCATACTTGTGGCTTTTGGCATTATCCTGTAGCGTCCCTTGGCATCCATCACACCGCAGACATAATGTAAATCAACATCATTTTACACTCTTTTTGACATACTGTCTTTCTCCTCTTTCCCTCTCTGTTAGCAATTACCACTGTTGGCTCATATCAAACCCACACGAGGAATGCCCATCTGTGAGTTGGGTGTCTGAGCATTCCTGGCATTTATCTATGATGTACAACAGAGTTTCTATCTTACACAAGGCGTGTACTTCCTACTGACCGGGGTCATCTTTTCATGATGCATTTTAATGTTCAAGCTGTGAAAGCTGAAACCCTGCCCATGTCCACCTGATGGGAGGGATGAAACATGCACTCCACTGTAAATGATAACATCAATATCAGTGAAACCAGCACATCTGCCCCTTAGATATTTCCAGTGTTTTGAGTATTATAAGGAATATTTACCTTTATTTATTAGGGTTTCTTTGACTGTGTGCTGTATTTCTCCAGTGCACTGTGTCACTTACATTAAGCACATTCACTCTTCACAGTTACTCCCTCTGCACATGTGGGAACTCAAATTGGCCGAGTTTCCTCAATATGCACTTTATCCATCACATCTGAAGCTGTTCCAACTATTCTTATTTCTTACTTGGTGTGCAAGAAATGTATATGTAAATTTCAGATAGATGCAGACCATATGTTCTTTGCATAGTGCATGTGTGGACCTTCTGTCCATGTATATACTGTATGTGCCCAAACTAATACCAACATACTGTCCCTAATCTCAGCAACTCCAGGGAGTTCCTCCACTGAGTGTGGAGCTCAGTGTTTTTTTTTACACTTTTTTACATTCAGCAATGTGGGTAGTCTATGACAGTTTCTGTAGCCCACGACATAAATAAAAGGAAAGAAAAATGACTGGAACAACTCTTTTATACTAATACAGTGTCATACATACTGCAGACTCATCAGTACGACAGGAAGTTCTTCCAAATAGTGCAGAGAGCACTTTACTACTTAAGAGAGGAAGGCATTCCACGACTGGTCTCCATTAGGGCTCACAACAAGTCCATCAATGTATAGCCCTTGGGGCTGCCAGGGTATAACCACTGAAGTTAGAAGAGATTATGTATGTGGAGCCCCTCCCAAACATACACACACACACACACACACACACCAAACGCCATCACCTACCTCATCTATTCTGCATTAATACCACCGTTTTTTCCAGTTTCCCTCGGTAAAGTAACACTGAAGCAGCAATACAGCCAGCCAGTAAAAGCAAAAATTTGGATGTCGGTGAGGCTCTAAGTTAGCTTCCCACTACCTCATACTGAGTCACACAGAGTCTCACAGGGAGGGCTGATGCCAACATCATGCATACATCCAGGAATTCAGTGTGCCATAATGTAACCTATACTGTGTTATTGATGATAATGATGATATTACTTATGGTGTACCTTGTGGCAATGCACCCATGACAAAAGGTCCAACATTTGAATCACAGTCTTGCCTTCTTCTTCTCACGCATCCACTCAGGGTGATTGAGGGATTCTGTCTCTTTTATCTTGAGATAACCATAATTAGCCGTGATACTACAGAGTGCTATTAATAGAGTTATTGGGGGGAGGCCAGTTATTTTAGCAGTTAGATAAAAGTCTATTGCCACATAGAGACAGACAGGCTGCCTTCATAAAAGCAGAAAACAATTAAAAAACATTTTGGGGGGGAAAAATCTGAGTGTTCAGTGGCAGGAAAAATGAAGCAGAAGCTATTTTCATTCAACCATGACGTGCTATAAAGTGCTGAAATTGCAAGTTCCTTGTTCTTATTGTGTAAATGCAGCAAAGGAAAAATAGGAAAAGCAAATAAATACCCAGACGGAACAATGGCTGTAGGAGGGATGCATTCTCGACTGAGCTGCATCTGTAATTTAGCCAAAAACTCTTGGAGCCGGCCACAGTAGCGTAACTCCAGTGCCTCAGCTGGCAGTGAAGTGAGCCAAATCCACCACTGTGCCTCCAGTCTCTCTCCTCCTTCCTCTTTTGGTGTCTGCCATCCCTCCCTCTCTGACTAAAGCCCCCTTTTACACGTACAAATCCCTGAAATCTTCAGGAACATTTCCTGTATGTGTGAATGGAAGCAGGAAATCTGTACCACCAATTTCTTACCTCAAGATCCAGTAACAGTAACATTTCAGGGGAAATTGTGGTACAGCTGTCTTGTACCAGGAATATTGCAGGGACACACATGTCATGTGGAGTCAGCAAACCAATCACCAGACTCCGCTGGTGATATTTGAAATCTGTGACTTGTTTATGGTTGCTTTGTCATTTCCTTGTTGAATATTAAATACATTACAGAGACATGATCACCTGACAAAAGCAGCTCCTCGTCTGCCATATTCCCGAAAATAATAAGTGACGTCTTCAGCCGTGTGTGCGCGTACAGTCGGCCTTCTTCTTCATCTTCTTCTGTTGAGTTTTATAGCAGTTGGCATCCATAAGTGTTGCATTAGCGCCATCACCACCCCCTCCCCTCCCTTCCCTGTCTCTCTTTCTGCTTATTCATCTTCTTTTCATTACATCACTCACACTCTCCAGTACGTTTGCGTTGCTTCCTTGTACTCATTGACAAAAAAAGAGAGCTAGGAATGAGTCAATGGGCAAAGACTTGCCAAACAACATAGCTTGGCTTCATTCAGATAAAAATTGACTCACCTTAGCGTTGTATTATGAATGATGAGTTGCCGCTTGATCGTTAACCTTCACTTTTAAACTGAACCAAAGTAAAAGGACGCAGAGACAGTGAAAGACGGAGGAAATGTGGTTGTTAAAGTCAACTCCCTTGTAATGGTGTAACACTACCTGTGCCTGTTACAGCCCTGTCCACCTGATTCCAATCATGTAAGGAGCCATGCAGTGCAGCACAGTGGGTGGTGTTGCTGTTTAGTTCTGGTTCTTACAATAACAATGCTCCCACAACAACAGCCCACTGTGACCACATGGGGGGTTCATGAGAGGGAGGAGGTAGGCGAGACGAAAGAAGAGGAGTGAGGCGCTTCCTGTCGGTGCCTTTGAAAACATGAACTTTCACTTTATGGAGAGTATGTAGAGTAGCAGAACACTACAGCAAAATGTCTCATTTCAACACAATATTTCAGGCCATTTGATAAACAGAGATAGACAGAGATAAAGGATAAGCAAAATTAAGATGACGGTTGTTGATTTCAAATTGCTTCATGAAATTCCTACATACGTGACTCATTCCTAACCAAAATTTTATTATTTATCTTAAACCATAAATGAGTCGAAGAGCAAATTTCGGTGAAAAACGCAAGCCAGCCTTTATCACGTCCAATATGTCACCTAAGACAGCAGCCAAATATAAATTCCTTCCCAGCCGCTCCCTCTCCTCTGACTCATCATCTGCTCAAAAACATGTGAGCCTTTCCTGAAACCTGCTACAACCGTCATGAGGGCCATTTCCACATGTAATCCTGTTAAAATGCACCCTCTGCTTTCCATTCGCGCACAACTCCCTCTCTCTTTCACAGACACACACACACACACACACAATTTCACTACGTTCACCTCGTTCAAGTTTTATTCTATGTATCGCTCCAATTTTACATGCATGCTTTCACTGTTGGGTCAACGTCAGCTGTATACAACCGGCCAGTCTGTTTTTTCAATTTCTGTCTTGTGTTATATCATCAACTTCATCAGAGGATCAAACACTAAGAGGCTTTTATCAGACCGTAAGCATCAATAATATGTCTTCATTATCTACTGAAGTTTGATTGAGATAATGCCATTGCCATTGAATAATGACATCAGTTTAATATACTGTTACACCTTCTCCGTCATATACTGTATTTATGCCCAAAGTATACCAGCCACAGAGCAACATTAAAGTTTGATTTGTTCAGCCAGTGACTGCTGAGTGACAATAACATAAAGATGTAAGCTTTATGTTTTCTCAGCTCCGCTCATACCAGCAAGCTGTCTTTTTTGGCTCCGTGTCAGATTTATACTGCCTGTGCAGACCATGTAATGACACACACTCACAAATTCATACACATGTGTAGTACTTACACATACACGCACACAGTCTGGAGAGCCTTGTTATATTTTACGTTCCATCACAGGCTTTGGAACTGAGACCCTGCAGGGATTCCACTTTCTTGCTCTCCTGTGAGTTTGGCCAAGGTATATCTTCCTCTCTGCAGCTTACATACACTCACACAACACACACACAACACACACACACACACACACACGCACCTCTTCTGGTGCATACACACAGTATACATTGGCCAAAAACACAAACTGTAAATATTATACATTAGCTTTCACACTTGCACAAATACACATGCATGCACACATGTTAAGTCTTGCTGCAACAGCAGTCCAGCCATATATCTCTGTCAGATATCCACTGCTGTATAGCATATGTTATTACAGCATGTGGTGATTCTCCTGGCTCTACTTACTGTAGTGAAGGTTCAAAATGGGTCACAGGAATATTTCCTTTACTTCCCCTCATACCAGGAACACTAATATACTCAATATGAGACTGCATGTATTCAGTTTTAGTCCTGGTTATAGCTTTTTTTATACCGAAGCTATTTCCTAATCTATACTGTACATTGGCCTCAATTGTCAAATATGTACTTAATTTAATCTTTTTTTTTTAAATCTTTCTATTACCCACAAACATTTCTGTTTAATTGTATTTTGGAGATGAGTTTTCTTTTTGTCTGTGCATCATGTCACATAACCATTCAACCTATTGCCAACAATCCCTTACTAATTGAGTTAACATTACACAGTGTACAGTGTTTGTTCAGTATGTGCAGGCCTGTTCATTCCTGAGATCTCATCTCGAATGACTGGAGCAGATTACATGAGATATTTACATCTCTCCAGAAATGTTACCTCCACATTCATACAACATACAACAGTGGGAAGTACAATCACAATCTTTCGTTTTCTATGCCTTGCACATTTTACCCAGTGACCTTTCCCCACTGACCACTGTTCTAGTGTCAAAGCTGCTGCCACTTGCCACACATCCGTCGATCTGATTGTTGCTGTAGATCTTAGGAGAGCAAAAATTATGTTAGTGATACAACTAAGTCATGCATTCATTCATTCATTCATTCATTCATTCCTATCCCCGCCAACCATCTATCTATTCGCCATCCATGCAAGACTTAACAGTATTGTCATGTTATCTCTCAGATGGAGCCAGTGGGAGTTTAACTCAACAGACTGTTAATAACGTCAGAGTGACCCGAGGTCATTGTAAGGCTGGACACACACACAGATAGTGATGAGGTTCACACGTGCCAAGACACAAAAACAAACAGAAAGTCAGGGTGATATCATCCATATGTGCTATTGACACCTTCAACCCGCACAGCTACATGTCGTATACTGACATGCGTAGATGCACAGAGCACCAAAGTGACATCATTCACATATGTCGATAATACCTCCACTGTCACAGATATTCCTCTGATATTCCTTCCTTTATCTCTCAAGGGCCGGGGCCAAGTTTGAAGGAGCATCATGACTAATTTATAGTCTGCTTTTAGTTTCATTTCTCAGTAACCTGAGCTAATTGTTTGTGTGACCTTTGCACTGGATCATACGCCCATAAGTGTGAAGCATCCTCACAAGTTGCAATGTTTTAGCTGTGTTGTTCTTTTGGACTGGATTCACAAAACCCCATAAGCTTTCAGACATTTCAGTTTGACTGCATTTGGCATTCAGCGTTTGCAATGACACGACAACATGAGGATTTATGCCTGTGAATCACAAACTGAATTTAATTAGTTTAGTTAGTTTGGTTTTGTACTTTTAACCACACATTTTTAACCAGTGTGAGCACTTGATGTAACTGAAGTGCAGATCATAAATAAACAAGCAGTCACATAGCAACACTGTGTGGAGCATGTTCACCAAACATCTGTAGTGGTTTACTTCAGGTTCTCTGGTCTCCTCACACAAAAAACGAGCTGAGTAGGCGAACTAGAAACTCTAAATTCTCAATAGGTGTGATTGTGTCTGTCTGTGTTAGACCTATGGAAGACTGATGAGCTGTCATGGTGCTTGTTAGGTTTCCTGTACTAATACCAAAGACTTTGACGACACAATCTACAGCAAACATTCTTAAATGTCTAAATTAGACACATATATTTCAATGGCACATTTATGGCAAAACATATTTGCTCCGGAGCAGTGGCTGAGTTCATTAAAAGTTTATATAGAAAGGCGGGTGGGGGTGGGGTTATCTTATGCACAAACTAAAGGGGGTCAAAAATTAAATGCGCTCTCTGCTTAACACAATTCAAAAAGTGCGTTTTAACAGAAACACACACTCCTCTCTCAGCACTGCTATAACAAGCTTTTATATGTGCTTTTTGTGTACTTGTGTGTGTATGCGTGTGTGTGTGTGCTTGGAGTACGTGTCAGGGGTCTCGTAAATGAGCGTCTGACGTTAAGACTCTTGCCACGTGCCAGAGGAGGCTTGCTACACCAGTTGTGGTCTTCTCATTCAACGATCAAATGAACAAACGAACAAGACATTATGCCTGAGCCAAGGGGTGTGTGTGCCTGTATTTCTCTCTTAGCCTATTGTCTCTCTTGCTTCCTCACTTTCTTTTCCTTTTGCTTTCTCTGTAGCTTTGGATTCTCTCACCCTTCTTCCCTACTTTCTTTCTCTTTTTTCATCCTGTGTATTACTCTTTCCCTCCCTCCATCTGTCTTGTGTGTTTAGGTGTGGTGTTAAGAAATCTTTCCAAATCACAAACACCACTCAGCTTTGTGTACTCTTCTTTTGATGGTTGTATTGCTTGTCCTGATTTATATGGCTTGCTTGGCCTGCCTACGACTTACTTGTATTTACTCTTAATTATGTATGTAGATGATGTGTAATAATCTGCATTTTTTGAAAGATTCATTGAATGTGCACCAAATGGCATTAACAGAGGTGCACTATCTCTAAAGTGTAGCCTACTGATTCAGTGACCCTTGCAAAGGGTCAAACTCATTTTCCTCATTGCTATGTTAGGATACAAAAAGCATACACTATAATGTCATACCTTTCCACTCTTCACTGTATATCTTTATCCATGTATCTATCTAATCAGAGAAATTATTTTCTTTGAGAGTATAGGTAAAGAAAAGGAGCACACGTGCAGTATTAAAAAACCTAAAAGCTCTTGTCTTCTTCCCGCAAAGATATAAACAGATGACATCACAGGGTGGTCCGCTGTCTCAGATGAGCCATGCTGAATCAGTCTTCATAGGTCTGCCAAACAGATGGCGGTAGCAACATTATGAGTGCTGGAAACGAACTTCAGAATTTTAGCAGAAGATTTTTTTCAGCAGAGCCCGTGTTAGCTGAGACACAAAAGCAGGGGATCATTGGTCCCCACATAAAAACACAAAATATTATTTTATGGACAAGCCGCCCTACGTTAGCGTTCTTTATATGGGGTGCTGGCCTTAATGTGAAACCTTTCATCACAATACTGAAAAAAAATACAGCATTTAGAGAGCACTTAGAACTCGGATGTTTGGGCAACCGGATTGGTGATTAATTAGGTCAAGAAATCTTGTTATGTACGCCCACCCACACTAAAGGAGAGTTGCAACAACTGGCTACTCACAACTGATCACAATTAGACAGGAGGGGTAGAGGGAATGAGAGGGGGAAGGAAGGGGGAAAAAAAGGAGAAAAACTTTATTGCTTTTTCTACCTGCAGGTTTAGTGTAATAAAAGACTGTGTGTGCCATAGATGGGTACGGTCAAAAACAGTGAATAAGCATTTTTTTATGTCAAAGATTTATAAATTCTACTGCTGGCATTGAATTAAATGTATTCTACTGTATGCTTATACTTGTTTGTGTATGTTTGCAGTTCCAAATACATGTGAGGATAATAATTTTCCTGTCCAAATCATAGCATCTAATATAATATTTCTTCTATTGGTTAGTTAGTGGGATAGAAAGATAATACAAGACTATGGTTTAAGGGTCTGCTTCTCATACTACCAGGCTTGTAATTAATGTACTGTAATGAACACAATGTCACTTTTGTACCACAATCATTGATTTAAACTACTTTCTCCCCCTTTTGTCCCCAGATGAGTTGTCAAAAAGCCCTCACCTACCTGCGGATAATCGGTACCACCATGTTTGGTGTGTCCCTCCTCGTGGGCATCTCCACAGCCTACATCATGGGCTACCAGTTCTTCACCACAGCCCGCAATCATCTATCCTTCGGCCTGTACGGTGCCATCTTGGTCGTCCACCTCATTATCCAGAGCCTGTTTGCACTCTTAGAGCACCGAAACATGAGGCGGTCCTTGGAGACACCAATCAAATTGAATAAATCGTTGGCGTTGTGCATTGCAGCGTATCAAGAAGACCCAAACTACTTGAGGAAATGCCTGGTGTCGGTGAAGAGGCTGACGTACCCGGGGATCAAAGTGATCATGGTGATCGACGGGAACAATGATGATGACTTGTACATGATGGAGATTTTTAAAGAGATCATGGGATGGGATAAAGTAGCCACATATGTCTGGCGGAGTAACTATCACAACAGGGGGCCCGAGGAGACGGATGACAGCTACGCTGAGAGCCTTCAGCACGTCTCCAAGCTGGTGCTGAACAACAAGTGTGTGTGTATCATGCAGAAGTGGGGAGGGAAGAGAGAGGTCATGTATACAGCCTTCAAAGCACTGGGGAGGAGCGTGGACTATGTGCAGGTAAAGCTCCAATCAATTGATGAAGGGTATAGAGGAATACTAATAGAAGGGTTTAAATGAGAAGAAAAAAGAAAAGCTGAAAGAAGGGACACATTTAGTCATCAAGATTGACTAGAGTGAATGCAAAATGGGCAGAAAAATGGAAAGAGTGTCAGTGGTGCAAATTAGACACATTACAGGTAAAATATTAAGTGGTTTGTGCCTGTGTGTGTATCTGTGTAGATATAAACATGCAGGTAAAACAAGGACGGTTGATATCCGATGTCGCATGAAGGGAAGTAAAGAATCAAAGCTAGATTGAGGGAGATGCAAACTAGACAAATGAGAACTCAAGATAGAGAGAAATAGAAGAGGGGAAAAAGATTGAGAAAGAGATGGCTAGCGAGGGTTAGTGGGTCTTTGCCAAGCCAAATATGGAGTCCACAAAGAGTCTTTTGTGTTGCTTTCAGACGGACGGTGGCTGTGTGCATCGTGTTGTGAAGTGTAGCGTGAAGAAAGGCAGCAGTAGGGGATGTCTAAGTGTAGTAACAGATATGTTTCCTAGAGCTGAGTGTTACATCATCTACATGAGCGGTATTCAGAGACAAGGTAGGCCCATTTAGAGAACAGCTATCTGAAGGTTTAGGACACTGCAAACGATAGATAAAACTGTCGGTAGGGCTCAACGATAAATAGTATTTAGTGAATTACTGTTGTCAGTGAAAATCAGTTAAACCCCCAGTGTATCTTAACGACATTTAGATGACATTCTTGGAAAAACCAGATCCAAAGGGTTGGTGTTTGGCTGGCTAAGTGAATCTAATGATGTTAGCATGCTGTGTGGTGGCGCAGTGTAAAAATATACACAGGAGCTGAAAGCATTAACGGTTAGCAGTGCCAAGCTCTGCAACACACAAGTTGATCAAATATCAGGGGGAATGTGTTTTCATCGTGCAGGTAGTGGGTGTTACAAGAGATGTGACTATTGAGAATAGAACAGAGAATATGTCTGTCATAAATTAGAGGGGGAGACTGTGTATCTAACGAGATTTAAGTCTAATGTCAGCCAGGTAAAGTGTATACTGTACCATCTTAAAGCTGTGTGCCTTTTTTTCTGTAATAGATGACCATTGGTTCTAAATCACTGCTACTTTTTGTTTTTTTAGGTGTGTGACTCTGACACTATGCTTGATCCAGCCTCATCGGTGGAGATGGTGAAGGTTCTTGAAGAAGACCCCATGGTGGGAGGCGTTGGAGGAGATGTACAGGTAGTTACAAAACTAAGATTCTCAACTCATTCCTTGCTAAAAGTGATTTTAGATCATTTTGGAAACTATGACTATTTACATTAATGTTTTTGCTCATCAATCTATCCCTAGATTCTAAACAAATATGAGTCATGGATCTCCTTCCTGAGCAGTGTACGCTACTGGATGGCCTTCAATATTGAGCGGGCATGCCAGTCCTACTTTGGCTGCGTGCAGTGCATCAGTGGGCCTTTAGGAATGTACCGAAACTCCCTCCTACATGAGTTTATGGAAGACTGGTACAATCAGACCTTCATGGGATCCCATTGCAGTTTTGGGGATGACCGCCATCTCACCAACAGAGTTCTCAGCCTTGGGTACGCAACCAAATATACAGCAAGGTCGAAGTGCCTTACAGAGACACCGACCACATACTTGCGGTGGCTCAATCAGCAGACTCGATGGAGTAAGTCATATTTCAGAGAATGGCTTTACAACTCCATGTGGTTCCACAAACACCATCTATGGATGACTTATGAGGCTGTGATCACGGGGTTCTTCCCATTTTTCCTCATCGCCACTGCGATCCAACTCTTCTACCAAGGAAGGCTCTGGAATATTCTGTTGTTTCTTCTTATTGTGCAGGCAGTGGCACTGATCAAGTCGACATTTGCCAGCTGCCTCAGAGGTAACATTGTCATGGTATTCATGTCATTCTATTCTGTACTGTACATGTCAAGCCTGTTGCCAGCCAAAATGTTTGCAATAGCAACAATCAACAAGTCTGGATGGGGGACCTCTGGAAGGAAGACAATAGTGGTGAACTTCATTGGCCTGATTCCTATATCAGTTTGGTTCACCATCCTCTTCATTGGGATTATCTACACAGTAATCCTGCAGACTAGAAAACCCTTTCCTGAATCAGAAAAGATTGTTCTGGTCATAGGGGCGGTTGTCTATGCCAGTTACTGGGTCATGCTTGTGTCATTGTATGCAGTGCTCATAAATAAGTGTGGAAAAAGGAAGAAAGAAACACACTATGATATGGTGCTGGACGTATGACTTAAAGACTGCAGTTATCATTTACTATTCTCTTTATAAGTTGTTTTCAGTCACCATGTTACAAATACAAATATTTTTCAGATGAAGAGCAGCTCTGGAGGAGAATCTGGTTGATTTCAACCAAAATGGGCAAGAAACCCTGAATCATTTCAAACTTGAATAGCAGAAATATGTTAATGGCAGTGGCTGCTTATTTGTTCATTTGTGACCATAGCATTCATGATCTTGAAACATCAACATGCTAGCTAATTAGCTTACCTAGTTTTCTCTAATCGAATATGTTTAGCTGAAGACCAGCTATTGTAGGCTAACTAGCTAACCTTGATAACTCACTATGGCAAGACTACATGTATTGCAGTTGGCAGCAAGAGTGCTAGGCTTCACAATATTAGCTACCTCTTACACTTGTCATATTCACTGGGGTTCAGTCTAACATTAGCAACTTAGCCAAAGAAACTGTGGATTTTTAGCTCTTTACATTAAGATTTAACTCAACCAGTATTGGACACATCATTGGTTCCAATAAATGTTTGTAGACCAAAAATCAACCAACATGTTGTCCCCAACAGAGGAATGCCAAAAGGACGTTCACACTAAAACTACCAGCATACCGTATCTGCCCTGCATGGTGTTAAGAGAAGCTCCTGCCATCACTACCAGATTAGTTTAATTGTAGGCCACAAGTATCTCGATGCTCTGTGTTGATCTCACAAGTGAGGTTGTCCACCCTGCCATTCTACATTTTCTACATTCTACATTCTCCTATTTTAATGTTACATGGTCTCGTTACTTCTGGGTGTGATACATTGCTGTTGCCTTTTCAGTGTTTTTAGGAAGAGCTACAGTATCAATTCACAAAAAGTGAAAGGGTGCAGAAAGGGCTATAAAATGGAGAGCCGTTTTCTTTCTTTTGTTGCATTCAAGTCATATGTGAAAGAAACAGTACAAACTTCCTCTCACTCTTCACCCATGCAGCTTTAAGGCAGTAAATACCCCACCTGGATCTGGCAATAGAAAAGTATTATCTGACTACCTTCATTCTGACAAAAAGAAATCACCTGTAGGTGAGTATAATATATAATGTATTCATACAGCCATACATTTATTTAACACGTAAATCAATTGGACACTTACAAGTGTTGTTGTTATTACCATATGACATGAATGCAGTATTTTTTTTTATCAACGTTTACAAAGTGAAAAATCTCAAACTGATCACTGATTGGTAGATCTAATCTCCAATGGATCAGGTGATCAGGTGAACATGACTAGAAGAGAGACAGTGTATCATTGCTGCTGTGACTGTTTTATTTTTTACAGAAACAATGACTTTTGTTTTTCTTTTCTTTAATATGAATTATGGGTGTATGTTGTAAAATGGGTTGAACACTAATATTGTTAATGTATTTCTTTTTACCAAGTTGAATGATAACCACCAAGTAGACATGGTGGACATGTTCCAGTGCAAAGATCTTTTGATTTTTGACTCCCACTTGCCCTTGCTCTCTTAGTTCCTTCTCATGTTGTATTGAGGATAATGTGGACATATCCCTCTGCTTCCTTGCATTGTGTTGAATGAAGTGAAAGTCTTTCACTTGCAAGGGAAGGAAAAAAATAATGGGAGCAAAGTATTACCTGATAACAGGAATGTGAATAAGGGCACTTGATGGAAGGGAACAGAACTTTGGAACCAAATATGTCCAGTGTTTGCTACAGACCAGGAGAAGACATGAGTTTAATTCTTATGCACTTTTATGTCTCTCTCGTCGTCCAGTGTCATGCTTGACATAATCAAGATGAAATACCTCAGTGGTTTGCATCAAAGTGTCAGGAGACTGATGCATTCTGAAGGTCTCAAGTAATTTATGATGATCTGTTTGTGATATTAAATATAAAGGTGTCCTTTATATACACAGTTCCTTATTAAGTCAAAGCTGGATTTCTCTGCCTTGTCGGCCCTTTGCTGTAGCCGTTTACTTATTGTTACTTTTCAATGCATTTTTATATATAGACTTTTTTTTATTCTATTTTTGCTTAGCTACCAAAGATTCTTTATTTTCATTCATGTTTTTATAAGAAAAATGGAAAAAATGTATTGTTGTGCTTTCAACTGTTCTGACAATGACTTGTGTATTTGACCAAACAATGTGAAATTATGAGCTGGGGTTTTTGTCTGCAATAACAACAATAAAAATGCAATTTGTAGGGATAAGTTATTGATTTCAATAGAGATGATAAACCTGTGTTTTTTTGTACTTTGTACTTGGATAGAAAACCAGCATATTTATGTAAGAACATTTTGTGGTTTATAGCATTCTGTACTTGGCAAAATGTATTCTGGTAAACATGTAAAACCCCTAAGGTTCCATATGTTGACACTGCAAAAACAATCAGCATTCATTTTATTATATACAACACTTCATGTTATGTTCTATTAAGGATTATCAATCTTATTTCAGTGTGTTCCACATAAAATTGCTAACATATAAAAATACAAATACCGAAATGTTCTCGATAATCCAATAGTCAACCGAACAATTGCTTGTTTGCAGTGTTAAAAGTATATGGAGTCGTGCTCCCTATATTCAGTTCCAAAGAAAGTAAAGAATCAAAGCCAAAGCAGACTTTAAACTGTCATCCAAAACCATTTCAAAAGCATTTGCACAAAAATGTAATTATCTACATATTATATTATGTTTTAAAGTTGTGACGTGCCTTACTAAGCAATAATGTAAGAAAAAGAAAAAAAAAACTGAGTGACATTTTTTAAAGTTAGGTTTTATTCCGAGGTTTAATGAATGAGACCAATAATTAAACCATGTTTTCATGCCAAACTAGTCATGGACAGTGTTATCATAAAGCACTTTTGTGTTGTGCCAAATAAAACAACTTTTGTTTGAATTTCCTGATGCTTGATTGTTTTATTCATTTATTTGGAATTTCCGAGAACATGAAGCGGCCTCTTTAAAAGTCACAGCACTGGTATTCTTTCTCGTTAAGATACTGCTTCATTCCACGAACGTACACAATGCAACCGAAGGGCGGCAATCACCACATTCTGTTACAGTGCTTAGAGAAAATAAACCCGTCTTAACTGGAGCAAGTTTTCTTTCAGCATGTGTGGAGGTAATCAAAATCAGTTCTGCGGTTGAGTTGAAAATCTCTTAACAACAACAGTTCGACTTGTTAATACAACACATTCTCAAAGGGATTTCTTAATGCTTTTATGTATCCTCTGCATGTTATCTGATCATCAGTTTGCATTACACCATCTTCGCCCACTTTGGCCCCATATTATTTGTCAGCAGTTACTTTCACTAATATATCATTATTTTCTTTCTGTTTTGATGGCTGCTTTTTATTGGTCATCAAACTGTTTTTTCTGGTAAATTGAAACGCATCACTTCCATGTAACACTTGACTTTTTCTGGAAAGCTGTGAAATGTTTGTGTTAACTGTTATCAGGTTTTTAAGATCAAGGTCTCTGTATATGCTAGTAAATAACTGAGATGTGACAATGTATGCAGCCCAGAAGTGAGTCAGCTCATCTGAATTTTGCCAGATTGCCAGCCTAAGCGCAAATTTTGGATTGAGAGCCCATAAGAGTAGTTGAATGCGAACTGAATGCGTGTATGCATGTGACAAAAGATGTGTGCAACCAAAACAAGGGAGGGGATCTGGAAACACAGACGTATGGTCATCAACATGAATGCAGAAAAACATGTAAAAATACATATAATGTGGACCACAGTGATCAGTGACTGGAAATGACCTGTTAGCCTTTGGCCAGTGAGTTGATTGTTTAGTCACAAAGCATGCGTAAGTATGCTCTGAGTTCTGCGTAGAGAAAGAAGATTCGGGAGAAAAGAGGTCCTTTGTACCCCAGTGTATTAGTGGGTGGACGGTTGTCAGGGCAGAAGTAAACTTATTTACTGGAAACACACATACTTCAACACACACATTGTCCAAGTCTGATATTAAATCAGTAATGGTGATGAAATTATCTTCTGAGAAAGAGTTGTCTCTATTTCAGTCTGTATTATTTTAGCATAATTCTTTCTTTGATTCTCAGACTTCTGTTGGCCGTCTTTGCTGGCACAGATAATGGAAACTTTACATGATTAGCAGCCCATGGCGTTTTTTATTTATTTATTTATTTTTTTTGAAAATGCTCAGGGCTCCAAACAGGTTTTTCCAATGATGTTACCAAATTCATACTAAATTAATATCTATCAAAACTGTTAATGACATTGGACATAAAACGTAAGCAGCTTGCATTCCAATAATTAACCAGCCATTGTTTGTGAAACATAAACTTTTAATGGAGTTTGACTGGAAGATTTAACATAGCTCCTGTGGGTTATGGTTATTCATTCTCTGTTTGGCCCTGTTTAGGTATCTTCCGACTCCTGGGTGAAATATCTAGCGTTCAAGCTAAATGCGCCACTGTGTTCACCAGCTAGCTGCTAACTTTGTATGTCTGCTGGTTTGGTTTGACAGTTGGTTTATTATCTGAGCTTTTCCCTGAAAGCAGTTGGACTGAACAGTAAAGTTACAAGCTGTAAAAGAAAAACGCAAAAATATAAAAATGAAAACCCTAAAGACACCAAAAAGCTCCACAAAGATAAGGGGAGCTGCAGAGTCGAAGGATAATTCTGTCTGGTTTTGTCACTTCTGAAGTGAGTTTGACATTAAATGTATTTATTTGATCTATTGTTAATATGATGAGTGCGGCTTTACAGTAAAAGTTTTTATAAAATTACCATTTTCACTGTTAAATACTAGATTTCATGGAAATATCCAAGCTAATATGAAAGACCTAATGACATTTGTACATGAAGATTACTAATCAAAGATGCTAGAGTTTCGTAAAAAGTAATTTTCAACCTATTGCAGTAAGTAGCTAGTGACACATGCACAACTCTCCCTGTTGCATTGTCATTTCTGTCTTTTCTGTGTTGTCTCTCAGTGACGTACATTTCATATGCAGAAGAGGACATCACACGAGGGTAAATCAGCAGCACAATGGAAGCAGTGCTCTCAGTGCTCTCAGTGCGTCACCAACGCCATCACTGCTCTGACTTTGCCAAATACATTACAGCACCGCTTAGTGCCGTTGCAAGCTAGCTAATGGCTCCCTACTGGCAAACTGTCTCCAGCTGCTGACTGAGTCTTACCCCGCTTTGTCCCTCTCAACCGGTTGCAACTATTCCTAAGGTTTTGCAACTATCCTGCCTATAATGCCCCTCATGCTATGCTTAACTCTACCCTTGCCCCTAAACCCTGACTGAACCCTTAGAGCTTTAACTACAATGATAAATTACAATGCACATAATTGCACCACAGAGTTGTAAAATTTGCACTACTTGGCTGACACAAAGTTCTGTTAGCTTCACAGCTCCCCAGTGGCGGTACTGTGTTTAATGTGTTTTGTATGAGTTGGACAGTAAGATTTAGAAGGTTCCAGTTCTTCGCAGCTTTGGAAGTAAAACACTAGTTTTTTCCTGGAGACGTGTAAAGCATGGAAAGATTGGTCAGTCAATTCATGACACATTCCAAAGATTGATATGACTGTGTTAGCTGTTGTGTCTGAGCAGTATGGTTAAGCAATGTAGAAAATACTGTGAGATGAAAGAGATGTGTCAGCCAGTAGAGACAACACGTTGACATTAATGCTCAATGCATCAGAGAAAGTAACTGACTGCGAGAGAAAATCCCCCAAAGTAAATATATGATTTGATATTTATTTGAATGAACATGAATGTGATATTCTCTTTGTTCCACTAGGGTAACTGCGTCAGCTTCTGATTGCTGGCATGTTATCTATAATTCAATATTTACTTGCAGTTTGCCAGTAACAATAGTGTTTAAAGCAGGTGTACCAAAACAAAATGTAAAATGATGTAAACTGTACATAAATCGTTCAATTTAAGTACGAACTTGGTGTTGGATTTGGTGGATCGGATACGGTGTAATGTCACAAATCTAAAGTTCAGACATTGCCTAAACACTACAGTCAACATGGAGAAAGATAAATTACACAGAACATGTTTGGCGCACAAACTTTTAGGCTTAAGGGCGTCTCACTCGAACAACAGGCCTCTGTTTTGTGCATCAGGGATTTAGTTTAATAGAAGGATGTGAAAATAGGAGGCGAACTGACCACAGACTTGGCTGCACAAGTTTAAAGCATGTGTAAATTTGTTAATTTGGTTACTTCTGATTGAGTTATTTCCTTACTATGGGCCTTGGCATTTTAACTGTTGGTATTATATTTTGTCTTAAAACAAAGTTGCATACTGAAACATTACAGGCCATGTGTGCGCACTACTGATAGAAGATTAACAGCACATTGCAGTAAAAGATGAAAATTATCTGCTGATGTCGAATGTTGAATCTCACAAGTGGCTTGGATGGATTAAATGAAACAATTTAGGACCAAGTTCAGTTTTCCAAACATATAATCAATATATGATCACCTTTTTTTATAAACATGATTTTTTTCTCAGAACCAACAGTGGATTTGAGATCAACCTGTTACAACTACACCGGCTTTGAGATCCTGCTCTGATCCCACTAATCAACGTTTCACAATTTAATGCATCCCATACACTTCCTGCATTGTGTGTTTTCTCACCATGTTTAGGTAGTGGGGGTAGTTAGGGGTGGGGGGTAGTAAAGCCGCCTCCACCTCCCCCCATCATCAAACTCAATGTCTACTACTTCCTTCACTGCCATGATTCTGCCTCTACCATTTATATACATTCTGCTTTCTCTTCTTTACTTTTCTCCTCCTCCTCCGTGTCTTTCACCTCATATTCCCACATCTTCTTCCATTTCTTCTTCCTCTTCATCCACTGATCCCTATCCAGGTTACCTTTCTCTTCCTTTTTCCTCTCCTCTGAACCCTCTAACCACATAATGAGGCTCATTGACAAGGGGTAATTGTTTTAAAAACTCCCATGTGTTTCTATGTCTCAGAGAGAATTAAATGAGCCATTGATGCCATGTAACAACTGCTCTCAGTTTAAATGCCATACCATTTGTTATACATTTGTTTGCTCTTTATAAAAACATTCAAATAAAAATTAAGTATTTAGCATGTGTGGAATCTCAGTCTACATTTGTATCTGTTTAGTTCCTATCTGTCTCTGGACTGAAGCTTTATTGGGTGATGTTGGTAGAGTCCAGATGTCCCTTGCCCCCTAGCCAAATGAAGGGCCACCCACAGTTCTCTATTTCTCACACACAATCTGGTGATATAAAGTGTGCTCTGTCTATCAGTTCTAATAAGATTTTACTCACCACCATTTCATTGGCAATCTCAATACTGTGGAGTCACCACATAACTGCATCTGTGTGATGTCATCAAAACCATAGGATGAACACAAAAGAGTATGACATCCCAAGTTGTGGGAAGCTCTCAATTTACAGTGTGTGTGTGTGTGTGTGTGTGTGTGTGTGTGGTCCAGGTATTCCTCATGTTTATGGGGACAAAAAGCAAGTCACATTAACTCCCATAAATCATTAGTCTTAGGGTGATGACTTGGTTTCTTCAGGTAAGGTTAGGGTTATGTTAAGGTTCTGATAAGTCTCCAGGAAATTAATGTAAGTCAATGTAATGTCCTCTGAAGTAATGAAAACATGACTGTGTGTGTGTGTGGGAGAGAGAGAGAGAGAGAGAGAGAGAGAGAGAGAGAGAGAGAGAGAGAGAGAGAAATCTCCAGCTGTGGTTTGATTATCATGGGGGGAAATAAGATAATTCCTTAATGCCTGAAGTGGCGTTCACAGCTGGAAGGATGGAGCAAAGATCATCAGTGTGTGTGTTGGGGGGGGTGGGGGTAATAAATTAGTAAATAAGTACGTTACTGAGTGACTAACTGCATGTGGAAGTGAGCAACATTTCTAGACTGTGAGTTTAGTATCAGTATGCATGTTGGCCAGGACTCTTCAGTTCACTTTCTATTAAGACTGAGTCTGAGGACATGAACTCTTCGCATTTTGGTGTGTCCTACTGTAATTTTTAGAATTACCCAAAAATTGAATTAGCAAGCATCTTGGGACAAAAATTACATAGAACATAAAATACAGGAAATATAAAAAGTTTTGATTTCTCCATTTGTGAACTGAGGTAACTTTATATGACAATATGATGATTTGAATCATAATGTGAAAGTAGACAGACGTATATATTTCCTTGCTTTTACTTTATCTTCAGGGTTGAAGATTTTCCAAACACTAAACTGGGTTCACAGTGAGCAGTGAGTCTGGGGTTACAATATAATGCGTATTATATTATTATATATATGGGTTTGTGTAATAATCAAGTTCTAGAGCACGTCCAGTCTTCCCTGCATCAACAGGGCACATGTGTCACGCACACACAGCACTCCACACATGCTCTAATTTAATATAGCTGAGTGAATTTGACCTCTCCCTAAGGTAGCTGCTTGAGGACCACCTTGGGCTCTGGATTTGGTGATAATAGATGATACCAGTCTGGGGAATGCACTGACATCCCCTCCAAGCAAAAGTGAGATACATTGTGAAACAAAGGCTACTGGAAGTGATT
Organism: Pampus argenteus; assembly: GCA_036937835.1. Taxonomy (NCBI): domain Eukaryota; kingdom Metazoa; phylum Chordata; class Actinopteri; order Scombriformes; family Stromateidae; genus Pampus; species Pampus argenteus. Next base: position 9,172,515 of record CM072865.1, on the reverse strand, counting down.
TTACCCCTGACTAGGAAAAATGATTTTGTTTTTTTATCTAATACTCGGGGAGTCATTTTTTCCTCCAAATACAGATAATGTTAATGTGTATAAAACAATAGTCAGTGAAGCATTTCTTTAGTTCTGTCAATGATAATAACGAATAATGAGGGTGGGGAGGTTTCATCTGTTTGAAGCTTGGAAATCCCCACCGGGATAAACAGTGAAACAATAATTATAGCAGAAAACAATGTAGAGTGCTGGGAAAGTGAGGTGGAGGGAGCATAGGACAAGCACATCTTGACAACAGACCAGAACAGCATTCAGATTCTGCTTTATTGTAGTCAGGGAGTAACACAATTTTGACTTCTTTGGTCTAACCCATAAAGCCTAAAGCCTGAAGGACGGTAATTCAGCAAACAAACAACAACAAAAAAACGAACAGAACAACAATATGAACATAAAATGCATAACATAGCTAATGTAATACGCTCAAGTGTGAAAGTTGACATGTTTGTGGAACATATACAAAGGTGATTGATTCAAGGTCCATTTGCTCTTTTCCTTCAGAGCTTTTAGCAGACAGGGTTTGCTTAGTTGTCATGGGGATGGATCAGTTGTCACCACATGATCCCATCTGATTCAACCCAAATACATTTATACCGAAGGTTCAAGGCTGTGAAAAACTCCAGAAAATACTGGCTTCATTTCCCACCCATATTTCTGACGCGTTGCAACTTATACACTACATATGTGAATTACTGTATGCTCATCCATAGATAATGTCATTTCATGTAATTCTCTTTTATTTATTTATTTTTATGACTATGTGTCACCATTGGGCTGCATTGCAACTGCTACACATCCAGCTTTTTTATGTACAGTAGGTTATTACTTACAGTGAGTGAGTATCTGATTTTCAAATCATCCTTGGGGGAGTATTCCTTAAAGAAACATAATCAAAGCAAGGTGAGTCTGAACGGTTTTTGGCTAACAGTTTAGGATCACAGGGTGTGAGCAGCCCAGGGGAAGTCGTGTTGTAAAGTTGTGACGTAGTGAAGTGAAACCCACTTACGTCTTTTGAATAAAAAAATTTACATGTCTTTGCGTGTACTGGAAACTACTACCCAGAGCAGGAGCAAACATGCCCGAGGTTCAACACATAATAACCCAATGGTGTTTTATACCTAAGAATTTGGGTAAATTAAATCATATCATCTCTATTTATATGATATTTTATTCACTCAACTCACAAGGAATGAAAAGAAGGTCATCTGACTCAAACAGTTCAGTGTGTGTCTGTGATCTGCGCCGCTGCGTGGAGGGCTACAAGGACCTTTGAAGGAATTTATACTTTCTCTATATGAAAAATGGATTACAATTGCTATTTGATATAATGTTGTGCTTTTATATTCACAAATTGAACTCTTAGTAAGACATTATGGGTCCCTTTCATCTCTTCTCTCTCCAGGTTCCTGTAAACATTGAATCACTCTCTTTCCAGCCCTCTGTGTGTATGTGTGCTGCTTGGGTCAGATGCCTGTTCATCTCACAAATCAAATTCGGTCATTTATTTCTGTTAGGGTTAGCAGCTGGTTTTAATAATCACTCAAATAGAAGTCACAAGGATCATCTAAAAGATCAACGTATTCACACCAAACGGAAGCTGACCATTTACTAGTTACAGATGCAGCTGTGAACTTCAAAGCAGACGTGTTGGTTCGGGAAGACGTGACTTGACTTGCTTGTCAGAGAAACATGAGTGTTGAGTTTACAGTATGTACCCACAGCATTATTAGGCCAAAATGATTTGTCTGGATTTGTGTTGAGGTACTTGTATGAATGATGTAATATGTCATGATCATATCAGAAAGGTGGAGGCGTTCTCCTCTCTGTGTGCAGCACTGATTGAACAACTTATTTCAACATCACTCATAGGTTTATCTTATGCCGGCCATGCATATCTCCCAGAATCGTTGCCACCAGTCCTGAACTGAGAAACAGCAAGTAGAGCTTTGAGAATAGATTCCCAAGGTTATCATGCTTCCTCCAAATTAGTCTTATTCCCTCCCCACACAACTGTGAGGTCTTATTTATAAAATCATCTTATGATAAAAAAATCAACCATCAACTAGCTCATAACAATTTATGCAAAAACATCACTAACATATATTTAAGGCAGGAAGAGTTAATTACACATATCGCATTTCAAGAAAAACAGAAAAAGAAATGCCATCAAACATCCCCTGATGAGAACAAGAACAGATGGAACCAAGTCTCCCTTGCCCGGGGCGGGCCACCGGGGCCCCCCCCCCGGAGCCAGGCCTGGGGGCGGGGATCGTTGGCGAGCGCCTGGTTGTCGGGCCCTTACCTATGGGGCCCGGCCGGGCACAGCCCGAAAAGACGACATGGGCCCCCCTTCCCATGGGCCCACCACCCATGCGGTGCATAGAGAGATGGGCGGCAGTCGGAGATGGGGACCCTGGCGGTCCGACCCCCAGTTGCAGAAGCTGGCTCTGGGGACGTGGAACGTCACCTCTCTAGCGGGGAAGGAGCCTGAGCTGGTGCACGAGGCTGAGAGGTACCGGCTAGATATAGTCGGGCTCACCTCGACGCACAGCGTGGGTTCCGGAACCAGCCTCCTTGAGAGGGGCTGGACGCTCTACCACTCTAAAGTTGCCCCCGGTGAGAGGCGCAGAGCGGGGGTGGGACTGCTTGTTTCCCCCCGGCTCGGCGCCTGTACGTTGGGGTTCACCCCGGTGGACGAGAGGGTAGCCTCCCTTCGCCTTCGGGTGGGGGGACGGGTCCTGACTGTCATCTGTGCTTATGCGCCGAATGACAGCTCAGAGTACCCACCCTTTTTGGAGTCCTTAGAGGGGGTGCTGGAGAGCGCCTCCTCTGGGGACTCCCTCGCCCTCCTGGGGGACTTCAATGCTCACGTGGGCGGCGACAGTGAGACCTGGAGGGGCGTGATTGGGAGGAACGGCCCCCCTGATCTGAACCCGAGTGGTGTTTTGTTGTTGGACTTCTGTGCTCGTCATGGATTGTCCATAACGAACACCATGTTCAAGCATAAGGCTGTCCACATGTGCACCTGGCACCAGGACGCCCGCGGCCGTAGTTCGATGATCGACTTTGTGGTCGTGTCGTCGGACTTGCGGCCATATGTTTTGGACAATCGGGTGAAGAGAGGGGCGGAGCTGTCAACTGATCACCACCTAGTGGTGAGTTGGCTCCGATGGTGGGGGAGGATGGCGGTCAGACCTGGCAGGCCCAAACGTTCTGTGCGGGTCTGCTGGGAACGTCTGGCTGAATCTCCTGTCAGAAAGAGCTTCAACTCCCACCTCCGGGAGAGCTTCGCTCATGTCCCGGGGGAGGCGGGGGACATTGAGTCCGAGTGGACTCCACTTTCGTTCCTCCATTGTCGAGGCGGCCGACCGGAGCTGTGGCCGTAAGGTGATCGGTGCCTGTCGCGGCGGTGGTCCCCGAACCCGCTGGTGGACACCGGCGGTGAGGGATGCCGTCAAGCTGAAGAAGGAGGCCTACAGAACCTTTTTGGCCTGTGGGAGCCCTGAAGCAGCTGACAGGTATCGATATGCCAAGCGGAGCGCGGCCTCGACGGTTGCGGAGGCAAAAACTCGGGCGTGGGAGGAGTTCGGCCAGGCCATGGAGAGCGACTTTCGAACGGCTTTGAGAAGGTTTTGGACCACCATCCGGCGACTCAGGCGGGGGAAGCAGTGCACTATCAACACTGTGTTCAGTGGGGATGGTGTGCTGCTGACCTCGACTGGGGACGTCTTGGGTCGGTGGAGGGAATACTTCGAAGACCTCCTCCAATCCCACCAGCACGTCTTCCTCTGAGGAGGCAGAGTCTGGGGACCCCGTGGTGGTCTCGCCTATCTCTGGGGCAGAGGTCGCTGAGGTAGTCAAAAAACTCGGGCACGGGGGTGGACGAGGTCAGACCGGGGTTCCTCTGGATGTTGTGGGGCTGTCTTGGTTGACACGTCTCTGCAACATCGCGTGGACATCGGGGGCAGTGCCTCTGGACTGGCAGACCGGGGTGGTGGTTCCCCTCTTCAAAAAAGGGGACCGGAGAGTGTGCTCCAACTACAGGGGGATCACACTCCTCAGCCTCCCCGGGAAGGTCTTTTCGGGGGTCCTGGAGAGGAGGGTCCGCAAGATTGTTGAACCTCGGATCCAGGAGGAACAGTGTGGTTTTCGTCCCGGCCGTGGAACCGTGGACCAGCTTTATACCCTTAGCGCGGTCCTGGAGGGTGCATGGGAGTTCGCCCAACCAGTCTACATGTGCTTTGTGGACTTGGAGAAGGCGTTCGACCGTGTCCCTCGGGGGGTCCTGTGGGGGGTGCTCCGGGAGTATGGGGTTCCGGACCCATTGGTACGGGCTATCCGGTCACTGTACTCTCGGTGCCAGAGCTTGGTCCGCATTGCCGGCAGTAAGTCGGACCTGTTTCCCGTGGGAGTTGGACTCCGCCAGGGCTGCCCTTTGTCACCGGTTCTGTTTATAACTTTTATGGACAGGATTTCTAGGCGCAGCCAGGGCGTCGAGGGGCTGCGATTTGGTGACCTCAGGATAAGGTCGCTGCTTTTTGCGGACAATCTGGTCCTGTTGGCCTTATCGGAACGTGACCTTCAGCTCTCTCTGGAGCGGTTTGCAGCCGAGTGTGAAGTGGCTGGGATGAGAATCAGCACCTCCAAATCCGAGGCCATGGTCCTCAGCCGGAAAAGGGTGGAGTGCAGTCTCCGGGTCGGGGATGAGATCCTGCCTCAAGTGGAGGAGTTCAAGTACCTCGGGGTCTTGTTCACGAGTGAGGGAAGGATGGAACAGGAGATCGACCGGCGGATCGGTGCAGCTTCTGCAGTGATGCGGACTCTGCACCGGTCCGTCGTGGTGAAGAAGGAGCTGAGCCGAAAGGCGAAGCTCTCGATTTACCTGTCGATCTACGTTCCTACCCTCACCTATAGTCACGAGCTTTGGGTAGTGACCAAAGAATGAGATCGGGAATACAAGCGGCCGAAATGGGCTTCCTTCGCAGGGTGGCTGGGCTCTCCCTTAGAGATAGGGTGAGAAGCTCGGCCATCCGCGAGGAGCTCAGAGTAGAACCGCTGCTCCTCCGCATCGAGAGGAACCAGCTGAGGTGGCTCGGGCATCTCGTGAGGATGCCTCCTGGACGCCTCCCGGGTGAGATGTTTCGGCCACGTCCCTCCGGGAGGCGACCCCGGGGAAGACCCAGGACACGCTGGAGGGACTACGTCTTTCGGCTGGCCTGGGAACGCCTTGGGGTCCCCCCGGAAGAGTTGACAGAAGTGGCTGGGGAGAGGGAAGTCTGGGCTCCCCTGCTGAAGCTGCTGCCCCCGCGACCCGAACTCGGATAAGCGGAAGACAACGAACAAACGAACGAAATGCCATCAGTGAGGTGCCACTTTTGCAAATAACAAATAAGTCATGTTATTTTAAAGTAGTTTGGCTCTTGATGACAAGTGGCTGTTAAGTTGCCCCCTTGAGAGAAAGACGTTAGAAACACCATTCAGAGCCACAATTAATTACAGAATTTCTAGTTTATACTGTTGTTTAATGTTTTTTTTTTTATATATTCTCATCACACTGGTCAGGAGAAGTCAATTTAGGGTCTCTTAGTTAGCTCATATTTGGACCTTTGAAAAATGATAAACTGGCAAAGCAGTTTAAGAGTTTCACACACACACAGATGAGAAGATGGAATATAATGTGGCTCTACTAAATAAAAGTTTAAAATAAAAGTATCTCCAAGGAAGTAAAAGTCAACACAGGCAATAAACAGATCATCAAACACATTCAAATGCTCACATGTAAACAACCCTCACACACAGTGACAAAAATCTCTCTTTGGCCGCAGCCAGAGACTCCAGGTTTTAAAGCTCAGAGAAACAGTCAAATGAACCAATGACTCAAACAGCAAGATTATATTGATGAGATTTTAAACCTGCTTCATTTGTGGTCCATTTCCAACATGATGCTGAGCATCAGATGTCACATGTCTTATGTCATCTTGACTCCCATTTGGAGAGAATGAAAGGAAATAGGGAAGACAAGGCTAAGAGGATGAGGGAATAAAGGTCAATGACAGTTCAGTTAACAGTGAGTCTAAGAAAGATTTAGGATAGAAGAAATGATATACTGAAAGTACTTCCAGAGTGACTCTGGATTTAAGACTGACTTAGGATCTATTCACATTGCCATAAAAAAAGTGAAAAAGGAGAAAAACTAACTATTTGGCTTTCTCTCAGAGGGGAGTAAAGATTAAGACATAAAATCGTTTGGGGGTTCCCTCACAGGGAGGTTAAGAGAGGATGGTTGGGGTCAGACGACCTCAACACTCAGTGCTTCCAAGTTCCCAAGGTTAGACATGCCTCATTTGTTTTGCCACTGCACACAGGAGACTCATTTAAACTCATATTTGTTTTCCTTAAAATGGTCTTTGGAGATCATTTGACTACAAGTATAACTTTGAAATAGTCATCTACCCTTACTTATCAGAAGCACAGAAGCGGCCGGACTTTCTATTTACTATCTGAACTGTAATTTCAAAAGCTCCTGTGGCTATATCCTGCAGGATTGGGTATTAAATGTTACGTAAAAGATGTAAATTGAACATATATAATTAGTGATACAATGCAAAGTAACACCAGGCCAGACAATGACCTACAAATCAGACAGCGTAACCTGATCAATCAATTCATATTATGTCTATTCTACTAATAAAGGCTGACCCATAAAGAGCAAGATGCAAACCACACTAAACCCTGTCTACTGCAGTATATTTCTTCATCAAAACTTCATTCTGTTACACTGTGTACACAGACACACACACACTTAGTGCAGGCGGTGGACTGGCTGTTGATTTAGTGTTGCCAGGGGAACACAGGATTCTGTGCTCCAGATGTTTCATGAACAACAAGGGGACTTCCTGGTTCCTGAAGGACTGAAAGTGGACATCAACCTTTAATGAGTAACTATGTTTGTGTGTGTGTGTGTGTGTGCGCACACGTGTGTTTCTGTATTTCTCAGAAGCTTAAAACACCCATCAGATGTATTTCTACCAGCTTGTGTGTGACATCAGAAAAGACCTTTTTCAGACTCATCCCCTCCCAGTAGGATGGGACATGTTCTTCTCCCTGTATAAAACAGGAGAGTATAAATTGTACTACACCCTTACACACATATATATATACACACACACACACACACACACACTGGCCTGTTACAATTGAATCGTTCTTCATCATCAGATGACAATAAAAAGGAGATAGGTAGAGCAAGCACGCCGTGAGCTGGATTTAAACCTGACATTTTTTGCACTTTAAAGAAATGAGCCACTGCAACAGCAACAGGACAACGCTAAACAGGACAACTGACAATACATGACACTGCATCAACAAACAATATCATTTTAAATACATAAATACAGTAGAATAGTAGTTCAAATGCAAAAATTCTGTACACTGAAATAAAATGGCCTCAGTTTTTTTGTGAAAAACAGACTATTGCTCGGAAGAAGTTTGTTTTATCTGTGATGTCTTACTCTGTGTAACAGTTTGTACAGATGTGTTCTTCATTTCGAAGCAATCGAAGATACACATGAAGTCATAAGACAGAAACCACATTGCTATGATCTCATAATGTGTTCTGCATTAGAAACAGCTAATTACATTTTCATTGAAAACATGACGCTACACGACATCCTGATAAAATCATTGGTGTCAGCCATGCCATATCAAAGGCCTTTTATTAGACTCAAGACTGAGAGTTCCTTGGGGCAGTACCTCTAACCTGCATTACATTAGCTTTATTGCAAGATGTAACAAAACTAGATAGATAAATAGCACTATAGGTAAGAGGGGAATATGTATTTCTGGGGTGAACTGATTTGTACAGGCATTATGGTCTCATCATTAATAAATGGCCATATACCCGCAGGAAGATATCTTCACATGTTTCTCCACTTTTCCACAGATTACTACTACTCAATACTAAAGTCTTGGAGTGACCAATGTCATGTTCTCATAAGCCTCTTACACACGGGACAAAAAGCCCACAAACACCCACTAACATCTGGCTTTTGTCTTCAGTGGGAAAGGTACAACTGGCATTCATTCAGTCAAAAGACTATGGAGGAGTCACGCGTATTTATCGGCTCCAGCTCCAAACGGCAGTGATGGAAACATGACACCCCGGTGGACATACTAATTTTCGCCTCTTTTCCTGGGCATCAATAGCCTGGAACCTTATCCATTGCTTTTTAAAGTCTATGGGAATAACAGCGATTTTCATTTTTCATTCTGTGCAAGATGGAACACTGACAAGACAGCGAGGTGAGACAGCTTCTACTGATTCAAAAGGGAAGAGCAAATAAGGAGGCAGGTTACTGGCATTGTGTGCAATATGCTGAGTGGAAGAGGCCTCGCTCCCAGCCCAAGGCAGCTAATAAACAAATTAAAGGTGATTAAAGGTTATTTTTTAACAGGTCTAGGTCTTAACTCAAGTAAACAATTTTGAGTAATATCTGATGTACTCTGTTACTTGGTAAATAGAAACAGATCAACTACTCAGTCACAAAGCTTTCCCAAGAAAAAAAAAAAAAGACAGATTCTGTAGCCTCTGGCTCTTTCTCCACTCATTTCAGGGATTGAAAGATAATCTTGTTGCATTAAAAACCACTGGGAGAAAGACTGTCAGCGAAGATCTGTGTGTCTGCTCAACCTGATGGCTCCTCGGAGGACCTGCTCGTCTCATGTAGCCTACTACCCTCCAAAGCATGTCTGGAATATTCTGTCTGCATGACTGAAGTACTGTATGAATTGGATAATGCATTTTTAAACAATTCAACGTAATAAATATATTTACGGTTTATTGTTTCTAGCCTCGTTTAGTTGTGTATTTATTGTTTTCAATGTGTTAGCCAACTACGGGAGTTAGATTCTTGTCAGTATTACTGTACTTTAACTTTGTACGTCATTTGTGGACATTGAGAGACACTGATTAGATAAAAATGCTTTAATGAAAAGTGTTAAAACTGCATATTGTATCAAGTGCACACAGTCATATAAGCCTAACCCGTACTCACTGGGGCATTCTGTCGATCAATGACTTCCTCTATATTTAAAGAGATTGAGGCCTGGTAGAAATTCAAGACCGTCCAAATGCTTATAAAACACAGATTCATTTTGTTACAGCGTTTGTATTGTGGTGGAAGTGTTTGTATTGTGGTTCAAGTAATCCGTCACATACTTTCTCTAATCTTCCCCCAATGTATCTGCATTTCTTCATTGTCAAAATGTTTTTTTAAAACAGCGTATAATCATATAATGAAAACAGGGTCATGTTGAAATATATCTGCCACAGCGCAAAAAAAAACCAAAAATGTTTTTTTTGTGGGTCCAAATGGATGAGGGGTTACCATTTTTGACACCAGTGATGGTGTTCTGCTATGAGGACAATGTGCTCTCTATAAAAAAAACGGAGAGGTTGAAACGGTTTCCATCATTATTCATCGAGAATATGTGACTTTTAATGCATTTATTTCATTATGATTAACTGCTTATGTAATCCCAGTTTCTAAAATATTTACATTTACTCAGAAGAAGAAAGAAATAATAAAAGAAAAAAAAAAAGACTTTACCGCTAAACCGTCCCTCCCTCCTTCAAATGACACAATTAAGCAAGAGAGACTTTAGGATCTCGGATCACAGGGACACACTATTGGGAATCAAACCATTGAGTACATTTTTTTTTTTTAAATCTCTCTACTATCTTCCGAAGCGTGATTTCATCTGAGCTCATCTATGAGCTTGTAAATCCCCCTCTGAATTACATTTAATGTGGTGTTTTTCTTTTTTCTTGAAATCGTCAGAGATGGGGAGATTGAGGAAAAGACATACGATTCCCTTTTGCTCTTGCCCTTTGCAGTCGTTTGGAAATGCAGTTTTACATATCAGCATCATGTATTTTCAGACGAGAATGGATAAGTACTGTGAAGTTAGAAAAAAAAAATCTACTCCTACAAAACTCTAAACCTCTGGACAGTATTTCATCCTCAGCCAGCGCGGACTAACATAAGTTACAGCCACAAAAATGTCATAGCTCATGTTGTGTATGGTGTGATGTATGTATCCATTCTGACTCGGTCACTATACTATACTATACAATACACTGAATGGTTTCCTCAGTATTATTTAGTTGTGAGTACTTTAACACCAAATACATCTGCACACTTCAAAGACATCAATCAAATCACTCAGACACCCTGATCCACATCATTCCAAAAATCACTGTTGCCAAACTAAAACGGTTTTCTGATCTTACGCATACAGTAAAGTAAGTGCCCTTCATTTCCCAAGCAAGGGAGCAGTAGGTGACTTTCCCAAAAGCTCAGTAACGTTTTAAACCCTCAGTCCTCCATCCACTGAACAATAGGCTGAAAGAGATCAAGGCACAAAATCTGTTTGGGAAAATCACCCCTGCTCTCTCTCACTCTACCGGACTCCAAAAGCTCTAAAAGTCTTACCTGGTTATTTAACAGCAGGGTACACTATTTATTTTTGCTTTAGGAACTTGATTGATCGTTAAATTTCTCCCAGTGACATGACAAACACTGTAGTACAGTCAACGCTTCTGAGAAAGCAGCATATGCCCCTCGTTAACAGTCAACTGGACTATTTTCTAGCGGGGCTTGAAATAATTGTTCTTAAAACTGCAAGAAGGCGGTTCTGTTCCCATACCCTGTAAAAGTAGCCTGATTGGAAAGTACTTGCATGCAATTTAGAGAGGAACTTTTTTTTTTCAGTGGTTTTGAAGTAGTGATGAAAAGAAAAGACTTCTGAATGCGCTCTTCTTTTTCATCCTGTATTCAGTTAGAAACACTGCTTTTTTTTTTTTTTTCAAAAGCCTGTGTTTCAAAGCAAAGAGGATTGGATCAAGATGCTTCCTTTCTTTCTTTGAACATATGTACAACTTCAGTACTGTAAAGATGAAACTCTAGATTGGTAAAACTCTTTCAGTGAAAACGTTTTCAGTTTCAGCGAAAGTGGGCTGTTGAGGCTGCGACTCACTTTCTGTAAGCTTTGGGTCTGCTGGCTGACTTTGCTGTTATTCTAGACTAAACACTCAGTAAACCAAAGCAGATACAAACACTATCACAGCCAGCACAACACCTTGGGGTATACAGGTGCGTGTGTGTTTGTGTGTGTGTGTCTGTGTGTGTATGAGACATATGTGTGTTTGAGTGTTGTGTCTAAACTGAAGCATACTTACTGGGCATTGAGCATTTTGAGATTCGATCCAGGATACTGATGATGTCCTTATGCAAATGTTAACTGTACATCATGTTGTTGCTAGGAAACACATCTACATCATATTGACCAGTTCTGCTGAAACTCCTTCTAGTTTAGATTTGGAAGACAAAAAAAAAAGGCCATGATGAGTGATTTAAGAATGTAGGAATGAACACTGAAAGGTTGAATACATTCATTTTTAATTTGATATCTCTACCACAAGTACTACTGTAACCACAAAGCCACACTGCTGCTTTGCTATAATTGTATGCTATAGTTCAGACTGCTCTTTAGTGGATACTTAAGTATGCACCACCCATCCATCTATCAACCCCCCCCCACCCACTCCTGTAATATAGACCACAGATTTTGGCATGGAGTCCGTTTTTGTAGGCGAGGCCAATGCAAAGGTCAGTGCTTCAAATGGGCGCGCAGCTTTACGCATATTACCATGATACACGATTACAATTGACAACACATGTTAACAAATCAAAAGAATAAGTAATGCTGAATGACATTCAGTGCCTATTATTATATATTAAGTATGCAAGAGGACGAGCGGTGCTCAGCTGTTTAGAGAGACGGATCGCATGCAATGAGGCAACAGATATATCAAAACCAGAAAATGTACCTGCACGATTGCAAGTCAAGTTGCTGGACCGAGGGATGGGGGATATTATCATGAAAAAAAGATAAATAATATAGTTTTCTGGCTCCTATTCTACAAACCTCATTCAGATTCCCTTGATGCGGCACCATGACGGACCACAGATTATTGTTAGAATAAGATTAAGAATCGTGACCTCATATCGAAGACCTCGGGACAGGAACGGTAATGAATCGCAGCTTTCTTTTTAAATGGATATAAATGAACTCAGTGTATGAGAATGCAGATATTAAATAAGTGTAAATCCTCATTTAAAAGCTTAAGATGTGTCGTAGGAAGGTAATGCAAATTATTCGATAATAAGCTCTGTAGTGCAAATGCTCAACACCCATTATCCCCCAGGAAATGTCATGTTTTCATAAAGATTTATATCAGTTAACACATGTACATAAGTGGGTAGAAGTCTTGACTTTATTAATAAATTGTGACAGAAAGTAATGAAAGCACTTTCCTGTATACATAGTGACTCAGTATTTGTCATAAACACACTGCTTAAACATGCACACATAGCCAACAAAATGAATGTCGTGCTCTCACGCTTTTACCTGTAAACATTCACACTGAGTCTCTCAGCTAGTTGATTTGAATAACACCCTTTTTCACACTCGGTGAGTCAGAATACCCTCTCCCTCTCCCTTTCATTCCTCGTCATGTCCCATCCATTTGGTCTGTCTTGACTTGTCTCTTACCTTACATGGTTGCCTCCAAACTTTGTTAGATTATAATGGAGAGGATAAAAATGAATAAATATGTGTCAAGTGTGTTTTTATAACAGTCAGACTTCTTTCAGTTTAACAATTGATTAAAGAAGGTTAGCTTTATGTCTTTAGATGCTTGGGTAAATTTGCCTGACAGATCTTTTAGAAATCTATTGAGCCACAATTTGTTTTTTCTTTCAAATAAAAGTGAAAAAAGTGTGTCTAAACAAGAGAAAAACTGGAGAACAATGGTGAAAGACTGAAAGGATTAATCGTGGGAATTGCTATCAAATGTTATTTTATTGCCCTCAAGCCCCTATACAGTTCATCCTCTTTATTATAATCTCACTAACTATCAGCCATGTAAGGTAAAACAAGTCAAGACAGAACAAATGGATGGGAAATGACAAGGGATGAAAGGAGAAGGAAGAGGGGGTTCTTCACACCTTGTTTTACAATACACACACACACATTGTGCAATACACAAACACAACTACACACTAAGGGTCACACACACGTTGTCAGGCACGTGAAAAAAGGTGACTGATGTGACTGTTACCGACAGAAAGCTCTCCAAACGTCAGCTGTCGAGTCTCTACAGTGGCCCCTGAACACGCTTACCTACTCCAAAGACTCATTTACTGGAAATCACGTGTGTGAAAGTGCTTGTGAATCGTGACTCCCCTTATATACAGTACATGTCTGAGACTGAAGAGGGCGGGTGTGTGTTTAGGAAGGGTCGCTGTGGGGGTTACTGAATCTAAATGGTTTCTCGGGTTCAGCCCTAACACCAGCAGACGTCATGACACACCATAATCGCCCTCACACACATGTGCTCTCTCTCTCTCTCTCTCTCACACACACACACCCCTCAATATGATATTAATGCTAATATTGCATATGGTAAATAAATGCAACCTATAGGGATGAGATAGCAAAAAAAAACAAAAAGCAAAAACAGTCCTGTAAAACTGTGAGACGGAGAGCATAATGAACACCTACTGAGAGACGTAAACCACTCTCAGTCTAATGTCTCCTTTCTCTTTGGGTGGGCCTGCTTAGATTTAAATCACGGATGTTTGACTCATCTTATACACAGACGTTCTCATAAGTCTCGGCCTCAAGGATGTTTAGATGACCGGCACTCATAATGTGTCGAGTTATGGTTTGGTTAACAGCAACCTCTCCTGTGACGGTAATTTACGCCTCTTTTCTCGTACCTTTTGTGAAGGCTACTATTATCAAAATCACAATAATTAAATATGTCCTAGAAAACACCCTCCACTTTCCTTTGCTTTAATAGGATTCGTACTCTTTAGAATATTCAGTCAGTCTCACTGAATTATACAGCGGTGGGAGTAAAATGAAACAGCTCTCGGTTGTAGGTCATGGTAATTATGCAGATGCTGAGTGCTTGCTTTGCTGTTTAATGCTGTGAGATTGGTTAAGTCCTAAAGCTGCACTGATCCAGTGAAAACGTATTCATTTTCAATTACATTATAAACCTGCCTGGTTCTGTTGTTACTCTTTATTCCAGTCTTGTTGTAAAGAATGTCCAGTTTAAGACAAATCCTGAACGTTTAATGTGGCAAACAGGGCAACACAATACAGCAGAATACACAGTGTATGACTCTGCAAATGATTTATCCACATTACACAGTGTGTCTGTGATTACATATTTTTTTGTGGCTTTGCAAGTAGCTGGAGACGTTAAGTGAGCTGAATTCAGAGAAAGAGACATAAGGATTTAGTCTACTGTGGTCCACCCAATGCTGTTTAAATGTCTCAGAAACACTTTTTTTCCCCTCTTACTCACCCTCTCACTCATACATACGCAGATACAAGGCTCAGACACACACAAATGCACTCCCCAGGTGATACCTCCAACTCTGCCTAATGCGGTGTGAGGTAATGCTTCTAGGAAAGGATGGAAAGGGAGGGATAGGGGTGCTTGAGGGGTGAGAGCGAGAGAGAGAGAGAGAGACTCTAGAGAAACGGTGTCTCACAGCTGTGTATCTCGCATGTGTTGTGTTTGGTGCCAGAAAACCAAGGAGATCCCTTTATGAGTTCATCATCAGACTGTTTGAACTCAGAAACTCCCAGTGAGAGCAGAACACAAAAACAGTGATATCTAGTCGCCCTTCTGGTGTCCTGATATGATCATTTACATGTCTTTAATTCAACTGTTTTATGCTCTGAAATGTGCTGAAGCAGAAAAAAAAAACTGCAGTAGCAGAGGTAGTAGTCTTTAAACAGCATATCATTTTCCCTTCTCTCCTGTCCAATTTTACTCTAATCCCACGCATTTTCCATTCAATCTGAGATTGTAAAATAGAAAGCAGCTTTATTTAGATCCATCAGAAACCTAATATGTGTATCAGCCCAGGTCTGCGGAGGAAAATGTCAGAACTTGAGTGACAGGGATTAGGGAAGCTAGTCTGAAGGAATGCTACTGCACATACCATCCATTTAGGATGCTGGTTGGTATTTATTACAGATGGGATAGAGGCAAGAGTAGAGTGGAGGGAAACAGACCATAGCTAAATTTGATAATGCGGTAAATTATAACGAATTCAAAGCAGAAACGAACGGAAAGTAACCTATTTAACTTATTCATGTAAGGTTTTCACCACTAAAGCATGAGTCGTGCTCCCTGAAAGCTAAAAAAAACCCCTCCTTATTGTGGGACTGTGAGCCCTCTAAACTACCGTCCTAAACCCAAACATCACTGCGCACCATTCTAAGACTCACCTTTTAAACATAGCCGTGTGTTTATACAGTGAGGTTATGCATTTTGGGCCATGACCTCATGCTCTTTCCTCGACAGCTGCTGGTACCATAATGAAGTAGAAGCTGCAGCATATGCATGCACACATTACAGAGAGAGAATTATTTTCCTAAAAAGGGGGAAATAAGGCTGCATGTGGAGTTCTTTACACCACTGGACTCTTGGCAGGCATGATGCAGTATGGCTTCAAGCTGTAGTGGGCAGGCAGTGGTGGTAGTGGTTCCCTGCCACCCAGTTGCCTTTTTAAGTGTTTAAGGGATTGACAAAACACTTGTCCATCAGCAGTGTACCAACTGAATGAACAATGGCCCGGTGACTTGTTGGCCTTCTCAGTGGGGCATCACAGCCTCTGCGCATGTTACCCATGTTACATCACTTGGTAAATAAACAAAAACAAAAAATAAAAGTTGAAGGGTTAACAGGAGATATTGAGGCAAAAGATTAGAGTGTAGAAAGTCAGCCTGATGTTAGAAAACACAGGGTACTTATTCAGGTATCTGTCCTGTTTGAGCTCCAGTTTTATTAATTTACCCTTCAAAGTCATCACTGTGGTATCACTGTGCTGTATTTGTGTTTGCATTGGTTTTCTTTTTCTTCCTGAACTTCTTAAAAACCGTATTTTGGAATTATCACTTTCTGGCAAAGAGTTGTGCCTTCGAGCAAACGTGAAACGTGTCCAGAGTGGTTGTCATAGCAACACATACACACATTGTGCAGCTGTGGCTAAAGATTACCAATGTGTGAAGACTGAGCAGATTGCTCCCTCTGGTGGGGTGAAAGTAAGGGTGAGGTTCTGTCATAGTGAGACTTGTGTAGTTAGGTACAGTAACATCTATTCCTGACTATGTTCACCAGGCAACCTCAGGATACAGAAAAACACACACGACTGTGGTCTGGCGGACATGCAGAGACAACAATGTCACTCTGACGTTGCCTACAAGCTCCGTCCAGCTGACTAACTACTGTATCCACTTTTAAAGCCAGTTTGAGGACTGTATTTGGGTAGAGGGGACCTCCACAAAATGCCCGACATGGATGATGGTCCTGCAAACACACACACACAGGTGTTTTCAGTCATTTGGTAGAATATGTATACTCAATTTAAAGTTAGGTGTGAAATAGGTGAGGTAACCAAACATCTTAATAAGAATCATATAAGAATCAATAAGGTGTAATTGTGTCCTGACATTGAGCTGAACTATGGCCGAGCATATTTTTTCAAATATAGTTAATGCAAAATATCTAAGACTTAAGTTTTCATCATTTTGTTTGAATTTTGCTATTTTCATATTTATTTATACTGTAGAGAAGCAGGAAATAGGAAGTGATGTACGTCTAAATTCATTCATAAATTCATTACATCTAATATTTCTCGGAGACAGTTTTGTATGTCATGGTTTGACCACTGGGATTACATCTGATGTACATGAAAGAGGTCAGAAGTAAAACTATAATGTTTCCAAATATGTTTTATATTTCTTATATTGCTTTTCTTCCTCCATGAATTTGGATATATGCAGTTAAATTGACGGACTATTTGAAACCAAATTACAGCAAAAATCCCTAGATTCAAGGGGGATAGTCTTTGGTTTTCATGGCAAAACTTTAAAGCATAATTGGGCTAAAAAGAAGACAGAAGACAGAAGACAGTGTCCACCCACCCCTCCCTCCTTTTTTTTCTCTTAATAGACAACTAATGGAGAAAAATGAATGATGAATCGTAATGAAAAATGGGGGTTGGGGGAGGAGAGGGTCCGACCATCCATGTCATATAATTTTGACTGTGATGAATTAAGAAAAATTATTGCAGAAGTAAACTGTGTATTCATTGCAGGAGGTATCATTTATCACCTCCTGACCTGTCAGACAACTTAATCAATTAATGGCCATGCATTAATCCATCTTAAGTCTTTCCATAAAGAAAACACTGGATGTCAAATAGAAGTGGTGATCATAGGTTGAGGACTTGAAAATAAAAAAAGAAGCAATGTGTCTGTGTAGGCCGCATTCTAAATCTTCTTCAAATGAGTATAATCACTTTAAAAATATTATTTTTCCATAACAATTTAATAACAGCTCAGAAAGGTCAAATACTATTTTCTTTACTTTCATAATAACTGTTTTCCACAATGGAAAATACAGTATGGAACATAATAATATACTCTAGATCTCTTCCACCAGTTGGCATAACTTTTGTTGTCATACAGATTTTTAACTACAGTAAATGATTGGAGAACTCACTTACTTGGACACTGTTAATTACTGCTTCTACAGCTAATATGCCGTGCTACATTCACATGCTGTTGTACATTCTGCAACCCTCATGCAGTTTCCAGATAGTTACTGATGAGCCCTGATGCAAAAAGCAGTAAATTGTGCATTTATTCAAACTAAAATAAGCAAAATGAATTTCATGCATTTATTAGTTTGACAAGTTTTGACTAAGTTTTTGTTTTAAGAGACCTTAAATGCATCACCTGATGGCTATGTGTGTTGAAAGTGTGGATGTGGGTTACAATGCAATGAGAATATGGCTTAAAGAAGAAGAAGTCTTGTTTTTGTTGTTTTCTTTCCAATCGTACATGTATATGTATTTATTTCTATCCTATAATAATAATTATTTTAATGCACAAATTGAAGAAACCTTTGGAATTATATTTCACTGTGATTGTACCTTATGTGATTACATGTGACTAATAAACTTGATTGAACGAATGAGCAGCAACCTTTAAAAACTTTGTTTGTGGTGTGTTTTGGCATTTTAAAACAAGTCCCCAAATGCCACTAATTTCAATGTGTTGCCTCATGTTTATGTATTGCAAGTTTCTTTTTCCAACAGAAACTTTTGAAATATGAATGGTAAACAAACAACGAAATGAGCAATAGTGTAAGTGTACAAAAAATACAATTGCTGTGGAAACTGAAAAAAAAAGTTCCTATCCTTTCTTTATTTGAACACAGCTGCAATGTCTGCAAAGTTTATTTTTTAATATCAAATCCCATTTTGTGGGAAGATTTTTAAAAATATATTTTTTTCTATTTTTGAAAGACCACCAGCTATTGTTTTTAGGTTTTGACCTACACAAACACATGCACCATGTGACCAGAATCAGCTGATGTTGAAAAAACAGCAGCAGCGAGCGGACCGCCTTTCTTGTGACGCAAGGCTCATGCTACGGTACGCCATTTGTGTCTAGCAGCAAAAAGCGCGGACAGTAGGGATAGTCGTCTAATTAGAGGTAAGTTTAGTGCATTTGTTCCTATATGACCTAATTATTGAACGAGTCGCTCTTAGTAAAACAACAGACCGTTGTTTGGGGTGTTTTCATGTTATGTCTCTGTAGTACGGGTTACAGTTTGTGAGGTCGATGTTAGCCTCCTTTTTGGGCCTCTGTGCTGCCGTCGTTTTCCAAGCCTCGGTGCTTTTAAGGCCCGCCTTTGTCCTGTAGTGATTGGTTGACACAGACGATGAGGCAATTCAATTGGTCACGCTGTATGTATCTTAAAGTACAGTTGAGGGACATGTTGCTAATTAGCACTTTAGCCACAAAATAGCCAGCAATAAGCTTCACTATTCCCAAAAAGTCACTATAGTTTGTTTCTTGGTGCAAGAGCCATCTATCGCCATAAATAGAGAGTCCTAACAATTATCCTAACATCGCAACATAACATGTTTCGCATGTCGTTGCAGTTTGAAATGTGCGGTTAGAGTCTGTTAGGCTAACTTAACGTTACTTTGTAGCTTGTACCACAGGCTCGTTAACGTTAACAGTTAAACCGAGAATAAATCACCAAGCCGACCGATATTTTATTAATTTGTCTTTGCAGTTGTAGCAGCGTCAGACAGCATCACAGTCCAGGTCCAACCGACACATATTATTAGCCTAGCCTAGCTTAGATACTGTCTCATACAGAGGATTATAGAAAATGGGGAAACTATTTCATTTTGAATTGAGACCTGTTGTGCTCTAACGTAAGGGGTCTCTCATTTCAGCGTACATGCAGCTCAGCGTTAGCAATCAAGCGAACGATACATCAATATGAAAAAAACCCAGCTTGATAATGTGTTACCTCTGTGAATCCTGTTGTCCTATTTATGCCATAATACTCAGTGGATGGCGGTAGTGAGCACCAGTCTCAATACTCGATGTATAATAAGATCCTATAATACATCCATGGTCTCAGTACTGGATTGTGCTCAAATAAAGTGACTGCTGGTCGCTTCCAACATCCTGATGAATGTTATGTTATTAGCTGGATGGTTTCATAAAAAAACGAAATTAAATCTCAGTTATGTTGCTGCAAATTAAATTGTGCAACTTTTCAGTTGCAGGTGAACTGTAGAAAAACAAGCATCAGTTTGGGCCATGCAATGACCTCTGTTACTGTAGTTGTAATATAAATAGTGTGGTCAGTCTATGGATGCTACACACAGTCACTTTATTTTTGGTACTGTAGATAAAGTTGCATTTTATTATTATTATGTCATCTCCATTATAAGAGACCTGCACTGTGTTATTTTTTTGCACTGTACTGTTTCTTTTTTTATATTCCTATTTCTCATCCCTTGTGTTGTTTACTTTCTTGTTCTTGTGTTTTGGAGACACTGTAGGAGTATCCTCAGTTTTTGTTGTACCCCCCAGTACGATGACAATAAGGATGATTCTGATTCGTATATTTGAAATACAAATACAGTATGGAGCTGATAGGAGAAATAAAGCAGGCGTCATGGCACAGAATAAAAGGACACATTTTTTCATGAAGCAGTCAAACGTAAAGAAGTAAATGATTGTAACGATTATTGGATTTACAACCACAATGGATGAGATGTAAAAGGTTGTTAAACATAATTCTTGTTGCTTAATTTTCCCCTAGTATTTTATACAAAGTCATACCTATTGTCTTTGCCATGAAAAAAAGATTTGTTGAAACTATCTACTACTATCTTGCGAGGATATATATTTATGTGGTTATTTGAAATTGTGGCAACTAATTGTAGCACTACTGGGTCATGTCCACAGGCATTTGGTAATGAGTCTTAAACCAGCGATGACATATTTGTAACTACTGTGACTCATCTAAAGATTTTTTTTCTGTTTTGAAGCAGCTGCTGTAGCTCTCGTGCTGGCCCGTCTCGATACTAACACAAATTGTGTCTGCCTGGAGACACTAGATGGCGACATTTACTCGTGTTTGGTCAGACAGTGTTGTTGAAGGACTGATCACTTGACACAATCTTGTGGTTAATTATACAATTTGTGGCTAATGCAGTTAACTTGTTTACAGAATTGTCTTTTATTCACTGGATTGTGTATCAATTAAAGATGCCAAATATAAGTTCTGTGTTTTTGTTTTTCTCTTCTCAGGAGTTTGATCCAGCTTTGACAGTGACCGGCTTTACTTTTATATGTAATTATAGCATGACATAATATGGATAAAACATTGATATCAGAAAAGGAGCCTGTTGAGAACAAAGTGTCAGAAAATGACACCAGGGGGACGGTGCAGCCAGACAACGAGGAAATGGGGGACACCTTAACCGACTCACCCAGTAGGACTGCAGAGCCTGATAACGCAAATGAACAAGCTGAGAGGCCACAGCTAGACTCCGGATCTCAAGATGGGGATACGCTCTGCACACTTTGTGGCTTCTTAGCAAAATGCCCAAGATCACTGAAAATTCACTATGCAAGAAAGCATGGCAAGAACTCAAAGAACACAAACACAAATCCAGCCGAACAAGGAGAAAACATCTCTGACGTGAGTCCAGCTGAAGTCCAACAGGAGATGGATGTGGAGACAGAAAGCGCTGATGAGGTTAAACAAAACCAGGAGTCAGATTCAGGACCTGATCTTGTTCTGAGATCAGGTGCCACTGATGATGGGATAAACACAAAATGTTCAAGTAAAAGGCAGATGGAATTAGACAAGCAGGCTGAGAGAAGAGTAAGCAAGCGAACCCCGAAACCTAAAATGATTTATTCCTGCAACTACTGTGGGCAAGAGTTTAGGGACAAGTCTCCTCTTGATGTCCACATCCAGAGATACCACACAAAAGACACCCCATACACATGTGAGTATTCACTATTTCTCTAATGCAGTCAGTGTTGACATTCACCCTCCAACAGAATTCATGGTTATCTTGTGTGGTTCAGTCCAGATTGATGAATTCAAGTAAGGTAATTGATTATAATTACCAAAAACAAGATTTAAAAAAAAGTCAAAAAAGGCCAAAGCTTTATATTTCAGTTTAATAAAATTCTTACTGAATTTGTCAAGCATAGTTCTTGGATGAATGTGGAGGGGGCATAAACAGATGTTTCTCAGAAAACACATTTAGATTTGTACTGTGTAACTTTTAAGGAGAAATGTTATCAAAATGTTATACTTAAAATATCACTGGTATTGCATTTTTGTACCAAGTACAAATGTAAAAATGGTTTTTTAATTGTTGTGTATATACAATGGATATAATTCAAAGTTGCACACAGTATTTTAATAAATATAATTAAAAATGTCTGTTGGTTAAAAAGAGACTTGAAAAATTGTATCTTTGTAAAATCTTTCAGTTGATGCTGATGAGAACATGGAAGAAGAAGAGGAAGCTGAGGATCCTGGCACCACTGTGAAGACTATCCCAACACAAGTGGCGCCCAAACGGACACTCAGCAGGTTCCAACTGAAGTGTGGAAAATGTGACTTTAGGGTTAGCACGCCTGTGTTGCTGGAGAACCACGTTCGAGTCAAACACCCATGCCAGCAATGGTACCACTGCAAATTGTGTAACTTTTATTCAGCCACATGTGAGTGGATGGATGTTCACCTGACCTCAGATATCCACATGCAACATGTGAATGGAGAGAAAAGTACCAAGTCTTTCTCGTTTGATGAATATGTGGAGAGGGTAAGCAAAGACAGTGCTGGAGATGGTGATGATGTACATGGTATGACTCAAGTGGCTGTCGCAGAAGGAGTACCTTCTGTGGCAGAGGGAGTCCAGGAAACTGAGGAGGCAGTGGAGGTTTCTAAATCTGTTTTGGCTGAGGAGGAAGACTTGGAGCTAGAACCTCCCAGAAAGAAAAGAGGAAGACCAAAACAAGGATCCACAACCACTTGTGGATACTGTGGCCTGGTAGTGTCCAACGCCACCAACCTCAATGTCCATGTCCGCCGTAAACACAGCAAGGAGTATGGCTATAGCTGCACCCTGTGCAACTATAGCTGCGTGACCAAAGGAGACATGGATCGTCACTGTATCACGAAGAAACATGTTAGACGTGCACAAGAGTGTGCAAATAGTAATCCAGTCAACAATCTCACAAGTTCATCACCCCAGGAATCCACAACTACTCAAGCCCAGGAACCAAACGTAGCATCACAGACCACTGACGGAGAGCAGGAATCTGATAACACAGAGTCTAAAGAGCACAGCGGAGAAGAGCAAACTCAGTCAGACACAAGCCAGAAAAAAAGTAAATATGACTCTGTTAATGCTTGCAGCCACTGTGATTTTGTAGCTCAGTCCATCCCATCCCTCCATCTTCATGTCAAAAGAAAGCACACCAAAGACTTTGAGTATGTCTGTCTAGCATGCAGCTACTATGCCGTAACAAGCAGGGAAATGTCTCGCCATGCCAACACGGAGAAGCACAAGCAAAAAAGCCAGAAATACCTGGAGCCAGTAGGGAGTGACGGACAAAGAGCTTTGTCTCTCCCGCTGAAGCTGAAGGAGGTCCTTGAGCTTGCTGGGGCAAACTCTAACCCTGAATGTGAACAGTTTAGCCCCACAGCAGAGTCTGAATCTTGTTCAGACGACAACCAAGTGATAGATGGTCAACACGCAGCTGCACCTCCCGAGCAGCCTGTTGATGCTGTGGTTAGATTGGCTGACAGTGCAGATGAGAAGCAAGCAGAGAGTATTACATCTTCCACAGGTGGTGAACCAGAACCAATAAACCAGACAGTCAGACCAACAGAACTGTGTGAACCCCAGCAGGCTCCAGCAGAACCTGCAGTGGAACAATCTGCACAGCAAGAAGGCCAGGAAGAAGGGAGTAAACAGGCAGATGTGGTGAATGTAGATGAAAAAAGCGACAGCTCTCATAAAGATACAGAAATGTCCAAAGCGCTACCCTTTGATGACTGCATAGTATCCATAAAGAGCCTTGCTGAGCAGGAGCAGGCACTGCAGGATGGCTTGACTCTAGAAGGCGAGTCTGCTGTGATATGCCTGACTGGAGGTTCACCTGTGCCCTCTGGCCTCCTGTCCCCCAATTCGGCTTATGTCAAGAAGCTCAAACCCAAAGAAACGAAGACGAGAGATGAAGCCAAAGGAAGCAGCGGACGCATACGCTGCGAGGACTGTGGCTTCATGGCCGACGGCATCAGCGGCCTCAACGTCCACATCTCAATGAAGCATCCCTCCAAGGAGAAGCATTTCCACTGCTTGGTATGCGGCAAGTCGTTCTACACCGAGAGCAACCTGCACCAGCACCTGACCAGCGCCGCTCACCTGCGCAATGAGCAAAACAGCGTGGAGGAGCTTCCGGAAGGCGGCGCGAGCTTCAAGTGTGTGAAATGCACCGACCGCTTCGAAACGGAGCAAGACCTGTTCGTTCACATCAAGGAGAAACACGAGGAGCTTCTGAGAGAGGTCAACAAGTATGTGCTGGAGGACACGGAGCAGATCAACCGTGAGCGCGAGGAGAACCAGGGCAGCGTGTGCAAATACTGCGGCAAGGTGTGCAAGAGCAGCAACTCCATGGCCTTCCTGGCTCACATTCGTACACACACCGGTATGTATCCTGCTTTCATGTACCCCCTCACACATTCTTCTCTGGTTGTTCGAACATTTCTTTGAAGCATGTTGACCATTTAGAAGCAGGTCGTATTTTATTTCTCATTTTACCTCCAGTGATGTTTAAAGGAAACTATTTAAGAGAGCACTTTAAACGTTCACCTGGAGTTGAAGGTATTAAAAGGTGTTCAGAGTGCTTTGGATACTCGGTATATCTCATCTCCCACCATATTGTTTAATAAGAAACACAATGACACGTTTTTCTGCGATGCAGAATATAAACCAACTTGGACTCGAAGCAAGCTTTTCATCAGTAAAGCATTAAAATATATTTAATGCACTATATACGATTGCCTTCAGTTTACTTATGTGTTTATGATGCCGTATACAATAATGCTTTATTAGCTCTTGATTTGAAAATAGTTGCAAAAAAATCCTAAAAGGAAAGGAAAAAATGTCTTAAGTTGCGGAGCTATTAGGCTTTTGTGTTTTGAAACAACAGTATTGAGTGGGGAGATGCAGTCTCTTCTTCGGCCGCTCAGGCTAATGTTAAGGCTACTATCTACTCCAGCCAGGTAATAGCTGTTTCAGCTGAGGTGAAGGTAAAGACTGATTGAGCTTCAGACCAGCAAGAGAGACGCTAATGGACCCCAGATTGGGATTCCCTAAGCAACGCTTGGTCAGAGACATGTGCGACTCATAATTGATGTGTCCATTACCAAGACTCAGTTGTAATTATAGTCAATAAGTCTCTGTAAAAGTGTTAAAGCTTAGGCTAAAAGCATTGGAGGTCCAAAGAGAGGTGGGCTAATAATTTAAAATAATCAATGCAGACGTATTCAAAGCCTTTAATTTCCCTTGTGTCTGTACGTCCATGTTTGTGTATATGTGTGTGAGCGCTCGTATGCGCGGTGAATGTGTGTATATGTCAGCCTTCATGGCTAGCTGATTATCCTCAATCCATTAAGATTTATCTTGTCATTTATAATGCAAAGCGGGGCTGCGTTGGTCAGGGTTTCGGCTGGGAAATGTCCGGTAGGTTAAGAACATAGGGCGCTCCATTACTTTTCCCTGACCATGTGTATTAATTGCTTTTAAAATCAAGTTAATGCAGGAACGAGATGTGAGGGCGCCATCAATAAATGCCCTTCGCTGCCTCGTATGGTCCATCCCCCCTTTCAGCCCAAACTTTAATGGGACTTTAATTGAAGTCCATGCTCTGTGCTTACCATGTGTGTGTATGAGTGTGTGTGTGTGTGTGTGTGTGTGTAAAGTGTCGGTTGAATGGAAGTAAAAGGATTGTTTCCACTTTCAGAGTCAGTCACAGTGGATGGTTTGTGTAGGTGTTGTAGCTTTGTCATGTAACCCTTGTTAGCAAAATGAAGAGATAATATTCCCAGTGTGTCCTCGGTGAATATGGGTGAAGTACCGAGTGTTGTGATTTCACTCCATCGTGTTATCATATGCCCATAAATGCATTAAAGTGAAAAAGGACTCAAAATGAATGCTGTTACTGTAAGTGGAAAAACGGGCATAACCACTATGTTTTCTGGTTCAAAGGAATAAGTTTACATTTTACTAAACATTTTATTATTAAAATGTTAAGTCATTAGTATTAGTCTTTTTTTATTTTTTCTAAAGTATGCCAGCCACCTTGTGTGCCAAAGTCAGGTTGCTTACTGCTAAAATCAGATTGCTTAAAGCTGTAAGAAGCGGAGGTGAAAATCTTGATGATTAATGTTGAGCACCCACTTTCTTCTTATTAACAGTTAGTCTATATATATTCATATTTCTACCCTATGCCATAATTCTTGAGTTTTGAGGTCACTGACTTGGTGTTACTTAAGAAAATGAAAGCTGTAATACTGAGGTCCTCACAGATAGCTTCAAGTCAAGGGCACGTTCTGAGGTTTCAAATGATGAACACTTTTTGTGCTGTTTTTTTTAGGTTTACCTCTTTTTATTCAATTGAGTTATATTCCTGTTCAGAGGATTACAACTTTCATTTATGCTGTTCTTATTTGTGGAAAGCAACAATTTCTCTTCATTTTGACAACATATGCCAGTTATTATTGCTAAGTTTCCTCATTACAGTGAATTATTCACCTTTTATGTGGTGCTCATTTATTCTGGGAGTTTGTTTGTGGGGCTGTGGTGCAGCACGGTGGGGGTCTGCCGGTTTCTGGGCTGGGAGCATGTCCAGATCCTTTTAATTAAGACCTAGTTTTTATTCACTTGATTAATCAGTGAAATCAGGAGACGGTAGTGGGAGGCTGCACACAGATTTGTCAATTTGTCCCTTAAAGAAAACGCGTACACATGCTTGAATTTTGCCAATGAGGGTGCAGCTGGAATTTGCATTTTGAGGTAAATTGGTCACTTTTTCACTGGAGTGAGCTGTCTGACCTCAGACTGAGCCTTAAAGTAATGGACACACATGCCACGCATGCACATTCATATGGAGGATGTGTTGTGTGTTTATAGAAATAAAGGAAAAGTAACATTGCAAGTGCTTCACTGGCCTGCTTCGTGCCTGGAAGCCACTTTAACCAATCTGGGCTTTACATAAACTACCAAGTAAAGAATCCTTAAAATTATTAAGTTTTTTCCCCACAATTTTATCTTTCATCAAGTGTAAAATCATTTAAAGCTTTGTATAAAGCATCAATACTTTCAAAATCTCACACACACACACACACACACACACACACACGATGAAGCTTTTTTTGATGGATGGAGTAAAGTGTGTAAAGGTAAAGATAGAAAGTATACTGGGACAAGGCTGCAGTATTTACTTACAGCTCTGGGTGTAATTGCCAATTCTCCATGCCTCCTGCTGCAGCGGTCACCATGCAGACAATGGAGGAACTGGTGAAACAATGTGTGTGTGTGTGTAGAGACAAGTCTCCAGGCTTCAGGCTTTGGATGAGCTGAAACAGGACCAGATGAAAGCCCTGGAGGACAATGCGTCTCTCCAGAGGAGTGCTGGGGGGCTGGAATGGGAGCTGGCCAAGGTTCAGACCCTCCAGATGACTGTGGAGAGGCTGAACTCCAGTGGAGACAGCGGTGTCCAGTACATTCAACGGCAGCTTTGTACTCTATCAAAAGATCAGTCTTCCTGGCTGCGCTGCCCTCTCCTAGTACCCCCGCTGATACTGGCCTGCAACTCCTCCTCAAAGCATGTGGAGCCACAATTTTCACCTCACTTGCCATCATCACCAAACAGGGTATCCAGTCCTACTTCAACAGCGGCTGTCCGAACACCGGTAACACCTAATATCATACCAGACAATGTCTGGTAGGATACCTTGAATCCAGAGATTGGGGAAAAGGATCTGTAGTGCCTCAAAACAGAATATACAGAAATTGCTGTCCACATTCGGATGAGCATGCAGCAATGATGCTTGTAATGATTTTGACTTCCCCCACATACCTGTCCTGGACACACAAGGTTAATAGGAAGCGTTCAGATAGCAAACAAGACCCTCCCAGGAATGTGTTTCTGAAGTTAAAGGAGCATCTTCAGCACCATTGTAAGGATATTTCAAGACGAGAATGGAACGATATTAGAAATTGTGTTAATGAAAGAAGGTGGTGTATGTTTCTCCTTGTCTCAAAGATAATGACATGATGTAGCTGTACACTAAATCCTTTTGGTGGTGCTTTCTGCTTTTTAGTTAATGTCTTTATTGGGATGCTTAATGTTTTCTTTGTTTATTTTAATATAATCTGTTCTGTTCTTCCTGAGAAAAGAGGGATATCATTTTTTTGGATGTTTACATTCATTACAGTACTACATACTTCCTTAAGCTGGAGGACCCAAAGTCGTTGAGCCATCAGTGCTGCATTCTGTCAGGCAATAGAGTCAATGGTTTTATTGCACCACTATTAATGTCGTTCGGACACTCGCAGTCATCTGTAGCCTTTTGTTTTGGAAATGTTACCTGCTGTTAGGCTGCTGTACCATCGTGGAACTTCATGGATTTTTTGCATGAAGTTCAGTATTGTCCTTTGTGGCTGATTATGGGAGGTTCTTACTTTAGACTTCATATTGAGATGTGGGCATTCAGGCAGCAGGGGTCTAATGAAAGATGCTGTCAAGCTGCATTATAGAAAATAAAGCATCAAGTGTTGTTGTAACTTGACCCTATACTTAAACTAAAATGCAGAATATCAGCCTGTGATACTTTGTCTTGTTTGAGACCCTCAACTATATGGAAATACAATAATAAGTCCCGCAGATTTAACACTGACACACTGACTGTTTTTCACAGGTTGGTACCGACATGCACAGATTTAATAATTTAAGAATCATGTTTCATATTTCTATGACTTGTGGCGCTGTATTAAAAATGTTTGAACTCACTCACCGTAATGTAAAATAGATCTAATGTTAAGCTACAATAATTGAAAACAATGTGATGGATAAAAATCAATCTTGACTTGATATCTGCAGCCTTTCCTGTGACAGAGTATGATTACTTTTACTGTGCCTTCCGTGCGAACTGCGCAGTAAAGCTGCAGACAAAACCTGCGGTGGAAATTGGGACACTCAAGTGCTGCTGTTGAATTTTTGCTGGGTGTAGAAAGAATCCTAACAAAGCAGAAATTTATTTATATGAAATAATCATATATTATTCTGTTCCTCTAAACCTGCAGGTTAAAGCGAAGGGTCTGACAGGAGTGTGTGACATGTGCAAGGCCTAAGACATCACATTGTGTGTGTGTGGTGTGTAGTGAAACATTGCATGAGGTTCTTCACTCCTCTCAGGAACTGAATTAGTCATTCCCTGTCTCATCTGGGATGTGAGGGAGGCACATCGCCCCTATGTGGATGGCAATATTAATTTAACATGACACTGCATTGATGGTCAATTTCAGTTTCACGGAGGCTGTTTAAGTGGAGTGGTGGAGTATTAATGTGATAAGATGTGAGAACTGAGGGATGTTACATCGCTCTCCTTTCTGCCATGTCTCATACTCAGCCAGCCATATGGACAAATCAGCTCCCCACACGCCTCTCTCTCACCTCAACTTTAGGATATGTGTGTGTGTGTGTGTGTGTGTGTGTTTGTGTGAGTGAGAAGGAGAATTATTGTCTCTCCTTCTGTTTGTCCATGGGTGATTATATATTGTGAATATAATGCGTGTCTGTATGCACATGCATAGGTGTGGGTTCTGAATCGAGATGTAAGTGTGTGTGTGTGTAGGTGTGATGGTGGGTGTGGTGTGAGTGTGTATCCCGGTTTTTATTTTTTTATGGCCGTTGATGATTTTGTTGTGTGATTTCTTTTTTTGTGTTTGTGTGGAAGTGCTATCTATAGTCTTTATTTGTTCTTGTTTATGTGCCATAGTGACTGCATTGTGATTTGTGTGTGTCTGTCTGTGTGTGTGTGTCGTAGTAGTACACTGTAGGGACATGTGAAATGAAGAGGCTGGCTTTGCAGTTGCCCATGTGTGGACCTCCCCGCCCTCTGTGTTTATGGGTCTTGTTAGCACAGGCTTGCCTTTCAATCTTCGTTACTGGCTTAAAATTCGATGTGTCGTACTTCCAGCTCACAGCAAGTGAACCGTGTATGAACGAATTAGTAATCTACACAAAGTGCTTAATCAAATCAGCAGCTGCCCCTGGAATAAATATTGTAGAATGTCTTGGGATATTCACTGGGAGAGGGTGAGGGTTTGCTCAAAGATGTGTACGTGGATATCATATCAGGCTGCCACTTAGCTTGGAGTGTCGCACTGTGTGATGCTGGCCTTAATCTGGCTCAGCCTGCCAAACGAAATATCCATTCTGTTTGGCCAAATGCATATGTTTAGTTATTATGAGGAACTGTCGGCTTTAGCAAATTATTTGTCTGAATTCCAAATTGTGTATGGTTTGGTAAACCATGTGATAACTGATATTGTCTAACATATGTGTTGTGTTTGTTTTGAAGGAGCCGGTTCCCTCTTTTAACTTGAACTAGATGTTTGTGCGTCACACAGATAGCGCCGGTATCATCCCTCGCAGCTCTGCTCTTAAATGAAGGATAGCAGACAGAGGCTTTGCCGCTCTCTCAAACGCTGCCCCGCCCTCTGGACTTATTAATGACAATAATTAGGGAGAAACCTCCCCGTGAAGCCCGCCAGAGTGATTAGCGTTTTAATGATGGAATGGGAGGTAGTGAGCACACACAGAATTGATTTACGTATTCGCCCTGACCTTTGGAATCCAATTTACGCATCCACGGGCAAAAGGAGAGTAGGTAAGAGATGAAGGAGAGTGACAAGGATAGATGGAGTAGAAGAAGAGGCACATGGCACTCGGAGTGTGGCTGTAGTTTTTATGGGGACTGGATTAAGAGCATCTGTTTTTATAATTCTGAAGTCATTTTGTGGCTGTGAAGTAGGTTGAAGTCCTAGCACAGAACTAATAACAGTCTTACATGCCAGGCATTGAAAGATGACCCGTAGTGTGGAATCACATTTCTGCCCGGTTGTTATGTAGTCAGGTTTGATTAAAATTGCTACTTCTTTTCTTTGAAAATGAATGCTTGCGTTGTAAATAAACTCCCCTTGCTTTGTTTTACAGGATCGAAGCCCTTCATGTGTAAGATCTGCAAATTTGCAACTGCTCAGCTGGGAGACGCCAGGAACCATGTGAAGAGACACCTCGGCATGAGAGAGTACAAATGCGACATCTGTGGGTGAGTTAATGAGTGAGGGAATTCACTCCTTTAAAAACAAAACTGAAATTGAAACAGAGTTGAGCAAAGGTTTGGAGACAGAGGGGTGATCAGAGAGAACTAAGCAAGCAAACTGAATCTATCCTTTAATGATTATTGTAGTTCTAATCAAGATCAAGTGTGTCGCATTAGAATATATTATACCAAGACTTATGTCTAGAAACAGCCACCTGAGAATCGATTCAGCCCGATCAGGTAAGTAACGGACCGATATATTAACATTTAACTGATAACATGACATACTGTCTCTATAAACACCCCGGCAGTGTTATGACGAAAGTGTTTATATAAAATAAAGCATAAATCTGCAACTGACTGACCTGTTTTTCTACCTCATATTTATTTGGAGACGCATTTCGGGATTTAGGAGGAATTTGGTACAATTTCCAGAACAGCTGCCATAGTGTCTGGAGTTTAAAAATCAGGAACAAAGTTGAAACCACTTTGATGTTTTTTTTTTAAAGTGAGATTTTAATCTGTAAAAAAAACAAAATACACACACACACACACACACACACACACATGCATTGCCTGAAGGAGCTGCTAAAAGAATTTCACTTGTTTGCCTTTTAAAAATCCTGTGATGAGGCTGCATGAATGCTGTTTTCAAAAGCCTGAGAACGTTTTGATGTGCAGTATGTTGTATTTGCCAGCAGTGAATTTGTGTCACTGTAATATTCTGGTTGAAACACAAAATATGGAGACTATTATTTATTCAGGCAAGAAAACAATCCTTTTAAAAACATTAACTCTTGACAAAAAGTGGTGGCAGTCCAGAAACAATCAAACGTTAAATCCTTAAATCCTCACCTTAATGTGTGAATAACATTTTATCTAAACTTTAATTCCTCTCGGGCTTTTCTTAAAAAGACAAAATGTATTGCTCCTAGTTGACTTTGTTTGAGTTAAAGTAAAAAGAATTGGACTTTATTTTTTTACCTTCATTGTTTCAGCTGTACAAATAATCCTAATTGGAAGTTTATGTAGGTAACCACAAGCCTATAAATACCCAGAAGTGCACGAGTACAGTTATTATCCCACTCTCTTGTACCCCCTACATTTAGACCATATGTTGTGTTCAGCTTGTTTCATTCCCGTGGTAGACCTCCTCACTGCCTTGCCGTGTTCGAATGGACGTGTTAAGCTGTTTAACATGCAGTCGGGGAATAGAGTAAATTGTGGGATCTCCAGCTTTGTGCCATCAAGCTTCTGTGGCTATACACTTGCTTAGATGAAGACATATGTAGAGTTATTAGTTTCTCCCTCTGTGTAATTCAGTGTAAACCGTTCCATTTAGTTCAGTCACAGGCCGATTTTGTTCTTCTAAAGCCGGGCGGAGCGAATGTGTTTATTTGCTCCCGCTGATGTTCACAAACACATTACAGCAGGAGCAAACAAGCTCTGGTTTAAATACGCGGCTTCTCCTTTAATGAGAGGATGGTTCATGTTTCACAAGCCCTCTGGAAGAAAACCGCCCTTCTCCCAAGTGCTTCAAAATGTGTTGGGCTTTGACCAAGCGTCTAGCTTTACATACATGCACATACATAGGAAACTCCAATGTGTCTTTAAACGGAACTACTAAATACAGCCCCTGGTTTCACAAATCATGCGGATGGAGGAGCTGTGTGCTGCCAGTGCCAGCCGCTGGTGACAAATCGGCCCTGTGTGTGCTTTCATTACTGACTGATCACCAGGCCATCCCTCCTCTTGACTAAAGAGCAGCAAACACAAAGAAACCCCCAGAAACACCCTCATTAAGGCCAGAGCCACACATACACACAGCCTGTTCCCCTGCCCAAACTTTTCATGTTTGATGATATTTTATCTGAACCTAAAACACATAACTAATGGAGGGCCGCGTTTCAGGTATAATGTGTAATGTGATTACCCGTTTTGTTTTGGGTGACCTAGAAAAGTGAGATCATAGTGCGATTAAGTTCTGCATTCTCCTGCGGATACTAATGATGGGGCAATACTCTGCTCAAAAAAAAAAAAAAAAGTTTGGGGGGGATTTTAATGTGTAATCACCATTTATCAGTTGAATTAAAACAAGACTATGTTTGGGCTGCTTCTTTCTACATTATGAAATTTTGGGTTTCATTAGTTTGTCTTATGTTCACAGACTCTTGGGCCTCGCCGTGGCATGGACTTCTGTGGGTTTAGTTTATTGCCATTTTGTTTTGAGCATGGTCTCAGCAAATTGTTTATGTCCTTTTTTCTTTCTTCTCCTTTACTTAAAAAAAAACAAACAACCAAATCTCTCCTCGCTGCCATCGATCGCTGTGTTTTCCTTGTTAAACTTTCAGACTGGAAGATTACCTCGGCTCTGACACTGAGCGAATGGATGTGCTGCACCCTGGCTGTCCACCTCACTTTAGCTTCAGGCCGCTGCCGTTGGTCTCTTCTCAGGAGCGGGGGTGTTGTTGATAGTTAAAGATCATATTGTTGTGGCATTTAATTAACAAATGCAAATGCAAGGCCGGTACAGATTGAAACCTTTGACCATGCTGCCAATCAAACCTGAGTAGGCTGGTCAGTGGCTCGCTCATCATCGCTAACACTTTATAGGCTTTCTGTCTGCGCCTCGCCATTTCTCTCGCTTCCTCTGTACATCTGTTTCTTACCTGTCTGTCCAGCTATCTGTACCTTTTTATTTTAGAAAAAGACTGATCTGTCTTAATTTGCCTATAAAGAACTCTCAAGGTACAAAAACAGCAGAGAAACACAAATTGGCTGTTAGCATGCAAGATAAGATTTCTCATATTTAATTGGTTGGGGGGAAAAAAAAAAGCGTGTGGGACGGCAGATTCTTCCGTTTCCTCCTGGCGTGTTTTGTCCATAGTGGGGCTCGGCCACTTAATGAGCCTCCTCCTCCTCTCCTCCATCATCTACCAGAAAGGCCCTGGATTCAGCATTTCCACCCTCCCGCCCTCTCGTCCTCCCTGAAGATGCAACAGACATTCACTGCTGTTGTAGGTGTTAAATTATGCATAAACAGTCTAAATGCTTTGAGGCATTGGTTTAATATCTCAGCCCGGGCCTTAAAAGTATTAACACTATCATAGGCGTGGATTGTCCTCAAGTGGACGGCCGTTTTACGATTATTGGTAATAAGCTGCCCGTTTCCTAGTGTCACTTCAGGAATTTGAACACAACTTAAAAACTGTTGCCTTCTCGCAACACCAAAAGTTTTGCGACATACTTAAGTTTGTCCTCTCTGTGGAGGAGGCTGGTTTTTTTTTTTTTCCCTCCCTCCCTCATCTCGGTTTTCTTGACTTAGTGTTGGAGAGAGTATATATAGTCATGATTTCTTGTTGGTTGTTGTGTGTGATTTGACTGTTAACAGGATGGGGCTGGCTCATGTCAGGGTTTTTATGTCCCCCCCTGTCTTGTGAGATTGTCTGGTCTGTTCCCAGAATAGCCCATCAGTTCCGCCCTGCGTGGCTCATCCGCTGTAATGTGCCTTAATGCCCGGGCCTGTATGAGTAGTGTGTGAGGCCTGGCAGTGACAGTGGAGGAGCATCTTAGCTTGCTGCTTATCCAGAGAAAGCCGTCACTTAACTCAGCCCCTCTATTGTCTATCCACACCCCTCTCCTTCTCCCCTGACGTGATTCTCTATAATCCTCAAACAGATTCTGGTTAGAACTCCCTGAGAACTATTTTTATGTTTTTTTTTTCCTCCCTTCCTCCCATTTAAACATTATTGGTTGTTACAGATGAAGAGAGGGATCCCTATGAGGATGATTATAATGTCACTCCACTGATCTCCCACCGCCCCGAAATAATTGTACATCATCGCTTCATAACGTGTCAGAGGGACACGTTGGTGGCGTGCAATTAAAACCGCAGAATATAATACACCAAATTACTGCCTGTCAAGCCTATGAACAACACACTCGGTATTTGAGTTACACTTAATCATCACGTACATTAGCGATTTCGCTAAGATCCCTCCACCCCACCCCCTCCGCTCATACAGCAAGGGCGTGAAGCACACTGCTCCTTACAGGCTGAGGGATTGTGACTGCGATACAACAGCTTCGGGGTAGCTATGCATTTATGTTAAGAATTAGACCTTTTTGAAAGCTCACAATGTCGTAAATCATTTAGCGCGTGTGTGTGAGCGTGCATCGTGTGTCGGCAGGAACTGGAAGCAGGAATTCTGAATTCATTATCCCACACAGATGTAAACAAACTCAACGAGTCTCAAACGAGTCAGATTCAACAAATCTTTTTAGTTTGCATATTTCATTGGTATTTTTTATAATTAACCAGTAGATGGTTGTAAATATGCACTTGCATGCACGTAAAGTAGGAAAATATAAAAATGAACTACCAATCTTACTGACTGTTTAATACAATTTGTCATTATTTGTAGTTGAACTTGCCTCAAATACTTTTTATCAGGCTAAACGTGGTGAACTGACCTTGACCAAAATTGTGCCCCCCAGTAACTTTTCTTTAGATTAAATGGAAACAATATCTTAATATATCTAATTTTTTATGCTCTATTTAGATCTTTATTGTCCTTTTTTTTTAACTTGTTTTGATCCATCTGAATAATTTCTGCTCATCAAACACAGGGCCTGGTATTTATTCCCATCAGGAAGACGTATTGGTGGTTTACTGCTTCGGACACTTTTAGAGGTTGCGTCTGGGAACATGGTCCTTGTCAGTCAGCGTAGTCCCCTTCACCAAAATAAACACATTTTCCTCTGATGCATTTAACTAAATTTAGTATGCCATTATCGGAAATGAAATAAGTAACGCTAAAGGTCATTTGGAAAATAATGCAGAAAGGCTGGTCTGGAAAGGTTAAGTATGTGACGGAGCTGTTCTGATGATAACGAGGGCTTCGTATGGCTTGGAGAGCTCGGCGTTCTGGTTTGACTCGGCACTCTGCGATCGCTCTTTATGACCGAGACAGCTTTACAGCCCGTTACCCCCCATAACACGATAAAGCGCAGCATAATGGATTGGATGTGTTTAGTAGCCTTGGGCTGATGTTTGTAAAATTAATGTTTTTTGCAATAGAAACACACTCATGCACAGGCACACATGCACACACAGAAAAAAAGGCAAGGGAGGAAAAGGAGAGGAGAGAGAGAGAAATCAATTCTAGACAGCATTGATATATCAATATAAATCCAGAGGTGTACAATTTTACAGTTTTTATACTTGTTTC
This sequence comes from Pampus argenteus, assembly GCA_036937835.1. Classification (NCBI taxonomy): domain Eukaryota; kingdom Metazoa; phylum Chordata; class Actinopteri; order Scombriformes; family Stromateidae; genus Pampus; species Pampus argenteus. The sequence goes on along the minus strand of CM072865.1, from coordinate 9,136,344 downwards.
AGAGCTGGATAGTCAAACTTTATTTCCCCACATGTGACATATCCTCTTACATATCTCTCAGCTGAAGCGATGACAACAAACATATGGCTTCATTAGTCGAGTTTGGATTATAGGCCTTATACTCAGCAGAAAGGCAATATAATGCTCAGCTTCGGTCACGCAAACATTAAATTTGTGTTTCAAATTACACAGTGCGAGTACTTGGGGGAGATAAAGTGTGTTTGCTCGGTCAGTCTCGTGTTGGGGAGAGGAGGCTCCTGAAGAGTTTGAACCGTACTCAGCGTTCTCTGAGCGCCAGAGACAAAAGAGCGAAATCGCTGTCAGCATATCAGTCCTATTGGGTTTTAATAACAATCTCATATGCTTTAGTAGACCCAGAACAGGGGCTTCATAATCCTCAGGGCTTCATAATAAGAGAATTTACACTTAATCAAAGACAAACAAAAACAAACATTGGGTTCCAGACGCTAAACGAGAAAGATCAGTAGTTAAGCCAGGGAGCCAACACAGCACATAGGCTTATGATAGTAAATTATACTTCTCTAGAGGATCATGTGAGTTAAGAGACTATTGTCTGTACTGTATGATCTCCTCCTTACCTTGTTCACAGTAAACTTGTTATGGTGAAATCTCAACTTGCAGAACTTGAACAGGTCTTCTTCTTTCTAATCCACATCGTCTTGTTGTCCTACACAGATTATGAGTAAATATACACTTTAATTTTCCTCTGTAAAAATGATATAACTAAACTAACAAAAGCCAGTAAAGTCCATCCGGTAGAAAAACTGAAAACCAGCTCAAAAACAAAAGAAGTACAACCTTTATATTTTTTAAAGTAGTTGAAGAAATGTTGCTGAACAATCCATTCTATCGAGCCAATCATGTCATAGATATATTGTAGGAGGAAAAAAAAATAAAATAAAGAGAGGAAAGTTAATGAGTGATTAACAACGGCAATTAAAAGATGAAGAGGAAGGCAGATGAAAAAAGGGGTAATTAAAATATCAATCCTCTCATTGTCAGAAGTGCGAGTGTCATCCATTGTGCACTTATTAAAAAGATGGGTGGAGGGAAAGGAGCGAACGGCGCTTAATTCCAGCAGTCCAAAGTGTCTGGTAATCTGCCCATGGATGGAGCTGGAAAGGCTGTAACTCATGTTTAAGTGTAGGGGCCGTGTCATCGCAGGTTCACAGTCATGCATTTCTGTGTTGACATCCATCGGGGCAGGGGATATTTGGCAGTCCGGAGTAATTTAACTTAATTAATGGGATGCATATTTGATGGAGGAATAAAATATCCCGGCTCAGCAAAGTGGAAAAGGGGAAAGATTTAGTGGGAGTTAAAGGTGGAGGGGAGAGTAATTTGTGCATTCAGTTACCGGCTGCTTGAGAGACAGAGAGGGAGAGTGAGTCGATGCTGATAAAGATGGCAACCGAGAGAGAGGAGGAAGCGTCGGGGAGGATGAGAGATGGATGGTTGACACAAAGCTGAGCTGATGTGTAGAGGGGAATGGGCTGTCCCTCCATTGAGAGGGCCATCAGACTGACAACGCTTGATTTAATTGATATCTGGACTGAGCCCTTTCTCACTGCAAACAGACACATTACGCTGGTTTGCAAACTTGTGGCAGAGCTGCTGGCTGCCAAGGGCCTTTTTAATATTCATGAGAGGGCTTTTAAAGGCATTCGGCAGCAGTCTCCTCAATCCTACGCCGCCGCCGCCACCCGTTCTCAAGCATGTCTTTACTACCAACACACACACACACACACACACACACACACACACTTTACCTTGCACACACTCATACATAGCAGACACGCGACATGCTGGTTCTCCCAGACAAACCCGCGGCCTGACGAAAAGCTGTCACGCTGCTCTTAATCTCCCCTGGCATTTTTTAATTGACTTCGTGTAGGTATAGATTATTTTCATGGTGAGTCTGCCACAAAGATGTTTGATACCGTCCTGGAGACTGGCATCTGGGATGCTTGTAACTAACCGGCTGATGCTGCTGCTATCTCTGTCTCTCTCCCTCGCCTTCTCTTCTTCCGTCTTCCTCTCTCTGTGTGATGGCCAGACTTATTGGGGGAACAGGGGAGAGGTAAAATGCAATCAGTCATTGCCATCGTCATAATTGAGCTGATGTACCTGCTGGGAGTGCTGAGGAAATGTTGGCTTGGTTGTAAGTGAGGCTCTTTGTGTCTGACTGAAGCTGTTAGTAGCATTAGACCGATATACAGTTCAGGTATTGGCCTTCTGTTGAAAATTTAATTTCAGCCAGTCTGTGCTGTCCAACTGATATGATGCGGTTTGTTATTACATACTGTATTTACTGTAGAATTAATTAATCCGTGTTACTTGTTGTTTGTCGAAAGCCCTCAAGTCTAATGAAACCATTTGATCAGATTCCATACACATATGCATGGACTATGGTTAATAAATTCATTTATGACCAATTTTACTTGTGTTTCCTAAGTGAGCTTTAAAAGCCCACAAAATCAGCAAGTTCTGACCCAAACTCTTTTAGACCAGAAAGAACTCATCAGAGCTGTAGGTGGGGAAAAGTTCCTATAAATCCAACAGCGAGATTATAATAAGCGCCATACTAATGTCTATTGCCCCAACATGGTGTCCACGGCTCATTCCACACTCGCAGAGATGATATTTCCAGAAACACTGAGTAAGTTGTACATTTTCAGCTATTTTGGCCCTGAAAATGGGCGACATTTAAAGTTATGAAATACTGGCACAAACTGTCAGCTGTCAGTGGCTCGAGTCCAAAAAACTTTGTTGGTGATACAAGCCTTCATATCCATTGATACGCCAAATACCAACTCTCACTCTGTGTATCACATGTGGTCTGGCCCACTCAAGATGATACCAGACTCACAAGCGCGCAGGCCCTCCTCCCACACACACACCCATCTATTTACACTCACACATACAGCCACACACACGTTATGATAAAATGCTGTACATACCACAATGTAGATAGAGCATGCAGGGTATCAGTAACATCGTGTCTGTGGTTCCTAAAGTGGGTTATTTTCAACCTATGAACATTTATAAGAAGTGTTCTTTTGATTGGCATTAAATACACCGTATCTAAAGGCAAAACTGTTATCAGATGGTGCTCCTTAGCTGTGATCTTTAACGATAGGGTTCCGTTTTCTAATGCAGATCTTTTGGGTTACTTGAAACGTCTGTACTCCTGTTTTATAATCTGTCCCATTATGTCGGCCACCGCTTGTTTCAGTAGGCTTACTTGTTAAGTTTGGCCCTCGTGCCCTGTAGCCCATCATGTGGTAGCATCCTTCAGGCTTAATATCACAAGATCCCCCATGATTCTCAGATTTATGAAGTGATATTGACCATTGTATATGCGAAACAGATAATAAGCCGTGATGAATGGGTGACATTAGTGATGAAATTACATCAACCTCAACAGGCTATTGTATTAACACACCTAGCCGATCCCACTCCTCCCCGCCGCCCGTTTAATTGATTAATTGCTGACGTGGATAGATGAGGGGTTGTGGGTCCTGAATCGGTGGCTGATTGCTAGTCAACCATAAACAGGAGCAGCCACAGTAGGCCCTCAAGGGCAATATTCATGCTCCCCAACCTTATGGTGATTCCTTATCCAGCTCTGACAAGAGGAAAAATATTTGGCCATAAAAACGCTGGTATCACCGGGCCGACATATAAAGCCCTCCATCACTCCCTCCCTCTTTCTTTCATGCCTGTGTTGCATCTCCTTTAGCTCTCAGCAGATCAGCACACCCATTGGACTCTGAAATCACCCAACCTCCTCTGCATGTGTAGCTACAGTCCCTCAGGTAGCCCCTGCGCCTCGCAGCTTTAAATATGAGCAAATAATAGCGGAGTGAGTGATGCTGCCTGTGTCCTTGACTGGGATCCTCTGTGTGCTATAGCCACATCTCACTGTCTCCGAGCCCCCGTGAGACGCATAAAACACCCCTGTAGAAAAACTCCCAAGGCTTGTCGGTGGCGTCCGCGGATGGATGCAGGGATGCCGACAGGCTATGAGGTCTTTGTGTGTGTTTATGCAAGTGTGGAGGGGGATAGATAATGTTTGCACTGCTGTGTTTGTAATGAGAGGGGCACTGTGTCCACTTTAATGTGTTTGCATTTTAGATGTGGCGTGACAAAGTTATTGCAACGTTATACTGCATATCACATCTCTTTTAGTGTTTGTTTGGCCGCATCTCCTGTGGCCCTGGTAGCTGATGTTGGGTTTAGTGGTGGAAGAAGTTAAGATCAGGCTCTGCGGTTGCCACTAAAATCCTCCACATCAGCACAGTCGCCACCAAATTGTACTGAAGCTCCTTACAGGGGCAGATTTTTTTTGAGTAGGATAAAGCGTAAGTGGTGAGAAAATGGGGAGGGGGAGTTGCTTGAACTCCAGTCTGGCATCCACAAGTGTCAAGCCTGCAGGAAAAGCAGAAGACCATATTGCCAACCACACTTTCTTTGCTTTCCATTAACACTGCACCACGTTAACCCCTGCGCCGCTGAGCCCCTCCAGATCGAGGCGTAGGTCTACACCCCTGCAGCCGGCCGTGAAAAGACGCTGATGCATGGATTACCCTGCAGGAGAAAGCGTCGAGCGTGATGAGGAGCAGCACGCTGTGTAAAGATGAAGCATTTCTTCATTTATTCTGTTTATTCAGCAAAACAAACGGAGGTCAGGATTATGCTGCAACACTGATAGTTATGTGTCTATTACAGTTAAATTTCAAATTAGGGGGTTCACTCTGCCCACTTTTATGGTCATTTCAAAGGCTGCCTGCTGTCTCCCAAGCCCCCCAGCAAAATCTGATTGCTTAGACTTTTATAGGCTACATAAGCTCTAAGTGGAGCCAAAAAACTAATTTGTTTTCTCTCAGTCCAGTTCCGAGCTCTGGTGTTCATGGCGTGCGCTCTGTTTATTGGACATTAGATGGCGCCATTCAACTTGCTAGAAACCCACAATCAAAAGATTTCTTTTGCAGTGTGTGACTGCCTGGTGTGTGGTACATGTGGATCTCTTGCATGAATGAAATGCAATTAAGATTCTATTTGTTCTGTTAAAAGGTTTGTTCAAATCTGGAAGTCTTGAAACATTTATCTCAATTGATATTTGTCACTTTTTAAATAAAATACAAGTAGAACATGTATCGGCATAATTGTGTAGATTACTGGCAATGTCAGAACTGGCGGAGGACTGATAATAATGTGAAAGTTAGTTTTAGACTAAGCTGGTTTATTACATTATTGCCAATTGCACAGTTCATTAAATGTGTTGATGCCAGTAAAGGAAGATGGTTTATTTAAATATATTTGAGAGTCTGACGCTCTCAGACGTCGTATTTTACAAAGAAAAATGGAAGACGAATACTTCCCCGACTCTTATGTGCGACGGAGACTACCACAGTGGGTGTTAGTGTAGTTTTAAATGAGCGGAGTTGGAGGCTGGCTTTGTGGCAGGGCAGACGTAGCGTTCACAGGGGTGTCCCTGCCGGTGCTGCTTTAACTAGGACAAGCCTCTCTATACCGGTGGACCTCAGGGGCCGATCAGCAGGTCTCAGGAGAGGCTCCCTGCTCTGCCGTCTCACTGGGCCTGTCACGAGGGGGCTGATGCTGGGCTGGCTGGTTGGCTGGGTGTGGGGCTGCTGCGATGATGATGGTGGTGGTGGTAGTGGTGGAGGTGGTGGGTGGGGGCTGACATGCCGAGAGGGCAATTACAGCAAGGACAAAGACTACACAGTGATAAGTCCCCACAGCACCCTAATGAAGAGAGCAGGTTAGCCTGTTAAGAGCACTGAGGAAATGAGCATGGCCTCAGTGCGTGTTTGTTTGTGTGTTCGTGTCTGTTTAACCTACCCGAGGAGGATACATTTTCTGAGGTCATGTTGCTACCATGCTCGCTAACCTCAATGACTGATGCCTTCCCAAGCTTGTGTTTTTCCCCCCTCATAGAGCAAACGCAAACGACACACAACTGGAAGCCAGTACATCTTTAGGGAATTGTATTCCTGTGGCTGTGTATAGTGAGAAAGAAATTCCCAATGCAAACTATTAATGAAATGAAATGTTTAAAATATCATGCCTTCGGTGGGTAATTGCTGCACATTCGGATCTACGATTTGTTTTTACCACACCGCTTAATGATTTAAAAAAAATAAAATAAATGTCCCACTTTAAAATTCAGAATATTATATCCTGCATTTCTTTACATGAAATAAATTAATGACTCTAGGTAGGTATGTTTGTAGAAAATATATTCAGAATAAAAAACAAAGCATAAAAAAAACGAAAAAGAAAAATGGTAAAACGAATCATTTCCAGAGAAGGATTTACTGCTTTCCTCTTTTGGTCACTTTTGCATATCTATCCTGGATGTGATTATAACCAGATTGTGTTATCAGGCAACAGATCCCAGATGCACCAACACTCTTCTTCTTATTTTCTTTATTTCTTTCTCTTTCTTCTCCTCTAACCTTTTTCTATTTTTCGGGAGGGGCAGGAAAGAGATGGTGTGTACCTGATACTGCTGTGTTGGCACACCCGTCTGGGATCTGATAAGAGAGCCTCTGGAGCGGTGCTTATTCAAATCAGTGCATGTTCACAGTGAATAGAAGCAGGTAAAGGCAATAAGATACAACGTGATAACCTTTCTGGAGAGGGAGAGAGAATAGTTTTACACTCTTGTTTCACAGCTCTACTACACTAGATGAAGGATTTTCAGCAAAACCTAATTGATTTGCTGATTATTTTTTTTAAAAAAAACACTTATGTCACTAGTGCGACTTGGCTTTTCTTATTCGCTGTAAATTGACCAGCTTTCAACCTCCTCATTGACCGTATTTGACTGCTGTTTTAGCGCTACTCTTAAGTGTGTGTTTGCGGAATGGTCTCTGTAAGATACTGTGTGTGTGTGTGTGTGGGAATGTGAATGTGCAGTTTCGTGTTTATATTGGATACATATTCAAATGTCATATAGTCAATTCCATTTTTTAACATTCACCCACTGTAATCTCCTTTAGACCCACTCTAACATAAAGGCAGAAATATTCTCCGGAGTGTGTGCTCTACTTGTAAGTGTGTTCGTGTGTATGTCACAAACATAAACATCGCATTAAATCAATTTAATTTAATAACACCGATCCGTAGTGATCAGTTTTAAAGCCACTGTGCAGAAATCTGTCGTGAGGCTTAAAGCTTAATTGCAGAGTGGAGGGTGGTGTGCCAGGAGTCTCTGGGGGAGGGTGTGGGGGGTTTGTAACATATGTTGCGTGCACTCAGTGCAAGACTCGGCAGTGATAGTTAAACATTGGGGTGAAATGCATCCTCCAAGGGCCTCCGTTTTAATGTGTTTGGCTTGTACTGAACTCTGTACATCCCTGCATTTAAAACTACGACGCCGTAAAAACCATCGCCTGCACTGATTGTATTTTGATGAAACAAATTAAGAAGAAATTTGACAAATTACTACAGTTATAACAGTAATTACTGAGACTAATAATTATGATGCTTCTCTAATATACAAATATTATTTTTCAAATAATTTACCACTTTTTTTTTTCACAGTACAATTTAAGAAATTGTTTATTGTTTGTCTTGTTAAATCTGATTACTGTAATTGGCCATTCAGTTAAATAGAACACTGTACACTATGTTGGATTTTCGTGTTGTTTGAAATGTGTTTTATTATTTTTCCTGCATGTGTGTGTGTATGTGTCTGTGTGTGTGTGTGTGTTAGTGAGGAAGAAAGAGAAATGCACAGAGAAAAAGAGAATGTGCAGAAAGGTTTTTTTAAGCAGGTCAGAAGATGTGTGATGTGATGTGTGGTGACAAAGATATGCAAAAGAAAAAAATCCACAATTATAATTCATGTCACAAAATGTATTTAATATGCATATATATTTCAGTCAATGTTTTGACTGGAAAAATATATAATATAGATATTGATAATGCAGGACATTGACATGCAGTATGATGACACTATAATTTCTAATGTAGTGAGCTATTGTGCAGCTCGCTTCGGTCAGAGGTCTAATGTGCAGGCTCTCTTCCTAAATTAATCTCTTCTCTGTTTTCATATTGACTCTCGCAGTATGCAGCCTACCGAGTGAACAAGATAATGAAACACCCCCTTTCCCCTTTGCAACCAAACACCACTAATCTAATATATTAGTCACCCATGCTCGTGTATGGGTGAGCAATTATTTCTAAAAAGTTTCCATGCCGTGCCGAGGTGACAAAGGGAATATGGGCAAGGAGGACTGCAGACACATTTGACGGCTGCTCGGTGATGCTGATAGGCCAAACGGTGGTGGGAACCCGCCACTTTTAATCATGTAGACGGTGACGGCTTTCATAAGAGCATGCGGCGACTCTGACAACTCTAATAAGGAGAGGTGACAGAGAAACTTTCTGTGTTAGAGGCAAAACAGAGGGGGAAGGTCTCCTTTTTTTATGCATGTGTTATTGTTTTATTTATTTTTTTTGTTTTTGGTTGAGTATAAGAGACGAATTTCACAATCTGAGACTGGATTTGTGGTGAAAGAATGTCAGCATTAATAAAGAGCTTTGGGGACAAGGTCACACGGGTCCCTGTACAGCAGAGCACCCCGAGTCTGTTTGTGGCTTTAGAGATAGGCAAACACGCTAAGACGTCTCCCTGTGCATAAGGTAACCGACTGGAGTTTCGCCTGTCAATGTCTCATCGCATAGTCTAATTTATGACTCTTCAGCCTTTTTTATTCAAAGACAATCTCAGCTCTAGAAAAAAAGAAGGGAAAAGGAATGATGCTTTGAGGATATAATTAAAGATATCGTTCAAAGAACAACTTTTTGCATATTTGAATTATTACTGTCGTTAAAAACCACACAAAATATGGAAATACGATTGCCGGAAGCACATAAATCAATGATCAGCAAGGCCTCAGAGCCCAATAAATATGGGGAGTTAAATACTTTAAAATGCAAATCACATCTGAAAATTTGCATATGGGTGAATTTAAAGGAAGTGTGCTTCCTTAAGACCCTCTGAGGTAGAAACGGGTCGAGCTGGAGGGGGTGGGATGGGGGTGGGGGGGCCAGACAGGCAGTCGGAGTGGTTTTATTTTTTTTTTTCACATTGTCATTGGTCAAGTTGTTGGATCATTCTAAACGATAGCAGCTGAAGTGGGCTGACAGACACGACTGCATCTCTTTTGTGGATCCAGAAAGTGCCTTAAGTGATCTGAATAATTAGGAGTTAATTATTCTTCATCCATCTAAATCAGAAAAGGACAGATATGGGAATGGAATTTATAATTTTAGCCCGACGTCCTGTCTTGTTCTAATGTGGTAAACTAAAGTGACTGTGAATAATACCTACTGACCTTCGAGTAATTACGCCTCGCCTGGCAATTTGCTTGCTGTTGCTAATTGAGGGTATTGATTCAGTGAGATTCATATTAAAAATACATATGTTTTATGGGGATTTTTTTCTTCTTCTAGTTGTCTTTAATGTATTATTAATCCTTATTATTTTATTTTTATTTTTTTTAACAATAATGAGCAGACAGGATGTGCTACACCGGAGGGTTGCAGTACTTTCTTTGTCCTACTCCTACCCAGAGTCGCAGGTAGCGTCTGTTTTGCCAAACTTTTTGCTGAATCTAAATTTGTTGTGTTGTATAAAACTCAACATCTAACAGCAAATGTTTACATTCACCTGAACAAGAAGTAGTACAATTAAAATGACTACATTACACTGAATGTTTTTTTTTTTTTGCATGAAATGATGAGCAGTAGCAAACTGTGATAAATGCATTAGAAATTACAAATAATTTTCTGCGGGGCTTCCACATGAAGGCTATGATCCCACTAGTTTAGCATAAACCCCTGTGTTGTCCCCCCCCCACCCCCCCCAGACATTTAAACACACTCTGGCGGCACCGCTGGATCAATGGACATGATGTCTCTTTGTGCATTAACACTTAGGTTAGAGTGTTAGGTTAAAAACCTGCCCAGCACCTCCCTGGGAGAAAAAAAGACAAGAAAAAGAGAAAAATCAATTTTCCCTGTGGAGTCAGAGGGCCAGTCTGTTGGTTCTGAAGGCATCCCTTTACTAATATATGTGTGTGTGTGTGTGGCCAATGTGGGGGTGGCCGGTACTGTCACTCGAGAGTGTTTGCATGTGTGAATGCCCTTCCTGTGGCGCCTGCAGGTATTGACCAGTACAGAGGACGAGGTGGTTCGCTTCAAATACACCTCTCCTCTCACTTTAGCCCCGTAATATTTTAAGCCTTTTCGACCAACGGAGCTCCAGTTGGCAGCTCAGAGCATCGTAATAACCCAGATAGGGATCGATGGCGCTGGATTTAGGCACTTACCCCTGCTAAAACTGGTAAACTCATTTGTCTTTCCCGAGCAGTGTTCTCTCCGTTGTTTAAGGAGACACTTAAAAGAATCTCTTGAATTAAGATAATGTGACTGTTGGTGTGTGATCAGGCAGGCTCAGCTGAAAGGACAAGCAGCTTTAGCTCTTTTATTAGCTCTCTGTTTAAGGGGCCATACATGTTTTGACGGAGTCCAACTCTCTTTATTTTATTTCTGTCATGCCGATTAGTGTGCCAGGGAACACCCGCTCCGCTCCAACACCCCTCCCCACTGAATGAGTGTGTGTATGCGCGCGTGTGTGTGTGTGTGTTTGAGAGAGAGAGAGAGACAGAGACTGTGTTAAGCATGCCAGCTCTAAATGAGATAGACCAAAGTGTGATGGCCCTGCTGCTCTTTGTGTTCAAGCCTACGTGAACGCTTCAACACAAATTCTTGGTGAAGGACTCAATGAATGCCGTGAAATCGTATTTGCTGCACAGCTAATGGCATAGGACTGGTTCTGCTAGAATGTTCCTCAAAGCAAGAAAACACGTCATTCGGCTTTGATGCACACTGACCATTTACACTTTACCACACACGGACCTCATAATGTATGGACGTTGTGTTGTAATGCATTTACACTTAACCCGAGTGGCCATGTTTTCAGGAAGTTTGACAAATACATTTATTTTTAAACCACAACACAATATTTTGAATGTTTTATAAGAATTTACAAGTGATTCATACCCCACACCCCCCCAACTCTTGGATGACTGTGTCAAATGTGCAGTACAAATAAAAATATAAAAATCAGCAAGTTAAGGGATACACGCTGTACACCACCCACAAAGCACGCAGGGATGAGAGCCCAGCTGAGTCTTCAGAGGTGGCTTGTCTGGGGGAAGATAGGACAAAGTGTCACGTTCAGTGAGGGGAAGAAAAGGAGAAATACTGCTTAAAACAAAGGAAGGAAAGATGGGAAGGAAGAGGTGTTTTGATGAGTCAGAAAAGTGACTCCAACGAGAAGAAAAATAGGCTAAAACTTCCAAAACTTCAAACAGACCTCACATTCTTTTTAGTCAACCACCTAACACACACATACACCCCCCGGCGTCATATGGACGTCTTTCTCTCTCTGTCTCTCTCTCTCTCTCTCTCTCTCTCTGTTTTCTTCTGTCTCTTGTGCATGTGAAACTACAAAGTGCGTCCGAAGAAGCCGCTCTGCCGTGGGTGCTGCTGCTGCTGGTGGTAATTAGGCGTCACAACACTTAGACCGGGTGTCTCGCGCAGCACTGAATTTTTCCTGACGTGACGGAGAGATAGAAGAGTTATTCAGCTCTGCAGTTTCTTCTGCTCTGCTGGTCATCTGTCCTCTTTAGGGCCCATCAGGCTAAACAGCCCACCCAACACACACACACACACACACACGCAAACCCCTGACCCTCCTACCAACCCTTCCAAGCACCCGGAGGCTAAAGAGAGAGGCAGTGTGTTAGAGAGAGAGATATCAAAGCCCTCCAGGGGTTAGGAGGGCTGTAGGGGGGTGGTTAAAGGGATGGTGTGTGTGTGTGTGTGTGTGTGTGTGTCTGTGTGGAGGGTGCTAGTCAATACTCAGACCTCTGAATCACTAACTGTACAGACAATATAGATCAATAAGAGGTGAAGGCACATATATTTTACTAATTACTACAATAATTAAAAGGGTCTGTTGTGATTAAAATAAAATCAGTACATGGTCAATTTTTAGCTAAATGGATTCAGACAGAGTGGACTAATCCTGTTTCAGCTTTGTTGCTCCCTTGTCATAAAATCATTTGAGAAAACAACATTAGCGAGGTAATTTTTTTTTTCTCTTCTTCCTCTTGATAGGTCAACCACACAAACCCCTGAGATAAGATGAGGAAATAACTTTATCAGTTCATTGTTATTGCCACGGCTGACAGTATTAGTGAAAAAAAACACCTGAATCTGTATGTAGGTTGTACAACTCACTGGCACATACAGTAAATGTTAAAGAAAAGTAATACTTTATTTCACAAAAGGATTTCAATCAGCACCATGGTTAATGTTTCTTTGCATATTTGCTTGTGCGCTTTTCATTTGCATATAGTTGTCGATCCTCTATTAATAACACATACGTTAATCCCGACAACAGAAGATTTGATTGAATAATGAAGAAGGCAAGGGTGGGGGTGTGGGGTGGTAGAAATGTGCTGTGGCAGTGAATTCAGAGTTTGTGTGGCATGCTGAGAATAACGCCGGGCTACAGGAGGGAGAGACATGCTGCTTTCATGTCCCTAAGCTATGTTCACGTCCACTGAAGACTTCGGTTTTTACACAGGTAGGCAGTTTGGGGACTATGTCGGTGAGGAAGAAGAAGGGGGAAAAAAAAAAAAAAAGACATAAGAGGAATCAAAGGATGTTCCCCCCTTTAATAATGTAACAAATATTCTAATTTCTAAAAATAAAACCTCCTCTTCATCCTTCCTGCTAATCTGAGCACTAATTTATTCCAACCCAAGGCCATATTAGTATGCTAGCCAAGGGCAAAATGGTTATGACAAGACCAAGTTCCCTCAAAAAACTTCGACACATATAAAAAGAGAGTGAAAAGATCAGACTGCAACTTGTAGACACCTCCTGAATTTAGGATTGGGTCATCTAATTTTATATATATATATATATATATATATATATATGTGTGTGTGTGTGTGTTTGTGTAATATCTACCTATTTTTTAAGCAAATCTGTGCTAACAAATTAGAAAATATCCCCCTGTTGTAAAGACGGTAATAGTTAATGAACATATAGATTTGAATGTCTATATTTTCATTAAAAAAATGAATAAAAAGATCAAGGTAACATTTTAGAGCTAAAACAAATAGCAACATAACATTAAACAATGCTTGCAAGCATTTTTTTAAATTTCTGATTAATTGCATCTCTTCTCACTCTCTCTCTGTCTGTGTGTGTCTATGTGTGTGTGTGTGTGTCTGTTTGTCTGTCTGTGTGTGTGTATATATGTGTGTGTCCACATGGATATATCGATGCCATTTTATGAAAAGCAATTGAGCAATGGGATTTTGCACCAACCGTCAAACAGACACTTCATTATGGGAGCAGTGATAACAAATACATTGTGTAAGATAATGATGGTAGTGGTTCATATTGTTCATTATACGTCTGGGTGTCACAAGGCACTTGGAATTTATATATGTTTGTGTGTGCGTGTGTGTATGCGTGTGTCTTTGTTTCTGTCATTTTACAACATCATGTTTCAGCAAATTAACGTCTGAACCATTGGGAAGAAAAATATACCATCATTTGCCAACGGTGACAAACAATATATTTTGTATAATGATTGCATCTATTGGCTTCTGCATTTGTAAATGTGAGGTAATGAATTTCCTTTGTGAGCAATGAAAGCAAACAGAGATATTATGTCACTTTGTTTGAATAGACCTACTGGTTGCATGATTGACCGTCCTTGGATGAAAAACAGTTTTTGTAAAGGAAAAAAAAATGAATTCCTTTTATTGTAAGATCATGCTAAGTAACTGCTCTGTATGTAATGAATAGATATTTCTATAGATTGTTATGCTGTTCATATACTCCAGTGATGTCCCATGCAGAAAGTGGGAGGTGTGTGATGTGGCGTCTGACTGGCGGAAGCCTTTGGCGCGTTGGCTGCGTTCTGACTTGTGGGCCTGTCAGAGGTTTTAGGGCATTGGACTGAATCGATGTCTGCCACACACATGTCATGCCTTCCCTCCCTGATGAGCCCTGCAGTTACGCAATCAACAGTATTATTGCTTGGAAATGTATATATTTAATTTGTGAAACAATGACAGTTTCGCTTGATTTATGGCGCAAGGCAAGGTTTAATTAATTGAAAAATGCATATTACCCCGTGACTTAATTATTAGCTAATTAATCACTGGGTACTTGTTCAGTCTTCCCCCTCCTTTTTCCCCTCTTTTTGGGCATATTTCTGTGTGTGTCTGACACTTGAATTTCCTCCCAGGGTCATTTTTATGTGAGGTCATGCTTTTTCTTCATGAGTGGCTGTTAAGATGAAGAACATGCATGAGAGAAGCCTTTGGTAGAGCCGGACGGCACACAGCTCAGGTGAAAACAAACTAAAGTGAGTAAGAGTGTGACTTTTAAACACGTGACATATATGGGGACTGTGAATACAGCATTTAGGACCGGATTTACAGTATGTTTTGAAGTATTGGATGTGGAGATTATAGAGCATATATATGTGTGTGTGTTTGTAGTATGTGCGCATGTAGCAGGATTCTAGTCATTTTGTGTATTTGAGGCTAAACAGCAGTAGTCTTACCTCTAGCCTCCCCGTCTGTGTTGGAGTCCTTCTAAATTTAAAAATAATAAGGCTAGCCACACGGTGTCCACCCACCTACCGGACTGTCCTGATGTTGAAACATGAAGCATTTACACACACACGTGAGAAAACAAGTGTGTAACCAATACCTCCACCGGCGCTTAACCCAATCAGCCAGATGACATGGCCTTAACCCTGGAGACCAGGCTGCGGCTTCTACATGTGGCAACACGGTCACACATTAAAACATGCTCACCTGATCACACATGCACCCACAAATTATGCTCTACACTTCAAACTCTACTAAAGGGACAACTGCCAGCTTGTTGCACACATAGAAAGTATTCATATCTTCTGTAGCAGCCTTGGAAAGCACAATTTGCCAAAGGTGTAAGCTGATACTCTGGGTCATGGTCAAAAACTGTGAATAAACGTCTCACTGTTAAAGCTGTCAGTGGTTTACTTCTCACCAGTGGAGGGTCTAAATAGTAGTATTTATGCCAGTTGGTTTTCTACTGAAAATACAGGGCAGGTTGGTCGGAAGATCAAGGATTCCCCCTCATGAGAGCTTCTCCAGGTAGCTGCTGTTAGGAAATGATAGGGATGCAAGCATGTAAGAGAGAAGAGGAGGCGGGCCGGATGCCGGTCTGCCAAAACACCTTACGCTCAACAGCCGTCCTCTCTGCCTGACCACTATCTGGCCCCCATGTGTCTGTGCCTGGTAATGGTAAGCGTTTTAAACTATTAGAGCTGCTGTGAAAAAGGCCTGTTTGACTGCAGAGCTGTCAGTCTGCAATGAGGCAATTGGGGGTGGGGGGCTGTCATGGCTGTCACTCAATGGGAGGATGAGAACTGTTTGGCCCTAATGGATTCCTCCAGGCGGACGGCTTACACAGCAGCTAGAAGTAAAATCGATGCGTTGTCATGAGCGAGTGAGGCATCATCAAACGGCCAGGTGGACGGGGAGGCAAGGAAGAGAGGCCTGCCTGTGTAGTTACGTCTATATCTCATTCTGTGTGTGTGTGTGCATGTGTGTGCATGTGTGTGCATGTGTGTGCGTGTATGCGTGTGTGTGTGGTTTGGGAAGGAGAGAAGAGACAGACAGATGCTCGGCTCAGCTTTACACGCCCAATGGGGCCTTTGCTATGATTGTAAGCATGAAAGGGGGCTCTGACCTCCATCATCTCTGTTGCTTTTATTTTCCGGTTCTCTTGGAATCGGACACAGATACACACAGACGTACCCACACACACACACACACACACATAGATAAACGTGAAGATGTGCAGACAGAAGTATATTGCCCTCAGAAAATTCAAACATCATCTTGTAGGCAAATTTCTATTCAGTGATTTCAGGTTTTGACTAGAAACTGCAGAGAACGAGGCAACTAGGTTTCAAAACAGGCCGAGTAACAGTTGGTGACAGAATTTCTCATCTGCACATCTTTAGGCAAACAGAGAAATATTTAATAGCAAGGAGCGGTCTGGAAAATCACCACAGTATATGATGAACATGGGGAACCTGCAGGAGGAGGGAAGAAAGGGAAAGAAAATGCTGCAATTTGAAGCTTACCAACAGTCACATAAGACATTTAATAATTTTAATAATATTGTTTCCTAAAGAACATTACAAATAAAAAGAATATAGAGGTAAAAAGGTATACAAAATATATTTAAAGCGCTATAAACTCTTTATTAAGTAGATGAGTTGTTTTTCTTTATCACATTTGCCATTTTATCCACAATATGTATTACAAAGTAGTACAAACAGACAGACAACCATTAACTATTTCAGCTTAGTTTTCCTCTCTTTGCTATATACCAAAGCAAGGAGAGGTGGAGGCGGGCCTCTGGGGAGATGGCGGGGCCACCCTCTGGGCTGAGGGAGTGGTCCGGGTCCGTTGATTGGCAGATAGAGTTGGAGGAGATTGCTCCAAGCTGGCTGTAGGCAGGCTGCTGATGCTGAACAGGGATGCTGGTGTTCAACTTCCTCACTTGGCCTCTCCGTCTGGCCTCAGTCAGCCTTCACCAGCCCCCGTCAGCCTGCCTGCCTCTTTGTCTTTGAGTTAGGTTTAAAGGATAAGTCTGGTGATAAATTCTCCTTATTGTCAACAAATGCAGTGAAGAGACCAAAACCAACAAGGATTTCATCCTACTAACAACTTTTGCCTGTATTGCCAAAAACTGATGTAGCCTGTTCCTCTGTGTCGGACACCCAGTTGAACTGGATAAGATGTTCCTTTATTATAAACAACAGGGGCACTGCAGTTTATTTTCAGGTGATCTCACCTACATCCGTGGTTTGGTCATTTCCAACAAATACACTACTTATTCCTCTTTTAGAAAATTACTAATAACACATAGCCTATGAGTAAAATCAAGCACAATGCACAGGAATTATATGTCGTATTCTTGTAAACATAGTTCATAAAGTTATAGTAGGGAAAGTGGCTTCCTTCTGTTTGTTCACTCCACTAATCTTCAGTTCAGAACTTGAGTCGAGACACTCTCAATACTCTTCTTATTAGCCTTCGGAAACAGGGATTTCTTCTCTTTATTGCTGAACACATGAAAGAGTTGGTGTTGATTAAGGAGGTCTTTTAAGCCCTAAATGTGCTGTGTCCTTAGTAAGATGAAAAGGAGTCGAAGTTAGTTGTTTCTTACCTTAGCTCTTCCAATGGGAAAACCTCTGGGAGGATGCCTGAGAGAGAGACAGACTGGAAGCTCTTATTCTCTATGCTAATGTCTCTGCATTTTACTTGTAATTATGCCCCAGCATCCTCGCTTCTCTCTCTTTCTTTTCTCTTCCCCCCCCTCTTCTCTTTTCCTCCTGCACTCTCCCTGTTTTTTGTCTTACTGCTGATGAAACATTTTCCTACTTACTCCATCTTCATCGTTTTCAAACACCAGCCACATCTTTTTCGGCCTTTACTCTTTTGTTCAGCAAAGACTATTTGATTATTCCCATCCGCATAGGAGTAATTCCTCCTAGATGAAACAAAAATGCATTTTCTTCCTTCATCGGTGCGGAGTGAATTGAAACAACATGGTGCTTTATTGATGCGCTATGGATGCCTGTTCAAGCCAAAGTGTTTTGTGGTGACGTATGTCCCCTTTCTCCTTCGAACATGTCACTTCCCCTCCATCTCAACCCTGCCATTTCCCATATTTATTTTATCTCGCTAATGTGGGTCACCCCTGTATGGCGGCCATCAGCGAGGCACAGTCAAATAGCTGTGTCTGAAGCCTACCTTTGGCATGATTTATGGGCCGGTGTGACGCTCAGCTCTCAGAAGGACTGCCATTGTCCTGCTACAGCTCTCAACTTTCGACGTAGGGGCGCTTTGTCTGCTCTGAGGCAAACCAGACCCCCGTCTTTAAAAAGAATCAAATTATTTCATCATGTTGGAAATGAAAAGGCTGTAATTACTCCTAATTAGACCCTGGCTTTTTTCTTTTCTTCTTTCTTTTCCCTTTTTCTCCTTCTCTCTTGCCTTTCCTTTCCTTTTCTCACTTTCGGAGGTGAATTCTTTTTCCAGAGGTTTTGAGATTGCTCTAAATCAGAGCTGTTAGGGTGCAGAGTAGGAAACAATTTTCTGTTCAGTTTGAAATTGATTAAAATAGGCTTTTGAAAGCTCCTCTGGCTTTGATATTCGGTGAGAGGGGAGGTCTGAAGTGGTGTGATGACACTGTAATGTTTGCTTTAAAGCCGTACCTTAATGGGGCTGGCTCCACAATGTCATGATGTTTCTCAAACCAGAGGAAAAATGAGAAGCAAAACACACCGTTTGTGGAGTGTTAAAGCATATGTCTTGTGTTCGTGTGTGTCTGAGCTTCTACATGTGTGAAGCCTTGGTGGACCATCTACCTCATTGCGCTGGTTAGAGAGTGTGCCTGTGCAGTCGTGTAGGGTTTCCCTTCCAATAACACCCCTCTACGCTGGAGAGCACCAGCCTAATGGCCGGCTATCACGGAAAATCATTTTCTGCACGTCAACTATTTACATCTATCTTTACCGCACAAGTCTTGTCGTTTTAGGCGGCACAGCAATTTGCTAAGCAAATCCACTCCACTATTTAGTTATCAAGGGGAAGGCTGTTGGTGTGTGAGTGTGTCTGGAGAAAGTTGGGAGTGTGTGTCTCGTGGGGGGGAATAGGGGTTTTCAGAGAAGGTGGGGGAGCATTGAGGGAAGCAAATATTTTGCCTGGCTTGCGACAGCACAGTGAAAACACATTCCTGATGCTGACGTGTATTAGAAGTGAGCCGGGCAAATATTAGCACTGCCTTACAGTGGCGGAGTGGTGGTGTAGGGATGCTGGTGTGTGTGTGTGTGTGTGTGTGTGTGTGTGTGTGTGTGCGTGTGATGGCTGGAGTTTACTGGGCCACTGGCAAATTTTCAGTTATGAGGTATTCTTACAGTAACATAATGTTTCAAGTAAAAAACACTTCATACAGTATAGATGGGTTTTGACTTATTTTTTAATAACTGTTTTCACTGTTTGATTAGTCTACTGATTAATTTTCTATTAATCTATTAATTGTTTTGTCTGTAGGACATCAGAATATTTACGTGAAAAATCACCCCATCATAGTAGTTGTCAGGTCGTCAAATGATTTGTTTTCCTACCAACAGTCCAAAACCCCCCAAAATAATTAGTTTCCAATTATATAAAAAGCGAGCGAGAAAAGCAGCAAAGTCCTCACATTCAGAAGCTGGAACTGTCACACTTTGGCAGTTTTTGCTTGGAAATTGCCTTTAAAACTATTAATTGATTATCAAAATAGTTGCCAGTTAATTTTCTATTGAGCAGGTCGACTAATCGTTTGAGCCCTAAAGGACTGTAATAAGCTTAAAATGTTGTTTCCAACCATAAACAGGAGTTTGACTGTGGAAAATTAAGCTCAGCATTCACTATATGAATGACACTCCACAGCACCCTGCTTACACACACACACACACACACACACTCATACTGCATGCATATGGAGCGCCAGTGAGGGAGACCCAGCCCAACCAGTACTCCCAAACAAATCATTGCATTTACTCAGCCGGACATTAACTTGTTCAGGTTGGCATGTGCGCTCAAGGCCACAACAACAACATCATCAACAGAGAGCTCCACCCACATTTCCTGCACAAGTCAAATACTTATGAGAGAGGGAGAAAAGAGAAGGACTGTGTGTGTGTGTGGGGGGGGGGGCAACGATGATGCGTCTTGTTTGTCAGCAACAGAGTGCAAGGAAATGTGACAGAGCGCTGGAGGAGGTTTCCAAATCCATTTCCTGCTCTTGTCCGTCCACATCAGCTGCTGACGACGGATCTGCTGGTTCTTATTGTGTTTTATTATGGAGGGGCGGTGGATGTGGCTGTGGGAGGAGGGAGGGGGGGTGGTTAGCTGGTGCACACATGCCCAAAAATGATGCGTCTCCTTTGATCTGTTCCAATGTGAGCCACATGAACAGCTCCGCCGCCGGGCACACACACACACACACACACACACACACACACACAAAGACAGCACAGCCCTGCAGTTTGGCCCTTTGCACTTTTTATAGCTCTACTCAGTCTGTCTTTATATGTGTGTGTGTGCATCTTGTTTTTTCCATCCGCATGATTTTTTTTTCTTTCTGCAGATTCATTTGTAAACTCGCTGTAATAGGAGCCAGTCTTTGAGGTGCAGTGCTTATTAGTTTCTTATCTCAGCTAATTACCCATTAAATAACCAAATGTGCACACACATACATACACGCATACGCTCTTATTAGTGGATAATTAGCAACCAGCCCATTATGAATATGCATTTCCCACTGTTTAATACAGAAATATGAATATATCCATTCTAATTTCCTCAATTGACTTGTCATGCTTTTCATGATAGTGAGGTAAAGGCTATCATGGGTTACTTTACCAGAATCCTATGATGAGAGTAACCAGACTGCTTCTTATGGGATGGATGTCTACAGTGCTGTATTCCATGCACAGTCAGTTCGGTACTTCATTAGCAACAATTGATGCTGGTGGCCTGCAGGCGACCTCAGGAGTTGGTCGAGCAGCTGCAGCTGTGAGGTCTAATTCAGTCCTCACCAGAGCTCTATCAAGACAATATTGATAGTGTTGGAATGAAATCCACTTGATTTGCACATCAGCATATATTAAATTAAAATTTAGAATATTATTAAGTCAATTAAATAACTTTTCATTTGTTTGGTTTACACATTGATGTAGGACTGGGCAGTCGGTTCTTGTTTCTCTTTGTTAGTGTAGCTGTGCTGCATGTTTTGTTGTTTTTCCACTCTGCCCATCCTCTCTGTTGTGCAGAGGATGCTCGGAGCGGTGTGTGTCACATCAGGTGCGTCAGGCCCATTGGCTACCGGCCGCCGACCGGAGCCATCCCGACCAATCAGCTGTCGGCGAGCTGACCTTTTCGCTGGTGCCCTGACCCTGATGGGAGGTGAAGTGTGTGGCTGGTAGCAGTCAGTACTGGCACAGCAGGAGGAGGAGGAGGAGAAAGGAGGGAAAAAAAGGACCAGGCCGGAGGGCAAGAGATTTTCTTGGCCAGTCACTCCTGTTCCCGTCCTCCTTTCTCCTCTCAACTCCTCTACGGCTGGAGTCATGACAGCTTCTCTTGGCCAGTTTACACTGTTTCACATGCAAAGACTGTCTCTCGTCTCTTGTTACAGAGTCAAAAGTACAAGAGTGTAACCACATGAGATACTTCCAGTGCTGTTGGTTATTGTGTGTGTGTGTGTTATGTGACTTTGTGTGAGTTATTTGAGATGGTGACTCGTCCCATTTCCCACTGGCCTATTCTGTCGTCTCAGAGATGCTTGGCAACAATCTGTCCTCCCGAATGAGAAAACAAAAATCAGAGGATGCTTGAAAATGCTCTAAAATGCAGTAATGAATATTTTAGACATAAAGGACCGCTCTTCCAGCCTCCATTTGCCTGGCTCAGTCCTCCAAACAGCCCCTTTAAAGTCAAGTGATGGGGGTTAAGTTAATTATGCACATTAGGGCCAGCCTCCCTCCCTTGCTCGCTCAGTCGCTGTGTGTTTGTGTGTGTGTAAGCTCGGGCTGCGGCAGTGGCTTGGGATGCCGAAACTTTGCCTTTAATAAAACACAGATGCATAGAAGGAGAGACTGTCTGTCATACACAGTTTAAACAGCAGCTTCACGCATGCAGACATGCTTGCACAAATTCATACATACACACACAATTGAAGGTGATGAAAGATGTGTGTGTGTGTGTGTGTGTGCGTGCGTGTGTGTGTATTTCCGCTCTCCAAGGGGACAAATAACTTAATCTAAATTAAGCCTAAAAAAGATTGGCTTTTAAAGGTGCAGATATGTTTGGTATTTAGAGTGAGTTAAATTAAATGCTTGCACATGTTTGCAGAGGAGTTTAAAACTCAGTCTGGCTTTTAGATTCATTTATCCATTTGTCTGCCTGCGTTATTTCTCATTTTCATACTGTTTATCTGCCCACTTGTTTGATTACTTTTCATCTGGCCTTAGGTGTCTTATTGTTATGACAGTATTTGACCTCCTGCCATGGCAGCTGATTGATATAACCCATTTGCAGTTTGCAGAGGAAGCCAGTGTTAATCAGTGACACAACTTTGATATATAAAAAAAATACCACATGAAGACCAAAAATAATCAAACCTCAAGATCTAACAGTGTCCAGTTGCTCAAACATGCTGTGGGTTTTCAGGAATAATGGTTTGCTTATTGGCTTACGCTCATACAGAAGCAGGAGAACAATAGAACGGTACATGACTGTGTAACCGTCATGTAATTTTAAATGATTTTAATGGGACTAAAACAGAGTGAACAGTCATAATAGAGGAGTTGATATATCAACTGGCCATATGCAGTCAATTGAGTGCATTTTTAGACATTATTAGTAATAGTTGCACACAATGTAGGCCTCTATTTTGATTTTCTTTTTTTTTTTAGCTGAATAGTAATTACAAAATCATTAAGGCCTGTTTTTTTATATTTAATTTAGCCCAATTAAGGAGTTGTTCTGTGTAGGATAGAAGTGCTTGCTATCCTTGAATGCCTTAAATTCAAAACCTTTTTTTTCCCCCTCTTTGTCTCTCGGCCTCTCTTGTGCCGCAGCAGCTGCCTCATTTTTCATTAGAGGATTGCCCCATTATTTCATTTCTTGTGATAAAATGACAAAAGATTACTCACGAGAAATACTAAATACAGAGCTGGACCGATGGGATCTCCCCTCATATGTAACGCTGCTGCGCTATGGCTGAAGGCTTCATATTTCCTATTTCTCTCTCTATTATATATATCTGGCACAGTTGTAGATACAAGGACTGTGTGTGTGTGTGTGTGTGTACTGTATTACTTTCCGGGTGTCCCAATCTGATCAGACACCACAAGCTGGGCAGAAGTCCTTGCTGTGGTTTTTTTATTTTTATTTTTATTTTAGCAGGAAAAATTGAGAAAATTTAGTTGCACCGCTGACAGAAATGACAGTGAGTTGGGGAAGAATAACTTATTTCACACACAGAAAAAAAAGAGTAGTGTAAACACAAAAAACACAAGCCAACAATGGCTAACTGGGAATTAAAAATAAAAACCATAAAATAAAAAAAATAATATCCACACCATCTCTTTATCTAAGATGATTCATATTTTATTTCAAAACACTGCCTCCATTGGTCACATTTTTCAGGACTGGATAATGGAAAATGTAAAGATACGGACGGTGAAATATGAGTTGGTTTGGGGAGGTAAGAACGAGAAAAGATTAGCTTGAGATTAGAATAAGAGAGATGGAGGAGGGAGGAAGAGGAGGGCAAAGAGTCTTGCAGTGTGTGTGAGTAGTTTTCAGAGTGCAGCTTGGTGTGTGTGTGTGTGTGTGTGTGAGAGAAAGAGTGTGAGAGAAGAGGGATGATTGTACACACTCCCACCCTGCTTTGTTTTCAACCCACCTCTAAACCAGTAGAGATCGGACATCCTTGACTGACCTATTCAGCTACACTCACACCTGCCCACACATAGTCATTGTTATTGACCTATTGGACCCTGCACATACCTTAAATTCACACACACATACACACACACATGCTTTCCGTTTCATCAAAATATTCACAAACAAGAAAAAGTATATAGTTCGTGCAGCCTGCTAACTTCCAGGGCTATGCAAACTTATAAACATATGTTTGTTTTTGTGATAGTGACACCATTGTCTTTTTGCATATTCATTTGCCTGTTTGTATCAGCCTCAAGTTGGGTTCCTGCTGTTGTTTATTCAGTGCGGTTGTTTTTTTTTTTTTCTCCTGATTTTCTTACTGCAGTCCTTCAGTAGATCAGAGGCTGGCATAGCATTCCCTGAGTGGCCCTATGTCTTTAATTTATCAAGATACCCACCAAGAAAAGTTGTTTTGGCTGCTCCCCTTCATCCTGAGAGTCATTAAGACCGGCCCATGGTGAGGGAGACCCAGCCAGACATTAGCATAACCAGGCAGAGCGACAGAAGGAGCCCTGGGTCATTGGGAACTTCCAGATCAAACGCTCCCAGTTATCCCCAGACTCGGCCTCCGGTTAACACCAGCAGGAACCGGGAGCCCTGGGAATGCGTTACCAGGCTTACACCAAAACTACCAGCATGTCCCCCCCACACGCAGACACACACACACACACACACACACACATACTTTTTTTCTTCACCTTTTCTGCTCTGTCTTCTATTTTGTTAGCAATTTGAATCCCCCCTTTTTATTATTTTACCATTAGCCCCAGTGCAAAAGTGACACAGTTATTAGAAGCAGGCTTCTTGACAAGAAGCTTTATTTATTTATTAATGTTCTATTTCTTCCCGTGATTGGTTGGCAGTGCAAGACCACGTTCCACCAGATGAAAACTTTGAGGTGCTGTGAATGCCCATGCGCTCTTTTTTAAAATGATTTCATTTTGAAATTAAATCTCGCCAACATGATTGTCATGACACATTACTTCATCATGTTTTTTTTTCTCCCTTATTTTTTTTTTCAAACCACTCATTTTCCCCTGTTCTCACGGAGAAATCAGTTCTGTGTTTTGCATCTTGAATTTCAGACCTTGTACAGCACAAGTATGCCTGCAGCCATGATTCCCAAATGTTTATTCTTCTCTTTTTTTTATTTCTCTACACAGGGTTACATGCATATTTAGATTATGGCATGTTGTGTATTTGTAAAAGTGTATTTATCAGTGTTTTTTGGAGGACAATACACAGTGAACATACAAGACTTAGTGTTCCATTCAGTAAACACAGAGACGGGTGGGTAAATTATGAGCTTGGTCTGTTGTTATCATAAGTAAAACAATTTCCATCATTAATAAAGGTTGTTGTTTAAAAAATCTTTTAAATGATTTTCTGATTAGGGCTAAAACTACCATCAGTGTGATGCAACTTACTGTAATACATACGATATACTTTTCACTGGTGCTATATGTGTGTTTTAAAGTTTTGGGTACACAAATAAAATCAAAGGAGTGTTTCATCAGCGTCCAGGTCGGTTTGCCCCGCCGCTGCCTCCCTTGTTACATTATGGGACATTACATGTGGAAAAGTCAGTATGCAATTTGTTAGAAAACAATATGGATCGCTCCTCTTCAAAATAAGCCCAGAACACAAGCTTTCTGTTCATATAAAAAGCTCTGTGTTGTTTTTATCATCATGGTATGAAGTGTCCTTTACTCTTTGCCTACTTTGACGGCATCTGCTTTGCTTTAGAGGAGAGCGGAGCAATTCGCAGTGACGGACATGGTCGACTCATCACGCAGGGCTAATTTAGTTTAACTTATGCCATGTTTGTGTTCCTTCACATCTGTCATGAGATCACATTGACGTTGCTATAGCATACTGTTGTACTGTTGTTTTGTTTTTGGGACTAAGAAGGCCAAATACTAGGATAAGGCATGACGACTAACACTCTCTGACAGACAGGGCCTGCTGTTGGTGGACGTAGCTGGCAGAGGCTGTGACCGCTGCATGTGTGTATGTGTGTGTATTTGAACTAAAAATGGAATGGGAGATATTTACTCCATGAATTTTCTCTAAACACTTCTGTCTTTTGATTATTTTCAGCCGCTCTCATGAAGCTGTTTAGAGGAGGCATAAAAGCAGCTGTTTGAATGTGCTTAAAACCTGTGAGAGCTCTTCAACAGCTATTTGGATTTACATGCATTAAATTGCTTGGTGTAAATGAGATTCTTCTTACTGTTGTGTTCACATTTTTAGCATCTAGGTTGAGTTACCTGTGTGTGTGATCAAAAGACACTGCATCTTAGGTGTATATTTTCATTTTTTTTACTGTTACACGATTTTGATGAGATAACTATTAGCGAGTGTGAATTGCATCCGATTTGATATACTAGTGGTGTTTTTAATGGTTTTGAATAACTTTTGTCCCATTCAAATTAGAGAACATATATCATACATACTCTTTGCATTTGGGCAACAGTTCAGTTACATTTCATTTGCAAAAAAAACTGATTAAGTCGAACACATCTCAAAGCCATCAGCCTTCTCTATTTTGCGAGGAAAACTGTTGCTTCCAAAGGCACTCCTCACAGATGTTTAAGCATTGTTTATCTAGTTAACACATGTCAGTCGACGCTCAAACAACCCTTCTGTCTAATTAGAGACGTGAGTCACTGTCATCTGTCTCATAATGAGGGAATCATGAAGGCTTCTTATTTCTCACTTGTGCCATTTGATATTCCACTGTGTCTACAAATGAACAGAGGACAAGTTTCCATATTTTAAGTCAGCGCTGTAAACAGGGTCGCTTGCATTTTTTTTTTCTTTTTTGCGTGCACTGTCAATTATCCAGTGGCAGTAGCCTTGCAGATACAGCAGAGCGCTGCACCGGCTGGCTGACTGGCTGGCTGGGTGGTTGAATGCTGGCTGACTGGCTTGTCTCTTGGAAGCCTGTGAAATATGATTTACATTAAGAGCATGTTGTACCAAACCCCAGCCCACAGTATGCATATTCCCCTATTGTTTGTGACAGTTGGTTGTACCTGCGCCGGGGGAGGGGGGGGCAAGTAGGCATCCAACTTTGCATTTCAGTGGCTTAGCTCAGGGTCAGGAGCACATCTGGTTAACTTGGAGGTTTGTGTGTGGTGTGTCATTTCTGTGTTTCAGATTCCATAACACACACACACACACACACACACACTCACAGGCTCACTTGTTGCTGTGCAGCTGGAGCCTGTGTATGCATAAGGCAGTAGCCGCGGCACACAAACAGCAATCGCGGCACACTGGTGCACTCCTACACAAACAAACAAACACACCTGCTGCTCCTGGCAAGTGGCTCTGACAATCAGCCAAAGGAGGGAAGGCAAACAAAACAAACAGTTTAATTTACATGACAGTAGCCTGCTTTACATTAGCATGCCGTGGCATGATAGAGTGAAGCTCTGCTGGAAACAGCAGGTAATGAAAAGTGATGGTCCTATTTGCGGTATACTGTAAGTACAGGAATGGGAAGCTCAAGCAGTCAGAACTAATAGCATGCACTGTGCTGCATGTCTCCCAGACAGTCCTTTTGGTATGTTGGTTTAAAAAAAAAACGAAAAAAAAACTACACTCCTAGTTCTTTCTAAAATAATAATTTTTCTACATTCTTGAATAAATACCAACAATTTGTTGTGGTGAAGGATTCAAGATGTGTGCATGTGTGATAAGAAGGGTGTGATTTTTCTTTTCTTTCTTTTCTTTCTTCCAAACGTTCCTCCTCAAGACAGAACATGAGATGTTTGTGCATATCAATTCATTTGCAATTTTAACGAGCAATTAACTTCATCAATAAATAAGTACACAGCGTTCTGGCCGGTTTCTACTTATGTGGAGTGGTACTTTTGTCTTGGGACTTGTGTATTTAAACCCGGTAAGTTTCATTCAAGGACATTCATGTCATGTGTTAAGTGCGGTTTGTTGGTGGGTTTAGTTTGTGGGTGTGCAAATTTATTGTGCATGTTTGTGTTTTTGTAGACAATGGTGTACACTCATTGTGTCATGTGTTTGTAGTAATACTATTTATGTACATGGTTCTGTGTGTGTGTGTGTGTGTGTGTGTGTGTGTGTGTGTGTGTACTGGCTCCAGTGGTCTGCTCCTCATGTAAAGAGATAGCATCTTCCCACAACAGATCAATAAGGGAATATTTCTAGAATCTCTGCTTCTGTCTCAGATTTAACCACACCGTGTGTGTGTGTGTGTGTGTGTGTGCGTGTGTGCGCGCGCACGCGTGTGCGTGTGTGCGTGTGTGTGTGTGTGTGTGAAGACCGTGAAGAATACTCGGACTGACAACTTGACTTGTGTCCTGCTGGTAAAGTTGAACTTGGATGCCATTATTGAAGCTATTGGCGTATTATCAGACTCAGAAGAACAGTCAAATCACATTTTGCTTCATCGCTAGTCTTAAATTAAGATTGTCTGATAAAGATCTGATTAGATTAGAAATTTTTCAAGTCCAAAAACACTCTCACTGCCTTCCACCAATTATGGAACATGTGATTAAACAACCATTTCTTATATAAAATATTGGCAGAAGAAGTATACCATCTTCTCTGGATACAAGCGGTACACACATTTCTGCTACTGCTGTGAAATATTGACACACACATGCGGATACACTCAGTCTTGCACATACAATCTGCACCACCCCCACACTTCACCTAGCTCATGTTTACTTGCCGTAAATTGTCCTAAAGGGACATAGCCACAGATGATTTATGGTGCCAGATATGATTAGATCCCATGTATTTTTACACAATGGACACATTTTGCATGTGGCGCCTTAAGTGGGAGCCAGTAGTCATTAACGACTGAATAAACAGCGTGTTCCCTACTTATTAAAATATGGATTCATGTTTCCTCCCCATGACTGTCGCGGCAGAGCCCTGGCAACAGAGGACAACCCATTTTGAGTGAATGTGAAAATATTTATTTAAGAATGCATAATATGTCTGCAGATCTGTTTTGTTTAAAGGCTGGCGTGTGTCGCAGAGTAGGGAATGGAAAGGCATTTTCTGGTAAATTAAAGTCCTGACTGACTGGCTGACGGTTTGATGGCTCAACAAAGTATTACTTGAACTGTATGTAACTGTTTAGGCTGTTCTTTAGTGAATCATTAGCAGTTTATTGACAGACAGGGTATGTATTACTGGAAAGAAAGTCAAGAGTTTATAGCGTGTATTGGATTGTGCTGCGGCTCAATTTCCAGCAAATTGTTTAAGTTGTAATTCTTAAGTTTGCTGTGGCTCTAGGGATATTCATAAGCATTGTCCAGTACTTTAGTTTATGACCAAATACTTGCAAAATAAATTACATTCCCGTCAGCCTCAGGATTTTCCTAAACTTTGCACCAAAAAAAAAAAACCATCAGTACAAGTTTGAAGTTAAAGACAGCAGAAACATTCTTCTACTAAAAAAAACTGAACATTTGGTTCTTTTTCACAGTGACTCGTATAAATTACTGTGCATATGTAAATCTTTGATTATACAAACAATGATCTGGCTTAATTACGATACTGATGACTATAGGAGCATGATGGGTATAGCCATGTTGTGTTTTCGGTGAGGTATTTAATGCTAGATTCCACCGGACGCCTCCCCCGGTGAATTGTTCTGGAGGCTGGACTGTGTTGAGTGTACTGTAGTATATATTTACTTTGTCCACAGCAGATTTTTTTTTAATACATTTGACCTGTTTACTCTTTACTCATGAGAGTATTCATACCTGTTGGTAAAGCTTGCACACACTTGCAGAGGTTGAACACACACAGTTCAAGGTTAGTGTCCAATTCAGCTCAGTCCAGCTCACAGATAATTGTCAATAAAATTGATCTCTCTTTTACTCTGCTCATATTTTTCCATCTTCCTCCCCTCCCCTAGACACTTCCTTTCACTCCCTCACTCCATTCTCCTTTGCCTCTGTCCTTCTCTTTTCATCTTAAACCGGATAAGTCTGCCTCGACCGCCAAAAGCACCGAGTATCACTGTTCTTTTATTTATTTTATTTTTTTTTTACTCCTCTTATGTTCTTCTCACAGTGCACTGAAGCCATGTCGCAATTTCTCAGGGAGATTTGATGCCTGGATGTCTCCTGTCCGGGTCCATCTCGTCTGAGTTGCAGCGCCGGCCCTATGCGATCTGAACTGCGCTGCTTCGCTGCAGGTCAGCCTTCACGGCCGATTAGTGTCGAAGCGCCACTTTGGTCACAAGTTGTCGGGAGCGCTTATCGTGAAGATCAACAGCGATCAGTCTCGCCGCTGCGTTCCCTCTCATTCTCTCCGAGTCCTCTACATCTCCTCTCGCATTCTCTCTTCTTCCTGTTTTCTGCCCTCTCCCCTTTTGGCATTACTCAAATCACCATATTTCTATCTATATCTTATCATTGTCAGCCTTCCTTTCTCCCACCTTCCCCCCACACTCTTTTTTGCCAGATCCAAGTAGTCTAAAAATGTATTTCTTTCTTTAGAACTTCACCCTCATTTGAAAATATACTAATATAATAAACTTTTTTATGAAGACATGGCACTATAGTAACTTTAGTCTCTTATGATAAAAATAAAGAGAAATGTGGTCTTTGTCCAGTCAAAACTGATAATAATATAATATGATTTTACCCAATTGTGGTGACTCTAGACATTACTCTGAGGTTGCATTCTCTCTATTGTCTTTAACTATGGCAGTGTGAGCCTCTTTTTTTTTGGAGGGGGGGTGACTACAGACCACAGACTACACAGTACTGTGTTCTGTTTGTCCAGTTCAGGAGACACAGATTTCAGTTTGTATTTATTTGCTCTTTTCCTCCACCCCCATTCTCATCCCTCCATCCTTCCTTCTCTCAGTGTCTATGTGTGCCGTCAGGCCTTGTCTGTGGCGAGAGCGGAGACGAGTCATGTTTGTCCTGTCAGTAAGGCTGGTAGTGTCAGTATCTGGAGCTGCTGGTTCCTCTGACAGCGCTGGAGGGGCTACTGGTCCTAGCAGAGTGCAGCCGTCACCCTGTGACACGCTCAGTGTCACCGATCCCCTCCGTCTGGTGACACGGCATCCCCTCCTCCTCGTCCTCGTCTTCGCCCACCACTCCACCCCCAACCAGCCAGTGGCCTTTTCACTGCCACTCTGCAGTCAGTCACTCACTTACTGCCTCTCTAAGGAGTGTTTAGTAGGAGCTGACCTACATGTGTTTTTGAAAGCTGATACCAGTGTTTTTGTATCGATGCTGATACTGTTTACCTTAAACCATTTTCATGAAGAAATTATAAAATTATTATTTTTTTAAAGTATCACCATGTACTACTAGTACACAAATATTTCATTGGCTAAGTGTGTACAACCTGACAAGTTGCCAGATAGATAGATAGATAGATAGATAGATAGATAGATAGATAGATAGATAGATAGATAGTGAGCCTCTATGCACAGCAGGACTAAATATGTGTGTGATTTAATCTGGCCTTGGCGAGTGTGCAGCAGTGACAAATGGATGCTCACTATGAAACCCCCTCATCCAAGAGACAGTATTAGTTTTTGCTTTAATTACCAGCAGCAGTAATGTTTCCTATCCATAACTGTCGGCCTGCTAGAATGCAGCCTGGCAGAGGGGTGAGGGCCTTGTCTCTTCTCTCAGTGGGCCTCCTGTCTCTTCTCCCCCCCCAATCCGTCTATCCTCTCTCTCTCTCTCTCTCTATCTCTCTTTCCTTCCCCCTCCTCCTCCCTCCCATCCCCTCTGCGCCTGCCGCATCTTTCATTTCAATATTTCAATATTTATGCCTCATCTGAGAAAGTTCAAAGTCACAGTAAGGAGGCATAACTTTCTCCCGCCTCCCCGCCGACAACGCAGAACCCTGCCTGGTGGACAGGAGAGGAGAGGCTGGTGACGGTCGTTCTCCCCTCCCCTCCGCTGGTCAGTGGTGCCAGAGAGAGAGACGAGAGGCTTGGCTCACGAGTCAAATATAAAGACAGACAGCTAAAACTTCACTGTAACCGATATTAGTGTTTAAAGCTGATAGTGACAGCGGAGCAAGGCAGTTCATGGTTTTAACGTTTTCTTTTATTTTCTTTATTTCTCCAAAATACAAACATACAAGATAAGTATAGACACATTTAGTCAGAATTAGATTGCTGAGCGTGCAGCACCTCAAAGGTCCAGGGGCAGTGCTAAGGTCCCGTGGGTGCCGGTGTTGGATCTGTTATCCATGTCTGAGCCCATGTCACTGTGCGGGTACATTTTTCTGTGCGTCTAACTGACCAACCTTTTTCGAAAAAGCCAGAGCCAGTTTTAATAAATAAAGTGTCTGACAAGTCCGTCCTTTGCCATAAAGATCTCTGACAGCCGCCGTCTGGTAATAGATTAGCCTAATTACAGCGTCCCTGAGTTTAGATCACAACGTCACGTACTCAGTCTGTCGCTCTAATAGCCATTAAAGCCACTACTCTCCACTCCCCTCCTCTTAATGTAAAGTTGTAAAAAAAAAAAAAAGAAAAAAAAAAGAAGGGAAAAGCCAAAAGGAAAAGGTCGTCCTCATTTGCATGCAAGCCTTCATTAGAATATGCGAATATGCTAAGGACCGAAGCCGGCGCTTTGCATGTGCAGGTGATGAATGGCCGGTGCATCGTAGAATAGGCCGAGATGGAGGCTGCGTCACCCTCATCTGCATAGCATACTTTATTTACTTATTTATTTATTTATTCATTTACTTTTGAGTGCTTGCTCGAGTCTGTAGATGGTGACTGAGGAGGACCACTGCAATTTACACACACACACACACACACACACACACACACACACAATAAAACAAGGCTTTATTAAATAGCTGAACAAGAACATGGAGTTTTCACAAGGCTTGAAAAAACAAAAAGATTGTTTAGGCTCATACTGTAAATCGTTTGTGTTTGTTTACCACTTGATACGTCGTGGCGAGGACTTGAACTAAGCTTTAGAAAAGGGAGAAATTGGTTGTTTTTTGTTTTTTTTTATGTTTTTTTTTGAGCGGTGACTCAACCTGTAGAGCATCAGAGAGTGTCAGCGGTGGGAGGGAGGCTTGTTTGAGTTAAACCTCGCAAAGTGTTTTTGTTCAAGGGGGGGTTATGAGGTGGAGGGCGAGTTTCCAGAGAGAAACTCTTCTCTTCACTCTTCTCTGTTGCCAGGGCGGCAGATGGTGGGTGTCAAGACAACGGCAGCAATAGCCAAACAAAGACACCCTTTGTGTGTGTGTGTGTGTGTGTGTGTGTGTATGCATACTTTTTGAGAGGTGTAGAAGTGTGCTAGCTTTGAGTAGGAGGCGACAGCATTTATAATAACACTTGAATGTTGCATTGTGTAAATCCTAAGCCGTACTCTCACTCAGTCTCCAGAAAGTCCATGTCCATGTTTTATACGATTTCAGACAGCTGACACCTCACTAAACCTCTGAGTATACTCTGGGGGTTAGAGAAAGTCCTTTTTAATTTCATCAACCACAGAAGATGACAGATGTCACACTTGCAGTTAAACTTTGCATACCCAGAGTGTGAACTTATACAATCTTTTCCTTCCATCAATAGTTATGTTAGTCTAATAAGTCATTCTTTGATAGGATCGCTGAATATTAGATTAGCACCGTAGCGGTTTACTTTGCTCCTCTGGAGTGTGACCTTAGCTGCCCTTCACAGAGGCGGGAGGATAATGAGAGTGGTAGCTGGCCGACAGACAGGCCTGGCATCCCAGCTACGCTCTTCACTCAGCTGACTGAGAAAAAACGTCAATACAGACGCCTTATGTTTTATGGATTATCTGCTTTAGCAAAACTATAGTGAGAGAAATACAACTCTCGCTTGTCATGTTGCTTCAGTTCTTTTTAATGTGCGAGACCACTCGCCAAAACAACAACGGTTGAAATTAGAGGCTGTCTTCTTTGTTTGTTTCTCTTCACTTCTCCCTTCTCATTCTTCGGCATCTTCTGATCGCTCAGGTTTGAACATGGCAACCTGGTGTTGATTTACCAAGACCTACCTTTTTTTGCCAGATACTGAAAAGCTATAGATCTTCAGAAGGTTTGGACATATGTTTTTTATTTTTATTTAGAATTTATCTTTGGTATGCATCTTTGCTTAACACAGTGTCGTATGTGTGTGTGTGTGTGTGTGGCACGAACAAAAGCCTGTTATTATAGACCTTCTGTGCAAATTAAACGCACTCCGGGCCTCTGGATTTTTATGTTTCACTTTTATTTCCAGGATTTAATTATTTATTTTGATATCTCTCTCTCTTCCTCCTCTCCTCTTATTCACTCATTCTTTCTTCCTCTTCATTTTCTTTACCCTCTTTTTCATACATTTAATTTGTTCTCGGAGGACAGGCAGATAGAGTGTACAGTAAACAGCCTAAATAAATCATGTTTGGGATTTTTTTCCCACTTTTTTTGTTGGTGTGTGTGTGTGTGTGTGTGTGTGTGTGTGTTTTTGGGGGGGGGTGTCTTAGCTAGTGTTGGTTTTTATCCCCAGGAGGCACAGGGGAGTAAGTAAACGGACCCAAGTGCAACCCTGTTATTTTAGTTTAATCTGCCCACTGGGGGCCAGAGAGAGGTCGGGGGCTCATCACTGCTTCTGGTCCCTGAAGGAGCATAGTGGGCGTAGAGGTAGGGATGGGGGTGAGAGTGGTGGTTGGTGTCTTTTTTCTCAACTCTATGTATGTTATCTTGTTATAATTAAGCACACCTTAATGCTAGTGGTCTGCTGGGCGGGAAAAAAATGGGGTAAAAACAGTTACAATTGCACCAATATTAGACACATTAGTTTGACTGGCTGATTCTTAATTTAATGCTAGCATCAGCTGTGTTTGTCCACCTCTGGTATAATATAGAGACCACAGAGAGTCAGTTTGTTTAAAGTCATTCCGAGATGGTGCGGAAAGACTTCAATAGTGTCAGCGTATAAAATAACACTTCTTGCCTTAAGGAGCCTCTTAAATGATTAATATCAATATGTCCTGTAGCTGCATCACGTGATGGTCTAAGTGTTGTTTTAACAGTGTTTCACGCTGCCAACAGTCAGGAATAGATACTTTTAAAAGCCAAAATAATCTTAATAATACTGAAAATACAATGAACACAAATGGGCTCTTTCTTATTTCTCACTCCCCCACCCTTCACCTCGTCTTCAAGCATACACCATACGTACCTGAAGAGACCTAATAAACATAAGGAAACCTGCATTACAAATTACTGCACATCATAGAAATTGTGCAGCAAGCTTTTTAAAATACCAGCGCTGCCAGTGAGGCGCTTTGTAATTTATCCCTTCACGGCTGTTAGCTGCGCCGCGCAACAGTGATTTATTTGGTTTAAGAGAAGTTTTGTTTAGAGAGATAATGAGCAGGACTTCTCTTTAATGATTTAACACGGCGCGGTGGAAAAGAGAAGGGGGAGAAAGGAAAAAAAAAAAAAGCACATATATTTTTCATATCTTTAACTGCACTGCAGAGAGGAAGGGAAGGAAGGAAGGAGAGAGAGAGAGAGATGCATTAGCAAGAGGAGCTAAGAGCCTTTAACAAGCAGCATTTTTGATTCATTTTGTTTGGTTGTGTAAAATGACATTTCTTCACCTCCTCATAACACAGCAGTACTTCAGTATGTTATGTATTTCATTTAAAATGTTTCTCATACTGCTAAAGTGTTTCCTCCTTTATTTCTACATTAAAGTGTATTTGTGCTGATTCCACACTGCATACCAGCTCTTACAAATCTATTTTGAAAATTGTTAAAAACCTACTTGTGTAACTGTCTGTACCTCGTTCTTTATACACCTCTCCTTTCATCTTGACACCAAATACAGTATTATTCTTTCTTGTTCAGCATTTTCAAGTTTCTCCCCTCACTTAGGATTTAAATCCCAAATTAAAACAGTTAATTAGAAAATATAATGAAGCTGAGTAGCATAATATGCAAACAGTGCTATGACACTCAGAGCTGGGGGCTCGGTAACACTGAAACTGCCATCGGCGCATAACGATGATGATATCAATAATAGATTACTTCATCAATCGCCGTTCTCTTGAAGATGGAAATGCGCTGTTGGGAGGGGACTGAATTTTTATTTTTCATTATTATCTTTTTTTTTTTTTCTTCTTTCTTTCTCCTTCCTCCCTCCCATCCTGGCATGTGAAAATGTCTGTTTCATCTCACATTAGGGTGTGCTCTGCATAAGTGCAGGTGGAACTTGCTCTCTCTCTAAATGATCCTTTAATGGAACAGTGTGCACTGGAGCTGGGAACTCTATGGGGCGCTGCCACTGTCGATGAGAACTTCGCCTCAATCAATCCGTCAAGCCCCATCACCTGCCTCAGCAGATGATCCAAAAACCCCTTTGGTGAGGCAAAGTGAGCTTTTTATGTACCTCCTTTAAGACTAGAGGACACACACACACACACACGCATAGAGGCATAAGCGGCATCATAAGTGAGAGGTGTCTGTTTCATTGAGAGCCTTGATGTTGATCAGTCGTCAGAGAAACACTTTGCCTGTCTTTTATTTTTATCAAGATCATCTTAGAATAGATCAAGTGCTTGCTTTCGCTTTGGCATGGGCAGAAAAAACAAAATCAATTTGGATGTTTTATTTATTTATTTTCTCCCCAATATCTGTTACATTATGTGATGTTTCCATAAGCATATCTCTTAGGAGCCCAAGCAATATTGATGCGAAGTCGCCTCTTGCTTCCGTCAAACAAAGCGACAGCACCGCAAACTGCATTTGCTTCTGCTTCTCTCCCCAGTTCGCATTCACTCCGGCTTATCTAGATACTCCATCATGATTTTTCATATTCCTTTATTTCCCTTCTTTCTCTCCAGTGGCTTTCTTTTCTCCATCCTTCTATCACCATCTATCTCTCCATCTGCAAATTTGACACCACACTTAGTTCTCCCCAACTACTGCTATAGGCCTGCGTGTAGAACATCCATTAAACTCAGCAGAATCTCTCCTTCCTCACTCCTTACACTTGATGTGTGCCCGTCTGTCTCTCTGTCAGGAAGCAGTCGCTCTGTCTGTCAATAAATGTCTTATCTTTCGACTTCTTGTTCCTGTCTGTTTATCTGTCTGTCTGACATGTCGGCAGCTGTCTCAGCGCTCCGGGGTTGCTGTCAGCCAAGTGTTGGTTTCTGTTCTTCTGTCAGTTCACCTGCCTGTCAAACCTTCTCAGATTAGACATGTCAACTTACCTCCAGGTTTCCGCTTTTCCAGGATGGCTTTATAAAAAAGTAAACAAGGAAGAAACACATTATGTTTACTCAGAAGAGTGAATTAGTTGCGGCATCGTGACATGTTATTTTTTTATCCTATGGATCTCCTTCTGCAGTGGCAAATGTGTTACATGGGAGCAGTATTTTTTAGATATTCAATGACATAAGGTACTGTATGCGCAGCACATCTATTGTCAATAGATCATTGCCAAATGAATTGTGATGCTTTCTGTGTTTTTGGAAAAATAAATGAGGCCGTGGTTGAGATGATTGATAGTCTGTATCTCACCTATGATGAATGGAAAAAAGAAGAAGCTGAGGATATAGATTGTGGTTTAAATTGCAGGAAGTTACTGAAGAAAATGTTTGGAAATTGGGAAAATGAGGTGAAGGGAGGTATAGCAAAGTAATGTAGATGGTGTAGTACTAAAACGGAAAGGAGGTATAAAAAAAATGTGAAGCGGTGTTATAGCAGAAAAAGATGGATGTGGAGGAGGTGAGTTGTAGGAGAAGGATGGAGGTAAAGGGAGACGGAGGCGGAGGGAGGAACGTGCAGAAGGCAGCTACCTGCTGCTGATGGCAGTCAGAGTCAGTGAGGGATGGAGGGCGATCCAGCTGTGACATTAAAGCAGCAGGTGGAGGCCGTCATTAGGACTGGCACAGGAGTCTGGATGAGCCCGCGCACACTCATTTCTTTTGGGCCCAGCAGACCACTGCAGTGTGTGTGTTTGTGTGTGTGTGTGTGTGTGTCTGTCTCATAACTTCAGCGCTCATCCCCATCTCCCCTTTCATCTTTCCCCCATGGAACCCCTCTTCTTCCCCAGGTTTCAGCAGCTTCCCCCAGTGAGGGTTGAGCGGTTTCTGCATCTGGTATCTCTTTCATAATGGCTTTTCAGTTACCTTTTAACCAATCACAATACAGAAGTTTGTTTGACTTCAGCTTCATTTTTCACCTCATAGCTTTTCCTATGTCGCGTTCACGTTGTGGCGCACAGCAGGCAATAAACTGGATGTTCAGTCGTTAAAAAAAAAGAAAGAAAAATGGTGAGGTAAGAAACTGAAACACTGTTCCCAAACGTTTGCCTTCTACCACCACAATTAGGACAACATAGATGTTAAAAAATAATTAAATGTGCTCAACCTTTATCCATTTGCTTCTTTTCTGATTTTTTTCTTCTTCTGATAGTTCATTGAATTGTCTTTTGGTTTCAGTAATACATTGTATGAAACTTAACAGTCAAAAACAGTTCATTATGTCTATGGACTTGTTTAATTCATGTCAAACCAGAAACTGTTTTTCACTGAACAACAACGGTCAGGTTATTGCCAGTGTAAATTACTTCTTACTAAACTGGTTCACATTGCTTTAT
Source organism: Pampus argenteus (assembly GCA_036937835.1). Lineage (NCBI taxonomy): Eukaryota > Metazoa > Chordata > Actinopteri > Scombriformes > Stromateidae > Pampus > Pampus argenteus. The sequence continues at coordinate 9,098,010 of CM072865.1, read as the reverse complement.
TTTACAACTTTTTATGGCAGAAATGTCAGAACTAACCATGATGCTGTACTACAGTTGTCCTCTTTTACCTTTCCAGACTGACTGTCAAACAAAACAGCTGAAAGTAACACATGCAAAAGTTGGCAAAGTATGTCATGTCTGATCCGACTCTATCCCAGCATGCCTTGTGTGCAGCTTTCAGGAATGGGTGTGCGTGAATTGCGGGAGTGTGCTACAGTATGTCTAAGCCGAGTGTTGCTCGAGGCCTTTTCTTAGATCTCCCATCCCTTCTGGACCTGTAGATGGGCCTATCCAGGAACACCATTAGGCAAATGAAGTTGTTTGTATCAAATATTGATATGTTATCTCTTCATCGTCAGGCAGCAGGAGGGAAGAGAGAGAAAGATTGTAACTGTGGGTAATTGAGCCGTGTCTCCCCTGCTTATCGGTAAAGCTCCGGCACGTCACGGACCTAACGAGCTGTGGCGCGCCGATTAGTCTGAAGGGAAAGTCGAACGTGAAACACCAGAGCCTCCGTCTTTCTTTTTCTTTTCTTTTTTTTTTTCATATCTGCAATGGATATTATGAGCCTCCCTGGAGGGCAGAGGCACAGCCTTATTAGTTCAATTCATGGGGGGGAAGAGAATTGATATGGATGAATGGCATGTTAAAGTATCCCTTTGTTACAATAACCATCAAGGCTGATGGTTTGGGCTGATGATGCAGCCCAAGGCAGCAGGACGACAAGCTGAGGCCTTGACCTGGATGGCAGAGGATGCGCACACACCAAGGGCAGGGGGCTGATTACACACTGCCTTAAACAAATGGATTTGCCCCTCTAACATTTAGTTATGGGATATTCGGATAAGTGTGTGTGTGCGTGTGTATGTGTCTGTGTGTGTGCGTGGGTGCGTGCATTAGAGAAAGAGTATTTGTGTGTGTCTGCTTTGTGAGTAAGGATTGCAGTTTCTCCGTATTGGCATCGGTATGTGTGTATGCTGCCTGCATTTTATCCCAGTATTATCAGGAATAGTAGTGTGTATTAGATAATCACTTGGTGAATAGCTAATTGTGACACCATTTAGATTAGTGTTTTTGTATTTGTGTGCGGTTAGTTAGGTGTGTGTGTGTGTGTGTGTGTGTGTGTGTGTGCGTGTGTGCGCGTGCGCGTGCGTGCTGCCTGTGCCAGGTGCCTCCATAGGGCATTACCCATTTTGCACTCGTGCCACTCTGAGATTATCCAGTAAAAATGAGACAGATGAGAATCTCACAACATGCCAGTTTGATTTGTACCCCTCGCTATCAAAGAATGCTAATTAAAATCATATTTTGCATATGTCTTGTCTTTCATGCGCATATGCAAATTGCCCCTGTTGCCTTTCAGCACTCTGTAATTAGGTTTATGAAGGACAGCTGTAATACATAATTAACAGAAATGTTTGCAAGCTCTTTTTTCTTCACATCTAAACACGGCGACTTAAACAAGCACGCATGAAGTGTTCCAAGTCCTCGCTTTTCTCTCACATATATTGATTAATTCTTTTACTCCCCACCCTCTCAGAAATGTCTTAATTATGCTGTTTGTTTATTTATAGATGATGCCATCAGTCAGAGATGCTTCTAGTAGGCCAAAGAAGCGCTGCATTTTGATCTCTCCATTCTCCCTGATTGGAGTATACAAGATTTAGTCATACACTCGCTCCCAGTTTAACTCCAAGGCAACATTCTGGACGGGTGGATGGATTGAGTTAGAGAGGATTGAGAAAATGTAGAGTGATGATAATGAGGCAAAACAGTGGAACATCTTTGAATATTTATATGGTAGTGGTGTTAGTTAACGTCAGCCTCAGGGGCCTTGATGACGGACAGGACTCTGGGGCCATGATGGGATGGAGGATTCAGCTGTGTGTGTGTGTGTGTGTGTGTGTGTGTGTGTGTGTGTGTGTGTATACATGCATTCAGACATGGGGGGCGGGGGTGTTTGGGGTAGAGAAAGGCAATAGCTGACATGGCGACATAAATGATGAAGTAATTACACTTTTACTTTATGATAGACTGACTTCTAAAGTTAGCAGGAAAACTTCAGAAAGGCACAGACGGGTTCGCCGGAGAGAAAATAGAATAATGATCTATAAAACCTCCAAAAGAGAAGAAACGGGAGGAGCTTCACAGAGGGAGGACCTGAGTGTGTGCAGTGACAGCGCCAACCACATGACTGTCGGTTCAACTCCCTCGGCCTCTTTCATGAAGCTCCGTCCTCAGCTCTCAGATGTGGTCATTGTCTCTCAGTTGCACAATAATGTAAAGTGATGGGTGCTAAATGAAAAGGCCAGGGGATGAAAACCCTGGTGAAGCAGCTTGGATGTCTGAGTAGTTAGTCCTGTCATCCCTATATTATGTTTTCATATGCTGTTGAGGAGACATGGCAAACTCGACAAAGTCAGGACATTGCGGTCGCTGTTGAGCTACGGTACCCCAGTATTTCTTTTACTCTGTGTGCGTGCTACTTCATGCACTGTAGATTCATATGCATTTAAGAAATCCATACACATGTGACACATTGGTGTACACCATGTGGCACTCTGTATTCTCATTCTGCTGTCTGACCAAAAGGGTGCTTGAAAAACAAACAAATATACCCAAAACCTCCTTAACAATTTACAGACGATTGATACTCCTCTTGTGGTGCAAAGTTTTCATATAAATTTGTGTCTGTTTTGCTGGTCTGTCATCAAATAACAGAACAATAGTATTCCACCCAAAACCTGTTTATGACAGCTTATTATTACTGTTCTGAGAACTCAGATGTTGCATGTTTTTTTTCCAGGAAACTGTCTAGGAATATGTTTGCGCTCTCATGCAAAAGTATCTTAACTATTGAAAACAATGGAGAAGTAGAGAAGAAAAGCTAACACACTGTCCCACATATTCTTAAAGTGAAACATGTCTTTCAGGGGGGTAAAAAAAAAAAAGGCGACGTAATCAAAACCAAGCGAGACACCACATCTTTTATGTTTTACTGCTCAATGTTGGAAACAACGGAAAACAGAAAATGTGTTTAAAACCAGCTAAACCTTACTGTAGGAAAAAATCTATTCATTTCAATACACTTAACTGTACAGTTTGTGTAGCATGCAGTAGCTCGATGTTGCCCTGTGGTTAACCCATATCCTGTGTGTGTGTGTTTTGTAGATGGGCCTTTGTGATGAAGAAACACCTCAGCACCCACCTGCTGGGAAAACATGGAGTTGGACAGCGTAAAGAAAGGTGAATTTAACAACTACATCCACCACATTTAGTGCTAGAACATATAAGTTTTTAGTGGTAGAACATATAAGCGTTTTTAGTGGTAGAACATATAAGAGTTTTTAGTGGTAGAACATATAAGAGTTTTTAGTGGTAGAACATATAAGAGTTTTTAGTGGTAGAACATATAAGAGTTTCAGACTTGTATGTCGTGAAGCTTGTGAACATTAGTTCGAGCACATTTACACTGAGGAACATTTAGACTCAGGTAAGTTTCTTTATCATTGATGCTGACTGTCAAATAATTTAGTTGTCAGGAGTCTGAAGTGAGCGATACAGTACAGCAGGCAATTTTTAGATATTGAAGGATGACTGCAACAACCCCTATGGAGGTCGACAAGCTTTTAAGCAAAAAGTCCCCCCTAGTTAAACTTCATGTTAAATATAACTTGAGATCCTCCCTTCTTTTTCCCTAATGAGTTAAATGGCTTTCACTCATTCTGTCTGTCTCGGTCTCTTGCTTACATCTCTTTTTACTGTCAAACTTTATCTGGCTCTCTCCCTCATCTTACTTTCTGCTCTCCCTCTTGAATTAAGGATGAATGATGTTTCTTTCACCATTTTTGTCTGTGCACGGGAGTGTGTGTGTGTGTGTGTGTGTTTCCTCGCTTGGCCCTGTCTATCAGAAGCAGAGCCCCGCTGTCAGAGTGTGTGTGTGTGTGTGTGTGTGCGCGTTGTGTATGTGTGAAAAAGAAAGATGAGAAGATGAAGTTGTTAAAGCACCCCCCCCCTCCACCCTGACAAGCCAAAATGAGACGTTAAACACCTCTCAATCTGTCAAGCGAGCCGCTAAAATAGAAACAGACCCGCTTTTTCATTACTCTGCAACAACCAAATTGATACTTTTGACAACATGTAGTATTAGATATGACAAGTGGCTTCAGATATAGACGTAAGCAGCCCGACCAGCTGCCTCTCCATCTCTCAGACATGATCAACTAAATTCCTACTGTCAGCTGTTCATCTGGATTAGATGGAAACAAATCCTCATATCCTTAACTGCTTCAAGTCTCTGTTTCATCCACGTTTGTTATTGTAACCTCTGCCTATCCAACGATAGCTGACAGGGCTCCATGGCATTCCTTCACAACATACAATACTCACAGTTACATACATTCACATCAGTAACATGTCCAGTACCACAGGCTTGTGGTGGCTATGTGGTCGGGGTTAAATGGGAACATAGAGCTGTAGTGAGATACATCGTCGTAGAGGACTGTAGACGTACGCCCACACCTCCCTCACCCACATTGGGAGATCAGGAGGCGTTAGACGAGAGAGAAATGAATGACCTGAAGCACATTCTTTGGAAATGTAAGCAAAGTTTTTGGCACCGACTCTAAACACTCTGAACTATTGCCCGGGTAGCTAGTATGACCCGTAAGCTAATGGTCAACTGTAATTGTAAATGATGTGCAGGCTAGTCTGACATACTGTATATTTGGCATATAACACAAGATAACACATTAACACAGGGACACATGATCAGAACTTGGGAAACTGACTTGTGTTTCTCCAACCAGCCGGTCTAAAATTCCCATCTCTAATTTCATCACACTGTCCCCCGAAGACCCTTTGTGCTTTTGCCTTTTGTATTAAGAGGTAGCAATACAGCCAAGGTCATAAAGGACGAACACACATTCACACACACACATACAGTTGTGGGTGTGGATGGAGCTATAAAGTCTGTGTGTTACCCGACAGTGTTTAGCTCAGTGTGTGCTTTTGCCAAAAACAACTCCAGTCACTCTGCTCATTCGTAAAGGATTGTGCCACACAGCATCACTACATCACATACACACATATAGAAGTACTGTATGATCACTCATACACTCATATTGCACATTAAAACACACTTGCATATACATGCGTAAAGTTATGTTTACGCACATACACACGTACACTGTACATTCCAGCAAAGCATCAACTAAAAGATGATTGTTTCGTCTCTTCTTTTCTTTCATTCTTTCCATCGCACTCATTCATGCACATTTAAACATGTGCCTATACAGACACACATGGACACACACACACGCATGCACACACACACACACACCTTGCTTGTGCACTTAGAACGAGGACGGCCACGAGGTTTGTTCTATTTAAACCTGTAAAACATCGTGTCATCGTTTTTCTGACAGTCCTGCAGACAGAATTTATCTCATCATTAATTAACCATCATATTTCCAACACAGTGCAGCTTAATTAGCACAAGGTCATTGGGGAGGGCTTATTAAGTGGAACAAATTTAGGCAAATGTAAGAGAGGAGGCTGAGGACATAGGACAGAAGAAAGGAGGAAAAGGAGGAATGAGAAGGGTGGGATGACAGAGAGAGATAGGCAGAAAGGAAAGGAAGAAAGGAAGTGTGTGTGTGTGAGAGTGGTTTGGTCCAACATGACACTGCCGGCTTGATGATTGATAGCTGCACTGGTTTTGAAAGCCCAGACCTGGAGACTAGGACGGTTGCCGAGGGAGAAAGAGAGACAGAGAGAGGGAAAGGATGGGGAAATGTGTGTGTGTGTGTGTGTATGTGTGGGTGTGGGGATGGTGGGGGGGGGATCTGAACCGGCAACTGGGGACCAGTGAGGGGGGTGGGTTGAGAGGCGATGGGGGTTGTTGGGGGGAGCCAATTGCAAACATATGCTGGCTGGCAGGCGGTGGAGAGATGGATTGCAGTGGGACAGTGTCAGAGAAGCAGTTTCATCACCATCTCTACGGCCCTGTTCACCTGGTATTTTTAGAACACTGGGGAGATCTGTTAGTCAAAGGAAGAGAGGAGGAGGAGCAGGAGGAGGAAGAGACCTGACTAGCCGTAGGTAACGCCAAGCTCCACTTAGCCAATTCTGTCTATCCTCAAACGCAAAGTTATTTCGGGTGGGTATCTGTGAGGAGGATGGAGTCCCACCAATATGCATTTTAAAAGGCTGATAATGCTGAAATGCTGACAATTTCTGCTCTAACTTCCACTATAGTTAATGAGCCTAAACTTTTATTTATCTCCCAAGGAGAACTCTGTCCCCATTAGATCTTTCTTAAGTATTTAGGAGGTAAATTAGAAGCTTCAGCACAATGGAGCCAAACTGAGGCCTTTGCCTTGGTCATGGAAGGAGATGGCAAGGAAGTATAATGCATCAAGTATATTAACTCAACGAAAGAAAATGTATAGCTATGAAAAAAAAATAATCCTGCCAGCCAGCCAGCCTAAACAACTTTGTTACAAACCTGCGCAGACCTTCTTGTCACATGGTATCTATTTTGATTGTACCACACGTGTTTCAGAAAAAAAAAAAAAAAAGCAACACCTTATTTAAATGTGAGTATTTTCATGTGAGGTACGAGATAGTTTTGTGTAAGTAAAACACAGCATCTCATTATGAGCACTTCCTGCTAATGAGTGTGATGGTTAGTGATGGCCAACACTGGTCAGATATGACTTAAAAATAAAAGGATAATATTAGCCCCATATATCGTTCCAACCCCTGTGGGGAAGGGGAGGAAGAAGAATTGGAGGAGAGATGACAGACTCCAACTATCTGACAGGTTCTGGGTGAGAGAGAAAAAGAGAAAGGGAGAGCTGAACTGTTATAAAGTGACACAACTGGGTCTTCGTCTCAGTCACACCACCACTCCTCACTGCAGGCACTGAGTAGAGATGAGGGCTTTTTGTCCTTTTGTCTGCCTATATGTGTGTACTCGCTCGTAGATGTATACTTATGAGGATGATATGTCCTCACAAGTATACATACTCCTGGCTGTGTTTGTTGTATGGTTGGATGTTGTAATTTCATTCAACAATGTTGTTTTTGTTTTTGTTTTGTTTTATTGTAAACATTGTGTATTATAGCTAAGAAACATAATACAAAGCTGTTATCACCCTCTTGTAATATCATACTTGAGTTGAGTTAGCCCTGTTTCACAATGCATTTTTCATCTGAATGTGTTATCTCCCATATTCAGTTAATCCATGTGGGGTTTGAGCCAGCCAAGTGGAAAAAAAACAGTTGTAAAGGCTCAAGGATCTGCAAAAGTTAGATTTTATTGAGTTTGAATGAGTGTTCCTGCTTTTTCACAAAAGAACATTAGAGTTATCCTTATTGTAAGAGAAGATTTGGATGCATAGTGTTAACTAGTCCTTGGTAATAATACATACATAGTATATCACTTTGGAGCAACAACCCCGCCACTCTGTAATATAGGTAAAACTGGCTTCTTCTATGAAATATGACATATACGCATACGTCTATGAGCATGTACATGTGTCAAGGTTGCTGCTTTCTCTGCCTTCAAAACATATTTCACATATATCACAACATTGTTTGATTTCTTATTCCAGTGCTTCATTTTTGTTGTGATTTGCCATTTTAACCTTGGTGTGTGTGTGTGTGTGTGTGTGTGTCTGCGCAGGCACCTAAACCAACAATTTAATAACAAGGGAGTGGCTTGAGAGCATGATTGACAGCAACGACCTTGCCTCAATTGCTTGTAATTAGTTCTTTAAAAACAGGGCGCCAAAAGACAACCGACTTGTCTCACATACCTGTTTTCATAGGTAATTGTTAAAATGCCTGCCATTTTCACGCTTGTAATAATAAACTCCTCGAACTAATACACTCATCACTCTTGAAACAGGAGTGCTGACAACTAAGAAGAAAGATGTATTTGTTTAAGTAAGAAAAATGTGATACAAGCATCTGGAGAGAGTGTATTGGACATGTCTAATTACTGAAGTCTGCTCACAGTTTGGTTGGAGGTCAGTGGAATCTCAATGCGGTGGCTGTTACTGTATCTTTGAGCCCATTAAGTAACAATAAGTGTGAAAATCCCTCTAATGGAAGGGAAACAAAAAAACAGGTGAAAAGCCATGAACACACATCCAGAAATAGCTAGCATGATGCATGCCGCGCAGGTGTGATGACTCACAAAACGAAGACAGAAATATTCAGAGCATCCGTTATTCCATGACTGCAGTAGAGTGTAGAAATAGTCCTTTTTGACTGCATATAGTGATTTTTGGATTGAAGCAACCTATTGCAAACGTGTGAGTAAGATTGATATCTTTATTTGTGTCTTTAAATTTTTGCATTTTAAATTATATTCAATATTCCCCCTAGATTTTTATTCCTGGCCACATGAATTAATAGATCGTTTCTACCGAAAATATCCATTTAGAATATCAGAATGACACGAAAAATATCTTTTAATTTAAAAGCATTACCCTTATACATCTAGAAATCAATCTTTCACCCAGGTTTATATAATGCACTGACTTTATTTTTCTATGTCCACATGATAGCATTAATATATATATACACACACACACACACACACTGTACCTTCCTGCATTCAGTCCAGTGGCTGTGCCAGGGTCTGCGCTTGGCTGAGTGGGCATCTGGCTCTGCAGCACCAGGCTCTGGGCTTGCAGCCGCGTCCCAGCATGCCGTGCAGCACAGCCATATTGCCCCGGCACCGAGAGCTGGGACCGTCCAGGCTGGATGGGGGGAGCAAGGGCGGAAGAGTCCTGCCTGGAGCCAGCATGGTGGCAATATGGACCACACAGAGCAGGCAGGGGTCAAGTCACACAAAAACCACAAGCCTGTTTGTGTGCGTATGTGTGTGTGCCGTGCGTGTGTGTGTGTGTGTGTGTGTGTGTGTGTGTGTGTGAGTGTGTGTGTGTGTGAGTGTGGGAGAGAGAGTTAGCTGTGTGATTGGGAGATAGAGAGTAGATAAAGACAACCCCTAATTCATTAGAATAAATCCTTTCCCTTAATTATTGATAATGAATCTGCTCTTTAATCTTTCTCTTTCTTCCTCCTCTTATCTGCTTGTGTCAGCACTTTGTCTTTCTGTCTTGGTGTTGGGTGGTAAGGCCTAGTTTTCAGCCACCCAAGGGCAGCAGTCAATAACATCCCGTGCTGCTGGTACTGTATGCAGGGATGTGATTAGCAACAAAGAGAAGCACAGGCAAAGCAGCGGGAAAGTATTAAATTGAAAGCTAAGGATATTTGGACTCAATGTGGGGTATTTAAATATCCTGAAAAAAATATGTATTTTTCTTGTTTTATCTATAAAAAAAACCAAAAAAACTCAAATCTATATCAAATCAAATAGACAACATAAAATAAACTGGTCTCATTATAACCGCTGACAAACACACAGCAGTGATCAATGTTGTGTAGTTATCTTAGTGCAACATCAGCGGACTGATTTTTTTTGCGCTTGCACTCATGAAGCTCCATTTCCCAGAGGTCTTTGCAGCTCGCGTAGTGCCGGCGAGGTACTGGCAAGGCCTCAGCGACCCCTAGTTCACCTTTGTGTTTGCTGGCTGCTTGTTTGAACAGGAGCCAGCGGACAGCTCCTCGCTGTTTACCCTACTCAATATTTCATGGAGAATGAACACTCAAAATGAGGGATCGCGTTAATATTGCTGTTAAAATTAAGCGATAATTAAAATTTGTTAGTTTAAAAGCCATCGCAGTCTATAAAAGTTTGATTACTGGAAAATTAGGTGCATTAAGTTTTTATGGGTTGGCCTGTGCTATCGCTTGGGAACGATTTTTATGCACTTGTCATGGGCATATGGTGCAGAAATGTGCAGAATCGTGGGAGTGTGTGTGTTTGTGAGTAGGGGGTGTGAGGGAAGCATGTTGCTGACACACTTTTCATGCTAAAATCTCCACCCCTGTGGTCTTACTCATCATTAGTTAAAGTACAGTACTACCACTACCCAGAAACTCAAACTGTGACAAAATGCCAATTATAAATCCGGACCCATGTCTTGGAATAGAAAGGTCAGAGGTCATGCACGTCTTAGCTACTTTATGATCATTGATGTCACATCAGCACTTCCATCCATGCTGAATGTTGTTGTTGGTCACTCTAACATCCTGCTCCGTGTTGCAGGGAGCAGCAGGGTCCCATCGGATCCTATTACTAATAATAATGTTAGTTAGCAGTCGACAGCTCGTCCCAGAGTCTGAAGCCACTCATCATGTCAGAGCAACATGACCTTGACTTGTGGAATAAATCTGCAGCCGTAGTTCGTCTTCTCATAACAGCAGTGTGTACCTCATCTCGGTAGTGCAGCTCCAACAGTCCCTCCAGCTTTTGAAGTTTTTCTTTTTCCGAAGAATGATCTCACCCACCGCTGAAACCCAAGTGACATTACTCAACCAGACAAGAACGGAGAATGTGCACAGTTCACCTTCATATTCATCTCGCATCCTGTGGCACAAAACCAGGCAGTTATACAGTGACACAATTGTGCAGCTAACTGTTGACAGTGGTTGGACATTATGCACAGTGGGACTGTGGAAAAACTGGGCTGTTGCCAGCCTGTTTTTCTTCTCTATTGAAACATCAGACTGTCATGGCAGAAATGGATGTTGCCAGGCATCACTAATGAACCAATTAATCAATGAATTAGCTGAGCAGCGATTAAATTAATGCGAGCTGGACGGGCAAGCGGCAGTCGCGGATATATCCTGGAGAAGGTGATTAACACACATGCAGAACAGGCAGCGATCAACAAGGCCACTATTAAGTTGGACAACTTCCTGAACTTTTCTCTTTTCAGCTAAATATAGGAAGGCTTAATTCATTTTGTTTGTATAAGGACAACATAAATATGATTATGTTTTCCCATGCAAACACAGACATGCTACGATACTATTGAACTACTGTATGTTTTCAAGAGTTATTGCCTTATCTTTTCTGTTACTTCTGTCTCTCTTTATCTTCATATACTTACAAATGGCACCGTTCTAATCTAAATGATGACTGTTGAAACGCTGTTGCTGTTTAACACCATATATATATATATATTTTTTTATTTATTTAATATATTAGTGATGTAATATACACACACTCACCTGTGAACATAATACAATAACATAACATCATTATATATTCACTCTCTAACCAGAAATCCCCACTGAGATGGATTATGTGACATAATTAATGATAATTAATTCAAATAATTCCCTAATAATTAAGAAAGAATTTTTTTTTTTTTTTTTTGAGGATTACAATATATTGTTGATGTTGTTTAATACAACAAATAAGTAGAAGGTGGAAATATTCCAGCTTTTCTAACATAACCAAAGGCCAGGGCTGTTAGTATATTGTCTTGTCAAACCACAGATAAGATTTATATAACTCTCTCTTCAATAATATAAATCCTATCTCCTCACAGACATCTAACTTCTTGGCGGCAAACTCTTGCACTGACACTGACGACTCATACAATATATTCTCTATTACTATCTCATTTTTTGTGAAATAAAGGATCATAAAGTTATACTATTCTTCTAACTGGGGACCCCCTAGTGCCCCCTCAAGGAAACTGGCCGGTACTCCAAATTTACTGTGCATGTTTTCATTTTCTAGTATCTGGTATGCCTGTGTGGGCTGAGTGGAGCTTATGATATATGTGTGGGTTGGACACCAGAGTATCACCCATGATAGTTTAGACATTCTCAAAGTTGGGTTGGGGGCCCGTGTAGTCGATGGTTTTGAGCAGGCTGTAAGGTCCCTTTTGAGCTCTGAGTTGGCTGTCAGTAGAGCGCTGTACTGCATAATCTCTGGACATCCATACTCTGGACCCCCTCATGCTCTGCTTGAGCCGAGACATTACAGAGAGGGATGGGCGGGGGGCGTTTTGGGGCTCCCTTGATTATGTGACATCCTCCGGAAGACTGCTCAAGTTGTTTCCTCCATTACTTAGAGGGAGGAAAAAAAAGAGGCCTTTTCACTATTGAGACTGTCACTCTCAATTTGGTCTAACGGTAAGCATGCACAAGACCTCCTGGATACCCCCCCCCCCCCCCCCCCCCCACCTGCTTTCCCCCCACTCACACACAACCTCCTCCCTCCCAACACAACATACACACACCGCCCCAACCTCCCCTCCCCTTGCAGCGGATTGCTGTGGTGACAGTTTGATTAGATCATCAATCGTGGCCGTTAACAGCGGTTTTCCTGAGCACCTGGACCGGCAGGTCACAGCTGGCTCTGAGCTACCGCTGTCCCCCTGACCCAGAGCTGTGTGTGCGTGTGTGCATATGTGCGCAGTGTAGTTGTAGACACACAATTGCATGTGTAGTCCAGTTGTGTTTCGTGTGCAAGACATTCTTTTTATACCGTATTGTGAACTTTCAAATACAGCTGTACGTGTAGTTGTGTGTTATATGGTCCCTTGTGCAAGTCCGTGCGTGTGGCAAACATGGTGATATTTATGTCCAGGTCTATGTGCAAGCACAGATGTGTTTGTGCATTTGTAAGCGTGTGTGTGATTTTGAAGTGACCCCAGTGCAGCGCAGAGCTTTATTTGGATGTCCACTGCTGTTTCAATTCAATACAAATGAGAAATGCGTTTCCTCTGCAGGCCCTTTTAGACCCACCTTGTTATTTTCATAACTGTTTTTTGTCTGACCTGGGACCTCAAAGCACTAATGAATGTTTTAATTCTTTGCATTAGTTTTGTGAAACTGCTTTCTAGAGAATCAAGACAATTAAAAGCCAAAACATAAATGTTTGTGCACGCAGAGGCTGCTGGAAAAATAAAATGAAGAAATTACAGTAGATACATCTGTATCTGCGTGTTCTGTATCAGATAGTTTGTATTGTTCTCTGTGTTTGTAGGTACAAAGATACTAGTGTGTAGCAGTTATGGCTATTCATCTGAAACACCACACACACACACACACACACGTACATAAATTCACCTGCTTCCCTGTGTTGTCTGTGGCGGTTGTATCAGGTTCCTTGTCGTTCTGGTAAAGCAGTTAAATTTATGGGCTAACAATAATGGGACAAAATGTGTGTCTCGTTGCGATTCCTCAGGTATTCCATGATTAAATAAACGTCCCCAGTCTTTTCATAAAGCTTGTTTATGGCAGCGTGGCACCATATGCTACCGCTTCCAACCCACCCACCCATCTCTTTCCCCCTCTCTCTCTCTCCATGTTTAATTCTCTCAGTTTCTCTTTGCCTCTCTCCGTTTCTCTCTGTGCTTCATACACTGCCCCACACTGCCACTACCAGATGCGGGCTAGCAATTATTCTGTAGCAGAGTTGTGGTAGAGAAGCTAAAGTTGTGAATTAACATGTAGGGGCCATTATAGAGTGATGATGATATCCATCTGCGCCATTCATAGGTGCTACTTAGTAAATTGTCTGCTGTCTAACGGCACAATAGTAACAATATGATTCTGTTTTATCAACTTCAGGGTCTGTTCACGTCTTTCCTGTTAAGTAGATGCTCTGATGTAATTTATTTGGTAGATGCTGTTTTGGTTTGTGTGATCCAGGGAATGATAATGGAAAATTGTTTTTATAATTCTTCAAAGTGTAGTTATTGCATAAAACCACTCAAAATGTTTAAATGTAGCCCATTCTTTATATTATTGTTTTTGTTAATATTATTATTGATTTGCAAACCGACTTCAAACCTCTTTAACATTCAAATAGAAGTAAATGTCTAATGAAATATACAGAATAAACATATTATATGATTTAAAAAAAAAGCATGTATTCATAAAATGTCCAAATAGTGTATGAAGATTTTGTCAATTGTGAAACATGCGTGAACACTGGTGCTCATGTTTTGTCTTCCTCTGAAGAGTCTGTGACACTTCGGCCCTTCGTGGCTGCATAGTTTTGACTATGCAAATACAGGCAATGCAGCAAAAGTTGTGACTGGTAATTAATTCTCCAAAGTAGTGCACAACTGTGTGTGTGTGTGTGTGTGTGTGTGTGTGTGTGTGTGTGCGTTTCTGTGTGTATGCGTGTGTGTCAGGGGATAGAAAGAAAAAACAACAGTTGCTACAAAGCAAAGTCAGAAAAGCAATTAACTTCTCCAGCCAGAACATGGCAGTAAACATGTGTGATTGTTCACTATATTGTCTTGTTTGGTTCCTGGAGTTGCGTCGCGGTAGAAGGCCAGAGACAGAGGAACTGAGCTTGTATACTATAGACTTGAAATTGTGATTATTAATGGGCATTTCACATTAACCTCGCCGTGCTAATATACTCAACAATGGCCCCAATAACCTGAGCGATGAGGACGATGGCGGCGGCCCTGTCCCCCCGTCCAGCCAACACTGTAGTTCCTACCTTACTATCCCCTTACCCAATGACCAAGATTAATGAAACCGCCGCCGTTTTTAATTAGCATGGCTGCAGTCATCAATTACGTCTGCCCCACCCCAAATACAAATATTGTTATATTTGGGGGAAAAATTCTTGATTTATTTCATTGTGGTGGCCGATGGAGTGAGATGAATGGCCTCCCATCATGGTCATTTGCAGGGATGAGGAGGAGGAGAAGAGAAGGGAGAGTGGAGTGGGGAGGGGGTAATAAGATCACTAGGAGGGTTGGGGGGGTATTTTGCACATACAGTAGAGGACACAGCACAGACAGAGCCAGCAAGGGAAAGCTAAGTCTACAGAGAAAGACCAGTCTGGTTCTCAGTGTCCCTGTACAGGGATCTGACTCCAAATGTCCAGGAACTTAATTAGACTTTTCTTGAACCCAGAGCTGCACTGATCCTAGTTTTAATGGAGCCAATATGAGTTGTTGGTTGTACAGTTCAACTACTTATGATAAAACAGTTGCAAGAGCAAGTACATCCATTATGTCCGTTTATTCTTGCTTGTTCAAAATATGTTTAGAATATGACAACTAGAGCAGTTTAACAGATACAGTCTAGAATATATATACTTTAGGACTAACCCTAATGAGCAAGGCTGACATTTATTATTTATTTATTTCCTCACTAATCAGATATCGAGTATCTGCCAGAAGAAAATGTCAATACATAAGAATCAATCCGGTACTTTTTTATCCTCCACATAATCCACTAAGCTATCAATGGGCCACTCAGATGCACTTTAATTTAAATAGCTATCCAAAACCCCTTGATTCACATCCCTCGATTGTTCCTTAAAGCAACGTGTGAGAACATATTTAAGGCTGATATTATAGTCCAAGTGTTTACTGTTCAGCTCTTGTTTACAGCAGCACCAGCAGGCAGGTTGAGGTTTCTGGCTCAAATTTTTTGACACAGACAACGACATCCCTCATTACAGCTTCTGCATTAAACACAGGCTCTTAATCCATATAGAGAGGTGTTGAAAATAAGAAAGCATTTGCAAAATACTGTGCTACAACATAATGCATTTGTCCCTGTGATAAGAAATAGGACCCGTGCCAGATCTCTTTCTCCATTGCTCTTGCTTTTTCTAACTCCTCAACACCAGGATTCAGAGTTTTGTCTCCATCTAGTACAGTTCAATGTTCAGTGAATGCAGACTGAACTAAAGTTAAATCCTTCCCAGTCCAGCTTGTTCTGATAAAGTGCAGCAAAGAATGAAAGAAAGAAGGAAGGAAAGAGTGCAGACGCAGTGTGTTCAATCTTTTTCCATATTTTTTTTTCTTCCTGCTAGCTCTTACTCAAACCAAGTCTGGACTTGCTTATTTTATATTAGCATTCTTGTATGAATTGAGTTATGAAGAAAAATAAACTTCCAACCAAATTACTTATTCAAAAAAAGAGAAAGAGCTATAGTAGACTCATTCATAAATGATTAGCCCAGCGCATCTTCTTTTCCTGCACTTCTTCACATTTGCTAATATCTGGCTAGGATGTGCAGTAATAATACTGCTAGTGTGTTGCTTTATGACTCGAAGATGGGCTCGTCTCATTTCTGTGGTTTGGGAGTTTGGGTGTTTGTGCTGCGGTGAGCCTCCAGTTATTTTACTTGTGCTGGCCACACGTGTGTGTGTATATATACACACACAAGATTTTATACCCTTACTGCCACGGCCATCGCCTGCCCACTGACTCCAGAGAGAAGGGTGGGAAACAACTTGAATATTTTATGAACCCCACCTCTGTCTTCCCCACCCAGCAAACTGCTGCTGCTATGTCCAGCAGTGCGCGCACACACACACACACACACACACACACACATAACACTTACACACACCAGCAGAAAACAGAAATAATGTTTTAAATGCAATCATTGTCAGGCCCAAACAATGTCATTTATCAAGGGAGCATTTGGGACTGTATAATAAGTTTCACATTATTAATACAATTTTTCATCCTCTGTCAAGCCTATCTGATTTATGGCACGCGTGTGATCTAAGGTGATCATTGAATAACAATTCCAGTAATAAGAGAGAGAGAATGGACCTGGTCTTTTACTTCTGCGCACTGGAGCGCACACACACACAAACACACACGCACACTCAAAATCCTGGGTAAACAGCGTCTAGTTGCAAAATGCAGCTATTACACACAGCATACAACAGTAGTCACAAGCTTATAACTTTTACTGGTCATGCAAATTTATTAAATATTTGTGAGTTTAACCAATACGCCAGCTTCCTAATTTCAGTAAGGGAGCGAGTAGAGGGGGAAAAAAATGATCCAAAGCCCCCGTTAATTAGATAAGGGACAAAGCTCATTATTCTAAAATGATATTGGGGGCCCAGAGAGTAAATATGAGTGGCCTGTTAGGGGCTCGGTAATGGGACAGGGATGCACGTCGTTACAGGGCCGAATGATTTACAGCTAGATGCTCTTTGATGTATAGACTGTACCTTTTATTAAGTGGCTGTCGTTACGGTCACTGGCTCAGTCATTTCCCTTTGTGTGTAATCAAAATCCATATCCAGACACCCCGCCATCCAGACCCAGCCGCTCCAGATGGGAAGAAAACAGAACGGGGGGAATGTCGGCGTTCCTTTTCCACAGTCGTTTCCTCAACACCCCCAAACCCTCAGCTCACATTCACTACCAGAGATGCTCATGATGCAGTTAATACGATCCAACAAATGAACAAACAGAAATGTGAATTCTTTTGAGATAATTAGACAAATAAAGACAGACTCCTATCATAACATTTGGATCCAGTTTGAACAAGTATTTGCACTATTAGCAGTCTTGCTTCGGCTTTATCAGATTAGCTTGTTGTTGAGGGCTCTGTGATCGCCGTCATACATCATCCTGTTTGAGTTCTGTTTAGAGCGAATTTAGGGAAGATGCTAATTGGATTGTGGGAGTCTAGCCCCGGTTAAAGATGGTAAACAGCAGAGCAGACTTGTCCCCCAACTCTCAGCCCCACAGGCTTCGAGAACGCCACCTCTCCTCAGGATCGCCACAATTTATGACACATTTTCTCTGTATTCTTAAAAGATAATTAGGTTTATCACCCATTTTTTTCCCTCTCAGTCCCCTTTTTTTCCCTTTTGTGTACCTGAGAGCACACAATTGCAGCATGAAAACATAAATATTTCTGCAGCACAGCAGTGCTGGCAGGTGAGCCTAATGAAATTCTAGGAGTGTAATTTGATTTACGAGGTGCTAATGCGGCCTGATATTAGAGAGAAAAAGCTCTGATATGGCTGCCTTGTGCTGTATTTAAGGCCTATCAGAAGCCTGATAAAGAGCATCCTGTCCTCAGCACTGCGGCTGAGTTATTGTTGCAGATATTCATATTGATAGTAATTCTTCCCGACGCAATTTAGTGCAGGCAATATATAAATATGGAGATAATAGTTAATTTAGGTGGCTGCTCAGATTGCGATGCTTTAAATTCAAGAATTACAAAAAAAAAAAAAAAAAAACTCTGAGTCGTGAAGCATCTGGACACTTTTTAAAGTGCTGTTTAAAGAATGGGTGGGTGAGAGGGAGAGGGGGTCGGAAAGAGGCCTTTGACCAAACCACGTCACACAAATCAGATTTTCAGTACTTTTCATTGCTTGCTAATTTCAGCAGGAGGCTTTTTGGAGCTCTTGATTTACAGTTTTTTTTTTTTGTTGTTTTTTTTTTTTTGGTTAAAACAATTTGATTAATAGTCTGATTTCTGTAAAACCTATTAAGCTTTTAAATTAACTGAGTCTGACAAACTTCACACATCACACCAGCAAGCGCATGCACGCAGAGAAAGAGATCATTTCAGGGTGCCTTGTTCAGAATCATGTCGTGTTGTTCTCATACAAAGAGATCAAGTAATTTAATGCTCTGTCTGTGTGTGTGTGTGCGTGTGTGTGTGTGTGTGTCTTGCGAGACTCACATTTAAGTGGTGTTTCAAAGTGTGTTTGGGACTATTGAGCTATGGTTCATAATAAAACAGGCAATAACAGGGCCACCACAGAGGGACCTGGCCTTTGTGCCTCCTTGCTCCCCCTCACTCCCTTCTTCCGCTGCCACCTCCTTCTCCTCGTGGCCTCTCCCCACCCCCCAAAGTTATGGGCTGAATAACAGCGCAACAATATTAAGATAACATTTCCTGATTGTTTGTCAGGCAGGAGGCTCCTTCACCCTGCTTTCATCACGTCCACCGTGTTCATTAAATTGACAATTTGTATTTGCCCTACAGCGGGATAAACAGGAGCTTATCTGATGGGCATGGTCTTTTATTATTTATTTCATTATCTTTTTTTTTTCTTTTTTCCCCCCTCTCCTCATCCCCCCCTCCTCCTCCTCTTGGGATTGAAGGTAAACATAAATCAGCAGCAGCATCTCTGTTGTGTGCTATTGTTTATATTGCAGTCATATGCAGCAGCAGTCCTCTCAGAGGAGGTTCATCTACAATACTCTGCAGACACATGTGGCCTCTTCATGGAGGTTTTAGTTGTTGTTTTGTGTGACATGCTGGCTGTACACTCCTGCAGGTCTCAGTATGCTTTAACTCAATAGATATTTTACTTTAAAATGTCCCTCTGTTGGGATAATTCTCTTGCTCCTGAGAGATTACCCTCTTCTTTTTGCATCTGAGCTTTTACTGTTGTTGTTACTACTGCAGCAGGTCAGAGATGGTTGTCTTTGTTCATTTGAATGTTAAACTAGCACCGTCCAGGAAACTGATTTGAGTATCCACAGACCACATTGACTACAGCACTTTCTAAAGCATTTCTCCTAAGCACCGTGAGCAATGATGTCGCCCGGTTCGATATCTTAGCCCGGGAACAAGCCTGTCGTCAGTCGACATTCTGCACACAAACGAAAAATAACAAAGCCTGTGTCCATACTTAGGAAACAGTTGTCCCACAAATTTAATCTTTTCCCCATTTTTTACCCAACACCCCCCTTTAATCAGGTTTCGATTGACTGCCATTGAAGGAAGAGCCTCTCCTCAGACACATATTTAGGTCCGAACCCAGTCAGCCACCATTTAAGGCTTACTCAGTCTTCCTCCCAATATCTTGGAGAGCTCAGGGCCAAATGATTTAATCTTCATTCAGCTAATTTAGTCTGGATTTAAGCTGCCGGGTTGTCGAAGTGCAGAGTGATGGAGTCTGAAAACAGGATGAGAGGGAAAGGGAGAGGGGATAGCGGAAGGAAGGAGGGAGGGAAACGGAGAGCAAGAGAGATAAAGATAGAGCGATGGAGGGAGAAAGAGAGAGACGAGGGAGGAGGGGGCTGAAGATGATGATCCATCCTGACCCTAGTGAATGCTGTCATGTTCCTCCCTCTAGGTAATCTCTCTCACTCACTCGCTATTTTGCATGTGAAAATGCTCTCCTGACAGTTGCATATCAGATACATTTTCTCTCTCTTTTTTTTCCCTCCCCCCTCTCCCCCTTTTCCCTTCGCCAAATAAACAACAGTCTTCACTTTGAAGTTGTCTGTTTGTGTCAGTTTGGCTTGAGGCGAGAGTCGGCCCGTCTCTCTTTCTGTCTTTGTGTTGCAGCGTGAGAGCTAGGGCGGATTATTTCCTCTCACCGGCCGGCCAACACAACATGAGCGAAGGAATCCTCAGCTGTCCAAAAGAGGCCGTCACAATTAGTGCAGTCAATTAAAAGACCACTGTGTGTTTACATACCCATTGATTGGTGTGATGCTCCACAGCATAAAACCAAACTTGCAGTCAGGAAGAGCATGGAGTCAGTTCAGCCTTTAGCAATGACACTGTCAGTGAACATCATATTATTTCTCACCTAAACAGTTTTTTTTTTTCTTTTTTGTCTGATGCAGTGAATTGTGAGGAAACATCTCAATCCCTCTTTTTACCTTTCTTGCTGTTCATGATATAAAAATGCCTCTTTTTAACACACCGTTGTTAAGCTTTAATCAAGAACACATGACCACAGTTTAAACTTAACACACACTATGCCAAGGTCCACCTTAACAAGCACAACCTCACCACTTGGGGGCGGTAGTGAGTGCGTGGTAATGAGTCAGGTCTTTTTTTCTTTTCTTTTTTTCTCCACCTTCTGTTAGAGGTAAAGAGTTACACCTCCTGAGGGATTTATATCGCAATTATGACCAGTGTGGCCTGTGATGTTCTGACAGTAGCTCTATATGCCTGAACCGATGACAGAATCACACCACAGTATAGATATGGTAATGAGTGACAGTATAGACACAGTAGCATGCGGCTCTCTGCAGCATACAGGCAAGAGGGCCCACCTCGGTCTTTGAATAAATCTCTGCGGGAGTGTCAATCATATCACCTTGCTTCGTGATCAGAGAGATGGAGGAGATGGAGAGGTGCAAGAGGAGTAAAAGCAAAGATATCAGGCCTGGAAGCAGAACTTGTTCAACATTGCAGATGTTTATTCCCACTGTGGCCTCCAGCTGATCAAGGTTCCTTGCTTAATCACAAAACAGTATACATTGATATTTATATTCATGCCTAACGACTTAAAACAACTGTCAGATGACTGTGGTTTGGCCTTTAGAGTCGGCAGTAATGTTAAATGTGATTAAATGTTGCGCTAATTTGAATTTCTGACCTTAAAATATCTGTGCTTTCTAAAATGCTGAATAGAAATGTACCCACCCATAAGTTTTCTCAGTGATATTTCCACTCAACACAGGCCTTCATCTGCCAAATACCCATATGGAGAAAATCTGTGTATAATTGTGTACGAGTCTACATGTTTTTCATTTATCTTTTGAAAAGGATATTCTAGCACACATGAATATGATTATTATTATTTTGTTACCATATTATCATCTTCATAACAGATAGATATTTTTAATGTTATACTGGGGTACACATTCGTACATATGTAGATGTTCTTTGCTTCTTTACAAACAGTTGGAATTCAAAAATATACACTCCCATTCCTCAAAGATCCCTATTAAGACTTTCAGAACTTTCTTATGCTATATTGGATCTGAAATGGCATGCTTTAGCAGGATTTTGTGGATACTTTTTTTTGTTTTCTTGGTTTTAAACCCATTTCTAATTATAAAAAAATCTTCAAATATTTGAAAGACCTCTCTTACCTCTATCTCTCCATCTTTGTCTTCCTCCCTCTTGCACGCACATGCATAACTACACATACATGTACGCGAACACATCCACTCCACGTCTCTCCCTCTTTCTCTCTATCTCTCTTCCCGCTACCTCCTCCTACCTTCGGTGTGTTTTGCATGGTGCCTGGCTGTTTAGAAGCAGTATGCATATGTATGGGCGAGACGGTGGATCGTGACGGGATCTGACATGCGGGGACAAGATCAAAGCGCTCCATCTGATCCCATAAAAACAGACGCAAACCCTCCTCTCATCCTTACAAAACCCCCACTGATAGTCAACTCTGCCAGCCCTGACTCCTCCATCTTCTCTCCTCTCCTCTTCCCGTTTCTCTCTCGTTTTTTTTCGTCCGTCCTAGCATGCCGCGTGCCCACGTCAAGGCCTGCCTGCCTGCCTGACTTGGCGATTACGCCCCGTGATAAACAATGGCCCGTTTAGCTCATAAAGCAGGAGTGTTGTGCATAATGCTTACAATAAAAGATAACATCTCTTCACTCATCTTATTTACCTCTCCCACGGTGGCATGGGCGATGAGCTGTTCTATAAATACCGCAGGGAGGAAGGAAAGGGAAGGAAATACGGATGCAGGCATACATCTGTTGGTCAAATAAAGTCTCGGCCAAATCACTTGATGCGGAAAAGGAAAACAGCCCTGTATAAATATGCATTTGAGCTTAGAGCCAGGTGATAAAGGCGCCATTTTAAAGCTGCTCCAGACTTTTTGGTAAGTGTGCTTAAAATGTCCTCTCAACTAGAGTCAGACGACATCTATATCCCATTTAGATTCATCTTTATGGAACATATAGATTGATATGGAAGCCAGGAAACATTTTCTTCTCTGTCTCTCCACCTCCCCACCTTTTAATTCTCCCCCCTTTCCCTCCCTCTCATTCTCCTTTTGCCCCCCTTCTTCCAGTAAGGAAGATGTATGAGTTTGAATTATTGATTCAGACACATGCTACATGCTGCTCGGAGTCATTATTTGTTCAGGTGAGTGTCATGCTGCTCGCTATGAAACAGATACCACGGGGATTAAGCGACACAATCAGGACTTAAAGACAGCCGCCCTCCCTAAAATAACATGGAATTCGCTGCAAGACGAATGCTCCCCAAAACCTGACTTCATTTGTTTATGACTCGCACATTAGTCATTCTGTGCCTAAATTATAGTGCGGGGGTAAAGATTAATTCAAGCACAGGCTTTTTTTATTGTTTCTTTTTTTTCTCTCTCTCTGTGTTTCTTGAAGCCTAATAACACACAGCAGATGAATATAGGTACAGACATCCTACACATTGATAAAAAAAAAAAAAGAAAAGGAGCTTTTGTTGGATCGTAGGCGTCGGCATGAGGGATAGACAGATGTCCAGAGTCAACATAAAGGAAGAACAGCATGCATATTCACATATTTTTCCTGATTCTCAAAAAGGCTTTTGGCAGGGTACAACAAAACAACACACACAACGTGATAAATCATGCTTTTGCATTCGTCGGATTGATACTGACTCTCCAAAGCGGAGCGAGCACTGATGTTGATGATGAGAACACAAACAGGATGGAAGTGTTTGTAGAGAAGTTAGGATGGAGAGAAGCTCGGATACAGGAGCCTTAAAACAAAGGCAGGAGGTAAAATGTTGCTAACTGTTCATTTAGCCCTGGCTAAGTGGTCGGGGACGCTGGACAGGTGAACTCTATTCTCCCCACTGGCCCTCCGGGCTGTGTATGTACGTGTATGTGTGTATGTGTGTGGACTGTAACAGAATTTCTCTAGTCCTCTGGGCCCTGGTGCGAAGCAGAGAATAAATGGTGGAGGTGGCAGGCCAGGACAGAAAAATCAATGCCTGCTTATACAGACATGACACACCAGCAGCCAACTGCATTCTGTGTGTGTTGTGCAGACGTAGATGTACAGCGCGCAATCACACGGCCCCGTGCTCTGTGGGCGCGAGTGCGAGCACCAAGCAACCTCCATTTCCTTTCTCACTGGTTGGATTTTCTAGCATTTTATGTCAGCTTTGGGATCAGTAAATAACTCTTTGTTTCTTTCCCCCTCTTCCTCCTCCTCCTCTCTTCTTCTTTCTCCTGCAGGAAGTTTGAATGCGAGTTATGTGATCGCTCCTTCAGTGAAAAATGGGCCCTGAACAACCATATGAAACTGCACAGTGGGGAGAAACCATATAAGTGTGCCTGGCCGTCCTGCCACTACGCTTTCCTCAACCTGTCAGCCATGAAGGACCACTACCGGACACACACTGGTGAGACACTGAGAGCCAGTAACCTCCACCACGAACCGTTGTGCTTTACTCCTCCATAAATGTGTTGACTGAATCTCCTAACTGAAAGATTCATGAGATTTGCTTTTTACAGGCAATCAGTGTTTTTATAAAATGGGAGTCAAAAGGTAATAAGAAACACTATACTTGGATCAAACAAAATGTATTTTTTTTTGTAGTTCTGTATAGCTGTAGACCATTTAACAAAATGAATTTTATGTGTTAACTGAACATCTCACATTAATTATGAATCTTCACAGCTTTGTTTGTACACACGTTCTTGGCCGATTATAGTCATGACTCGTCCATCTGGGAATCGAGAGCTAGTTCTTGGCGGATCTACAGAGGGTTAAACCTTTTTCTTATGGTTCTGTTACCGCCATCACTCCATATAATATTATATCAGCCACTTAGATGAGAAAGAAGATGACTAAAAGCCAAGAGAGAAGAAAATATACTGTAGGTTGTTTCACTTTTGTTTTTCCTCCAGACTTGAAGGGTTGCTGGGTGTGTTGCTAAGGCAGTGTGTATTCCCCAAATCCAACTGGTTATCATGTGTATTTCCCCAAAACCCATCTGGCCAACAAGTGTGTGTTCCCCAAACCCAGCTGGTGACCAAGTGTGTGTTCATTAAATCCATCTGATGCTCAAGCATGTGTTTTCCCACATTCAGCTGGTCACATTTGTTCATTTACTGAGGGAAAATGTATTTTGATACATGTCCAGTCTATTTGTTTGAAGTATGTTGAGTATCTCTACTCTCTTTTTAAACATTATCTTGATGAAGCTGGTTTTAAATATAAATCACTGACTTTTGTCCTTCAAGGTAAAAAGTTTGTAATATTTAGATTTTGAAAGTTTGATTTGTAATAATCAGCAACTGCATCTGTAGTTTACCCGCTTTCTTATTTACCACCACTACACTGATTACTAAAGGAGAAAGCTAGATTAGAGTTTAGAACAGAAATATTAATCTTAACATTGAAATCGGTGGGTATTTTTATTATGGATTTTGTATACTAATACAGTGACTATTCATTCCTATTGCATCCTTCCTACGTATTACAGTCCAGACAGGGGACTGCACAGAGTCATGCTTTCGTTACTTACTAAAAACTTTGAATAGACAGATGGTGTGGTGGGAGGATACTGCCTTGAATAATAGCCCCTCGATAGGAGCCCAAGTCAGCCTCTTTGAAAGTGTCTTTATGCTGCAGCCCAGCGGTTTCCCCTCGGCCTCAGTAATGTCCCACACACGGCTTCTTGATGCCCTTTTAAGTCAATGACAGAAGCAGCAGCAGCCAGTGGCCTGACAGCCTGACTGAGCGCTTGCGGGAGAGCCCTCCATCCGTCATGGGTGCCTGCTGTGTGTGTGTGTGTGTGTGTGTGTGTGTATGTGAGTGAGAGAGAGAGACTTGCTGGATGTTATTTTAAATGTGTTTTAACAGTGATGTAACGTCAAGGCGCCTGTGACATAATTAGACGTTTTATTTTCATTTGTTTCCAGCCCTCATCATTCCCCATCAGGCGGCTGGCGTCACACTGTCACCTAGCTGTCACCTGGAGAGGCGTGGGGTGGGTGGGTGTGTGTGTGTGTGTGTGTGTGTGTGTGTGTGTGTGTGTGTCTTTATGAGTTTGGCAGGAAGAAACACAGACTTGAAGAAAGTGAGTGAAGTGATTGAGATGGAAAAAGGAAAGTGATGAAATAAGGGAGGGGGCTTGAAAGAAGTATTGTATGAAAATAATATATTAAGATTGAACCTGAAACAACCTCATTTTAGTGAGTGACAAGACCTGACTTGATTAGCGGCGCCCAAAAAAGCTGAAACAATTTGCTCTGCTGTGACCCCCGGCACTTCTTTGCCAGTTGTAATTGGTGCCGGGTTGGACGCTGAGCTGCAGCTACACAATCATTGCAATCACATTCCAGCAGCCAACCTGACACACTGAAATATTATCAGCATGTGTGTGATCTGTTTAAAGGTTATAAATCGGCTCCTTCACGGCGCTAAGATGCAATACTAATAAAATAAGCAGGAGATTTAAAAGTTGAACTAATCTGTCCGGGGAACAGAGCAGTCAGTAATGGAAGTGATGGGAGTTACAGTACATCTGCGTGCTTGTGTCTGTGCGTGTGTGTGTGTTTTATGTAGAAGCTCACAGGATGACTAACTGGGGAGTCTGTGCTGGGGCTGAGCGATACACGCATCCAGTTCATTAGTTTGAAGTGTAAAACTCAGTCATATGGTGAGGAAAAAGTCAAAGTGCTATCCCATTACCAAGAACTTAATCACAGTGGCACATTTTGACTGCGTTGCTTTGTCAAGTGTGTATAATTGATTTATAATCCCTTAAAATAACATTTCTAATCCTTTATAACAGCAGTTGTTGTCATGATCTCATGCTGAAAAACATTGACACAGATTCAGCATGAGGTGAGGAGTAAGACAATTGACGCCAAACGTTAGAAAAACAAACATATGCGTATACAACATATACATTATATACAATGACATACACATGTCAAATGTGTTGCAGCATATCTGACAGCAAAGACTAAGGCCATAACAAAAAATGTCTAATTTCATCTTGTGGATAGATTTGCTGATAGTAACATGCAGAAAAAATTCAAAAAAATAAGAGAGAGAAAAGTTAACACCTCCAGCTCTCCTTCTCCTGCCTCTAACAGGATTCATTGTTCCTCTCTGATTTGTGTGTTTTTTATGTTAATCACTCCCTCCTCACACACCAGTCGTGTCTGAGGGGAGGGGACGTGGGGGGGGATTCAGTGGTCGTCAGCCGCCAGGGTCATTTGTAACGGCTGATGAATGAGCGACTCAAATAAATAAATAAGTGCACTGCATCTGACCCACGCAGCTTTTCCCAGGCTCTTGGGTGTTGCGGGGAGGGGGGTAGTGGAGGGTTGAACACAGCGACAGGGCCACAATTGATTTCCTCATTGCTTCAGTTTGTCGCTTAATCTGGCGATATGCTGATAAATCTTCGCACTTTGTCAATTAATTTCCCTGAAAAATGAGACCCAAAATGGCGAGCACATCAATACAGCAGCGGATTCCGTGTCAAAAATTAAGCGGTAAAATTAATTGCCCTCCCATCCGCTCCTGCTAAAACATAACTAATGAGGGAGGCAATTATAGCTGCATGCAGACTCCTCCGGGGTTATTTGAAACACACACACACACACACACACATACACACACACACACATATATATATACACACATGCAAAGAGAGGTTGTATATTTTGACTTCAAAGTTCTTTTATTGTCTCGCAATAAGGCATTTTTAATTCCAGTAGGGGTGGAGGGTTGAGGTGCATCATGGGAACAAAAGAAAAGAAGCAATGAAGCGATAGTCAAATTGCTTAAAAGTTTAAGGGCTTTCCATACAGACACATTAGCAGGAAGTGTGTTTTGAGGGCATTTCTGTGTCTGGCGCTATACTTATATGTAGTGTGTACTTAGGTTGTTCTTTTAAACATGTGTTTTTGACCTGTAGCTTTGTGTGTGTGTGTGTGCGTGTGTGTGTTTGTCTGGCCTTTGCCTCTGCATGGAAACAGCTCAGGTTTAAAGTTTGTCAGGGTTTAGAGTTAGGATTCAGGGAAGGTAAAGTTAAAGGTTGATTTTGGAGGATATGAACATGGTTTTCGGGTTATGTTGCAGTGAAGTATAATGTAAGGGTTAAATATTATATGTTATATATATATCATTAATATGATAATGTAATGCAAGGTTGACTGCTGCTTCTGCAAGGGCAGAGCTTCCAGCGTTGACAGCAGCACGTCACTCTGCTCAGTGCCATCCCCACCCAGATCGCCAGCACACGGCTACAGAACAGCAGATGAAAAGCACACATGTAATTTATCGCCAACGTTTCCTCCTCAAGAATAATTGTGGCGACCGCGGCTGGGAGTAGGGATCGATGACTATGGATTTTTCTGTGGTGGGGTCTTTGTAGCATTGGGTGTAATGAGAGATGGAAGGAGGGAGGGGGAAGAGGGGAGGAGTGACCAGCGCTGTTTTTCTGATTGGAAGAAAAGGCCTGACTGGATCCTCATGAGCTATTATAGAGTTTAGAAACACAGGGCTAAAGACCTTTTTTAGTTTGTTTTTAACCTGTTTCTCTTTATGAGCAATGGGTTTCTATTTTTACTGGTGCAGTGGACGGGTTCAGCTGGAATAAAGTTAATATCAAGTACTATTGTGCACCAGTCACTGCAGTTTTTGACTGTTAAACCCGTGAAAATAATACACAAGGGTGTTTTTCTTTTCCTCAAATGCAACTTTGATTGCTTATTTTAGGCATAGATATTTAATATTGTAGAGAAATACCTAAATTGAAACTAGCACACGTTCATATTTTGATTGTTGTCCATAAAACTCATACCAGACATTAGGTATACATAACAGTAAATGTAAAGGCATCCTGATGTGGATATAGGTTGAAACCCTATTATGTGTTTTGATTAGTCGACAGGGAGTAGTAAAACAAAGATGTGCATCTGTATGAACCACATTGTTCCTTTAAAGGCCATTGACACCGGCATTGAAAAGTGAACCTGAATAAATTGGCTAACGAATGCAGATTTTTAAGGCTGTTTTTCTCCCCTCTAAGTGGCACTGCATTAAAACTCTTCTCACAGTCGAGTGGCTTTAAATGGGTGTAATAGAGGAAACGTGAGGCTGCTTTGTCTCTGCGGACTCAATGAAAGCTGCTATCTGTGCAGGAGAGGAGCAAAGCACTGCTGAGGCCCAGCTGTAAGAGTCACCCAAATGTGTTATCAGTGTGTGGCGAGAGCTGGAGTTCAACATCAGCATTTAGATGAATATAATAAGTGATGGGGATGTGTGTGCGTGTGTTCATTTGCACACACATCCAAGCCCTTTCTATGAATGTGTTTGTGTGTGTACTTGCATGTGTCCGACTAGCGCACAAGTGTTTGCCTGAGTGCGTCTTACCACAAATATTGCTCAGTGTATGTGTGCAGGAGTGTGTGACTGTGCCTGTGTGAAATGGCAGACAGAAAGAGAGACAGACAGAGAGAGAGAGAGAGAGAGAGACCATCATGCTGTTAATGACAGAGCCAGATGCAGGGAAGAGAGGAGGAGTGTAAAAAAGCCCTCCACGCTCCCCATCTGGAAGGCATCGCCCCCAAATGAAGTTGTAGAAAACCATCCCATTGATAATAAAGCTAATTTTTATGGCTCTGACAAGTATGTAATTATGTTCAGCGGTGCTTTTCAGATTTTATCACAGTCAATAAACCACACTGGCAATTTCCCGTTCCCCCATTTGACATATTTACATGGATCCATCTGATTGGAGGAATTAGTTAGCTGTGAGAGCTCTGATGGATATACACTAGTGATCTGTGACTTCTGCTTGGCTCATCTGTTAGCCAACTAGACCTGCTGCTCATCTGTTCACTCTGCTTTCTCTTTTCTCTCTTTCTGTCTAATATGTCCCTACTTTACATCTCTCCCTATCCATTAACTCTGTTTCCTCATTCTTTTTCTTAACTTGAGATCTAGGGTTTTTTTATTTGTTTTATTTTTTTTTATTTTTTTTTGCTCAGTGGCACCTCAGCAGTTTTGAATGAAGGGACTATTTTTTATTCTTTCCTCCACCAGACTTTTCCACTCAGGGGATTCAATGTTTTCATAAGTCGACTTCACTTAACCACATTTGCAGTTTTAATTTTATTTTATTAATCTATCTTTTATTCATGTTGAAGCAACTTTAAAATAAAACATATACTATTGACAGATTAATTATGTTAAGCTATATTTAGTCATGGCAGACAGAGGAAAAACAAATGAAAAAATAAGTAAAATGTCAGAAATGTTGTATCTTCACATATTCATGTGAATGAAACCAGCAATAGTGGCAGTTTATTTTAATTATTGATGACATTGCTTACAGTCTCAGTGTGTCAAAATAAGCTTGATCCAAATGCACAACCGCATGTACTGTAGGTTAATACATAACACACTGTGGCTATTGTTTCCATCAGTTATCATAACATTGTATTGAAGAGAAACACAAGAGGTCAGGTGATCAGACAGGTTGTAAACAAGCCAACACTTTCACCAGGAAAGTTTTATTTCCAGAAACAACAAATTGTCTGCACTAAACCCTCATTGCACAGCTACGTCAAAGTCAAGGTCAAAACTGATCAAGGTTAAAGTTTATTAGCTGCAATTGATGTTTACAACTGACATTTGGATAATACTTGTATGGTTTGTTTTCTATACCAAGTAGGTTTGGCTGACTGGGGGTTATGTTTAAAACCTGATTGATCTAGAAAACCACAATTATATTTTTTTCTTCCCTAGGTTCCTGCTGCCCTCGCTTTGATGCCTCTAACGCTCTGCGCTTTCCCTCCTCTCACTCTCAATCTGTCTCTTTAGGTGAAAAGTCCTATCTGTGTGACCTGTGTGGTTTTGCGGGAGGCACAAGACACGCCCTCACCAAACACAGACGGCAACACACAGGTAAGCAACAACGCATCCAACCTGAACGCATGTCGTTATCCAAGCACACAAAGTGTTATATATGTGGACCTTCATTATCTTGGACAGTGATTGACAGTTGAAGATCAGATCAGTAGTCTTTTTTTTATTTTTTTATTTTTTTAACATAGTTTTAGCAGCTGTTTCCTATCTCTCTCACACACACACATACAGGCACATCAGTGTGACATGCTGCTGTCAGTGATAGGCATGTGTACCAGTATGGCTGACTGAATCTGAGATTTTTAATTTCAGTTATCATTTCACCATGTCATTCTGTCGCTTAGGGAAATTGCATTTTTCAGATAGGCTGTCAATAACGAGTGCTTTTTTGGAAATTGGGATAGTGAAACAAATACTGTTCTTAACCGTTGTCTGGCAGGCGCCCAAGGATCAAGAATCCTGTTATAAATATTCATTTAGGTTTTCATAATTCATTTTGTTTGCTCCTCAGTTCCTCTGCCACCCCACCCCCCCTCAAAACCTCCAATTTTTCCTCCTCTTTCTCTGTGCTGACATGTGTCAATTTCACCAATTCCAGATTTAGCTGTATACATATTCAAATCTGTTGACATGCAGCCGAATGTGAAGGGGCCACCCTGTCTGACACTGTCACTGTTTGACTGATCATTCAGCTTCTTTAAACAAAGCATGAAACCATATTTTAACAAACACCTAAGCCACTTAAAGTGTTCATTTTATAGCAAGTCAATGGACGTCTTAAATGTACATTGAGTAAGCAGCTTCTTCAAACAGAGTGAGGAAGGTTTTATTGTTGGATCATTTTAAACATTAAACTGACATTTCAACTGCTTTCAGCCTCTAGTCAGTTAGCTTTTTACTTGACTGAATAGACTTCACCTATTCAACTGCTTTCATATATTACTCATTACATAGCAGTTTAATTACTTTTATCTCTTATACCTCAAACAACAGTTTCTTTCAGCTCTTAGTCTGCAGCTGTTAGTTCACCTACCTTCACTGTTCACAAACACACAATTCAACTACCTACAAGGCTAAAACTTCAGGGAAAAACTTCAAATTCCCGTTAGTAATTATATTTCAACTGAATGTAATTCTTTATTACACAAACCCTTTAAGGAACGTCAGTGCTTCAATGTTCTGTCATATCAGAAAAATGCTTTTGCCGACTGTTTTTGTGTACATGTAGCTTTCTATTTGAGTTTGTCGTTTAGTCAACATCTAATCACCCTCGTCTGTCTTTTATTTTTTCAACCCCTCCACCCCACAGGAGAGAGACCCTTCAAATGTAAGCTCTGCAACTTCGCCTCCACCACTCAGTCCCACTTATCGCGGCACAAGCGTGTTCACACCGGGGAGAAACCATACCGCTGCCCCTGGTGCGACTACAGGTACCGGCTCATTGACCCGCCCATGCCTGGTGGCGCTGATGGCCACCGTGGTGGCACTGATAATTAGGAGGTTGATAGGTGGGGGTGGGGGGTATATAAGTGTGTGTGTGTGTGTGTGATAGTGGGTTAGCAGGTGGCATTGTAGGGGTGTTTGAAAGGGTTGGGGGGCAGTGTTAATGCTTGAGGGTTTTGTGTGTGTGTGTGTGTGTGTGTGTGTGTGTGTGTGTGTGTGGCGCTGGGAAAGGTGGAGGGCAGACAGGTCTAATCTCCACAGCACGGCTCCATCTCATCATTCTGCCATCATCAACAGGCCCAGCCAGATCGCCCCCACCCCCCCAACACACACACACGCACACACACACACCCACACATACACACACAATGTCACTGTCACTGGCAGGTCCCTGTCATTAAAACACCATCATACCACATCAGTAATTACACAGGAAATTGTCGGTGAAATTGAAAAAGTTTTGGCTGGCGTTGCACATCTCCATCTCTCTCTCTCTCTATCTCTCTCTCTCTCTCTCTCTCTCTCTCTCTCTCTCTCTCTCTCTCTTTCTCCCCCCCCTTGTCTCTCTTGTCTCTTCTCTCTTCGTTGTGGCAGAAGGGAAGAGTGTGAAAGCGAATGATCTCAAACCCATCATTGGTTTTAGATGTACTCTTCATTCGTTTTTTCCCCTCTGTGACAAAGTCATTTCGGCAGCTTGCTACACCTGCTCTGCTACGGTGAAGCGCTCAACTCATTTCATCTGTCTTTTGTACGCAGGGCAACTTGGGGAAAAAATGTAACGCTGAGAAATAATAGTTGTAGTCAGGCTATTATTTTGCAATTATCAAAGGACTCTCTCACCTTGTTCACAAAGTTATCAGGAAGTTTGTTTCTTATCTGCATTAATTAAAGATCAGATTATGTTTGATTTGGGATGTATATCTTTATCTGTATATTTATTGCTGACATTCACTATGTTTACATTTTAAGATTTTCATGCCAAAATAATAACAGCATCTGGGTATAGAACACACACACACACACACACGTATATATATATATATATATATATATATATATATATATATATATATATATATATATATATATATACCTCACTAAACCTCAGAAGCCAGGAAAGATGCCCAAGACAGTTAAATGAAGTCTTATTAAAGTCAAAGTCTCACTATAGACTAATGGCTTTACACATTGAAGAATTATGTAAAAATAGTTGATTAAAATGTTTTATTTATTTATTTTTTTTATCTTTACTTCAGGGCAAACAGAACTAACCAAAACATCAGAAAAATGCTGAACATGGAGCAAATCAAATGTTCCCGGGCCCATTGTTCCTGCACTGATACTTAATGATCATTACAGATAGAGGCAAATGAAACAGTAAATTAGAAGCCCAATTAACATTTTGGTGGCCCCGGGGGTTCTGAGGGGTCCAGAGGGGAGGGGAGGGAAGGGGAAGCATGGTAGGAGGAGGGAGGGAGGTTGGGGATACAGAAACGCCCCGCTGGTTTACTAATGTGAGGATGAAGAATTGAATACAGGGGTCTCAGACTGCTGAGAGGGGCCTCGCCTTCGCCCTGCTTTTACACTCTGAATACATGTTTAAAGACCCTGACGTCTCCGGGGGCCTGGCTACGATAAAGAGCTACTAGATGAGTTTGCACGTTTGACCTTTCAGTGTAAACCGGGCTCATGAAATAAATATGATGCAGTTGTAAAAAAAATATTTAGGTCTCAGACAAATGAAGCAGTTGCGTGATTGACAGTTCCTGGATATAGGAAATGATTGTGTCTGTTTCATGGGTATACATCTGATTGTTTGCAAAAATTAAAAATATCCACATTTAATGTTATGGATGGCGTTCCACTCGATACAATGTTATCTCTATCAAGACCGCTCCTCAAATGCATGTAAATGAGCAGGGAGTGAATGATCTATCAAATGCCACTCAACTCCCATTCAGACAGAGATAGCTAATAGAGGTGGATAATTATAGTTGGAGAATAGTGTTAAAAATATTCTAATGATATTGCACTGGGAGTCCTGGTCTGTCAATTAATGATGTTGATTTGACTATTCTCCAGCTATTTATGCAAGCTGCAAAACTTCCCTACTTCACTGTTTAAGGACTCATTTCTATTGTTCGCAATTCTTCTTCTTCTTCTTCTTCTTTTTTTTTTTCTCATTAAAGTCACAGTAGCATCTTAAACAGTCTAATTGATATATAGCCTCTGACTCCTGCCACGCTACCACCCTTCTGGGGTTATTATTGTTTATTGAATGCTGCGACATTCACGTTTCAATCTACCTGTTAA
The DNA here is from genome assembly GCA_036937835.1 of Pampus argenteus. Taxonomy (NCBI): domain Eukaryota; kingdom Metazoa; phylum Chordata; class Actinopteri; order Scombriformes; family Stromateidae; genus Pampus; species Pampus argenteus. Next base: position 9,063,948 of record CM072865.1, on the reverse strand, counting down.
AATTTTCAATTGGAGGCGATGGCGGCTTTGAGGATGACATGCTTACTGTCAATGCCAGGAAGGTGTGCAACCTCGTAAAGTGAAGGGAGAGATGAGTAAGAGGCGGAGAGGCATTTAAAAGTGATAACTGGGCCTTCTTGGATGGAGAATAAGATCCAAATAGCACCACTGATCCAAAGAACCCCCACCACCACCCGACACACACAAAGAAACACATTTAAATCTCCTCTAACGAAGCACCTCTCAATTACACCTCTACCATTACCATACAGTCGTTGGGAGGAGGAATATGGAAATGGATAAAATAAAGGAGAGACGGAAAGAGGCAGCGAAAGGGGTGATGTTACCGTAGAGCATCAGTATGGCTGATTCGCATGATGAGTGCACGGATGGGGGAGGAAGTTAAAACAGTGTTGGACTAATTAATACAGTGTATAGTAGGAAGGCTGGTGTGGGCTTTCACTAACTGTGACACCTGCTGACTCCTAAATGCACGTTGTGTTGTTTTAATATGACAATTACGCCATTACCATATCTGAGAGATAGCATGGCCCCCCTAGGATTCCACCCGCGCTCTCTTTAGAACCTTTTAGCTCCGTTTCAAATTTTATCTATTTATCCTTCCTTTTCAAAAAAAAAAAATCAGTTCACTTTTGGCATTAAATGCATTTTTAAGCATTTTGTTTAGCATTAATTCATGAGCATGTGTCGGTTTAAATTCTTCAGACTGACTTTTTTTTTATTATGCAAAAGAACAGTCAACAGATGTGGCCATGATTTGTCTGTGAACCTGTTATTATTTTTCAAGTGATGCCTGATAACACAGTAATAAAAACAATATGTGCCAAAGGGTTATCTACATATCTGTACACTGTCAATCAATGTACATCCGGCAAATTTAGATATTTGAAATTCTTCACACTCTTCTGTACATTCGACATTGATGTAAAGCAATATTTTAAAACTATGGCATCGGAACGCAGCCAGAAAGTAATCAGCTTAAAATGTTTAAATGGTACAATTTTTCTTTTGATTGCTTTATGAAAAGTTTTATACCGTCTGCCGCCGATTGAAATTTACGGAGCATTTTTTTAAAAATGTTTTTTATTTGAGCTCTTAAACCGATTCTAATCCGAGTATTAGGCTCCGTGTAAACGTAACTACTGTTCACCAGAGGCTGGTGCTTACGTATTTCATACAGCATGAACAGAACCCAGTGAGGGTTCAGGTTCAGAGGAGCCGGGCTGGACTGTGGCCCCATGATGGAGAGAGGTGTCTCTGCAAAAGTGAAAACAAATTCTCTCCTTGGCTGGCGTGAGCTATGGCACAGTGAGGCTTTATTGTCCCAGCCAAGGTGATAAGGGAGAGTAATTGCGTATTATACTGTCCGAGAATGTCAGGTCCAAACTGAGCATGAGTGCCCCATCCATCAACACATGATGGTGTGTGTTTGTGTGTGTATGAAACCGTGTTCTACACTGCACATGCTTGCTTGCATGATGCAATATATTTCTTGCTTGTGTGTGTGTGCGTGTGTGTGTGTTGGGTGTTTGTGTAATCTTGTCTGTATATTTGCACTGAAGTACTCATATCAAAGATTTATAATTTCTTATTTTGGCACAAACTTGTTTGTTTATGTCTTTATATGTGTTTGTCTTGCCTATCCAGTGCTTCACCAGCACATACGTGTGTTTGTGTGCATCCGTGGGCAGGTTTAGATAGAGCCTTGGAGCAGGTCAGGCAGCATCATTAATCAGCGCAGGGTTGTGTGTGACTCTCTGAGCTGACATCATTACATCCTGCACCCTGCAGTAGCTCACTGCTTGGCCTGCCCTATCTGACCAGCCCAAAGACCCACAAACTCTCTTTCACACACACACACACACACACACACACACACACGTAGAAAATAAACCACAAACCCTAAACCTTTCATACAATTTCAAAAGATACATACTACTCAGACATATCTCTTATGCATTCAGTAGGCCACTAGGTCCACTTGCAGTTACACAGTAGTCGTCACACACAGTTCCCAACACTATTACACACTAAACTGAACAACTGTAAGCTAAGAAAATAGAGATATGTAAAACCAGAATAGAATATGAAAGGAATATGCAGGATGTAAATATTTGTATAACAAGTCACTTTTTTGTTGTTTGTGAAAACTGCTTTTTAGTCTTTTTTGCTGGTTGTGGGCCTCTTTCACAGAGGCATATTTAGGCAATGAATGCTTTGAGAGTCTGTCCAAACATGGGATGCTCCCTCAGCACTAAAGCCCAGCTTGAGTTTTTGTGTGTGTGTGAGTGTGTGTGTGTGTGTGTGTGTCATCGTTGTAGCAAAATAAAATGTTAGTACAGCAAACCTTTCTTGGGAACATTGCCAAGCGTTTATCTTGTGTTTCCTCCCTCATGACTCTCATCTTTTAATCTTTGTTTTTTTTTTGGGTTTTTTTATTCAAAAAGGAATGAGGCCTTTCATCTTTGTTTGTCTCTCTCAGATCCAACTGTGCTGAGAACATCCGGAAGCACATTCTCCACACGGGCAAACACGAGGGAGTTAAGATGTACAACTGTCCTAAATGCAACTACGCCACCAACTCTCCCATGGAGTTCCGCAACCACCTGAAGGAGAGTCACCCTGATATTGAGAACCCAGACCTGGCGTACCTACATGCAGGTAACTGGATTTGCAAACTATAATACCTTCTGTGTCATGGTTACGGTTTGTAAAAAAAAAAAACCCAAAAAAACCACAAAGCCATTCACACATCTCCAGTAGAGGATAGGGTAGTTTGGTGGAATAATATCCACTACGGTACTACCACCAGGCTGCCCTCGCAACCCTGCCCAAGCTCTTTTATTCCACAGAGGTCAGAACTTCCAGAGACCTTGAGTGTGTTTTTTTTTGGTGGCTGGATCGAGTCGTGCTATTCAATGCTGATGGAGGGCACACAGCCACAAAGAGGCAGCACTCAAAGATTGCTGGTCTAGCCATCCCTGCCAATCACTCAGGCCATAGAGACAGATGAAATCTTGTTCTTCCTCTATTGGTTCCTTTGTATCCAAGTGTTCTTCCTTTGTCCTTGAAGGCCACCAAATCCAATTGGCAGAGTGCTTGTCCTTCAGAGGAGCACAGAGGACAGCCTTTATCCTGTTATCCCTCTGACCTTACATAAAAGCAGTAGAGTTGGAGGGGAGCACCATGCATTCTGGCTGCACTGTGATGAATTTTCTATAGAAACTGAATAGATCTGGTTTGTGTCTTTTTGTTGATTCTGAAAACTTTTTTTTTTTTTTTTTTACATTTTTGAAATAGACTTTGTCTTGGCATAATTTCTATTCTTCAGCTTGTCGGACTGACCTCTCTCCTATAGACTGTATTACTCCCAACTCTTACCCTCTCCATGCAACGTTTTACCTTCATCTACACTTGAAAACCTCTCCCTCCTCTGTATGCACCCTACCCTCTCACCTCTCACCCAGGCACACCTTTATGCCTCTCCTTACCCTTTGACCCTGCAATTTCCTTCACCTGTGTTTGTCCTTATGCATGGTTGACCTTTCCTAGAGAAGACAGTCTTTCAATTTCATTTGTTTGTTTGTTTCCATCTGAGTTTGATCTCATGGGCGAAATGAAAACACGGCAGTTATACCAAGACTCTGTAAAGGAAATGTCTCTGTGCGTTTCTTCAAAGCCAATGCTGGTGCTGTAGTCATGACCTGATCATTTCACCCAGCTATATCAAACGCCGTACATTGAGTTTCAGATTTCACTTTTATGAGCGAAGGTCAGATCTTGTCTGGAACTCGCGTCATCTTTCAGTCATCTGCAGGAAACATATTCTCCTCTTTCAGTCAAGTTAAGTAGCGTGTTTTCAAGATGTCATCTTGACACTCTAATTCATATTCTGCTCACACCACACCGCAGATATGAACCAAAAAATGACAGCAAATTGAATAATCCAAAAAAAGGCAGCTCATGGTGTTTGTTACCCTATAAGAAAATCCTTTACTGCACTTTACTGCACTGCAATTCTTCTGGAAGAAATTACTAATCACACTTAGCTTTCATCGATGCAGTTTGCTCAAAATTTTGTCTTTTGGAATTTTGAAAATAAACCATAGCAGAAATGCAGAAAATCAACATCTCTTAAACCTGATTAAGACTAAAGAAATCAAACTATATGTGGTTTGAAAAAGCATTTGAAAGTGCACTTGTGATCTTCCCCCTCTTTCAAAAGAGGAAAAGAGAGGTGGGAGTGTTAGTGGAAAGAGCAGTGTTTCATCTAAGCAGACAGAACGAGACCAAAAGAAAGAGACGGGGAAAAAAAGATTAAGAAGGTAGATGTTGAATTAACCTGCTTGTGATTGCTCTCTGTCAGAGTGGCACTCGGGCCAGCAGCGAGAGGCAAATCGTCTGTGATGGCCCTTCCCGCTGTTCCCCCTTTGAAAGACACAGATCAAACGCACCCTAGTCATAGGCCCTTGCAGCCCCTCGCATCGGATTGATTGACACCGGACGTCTCCGCTGCAGCTCTGTCGTTCCTTATCACTCTCTCTCCCCTCCTCTCTCTCTCCATCTTCCCTTCTTTATTCAGCGTCGCACTTCGAATTAAAGCCCTTCTCAAGGATGAAAGCAGAGGTCCTTTGCAAACGAAGGAAGAGAGGGAATTAGACCCAGCAAGTGATGGAGGGGAATGATGATTAGAATTTGAGGAGGGAAAAAAAAAAGAAAGGTTAGATATGTGAGGGGAAAATGTTGCTGATAGGACACATTTTAATAAAATGGTAATGACAATTGTCTTCCTTGTGCGATCTGCAGTGAGATATGCCAGAAGGAAGTGGCAGTGCCTGTGTGATCTCAGCATACATAGCACTGCAGCAGAACTAGAGCTACAGGTACCTCAAAGTGCTGAGACTTTGTTAAATTACTCCTCTACTAAAACTTTCTCTCTAGTTAAAATGCTGCAAGTACCCTGTGACTGGTGCAGCTTTGGGAAATGGTATATTTCCTTCTTTCTGTGCTATCTCCCTCCAGCGAGGTCAGCTGTGGTTACAGGGCAGTGGCTTTGTTAAATCAACATCCTGTCCACTACCACAAAAGATGTTACACACACACACACACACACGCACAGGTGGGATGTCGCCATTAGCTTTGTCAGAGCATCTTCATTCTGCTATTTTTAATTATGAAATATTTCCCTAATTTTCAACCAAGGTTATAATTGCACATCTTCAGGGCATAGAGATCAAATGCTTTGTAATTAGCTAACAGCGACTTAGTACTCGCTGCTTAGTGCCTAAAAAGATAAAACAAATAAATAAATAAACTTCTTCAAGGCATTGTTGCTGCTTTATGCAGATTTTATTTTCTTTAATAATGCATGATGGATGGCTACTGTAGAGGGCTAGAGGAGAGTTGGCCTTGTAAGTGATGATCTTAATACACAGTTACAACCACAGGCAAATTCATTTGTTTGCAGTTTTTTTTCTTCTCCTTATTAAACAAATCTGTAAACAAAGATGGGTTTCGATGGCTTTTACTTAAGTTATGCATCTGTGTGCCTCCCCGGCCCCCCTTCCTCACTTTCACCTTCTGTTCATCACGTAATGAAACATTACTCTCCGGAGTTTTACTTGCGTATTGTGTTGTGGCGGCGTGTCGGATTGTGGAGGACAGGTGTGTATGTCATGCAAATGTGTCCTGGTATCCCAGTGCATATGACACTGTGTTGACGTTGTGAACGAAGCCACAGACACCGGTGATAAAATCAACATCTGTTTCTAATAACAATGTGTTATATGTGACACGTTTCTATGTGGGGAAAATATGTGAAAAACAAAACACAATGCATCACAGTTCTTTGAAAAACACCTATAGGACATCAAGTCGTCAGCGTTAGTGATGAACCTGCGTCTTTGTGTCACCTTCCTTATGTTGCATTCAGATGATGGGCATTAATGAAAAAAAGTCATTCTGTTCAGTACGATGTAAAGTCAGATGAACAGAGTGGCTCATTGTGCTGACGCCGTCACAGCGTGGCTTTGAGTTTTATCTTACAAAATCAAGAACGTTTCTACCAATAAAGAGAAGAGTAAACAAGAGCAAACGATGAGGAAATAAAGATCAACTGTTATAGTTAAAAAGTAAAGATATATATCAGTCATCACCCAGAAAATACATCAGATCTTATTGATCAGATACTCAGGATCTGATGAATATGGCCTCAAACATGAATGGATAGTATGTCTGCCTTTATACCTTGTTTTTTGTTATTGTGTCTCTCCATTTTATAACCTCAGCAAGCCTGCATGTATAAACTTGAAGATTAGGTCAAGCCAGCGTCGGGGTGTTAATTGGTGTATTCCCTCTTGGAGGAACACCTTTCATCTTATCTGATCCTGAATGGCTCACTCCGAGGGCTGAAGTGAATTGTTTTTAACTCACAACTCTTCCATCTACCCTTAAAGATGCCTCTCTTGCTGTTCTGTGCTCTGTGTTTCATACCTGTTTTCTTTCCATCCACACGCTCAATGTGCTGTGCAGCTTGAGATACTACAGTTGAGAAGCGCCTGCTCAGTGCCTGTGTGCCCCTGGAGACACGCAACATAACCAGTGTGTGTGTGTGAGTGTGTGTTTTTTGGGGGGGTTAGGGTTAGGAGGGGGTTAGCTAAGGAATAACGTACTCCACCGGTTGCACGAGTCTGAGTAAAGCAACACCAAAACCAGGCCGGGGCCGAGCATGCAGCATAATCCTGCATAATGACCTGCTCCAATGAGCATGAAAACTCTCCCAACCGGCTGCATTTATCGCACATCAGCCACAACAAACAGCCTTTTGTCTTTTCCTCTCCTTCCATTATTTTCCCTTCATGCTGGTGCCAATCTGAGAGCCTCCTCTCAGCCGTTTAGTGGCCAGTTAAAGCCCTGACTGGCAAGTCCTGTCCGATCAGTACGGCACCAGTAGGTTTTTTGGCTGTTATGAATGTAAAGTGATGTCTACATCAGATTTCACATAGTAAATGATGACTGGAAGCATTGTGTCATTGTCAGATAGGGTCAACTTCTACCTCTGTCTGAGCCTCTGGACAATTTCTGTCAGTGTCAGAAAAAATTGAGAGAGATTGATGACATGTGATATCTACTCCCTGGAGTTGCAATGGCACAGTTATGTTAGGTGTGTGTGCTTATGTTGCACTATTCTAAGAAGTTGCTGGTCTATGTAGGGCACAGCATAACAATTTCACAGTGTGATAGCAGGACAAAGTGATACAATTATCTGCATAGGTTTTTAGTCGAATATTACACATGATAATGGCATTTGCAACATAGTAACCTGGATGTTCAGTCGTTGTGCAGCCACACCTTTACAGTAGATGCAACTTTGTTTCAATAGTACAGTTTTATATATCGACATGGTTTAAATATAGTGAATAAACAAAATAATCACTGCAATTTAAAGACTGAAGCAGCTTTTCTTGGGAAGCTATGGTGTTTTAGCTCTCTGGACTCTGGAGTATGCTTTTATATAAGTATATAGTACATACACAAACACCTCCTGTGAGTGACGTGTGGAGGGGATGCTCGCAGCAGGGCTGCTCCTCCTGTATGGGACAGTGAATATAAGACCAGACAGGCCGCCAGCTCCTATAAAGCCTCATCCATAATTCAATCCTCCTTCTCCCTCAGTTCAGACACACTGTACGTATCATATCCAGCTACAGCTAACAGCTTAGCTGTCTGAGACAAGAAAGAAAAGGAAGTAAAGGAGGAAGTAGTCATTGATAAGAAAGGTGGGTAAAAAAAAATGAGAGTGAAAAGATGAGGAAGAAAAGCAGAAAAAGTAAAGGAGAGCAGGTAGTTAGACAAGGCCAGACGGCTGATTTTTCACTTGCCCCATCTTGACCTTTACTGAGTCAACACAGCTCCTACTAGTAACATGTTTTCCCCGATCTACACCCTCTTTGTCTGGAGTGCACTTCTGAGATCTCTACCATGACCTTTGCCCCTTCTACTTTGCCAAGAACCCTTGTCTTCCTCCTTTGCTTCTCCCGCACGTCGTCTGTTTGGTGGCTCTCCACACGCTTCAGCATCTCTAATTACCAGCAGGCTCAACTTTCCCAACTAAACAACCAATTACCAGCGCTTTAGCCAAGCCCAGTCCCATGTTTCCTGATACAGTGGCCTATTAGGGCCCCTTATTTCTCCCCCAGCATAATTGAATCCCCTGGCTGCTCATCAGTGGGCTAATTTAAGCCAATGTGCAGAGTTGGTAATCAAAGGGGCTGCCTATTAAACTATCAGACCCCAATTAAGTGCCCTCTTATTTCCAACATAACAAGCCACTATCACTACCGCTGTTATTGTATTTCCCTGTTTAGTGGCCAGTTTTGTTGGGTAAATCTGTGGTTTGTTTGAAGAGATGCATTTCAGTGTTAACTCTGGTGCAGTTTGTGTTTTAAAAGAAACACTTGTAGGTAGAGTAGAACGACACTAATTAAGGTGATGATCCAGAGACTAAAGATCCGACTATTTTTCTACTGACTGATTGATACAGCTTAGTGGTTAGGAAGTCTCTGTCCACGACACCCGGCAGTCTCCTACTGTAAAAGCTGTCTTCTGTGTTCAGTTAAGTGTTGTATACTGTTATTGATAGTACTGTAGCAGCATCGTCAAAGAAGTTTAATGCGATTTTAAAGATTAGGATTGTATGGACCACTTTAAAGCTGCGGAGCGAGAGTTTAATGTAAAAACTTCAGTGATGAAACTCATGATAGTAATTTGAGCGTAATGCCAAGCCTAATCTCATTCATAATTCTTATTTCGTTTCAATGAGTGCACATATCACCAGCATTTTGTTTTTAAAAAATGGGCAGTGGAGTCTTTCATCTTAAAACGATTCAAGCATCTATCTCCTGCTACCACTTGGGACTGCCGAAATCTGATGTGGCTTAAACTTGACAAACAGATTTAAAAATGGAGGAAGTTCAGAGATGAGTGCCTTCACCACTAGCACCTCTTTCTGTCCTCTCACAAGCATAGAACCTCTCACTTTTGTTCCTATTATCTTGTTCTTCTTCCCTTTTTCTCTGTGTCCTGTCTTGGTGACTGGTGCAGTTAAGGGGAGCCAGAGTGTGAAAGAGGCCCACAGAGGGCTGATGTGCACTGTCTCAGCAAAGCGTGTCTCAAGTCTGGGACTGTGTTTCTGTAGTGCACGTGTGTGTGTATGTGTATGTGTGTGTGCGCGTGTATTAGCAAGAAGTAGTCTGGGTGCGTGTCTCAAAGTCTAAGTGTGTGTGTTTAGTGTTGGTGTCGTCTCCCCATAGCCTAATTAAAGGGCGAGGAAAGCCACTCACAGGGAGATTAAACCTAAAAGGGTAAATTAGCACTCAAAAGGGGTGTGGCAAATTCACACATATGCACAGGCCATGAAATCTCTTCTGACACCTGTAAAAAAAAAAAATGGGGGAAAAAATGGAGAATAAGGAGGATGGAGAGAGGAGAAAAACTTTTATGCTTCTGTAACTCTGTGTATTTGCTGAAATACTTCATACTTTTGAAAAGAAAAAAAAGATTGTAGAGTTCGGTTGGCTGCTGGTCCTCACTGTTCTCACCATCTGAATAAGATGCCATAGAATATATATAGCAGCTTTTAATTTCTTAATTTCACCTTTAGATGTTTAACATCTAAATGCATATCACACATTATAAAACATTGCATTTAACTTACTTTACGTTTTAAAGGGATCAGTTCACCCAATTCCAAAAACTTTCCATTTGGCCTTTACCATGGTGTTAGGTTCGGTTTAACTCGCTGATGCTTAAAGGGCAATTTCAGCATTAAGGTACTGTACTTTCACAAAGTTAGCTGAACATTAAAAACGAATAAAGAGGCAGAGGCAGAGATATCTTGACTTTTACTCATTACTCTGAGTCAAGCTCCAAAAAACGATAGACCTACATATCCCATAATGCAACAGCTTTCATTACACTTGCCTGCTGAACACTTATAGATTATAGAACCTGAACGTGATGTTTTGAAACAGTGGGGTGCCCCTTTAAGATATAATCTGCTGAAACGACTGTCAACACCAATACAATGCAGTATCTATGATTTTTTTTTAGGATTTTTTTTTTTTTATTATTTTTTTTTTTATGTGTATAGCTTAAGGCATTGAAAAATCACATCTGAAAAATTCAACAATAAAATCTAGAAACAAGGTGCCGGTTACTGAGGATCATCTACAAATCTTTTTACACTTTTTACAATTTGCATTGACAATTAATGTCTACGAAATATAAAATTCATCAAAATTGTCCAATTTCATTTACTCATTTATTGTTTTTCATTAAGCAAGGAGGAGACTGAATGTCATTTTTTGTCTTGACTTCTCATACTCATTGGCAAAGCGTGACGGTTTGCAGTGTGGCATGTGTGCGATGTGTAAAACAGACACACATCCACATATAGACGAGGGACAAATGAGTGTCACATCATATCACATAAATATCCCACAATTCAACAGTGTGCATCATCGCCTTTGGCTATACTGATATCTCTGTTTAACTGTAACCCTATGTTTTTTTTTATTTTTACAACCACCTTACTCTTCTCTCACTTCATCTACCTCTTTATTTTTCTGTCATTTGCTGCTGTGTGGGTTTGTGTGTGTCATGGTGTCTTGGCATTTTGGTGGTGTGTGTGTGTGTGTGTGTGTGTGTGTGTGTGTGTGTGTGTGTGTGTGTGTGTGTGTGTGTGTGTGTGTGTGTGTGTGTGTGTGTGTGTGTGTGTGTGTGTGTGTGTGTGTGTGTGTGTGTGTGTGTGTGTGTGTGTGTCTGTTTATGAGTTTGGTAGGAAGAAACATTGACGCACACACATCCGTGCATGTTGAGAGTGAGTGATGTGACTCTGGGCCAGCAGCTGCACTCTGCCATGCTATCTGTCTGTCTATCTGTTTGCCAGCGTGTCTGTTGTCTCTTCTGTGTTCTCTCCACTCAGTTTGACTGCTATCAGACGAGTGTGTGTGTGTGTGTGTGTGTGTGTGTGTGTGTGTGTGTGTGTGTGTGCGCTGAGCTAAAACTCCCTGTTAGATGTCTCACTCTGGAGAAAGACACTGACAGATGACATGTACACAGACTCAAACACACACACACATACTGAATAAAGATGCATACACACATACACACAGTTTCATCTCCAATCTTGTGGTTCTTTGCCTCAAGGACTAAGTGTGTATGTTTGCACGTATAAGAGAATTCATGTGTACACACACACACACACACACTTGCATGTGTTTGTGTGTGTAAAAAAATAGATCTTGGTTCTGTCACAGCTGGGCCTGTAGGCATAAGAGGCCTTAACGGATGTTTCTCTCAGTGAAACACACACACTTTCTCTCTCTCTCTCTCACACACACACACACACACACACACACACACACACACACACACACACACACACACATACACATACACATACACACACACACAGACACGAACAGGTCTCAGACCTCTCTCCCTCTTGGACCTGCAGTGAGGAATACAGATTCAGGATCCTCTCTAGATAGTGATCAGCCTCGCTGTGGCGTCAGAAATGCTATCTTCACCGGGCGGCTGAATTGATAATACTCCCCCCCTACGCATTTTATTACAAAGGCCCAGTTTGTAAAAAGGTAATCATTTACTGTTGCTACTATCTCCCCTGAGCCATACATCTTCTGTCTTCACAGGACAAAGTTCTCCTGCTGCTTCCAACGCTGTTTTTTCTTCTTTTTTTTTTTTTTACTTTGCTGCTAGGTTTGTAGACAACTACTTTTGGGTTCATCACCTCCTGCCGCCTTAGTTTTACACACATAATAGCCCACCTCCAAGAATTAGATCACTTTTTTTGTTAAATGTATGTGTTTTGTGTTATTTTTTGAATGCATATGTAGGCGCTCAGTTTTTATATATATATATATATGTGTGTGTATGTAGGGGATAGAAAGGTTGAAAATGACAGTGAATGAAGGACTAATCCCTTTGGGCATATAGCAGAATCCAATACCAAGTACCAAAATCTCATCATTTCAATTATCATATTTATCATATTTATTCATTTTCTCCTAGCCAGGCTTAATGCCGTCTCTCTCTTCCCCTCCCTCTCCTTCTCTCACAGCTCCTTCTTCTGTACATTAATCTATTTTTTCCCTCCATTGCTCTCTCCACTGGCGACATGTGAGCCTGTCAGTCATGTTGATTGACAGCACTCAAGTGGCCTACGGAAAGCAGCTCATTTTTTTTTTTTCTTTTCTTTTCTTTTCTTTTTTTTTTTTTTTTTTTCTTTTTGGTCAGACGTTGTGCTAGTGATGCCGGGGCCTTATCAGGAAACCCAATTTATTGCCGTTTCTCTGGGCGAAAGGGGTTGCCACTCACACTGACTGACAGCTCTCAGATTTACAGGCTGCAGTGTAGGGATTTCCTTTAAGTTGTTATGTTTTTTTTAGTTTTTTTTTTCCCTTCAGATGTGCCCTTGCACTGGCAGAGATTATTCTACCACACATGGCTGTACATACACAGTTTACACACATACACCAAGGCGTAGCGGATAGATCGGCTGCGCTCCCTGGCCTCCAAACCGTTTTGTTTTTAGTCTGACCTTGGCATTGATTTTAACTGACAGACAGCAATCCACAGTCCTGTTCACCACACACCAGGTCAAGTTCAGCCTTGTGAACATCTTTGTTTGAGTAATTGTTTTATCCTTAAGAGAGGGATGGGTGGTGAAGCAATAAACTGTGAAAAGGAAAACTCATTTGTGTCATGCACAGATTGGTATTTCTCTTGTTTTTTTGCTGTGAAAGTGCAAAGACACACTTGTTTTGATTGCAAACAACATTACACCAGGGACACATGTATGAATTTATGTTTTCATCTCATCTGTGTTTTTACATTTCCCTCCCTGTCTGTGTATATGAGCAAGTCTTTGGGTGTGTGTGTGTGTGTGTGTGTATGAGCAAGTCTTTGGGTATGTGTGTGTGTGTGTGTGTATGTGCACATGAAAATGTTTGCCTTCGTTTGATATGCATTTGGAAACACATCTATGCATGTCATGTGCAGGTTTTATTTTTGTGTGTCCCTGTCTGTGTATGCATGTGAGGCCTGCGTGTGTGTGTGTGTGTCAGCTCCCATGTGTTTGCGTTTGTGTGTATGACCTCCGAATCCTGAGGCTTATCGTGGCGGTGTTCCACATTATTGATTGCGAGCGGAGATATCGACAGGCCAAGCGCCGGCAGCTTCCAGCAGCGCCGGCAAGCGGGATGGGACTTTGATATGACATATTGTGCGTCTCAGCACAAGCCATAAATAATTCTGACACGTTTTTGTATGCATGGGAAAGTCCTTGATTCAGCCTCCCATAAAAATAAACTTCTATTATGGAAGGTATTTGTCAAGTGGGTGCGTGATGGATGGCCCGGCGTTTACCCCGTGGCAGGACGATGGGTTATGGATGCCCGCCGCCCCTTGCCGGGGGAGGAGTCGCACCCAGCAACGCTGACACCAGAGTAATTACTGCCCTCCTCACCACAGCAACAGAGGGTGGGGAGTGGAGGAGGGATGGGGGCATAGAGGTGGGGGGGTGTTTTATACACACACCTGCACCTCCCTCCCTCTCACCACACTGTCCTGTAACGCTACCGGCGTGAAGTGACAAGGGTGATAAAGGCTACGAGAACAGTGATTATTAGACACAGATGGATGGATAGACAGATGGAGGAATAGATGAATAGATTTGTATTTGTGATTGATTGATTGATTGATCGATTGATTGGGGAGACAACCTTTTTCATTCTCCATTAGGATGTAACTTGTCATATTTTTGTAACATTACATTTACTGCCATGTTAGTTCTGACATCGCTGCTTGATTGTGACACAAAGGAGCTCATGGCAACGATTGCTAATTTGTGTCTCACTATAGGGCCAATGTTCGTTGTTAAAATCACATTGCTTCCCATCAATTTTTTTCTTTACCTTTATTTGTTTCAGAGCTAAAATGAGTAGACGATTAGCTGGTAATTAAATTAACAAAAAGCTATATTAATAATCAACCACTTGATTGGATATTGATTGACACTTAATTTCAATTTTACTTATTTATTTTTTTTACTTTAGTGAAAGCAAACGTATACAAACATCCCTTCCACCTTCGCTACAAGTGATGTCATTACCAAAGAAAAAGTACAAATAACCCTGAAAGTTTCATATTTTGTGCCGGAAGCTCAGCAACCACCTCGATGCTTCAATGTAATCCAGTTGATCCTCCCACCACCTGGTCTGGGTCACAATGTAAAATTGTAGCATTTCAGTAAAAGCAAGTGCACTCGCATATAATAATATACCTCACAATGAATGTTGTGATGATTGCTTTGGCATTAGGATTATACATGTAGATTCAGTTTGATATTAATTCTGCATACAAAGGTTGTGCAGCTTGATCAGAAACTGAGAAAAAGAATACTTTAGTTTGCATACATTCACAAGTTTATGCCCATGCTTTCTTATGCTCACACACTTATGAATATGTAGAGGGATTTGTGTGTGCTAATTAGTGCACAGGTGCATGTCTGTATGTCAATCTGTGGGGCCAGCAGCCAGATTGAGCTAAGGTTTCAGTGCCATCTGAGGAAGAGGAGGAAGGTAGGCGTGGGGTGAGGAACGGGTGAGGGATGGGTGCTCTCTTAACCACTACTACCCCACTACCCTGCGTGGGAATGCAGGTGGGGCAGGGAGTCGGGGTTGCGGGCACAGTGACAGCCCATCAGTGGGAGTAACACCTGTTCACCACTGCCTACCCCTTCATCCTTACAGCTGCTCCACTTCCTCTTTCTCAACCCTTTTCTCTCTTCCTTGCCTTCCTTTCCTCCTCTTCCTCCTCCTCCTTAGCAGACAGCGTGGAGGAGAAGCTCGTCACAGCAGGCTGGGGAGCAGTGAGTAGGACCAGTCCAGATGCTTTTACATGCGAGGAAGGAGGAGGGTTTTGTCAGGACACAAAAAAAACTCTGCCAATTACTATAAGATCAACAGACTGCCTCAGTGCCACTAGGGCTGCTGTTACGTTAAGATGATTGTTACAAGATGGTGTGTGTGTAAGTCGACTGACACCCATGCACATACACATCCCGTCTTCAAAAGCACAGGTGAATATAGAATTAGTTTTCAGTACAACCCCACAGTTTGTCTAATTTGAAAAACAGAAAAACACTAATTATTATAATGCAAATTATGCAACTTTGTATAACTGTGCTAAAGTTCAACATTTTGAACAGTAGATGAAGATGCAGTTGTGTTATCGTCCCAAACTGTACACCTGCTGAGAATCCTACATCCCTGTTAAAGGTGTGTATGGTGGTCCGGTGATCCAAATCATAGACGACACTACAGCACTCACACTTTTCTAGCCTCTAGGTTTTTGTAACAAAAAGAATAACTTGATGATAATTGCAATTCAAACATTCATAACCTGATGAACAAAAATGAGACGTTTTTTTCTATCCATCCATCCTCAACTTTCATTATTGTCTTTCTTTTGTGTGATGTGCACCGTTAGGTTTGAAGTTTTAATGCTAAGCTAAATGGCTGCTAACCTCTTATACATGTTTACTTTCCAACACGTCTTTGCATACAAATGCAGATTGAGGCAGACAGCATTAAGACATGCTTGTTTGCATGGAGCGGGCCTTGTTTAACCTAGTAACCCTCTCCCAAGGTCCAGATAGGTGTACTGAAGCTGCTGTCGGCCTCTACAGATGGGGGGTCAGGGAGACGAACAGGCCTCGGTCAATAGGCTTAGAAGACCATCAGGGACTATTGATTGTGGCGGACAGTGAGGCCAGCTCTGCACTAATTGTTTCTTTACTAGCCTGTGGCAAAGACAACAGTCACAGGCAGGGACTCATGAATCTTACATCTGTTTTGTTGCGAAAGCACCGGGAGTTAATAGCCTTTGATTACCAAGGGGTTTGAATGTGTGTGTGTGTGTGTGTGTGTGTGTGTAATGTATATAAGAGTGAATCAGGGGTGTAGAAAATAATAGACAGATTTACAATATCTATTACATTCATGGATTTGTAAGTGTTTTTAATGTAACGGGTATAATATGTCGATCATTTTCTTATGTAAAGCGCATCATAATAACATCAGAATTTAAATGCGGAAGTACATGAAAATGAACTGTATTTGGACATGAATTTGTACTGTGATCAAATTACATTGCAACATATTGTAATGGGATCCTTTTTAATGGCGATGAACAACAGTTTGGTGTAAAGTGATGCCACTGTAGCTCCTGTATGTATTTAAACAGTACTTGTAGGAGTATTAAAGGTCAACGTATATCACAATCATATTAACTGTGATGGTATGACGGTTGTTTCTTAACTTCTAGCATCTTCTTGTTTTTTTTGTGCCATAAAGCGATGTAGCAGCACATCAGCGTATCACTTTTATTGATGTTGTACATCTTTCTGGGATTTCAGAGGGCAGTGTCCTGTACAGGAGTCATATCTGCTATTCTAACCCAGCCGCAATGGCCAGGCTGAATTCAACTGCGTGTGCTTTGTTTATTGCGTACAGCAGCAGAGTTTGTTTGTGGCCGGCTGTCAGAGCGGCCGGCCTGTTGTGATGAAAGACACTTGGACCTTCCCATCCATTTCACATTTGCTCCAATCAATTATTCAACAGGACAGCCAATTAAAAATGAGGGAGAGCGGTCAGGGCCTCGCCCCCCGAAGGCCGCCACTAGACAACTCTCTCTGTGAATAATTGGTGCAATTAATTTAGCATTGAGCAATAAAGGAGTTCTCACTCTCCTCTCTCCTTCTATCTCCCTCTATCCTATATGCTGCAAAGCTTCTCAACACTCCAGACATTACAGACACACACAACGACAGCACACACTGCAGCAGTAATAATAGTAGGACATTCATGAACTATTGTACAACATGCAGGGATGCAGGTGAGGCCAAAGCCTCCAATTGTAATTGGCCCTCCTTTATATTTATAGCTCAAGTTGATCAATGTTAAGGACACCATAAACAAACGCCATAACAAAATACACAGATTATACACAGATCAGTGTGTAGTTTTGTTGAGTACTTTAACAAGAATCAAAGGTCATAAAGTTAAAGATTGAGTACTTTTCTTTATGCTGGTGTTTGGTTTTATATGATCACCAGCTGGAGGTAATGTTAGCTTGTTATTTCCCAGCCATATCACTCGAAATGTAGTCAAACACTAACAACAACACAGCTGTGCCCTCTGAGACACACACACACACACATTCATGGAACACAGCAGGAGAGACTCTAAGCTAGGTTTCAGGAAACATGGTCAGGCTGTAAATTATTGCCATACAAAGGCATTATTCCATTTACTTGATTCTATACATTGCTCCCTCTTATTGTCCCTTATCTGCAATTATGGTTAATTTGCTGCTGCCCTTGCGAGAACAGTAATGGCACCCATGCCAGGCGCACACACACACACACACACTCACACTCACACACACACACACACACACAGACAGACAGACACAGACATAAGAACACTCAGGAGGAGGGACAGCTACATTCCACAACAACTTTGATTTATTCAATCACAGCAGAAGTATTATGATGGACCAAACACTCTCCACCCCTCTCTCCCCACCTCCCCCATCACCCTCTCTTTATTGATCAATCACTAACTCCTGTTATACCCTCCCCCACCCACCCACCAACCCCACGAACAGCCCCACACCCACCTCTTTTGATAGCCAGATTGACAGTTGAGTAATTTCACTGTCAGCGCTGACTGACGCATGGTAATGGGAAGACGTTTCAGAGCAGCATTACAACACAAAATAATTTCCAATTTACCGCTCATCAAAAGCACCCTTACAAAAAGAAGAGAGCAAGAGAGGGATGGGGAGAGGGAGAGGGAAGGAGGGAGCAGGAGGTGAGGGGAAAACACAACAGTGGATTTATGGCTTCAATTACTGATATTTCACATTTAGTTTAAAGCGACATGTTTTTGTAATGTGACAGGCTTCACTGGATTTGAAAACCTCTTCAGACCTCTCCACTCTCTTCTTCTGTTTTTTTTTTTCCTCCCTTTTCTCTCCCTTCTTGCTGTGGAGATAATGAAAGGGTGAATCAAGGAGGTGGTGGGAGAGTTGGAGGGGAGGTTGAGGAAAAGAATGATAGCTGTGACTCCTGAGCCTCTTTAGAGAGCCAAGGAGGGAGGAAGACGAGGTCTGGGGCTTTGATGTAGATGGATTTGACTGACTCACCCCATCATTCACTGGGTGGGCCTCAATCTCTGCCCCACCTGTCACTGGCGGGATTTACAACTGTACCTCACTCATTGATGGACTTAAACCACCCCATGACAGTTATTGGCGGGTTTCAACTGTTTTTTTTTCTTCCAGCCCTATTTTGCTACTGATGGGTTGGCACAGTATTCATGTCCTATTTTTGTGCAGATGTATAGCACAAAGCAGTATTTTTCCTGTGTGTGTTTTTCTTGCGCCCTTTGTGTTTTGGTGACTGGCCATGCACTGTATTTGAATAAGATATTTGAAAAATAACCACAAAAACGTTTGACACTCTTGAGCGCATCACACTTGTTGGTTACATCTCAGCATTTTACACCCTGCCAATAGTGTCGCAGAGTTTGACATACTCAGGACACATCAGACGCACAGATATTGTGATATTTGATTTTGTCCTCGTCGCTCTCTGAAAAGTACAACTTAAACTCATCTTTAAATCACTGAAATCCTTCATGACTTTGTCCATTCCTACTAATCCTCTCTGCATCCAGTATATGTCTACGTCTTTACAAATGTAGCTCCTGAACTATCACATTGTTAATTGCAGTATCTGTGGCTGTAATGAACAACACAGTGTGGTTAAACAGCATCATGACTTTGTTATTAAATATATTGGTTATATTCCATGGTGTAATGAGAAAACACTGACAATTTGTAATGTAGATGTAATACGATTTTTGACAAATATAGTTTAATATAGTTTTTCAGTCACGGCAAAATGTGTAAACAGATGTGTACTTTGTATTCATATTTTCATGTCTACAATTTAATATTCCTCAGATGTTTTCCCAAAGGAATTCGGTTATATGTCAGAGGATCTAGTATTTGTTGTCGTAATAAAGGAAAGTGGACTGAATCAAAGTGATAATATGACTGAGGTGAGTCTTAGCTTTTATTTATTTGTTGTACTATTTAGTTTACTGACTCATGTAAGGTTGATTGTCAGTTATCGAAACATTTGATGAATTAACTCTCAGACTAGTGCGGTGCACTTTTAAAACATGTCCGATTACTTGGCTTCCAGCATTGCTTCTTAAGACTCATCCAAACATCTTCACACCCAGCACCGCGCCACCTTGGGGTCCTGAGCAATGCTCGAGTCCATGCATCATTCGGGTGCAAAAACTCACATAAACATTGTATGAAAATCAATTAATGAAGTCAAAGCCCCATGCAATGTGTATGTATAAACCACAGATTTTATACATGCTCGACCCAGCCGCAGAGCCCTGAAGCCGAGCGGCTTGTTTATTCAAAGTTTATTAATATTAACCGTGTCTCGCATGACTGGTCGTTGAGATAATTGATGGATAGACTTACAGAAAGTCCTTCCTTTATGAGTAGATGTATCATTAAATCTAAAGAGGATTCATTGTGTTTTTTTCGGTGTTGAAAACCCTACACATCTGTCATCATAGCACATTAAAACAAATGATAAAAGCTTTTGTATCTTCTGTATCTGACCCAGATCCTAACGGTGTTAATGGCCTGCGTACTGTATGTCTTTCACTCATATTGATGTTGAGAAAACTGATCATTTATTGCAAAGTACATAGAAGCTCACCTGTTGTAGTAGTAACACTTTGGTAATGAGAAGGTTGCCTCTGTTTAAGCACATACCTGGACAAATATCGCAAGTTGTAGGCTATTTCTCATCTTGAATGTGTTAAATATTGGTATTCAGGTCAGCGGTAGTGGAAAAAATTTGAAACTCAGCAATAAAACACCTGGAAAAATTTTTTTAGATCACAGAAGTGTTAAAAGTTAAGGAAAATCAAAGTATAATCATCAAGGCCATAGAGAGAATCCTGTTTTAAGCGACACTGCAGCATCTCTCCCCCCGTCAGTTCTCCACCTCACCAGTGTTTCCGTCACCCTAGAACCACTCTGCCTCTACTCTCACCTGTGTCCTCTTATGCCAAACTAATTCACATAAATAGCTACCCGAGTCACCTCCCAAAGCGCTCTTACACTTAGCTTGTGTGTATACGTCTCTGTGTATGTGTGTTTACTGTACTTTCCCCGCCTCACAACCTGCCCTCCATCCAGCTGTTCGTGGTGTCACAGCAGAGATTGATAAATTGATGCCAAAAGCTCTTTGTTTGAGGAGCCTCGTGGAGTGAGAGAAAAACACCACCTGCTTGCCACAGCGTTATGAGAGCGCACACACACACACACACACACACACACACACACACACATACATACTGTACACACATGTCACTCAGCGCAGAAGCTCTGGCAACGTTTGACAGTCAGCAATGTGCAGGAGGGAGTCAAACTTGACACAAGCCCACATTTTTCACCATATAATATTATGCCAACAATCATTTAATTTTCAAACAATTTTGTTAAATGTTTTGGATTTTAGTGCTGTTTGTTTACTGAAGATGATTTACACATTTTGAATTACACATTTGTATCGGATGGTGTTATCCGGTTCATTGATAAACACCAGCTAATGTATTACAGGCCTGGCAGTGGGTTCATATATATATATATATAGTCATACACTGCACCTCAGATGTGACAAATAAAATATGACATTATCACCATGAGTTTAAAATAAACACTGTCAAACGATCGTTATCTGTTCAGCAGGGTACATGAGGGGATGTGTAAGCTATACTAATTAGCATTAATTATCCCAAAGCAAGCCAACAAAGCTAAAGCTTCTCCTGCCTGTGCTGCATGTCTTCCCTGCTCAATGACGGAGCAGTGGCATAAGTAAAGCTCTTCTATGCAGATTAAGTTAATATTCCCATTCAAAGACCATGAACTGATATGTTAAGTGCAAATGCTTGTGTTACTGAATTTCACTTCACCTTCAAAGCAGATTCTCCTGTCTCTCTGCCTGACTTTTCTGCAGGAGAGGCACATGGATGATAAAGTGAAGATGCTGTGACTGCTCATACTTTAAAATTTCAGCTGTATCAGCGTATTGGCCACATATACCTATATTCACGGCTGCAGTTAAGCTGGACACATGTAATTTCAGGACCTACTGTAGTTAAATCCATCCGTCAAACTCCCAATACAAACACTTTTTTTTTCAATGTATTTGGTATCAGTGAGGGAAATTACCACTGTGGGAATAGGGTCAGTTTATATTAAATAAATAAAAGTATAGTGGTTAAGATAAAACAAAGCTCTTTTTGCTTTAGCTCCTGTATTGCTAGCAATGGTGTGCAGTGTATGATCCAATGAGATGGCATGTGTTATTCCTAGTGGAGAAATTATTATTTTTTTCTTGCACTGTCGGTTCCTGGCGTTTGGAGAGCAGTTCTACAAGAGCCCTCTGCTGCCAACGACACACTGCACAGACCACACACACACACACACACACACTGACACATAAAGACATGGCCGCCTGTCACTCTGTTAGTCTTCAAATTTGACGTTGCCAGCAGCTGTTACTGTGTCTTCAACACTCTTTATAACTGTGCATATGAGTGTGTGTGAGTATATGATGTACACGTGTGTGTGTGTGTGTGTGTGTGTGTATGTGTATGTATGCTGTATGTTGGTGCCATATGTCTCTTTTCCAGATATAGCTTTATATCAACTCCAGAAAGCAAAGGAACAGAGCCAAACGACTAACAGTCACCTTCTGTAAGCTGCTACATACACACACACGCCACTTACACAAGCACTCAGTAACAGAGGAAAACAAGATACCTACCAATGAGGAATATAGTTTAAAAAAAAATGCAGAAAGGTTTTTATGCATGCATGTGTGATCCCGTGTGGTTTTTCTAGTTCTGGACCGTGACACTTTATCCGTCCTCTATTAGAATCCCTGAATCCAAACTTGTGGTATTCAATCATTTTGATTAAAAGCCGCGGTCTCTAACAGAAGTGTTGGGAGTGGAGCTGCACGGCGGCCCGCCACGTTTGAGAATTCATATATTTTCATAAACTTTTAACAATGTCAATGAGACACGTCTTCAATCTTTGGCCGCGCGACGGCAGGGCATTCAATCTTTCTTTAGCTTTTCGACAGAAAATTTGAATACGAGTGCAGTGTTATTAATGTGACAGTTCATATGGAGGGCTTCATGGGGGGATTTGTGAGGGGAGGGGGTTTATTAGTTTTGGAGACACTTGAAGCAGAGAAAGAGAAGGAAAGGGAAGAAACACGCTCTGTTAGGTCAAATACAGCTGGAGGGGCCTTCTCTACATTCCCAGCTAGCAGTGACTTTAACATTTTAATTTTGCACGCCCAATTAACAGCACTAACTAACCAGAGACATTAATTTCTGCTGCAGCTTCAATATTAAAGAACCAAATACAATTTTTGGTCCTGTTGTGAATCTCTTATTTATTTATCATTTTGTTTTGCAGCACCCTACCCTTCTCATTTTTTTTTTATTGAATTGCATTTAAATCAATGTTGCACTAATACTGATTTATTCAGAGGCATACCTAGCTCAGCTGTGACACTGTTTAAAGTGGTTGATTTAGGGAAATATCGGTGGCAAAACTGATGTTGCCACTTGAGTGAGCCAATCTAACCTAAACACTTTAATCCTACTAATAATAAAAAAAAAAAAACATTTTTGCAAATGTTCAGGTTTATTTAAAATTGACCCTTTCCGGTGAGGGGTTGAAGCAGGATGACTTTGAGTGAATCATATTTGGATTGATAGGAGGTTAAATTTAGCCTGATGCAGTGTAGTGCATCTGATTGCCCTTGATGCTGTAAGAGCAAACCCTGGCTAATATGAAATGTTTTGTCAATGCCAGATCAATGTGTACATCTTAAATGAACGCATGCTGGCTACATAATCTGTAACAGTAGGTTGGGTAGAACAGCACAGCACTGTATTGAGTGTCTGTTGTCTTTGACACATCTTTGGTGTCATGGGTGGTGCCATAAAGGCGCCTGACAAACAGGCCATTCCCCATTCATATAGCTTTTATTACCATTCTCTGGTTACACGCCATAATAACGCAGGGCATTTTATCAGCATTAACTTCACTGGTGTAGATATCCATCTGTCAATATGCAAACTCTGCCTGTTGACCATGCTTGTATTTATGGGATGTCCATGTGTTTGTGTTGTATTTGTACCTACATAGGGTTAGGGTAAAATTTCAGCAATCTGATAGAGGATTAAAGGTGCCATTAGATGCTATATGTATTCTTTGAAATATAGGGATATAGGGGTATTATATTTCCAGAAAGAATCACACATGACGTTCCATACACCCCTACTGTATTTGGGTGTCAGGAATCTCAGAGATAAATATCTAGAGCCTAAATCTAAAGCCACTTGCATGCATATACCACACTAGAGGTTGGCTAAGTGAAAAAACATTTTGGGTAAACTGACCCTTTTAAAGGCTTCACATAGTCAACCCCATATGCAAACAAGCAAACTGCAATTGTTCAGATATACAACCCATTTCTTTCACCTGCAGTGGTTACCTTTGTTAATACTGTGTTCTGAGCATGTTCCAGTTAGATTCACACTGTCTTGCACACAGTCTTTGTAATGTGTTTTTTTTTGTTGTTGACTCGTGGACCCTCCCCTGTTCTGAGCTGAGTTTCTCCCAGCCTCTGCTGCATATCGTCGGCCTGTTGTCAAGAGAATGGATGGAGTCCGTCCCCCCCAGTGAAAACCTGGCCAGACACCGAGCGCTAACCCACTGGATAACAGATAGACACAGACACCCCACATCCCTTTTGGGGATTTGAGAGAGGGGCGGGGGTTCAGAGTCTGTCTGTGTGTGTCTTGTCTGTGTGTGTGTCTGTGTGTCTGTGTGTGTGTGTGTGTGTGTCTGTGTGCGTGTGCGTGTGTGTGTGTGCGTGCGTGTGTGTGTGTGTGTGTGTTCCAAGCGCAATCCCGTGGTCGTTTGTAACCCTGGCACTCTCATAGCACCTGCTGCCCAACCCGGGCAGCCTAGTAATGATGCAGACTGATGATGTTAATAAGAAGAGTTGCCCCCCTCAGCTACAGAGCACAGACAGGACACACACTTTTATCCACAAGCACAAAGACATGCATGCACAAATATGCGTACATGAGCAGAAACAAACAGATGTACGGATAAACATTTTGCAGCATTCTGTTATTATATTAGTTAATTCATACACACATACAGTACGTTACATCCACCGTCTTTAGGAAGCCTCTGTGTCGTTTGTTCAAGGTAGGAGGCGACTGAGCTGAAAAACACTACTTCCCTATCTGTACAGAGATACAGAAATAATCATGGAAATAAAAATGTGTTTGTGCGCACGGTGAAAATCTTTTCTGCTGGAAGGAAGAAAAGGGAATTATCACATATAGTGATGTCTTCATGCATGTAGCAATACTCTGTCTCTTTTTATTTAAGAGATAAACATCAGTAATTGGTGGTTGATGTATGGTTTGCAGGCTGCATTTGCTACAGGTACATCTATATACCACCGTTCTCTTTTAATCTGTGTGTGTACGCTGTGGTTTCACAGGATTCCAATGTTTGTTTGCAGTCCCAAGAGCTTAATCTCTTCTCTCAGTCATGATACTGCTGTGTAGTAAAGCCCGGCTAGTACAGGTCGCTAGTTACTTTATGTCTCCCTCTGCAGTGTCTTCTTTTTTATTTTGCCTCACAATCCAGAAGAATTGATGGAGTCGCTGTGTTTATTCCGGCAATGTCAGCACAGAGCACACACACACTTTCACTCCACCTCGTTCTCCCTTTCTCTCATTCTCTTCCTCTGTCTCTCTCTCTCAGGAGGTAAACATATTTTGCAGAAAAGCTGACGGAGAGCTTGTTTTAACAACCTCAAGGTCAGCAAGTCAAAGCCTGCAGTCGTCACGCCAGCCCCGCTGTATGTCGGTGGCCTCTGCGTATGTGTGCGCATGTGACTGTGCACGTGCGTATGTGTGTGTTACAACAGTGTGGCATCTCCATGGCAGATTTATACCTCACCATGCACCTTCAATAATTCAATAACAGCGCCTGTGTCTCCTCCCCAGCTCTGTGTCATTATGGAACAGGGCTAAATGCCACCAGGCCTAGTCCATCTCTCTGTCGGTGTCTCTCTACTGCAGAGCCACGGCACACACAACATGCCCACACACACACACATAAAAAACACACATTCTGGTGCGCTCCTCTGCTGCCCCACTTTCCATCGAGCTCCCACAGCTTAGCAGGCTGTCTCCTGTTGCAAACATTGCTAAAAGCCTGCTATATTTGTCATATTAGTAAAACTGTTAAATTCTAACAACAACCTGGTTATTTAGCTCAAATTAGACTCTGTCGTTACTCTTCTCTTTGTACTCTGCCTGGACCGCAATCGCATTCAACCATGATGAGCATCAGAATCAGTCAGTTCCGCTGTTCCCTCACCTCTTTTATGGCCTGTCGGTGCCTCCTCCCTGCGGTGCGAGGCTGTTTTAACCCTTCTGACCTGTCTCCTAGCCCTGCTTAGCTGTATTCTGGACATCCGTGACTCTTCTGGTATTACGGAGCTCCTTCAATCTCTATCATCGATCCAGCTCCCTCTGTTGCTATGTGCTTCAACCTCTCTCTGACCCATCCTCTACTGCCTCATAGTCCTGTCTAGTAATGTGCCCTGTGCAGTGCCCTCCTTGTGCGTGTGTGTGGAGTGTGTGTGTGTGTGTGTGTGTGTGTGTGTGTGCATGCATGTGTGTGTTTGCAGCTGACCTGAGTGATGAGTGGTGACCCTCTGGCTGGCGCCTGGCGTCCTCCTCACTCCTATTGATTAGATCTGAGGTTTCATACAGTAGCCGCTTCACGTGACTCTGTCATTTACTGTCTCTCCACTGTCTCCAACCTGTCTTGCGCACACACACACACACACACACACACACACACACATTCATCCAGTCACATACGGAGACCCTTATAAGTGATGAGCTTGTTCTCGTTCGCACTAATGAATGCAAAAGGGGTGAAAGGGCCAGATTCCATATTGCATGTAGGAACATACAGAGGCATCCAGGAAAATTAGTTTAATTAAGAGACAACAGATGCAGCATGCTAACTGCTTATATCATTTAGCTTATAGCAACAGAATGAGTCAGCAGCAGAGTGAAGTGCAAGCGAAGGATCAGAGAAAAAACAAGGATACAGCTGTCGGTGTTAATATACATCTTAGGGTTTGATTTGATTTGATGGAGTACGATTTGCGAGTCGTTCATTTCTCAACATGCCAGGTCGTTTTCTGCCCTCACAGCCTTTGGTAAACAGCGTCCTCAGAAAACTAGACCTGTGTGTGTGTGTGTGTGTGTGTGTGTGTGTGTGTGTGTGTGTGTGTGCCTCTCCCACTCAGTCTTTGCCACAGTAATGCTCAGGTTAAGTGTAGTTGCAGGCTATTATACATCATTAGGGTAAGTAAGGCTCAGGCAGCGCGGCAAGAGGAATGGACTCTTTCAGATGCTTCATTCCTCACCGGCCATGGCTGAAAAAGGACCTGACGTAACACACACACACACATACACACACACATACACTTATACACATGCTCGTATACAGGCACAAATTGCTACACTGAGTTAGCAGCTAGCCACTTATCCATTCAGTCAGTCACAAATCACCCTGTCAATCAGGTGGTTTATAGAGGCTAAAGTCTCCTGAACACTGCAGAGTCCGTCCAGCTTGCCACTCTTCTGCCACAGCAGAAATTAAAGCATTCTTAATGGATGGATGTGAGTGTTTTATTGTGTTTTCACATTTTATGATACATGTTAACATCAGCCACGCCGCAGATTTAGAACGTGGTAATTTCTTCTGACCATATCAATTAGAGTCAAGCTGGCACATGAGCTTTATATTGAATGAGAGATTAGAGAGATCCAGTGTGATAGATAGGATACAGTTTATTTATCTGTTATTGTGGCATTTATTCATTATAATAATAGGTACTTGTTTTTATTATTTTAGGTTTGAATCCAAAATTTCCCTTTGTGCCAAGAAAAGAAAATGAGGGAAAAACATTCATTATTAATCATTGGGGGAGTGATTTTGGTACTAACATGGTCATAATCAAACGTACAAACGTTGCTTTGTAGCTTCATCTTATCAATGTCATCCTCCAAAGGTCCTTGTCAATCAAATATTAACCCTCCCACGTGCATTGTTTTCCAGATAGATTGAAACAGTTTGAAAAAACGTCATGTTTTGTTTTAGGCTACAGTCAGGTGAGCAAAATCTCCTCTGTTGTTTCTCTTCCGGCTCGTTATGTTTTCTATGCAGAGGGATACAGCAGTGTCCTCTGCCCAGCAAACGGACCTCCAGCTGGGTTTAAAGACAGAGGCCGGCTGGGTGGCAGAGCCACAGAAACATGGAGGTGATAGATGAAGGAGGGCATGAAAAAGACTAATTGTTCTCATTACACAACAAATAAAAATCAATACCTCTCAAAGTGAGGGGGAGGTGGCAGTGGTCTTGAAGGGCACTGTAGTTATTGCATAGGAGTGGATTTTGTTGGAATTACAAGCGGTGGCGAAGGCGCAGTGGAACCGATCACATTTGAATGCTAATTCCGATAAAGGACAGTTAGATTAATAGATGTGGCGGTTCAGCGCTGGTCCTTCCCCCCATAAAAGCGGTGGGGTGTTTGAGATTGAAGTTTTAAATGCAATTAAATGAGAACAACACAAAGCAAAAAAAGGGAGATATTTCCCCAATTTTTTTAAATTAAAGCAGGAAATTTCATTACCAGGGGAGCATATTTTACACAGGCAATTACAAGGTTAATACATCTTCAACATCCCCCCTTAAAGTCCTCATATATTTGTTCAGGGATTTTGTTCTTGTATTTTAGTTTAATTCGCTATGCAGAGGCTATGCAGAAGGTCTGCATTACACACACGCACACACACACACATATATACAAATATACATACACACAAATGCAATAGATTTCTTTTACAATAGTTGTTCTGAGGTTTAGATTTACCTTAACTAAAATGACTACATGTATTGCCCTAACCCTTAATGTAACTTTAACCTAACCTCTATTCTTATCTTAGCCTAGCCTTAACTATTGACCCTAAAATCACTATGGCAACCAACCAAATTGTCCACAAAACCCAAAATATGCCCTCAAAATAATACCCAAGACCTTCAAATCAGGCCTCACAAATATAGCTAAACTAAACTATATATACACACAATGTCTTCATGGAGAGTTGTGTGTGTGTTGGTCTGTTTTATTTCTGACACAGATGGCAGCTTTGTGTGTATGTATGTTTGAATGTGTGTGTGTTTGTGTGAGTATGTACTGTATGTATTTGCTTCTGTGCTGACTAAGCTGTAAAGCAGCTCTCGCTCACATGTCCACTTTGACCTTTGATTTATTGTGCATACAGAGGATGAACATGGGGAACAGCACATGTACACATAATAGACATCATCTTGATCTTGTGAAAAAAAAGTTTGCAGAGTTTACAGGATAGACAGGCAGGCTGCAAAAGTAACAATTGTAAAACAGTCAAACATGAACAAAAAAAAGGCAAAAGTATTAAAGAGTTGTTTCAGAATTAAAATTTATGACAAATGTTTCAATAAGAGGTTTGAAACTGGTTTGCACTGTAACGATGTCGATGCCAATCTCCTCAGACTTTCCTCCCCGTCAGGTTGTTTTCCTCTGATTTAGCTGTAGCGACACCGCACTGTATGATAGAAATTCAACAGTGAAGCAAATTGGCAGAGCCACAGAGGGTGGATCGACAGCGAGGAGACAAGCTGGGAAGGAGGCGGAGAGCAGAGGAGGCAGTGTGAAAGATAGAGAGAGCGCAAGATGGTGATGATGATGGAGGGAGAGAGAGGCTGTGGTTTATATAACATCTCCACGATGGTCTTTGGCATGCGTCAGGGGGCTGAGCCATCAATCACTCCATCTGTGTAAAATCACGAGCTGACTCCAATATTGCTAAATATTTATACTGTCACATACACATAGGCGTGCAGATGAAAAGAGCCATTCATTAGGGCCTTCTCAGGCCTGTCAGCCTGGAGATGGAGATTAGAGAAGCAACCTCCCACCGCGCCTGCCTCTCCTCTCACCAAGCTCCTCAGCCCTATATATAGAGACATCAGGACGATAAATATCTCCAGCATGCCTCTGTTAGGTAAATACCCAGTAAATATAGCTGGGAAGGATCGGAGACTAAGCTAAACAGACCTGTGTGTCTGTGAGTGGAGTGTGTGTTGTTTTATTTTCATGAATGCATCACTGTTCTGTAAGAATCAGCTCCTCTATATAAAAGTGTCCTTACAGCTCACCTTGGTTTGATACTTGTGTACTCCCAGTCCTATGATATCATGCTATTGGTTGCATAATGGGAAATATAGGGTTCATTGCTTGACCTCTGCTGCCAGTTTCATCAAAAAAGTCTCCCTGTCATTGTGCACCTTGTACCCTCACACAGTAACAGTTAACGTGAAATACAAAACGTGAAAGCTGATATAGAATTGTGTAGTAAAGACAAATACCTTTATATAAATCAGAAATGATTTGCATGGTGCAACTCTCCCCTACATATTTCTGCTGGAGTGTTCTCACAGGCAGCATGTTAGATTTGTTCTCTTTGTCCACGTTTTGACCAACCTATCACATATAATAATATATAACAGTATACTTTACTCATCTTCACTCTTCAAGACAGGTCTTTTCTTTTCTCTCTGTCTAACGTTTTTTTTAAAAATGATTGTGTTGTATTGCTATCAATGGCATTCAAACAGTTCCGCAGAGCACTTTTATTCTGAAAGAGAGGCAAAGTGGAAAGAAACCAGGACCATAATTTATCAGTATGCTGTGGAACAGCTTTGCTATTTGTTCTCATTGTGAATAAATGTAAATGAAGATTGAGCTGAAACTGTAGCTAGACACATGTACAGTATATTAAATTCCATTAATCTGCTTTTTAAAGTGTTTCTGTCTGTATGAGATAGGTGGAAAGATCTGCTTAAAGCATTTATCAGTTTGTTTTTTTACCCATTCATATATACTCTCCCTGGCTGATGGCTGTAGTCCAGCTTGTAGTTTTAAGCCTGGCTTTGATTCCCATGCTTAGCTTCTGTACAGGCATCCTTCATAGCATTCTGATTTCTCTCTTTTGTCTGTATTCTTTGTTTATTCTCTTTCGTACCCAACTCTCTCCAGTTTTTAAAAATTCTGAAGCAGCCATTATGTCACGATTATTCGTTTCATCTGAGTTGATGGACCTCAGATCACAGCGAGGGCCAGGCCTTGGCAACAAAAAGACATCAGCAACATCATCTTCACTCTGTAATTATGAGAATAGGGGGGAAATTTCATTTTGATTAGCAAAAAAGCTTTTATTCTCAAACTTACATCCATAATTAATCATTAAATCATGGGAGAGTGAGTGAGAGGGATAGATGTGGAGGGGTAGGGGGGCTCAGTGAAAGAAGGATGGAGGGATGAATGGAGGGATGGATGAACGTTGCAATAGAGCGAAATGGAAAAGGGATGTAATTATCTGCAGAAGTTCGACATCCCCAGTAAATCCAAGGAGCTGTCTGACATGGCTAATTAACGAAGCAATCAAAGGTCCACCTCCAGAGATTTTGAGAGAAAGACAAAAGAGAGAGGAAGAAGGAAACAGGCCACAGAGATAGAAAGAAGGACTAATGTGGGGAATGAGAGAAGGGAAAGAGGGAGGGGGGTAATAGGAAGGAGAGTGTTGTGATCTTTGTTATTGTTTCATATGTCAACCATCCCTCTTGGATTCTTGGATAAGGCTCTTATACGGCTTCTCTTTTTTTTTTCCTGCTTGCATCTGGCCATCACATTGTCATAATTTTTGACAATTTAGCTATGATTTCCATCATCAGGAAAAGAAAAATAATAATAGTACATTTAATTTGTGCCACACTTTTCATTCCCAGTAAAACTCAAAGCGGCACTTCAACAAAAAGTCATACATTAGTCATGTCTGGTTAGTCGTTTTAAAGTTGAAGTGAAGCATCTGTTTCCAGGACATAAATGTAACCCGCAGCCGTCAGGTGTGTCAGGCCTTTCAGCATCAGACGCCCTCTCACTGGCAGCCCTGCTGAGGTTGATCAGGGCTCACTTTGTGCAACTGTAGCAACCTCCCACACATTTGCTCCTTTTAGCCATAGCCAAATAGATGAATTCTCAGCAGCCTGTGTGTTTTTTTAGATGACACAGCTCCTAAAGCATGCTTCATCTTGCAGAGGGACTTCCCTGCTAAATCCCTACATCCTGCAATAACTATACACTACTGGCTAATCTGGCCAATCTCATGTATGGCCTCCTGCCCTCCTTGTGTCATTTGGTCCTCCCAGGAAGCAGTTTGCTCCTGCTTGGCGATGGACTAGTCAAAGATTTAAAGATGGTTGTGACTACTTGCCTTTGTAAGTCTTACTTATCTAACTGAATCATCATTTCTATTGTATTGTACTTTATTCTCTTGAAAAACTCTCTCACTCTCTCTCATAGGGGGCATAGACCCGGAGGACATGAGGGTGTAGAGTTAGTGTGGACTAGATTATACTCTCACTGGGTCATCCTCTGTCAGCATAAAAAGAGCTGAGAGCAGGACACTGACCTGTCCTCCCTCTGACCACTGTTATACTGCATGCCGGTATGTGTGTGTGTGTGTGTGTACTTCTCACCTTATGAGCCCTTTTTATCTCAGTCAGAGGGCTACTATATTTCATTGTCCAGTGCTTTGGGTATTATGACGCAAAAATAAAACATCTTAACTAGTCTCATGTTTTTATGCCAACATTTACAAAAAAAAATCCACCTTTTGGAAATTTTGCAAACATGGTTTTATTGGTGCATCCATGCTGCTCCTCGGCCTGTCTTGCTAACTTGGACTTCAGGCAGTGATTGAATGTACACGGTTTTACTCAAAATGCAACTTGTCTTGAAGCTTCATTGTGTTTTTATACAGTTTGTTGGGACCGCTGGCAGTAAAAGTTACTCTGTAGTTAATGTTAAACTCTTCTACAGGATTTACTCCTTGGGTGGTTATTGACTCGAGACTAAAGATATTAGCAGTACAATCAGGCCCTTGCACTTTGACAATGCACGGCTGGTCAAAACCAGACATTATGTATTCTGTAAACGTAACTACAATGGCTGTTGTGCCAGATATTC
Organism: Pampus argenteus; assembly: GCA_036937835.1. Taxonomy (NCBI): domain Eukaryota; kingdom Metazoa; phylum Chordata; class Actinopteri; order Scombriformes; family Stromateidae; genus Pampus; species Pampus argenteus. The sequence goes on along the minus strand of CM072865.1, from coordinate 9,031,475 downwards.
ATCTAAACAAGTGCAATTCACCCCTTAACAACAAAATGCAAATGGTTTCCAAGCCCTGGTTACACTTGTCGTTTCATTGCAACCTGGTGCAGCAGATGCATTCAATGTCTCCAAATCAACATTTTGACCAGATTCAGATCTTACTTATTAATTTATGCCCAAAATTTAATCTGGACATTGCAAGAACATAATTCATCCCCATAGCTTTTAATACACATTGTACAATGTGAAGAGACATGGATGAAAACAACTTTCCTGCCAGACCCACACTCCTCCCACCCGTGTGGGAGACTGTAAATAAAGTGAAGAGACTATAAACTTGAGAAAACACTCCTCTTTTCACAGGAACAAGGAGACATTATAGAAAACCCTTTACAGACAAGAGCATAAAACACATAACTTCCTGTGTGTCAGAAGATTTATGCTATAAAAGACCTTTTTAATAGATTTTATGAACATGCTGTAGACTAAACAGTGTGTGACATCATTTGACAGTAGTAATAAACAGCACAGACATCCATTTTCAGATTATTCTGTTATATATTCACTTCTTTCTTTGGCTAACTGATATATTAATATTGGCCTTTAAAGCCAGTGTATTGGTGTTACAGCCCGGAAGGCCCTCTGTCAGTCTGTGCCCTCATTCTCTTCTGTTTATTCGTCCTTGGGGTGCGTTCAGTGCGTCTCCATCTCTCTCTGTGCCCTGTCCACCCGGTGTCAATCTGGCTGCTGTATAATTGGTTGTTTTTTGGTCGGCCGGCCTGTCCTCCCTGGCGTTGATTCATAGCGTTTGTAAAGGTGACAGTAGCGGCTGTCCCTACCAGACAAAGTAGAGCCATCACCAGCCGGACCTCAGCTGACCTACTAGTTTGCGCGCACTCTCACACACACACACACACACACACACACATACATAAACACGTAAAAGAAGGACATGCAGCTTTGCCTGAGGCCTCACAGGGGAGGAGAGAGAGGCAGGTAAGGTCACCATGTACACAGCTCGACCAAAGAAGATCCTGAAATACACACACACACACACACAAATAAAAGTCAGTAAACACATACACATATATATATGAATTTTTATGAACCTAAATACTATACACACAAACAAATACCAATGTTCTAATGCATAAAGTTCACATACATACAGTATACCTCATAGTTTCTGTTATTTATAAAGAAATTACCTTTTGCATTACTATCAATATCCTATTTTGCAGCAACAGGTATAGAAAAAATACAAACACTATAAATAAATAAAATACCTAAACTCAAACACATTAATTTCTTTATGGTAGTGCTTATTTTTTTTGTAGGTATATTTGCATAAACAAATACCACAAACTGCAGTATTTATAGGCAAATACACAAAACTCAACAAGAAAATACATACAACGTGCACAAAACACAACTGCATCAAATATAAACAACAATGCAATAATGTTACCATGAACCTAAAAACATAAACAGCAAGCACATACACCATGTGTATTACTTAAAACAATGCATACAAACACTCACTCATCAAATTCATATACAATGAATAAAGTACACACACAGAACTATAAATGCCTAAAAATGAACACACTAACACCCCACAATCCTTCCCTGGTGACCTGGATACACCCAGAACTGACACTTTATCTACTTAGCAGTGTCACCTTCAAAAGCCTGCACCAGTGACACGTACACACACACACACACACACACACACGGCCCCACCTCATCTGTAAAAATCCCCCCACAAATAACAGCCATATGTGTGTCAGGTTTAGGGGTCTCCATCATGCTCTTTTTAAGGCACTGGCTTCATATCTATAATTGAAGGTAATCGGCTGGTAAAAGGATTGTAAAGGTTTTGTGCTGTGGTTAAAAATTGATCATAAGCTCTGGCTTTTTCATGGTCCTGCCACTGACCTTGTAATTGATTTAGCAAGCATATTTTTTGTCTTGTCTTGTGTCATCGCTTGATACAGTATAATTGACTTTGCTTAGCTTTGTGTCTATTCAGGTTGATTTCTTTGTCTTTCAGTGTGTGTGTGTGTGAGAGAGAGAGTTGAATTTAGGTTCAGGAATTAAAGAATGAATAGAACCAATATAACAAGACTAGTGTTTGTGTGGTGTGTGTGTGTATACACTTGTCTGATTACATGTGCAAGAAAGCTTACATTTGCAGCTAGCTGACCTGTGTTACAGCGAGTGTAATTGATTGTGTATGTCCTGGTGTCTCAGTGTTAAGGTTAATTTCTCTAACTGCTGGTAAGTGCTGTCTGACCGCTCCCCTGGCGGCCTCTCCGAGCTGAAGTAATGCCACTTAGAGGCCCCGAGCCCCCGCCACTGGCCAGCTCATTGATCCACTGATCAATAACTGCATCTGTACCGTACACTGAGAAAGGAGGCTCTGCACAAACCTTACACAACTGATTGTTGTAAGCCACGGAGTCACACCACACAAATGATTAGCAAACTACAATCCAGGGATCACCTAAGAGTCCTTAAAGGGGTTCCAGAGGAGTCCTCATCACACCAGGTTTAGTTTAATTTCAGTATCATTTCATCCATTAGAGGTTTGGGGCAGCATATTACAGGGTTTGCAGTCATCACTATTATCGCCCATGCAGTTGTGTTCTTCTCAGAACACACTAGTGCACACATTACCAGGTGCATGGTGATTATAACAGTTTTAATTCTACTATTTCTTTTATATTTCTTCATAGCAGCACACATAATCATTGATAGTTATCGAGGACATGCACTTATTGGCCACTATTTTATTTGTACAATCAGTGCTTACCAAGTTTGACGTCTGATTTATGACAAAAAGTAGAATGCAACTATAAAAGGCGCCCTGGTGGTCTAGTAGTATAAGATGCAGACTATGGATCGCAATGTCCCTGCCAACTAAAATAATAACCCCGTTCCTCTCTCCAAAAAAAAAAGAATGCAACTACAAACTAGTGACATTTTTTTTTATTTCTGTTTGCCAAATAGATCATAGATATCTCTCTGGTTCTTCTCCTTTTTCTGCACTTCAGATTCACAAAGATGTAGTACTATATATTGCCCTCTGTTGTAAAGCTAATTAGTATAAAGTTCATGTAAAATGTAACATTTAATATCACCCCTCTACTAGTCTAATTATTGGTTAGTGATTCAGTGTTACTGTAAGACTTTCCTCAAGATGTTTGTGTCCTCTGGAAATCAAAATGACATGACCGCCCCCCCCTCTGCATCTTTTTCTTCTTCCTGTCGTTTCATTCCTCTCAGGCAGCCTCCATCTTGTTTGAGATCACAACCAATAAAGCAGCCTGCTTCTCTCCATCTCATCCTCTCTCCTACTTCCTGTTAAAGGAATCAGTCAGTCAGAACACTCAAAACACATATTAAACAGGCATCAGCCTCTCGCCGGGGCCAAATCAAGCTGTTCAAATGTTGTTCTTCCACCGGGAGAGCAGGACAACTGGAGAGATGGGATCTGCAACATTAACTTGATTCACGACTGTGGCGACTGAGTGACACTCCATAAACCTCAGCGGGCCGCCGCCGGGACCCGCCGACAGCACCCCATGGCTAATGTGACACACTAGCAACGCATAGCCTTACCTCCCCCCACAGCACAACATACACTCACATAAGCAAGCTTGCAAGCACAGACTTGCATACACATACAAATACACGCCACATCACGTCTGCTCATCAAATCAATGTGCATTGCTCTAAGCAACCTGAATTTGCCATGCCTGGTTTAAATGTATGTTTTCAGCTTTATTGCCAAATTTTGAAACTTTGTTTGAAATTTGTTTGGAAAAAAAAAGCACATGTAGTAAGCTACATTACTTTGATGACACAATTAAAATAATAAATTACAATTTTTAACAGGGTAACTAATAATCTGTTACCCCAATATTGCTTATTGCTCAAACACACACCTCCAAAACCTGATCTCAGCACCTCCACCTACATACTAACACATACATCATGCACACATATACACACACATGGATTTAAACTAGCAAAACTGAGCTTTACTGAGCTGAACATACAATCAGGGATTCACACACAAATGTTCCCGTGCACATGTATGAACAGGTTTTATGGTAATGCAGCAGAAACTGCACAGCCATCGAGTTATTGTCCTCTCCAGCCGACCTCTCAGCTCGCAGCGCTTTGGCGTAGGCAGTTAGCATCGGCCCTGTAGCTCTGTGTAAACAGGTAAACTCTGCTGCTCAACAGTGCTGACTCCCTCCACGGACTAACTGCTGTGCTTGTCACATACAGATACAAATAGCAGTCTGAACTGATGTTTACTACACTGACTTGTTGCCTGTGTACTGTGGCGTCACAGTGAATTCTTTTGCCAGTTTGCCTTTAAATAAGTGAACATTGTTATTGTACACTACGTATAGAGATACTGTATACAGTAGGTAAGCTGTATGGAGAGATACACTGAGAGTCATAACCTGGGAGAACAGAATGAGTTGTACGCTGTCTTGGTTGCATTTCACATGCAAAAAAAAAATAAAAAATCAAAAGGCATAAAGAAGTATAATTGGTCACGTTGTATTTAAAAACATAATACAAAAAACAAATCTGATCCCTGCTCTGATTATTACTGTGTTCTCACTCCTGCTAAGAGGAAAACAGCTTGTAGAAACTACTTTAAACCAACCAGGTATGAAAACACACTAAATGATATAATTCAGAGTGACAACAGCTGTGGCCTCCGTTAATCACTCTGTCCATCCACACTTAAGGACTACGATCTCTCTTAACTCTCTGTTTTTGTTCTGTGACATGCAGATTTGTAAATTCTCTATCGTTAGTTCAATCCATTATCATTCAGCAGCGTCAAAAATTGTTAACTTTTCTCATTTTCTACATGAATCAAACAAGTCTTTGTGTCTTTGGCTTTTGTCCAGTATTCTTTCTATTTTAAGTATTCCCCAAAATAAACTTGGCAGGTACAAACAGGTGTGGGTGTATGTGTGTGTGTGTGTGTGTGTGTGTGTGTGTTTGTGTCATAACCATCCAGCATTAGAGCTGCAACAAGTGTTCTGAGCTGAAGCTGTCAGAAGCTGCTATTAAGAACCATATAGCTGTGTTTGTCCAGTGTGTTTGTTCAGTGTTCATAGTCCATTTTGAGAGTGTATTTATGCAGGATTAGCAAGCTTGCTCTCACCAAAGGACTAGTGGTCACTGCCTATTTGTCCTGTAAGAGTGAGAGTTAACACATCTCTGTGCCTGTTTGCACTGCAGGACAGGGCACAGTTGGGTCAGAGACCGTTTGCAGCATCACTCTGACTTTCTGATCACATTGTCAACCTTGTGAGTGCAGGACAATAAATGTCAGGGGGAGATAGGAATATCAATGATTGATGAGTTTGTTCCTCTATGTACTGGGAGATCTGTGTGATCTCATCACTACCCTTGGAGGTAAACCTTGTACTTCCAAAATGTCAAAATTTTCAGGAAACAAAAAGTAAAAGAAGAAAAACAAGGACCCTGTTTGGTTTTGTTTTTCCTTTTCCTGTAAAGTTTGGATTTTGAAGAAAGTTTTCTGAATTTTTAAAGGGATTCAAAACTTTTAAGTGTTGTAAAATCTGCAACATTTCAAGTGCCAACTATTGGGTTAAACTAAAACACTGCAAATGAGGGTCAATCTGCTATCCCCATGACAATAATATGTGTGTTTTCAGTATATATACAGTGAGCTCAGAGGCTCAGGCGTGAACAGTCCCCTCTTCACTGTCTCAAATTCCCATTTTTCTGCATAGATTAGCCTACAAGTGTCTGAGCCAGGCGCTGTTTAAACAATGGCATTTCTAACACTGTTCCTATCACCTTGGAAACGCCATGGCAACCTGTGATCTGAGAGGGCACAGTGTGGCTCAATTAGCACCAGCCGTATCTCACCACACTCTTCCGCCAGGCTAATATCTCCATATTCTGTCTCCTTTCATGCATTAAGTGACACAAATATGTGAAGTGTTAACGTCACCTTTTATATTAACTTACTTATAGCTTTTTCCTTTTTCCTCACAGTGATGGATGCATCATAAATATAAAATAATAACTACGTATACAACTGCTGTGACATTAGTGTGCAGTGAAGGAAGAGCTTTTTTCTATTCTACTAAATTGATTGTGATAAAAGTATCATTATTATACCAAAAGTGAAATCTAATGTGAAACGTGTTCTTGTGCTCTCCAGGTATTGTGTCCAAGTCTTTCGAGTGTCGTCTGAAGGGTCAGGGGGCTACTTTTGTGGAGTCAGAGTCCATGGAATCCCCTGTGTGCAGGAAGGGCTCTTCAGACGCATCTGGCAACGATGAGTCTGTCCAGCAGGTCATCATCATCCAGGGCTACGGCGATGGAGAGGTGACCATTGACCAGGCCCTGGAAGAGTCGGCTGCCGCCACCCTGCAGACGCTGGCCATGGCCGGCCAGGTGGCAGAGGTACTCCACATCACTGAAGACGGACAAGTCATAGCATCAGGTAGGGAAGTGGCGTCCACAGGGGCTCACCTGGCTGGAGGCAGCACCCAGTACGTGGTACTGGAGTCAGGGGAGGCTAGGGAAGAGCTCCGTGCTGTTGCCAGAGGAGGAGTAGCCGTCGCAGCTGCAGGGCAAAGTCACATTGTGTCCGAATCGTCCACGGCTCTGGACGCTCTGCTCAGCGCCGTCAGCGAAATGGGCCATCAGGAGGAAATGCATGGACAGGCAGCCATCGTTCATGAGGTCTTGACCCCGGACATGGCCGATGCTGTCCGGCCTGAGGTGAAACAGGAGCAAGAGGAGGTGCAGGTCATCCAGGAGGCTGGTCAGGAGGGGATGCAGGAAGTGCTGCAGCTCGCAGCGTCTCAGATGATGAAGGAAGGGTTAACTCAGGTCATCGTCAATGATAAGGGCACTCACTACATTGTGACAGAGCTGGACAACTGCACCTTACAGGTGGAGGGAAGCGTGTATGAAGAGGCTGGGGCAGGTGACGAAGAGGTGCATCAGGCAGAGCAGCAGGCTGGAGAAGAGATGGTGGTCTACCTGGATGGAGCACCTCATAATATAGTTCTAGAAGGGTAGAGGAAGAGGTTTCATCATTTCATAGGACTCTTCCTCTTCCCTTTCCTGCTTTCATTTTACGGTTTGAATTATTTTCTTTTCTCTTTTGCTATGCTGAACTCAGGTTAGACATTATTTGTTTAGTGGGACAGTGAAGGAAAAAGGTTGAAATCCTGATAAACACCAAGACTACACTAACCACTTGATTAATTTCATGCAACTCCATGAATTCAACATGTTCCTTGTAATTGCATTTTGTTTTCTCCACAGAATCTTTGTTTAATTTTACTTTTTTTTTTTTTGGGATGTTAGAAGTTTGCTCATGTGTCCTATTACACAAAGGTTTATTAATTTCTCTCTGTGTTCTAATGACTGTTCTCCTTTCATTTGTTGTAGTAAGTATTAAGTTACAAAAGTATTTTGAAACATATAAAACCAGATCTTATAAATATTTTATAGCGAAACAGTAAAAGGAATTGATAAGATACATTTCTTCTACCCGCTCAGCTATTTGTAAGTTTTTGAAAAACCTCTAAAACCCATTAATGCATTCTCATTTCTGACAATAAAGATTGAGCCTAATTTTTAACAACTGTGTCCAGATTTGATCGAGGCGTTTTTTTTTCTAACGCTGTTTGATAGTATTTGCTGTTGATGTTCAACTTGTTGATTATGTGTCAAACACACATTTCAGCAAATAATGCGATTACATATACAGCACAGTGGCGTCATACAAGCAAAATGCACATACATGCATCGACCGATTTCTCCCATCATGCTTTCTGATCACTGACACAGTCATTATCATCACCATTATCATTATCGTCATCATGATCGCCATCATCCTAATCGTCATCCTCTCTTCTCTCCCCCCCATCAGGCCCATTCTGTTCATTGCGTACAACACACTCATTTTTTTTTCTCCCCAGCAGTATTCAGCACTGGAGGGAGAATCAATATTCATTTAGGCCCCTACACAGGCCTGGCTTCTGATGGAGTGAGTGGGAGAGCAGTATGACGGCTGCAAACACAATGGCCAACCGCTGAAAGTAGAGAGAGAAAGCACTCATACACTGCGAGGGCATCAAAAGATCATCCCTTTAACACGCACACACACACACACACACACGTAGCACACACAGCGCGAGAAGGTGGGCCGAAAGAGAAAGTGGTGGAGGAGTGGGCAGGAAAAAAATGAGAGGATTACAGATGGATGTTGAGAGAGGTGAGGCCAGAGAGAAGTGAAAGAGCAGTGAAATCCACAACCACACAGAGAAGGGAGCCTGTAATTTCAAATAACACCTGTCTGCCTTTCAGCCCGTCTTTGTCTGTTGTTCCCAGCCTCATGTCGCATTTATAAACTCACACAGTCTTTTCATGCACCCACCACCCCCCCACCCCCCACAGACACATTCAGCAACGATACGCACATTCAAACAGAGGTCACATTCTCAGCGTGAGCATCCATGCGTGCCTGTGAGCGGGAACTGAAGTTTGTTAACACCCACTAGGTGATAAAAAAAAAATGCAACAATAACATTTAAATCATATTTATGGAATTTAAAACCATACACTATGGAAATTGTTAAATAACTATATGCTACTCAGGATTCATAGCAAAATATGGACAGCAGTGTGGGCGTGCTGGAAGGAGGGAGGGGGGTAAGTATTGAAAATGCTCTTTGTAACCTGAATTGTCTTGCATTTTATCGTGAACTACCAAATACGAGAACTCATCCCTGAAGTCAGTGCTTTCCAACGCTTTTGCCTTATGACTCCCTTATATAAAAGGTGTAGAAAACAAGACAAAAAGGGAGTTTGACTGAAAAGTGTAATAATATTTTGTGTAGTACAAATGTTTTTGTTTTTTTGGGGTTTTCTGATGTGCCATCTTGTTGATACTATTGTGACACTAACCCCACTAACCACTGCTTCAAGTAACTTCAGGTTTTATACAGATGTATCTAATAACCTTCTGATTGGGAAACACAGGCATCTCACTGAAATCCAGATATGATTTTTTTTCCTGGTAAAAAAAAAATTAAGATATAGAAAATCAGATTTTGAATTTTGAACATCTTATTAAATAATTGTTTTGTATGTGTTCAACTTGTATGCGAGTATATGCAGTATTGTGATGTGGCAGGTGACAAAAAATTAAAATACTAAACCGTATGACCTCTAATTGACCTGTAATGAAAGCAAAAGTCATTTTTTAACATGGGCTTCAGTCTATGTAGAAGAAGCGTATTACTGTGTGCCCCCCAGTGCAAATAACAAAATGAGTGACCTGAGTCAGGCTGGGTTCATGCCCTCTACTAACATCCCCACCATACTGTGTGTGTGTGTGTGTGTGTGTGTGTTGGTGTTTTTGTTCTGAATAGGAATGCCTGTCTGTGCCCCCGCATGTACATTATTCTACATGTCTGGCTGAGTGATTGTGTACTGTATTGTGTGCTTCTCCACCCTCCCCGTGTATCTCCCTAATCAGGGCTGGATGGCTCATTATTAACTGCAGCAGGCCACTCGTGTGACATGGAAGAGGGAGAAATTAGCAGCTGTCACCCAGTGATGAGTTCATTTCCTGACAGGCCTCTGCTCCGAAGAGTCCTGCTGCAGACGACCAGACAGCTGATGGAAACCTGCCGCTGAAACTTAATTGGAGAGCCGGAAAAGGGCAGGGTGGGGGAAGGAGGAGGAGGAGGAGTAGGGGAGTCACGGATGGAGAGATGAGGGCAAAGAAGTAGAAGCAACGGTGGAAATAAGGCAGGTTACCATTGGAAGAAAAAAATGTTTTCATTTCCTTTAAACAGTCTATTTTGTTAATAACATGCTCTTTATTGTACAGCTGGCTGCGGAGGAGATAAGTACATTTACTCACCGTACTGAAGTAAAAGTATCGTAGTGTACTGCTGTTACTCATTACTTTGCAGATATAGATTTTGAAGGCAAAACATTAGGATCATACAAAATATGAAGTACATTGCACCTTAAATGTACACTATTTGACAACTTCTCCTGTGAAGACATATTTTTTCATTCTTGTAACAGTCTTTCATTGTATTTGCTTCCAATTGTATACTATGCCTTGTTTATTTTCCTTACAATGATGTGTATGATGATAATAGGGTGATAAAAGTCTAATCAATTTATTATACAACATATTAATTTTCACTTTTCGTAGAGTATTAATTGTAACATTGTTGCCTATTGCGGTACTGCTATTCAAAGGATCGAAATACTTCGAACCTTAAACTAGCAAGGGTTGGCTGGGAGTGTAGAGAATCAGTATTTCAGGACACACACACACACGTGCGCACATTAATGCACACATAGAAACACTAACTTGTGCTCTCTCTCTCCTGGCGGCAACTCTCATCATTCTGCCAGGGACAACTGAGAGGGACAGGAGAGCGGATGGGAGTCTCTCTCTTTCTCTCTATTTCCCTTAGTATGATAAATATAGCAATTCTGTTTAGTCGCCATCTATAGAAAACATATCAGCCTGGGGATCATTTTCTTAATGTCTCCACTATTAGTTTTGGCTTCCCTTTGGCAGTATTAGCATGCCAGTTGATATGCTCTGCTTGTGTGTGTGTGTGTGTGTGTGTGTGCGTGTCCTCGGGGCTCCAGGTACGATTCTATTAAACCCGACTTGTTTGTTTATTTCCCGTCTGTCTTCCCCTACATGTGCCCTGCTTGCTGCAACCTCAAATCCTGGTGTGTCCATACATCCGCGCTAACATCAATAGGCCGCGTACAGTATAGCTGCATGTACAGTGAAGAATCCAATGTTTGTTTTTGTCATTTCTGTTGCTGTAAATCGATAGTTGTTTGAGGCAGAGGTGTGAGTACCGGGGAAGCCATGGTTCAGTTACGGTTCATCTCTTCCATGGGAGTTATTATGGGAAAACTGGAAGGAGGGGGTAGAGGGCAGGGGAGGCAGGGGGTGGTGGGTATGTGTGGAGCCCTGCATGTCTCTTCTCCCTTTCTCTTACTTTTCCTATGTGGCTCTGCATTTGTGTCTTTGATCATGTTAATCCCTGCCTAGCGCCCACCCCCCCACCCTAGTCTCCCTGCCACAGACTCACTGCCACACACACACACACACACACACACACACACACACACACCTCAGCGCCTGACAGAAATTGACAGCCCACTCTATCCCACACACTCACACCCCCTCCAAATGGCAAGCATTCTCCATTCCTCCATAGAGCAGCTTACCCCTACCCCAAAAAAGAATAAAATAAAACACCCGGCAGGCAGGCAGGCCCATTGACAGTCTGCAGCACTTCATTAAGGAGAAGCTGTGATTGAAAAGAGATCTGATTAGCTCACTATGATGAGATAGCAACGTTTCAACCTTGAACCAGAAACAACTGTAAGTGCTTTTTAATTAGGCACACAAAACTGAGGGATAGCACTTCAAAACATAAAAAAAGAGAGAGTGAAAGACAGAGTTTCCAGCAGAAGGGAAAGTAAATGATGAGGCAGAGAGTGGATCAGTGGGAAGTCTATTCCCTCTGCCCTTACAAGAACACGTTTTTTTAAGTTTCAACCACTGAAGTTTCTTCCCCATTTAGATTTACAATAATTAAAATTATATGAACCTCTCGAGGGTGAGAAAATGTTACGTTTTAAATCTACAGTACAGCCGTGAATTAAACAATCTGTTATTCCTCAATTTTATATCAGTGGCCTTCACAGAGTCTTGATTCACGTGTATAGACTCGGAGAAGTCGGCACGCTACCCTGCGCCAATACGCCACTCTGTTTAAATAGCAGATTTTCACTGTCAGCCTGCGATAACACCTTTCTACATAGCTGCTGCAGCCATCTGCTTCATGTCAGCACTGCCATATAAGGGTTAATTCTGTTGGTATATTCATTTTAGCAAAACAAACACTGTGACAGATGAAGAGAGGTAAAAAAAAAAAAATTGTATGATAGGTTTTCTTGATTTAGAAATATATTTCATTATAAGGTGAAACTTTAATGTTTTACTTGGCAAAGATTGGGTCACTCCAGCAGTGCATTCTTGATGATAGAAGACAGAAAATACCAACCTGCACCAAAGCAGATTATCTTTATAAACGATGCACCAAAATCAAGTAGAGAAACTGTCATTAAGAAGTTATTTTGATTTAGTTTAGAGTTTAAATCTGTTTTAACATGAATATTAACTTGTCACAATATGACACCATAATGTCATATTGTGAACGTTAGATGAGAGTATTTTTATGCGCATCATGTACGTGCAAGACTATTGGAAAGCAGCACCAATGAAAAAAAAGTTACCCCTGCACACTTACTCCACACCACAAAATTTAATCAGGACAATGTTTCCATCCAACGTGCAAAATGTTTCTAAAAATGGAAAACACACCCACGTTTATACATCTATGCGCACCCATAGGCTGAAAAGCTCTATGACAGGTGTGGTTAACCATCCAACTTTTAAGACTGTGAAAGTTTATCATCAGTTGAGCTGACTCTTGTTGAGCAAGGCAGCAGTAGAGGAAGTGTTTCAACTCTGAACTTCATCATGAGCAAAACCAAGCTCTAAATATACTGCATTAAAATGCTTGACTGAAGTACATATTATCAGCTAAATGTACTTTGAATATTAAAAGTAAAAGTACTCGATGCAGCGAATGGCCTCTCTATTATTAGTATTATTGATATATTTAAGTAAGAATATAGTAGGCATTATGAGGGCAATTATTTTTGGGTTGTGTTTTAGAACTCAGAAAGGAGGAATCTGCTGTTTCGTATGAAAATTAACAGTGATGAAAACATTTGTAGTTGAACCAGCATGATGAATATTTTATGGCTTACATAAAAGACCGATCTTGGCCAATGTTTCAGGGCTTCAGGTGTAGCCAGTGAATATCCGGCCCAAGGCTTCCTCTTCCATGTGCTGGTCATTGTTTACAATCCAGTTAGCAACATGAGACATTGAGAATGGAGTTGGACTTGAGAGACGACGTCTACGACCGGATTGTTTCACAAGTAGCCAGTTTACACTTAGCTAATAGTTTAAAACCAAATGATAGATTCAGATGATATTTCGGACAATGCGTTTGCCTCTTTCACTCCCTACACAGACTGTTTAGTTGGAGCTACAGATTCTGTTTGCTTCACTAGCTGCCCAATGCCATTTCACCACCAGAAACAGGAACAGACTCATGAATATTGTTAGAGCAGATGAAAAAAAACATCCCACGGACGGCTCTTGCGACACATCCCTGTTTTCACTTATGACACATACGTTCCAATCCAGCTGGATTGTAAAATGTTTATAAATGGGCCCGTGTGTATTTGCATCGTAACTATTTAAGGCAAGGCAAGGCAAGGCAAGTTTATTTGTATAGCACAATTCGTACACAAGGCAATTCATAGTGCTTTACAGAGGCAAGGAAAAACATTTGACATTAAGACAAGAAATAGCAATAAAAAATAAAATTAAAGAGAGAAGAAAATTTAATTAAAAACATCAGAATGTCATTTAAAATTAATTAAATATTAAATAATTAAAATAGCAAATTTTAAAACAATTTAAAACAATAAACGAATCACTGGAATATGATTAAAAATTCTTAAGAAGTTCTTTAAAAGAGCTCAGCCATAAGCACGTGAAAATAGAAAAGTTTTTAACCTGGATTTAAAAGTGCTAAGAGTTGGGGCTGATTTCAGTCCTGCTGGTAGTTTGTTCCAGTTGTGAGCAGCATAACTGCTAAATGCTGCTTTACCGTGTCTGGTTTGAACTCTGTGCTCCACTATCTGACCTGAGTCAGTAGATCTCAGAGCCCTACTGGGTCTATATTCTACTAACATTTCATTCATGTATTTTGGGCCTAAACCATTCAGTGATTTGTAAACTAGTAGCAGAACTTTAAAATCTATTCTGTGGCTAACTGGGAGCCAGTGTAAAGACTTAAGAACTGGGGTGATGTGTTCTGATCTCTTTGTTCTGGTCAAAACTCGAGCTGCTGCGTTCTGAATGAGCTGCAGCTGTTTGATACTTTTTTGGGGGAGTCCAGTCAAAAGACCATTACAGTAGTCAAGTCTACTGGAGATGAAAGCATGGATCAGCTTCTCCTGATCTGTTTGGGACATAAAGCCCTTAACTCTGGATATGTTCTTAAGTTGGTAGAAGGCTGTTTTGGTGACTGATTTTATGTGACTGTTGAAGGTCAGATCTGAATCTATCAATACGCCAAGGTTTCGGACTTGGTCTTTAGTTTTTAGAGACAGTAACTCAAGGTGTTTACTGACAGCAACCCTCTTCTCTTTATTGCCAAAAACAATTACATCAGTTTTTTCTTGATTTAACTGAAGAAAATTTTGGTTCATCCAATTTTTGACTTGCTCTAGACAGTTACACAATGACTCTATAGGACTGCAGTCATCTGGGGACAGCGCAAGATATATCTGTGTGTCATCTGCATAACTATGATAGTTGACCTTAGAATTCTGCAGAATTTGACCCAAAGGCAGCATATATAGGCTGAACAAAAGGGGTCCAAGAACTGACCCCTGAGGAACCCCACATGTCATAGCCACTCGATCTGATTGATTACTTCCAATGGTCACAAAATAACTCCGTTCCTCCAAGTAGGACCTGAACCATTCTAGGACTGTTCCACGGAGTCCTGCCCATGTTTCCAACCTGTTCAGCAGTATGCTGTGATCCACAGTGTCAAACGCAGCACTGAGATCCAGCAGGACCAGAACTGATACTTTGCCTGAGTCAGTGTTCAACCTTATGTCATTTAACACTCTAATAAGAGCTGTTTCTGTACTGTGGTGAGCTCGAAAACCTGATTGAAATTTGTCAAAAAGTCCACTGGAGTTCAAGTAATTACTGAGTTGATTAAAAACCACTTTCTCAACAATCTTGGCTATAAAAGGAAGATTTGAGACAGGTCTGTAGTTGGTTAACTTGAAAGTATCCAGCGTTCGCTTTTTTAAGAGTGGCTTGATGGCAGCTACTTTTAGGGGTTTAGGAAACGTGCCTGATTGAAGTGAGCAATTTATTATTTGCTGCAGATCTGTTTGGACAGATTTTACAATAGCTTTAAAAAAGTCAGATGGCATTGTGTCAAGACAGCATGTCGATGATTTAAGATGCTGAACTGTTTCTTCTATGCTTTTTTGATCAACTGTATTAAATTCTAACATCACAGTTGATTCATTCCTAGGCGGTTTTAGGGATTGCGTCACTTTATCATTTTGTAGATTTGTGTTGATATTTAACCTTAAAGATTTTATTTTTTCATCGAAAAAGTGAGCAAATTCATTGCATTTTTCTTTTGAAGAGAGTTCTGAAACCATCTCTTTTGGGGGGTTTGTAAGCTTATCGACTATAGCAAACAGAGTGCGAGTGTTGTTGATGTTTTTATTAATAATTTTAGAGAAGTGTTGCTGTCTAGCCTTGATTAACTCATGGTTGAAATTACTGAGACTTTGTTTGTAGAGGTCGTGGTGAATTTGGAGTTTAGTTTTTCTCCATTTACGCTCTGCTTTCCTGCATTCTGTTTTCAATGCCTTTACCATCATAGTGTTCCTCCATGGTGATCTCTGTCTACTCATTTTAATGATGTGACTAAATTGAGAATGTCAAATATCTTGTGTGCACAACTTTTATTTTGCAGCAGCCTCTCCTCTTGTTTCCATTACTTTCCTCTTTCTGTCTCTTACTTTCTTTTCCCTAATGTACAATGAGGAAGTGGGGCCTCAACTCTCAGTGTGATCTCATTTGCTGGATTGAGTTTTAGTGTCACTGATATTGGATTAGATGTTACTGCTCCTGACTGTGCCACTGGAGAAGTGTAGTCACAAATTTATGGAGCTGCCAATGGGTGGTGTCTGTGTCATTCAACAGGACTCATACTATTGGCTAATTCCCTCATCCCCAGCGATCTGGTTGGCACTTTGGCCGTCTGAAAAGCCCTACATGAGAGTTAGCCTGTGAGTATAATGTTCTCAGAGAAGAGGAATATGTCATTTGTGAGGATTTATTCCCAAATTGATCTTAAACATACCTGAGCTTGTTATAATTTCTCTGGTTGTCTCGTAGCGGGGTATTTCAAAGCAGGACATAATTATGGTGTGCTTCCTTCTCAGCCACCCTAACCGTCTTGCCTTTTAACCATCTTGCATGGCGAATTGAGCCCCGCATTTGTGAAGTGTAGCCCTGGGAGTCCCCTGGTGGCCCCTGCCTTGCTGTAACAAGCGTGGGGGGCCCCTGTGGTAAGTGCTCTCCGGGGACCCCGGCTCTGATCTGGCCGTCCCTGGGGCCCTGTTAATTTTTGCTCTGCTCAGAAAGCTTTACCACTCTCTCTTCCTCTTCTTCGTCCACACGTCTCCCTCGCTCGCCCTCTCTTTCTCTTCTTTATGTAAAAGGTGTGCTGTCAACAGGGAACTCGGCCAGTCTCATTAAAAGCTGGTGGAGGTTGTGAATTTGTGACGGTGACAGAGATGTGCGGCTCAGTGGCAGAGTAGTGTCATGGTTGGAGAAACAGTCCATTATGCAATCGCTGCCGATATTTAGTTACTTTTGGGGTTTTTTGTAGAAATCGGCACCACCAGATTTACGTCCATATTGTATGATTCTTTATGATCTCATGATTAAGTTTAAGATTAAATTAAGTGCCAACGCAGGAAGTAGTATGTCCCATATAGCAAGGCGGGAAGGTCCGTCAGACAATCATACAGGTGACCAGAAATTAACATTCACATTTTATACATTTCATAAAGTGCATAACCCAGTAGTAGTAGTACTACAGTGGTTGCCATGCACAGATAAAAAGCGAGAATTTTAAAAACATTGGCAAGTGATGTAAAACAAGAAGTTGGCACTGGATGTAAAAAGTAAATTGATTAATTAAAAAAAAGGGCATTGAATCATCTAAATTTAACATGCTTGTGTGGTGTTAGGGCTGTGTCAAATGCTAATGCTTTTATCTGTCCACATGCATGGTTTTCTCATATCTGTGTCTTTTCTCAATCAGTTCAAACAGTATTTGAATGATTCTGTATCTTTCTGCAAGCTTTTCTGTCTGCCTTCTTTTCCCTCCCTTTCTCCCTCCTGTCTTTCCACCCTTGGCCTGTGGCTGGACTAAGAAGGAGCTGGAGCATGTGGGGCTTGTGGAGGTTGGGGCTTGTACATGAAGCTGGGGGAAGAAGGAACGGGGATGGGGGGTAGGAGGGTGCCCAGATCATGCCGGGCGACTCCACAGGAGTGATAAGAGCGAATAAGCTGTCAGCGTGGGCGTCGGATGGACCTTATTGTTCATATTTAGATGAAGGAACAATGGCGGGGTGTCAGGCGCCTATAGTTCATAATCTGCTGATGCTGACCAAGTGTCAGTGTGATCCATGAGCACCGAGGCTCCTGAATCCTTAAGCAATCCCCCGTAGGAATGTCATGGGGGAGAGTACAAATGGGACAGCATCTGCCGGACTATAGATAGATAGGTATAGCAGAAGGGGAGGGAGGAGAGGGATTGGAAGGAGGGCGAGGGGAAAAAAGAAAGGATAGAGAAAGAAGTAGGAGAGACACAGAGTGTGAAAGGTATCCAAAGAGGACATAATAAAAAGCATGAAAGGAAATTGGCCAAAAGAACCACTAAAGAAAAAAAGAAAAGAAAAGAAAGCTACTAATTGTGAACAAGTGTGGAGGAAATAGAGGAAAAGCACCTGCGAGGAGAGAGAGCGATAGATGGATGGATGGGGGATTAAAAAGAGGAGGCAGCAGGGAGAAGGAAGAGGGGGAGGTGTTGATTGTGAGGAGGCCTTTAGCTGTGTGAGCTCCCACCTGCAGGTGAGACAGAGAGGAGAATGGGCGTCAGATTAGAAGGGGGCCCTGAGAGCTCCTTCCCCCACAATGAAGGCTTGATTCTGGGCAAAGAGATGCCCCCGAGACGCCAGGCACACCCCGGAGCCGTCACAGCCTATCAGCCGCTTTTCTTTCTATGCGCGTTGATCGAAATGCAACCGCGCTGCCCTCGCACCGCTTCAGCTGTGACAGATGACAATTAATGGTGATTCTTTGATGGAGATTTTGAACAGGTCTTATCAAGCTTGAGTGTGTCTGTGTGTGTGTGTGTGTGTGTGTGTGTTTTGTGACAGTGCTTTGAAGAATTGTAAAGCAAAGCTGCACACAGAAAACACACACACATTTGAGTCACATGTTTTGCTGGCGTTTTTAAATGTGTCACAATATAAAAATGCCCCCCTCCTCCACCCCCCAGGCATTCTTCATTTACTGTCACAACCATTAGACATGGAAGGGAAGAAAAATAAGAGATGGTATCAGTAACGCATGAGCTACAGTAATTAGCCTCCTGATGCAAGTATATGTACGTGTGTGTGAGTGTGTATGTGTATGTGAGAGAGAGATACTGCACACAAATGAATGCCACTATATTCCTACATCTGCTCTCATCAGTGAGGTCTGTGTAAACTGGAATCACCGTTTGTAGAGCTGAGTCGCAGATTCTCTAAATTATATATCATCTCCAATGACTCATAGTCATACTATAAGCTATGCTAATGCCTCCATTAGTTTATGAGCTGACATGAGATGTAATGGGAGTCTTGTCATGCTGTGCTGAATCCTGCCAAGGTTTCCAGATCTTCACTTTCTCTCCCACCTTGTTCCCCGCGCTGCCACCTTAGAGTCTTCTCTCACTTCTGCTGAGCTGAAATGTGTGTGTGTGCGTGTCTGTGTGTGCGTGTGTGTGTGTGTGCGTGTGTGTTCTTTAACCCAGCTTTAACATGTCAAGAAGCTGTGGGGTTTTTATTAATACTTGTGAGTGTCATTAGTGGCTCATTGTCATTGATTCATCCGTGGCTATGGATAATAATGGTGTACTGATTTCAAATGTGTGTATACATGTAAAAGCTACATTTTGCTTATGTCAGTTGAATTTTATTTTTGCTAGTATAATCATCAAGTCATAGGGCAAGATTTTAAATTAAAGTGTTGGAAGGCTACCAGGAAAGGGCTGGATTATGCCCTTTAAACTGCTAGGAGGCTTTTAATGTGAACCATCTGTGGAGGAAGTGATTGGCATCATTGAACGTACCTTAAGAGTTGTGACTATGACATGACCAAATTGTTGTGTTGATGAAGTCGGCGTAGTAAATCTTAAATTTGTCAAGAGCAAAAACAGGGAGAAAATATACTAAGATGTAAAAGAAATAAAGGCTTGTCTTGTATAATAACCCATATGAAATAATGGCCTGGTTTTCTATGCAATTGAGGTTCGTAATGTATGCCACATGTTTCCTAAAGTCTCATCGCTCATAGTATATATCTTTCTACTACTGAACAAAACAAAACAATAAGACTTAAAGTTATGTTAAAAACTAAATAAACCCTAAAGTCTCCCATCCTTAAAGTGTAGCTGGTTTGCCATTATCCAGCCCCTTATCCAGATCTGGTTACCCAGCATGCCCCAGGTTCTTCCGCACGTTCCCCTTGCTCTGTGTTGGCCTCAGTCTGGGTTCTGTTCAGTGTCAAGCATCATACGCTGACGTCCAACACAAACACGCAGCAGTCAGAGTCCGGCTCAGTGAGCGACAGAGCCGAGGCTTTTGCCTCTCAGTTAAACGTCACTGACATCACCGAGAGCTTAGCCAGCCCTTCACCACGCTCCCAAAGGCTGAGACTCACCCTCGGTAATCAGTAGGGAGATCCCATAACACAGACCTGAACACACACACACACACACACACACACACACATACACACACAGACACACAAGACTGCACATATTCGGAAATAAAAATGTGGACTCTTTTGGGAAAAAAAGGACAAGACAGATACTTTATGACAGTAGACATACATATGTGCGTGCAGACACACACACACACACACACACACTCATACAAGGTTAAAGACTCAGTCATGCCAGCATAGCATGTATGACCACAGTCAGACCAAAATCATTTCATTTCAATGGAATCACTTCAATCAGTGGATTTGCTCATGGAGGTGAAGTACATGTGCGTACTTTCACATAAGGCTCAACTTTGGTGAAATATAACATGCAAATTTACATAATTGACAATTCTGACCTTTGACAGAACATGAAAGCACACAATGGAGAAAGCTCTCACATTGCAAGTCGCTCTTTAGCAAGCTGATACACTGTTTCACGATGCCACACATTCACCTGTATGAAAGTTCATTAACATGAAACTTTTTAGAACATAATCCAAATGAAAGCGAGCATCAGTCAGATATTTAACCTTTTGAAGCCTGCAGACACATTTATATGTGTTCCTTTTTTTCCCTTCCACATACATACTTCTAACGTACATAGATGCAGAAACACTCCACTGTAATTCACCACCTACACATGCCCCACAGAACTTCCTGAAAAGTCGTAGGGTTTTTTTTTTATGAGCCTGTGTGCTGAGCTGGAGCTGGCATTTTGAACTTGATGTTATGTGTCCGAAGGACTGATGACCCTGACGTCTTCACGCTTTAACAGTGCATTCTTAATGAAACGAGAAATACGACTGTTGTAGCTTTAGCGTTGGAGAGTTGGAGGGTGTGTAAATCGTACAGCTGAGGTCGGGACAGGCTACGCTAGCTGTTGGGTGGTCCTGCTTGCTTGTTAAATCATGTCTTATTTTCTATTTCTACATGTGTTAAATACTGTACTGTATTCCAGATTGCATCATGTGACTGACTTTGCTTAGAAAACATGAAGGTAGGATGATGACATTATGTCATCAGTGACAAGATTCAAGAGTAAACTGTGAGGGTCAGAGCCAAAACAGGTTGAGACTAAGAATTAAGCGAATATAAACTCTTGCTCATTGTAATAGGTGAGGCTAAAAATCATATATCACATAATTGTGATGAGCCAAATGATTAGCAGTGAAATAATGGTATGTGTTTCTTCACGAAACCTGCGCTGACTTTCTTCCTCCAAATTGAGTCTCTTGGGTGTTTGATGGCAACGCATCTGAAATGTTACCCAAGTTCATAGAGCCTCAGCAGAGGTATGGTAGCTGCCTGTAGTGGTGGCCTCAGACATCACTGCAGGCGAGCAAGGGGGGGCCCTGGAGAGCAGCTAGTGGAAAAACAGTGAGCGGAGCAGCTACAGTACAGCTTTAGTACATCTCCAGTACTCTGCGTGGCAGTCTGGGAGTTAGCTAACTGCCTCACGGTCGACTACTTTGCATCCGACTACATTTCTTCTGTCGTAGTCAGGTCATCATTGGCCGGGAGTACTGGCCGGCATTTGGAGACACAGCAATATTTTCATCAGACCACAAATCCCTGGTTCCACAGGTGCAGTAGAAGCAGACATCGCAGTTTGCTGACACAGAGGGGGCACATTACCACAACAAGTTGGTTAGGAAATAAATACTGAGAGGACATTTTCATTTCATTACATTACATCTTTTCATTACCCCCTTATAAGGTCCCATGTTATATATATCTATATATATATGGTATATATATAGATATATATACACATTGACATTCGTTTTCATAAAAATGTTGCAGATTATTACTTGCAGGCGAATTTCTGTAGTAAAGAGGAGCTCAAAGTCTAGCTGAGGAAAACTTTTGCAGTTGAAGAATCCCGAACTAACACATCAACATTTTCACTAAATGATTTTTACTTTCCTTTCACACAACTCTCTTGCCAATTTAAAGGGAGAGCAGCTTGTGTCAATTATGGATGTGCACTATTGAAATGTTCATGTGATAGAGGGTAATAGTAGAGAACATGTTTTATTACTTAATTGAGTGGAGTTCCAGCAGGCCTTGTAAATGAGGAGTGACAGTAGGCGTTATCGCAGAGCGCCCTGGGTAATTATGTTCAGCTAAGTCTGGCTCGGAGGAGGTGAGACTCTCACAGTGGTTATAAACAGTGGAGATGGGCGAACACACATGTACAAAAACTGTTTTATTTCCAAGGCAGGGGCCCAGTATGTGTGCAGCGGGGAGGATTGTCATTTATTGCACCGAATGCTGATTTCGACTTCCATCTCAAGACTAGCGCTCGCTCAAACAGGTTTGCATGCCACAATTAGCACGTGTAACGACTTTGCAATCAAAAACAAAAACAAGCATGTTTGAAGCACTCAGTCCTGGTGAGAGGCGTAATCATGTTCGGAGCAATTAGACAGGTTTGTTGTTCTCCACAGCCATGTTATGTACCTGTGGGATGCTGATTGACTCAACAATCTAATTAGGTTTCGTTATGTAGGCTCCACAACATGTTACAATTGACTGCGAGGCCCGTATGGTACACAGGGCAACGAGGTCATACTCTTTGAGAATCACGCACGAGTGGCCATCCTCAACATCATCATGTCTTGTTGTTCTCTAACCTTGAACCTTCCACGAACCTTATTAAGCAACTAGGAAGCTTGCACAATGTATTCCCGAGACTTGTTTCATGACACTCCTATGTCACTCTTAAACTGCCTTCATTTACATGCAGCAAAATTCAAGGAATAATGCCTTTTTCGTGGAAAAATCTTTAAAAAAAAATCTTTGTTTTGCGTCTTGCCAGTTAATATAAGTATTTATAGTATTAATAGACAGTTCATAGAGGCTATTTCATTACTGTCTGATAGCATTCGTTGTGTAAGAAAACAATACGGCTACAACTAACAATTACTTTCTTTAACGATTAATCCATTAATATATATATATCATATCTTAATGCTATTTTCACAGCATTATCACTTTAATGATCATTTCAAATGATGGTGAAAAAAAACACATCATGAAAGGAGTCTACACTGTCTGCATGACTGTGTAGACTCCTTTTATGATGTGATGTATTTGACAAATAAGAGAGATAAAGGCCTGGAAGATGAACAGTGTATGATGGAGAATCACAGATGTTATGGGGAGGGGAAGGCTCTGGCCGAGTGACATGTTATCTATGAAAATGGATAAAGCGAGAAGAACGGAGGATCAACACAGTGAGGGCAAACTCTCCATAGACTAATTATTCCTGTGACAAAGTGGAAACTGTGCCACCATTGTCCCTGCTCCACCCAATCGCACATGTAACGCTACACTGAAAAAGAAACTCTTTCTTCTCTAAAACGCGTAAATTTTTTTTCTCTATATAACTCCAGGTGAGAGCAAAGGAGAGGCTGTGATTAAGGCGGCGTATGGCCAAGAGAATCTACAGTGTCGCCCACCTTTGGGGCCCTCCTTAAGTGGCCTTAAATAAGATAATAAGGGCGATGGGCAGGAAAGAGAGGACTTTGTCTGCTGGCATTAGTGCGATGGCCGTGTTAGCAGTGATATCTTTGAGGGGGGATAGTGTGCCAGTAATGAGACATGGTTGCCTTCCCTTGCCGGCCTAATTAATCCTACATTTTCATAGCGTATAATCACTGCCCACAGTGCAGCCTTCTACTGGCCAGAGAAGAGAGACATCGGAGGAATCCCTATCTGTTGCCCTATCATTCTCTATTCCCGCTCTATCTTTCCTTTTCGTCCTTCCTTCCCTCTGCAATTTATTACACTAGTATCCAGAGTGAAGTGAAACCTCCCAGTATGGACCTATCTGTCATCTCTACATTATCAGGAAAACACACTGCCTACCATATTGTGCTACAAGGGGCTCCGGCAAATTACTATTTTTATGGGACATGATAAAGGAAATGCTGCCTTATGTTCAAATATTTTACTGTCTTAGAGGAAATGGGAAGGATTGAGTGTTTCAGATTGCCGTGTGCGTGTTTTGATCTTTGTGTGCGTGCGTGTGTGTGTGTGGATAATGTAATGATTGGTTACAGTCTCATAAAGCTGCGGTTCTAAAAGGTTAAAATGTAATAAAACTTTTAAATGTAGCACACTGCCAAATAAAGTAATAACACCCATCATACTAGTATAGTGATAATTGGAAAAATAAAACATAGTAAAAACTACATATTTGTTTACTTGTGCTTTAAAGAACCAAAATTAAAATATAACTATAAATTATAAGACTTTTTTTTAGAAAAAAAAGTATTGTAATCCCATACTAAAGAAAATAGAAACTGAACACACAGTCAAAACCAGATCAAATGTGCTTTTCTGAAAGCTCAAAAACTTCATTTAAAATAGCATATTTTAAATGAAGTACCTTAAAACATGTGAAATATGCACGCTCTTCATAGACCGTAGTATGTCACAGGGATTGTTTTTATTTCTACACTAGCCTCTGGACTGGAAATGCATGGAGGGCTGCAGTGCTTCACTGCTCAGCAGCATTGAAGCCATGTTGCAGAACGATCCCTGAGATGATAAAGAGAGGAAAGTGAAAAGTCACATCCTGTCACATCTCATGATCTCCCGGCTGAAATGTGAGGCCTGCGGGGCCTTGAGGGTGACATCCTCCATATACCAACACACCACAACGCATTGAATGAAGGAGGAGGTGGAGAAATAGAGGGGGTGGATAGTAAAGAGGGGAGTGAGAGAGAGAAAGAGGAGGAGGGATGGAGCATATGGAGGAAAACAGAGTGGAGGATTTCATGGTAAATAAGTCTGTGGAAAAGCAACTGATCCTGTCCCTCCCTATCTCTCTGAAATCCTACTTTCCTCTCTCTCTCTCTCTCTCTCCCTCTATTTCTATCTCTCTCTCTCAATCGCTGTCGGTGTGAGACAGATACCCCAACCTCAAAGTGACAGGCCCTCAAACGACTTGGCGAGGAAACCAAGCATTAATTAAGTCATTGCCGGACTGTAATTTCCTTGAGAAGTGAAAAAATGCACGAGAAAAGGTTACTGAGACCTTTTCTGTGTCAAAATTACCATTCGTCATGAATATTAATGCACCTAATGAAGACAACCTTTGCTTCATCAAGAATGTTCTGGAGCAGGGTGCCACGCTGATAGACTCTCTCTGGCTGTTTTTCTCCTTCAGTCAGGAGGGGAAACTGGCGCACACACACACACACACATACAGTAATGCACACACACAAACTGAGATTTACCCATCTGAGTCACCCGCATGCATTCGTAGAGCAACCGCTTTTCAAATGCAAGATGCAAACACGCTATTGAGGGAAGAATGCAGTGTAGATACTAAAGCAATACTGTAAATCATGCATATGATTATATATATATGGGTGAATCTCAGTTTACCCATCTGAGTGATATATAGTGGTTGCTATATATCACTCAGATATATATATATATGACTTTTTTTTCCTCCAATCTTTAGTAATTAGCTTCAGTGCCCCTTTCAACACTGTGGCCATCACAAACAGAACCTCATTCTTCTCCATTGTATTTGCGTGGTGGCAGAAATCTCATAGACATATATCTCATAACCAGACCAACACTAACTGCATGGTTCGATAAAGCTTTTTACTGATGGGACAAAATAACTGACTGAGCCTTACATTATACTTATAAGATTATAAGATCATTTTTAATGAAAGACAACTCTGGACCATAGACTGCATATAAATATGTGTTTGTTGGTGTTCTTTGTTCTTCAGAGTTTCACGGCTTTGTCATTGAAAAGATTGACAAGACATGGATTTTTTTTTTTACAATGCCATATATAAATCCTTTATGAACTAATTACTGGTATCTTAAGATAAATCAGTAATATAGAGTAGCGGGCAATGTTTCAATATGAAACTGTCACTGATTGTAACTTTAATGATTCATCTGACTTCCCCCTTAAATAATCAGACAGGAAATAATAAAATGATCCTTTTAAGTGCCATTTCCTACACACACACACACACACACACACACACATATGCTGTAGTCGCCATTACTCAGCCGCCATCTTTGCCCTCCTTACTCCTCAACGTCTCTCTCTCTCCTTGACACATACCTCTCATTAATTCAGACCTGTCACACGGACACACACACACACTTACACACACACTTACACACACACACACACATATATACACTTGTGGTGTCTCAGCAGAGGGCGACAGCTCAGTGTTGAGTGACAGTAGCTCTGTCTGTCTGCTACAGGAAGATCTTCTGCTGCCAACAGTTTTGTAAAGTAACCCTCGACTGTCACTGTGCGAGAGGGAAGGGTCATCTATTCATATGTCTGCCTCCTCAAATCGTAAATAGCTTTCAGTGATGTCTTCCCTCATCCATTATTAACTGCCTTTGAATTAATGACAACCTTTTATTTTTGCACACGTAACTCTGGTGTGTTTGTTTGGCATTGACTTATCCATTCTGCAGCAATCCCACCCTAGCCTGTGATCAGTTCATTTTTAGTATAGTGAATACAGTAGAGTTTCCATTCCTCTCTTACTTTTGGGCACTTTACTATAAGTTCAACCTGCTTTGTTCCTTCATTCCCCTGAATACCTTTCTCAAAGGGTATGGAGTCGCTGCAGTCCCCAAGATGCAGAAAAAAAAAAAACATGACCATAATTATATTATTAGAAAAGTATCAAGCTCTGAAAGCAGCACGTAGTCAGCACTATTTTTTCAACAAACAATCAAAAATGAATTCCATCATAATAATTTCATTGTATCCTCACATTTTTAGTGGCCCGAAAGAATACGAAAGAATTCTTTATAATGTGTAATTAATCCACGAGGCATGTTCTTCTCATCAGAGGAGAGGAAGTTGTATCGAACCGTGTCATCAGCCTGACAGCTTGATCAAGTATCTGAGTACGACTCAATGCGCTGTGCAGCAAAATGTGAAGCAGCATTGTAAACACAACAACCGCTATATGATAAAATCATAATACAAGGCCGTGAGTATGGACTAGGCAGAACATAATCAGAATATTATCAATCTATTACAATAACACAGCAGAGAGACCACTTGAAATTACTGGTGGAATTAACTTTTAAGGATTCAAAGTAAAACAAAAGAATAAGTGAAAAAACAATGTAGCTCACACAGGTGAATGGAGCTGATTTAAATGTATATAATATATTGTGTCCCTCCTCCTGGGCTGCTAGATAAACAGTCTCATAAGAATTGGTCAAACACTGAACTGTTCAACAGGCCAACATCACACCTGGATAAAAGTGCATGTGTAAACAAAATATTGAGGTATCCACATCACAGTTTCAGTGTCACATTCTTCAGAAAAATAATAATAATAAGACAAAAACCCACACCAAATAAGCTGCAATACACCCAGAAGTGCAAGGTACACAGCCAATTATTTTCAGATGTTTCTGAGTAGATTTGTTTCTTTAGGGATCCCTTTATATTTCTGATCTGTATGTTCATGATGTGGATTTGGACTGAGTTCAACTTTTACTACTAGAACTACGGAGCATCTCCGGCATCCCCTAGGTGAGAAGATTAAAACTGTGATTTGTAGTCAGAAGTTCTGCCAAAGAAGCCCGTAGCTCAAGGGCTCAGAGACTCACAAGACAGACAACAACATACAGTGAACTCATCCACCAAACGTCAGAAACACACTTTCTTTTTTTTCTTTTTTTCATCATCTGATCTGTTCTGCATCAGTCTAAGAGAAAAAAAAAATAATTGGCCATTTAGAGGGACAAAAAGAAAGTTTGCCTTTGTTGTGAATCTGCATAAGAGTCACCACCATACATTATCATGAATAATACATCCATATCTCCTCCATAGCCACGGGTGGTAGGGATTAGATAAAGCGTCATAAATAAGCTTCAAAGCCTGCTGTATTCCGTTTTGTTACACCTCACCATAGACGCCTTTCCTTTAATCACAAACTTAGCCTTAGCTGGTGGGGCCCTTTTGTTGTGATTGTGCTGGTGTTGCTATTAGTGCGGGGCGGCCCCGTCTGTACACACGTATTCATTTACCTAATTAACACAGAACTCACACTGGGAGTCACAGAGAACAAAGCCTGGTGAGAAGGCACAGCTTCATAGTGTTGTCCACCATCGGAATCACTGGGGGGACTAAAAAGCAGAGACCCGGGTGGGCCGCTGGTTCACTGCTGCGGTTTATCTAAAGACATAGATGATGAGTTGACACCATTCTCTCTATCTGTCTAAGGCTTCTTGTGCAAATTGTGTATCATATGTGAAAACAATAAAAAAAAAAAAAATGCTTTTGTTGATAGCAATGGAAATTATCCATCACCATAACTTTTAAATTGTAAGTTGTGGTTTCAGAATGTCAGTCGACCAGTTGTTGTCCAGTGGCAACACTTGACTATAGTAACTGTAAAGAAAGGATTTTTTTCCCCAAAGGTTCAGACTTGATATTGGTTAAAAAATAATAATAAAAAATAATAATAAATAAAAAATTTAAAAAAAAAAATAGTATTTTACCACACATATTTAATTGTGGTTATCCTCAGACGACATTAAATTTAAATATGGCCAACATCAGCTTTGAATAAACAATATGCTCATTGATTCCAGAGATACACTCTGATGGTTGTGTCTTCGTTATAGCGCTATTCAATAACTGTACACAACAATTCATCTCAGCAGAAACACACATAATTAACATTATATCTTTGGTGACATTTGCTTGACAGGTGGACAGAAACATGTTATGTTTCTATCTGTGTTTATGTCCCTCAGTTCTTTGTCTTTCCCGCTCTGAGGTGCAGAACTCACCATCTTGTTTTAATTTAAAGAGTTGGATGTCTTTAAGGACTGATTACCTTTAATTAACACAGTGAGATGGATGCTCGTTCTATCTGCCTCTTATCTCTGCCTTGTACACTGTCGGGTTATTTTTTACGGCTTATCACCAATTGCAATGTAATAACATGAGCTACCTGATGTGTATTATATGACAGGTTATACTGCGTTATTTTCCAAAATGTATTCTAAATAATTTAATGCAGGCTTTTCTTAAAAGCTTTTATAATAAACTAATTATAGAGTTGGTATTTCTTCATGAGGATCCCATTGGCTGCCAGCAGAGCCCAGAAAAGAAATATCTCATCTAAATATCGCCATCAACACGTGGAGATATTTGAGATGGAGATGTTCTTTATGCAAGTTATTTGACACAAGAGATGAAATTCAAATCAATGTTTTCAACTGGTTAAAAACAGTTTATTGAAAAATTACTGCTTAACAATAATAATATAATAATATACCAGTGGTTTCCTACCTTGGGGTCAAAGGGTCCAGACTAGACTTTGTTTAAAGGGGTCACAGGTCAAAAAGGCCAGGCATGATGGTAAAAATCTGCAGTTTATGCAGTTAAATGTCCTGACGTGACGGTAAAAATGTATGCTGTCACTCAAACTATAAGTCGTTTTTTGGCCACTGAATTGATGACCTACAGTATTGTTTTTCTTGAGAGACAGACTCGCATTATTGCACTTTCACCACCACAGCCAGTTGATGAATTCTCAAACTTGGCCAAAGACAAGAGAGTGTTATGCAATATCTAAAATATATAGTCATAAACAGCATTTCAGATTGTGTATTACATCATGCATAAAGAAGTGAACATGTGTTTGTGATGTACACAAACACAACCACAGAGATTAATTACAAAGGGGTTGGATCAGCAGCCAATTATCACCTGAGGAGAGTGATTATAGTGATTACCAAATGGTCTTATATATATACAACACGTACAGTATGTAGATATAATTCACATATCAACTATTATAAATTCTGTGGTTGGTCTGTTTTGCTTTCACAACACAAACAAACCACAACGCTTGGCTTGGAAGTGGACTAAGATTGTCTAAGAACATTTTTAAACCCATGTTGTTTAATGTCTGGTCAAATCTGACTTTTGTTCATTGTCCCTCTTTGTAGCATAAGCTTGAGCAGATCTAAACACAGCAATCGGACCAAAATAACTGTACCGAGACCTTTTTAGAGGAAGTGGTCTCAGTTCAGTCCCAGATGAATTCTAGAGGAGTTTGTTTGTGGTGGGAACTTGATCTGAAAAAAAAACAAACTAAAACACATACTCTGATCAACAGTTGCTAGCAGCTACCCGGCGATGGGACCTTCTTTCTGTGTTTACACTAACCAATGAGCAAAGTGAATATTCTCGTGTGGTTTTCAGTGATGCATTTGATCCGCTTGTGTGAAAAGACACTTGAACAAACCAAGTGAAAAACACGAAAGGTTTACCGTACTGATTCAGGTTTGTACAAGTAGAAGTGTGAATCTGGTTGTTCTGTCTGCACCATAGTTCAATTGACCATTTTCATACCAACATAACTAAAGCAAACAGGCTGGGTATGAAAGTATCCTAAGGTTCTAACTGATGTAGGAATTTAAACTGTAGCATAACAGAAAATGGTTGGAAATGTAAAAGAAAGGATGAAGCCCAGAGAAGAGCAGAAAGAACAATGTGAGAGAGAGAGATGATGGACAGACACAAGGAGAAACAGACAGAGGGTGAAGGGCATTTCATGTAATGTTGATTTCAGTGAACCCAGATTCGCCTCTTTCCAGTGGCCTGACCTCCTCTGACTTGGATGATCCTTGTTGCCATGGAGACTGGCAAAACAAGTGTACCACTCCTCTGCTTTTTACCCCTCTATCTGAGTGATGAAAGTAAATGTGGCCCCAGGATCAACATGAAGCCATATTGGCAAAAAATCAATTCTTTTTCCCCTCTGTCTTGCATCGGTCCAGTAAGCTGTAACATATCAATCCATATGTGCTCACACTCTACACTAATCCTCCCTGTTTGTGTGTGTGTGTGTGTCTGTGTGTGTGTGTGTGCATGCACGGTAGAGAAAAATGTTGCAATGAACAAAAGCTGCCCTGTGTGTTTGAACTGCTCCATTAAAACAATCTTTGTTTTTGATACAGAGAAGGAGAAAAGAGCAAGCTGACTGAACATAGACTGGGTGTCAGTCGAAGATGGAGAGGTTTTTGTTGTTTTGTTTTGTTTTCCTTTAAATTCTGGTTCTCATTACTGTGCCGAGCCTCAAGCACTGAGGGGAGAAAACCAAACCAGACCAACTGTGCCTGAGCCCAGGGGCCCCCGGGATCCATGGGGGGTCCCTACTTTGATGGAGGCCTGAGCATCATTAGAACAGATAGCATGATGGGGTCAGAAACACACTGATACCGCTGAACCGCTCACTGACAAACGCAGGCACCAAATGTATTTCCATCCAGCTGTTTCTATGTGACTTACGATGTGTCGAAGTAGGAAAAAATATCACAAAAATATTTTCACGTTTGCTTAAGGCAGAAATGAAGAAACTTTGTGGAGCTGTGACCTTGAGTTTTAGTACAGTTAAAGTATGGATTATATATAGGTGGGTAGAAAACAAGGTTAAAACAAAGACCGAAAGAGCAAGACTTTGGAATATACAGCAATGAAAGAAACAGAAAGCAGAAATTAATTATGAAAACCATTGCAGTTCACTCCGAAAGTTCACTGTTCATAATAAAATTAATGTGAGCTAGCGCTTCCTTTATAGGCGTAATAAAAATTATACTGTTGCACTTAAATTTTTTAATAAAGTGACGAGAACATTTAGGGAGACTGGCATATGTTAATAAGACTGAGAGGTGCATACTCCAAACAGCATAGGAGAGGAACAATCCTGCTCTAAACCATCCCTGGTCCTCAAAGGTCAACCATATTTTTGTTATAGCAGCCCGATGGCCAACTCTAAATCTGTCCTCCGAATATGGAGGCCGACCAATGAGGAGGTGTGGAAGATAAAGTCTAGTGCCTGTGCGAGGCATCATTACGACACACTCTTTATAGGGAGGAAGGTAGAAAGATGGGACTTGTGATACACTTTATGTTTTATAGGCTGGCTTTAAGTAAATTTCTGTCAAGTCAGGAAGTGCAGGAGAAGCAGCATTACCTTTAGTCTTGATACATGTATCAATGAGAATGTGACCAATATCTATTTTTACTGGAGAATATCAATATTTTGTATTAAACACTGTCTCAGGGCCAGACTTACTAGACTACCTCTGCTCCACGGCTAACTGCAGACAAAGTTGGCGACTAGTCAGAAAACATAATGGAGCATAGGATCCAGATAATTTTCTGGAGTTGATGCTAATATTATAATAATATAATGTTTTACGTTGCTTTGAGACAGCAACAACAAAAAATATCTTTATCTGCTGATGGAGATTATATAAGATGATCTAAACATTGACAACAAGCGCTTAAAGTGCACATAAAAACTCCAGAAACTCCAAAACAGCGACTCAGTCAACCTTGTGTTGAGAGTTGTGTAACTATCATATAATTAATTCACTAATCAAAAAATATGTAATCAATTAAACTGCATTATATTATCAGATGACAGACGGCTAGCTGATACCCGAGTTTTAACAGACTAAGGTAAAAGACCCACTTACTAGTTTGATTCCCAGTGTATGCGTGTTTGTATGTTTAAGTGTATGTTGGGTGTTGATGTCGGGGCTGTTGGGATCTCTGAAGTGTTGTCTGTCTGTGTGTGTGTGTGTGTGTGTATGTGTTCCCTGACGGTGATGAGACCCTGTCTCTGACACGATGCTACTCTGTTAAGGTCAAGCCCTACAGAATGTCAGAGATGATGACACGCACTGAAAGGTTTCATCTAATCCCTCCATTTCCCCTTTTCCCCTCAGTATCTCCGATCTGCCCCTCCCCCCCCTTCCATCTCCGGCCTGCTCACTCACAAGACAAGACAGACATATACCGGCCTTCACCTACCGTCTGCATCAAGAGTCTTTGTGGGTGTGTTTGTCTATGTGTGTGTGTAATAGTGTCAGGCCATGCCATCCCACTAGTACGGCCAAATCAGAAATGCCTGAGGCCACTGTCTCTGTATCTGCATGGATGATCTGGTCTTTACAACCTGCTGTCAAACATCTTTGGTTCAGTCCTCACTAACCGCACGGTTACCTCTATAGTTTAGGTATCAAGGTGACACTTTAATATAGTGGCAACAGCAGAATAACCAGCAATTATAACTATTTTCCCAGCATGCATATATTGTGCAATTATGTGCAAAAAAAAAAAAAAAAATCTGCAGAAAAAATCCTGAATTACACAGAACATTAAAGCAGTTACGGAAAATGATACAGAAATATATTTTAGTCCCGATTTCAACGTGGATTATCATACAGTTTTACGTTTGAGGTACTTAGCTGAGACAGACTTCCAGTCATTTTAACAGCAGAATATAACATTAATAGACTTTAGAATAGTTCCCGTGCAAAGTGCGAGTATAGCAGCTTTACAGGAAGGCATGAGGGGGATCCGTGGCGTTTTCAATTATTCCTATATCTGATCCCTTAGGATCTGTTTGAATTAACAAAGTTTAATTCCTCTTCTTTTCTACTTTACAAAGAATGCCTCTCAACGGCCTTGTGTTGCATTTGAAAGCAAATCTAATTCTGTTATTTCTAAATAGCATCAAATGAATTCAATTAAGCTGCCATGAAAAAGAATGTTATTTACACCTTATGAGATTACCTGGACTTAATTTCCTGGGGTTTTAAATAATTGACAAACAGCATGTGCGCACTTAACTAAGCCTCATATTATGCGCACAGTTGAACATGTCATCTGTTAATCTTAATGCTTTTTACTCCTACATTTTCCCTCATTTTTCCCTCTTTCCCTCGCTCAGCTGCTCCATAGTTAACACTTATTAAATTAGCAGTCATCCAGTGATCAAACAACAAACCTTTTCCATCTAGCCGACTGAATGACGGCAGAGGTCTCCTAAGCATCTGGTGAGATAAGCACAGAAGCCCCGCTAATTATGATATTACAATTCCAGCAAACCCGCTTGGTGAGAGCCATACAGTTTGGATTTGTTTTTAAACCCAGGTAAGCAAAGAAACAATGCTGTTATTCAAGATGCCTGGCATCCCCTGCACCTCCTCAAACTGTCATTTATCCTCTCACCTCTGTGGATTGGGTCTGGAACGGTGGAGGAATGGCGGAGATGGAGAGAGAGCAGAGGGAAGGGGGGGAATGAAGGATTATATAAAGAAGAAGCAGCACTTGACGGTAACTGGTTGAGATTAGCGCCTTAGGGGTACAGCAGTGGCTGTGATTTTGATACTGCGCCCCCAGCTAAACGCTGAAGGCCGCCTTGCCTAGAGGAGTCTGCCTTCACCCACAGGCAGTCAAAGATTGTTTTCTTACCATCATCTCCACCTCCTCCACCTCCGCCTCCTCCTCCTCCTCCACCCCACAGACACCTGTCATCTTCAATGTCAAAACTCTGCTCTGAAAGGAAAAGACAACGCAAAGAATAAACAAAAGAAACATGCTTGTTTTAAAGGCACACTCTGCATACAGATATGTGAAGGTGAGGCCAGAGCTTCACCTGCAGCAGGCTGAACCAAACTCATTCACAGTCATGACAAACAGTGCTCCTATTTAGTAGGAAGTCTAGATGATAAATAGATTGATAGATAAGAGGAGGTTATCAATTCACTAAGCACCAATGAAAACATGTTGTTTTAATTTGGAGAATATATATATATATATATATATATATATATATATGAATCATTTTGAAACTATCAAACCTGCTTATATTAGCAAAATTTCTGTGGACAACATGAAGTAAAGACCCGTGTCTGTAGTTGTGTGATAAATGAAGAAAAAGGTCAGTAGATGTCATCGGTTCAGAGAGAACATTGAGGAAATGAATCAGGTACGGAGACTGAATTGCCATTTAGTTTAATTGTTTTTAATACACTTCACCATTTGAATTGCTGTCAACTGTGCACCACATCCAACCCCGAATCAATACCTTGTTTTGCACTAATATTTATTTATTTATTCATTACCATGACAGGTATTTTACTAGTATGGCATTTTTCTATTTTTATGACATTTACTACCTGGTGTTTTTGGAAGACAGTTGAGTGAATGTATGTATGTATGTATGTATGTATGTATGCAGGGCATGTGCAATGACTGATGTGTGTATGTGCTATGCGTTTTTGCTGTTGCTGTGCTGGTGTGTTGGTTTTGTGTAATGTGTTATATGTATATGCTGCTGGACACCTTAATTTCCTTCGGGATCAATAAATCAGCTCTATCTCTATCTCTATCTATCTAAAAAATCTGAAATTTGGGCGGTGGAAATGTACAAATCAAGTGTAAATGACCTTTTGATACCTGAGCAGTAAGAAACAGTAGAGCGATCCTGGTGTGAAGTGGCCCATGTCGTCCATGTAGTTAAGCAGAAGTGTGAGATGATGTGACTGGCAGCCTCGCCAGGTGGTGATGTTGCAGCCAATGGGGGGCAGAGGACACAATGGAGAGTAATGGCTGCTCCATGCCATCAGCTTCACAGTAATAAAAAACACACCGCCATGTTTCATCCGCTTTGTTTTTCTCTTTTTTAATTCCTTCTGTTTGTTTGTTTGTTTGTTTGTTTGTCGACCTTGTCATGTCAGCTGACCTTCCTCCATCCAGGACCCTGAAGACAGTAAGGGGGAGAGGTAGGTGGGGGGACAACAATGAGCAGGACGTTGACATTTCTGTACAGAGAAGGAAACAAACAGCACATACAAAATGCCCCCCACTCCCCTCAGACAAATTTACTCAGAAAATATGTGCGTGTCTTGAACGTCCGAGGCTGTCCGGTTCTCGACCACCACTGCCAAGGAAGTGTCATGGTGTCGTGACAACTTCAGCGACTGCGGTGCGATGGGTGACCCTCGGCCGGCGGAGGCGGGGTGCTGAATCCCCCACCCACCCTGGATCCTGACAGATGTCATATACCTCCTCCATGGGCACCTTCTGTTTCCTGTTCACCTTTCTCCATCCTGCAGCGTTAGGGCTCCTGTCTCCACCTTGTCAAAGCACGCACATGCACGCACACGCACACGCACACGCACACACACACACACACACACACACACACACACACACACACACACAAACAAGGAGAGAGATAGAGAAAGAGAGACATAAACTCGACCAATATGAGTTTTTAAATACCAATATTTATGGATTGACAATGCAGATAGAGCATTTTCAGCCAAATATACAAAAATGTACTAAGATTTAATATCGCCCATTGTATTTAATGCTTGAGAGCACTTTTACACCATCATCATCACACTTCAACTTGCAGTTTTAGCATCTTTAATAAAAGCCCGATATCGGTGCTTAATTATCTGTTTGCACCGAGTCTATCTGTTTATACCTTTTGTTTAAATACTACTCAACATAAAAGACAAATCGTTCATGCCGCACTCTCTGGCATTCATATCGCCTTCTCTGAGGACATTTCCTGTTATTTACCAAAGGGTTTTCTCTGAGAACAGTTGGTATTTTAGTCTTAGCACACCCCACTCAAAACCTGTTTGCACAGATTTTCCCCATCATCCTTCAGACCATAGTTTGACAGAAACACTTCAACAAAATGAGATTCTGTCTCGTTACATTGTCTTATACTGTTACATCAAATGTGTCACCGGCCCACTCTATGAATAACAAGTCTAACAAACCAAAAAGCCTTATGATATTAGATTTCCATAAACCTTCTGCTGGCTGCCTCCTCATAGGGATTGTGTATCATCCACTCAAAATGCTCTCCTAGATGGAAATGTGCAGACTAAATCTGATCACGGTGCGAGATAATGTTCACTTCTCACTCCTGAAACACAGACTTGGGTAGGGAACGGAGGGGATCCAGTGACTAACCCATCAATCATGCTGACGTTGTGCTCAAGTGATGGATATTCTAATTTCCCTTTTATATACAGGTGCACAGGATGGATGGATGACGATTAATGGACGGGCAAGGCTGTTTCTACAAAACAAAGAAAGACGCAGGATGGCCTGCGGCGTCACTATGGAGGGCAGGGAGCTACATTTTCCTATGCTTTGAAGATGATAGCTCACGTTTGGGACTTGATTCCCCTGTAAACAAGCGAAGACAAAGTATACATCTGGAGGTGACAAAGGTGTTGCTAACACAACAATTGTCTTCCCTCTACAGGGACTGACAACAGATTCTGCAGTCACTTCTATGACAGCCCTCCACACCCTCACCTCACCTAATTTTCACACAACCTGTTTCTCGCTTTCTGTCATTGCTATCACCTCCATAATTATTTCTTAACTTTCACCACAGCTCAAACTGCATAGACCGCAATTTCTTTAAAACGTCATCCTCCTCAGGCCAACTCTTCCAAACGCAATGTGCTTATCTGTCAAAATCGGAGTTGTGCCAAATATCCTTTTGATAGAATCTCCTGACATATCGGTGCTGCAGGCTTGTAACTCCAAAGATTTCTCCTCAATAATCTCTTGTCCTTTGTTTTCAAGCGCATCTGTTTTCTCTCTATGTTACACTTTTAAGCAAACACTTCTTTCATGTTGCTGCTTCCGTTTAACCGTTTTCTTTAACCTGGAGGTTTAAATACTTTCACCGCACTAATTGGCCAAAGTCATTGCTGACATGAAGGTAACCAATCAGAGAGAAGTCACAAAATGACAAAAATGCAAGATCTTAAATCTTATTCATGTTTTTGACAGAAAATATTGTCGAAAATCATTCATCAATCATTTTGAGCACATAGGCATGAATTGGTATGTTTTTTTTAGTGTAATAAGACATCATATTTTGTATTCATTCCAGCATTATGGACTAATTTACTGGGGCTATTGTGCACTCAGGTTAGACCCTTTTTTGCTGGGCATCAGCTGCAATCTATTTCCCCTGTGATTTCCAGTTTTTCCCTTCACAGCTGACATTGAACATGGACATTCATAAACCATCCAGCACTTGAGACTTTTCATAAGACTTAACAATCCAGCCTGAGATCTCTCTTGCACCTCTGTCCTTCTCCCTCTCTCTCTATCTCACTTTATCTCTCGCTCTCCATCCCTCCCTCCCTGTCCAAAGCTGTCCTCCCAGCCATCTGTCATGTGATGTTTATGGGCCCTTTTGCTTTTGTGTCCTGATGACCACTGTCACAGAGAGCTACCCATTACCGATGCGGCCTGATGAACGATGTTACTCAGACGCATTGCTGACACCCTTGTGTCCTTGGCCGCAGAGACGCTGCCTCGCTAGCCAGCTTGGCCAGTAAAGAATGAGGACAGGAGGGACCTGGGGGAGCTGGACTGAGGACCTGTCCGTCATCCCGACAACAAGATACTCATATTTTCCCCCCTCCCACAACTGTCTTTCCTCTCCTCTTTATCCAGCCAATGGAAATATAGGGTTTGGTCAGCATGGCGATGGGCGATGATGTTGTCATTAATCCTGAGGTGGTGAATGGTGCCCTTGCCTTTCACCTGAATGTATATCTACATCTGAACAGAGACGGTGAGGGACCCTCATTCCCCTCCAGAGGCCAGAGAAGGTGCCCTAAAGGGTTAATGCAGGTAGAAAGAGATGATGAATGTTGTCGAGTGCGATTTTATCTGTCAAATACAAACGTGCTTGTTTTGATCTTTTATTCAATACGTATGCAGGTAGTGCAGCAAGCTAGAATAAAGTTTTATAATACTATGTTAACACAGTGGTAAATAAAAGCTGATATGGCTTTTTTTTATTGTATTAAACCATGTTGTTAAAAGTCTTGGTAACATATAACCAATAGTATTTCAATGACTATGTCTAGTAGAAAGCATCTGCTGGACATATACTATACCCCGGGGTCGGGATTGTTCATTGTTGGGACATACAAAAAGAAAAATGTATTTCTGCTAACCAAATTGAGACCGCAACTAACCTTTATTTTAATCATTAATAGATCTCCTACATTTTTCTCGATTAATCATTTATAATCTTTTTTCTATAAAATAAACCAGAATAGTGAAAAATACTATTATTCGATACAATTTTCCCCAGGCCAAATTTTCAAATGTCTTATTTTGACAGTTCAACATTCTGTTTCCTATCACAAAAGACAAAAAACAAACAAACAAAAAAAAAAACATAAAATCATCACAGTTGAGAACCAGCAAATGTTTGGTATTATTGCTTAAAAAATGGCTAAAATGATATTATCAAATAGTTGCTGTTTAATTTTCTCTTGATCATCTAATCAATTATTTGACTAATTGTTGTAGCTCTAAAATAACTTACTTTTTCTCTTTCCAAAACAAATATCAATAGGTCCACTTATTCTGAGCTTTCAACTGCATCTTGAGATTTTCCTGTAAGATGCAGATACCAATGGTATGTTCACACACAAGTGATTAATTTTCACATTTTAAACACTATGCAAATAAAAACCATCTGGTCACTCTTTGCTCGACCTATGCAACTTGTGACAAGGGGTCACAAGAAGACCCGAGACATCTCAAAACATTTTTCCCTTTTTTGTGTATAACCAAATTTAGCCTTTAGATTTTCCAAATCAATGCTCACTACAATAATAGATCCATTTAAAAAAAAATCTTAATGGTTTAAACCGTTAGATGGATAAAACCAGCAATTCTAACAGAAAAAAACCCAACAATAACATAACGTGAGTAATCTGCTGGACAAAATAAAAAAAATCTCATTTAATCAGTGAGGCCTTCTCTCCTCTGGTGTCTTCCTCGCTGTCTCTCCCTGGATGTCTTTACTGGCCGGTGAAGTTGCTGATGAATTCTTAAGCAGATCACACTGATAATTGTATTTCATAACTGTCAGTTGTGCGAAGGCTGCCAGTGTGCCCAAGAGCTATTTGTGTCTCAGTATGTCCTCCACACACCTTCCACCCCCCCACCCCCCATACACACACACACACACTGTCCAACCCCTCCAATCACCAGGGATGTGCTTACTGTCTCGAACCACAGAATTACTCAATCAGGAGGACGCATTTACGGATGACACCTTTATTACAATTAATCAGGGGAACTTGATTAAGAAAGTTATTCCTCCCCTTCATTGAGACTTACACAAATGGTGCTGCTGCATATTGTAATTTATGTCCCACTGAGCTCTCGCGCTGCTGATAGACAGAAAAGCCGACAGATTGCCAGACATACTGAGGCACATGTGGACGTGTTCCTGTGTATGTGTGTGAGGGTGTGTATGTGGGTGCATATGCAGGCAACCCCCGAGCACATCTACATATCCAGAAACACATGCACAGCTACAAACAAACACATTCCCTATCATTCTGTCATGCACAACTCAGGTTTCGCAAAGAGTTTAATAAATGACTTTAATTGGCTGTAGAGATGTGCTCGCTAAAGGAGGCTGGAATATTCCATTTCCCTTTCTTCTTGTCTCTTGCGTTCACTCTCCCTCTCTTTAGCACACACATGCATACACACACACACACACACACACACACACACACACACACACACACTCCCGAATGAAGCCATCTCTTTACCTTTACTCACAGTTCCTGGGTCTGCTGTGGCTAATTAGTTGAGTGGGGTTTTAGGTTTGGTAATTAGACGAAGGTGGGAGTGACGGGGGCTCAGGGAGTTGGGGAGTTGAGGGGGTCTGACTGACTTACAGAGAAAGAAACTGGACTGTCTGGATCCTGGCAGCACCAAGCA
This sequence comes from Pampus argenteus, assembly GCA_036937835.1. Classification (NCBI taxonomy): domain Eukaryota; kingdom Metazoa; phylum Chordata; class Actinopteri; order Scombriformes; family Stromateidae; genus Pampus; species Pampus argenteus. The sequence continues at coordinate 8,991,024 of CM072865.1, read as the reverse complement.
GCCAGCCAGTGTCCCTTAGGCACCTGGTGGTAGACTACCATCCCACACGATGAGGGTGATGTCTTTGTTATGTGCCACATGTTTCAGTGAAGGGAAACTGTAAGAAAAAAAAAAGGGTTTATAGCGAGAAAAAAAAAAGGAACATACCTTTGAGAATTTCACTAGCCTGAATGTCAACGTGCAACAATGAAAAAACAGCTCTTGGATTAGAAAATGTTGGACTGTAAATTTAAAGGAGGGTTGGAGCTGCAGAAAATAGCATCCCAGGAAAACTAAATTTGGTTTAATTAGTGACGTAAAAATCTCTTGAATGTAAACAAACACACATATGAGCATATCTACGATTGTCTTTTTTAGAAGAAAATCAATTCTGTAATTCACAGCACTGATTTAGCATTAATATAAAGTGACTACATTAACTATAAGGTAACAACTTACAAGGCAATGAAAATCATTCATTCAAAAAGGAAACCGGCAGATTTATACTTTTTTCTTCCTGAGGTATAATGTGCTAACCCATCAGTTTTATAATACTTGTAATAATCTATGCTCTGAATTTAAGTCATTCACATTTTTCAGGTTAAAAATGGTGAGCTAAGATTAAACTCCATTACTTCCATGTATATAACTCTTTAAATCTAACTGATGTGTTAATGACCCTGTCTGAGGAGCAGTGCAACAGCAACTCTTAACTAAAATGAGAGAAACACTTAACATAATTCCTAGAATGAAGACATTTTCTCGCAGTTGCACTATCACACGAAACTCAAATACTACTCGAAGAGACCTTCTCTGTCTTTAATGTCTTGTTTACGCTCCACAGTTCCAGGTTGCTTCAATACGTCGCCAGTTAGCAGCCTCTGACTGCAACACAATCCAATTAAATAAAGAGTGTTGTCTCTCCAGGTTCCTGTGTTCTCTAATTGGGGCTGTGACTGCTCACTAATCAGCGGAGGTACAGGTAGGCCCTGGAGGATGCCAAGACGAGGCCTCTCCTGTTAATTGAAGAGACGCTAAACCTGGCCTCCTCCTCCTTGCCACGCAACATGGATGCACACAGTACTCAAGCATGGTAAATTCATCTAAACATCCATGTGCATCGTCACCTCTCCCACCTTTTTTCTGCTGCATGTAAGAGCTTGCTTTTGTATCATAACGCCTGAGCAAACAGCGGTGTTTTCTTTTGTATTCTTCTATTCTTTTTAGACAAAGTCACTTCAAATCCAAATAATTTTTTTTTTTACAGCCATTAACTTTAAATCTTCACAAATGTCATCTGGCATGAGTGGCTCCAGGTCCAAGTGCCTGTAGGTGTGGCAGGATGTTTGTAATATGAATCAAATCAGAAAACTTTATAGTCATGAATTTAACGAACCTAAGCAGGTTGGAAAAAAACTGACTGAATACAGAGTTGTGAACAAAATCACAAATTCTACTTGGATAATTAACTAAGGAAATTGTGTATGTAAAAGATATTAGAGCCCTAAAAAACTGCTAAACATCAGAGCCAAATTTGAAAACGACTGCTGTCTATGTTGAAGACTTTTAGTGCTGTTCTGACTTCCTCCACTATGCGTTCAAAACGGCCTTGGCCTGGTGTGTTTCTGATTTCCTGCACCGTCTGGTGAAGGTAGCAGCTTTGCATGCTGGGGTCACACCTGTAACGTATTTCACACTGGGTTATATTTTCAGTGGCCACCTGGATGAGGAAATAACATGTTCACAGTGCATGAAGACTACAGCCCTCCCTGCCAGGTAGGAACAGGTGTTTGTTTTAGACAACATACAGTACATTAATACAACATAGACTGACACATTTCACACAAAACCTCCCAAATATTGAGGCTTTTAAGACTGCAATCTTATGTGTCTTATGTAGAAATGGTCTGCCATGTGACTAAACATCCTAACATACGTTGTACTGCTTTCTTTCTTGTTTCCAACACTAAATTAAATAAAAAAAATTGAAATGAAAAAAACAAATGTCAAAGGGCATTCCACAATACATTCACTATAAGTGTTTTTCCTTTTACTTGCAGTGGGGAGACGTAATGGCATTTTCTAGTCCAACTCCTGGTTAGTTGGACTAATTTTTTTTTTTTTTATTATGTGCAGCTTCGGGGCATGTGAATGAAAAGATTGATTGTGTGAATGCTGTTTCTGTCAGCCACAAACAGGCAATGAAATACCAAGCACACCTGGAGCAGCACTCACTTTTGACAAGCACATACCAATGTAAGCCCCTATTAGAAAAACAATGAAGTCTCTCATAAAACATTTATGGTAGATAAAGTGCCTGAGAATGCTAAAAGCTAGAACGTTGGCGTACTTGTACCAGAAGGTGGGTGCAAAGATTAAGAAACACTGTTAAAAAAAAAACTGTGTGAAATTTAGGTGGTTACTGTTTCTGGCTTTTAATCTGAATATTTGCGTAACATTATTATCAATTATTAGTTCTTTTCTTTTTTATATTAGATTATATTCTAAATTAGGTAGAGCTGTTACATAAGTAACAAAACAATCACTTTTTATTGCACAGTTTTCAAAGTCATGATTTTCATGAAATTTGCTTTGTGAAAGTATTATGCAGCTTCATATCAATCATCTTAAAAAAATAAAGCCCTCATTTGCTTTTTCATTTTTTTTTTTTTATATAACAATCATTTAGTAATTCTTTAGTGTAATTAATCAGTTAAATCATAGCTTACTATTACTAACAGAGGGTGGTGCCACTTCCACCACCACCTTGCCCAGGTTTTTCCCAGCATACATGTAGTCTACAGCCCGGAAGACTGACTCCAAACCTACAAACCTCCCCCCCTCTGCCAAATCCCCACAATCCACCTCACACACTAGCTTCCCCTTGGCAAACATCTGCATCATGCTACCCAGAGCCTCCCTGTAGTCACTGATGAAGTGGGGCAGGAAGAAACCCCGGATGCTGGCCGACCTCTGGAGTAGCTTGACGGGTAGTGTTCCACCTTTGAGCTGCGGGATCCCAGATGCAGTCTGGTACCCCGAGATGAAGCCAATTACTATCAACCGGCCTTTATTTGCCAAACAATTCACTGCAACTTCGAAGACGCTGCCTCCAACTGATTCATAAACCACATCTATGCCTTTCGGGTACTCTTTCCTCAGCGTCTTGGCCAGGTCCTCTGCGGTGTAGTTGATCGGCCTGTCACAACCAATGGATTTAAGGAAGCCGGCTTTCTCATTGGATGAGCAGGTCCCAATCACATGACAACCAGCTTGTTTGGCAAACTGCACAGCAAACTGTCCCGTTCCTCCCGCAGCTGCTGTAACCAGGACGGTCTCACCTTTGGCTAGGTCACCGAGACGTTTAAAGGCAATGTAGGCTGTTGCACCGCTGACCAGCAGGGTGAGGAACTCTGGCTTCACAGACGGGACAGGCACACTTTCCTTGGCTGGCACCACCGTGTACTCTGCAAACGCACCGCTGCCGAAGTAGGCCACGGTGTCCCCGATGGTGTAACGGGAGCTGGCGCTGAGGCCAAGGCCAACAACTTCACCAATCCCCTCAAAACCAGCATCGAAGGGAGGCTTCACCGAAGGGTCGTAACGGCCTGCCGTGTAATTAATGTCGGAGGCGTTGATTCCCACAAAACTGAAATACAACCAGAGCAAAACCAATAATGGTAGATTAAAGATGAGCAAATAAAACAGGGGGCGAGTAATATGCATACATAACATTCACAATATCTTTTATCCGGTCATTAGTGTAAGCACATAGTTCCTGAAATCCTGTCTGAAGGTCAAGACTTCAGCTTCCTTCTCTAGATACATCTGCACGGAGCACAGACACTCCTGGTTTGTTCTGGCAATGATTCTCTTTTTCTTTTGAGAACGGCGCTGCAATAACAGGGAAACGCTCGTATCACAAAACACACAGCATGATGTCACGATTCATTGTCAGCGACACCCACAACAAACTGCACTTTTAAAATCTTAAGATAGTTGCTTCTTGCCTCAACACGACAACGGTTGTTTTTCATCTTACTTCGGTAACATGTTGGAAACAAATATGAGAGAAAGGAATGTATAAATAAATCATTTACTGTCTTTTAGAGCGGTACGCATGCTGTGCCTCATTACTGTGCATGTCACATGCGTACTTTGAGCCCGTAGATAATGCTTGGATGGTTTATACATGGGTCACATTGATATAACAAAACACCTTTCTTCAAAATAGAGAAAGACTTAGTATCATATGTACACCTATTTGGATGCAGTGCAACGCTTGAGCTTGAAATCAAATAAAGTAAGCCGATACTTGTGACAATAAGGTCACAATCTGCTCAAACAGAAACACTCGGAAAGAACTTTTGAAACTGATGATTTGACAAAATATAATGAGATAACACACTTAAATTCAAAAAGCCAACACTTGTTACAGTGACATACATGAGCGTCATTTCATTATAGTTGTTTAATTATTCGAGTGTGACGACAATGCTACATAAAAATACGACATTAAATGTTCCGTTTTCCAGGCCTGTATTTTTGATTTATGGGTAAAAATAAATATCAAAATTATGCAAATCATTTGTTTTGAATGCACCGTTATATATATATATAAAAAAAATGCTTAAGATAAAATGTAGAATTTTGGATCAAGTACTCACAAGAGTCAGGTTTGAAGAAAAAAAAAAAAATCACAAAAAGCATCTTTATGCCACTTTAATCCCTCATGTGAGCAGGAAGCACTCAGGAGTCTTACTGACTGTGTTTTCCAAAGTCCTGTTTAGGTGATGTCATCAGTCAAAATAAGAAGAAAAAAAAGAAAAAAAAAGTGTCATTCCTTTCCTGTATGTGAATTAATCCTCCTCTCTCTCTCTGCAGTCGTGATGTTTTCAATTATCAATTTCTCACTCTGAGATCCCTCATTTAACACTTGTGATTTATATTTCATTAAGCTTGCACTGATGATGCACGAGTATGTTTAAAGGTGGCTCTCAATTTATACCAGAATCCCACCAATGCAAACATTTATTTTAAAAAAACATCTTTGCATATCCCATAACTGTGATGCCTCGCTAATAGAGGCAACCTAACGGTCAAAGGTGTCAGTTCACAAGCAACTGATTGCTGCTTTGCAAGGCAATAAGACACTAATGTAATACGTTTTACACTCAGTCTGATGAGAAAGCTGCATTTTACTGGCAGTAAATGCCACAATAAACCTTAAAGAGCATTTGTGTAAAGCTAATTTAACATTTAACCTCAGATCATATTCATATATATATATATATATATATATATATATATATATATATATATATATATATACACAGTGGATAATGTAGTAATAATATTTTTGATCCAGCTGGGCTCAAAAATAGAATCCAATTTGTTTGCATTTATTTATGTATTTTCCAATTTACATGAGATAATGTCATTTTTATAACATTCATATTTTTTTTCCTGATCATCTTTTAGGATATGTCAGGCAAAGACAGTGTGCATACTGACTTCAGGTGGGTTCACTCTTCCCCCTAACAGTAAATATCTGCTGCTGTGAATGGGAGAAATGATGCTGCAATTCCCGCGCCATGTAAAACTGCATCTCCTTCTCCATCATCATCTCCATCTCTTAATGCCAGACTGATCCCCTCCATGACTTTCTGATTGCAGGTTGGGTGACGTAGAGAGACACGAGAGAGAGAGAGGGAGAGATAGGGGGAGAGAGAGAGAAACAGAGAGAGGGATATGCCGAGATGGATTGATAGACAAATGCAGAAGAGAGGGCGGAACTTGGAATTACAGTACAGCGCTTATTCCTCACGTATTTTGCCATCTTGTGATGATGATGATGATGATGATGATGAGGATCGCAGGTGCTGGACATGGGTAAATCGAGGTAAGCTGAAACCTTTGTACAACTTCTTAGCAATGTAGTGACAGATCGGCGCCTAATAGTCTAATAATGATCCACAAATGGACTCATAACACGCTTTGGGTCATCTGTCGTTATCCCGAACCCGCGTACACTAGTATCTATGCATTTCTACCTCTCAAAAACAACTTACCGATTTCTGACCAGCAAGTCCGCATCTCCCGGTGTCGGAACCGCGACGGTTTGCACAGAGGCGGCCTCTCTGAAATTAGGACTAAGCTTGGTTACGAGCAGTTTTTTCATAGTGCTCGGTATGGAGGATCCTTTAAAATCCATGAAGTGCGCCGAGTAGGACATATCTATGATGAAGCGCCGCGGATGAACTCTTGAAAGTGCGTCAGTTACTCTGCGCACTCCGCCGGTTACCGAACTCGCTCTCACGCCGTTCCTGAGCAGCAGCAGGGTGGACATTGCTCCGAAATGTGGCAAAGTTCAACTTGACGTGCGTTTGTAGCAGTGATAAGCTCAACTGCCATTAGCCTGCGCTATAGGCTTTTCCTCTGCACATGCAGGCCGTGCCGGGCCGAGCTAAACGCTTTCTTAAATAAAAATAAAAAATAAAAGTCGCAATGCTTTGCAGCTTCACTCACGGTTACTTAAGCAAAAATAAACAACAACATGCACGTAATGGAGTATTAAGGATTAAAACGTTGCTCTGCTGCAGCCGTGTAAGTAGCACAGCAGCGCCCCAGACTTGTCGTCGGAGTCCCTCCCCTTCCCGGACACAACACTCACTTCCTAGTAAGGTGAAACAAATCAATCCTCATCTCCCAACACATCCTCAACCTTATTATTAATATTATTATTATTATTTCCACCCACGAAAACCAAACGTCAACCCTGCTCGAACCTTTTCTATACATATAAAATAATAATTATAACGTGTTGCGTTCACGAACATCTCTATTTGGAGAGCGCTGTTGCAGGAATATGTTTGTGCCCACATGTACACCTGTAACCTAAGCGTGGATACGCGATTCGTGGAAACTATGTTTGCATTCCGCTCCTTTTTGCGTGTTTTACGTCGCAGGGTTTTCATCGATTGTCACCTGACCGTCATCTTCTGGAAGCCTCCATCCAAAATTGTGTCACACTATTATTTTAACATATTAAAACCCAACCCCTCAGAGTCCCAACTCCTGCTATGTCACTGCCATGATTTTATTAGATTAAACATGTCATGGAAGTTGTAACAACCTTTGTACTTGTGTTGTGGTTTGAGATACATGTTCATATAAGTTTTGGTTTTAGTTGATTTCCCGACAAGTTCCCGAAAGGAAAGGATTTTCTTTTGTTGGAGGTTCGTTTTTTTTAAAAAAAACCAAAGGGAGGGAGGGAGAGAAAGAGGGAGAGAGAGAGAGAGAGAGAGGGGAAAACAAGACAATTAAATAGATTGACAGGTAGGCTCCTCTGTCAGGGGTGACGCTTGTGGAGAGGGGAGGAGTAAAAATGTAGCAGGAAAAGCCACTCGATGCGTCTGTCTATCAGTTGAGACTGTCTGAAACAGCTTCTGGATCCTCCGCGTTTCCATTTTTTTTTCTTTTTTGGGAGACATCGGATCAGTCCCTGGAGTTTCCCCCCCTTTTCCTGCCTTTTTAAAGAGACAAATATTTTATTCCATGTCGATCTGATCTGCTGTTTGGAGAAGCTTGGATGCGCCTGCGTCTTGTTTGTTTCCCCTCTCTCTCTCTCTCTCTCAAGTGATATCCTCTCCACCGCATCAACCACCCTTCCAAAAAAAAACAAAAAAAAAAACAAAAAAAACCCGACTCTGTCCAAGATGCGATGAGATGAGCGGTGGAAATCATTTCCACGACTCTTAAAACGTAGGTAAGAGAGAAAACTGGTCGTATACACACACACACACACACACACACACACACACATATATATTTCAATGGGAGAGAACGGGGGAAGGAGGGGAGGGAGGAAAAAGTCTTCGCCGGACTGGTGAGGCTTGATCCGGGCTGAGGTGGCGTGGTGGTGACGGGACTGACATTAACCCATCTAATGCCTGTCTATCTATTTTCTCCTCTCCCCTTTCTCTCTCTTTCAGGTCTCTGGCAGAAGAAGAGAAGGAGACACAAGGATACATTACTTATCAGAGGTGTGCGCTGCGCTCACACGGGACTTATTTGTTTGGTCACCGCCAGAGTTTATTTATTTTTTAGTTTTGGTGTGCGTAAAAGACGCAGCCAACTATCGTCCCCCTCCAAACAGCACTGGAGATTAGGGGGGATTTTTGTCCGGGGGGAGTGAACTGAAAACTTGGGTTTCAAGGTGTCTGCCTTCTTCTTCTTCCTTCTGCTTTTTTTTTTTCATCCTGCCATGAGAGAGATGAAGTAAGATGATCTTTGATGGACATGAAGGTGTCAGGAGCTGGCCCAATCCGTCCGTAATTTTTCATCTTCTCGTCGCTGGAGCCGATCCAGCTATTAAGTCTAAAAATTCTCAGCCAGTGTGAAAAAGAAGACTTGACATTTTCAGCTGCGAGATCAAAACCCCCCCTACCCTACCCTGAAAAACGGGATGATTTTTCAAAACTGACAGACTTGATTTCTTTGTAATTCCTGCATGAGAAGCACCGTGGAAAGTGACGGTCACTATGCCGAGGAGAAAGCAGCAAGAGCCGCGGCGATCAGCAGGTATAACCCGCCCCTCCATTACGAGCATTTCCCATCCCAGTAGCCAAGTAGTTGTTTTATTTATTTATTTATTTATTACAAGTGCCAAATGAAAATATCTGCTTCCACGTCGCATTCTTTAGTTGTGCTGCATGCTGCGATTTATTTTACAACTCTGTGTTAATTAGATTTGTTGTGTTTTTATCACAGCGCGCTACTTCACCCCTGACCCACACTTGTATTTTAAATGTGTCTAATTGCGCAAATGAAGCACATATCTGCGCAATGCCACTTTTCAGATTTTTTTTTTATTTTTTTCTTTTAATTTTCTTCTTTTGCCAGGAAAGTTCTCTTAAGAATGGTGAGATAAACTAAATGGCATGTTATGGGGGATAAAAGGGAGCTTTTGAGGTTCAAGAGTGAGTAATGATGAATAATTGACTGGGAAAGAAGGGGGAGAAAACTGGTGAGAGCCGGTTTTTTCCTTTTCTTTCTATTTTATTAGAGGATTGCCATCCTTGATTTGATGCGTGATTGATCGCCTGTCATGTGGCAGTCTTTGATCTATTCATCCCCGATAAACATCAATAAATCCCTCCATGAAGACAGGCATGCCTCTGGAAGGTTTAGCCACTCAGACACACAAACCCCCTGTTGTCTCAACAAGGATCCAAAAAAAGAAGAAAAAAAAAAAAAAGAAAAGTTTGTGAATTATGTTTGAAAATCAGCATATTTTTTTAAGGGATCATACCAAAAGAAGATGAAAGGATGATGTATATGTTAAATAGATGACAGGAAAAATCCACCCAAACACTCTTCAGGTGTTTGAGTCCCCTCATATGCCTTTTCTTCTTACAAATGGATGTTGAGTTGTTGTTTTTTTTTGTGTGTGTGTTTGATTCCAAATTCACTCCACACTCACTGTAAGAATCAGTCCAGTAATGAAATCAATATCCACTGCTGGAGGGGACTATAATATTTGCTATCTGACCAACTGATAAAACCAGGTGTTGGCAGAGGACCGACAAGGTTGACTTCTAGTGGTTTGGATTTGGACTCCCCCTTTTTTCCTCTCGTCTCCCTGCAGCCTTTAAACAAATGTAAATGAGTGACAGGGGTTTCTACCTCTGTGCTAATGAGGCCGAGCCTTTGAAGTTAGGCATTAACAACTGGAGTGAACAAAAGACAGTTACAGAATTTTAAAGAGATTTTGAAATATGAGGTGCAAAGCGGGTCGAACAGAAGGGCCAGTCGATGAAGACTTTGAACTCAGCAGGTTTTTTCATCATTTCAAACAGGAAGCTGCTGATGATGATGATGGTGATGGTGGTGGTGGTGAGGATGAGGATGAGGATGAGGAGGAGTGTAGGATAGAGAACATTCAACCGGTGCTCGCTGTGGACTTGTTCCTCCCTTGTGTTGTGCTTTTCTAGCAAAGCACTTTTCGCATGATTCCTGGCTCACACTGAGAGGAAAGGATTTATTTAGATCTATATATGGAGCCTGATTTCACTTTCTGAGTGTGTGTTCTGTGCGCGTCTGCTGAGTTTTCAGCTGTTGTTTTGGCGAAATAACCCTTTAGAAAAAGATCGGTCGTGTGGTGGGAGCAAAGTGACTCCCGTTAGAGTTTCTGCATGTAGATGGAGGCATGAAAACATGACATCCCTTTGACCCCTCCCTCCAATCCCCTCTCTCGCCACACACACATTTTACGCACAGACACACACACACACACACACACACACACACACACACACACACACACACTATTGATCTATTACACTGTCCACTGAGTTCTGTGTGCATCATGGGTTGTAATGGTCAATCACAGCTTGGCAGACGGGATGTTTTCCATTCTTCCATGAACATGGCGGTCGGTCAGAGATAACGCTCTCCACCCCATGCTCTCAGTAGCAACAAATACAAATAACTAACACACACTCGTACACACACACACACACACACAAGCTAGACTAACCTGATGCTCTATTGGGAGCTGGTACTGACCTGTGGCTTCCTCTCAGAGAGGAAATTGCTCAAGGTGGGACTGAACATGGAAATCAGAGCTCAGACAATTAAAACAACAGCAGCAGATTTGTCTCGACACTCACCTCGTACCTTTTTGAAGAATATTATTTGTTAAGATTCTATTTTAGTGTTTCAAGGCCAAAGGCTGCATAAAAATATCCCACAGTACCAGAAGTGGCAAAAGTCTAATAGTGAATTCTTCAAGGTTTTTGACAAAAAGCTGTAAAATTTTTACATGTATTTTCTTATAATATATGTTTCTTAGGCCGCTTATTAATTAATGTTCGCCATGGCCTTGTAACATCAACTTCATTTTTTTTGTATTGCTTGTTCTCCCTCAAATTTCAACATCATGCATCACTGATTTAACATTTTTGCATCAGTAAAGAAAATTCAGATTTTGAAATGTTTTTTTTGTTTTTTGATATTGCATGATTTTCTCAGCCATTATTTTAAAGCTTGTGTGTGTACATCCATAAGAGATATGAGATACATTTTTTTCTACAGATGAAACATAGCGCTTCATACACACATTATCATTTTATAGTTTCTCTTTTGAAATCCAAATAGCAAAGCCAAGAAAAAAAAAAAAAAAAGAGAAAACTTTAAACCTCCATCAGCAAGTGTGTAAAAATGTATATTTTGTTCCCAATTCTTTCTGCAGATGCATGCTCCCGCCCGTGTTATTAATACTTGTAGTCTCACTTCATCAATAAATGACTCGATTTAAAGGTGACGAGGAAATGGATGGAAGGCAGGAACAATTAAAAGAATGGAGTGACGCCGGCAGTGTTAAATAGTCTTAGAGGAGGAAGATGAGGAGGAAGGGCAGATAAAATAGTCGCTCTTCTTTGCGGAGCACGATGGTTAATTATAAGAAAGACAGTGCGTGTGCGTGTGTGTGTGTAAGCGTGTGTGCATGCTTATAGAAGGGTGGGGGGTGATGGGGGTAAGGTTGCTTCCCGTTGGCTTCATTAGAGAGAGCCCTAATTATCTGTGGAGCTGATGGATTTGTGACAGGCCCTAACGATTAATGCTGACAAATTCAGTAAGGTGTCAAGTCCGCAGCTGCCTTGATGTAATCAAGTTGATATTATACAGTCCCCATAGCCCCTAGTGCAGCACCAACTCAATTTGCCTGTGCAGGTGACAAATGGACTTTGCTACCTGACTAATCACGTCAAGAGACAATGCCAGTTAATGACCTTAGTAAGCCCTCGCCCTCGCCGCCCCCACCGCCACCACTCTTATAACCTTGTAATAAGCCAGTCAGACCAGCCACAGAACATTGCAACCTTTCCCTCTCTTCTCTTTTTTATTTTTCTACCGTTGCTGTTGATGTTAAAAGTTTCTGTTGCTTTTTTTTTTTTTTTTTTTTTTTTTTAATTATAGCACATCATTTCTTGTGTCGGACATTTTGTTAAAGTTTCCTGGTGTTTTTTTTAAAAGGAATGCGAGGGTGGAAATTTTTCAACTGTTGCCAGAGATTTATTTATTTTTATATTAATGACACGGCTCAAGGTTGTTCTAACCGCATGATATGTAAGCGCTCCAAACTAATCCTGTGAGCCGTTTTTAAAATATAGATGTTCTGTTGAAGTGTTTACACGTTTGTGTGTGTTGCAGCACTGCTAGTTAATCACCACCACATCATAACACCGTCTCTACGTACTTTGGCTGCATGAAAGTGAACGTCCTCCCAACTTGGTGCTGGAACCGTTCGCTGAAGGCCTCCAGTTTATTCCGAGCTGGAGAATCACAGTGCCCAGGGATTAATGATTTTGCATGCCCGCGGTAGCTAAGATTACACAGCGACCTTTGTGCTCTTTTTTGACGATGCTGTTATGTGATATTCTTCCCTCGAAATAATCAGTATGCTGAGATTTATGTGCCCCTCCCAACCTTCTGTCTACACCAGTGTCCTGAGGAGCAGTGTATAACGTGTAGGTGTGTGTGTTTTTTTTTTTTAAGTTTTGGTGTTGCCAGATTTAAATAATGGCCTTCTTCCTGAAAATTAAAACAGTCCTGTTTCTTTCAGAAAAGGAACTAGTGTGTTGGTCTGAAAGTTGAAACGGCTTAACTTCTGATGGCTTAAAGGCTCTACAGCGTCTGAGAAATGAGACGTTTATGTTAGAATTCAATGAAAAAAGTGTGTATTTGTTTGTGTGTGTGTGTGAGAAAGAGAGCGAGAAGGGGGGAGAGAGACAGAGGTAAAGAAAAAGTGTCTGTCTGTGTGTGTGTGTGTGTGTGTGTAGCTTAGCACTGTCCGGTGTTAGTTTTCCTGGAATGAATAACTTGAACGAGTGTAATGGTAATCATGCCATGTTAGTCATCCTCTTTAGCAGGGCCTGCCTTCAGATCTCCTCTCCCACAGGAGCAGGAAAACAACCTCTAACAGTCGCTCCACATATTCCTCACTTCTGACATATCAGATCTGTTCACCATTCCCAATCAAAAGGACGGATATCAGACAGTGCAGGAACACATATCGATCCACCGCAGCCAGTTTTACCCCCCACCCCCCCTTTTCACTTGTACTGTACGTATCCTGGGCGTTCCCTCAGTGTGTGTGTGTGTGTGTTTGGCGGTCGGACTCGGCTAGAGGTTACTATAATTGGAGCGGTGGTGTCGTTAGCAGGTGGTATCGATCCACCTCGTCGATAGCCACTTTTGCTCCTGCGCCACTATCCCAAACTAATAGTTAAATTTACATCTGGGATTTGAGCCAGTCAAAGGTCAAACATGCTTAGATCGCACTTCTAATGCCTCGAGTCACCACAAGTGCCCCTTTGTGTGTGTGTGTGTGTGTGTGTTTGTTTGAGCCCATTAGTTACTTAGTTACATGCAATAGTTGTGTTTATTATCTTTGTAATTACCATTTTCACAGACATCAGAAAATTCTCATACGCCCATTTACAAAATAACAGCGAGATCAACATGAAAGTTTTCTTTTAGTATTGATTATTAGTGAATAACTAGTATAATCAATTGTAAGGTGTTAGTGAGGTTTAAGCAGTGTGTGTTAAGCTTTTTCTGCTCATATAGATAAGGATATATTTCACATCGTAGCAGTAATGCCCCCCCTTGTCTCTTTCGCTCCCTTTCTTTCTTTCTTTCTTTCTGATTCTTCCCGGAGTATTTTCAACAAAAGCTGCCCTGAGGGCATGCTGCTACCATCACTAGCAGTGTGTTGCCCTTTCCGCACTTAAGACACACACAAAAACTCACACTGTCAACCATAAACACAGACAGGCAGACTGACAGACAGACAGACACACACCTACACCTAATGCTTAAGTGCAGCCAGCATGTCTCTGTGGGAGGTCATAATGGAGGTGGCTTAGTATGATGGGAAATCATATCATTAAAGCAGCCAGATGTGCTTTGTTGCCTGCCTTGCAGCACATAAAAACAGCAGCAAGTCATGGGATCCAAAAAAGAAAAAAAAAAAAATCCAAGTCTGAGAAAATCAAGTCTGAAACAGATAGAAAGCAGCCCTCTGGGACTGGGCTGACAAGCAGTCTTACTCCTGACTGCCATAGAAAAACAATTTCCCCCCAAATAAAGAATTTTTGTTCTCATTTTTCAATGTTGCAGCAGCATGACAAACTAGATTTTTTTTTAAACTTTTGTGAAATTCAGATTGGACTCAAAGCTTTGATAAACGCAGTGCTGTTGCTATTATCAGCTCTTTGTTGAGCGTGCTTAATCACTATGTAATATTTGTGTTGTGCTGAGTAATTACATTTTGTTAAGACTCCACAGCAGGCATGTAAGGCTTGAGAGCTCATTAATGAACATTTGTTGATATGTTGTGTTTTTTTTTTACATTATATTTTAATTTTATTTTTTTCAGCACTTAATTTGAGACATGAGGAAGATGAGAGGGGAAAGCATTTCAAGAGCAGTAGTCGTACAACATTTAAGGCACAAAAATTGACATCTCAAATTTTCTTAAGTATTACATTTGCCGAGGGTAAATTTGCTCTCTGATCAGTGCCGTGCCTCCTCACGAGGCTATGGAAAAGTCTGCTAGAGCCAAATTTAACATGTTACTTCTATCAATAAAAGATGAGCAATTACGGGATATTTTGTCTAATAAGTATTTGAATTCCTCGGTGCAGGGGAAAGAAAAAAAAAAAAACATGTAGCTTACCCACTCATTACATCAGTTAGCAGGGGGAGTGAGAAGCAGCTCTTTGATGCCAACAAACAAACAAGACAAACGAGATGGGCCCACTACAGAAGAGCAAAAGCCCTATCCAGGGACACCCAACCCCTGCACACTCCTCCTTCTCGTTCACGTACCTCTCATCTCTCCTCTCATTTCTCGGCACTCCCTCTCCCTTTATTGCTGGCTCTTTTCCTCTCTCCAGTATGTTTCTCATATCACATCCCCCTCTCTTCTAGATAAATACTCATTTTCTGTTTTTTTTTGCCACTCAAAAGCAAAGAGAAAAGAGAGAGAAGTTCTGGTGGTAGTGAGGGGGTGTGGGGAGGATGGGGTGAATGAAAAACAGGGATTTCTTTTTTACTTTTGCTCCTTTTTTCCCCCTTGCGTCAGTTGAACCTCATCAAACAAAGTTAGGTGGAGATTATCAAGGAAATAAAAAAAAGCTAAAATGGAAACAAATGAGGGACGAAGCATAAGTTGATTTTTTATTTTTCTTTATTTTTTTGTGGACCTCATTTTCCTCCATATAATGAATTATCTCAACATGGTTTGAATGCACACAGCAGAAGAAATAGGTCTGTTTCAGGAATATTTGCACTGAATTCAATTGAGAGAGAGGAGAAGAACGGGCGCAGGATTTGTTAGTCCAACAGCAGCATCAAAGAAGGTGGTCTTACTGGGTGGGGGTATATAGGGGTGAAAGGATGGCATGGTGGTGTGGGTGGTGTCTGGGGGTGGTGCGTTGAGCAGGGGGGGGGGCAGCTTTTAGGATGGGTATTAGAGCTGACAGATGAACGGGACGATGGACAAATTCTCCTGCAACAGCTGTGACTGCCGTCATTATCCTGACAGGTGTCAATTAAGAATTACTGCCCAGCCGGCCGAATGCCCCCCCACCACCACCACCACGCTCCCAACTTACACACACACACACACACACACACACACATCCCTCCATCCCCTCCCACCTCATGTCCAGCTGTCGGCGTGCAAGAGAAATAACACTTTACCCTTGTCAGTGTTGTCACCGGCCCTGCAGCCCCGGTTTTCTGCCACTTTGAAACGGCAGCCAGGGGCAGACTCTCACTAATCAATAGCTCAACGTATTAGTGATCATGGTGGTGTGTCTGTAGGTGGACACGGGCAGGGGTGTTGTGGGGTGTTCAGGTTTGACTGTTTATTTAAAGTGGGACCTACAGTTTGTAGCCTGCTCTGCACTCAGGTTAACAAACAAGAAAGCTGCAATGACACCTGAAAACACTGATTTGACTACCGAATGACCACTAACATAGCATAAAAAAAAATCATGTTTTCACGTGACTTCTATCAGATTGTTACTGCTTTAAAAATAACTCCACTCTACAGGTGAAAAAAAGCCCCTTTATTACGTCACCAGCCTGTGTGTGTGTGTGTGGGTGGGTGCATTTGTACACAGTGTGTGGTGTGTTCACCTTTTGCAAAACGTCGGCTGCAGAGTAACCTAGATGCTGGTTCCCTTGATCCTCTAATACTCACCCTGTTGGCTAATACAGGGCTGCTTTTATTCCTCACTGTAAAGTGGGGAGTTGAGGTCAATGAGTGAGAAAATGAACAGTTGCCATTACCCATCTCAACAGCTCGCTTCCAGTAAGCCCGCTGGCTGACAAGCACATTTTAGGGTCGGCAGGCTTCTGGTTTTGCAGCAGGGGGAAAAAAAAAACGGAGGAAATTTAAGGTGTATATATGCTACAATTTCTGCATTTGGGGGATTTAAATCCGTGCTGTGACACACAGGTTTATGTCCCTTTACTTTAACTAAATTGTAATATAAAATATAATGCATCTAAGACTACTATTTGGTTAGCCAAGTGTGTGTGTGTGTGTGTGTGAGAGAGTTTGAGTAATAGAGGTATAAACATAAAGTGCGTTAGATTTTCTGTCACATACCGTTATTTCTAATTATAAACCGTACAATTTACCCTTACAGGCGCATATGTTTTATGAATTTTAAAGTTATTATGTGCTCATGTGCCACGCTGTTGACACTGTGTAGTTATTACTTGGCTTCTGTAATAAATGCAGTTTTTGGTGCCAGCGCAGAATAAACATGAGAAGCTTCAATCGGTCGGAGGAAGAAGCAAAAACAGCAACGCGGAAAACAGCAACATGAGAGTGAGTGCAGAAGGCTCCCCAGGAATATGCAGATGGATTTGCATGTTCACTTGGGAGTTACAGTTTTGGATTTTCTCCCTAGAAATCATTTGCCACGGAAAATAACCGGAAAAGATAATATCAGTGTTATTTTGCTACTCCTGCTTTATTTGCATATCTCTTGTTTTAAATAAGGCAACCCCTCGGTATGAAATTCAGTTTGTTTTTCTGAGTTTCGTTCTACATCACCTCTCTTTTTTTTTTATTTCATTCTTTCTTCCGGCCTTCCTCCCTCCCTTCTGTCTCACACTGGCACTAGCTCCGAGCGATTATCAAACCTGAGAATATTTTCCATCCCCATGCAAATCAACCACTACGCTCTCTTATCATTCCTGCTTTGCCCCCACCCCCTCCCCTCCCCTTCACACCCCACCCCCAAACGGTTGTGTGTAATCAAAGTAAACGCCAGCTAAAGCTAAAAAGGAAACGGTCTTTGTGGAGATGGATGGAGGGATTAAATATTAACCGGATGCGGCTGACTTAAGGCAAGTGTTTTACATAGCTGCTCCTGCTGCGGATGCCGCACATTGATCCCCTCGCCCTGGCGCCTTTACTTGTTTGGCTGCCTGCCGTTAATTTTTCACCATCACCTCGCTGGCCAGGCCTTTAGAGCGGAGAGGGAGAGGGAGACCAATGACTGGTTCACCCATCCACCACGGGCCCCCCCCCCCCCCCTGCCCCCCTGCTTTAAATGGGGGCAGGTGAGATGGATGATAGCAATTTGAAATTTTGTTTGTGTGTGTGATCATGGAGATTGTTTTTTGTTACCATGGTGTAACAATTCCATTGATTAATTGAGGCGAATGCTCTACTAGGATTTGAGGAATCTAGGATGGGGGGGGGTGCAGGAGGTTTCAGATTCTCCACTTTCTTTGGCTCCTGACTTGTGAATGTGGTGTTTATCAGCTGACCTTGGAGTCCAATACTGCTGCACATACTCGTACACATACAAACACACACACACACAACTACACACTCCCAGGATCGTGCCTCCACACACTGCCCCTCTTGTCATATCACTTCCTTCATTTCCTCGTGCCTGTTTCTTCCTCCCCTCCAGCTGTGATTAAAAGAGAAAATCAAACCGCTCAAACCAAACTTTATGCAAAAAGGAAACTAAATAAAAACAAAATGGCTACAGTAGCTTCACTATGTATGCCGATGGACGTGGTAGGAATGTTCTACCGGCGCTATGTGTTTTCACTGTGTTTGTTGTTTACATGTGTATTGCAATATCCTGTGGGTCACAGAGGCAGCTTGTTAACATAGGGGCTCATACCAGTAGTGGTTCAACCCCACGGGTTACTGTTGACGGCATTGTGAAGGCCTTCTGGCATTTATAAATGCAGCGTTGGTCCTGCGGTGCAGTTCTGCAGTCGTCAGACACAGCCACCGTTCATCACTCAGCCCTAATGATGCCTTGTTTTCCCGCCCCCCCACCTCTCATACACACACACACCCCCACCCCGGCCAGAGTGCACATCTGACGGGGTCGTAGGCAGGTCGTGACCCCCAGGTGGCCGCAGTCTGGATGATCGCTGCACTCTTCTGTGTGTTTTTGTTTGCTTTCTTTCTTTCACTCTTTGGCTCGGTTTCTCTCTCTTCCTCAGCTGACTTCATATTTCATGTAGCTGGATATGAACCTTTTTATAGCAGACATAGATATTTTTGGGGCTGGAAGGCGCACATAGCAGATATTTACGGTGTTAATTTGACAATTTTCATGCCACCAAAAATTCCAAATATTTTTGTGCTTCGACCAGAATTATAAGATACTAAAATAATAATAATACTAGCAATGATAATTATAATAACACTAAAAATATTTTTGTTGAATCCAATTAAAATGCCACATTGCTATTAAAAGTGGTAAAGCACAATAAATATGTCCATCATATGAGAGGTGGACAGTACATTTTTCACTAAATAATAAAAACTGAAAAACCAGTTTATTGATTTGTCTTTCACTACTCTTCCTTTTCCTTCTTTGTCTCTTGGATCCTCACCAACTTCTCTTTCCTTTTCGTGCAGCTTTCTTTTTTTCCCTTCTCTGTATCTCTCACTCTTTAGTCAAAGTAACCCTGGTCCCCATAGCAACACATAGTGAACTCTTACTCATTAGTGTGTATGCAGCCTTCTGAATGGCCTGCATCCTGTTCCTCATTCCTGTGATTTCATATCAACACATCAATCACCTCATCATGATATTACTGGGCGGGACTGAGTAATCGCCAGTGGTGATATTTAGATGTTTGCTTGATTCCAAGTCAGTGTGTTTGTCTTGAAGTAATGTGCGATTTGTGTGTGTGTGTGTAGGATCACATGAAGATTAAAAGGGGGCACTGGGAAATGTCCCTCCGTCACACCTGACTCACATTCGCCTGGGTTTTTTTTTGTTTTTTTTGGCCGTTAAATCTCCTGAGTGCAGATAACAGGTCAGCTGTTGAGAGAGAAACGAGGGAGGAGGGGTGTAAAGAGAGAGAGAGAGAGAAGGAGGTAGAGTGAGGAGAAAGAAACAGGATATGATTAGAGTACGAGTAAGAAAGTGTGTATCCAAGAGGGAAAAAAAAGGGAAAGAAAGAGATTGGCCTTCTTTATGCTGGCTCACCCATTGCGTGGGCGGCGCATATAGTGGAGGGGTCAATGGGATGCCGTGATAGGCTAATCTGCCAGGAAGGGAGGGTTAGGGCAGGCCTCATGGGAGCAGCTCATTGCCTGGACTCATTTGCCCTATGAAATAAAATCTCATCGTGTCTTTGTTTTCATTTTTCTTTTCACCGTTTGAAGATTGATAGTGCGGGTATTTTCTCTGAAATCTCTTTTTGAGTGTGAATATTTATCTGCCTGCATCTATACTGTGTGTGTGTGTGTGTGTGTGTGTGGCATACTTTTCTTAGTTCATCCCAGTTCCTGTGGGAGTGTGTGTGTATGTGCAATGTTTCCAGAGCTGTGTGTGCTCGTCCTCCAGTCAGACACATGGATGACAGATGACCCAGTGGGAGACACCAGCCATCCTGCCCAACCGGAATCTTGCCCCCCCACCCCCCACCTGCCCCCTCCCTCCCCCCTAGCCTACTAAAAAGTGCATACTTTGTTTACTTCCTCGGCTTTTAGTCATAAATCCTGGATCCACCTCCAGTGTGGCGTTGCCCCCTTTTCCTCGGGTTACGGCTTTGTACACGATCATAATAGCTGCGTCACTGCATGTGTGTGTGTGTGTGTACGCACAGTAGAACAAACCAGCCGCAACCTGGCTACATGCAGGCCTGTCTATCGTTGTAGGAGGCGGAGGGGGGAGAGCTTACTGGACCAGAGGAAACCTAAATCCTCATATAAAAAGGCCATGCACTCAGCCAGGGCTGAGTAAAGGAGGGAGGGAGGAAGAAGGGAAGAGAGTGGGAGACAGGAACAGGGGGAGAGTGAGAGAGAAGGGAAAAAAGTTGATTTCCTTTTTCAGCAGAGCCATACATCACAGGGCCTCCCAGCTGCAGTGTCACAAGCTGACAGAATGACATGTGTCATTTATCAAAGGGGCCAGGCGGGGGCCTTGGGAAACGTGCACCACAAAGCCTGAGAGAGTTCATTCCAATGCTCAACCCTCCTTCCCTCCCTCCTTCCCTTCCTCCCTCATCTCTACTCCTTCAGCCCGCCCCCGCCGTTCACTCTCCTCCTCGTTTTCTCTCCTCTCTGCCTCCCCCCTACTACCTCCACCCTCCCAACTCACTTTGCTTGGTGCCAAAAAAAGGGCCCTGTAATGTTTTCTGTCTTCCTTGTACTCACAGCAGCTCGGTGCGCATGTACGTGTTTGTGTTTGTGTTTGTGTTTGTGTGTGTGTGTGTGTGTGTGTGTGTGTGTGTGTGTGAGGGTTGCCCCACTGAGTATAGGTACTTGCTGCTACCTTAAAGCCAAAGTCAGTACAATTTAGACGAATATCTGAAAGAATTAATTGCCCTGAGAAACCAGTGTACCTTCCAAGATGATAGTTTAACAGCCTAGAATTTTCATGAGATTATCACCCAATGATGATATTAATAATACTTTTGTCTTGAAGTGTTGTCCAATCTAATGCAACTACTATTACTATTACCTTGCCACATGGGTTACTGTGCGGCACGCTCCATCGGGTCAAGACTTTGTTTGTTTTGCTGTTGCTGATGTAGTTAAACAGTTTATCTTTCTGATTGTTACTGTTGTCGCCTTCTGAGGAACATAGCTGTTAGCACTCTCCCCATATCTTTCTTTACTTACTTTTCTGTCATTTTCATTAATTTTATCCCCTGGCGGCCTGGAAACATTTATATGCACACACACATACTCTCCATACGCGCTACTGAAGAGTTGTTTGACAGAGAGATTACAGCTTTCCTGGCTGGTAGGGCCCCAGTCGGGGGTCTGCGGGGTCACGGCACTGATCGCTCAGGGCCCATTTAAGAACGCATTATGTTGCAGAACAGCTTGTACACAGGAACGCCCGTTGTAACCGACGTGTCAGTTACAATAGCAAGCTGTGTCAGTCCAGTCATGGCATGCCTATCTACAACTTTTTTGTGTTAATGTCTTACCTCACCGCATGCACTCCATTTCCAGCTTCCTCTCATCCATCATTGGTTCACCTTTCATCCGAAACCCCTCATCCACCCCCATCGTCAGCCCCTGCTAGGGTTAACTCCATCCCAGCCACTTTCAGAATCAATAAACTATCTCACCTGGGTGCCCCCACCTTCCCCCACCGAGGCCAGAGTTTTAACACTGTAATCTGCCTCTTTATTTGTATTTAGTGGTGTAGAAAAGCAGGTCTTGTTGCCATGTTTGTGCCCCACTTAGGCATATTTTGTTTGTAGAACTTGTGTCAAAACATTTATGAGCACATATCAAATTAAGTCAACACAATTTATTTGGAACCTACATATTATGAAACCATATAAAAGTCACAACTGTGTTTCATTGGCTGCCAATTTTGGATACGTAGAAATATCCATTAGTTACAGTAACGTTATTTGACCTCGGAACTGAACTGAGAAATTTCTGGTGATGGACATTTTTCTCTAGATACAATTTTTCTATATACTGTGTGCATGCATGCTTCTTCTTTCAAAACAATAACCTGCCCGCTTATGCTTTTGTTTTCTAATACCAGTGGGTTGGTGTAGAATCCAGCTAGGTACTGGCATATCAGACAGCCCCGAAGAGCAGCTGAAAAACTTGGTGAATTTCTCTGTTCAATAATTAAAAATCCAACTCGGGGCAGCGTGAGCTTGTGAGCAGACAGAGGGAGAGTGAATAAGGGGGGAAGAGAAGAAGACGTAGGGGAGCCCTCCTGACAGTATAATGTTTCCTTGCTTTGTCTGCGGGGGTTAAAAGACGTGGTATATCATTAAGAGGAATATTCAGTGACGGTGTCACTGAGGGGTGACCCTTCCAACAGGTCATAGATAGTTCACTCTTCAAACCCCCCAGCTCACTAAAATCCTTCCCCGCCCCCATCCTCTGTACACACAGTAAAAGGTATGAGCTCAGAGCTGAGAGTTTCAGTCACACCGTGGCCATTTTGATATCTTCATTTTCCCTTTTTTTTCTTCTTCTCGTTTTAGCAATAAAAGCTTCAATTTCTTGCAATGTGCAAATAAGTTCAGCGTAAACATACATTATGGAGCTACAGCACTGGGAATGGTGGGGAAACCTATTTTGACACCTATAGTCGACTCAGATCATCTAGATGCTGCGTGTGTTTACATGGTGAGCTACTCAATCCTTGTAACACGATTACATTAATGAATGCATTTATCTCCTCTTACCTCTTTAGTCTCTCCGTCTCTCTTCTTTGTCTTTTTACCTCTTTGCTCTACCCTGTCTGTGCAGTTTTGCTGTCTGTGTCTCTGTGTGTGTGTGTGTGTGTGTGTGTGTATGTGTGTGAGTGTGTTGGGGAGGTGGGGGACCGGGAAGACAGCCCCTTTTCATTTGTCTTCATAAGCCTCATTTATTTTTGCAGCCAGATGTGAGCTGACAGACATCACTCAGTGGTTCCCGTCCCCTCCTTTTTACCGGCCTGCCTCCCATTAGCACCCTTGCCCCCCCCCCACCACCACCACCATCACTAGGAGGTCAGGCGAGCACCCCACCACCACCTCCTTCTCCCTCCCCCCTCCACCTCCACCACCAGCATCAGAAGATGGATGTGTCTTTAAAGCAGAGATTGATTGTGGATATCAGAGTTATGGTGCCATTCATCACGGCCGATATTATTCAGACGAGCAGGATTGAACAAGGAGGTGGGACTCCCGAGCCCATGGGTGGGTTCTAGGGGGACAACATGAAGTTTAATAGATTGTAGAGGAGAGAGAGAGAGAGTGTGTGTGTGTGTGTGTGTGTGTGTGTGTGTATAAATTAATGTGTGTGTTCACGTGTATGTACTTGCTTGTACCTTCATAAGTCGGCCTCACTTGGGAATTCTGGCATGTGTTTGCGTCTGCCTGTTTCTTGTCTTTATTCATGTCAGCGTGTGTGTGTGTTTCTGTGTGTGTGTGTGTGTGTGTGTGTGTGTGTGGCTGTCTGCATTGATCTCCAGTGATGTGATCCTCCTTCAGAGTCTGTTCTCATCGGACTCTGATTTACAGCTTCATTAGGATCCTTGCACTACCTCCCCTCCTTTTTGTCTCCCTCCTTTCGCCAGGTTACTCTCGGAGAGAGACACACACTCACACACAGACAACACACACTCTGTAGTTGGAAAGCTGCAACTAAAGGACTTTTCATCCCCGCACTTTGTATGGTTTGTTTCTGTTCTGTTTATCATCTTTATGAATAATCTCTTATTATTCAGTAAGGCTTAGCACCTCATTGTGCCCTGCGAGCTGAAGTGCTGTGGCGGTTTTGGAGGTGCTTTCCTACCCCCAGGCAGCCCCACTAGGCTGAAAAGAGCCCCCATTGTGTGTGTCGTCTTTTATGGTGCTGTCTGAAAGAGAGGGATGCACTCCAGTCGGCATTCAAATGCACGTGGTAAAGCAGCCAGCAGAGCAGGACAAACACCACAGGTTGTAAACGCTTTGAAAAGGAGTTTGTGTGCGCGTGAGTGTGTAAGGGTGTGCGTGCATGTGGATGTGTAAATGTAAACGTGAGTGCGCGCGTGTGTGTGAGTGTGTGTGTGAGAGTGAGTGCAGGCTCTTGACTGAAAGGTTTTCACTCTCTTTACCTCCATTTTTTTCCCTCTCCTGATACAATTCGCCACTTACTTTGCTCCTCTTTTTTTTTGTCCACCTGTCTTCTGTAGTTGCCTGAAATGACTTTCTTCTTCCTCCACTAGGAAAAGAACCTCCTAAGTTTTTGCTTCTCGTGTTTTTAAAATCCCCCCACCACCACCACCACCACCATTATCAGGAGTCAAGTCATGCAGAAATGTAAAAAAATAAGAAGGTAATCACACTTTGTGCTGGTGCTTTTGTCGTCAGTCAGTGATGGAAATGGGTCTAAATATGAGATTAGAACCTGCCGGTGACTGATGCTATTAGGCAGATATGCCATAGACTTTACTATCTCCCATGAAGGATTAGCGCAAATTATACTGGGAGACAGGCTTGATTTCTCCTCTGCCTGGCTGGATGTGGGCATTTGAGGCACTCTAAGTTGACAGCGTCTGTCTCTGCTTAGTTCTCCAAGACAGGTTGTGTGACAGCTGATGCCAGGCGAGGGCTTAAAAAGTGTGTATGTGTGGGTGTCTGTTTGTGTGTTGGACGACGTTTGGTCTGTGTGTGTGTGTTTGTGTGTGTGTGAGAGAGAGAGAGAGAGAGAGAGAGTAGGAGAGTTATAAACTGACAGGCGAATGTGTTTGAATGTGATTGCGCGTCAATGACGTTTTTCTTTTTTTTTTTTTTAAACTGGTTCTCTTTGAGTAGGGTGACAATTGGGAAAGGCTAATTTTAAGCTTGGTGGTCTTTAATTCTACACACTCTTATCTAGAGTTATTTTAAATAATTAAACTGTCGGTAAGACTGTCCAGGTGAAGCTGTTTTTGTAGCTATGAATAAGTAAGAAAGCTCGTCATACATCTGACCAGTTCCTGGATTTCAATGTTTAATTTCATTTGTGTAGTTTCCTTTTTGCATCCGAACCCTCACTTCGCTTCATGACAACAAGCCTGTGGCATCCATCATGTAGTGCGTAATCACAAATTGAAGTGCGTGGACTGTGATGTCGATGTAACTAGAAGAAGGTGGTCGAGCGGTTTGTTCACCTCTCAGGAATGTTTGAGGCAACATGCAAATGCTCCCTGTTTTAGCCCTGCTGTCTGCTCTCGCCTGATGATTTAGGAGGGTGACATGTCCTTTAATGTTGGGTAGTAAACTGGAGGGGTGGATTTATAGGCTCAAGCCTTATTTTCCCCCCACTGTCTCTGTCCACTGGCTCCTATGATGACACAACACGCTCCACCTTCGCTGCATTTAAGATATTTTCAGGCTACAGTAGTTGGTTTACACATAAGACCTCGGACATACAGTGTGTCACGGTGTGATCTAACGCATCTGTAGTAAACTCTGGCTCATTTTTGGGTTTACAGTTTCATGAATTACAGGTTAAAGACAAGTTCAACCTTAGTACAAAGACATTTCCTGCTCCAAATTCCTGACCTTGTGCCTTTTTTCTTTTGATCATTTTCACTTTGCTTGACAAAGCGAAAATTCACCTTCACTCAGAACCAAAGAAAATGATTTACTTCACATTTTAAAACACTCAAAATAAATGGCATCTTTTGATTCAGCACATCCTAACTTCTCCTCATACTCAGGTTTCTGCTCTATCTTCCCACTCATCCTCCTCTCTGCTCTCTCCTCCGCCTTACTTTGTGAGGTATGATGCACAGCAGTGCTTTGCTATGTCAGCAGGATTGAAACAGGTCAAAGTGTAGCACTCACTACACTCAGTGTATAGGTGTAGGGTTAGCTCGATAAATATATTTGCTAATACCGGCTTCTTCTCTTCTCTATGAGTTTTTTTGATGTGAATGTGTTGCTGACCAGAGAATGCACCTCGGTGTGGTGTGGGGGTATTTACTCACCAGACTTTTAGAATCACATGGTGATGTTTCAGAGGTTTTTCTTAACAGGAAATAATACGTTTTGGCAGGAACTCTTTATCTTTATCTTTTTACCATAATAAAAATGAACTCTGCACTAGTATCGGCGTCTTAAAAACTGATATCGGTCTCCTTTACACAGGATGCTCCAAATCAGTCTCATCCTGCCCCCGACACAGTTTGACTGATCAGTCCGAGGCCTAGTTTGCCTCTGCCAGCATGGGATTCAATGTTCGTTTCTCTATTTATTTCCACAGCCTATGCGTTTTTCCCCATATAAAGACAGTCTATGTCCGACCGTGTCACCGCGTGATGGATTGCATAGTCCTCTTCTCTCAGGAAGAGAAAAAGGGGGGATGGTGAAAAGAAGGAAGGAAGGAAAGAATGAGTGAGAGAGGGAGGAAACGGAGTGGTGCGGTGCAGCAGTGAAGGACATGGCAGCTTAGCGCTGGCCAAAAAGACTGTGCTGAACACCTGCTCCTGTCTCCAACGCCCCTTCAACCTCCTCATTACCTGTCAATCTATCACAAGGCAGCCAGATCAAATGTCTGCAGCAGCCAGGACTCGCACAGGGAGGGAGGGGAAAAGGGAGGGGCAGCAAGGAGAGAAAGAAGGGAAAGAGAGGGACAGATTGCATGTCTAGGAGAGCAGAAAATGAAGGGGAAGTAAATGGAGCAGCTGTATATGCATATCGAGAATCTGTTGATGATTTGGAGTAAACTTTGCTCAGAGTGCAATTATTTAAAACTTCTGGAGGTAGTTTGTCCTTTTGCTAAATTTAGCATAGACAGAATGCAGACTGCGTGTATATAATTATGTAAACGTGCTTTAGCATCGTCAATGGAGAGTTAAAAGATTATGCGCAAGCCATGGGAAATCAATCTTGTATCTTAAAAAAGTCAGATCATGGCAACTTTCATGTGCAGTTTAATGACTGAAATAGTAACTATTTTAATTTTATATATATTATACTGAGTAAGTAGTGTTCTTTTTTTTTTTTTTTTTTTACAATTTTAAACACCCTACAGCACCATCTGGCCTTTGATTGGCGCCTCTGTGTAAAAGAGGTGAATCTCTGACAAACAAGCGCCCTTTGCAGGGAGGCGGGGCCTACGGTGTCAGATTACACCGACAGTGCTCTCAATGTGTATGTGCGAGTATGTGTTTGCAGAAAGTGAACGCACACATTCATGTGCAATTTGGTGCAAATTTTGTGTGCCAATGTGCTGGTGTGTATCAATTGTGTGTGTATAACTGTGTGTGTTGACACGTGTGCATTTGTACTCTAAAAACTGAATGTGTGTGTGCTTCCAAACGCAGATGAATCTGAGCAGATCAAGGTGCATTAGTGCACACATGACCAGTCCCAGCCCTCTATTTCTGATCCCTATTCTCTCTCTTTTCTTGCTCTCTCTTTCTTTCCCAGTCTTTCTCTAGCTCTCTCACCCCTCTCTCTCTTTCAGTTAGTGTGTGAGCTGTGGTGATTTACAGTAATTATCCATCGTTGGGTCATCTATCAGGCTGGCCGTTGCTAGGAGATGGAAGCAGCTGCTGCTGGCTGTTGTCTTGTCAGGGACTGTGCATGTGTGTGTGTTTGTATATGCTTAACACTTGTGTGTGTTTCCTGGGATTTGGGTGTGGATTTGGGTATGTGTTTATGCGCTTGTTTCATTGTCAGTGCGTGTGTTCAGGTGAAGTGGTGCATCCTGATGTGGGGATTTAAAAGCACAGGTGGTGGTGAAGAAAGAAGGACGCAAAGGAGTTGATGGATTGAGAGAAGGATTATAGGAAGGAGAGAGACTTGGGTGAGGGTGGGGTCAGAGGTTGAAAGAGGCCAGGTGGGTTTTGAGTGTGTGTGTGTGTGTGTTTGGTGGAGAGGCGGGGGGTATTTTAAAAGGCACAGGTGTGTGTGTGTGTGATAGACAGTGGAGCTGTATGATAAATGTATCCAGGCAGATGGGAGTTGGAAGAAGTTGGGCCTTGGGGAGTAGTTTTAGTGGCTTTAAAAATTGTGGAATTGAGTGTGTGTGTGTGTGTGTGTGTGTGGTTGGTGGAGGGTGGGGGTGCAAGGCAGAGTCTATTTTCTATTGGCAGGTAATCGTCACAGATGGTTGCCGGTTCAGATCCC
Organism: Pampus argenteus; assembly: GCA_036937835.1. NCBI lineage: Eukaryota > Metazoa > Chordata > Actinopteri > Scombriformes > Stromateidae > Pampus > Pampus argenteus. The sequence goes on along the minus strand of CM072865.1, from coordinate 8,962,896 downwards.
TGCTGAGGGGCCTATTTCTTTTCATTTTCTGGTTGTAATCCATTGTAGCCCATTGTATTAAAGCCATCTCAAGTTTCATGATCTATGCAAGCCATTCATGTTTAAGCACACTTGAATGTGCCTAAATCTTGTGCCTAAAACACACACACACACACACACACACACACACAGTCAAAATAGAACTGCAAACATTAGTCTTAACACCTCTAAAATTTTAGGGGGAAATATGTCAAAGGTAAACTGGGACTTTGAGATTAGACAGGGAGATTGCTGAAAAATGTCACTGAAAAAGGAAGACGAGAACAGCACTCCAAATTGACTTTTTAATTGCTACGCACAATGAAAAATGTCACTGCCAATGTGATATATGGTCCTCTCAGTTTCGGGCTCTGTGTAATATAATAATAATTCCAGTATACAAGCCACCATAATGGTTATTAATATGTTAGCATAAAAAGTAGTAAGTAACTAAGCTATACATGAACAAATATGATGTAAAATTGCAAGCAATAAAAAAATAAAAATCACAACAATTTCTCCCAAAATTGATAATGATCATAAAAATAATAATACTTTTAAAATGCTAATTCACAAACTAATTAAAAATACAATTAAACAAATACACGCCTATGCTTCCCAGACTGTGAACAAGCTAAAAAAAGGCTTCAGAAACAACTGTTTGAACACTTATTTTTTGTACTATTTGTTTAACCTTTTGGCAGATCTATGAAAGGTAGGCGGATATAAGCCACGCGTTCATATGAGTCAAGAGTCGTGGCAACTGTAACTACAACCTCCAGTCTCGGCTCTCAATACTGGCCTAATTAGCACCAGTTAGCATTTGTCATTGCGTTTAGGGGTGAAGATTAGGAACACCTCTCAATTAATCTGCAATCAGCCTGTTTGTTAATTAGCTAACCTGTTCTAAGTGGCCTTCAGGGCTCTTGTGTAATTAGCTAAGCTGCTGGGAAGCAGGCCTGTGTGTTGACATTGACCTAAAGCATACACACACACACACACACATAGACAAGCACATATATACTGTATAATACACAGTGCTGCAGACATCTCCAGTCATGGTCAAGAGGGACGCCGGCTCCCAGTACACACAAACACAACACACCTTCTGTGGCGTCTATGCGCTCAGGAAAAACAAATGCTTTCAAATGTACTTTATTAGTTGTCGCAGGCGCACCGTGCTCCTTCCAAATATACATATTTGCACAAAGTCATGCTCGCAGCGATACAGTTACACTGATTATTCCTCCCTTCACTCTGCAGAAAACCTGCATCTCTCGAAAGCATTCTTTGAAACGGCGGGAGGGAAAAGAAATACGTACTGTACTCCCCATACACGTACACCCTTTTGAACATTTCATCCTTTTCAAGTGCAACAACATCCCCACCAAAATGAACAGCTTCTCCATTGCTGTGTCGAAGCGTTTTTTTTTTTTCTTCTTGCTCACTTCAAAGCCATTTGTTTACTCTGCTGCCTCCTGACATTGTCTGTGGTAATTAAAGGAGCGCGCTGAAATTTATGGTTTAATTATACAGGCCTTGTTATGCAGAGAAGACCAGGACGGGCTGATATGCTCAATAAAAATAAATAAATTCCATACGGGTTTATTGAACACCCCCCCCTGCCACCCTGTTTGCATGGAGGGTGTAATCGTTTCAACTGCTCAGGTGTGTGTGTTATTGTGTTTATGTGTTCATATGCATATGTGTGTGTGCGTGTATGTTTATTTATGTATTGCTTCACAGGACAGCAGTAGCTCAGCGTGCAGTGTGAGTGGGTGAAAATTTGAAAAAAAAAAAGAAAAAAGCCAGATGAATTGCAATCGATTGGCGCTGGTTCACTGTATTGATTCCTCAGCATGTTAAAGCCTGCTGTACTCCATGAAGAACACTCAGTCAGTCAGTGTGGGCTCACAACCCCCCCTACACCCTCCCCCAGCTAGCACACGGCTGGATATACTGTAAATGTCTCCCTGTGTTGTTACTGCATGCATGTGTAAAAAGCGGAGATAATGGTGCTTGCAGCCCAAGCTTGCATATCAGTGCAAAGTGTGTGTGTGTGTGTGTGTGTGTGTGTGTGTGTGTGTGTGTGTGTGTGTTTTGGTGTTGTGCATGCACAGTAATGGAGAGTCATCTTGGCTGTGGCCCACAAGCTGCTTCTCTGAACTGATCTTTGAGTTAGGTATAAATAGCGCTCACTCTATAAATAAAACAGCACTACCTTTCACACTGACTCTCTCTCACTTACACACACACACACACACACATTCAAACCTGCCCACATGCCTCTTAGTTCCTACACCTGCCTGCACACAATCGTGTGCAAAAATTTCTCCCGCATAGGCCTCCCATCAATACATACATAATTCTCTGGAGGTCAGATAGAAGGATGTCTGTAAAACGTATTGACATATGTACATGAGAGTGTGACCTGTACCAGCTTAGCACTGGCTACCTGTCTGACCTTTGACCCTTCCTTACCCCACAGAACAATAATCTAGTTAGATGTATGCCTATCATCAATTTACACTGCATAGTTTTTGGTTTTTAGCTGATGCTTCTATTTAAAGTGACTTGCAATGTGAGCTGATCAATATCTTCTCCAAAACATTGATATAATGGCATTAGCTGGTAAAGACATTGAACTTGAGCCTATCTGGTTCCAGGACAGTCAACCAAGGGCAAGAAAAATATTCTCCCATCTCTGTATGATCATTGGTGACAAACAACCCAACACTGCCCTGACAAACATCCTTCTGCCCTGTCCTCTCTCTAAATAATCTCTGCTGTGACTTTACATAGTGCTATCGGCCTACTGTAACTGTAAGTCACAGTTTAAAAAAAGTGTTGTCATGGAGCCACCAGTGCAAACGATCACCAGGAAGACTGGTGGTTTACGCACTGAATATCTGCCAATAATACAGAATTTCAATACTAATCCTGTTTGCACAGCACTTATTCACATTCACACCACTTTCTACGTCAGTCTATTATGTAGCTATGTGTGTGAAGAACAACATGTCCCATCCGCTGCTGTCTGCTGAGCTCAACTCAGACTAGAAATGTTTTGAAATGGGGTGGAGAGGGGGGTGAGAGATAAATTGGTACAGCGAGCTGGAATGCTGCAGCAGTTATTTAAGGCCCTGTAGGTGCTGCCTAGGCCATATGCTCCCATTATTCCGCTTGGGAGGGGCCCATGTGGGCGTATGAGCAAGGCTTGAGAGAGGAGGAGGAGGGTGGGAGAAAAAGAGAAAGATGGGGTGATGGAGGGCGATGAAAGGGGGAAGGTAGCTGAGGTATTATTTTAAGGAGAGCCCACCTATCAAGCGCAGGAGGAATTTTAAGAACGGGATACCGGGAGAAGCCTGAGATGAGAAGAGAACGAATTAGCTTCTAAAGTAAATGATCGCCTTCACCCTCAATATCCGGCTCTTTCACTACCGTCTTTGCATAATTCATCTCGTCAAATTTTGAGGTGTGACAGAGTATAATTCATGAACTCCTGAACTTTTCAGGTTGACAGTTTCTCTTTAGTGTAGGTCAATCATTTTCATATCATGGAGGGGCACTGCATTAGATTCTGTGTGACAGAACCTCCTTGCTGGTGTTTATTTTGTTTGCTTGTTGTTTTCTCATAAAAATTAAACAGGATTTGCACAACTTAAAATCTTTTCAATACATGACTGTAGCAGTGGAAATGAAATGTGATAAGTATAATTTGAGATAAATATTGAAAATAATCTTGCCCCCCCTCTGCAGGCCTTGGATGCCTGAACCCAACTTTGTCAGCTTATATGGGATCATTTTAATCCTTTCTCCTGCAGATGTAGCTTGATATTTGTCAGTTAAGAAAACAAGGACCAGATACAGCTTTGTTGTTAGCTTCATATATCTTTCCCTCTCTTGTTTCTCCATCTCTCTCTCTCTTTCTCGTTCTCCTTATCTGTACAGTCTCTTGTCATACTGAGGCCTGTGTTCCTGATCAGGGCATTGCTCTCATGTTAGCCGCTTCACGGGAAGCACATCCTAGCATTCCCTCTGACACGCCGGCAGCGGCATTACCATAATTGGCTTTTCTACATGACGGGACAGAGGAAATAATAATGTCATTTTATTTACAGCCCTCTTGTCCCGGTCCGAGAGCTATCACCCCTCCTCCCTCCTCCTCCTTCCTCCATCCTCCCTCCTCACCACCGCACTCTTTCTCTTCTCTGCACATACACTGACGTGTACCCCTCCTCCTCCTCCTCTTCTTCTATCTCATCTCCCTCTCTCCCCATCTCTCTGTGCAGGGCGCGAGTCTCGTTCTGCCACGGCGTGTAGGTCAAGCGATGGCTTTTTGATCAGCTGCTGTCCAAAGCCATCAGGGTTGAGAGGCACGTAATGGAGAGCAGGGTGACAAACAGAATCTGGGGAAGGAATAAGACTGCCAGTTTCCTATTAGGGGCCGGCCTAAACGGCCTCTGCCCCCCCACCCTCCACCACATACCCCTCCACCATTCTCTGCTGCGAACCCACTCCTGCACTGCCTAAATCACATGAGTGAAGGGGCCTGTGATTGGACATTAGTGCCGCAAATGACTGCCGTGATTGCCCCCTCTTCCCAAACTCACATCAAATAAATAAAGAAATGTGTGTAAATAAATAGAAGGAAGAGTGTTGGAGAAATGGGGCTGGTGGTGGAGGTGGTGGTGAGGGGAGAGGAGGCTGACTAGTTTCATCCTCTTCTTTTCCCTCTCTCTCTCATTTCATCGCCTTTCTGCCTTTCTTATCTGGTTTGTTTGGCTTTGACAGCGGCCAAATGGTGAAGCTCCGCGAGCCTGACAGAGAGTTTTATTGATTTAACAACCAGCAGACTCTCAGCAAAGAAAAGGAAGTAAAAAAAAAAATGGGCAGGGCAGTAAAAGATAGCAAAGTTTCGCAAAAGAATGATGTGTTTCTGCTTTATTCAATGCCAAAAATGCTGACGTGTTCCGTTGTTGTATTTCATTTGTTATCATTTACAAGAATCAAGTCCTACACAAAGTCAAGCTGTGTGAGAATGTTTTTAGCGAGGTCGAGCATGTTGTCACATTGTGAGGCCCGGTGTTGTGTTTAGGCAGCATACAGGGCGTTCACCGCACTCTTCTTCATCTAAAAAATATCATATCAAACTGTCTGTTTGTTCTCTGTACAAACCTGAGTTTCATCATGACAGATTGGAAATGTAAAAGCTGTAGTGACACATAGCATTCTTTAATTCGTATATATTAGGTACAAATCTAAATAGAGGGTGCTTCATGGGTACTTTGGTTTGGGGTAGTCCTCCAGGAACTCTCATTTAAATAAGAATAATAACAAAGGAGGCAGATGAGGGGATGTTAACACCTACTTCACACACCATAAAGTGTGTATGTCAGTCCTTTTGTACATTATGCATTTTTAAAAATGGCTCTTTATAATATCCAGAGGACAATACAACACCTTTTTTGGTACTTAACATATTATGTATCCTTTTTATTAATAGTGTATTAACCATATGCGTGGGTATTGAGAGATCAGTGATACAGTAGAATGCTAATTCTTGCTGCCTTGATGTATGTTGTTGGTGATCTGGCGTGTCTGGTGGCAGACCTGATCGCTGCCGTTGTTTTTGACAGTGGGTCTGCAGCGCTATCCTGGCCACACTGCCGCCTGTCTCCTTGATGGCGGCACGTCCCCGAGCAAAAGTGACAGGCGCTTTGGCGCCCGTGCAGATGGCCCTGCTCACAGCCATCACCCACTCTGCAAACCAAACCACCAGGGACGGCACGCCAGCCCTACCCCTTCCCAAGCCCAACCCCTTACTGCCGGTGTTGCTCTGCATGTGCGCCCAGGACAAGAGAAGGAAGTTTAATATGGTCGCCAGTCAGAAACATATATCTTCAAGTAGCAGTGATTGAACAGATACAGTTGATGTGTAGCACTTAATATTCCTTCCTTTCCTCGTGATTCCTCGTGATTCAGATTTTGAGCATCCTGTCAGAACAGAGAAGCATCTCAAAACGGATGCAGAGATCACTTATTTCAGACTAACATTAACCATGTTTCATCACTAATGTTGTACATTTATAGCTTGTGAAACCATCCGCTTGCTGACTGTGATTTTTCCAGATGTCTGTCTCTGCCAGTCTTTTGTCTGTGTGCTTTTGATATCTCCCTCTTTGTTGTTTCCATGACAACATGGCAGGACAGGCATTGATTGACAGGGATCGTCAAAGGTTCCCTGGCGACCTGCTCATCGTTCGAAACCCCTCCCTGCTGCAGTCTGTGTTTTGTCACTCACCCAGGGATATTTCTGATCTGCAGCTTCTCATTCCTGCTGTCTGTGTGTGTATGTGTGTGAGTGTGTATGTATTAAACACTGCCAACTATTGGGGTTTAGCTATTTTTTTTTGACTGCAGCTGATATGAGTGACTCAGATAGGTAGTTCCTACTGTATGTTTGCACTGTTAGTGCAAGCCTTTGAAGAATGGATAGCCGTTCTGCAGGGTGCCTTGTATATTAAATGGCTGATATGTATTGATAGCCTCATGTTCTGGAAGCGGGTTAGTGAGGGGGAAGGCACTGTAACAGAAGACACTCTGCAGATGTGTTGTAGAGAGTACAGCACATAATGCTAATCTGCTGTGTTAGGGATTTTCAGGAGTTTTAGAAACTGTCTCGGTCTCAGTCTGTCAGTGGGATTGAAGCGCAGCCAGGTTCTCCTGTAGTGCTCTCATTTCACTGAAATCCTGTCAGGCGTTGGGGGGAGTATGTTGCTCATTTGGAGAAGGGTGTATCAGTAGCACACAGCAAACTTAGACTTATAGGCAATATTATGGTCGGTGGGTTCAGGTTTGCACAGTGAGAACAAACATGTATGAACTGCAGAGTGCATAAAGTACGCACATAGGCATGGGAAGGTGAGCATGCAGGCAAACATGCATTTGCGAACAGGCACTTACCGAGGCACTCACACACTCACACACACGCATGCACATTATCACACAGTCACAGTGGATGGTGCAGCTGCTCACCTCCCCCACCTCCTCCACCCATCTCCTCTCAGGCAGCAGTAAATGGTGCCAGTGTATATATATCAGGTATTATGTCCACTTAGATTATGATATGACAGGTTAGCGTGCCGTTTGAAGCTGACAGCACATCTGTTTCATCAGGAGAGACTGATACTGGCATCTAGGACACACATCTCACCATGCAGGAAGGAGATAAAGGAAGAAGCAAGGGGGCTGTCTTTCCTGTCTCCCTGCCTCCCTCCCTCACCCTCTCGCTTTTCTTTCTCCCTTTTCTTTTACACCTCTCCCCTGCCCGCCCACCAAACCCACCACCTCCTGCTCACTTTTTCTTCCTCCCCCACGTCTTCTTTTTATTCACTTGTTCTCCCCCTAACCACCTCCTGTCTTACTGACTTACTAATGCTTGCTGTGTGTTCCCTAGTATGCAGTTGCATGCACATACACACATGATTTTGTCTTCTATCTCATTTTCCTTCATACATTTCACCGTCAAACTGGTTACACCTCAGCTTTGTTTAGTTCCCTTTCTCTTGATTCTCTTGATCTTTGGTCATGTATCTGGGTTGTTTTGTTATTCATTGTCCGTTTTTGGATAATAGCACAGTAGCAGATTTTGCAAATGTGTTGTCTGTTTGACCCAGACTCCCCCCCTCAACAATCACAGTTTCAATCCAAGTATCATTGTTTTCCCAGTTTCTGTGCTTATTAGCTCAAATGGAAGTGACCTTCAGCTCATCAGAGTGGGTTAGGTTAGTTGAATATCCAAATTATTATTTTTTCTCTCTTGATCAGTTGCATAACCTGAACATGTGAGGAGCTGAACTTCGTGGACTGGATGACTGAGAGGCAATAAAGCCTGGGGAAGAGAGAAAGAAAGAGAAAGGGGGAGTTGAACATGCAAGCATGCAGCTGGCTAACAAGGCCAAACAGCCAGTCATTTCCTGGGGAACATGAGGCATGTGTGGAAGAATAGGGAGTTGGGAAGGAAAAGGACAACTGTCAGAAGCTCAGTGATTTATTTTTCCCTTGGAGGCTTTTTTCACCACAGGCTTTCAGAGCCACATGTGTGTAAAATACACACAAATTCATGCATGCATGCATACAGACACATACACACACACACTCACATTGGTTGAGAATAAAAAAACCTACATTTCCCATCATTGAGTATTCATTCCATGTTATTTTGACAGTGGTCCTGTTAGTGTGCTGTAAATCTTTAATTTCACAGAGCTGACCTCTTTTTCCTCTCTTCTTTTCTCCCCTTTTTTGTCTTCTGTCTGTGCTCCAGCATACATGCCCGAGGACGAGCTTAAGGCAACCACTCACGATGAGGAAGAGCACCTGCAGGATGACGGCCTCTCATTAGACGGTCAGGACACCGAGTTCCTGTGCAACGAGGAAGAGGAAGATGTAGATGGAGGCCAGCCATCTAGTTATAGAGACTCTCCACTAAGCAATGGCACTAACCCGGACGCCGGATACGGGTCTCCACTCAGTGATGCCAGCGACCGACTTACGGACTTCAAGAGCACCTCCTCCAGGGACGGTCATGAGAGGGAAGGCACCACTTTGCCCTTCCGCCCCAACAACGGCCTCTCTTTCCAGGATAGCCTGGCTCAGATGAAAGCCGTCTATGCAAACCTCATCTCAGATGCCTCTTGGTCCAGCATCACAATGGACATCATGAAATCTAAGCCTGCTGCAGCTGGCAGTGTCAGCAGTGCCCTCACCACTTCAGAGCCTGCCTCTACTGCTTCTATCGTCACAACAACAACCAGTAATAAAAGCAGTGGGGTCAGCATGGCTAATAGTCACCACAATGGCAGGAGCTCCAGCACCACTGTCCCCAACCACACAGGCAGTGCAAGTGGCAATACCAATGGCACAGCAGCTAGCTCTGTTACCAACCACAGTGCAACCAGCAGCAGTGTGAGCAACAGTGGTGTGGCTAGTAATGGCAGTGGTGTAGCCTATGACTGGCACCAGGCAGCACTTGCTAAAACTCTTCAGCAGACCCCCTACCACCTTTTACCAGAGCCTAGCCTCTTCAGCACAGTGCAGCTCTATCGGCAGAACAATAAGCTGTATGGCTCTGTCTTCACTGGTGCAAGTAAGTTTCGCTGCAAAGACTGCAGCGCTGCCTATGACACACTGGTGGGTTTGACAGTTCACATGAATGAGACAGGCCACTATCGAGATGACAACAAGGACAAAGAGGAGGATCAGGGAAAGCGCTGGTCCAAACCACGCAAGCGCTCTCTGATGGAGATGGAGGGGAAAGAGGATGCCCAGAAGGTGCTGAAGTGCATGTACTGTGGCCACTCATTCGAGTCTCTGCAAGATCTCAGCGTTCACATGATCAAGACCAAGCATTACCAGAAAGTGCCTCTCAAAGAACCAGTACCAGCTTTGGCCACTAAACTGGTGCCCACTTCAGCTAAAAAACGAGCTATCCAAGATGCTATAGTCTCGCCATGCTCCCCAGACTCTCTCCATGCAGGTAGTGGTGGTGGTAGTCTAACTCTTGGGGATATTGGCAAAGATGCAAAAGCAGCAGCTAACCCCTATGTTACGGCAAACAACCGCTATGGCTACCAGAATGGCGCCAGCTACACATGGCAGTTTGAAGCTCGTAAAGCCCAGATTCTCAAATGTATGGAGTGTGGGAGCTCTCATGATACACTGCAGCAGCTGACTGCCCACATGATGGTTACAGGTCACTTTCTGAAGGTCACAAATTCTGCATCCAAGAAGGGCAAACAGCTGGTCTTTGATCCTGTGGTGGAAGAGAAGATTCAATCTATCCCACTGCCACCGACCACCACCAGGCTCCCTGTTCCCACTAGTGTTAAGTCCCAGCCAGTGTCCCCTGCCCTCTCCTCTGGCTCGGAGGAAAAGAGGGAATTGTGTGAGGAGGAAAAGATGGTTGAAGGTGGTGACCCAGTGGAGAAAAAAATCAAAGAGGAGAAAGATGACTCAGGTGAGAAATCTGAGAATGACGCCACATCATATAAATACCTTAGAGAAGAAGATCTGGAGGAAGCACCCAAAGAAGGTTTAGATATCCTTAAATCCCTTGAGAACACAGTATCCAGTGCTATCAGCAAGGCCCAGACAGGCACACCCACATGGGGAGGCTACCCTAGTATTCATGCAGCCTACCAGCTGCAGGGCGCCATGAAGAACTCCACTACTGTTCTCCCCCCAACCATCCAGAGTGTCCAGATGCAGCCGATGTTTAACAGTGGGCTTCGAGGCCTGGTGAATGACCCCAACTCAGTCATCCACTCACCTCGGAGCCCTTCTTCCCCTACTCCCCTCAGGAGCAATGTCACTGCCATGGAGGAGCTTGTGGAGAAAGTGACAGGAAAAGCTGCCTCTGTGAAAAAAGAAAAGGAGGAGAAGATGGTTAGCCTGGAGCGATGTCGGCATCCATCGCTAGTAAAATCTCCCTCTCCGGCACTGAGAGAGCAGAGAGAGCAATTAGCATCTCCAAATGACCTTTCTGTAGGTAAACTGTCTGGTATGAGAAGTAGCAGCCCAGGCAGTGTAGATTCAGAGCTCATCTGCAAGAAGGAGCCTAAGGAGAGCCTAGTAGATATCCACAACAACCATTCAAAAAATGGCTCTGAAGCGTGCCAATCCCCGGTAACTAATGGCAACAGTCTTGGCATCATCACTGATCACTCACCTGAAAGTCCTTTCATCAACCCTCTCAGCGCACTCCAGTCAATCATGAACACACACCTGGGTAAGGCCTCCAAATCAGTCAGCCCAGCTGCAGACCCGCTATCTATGCTTTACAAAATCAGCAACAGCATGATGGATAAGCCAGCTTTCAACCCAACTCCTCAGGGCAAAGCTGCTGAGCCCATCAACCACTATCAGTTGTATGAAAGCAGTGACCAGCCCATAGACCTGAGTAAAAATAAGTCTACCGCTAACAGCAACAATAACAATAACAACTGCAGCAGTGTGCTCTTGAGCAACAGCAGTGTAAATGGTAACAAACCCCTCATTTCTCTCCCTGACACAGTCTCTTCTCCTCTGAGAGAGAATGCTCTGATGGACATTTCTGATATGGTAAAGAACCTCACTGGAAGACTGACGCCCAAATCTTCAACTCCCTCCTCTATCTCAGAGAAGTCGGATGCTGACGGTAGTGCATTTGAGGATGCCCTAGAGGATCTCTCCCCAGTGCAGAAGAGGAAAGGAAGGCAGTCCAACTGGAATCCCCAGCACCTCCTCATCCTCCAGGCACAGTTTGCCTCTAGCCTGCGAGAGACCTCAGAGGGCCGCTACGCCATGACTGACCTGGGCCCTCAAGAAAGGGTCCACATCTGTAAGTTCACAGGCCTCTCCATGACCACCATATCCCACTGGCTGGCTAATGTCAAATACCAGCTGAGACGGACTGGGGGCACCAAGTTTCTCAAGAACATGGACTCGTGCCAGCCTGTGTTCCTCTGTGGTGACTGTGCCTCCCAGTTCAGGACTCCCTCCTCCTACATCGGCCACCTGGAGTCTCACCTGGGCTTCAGCTTGAAGGACCTGTCCAAACTGTCAGCTGAGCACCTACGGGAGCAGCAGGCTGCCTCAAAGGTGATCACAGACAAAATGACATTCGGCAGCCCCTTGTCAGCCTTGACCACACCAGAGGACGACACAGGCTCTGTGTACCAGTGCAGACTTTGCAATCGGACATTCGTCAGCAAACACGCAGTCAAACTGCACCTCAGCAAGACCCACGGCAAGTCTCCAGAGGACCACCTGGTGTTTGTCACTGCTTTGGAGAAACTGGAAAAGCTAGACAAGATGGAAAAGGTTTAAGTGGGGTCTCAAGCAGAGGGTAGAGACTGACAGCTGTGGAACTGACTAGAATTTCATTGCACTAAAATGACATTGTTCACAGTTACTGCACTGGGCCGAACTGAGCCGCCAGAAAAAAAAAAAAAAAAAAAAATCAGTCTTATTATTTTTGTTGTGATAACTGCCTGACTGGACCATGTCTTTTCATGTTGATTTGTTTTTTGTTTTGCCAAGCTTTTTTACACTTATTTTGTAATATATTTATATGCTATTTGTCTGATCTGTGCATGTATTTTAGTGAATCAAGGTTAAACACAAGATTTTAATCTTTTCATGGCAAAAATACAACTACTGCTTCAATGGTAAAAGTGCTGAGTGCAAAAGAATTCGGCAGAAGAGAAACTGTATAATACTTGATATGAAGAAGATGAAAATTAAATGTATACACCAAAAGAATGAAAGAATATCCTGAAAGACTGAAGTAGCACCTTAGACAGTTGAATTTTGAATTTGTAAAGAGAACATGTTTTTAAACATCCCGCATTTGTCAAAATCAGATTGATTTTTAAAAGATTAAGAATTATCATTTCCCCTCCCCCGTCCTCTTTAGGTTCCTGTCACTGCAATGTTTTTGATGATGAATGGCCTGCTGATAAATCTGTCAGTGTATTCGACAACGATGACGTGAACATTTGGATAAACTGAAATGCTGCTTCTGGTTACGAGTCAATCAGTAAAAATGAATGGCCGTCGGTATGCAAGTTTGCTCAAAAAAAACTTTTCCTTGTTGTGAAGTATCACCTTATAGCAATTTTCCAGTTGTATGGTTTGTTAAAACTTTCTCTTTCTAAATTGTGTCGCTTTATTCAACTGTAAAGAGAACAGTCCGTTACATGTAAATGATTACCAGTGAAATGTCAGTACTCCATAAGACATATCTTACCATTTGAAACGGCTCAACATTCTTTGTATCTTAAGGTGTGTGCATTCTCTAACTTTTATATTGTCATTTTATATACAAAAATGATAAAAAATAAAAACAGATGGTGTATATAAATATATGCTGTAGAGCTACAAAAATGTCCTTTTTTAAAGAAAAATACAAATTTAGCTTCTTTGGCTTGGTTTACAGAAATGATTTTAATTATACTTGCATCCAATTTGATGCATGAAATGGTGTGGAAAATAAATAAGCGATGCACAATGACTATACATTTCAATGTTTTATCGACGATATTGTAAAAAAGAAAAAAAAAAAAACTTTTTAGCACCGATTAGTTTGTTTCATTTCTTTCTCAAATGTAAAATAAACCCCAAAGCAGTTGTTAACAGTCATACATTTGTGGTTGTGTGTTCATTTGTCATGGTGGTGCACCAAATCCAACATGTGTAATACTATAATACTCTGTAGCATTGGATTTGCAGCAAATTAAAGCAATCCCACCAATATCAAATCCTAACTCAGTGTAATAAGCTTTCTTTTTTCGGTTACACTTTTTGCAGAAGTGAGATTCAAAATTTTCTTTGTCTCACTATCAGAACAGATTTTGTGTTCTGCAACAGGATTCCTGTTACAGCATGTTTGCAAAATTTTAAAAGAAAAAGAAAAAGTCACTGGTGTCATACTTAAAACTGATGACTGAAACGCATCATACCACCGACGATTATTAAAATGATGAAGATGACGGGGATGATAAGCCTGTAAGGGTGCCTATTGTACTGTAAGAAACCCATGCTAGGCTTGTGACTGGCCTTCGGAGAGCCTGCTCTGAAAGAATCAGTGTTATATTAATGACGGCAGTGTACTTTCGTCTGTCTTCTTGGAACTAAATCAGATGGGTGTCTGTTCTGCTTGATATAGCCTCCTGACTAGCGACATTGAATCGACCAATAATTAACCTAACTATTCAGACGATACATGGGCAGCAAGCTATTCTTTTCACTGATCAGTTGCACTGCTGCTAACGAGAAAGTACACTGTTTATCTTCTGCACTGTGAATTTAAAAAGTCATCTTAGTGGTGGGAATGCTACAATTAAGGGCCATGACTGAAACCTGACATTTTTGCAGGGTGTAATTAAAAATGAGGTATAACTTAAATGTGTCATCTCAGACACCACTTGTCAGCTTAGTTTGTCAGTCAGGTTTGTTCAGGTAACATAATGTCTGCAAAATGAAGCGTGACTTCGTCGGCGTCGGCATGAACACGTTTACTGAAGGAACCTTGCTGATATTTCTTCTCACAACCAGCGTGTGATTGTCTGAGGTCAGTCAAACATGTAGTTTCTTGCAGCGAACCATTGCCATTTTTCTTCCCACCTTACTGACATTGTTTTCATTTCTTCTCAATCAATGTCTGCTTACAGTAGTTGCTTGCAGAGCGTGACTGCACCTATTTGAGTAATTAAACAGCTCCATCATCAGAGTCCTGCACCCGCTTTTGTTGCATTTTAGTGGCAACTTGCTCCCACAACTTTTCCATTTTTTTTCTTTGCTTATATTGTTTTTGTGTTGCATTGTTTATATTTTAAGTGTCTAATCCTGGTGGTTCTGGATTCATTTAATTTAAAACCACTGCCTTAACATTAAGCTTTAATAAAAGGCTGAAAGGCTGAATGACCTCCAGATGACCCCCAGTCAAAGACATCAAGTTGTGGGGTTTTCTTCCTCAGGCAGCCCTGCAGATCAAGCGCCTTCATCAGGAATTTGATCTCTCATCTCGCCCTCATGTCTCAACTTTCTGATAGAGTACTTATAGTACCAGCCTTTCCATGGATAAAGCCATGCTGCAGTGTTATGACTTCCATTCCCCACACTCACAACATGTCTCGTGTCGGCTGAGTCAGTCACACACACTCACTCTCCCAGCTACATTAGCACGAGTGCCTTTGTGCAATTACACACCTCCTCGATCTGGCTGCACCTCACTGTGTTGATACATGGATTCACTGACAAAGGAAACACAGGCAAAGGGCAGATTAGCCCAGCTGAAGATGCAGCTTCCTCGGAAAGGGACTGCTAGAGTTGGGTTATAAAACAAACAAGGCAGATAAACAAGCAACATTTGGAGGAGATAGTGTTCCCTGCACACCAGAAATAAAAAACACCTTGTAGGTTTAATACCCCACAGCTAAACCTGTAATTTTGCTGTGCCGTCAGATAGCTGCTGAGCCGATAGAGACTCTTTCCTGCTTTGTTAGAGATCAGTGCACTGTTTCCTGTGCGTATTCTATGTAAATTACATGCGATAATCGCCACGCACGGCACAATGCTGTTTCCCGTGGTGCAAACGGAAACCGAGGGTAGATAAATGCAGGCTGGGCAGATTTGCATAGCCTTTGTGTTTTGGGTGCTGCTGAACGTGAGCCCTGAGGATTGGTAGGGATTTCCTCGAGGTTTTGTATAAGTAAATGCCTGCTTCCTCTCAGGGCTGGGACCATTATGTACAGCAGACAGGGGTGTGTGTAGACAGAGGGCACAAATGGAATAACAAAATTACCTGGGCTGGTGGGAACACGGGGAAGGAGTATTAACCCTCATAACTCGTATCTGCCTTTGCCTAGATAGAACAGTGATATATATTGGTGTTGAAATGTGTTGCCTCCTTAACAACTGTGATTCTATACATTACATCGACTCAAATTTGACCTATAGACCTGAGATACACTGCACACATATATATATATATATATATATATATATGTGCGTGTGTGTGTGTGTGTGTGTGTCATCTGTTAGAAACAATGACAGAGAGGTGTCATTCTATTGTTAAAGTCACAGAGAAGAGAATGTAAATAAGGGAGGGTCTGTTTATCCCAGTGCTTGCAATGTTTGATCTTTTCTCAGAGGTTCACCTCTAAAGCTTCAAGGCGGGTTATTGCGCTGAATGTATGTATGCTCAGTGGAAATACACACACAAACACACCTGTGGTTTTCTGACAAGTCTTTTGTAAGGCTTCATATGTTTATGGTCGATGCTCCTGGCTTGTATATGATAGCAGCATGACGATCATTGTCAACCCCGAAACAAAGACAAAGCTCCTGCTGAGGATCTTTGTGTGTGTGTGGGTGTGTGTGTGTGTGTGCCGTCTATAAAACCTCTAACTTTGTACACAACTCAGATGTATGGTTTAATACCCTTCCAAAATACCTCAAACAAAACAAACAATGTCTGACAGAGAATCAACAAACAAAGCAACACCGTCTGAGAGCCTTTATGCTGGATCAGAAACCAAAGTCGGAGAAATCTGTTTCAATCCTGATAAAACGCTTCATTGTGGAAATTTCATTCAGGAAGAAGTTATCAGTATTCACGTTTTGCACGAGATACCTGCCCGAGTCTATTTTTATGTCGATTTAAGTCAGTTTGTGTCATTTAATTATGTTGCTCAGCTTCATACAGTAAAATGTGCAGGGTCTGTAACATTTCCACCTTCCACTATGGAAGTTTCCACATCTTTAAGTTCTTGATGAACTTTGAAGATTCTGCATTTCGATATTCTTGCTACACTAGCAGTATTAAAGAAACTTAATACTGTTTTCATTTCAAGGAATCAGTTGCTGCCAAACAGTGTAATCACACTAAAAATCATTACATGCATACACATGCTTTTTGTTTTTGTTGTATCACAGTAGAAGTCTGTATGGGAAATGAACATGTAATAATAAATGCAGACCATATTACGAGAAGGATATCACTAGGTTTATGATTCTTAATTGGCAGTTATTGGCATATTGTATAAACAATTTCCTTGATTTCATTCTACACAAGGGTTGTAGATATTTTAGGAACACAAAATGACTTGATAGGATGCATATTATAATGTTTTAACTAGAAGATTTTCTCCAAACAGCCTTACAATTTATTTATTAATTTCTTGTGTTGATTACCTTGAGGGAACTAAAAGACTGTGAAATATATATATATATATATATATATATATATATATATATATATATACATATATAATACATAGAGTCATGCCATGCCATTTCAAAGACCATCACTTTACACTATGGTTCTCATGCCGCTGTAACTGAGAATGCAGCACTGCAGCTGGTGTCAGTAGGAGTGTATTTGTACTTTTTTGATGGACATGCGGCAGTCTTTCATCAAGGTGGGTTTATTTTGTGGTGGGAGGGTTGATGTGACAGAGTTGTCTTTGGAGAAAGATTGTGTTTGACAGCAGCAGCCTAACGGATGTAGGAGATCATCTCAGTCTGCCAAGCCTTTAGTTATGATGTGGTGGCGGATGAGAACTGCAGGTGTGTGTCGCCAGGCCCTTCATCCATCACAAGCCTGGACAAAACACGAAGCATACAGGGGATGAAATGTTTTCTCCATCTTGGAGGATGAGCGATGTGGTTTTACAAAACAAGATGCGATACCTATCCATTTTCTTTCTTTTTTTTCTCTCTCCTTTTTTCTTTCTTGTTGGGAGGGGTTCTAGGTCTATTTATTTTGTTGTGTATCTTTGCTCATTATTATTATTATTTTCATGAAATGTTGATATGAATCCTTAATCATTCAAATATTCAATACTATTATAAATATACTTATCTGTTACATATTTTTCAGTGCAAACCTTCTCTGTACGGCAGCTAATACATCTCTATTTGCCTGATCACCTTGAAACATGTCTATAGCTACAATAATAATCCATATATGAAAGATTAATGACACATTTCCCATTATCCAGTGTGTATATGTATGATTTAGTCATTGACCTCTCAGGCTTTTCTTTCTTTTTTTTTTCCTTTCTTTTTTGAATATGAGAACTACCATGTCCCTGTCATTTCTTATTTGAAATCAAAGAGGTCAACATAGAAAATGTCTCAAAACCAATTTGTCTTTCAAAAAGACCCTTGAGAAATAGTGGGTTGTGTTGTGTTTGATATGCACAAAGACACTTATACCTTATCTATCTTTTCAGAGAGAAAAAGAAGGAGATAGAGGGTGAAGTGCTCCAGGAATCAGTGCTGCCTCCATGAGATATAATGCTGCTTGATTTTGATCATTGACATTTGCTTTTTCATGCATCCCGAAAAACAAGGCCTCCCTTCCATTAAGGAATTATTCAAATGACCTTCAACAGTGCATGTTTTCCTACAGTTTTGTTGCGGGAATATGAGAACACATACTGACATCTCAATTACTTATGCAAGGCTCAGAGTAGGCCCAGTGGATGCAATCACCGTGTGTGCAATCCTCAGTCACTCCGAATCACAGAGGCTCCCGGACAGACACACATAATTCAGACAAGTCAGACAGGATTTGCATACAAAGACTAAAAACAAAAAAAAAAGAGAGAGCATAAATAAAAAATGCACCATCTTGAGAGGGAAGAGAAGGTAAAGATTTGAGGGAAGGGGAGGGTAATAGAGGGAGGGGAGACCGGTAAATTGTTTTAAAAAGGTCTTACATGTCATGTAGTGTATGTAAAAGGTTTGACCGATATACAGAGCTGATACTGGCCTTTCACTGAAAAACAGGTTTAGTTTAGTGTTGCATACGGCAGAATAAAGAATATGGTGCAATTACATTGATTCAAATATAAATGTTGAACCCTGCTGCTGGAAAAGTTTAATTATCAAATTCTCTGCCCAAAACTGGACAGATATATTAAAGATACTGAAAAGTGGCACTTCTATGCTGTTACTGACCTTCACCACTCCACATCAGTTACTTTTCTATCCAAAGGCCCTCAGCCATCAGCCACAGTTTTACACTTGACCAGACACTGTTGTCCATCTTTATCCCTTAAAAAAAGATTTTTTTTTTCTTTTTTTTTTTTTTTTCCTTCCGCCCTTCTGGAGGTGACACGCTGTCTTATTGTGGGGTGATGGCTGGGGGGTGGTAGAGGAGTGGGTGAAGAGGTAGAAGGGTTGGGGTGGTTGAGGGCAGGCAGAGAGGTGGGGTGGGGTGGGGTGCATCATAGGCCAACCCGGCATCACGTCATTAGCGTTGTGCAGCGGAGATGCAGGGGCATCCTGACACATGTCACGGACAGCCAGCCGAGAGCCCACGTATGAAGCTGACACGCTGCGCATAATTTATCCTGTGACACGATCTGCATGCCGAGTTGTTGATCTGTTGTGTTTGGTTTGGACATGGGCGCTCTGGCAGGAAAGACTGTGGTGGGGGTGGGGAGTTATTATGCAGGTGGGAGGGGCAGGAAGAGGAGAACGAGGGCGAAGAGGTGGCAGGGTATGTGTGTGTGTGTGTGTGTGTGTGTGTGTGTGTGTGTCAAGGGGTGCTGGAAGGCAGTGTCTCGGTGTAGCACACACAGAAGGGGCGACACATTTGTCATGTCCACTGAGGAGCAACATATACATAAACAAGTGCATTCAAATTCACTAATGCAGACACCCAGACTTTAACACACACACACACACACACACAACCACATTCACGCGTTGGTGATACGCACGTTGAGTCACAGTGAAATCACAGCCATAATCTTGTTCTTTAAGACATCTGTTCATCAGTGAAAATGACTAATCCTGTTGAAATGACCCTCTGTCATATAATTGGATGTCATTGTTTTCCAGGCTTCAGCTGCAGTGTGGTGTTAAAAACATAGCTGACACCACTCCTCATCACACTAAATATAGCATTTGAGGATATGTAGATGTTTGTGTCTGTTGTTTTCTGTAAATACCTTAAACATATGAAAGCAATATTGAATTGGTAGGATTATAAAGGCTATGGCACATATGGCTGGAATATGGCTAGGCTGAGTGGGATTGAGCATGTGTGTGTGTACAAATCAGTACATATGTACATTAATAATGTAATAAGATCTCAGTTTATTTATGGTTAGCTTTTAGTGATATCTGTGTATGTTTGTGTGTGTGTGTGTGTGTGTCTCAGTCTTCCATGGGGAAAGTGCTCATCAACCATCAACTACTCCTGCCCCCCTCGTTTACATGAATTATGCATATGACCAGTCTCATTAGAGGAGCCCCTCCCTCATCACGCTCCTAATCTCTAATGTTGCCACGGTAACCAGATTAGACATGACTGTGAGGTATAGTATGGACCCCCGGGGCCTTTTTCTGGACAGGCCTCATCCAGTGCAGGCATGGATGAGAATCTGGAGGTCCTATAGGCCTGTAGGTCACCTGTCCACTGATATTACTGTACTGATGCTGGTGGTTGATGGGAAATATTAATTTCAGTTCAGATCAGTCTCTTGTCATGAACCCTAAGGGCTATCTACCAATAGTGGTGATGGTAAAGATGGAAACAACAAAAGTATGCACTAAGAATTTCAATGTGCTATCATATTATGAGAGTTAGAACATAGCAAAGTAATTCACAAAGATCATTTTATACTTTAACATGGGAAATGACCCCAAATCATTGGAGTTGAAGGGTGTGTTTATGCCCGTTTATTAAGTGCAAGTAAGAGGCATTTTGTCCCTTTCAGTGTCAAATCAGTTGCTCTTAGACTCCCACTTCAAAAAAGCTGTAATTTAAGTTGTCGATCATATCGCTATTACCCAACAAACCTGGTCAACATCAAGACGATGGAGCATAAGGAATGGATGCAAAGCATGCAACCAAGTCACAGTAGATGCATGCACCATTTTTTGTTTAGTTTCACCAAACTCCAACAGTAATAACCACAAAACATCATATAATTCAGATATAAAATAATCCTTGTGGGGAAAACCTTTACCTTTTTTTGTGTGTTTCTTGTGGGATTTATGGCTTGTAGCACTAAGTGGCCATTATTTTGTTTTGACACATCTTTACACATATAGCACAACAGCCCAGGAATTACATCCACATTAGGCAACACTGTAGCTCATGATTTAGATCCAGTATCAATGCTCAGTGCCAATGCAGGAGGTTGAGTGCCCTTTATGCAACAAAAGAGAAACTCAGGGTGTGGATGTTGGGGTGGTGTATTGGCATGTTGTTGACCTTTCTACTTCCAAATTTCTGGAATAATCCAAAGGTTAATGTGTTTTCTCGTTTGTTTAACCCAGTGTTTTAGTTGCCTAACCGTGACCGAAATCTTTCCTAAAGCAAAATATCCAAATTCTGTTTAATACACTGTCTGTGGAAAAATATTGTGGATAAAGGATACATTCTTTAAAAATAATCAATTCATTATGATAAGATTTTTTTTGGTGAATGTGTAAATACTATTATTTATAATTACAGAATGAATAAATACATTGATAAAAGTGACAGCCAACACAGGTGACAATGAAAGCATCACACCTTGAACTTTTGGCCTTAATTCCACTTCCTGTCAGCCAGAACTCAGTTATTTGGTAACTTGGCATTAAGGAAGCGGGTTTGTCATAATGGATCGTTATTTGCTCCATAAACGTCTACGTGTGGAAACTCAATCAAAACCTGGACACGGACAAACCGACACTCACACTCACTTCATTATCAACGTGATATGTAACGTTAAATAGAGCAGAGGCGATGTGTTAGTTATCTTTAGCCTGGTGAAGTAGCTTAGTAATGGGCCGAATAAAGCAAAAACTCTCAAAAGAGGAGCTTCTTCAAATCCAACATGATTGAGGGATGGTCTCTGCTTTGTAGAAACACTCACGACACATAAAAGACAAAACAAACAAAGTCCTGTTGTGGATTGAAACAGTTTGGACCTTTGACAAGTTCGGCTGGGAAAGATGTCTGAAGTTGACCAGCTACATGAATATACCCAGAAAAGACAAAGCTGATCTAAAAACCGGTAATTATAAGAATGTTGTCAATTGGTCTGTTGTTCTATCAGACTGGATGGAATTTAGAAAATGTAGCTGTAGGCTTTTAAAGCAACAAAGTGAGATTAATTTACAGAGATGTAGTTGTTTTCTAAATGAGTAAATGTGGTGCCAAGAGAATAGAGGTTTGCTTGTGCTTAATCCTTTCAGCACAAGACCTTTTGTAGAAAATACAAGATATTATCTCATATAGGACAGGAGACGGATGATCTAACCTCTATGGCTCTGATGGTGGTTTCTCCCTGACCACAACTAGTCAATATGTTTTTCTTAATATTACTTTATGATCAGATCGGTGGTCACAGACATAATTCCGATGCAGTGCTATTTTATAACAGTCCGGAAAACTTACAATGAATGTTTTTTCCATGGCCTTTAACAGAGAGTTTTAGTGTTTAGCTTTAAATACTGTTTCAAGACTCATAAACTGATTATTTTCCAGAGGATTTGGACATCAGGGGCATACATTGGATATTCATTTATTTTCTTTAAAAAACAACAATAAGTTTGTTTAGATGCAGTTTCTCTTCATTACTCTCACCCATAGGCGACGTCAAGGTCGTGGGCGTCAGTATTTAGTTGACTGGGAAGGCTATGGACCTGAGGAGAGATCATGGGTTTCTGCGAGTAACATTATGGATCCGGACCTCATTCAAGACTTTCACCGTCGTCACCCAGATCAGCCGGGGCCGTCTGGTGCCGTCCCTAGAGGGAGGGGTACTGACACATCTCGTCAACCCTGTTAAGGTCATGTGTTTTGTTTTTTCTTTATTTTATGGTCCCTGTTCTGTTTTATTGTGAAACTTACCTCTCCTCTCTTTTCAGACAGTCTTACTTCCTGTTCCTGTGTGTTTCCCTCCACTGTTGATTGTCTGCTCCGCCCTCATCGGATTCACCTGTGTCTTGTTACCACTCCCCTCTTGTGTATTTAGTCTGTGCTTCTCCTCTGTGCTAGTTTGTTTTCTGGGTATTTTGAATATACCCAGAAAAGACAAAGTTGATCTAAAAACTGGTAAAATCATTTATTATTTTGAGATGCTGTAGTGTTGCATGCCGAGAGTTGACTGCAGTGTGTGTGCAATTCCACTACACCAATGTGTAATCCAGCTGCTAGAAGTTATAACGCTGTATGTGCTTTGCTGTCTGTCATTTGGTGTTATCTCTATGCAATGCTGATTTATGTAACATTAATGGCTTAAGGTGTATGGATGGGAATACTCAGGCGTTGGCATAATGGCTGAAATGTGCACAAACATGTGTCTGTTCTTGCTGCCTGTGTGTGCGAGTCCAGTCTGTGGTGTAATTGTGTATACATTTTATATTCAGAGGTGTGTTTACGTAGGCAGGCGTGTAAACCTTTTATTCATATCCTGAATATGACGCCTTGTGTTCAACACTTGACGTTGAAACTGTGCGTGTGTGTGTGTATACACGTGCTGACAGGGTCTCCTGGACTGTAATAAAAACTGTCAAAGGCCTTCTTGATGTCGAGATATGTAACTGTGTATATGGGCTCTGTGTGGCATAGATGCAGTGATTGATATTTTATGTGTTGACCATGAATACGTGAAAAAGAAAAACAAGAAGCAGAATGCTACTGCGGATAACTTGTATTTCTAGGTATTTTTACTTGCATGTAATCACCCTGTTGTTATTTAAGTCTGTTAATTTCACAGCACCACTTTGAGTTGTCCATCTGTTTATTAAAGGTCAACTGCCTCCACACTTATGAAGTGTACATTTCTCACAATCCTTAAAATGCACAACATGCAGTGGCTTTTCTCTGACGCATCTGAAAAGTTCGTCTTCTCTGATGAAAGATGAGTAAATGAAGGGTTTCGTCGCAGTACGTGTGGTATAAATAACTGGAGACTTGAAAAGGAAATGAAAGGGGAGAAATGAGAAGTAAGCATAATACACATAAGTTTTTTATTATTTTTTTCTGGTAAATGTAAAAATGATGTGCATGTCAGATGTTTCGGGAGAAGAATATGTTTTGTGATGCGTTTCAATAACTTTCCTCATAGAAGCCCTCAGATGAGTGAATACTTTGGTGAATGTGCAGAGTACAGATGGGCAGACAGTCCAGTTAATGGCCATGCTGAGTGGGGCTTCATCACCATAGTGGTAAGAAGGTAGGAAGCTGCAGCTCCTGGGTGTTGTTTAAGAGACAGCCTGTCACATCCTTGTCACTTCTCCAAGATAATTTCACTTCACCCTTTGTTTGTTTGCGTGTGTGTGTGTGTGTGTGTGTGTGTGTGTGTGTGTGTACTGTATGTGTGTGTACTGTATGTGTATTTTCAACAGCCATTATGAACAATTGCAAATAAACTGCAAGGGCTGGTCCAGAAATAGGCCACCCTTTCTGGACCTTTTCACAGTAGTTGGTTTAGACAAAATTATGTTTTTTTAGTTTGTTTGTTCCAAACATGAACACAGTAATAACACCAAAAAGAAAGAAGACCTGCAGAGCTTTGTTTCGACAGAGAATTAGGTGATATGTCTGTTTAAAACACACTGTGAATAATGGCTTAAGGCAAGTTTTTACAAATGTCCTTGCCCATACCAAATTTCTGACCAAAGAAAGAAATGACTGCTTCCACATGGCACTCGTTGATAATGTCATGTTTGCTTGGTATTTTTGCAATGTAAAACACAGCTGAACCAATGGATGAATGCAGCGAAGGTCTTGGTGCAATTGATTTGGTCCAAAGCAGAGAGCAGTTCTGGATTCAAAATGTGCCAAAATGAACCTGACAAACCTGCAGCAATAGAGGCAACTACTATAAACACCTGAAATGAAACTGATAGTTAAACATCAGTAAGCTGTTTTCGATATACAAACACATGAGAGAAGAAGAGTTTAAAAGAAGCTGGTTGCCATGGTGACTTTTTTTTTTGCCCCACAGAGTGTGTGAATTCTGCTTCCTGTTCCTGATCCGTGGATGGAAGTGACACCATGTAACTGCGCTACCAACACATTTTCTCCACGACTAGCCCCACCCAGCCTCCGACATCCGGCACCCAGTAAGCCCCCCACCCCACACCCCCATCCACCCACCTACCCTACCACCCTGCTTTCTCCTTTGTTAAGCCAAGCTCGGAGTGCCATAGACACAGATGAAGGCGTGGAGAAAACACATGCCAAAAAGGCCCCCCTGCCATTCTCACTCTTGCACAGCGACAATGATAGGCTGTCATCACACAGCGATCAGCACTGTCACCCACAACATTGCCGTGCACAAACACACACACACACTTGTACAAGTGCATGCATGCACACATACACAAACACGCATTTACACAGGCATATACACACACAGACACAGGACCCACGGCTGTGAAAATCCGCACCAGCCTCGACAACACTGACAACCAAGTCACTGCTGTCACTTCAGTTATTTTTACACTGGGGCCTGACAACACATCAAAAATCCCTCTCGCTATGGGAACAACATGAGACCACTGCATCAAGCCCATTAGACGCCACGTGTCACATCAAATATCTAATTATCTGCTATTCAATATTCCCAATTAAGTTAGAGATGTTCACTATGCACATTCACACAATAATTTACCACAGTGCAGTGTATGCAAACTGAGATGATAAGGCTGGACTAGCTGTAAAAAAGAAGAAGAAGAAGAAAAAAAAACCACCCAGTTGCATTGCTGTCCTGGTGACAGCAAGAAGGCTGAGGTGGATCCTGGAGAGAGTGATGCTGTGGTTCAATCTTATTTTCTGTAGATAAAAATCTGACCCCAAACAAAGAGGAAGATAAACAGAGAAAGAAAGAGGCAGTTATTCTAGTATTTTTGTCCAGGCTGGTGGAGGAAGAGTTAACTTTTTTGGCCCTGGCTGCTCTCAGCAAGCAGAAGGCAGCTATGTGATGAGTCTGATTGGCGGCTGATGGCGGTGAGATCAGTGGCAGGGCTGTGCGATGGATGCCATCTTGGCCGGCTTGTGATGTGCAGTTTGTCGCCCGGGTTTCACTAGGAAGGAAAGCCTTGAAAATACTGCTGGCTGTCACTCAAAGAGAAATGTGGTGTAGTTCCAAAAAAAAAAAAAAAAACCTTCACCGACTACCTTTTTTTGCCACTTGGACATGTAGCACTGGGTTCTAGCAGTAGTAGTGAAAAGGTTTTACTACGTCACATCACAAGTAAAAAAAGAAACAGGAAAATATAATATATTCTCACATGTGAAGTGAATTTTACGATCATTTTATGATCGTTCACCTCTGTGGTTAAAATGTGTTTTTAGGTAACAAAAGCTAAGTTCAACAAAAAAAATACCTGATTAGGAAAAACTTTGCCTCGTCACACACTTTATAAGGCCAACCACACACCCTGACCTCCTGTTTAAGAGGTTTTATGGCAGTTTAACAGCATCACACTTATTGCACTTTTGCTGCTCATTATTCGCATGCTGTCAAGAGAATTTAAATACAGGTCATTTTAAGCTTTTAAACAAAGAAAAGCAATGCTGTCATGTTTTGTTTTTTTGGTTTTTTTTTTTTTTTGAGGGCAGAAAATAACCATAATAAAAATGCAACTCATGCATAAGCAAACTAAATTTGATAATTATCAATGCCCTGGTGCTGTTTATGAAATCTGCTGATTGTTTGTCATACTAAATCCATAGTATATTCTTTCAATTACAAATGAAATGTGCTTTTTCATGTGAAATATTTGCAGATTTGGCTGTGTAGAGAATACAAATTTCCCTCACCCCATTTTTCCCCCATTATCCCCTTGTTTGCCATGACAGAGTGGGAGTAAACACAGTGTAAAATGTTACACTTCTGAGCAGCTCCCCATTTAAATTTAGTGACAAAACAGGCAAATTAAGCCTTTGCCCCGTGGAGCACTGCCCTCCCCCTCCCTCCCACTATCCATCCCCCCCTTGTATGTTCGTAGCCTGAAGCAAGGATCGCCGCCTCATCGCAGAAAGTCGGAGGAGGACGGCGGGGTTAGCTTTGCCTGCAGGCACGGGGCCCTTTGCAACCGCTCATTTCAACCCTCAACCAACATCTACAAGAATAGAGGCCCTGGCTGCATCTGCTGACCAGGAAGTAACAAAATAACATCATCAAAGCAAAACAGATAAATGAGGACAGTACTGACGCCTGGCAAAATGAAAGAGGTCATTTTGCCATTAACCTAAGATTGTGCAGAGTGAACGTTTAAGACATTTAAATATATATATATATATATATATATATATATATATATATATATATATATATATTTGGTAAGTCTTGAAGAGTAGTTCATTTAAGCAGTATTAGAAAGGGCACACCCATAACCCGTACACTGCATGCCATGATCCAACTGCTGCACACATCCTGCCAATGACAGCAATGCAATATACATCTTTCAGTGTATTGTATTGTTTTATATCTAAAAACTTTTACAAATGTATTAGTGTAGCAACGACCAGTTTGGTGTAACAAAATTTAAAAATTTGTTCCTCTGGAAACAACAATTTTCTTTCCTGTTGATTAGCGAGGAACACACACTTGTTTGCTTCCATTAACAGTGTATATATACTACAATATGAACAAGACAGAGCTGATTTATTATGAGTATGAGTCGTATGGTGCTTCTCTTTCAATTTGCAACGTGTAGGATATAATGTAAAGGGTTTAGAAAGCACATTATGAGCACATTGTTGCTGGTATTTAGCAGTCAAACAGTGACCAATAAAAAAAAGAAAAAACAAAAAACAAAACACATTTTCGGTAATGACACTAATTTATTATTTCCCCATACAAATGCTAATGTATCTGCTGGCAAAACAATGCAGTTCACAGTCGAGAGTGCTATGTTACCGTTGTATTTTATTTTTTATTTTTTTTGCTGGCTATAAAACTAGACGAAGGGCATATCTATATGACTTTGGTCCTTAATGAGGCCTGTTCTGGCTTTTTAAAAACCGAGACAAGGTCCTTATCAGACGCTTTCTCCCAGGGGATTGTCACCCTTTGCGGAGTACGTTTCCACGTAAGAGAGATTTCCCTGACACAAAGGCATCTCTCGTCTATCTGCAAAGCTTCTTGAAGTGTTTATCCACCAGAACTGACAGAGAGCTGACTTTAATTAGCACCGTCTCCCTTTTTACACCCCCTCCTCCACGCCCTCCCCCCACTCCCCACCCTCCCTACCCTCGTCAGATTGCATAACTTCGAACTGAACCGTATATTAGGTTTTATTCACTGATGTTTTTGAAGGACCAGTTCATAGAGAGAGGGAGAGCGAGCCGTCTGCTCTCCTCATTTATGGCACATAATTAAAACCAAATGACAATTCCACTCTGCTATTTAATTAACCACTTTAGATAACGCAAACACATACAGAATGGTACAGAAACTCATATGCACGTCGCACACATTCTCACAAGTGTGCGCGCACACGCACACCAACCACATCCGGACGGCACACACACACACACACACACACACAAACCATAGCGCAGAAGCAGGTCACACCCCCCAAGTCTTATTAAACCCCATAATATTTCAATCTGGGGCTTTACTGACTTTGATAATATTCGCAACGGAAAGCTGCCCCTCCCTTGGCGCTCTTTTGGTGGTGGGGGTTGGGTGTCAGTCAACTTGACACCCTGTAAATACTCTTTCAAGCTCCTGTTTCAGCTATTCCCCCCTCTGTCCAATCATTTGTGAGTTTTCTCAGTGTTAATGATGAAGGGTTTAATTCATCATAACAGTATTCGCACAACCTCTAATTAGTAGCAACACTCGTACAACAATGCCAGCGTTATCTCCTCATGCAAATGAGCTCTCAGTCTGTTGCGTTTGCTAATTTTATGAAACGGCAGGGCGATAACTACGCAGCCTGTGCTAATCTTCCCTGCGTTTAACCCTGGTTTTCTTTTTAATCCGCCATCCATAACAAACAAACAACAAACAATAATCCTATTATCGGCTTGATGATTCTTCTTCTTTTGACTGTTTTTTTTTTTATTTTACTCCAATTTAATCTCAATTATGGGCAGAGAAAAACATTGACAGACATGCACTTTCTCTAGACATTTAGATTTTTACTCCAAATAAGCTTTTGAGCTCATCAATACAAGTCCCCTGACAGAGGCCTAGTGATAACATCCATATAATACTATGTCATTGAAATTGAATGGTTAATTATTTTCCATGTTGTGCCTTACACCAATGTGGAGCCTGGAGTATAATGGATAAAATTCAATCAGCACCAGACTGAGGTGTATTAAGGCATGTGCAGCGCATTTTGTCTTGTTGAGATTCTGAAATTATATTTGTAATGTTCACGTTTGTGATCAAAGCCAGGCAATGTGCTAGTCAGGCACTGTGTGTATTATGTGGGTGTGGAGTGTGTGTGTGTGTATGGTGGTTGGTGGTGGGGGTCTGGCTTGTTATGGCCCTGGGTTCACTAACCTTGTCCATATTGACAGCTCCTGCTATTAGGGGCCACAACTGTGAGGGATCCCTGTGGTTAGATTAGTGAGAGATGAATGCTCTATGCTTGTGTGTGAATGTCTGAGTGCTTTAGTATATGCGTGTGTGTGTGTGCGTGTGTGTTAGTGTGTGAAGGCTTTTGCAGTTTCTGATTACCCTCTACCTGTTGTGATTGTGAGAGAAAATATCAGGTATTGTCTCATTTGCCCTAGCGACACTGCAAATAACACTTTCAGCACCTGTGGTAATTTACACTCTAATTTGTCCATTCAAATACACTTAGAGTCACAGTATGATATCACCAGTTAGACATGAAAACATCATAAAGTCATACTTAACAGATATTTCAATTCTATGAGCACATCAGTTGGGCGTGTGCCTACCTTGAAAGCGTAACCGAGACACTCTGCTTTGACAGGTCATTGTCAGCGACCTTAGAGAGGTGAGGTGACCATCAATCCTTATTTCACAAAGCCATATATATATAAATATGTCATGCCATATGCCACGTATATATTTCCATTTTGCAAAATTACAGGTCAGGCTGTTACAGAAAGTAGAGTAGCTGCGGAGGCTCTGATTACCCTTGAATTCTGGTCAACCAACACATTGAATTACTTAATAACACATAATTCAATGTTGGCTTCAATTGTTAGAGTCAAAGTTTTGGATGATTTCCTAATATGCTAAAGGGTAGAGCACTGAGCATATTCAAGGTAAGGTTTTTGCCATTATTTTATGTTCTTAAAACACAATAACAAATTAAAAATAACATGTTGTTAGAGTCTGCACAGCTTTTGGTACTACTAGACTACTAGTGTTATAATGTAATGATGTCAAACCAAAACCATTTACACATTTGTATTCATTGGCAGCACTCAGTACCTGTTGAGGTGATGCGTTGAGATGATATGTCAAAGCATGGGTGTGTTTGCCTAACTGGGTCAGACTAGACAATTACAGGCCTTTAGGTTGCTGGTGTCAAGGGTGAGATGTTAAGGAGGGAAGAGGAGGGGGCAGGGGGGTTGTGGGGGGTATGGAGCAGAGCCTCTAATGGATTGAGCTTGTGTTGAGATGGCTTCTGCCGACATCCTTCCTCTTTCTGAGCCCACCAGCCATTCCCTTAAAGATGTAATGACATCTCATAATTAGCATAATGTCCCAACTTGTCTGCTGCTTTTAGCTGTCACACTGTATTTGTCTGAGCCTGGCCAATTACAGCAACAATGTAAGAGGGGTGGGGGCTACAAACGGGGGCAAATAGATGTCCACATGATCAGCCACATCCCACTGGCTGTTACTCACAATAGGAGAGTAATGCACTGTTGGTAATATGAGGTTTGACAATAGACTGTAAATCAGCTGTGAGGAAGCTTTGTTGCTTGCTACATTCTCAGATGTTCAGTGGAATCTGGATTTAAACCGGCTCATATGATCACTCATATTGGCTATGTCTTAAAAATGAGATATCACACAGTCAGTAGCACCCAGCTCCGATTTGATGGATTACATATTTACTGCATGTGCGGACAGTAATAATAATAGTAGCTATGGGTAACCTGCAGGCTGATATGATTCCAGTGTGACATTTTAAACACAGCAGGTGAGTGTTATGATAGATTTAACTGTCTGGTGATGGGTGAAATTGGAAATTGGTGTAAAGGCCTAGTGAAAGTGGCACAAATTCATCTGTGTATCTTCACAAAATATGTGGTTCTAAGTGATTGGTAAACTATTATAGCTGGTGGGCTAATCACTAACATGCTAGCCTGCTACTCAGTCACACCAGCTCACTGGGTTTTTCTATATTCTCATTTCTGAGTAATTTTAAGTATTTTTTTCTACGAAACACAGTAAACAAGCTACAACTGCCTTCTCAATTTACACTGTCCTCTCCGTCCCTTCAAAGGGCCGCACTGTTAAGATGACTCGTAATTGGTCAACGGCACAAATATGGGTGTCAACATGGATCCATTTTATGTCACCTTGTCAAAGCAGGGGAGGCACAGGTGGAATTAATAACCTTAATGATGGTTGTATTCAATAGATGATTTGTTAATTTATAACGAGGGGGTATGGTCCAATGGGAGGGTTAGGGTTATGACTGCAGGATTATCATATAGGCCTAGCCTAATTATTGATAATATAATTGTGATCATAATTTTGACTTTAATAGAACTGCTACTGGCACTTCTACATATATCTAATTGTCACTTTGATCATGAAGGTGACGCTACTCTATAGAGTACATAAGATGCAATATAGAATATAATGAATTGTTCATTGTATATAGTTTAGAGAATATTATAGATCCAAGACAAAACTAACAGAATGCCAAGACTGAGAGAAAAACAAATGTGTCTGCTACTTCAGCCCCACAGACAGCATCATGGATTTATCAATACACAGCACAGTTACGCTACTGATATTTCAGTAGCGTAACCTAACTAACTAACCTTGCAAACAACCCCTCTGCCCCTCCGCTATCTTTTCTACTAGGGGATGGGGTGGGGAATGGTCAGGTTAATAATGGGGATGAATTTTGGTCATTTTGCTCAGATCGCCTACTTTATATGTTATATTCCATTTTGGTGAGCTAGTTCCAGGACTCCGGTATTAAGCATGCTTGCTCAATGACATGGTTGGAGTCATCATTGTTATTTTTTTACACCTGTGCATTATCTGCTTTGACAAGTCAAAATGTCTGCTACGAAAAATGCCTGTTTACTGAAGTTACTAAAGCACACCAGTGACGTTTGCACTGGTTTACTTTGCCTCCATTGCCTGCTGCGGTTCTAATGAATTCACTCTAAACATGAAAATTTACCATGTAAAAAATATTGACTATTGGCAATTTTGGTCCAAAATGTAACATTTTCAGAAATTTCAGACAAAGTTACATTTATTATTTCTCCATACCAAACCTTATTCTGTGATTGAATATAGTCTTGGTTTTATATAACTACAATTTAATAACATTGAGCAAATTGGATTATTGTGATATATTTCATACTGTCATGTTTATACAGAGAGACAACCAGCTTGTCAAGGAGCTAAATAAACCTGCATCCAGAGTGTCAGACGCTGAAGCTGTTCTATTCATCAGACCTGTTTTAATCCATCTCCATATGATTTCTGCCCTCTCCACCATACATCCAAGTCACAGCAGCCTTATATATAATGTATCTGAACAGAAAAGAAATGGAGGTGACAGAGTCAGTAGTTACTATGATCAAATATCATAGCTGGAGGCTAACTGGGCATCAGGGCCCACTGACAGACACAATCCACGGGGAATGGAGGGAGAGAGAGAGGGAGGGAGAGAGAGGATGTCTGTTGTATAAGGTAAAAGATGGCTGTGTGTTAGTATAAATCACCATTGCGGAGGCTAATCTCTCAGGGTCTCTGGCAGGATAAATACTTTGCTTATAGATCCAACACGCCTCAGTCTCCGCCACTCATTGGGCACGCTCAGTAGGCACAAGGCCTCCCAGGGCATGGGACTGGCTTTCTCCTGTAAATCATCCCTCATTCTCATCTTTTTTCACTCCCTCCTTTCAACATTGAGAAGCTGAGAGGCTTGCTGGGTGACTGGAAGAGGAATGAGAGAAATATCATTCTCATTTCTCTTTATTTCCTCACGCTTCTTCTGCAGGGGGAAAAAAATGTAGTCTTCCCCAGTAAATCCAATATGATATCTGATATTAAAGTCTTATTTTTTTTTAAATGAGAAAGTAAGTTGGGCACCTGTCACAAGATTTTTTTTTTTTTTACATTTTAAACACTCCACAACATTTTGAAACACGAGATATGTGGATCTAAAACAAGAGGAATTCTCATCTCTAATTTGACAGACTCTCTTTACTTGTATTACTTGTATTCTACTGAAATTTCTTTTAGCTAAACTCCATTGTTTCTGCAGTGAAAGGTAGCATTTTCTTATTTCCAGTGCAGTTCACTCTATTGATTAAACCCTTACATTTGCAGCTGCCTTGCTTTCCATTTTGTACAGTTTGTATTTGCATGTCCCCTGCTTCACCCCTTTCATCTCTGTGATGGCGAGGTAAAGACATCCTCCCCCCTACTGCCTCCCCTCCCTTCACCTTCTTCTTCCTCTCCTCTTCATCCCTCCCTTGTTCCCTCTCCCGGTAATCTGGCCCTGTCTGTAACACTGGAGGTGCTGCCTGATTGAAACAAACGGCCGCTGATTGCTGATCAGCCAGCTGTAAAGCCTGGCAAGGATATGAGCTAATGAAAAAATGGACCTGATTTGAGAGGCACCGAGCGTCGCTCACCCTGCTAGCCCTGCTGTCCCCTGCTGTTACCCTCTATCCCTCCATTCCTCCCTTGTCTTCCTCCCATCACCCCCTCCACCTCACCCCGTCTGCCTATCATTGTCAACTATCTTTACTGGAAGAGAGAAAGAAACAGAGACAGAGATGTAAAGGATGGGTTGAGGATGGTTTTCAAATAGAGGTAAAAAGGAATTAGCAGACCTGCAATGTTGCAAGTGTTGGTTTGATGTTCTTTTAGGTCCATCTTTTGGTCTAAATGTCCTAAAAAGGGTGCAGAGATGACAGAATCCTACCAAAATGAGGATGTTTGGGCCCTTTCTCATTACTGCAAAGAGATGACATTTGACGAAGAAAAATACATTAACGCACAATTCAACAATTGGCTGTGGCTGCGCTTATCTCGCTATCATATGAATAATATAAAGAAAGTAGTTAAAAAAACATAATGAACTAATCACTAAACAATATCTAATGTGTTTAATATTCTTGCTTTTTTGTAATAAGAGTACAAAGGGTGCTATAATAGCACACAAAGGGAGATTTGTGCACATAATGGACCACTTAGGCCACAATGAACATCTTGTGTTTGTTTTTGCACATTTTGATAATTTCCCCTCCCCATTTTGATGCATACAAAGGCACAAAGTAGCCAACTCTGACCCCCTCATCTTGTAGGGTCAGTGCTAAAGTGGGCAATAATTGCCAGTGGCAACTCATTAGAATTGTTGATTTGGTAAAAGTAAAGTGCAAAAATGAGAGAAAGCACACAAATAAATGCATGCACGTACACGTGCTGCACATGCAGAGACATATGCACACACGTACACGCAAAGACACACACACACACACACACACGTACAATATGAAGACGATAAATTAAAATCTTCATGACCCTGTGTACACAAAATTAGCCACAGGGCCAACAGACCTGCATTAGAGCAGTGCATAGTAACAGAGAAGAACTCTAATTGGGGGTCATTATTTAAGCTGAGAGAGGGAAAAGGCTGAAGACTCTCATTTTCACTCCTCTTTCTCCTTCTTTTTTTATTTGACAGGCGCAGTAAATTAAGAAAGTGGTGATATTTAATACCTTTTAACCTCCCCGAGACAGTTTTCTGATCAATTACTAGAGCAGGCTGTAATTGTTAGCCTGGATAATGATTCCACATGTGAGAGAGCAGCGCTAAGATGAAGCCCTGAGTGCAATTACCTTAAACCCCTCAAGTGTACTGGTGTCTGGAGAGGACATTATGGAAAGGGAGCGGTAGTAAGACAGCCAGTGAACCTGCAGAGAGAAAGGCAACCGTATAAAGTAGTAAGACGATGAGAGATTATCTGACACTTAACTCACAAACATAAAACATCACCACAAACTGATCAAGCAGTGTACTGTGGCTCGGCTTTGCTACCCGGCTTTTAAATGATAGCAACATAGAAGGTGATTTGAAAATGAAGCAGGTTAGATTACCGTTAGCATGCTAGCATACTAAACTATGATGTAAACATTATAACTGTTAGTATTGTCATTGTGAGCAGTTTCTAAGGATTCTGGTTGACATCATTTATTCGTACGTGTTGTCTCATACTGGCTTGTTGGTACTTACAGCAGCGTATTAATGCATATTATTTCTATATGTTTGCATATGTACAACTTCTGGGTTAAAGTTGAAAGACTTCTTCGCCATCTTTTTTTATTGAACAACCTATGTAGCCGTCCCCTTCTCAGCTGTGAATATTGTAAGGCTACGTAGCCCGAGCAATTTCAGGATCAAATTAGACCTTGTGAAATCGCGTGCTCGGCCTGACATACCGGCAAACACTAAATAAATCATTTTTTTTATTGTGGAAGGAAACTGCGTGGCTCGGCTGCACATGAGAGCACTCCCCATTTTAGCAGGACATTTTCACACAGCACTCCCACAACGATGGCTTTCTAATTGACTATTGGTTGAAATGTTAACACATTAGCCAGAGTTTAAAACAAGCTTTGGTTGTAAGCACCCTGTCTGCGGTGTATTTCTTCATAGATCTGCATGTTTGATGTTGAATATTCATGATAAACAGCAACAGAAAAGTGCCAAATTTGCCACTCGAGTGGAAGCACCGTTGCTTAAATGAAATTCTCATACTGTTGTGAAATCCAGGCACACATTCAAATGTGCTTACAGTTTATTCATAATATATATATATTTTGCAAAATGTTTGCATATGGCTGCAGATTATTTCCAATGTAAATGAAGGACAGAGTGTTTGAAGCTTGGTGTTGGAATTCACTCGATCCATCACAATCACAAATGAACAACCTACTTCTAATGCCAAACCCGTGAAATGTGTACCCCACAATGGATGGCTTTTTTGAAATGTAGCAAAGTACAGAAGTCAAAACATACACATATATCTTATTTCATAAAGTAAAAGTGTAGAAAAGAGCTACTGCATAGCTTTCACAGAGCCTTAATTTATTACCTTCCACCCTTGAACCGCTCCACTGTTTTGCATAAAGTGCAAGATTTATCTGGGGAGGTGGAAATAATGCGTACAAATAGTGTAATTTCAAACAAATAGAATGCTTGATTTCTTCAAATATTGAACAGTTGGTGGTGTTATCTGGCTCGGTGACCCAGCGCTCACAGCAGGCAGAGCGGAGTGGCATGGCCTGACCTCCTGTCTGCATCGAGGCTGGCTGGAGGCTGAGGAGAGCCGAGAGAGAGAGAGAGGGAGAGGGAGAAGAGGGGAGAAGAGACAGGCAGAAAAGGACGAGGGCAAATAAAATACCAGACGCCTGCACAAGAAACACACACAAAACTAAACTAGCATGAACCCGCTGCCACCCTCCCTTCCTCCCCCCCTACATCAAATATGTTAAGGCCATCTGCTTTTTTACACAAGTAAACAACAGTGCACTGTCAATACCAACAGGCCTGGGTGAGTGCACTTGTTTAATATTGAAAGAAAATAAATGACTGTAGTTGTAGAAGTTAAAGGTCTTACATCTAGTATTTCTGAATGAATGGATGGTATAGCTTCTATCTCCAGCCACTGGTATTGTTAGTACCAACATTTTTCAATTTAAGACCACATATTTAAAGAACCGCATTCTCTCTTGTAAATATTTCGCGCCGGTGCCGGTTTTTGGAGTCGCTAAAATTGACAAATATTGTAAATGTTTTTCCATCAGCCTTTTTTTTTATTCTTCCACCATCTGTTATTGTCAGAACAACTTTTGAAAGCTTAATCTCTCTTTGCAATCGCAACAACAGCACCCTATTCCTGTTCGTGCCGTGAAGTAATAAGTGTGAACAGATATGGCTCTGCATTTTGTGAAACGCATTTTGACAAGTGTGCATAGATAAGTGGCTTATTATCGATATAGACCTAATTCAGCCATTTCAGTGCACACCAGAGACTTCGGCCTGCTGCTAACTTTAATGGAGTTGCACTAATTGAATTGTGTGGCTCTTTTATTATTATTGAACCGAATAGATCATATTCTGAAATGAGTAATTTTGCACCGGGTTGTGACGCTCAAAACTATTTATCCATCATTTCATAGCCACAACAGTAGCATCGGAGAACGCTAGAGTGTAGCCTATGACGTGAGCGCGTTAACAATGTTTATGTAATTACTCTCGCTGCCAGAAGGGGGAGACAGACGTCCTGCACTCCCAATTAAGATACGAACACAACTGAAACACCTCCTTCGTAGACAAGCTGAGGAACACACTTCTGTATTTAAAAACATAGCAACATCTCATCCTGTATTGAAAGGGACTTATGCTCTGCGACTTATTAACTGCACGTAAATTAATAATTGGTAACGGAAGAAACAGCCGAACTGACCAGTGACAGAGGACATTTAACCGAACTGTTTCACTCAACTGTAGACTGCGTTTGTGAACTCAACATCTCGTACGTACTTCTTACACTGGTGGGAAGTAACGAACTACATCTGCTTCGCAATTACTGTCCTTGAGTACAATCTTGCAGCGGACTATTTTAGCACGGCTACTTCCACCACTGTTTATATATCATGCGTAGTGTATTATGCATCACATATACACTTTAGGCAAAATTTTGCATTGCTGTTGAAATGTTCTTATAATACCTCACGAGCACCACTCTAAATGGTCAAACACACAGCAAACAGAAACGGACAACAATTTGTGACGTGGTGGAACAAGTCAGTGAAGTGATGCTTCACATTCAGTAAAGTTGAAGTCCCTCGACTCTCCTGCCTTCATAATAGAAACAGACGAGGATGATTTACCTTCACAGCCACTGAGATGATCCACGCAGCAGATGTTTTACACTTTCTGACCATTTATTTGTGGAGCGAGAAAGGGAGGGGGCCTAGGGAGGGGTATAATTAGGATTTATGGAGTGAATCTGCAGAGTTGCAAAGGCGACTGATGATCCCTCCTGTAAGAAGTGTCTTTGTCTGCTAGGTGAGGGATAACGGACGGCGCCATGTTGACAAGGGCAAGGACAAGAAGCTAGATGTTTTAGCGTTACACACCGGGTCCCTCAAACCACTTAGAACAGATGAGCACACAGATATGCGTCTATGCACTGCATGCCTTGTCAAACACACACATACACACGCGCACGCACACACACACACACAAAACACAAAACACAAAACAAAAACACATCCATCTGTTTAAGACAAGGAGGTGCTGGTGTCTTGGATGCACAAATCTACACACGTGCATGCATGGTGACAGATGCACATACACGCCTGTGTTCTAAACAAGCACCCTGTGTTTAAAGGGTAAATGCACTCACACATACAGTGAATATGCATACACAAATGCAGCATAGGCACTTACGCAGCAACACATGCATAATATGTATATGACATTTTTTGAATGCTCAGACCTGTTAATATCCAAGGTGTGTGTGTCCATACACACCCTAACTTCAGTATATTGGCTGGCATCCTCTGGACCAGCTTGTATCTCGTGAGGTTATGGCAGCACCAGATCACCCACAGTCCAGCTCAAACACTCAGCGTTGGACTAAAGAGGAAGACCTTCTTTTGAAGTATTTTATTTCATGGCATCACGTGTACGTGCCTCTGCTAAATTCGCCTAATGGGGAATCAACCAGATGACTCACATTTGTATTTCAGTTTCTCTCTCTCTCTGAGTCTCTGGCCTGAAGCTTTCCAGCGGTCATTAAATTGGTTATTTACAGTAAACCGAGCTATAATCCTGTCACAACCTCACCCTCGTCCTTCCACAAAGCCTTTGCCAGTGTTTGGTGGCGAGAGGAGTGAGTGTTAAATGGGTATTGAAGTGACGTTATCTGGATTTCTTTCTCTCTCTCTCTCTCTTTTTTTTTTTTTTTTCTTTCAGATGGATGTGGAGCAGGGTTTGTTTGTCTAAATGTTAGCACTTTGGAAGAGCTCCACAGCTGTGGGCGCCTAGATCACATTGGAGGTTTCACTGCGCACACATAGACAGACACACACACACACACACACACACACTGCTCACTCACTCTGACAGGCAGCCATGTTGGGCTGGCAGCTCAACAACACAAAGCTTTTATCTGTCAGTGGTCAAGCCTGACTGAACCCCCGCTACATTATAGGCCCTCACACACCACACACACACACACACTTTGAAAAACTGCCATTTCTATTTTTTTTTTCTCTTTAAAACCTGGCTCAAATCTGCTCTTTTCCGGAAATTAGCCATCTGTGCTGCCCGTGAGTGACAGAATGTTCATATCAATCCTTCCAGGAGATGATGAGCATCCCGTCTGCACAGACAACACCCACACACACACACACACACACACAATGACACGCACACGTACACATGGCCAGATTTCCAGGAGCAAGTCATTTGTGAATTTGTTTTTACTACAGATAATGGCATGAAGTGAACCTTCCCTTTGAAACAGATGTATTTTGTACTGAGTCCCATGGCCACTCATACAAATACATTACATTCACACACACAATATGACCACATGCCACACAAGACAGAGTGTATGTGGATGAGAAACAGAGACCAGACAAACACACAAACACACTTCCAAGATTTCTGCAGGACAAAGATGGCTGGTGGTTAATGAATCTTAGTTAACACTATTAAATTGAAAGATGAGCGCTGTCCAAATGCGTCTTCCTGTGTGTGATTTATTTATTTATTTTTTAATCCTGTCTCTCTTTCTTCTTCCTCTCTCCCTCCATATTTTTTACGCTTGAATTTCGACGAATGGCTTTCATCAGCAAAGCGCATCTCATTAGCAGCAATGATGCGCCGTATGTTGATCATCATCATCTGTGAGTGGACTGATGAGCGATGAATGTCAGCTGTAATGGAGGCGACGACGCTGCGTCCCCTAAACCCACGGCGACACACTCATGCTAATTACACCATATAGCGCCGTTACCGCCAGCAAAACGGCTGCAGTGACACCAGTAGGAGCAGGAGTGGAAATGACAATCATAATGAACCATATCAGGTGCATCAGTTCACTAAATGCAAGATGTGTCTGATATAAAAAATCACCACTATTGAATTTCTGGGGACAAAGCAGAGAAACCGTATCACTGATGATAATCCATGCAGTCTAAATAATAAAAGTAAGACTCCAAACTATATCCTGAACAGTCCTTACCTGTAATGACTGAATATAACATATAAAGTAACATTTTGAGGCCTTTAATTGAACTAAAATACACATTTATACTTATACTCCACTACATTTCAGAGGGAAATACTGTACTACTGTTTACTGTGCTGTTAAATATTATATATTAAAACATATTAGCATATAAATATAATGTATTGTTGCAGAATAAACTATAAAGCAATATATAATTAGTTTCAAATTAGTTTCAGTATAACCAACCACAACATTAAAGTACTGTTGCTACATAAACGCATCAGTATCATTGAACAAATATCAGAAAGATATTGACACATTAATGTCACAAAATAATGACTCAGCTCACAACTCTTACATGTTTACAGTCATGATTATGATCTGATTGGCACCCATTAAATGTAAAAGAAAAAAAACCCCACAACAATAACAACAAAAACCCTATGAATATTCATTGCTATACAGTCTGATCGTGATCTCATCAGCACTTGCACATCACAGGTGTTTCTTTTCACAGGTGACAGAAGGATGCCAAAATGGCAATATATATATATTCTTTTTTTTTTTTTTTCTTTGTTTGAGGGCGTTTGTTTGTGATATCGCACCTCATGCTAACTTGTAAATTATTGAGAGCCAGGGTAACAATAGTAGACGACTCTTTTGTCCTCTCACCACTCCGGTTGCGGCTGCTGATGCTGTGATTCTCCTGAAATCCACTTTGGCTGTGACACAAATTAGACAGTCTGGAAAACACCTTCAAGGCTCCAGTCCTTGAACCGGTGGTCAGTCTGGAAGCTGCGGGAGGTTTTGGCCAAAAAAACTGTTATTGTTCAGCAACTTCAAAGTGTGTTCCATTAGTATTGTGTTTCTATTTTTTCACTCTTTCATGAGGGTTCTGTCATGATCGAAATCCAATATTGTAGGACCTTTGGTTTTTAATTGCTTTTAAGTTTTGGTGATTTGACAAAACACTCCAAAGCTATAGGAAATGTGAACTTTACTTTTTATTGTCAGTGATTTACAAACTGAAAGCTTTTCTGGAATTTCTTATACAAAATCCAAATATCTAAATATATATATATATATATTTTTTTTTTCATCTGTCTACGTCAGCGGTCTTACTGATTTAAATCAAATGAGCTTTTTTACCCCAACACCATTCCTTTCTGTTGCCTTCACATGCTCAGAAAAGTCAGCCGGCCTTTCTGCTGTTTTGTCTGATCTGAAGTCTCCAACTTCTGTGAGAGAGAGTGTTGGAAAGAAAGAAAGAAAGAAAAAAAGAAAGAACGAAAGAAAGAGTATACCTTCGCTCCAGTTTGGGGAGATTTATGAGTGGACCAAACCAAAGAGTGTAAGAGTGTATACTCAGAGAGAGTTTGGGAGGAGAGATTTACGATCCGCCGTTTGGGTCATAATTCAAAGTTCACGCTCACATATATCACATTTTGAATCACATAGATTATGAGAGAGAACAGATTTATCATACACAGGTAGCACATGTGCAGGCTCAAAAAAGGCAGAGAAAAGCAAAAACAACACACAAACTCATGCACCAGATGGTTTTTCACTCTTAAGGCAACATAATCCTTCCATACAGTAAACCTGCTGATATGATGGCTTTAAATTAGTGCTGGTGATAGCCTCACTAAATAATTACTCACTACTAGTCTTTTTTTTCCTGCATAAATATATATAGTATAGATATAGATTACTTATCATTAAGGCATGTTTTATAACCTAGGAACAGCTATTAATGTTGGGTAATTGTATAGCATGAGTCACCCCTTTGTGACGTGAACAGTATACATTTTGATTGCAGTACCTTGTAGTTTGGGGCATTATTTTCTTTTATCAAGTATTGCAGGAACCGGGGGGGGGGGGGGGGGGGGGGGGGGGTCACATCCGCGTCTCATCCAGTCCAGTGGTCACATCCGCGTCTCATCCAGTCCAGTGGAAGCTCTTTTACAAGTC
Organism: Pampus argenteus; assembly: GCA_036937835.1. Taxonomy (NCBI): domain Eukaryota; kingdom Metazoa; phylum Chordata; class Actinopteri; order Scombriformes; family Stromateidae; genus Pampus; species Pampus argenteus. The sequence goes on along the minus strand of CM072865.1, from coordinate 8,920,940 downwards.
TATCTTGATGTAAACTTTACTTTTCTATTTCCTATGATTTACTGTTTGGAGTATCTTAAATGTTTCATGCACCACAGAGGCCACTCTGCTGAAACCTATTCAGCTCTGAACACACAAGCCCATCTATTTCTGTTCCTGTTTGTTAAATATTAACCACACATTCCCGCTGTCTCATCCACTGTGTATCGGCGTATGTGTGTGTTTGAGAAATAGAAAGAAATGTGTGTGACCTTTCTATTTGTGTCAGTGTGTGTGTGTGTGTGTGTGCGCTTGTATATGTGCATCAAGTGTTTGTGGGTGTGTGTCGAGTGTATTGGTTAGTGTTACAACACAAGGAATGTCCATCTTAACAATGAAATCAAGGGCTTCAGTGGGGGAATTCTATGAAAAAAAAAAAGCTGTTTAACCTGATAGAATAGTAGTAGATGATGCCGGAGACATAGAAAACCATGGGATGTCTTAGAGTCTAACATTGTATTAGTTTTATATTCTGTTATTTCAATGACAAAGACAGAACGCGTGTAATTTTTAATAGTAGGCAATTTAACTGTTTTGTATCTGGAGTGCATTTTTTAAAGGGGTACTCCGGGGATTTTTCTTGAAGTGTTAGTGTTACACTCAAGATCAAAACAATATAGTCTGAAATATCCAGTTTGGATCCTATATTTCCCATAATGCATCACTATAGCATATTTCATCAGACCTTTCTGACTCCTGAATGTCTCACCTCAAATTTTCAACACATGCTTTATATTATACATTGTACGTCTCAAGCCAAAGCTAAGATGACCTTTATGACATAATCAGGGTTGTTTTTCTCAGGTTTCACAGGCTGACTAGTACTCCTCATGACAAGTAAACTGAACTGAAAGTGTAAAACCAGTGCAGTCCCCCTTTAATATCTGAGTCATGTAATAGCTTCAAATTATATGGGGAAAAAAAAAATCATGACAGTCTATACCAAGACATCAGTGAGGATGCAGGATGTGTTGTGAGACCATTCTTGACACAAGTGAAACCATTTAAAAAACATGGCAGAGGAAGGTCTAGATCACTTGACCGGGTCCTGACCTTTGAAACCGCCCACTCCTCTGAGTGACGTGTAACGCGTTGATGATTCTCTCTGATGTCGCACAAGTAGATCGAGTGTTGTTACTGCTGTGCTATTAAATATCTTATTTGTGATCTATTGTTTGCGGTGCATATTTTTCAAACTCGCTGCAATTCACTCATTAAGATAATAATTCAGGGCCAAGCACACTTCAACACTTCAGCTCTCAAGTGTTTTTATTCCAATACTTATTTTTTGTATTGTGTGCTTGTCACAGGTAGAAGAAAACAGTGAGAATCCCCATTTTGATGATGCAACGTTACATTTTGTCTGAACCCTCTCTCTGGCCTGCATGAGACAATTAATGAGAGTGTTTTGCTTTCTGGAGGCTCAGTTCTTGTAAAAGTCAGCGTGATGAAGCTCTTGTTTTTTATCTTGACCTTGTTGGAGCCTCCATCACCCTTCCAAATTAATATTCAAAAGCCCTTAATTAAAAACTTGCCACCCCGTCCTCCTCTGGAGCAGGATAAACAAATCTGAGGCTGTGTTTGTTCCCTTCTGGCCCATCCTATACTCTATTTTAATGATTTCACTTCAACCTCCCAAAAAAAAAAAAAAAAAAAAGCAAGATGAGCAGCAGAATGTGACACAAAAAGATGAAGACAAGACATAGCTGGGGGTGAGTACGGAGAGAAGTGGCGGTGGCAAAGGGGGGCGTGGGGGCTGTACTGTATCTCAGAGTCGTAGTTAATTACAAAAAGCATTAATGTTTTATTAACCCCTTATCAGTAATTAATCACGGGTCTTTGATGTAAAGTTCAGCTTACAAAAGCACCAGGAACAAATTCTCTCATCCATATTAGCCCATTAAGCAAGCTGGTATGGACCAGTCTTGCTAACTGCAGAGTGCAGGACAGCCTCCGCAGGCATTAAAGCATTTGTTTTGACAGCGCTGTTTGTTTTCTACTCCCAGAAGCCATTGCAGTGCACCTCCAACTCCCACTAGTCTCTCACCAAAAGAGCCAGTTTGCATTTCAAATATGATGGAGCTATTGCATATTGTGCACAAAATTCTACCTTCCCTTCCAATGTTTCCCTCCATTCTTGCAAGTAACATTTTATACCTGACTGGAAGACAATATTAGATATTTTCTAATACAGTGTTGAATTACATACTCTGCCTTACTATAATAACTTGCCATATTTTGGTGTTATGATGCATATATATATATAAATACATGTAGTGTAACACTGCTAATTTAGATCCCAGAGGAACACTATCTGAACCTGAGTGGTTTGACAGTAAAATAACATCTAAAATTCATTTTCAAGAGGAAACATTTCTAAATGAGAGGATCGTAAGGCACAGTGAAGATGCATAATAAACTTAACAATGATACAATCATATATTATAGACACAATATGGGAAAATGTAGGTGTTTCATATTTCAGTGGGCAACTGAGATGTTACACTGAATTAAAATTAAAATGTTGTATCTTAAGGAAAGTTGTTCAAAGCTGTGATTTTTAGCAGCTTGTAATGCATCATTTTAAATGCAGTGTAACCTAACCTGAACCACAAAAACTGCATTTTTGCTGTACTGGTTTTCTAAACTCTCTTGGGTTGGAAAATGTATTTGTGGGATCCTACTGAGAGGAAGATGACCGCAGCCTATCACCTATCACCCCATCTCTTCTGTCTCTCAGGGTGTTTTCTGGGGTGATCCAGAGGTCAGGGGTGAAAGAGAGGCCAGCTGGACTATGAAAGGGTGATCATGAGGTCAGTAGACCTTATAAACACTGGTGTGTGTGTGTGTGTGTGTGTGTGTGTGCGTGTGTGAGTGAGTGAGTGAGTGAGAGAGAGTCTGGGAGTGTTGCAGTGATATTTGGGGTGAGAGTCAGGTCAGGTTGCCTGTGCACACTAAGGCTGGGGTTATGCAATGGTCACTATGGTTCATTTAGAGGAACTTCTATACTGGACGTTTTGTGATTCACCACAAAGTTAATCATCCTTCAATGTAGATGTGCTCAGACAAAAACAAAAACAAAAAAACAAACACACACTATTTTCTTCACCTGTGTTAATCAGTTAACAGCTGATGCATTGACAGCCATTATTAGCACTGAACTGTGCTAAATGTCATCTCCTCTGCAGTTTTCTTCCCCCGTTGTCCTCCGTTCTACACACACAGAAACAGAAAACCCAAGCGTATCCGCACATGACTTTTCCCCACATCCAGGCATGTTCTCTGCTCTGCAAAAAGTACGACAAGACACTGGAGGCCATGTTACCATTGTTGATGCTTTTGTTGTTATTGTTCCTGCCTGTGTTGATTAAATTAGGAAATCCTTTAAGTCGGCAGAAAAGAGGGGAGCGTTGTTTTATTATTAAAGAGGAAAGAGACACCCCGGCAAATGTTGTGCCGGTTAATGAGAAGTATCGCAGAGTGCTTCAGGACTTGGAGATTTCAATAACATGGCATACCCCCCCCCCCTCTCTCTCTCTCTGTGAGGAGGATAATACAGCAGCCCCCACTCCGTCTGGTTTCTCCTTCCTTGTTTTCCTAGCTGGCAGAGCAGACTGTAGGTGCTGTCTGAGAGACAAATGTAGTTCAGCAGCCTTTAGGTTCTCTTGTTTCCTTGTTGTTTTCTCACCCCCTTCCTTTATATATATATATATATATATAGAGAGAGAGAGAGACAGAGAGAGAGAGATTTCAACAACATTATGATCAAGAAAACAGATTAAAGATACTGATATTATAAAACCAATTTTAAAACATCACTTGATTTTAAATTGATATTTTGTGTCACAAATAGTTCTTGGCAGAGCGGACGCACCATTTAGCATTCAGCTTTTGGCATTCACATTGTCCACAGAGACAAGTTACCTCCTATTCAAACCAAAATATATTTTCAAGCGAAGGACATTGCTCCATTTTCCTTGACTTATCCGATTCTTTGAAACATCTTTTGTGCACTCAATCGCACATACATCAGCTTTTTTAGCTCGAGCACTTTAAGGCTACGAGAGGCTTCAAGAGTAGAGATTTGTGTCAAGTTTAGCTCCAGTCACTAAAGGACAGACTAGAATATCAGTGCCAGGAAGAAATTCAACAAGAAAAATACCATTTCAAGAAGAATGGGCATTTCTTCTTTTATACTTCCCACTGTCACACAGATTGTAGCGTAGGTGGGTTCCATTGTCAGGGCGGGGTCACATATAGTGCACAAGTTTTGTATGCGTTAGTGAGAGTATGTGTGTTTTACTGTGTGTGTGAAACTGCATCTGTTGTTTAGAGGGTCATGTCAGACAGTAGCTTCACCAGACATACTCTCCTACATGACTGCTGTTTTCTCATACGGGCGTGCTTGTGAAAGACAGCACATAATGTTTACACGACCATGCAGGGCAGTAAACAGACAGCAGTCAGGAAAACATGCTGTTGATCACTCATTGTGTTTAATCAGTGGAAGCCAGCAAAGGAATCTGAACATATATCATTATGCTTGTCAGTCAAAGGTGGCATTACAACATTACCTTCATTCATTCTGCCTTTTAATAGCCTGTTACATCTTACAAGTATTGAATGTTGACTGTGTTTGCACTTCAAAAGATGCCCTGCGAGAATGTTATAGAGTGCTCTCAGATGTTGAAAGTACACGTATGACATTTCTGAAATTAGAACTCGGGTTTCTCGACTTGGCATTGATTTCTGAGTTGTTAGACATATCTGACTTTAAGGTGGAACTATTCTATTCAATTTTCAAATTATTGTCATTAGACATTGCCAGGGCACATGCATAACAAAACAAGGCTTGCACCTCATCTAAACAGACTATCACAAGCTGTGTTTACATCAGTGTCACACTAGTATTAACTTTAGGTTAATGGAAACGGCAAGACTTGAAGAAAAAAAATCTCAATTTCGCTAGAGAACAGTTGTTACGCTTTTGCCTTTTTCGAAAAAGCGCTAATAGACTAAATGGGAGATGGAAATACCTTAGCTGAATAAGTTCTGACGAAGTAAACATAATAAAGGAGCTAAAACTATTTAAAAGAGCAAAACAAAGACTAGGTCTAAAGTCTCTGTAACTTTCTCTTAACACCCCACATCCTCATTCCACAGCAAGGTTATCAGTGAGACACAGTGGCAAAGGTCAGACAAGAGTCCTTTCTGTGACCCCTGACCCTGCCATGACCCTCTGACCTTTAGATTCATCAGAGCAGTGTTACTGCTGAGTTCACAGGGGTCATCTTCTGTTCAAAGACACACAGAGAGCCTCCAGCAGCCATTTACACCCTCAGATCATTGTTCCTAGAAGAGTTGTCCTGCTGGCTGAGCACCCTGGTCCAGCCTCTACAGTACAGGATAACTAAGTATAGTTTCAAAGCAAAGGGAAACACATGTCGTCATGATTGTCTCCACGCCAGCATTTATACCATTCTGTAAAGAAATGATATGTGACTTCTCGTGATGAATTATTTCTTTCTGCACCACTGCTTTAGAGTTTTTTTTTTTGTTTGTTTGTTTCCAGAGGATCATAATATGCCATTTACATAAAACAGATAAATGTCACGCACAGAGACTGTGATACAAATATGTGGCGCTTCCCCGGTGTTTCAGGTTGACAAATCTACAGAGGCCACCCCTTGACCTTTTGACCGTGTGGAGCCTTATGGGTAATGATGATACTGATGGCCTGACAGCCAACTTACCCAGTGGCCATCTGGAGCAGCTGTCAGGGTGGCTGATTGAGAAGGAGACCCACTACCGGCCATGCATTGATTTTTTTTTTTTTTTTACCAGGAGCCCACCCCTCCTTTCATGCTCCCTCTAGTCGGATCCTTTAGCATCACACTCACCCTGAACTTTGACCTTCAAGAGAGAGGTCACTGTCAATGCCCCTCACTCCCTCACTCGCCACCATCTCCACCATGTATTCCACTTTCTGAATAAATGCTCGAACACCTTCTTATATTCTGTTTAAATACACATACCTAAGATGCATATTTTTCATTTTGCTGATTTTCTGTAAGTGACAAAGTGCAACAATTCTACAAAAGCTGTACAGAAGAAGAACCTTGAATAGAAGTAGATGTCAGATGAAATCAAAATTACTTTTCTGGAGTGATCAGAAGAAATAATGAAATAAATGACATGTTTGTGATATTTCACTTTGTAAATTTTGTAGAATTTAAGTTAATTCTACTGCGACTCAAAACGTCAGAGGCTTGAGCAAGCGGTCTTCATTATCTTTCCACTCCAAACCCAGAATACACACCTGTACACAACCAACCAAGACAGTGATATTACGCTGACCTCTAGGTGCGAGTTCTTGGCCTCCTCTAGGAATGGTCTGTTATGTAAGCTGAATGATAGTGATCTACTGCTGCTAGTCAATGCTGAATGTGAAGAGGAGCAGAACAGGTTGTAACCATGTCCATCTTTTCCTTACAATACCAACCCCTCCAACCCCCTCCCCCCCACACACCCTTTAAACAGACACCTACACATACCACTGCTGCTGTATAGTGATCCGCATAATCCGACAGGCTCGGGGAGTGACTGATAGCTATTGTTGTGTTGGAAAGCTTTTGTCACCTGACAAAGAGCTCTGGCTTTGGCCCTCATCCCTCTGCATCATCCTCTTCCTCATCCTCTCTCTCACGGGGATATGGAGGGGCCTCACTGCCCCATCATGATGACTGATGGAGTCTCAGAGATGGGTGAGGAGGAAGAGGGTGGGGGTGACAGTACACTCAATAGCTATCTTCATCACAGGCAACCATACAAGATTGTTTATGGTATTACGATGGTAAAAAAATACTTTCAATACAGTTTGTTCGCTGTCAAAAAATAAGAGACAGAACCATCAAATCTCCATTGAGAATTGCCAGCTTTCTTGATTAACACGTTGAAGTAGGTATCGACATAGGAGGAGGCTCTAACCAGACGCCGGCACATTTCTGCTGCTCTGACACTTTTATTTTTTGCTCATTTTGCTTGTTTATTGTCATGATAATGAAGTCACAGTGTTGGTGTCATCAGGAGAAATCTAGCACTTTGGCCTGGTTCCACTGCTAATGTATGCAAGAGCTACTTTTCCTCTCTCATCACTGTCAGCAGGCCACTCGCCATCAAAATGGCTCCTAATTGAGTGAACTGGAAACAGTAAGCCAGGAATTAAGCTGTTAATATATGAGATTCAGTATACACGCTGTGGAGTTTTAAATTTAGCCGTGAAATATGTTCCTCAGTATGTTCCTGTGATCACCAAAATCATTGCATGTGATAAAACGGGTTTTTTTTGTTATTTTTGTGATAGAGAGCGTTTCAATGTAATGAGTGGGAGTGACTGAGCACTGCTGACAAGCTTAAAGCATTATAAATGTTGGGACAATACAAACTGGCAGACTGAATGCTTGAGATTTCAGGGTTTTTTTTAAGGCAAAGACACATTTTTCCTTCTTTCCTTTCTTCTTTTTCGCCCCTTTCTTGTATTCACGCCATTTATCTCAATGGCCTCTCAGTGCACTATGGGAATAGCAGCAGCATTTGCGCCATGTGTGAGACAAAGAGAAAGGTCTGTTTCAACACTATCAATCCCACAATCCCACACAGTGATGAGCGAGAGATAGTCACCATCTGTGGATGTGTTTTTCATCACTTTGCCTAAAAGTAAAACTGCACCCAGTAAAAGTTGAAGTGTGAATGCCACAGTGTGGCGTTTGTCTAGGTGTTTTGGAGATACCTCCTACTATACTCTATATCGCCTTGTTTTTTAAATAGCGTGGCATTTACAGGAGCTATCCACATGCAACATTGTGTTTGCTTATTTTGCGTGTTAAAATTACAAAGACATTTTCTTCCTCCGTGTGTCTGCGTCACTCTGCCTCCAATGTTGCTGTCAGTTTTGCCCTCTTTCCCTCTATTTCTCTCTTCCCTCATTCCCTGTGCCTGGCTGCAGCGCAGCAGCCATTAGCTTTACAAATCCAGCCTTTGATCTCTGATTTGGGTGGGTGCCTGGGAGAGGAGGGGTACTGGCTGCGTGTGTGTGTCTCTGTGTGTGTGCACGTGCACATGCGTGTGCGCCTAACTGTCTATGTAGGCCATTTGAGGGATAGCTGGCACTGCAGAGGAGGAGGGTTCACGACCGGTCCACTTCTGCCGAGGTATTACAGAGGGAGTCGATTTCCAGGGAAGAGGCCGTGATGATAATGCTGCTTCATTTGCATTTGTACTGAGCGAATAAGCTGCCTAATGGTTTAAATATAACTCACTTACCACTCACCCCAAACTCCAGTTCTCTTCCCTGTACCACTGTTTCTCCAACTCCCCTATACACCCCATTCTGCCTTTCCTCCCCCCTCACTTATCTCACCCTTCAGAGCCTCTAGTCGTGTCTTATCCTCGCCTCATCTCTTTGGAGAATATCTCCTTTCCACGGCTGTGTGCTCAGATATTACATTATTGAACAGAAATCAGCTCTTTGGCAATGGCCAGGGACTCCAAATAGGTCCTGGACCAGTGTTATCATACATACTAAGTGTTTCTGTCAAGGCTCGTTATTTAGATTTTGAATGCTGACAGTATTGCCAGTGTTTTCAGATTGTAGGTGACATTTTTTTTTTAAACAAATACGGAACACTTTCAAGTGTTTCCAAAATATGTCAATATGTATAATACGTCTGGTAATCATTAGTTGAATAAAATATTTGCAACTTAAACCAACAAAGTATTAATAAGTTTTACCATAACTAATAATAGAGTGTAATCAACAAACAAGACATTCATCTCATTTTTGATTAATGTCAGTATAAGAAAATTTATAAAAAAAAATTTCTAACTTCAGACTTTCAAATGGAGATTCTCGACCATTAAAAAAAACCTCAGTATTAGTTTGCTCTCTTTATCCATCTTTCCTCTTGTCCATCCATCTGTCCATCTACATGGCCTTTTCTTCTCCTGTTCTTCCCTTCTCCGGAGAGGTAATGAATGGCTTCCCTCACTGCAGTGAATTCACCTGTTTCTGCTTCAGCCTTCCTCCGCCGCATTAAGTGGGGATTTATGGAGGCGGCTTCCCATTGAACAAAACCATTTGTCTTCCAGTTTGGTTTAACAGCACTCTTTATTCCCTGCAGATTTAAGGATAGGAGGCTGGGGTTGGAGTGGGGTAGGGGTGGGAGTTGGTGGGGGGGCAACACCATTAAGGGCTACGGCCCTCCCAATTTCTCTCACACTTACATTGGGAAGGCAAACAGCCCTGAGCAGTCTGCTCCTAAAGAGACCTCTGTGAATAGATAGATGCCTGATGGATCAAGTCGAGTGCTAACACATGCAGGAAGACTGTCCCATTTCTGGCTCTTTTACATGGCAGGAGCTGCCGGATTTCAAATGGGACTTAAAAGTCGGAGCAGTTTTATTCCTCACCTAAGAATAGAAATGTATAAATGAAATTGAACGCAGGTCTGATACACAGGGGATATGGCAGATGTAACAGCAGGCCACAGAGACATTTGTCCCTGAAAGTGAATCTATTACTGAATCCTTTATTGAAATTGAGCCGACATGCCAGAGACCCTCTAATATCATAACCTATAAAACTGCGATATTTTATAATTATTCAGCGGCGGCGTATTTGGGTGAATCTTTTAACTGCCAATGACTGTGTCATATGTGGCGGCATTAGCGTCTCATTACTTTGGCGATAGGGAGAAGATTCCTTAATGCTTCTCGACAGGCCATGATGTAATTACACAGTGTTTGTTGCAAGTCAACATGATAATTTGTGTTTCCAAGGGATCTGTCACACGCCCGGGACGCCGGGTGCATAAATGATTCAACCCCTCATAAACGTCCTGATTGAAAACAAGCTCTCGCCCAAACCAACTTAACTATCTTGTCATCGCGGCACCTCGTGGCCCCGAAATACACAACTGAAAACAAAACAAAAAAAGAAATCCCTGTGAAAATTCATCACCATGTTTGGTGCTGTGAGGCAGAATTATGCATGAAACCATGAGAAAAGCTTACCTTTCACTTCTCCCTCTTGCACTGCGCGCGTGTATGAGAGATTGAGATTGCGAGAGTATGATATGGAGAGAGAGAAAGAGAGAGAAAGAGAGAGAGAGTTTAGTGTATGTGTGAGATTCTGCAATTCCCCAGAGGCTGCCATTGTCGAATATACCCATTCCCACCCTCTGAGCTCGACCTAACAAGACTATACAACATCTGCATGGGGGCTGCAGAGTTTATGTACATGGTGGAGGGTGTGTGTGTTTGCACCAGGCGTGTGTGAGTGTTTGGGGGCGTAGATATTTTTATTTTTATTTATTTTTTGTTTTGGACTATCTGTTTTGAAATCTGTGCGGTGGGCAGGGTATATTAAAGGCAGAGCGAGGTGTTCCTGCGTAGCCGGCGGCTCTTCTGCACCTCTGTAGCATTCTGAATGTGACCCCAGCCTTCGGGTGTGTGTATGTTTTCATTCTCTTTGTACACACTCTCTTAAGATGTTCTCTCTCCTCCTCTTTTTCCTCTTTTTTTCCTCCTCCTCTCCTCTCTCCCTCCTCCTTGTGTTCCTTGCAGAACAGAGCCCCAGATACTGAAGATATTGCCCCTGGTTTATTTGGCCTGTCTCTGAGTCTCTTTTTCTCTCTTTCTCTTGCCATATATATCTCCTGATTCTCCTCTCTCATCTCCTTTCTTTTTCCCTTTTATTTATCTTCTGCAAGTCCTCTCACTTTGCGATCAATACGTTTTTTTGTTGTTTTTTTTTACTTGAAGCCTCGCGGCCAATATGAGAGGAGCTACAGGATTTTTTTGAAGTTGGAATGCTAAACATGTTAAACAGCGAAGATGTTTTGAAAATTTGGGATCATCGGAGAGATGTTAAATGTCTGAATTTGTTTTTCCCAGTTCCCAGCTGCGTACTGTACGTGCATCAGACGTTATAGCTTTTCATCAGCTATCTTTGATCTTTCTGTAGCTTTTTATATAACATTTCTGATTCTTGCATTTGAGTCTATTAGTGAATCACTAAATCAAGGGTGTAACGCTTATGGTTACAAAATGAAACATGTGATCTGCATATTTATATATTTATAAATCTACTTTGAAAATCTGTTTGCTTCATTTGAAACTAACACTGCACATCACCAGATCTTCTTACTGTATATGAGTCTTTGCATGATAGAATCACTATCGTTATATTCTTAATAAAAAGTTCAGTTCATTAAAAAAAGAAAAAACAATAAACACCTCAAACACTTTTTTATAAATATATAAGTTAGCACTTCTGGTTTCATTTTACTGTTTCCCGTTTTTAATCTTTGGTTTCAGGTGATTTAGGTGTAGCACGTTCAATTCTTCATGAGACCATATAAGTGTAACCTTGAGCTAAATATATATATATATATATACTGTACTTAACCACTGAAAGGTGAATTTCACTCTCGGGATTGCTTAATAAACTATAATAAATCAAAAATCAATAACATTATATGGCAAACAATGACTTTGAGGTAAATAAAAATCATATATTTTTTAAAAATTAATGGTTCTCGTTGCCTGAGAGACACACATATCTTACATTTGTTTGTTACATCTATTATTATATTTTATAATATTTTCAGACAGATATTGTGGAGGTTCAGATCCTACTATTATTAATATCAATTGTATCAACAAGAACAACTTGGTTGGTTAAGGTCAGGGAAGGATCAGGGTCCTGGTTTAATATAGGAAAAGAACAACAGTTAATGAAGCACCATAAGAACTTAGCACTTTATTCCCTGGAAAACTCATTCCCGCATACATGTATTACACTGCTGTGCACTTCTTACAAGTCCGCCATTTTTGCTAACACTGTATGTAAATGAATGTTGACGTATTGGAATTCCACTTTCACAAAAAAAAAAAATGTATTTAATCACTTTTTACAGTTTAGAAATTGATCACATCAACATATGTGTTTAATGTGTTTTGAGCACCTGGATTTGTTTTTCTGACCTACATTTGAATCAAATATAACTTTGCATTTTAATGCCAGGTATAAAGAAGGGTCTCTTTGTTATCCTCATCCAACTTCTATCCAACGTCTCTCTATTCACTTGTTCCTCTTTGTTCCTCTTTGTCCTCCGTTTTCTGCACCTGCTCCTCTAGCTCCTGAATTCGGATGGACGGGCGGAAGGCTGCTACATCCCAGATGACTGTCATCATCATCATCATCATCATCGTCGTCTGTCTGTCTGACCAGCGTTGACGAGCCAGGAAGGCAGCTCGCCAGCTCGCCAGACAGCAGGGCTGTGAAAACAAACGCAAACTGCCCTGTGCCCCCGTTTTAATCCAACTGTCAAGCAAATTTTATGCAAACTTTTGAAATGTAACAAAAAAAAAGATAATATGAATCAGGTGTGCTTTCATCACATGGTTTGGGAGTGAATAAATCACCTTCATGAATGAATAAAAACACAACCACCAGCCTCTCAATAATTAATAAGTATTGGGCAAGTTGTTATTGTTCTCTAGGGAGAGACAGTGATAGTCACATTTCATGTTTGCATCCAAAGAAAGCAAGACACTGGTGATATGAGGATACAGATGTACACACTGGGTTTAACAAACGCTACTTAGCTTTGCGGAAAAAGGCAACTAAACAACACTTGGATGGTGTAAAAAGTGAAGAAGGCCTTACATAAACCTGGCTCTTTAAATGTCTCTACAGTATTTAGCACTACACGTCTACATCCAGACTAATCATATGTACACTTTTTCATATGGACCACACGTGAGACAGAAAGGTTAACACTGAGGCTCTTCTCTGGCGCTCGTCAATATAACACTGTTACAGAGATTTGCAGAGACTATTAAACATTGTGTTTTAAAGTGACACTGTGAGTGATGTAGTGAAGGATAAAGAGAGAAGGGTGAAGGAATGTGGATGAGGGGGCTGAGAGAGGCAGATGAGACTGAAGAGTGATGGGAGAGAGAGACAGAGAGAGAGAGAGAGAGAGAGAGAGAGAGAGATATTCACTGCATCACTGCTTTTCCTCCAGGTGTCTTTGGCCTGCATGATTTCATCTGCGAGGCCATAATAAACTTCCTTAATGAAATAAGTAATTAACATATTATAATTGTGCGGCGGATGATTTTGACAGAGATCATTTTCCATATCTAATGCTATGCTAATTTAATCTGTTCCCCTCCTCTGCCCGACACGACCCTTTCTGTGATTAAGTTTCATGGCATCTCACTTTCGCTTTACCTCACCTCTTCTTCTTCTTACACCCACCCACCCTCCTTCTCACTCTCTTTCCCCCTTTCTGTACTTCCTTTCTCTGTCTCTTTCTCTCTTTCTCCAGTGATGGATTGACTCCTCGGCGGAGGTTCAGGGCCTCGTTGTTGTGGAGTTGCAGGCGGAGGGACGTGCACAGATGGTGGGGGAACTAGGGGCTGGGGGTGGAGGGTGGAGGCCTGGATGTGTCTGTGTGGTCTGATCTCTGCATGGAAAGGAAAGCATGGAGCAGGAAGCGTAGGAGGTGTGTGTGTGTGTGTGTGTGTGTGGGGGGGGGGTGACAGTGCTGAATGAAATATAGCCATGGGCTGGTGGTCACGTGGATTTGGTGCCGCCATTATTTTTGGCCTTGAGTTTATTAATGTGTAGTGTAATATGAAGGAAGGCAACTGTTGTCCGACCAAAGTGTCATCTTTGTACTCGTGCATGTATTGATGGTAAGTGAACAAGTGTCTTTTGAAAATCTTCGTGATGAGCAAGAGGAAAACATACACTCACAAAAGTCGCACACGTCAATATTCGACATTTAAAAGTCCCTCATCTGACCACAGAAGTGACGTACTCAAGTGAAGAAATGCAAAATGTTTTTCCTCTTTATATGTGCAGACTTTCCATTTAAAGGAGAATCTAACTATTTCAGATTAATGTTTGTTTTCTGCCACGTACTGAGCAAAATCTCATTGTGGTCCTCATTGGATTTTTATTTTTTATTTTATCACTTTTATATCACATTGTAACAGCCAACTGGATTATTAGGTATACTGAATACTATTCACAGACATATTAGTCATTAGTTAAATTAATCCAAGATATGCTCTTGTTAAGATCCCATGAGGTTAATCTAGGTTAGATGGTTAGCTTTGCTGGCGTTCAGTCTATCCATCCTAGATTTATAGCTAGCAAGGTAAAGGCTTTTTTTTACACTGTGAGATTTTTGGCTGTGTCCGAAAGAAAGTTGGCAATCATGAGAGAAACATGATGAAATCTTTTTATGAGACACATTTTGCACAGTGTGGCATGTAATATTATATTATGGCACAGTCTTTAAGGTAGTAACTTAGCCTGCTAACCAAAATAGTAAATGCCATGTTCTTAAACAACTAAAACAAGAAGTCATTGCTTATATACTGTTATGCTATTTGTATTTGGACCATAGTTACAGTGCTTTCCATTCAGCTTCTCCAACTAACCAACAAAAAAGAAATCACCCTGTGATCCTGCGAGTGATTAAAAAGGATGTTGTCAAATTAGAGCCAAAGGAACACATTCATTTTCATTTTATACCAAGAAGCTTTGCATGAATACAAATGAATGAAATTTGTGAAGGAATTCATAGAAGCAAAAAGTCAAATTCATCCCAGTTTTCGCTGGACAAACTGCAAACGATCAACAGGCTGAACTTTGAAAACATAATAATCTCCTCATCAAGCCTCTCAGAAAGAGGACAGAGAAGTGGGAGGAGGTTCAAGGGGACAGAGGGGTGGATGGCAACAGTGGGAGGCAGGGGACGGATGAAATCAGCCAGCTGTGGTTTGATCCGTCCCATGTGACGGCAGGAGCCCCCTCCCTTACTCTTTCTCTTTAACTCTCTCTCTCTCAGTCCCTAAAGTCTTTCTCTTCTCTGGCTTCTCTGAGCAGAAGGAGGCACCCACTGGGGGCTCTCCATTTTCTGTCACCCATGAAATGATGCGTACAATGAAGCCAACCCCCACCCCCTTTCCCTTTCCCCTAAATCCACAGTTCCAGTGTATAGACAGGACTATTCGCCCACACACACACCACGCACCCAAAACACACAAACTGTACATACATTACTCCCCTCTCTTAGATTCAGTGATGTGGACTGGACCACAGAGCAGCTTCCAGGAGGCTCAATTCATCGAGGAAGATCAAGTCCCTCATACAGATCAACCTCCAGGGAACACTGCGTTTGAATGCTTTCTTGTTGTGAATGGTTTAGTGTCAGAGAAATCACATTTTTCAGCTGATACTTCCTGGAATCTGGAGTGAAAGTTCTGTCTCGTGATCATTTTGTGACCCAAGTTGAAAAAACTCGGCAATTTACAACGAACGTCCTTCATAGACTGTAATACATGATGTTTGTCTCTGAGGATTCAATTCATTTTCTCAATTAATATATGTATTCCTTTCCCTGAACATATAATGTAAAACAAATTCTCTATGCTCCAGAATTCACGCTATGAAGGAATGATGAGCAGAACAAACAAAAGGAAAGAAGGGTAAATAATGTATAAGCAGTGTTTTGTAAAACAATTTCCACTATTCTAAGTTGAGCGCACAAGAACAACTGAGATGTATAAATATTGTAGGATGCTTTGTCTGCCTGAATACTGTGTGTGTGTGTGTGTGTGTGTGTGTGTGTGTGTTGGGGGGGTGTCGAGAGAGAGAGAGGTCAGGTGGGGCAAACAGAGGATGAGTAATGTGAAAGAGCTCAGATGTGAACGTGGCCAGTAACAATGGATGAGTGACAGGACACATGCCACTGGGTAATGAGAGGTTCACACCTGCATGTTACCCTTTCCTTTCTGATACCAAGAGACGCCCCCTCTCTCTCCATACACACACACACACACACATACACATACACACCCTCCAACCTACCACCGCCTCCACCCTCGGAAGCCCCCAATGAAGGTTAAAACCTTCCTCAATGACAACTCCTCCACTGTGCCATGGCAATAATAACAAGGCAACAGTAAATATGTAGTCAAGCACCAATGATGCAGTCAACCTTCGGGCCAATCATTTAACTTGTTATACAAATGTGAAAAGGTCAAAGGTTTCAAGTGGGTTATGTTCGTACTAGGAATACAAGTTGCAAAATGTATTTTCTTTTTCCATGTAGATGTTGCTCTTAATTGATTGACGCAGTCCCTCCTTTTAGCCAAACAGTATACATTATAAGGTAAACACTTGTCATGTACATCAAGGTAAAATAAGAACAGCTGGGTGTGTGCTGCAAATTATATGTCAGTCAACCGTACAGTGTTTAAATTTGCGATCAGTGCTTTAATTGATTTCCATGTGACACACAGTTTATACAAGAACAAACAAATAGCATTCTTCTTTCCACCCACTCCAACCTGTGGCAGCTGAATGGAAGAAACTCATCAAGAAAAACAATGTCACAGTTGAGATATGCTGCAGCACCTCTTTTTTTTTCAACTGTCCTCACAGATGCAAAAAAAGAAGCCCATTGGTTGATTTCAAATGACTGAGAGCAGCATGAAGCATTTCACAATGAAACGTACAAAAATAGATTGACCCTTCTTAGGACCGAAATGTGTCAAGCTGAGTACGTACTGTATTTCCCCTTCTTTGAAATAGCTTCCTGCCACAAAAACAACCTTTACAAACAACAGGTGCTCAAAAAAACAAAAAAAAAACAGCAGTAAAACTGAATCGATTGTGTCAGTTTTCTCGTCTTCTTCTTCCTTTTGCTTTTTACTATCGCAGCGTCCTTCTCTCTGTCTCTGAGAAAGTGGCATCGCTGGGACCAAATGCTAATCGATGCCTGTCACCTCGGTCCGATGAAAACATTACCCAGCTCCTCACTCTGTACACCTCAAGGACATGAAAGAAAAAGTGTGCGTGAGAGAGAAAATGGACCTCTTTCTTTCCCTCTGTCTCTCAGTAAAATCCGTTTCAAAGTCAGTGAGCTTTAATAAAACGCATAAAAAGGTATCAACAATGTGCCAATACATATCAATACAAGACTAGTACAAGCATATATAAACATAATCAGACAAGCACTTCACATTGAGCGGTACACATAGGGACACAAGCACATAGTAAGTCTTTAAAGGATGTAAGGAGTTTTTATATGATAGAAATGTTAATGTGGCAACTGGATAGTAAAGATAATAAACTAACAATTAACTTAAACACCACTGACGTACTTTATATTGCAATAGTATTGCATTGCAAACAGAACTGTGACCATTAAGCAGCATAATATAATAAAGTCATTAACTCATATTTTTGCACATCACATTTAACAGCGTGCAACTTTAAACGTTGGCAAACAAATACTTGAAAAAAAAAAAGGCCTATAATTTCTGGTTGCACATAAAACTTAAATATTATTTTATGCAGTCTTTTCCTCTCTTAGCACCCCGTCAGTCCCCACTCAAAACCATCTCTGTGTGTGTGTCTGTCCTCTTTATCACTGCCTTACTGTTTCTCTCAGGCTCGGCTCTGGTGTTCACGGGGAGATCTCAACATCCCTAAATCATCATCAGAATGAGAAAGGAGTCCCAGGGCTAATGCAATGCAGATATGTTGTCTTTTGTGTCGGAATATGAGAAAAGGAATTTATGTGAGGCGCTCGGCGAGTCAGAATTCATTTCTTGCTCGAGCTTTTGCCCTGCAGTCAAACGTAAACTGACTGCAGACTCAGCTGGCTGACTGAGTGAGGACACACACACACACACACACACACACACACACACACACACACACACACACAGACATGTGTGAGTGTGCACAAATGCACACACACACACCCAGTTAGGCACACACAGGCGTGCAAACTCAATCCACTCAATATATACACACGGACTCTCTCCACACTCAGAAACATCCATACACTCACATCCGCCCCAATGGAGTGTTTCTGTTTGTCCAGAGTGGCCTCTCCATCTTTGAGTGACAGGTGTACATGGGTGGCACAATGGCCGCCAATATTGTCTGGCGACCATGGTAACAATGGCCAGTCTCCAGGGAAATGTGCAGCTTCGCCTTTGCTGGTCATCAGACATGAAAAGAGAAAATTTCAGGTGGTTGCGGAGAAAAAACGGGGGGAAAAAAAACATTTTGGGGGTTTGTGTTAATCAGCATTGCCGACGGCAAGCACTTTGATAAGGAAAATGGATTCTGATCGTTGATTATAATGTAGGGCACACAACTGAAACAGCTCCGACATACGTGGAGCCTGAACAGGCAAGCTGAAAACCAAGAAAATGCTCTCTGCTCGAACATTAGCCACATCACTGTGAAGTACTGGAAGCCATACATCCTCATGGTATACCTATTAAGTAAATATGTGATTTTGTAGAATACACATACAATGCATAGAACTGAAAATCAAGGGGTGAATGTCAACAATGGAACCGGTCTCACTTCAAACAATATGCTGCTGTATATGATTGTGCGCAAACCTAGCCTTGATGAACTTCACTGATGATTGCTAAAAGGGACAGCTAACAATCTGTGTGTGTGTGTGTCTGTGTGTGTGTCAGAGAGACGGGAGTGAGAGAGAGAGGGTGATGTACTCTTATCACTCCTCCCAGTCCTCAGCAGCAGCAGATAAACAGAAGTGTGAAGGGCAGTTGCGCTGCAGGGGGCTGATTGACATGGCTGGCGCCCAAAGAATTACACACACACACACGCATTTGCCTTTTGCTGTCTTCACTTGTGCAAATACCCACAAATGTGAGTAACACATTCAGTATTACAGTCCAACGGGAACATCAGAAGACAGAATGTATCGTTTAAAAGAATGAGCTTAATTTAAATCAATCCAGCAGTAATATATCACTAGCTCACTATGTGTGGTGTATTGCACAATTAGCGAGTCTGTGAGTCCATAAGGGAAACATACATTTTTTTTCATTCATATCCCTTTCATCATCTTGTGACCACCACTACCCCTTCTGTAGCCATCTGCCGCTGATTGATTTAAACTCTGAAAGATTTGCACCCTTGTTCTGTTGTGTGCTGTAAATCAGTGTCCCTTTGTGCCATAAATCCTTAGGTTCCCTAAAAAAAAATCAGTTGAAGACAATACAAAATCCAGCGTAGATGTCGGGTGATGCCATCATGGGCTAGTTTCTTTTTGATTTTCATATAAATATTTTTAAATCAATGCCATATAATGCTTTATTTATGCCACAGTGTGACACATAGCTACTACCGTACACGTATGGTATATTCAAAATGAAATACACCACACACACACACATATATATACACATATACATATATAAGCTAATTCAAGCTATGCGTGTATGAGTGAAGATAAACACTACCTCAGCAGCTGAAAGCAAATAGGGGATTAAAGCAGAGGGGAAGAAAAAAAGGCCCGTCCCATGTCTCAGGGAGGACAGGGGAGAATGGAGATGATGGACAGGCAGAGCGCACCTTGTATGCACGTGTTTATCTGAATATGTGTGTATTTTTTGACTGCATGTGCATATACACCTTTGTGTGTGCCACCTGCATGTGCATGCATATGCATATTGGTTTGCATTTATGAAATTGTGTGTGTGTGTGTGTGGGTTTTTTTTTTTTTCAGTATGTTCGCAGATTATTGAGCAGGCATGCCCCGTAGCACCATGCTGTTCCACACCAAACAGTGAAACCAATACCTTTTTGTTGCTGATAAAACTGGATGGCCAGAGATAGGCATGCATATTATCACACATGCACACACACACTGCTCAGTCAGAGCTACTGTATGTGTGTGTGTGTGTGTGCGTGTGCGCGCGCACATGCTTTGGGCTTACAGGAGTTGTCTTTGGTGTGTTATCTGTGCATGTGAGTAATACACTCCTACAAAGACACCATACACTCTCCCTCCTACTCTTTCCACTTCCCCAGAGACAAAGTCCCAATTTCTCCGTTGCCTGCAGTCAGAGAGAAAGACGACGGGGGGAGGCTGCAAGAGAGAGGGGAGGAAAAGAGGGGGAGAGTAAGGAGAGGTAGCAGAAAGCAAAAACCCAGATGCTATCAGCCCTCAGAGAGTCACCAGGGTCATTGTCACGTGTCAGTCAGTGTAACACAACTCTCCCTGATAAGCTGGCCGATTGCAGCGATTGGCCACGATGGGTGACAGCGCGATACCGTTCTGTGCCGGCGCTCCTGACGAGACACGAAATTAACCCCCAGCGCTTTACCGATAAACATCTAAAATGGTTTCAGGACCCCAGGGGCTAATGGGAAGAGACGGGAAACTATCAAAATATCAAATGTGCGTGACAAGCGGCACAAGGACCAGGTCTGTCAAACAACTCGCCTCTCCGAGTGTGATTTAACTCAGTGTCTTTCTGCAAAGCCTGCCAGCACAGCAGTGAGAAATGAACCACTCATCGCCTCTGTCTGTATACAGTGAAGTGATATTTTAATGGACATATATATATTTCTGGAAACCGTTGTTGGGTTCCGGGTTTTAATTAGATAAACAGCTCATTGAGAGGAATCAATGGCAATCCTTTAATGAAGGTTGGCCCAGGCTAATAGCTGAGGCCATTTCTGTCTCAAAGCGTTGAAATTGTCATGGAAAGAAGTGAATACAGTCATCTTTTCTGTGTGTAGTGCCAGTCGGGTAACAGATAGCTCTGTCTTGAGTAGAATGTGTGCAGTGTGTACCTGGATGTGTGTGTGTGTGTGTGTGTGTGTGTGTTTTTTTTTTTTTTTTTTGGGTGCATGTCCTTGGCAGAATGTTTGAAGGACAGGAGAGCAAGTGGTAGCGGACAGAGGCCTGTATGTGTGTGCGTGCTTGTAGGTGTGTGTCATGTGTCTAGGCTGGGTGACATGTGAAGGTGATGGGTGTCACTGGTGTCCCTGTCGTCTGAGGGCATGTCTCCTCCTGCTGGCTGTGACACCAGCCTGACTGACTTATGATCAGGATTTATCATCTTGATTTATGATGAGCCTGGTTTGTCCCTTTCACAGCCAGGGAGGTGGGGAGGTCTGCCTTATATGTGTGTGTGTGTGTGTGTGTGTGTGTGTGTGAGAGAGAGAGAGAGAGAGAGAGAGAAAGAATGACATAAAATGTAGTGCAGTCAGTCTAACCATAACCCTAACCCATTTTAACAGATCATTAATATGACATTCACAGAGTTTGTTTCAGAAATGAAACGATGAAAAACATCGGAGTCAGAAAAGTCAACGCATAACACTCCTCTCCGGCAGAAACTAGGAGGCACTGTTTTTCATTTGAATAGACCCCCATTGTGAACGTCTTTCACAACAAATGTGAACCAAGGTGTTGCAGGAAGTGAAAACTTTATCTAGGTGTTTCCCTAGATAAATAACGGTTAGAAATCATATTTCAAAACAGAGCGCTAATTGAAATTACTTTTTTTTTAAAGCTATAAACAAATATCTGAGTAGAGTGGAGGATGCATGCAGCATGTTAACACGGAAAACTGTGAGTCATTTACCCTTCATACTTTGCTGTAACAGGCAAGCAAGAGTCTTGACTACTAAATGCCAGGCGCAGGGACATGGGGGCTATTTAGTAAACATCTTTCAATTCCATGCCAGCCGGCCAGCCGAGCAGCCAGGCAGCCTCTTAGCTTCTCCCTCTATGTTGGGATGCAGAGAAACAGGCCGTCTACAGACCCAAGGGATGGAGGGATGAGAGGGGGGAAGAAAAGGGGGAGGAAGAGGAGGGGGGGAAAAGAGACAGAGAAAGAGTGAAGGAGGGCACTGGAACACATCCACAGATTAACCCTCACGGAGGAGATGGAAAATAGAGCGGAACTGAACATACGTGTATGTGTGTGTATGTGTGTGTGTGTGTGTGTGTGTGGTGTTTGGAAAGAGAGAGAAAGAAAGGCACCATAACACAGAGGTGCTTATTTTATGTCTCCAGTGTGCAGTGGACATCAAAAAAAAAATCATGTACACACCTTTAATTCTTCAATGCGGCCCTCCTCCCCTCCCTGCACCCTGCACCCCTCTTTCCCTCCAACAGCCACTGCTAATCCTCTCCTTCACACTTCCAAATAAAAGCTGCAGAAAAGGGAGGAGAAAGGGCAAGACTTGGTGGGGGGCTAAGGAGGGATGGTTTGTCATTTTGTGCCAAACCTCATCCACAGATATAGCATAGACTTTGACCTCATGGAGAGATATTGTTTGAATGACAGGAACATGTGTGTGTGTGTGTATTCATTACTTTTCAGGTCCAAAAATCTGCTCACACCACACATGTGTTGGGACTCACCTCTGATCTGTGGTGTAAAATCTTGTTGCCAGGAAGTTTAACATTTTATTTGTTTTACAGTTTTGCAAGATTGTATAGATTAAGTTGAGGGTAAAGCATGCGATGGTTGTGGTTAGGCCTTTTGTGTAGCCTCACATGCCCTTTCGCATTGATATGGTACACACTTTACAGAACTCTGCAAAGGCCTGTAACCTTTAACACTGAGTTTTTCCTGGTGCGATGTTTATACAGGAGCTACTGTGTGGATGAAGCATGTCATCACAACAGGAAAACTTACAAAATCTAGAGCATTTTTAGAAGCTTGCACCAGAAAACAAACACAACGCTCTTGTTGCTCCGCTTCTTCTATGCTACACTATAACCGCTATACCCAGAGCTAGAATGCTGTGCTGTCTATAGTTTTACATAACATCAGGACTTGTGTTGATTATAGCTTGTTATTGATAACCATATTAAAATAATAAATAATAATAACTGTATATGTAACATCTTGAATGCCTATTGTATCACCATGTACAACTTAAACATCATATGTGTCTATGAAAGAATGAGTGTGACAATGACTGGATGTCAAAAGTTAGTGTTACTGTTATTTTCATAATAATTACTTTTTTTTTTAATTGCATTATATTATCAGACAGTAATCATCTTATAGTAATCGATTATCAGTTGCTAAATTGTTCAGATTAGGTCATGCAGTTGCATGAGGATTTGTTCATGCTCATACCACCAGTCTCCAAGCATAATGAATGTTTACTTGAGTTTGATGTAATGCTATTGCTAGTATAGTACATCACATCTTCCCCCACTGTGATGAAAACGGCCGTGTGTGTGTGTGTGTGTGTGTGTGTGTGCGCGCGCGTGTGTGTGTACGGTGCCTGTATCTGTAGTTGTGGAAACAGAGTGGGCTGTACAGATCCAGATACACTGTCAGATACACAGGGGAATAGCTGTGAGTGAGTACTGTTGGTTTGTTTGACAGGGACCTCTTACCCCTGTCTCTCACACCTCAGATAGAGAGAGACAAATACACTGGGATGGCAGATAGAGGCAGATAGCAGACAAGTGAAAGGGAGAGCAGAGAGAGAAAAACATAAAGATAGACCACGAGGTGTTGAAGACGGGTCTGGGGAATAGGAGGCGTAGCATAAAGGAGCAAGAGCAAAGCGCCAAAGGAGGGGCAACAATAAAAGGGTTGGGGAGAGAAGGAGAGAATTAAAGGAGGAGAGGGGTTAGGGAGAAAGGGAGGGGGAGGGAGCGAGAGATAAGGAGGGAGAGAAAGCTTGGCACTGCACCGGGTAGTGGAGGGTTTATTATTCTCTGTAGCACTCAATCAAACGCCGGCCCTCTGAACAGAGAGCAATGCTGGCGAATCATCCTGGGGGCTTTCTCTCTCTCCTTCCCTTTCTTTCTTTCTCTCTCTCCATCCCTTCCCTCCTCATCCTCCCCCGCTCTCTCACTCTCTGTCTTTTTTTCCTGCGGTGTATGAGTGCTATCCATCTGTCAGCTGTCAGTGCCAGTGAGAGATATACAGAGCTGTCACTTCGCGTCAGCCCGGGTTTGGGAGGCCCTTTTTTGCAGCTGCCGCTCTACACATACTTTCCCTATGGCAGCACAGGAGCGCTGCTATTAAAGCACAAACACAAGCACACACACAGAGACACACTAACACTGGCGTTAGACCGATATATTGCTTTGCCGATACGGGCCTTTAGTTAAGAACTTGAGTGAGTGTTATCCATGTCGGATGGATAATGATGAATGTGGTTTTAACTCTCATTATTTTACTGTCCAGTGGTTTTAATATTTCATAACATTTCTACCCTGAGAAGTATAAAATAATTGTGGAAAAGGATTCTTTTTTTTTTTTTTTTGCATTTCTTTACTTTTGCATTGAAAGAGTAAAGTTGAGAAATTGGTTATTCTGATTAAAATCTGACCAAAAAAACACTGTCACTTTCCTTTTTTAACCTAAACATACAGTAAAGCCAATTGTTGTATGATTCAGTGGATATAAACCTTTATACCCTTTCATAATCCTTTGACTAACTAAAAAAAACACATTGTATGTACACATTGTGTGTATGTATATGGTTTTGTGTGTCAATGTGTTATCGCCACTCCATCAAGGTCCTGACAGAAAGCTGTTCAGCTTTGTGTATGTATGTGTCTGTAAGTAGTGGCAGACTTAAAACAGGAAGACTGTAGTGCCGAAGTCGAAGAGGGTTGAAAGAGTAGGATGGAGGGGTAGGTGTGGTTGGGATGGATATGTGTGTATTGGGGGTGGGGGGGCAATTACACAAATTAATTGCAGGCCTCTGCTGACACCACTCAGGAAGAAGACGTGAAGGGTACGCATGTGTTCTATGACAACAAGAGAAAAGGGGATGTGTGTATCTTCCTTCCATGCCTTCCATTTGTATATGTTGACAAGATTGCCGGGTTTTTGTGCCTATTGTGCCACTCCTGCCATTCCAGCGCCAATTGTGTTGGCTTTTGGGGGCTCGTTATTAGAGGGTGACAGTTTCTGGGCGGAAACAAACACGACTCTGGCGATTAACACCATGTCACTATGTCAGCTCATACTGTAATCCTGATATTCTGTCTATCGCACATGTGTGCAGAGAAAAGGAGGGGGAGGTGAGAGGAAGGGACAGCGAAAATATCATAGCAATAGAGAGGGAGAGAGAGAAAGAGGCATAGCCAAGATCCCAGGGGAGACAGATAAAGCCGTGTCGTTCATCGAGGACATTGTGTACGTGGCAGCGTACTGTAATGCAATGTTAACATTCCTCCCAATCCTGGGCTATCCGCGGGGAAGAGCAAGGCCTGCTGGGGGATCTGTTTAGTTGATCAGACGTGCCAGTGCTCTCGCCAGCCTAGGGAATAGAATAGTCTAAGATACAATGGGAGAGCAGGGCGTGACAGACTAGGATGAGATAAAGGATTCTGCTGAGTAGAATAGCATTGTAAGGCTAAGCATGAATAACATAGCAGACAGAGGACAAGATAGTGTAGTACCGTATTTTCCGGACTATAGAGCGCACCTAAATATAAGCCACACCCACTAAAATTTGAATGAAATATGTATTTTGTCACATATAAACCGCACTGGACTATAAGCCGCGGATTTATACATACCCTGATACATAAGTGTTTATTCATATACCTGAGCTGATTGTTTCCGAACAGTGCTGATAAACAAAACAGCGGCTGTCACCTTTTCCTCCCGCATACTATTAAAGCGCAACTATTAAAGTCGCTTCATTCTCTCATGCACTGAAGCCACAAATCACTATTTATCTTCCTCCTGATCATTTAAAACTAATGAACACCATACCACTGTCACTTCATTTCCTCTGCACACTGAAGCCACTGAAGTCGTCCTCTTCAGTGTCAGAGTTGAACAGCGTCAGATAATCTTCATCACATATCGTCTCACCATAGATTCATTAACGACAAGCTGACGTGCAGCCGCTCTGTTTCCTTCACAGATAACCAGATCGATGTCATTCAACTTAAAAACTGCATCATAGGAATTTCTTTGTGGGTTTTACATTTTGAGGGGGTGAGGGTGTAATAATAATATATACCCCCTGTGGACTGAAGAAAAATGAATAGAAAAGCCGCACCTCTGTATAAGCTGCATGGTTCAAAGTATGGGAAAAAAGTAGCGGTAAAATACGGTAGTATGGCACTGGGTATGGGATAGAGTGGAGGATATGGTAGAATAAGGTATCATGGGTTAACATAGATTTGGATAAGTAGCCAGTGGAAGAAGAAGAAATCAAATCAGTAACAATAGCAATGCCCCAGTTGAAATTCAGTATCACAGTTACTAATCCCAGTAGCACAACTGCCAACACAGTTCAAGCTTGTACACTTGAAATTTGATAGAGGATCTGGAACGTATTAGCCTGGTTAATGGGGCCAGTTGTGTGTGGGCAGGCGGATAACGTTTGGCTAGCATAACAGAGGGGATGTAACTCCTGCTAACTCCAAAGTTGTCTTATTTACATGTTGTTCTTAGCTAGCTTGCTGGCCTTTGCCACTGGTAAGCCAACATTTTAAGAATCACCTGGTTTTGTCCAGAGGGGTTTTGGTCTCAAGGCTACGTACACTGCCTGGCCAATAATGCATATGAAAAGAATGGATAGCTGTGTTGTGCTAACCAGCCATTAGCATGAGCTGCTGGAAAGAGGGGTAGTTTAGTGTTGCTTTTACAGTCAGGAGAAGCACTGACATGTGGGATACCGTAGCCTTGGCTGGTGGCTGTATTTTGGGAAGTGCCAGCGCGTAGCCATAGCCCTGCTGTTTACAGTGGTTATGCTGACATTACTGTTCATCAACCTTAAATATCATGTTAAGCTCCACAGTTATCAACAGGCCCATGTTTACCGCCACAGACGAGGAGTAAATCTTTTGTTTATGCACGTTGTCATATCTGATGGCGCCTGTGAAGGCCTGCTAATGTTACCAGCAGCTGTGTGTGAGACGCACAAACTGGAGCTACAGTCAGCCAGTGTACCACTATTTACACTTTGGCGTGGCAATTGCTACCGCAGTTGGGATAAACATGCAAAATATACCTCAGGGTGTTGAGCCTTTATGTCAGGGGCCTGAGAACTGGACTCAACTGAACTTTTGAATTCTTAAATTAGAGCTAAGTTTTCTCTAGCATCATAGTTAGGTGTGTGCTATACTTTTGTTGTTGTTTCTTGTCTTCATCAGACACTGTTATACTGGGTGTCACACTGATTGTTGAAAGTGGAGGTCACATGACTGCTGGTTTTGGGAGCACAGGAGCACAGTCCCTGTATGCAGGCACATGTGTGCTATTTAGGCAGCTGGCACAGGTGCATTTGAGCGTCCTGAGTTGAGTTTATTCTCCATTTACACTTTGGTTGAAGAGGTCCCTTTTTTCCCTTTGTTCTTAGTTCCTGGGTATATTGAATGAATAGTTAATTCATTTTATTTGATAATCCAAGTCATTTAAAGTTGTACAGCTAAATCTATTGATCAACTGAATGAGTACAAGTAAGAGTTGTTCATAGGGTTGAGTAGTATTGTAGAGCAGGATGGAACATAATATGCAGTAGTATGAAGGGATAAACCGACTGTTAGTCAGATACAGTGTTGTTGTTTCATCTATAGGCTATGACTGGTGTGACACAAACAGTGCAGTGTTACAGAATGAGGTAGGAGAGGAGGTAAAAGGGTTATTATTGCATTGAACACAGTAGCTTTGCAATGGAAGGTGAAGCTCGGCCAGTTTATCTACGGGCATTTTTCTATCAGATTGTAACTCAGCAGCACTCCAACTGCAACTCCAACGCCTCTGCGGGCAGATTGGCTTCACCTTCACACTCTCAATCAGCTTTTCTATCATAGAGGTGTCACATTAACATACATGCATGCACACACGCCATACAAAATAGATGGCAACTTGCAGATGGGCATGTTTGTGTGTGAGTAAACACACTCACACACACACACACACACACACACATGCACACTCTCTACCCCCTCCTCCAGCACCTCTCAAACCCATTATTGGCAGCAGTTCAGTGACGGCTGTGTGACTGCCAGTACTGCGGATCTGCTCCTGGAGCGAGCTCTCCCCATCAGCGCTGGCTTGATTACCCTGATGTATGCACACCCAGACACTTGACAATCTCTCAGCATTTACATATGCAGCCTCAGCACTCCACACTACTTCTGATCTGAGGTGTATGTGTGTGTTTGTGAGATTTACTGTGTATGTGTGTGCAGGAGTGTGAGTGTTCATAAGGCGAGTGGGAGAAGATGAGGAGAAAGGAGGAGAGAAATGGCAGCTCTCGCTCGCTAAACGTAAAACAAACAAACTTTAATCTGACGCCGAGCCCCTGCTCTTCAAAGCTGAGACGGAAGTAAGAAAGAGAGAGAGAGAGCCGCTTCACCTAAGGGCGTGCAACGCCATAAACACACAAACAGAGCGTTTACCATCCGGCCCGTTATTCACTCTCATGTCAAACACATAGCACTCAGAACTAACTAACACACACGCTACCGGGGATAGAGCTGTGTTAAAACCCTCACAAAAAGCCTGCACTTGACTGATGTTTTTCTTTCTTTTCAAATGAAGAATCATCATACAAACAATCCCCTGCACCCCCAAACCTGATTCAAAAGGGCCCTGCCTCTTGTTCTTTCTTCCTTTCTTTCCATCTCTGTCAACGTGAGGGAAGTGTCTATGAGAGGCAGAAAGAGAGGGAGAGAGGTCTGGGGAGTTGCACTGTGTCGATCCTTTTTGGCTGGCGCTTCACAGGGAAACGGGGCTCGGCTGATCATCATTAAAACGCACACAACTTGACATGTTTATTTAATGGCTGCTCCCGGCAAAGACGGCAAGCTGCTGCTATCTCTCACCGTCACATGTTGATCTACCACCGTGCCATGTGTGTCTGCGAGTGTGTGTGATAGAGAGAGAGAGAGACGGAGTGTGTGCGTTGGCATTAATCTTCACGTATATATGCTTTAACTATTAACTGTATGTGAAGACTCCTGCATTGCTACACATGCAAAGGAACTCCTATTATGTCCAAATAAAGTCAGGTCAAGCCACATTGCGTTTGGATTAAGTGGGATTGGACTGATTGTGTCTCATAACATTACAATATTTACATTAGATTTTACTTTGACTCAACATGCAATATATAGATTTTCAGCCTCCCTACATTTTCCAATGATAACAGTCCAAGCCTTTAGTTAACATGCCAAACCTACTGCTCTCTTGATCTCTGTGGTTACTGACAGCTTCCATAAACACCTTTGATGGCTACAGATCACATTGGCCAACGATCCAACAGTGCCATACAATGTTTGAGTAAGGCACACAGTGATTAGAGAGGAAGAATTTCATATGTTCCGCAAATAATGCAGTAGAAGGACCAAAAGTCTGATTGAATTTGCATCTGATTTTGCGTATATCAATATATTGAGGGACTTTTAACATTTAAAATGCATGGCAATACATATTTTTCTTTGCTTTTTTACAGTAATTTAAATAAAATATTTCAGATGAAGATAGAAGAACACCACTGCAAAATAAAAATATTGGCTTTGGTATCAATAAATATTTAGTGCAAATCAGACATATACGGAGTATGTGCGAGCTACATCATCATATTTGTTACAAATAGGTGTGAAACAAAACGTGAGAGAACAAAATGTAGTGTTGGGCTTGTGGGTGAAATAAAGTAAAGAGAAAAGAAGAGTGAGTGAAGAGGGATCACAAGTATAGAAGAGAGCAGGTGTGTGTGTGTGTGAGTGAGTGAAAGACTGCAGGGCGGATTAAGGCGACACACTTCCTTTTTTGTTTGTTTGCGTGTGTAAACGCAGTTTTGATGAAATATTAATGGTGCCTTCCAAAATGCCTTGTAAAGGATCCTCTGTCTTTGACTTCTCCATCTGTGGCACCTCAGGTAGGCATTTAATATGCCGTTCTCTCTGTCAGGAGGGAACCGGCAATCCTCCATGTGTGGAGCTGTCAGCGCAAATCCACTGCCACCCCGCCCTCTTCCCCTCCCCCGTGACACACCTTTAGTCCCACAGTCTGGGAGTCTGCCGTCCCACCCATCCTGCCACTTAATCGCCAGTCAACACTCCAGCAATGAAACTTTTTCCACAACACATTTTGTTGTTATACTTTTATGATGACAGCACCACATCAAGCAACAAATAGATTAGACGAGCTGTGTGAATGATGGATGCGTTTTGGCATTTAGTTTGTATTTCCTGATGTAAATCTTCTTTTCTCCTCGCTAAATAAACAAAGACACGCTTTTCTTCTGAGGTGGATCGGGTTGACAAGGAGCCTGATGATATTGATTGCACATCAGTGAGCGTTCTCGGCTGTTTGATTGGCAGCTGCCAATGATCTGAGGATCGTATCCACCATGTGCACCTACCCAAGCAACATCCAAGAGCCCCTACAGAGGAATCAGATACACCCTCAGTCAGACAGTCCCTCGTCTCCCTCTGCTCCTGCTAATGCTGCCTGACTGAGGGAGAGTAAGTGATAGCGCCTGTCGACAAACATGAGTCTTGTTTGTGGTTTGGAGGCGAAGGCCTCAGTTTGGGCGAAGGAATCAGATTTAGAAGGCATCGACGCCCATTGGCTCCCAGAGTCCTGTGATGATAGTGGAGGCTTTGTGTCCACTGTCAATCAGTCACACTGGTGTAATTACAAAGGTGAATTATCCCACAGTGTCATCATGAGTGGTCAGCCAGTCACCCACAAGGTTTCTTGTCACAGGGAATAGCTAGTCATAGTACTTAAAATACATGTTGAGGAGCAGGGTGCTTTTGTGCATGCTGTGCTTCACAATAGGCTTCATTTATAACAGACGCACATTTTAATCTTGTGACTTAAGGCGGAGAGGCAGCAAAACAAAAAAGAGCATAGCATGTTACCATCAGCGACACTCTGCACTTTGCAAAGTTTTTATATTGTTTATTTTTCACATGTGTGCATGAAGTCTTGTTCTTGTATTTCACGTGTTTCCAGGAGATACTGTAGACGTATTTTCCCTGCCCCCAAGCCTCATACAAAGACGGCATAGAAACATATATATATACAAAGAGAGGAAAAACATGGCGGCTGTTGCCCGAGGAGGTATGGTTGTCATAAAAAAGCCGGGTTGGGATTTGTTGGTGTCACTCAATAAATCAGGGGGAGTTTAATTACCAGTCTGGTGTGGAGGAGCCGTGACAAGCAAAATGTGTGTGTGTGTGTGTGTGTGTGTGTGTGTGTGTGTGTGTGTGCGTGCGTGCATGCATGTGTGTGTTTATGTGTGTGTGTGTTTGAAGGTTCAGAGCGGTGAAACTGTGACAGGCACTAGCTCTGTGAGTTAGCATTCCTCCTGGGCCGGACCCTACCAAAAATCTGACAGGGCAGAGCTACAAACTCACACACACATACAGGACTGTACCATTCTACGCAGAGGGGGTGGGATAGGTGTTGGAGGGGTCTGCTTACCAACTTGCAGCTCAGCCTCTCTCAGACTAATCTCCCCTCTCCTCTACCTCTACCCCACACACCACCACCTCTACCTCCCCCTTTTAAGAACTGTACTGGGCAGGAACTTTGGAAGCTAATCTCTGCCTCATAGTCCAGCGCACACCGACTCCGACCGCCAGCTCTATAATCCTGTAACCAGAGAAAAGAGTGAGAGACACAGTGAGAGAGAGAGAGAGAGGCAAAACAAAACACACAGAGAGTGAGAGAGAGTGAGAGAGCAGGCAACAGGGGGTGAAGCATGAGAGAGGAGACATGAGGCAAAGCTGTAATGTAACATAAATGGAAAATGCAGATTTGCAAGTCACGCATACTCCAAATTGTTGCTATGCCTTTAAATGGCATTTAAATGGCGTTGCTAACTACATTAATTCTGCAGTCGCGCTTGTGTTGTTATGGGTAATATTAATGCATAACTTGAAATTAAATTATTAATTATTTCAATACGATTACAGTGTATAAATATGGCTGTCAGTGCGGGAAAACAGCTTTTTTGTTTGTTTGTTTGTTTGTTTTTTACTTTGGCAATATTGTACTGAGATTCAATTGAATGAGAGGGTGGAAAAAATCAGGGGAAAAGTAGCAGGTAGAATAAAAAGGGCAGCCGAGAAGCAAACACGGGTTTGACAGAGGTAGGAGAGGTGATGGTAAGCAATAGGTAATGTGTTTCTTCTACAACTCCTTTTGAGGTAATATCCAACAATTTGAAGGTTCAATGGGCAAGATTACAGTCCTGCTAGAGATGAGTTAAAAATACAGGGTGAGTTATAACACTGTCAGCTATGAGTGAATGACACACACACATACACACACACACAAGCCATCAGTGTGCTGCAGCGCTGTGCTCCGTGCTCGCTGTTATTGGCTGTTTTCAACTGTAGCACGGATGAAAACAGTCAGCATTACAGCTGTCAATTCAGATGGAGATCAGGTGGTGGGGGATGAATGAGGAGACAGCAGATAGTGGCTACACACAGACACACATACACACACAAGACATTAACATGTGCATGAATGCATGCATGCAAAGGCATTTTTGCAGATGCTAACCCTTAAAAATAAATCACAATTCAAATCCTCTTTTTTCAGCCGAAGGATTCTACTGTCACTCACTGATATTTACTGATCGCTGTTGTTCCTCTGACTCTTTCAGAGGACAAAACAATGGCGGCTGCAAAATGAGCTTTTTTTTTCCCACAGTGTCTCATCATTCTACACTGAAAGTATACAGAATTTTTGCAGTTTGCAGCAAGCGAAATATCTGCCAATATTTTGCACACGCTTTTTTGTGTTCAACATGCGACTGGCAAAAAAAAAAAGAAATTTCCCAAAGAGAGTAATTAATTTCCTGGCACCTCATTTTTGGGAACTTGTAGGGCAAGTGAAACAATGAACATAAAACAACACTTCACTGTAGATTTCGATGCTAATAGACAGATGCCAATCCATCTCCCTCTCTCTCTCTCTCTCTCTCTCTCTCTCTCTCTCTCTCTCTCTCTCTCTCTCTCTCTCTCTCTGCTAGACATGTGTGCTAGTTGGCTCAGAGACATTAGCATTTGTTTTACCCCCCATCCCATGTGCTAGAGCCTCAGGCACAACAGTCAAAGAGACACCACCACCTCCCAATATTTCATCTCATCTCTCAGTATGCGCGAGTGTGAATGCAAGACAGAAAGAGTGTGTGTGTGTGCGTACGCACTCTTACACTTGTACACATGAAAAACACACACTTTGGCTATTGATATGTGCTGAATGATTTGTACGTTGACCTACTCCTTATTAAACATTAGTGATTTACATAAGACTTTAAATTTTTACATTCAGCTTTGCTCTGGCAATACAGCTCTAATGGATCGCCATGGCACTAGGAAGCTCAATTGTGTGTGTGTGTGTGTGTGTTTGCAGTAGTGCATGTCCACAATGTGGTGTGCATGTGCTAGTGCGCCCCCTAGCTCTCAGTTGAGGCCCATCCCCCCTTTTTTCCCCCTCCTCCTCCTCCTGCTGTTCCTCTCTTGCCCTACATATCAGTCCCGGAGAGAATAGACCCGTCTAACACCCGGCTTCACAGAGACACTGTTTTGTCATGTTTTATATCATTCTACTAATGGCAAAAAAAGCAGGTCCTTTGACTAAAGACTGCGGTATCCCTAAAGATCTCTGGTAACAAATGCTCTGTAAAAAAAAAAACAAAAAAAAAACAAAACGTGATGACTCGCCTTTAACTGAGCTCTCTCTCTTCTAACCAGCAAAAAAAGCTCTTGTTTTGTAAACAGTCTGAGAATGGCTGGATTTTTGATCCGCATTTGTAATAAAGGAGGGGGAAAAAAAAAGACAAGACAAGAGAGAAACGATAGGAGGAATAGAGAGAGAGAGATCCAACAGATGGTAGATTTGGCGAGGCCTCTGCCATGCAGTTTATGTAAAAGCCTGTCTGGAAAGAGCACAGACCCTGAAGCATCTCTCACATATTGAGGAGTCACAATCATGGCCAGGCTGCAAAGTGAGACGCCCCTAATGTTGGTCATTACTAAAATACTATTGCTTTTTTCAGTTGGGAGTTTTTAATCAAATGAGACGTTCTTGTTTTTATATCCAAAGTTAAAGTGTTTGTAATTATTTTACTGAAAAATTCCTCAAAGCCAAAAATGATGTGTGCGCTATGCTTTTGTTTTAAAACAGTGTAGAGTGCATACTCATTCATACAAATCACACACGTTTTTTGAGGTGACACCATGTACACAGATTCCGTCCCTGATGTCGTGTTTGTAAGCACGTACGAACCTTTGCCTGTCAATCAGTGCAGATTGATTGCAAAGCTTTTGTTTTCAAATTTCACTCAGAGTACAAAACATAACCCTAAAAATTAACCCAAATAATACTGTAGTTTATATGAATAAGTAGTGTGACCGTATTGTCGACAAATGACAAAATGTTTAGCACAGCAGGACTGACACAAGTTCACCTACACGCCCACACACATACACACACACACACACACACACACACACAGCCCCAAAATGACCTATTTGTGAGCATGTGTGACCTGCGACTGTCGATCAGTGCAAATTTGTGAGGCAATGAAGCATGCAGGACAGTCCCGTCAGAGCAGAGGCCAGACATCACACCCATCCCCTCCAGAGGAAGTGTGTGTGTGTGTCTGTCTGTTTGTGTGTATATGTGTGTGTGTGTGGATGGGCGGTGGGTTAGAGTGGAGCAGGGTAGAAAAGGCAACATGAATGTAAAGAGGCGAGGGAAAGTGAGGAAGAGGAGCGGCGGAACTCTGCCACCACGAGTGAAACTCATCAAACGAGTGTGATTTAATGTCATCTGCCGGCTCGCACACACACACACTCTATCCCCCAAATTTAAAAAAAAAAAAAAAAAAAGGTCTTCTATTCAAGACGGCATATTTTTGTTCCTCCTCTTCTCTCTCATTTCACATGGGCTGCAGATGCCTTAATTGTGCTCGCTCTTCAAGGCAGCCTTTTCACTTGCTCTTGATAAGTCTTTGATATTCTGTGCTTCACTAATTGTAGTCGCTGCAGTACATCTATCTTTTTTCAATTTCCTGATAATTAGCCTCTAACTCTTTCATCTGTCTTTTCAAGTGCACTAAATCTCCTTCTCTAATGAAAGTTACACTGAACCCAACAAGGTTGACGGCTGGTAAAGAAAAAGTGGGGGAGAAAAAAAAAATTGCACTGAGGTCTCTCTGCCTCTATCTCTCTGCCTCCCTCTCTCGCTCTCTCTCTCTCTCTCTCTCGCCGTGGGCAGGCCCTGTCCTTGGGTTTCTAACGTGAAAATATTCAACCAAAAGAACACAGGAGCCGTTTAATAAGAACATGCTTCAAAATGACTCCGGTTTAATGGATGGGAGATGTGAGGTGAGCGGAAGAGCTAACCTGGAGCGATCTGCTAAAAAGATCAAAAAAACTGAGAAATCACTCAAAGCCACTGCTGCACTCCCAAAAGACCACAGTCCTATCAGGAGGCTCGGAGTAATGTGCTAGATTGAAATATTACTGAGGGAGGGGGGGGTGTGTGTTATGTATATAGCATATTAGCACAACATCATTTGAGTGTGACAGCCTAGTTTGTACTCTGGAGCCCACCCTCAACTTCTGCTCTGGCATGAATTTATTCTTCCTCTACATATTCAAAACCAGAAATCAGAGCATAGAAGATAAAAAAAAAAAAAAAGCTTGAAAGGTAGACTGAGATAAAGGCTATTTGAAGTACAAGGAGTGTTTTGCTCTAATAGTTTTATGTTTTTTTGATTTCGTGTTTCCATGGCGGAGATGTGTTATTAAGAGCATTACTGAGAGAAACACGGACTGCATGAGAGGAGAGGAGGTGAGGAAGAAGAAGAAAAAAAACAGGCATCAAAATTGATTTTTCAATCATGCTTGCTGTTTCAAGAGGGCGTCACATGTTCTAATGACCTCATCCCTCTTGTAGTGATGTGAGTTATTTCACACCGGGCCATTTTAAGCTAAGAGGAGTAAGGTGGCTAGCTGGGTGGGTGGGTGGGTGGGTGTGGAGGTTAGTGCTACCGCTAAGTAGAGCTCAAAGCGGTGAGGGGTAGTAAAGAGGAGAGGTGGTGTGGGCTAAGGGAATGGTTAACAGGGTCATTTAGATTGGATGGGAGATCGATACTGAGAGGTAGAGAGGAGGTGCATCTCTGTCACTGTGATGTGTGACTTCTGTGTGATTGTTCTGCAGATTACGTACAAGGGAGGGGAAAAAGAAAAGGGAAGTGCTGTCCGTGTGTGTGTGTGTGTGTGTGTGCTGTGACCAATCATGTCATCCTCCTCCAGTGATTTAAAACACATTTCATGTGTTTTTTTGTTTTTGTTTCCCACAGTGGAAGAAATTAAGTGAAATGTGCTGTGAATGTTAAGCTTATCAGTTTTATTTTTCTTCTTTTTTTATAATATTTTTTTTACTTTTTGGTGATGTCAGCGACTCTGAGAGATGATTACAAGTGACCGATCTGTTAATTTATCTAAAGGAGACATGATGATCATATTCAAATTAAATCATCACACGTGGCACGTCAGTGGTCGAGCAGGTTTGTGTAAGAGAGGTGGAAAGTCAAGACAACAGAATTATTAATATATGGAGGTGTTTAGTGTCAGAAATCTGTGATTGAATGTGCAGCAAGGAGAGTTTTAGGAGTCAAGGGTCACTTGATTTATCGTGCATATGTCTGGGTTTGTGATCAACATTAGTGTGTCTGTTTGTGCTTGTGTGTCTTCTTCTTGTTGCAGGCAGATGTGTGTGTGTGTGCTCCAGCGTTGTCTGCAGCTTTTCCTGCAGTGCCTTGTGGCCTTCCAGCAAACATGCAAAGCCCGGAGGTAAAATTGTTCACACAACACCAGCAGAGGGGGGAAGAAAACATGAGAGGATCATAGCAGAAGATGTCTCCATTTTGAAAATTCTCACATGCTGTCCATTATTGCAAAAAAAAAAAAAAAAAAAAAAGTAGATGATTCTGCTGAATATTCAGCTGTTACATTTTATAACTGACAATAATTATATTGGCAATAATTAACTGCTGTAAACCATATAGAGTAGCTGCTCTTTGTAGCACATGAATCGTGTTATCAGACATGCAGATAATGCTAAGTTATTATATTTAATCCAAATGATTCTCCTCTTTTCTGTTTGACTATAACCAGCCAGACTAATAAATAGAAGAAAAAAAAAGTCATTGGCTACATTTAAACTAGTTCACAATAATAATAATGATGATGTAATACCTCACAGATCCCACTGGGAACACACTCTTGTTCTTTTGGCTTCACAGAGGTCAGAGGTCAGGGTCTACAACAGAGCAGCTTGTAAAGAGTCAGTACGTTGATCAAAGACCCCTCTGCAGGCAGGATGCTTGCTGACACAGCTGCTTAGATCCAACTGAAGGACAGTCTCTGTAAACACATAAAAAGGAGAAACACATGACTTACTGACTGAAAGTAATTCATCTTTTTTTTTTTTTTAGTGCTACTGTGGTCTCTACTTTATTATAAAAACAGTCCTACATCTTAAACAACCAATACACTCCATGTTTAAAAGCGATCTAGAGCAATATCCAGTGCTTGCAGCAGTACCACGGAGCAGGGATCACTCTCTCTAAAGTTATTCTGAAGTGCTGTACCTACAATCGTCTTTAGGTCACAAAGCAAAATTTAAACGGACTGTTGTTACACGGTGACAGTGGGCGCAATGTAAACTTCCGAAATGTGTTTTACTGGATATGAACTAACCCCCCGCCCCCCCCCATATCTCTACTAAAGTGGCTCATTCCTTAAATCAACATAGAACGAGGAGGATGGTGAGGGGTAACAGGAAACACAGCTCTAGTCTCTTTGCTCCCTCTCTCTGATTTGAGGTCTTGGATGTGACATATATTTATTTATTTGTTTTAATTTTAATTCTGCCTGTGTCAGGATGTGGGAGGTGGATCAGATATCGCTGCCTTGGCTGTTCCTCAGTGCCTCACGTTCATCACACTGCCCTCTCTCTCTCCCTCCCTCCCTCCCTCCGGGGCTTCTGGGAGCTACGGACGGGTGGAGGGAGGAATGGACAGGTGTTCCTACTCTAAAACAATCGCCAATCAGGTGCTCATATTTTCAGCCCCGTCACGATCTGGCCCTCTGTAATTTGATACTGCTTCCTGCAGCTCATTAGTGAATCTGGATCAGAGTTCTCTGTTATTGTCCCTGCTGTTACTTCACAATGAAAGTTTGTTACCACAGCAGGGAGAAGTTCCAGCATTAATTGACCATTTATTTTCACCATTTTGCACAGTTTTTGTGATTTGAATGTCCAGCGTATTCCTCAGTACACAAATCCAACCCTGTCCACTGATATAATGAGGCACTCTTTGGGACTAAACCTTAAGGGGCTCTGCAGGGAATCCAGCAAATTCTCCACATTTAATATCATTTGCAACTTGAACTTTGTGACCTACTCATATCAGTACAATTTTTGATTGACAAGACATTGTTATCTGGTCAACATGTCGCGTTTAAAGGGAATACTGGTTCTGAATGTTCCCTTATGGTCTTTTTTTTTTATAAAGTGTGGCCTACACACACTTTTTCACTATTACTGCAAAAAGGACAGCTTAATTATGACATATTCTTAGATAGTTAGATATCAAGGCATTCTGTTTATCACTCTATCAAGAGAAATACATGATGAAAGAGAAACAAATATGCCTCCATAGATCATGCAATAACTTTTGACAGCTGTGATTGACAGGTTTCAACAAAGCTCTTCCTGCATGTGTCTGTGTTTGATGATGAACACCGCACGAGTCAACACGCTGAAATGTCTGCACATATTTGAGAAACATGATGAAATGGGATGAACTCATTTCATGTCTGACACGAGGTCAAACTGTGTTAAATGCGCAGAAATTGACAACACCCAGACGACAATGTACCTGCAAAACACCTGTGACATATCGTATGAAGTGCACACACGTGCTGACAGGTGAATGGCACTCGTTCTGTAGCTTTCGACCAACGGGTTTAAAAAGAGACGCGTGCGTGCGTGCAAGGCGGCAGAACATCTCACTGTCACTCATTTACGTTGCTTATTTTTAAACACGAGAGATCACATCTTTAAAGCATCAGGTAATTGTACTGTAATTAATTTATAGTCAAAGTGGTTTCTTAAAAAGTGTGTTGTGAAAAGTACAATGTGAAGTGTTGTGATGGCTGTCACCGTGTAGCAGGCATACGCGACAGCTCAAAGTGATGTTGAACACTGAACGGCGGGCTGGAAAGTGAGAGAAAAGTGGAACAGAGTTTGTGTATGTCACGGCTTGATGGATAATTTTGTTATTCGTTTTTTTTTGTTCTAACTTGGACTTCTCTGGTCCTTTTTTTTTTGACAAATACAATAATTTAGAATATCTAAAAACAACTTTGGTGTCAAACTCAACTTTTGAGGACAAATAGCTACGTTTACTGTATGTCTTTTTTTTTTTTTTTTCAGCCTACAGTTTTATTTGAGCTAATTTAATTTCTTTCTCAAGGGTGGGAAAACTAGCTGCCTCTTCAAACTTTCAGAGTATGTAATTTGGTGTAAAACAGTAGCACTTTAGGCGTTCTCCACCAGTGAAATTAAATGGGACCCTGCGGGGTTGTGTTGTAGGGTATTAAGTAATGTTTATTGATGTTTATTCTCTGAGGGAGCTGCGTGAAAAAAAAAAAAAAAAAATCACTCTTCAGCTTTGATTAATTTCCCCCCTTGCTCCACGTAAACGATGAAGCTGAAGCAAAATCGCTCTTTAGCCATGACTAAGAGAGACTACAAGTGGAGCATCTCTCTTTAAAAACCCTCATGCTGTTTTATGTAAAAAATGGACTGTGACCGTGAGGACTTTTTTTGAAAAATGATGGCTGGAAGCCTGCAGCACGATTCATCACCTATGAATTTGAACAGCTGGTACGTCTTCTTTTTTCAGCTCACATTTAACCAAGGCCTCAGTCACAGCGAAGTCAATTTTGTTTTTTCGTCATTATGGATGGCAAACAAACATCGCTATCGTTATGTTTTGA
Source organism: Pampus argenteus (assembly GCA_036937835.1). Taxonomy (NCBI): domain Eukaryota; kingdom Metazoa; phylum Chordata; class Actinopteri; order Scombriformes; family Stromateidae; genus Pampus; species Pampus argenteus. The sequence continues at coordinate 8,880,990 of CM072865.1, read as the reverse complement.
TGGCGTTAAAACAATTTATTCTGATCAAATAACAATTTTTTTTTTTTTATTTGCGCGCCATTGCTTCTGGTTTTGGTGGCAAATCGTACAAGATTCAGGTCAAAATAATTCAGACACAGAAAACATAAATTGGAGCAAATAAATATAATTTCTCCCCTGCCTTTATTCACTTCCTTCAGGTCTAAGGAAAATCTAAAGTGGAGCTTCTGTTTGTTTCCTCTCTGTATCACCTTTTCCTAAGTGTTCCTGTGTGTTTCTGCTTGACTGGCCGCAGGACTGACACCTCTCCCCAGATCCAAGCATGTTCAGTCACCGTCCTGCTTGCCCCCTGTGCCAGCCTGTCATCTTGCCTAACCCATCACTCTCCCACAGCACAACAAGTCCCCACCCGTCACACACATACACACACACACACACAGAAAGTAACTTCTCTTCACTCAATGCTTCAAATAAATTGAAAGGAATAAAAAATAGAAAATAAGAAAGAGCATTGCTGTGAGGGCTTTAAACCCAAAACATACCTTTTTGTCCTTTCTCAGCTCTTTATCACACAAAACTTCATAATATAAAGAAAATGCATAGATATGAGTTGAGGGCCACTTGTGAGACAAATATATGATACCCTTGCTGCTTTTTATATATATATCGTCCACTCCATATTTCTCCTCATTTGCTATTTATGGTGAAAGGTCCCATTTGATGTAAGCTATAAGCGGTGAGAGGCAGTGCTTTACAGTGAATTTAGAACAGCTAAGAGGCGATGTTGGGCATGAAGCGAAGCAGAGTTAAACCCTCTAAGCTGTTCTAAAATCACTGTGAAGCACTGCATTGAGTGGCTTATTGCTTTTATAAAATGACATTATTCTAATGTTATTCTTCAGCGGTATAGTCCATGACAAGGTAAGCCTGATTCATTACTTTGTTGGACTCTTGTTAAGAATCGGATCTGTGGCATTTCAGCGTGATATGACTAATGTAATGTAGTTTGTTGATATATGTATTGAAGCTCAGTTCAGCACTGGACTTGTGAGACCTGAATGCGAATTGTTTCAAATGAGGTACAAAAGGCAAAGAAAACAATGACAACAGTCCTCTGGTTCCAGTTCTGGTTTCTGGTTTCTTTGAACTTCACCAACAGTAAACTGAATATGTTTGATTTGTTGACAAAACATGACATCACCGGTGGGATTTAGGCAAAACATGATCAACACTTTTTGACCATTTTCTGATATTTTATAGACCAAACAAACTAATTGAGAAAATAACTGCGAGGTCAATTGATAATGAAAATAATCGTTAGTTGCTGCCAAAAATTGTTGCATGTAAAAACCAACACGAGTCAAAACCACAAGCAACACCTGAATACAACTTGAGGGGCTTAAGTTGAGGCTGCTGAGGTTGTAACTCTGCAACAGATGCTCCCTCCATTACCCCACTGCTGGCTGAGCCAACAGTGGGGTAATGGAAGGCCTTACAATAAGAGACAGCTGTGGTTGTAAGGGGCCAAATCTGCTAATGACCCCCTGTCATATTCATTAGGGAGCCTCGTCAGTGTCTGCACGGCTGCAGTGATTGTTGGGCAGTTTACCGCCTGGCGCTAACACCTGACAGCCGCTTACACCTGTGCTGCTGGTTACAGGTGCTTTTTATGCTGTTATGTATTTTCCTCTCACCATTAATATGCTAGATATTACAGTTTTCCTCTTGTCAGTGTCCAAATAGTAGGAATATTGACAAAACAGGTGGTGTTGACCAACCTGATATTGACCTGCTACCTTTACTAAAATCAATTTAAATGTGTGATTTTTTTAAATTATTATTATTATTATTTGTTTAACACATTACCACCCAATAACAAGATAAACTGATTTGAAAGAGCCACAAAAAAAGCCTCACAAAACTTTTCATATCACCCACATCAGTTCAGTAAATGAATAAGCCAATCAAAACCAGTAGCTGAACCAGTGTAGTACCAGTCCAAACACAAACAGAAGCACCCGCAGCGAGTCAGACTGCACCACATCACACTAAAAGAGAATTTCAGCTCCAAACTTTATTCATTTTGTACAGGAAGAGAAAAGTGCTAGTTGATGGATTATTTCTTGCAAAAGAGAGTTGCATCAGTCCAGTTCTGACAGAAGCCAACAAGAAGCCATATTGCCTCATGCTGCCCCCCCTCCCCCCCAACCCTCAGCACACTGCATTGTGGGATATCCTGTTGGTTTGTCTTCCTCTGCTGCTTGTCTGTTGGTTGTCTGAGCGTCAGCCTTGTCCATGTTATGTTCTACTCTTTTTCTCTGTGCCCATAAAAGAATGACGGGTCTGTGAAAGGCCTGGCTGTCACGATCCTTCAATAGCAGCAGGCTAATTGCTGACCCTAACAGGCCCAATTAGCACTTACAAGCTCGGCGCAGGGGCCCATGGGAGCCGTCTGTGCAGACATGGGGACGAGACGTGGCCACCGCTGCAGCATCTGAAGCACAAAGAGCAGCCACACGGCAGCAGTGTAGCGACTCTTCTTTTCTATCTGCTCCTCTTGGCTTTATTACCCATGTTGCCTCTCTCTCCATCTCTCTATCTCTTTCTCTTTCCATCTTTCACCCATCCTTTAGTCTCTGTCTGCCCAGCCAGGCTCTTTGCTGAGGCCCCTAGAGCCCTCCTCAGAGAGATCTCTTGAAGTGCAGGGAATCAGAGGCAGAAGAGTGCTCTGGGAAAGCTGGCTGAGCGAGAAAAAAGGGGCTTCAGCGCTGAAAGCTGGTATCACGACAGCAACAAGCGTGTAATCAGCCCTCTTTTAAAGTGGTTTCTCAAAGAGCATGAGGGCTAATGTGCACAACTTAGACTGATATTTTCGATAAAGCCCCGCATTTAGTAACTGGCAAATATATCAGGCCGGCTGTTCTCTTTTGAGTGTGAAATGTGATAAAGACATACATCTCCCCACTGATAAGGAAAATGCGGGGAGGAGCTGGAGTGGTTGGCACACAAAGGAGGTCTGTCAGGATATCGGGAGTTTTGTGATTTTACAAGCCATAATTCTCCCGCTCAAAACGAAGAAGAAGAAGAAGGAAAAGAAGAAAAAAAAAAAACTACAGAGAGGAAGATGATTAACGTGGGCTGGACCACTCGTCCCTCATCTATTCTGTTATCTTCATTATTTGGAAGGCATTAAAAGAGGCCAGGGATGGCAGCTCGGGGAGAGGGGCTCAGGAGGTGGGGGAAGTTCTATGTGCTGGGATACTAATTACAGTGTCCACTAATAGCGCCTCAAGTAAACCAGGCCAATGCATCTTGCTTGATGAGAACATGCATCAACCAGCTTAATTGAGAGTAAAATGAGGCAGGCGTGCCACAGGACCTATTAATCAACATTGATGAATGAAAGTGTAATTAGATGTGGAAATACAAAAAAAAAAAGGGGGGGGGGGGGGGGGGAAAGCAATCGGTTAACTTAAAGTTAAGGCTACAGTTGTTAACTAACACGTTGCAATATTGTGCCGATTGTCTTGCAGACATCCCTCCGTGCCTAACTTTTGGTTTTTCGCTCATAGGAAAATGTATAGTATGAGAGTGTGTTTGCTGAGACATCATTTTGATTACGCAGATATTGTACTTCCTGCGCATTAATAGTCAGAATCGCTGCACCTGCGATACAGACTGCCTCTGCTGCAGAATACACACTGCAGCCTAATTAGTTTATTCAAAGCACCTCCATCAACTACACTACTTGATGCATTCGTCTCTCCTCTCGTCCACTAATAAGGTCCACTCCTCTGTCATACCACTACTGCTACTTCCAGGACTGGATTAACCAGGTGTGACACCTGAATTTACCAAACTATCCATATAAATAAATGTCTCGTCTGTGGCAGTGCACTGGAGGCAAACAACCATCATCGTTTTTAACATGATCATGTCAACACTTCCAAGGGTTACTTAATGTCATGAGACTTGGGATCTGCGCATGATGTAGCGTGACATATTCAGCCTTAATCTGTGTTTATTGTTCATCATATTTATCTTGTGTTGCAGCATTTTCGCTCCCTGACATTGACATTCATTGCTGGTCCTGCGCAGCCCCATGAGCTATGTGAATAAACACAGCAAACACAACACCCTTGAAACGCCATAATCCCTTTTGTTTTGGTGGAGGCTCTTTTCGCTGTGTATGCAAGTGGGAAAGCCTCTCTGTTTTTACACACACACACACACACACACCGAGACATATAAACAAATTTGCAGGCACAAATCAACACGCGCACACATGCACACTTCCCTCTTTCTGCTCACTTTCCCTTTCAAAAGCTCTTATCTATTTATAGACTTTGATATGTAAACCTATGAAATCTTACCTCAGGCGAGACAATCAGGCCTGTTCTTCTTCAATCCACTGGAATCAAAAGACAGAAAGGGGAACAAAAAAAAAAAAAAACAGATGAGAAAAGCGAAACACAAAAGAGACACAATGTAAGAAGAGAGAGGCAGAGGCCTGGTTATAGTGTTGGCTTGATAATTACAGCCAAAGACAAGGCAGATTAGGACAAACGTTTTCACCAAATTCTTCCTAAAGAGGAGACTGACAGAGGAGGCAATGTGTTTTATTTTTGAAGCAAACGCTCACATTGCCTCCCATCGTTTTGTATTAAAAGAGCAGGAAAATCGCTGCTTTGCTGGTGGAGGAGAAAAGGAGGGCCGGCGATCTGTCATGGGATGGTGCACCCGATATCTGAGACGCGCTGTAATGAAGTGGACATTGGGGGAAATTAACGCGGCAGATTTACCAAATTTGGTGAGCGGCAAGTCTAACGCAGCATAGCAGCACAGGGCATGAGAGGTCAGCTCCATTTTCTCCTGCTCCCACTGACATCATCTAAAATGGCCTGGCTGAAATTAGCCTAACCCCCCGGAATGACATATCTCTCCACATAAGCCATGCGGACGCGACGAGCGGCTGAACGTGAAATCCAAATCAACACATTGTTTTTGCAATGTCAGAAGCAGCCAGGGAATGACCATCATTCTCTGGCTCGGGGATATTTATTGTCAAAACGCTAGCTCTCCAAACTGTTTGAAATAATCTAATCCCGCGAATCTTGACTCGTTAGGGTCATTATGCAGGCTTGACCTCGTTCTGTAGGGATGGATCTCACCACAGCGCAGGGGAGGCGCAGGCAGACAGAGCTGTCTGCAGAAACACGTGGAACTTCCTCCGTCAATAAGTGTGACGCATGTTGGCTTCAGAAACGGGTGGCTGCCTGGTGGAAGTAGCACGACACCCGTTGACATTAGAGCCCTTTATGCCCCTGGCACCAAACAAGACAACACAAATACAGTCAATTCTAGGGAAAGAAAAAAACACACACACTGTAGGCCTTTAGAGCACTGAACTATTGTTCTGTGCAAAGAGGAGCCCTGTAATATATCAGAGAAAATCCCTTGCTGAGCAATTATAGATAACACCAGGCATTAACAAATAGATACAGTATATAGCGTTTTAGTATATACTGTATGTTTATTGATCTGCAGGTATCCTGCATTCTTTTGAGTGCAGGGCTTTTACATGCAATGCAGTATTCTTATAGTGTGGTATTGCTACTTTGATTTAAATAAATGACTGGAATACTAATACTGGAAAAGTGTGATTGCCTCATTGGCTTTCAGGACAGTAGGTAAAGTACTGATTTTGTGTCAAAATGACAATTAAGCATCCTGAAATTACATTCATATAATCTGATAACATCTTTTGATACCACATAATGACCAATTCATACATAACAAAGCATCTATTTTTTACTGTTTTTTTCATATAATCTTCATGACCTCATTTTGATAGAAATGGATTATTATGATTTATAGCAACCAGACAAAATGTAAATACTTTGATTTTGGTAGGCCTCCCCTCTGCTACCTCTCTGCCCCAGACTGCTGATAAACTGTTGATTTCACTGTCATTTCCATCACCGTATCCTTACATGGCCAGAGGAAGAGGCAATCCTCTTTGCTGTCTCCTTGTGTCTCAGAAATAATAAATACACTTTTTTTTAATGGCTGACTTTATGTTGCTTTTGCAGCAGAGCTGTCGCTTGGGTAGTAACACTAAAGATGCAATCACGGGAGTCGGCGGGTGGAAGATGGACGAGTGAGTGGGACAGGTGGACAGGTGAGATAAGGAGGTTTTGTGAGAGGCAGTCAGGCCTGGATTTGTGTGGCTGTCCACTGCCGGACGCTTAATAGCTGATGGCAAGCTGTGATTGTGATGAACATTTTAAATCTCTGGTCCAGTTTACCTTGACCTTTTTCCTTCTTCTCTTTTGTTGTGTCACGTTGCTTGTGCCTCGTCCGTTGGGGAATATTAGTGTATTTGTTTCACTGTGCATGTCACTTCAGTATTAACTGTGATGTCTCTTTAATACTGAGTGAAATTTTAAAAAGTATGAAGTAGCTTACAGTCTGTCTCTCTGGTCAGGCGTTCCTTTCACTTACAGGAATTCCTGATATACTGGTTATTTTCAGCTGGTATTAAAGTTGAACGCCCCCCTCAATTTTACACATCAAAGTCTATTTGATGAGGCCAGCTGCTCAAGGCTACATTAGTCTGAACCAGACTGTTGATGATGAGTTGCATTGTGGGAAATGGAGAAGCCAGATTTTGGCAATGAGGAAGAATGCATGGATAAAAAAAAAAGACCATATCGCAATATTTTTAATTTCTTTTTTTTTTTAACTGCCTATTATCTGAAAATGTTGTAGGAGTGCAATGTGGGGTTTTCTTTTAAAGGCTCAGTTCACCCAAATAACAATAATGCTCTCACTTACCTCTTGTAGTATCCAGCATTTGAGTTTTACAGTAATTAGAGTTAGTTTTACACTTAGATTTATCTTGTGGTCTCAAGGCATTACTCAGGATGAGGACTGTTTAATCAGCAGTGCCAGTGACTCAGATATAAACTGTAATCAGCTGTAATCAGCTACATTTTCATAACAAATATATCAGCCTGTCTTGACTGTCAGTCAATTAATTCATGAATCCATGTCATTCATGAAAGCTATTACATTTCCCCCCCAGTAAATGCAGCACACAGTGTCACTTAAATCTTTCTTTGGAAAAAAATGATCCAGTACACAGAAGGGATTTCTGTTTTTCATTTATCGAAGATCGAATAGAGGAAGAGCAGGGTAGGAAGCAGCGATAGCAGCTGTGGCTGATCAGAAAATGAGCTCCACCTACAAAAACACAAACTTTATCCGCATATATTCCCCGAAAGAAGACCGCACAGTCTTGGACATGTGCCACGTAGTTTGACTGAGGTGACCTCTTTGAAGTGCAGCATAACATCTCTTATAAATCATGATAGTTATGAGCAACCAGAGGTGTAACGCTTTATCGTTACACAATGGTATAATGTTTAGCATTATGTAAAACAAGCGCTACAAGTGGTTTAAAATCAATCTGAAATGCATAGGAGGTCTGTACATTTCCATTGCACACACTACTCTGGTCTGTGGCTGTTTAGCCTCTCAGTGATCGATGCTCTCTGGCCCACTCTCTGATGAAAGAGTCATCCTTTTGTTTTCTATTGTTGGCGGATTTGAGCGAAGTTTGATGGATGTGGGTGGACTTGTCACACGTGGGTGTGTTATCTCTTTGTTGTGTGAAATGGAGACAAAAGAAGAGGAGTGGATGAGAAGACTGTGATTTTTATCTCTGAAGTGCAAAAAATGCTTCTCGGCGCTACACGGGAGGGAGTGGGAGAGAGATTAGAGCTGTTGAGGAACAAAAATAGATTGATCAGATAGCCTGATAAGAATAACGGAGGGCTTTGTTTGTTAATTCTCATTGTTGTTTTTTTTTTTTCCTGTGTTGTTTTTAACATTTCCTTGATCCTCCTCTTTTATTTTACCTTAGTATCATGTTATTTTATGAGCGGTAAATATGGAAACGTCTGTATTTACACCTTGTAGTAATTAGGCTCCTCGCCTCCATAGATTAAAAAATAACCTAATTAGGAATATTTTTTTGTTTTCCTTGGCTCCGCACCTGTGCTACAGTCTGTATGTGTGTCTCTATGTGTGTATGTGAGGAAACCGTGTGTCTGTGCTGGCCTCCAGGGTGGAGGTCCGCCTGCCTGGTGTGTGCTCCCAGCTCCAGGGCCTCCATGACTCACTAAAGGGAGTCAGATTTGGCCTCCCAGGCTGCCGGGACCTGGGCAGGGAACTCACCCCGGGTTTACCTGCTCTTAATCCCCATAGAGAGGTCAGGTCTTTATTTCTGCCAAATCTCCTCCCATGTGTGGAAGAAAACACCTGCGAACCATTTACATCTGAGAACCAATGTTCTTAAAGAGGCCCCACGGGACCTCAAAACATGTGTGGGGGGAAACAGTTTTGTTTTGTTTGTGTATATTTGTAATAAAAGGGCTGAGCCATATGTGCATGCACGTGTAATATTGTGTAAAGACACGACTGTACATTTCGGCAGGAAAGGATGGGAGAAATTGACGTATCACAGCAGACAGTTCAAATTACTTTTATGCCTTTACTCTATCATCTTGAATTTGCCACTGCAAGTCCTCTTTTTTTCCTCTAACCATGTAACCTTTTACTCAAATCTGACAGATGTGGAAGTAATGATGCTTTCTACAAGCGAGACCTCGTAGGCTACAGACCCACCTCTCTAAAGGTGCCAGCACTACCTGAGGGCTCTGATAGAGATGATTTCAATTCTCCTCAGCCGTTTAATGATGGATGAACCTGCAGCCGCAGGAACATTTGACAAGCTGCTGTCAGCTGTGACAACCCGGGACGGAGTGAATGAAGGAAGGAAGGTAGGAAAGAGCAGATACACACATGGCGATGTGCAGACAGACCACAGATGATGGCAGATGGAGTGAAGGCAGGGATTGTAAAAAAGATCACCGTTCAATCTGCGGCATTGACAATATGGTGTCAACCCCACGCTGGGGAGATGTGACAGGCTGGCAGGTGGGCTGCTGCTGTCTGTGTCACTGACTGGGAGATCAGGGCAGACACGCAAAGATTCCCACAAACCCAGACTCCAGGTTCTGTAGCGTATGATTGCAGCCGAGGCCGCGGTGACACATGAACTCAGAGTGGCACATGCACACACACACACACACGCACGTGTGTGCACATACACACTGGGTGGGTGTAGAGTTACATCGCCTATCGCTAATTACCGCCACAGTGCCAGCATTCGGAGCCGGGGCTCCAAATTACACGGCTCAACCACAACAAGGGCGATGTGCCCAGCAGTCATTTGTCAGACTAATTATTTGTCTTGGGCTTGTAATTGCAGTGAGAACAGGTACTCAGGTAATTGTGTGGTAAGCTGCAATGTTAAGTGATGCTTTCCCTCCATTTTCAGGCGAGATGAAAGGAGTAAAGACTGCAGAGCTGAAATACGTGGTTCAATCCGGCCTCCCAGTCAGACACTGATTCTAAAAATATATGCCACGGATGAGACTCAGCTTTTTGAGGAGGAAAGAGAACAGCACCTTGATGTTAGGATCATCAGTACGGGTATTAGCACTTTTCATTAGACTGGCTACTTCTTGAATATATGTAAATAATCCGCTCCCTGGTGAATGCTGCATAATAAGTTAATTAATCACAATCCTCCGTCAACGAAGGTAAAATACTATGGTTGTACAAAGCAGAAGAGTTAAAAAACAGTCCAAGTCTCATATCTATGAGCAATAGTTGTGGTAATTCAAAGGAGCACATTTCCACTCCGTGCAGTATTATGCAGCTGCATACAAATATAAACACACAGGCCACTGTCATTTGCAATGATGTTTGGCTCACTAGCACTGTCACCTATCATCATAATTATGACTGTGCTCTCTCTTATTCTTATTTTTAAATGTGTATCCCATGATTCCTCACAGGGGGTTACACAGGGCCGACTGGACATGATGTCAGGTTGAATATTATAATGAGCAAAAAATAAATAACTCATCGAGAAGTATGAACAGAGGAATTTTTGTATTTGCCCCGAATCCAACAGTGGCCATCCCGTTGTCTGTGAGACTGTGTCTGATCTGGACAATGGTCACTGGATTCCTGCGTGTCTCTTCCTGATGAGCAAATCAGTCTCACCACACGATCGTCTCCGGCCATCTTGCATTGTTGCTCTTGAGCACAGTATAGCCCAGGGGCCCTCTCGTTCTTTTGTGTCAGGGAACACGCAGGCTCTTGAAAAGGATCCATAACTATCAGCGACAGCTGGAGCAGAGCGTGGCCGGCCTCATGCAGAAAAGGCCACTTCTACATGAAAAGGTAGAGACATAACAGAGTCCTCTACCTTTCTTTTACCTTGCTTTCATAGGGTGCAAGGCCCGGTCATGTCTTTGTTTTTTTTTCCTTTTTTCTTAATGTGCGCTGGAGCAAGAAATGTCAGCTTTATCATTAATATCAACAGGCTCGCTGACAGCCTCCCCTGTCCGATAAACAAAATGTTCTCTCCCATAAACAGAATGTGTTTGGGTGTCCGTCAGTATTCAGACACTACCTTTAGCTTCTACTCCAGGATTTAGTGTTTTGCTGCTCAACGCAGTCACCGTCTGTGTAATGTGCATGATCAGTGTGTCTGCGGAGGATGAGAATAAGGAGTAGGCGTGTGTTTTTTTTTCTCTCTCTTTCTTCCTCTTTTCTCTCTATCTCCTTCACTCGTTCTTTCTCTCCTCACAGTGAAGACACCATGGTGCCATCTGCTTTGCATTTGTTTAACAAAGATTTATTGTGCAGCGAGACACTAATCCAAAACACACTCTCTCACACACACACACACACACACACACATCTCGCCTTCTTCTCGTCACAGGCCGCTAAGAGAAAAAAAAAAAAAAAAGTGAGGGATGTGGGATTGGAAACGCTTGGCGCTCTCTTTGTCAACTCTCACTCTGACGAGAGGAGAGAGAGCCGGCTGGCACACAGAGGTAGGAATGCCAATTATGGCCTCCTCTGCCTCCATGTGGCACACACCAACACGCCGATTTGGAGGTACAATTATAAACTTGTCATACACGTGTTTATGGTGAGGTGGAAGCATAAACGTGCACGACTTTGATCAAAAAAAAAAAAAAAAAAAAACTAAACGATTGAATAAAAGCAGGAAGAATTTGCTCATCTATAGCTTCACAATGACAGGATTCACTTGTAATGTGGCGCAGAAGGTGTTACACACTTCAACATCAAACGTGTGTGCAAGTAGGCAAGGATTATCTTCTTCTCATAAAGGGAAAACAGGTCAAAGTGGCTCTCATGAACAGCTCTTATCGTGTCAGCTCGGAAAGCAGGGCGATGTAGCCTGGCATGTTACTCCTCTCTGTACTGTCCGGGTGAACCTTCGTATCCACTGACTCCTACTGCCCTCTTTGTCACCCACATGGCAGGTAGAGAAGCAGGGTCCAGGGGGGCAGGAACTGTACGTCCCCTTCGACTGGAAAAGGCCAACCGGAGGGGTTGGTAGGGCCCCTCAGAGACGACAGAGAGGTTAGAGGGCCTCTAGGATGAGGCGGTGTAGAGCCTGTCGAGTCTCTTCTGAAACACTCGTCGGCATGTTACCCCTCTCTAAGAAAGGTTCCGGGGGTCCCCATCTGCCAACTGGTACTACCAGGGTGTTCATCATTTAGGGGCTAAACACCGAGAGGCACAACCACACACACACACATGAAGAGGCAGAGATGAGCATGTGTTCTTATGTATATGCGCTTGTACAACCGAACAAACACACTCGCTTACACAAAGCACACACACACATATGCTCAGTCGCGATGTATCTCGAAACCCCAATCCAGTGCCAGTGTTCAGTGCTGAGCCCTCCAACCTCAGGGTGAAGCCCCTGCCAGTTCACCTGCCAGGGCTGGACAAGCAGAGCACTTAGTGCCCCGGAAAGGCCACCCTCACCCCCACCCATCCACACCCACTGTGTTACTCAGGGTCAAGGAGGCTTCACCCACGTCGTCTCCGTTCCTTCTCTAGCAAACATCGCCTGGTGTCACCCATGCGCAAGGCTCGACAACCCGCTTTTCTTCAAGCCACTTGACGGTGTAACTGCTACTTTTCATTGCATCTTCAGGGCCGTGTTAAGAGGTACTTCTTTCAGAATGACTTGTTATGTTATACAGTCAGATCTCAAATAGAAAAATAAAATTTAAAAAAACGTGGCATCAGTACAATAGATCAATTCAAATCTTTATTACAATCCTGGATATTGTACACACATTACTCATTTTTAAACAGATTTTTATGACAACATGCTCATTTTATAAAATTCAAGGCGATCAAGACTCCACACAAGCACATCAAAAATAATAAATTGTCAAAGAATTTATCTTTTGTGTAACGGCTACTCTGTGAGTGAGTTACAGTTCAAAAAAGGGAGAGACGCGGTCATTAAATGACTCCATCTGTGTGGTTTTCTAAGCCAGAATTCATTAATGGAGGTATGTATGTATCGCCTGAAGAAAGAATGCCTCCACTACTTCCCCAGTGCTAAATTAGCCTGTTGTTGCTTGTTGCTACTGAGATGAGGACCTGTGACTGAGAAGAGAAGAAGAGACACAAAGAAGAAGAAGAAGACTGAGATAAAAAAAAAAAGAAAGAATATTCATCCTGGGAATGCGGGCAAAGGAACAAAAGACTGGTTCATTTTGATGTATATCTGCTTCTTGCCAAAAGTTAGATGATAATATTGATTCCACTCTCATGTCAGTTAATTTAGCACGGGACAAAGAGGAAACAGAGGAAGTCACTCCAAGAAGTTACAGCGCCTGGCCAAGAAATTGTCTGGCACATAAAGCCCTGTAAAAAACACAATGTCGCTATACATTTTTAAACGGTTTTTAAACGGATTAAACAAATGAGCTATAACGTGTTAATTAGTGCACTGAGCTTTAGAGGGGCTGATATTCTGTACAATTGCAGGGAGGTTATGCTGGTGCCTTGCAATAAAGGGCAGAAAGACATCCTAGGGAAGTGTGGTATTTCTCCACTGTGCAAAAATGCATAGTTCAACCCACTACGCAAACATAATAACGTTCATATCCAAAACCCAAAAGATTGTCCAGTGTAGCAACTTTGATTGCAGCCTTGACATAGTCACAGATATATGAAACATTAAAAAAAAAGGTGGCTAAATAACAAAAGATGAGAAAATGCATACAAAGTAATGCAAAATATCTTTTACACATGCAAATCAAGGAGGTTAGTCAGCATGTGTGTACTCCTGGGAGTAGACTTAAATACTGCTAGTGACTGCTGATGAAAAGAAAGTCTTGTTGGTGCAGGTGATGCCACACTGATGCACCACGACTCTCTTGAGGATGTCAAATATGTTTGTCTGGCCAGAAAGGCCCAGCAGCCCTTTGCTCTGTCATCCTGCCGATCTTAAACCACGGACGGTCTGCAATCACACTAACCTCTCAACTCTGTAAATGACATCCTGCAGTCTTGAGAAAAGACAGAGGCATTATAGATGATGTAGTTAGACCACGCACAGCGTTGACATGTTAGACCAAGTAGACATAGGAAGAACATCCTGTGTTGGGTCTTGTTAATTACATTGGAGATGTTTGCATCATATTTAATGGTGTTGCAGATGGTGGTCCCCCAGGAACTTGAATGACTCCACTGTGTTCACAGTAGCGCCATTTGGGCCTGTGGGTTCATGTGGACGTCAATCCTCACCTCCACCATCTGGACGGTATTAAGCTAAAGATCGCTGATTGCTCAACAACACGGCATTCTGGCCCCCTCCTTGTGTGTTTAGGCCTACTAATATGAAATCATTACCAAACTTCTGGAGCTTGACTGAGTGCTAGATTAAAGGGTTGAGACGTTGGTATAAAGGAAGAAGATGAAAGGAACGTTTTTGTGCAATATTAGCCTTGTTGGGAAATTAAATAAAAGTCTAAAACTTCTGGAACTTAAACATATTGTTTTTAATGTTTTTTTTTTTCTATAAAAAAATATTACAATGTAAAGTCCCTCTTTTCCTTGATGTGTGTGTGTGTGCTGTTCCCAATATATATATGCCTTGGATGAGTCAGTGATTGATCAGGTGCCATTCTACAAATAGCCTACCTTGTGGGTTGATGATGAACTAACTTTCAAATTACGTGTTGACGAAGTTAATGAAAAAAAAACAAAAACTAAAAATGTTCAAAAATAGTTTTTCTCATTTAGTTGGATGACAGTTTAGTACTCTTGTAGTAGTAATCTTACCTGTAATAGACTATGATGATGTTATTTATATGTACAAGCCACCATCTACACACACACAGAGCTTGAAAAAAAAAAACTGCAGTAGGAATTGCGGGTGGATCACGTGATTCTTCTGGCAAATATTAAAAGTCATTATTGACTATTCATCTACCTACAATGGTTAGGCCAGAGTAATAAAAATGTTAAAGGTGTTGCAGTTTTGTCTTTTACTTTTATTGTCCTGTATGCACAGGCCGCCCGTGCAGTATAGAATAAACTGCTCTCATCGGACTCTTCTGCAAAAAGTCAGGGTTCGTTGAAAAGAATGAAATTATCAGGTTGCAGTTCATCTGACCTTTTTGGTTTTAAGATCATTAAGACATCAAATGGTCGTCAAAGTGGAAATTTTAGCCTTCAATATTTCTGCAGGATTACACACGATGCTTGTATACAAAACAAGTTGTATAACAAAATGAAACACAAATTAAAAAGTAATACACTCTGACAAAAATGATCATGATTTATAAAGACAAGAAAGGACATACTGAAAATGAAGACAAATGCAGACAGAATTTTGCTATTCTCATCGCAATAGACTTGCTATTAAACAGCTTGAAATTTACCAGGAAAAATATTATCCTTGTGTCTCTTTTATATGCAGTTTTTCAAACACAATCCAAGCCTGAGGGATAACTGAAATTGCACCAACCTCATTTGCATGACATATATTGGTAAATCCAGTAAAAAAAAAAAGGAAAAATCTGCCCGTTTTATATTTTCCCCTCTGTGTTTTTAACATTTAGAGAACATATTGCAGTTTGGCGGGAATAAAAAATATTGTAAATGTCTCTCACACATCAACACATCAGGATAGCAGGAAACGGGCCTGGCTGGGCGCTAACGTTAGCAGGGTGTTAGAGACACACTGGGGAATTACATCTCTCTCCTCATCCATCTCACCTGAAAAAAAAAATCTTTCATAAATACACACGTAGTCATATAGAATACATCTACACACACACCTAATTAAAACAACAGCAACATGGTATAAAGGAGCGAACAGGTCCGAAGGGAGACGGCCTGCAAAACATGCAGTTTCATCCATGTTGTTGTTTATCATATTCACATCCATTGTTCCCCCAATGCTCCTTCCTCTTGTTGTCTGTGCCCTCAGGTTCTCCATCTTCTGCTCCAGATTAACTTTCCAATCCTTCCTCTCTGCCTTTGGCTCTCCCCTCCACTAATTTACCCTCCAACCTGCTGCTTTTGCCATGTACAATTACAAAGGGGAGTGCTAGTTAATGCGCACTAATAATGTTCAAGCTGAGAAGGTTTGTCGGTCATAATTACTTCCCGCAGAATGAGTTATAGTAGTCACAAGATGTGTATAAATACCTACTGTTGTTCTGCCTAATTTTCAATTTCCAATGCAACGTGACTGTCTCCTGGTGCTAAGTAAATCATTTTGTTTTGAGTGTGAAATTTGTCACAGGTGACAATAAGGAGGAAGGAAAAAACACACAACACGGAGAATCTTAGGTTTATGCTAGAAATTAAAATAGTCATTTAATTATACATTTCAGTGATTTTCATATCATTATGATGTTTTTGTGTTCACACGCAAATGGATTATTCTCATCACAGGTACACAACAACAAAAAAAAACCAAAAAACCTTAAAAACCAGCGAAGGGTGTGTGTGTGTGTGTATGTGTGTGACGGCACGTCCCTTCAAAGTGGATCAAATTCCAATCTTAGATTGCCTTCTTGGATAATGTGGAAATATTAGAGAAGCCTTGATCTAAAATAGAGCATGGAAATGAAGTGGCAGAGGAAGCCCTGAGGACAGGCAGCAGACACAGCGCTGGGCCAGCCATACATACCTCTGGGAGACTGCAAGCACAGCCTGCCTCTCCTATGTAAATGTCCCATTCCACACATTAGTCATACTGCCTTCACCGTACACTAAAGTGTGCCTCGCCCATCAAACCCTGCCTGCCTCCATGAAGATCCCTCGAATGTTCCACAGATAAACCCCAGAGGCCTTTCCTTCCCCTCTACCACCCCCACCTCCAGGACCACAGAGCGGCTGATTGGTTAGATAGCCCAGGTAAATGGTGGAAACTCTAATAGGATACTTCATTGCTGATGTCAGGACTTTTCTGATATGACAAAACTGATAACATCTGTGAACACAATATCTCTAGATAAAGATTGTTTTTTGAGTTTCATCTGAATGTACTTAATTAGTTTTTTGTTTTTTTTGTTTTTTATTAGAAATTTCATCATATAAAAACACGGTATAAAATAATGTAATAAAATGAGGCAAGTATATGATGGAGCAGCAGATTGAAAAATCTGGATTCAATATTTACTCACTATTGATCACCATAACTATTGACTTTTACGTGAGTGTTGATTTGTTTGGGGTTGTAACACACTGTCAGTCACTGTGCATTAAATTATATGTTATGAACCAACTGTGCCATGAGCAACACACCATTAAACTCCTAAAGAAAGCCTTATGAGTTCCACCTTATGGCCTTGCCTCCATGTACAGCCCTGCCCTATCCCACGCCATCAGTCAACCCTTCTCCCTGCTGTTTCTATTGTTGAGTGGTGAGGTCTGGGATAAACTGGCTAATTTATTTGACGATTAATTGGTCTCGTGTTGTATGCCTGATTAAAACCTGTAATCGTTTACAGGGGGAAAGGGAGAGGAGGGGCGGGGGGGGTCCGCTGCTAACCAAATTACACTATGTCGTTTCACTGTTGGAAATTATATTGTACGTTGTACGTTGTTTCATAGGTTCTTGTATTCTGTTGTTTTACATAGACAATTCATATGAGTATTCATTTCATGGTCCTCAGACACATCTGCTTGCTTCTGGGAAAACTTTTGAGAAGGAATCTATATCTGTAGGGAATCTAGCATGTGGGGGGTGGAGTCATGGCTGGAGTTAAGCAAAAAAAAAAAAAAAAAAACACAAGTAAATAGACTGCATCCAAAAGGCAGCGTGCAGTAAAACAAAAATGAAAATGAATGACTACAAGCCTGTACTCATAAGCTACTATACGGGATAACATTTAAAAAAATGCGGAAAGTATTCACAGCACTATACTTTTTCCACGTTATTTTACAGCCTTATTCCAAAATGGATTCAATTCAATTTATTAGAAATAAAAAATGAAAATATACATTATTGTATTCACAGTCTTTTGGAATATGAAGCTACAGGCTTGGCACCAGTGTGGATTTTCAGACCCCCTAGAGATGTTCAATGGGATTCAGGTCTGGGCTCTGGCTGAGCCACTCTAGGACATTCACTAGTTATCCTGAAGCTTCTCCATATAGATTGAACGATTACATGTACATATAGACTCCAATTAAGCTGTAGAAATATCTCAGAAAGCACCTGAGTTCAACTTTGAGCGTAATCACAAAGGCTGAATACTTCTACAAGTGATTTCTTGTTTTTTATTTTTTTATTTTTAATACATTTGCAAAAATCTCAAACATTTTTATGTTGTCATTATGCGGTATTATGTGCAGAATTTTGACGAAAAAAATAAATTGAACCCATTTTGGAATTAAGGCTGTAACATAACAAAATGTGGAAAAAGTGAAGCGCTTCGAATACTTTCCATACGCCCTGTAATTATCTCTGCCAGGCGTAATCAGCCTAATATTTTTTTGTGCACATTGATGACTGTATGCTCAAGGACCTCTCGTGGGTGCAGTGATTCACGTTTTATTTTTTATAACTATTTTATAACTCCTAATGAGCCTATAGTACAGCTTAGACTTTTGTCTTTTCATTGGTCCTCGCCATATTAAATTGTGTTGGAGGGGAGAGGGAGGGAGAGGCTTTTTATTTTGTGCAGTGTGTTTTAAATAAAAACAGTGTTTGGACTTATCGTCCTGTTTAATTTTGTTATACAGTTGTGATACAGTTAGGCAAACCCCTTGTTGCAATACCATTACATTATTCTGTGCATCCTAAAGATAACTTTTAAAATCTTTATTCAAAACTTTGCAAATTGCTGCTTGTGTCATCTGGCAGTAGTGGTGGCATCGTAGTAGGTACCTCGCCACCCACATGCACCCAGACACCCCCGACGGAGATCTGCACACCGTTGATTACCCTCTTCCAGTTACTGGAATGAACTATTGGACCATATAACCAAGAGAAAGGAGGAAAATCAAGAGTCAGATATCACAGAGATCAGAACAGAACAGAGATTTGTTAGAGAGCTCCTTCTGTCATAGTCAACTTGATTGCTTTAATCACGCACTGCTGTGAAATATTCCCTCAGCGGCCAGAGTGTCCGTTGTGTCGGTTGACAGAGGTAAGGCGATTCAGCCTGATTGCTATTCCAATCAGGCTCTATATATGTTAGGATATTGGCTCCGAACCTCCCAACCAAGTTAATGTCATTAAATAAATAATGAAAGATATGTATTATCTATCACTCCATCCAACATGGGATCTTCTATGTATTATGCATTACCTTCTCTAATTTATTCATTAAGACAAAACGAAAGGCTTGTTAGCCTCATTTCTAAGACATGAGCTCAAGCCACGCTACTCCATGCTGATACACTCCTATTTCACAGCTACACAGGACTATAGCCTGAACGACTGATTGAAATATACAAGGCATTTTAAAATGTGTTTTTCTCGTGTTTTTCTAGTTATAGAGACACAAATGAGAAATAAACTGTTTGAGAAATGCAACTAGTTCAACGTGAACTTAAGTTAATGTTTGGAGAAGGCAGTATTTTGAGTATAAATATAAAAGTGTATTTTTTACACCTTCTGAGAGGTGCTGTTGAGAAGCTGTATGTATGGTCGGTTTGCGATGGTAGAAAATAAAAGGCATTAACTTTATGTGTTACTTAATTACTGCACTAATATGCTGCTTTTACTTTTTTTTTTTTTTTACATTATATGTGTTTATAATACTTCCAGCACTGTTGGTTTGTTGATGATGATACTGCTGGAAGAGAAATGTGTTGCTGTTGATTTTGTGTCTGTACCTATAGTCTGTACATGTGTTTCTATATTGTAAGTGGGAGTTTTTTGTTGTCTTTTTTTTTTTTTTTTTTTTTTACTTCCCCTGTATTTGTATTTGTATGAAAGCCCCCGTTCCCCACATACCCCCACACTGCTCCATAGTGTGCAAATGTCAATACAATCCATGGAAGGTTAATCTCCCACCAATAGAAACATGAACACTTTATCCAAAGCCGCATATGTTTCACACCAAGGGTCGATTTACTGTATGTCAGGGGCGATATTAGCATTCATATTAGCCGCTCTGCCCATGTATGATATTCGTCATTGCCAGCCCTTTAGCACACCAACACAGTTCAGGGAATGCTTATCTCATGAACCATAAATTAGGGGATGAATTCCCTCCGAAACATCGAAGGCGAAGGATGGAGGATGGAGTCATTGTGCCTGTGTGGTGTTTTGACACTGTAATGACACATGTTTTACAATCACCCCCTTCCCCTTTTCATTCGGAGGAGTGGACCTGTCCGCTCCTGCTGGAGAGAAATGGGCCTCTCGGACATTACCACCTCCTCCCAGGGGAGACATAAATGAGCGAGTGGCAATAGGGGGAGACTATAGGAAGAAGAAGAAGACGGTAGAACTGGAGTGTGTCCAAACGTTGTAGAAGGAGGGAGGGAGTGTGTGTGTGTGTAAGTATGTTGAGGGAGGGGTGGTTGATGAGATGATGCAAAAGGAAAGGGAAAAGAGAGAAAGAAAAAGAGTGTTTGTTTTTAATTGCAACCGGGGCTGCTGCACAAGCACAAAGGTGCATCATTACTTACTTGACAGAGCACCACAATCACAGGCCCTCCCTAATAAATACTCGTTACTAAAAACTCGAATATAAATAAAGTGAAGGTCACGTCTGAGGGAGGCGTGATCTAGTCCAGAGGTAGGTGTCTTACCCATCAACCCAGCCTCCCTCTCTCTCTATCTCTCTTCTCTTTCTCATACTCTGTCTCTCTTTCTTGCTCTTTCTCCCTTGTGCTCATTACAGGAGAAGCCATGCAGCGCTGGTTAGGAGAACGCGTGATGAGCCTTGGGAGATATATCCACTGGGAGGGAGAGAGGTAGAGAGAGACTGTATAGGGAAAGGGGAATAGATAAAAAAATGCTGACTTGTCTTCAAAGGAGGCAAAAATAATTGAAATGGTGTGTGTGTGTGTGTGTGTGTGTCTGTGGGTGTGTGGGGTGGGATGAGGTGGCGTGAGGGAGAGATTGAGTGGCTCCATGTTCCAGTTGGTCATTAATTGAGGAGGAATGTGAAACACTGTGTGGTCCTTCGCCGACACCCTCGCTGACACACAAGGGGAGATTGATAGAGGAAACGGTGTGATAAAGATATGAAAGGAGGAAGAGAGAGAGGGAGAGGAAGTGAACAGCGAAAACATAATAAAGTGAAGGGAACATTGTTGGAGCAGCTGAAACATGGAGAAGGGAGACAGAGAGAGAAAGAGAGAGAGAGAGAGAGAGAGAAAAAGAGAGTTCAAAGTGTGCTGAGACTGAGTCCTGTCCTCGCCGTGTCCTTCCTCGAGCCCCGAGTCACGCATCGCTCATCTTGTCACATTGAACTCCAGATGCTCCTACCCTGGAGAACGCTCCGGCCGCGGCCATTTTTCTTCATTCTCGCTAACAATTTGGTAATGAAATATTGATTTTTAGTTAGATTCATATTGATGCCATTAGCTTTGCATTGATAAATCACGTTTGGCTGCTTGTCTAGTGTGGCAGAGCAAGAGCCAGGGCGGAGAGATTACAATCAAAGCCACTGATGTGTTAATTTGATGGATATTTCCCCTCCACCACCCCACACCCTTCCTTCTTTTTTTCCTTTATGTCTCACTGCGTTTCATAACATTGTGTGTGTGTGTGTGTGTTTTTTTTATTTTTTTTTATTACAAAGCACCCCGTGAGGATATTTATGTCCATGTCCATTTCTCCTGAAATAGCCTTTCAGCCGGCCTGCCTGTGGCAACACTGCACAGTCTTAAAGTCATTTCATCTCTTATAGACAAGACAAGGATATAAGAGACTGTTTCACACCCGTTGAGTCAAATGAGGAAAACGGGGGAGGGCATGGCTATTTCTACAAACAACAACAAAAAAATAAAAAATAAAAGCAGACAAACAGAGGCTCACAATTTATGAGAGGCCTCTTTGCATGTGATAACCATAATCTCCAAGGGGGGGGGGAGATATGGATTTTATTCAGTTTTTCAATATTTATCGTCAAAAATATTGGCAATATATGTGAAAGCAGGAGAAGCAGCTCTCAGGGTACATTTTTTAAGAGAAGACTCGTTTAAATGCCTCAAAATGTTACATCTCTCTTAAGCGTTTCGCATGCAAGGTTGGGAGGATATAACATTTGAGAAACATTAGAATCATTTTCCAGATTAGGGCGGTTTTTAAATGAGTCTCCTGCCGCAGCTTCGCCTTCCAACTGCAATATGTGTCTGCACACAGTCATCTTAATGAAAGGAAATGATGGCGTTCACTTTAATGACGTGGAGTTCAAGGACTGCTTATTGTTCCAGAGAAAAGCCATCTTTTTTCACGGTAATATGAGTCTTCTTTTTTCTTTTTTTTTTTTTCCACTGTGCAATTTCATTTTGAGAAACAGACACCGAAGGTTAAATGTGCTATATAGGTTGTCAAAATACCAGAGAGAATTCAGGATGCGAAACAGATATATTGATAACGTCCCCTCTTGCAGTTATCATTGTTTTGATAATACTTCATCTCAACTTTTCTTTTTTTTTATCTTTCTGGGCGATTATGCAAAACAGAATATAGTCCTAATTATCACAGACACATTAGCCACTCTGTTTCAGTCTAGTTATAAAGCAATCTTACTGCAGATGATCAACACAACTTCTCTGTTTAACATCCAGCACGCATTTCTCTGCAGCTTTTTTTAAGGAAATGAACCAATGACAATCCGATTTACAGCATGTTTACTGCGTGTGTCATAAAACAGCTCGCCGTTTACATTTATTCTCTAATTTAGTGCTCTGCGTGGAGTGAATCTCCCACATGCTACTTCTCCAAATATTTTGGTCCAAATGTAATTTTGTTTGATAGAATGACAATAACTGGTATTAAAGGGAGGCAGATGATTCCCAGACGTCTGGGGTGCTCTGACATTTACTCGAAACACAATTAAACCCCAGAGTTATGGCTTCTTTAGGGTTCCACGCTTTTCCTTTGATCCCATAGTGCCCCCCTCTCCTGTCATGGATTATAGGGCCAAACGGGCTATTTGGGGAAAGGCCAGTCAGGTTCAAATGGGGCTGCTGGAAGAACGCAGGCTCCACTGGCTTGCGGGGAGAGCTTCGATATGACTGCAACAAATCTAACAGTTGAACTGGCTGCCGTCCAGTTTGGCTCCAATCCTGGTTGATACTCAACGTCAATCTTTGAAATAATGTTGAAAATAACACAATGAACAATGTAAATGAACGAATGATCTAATGTTGAACTACGAGGAAACATTTCTGTTTTTCTGAACTCCACCTAAAAGTCTGAACTCTGTGTTGGCTTCGGACAAGTGTCATCTTGTCCATCATGATAGTTATAATTCGGCCCTGGCCTGACTCCCATCACTCCAAACTTCCATCAAGTCCAAGATGCTGTCTGTGGTCCTCATTGATTTGGCTTAAAGTCCCCACCTCTCTGGAGAAATACCCCCAGCTCAGGAGGATTTACTATTGATCCCCACTTCCTGCAGGGTGATATACGTTCATGCACACATACATTCAGTCTCGAGTTCACCGACAAGGTGTGAAGTGCAGATATACAGAGAATATTATGACAGAACATATAGATTTCAAGAGAAAAAGTTTTTTCCCTGAGAGGCTATTCAGGAATGAGTCGAGCTGGCCCCTATTTCATATTTCCTAAGAGTGAAACACCTCAATTTAGATTCTGTACGCACTGATCGATGAGTCTTTATGTTGCACTGCCCTTTACAGTATTGTACTACCAAGCTCTTTATTACTTTAATGACTTTCCAGTGATGTCATCCTGAGGTCATCCTCAGAAATAGGGGCTGTCAAGTGGAGTTTTGATTGGCAGAGGCACCGTTGAGGCTCGGCCAATGGCGACCCAGTGTGGCAGCTGGTTGTCATGAGAGTGGGCAGGCAGGGGAGGGGCTTCGTTAGCGCCTCAGCCATGCAATGGAATCGATATCTACCCCTCGAGGCATAGCTGTGTTCCCTCGGCCGGCCGGGGGAGAGGAAGACAGCAATGCTCACACTCACTCCACAGCTCCAATACTACAGCTCACAGCCGCTAAATGAGAGGGAGAGAGGGAGGAAAGAGGAGGGAAGGGAAGGGAAGTGTGTGTGTGTGGGGGGCTGCTGTGGAGGGGGGTCTGAGGAGAGAAGACAGAGCAGTCAAACATTTCAGGGCCCGCCATTCCAGAGTAATGAAGCATAGCAAGAGAATATACCTCTGCAACATTTGATAAAGATGGGCTGACACACCAGTCCAAATAGGTTCCTCTGTATGCCGGCACATGTCTATCCATCACCGCTCTGCATTACAGACAGGAAGAAAGGAAGAGAAAGGGGGAGGGCAGTGAAGGGGAAGGCGTGCAAATAGACAGCAAAAAGATAGTAAAAACTGACTGACAGCAGGAGAACAGGTGGGGAAGCAAGAGTTGATAGAGAGAGGCAGGGTAAGAGGGAAAGGAGAGAGAGGGATTCGGTGTATCCTTGGCAGCTGGTGGATCTTATCAAGGCCGATTGGTTGGTGAATGAGGCTCGGGAGGCCCGTGTCCTTGTACCCACCGGTTTGTGTTGCGCTCACTCCCTCACTCCACTCCTGCAGCGAAAGACAATAAAGAAGCAAATGAGTAAACGTTGCACATTTTACGTCCTCATCATCCCCGCACTCTGTCTCTCCATCTGTTACTCCCTCACCAGTGCCGTAAAAGAAGAATAGAGGACTAGAAAGAAGGGGTGAAAAAAAAAAAGAGTCAAACAGTGGTTATGCTGTGTGCCTGGAGTCTTCCATGTTTTGGTAAAAGTTTCATTCAGGTTAAACTGTTAACATGAACCTTGAAACCCTGCTATTAGGTCTCCCTCCTGAGAGGGAGGGAAAAAACATGTGTAAGGCTGAACCTGTGTAGACAACTAAACAATGTGAAATTTGTCTAACATGGGAGTAAACTAGGCATCTGAAAAATTCACCAATATTTCACCTTAACCTGAATTCCCTGTATAGAAAATCATTATACCTTTATCTGATCTGATAATCATAGTATCCATTTAACACACCTTCTAGAGGTTAGATTATATTAGATCAGAGAGAAAACAAGACTGCAAGTCTATAGTCACCCTAGCGGCACTGTGAGGATTAGTGGTTTGAGCTAAATGCTAATGTCAACATGCTCACAATGACAGCACTGGCAGGCACTGCTATCATGCATTAGGCAGGTACAATGTTTATTATGTACACTGTCTCTGTTTGGTATGTTAGCATGCTAACATTTGAATTAAAATCAAAGTACATCTTATGCTAATGGCACTACTTTTGCAAGGATTGCGTCATAAACAATAGATTCAGGAGTCAGGAGATCACATAAACCTATAGGATTACATATGGGGTCCTCTGGGGTCCTCAATCCATCTGATAGTTGTTGATATATTTCAGACTGGACCAAAGTGGTGGACAAACAGACTGACATTGTCATCCGTACAGAAATGCTGCTAGCATGGCTAAAAGAAACATAGGCAGAAAAGATGCCACCAACATGTTTACATGTGGACTATAAAGTGGACAAATGACCTATGACCTTTACATATTAGCAACTGGAAGGAGTTGAAACATTTGCTGAAATACTGACAGAACCGTCCCTTGTGTCACTCTGGCCTGCAATTGACATAAATGATAACCCCGTATTTTCTAAGTGGAGACAATCATGCTGACCACTTACAGCAGAAATCCAACTCACCCTTATAAAGAGGATTTTGAATTAATATTGCTTTTTTTTCCTTTTTTTTTTTTGCATCAGAATGAGCCTTTTAAGCTGAAAATGGTTGTATAACCAGTCCTCCATCATATCACAGTTGTAAATATAGTTTTGAAAGCCAGAAATTTTAAAACCTGTCCAAATTATTGTAGGCTCAGTTGATATTGATCAAAAAGCATAACAAGCCCTCTGTTGACATATCCTAGTTATTTTGTGCAATTGCACAGTAAAAAAAAAAAGACATTGCTTTTTTGCTCCCTTCAGTGAATTCATTCTTTTTTAGAGAAACTGTGTTACTTGGAACCATGTAAACTGTAAGACAGAAAGAGAGAGGACAAGAGACAAACACAAAAAAAAATAAGCCTCGCCATAACATAACACAACATGGCTGCGCGTCATCCCCAGGAGGTTGTATACCGAGGCCCGCTGCCTGCTGGCCGGCCAGGTACGCTGCTTTGCTCTCAAGTCTTGCGGTGATTAATGAAATCTTAACGGCAGGCCAGACACAAATATTCATCACCTGGCTGCCCCTATTGTAATGCATGTGGAGAAGCCGGAGCGTGACAGAGGAGAGGGGAGACGAAAGCCGGCCCAGAGACAAAACACAACATGGGGCACAGGGATTATTACCAGGCCCACGGAAACAACGCTTTTTGTTCTCCTCAACAAAATGGAGGCATGTGATTTATGGACAGCCAGCATCTGTTTGGAGCAAGGGGAGACACAGATTCATGTCTGCTATTATGGGCTGTCCATGTTACTGGGGTGAGAATTTGAAAGGGGGGGGGCGGGTGTAAGTGTGGGGGTGCAGCCGTTAAGAGCAAGACCTTCTGGGAAAGTACACTGTGTCAATTCCTTGTCGTACTGTGAATCTGTGACATTGTAGTGTGTGTGGGTGAGGTGTTGTATTACATTGTATATCACAAACAGATGTAGGCCTACGAGCCACCCGGGGGTGGTTTTTGGAAAGAGTGAAGTGGTGAAGTGTTTGGTGGGTGGGACTGAGAATGAGACACACGCATACAACAAAGAAAAACAAACAAACAAACAAAAAAAAAAAGTTTGATACACCAACTGATAAAGTGCTACACAAGAGAGGATGAAATCTGTTGTGTCATCATCCCTCGCAATAAATACGGCTTTGTGCGCAAGACTGATATGATCATTTTGATTTATGACATGCGTGTAAGACTGCGTGTGCACTGCTTGTGTGTGTGTGTGTGTTTGTGTGTGTGTGTGCGTGTCGATTTTAGTATCTTTGAGAGGCGCAGAGGCAGAGGGACAAAGAGATGTACGTAAATACAGAGAGGGGGAATGAAATAGCCAAGCAGCGGAAGTGAGACAGAGTGCAGTAGACAGTGAGGGAGATTGTGTGTCGGTGTGTGCAGTGTAGCATTGACTCCTGCATGCTCCCAGTGATAGATAGTGTCAGGTTAGGCTGCTCAGTGGCAGGTCTCACACTGTCAATGCTATGGCTGTGGGGAGAGCAGGGGCCTGAAATGTTTTAACACCCATCGCTGATCCCTGTCAACATACACACTAACACACATGACATCAGACTGCGCCAGCTGATACACACTGTGTATATTTGTGCACCTGAGTGTGTGCGTTTCATGTGTACACGGACCCCCGCGTGCTCTTGTGTGTCCGTGTGAGTGCATGTAACAGCACACACTTCACATTCTTTTGTGCATAGCATCATCGTGTCTCATCCCTCCACCCAAAAAAAAAAATACTTAACATCTCTGAATCACAGCCTTAGAAAACAATTATACCAGCCCAGTTTTTTTTTTGTGTGTTTTGGAAGGATCTTTTTTTTTTTTTTTCCTGCAGGCAGCAACAGAGAGAAAAAAGGCCTTCATTGTTCCATTGTTCACATTGTGTCATTCTTTGCCTTGGAACAGCGATTGTTTGCTGCACAGTTAGGAACACAATAGTGTTCACATAAAAATGAGCCACTTAGCTCTCACACTAAATTAGCACTGCAGAGGAGAGTCAGGCTTTCCAAATTCGCTTATTCACATTTTCCGCTCCTTACCAGCCCTATAAAACCAGCCGCTTCTGCTGAGGTGGACAGAAACGGTGACAGCCGGAGCGTACACTGTGTCTGTATCCTGTGTTTTTTGATAGAGTAAGAAAAGAGCTATTCAATTATATGAAGACAATTGTATTATCATTTGGCATTATCTTTTGGAATCAAAATCAATAGCCTGTTGCAAATAATATTCCACAACAAAATATAGGGATTTAACCATAAATGCAGACATGTGCAGCACAGTACATAAAGTGTTGGGGGGGGGGAGGGGGGGGGGGGGTGTTCAGTTTGACATATATGTCTCTATTGGGAAATCCTCTCTGTTTCTGAGAGAGTCCTAATGCTCTCTTTTACTGTAAATTTAACATGGCAAGTGTATGGCAGAATATGGCGCATTGCACCGGCTTTAAATCTGCAGCTTTAAATCTGAAAAGTGGCCGTGAGGTGCTCGTGATGACGAGTGACTGGAAAGTATTGTGTCATCCTTAAAGAAAAAAAAAAAAAAAAAAAAGCGGTGCACAGGAGTGGGTGATTTTTCCAAGCGCTGTTAAAAAATAGTTTTGCATGGGTGCCTTTGCTCTCCTGTTAGTAAAACACGTCTCGGATCCCTCCTGCTGCCGTGACCAAGAATGAAGTACTCTCTTGGGCCAGACAAAATCAATTCCTCACTCGGGTAAATTTCCTCCTTCCCCTACCTTTTTTCTGTCCGGCTATTTGTTTTTAATGCTGGCATAGACTTATGGATCGGGGGAAGGCAGTTATGCCAAACAGTATAAACTACACCTCCTGACAAACATTCAGAATTGAACTTTCATTCATTTTTTTGGGGGGTGTCAGCCTCAACTTTCCAAGGCTTTGTTATGAAGAGGTAGTGTTGTGAATTCCACCATTCCTCAAATGTAGCGCACCTTTTTTTTTTTTTTTTTTCAAGAATACACATCTATCTATGTCTTACCAGGGCCTGCATTTATCATTGAGATCTGTTTATTTGAATGATTGTCTGGATGAATTACCGAAGCCGCTACATGTGCAGCATTTACAATAGATAGAGGTTTGTTCCTATGGGAAATCAGAGTCACTGACTCAGTACACAACATCCCCCTTAAATCAAGTATAATCCTGCATTTACTGCCCAACACTTATCCCTAAGTACAACACTTGTGTCACTAATTGATGTTGCTCATTCAATATCTGCACGTATAGGATGTACATGCTGTAGAGGGGGGATTTTGACAACATACTATACCAGTTCAATTCAAATGATAAATATCCACATGAATTCATGAAGTTTTGCACTTTTCTCACTCATCTCTATGACTCTGTAGGCCGGTTCAGTAACTGGCTCATGATCAGGAAGCGATTTAGAAGTAATTTTGTTTAGTTTCTAAGCAAGGCATTTATAATCAAAATGTTTGCAATGCCAATTTATAAGCTATAGATTTGAAATATAGTTTAAAACATTGGCAGAAGAGGGAAGCCATTGTACTCAGCACAATCTTCTTTTTGATGACATGAAAATCCCCTTGTGAGGAGTCATCTTTGTGTATCTGGCCGGAGTTGGTTTCACACGGTTTTCAGCTCCTCCTCCTCTCTTTCTGCGTGGACCCGGGATGATTTCCATGAGAATCAACGTGGCGATTAATCACAGTGTTCCTCCACTCCCAGATGTCATTCAGGGCCTTTTAAAGACATCAGCGCTCTGTGATGTTTATGGGAGAAGAGAGATATGAGCTTGGCAGCCTGTCCCAAAGACCCTTGTGCAATCTCCCTCTGGGACACTCATACATTCAGTCAGCTACTACTGTCCTGGATTGTCCCAAAAGCAGTCAAACTTCCTCCTCCAGAGACACAAGCAATCAAAACCAGACCTGACCGACAGCTGTACTCAATTTTTGATTGATGATGTCTGTGAAATAGTTTTTTAAGAGTAGTCCCACACACATACTTTCTGGTAGTTATTTGTAACTTTTCTTTTTTATTCTAAATTTACTGTTTTTTTATGTTTGCCAATAAAACATTGAATTCATGGTGGAATTTTAAAAGTTTAAAGGATTATTTAGACAGTTTTTAAAAAAGTAAATATATGTTTTACACTTTTCAGTCCACATACTCACCAATGCACAGCCTTATCATACATGTTCAAACAATATATATATAACCATGTTTCACTTAAACTAGTGCTCATTAGGCATTTATATAATATAATAATAACATCATATCAACTTTTAAAAAAAATATATAATTATAACATGATTTAATTCATATTTTACATCAAAAAACATGACATGAGCTTGTATTATTAATGATTTGACAGTGTATTCAATGATAATGTTTACTGTGAAAGAAAAGTTTTCTCTCCGCTTTATAATCTGCTACTGGGGTAGAAAAACCATTTACACACATTCCTATTTTCATTTTGCTCAATGGGCTAAAACATGGCTCTCTCCACAGAAAGTATGGGCACAAACAAGCGCAACAAAAGCAAAGTGACGAGAAATTCCCTAAAAAGGTTAAAAATCGCGAGCTGATAATGAAAGGGAAAAGCACCGGCTTCAAGTGACGTGTGAGTGAAGGTGGTGGGTGGAGGGGAGAGCTCAGTTTAAAGAGTCGAGTGAAGTCAAAGACGTGTTAATAAACAGTTATGGAGAGGCCTGGGGGTGGGGGTGCTGGGGGTCGTGAGGATGGAAAGAAGCAAGAAGGGCAAAGGGGTTGGGGTGGGGGCGGGTGGGGGGGTCAGGATCATGATAGTCAAACCGCTGTTTCCTCCTGGGGAGAAGAAAGGAGTTAATGACACCCTAGAGCTTCCCACCCCCACCCGCCGCTCCTCCCTCTCCTTTATGGAGGGGGAGCGAAACACACAGCCCTTACGGAGGTGAGGAGGCCATGGAGACAGCCATGCCGTCCCACCGCCCCGCTAGTGGAGGGCTCTAACAAAAAGGAAGGAGGAGGAGGAGGCACGATAACTGTGATTATTATTACTAAATATAATATAAAACAGTCAGTGCGTGGGCACGAGCAAAGGGATCCACCCATCCGCCCACATGCTCACTATTGAAAACTCTGTTGAAGATGCGAGGACAGGTTTAAAGACAGCGCCTTTTCAATGCCAGGGGGAAAGGGAGGGGTTAATGAGGGGCTTGGTGAAGGAGCTTATGGCAGGGTGAAGGGGTGAAGAGGAGAGAGGGGTGGTGGGGAGGGATGCCTGGCTGCCATGGTGTCAGCGGAGGAGACGGCGGAAACAGACCTGGAGCGGATCGAGACAAAGCTGAGACAAGGCAACAGTGAGCACCCCCCCTCTCATCCCACCCTCCACCCACCAACCCATCCCACAAATGAGGGACAATCAGTAACAAATATGTCACCGTGTTTTGAGATGTAATTGTAGCTTCCTCTTTTGGCCAGGAAGTGTAGTGGGGGTTTTATTTTTGAAAAGGTGAGATGCGTCATTCCTTCAGGTTCCGTCAAGCTGGGAGGCAGTGGTGTCTGAGACATCACATGTGATGGAGAGTCTAACAAAGTAGCTTCCCGTGTCGTGCCATTTGGAAAATACCAGAATGCAGTGGATGCGGGATGATGTTTGTACAGTTTCCTTGTTTGTGATTTATCATGAACTGATCACCCCCCAGCTTTTCGTGGAAACTGGAACAGCAGTGTCGACAAACCAGTGAATAAAACAAACAAAATTGACACAAAGCCCTCTTTTTTAGACGTGAACAACACAGCAGCAAATCACAGGAAATCAGAGGAAAGACAGCAGTTAAGTACTGATGTGCTGTGGCAGCAAAGGGGCACTAAGTATGGGACGGTCCAGGCTGGAGTCCCAGGCCTATAAATCCCTCTTTTCTCTGTCCAAAATTCATTAATGGCCACACATATTGGCCAGTGAAACCAGATGGAGGGAGAAATGAGGGAGAATAGGTATATATATGTGTGTGTGTGTATGTGTGTGTGTTTCATGGTGATGGGGTGGGGGGGTGTTAGCATCTATTCCTGGAATACGATATAACTGGTTCTACTCCAGTGTAGTGTGAAATTATAAAGTGTTACCTGCTTTAATTTTCCAAATACAAATTAAATCCTCAGTAAGTTGACTTTAAATCAATAGTTTCATTTAAGGGGCCGCGTGATTTAACAAAAATGAAAACTAGCTGGTCTGGTCAATGGAGCCAGCTCATAAATCAAAGGGCTTTGGGAAGCAAAAAGCCGATTTGACTTGTATATGGAGCGGCCGGTGGCCAGGGGGGAGCGCAGCGGTGGAAATGAACTCACGCTTTATTAGGAGTCATATTGACCTGGCTCTCCTCTACCACCCCCCACTCTCTGGCATCATAGCGTCATGCTGTATACACCCCCTATTGAAAACCAAGTGGTGTTCAAGTGGAAAACATTTATTTCTAAAGTCATATGTGACCCTGCATCGTTGTTCTTTTCTCTTTTTGTGTGTGTGGTTTTTTTTGTTTTTGCTCCTCAATTCTGGTTTAAGAAAAAAAAAGAGAAAGAGAGAGATAAAACAATCCAAACTTTTTTTAAAAAGGGGGGGAAAGGTAAACTTGAATCAAATCTGGAAACAACAGAAACAACAAATATATTGTCAAAATGCAAGAAGAAGAAGAAGAAGGAAAAAAAACTGTGTCTCACTGGTGAGGTTTTTTATTTGTACATCAGTTGTGCATGCCAACATCAAACATTTAATGTCAGCGTTCTTCAGAGACACAGACGAAAGGAAGAGAGATGCAAGGCTCACATTGTCATCAAACAATCAAACAGTCACCCGCTTCTCCAAACAGCTTGCAGCTCAGCTCAGCTGGCACCAGACAGTCATATTACAATAAACATCTCGCCTAATGTTGTGCTTACACCATGCCATGCTTACACAGACACAATGCACACAGACATAAAAAAATAATACTCTGTTTAATAGGTCGGGCTGACAGCTGGAAAATGGAAGTCAGAACAAACCACATACACACACACACACACACACACACACACATCAGCACATCACTAGTTGAAGTAGCTTTCGACATCAATGCTTTGCCACAGGATTATGAAGGAAGAAGTCCATAAACATTGTGCTTGATTGTGAATGAATGTTTCAGAGCGCCACAATAAATCCATTATCAAGTTGTTATGTCATACTTAAATTCTCCCCCAAAGTGTTTCCATATATCTTGTCAGTGGTTCATTAGCCATTTGGACAGGTAAAGCTTTCTGAGTCCGGCCCACAGCTGACCCCCACATTCTGCCTCTGTGTTCCACTTAAAAAATAATGGACATCCCCTGTCCCGCATCCATCAATCACATGCCGAGAATTTCCCGGGAAAAAAAAATAAAAATAGTTTAGAGGGTTAGGAATTACAGTTACAATGGCTTTCTGACTGGGGATAGATTAGCCAGGCATTAGCAGTGTTTCATTAACCTTGCGTTAAGTGACATCCTCACATGATTAATGGACATTATTAACAAAAGGGAGATTGTATTTCCGAAAATGAACCTTTTGTAAAATGTCTGCTGCATTGTTAATAGGTTTGTTTATTAATCATTCATAGGAGAGAGCCTCCATTTCTGAGGTAGTGATACATAGAATGGTTATGAAGGAGACTGACAGTAGCGCTGAGTGAGGTCTGTGCAGAAGGAAAGCATTCGTGTGCAAATCTACTCTGTTTATACTCTGAGTTTCCAACAGTACCGTCTAAACATGTGTCTATTTACTCATTTGCTGTTTGTATGCAGACCGCATAAGATGATGCATTTGATATTAATTAAATAAAAAGAAAATTGTGGGTAGGAGCAGACAGAAGAAAAGAGCGCCACCTATAAAAGGAAAGAGAAAGACTCCAAACACACTCCTTGACAGACAAGAGATTGCTGCGAACCACAAAGCAAAGACATCCCAGCGACGTATGGAGACAAAAATCACCAAAAAACACAAAGCATTTTGAGGATTACCTCTTCAACTGTGTGTTTTCCTTTTCTGTTGGTTTATGTCACAGCGAGCTGTCTGTCTATGGCGCCTGCGTATCTCCGGCCAGAGAGGGTGAGAGTTCACACCAGAGACGGCCTGTCCATCACCTTTCATCCTGTTGGCTCTTCTGAGGGTTGCTGTCCTGTGCAGTGAGAGGCATTGGGTGAGGCTAGAGGTGAGGCAGGGGGAGGGGAGGTGAAGGCATGAGGTGCTGCTGTCCAGCCCTCCTGTCCTGCTGTCTGGAAACTCTCCAGGCCACATGGGAGCTCACGGCGCTGTCGGCGCTGTCGGATGTTCCTGACAAACCAGGCTGCCGTCATATCTCTTGTTTGTGTGTGTGTGTGTGTGTGTGTGTGTGTATGGGAAGTATGAAGCAGGTTTGTTTGAGTGCACACCTGTGTGTGTGTTTGTGTGTGTGTCCTTGACTGCCATGAGTGTTTGTAGCAGGCTTTTATCTGCATTCCTCCTGGGCTGACATATTGCACCCTCCTGCAGCTTAGGCTAAAAAGTAAAAATATAAAAAGCAGCATAAAAATGAAATAGAAAATGCAAGTCTGGCCGTCAGGTCTGACAGGATAAGCAGCTCAATCATCAACTTGCCAGCTGTCAAATCCCCCAAGCTGGGCACAAGCACACAAGCACAATGCAGGAGGTGAGAGAGTCAGAAGGTCGCTTCAAATCTTGAGACCAGCTGAAAAAATATGAACACTATCACCCTCCCTTTCTTAGTGAAGTGTGCCCGTGTGGCCATATGAATGTGAAGCATGGTGTTGCTGAAAAGATTCCTGAGCGTCTTCTTTACACGAAAAAATGTGAATCAAATGCACAAAGCCTGAAGATGTGTTTGCACATTCTGATGTGAAATCAAAAGACTCCTGTCTCTCATTTTTTGTTGTAATTGCAGGACTGTACTCCCTTCCTCACCACCTCCCAGTAAGCCTGTGCTGGAGGTCTACCCCCCCACACACCCACCCCGACCCCCACTCTGCCTTCCTTCTCCTCCTCTACCTCTTCCTCTTCTCTGTCCCACAGCCTGCTGCTGGGCTGGAGGATGACTGACGCTGTCATAACGTCTGGCAGTCAAACAGACCTGCTCCTGACGGGTGGCGGCAAACGCAATGTGACACAGCCAGCAGTATCTAGTTTCTCCTGCACCGACTACATTTCATATGGCTCAGAGGGGCTTAGAGCGGCCACGGGGAGGGCGCGTGTGTGTGTGTGTATGCGTGTTCATGTGTGGCTGTAGGAGGTAATCGAGCAGATGTCAGGAGAAAGTCTGAGAGGGGATGTGTACACTGAGGGACGACTGAAACCTGTCACATTGATTTTCAGTGGTCTTGTAGCATGGAGCGCGTGTGTGTGTGTGTGATTTTAAGGAGTGTGTAGAGTATAGGAGTATGTCGTATGTCCATGTTGAGTGTTTATGTGGTAATAGAACAAATTTATTCACACTGTAGAAACAGACTGTTTGATGATTCATTAACACTCATTATATCCAATTGCATGTAGAAAGTACAACACAAGAGATATATTAATGTATAACTATGAAAAAACAAATACATAAGATGAAATAAAATGTATTCCATAACTGAAGGCATCCATATCAACTTAACTCATAATGTGTGAATTTCAATTGTTGCAGCTCATGGATTATTTTCACATCTGAAAATGTGAAATTTGCGTATTTTTGTGTGCATTTTTTGTGATAATGATAATGTAATGATTCCCAATTAACCCACCAAAAAAAGTAATATTGCAATCATTCACGTCTGGAAAAAAAGGAATTGTTTAGTGCTGATATAAAACTGCCTCTGCAGCACACGAGCGAGGCAAGAATGATTAAATGAAATTAGCAACACCCATAAAAAGACAATTTTGGCAGGATTAATAAGGATGCTTCATGACAAATTTGGTTAAAACGTGATGTATGAAACACATCATCCCTTTCATTCTTTCATACCAGAAATATGAACCCCATACTATATGTCCTACCTGTTTAGTTACTGCATTTATTTTATGTGCGACATTAAAAAAACACAAATCATCACAACGTCCATTATTTTTAGTTGCATTCTCAGATTGCACTTTAACTCCACGTGTTCCGCAGACAAAATGAACCGGGGGGCTCTCAGATAAAATGTCATAGCTATATATCCTCGGGCTCATTTTGGTGTAAAAACAGCCACAGTATGGCTTGTTGAGCAACATGAGCAGAAGCATGACATCCATTCACCTACCTAGCTCCTTCTTCTCCCTCCTCCTCTATGAATCCTGGAAGCAGAAGATTCCCAGCA
The DNA here is from genome assembly GCA_036937835.1 of Pampus argenteus. Classification (NCBI taxonomy): domain Eukaryota; kingdom Metazoa; phylum Chordata; class Actinopteri; order Scombriformes; family Stromateidae; genus Pampus; species Pampus argenteus. The sequence continues at coordinate 8,845,434 of CM072865.1, read as the reverse complement.
GAGGAAACACAGACGCTCTCCAGGTTCTAGGTTAAATACAGACACCACAGCCGCCACAATGCTCCCAACTACCTCATCTTCTCTTCCCCCCATACATAGTGTGCCATCTTTTGGCCGTTAACAGAACTGCCTCCTCTCTATTTTCTTTTTTTTTTTTCAATGCAGGAAAAGATCATAAAATCAGTGAAATAAAGTGAAATGGTCGTCTGGGGATGGATATGTCCCTTGCAACGTGAAGTGGAACTTGAGGAAATCAACGGATCTCCTGCAGCTTTGCAGAGGACTATTGCTGCAGGGCTCCTTTTTCAAACCCTTACAATTTATTCAGGCTCTCCAGCCGTAAAAACACACATTTTTTGCTTTCCGGTGTCTCGCTTGCTCCTGATGAGACGATTGGATGAATGAATGATCCAAGAGCTGAAAGTGTGGCAGTTAAAAACAATTAGACATACATTTTTACAACTTTCTATAAAATCATGAGGACCGGTGTGTATGAGTGTGTGAGTGCGTGTATAAGAGGGAGACATGCATGCATACACTTCCACACAGCAAAATTCACAGAGCGATAGAGATACTCACCTTCGAAGGGTCACTCTTCTCTTCCTGGCTCATTAAAAACAGCCCCATTAGCAGTGTTCCTTCAGAGCCTGACTGCCGACAGATATGTGTGTGTGTGTGTGTGTGTGTGTGTGTGTGTGTGTGTATACACTGGATGGTAAAGACATGCACTGTTTTGGAGGCCTCTGGGCTGCCGAAGAATACATTAAACAGCAAAGAGCCCCTCTCCTCTTCCTGACTGACTCCTGCTGGGACTACTTAGCATTTCTGGGGTGAAAACTTCTCCAGCAAGGTTGTCAAACACTATATACAAATTGCAATGGAACTAAATTGCTCCTGTATAGTTATTTAACTTTTGTAGTGCCTCGTTTGTGAGGTGTTTTTTTTTTTGCACGCATGTTTGTCTTTGGCCTGACGAAGTGTTGTATTCCCTCGATACACTAAGTGCAATGTCGCTGGAATGGAGAGAGCATGAGAGAGAGATTTGTAAAATTGTGAACAAGACGTTCAAAGCTACAAATCCCACAAGAGTCCCAAACAAGTTTGCAATCGTTACCTCATGAAAATTCTAGCAGTTTTAATGTGTTTTTAGGTCACAGATGGTAAGGGAAAGTAAAACGTCTCATGTTTGCACTTGTATCATGATCCGGGGAGAATTAAGATAAAAAAGTTAAAAGTTAAATTAAATGCTAATCACGATTAATCCACGTGCATGTTTGCCCTTGTTGCTCTATGAAGCTAATAAGTGAGGTTTGATTGACAAAGGCCTGATAGCCGATAAGCACCAGTGTCTAGAAACTTTTTCCTTTAGATTTATCCTGGTGTGTGACAAGAGATGCTCAAATGTGTGTTTTTTTGGTCAGTGTGTGTGTGTGTGTGTGTGTGTGTGTCTGCACCTTGAACTTAATTTACCGTATTTGTGTTTTAGACCAGTACAATACCGGGATTCACTCCATCTTTGTTTGTTTAACATCTTTGAAAAGTGGTCAATAATGATGACTTGAGTTCAAAGTTAGATTTTATAATTTAGGTGGAGAAATAAATAATCTTTTTTTATAGGAATTTGAAATGACATCTATTCATATCAAATGTATTAATATTACCTTTTAAACCTTTTTAACTGTGCTTATCTGAAACACATCAGCATAGTAAAATTTCAGAATAAAGTCCTTATTACTGCACTGGACTTATTAAATGTAGGATTGGGAGTTTTGTTAGCTTATTGTAAACCATGTGACACCCGTGTGTGTGTGTGTGTGTGTGTGTGTGTGTGTGTGTGTGTGTGTCTCGTAAGAGTGATAACAAAACACCCCACTGCACACCACCCCCAGTCATCCATTAAAACTCAACCAGGATTCAAATACTCAACACATCAGAGGTGCCAATAACAAGGAGCACCATAGAAAATTACAGGGGAATTTAAGTCTGCTGTCTAATGGCATTGGCACCGACACTTTGCCAATACACATTTAGCAGTGTGGTGGTGCGGCTGGCCTGGGGTGCCGGTGGAGACTGACACATCTCTCTTGAGTCTGTCCAAGCAGGAGATTGGCCTGTCTGTCAGAGGCCAGGGCCCTGCCATTACCCATGATCACCCCCAGCTCTTCTTACCCTTTTAACCCCCCCACCCCTGTACTAAAATACTCTCTCTTCACCCAACATACATTCATCCCTGTTGTTCTCGTTTACTGCCACCTCTCTGCATCCTTGTATTACAACAGTGTTGTAGTGCTGAACAAAAAAAACAAGGTGTTTAAACTCTGCCCTCCAGTCAATGATCCTAATGAGACAAAACAGCCAACTTAATAAAAATCAGTTAAACCTGCAGAAAAGCATTAATTATTGGATTTTATTGTTATTATACTCTAAGTCTGGTGTGTATGCTGACTTTTTCAATGTTGTTTAAACTAAGATTTCTGGAAAATATGCAAAAGTTCACCCAGTGTATTAGGAAATATTGAAAAATGTTTCCTAAAGTTTTATCAAATAAACAGTTTTTATGTTGTGAATTTACATAATGAAATAAACTACCTTCCCTCCATGTTTCATGTCCCCCTGAAGAGCCATTAAATGACCATCGCCTTGTAAATAAGTTTAACATTTTGAAGCTGCTTATGCTGATATTGAACCACCTTTGTCGTATAGTTGCCAGGATAGGGTGACCTCCCTATAGAAACACATGGGAAAAGCTGACTGCCCTTGAACAAGGTTGGGGACCATCACTAATTACCGGAAAGGAGGGCAGAGGGCTGCTGGAGACTGTCGTCTGATGGAAACACAATGCTCAATTATCATACAATAATCTCCTGCGTGTATAGATCAAGCAAGAAAATGATAATAAAATGCCAGCATTTCCTCAGACCCCGTTATCCTCTGTGATTCGGCTTTGCTGAGGGAAAACTATAGCAGAGCGAGGTTCAAACGGCTGAAGGAGAAGACCGAGAGATGAAGGGTATCGGACAGCATTTGTTTCAACAAGAAGGGCGGAGGGTGATAGAACAGGCGTTGAGCCAGAAAACAGATGACCCCCCTTATTCTTAATCTGCTGCGATGCTCATGTCAATTGGTAAAGAGAGTGTGACCGATAGAATAGATTCCCAACTTAAAGGCTTTATAACCCCCCCCCACACACACACACACACACACATACACACGCCCTTAATTCTCCTTCCTTGTTGTGTTCTTCCAAAAAGTAAAGTGTAAAAAAGGGCGACTGAAAGATTTCTGCCAAAAGTGTAACGTGAAATTTAAGCTGTAAGAAGCAGCCACCAGCATTAGCTGGTTAAGTATCATCAGCAGAGAGGGGTAATGAATGTAGAAGGGGAGACATATGAAATGTCATTAATGTTAATTCTAATCACTTTTTGGCTATTAAGCACAAATTAGTAAAGGCGATGTTAAATGTCATGGTCTGTCCTGGGATTCATAGGGAAGAAGATGGGGGGCCACAGAATAGGTTCTCATTTACATACTTAAGATCCAACTTAATTCTCATAAGGGGTGATGGAAAATGAAGCCGAGCCGTAAACCGATGACGGTGACACGCAGGCTCGGGAAAACACAAACGTTTTCTGGCGGCTGTTTCTTCATTGTTCCTGCTCAAGGTTATTTTCTTGAGCTTTGTCGTCGAAACGTCATTCCCTTGAATTATTCCGCTCAGGCTTTTCCTCCCTCTGGCTTTAAGGTTTGCACTATTTAAGACCAATCATGTCAATGTGGAGAAGAATTAATCCTGGATAAAAAAAAATATATTACATGACTAGAATGTATGTTAACATCCCCCTGATTCTGTCTCTGGATATAGACTTTAGTTTGGTAGAACAGGAGATAGTTGAAGTAAATAATCATGCCGGCTAGATATCGGGAGGAGTTCATTGTCAAGTTCACTTATATACTTACGAGCGCTTGTTTTCATGTAGGTACTCTGTATCTGTCAAGCATTCAAATCCTGGGGAAAAAAAATAAATAAATAAAGGCAGCGAACAATGCAGCTATTTAAAAGAGAGTCAAGCTAAAGCCCTACAAAACCATGTCATGTAATTCATTGCGATAGATAGATTAACCTCGGTGCACGGCGGAGGCCTCTGCATTCTTGTCCACATTGTTCTAATGGCAGCCCACGGTCTTTGGGAATATCCTGATTTTTTTTTTGCTCTTCTCTCTTTCTTTCTTTCCTCTGTGGCTACAGTTGACTGTGGGAGAGTAAATAACATTTGATATGCATAAACAGCCCCTTCCTATTCATTACTGTCAGAGCGTTGGAGTGCAGGAGGCGGAGGTCAGCATGTGAAGGTCTTCCTCAGGCAGGAGAAACGCCTGTGGTAGCTGTCACTCCTCTGCCCCACCACCACCACCACCACAACTCAACCCCCAGCCCTCCCTCTACCACCTCCTCTATCCCTCCACCTTCTCTTCCTCTCCCTCCCTCACTCCCCTATTAGCACAGGCTCCGGGTCATAACCTTTCCGTGGCATTTTGCGATTCCACAACCCTTTGATTAGTGCAATATTTACATATTTCACAGTGGAGAGGGCGTTCTTGTGTCGCAGACACTTGAAGTGTTGTAAATGCGTTTGGCCTTTTGCCTGGGAAATGCGGAGGAGTCGGACTCTCTGGTGGTAACTGTAGTCAAGGCTGCTGCACTGATATATGCCGTAGTGTGTTTTAAGTATATTTACCCCTCCACCAGCCACGCTACCGCAGCCATTGTACTTATACAAGTGCCATTTGGTCTGTGATGTGGCCCTTGTCCTCCTGTGGAAGGCCGTTTAGCAGCCATTAGAGAGGGATAGTGCTCCCTGGTGGTAGATATACTGTAGATCATGCCCTCTGACTGACCGTACAAAGAAGCGCTACAGAGGGTTACATTCAAAGAGGAAGAGGAAGTATCTACTCCAAAGGCATGACTACACTTCATTCTTACATGCAGCAACAATGCAAGCAATACCAGAAATGCAATGCTCAGAAACATGGTAAAGTATATTGTAAAAGTGTATAAGTGATTGCGCTTATGTAGTCTATGTGAGGATGTCTTGATGGAAGAGTAAAGGTATATGTTGCTATCTGCCACAGTGTTGGCACCAGAGTGAGACATTTTCAAATGTTGAACATATTGTACACACATACCGGCTTTAAACTGTTGTATAGTGATAGGCTTTACTGAAATATTAGAATCTATATGTTGAATAAAAGATAAACAAATAATTTCACTGTAATATTTGCCTTTTGCTTTCTTGCCAAGAGTTAGATGAGAAGACCAAAACCACTATATCTGTGCAGTATAAGGCGGCAGCCAGTTAGCTTAGCTTAGCATAAAAAAACCGAGACTTATGAGAAATAGTCTTGCACGTTCTGAGTGTGGTATCAATCTTCCCATCAGACTCTGCAAGAAAAAATCAAAAAATGTCTAACTATTTCTTTAGGACCAAAGTGTGTTTGAAACAAAGTAAGTTGTGTAAAATGTCATTAAAAACACTCATGTGAACACATGGAAAGTGACCTTCAAAAAAATTAGTTACGAGAGTGTCCCTGACTTGATAGTGTTGGAAAAGTGTGGGGGGAGGGTATTTCAGACAATGCTTGATTAACAAACAAGCACTTTGTTTGACTGATGCTTTCAATGACCCATGGACATACTGTACAAATGGCTGTTCAATCATGATCACAATATGATTCTAAATCAAACACCTGATCCTTGCAATGTTTTGGGCATCAAAATCATCACATAACATGAGCTACCATGAGCGTCAATTTAAAATAAAAACATGACAAACATGATTTGAGAAGGTAGCTAAAAAAAGACCTTATGCATTCTCTGTGCGACGGAGAATAGTCATGTGTAGACCCGCCTGTGGTTATATTTATGTAAAAGCAAAGTGAACAACATCATATTTCTTTTACAAGACATAAAAAAAGCGAAATAATAAAAAAAAAAATGTTTTAAAAAGCACACGATACTGTGTTTTCCAACACACCTATCCATCAAATCTGAGCCAGTCTGACATTTGGAGTATTTTCTGCCTCTGTCAGTCATTCAGTCAGTCAGCTTCCTTCTGCTGTGTGACAGAAAGAAAAGATGTCAGTGAACAGGTTTTTCAGGCAGCTCAGGGCCGTCACGTCTGCCTTTCGCAGTGACTGATGAGGTTGGAAAGAGTGACGGGCAGCTGCAGTCTTTTCTCAGCCCGCGGGCCTGCCTGGCATTAACGTTATGTGCCATGTTCTCAGAGGGAACCCGTCATTCAGCCGTCACTCAAACCAATAGACAGATGGTGCACATAGACACCGAACATGAAAGAGACTGGCAAAGTAGCGACGAATCCCTAGGTGGTCCCTCGCAGTTGAAGGGTGAGGGTTTCTCATCACCGTTGCTTGGCAGCTCGACTTCAAGTCAACGGCCACACATGGACATCAAGGTGCCAACGGGCCCGGACAAACATCAAAGTGCCCATCCATCAAATGTGTCACATGCTATGAAAGGGAACAGCGTGCAGTATGGCTTAGGGTCTGATCTGTTTTCACCTCCTCTCCATGAATCATAACCATTTGTTACTTTCTTCTGCAGGTAATGTGTAGATTATGTGTGGAGCTCAATTAAAGCTGGAAGGCTTCCGAAAAGCAACATCACTAGAAACAGTCGACTCTTGAATAGTGTTGCAATATTTTTGGAAAGTTTAATGTTCCATGATTATGATACCTGCCCTGTTACCTCACTGAAATAGTTAACATTGAGCCCAAGAGCCTTATCACAATAAAATAACATTAGCTATTTGCCATAAATGATGAAAATATATTCTGGTGTTGAATCGGCAGTAGTGATGCTGGCCCTGGTATTATTTGGTGTCAGATCAAAACAAAATTGTGTGGTTGCTGTTTTCTATTTAATATCTTTTTTGACATAACATCACAGCAAGATGCCAAGAATAAGTCATGTGAGAGATGTTATTTATCTTGTCAATATTCAGAGACAATGTGCCGCATTGTTTTTTTGTTTTTTTTTTGTAAAGTTCACACTAGCTGTGTGAGTAACAAGCAAAAACAAAATCTGAATCCAGTGAAGCTTTTTCATCTAAAGGTGGACGTGTTCAGTCACAGTGGCGGAGGTAGAAAACAAACAAGCAAAACCAGATGAAACAAACGCCAACAGGTGCCATTTTGTGTGTCTTTATTGTGGACATGACATTACATCTTTTTGAAATGATGTACAAAAGTGTAACAGAACTGAGAATGGCTCAGACGAGGTAGAGCTTTCACATCGGCTTGCTGGCTTGAAAACTACACAGTATAAAAAAAAACAACCGAACAAAAAAAAAAAAAAAAAACAACAACCCCGAAAAATCTAATTAAACAAACACTCCTGTCTGCCTCGGTCCTCTTATCCTTTTTTGATGTGATAATAAATACAGATATCAACCAAATACATTTGAAATAATAATGTCTTCTAAAGTAAATTAATCATGAAGTTCATAACAAATAAAAAAAGAAAATACGGACACAAATAATACAACTTAAGAGGCATGATAAAAACCCAACCAAAAAGAAAAGAACAACACCTGCCAGCCCCTCTGGGAGGGCAGCCATGACTAGCTACTGAACAAATCCTACAGTTTAGCAAAGACTAAAAACACACTCTTACATCTTTATGAAAAAATAAGCACTGCTGCATCTAGCATTATCAAGCTTTCCATGAGGAAATGTAACTAAAAAAAAAAAAAAAAAGAAGCTGTGCCACACAGCCGTCACACAGTAAATCATTAAATTTGTCATTAAAATCTATGAAATCATCCTGACGAGAAAAAAAAAAAAAAAAAAGCATCTAAACCAGAAATGACATTGAAGTGTATTAGCCGGCACCATTAAAAAGACATTCTCAAAGAAACCTTAGCTAGAATGGGACAAAATGAGAACAGTTAAAGCAGTAACCTAGTCTAAGTGCACTAGTAATGCCATTTGGTTTCTACCGCTGTATATAAAGGGTTTGGTAAGAGTGGATTACAGATATACAGTTTATATTACATTACACTCACTCCTGTTTCATAGTTTTTTCTAAGTCACACTTCGGAGTACAAATTTATAACTGAGGAGTTAATTTTAAAGGGAATTCTGTACAACATTGGTATTAGTACTACACTACCTCAAAGGCTAGAGTATCCATTTCAAGTATTTTCACTATCCACACCTTCAATATACACGTGTGTGTATTATTAGGCATATTCAAGCACACAAACATTGTATGCATAACTCAACCACCAACTGGTATAACAGCCATTTCATCACGTGTTGTGTAATGTAAAAAAAATCTCAAAATAGATGAGAAGTACACTCTCTGTTATCTTTGACTGGTTTGAGTGTTGATTCTACGTGTACACAAAAATGTCTCCACAAATCAACAGTTCTTCTCTTTTTTCCAAATAAGTTTGAGCTGCTTCATACAACCTTTCTTTTCTTTTAACCAGTGTGTGGGAGGCATGGCTTTTTTTTTTTTTTTCAATCTTGGAGGCCATTGAGAAGAGAAAACCAAGCACAAGACACAAATATGACCTCTCCTCCTAGCAAAGAACAGTCCCTGCTTCATACTGACACTGCAAAGGAGGTAGGCTAGTATACAAAGCATCTATTGGGAGGATGGAGTACACAGAAGTTTGTTAACATCTTATAGAGTATGCAGAGATTTTGGAAAGAATGCACAAACACATGTAAATGCATACACACACACACACACCTCTGTTCAGGCTGTGACGGCTACACAATTCAAAATAATTCAAAACATCTCCGTCTTGTGTATTTATCCCTGAACTTTCTTAAAGTCTGACCTCGTGACCTCTGGCTTCTCTCTCTCTGACCTCCTCGAATGCGAATCGTCACACTACTCGAGGATTAGAATGACATTCTGGGATTTTGGTTCATTAGTCTGCTTATGTGCTAAATGTTTTGGTGACAAAATCCCCTCTGCATCTCTGGTTTTGTCCAATGTGCATGCTAATATACAGTGGACATAGAGAGTTAAACAGTTTTAAAATGTATATAAAATCTGTTGACCTTTAACTGACCCTTTATCATTGTTAATATGTCTTATCTCATGAGAAGTTCGACCAAAGTGGGTTTTTTTTCCCTCCTCAAACTGTTTCATTTGAATAACTTTTACATACCAGAAGAGGAAAAACTATCTGCTATTTTACCAGTTTGGAAAAGTTAGAAAAATTAATTTTGTATAAAAGAAATATGTGTCTTTGTGATTTTCTCTTATCCCATTAATCATCTCTTGAACCCTTTGATTTCTATTGCGACCCCTTTAGGCCCATTTTTCCTGCTGCTGTCTACCAGAGAGAGATGATTTTGTCACAAAACCTGTTTTGTTTTTTTATCACATAGTGGATGAGAAGATTAACAAACCAAAAACCTGCATGTTACCCTTTCAGTAAAAAAAGAAATTAAGTTGCATCTTTGCTGGCTAACATTAGCAGTACCACAGTCTCTTTTGCAAGTACACACGTTGGGAGTTTCATTTGTGAAATGCACAGCTGAACTCACATCCTCCTGCCACTCCCACTGTTTTGGAGTCACTCTGATTCAAAGTCAGAAGTGTGAGTGTTGGAAACACTCCCTAATATGAAGGAGTTATGGAGGAAAACTGCCTCCACTCAGTCCTTTCCTCTTAAATGGACAATAATTGAATGACCATAAAAATGGTACGCTCATTTATATTGGCTATTAAAAAAGCACACTCTTTTTAATGAGCACTAAAGCAGACACCCCCATTAGCGTTCTCTCTCTCTCTCTCTCTCTTTCTCTCTCTATCTCTCTCTCTCTCTCTCTCTCTGTGTGTGTGTGTGTGTCCTTCTCCTTTCTAATCATCAGCTACACCGCCTCTGAGTGGTCCCTGCACTCCTAACATTACACTTTGGAGTGGAAGCAAGTGAGTTTAACACGCTTGTGCATGCAGACACACACACACACACACACACACACACGCACACACACACACACTCACACACAGACATGCAAGTCTTCTTCTTCAAAAACCCAGAGGAGAGAAACTTGCGTCAATGTGTCAGTTGACTGTTGATAACGATCATGAGCACCTTCTCGCTCTCATCGTGGTGCTGTGGATTGGAAGATTGGAGTCCTGAGGAATGCACAAGCTCTTATACAATTAAGCTAATAAAAAAAATAAAAAAAGAATAATAATAATAAAAAAACAAAGGGAGAGGGGGGCAACTACAGAACTACAGCAGCCATGCAATGCCACAGTCCTTAATTTAAATGCTAGCAGTTGCATTCAGGTTTTCCACTTCTTTTCATAAAAACGTTGTGAAGATGCAGCGGGCAACTTCACTTGTTGGTACCTCCAAAATGGCAGCAAGAGGTAACTCTTTGAATTCATGCGTTTCTATATTCAGAAATCCTTTAAGGTGACGTAAACTACAACAACAACGTGCCCATTTCTGCTCAATCCTAATACTAAAGAAGACTAAGAGAAGCAAAAGATTTGAACGTCGGCAGTCCAGCTTTCCTGCTTTATATTTCACTCTTCATTTCCTCTGCTGTGTGCACACCTGACTCCTGGACTTCTAACAGCACAACATAAAGACATAACACACTCTTCTCCGCTGCAGAACCATGTTGTGATTTTTAAAATCTTCGAGAACAGCTTTAATTAGTTTCTTAAAAAATAAAACAACAACTTCCATAAACTTCCAAGAACCTTCATGGTAGAAAACGCTTTGAAGTTCACTGGTTATGTTAGGAGAGGAGTTGAAAAGGTGTGCAGGCTTGTCACACAAAAATTCAGTCATGACTCTTGGGTCCTATAGTTCAAGCCCAGTTGTTTATGATGATGATGATGATGATGATGGTGGTGGTGTGTCCTGATTACTAAAATCTAAAAGTCTACTGCTGCTGTTGTTGTTGTTGTTGTTGTTGTGATGTTGGTGGGTGTTTGGCAGCCAGTGTTCCTTGCTCCTCTTGGCTCAGTAACAAGGTCCTTGTGTCTGGGAACTGGTTGTTGTCAAAAGGCATATGGTGGACACTCTGGACGTGTGTCTTTAGGTTCCCTTTCTGAGAGGCTCGGTATGGGCAGAGCTGGCAGCAGAATGGCCTCTCCCCTGGGGAACACACACACACACACACACACACAGAGTTGAAAGGTCAGATGGAGCTCAGAGGTGACGTCATACATAGGATTTGGAAAGGAATTTTGAATATACAACAACAACAACAAAAACAACAACGGCCACCACATAAAACACAGATGAACCTTAAGGCTGCAGTGGAAACAAAAAAGGGGGAGAACCAAGCAAAACACACAGACAAACATAAACCAAGACACATGATGGCACTGAACTAGAAAGTAGGGAAACATTACACAGGTCAAGAGAAGCACTCACATTTCATTTTTTACACCTAATTTCACTTAAAAAGTTAACTGCTTTTCTTTCCTGACCCAGATGGACTCTTTCTTCCTGTATCTATGCTGCCATCTGGAGAAGAGCGCCACACATCCATGTCTGAACAGTCCTACTTTTGTCTCGGTGTATTTCTCTCAATCAGCCGGGTCAACCTATGCCCCCCCAACACACACACACACACACACACCCTATCCTCTTCTTTCTACTCTCGCTTCTAATTAGAATGACCTACAATGGCACAGACACCTCGGCAAAAAAATGAAAAAAAAATAATAATAATAATAAGTTTAAAAAAAAAAAAACAACACACACCTGAACAAAACAAATGAGATTGCCATTTAATTGCACCTAATTATCATTTTGATAAATGGAAGAATATCAAAGCGGGAAAACAAATGACTCCCCGTGCCCCTCCCGCACCCTTCTCCCTGAAGAAGAAACAGGGAAATATAGCTGTTATCATACATCATCAGAAACACAACAGAGAGAAAGAGAAGGAGGGGAGGGGGGCAGGCGGAGAGAGATAAAAACAAAAAAAGCTATAATTAATCACACAAATATCTAAAAACAAAAACAAAAACAAACAAACAAACAAAACAAAAAAAAAACAGCTGGAAAGACAAGGCGCGGGTGAGACATGAGGGGAAAGCGAGAACCTCCACGACATCGTCCTGCGAGGAAACATCGCTGACGGGACCGGTGCACTACATTATACTAAAGGTTATCGTCACCGTAAAGCAGCGTCAACACTACATCTAATTGGACCCCTCTGCCGTGCCTGCTCCCATCATTCATAGTGTGCGGTAAATCTGAGTCCATGCAGGGTTTGCGCGTGTGTCTGTGATGTGTGTGATTAATTAAGATGGAGGCGCAGTGTGTAGAACCCGGTTCTCTCCGAATGTCAAAGCAGAACGGATTTACTCCTCTGTCCCCTCTGACTCAATCCTTGTCTCTGTGACTGACTATGAAGAGACATTAGATGTTCCTGTAGTTGCCACACTCTCTATTTAGCCATGCATCTATTACCCTACATGGAGACATGTCCAGTAAAAAAATAAATCTCATCTCATAGTGTCAACTGCCAGTTATAGCTTATCTTTCATTTAAATACATTCCTCCAATGTATTTAAAACAATTAAGTCACCACCGACAGCAGTGATATGTATACTAGATACACATGCTAATGTCAGGTGTGATCCTGCCAAAAAAAAAAAAAAAAAATCAGGTGTGAGAATGCCAGGTGTTAATGCCAGGTGTATATTGTGCCACATGTGACTGTTACACATAAACGTAAATATAAAAACACACACTTGACAGAATGGGGGTGAGGGGTGAGGGGGGGTTGCAGGACTGACACTGACACACACTTGCAGAGGTGAGGCAATAATAAAACACATGCAGAAGCGATGAGGGAGCCCAGTGATTAGCCATCGTGCCACATACTTGTTTGGGAGCTTCAGAAGCGGTGGTGTGAGCGTCAGTACCTCTGTGGAGTCCGTTAAAATCAAACCCAACTGTGGGGGGAGAAGGAGAAGGAGGAGGAGGAGGAGGAGGAGGAGGAGGAGGAGGAGGAAGAGGAGGAGGAGGAGGAGGAGGAGGGGAGGAAAGGGAGGGCATTCGGTTAAAAGCTCTACCAAATCCATACAAGCATATTGGTTTTTTTCCTCCATCACCACCTGCACACATTAGCGTTTGCCACCAGCACCCTTTGCTAATAGAGGGGAGCTGGCACTGATGATGGTGATGATGATGGTGATGGAACCTGGTGGAGGCAAGTCAGTGATTTAATATGACGCATGTTAATAGAGGCCTCAGGGTGGCTGGCCTTTTCTGCGTCTGCACGTCCGTGCTGAAGACAACCGCTGGTGACAACATTAATTACAGCCTCGCCGAGTGTTTACAGAGCCTATGCATGGGTGTGTGTGTGTGTGTGTGTGTGTGTTTACAATAGGGCTTGGGGAAGCTGAGCGCTGCATCACTTACCATTTGGCCTCTGTCACTTAGAATCACTGGCTGTGCCACATATCATTTACACTCTCCATAAGGAAGCTACTTATCTCACTGTCTACTGTGATCAGTAGACAGCTCAGCTGATGGACATGACAGGACAGGAGAGGGTAGAGGAGGAGGAGGAAGGGAGACATATGAGCAGGAGAGAGGAAGAGGAAAGGAGGAAAGCGCACAAACAAGGAGGGGTGGGGGGTGTGGGGGGGGGGAGACAAGGTGAGAGCAGACGAGGGGATGGAGGAAATGAAAAGTAAAGAGAAAAAGCAGAAAGTAGAGGAAAAATGGGAAGATGTCTAAATCACGCTGCTTAGTGAGTGGCATCGGGACGCATGCAAATGGATTCATAAGGCTGGCGTGGACAAATGCAGTTCTGCTTCATTAGAATGTGCAATTCCATCTCTCTAATTGACATGTGATTAATAATGTATACAATTTGTCTCAGGTCAGTATCCGGAGCAAATCATCTTTCAGTTTAAAAAATAGAGACAGCTGCCCAGCCCAGGGCGGGGAAGGAACGGGTGTCACACTCAACTGAACAAAAACCATTGTGATTTATTTCAGAGAACGCAGGGAAGTAGCGGACGTAAGGAGAGACAATGAAATATTGTTGAGCGTGTGTATCCCTGTGCATATATTCTCTATGTCTCATCCGAGTGTCTCCAGGTGGATGAATAGCTGCGAGGGTGATGCTGCGTGTGCACAGGTGGCATGTGAACGAGTGAGACAAAAGAGTGGACAAAAAAAATAGGAATATCTAGTAATACGTAATAAGTAAATAAATAGTAGCAAATCGGCTCAAGCTGGATGCTGGACTTTTCTTCTATACTTTAATAAATTGCTATTGCTGTTTCTCTTTCCTCGTACATATATAGTATATATTTACCTGTGTGGGATCTCATATGAGTGCGCAGGTGGCTGGGCTGACTGAAACTCTTTCCGCACTCTTGACAGAAATACTGCCCCTGCCGAATGACAGACCTCAGCATCCCTGATAACACAAATGCCACACAGAAGAAGAAAGAAAATGAAACAATTTAAATACATTAAAACATTTTCAAAACAACACTGGTTCTAACAGTCAAAGCAGTCTGGAGATATGAATCTATTGTTTCCAGCTGTGTTGAAGATAGTTCGAAAACATATTCAGTTTAAATCAACAAGTTTTTATTCAAAGGAAGCTCGTATTGTTTTTAATTTCACATTTCTCTCCTTGAACAATACCAATCTCCTGAAGAAAGTAAATCCAAAACTATACACTTTTCTGACATTTTTTTTTAAACATAAATTTGATTTTTTTTTTCTTTTCTTGCATGGGACTCACATGAAATCTGAATTTTATTAATCATGACACAATTCAATGGTTAAAACAAGTAAAATGCCAAAATGGAAAAATGCACACTCCTACATATGAAGGCCAGCATCGTAAAGGCGCATAAACTCATACGTGTGATTTAACACGTGACTTTTTGGACATCAGCATCGGATTATTCCAAAGCGGAAGACATTTTCACGTGGCGGAGTTTGCGGCGTTTGAGATTGAATGAAGTTGTAAAGGTCAGTAATGGTTCAGAAAGCAAGTGGGTGTACATGAGCACAGAGCCTGGCTGGAGCAGTGGAGGTAGGTAGCGTCAGTAGTGGACTAGCGCAGGCATCATTAGTATGTCTAATGTGTCATTATGAGCGGCTAGCTCCAGGGGCTGGACTGCAGCTGTCACACAGCATCATCTCAGAAGCTGACAGCCAGACACACACAGCACACACACACACCGCATAAATTACAGGCAATTAAAACGCCCCGGCTGTGATGTGCCCGCTCCGCTGCCCGTGTGTCACATGTCAGGTGTGTGTGTCTGCATGTGTATGTGTTCCAAGAGTTGTATATATGTGTGTGTTTGGTTGGAAAGTGAGGCGCAGGTTGTCGCATACACTGGCTACCTTTACGCACACTCACACATACACACACAGTGATGTAACAAACTCCATTCACATTTACCCTTTGCATATAAATGGCCCTAAATGGCAAAAAGAAGTAACTTGTTGAATTTCGATGAATTTAAAATGGATACATTATGTCATGTGACATGACATGGAGTCAAACAAATCAATCCACTTTTCTTCCTCAACTGCAAATATTTATAACAAACTTTAAAAACTGCTGAGGCATGCTTTCCAGTGTAGATATCTGACCCCATGATGGAATTTGGGTGAACAGGATGAATTGACAGCGCCTCATTTTTCTTTTTTTTTTGCTTTCTTTCTTTTTAACATATCACTGAGGTTAATCTGTTTAAAAATAACTTAAACATAAATACATAAATCATGACTAATGCAGTCACATTATTTTTACTCCATGACATGTCTTGTTCCATTTCTAATATCAGTATATATTCAAGAAGTGCATTACATCCAAAACTAAACTAATTAAATTCAAAACTTTTGAAATGTTTATAATACTGCACAGATTTTTGTTTAAGACCAATTAAAAAAAATAAAAATAAAAATAAAAAACACTGGTAAAACCAGCCAGTTTTTAACTGCTAATGACCTGAAACTATAATAAGTAAGTATAAGTATAATAAAAAACCAGGAGATTAACTGTTAAAGAAACCTAGTGTGATTATTTAAGGGATTTCATTTTTATAATTTAAATAACTATTCAATAAAGACCTGTCACTCATGTTATCATGATAATTTTGTGTGTGTGTGTGTGTGTGTGTGTCAGCAACATCAGCAAGAGGAAAATACATTCCTAGATGGTTGGATCTATTTGACGATATTGTGAATATTACTATTACATATACACATGCATACAAACACATACATATGCACTCCTGTGACCTCTCTTGCTGACAGTTAAGAAGCCTGAGGGGTTGGGGTGATTTTGGTGGTGGTGGGGGGTTACTGCACGAACCTCCACCAGACACATCAACACCCCAAGCACTAAGGCTGGCATATACCTGGGCAGTACCCACTGGTTGTGTGTGTGTGTGTGTGTGTGTGTGTGTGTGTGTGTGTGTGTGTGTGTGTATGCATGTGGAAACGGGGGGTTGGAAGGACACAGTGGGACAAGGAAGACAGGGGGGGGCGGAGGAGGTGACAGAGAGTGTCTCTGGCAGTGCAACTGCTGGCCTCTGGATACTCTACTTCTACTCTGGGCCGCCAGCCCTTCTCACTGATGCACTAATGAAAGACAAGACAGAGCTGGACGGAAAACACAAGCAGACACACACACATATTACAGAGAGAAAGGGAGAAAGATTCAGTTGCTCAAAAAAGGTCACTTTATAGCATGTGACTCAAAGGGCTAAGGCGTATCGTGACGATATGCGCCTGGACGGGTGACAGCGATGTCATGCGTCTGCTCTGGGGCTGTTGTCTTTGACCCCTGGCTCTATACAGCCCCACTTGACCTTAGAGACACAACTGAAAATGGGCAAATAATACGGATGTTCGGTAATGACCATTTCCAAAGCAGCTGGTGGGGTAATTATTCTGTCTCATCTCTCTCTTTGCCTCTTATGTTCCCTCTCTCTCGCTCTCTCTCTGTTTTGCCTCCCTCCATTCGCATCTGTGCGAGTCTCTCATCAGGCGGAGCCGTGACCTAAACAGTTTGTGACAGCTTTCTGGG
This sequence comes from Pampus argenteus, assembly GCA_036937835.1. NCBI lineage: Eukaryota > Metazoa > Chordata > Actinopteri > Scombriformes > Stromateidae > Pampus > Pampus argenteus. Next base: position 8,828,337 of record CM072865.1, on the reverse strand, counting down.
AGAGTGGAGCTAGAGACTAGGCATGCCTCGCAGACCTGAGAGCAGCAAAGGTTCTTTCACGTCTTTTACAGGAAAAATAAATAAAAAATACACACACACACATACTTCTTTTGCATCTAAAAAAAACAAGCACATATGGACATACATGCTGCCCCAGATACAGCCTTTTATCATACCTCACAAACATGCGAGCACACATGCATGTGCTCATTTAATGGATCCCCTCTTCATTATTCAAAACCTTGTCAGAATGCAGCTGTATGTGTGTCTGTCAATCACTCTCTGCCAGATGGTGAGTTAATGTGAGCGAGAAAGTGTCAGTGTGTACCTGACTGAAGACGGTTTATACATGCAGTGTGGATCTACGTGACTGCGCATGTCATTCATGATTTAGAAAGTTCTGTCAATTATACTCAAAAACAAATGCTGCAGTCACTGGAAGACACTTCTCTATAACTCCTGACAATTGGCATTTTCTCCAAAGTCATGACCCTTTAGGTGTTTTAGCTGATGATGAGGATGATGATGATGATGATGAGGATGATGATAAGGGATTTTCTACAACAAAGTGGCTTCCAAATTATGGTATTATAAAGACTATAATTTACAAAAAATACAATTTAATCTACATTTAGATTTTCTTTCCATTTCCCAAATTTGAATTGCGTCACTGCAAATCGTCATGAGTACATATATGAATCAGACAAAAAACTGAACAAAAATTGCTCCCTACCAGTGGGATCCAACAGGGCATTGGCTGCACCCCAACGGTGATAGAGAGCAGCCAGTTCATGGGGGCTGTAGTTTTTGAGAAAGCTGAGGATGTCAGTTGGCATCTCCGGTGTCTCTGCGATTGACTCCTGCTTCGCGTCTCCATGAGCTTCCGAAGGCAGAGAAGAGGAGGAAGAAGAGGAGGCAGATGAATTCTGCAGAGTGCCTCCATGTGCCTGGGAAGCTCCGTAGTTGTGTCCTGCTGTCGAGCTATGGATGATGGTGCTAGGCCTCGTAGCGTTACCCCGGGTCTGGCTGTGGGAGTTGGGAAGTGGCTGATGAGGGGATCCCCTGGCATGGCTATACTCTGCTAGGCCATGTTTGCTGGACAGCATGAAGCCCAGGCCCTCTTGAGGCATCAAGTAGCGGTCTGCCATCCTGGAAGCTGGAGCAGAGCTGGGGCTGGGGGCTGAGGAACGTGAAAGGGTGCCAGTGCTCTTCTCCATGGAGCTGGAGGATGACAGTGAGCTTCCCCGCGGGTAAATATCTACTTTGGGTCTGAAGCGAGAAGGATGACTCTGATTTTCCATGTGTCTGACACTGCTGCTACTGCTGCTGCCTGACCGTAAAGGCACTCTCACAGCTTGGGTGCCTGGGGTGGATGAGGAGCTCCTGGAGGCTGAGGAGGAGGGGGAAGAGGATGCTGATGGCCTAGCTGCTTGACTGCCTGGCCTGTTCTTCTTTAGCGTCTCGCTGGAGAGGGTCGGGGGGCGTGTACGTTGGGCACGCATCAGTGGCTGCAACGGTGGACACTCCTTCCCCTCCAGGACTGGTGGGGGACCAGTGCGTCTCTTGGAGGATAACACGTTGTCCCTGGAGCCCTTGGAGCTGTTTTTCAGGGCCCATTTAGGAGCCAGGTTGGAGCTACTGCTGTTGATGCGGTGAGCCACAGTCTGGTGCATCCATAGCACCTCAGGGTAGCGAGTAGAATGGGAGCAGAAGGAGCACTTGTGGTTAGGGAGGATCTTCCTGTCCAGGGTTGAGGAGGCTGTGCCCCTGTGACCCTCAGCCCTTACACATAGATCCACAGGAGTCATGCTGGGATCAAGCGGTGAGGATCGAGCTGAAAGGTAAGGAAGAGGAGATGCAGGGTTGTTCAGTCCATGAAGAAGGGCTTTCTTCAACTTGGGGTAACTGCTGGGTGTGCCTCTGTCAGAGCTGGAGCTAGGGCTGGGAATGGGACTGGGTCTGTCTCCGGGGGCAGCTGGGTGTTGGACACGAACATGAGTCAGATAGGCCTTCGACTCAGTGGTAACAAAGTCACACAGGCTACAGATGTAAGGCTTCTCATCTGTAGAGAGAAGAGATGAAAACAAGGTCAATGACTGCAAAGAAAATCATCTAGATTATACTTATTTCAGAGCTCATTACTTCAGTTCACTGTTCCAGATTCATATTATTGCAACCAGATGTAGTATCAATGGACAACCACAAGGTAGCAGTATTGGCCAGTATTCCCATATCCTCCCTTTTCATTTTACATGTGAATGTGTCCTGAAATCAAACTATTACATCAATATTTAAAGAAATATCAACACAAAAGAAAAACCATTAATACACAAGTCAACCTTAAATATTGTTCAACAGACAGGACATTTGCTCAATGAGTAAACAGTAAACCCTGGAATAAATACTACCTTAACTGAAAGTTATTATGTTCAATTTGTTAGGACTGTGGTAGAGAGGTGTTGAATCATTTTATTGTAATTTTTTGGATGTATGAATCTATTTTCTGTAAAATAATCACACTAATACTATCAAACATAACCATAGAGTTTAGTATCATCTTTGACACTATGACATCAAAAATGTAATATTATGAAATTGCAAGCTGGTGAGTATTGTAAGTCTTGTACTGTATTGTTAGGCACAGATGTTCACTGTATGGAGGCAACATTGGTAATTCATAAAGTGCAGTTTTATTAATTCCCCACAAGGTGGCGGATGTGTCCCTTCTTTCTTAAGTGAATTCTACTGTTGTCACTGGAAAACTTATTCTGTGAATCTGAGAATGAGGATTTAAATATGAATAATAATATAGTGATACTAGCAGCTGTGTTCCGTAGCTGTCCAAAGGTTATAAAACGTAAAACAATGTAAAACATGAAAGTACTAATACTGGATTTCAAATAAAATAAATCTGACAAAAGCCCATGTAATGGAGCATTATATCATCCTGCACACACACACAAAGCATCTGTGATCTAATGCATCAGATACTCTAAGTAGCACATTATTGTGCTCTCCACTACCACTCCCCTGTTTTACAACAACACCAGTAACCTGCCATCTGTCTTTCATTTGGCTTCCTGTTGGCAACACTGGCCAACACACACATAGCTTAGACTCTGCCAAGGTGAAGCCCCGCGGCTACGCGGTGCTTAGACTAATATATACTTTTTATCAGGCCAATATGGGTTTTCGTTGACTAAAGTTTTCTATAAACAATATTTCAAGGCATTAAGTTATTTGAAACCTACAAAAGTAATCCCAATTTCATTATCGTATAGAGATTTTCATGGATAGAACTGAATCAAACAATTCAATGCAACGCTTCAATATTCACAGCCTGTAAATTTGTATTTCATGACAGCCACAACAGAGTAAAATGCTATTAATCTATAATCATTAAAACTGATGTGTCATTCCCCATTTGCATTGACAAAAAGTAGCTAAATGGCTATAAGGGACATCAAAGTATTTGGGACTAGTGTGTCCTCCGAGTGTCTCTTTCCCCATTGCCTACATCCTTCAGTAGGTGACTCTATAAATAACCAGTCCCTCAGACATCAGGCAGCCTGGCTGGCTCAATGGTAAGAGGAGCGGTTGAGTGACACTGGAAGTGTCACAAGAAGTAACTTTAGAGATTAGGAAGGAGTCAAATGGAACAGGAAAGAGGAAACGGATGGGCAGATGGACAGAGGTCTTTAGATCTCAACAAAAATATTCTTTTCAACAATGAATTCATGGAATAATCGTTAGTTGGTGTTAGTTGGTCCTGTCCCAAAAATCCCACAAAATTTCATTAAATATCAGCTAAAAACAATCTACATACTCAGTCTGATTTAGCTGTATTTCTTGATGTCAGAAGTTTTGGTAAACACCAAAACAAACCTGAATTTAATTTTGATTTCGTCAATAAATAAGTAGTGTACCACCGTGTATATATTCAGACCCCAAATGTCATTCCCAAAACCAGACACCGGGATATCCATTTCTGCTTAATCTCCTATGGTTTTGGAGTGAATACTCTAGTCAACAGTGCATTTAGAGGAAGCTAACCACAACAATTAACTGCTGAAATAAAGTTGTCTTTGCACTTGGATTAATTTTGAGATCTTATACAATAAACAAAATCAGTGTCATTGTTGATAGTAAAACAAAACTAAGACGAAGATTTTCATAGCAGGGGCATGAAAAGGAGCAAAAAACATATTCACACACAGATAAGGAGGGGGGGTTTCCTGAGACAGGAAGACCTGAAATAGCACATAGCTCGATCAGGCCTGAAGAAATGTTGCTGCTATTTTTGAATGTCTGTACTAACATGGAAGAATAGAAACAATTGCTACACTTCTAAGCACACTATCCTAACCTGTACAGTTAGTGTTTTGAATAGGCTTAGAAGTTCAAATACAAAAGCTAGTGATCTTCCAAACACTTCATATACAGGAAGCCTTTTTTTTATATTTCAGCCATGATTATTGTAGTCTGTCCTTGCATGGGTAGGTTTTCTTTTCTTTGTTTTTTGCTCTGCAGTGTTTATTGGTTGTGGAGGTGAAAAAATGATAGGCATTCCAAAAATGCCCTCTCTTCTACTGACATACCACTAAAAGGCACAAAGTTTCATTTAACTTCATTGTTCTGTGATACAAAATAATCACAAAAAACACATAATTTCCAGTGGCATCTGAGGTTAACTGACCATATTTGATGGCATTTGTATTCAGCACTCCATTAAAAAAATAAAAACTGAAGTCAGACGTAGGTCTGAGATTTAGCCACATGGTGGCTCCAGTTTCCAGTTGAAAGGGATGGATGAGTTGAGAGGCTGCACCGACACAAAGCACATTTCATCAAGAGATGTTTACTACAGGGTGACAGAGTCAGAGGTCTGGAGTGGGAGGCTTGCAAAGGGCTACAGTCATTTCTGCCACAAAAAATCCTCCAGCATGTGTTTCAGTAAATGTATGCTTACAGAACACATTACCTTGTATGACATTTACACTTTCCTATTAACTAAACAAGTAAGTCAGTATCTCAAAAAAGAAGAAAGGTAAAGATTTATATCAATGCTATAACATCTCTCTTTGTTTTGAGGTGTTGTTATAACAAAAAAAGGTTAATAAAAATGTTCTTGGGTGAGTATGGACTAACCTGCAAGCTCTCCCGAGTTAGCAGTTCCCATCTCGGATGCTTGGTCTCCGAGTGTGGAGGCTGGTGGTGAGTCTCCATAGCCCGGGGTGCTGGGCCGGCTTGGCGAGCCTGACTCTGGATCACTGGTGGAGCCCCATCTGTCATTTCTTGCAGTTCTATCCTTCTCTCCCACAGATGCCCTGCCTCCATCCTTCCTGTGGACCCGCTGGTGTACAATCATCTGATGACGACTGCGGAAGACTTTCCCGCACTCAAAGCACTCATTGGACTTGGAAGAAGCTTGAGACTGGGATGATCGTCTTCGGTCCTGGCGAGACGAAGGTCTGTACTCAGAGTCACTGAGGCTCTCTGGTGTCCGGTCCCCTGAGGAAGCGTGGCTTCCCAAACCAGAGCTGCTGCGTCGTCCTGAGCTGCGTTTCTCTTGCCCTTGCAACACGTAACGGCTGCTCTCCTTCTCAAAAACTACAGCAGCTCCAGCAAGGGCCTCCTCTCCCATACTTCCTCCCTCAAAGGAGGCCTTGTAACTAGGTTCCACTGGCTCCACAACTCTTCCTTTAGTGGCTAATTGCCAGGCTTGGTAGCTGCAAACTGGATCAAGTTCTGGGATTCTTTGACCTAGCATAGTCTTCTCTCTAGCCTCCTCTTTATCTAGAGTCTGTTCCTCAACACGCTGGAGGTTTAAGTAGTCAAGGAAACGTCTTTTAGCAGCTGGTGAGTCCTCATCATCACTGCGTCTGCATTGGTTCTGGGATTTCCTGCCAAAGGTAACACTGTGGACTTTATCATGGGCCCTCAGGCTTTCTTTGTTGTGAAACAGGTTCCCACATTTGGAACACATATGATAGATGGATGTAACAGAGCCCGTAACAATATCAGGATCCTGGGCTACATCATTGATGGTGGCTGGAGGCTCAGATGAATCTGCTTTTGGCCGTGACCTGGATTTGGTGTTGTGTGTTTTCATGTGAGACTTGAGAAACCAAGCTTCGCGAAACCGTCGTCCACAAATGCGGCAGCAGTGGTCGAGGATCCCTGCATGTTTCTTCATGTGCGACTTCAAAAACCAGGCTTGGGTGAAGACCTGGCCACAGGTCTCACAGGGGAAGGTCCCATCACTCTGGGGTTGGATGACATCAGGTTCAGCCACAGCCTCTTCCTTAACAATGGTCTCCTCCTCTGTGTCTGCTGTGATGTGGACCTTCTCGATGTGGCTGAGGAGCTGGTCTTCCCTGTGGGCCTCATAGCCACACAGACGGCAACAGTAAGGCCGCTGGTCAGTAACAGATTTCTCTCTTTTCATGCTCCTCACAGGCACTTTCCTCCGACTATCCTCTGCACTATCCCCATTGATCATCCGGTTACAGGCTGAGCTGCTCTTGGTCGGACTTGTGCCTCCATCAAGACCCTCTGAAACACTCATCTCTTCCTCCTCAGCCACTCCCTCTTCATCGTCATTGGAGTGGTGGCTAGAGAGCGTGCCCAGTTTGTGGCTGCGGATGTGAACTTTGAGGTTGCCCTTCTGAGAGGCCCTGTGGTCACAGTAGGGGCATTTGTAAGGGCGTGCACCTGTGTGGCGTCTCATATGCTGCGACAAAGAGCTAAGGAACGGGAAGCTGCGCCCACAGATATTGCAGTCATATGCCCCAGATATTCTGTCATCCTCACCCTCAACATCATTTCCAGGGTTTCCTTTGTCTCCAGCAAGCTTCTCCTTCTGACCTACCGCCTGGGTCTCAATCATTTCCACACTCTCTCTAGGATTCATTGTACAAAGTAATCTACTCTGCTTACCTGGCCTTTCACGAGCTCAATATAACGTCAAAGTTTTGCTATCTGCAGTTGCACATCTAGGGCTGTAATGTGCCGTTGTTGGTCAATTAAAATGCTATCTGCCTTCAGTCATCCAGAGACCAAGCTGCTAAGACAACAGCTCATTTAGCACTGTCTAGTTACTGGATGCAATATTATCTATCCATCTTCATCTAGCAATGTCAGGGAATCAACAACTCAAGCTATCTGGTTGCTACTGGCACCATATAAAGCAACTTCTGTAGCTTTATCACTTATTTAGACACCTGTAGTAAAATGTAATTGGTCTAAATATGGTAGCATGAACAGAGATTCCTGAAACATAACTATCTTATAATGGCGTGAAAGTTTGTTCACAGTTTCAGGGAATCATTGTGTCAGTGGTGAGGAGGTCTGAGAGGTCTCTGCATCGGGGAAGCTGATCCGCCACACTTAATCATTTTGTTGGCTTCTTTTTTTCATCTTCAGTTTTTACATGTATCAGCAGCTTGCAAGACATGTATATCATCCACCTGCAAATGAAAAAGAAATGGAAAGAGGGAGGGTGACAGAAATTGGGTGAGAAAAGACACAAGGAAAATGTTAGTAAAGCAAACCTATTTAAAGGACACAATTTTTCAGTCACAGTGGTTACCATTTACATACACACATTAGCTAGCTAACTAAGTGTCATGAGGTCGGTCTACATATGTTTATGATGTAGCTGTGAATTAACACATCATTTATCTCTTTCTATTTAGATTGTCTGCTCTTTCCTAAAAATCCCAAATCTATTGTAGAAGGAGACACCTAAGCCATGTTGTAAAGTGTATCAGTTCAATTTACCTCAACAGGATTTACATTGGTATAAACTGAGTGTTGGTGGGTTAATCCTCTTTAAATTTGCGTATACTCGTGCACGTGTGTAATTGTGCATGAGCTGTGCAGGGCTTGGGGGCTCTGACGCCACACCGGCTGAGTTGACACTTTACACAATCAGGGTGGCAGGGGCGGGAGTGGGGGGTGGGGGGGTGGCTGATGTTCACATCAGCAAGATCAGCAGTGCCACCATATTCCCTCCCCATACTGGCCTCACACACACACGCCTCAACTGACACTATCACATGACAGGGATCTTAAGTACACAACAGGAAGTGGCTCTTCAGACAGTTTGCTTTGCTCTATTTCTCAAACTGGAGTTGAATGGGGTCGGTGAGAGAGTTAGAAAGAGAAAGCTAGAGCTTGATAGGGCAGACACTTTAACAGTGTAGACTAATTTGATTTTTACTGGCTCAAATATTTCCATGATTTGTGTTTCAGTTTTATTCAGCTACTGTTGTTTTTGAATCTCACATTATAATTCTGCCTTAAATTAAATGCATACAATTGTTTGCATTATGTTATCCATATGCTGGAATTGCAAGTTGTTTTGACCACCTTATCTATTATTTATTGCTGCAATGTCCCAATCACAAAAGGTTAGTCACATCATTATTAATTTCTCCCTGTCGCTTTCCATCTCATTAAAATTCACTGAATAAGACACCTTTCTGTTCCAGTTTTTTTTTTTGACTTAAACTGACAAATTTTTAAAACATGAACTGAGACAACAATGTCTAAATCATGTACTCATCAAGATCAAAACTGTGAAACGCGAAAGGAACTTTCCATGGGAAACTGGAGCATTAATTTCAGCAGACACTAGATTCTGGACTATATGAAATGTGACTGACAGCATTATTACAGGCTATTATATAAAGTGTCAGAGCCTCTAGGAGTTACTGCCAGGCTCTAATTATAAGTGGATAATTGATCATAATCATAAGAGGATAAGGTGGTGGAGGAGGGAAGTTAGCACAAGAACAATCATATGTCTTAAACCCTCGCACTGCAAATGACTACCCTGTGTCAGAGCCACCTATCTATCGAGCATGATCTATGCTACTGAAATCAGCGCGGCCTCAATGGTTCACCATGCTTCCTCCTGGAGTGCTTAGTAAGCTAAGGCTTTCCAGCAAACAAGTGCTGTTCCAGCCAGAAAAGTGCAGCTGTGGCTGACATCAATTTCAAGCCGAATGTATTATCAAATGCAAACCTGTTCTTGTCTAAATATAATGTACAAGGCTGCACATTTGTGTTACTTTGTAACTTCAAGGGGCCGTTCTAGATGTCATCTAGTCTAGCAACTATGACAAAAAAAAAAAGCCCAAATTTGAGAAGCGTACTTTCATAATGTGGGTGTTACTGGGAAATAAGAGAAAGACTGAATTTAAAACTAAAGAGCCATAAATTTAAAATGAAGAACAAAGAAGCTCGAGTTATTATTATATCCACCCCGTGATATGACACAGATTCAGGTGCTGATGGACATATAACAGCAAAATAAGAAAATCTAAGCCCCATCCTCTCTAGTTCCTCCCTCCATCTGTCCCATCTGCTTTCTGTCTCAACATCCTAATGTTTCTCATTAATACTTTGTTTCTTCCACTTGTGGCGGTAAAAACAGAGGATAATCATTGCATTTCCTATTAAATGGCCTTGTTTATTGGGGGTCATAAGGGTTGCGGGAGGGATTGAGACTATTCAACAATAAGCCTGTCATCCACCAGACAGTCACATGTGCAAATTGAAATGTAATGAGATTAGCCACCAGAAGGAAAACAATGCAGGCTCCTCGCCATACAGGCCAAGGAAAAAAAAAAGAAAAAAAAAAGAGACAAATTGGCTTTAGCAGGGACAAACTGTCCAGGAGAGATACACAGGTTTACTAATCACAGAATTCATCAAAAAAAAGAAGAGGCATCAAAGCTGTATTAAAGGCATACATGGTGACGGATAAATGGATACTGTGTCTTCCTGAAGCTACCAAGAACAGTCTACTTTGTAAACCTTGACTGTCATTGACATCCTCCAGCTAATTAACCTCTCTCACACACACACACACACACACACACACACACATACACAGGAGGATTCATAAGATTAGAAAAAGTATATAGCTGAAATTGGAACTGGATTTGGTGTTTTATTTGTATAGCTAGTTAGTCTGTATTATATACCGCTGAGATGATATTTTATTATTATATATAGAGCTGACTATATCAATTACAATAAACCTAAATTTAATCACCTGACTGTTTGATCTGATTGCACTCAGGCATTGTTATTATTATTTGATTATTATTTGTTGTAATATTAGAAGCAGTTGTGCTACAACTAATATGATTTCATGCTCACATAGTAATTGACTGGTCCCGTAGACTTTAGGATTGTAATGGACCCTTTTTCTCTTTTATTTTAAATAATAAAAATTTTTTTTTTTTAAATAGTTAATGGTGGTTTCTATTTAAAATATTTAACTCGTAACCATAGATGGGAACATCAGTGGTCTGAAATGCGCTGCCCTACCATAAGTCACTACACTAGGCTGATAATGACTCCAGTGTCAAACAAAAACAAACTGTTCTCTCTTTTTTTTTTTTCTCCTCATTACAACCTCTGCTGTTCTCCTTTCTGAACACTGAACCGTAGCAGCTGAGGTCCTTATTTTCCCATCCATATACTGTCCATTCAGGACAGCAGAGTAAGCCTGCAGCTGCAAGCCTTTTTCCTGTTTCACATCTATTTCCACAAAAAAACTACCCGGCAGCAGCCAACTCTGTAGACTGTTTTGATGTTTATTAGAGGTGTGTCTTTACTCTGGGACTGAAACTAATTAATCCCTGTCAACAAGGTTAAGTGGTTGACAATCCAGTTCTAAAAGAGGTGGTTTGTTTGACTTTTCTAAACCAGCAATTACGGTAATCTGCTTAACTGCGCCCTCTAGAGGAGACAGCATGCGGCTATATAGTGAAATAATAGGAAATGTGTATTCAAATTTAGTTAAGAAAAAGAGTTACTTCATGGATGTATTTTAAAGAGTTACGTTTTAACAAAAAGTCATACAAAGGATCAGAAGAAGCATCACTGTTTTGGGGTTCTGTGATAGAAAACCACTGTCATCCTGCCAGGAAGCACCTTCATCATTGCAATCATTTCAGAGACAGCCATGACACAAATCTCCTGCACCCAAGGGTCAGGAGATTGGCTTTCATAACGCACTGACTCGCTCACACTGTCACCTTATCACTGATAATGACTGTGGGTTGTTCTCGTGTGGGACATCCTTCACCGGTGATGGGATCTGTGTCCCCTCCCACGCAGCAGCACAGAGACGAGCATTTGAGGTCAAGTAAAAAAATGCACAGCAGGGAAAAATAAAGAGTGGACTTTCTGTTTAAATGTACACACACACACACACGCTCACACACACACACAGACACATTACATGCAGGGAAACTGAGGAATCAAGAAGCAAAACAGAGGGCGCTTTTAATGTTGTCTACACACATCTTTTGAAAGTCTATATACGCACAGTGTGGGCTTTTAACACTGTTTCATACAGGCAGCATTGAAAGCTTAACGGCCCATACAGAGGGTTGCTCACACACACACATACATACATCGCTTCATGGAGCATAACATACAGAGAGCACTTTATGAAAAAAAAAAAAAACAACCTTGCTATCCTCTGTACAGTTGCTCATAAAGTGGAGACATTCAGAGTGGGACAGAGGGAATGACATGGAGTCTTAAACACACACACAAACACACACACATTGCAGAGCCAGTGTATTCTCAGACCAATCAATAATCCATTATGAACAAACTGCTCTTCACCTCCTACCCTGCTCTAAACCAGCAGACAGAGAGGTCTGCTGTACACTCCACAATGAAGAGGGAGAGGGGTAAAGCACAGCTGGATACACACACATACACACACACACACACACCTACAAGCTGTTTGCAAAACACGCACACTACAGATTTAGGACAGTTTTAGTGTGACAAACATGTCAGCTGTGAAACAAAAAGCTTTTTGTAAACTTTGTGGTTGACACACATGGTTCTGTTTCAACTGCTGATTCAGTTACATCTCATATATATCAAGAATTCTGTCTGCAGATGGAAAAAACAAATACGAAAGTTTCATATTTTCACTATATAAACAATAAATCAAAAATATGTAAATGTATTACTTTTAAATCTGTATGTTCCCAGAATTTGCAGTATATATTCTTCATACATTGTTAATATGATTTACGACAACCCCTCAAGATTTACTTACATTACTCACATACTTGCACATAATTACAACTGGCTATGTATATGTTTGTGTATGTTTGCAAGCTAAATAAGACAGTCCTTTCAAGTCTAATTGCAGCTGCGGATTTAAGTCAGTTTGGGTCCAGTGACTTAGGTCTACTCTGGCTCTAATTTGTGTCCAAACGTGACTTTAGATTGGCAGCTCATTGAGTCTGACTCCTGTTTGGCACTTCTTTTAATTCCATTGTGACTCAGATGGCTCAGTTTGGCTTCAGTATAAATTATTTTCAGGTCCAGTTTGGAGTTTTGTTATAGTTCTGGTCTAGTTTCCCTTCAGCTGGAGTTTGTCCCTGGATTGTCAGAGTAGGTCATGCTCATAAGCAGGAAGAGCAGCGGGGGGCTTTGTGGCATTGTTGGGGTCTCCAATTCCCATCCTATCCCAGGTTCTATCCCTGCCTCCCCCTCATCCCTTAAACCCAGCCAGAACAATAGAGGGGGTCCACGCTGTCTGTCCCTTCTCAAACCCCCCCTCTGATAAATAGGCTGAGAGGGGATCCTGCCTGCCTACTCTATTTGCGTGAGAAGGACCATTGGATAGAAAAGAGTCCACTCGGTCTGTGTGTATGTGTGTATGTGTGTGTGTGTAGGAAGTGGCAGGTGTTTGGGTCAATACTGTCATGTTACATTTTGGTCCATGCTAGTGGGATTACTGGATGGGTCAGGAGGAAAAGGAGATGGTTCTCAGCTCTATAGAGAACACTATATACCAACAAAACACCATGTAGTCTATGATACTGATGTGATGAAAACGGCCGTCTATTCAGACTTATTGGTTTTCATTATAACTGGTGGTGTGCACCTGTATGTTGCTCTATGACTGTTGCATTATGTAAATGCTACTGTTTCTGTCTTTTCTTTTTGGATGTCGATGCTCTCAGGTCACCAATGAAAAGAAAACAAGGATCAAAATAATAACTAAAAGAATATATATTAAAAAAAACAGAATCTCAGCAGCTTGAGTATAATAAGTGAGTATAATCAATTGTTCATTTATCTATCTGCCGGAACCAAATTATGATTCCGTGAATTTGCCATTTTCAAATTCAAATATTAAACTTTTCAGCACGGAGGAGTACCTGTTTCTGTAATTTAGCTCAGTTTAAAGCCAACAAGAGCTGCCTGCTCTCATGGGTCCAACCATCTCCAGCTTCCTCTGGGACTGTGTGTTTGTGTGCATGTGTGCGTGTGTCTGTGCATATGTGTGCGTGTGTGTGTGTATGCTGCCCTCCCCCTCTGCCTGTTTTTCTCACACCGCTCGTTAACCCCTGGGTGCTCCTGCCCGTAGAGCCCCCCCCCCCTGCAGCACAGCAGCATTCCTCACACACAGACATACTCTGAGATCTACAGTCTCTCTCAACACAGACTAAACTCATCACAATCATTACATGATCTAAACGAGATCTCAAGAATTCACAAACAATACATCTGCTTACTGCAGAAACGCTTCTTTGTGTTGGACTGTTTTCTTCACTCACTGCCACCAAACCCCCTAAACCAGTCTTTTAACCCTGACATAGACCTTAATCTAACCCCAAACCTAAATCCAAATCTTAATCCTTAACCATTAGAGTAGGTGTAAGGATGATCAACATGTCTTTACGTAACAGGCTCTTTAAGAACATTTAAGAACATTTAAGCGTTCACGTTCTGTACACAAACACAAACAAGTAATTTAGAAAGTTACAACTGATTGAAGATAAGATTTCACTATTCTCTGTTCTGATCCGTGTAAATGCCAGCATAACCAGCCCTCCTCTATGTTTTCCCTCCCATTGAAATTGAATGCATACAGAGGCAATGGGGCCAAAGCAGGATGGAGCAGAAACAGGAGAAGGAGCAGAGGTAAAATGAGTGTTACTGCAACTTGTTGGCGTAAAAGCGATGAAAGTAGAAGAGGCACTCCGGGTAATTGTGTTCGATTTAAATCTAAATTGAAACTCCTCCATCTCTTCACACTCTGTGCCCGACTGTCCACTCTTCTCAGAACTCTGCCCGTCTTCTCCCTCCTCTTCCTCGCTCTCTCCTGTGCTCCTCTATCTGTCCGCAGCCACCAGCAACCTCTGCAACTGAACCTAAATCAGTCTCTCTGAAGTGTAATTAGACCGGTGACCTCAAATCTGGTGCACCAGTCTTTCACACTGTCACACTTTCTGATGTAACCGTTTTATTTTGTTGCTCGGTGCAGCAAGACGGCCCCCATGGTAAGTGGGTTTACACACGCACACGAACAGAACAGGTGTTGCAGAATTACCTGCCAAAGTAAGACAGAGCATACAACCCGGGCGTTCTCATTTCCAAACTTATCAAATGGAGACGACCAAAATGCCATTTGCAGCCTGTACATATGTAATTTGCCAAGTAGTTTACTAATTTATGATTAAGAAGCAGGTGATAAAATCGACTGCAGACAGTTGTCATTTCGCACAGCAAAATTGATGCGAGAAGCTTATGTCATACTCTCATTGCACCAGATGGCTGCCGCAAAGAAAATATGAAAAATAAAGGGCATCATAAACTTGTCAAAATGTAAGCATACTGCCGTCAGTGGGATTCTGATTATCTGTCGTCTCACAATAACTGAAGTGATCATCTATGCTTACTTTACAAAATCACAAGCCAAAGTATTACATAGGCAGTCTTATGTATAGATACTCAATTTCTGATTTGCCTATTGATTATCTGTGCATGTAAGCAGTGTGTGGTAAATTCTCCTTCTCATTTGGTTACTAGTTGTTCCTTGATGTGTTCCTTATTTTCAAACCTATATTTACCTCGAGGTGAAATATGAAGAACACATCCTGTAACAGTTGTCATGAGGAGATATGAGAACATAACAGGGGAACAGATCTTCTTTTGACTTCTCCCATGCCGCCTGCACACACACACACATAGAGACACACACACACACACACACACACACACATACAAACTGGAAGGCAGGATGGGAGGGTTTCCACAGAGATCTCCTGATAGCTCTACTACAGAGAGAGTGTGTGGGCTCAAACAGGCAGTTGTTGTTGCGAGGTGGTTCACACACTGTTCTAAAGTACAAACACACATGCCATAAAGAAAAATAAAACTCACTAAGACACATTATAAAGAACCACGAGTCCAAACACTGTAACCACGTAAAATGAAAAATTCAATTTCATCCCCTGAAAAGGTGTTCTTGTGATCAGTACAGTGTATTGAATATTGAACCTCTTTGTGTGCATACGTATGTGTGAATACACGTAATTACATAGGTAATAAATAGCATATACTGTCTAGAGCAGAGACGCCGTAAATCCCTATAGGATTATCAAAGAAACATTATAGGAAATTATTGTGATACCACGTGAACTAAAACTAAGCAACCAAACTGAGCAGCATGGTCACTGACCCTGTTAAATCTCAACAATAATTATATAAATATTATAGCGATGATGATTAATAAGACTTTTTTTTCCATTATTGATATTAACATCACAATATGGCAAATATAAGCACCAAGAGATACAGAAGATAAGAAGATCAATACCACTCTCCATATTTACTGTACAGACACATCTTTTCACCTTTTCTCTAAAATGTCAAACTATTCCTTTAAGACAGACGCAAAAACCAAAAATGGTTTAACCATTCAGTGTAATAAGATTCATATAAATTCATTATTGTGTTCTACAGACATACTTCCAGTCCCTGTGGGAGTGTTACAGGAATATGAAAGTGATACCGCTGGAAATAAAACAAATGCCACAAAGTTCATAAAGGTCACTCTAAACTCATTATTGACCATCATAAGTCCCTGAAGGAATATTCTAGGGGTATTTGTGTTATCGTATGTACGTACAAGTGTGTTTGTGTGTGTGTGTGTGTGTCTACAGTGAAACATCTGCCCAGTATTTCATAGCCAAAAATAACAAGAAAAAAGCACCACACAGGAACTGGGCCTGCTAGATGAGAATAACAAACGTTGTTAGTCTTTTATACGGGAAAGAGAGTTTTTCTAGAGGGTGCACCGAAGCTACATGACACACTTCTCTCATACACAGGCTGACAGGCATTAGTGTGAGAGGGAGCTTTTGTGGCGATGTGGTCATGATGGATGGCTGTATAAAAAGAGCTGGAGATCCCATCTGGGTCACGTCTTATCAGGCTGACTGATTCACATTGATGAAATCATGCCAGCTTGTTAACCTGCCCAGTGGAAAACTCTAAACTAATACCGAGGAAAACAAGGCAGCATCCGAACAGGGAGAGAAAGAGAGAGAGAGCGATGCATGTCAGGGAAAGTAGAAAAGGCAGAGCAAATAATGAGAGGGGGGGGGCAGCAGAGGGAAGATAAGTGGTAAGTAGTGATGTAAAGTCACGGCAGGGGATGGACTGGGATAATAAGAGCTGACTGAGAAGGAGAAAGAGAGCGAGATGTGAGAGATCGAGGGAGACAAAGAGCAAGAAAAAGAGATAAAGCTGGCTGCAGAAAATGCCTCTTACAGGACTGCTCTGACTTTTTGGGAAGTATTGATCAAAGAGCAAGTGTGTCATTCTGGCTATTAGCCTTGTCAAGTGTTTTCACACTAAAACTTTTTTTTTTATAAGAACACAGGATTGAAAGTCTTAATAGCAGACTACACGGTTTGTTATGACAGATATTCTTTGCAGCGTAACCACAGCACAGGAAATTGGCCAGGATCCATTCTCTCAACATTCATCCAGTAGTCCAACAGAGACAATCTGCTAGTATAGTTAAACTCTGGGTGGATGTGTATTGGAAATGGTGAGTTCTCAAAAACTGACTTGAAAACGTTACTCCCACTAAAGAGCCGAAATAACCTTTAAAATAATCACCCAAATTATGTGCCTGTAAACAGCTGTCTCCAGAGGTTTGACTGGAAGCCAATCTCATGAAAGTTGCTACTAAAAGTGACGTTAGACTTTTAGTGTATGAAAACGTTTCCTTACAAAATATGACAAAGAAAGAAGATAAACAACCCCCCCGAAAAACTATATTATCTAGCTAAATAAGAGCTTAATAAAACCTGATGATCACATCATCCTGTCGGTAAACAAGCAGCATTCCTCAACCCTCCTGTTTGCAATGAACTTGCCGACACAACCTGATCAGCACCAGGTGCTGTGTTTAGACAGTAGCAGATTTACCAAACTTACACCCCATAAAGGGGGGAACGCCTACACTGGCACAAACGTCAGGTTGACAACCTGTTAGGGTAACGGGCTAAACAATGCCAGAGGGATATTAAAGTTAAAAAAAAAGTGGTGTCAAGTGAAACAATGTGTGAGCCCAGTTTCTAGGTTTGTATTTTATTTTTATTTTTTTTATTAAAGGACAATACCCACCATTGCCTGGGAAACAATAAGAGTTTGTAAATCTCTTTTTTACATGCAACATGTCAACAACTATTATATGTATGGTCATGAAGTTTGGTACACATACTAATGACCACCAATCACAATGAACTGTTATCACTTTGGTGACCCTCTGACATTTCATGTAGCATCATCATTGCGTCCAAAACTAATGACATCCCCATCAGCCTCAGTTGCACTTTGTGTTCAGCGCTAATCAGCGGAAGATAACACACTAAGATGCTAAACAAAGATGGTGTGCGTGGTAAAGAGTATACGTGCTAAACATCAGCTTGTTATTGTATGCATTTTAGCATACTTGTGTTAGCGTTTACCTCAAGTTTCTTATCTTTAGCTCTTACAATATGCAATACAATATCATGGAGCTACCAGTAAACCATCACTTGAATATTCTGTGTCTATGTTGCAGCTGGCAGGAAATACACATATAAAATGTCTATCATTGTCTTACTGTCTTACTTTATCATAATTTATTAGAAGTAGCAGTACCAGTTGTCACAGTAGTATTTATCAATAGCAATGCCAGTACAGTATATCTAGTTTTCAGTTGGGAGTCATCAGAGGGTTTTTGCAGCTCCTCTCTGCATGTTAATTCAGGAGAGCAACCCAGGCTAATACAGGAGAAAGCAAATGTTGCGTCAAGCAGTCATGTTTATGCAACTTTCCCTGGAGAGATCACACACTTCAGAATCACACAACAGGAGTTACCTGCATCAGCCAGGCAGCAAAACAGCCATCAAGCCAGCCAGCCAACCAGCCAGTCGGCCACCGTTAAAAAACCGAAAGGCCCTGTTACACACGAAATAAGAGACAGAGGATTACACACACTGTCATTCTCTCTACGTCGCACCAGTGGATAGCTTTAATCTAACACACTGCACATAACACACACTGAATGGCTGTAGGACCGGTTACTAAAAATGAGTATGAGAGATGTGATGAGTAACTCCAAGAGAAACATGCACACTCACACAGAGTCAACTTGCATGTATTTGTATGAATGTAAGCTGAGCAAATCAAAGACTGTGGACAGAGTAATGAAATAAAGAAAGACGAGGAAATGATAATAGATATTGATGTTGTGATTACAACAAATCTGATCTGAGATGTATGATAGTGTTATTGAATGATCACAAGGAGATGCTCTGTTAATGATCATCTCTGTTGAGGAAAAAACAGCAGAGATTATGAGCTGAACATTGTGTATGACACAAGTTCAGTTTTTACTACACCTGACTAATTGGAATTCTCGATAAGGTTTTGCTATGAAAATTGTCAATTTAAAAGAATTTTGGCACAAATCTCTCTGCTGCTTCAATAAAAGACCCTTCAAAAGCCTTCAAAAACCGACATAAACTTCTCCCTCGGATCTGTCTAGGACAATTATGCCTGTGTATTCCACTGTCCAGGTATTTAAACCTAAGCATACCAACTGCTCAGATATGAGTTAGTACATCCAAAGCATCTGTAGTTTGGAGGATGCATAAAGATTAAAAAAGAACACTTCTACTGACATAAAAATGCATATGTGCTGTTTTTGGAGTAGTCCCAACAACATATATATTCTAGATGAGGAGGATTTTCTATAATTGTATTGGTTTCAGAAAATTGACCCAGATGTACACGGTAAATCTGAACCCCACCTGCCTCTCTGTTTGAGACTAAGTATGAGATTAGGACTCCATAAATGGGTCAGATTTTTTTTTGTGGTTTGTTTTTTAGGGAGGACCATCTTTTGTGGCCATTCTTAAAACTATTAATTGGGTGATTTTGTTGAGTTGGTCATGTATAATCTGATGGGATTAGCAGCTATGCTCTTTAAATAGAGTTGTGTGGCGAGGGATTAGATGATCACAGCCAGTCGGCTTCAAGATCAACAGATTTTCATCTCTATGGTTTTTAGTTTTTAAGAAATGTTAAATATGTAATAAGACCTAATGCCATGATAACGCTTTCAGGAAATGACAAGGGGGTGAATTGCTTGTTGTGTTGTCAGTGATTCAGATGAGTAAAACATTATTGAATTTTGACAAATCTTTGAAAAAATGTGAAAATCTATAATGTGATATATCCTGCTCTACAGGTCTCCCTCATTTGTTTGTAGTCAACAGCTGATTATACTGGAAAAGCCCCAGTCTTTGGATGTATTTAGCTGGGATGGTGTGGGTTGAGGGAGAGGAGGGCGGGGAGGGGGGGGGACTACCAGGGGCCCCTACCTTCCTCTCCTCAGCTATCCTCCTCACATCTGGATACAATGTGGGAACAGGGCACTGAGGCCAGAGGGGTGGCTGAAGGGAGGGTGTGAGTGTGCTGGGGAATTCTTTACAAAACATCAAGAGCCAATGGAAAAGGTGGTGGTGGTGCTGCTGCTGGTGGTGGATGCAAGGCAGTGGGGTTGTGTGTGTTGTGGTGGGGGTGGGAAGGTGTGGAGGGGGCGTACTAAAAGGCTCCCTGTCTTTGGTCTCTTCTTCCCTGTGTAGTAGTTGACTGCAAGGCCCCGAGCAACAGACAGACAGAGAGACAGCTGGGAAATGGGGTAAGTATCAAACAGCAGCCCAGGAAACACAATGTGGGAGACAAGACAAATCCAGACAAGGTAAAAAAAAAAAAAAAAAGAAAAAAATCTGGTGTTTCTGCTATTAACAGGAGAAATAACAACATACATAAGAGCAAATCAAGCAGGTTGAGACTTGGATTTACTTGCAGATTTTTTTGTATGCATTTCTTGAATTCTACTTTTGATATGAAACAAAGGAGGGGTCTTGTCAGATAGAAAGACACCAGAAGAGGCAGATGCTAGGTGCAACTTAGAAGAGAAGGGTTTTACTTTTCTGCCTATCTTTCTACTTTTCTTTGCCCTATAAAAACCTGGTGAAATATACAAACCCTGATTGATGCACATACGTTGCATGCATGCTTAAAGTTGAACTGTATTTCTGATCACATGTGGATAGGGTGAGCTCGTCTCCTCACCTCTGTCCTGTAGGTCCTGTAGCCCTGAAGCCTGCTTGACCCTACAACAGCTCCTCCACAACTTTCTAAACCCTGTTTCCTAACCTGATCCTTGCCTTCAATGAAAATATAACAAAAAAAGGATTTTCTCTCCCATTTGTCTGATAATAAAAAGACTTTATATTGTACAAATAAGGTCACTTCTTACTGTTATTCATTATTTTGACTCATTTTGAGACAACCAACAGTATCTTAACAGCAAAGGAGAAGTCAAACTACCCTCTATATATTAATATTTCCTTTTCCACAGCAAAAGGACATAACAATAGTGACATGCAGGCAAGTCAATAACCCCATTGTACAAAAAGTCACTTTTGTGTATTTGTCCTAATTGGAATTTAGTTACTGTATTTCTGTTACATTCCCATAATTGGCAGAAGGAATAATGTCTTCCTCGCCTATAACGACCAAAAAAAGCAAACATTTTGACAGGATAAAGTCCAACCTTCCGCCTGTTTGTGCCCCCCTCTCTACCATATACACACATGCATGCACACACACATTCACTACAACGCATCGTGGCAAGGTTAGGCTGACATCAGCAGGCTAACGATCAGTTCCTCTTTGGGCTGAATGATTAGCTGCAGTAGCCCGGAGACATTTCCAGCTTGTTTCCCTAAGTTAGTCAGACATGCAACATCACTAGCCTTCAATCTGCACTAACGACATCCCGTCTCTTTCATTCCGGTTCTATATAAAAGCATTTTTTTTACTCACTAATGGTAACATGTAATGAAGGTGGGGCAGTTGAGCTGGAGTGAAAAGCAGAACAGAAGGATGTGAAGTTTGTTGTGTTTTAAGTTTTTTTTATACTAATAACTATGGTTTTTATCGTGAGGGAGATTAGATAACGCGGTGTGTGTGTGTGTTTAAAGGGGTGGAGTGGGTAGCAGTTACATATTTGCATTCAAAGTTAAACGAAAGTAAAAGATGAACTTGAAAGGTTGCACATATTTATAAACAGCTTTAATTTTCTTCCCTTCTTCGTATCAATCAAATCTTGGATTATTATATTGAAGTTTGAGCTCCTCCCATGTGTGAAACTCTTTTCTTTGTCTCTACGGCCATAGCCCACTCATAGTACTTCTCTTTATTCTAAAACTGCTGCAAACAAAGCATGACTTCCTGTATATCAAATACCTTTTTAAGAAGGAAACCTTCAATTGTAAAATTGACCAATTTAATTTTTGTGGACTTTTAAAATTCCTGTTTGAATCATGTTTATTAACTAAAATGGTGAATGCTAAAAAAGGAGCCTCTCTGCTTTGGGAAACAGTTCACCCAACCCCCATCCACCCTTAATGCCCTGTGGGCTGCTGTGAGTTTGGATTAAGTTTGGGTGCCATGTCTCCTCCCTCCCTACCAAGCCCGGCCGTCACCCCTGCAAAACATACACACACCTAGCAATGCAATCCAGACATGCAAATTTTGTGCGTTATCAAGTGGCTTATCAAATATGAAGGAGGCCGTTTAGGAAGACAAAAGTCTTATGGAGAGATTTACACATTTATAAAGAAAAATAATTCAGAGGCAAAATCTGGTTTTACAAGTGATTAAGTGAGTATGATGTGTTGCATATATCAAAACGTGCTAAACTGAGTTGCTATGTATGAGATTGGTGTAAAATAATAGACTGAAAACATATTAATGGATCATTAATTTTCTCTCAAAGTAAAGGATAAATCTATAGTAAAAGGTGCTTTTGTAATAGAATTGACAGTATCCTTTTTTAAATTCCCATTTTGATGCTATTCCATTAAGGTGCGTGAGCATGTATGTGGTGTTGGATGTGTGTGTGTAAAGCAGTGGATCAATAATGGTAGTCTACTACAGTGACATCTGGGCTGGACAAAGAGTGTTGTTCCTTCCCCCGGCAGCTCTCCCCTTCCCTCTCTCAATCCCTGATCACAGCCACGTGGTTCTCTGGGCTATTTCTCCCAGCTAAGCTTATTTCTTTTCTTTAATCCCGCTGCAATCACCAGCAACAATGCCAAGCGTTAGTTCATAGACACAGGCAGGAATCTATTAACTATGATCACTATGTCAGCTAAACCTTATAAGAACTATTAATGAATCCAGCGCATCCATGTGTGCTTGTGATTGTTGTTTCATCGGATCATCGTTTATGTGTAAAATGGAAAAATCAACATGAGTGACGGTGATGGATAACGCAGCTGTAGTAAAGGCACTTGCATTTGAATTGATGTGAGATTCTACCGAAGCGCCACCACATCCTGTCCATTTCTACTGATGAAATCTGTGTTCTGACAAGGAGCTCTAAAGCTGCTTGCATCACAACACGAACCATGCAGCTGTGAGTGTCCTCAGAACAAACTGAGCTGCACTGATAAACAGGATCGCTGTGATTATCAGATTATTAGCCACTCAGAGTGGGCCACCTGATTCGGTGAGGGGTCCCAGCCTGTGCGCAGCAAGTGAAATTTTTATTTGATATTTTTTGGGTTTTTTTACATCCATATCTACAGTCAAGGAAAGAAATTCGATTAGAGGAATACGTCTTTGTTAAACTACTCGCACTGTGTATAACCAGCATTGGATCATAATATGTTGAGCTCTATAACAGCTGCATGTTTTACTGTAATCTCCAGGCTCCATCACTAACAGGATTCCAATGAGTGATCTCAACACTGCATGTTTTGACATTTTTGTCATGTATCAATTACTAATTAATTCAACAACGGGTGTATCCTATCATTCAATGTTGACGCATTTAATTCAGTACAGGCGCATTCTCTCTTTTTTTTTTTTTTTAAAATTGATGTTGTGATTAATTGTTCTGCATTACGCTCTCAAGTGTTTAACAGTTGTGGATGTGTATAAATGTGCCGATCATATGGATAATGTAGCCTTTTGTACATTGGTACTGAAAATATCATGGAATGTGGCTACAATTAATTAGCGTGGGATGTTTTTTAGGCCCACGTTCTAGTGTTATTACTTTGGGTAATGACAGGACCTGTATAAATAACACTGATGAAGGCATACACAGCTGAAACATCACTATAAAGCTACAGTATACTGAATAATTACAATAAACAAAAGTGGCAAAGTGACTAATTGTTATTGACTTGACTTGTTTCCGTCACTGAACATGAGCTTCCTCGCTCCGATGTTGCCATTATAAAATATAATTTACAGTTACAGCTGCTTTTTGCTCTCCCACGTGCAAGGTGGTGTGAATAAAGTAACACATTCCAGATACTCTATATATAATTGTAATTGATATGTTTACCTATTCCTATCCTATAAATTTTGTAGCAATAGAGCTGAAATAATCAGCTTGTCTGAAAATTTAGTATTGCTTTTACTGGGGAGTTCTTGCATCCCATGATGCCATACTGTTTCAAAGGGGTTTTCCACCATGACAACTATGAAATTCTGGGGAAAAACTGAATCCCTGTTTACATTGTTAATGAACAAATAGTAGCAACCAGCAACAGTTGAACCCTATATGCACAAGTAACTAACTCTCCCCTCCCACACAACAGGCCAAATGTGCCTGTGCCTAAATCCCCCAGTCAGCATCTCCCCACCCCCCACCAACTCTAACTCCTCTCCTAACTTAATCTTCCCATTACTACATCATTTTTGGGCCTAATTTTACTACCTAAGTTTACTACCTGCACAGTGTTGCTTGGCTTGGCATAGACTCTATTGATCCATTATGGGTGGGGAGGGTGCAGGTGCGACACAAATATAGGGATTAACTACCCACCTGTTAGCAAAATGTGAAGAAAATGGGCAACCAATGATGTCTTAGTAAAGAGTGGACATATAGAGTATACATATAATGACAATGTGTAGAATAGCGTTTGCTGCTAAATTCCCTCTGATTATCCTAGGCAGTAAGCAATACGTTTCCCATGGAGGGCTCATTTATAATTTAATCCAGGAGCTTGGTGTTTCTAGGCTAACACAGAGAGATTGCCCTTTCAGAGTGGAAACCCCCACCATGCAGCAGGGAATCAATGCCACCACAGAACAGACATTAGACCTTGTATTAAAACAATGTGACCACCAGCAAAGAGAGGTGCACCTCTTTCATTTTCACAGAGAGTTATTTAAACTTGTGAAGGCAGTTACATCTCAGTTTCTATGTAGAAAGAAATTGGCACAATCTAAACCAAAAACAATGAAGAGCTAAGAAAAAGAACAAAAAAGAGAAGGACATATAAGCCCAACTGACTTAGTGGGGAAACATCTGTCTTGTGACTTGGTGTATTTACTTCTTTCATATCCATTCTCGTTGAAAACCAACCGGCATTAACGCAACCAGTTTGGACAGAGATGAAGATGGGAGAGTCAAAGCAGGGTAGCAATTACCCTCAAAAGGACTGAATGGATTCAATCTATGAAATAGCATGCACATGTACAACCCAGCTTGCTAGCTCTGGATTTCAACAAGGTGTTGGAAACCACAACAGACCTTGTCCCATGCTAACACTAGGACAGTCGTCTCTATTGGGAAATCCAGACACTCAGACAAGCCACTAATATTCCCGACATACGTACGGGGTAGTGCATCAGATAACGAGGGAAGATTGTAACTACAAAGATGACAAGCTGATCGTATCGAACGGACGGATACCAGAGTGGCATCCTCCTCTCCACTAGAAAGCAATAAAGCTTATTTTCTAAGATGTCAAAGTATAGCTTTGACAATAATTGCTGTGAAAGACATAAGTTGTGCTGAGCAAATACTTTATCAATTAATGAAACATATGCATAAAGGTTTGCCCCACAGCAATCTCAGCAATATTACCTTAAAAATCTACTATGACTGCGTCTTAATGGTGTTGAACCCCCCCTCTCAGTTGGTGAAGGTAAATGACTATGTCCATGGTGAAAAGGCACAAGGCAGTAATGAGTAATGAAAACAGCCGAGTTAGTGCTGCCATTCAGCAAAGGGCCTGCTGCTGTGGAATGTGAGGCGCCATTCATTCACATGGGTTAAAAATGCATTTCTGCCACCACAAAGCCCTGCCTTGTCCTCATTGTTTCTCACCACACCAATAAAACACTTCCACACTCTGAAGGGAGAAGACAAATGAAATGAAAATTGCTAATTTTACTCCCACAGATACAGGAAAAAAAAAATGGAGAGGAGGGGGGGGGGGGTTGGGGGGGGACTTCACAAAAGTCTTTGGAGGAGAGACAGAGCCATGGTGGAGTTGAAAGTTTGATCATGATAAGGATGGCGATGCAAAAGTAAGCACACGAGCTGCTTACAAAAGACAAACAGACCTATTGACAGAACCTGCATATATGCAGCATTTATTCAGTGTATGAAAAGAGACACAATGGAGGAAGGCAATCGAGTACAAAAAGCTTTCCTCAAGTCATGTGCGATGTCTCAAGAGATCAGTTTGTGGATATGAGGCATCTGCAACAGGCTTTCTACTTTCTTTTTTTTTCTTTTTTTTTCTCTACAGGCTCTTTCATTTTGCAAGTGCGGTATAGAAGCTTGATTGAATCATATTTGTACTAGTCAACTGATAGCCACAATTCACAGTTAAACACAGGTAACGTTTCACCACTCACATGACATTGCTCAACAAGTGATCTCAGACGTGTTGGTTTTTAGATACGTGGATGACACAACCATCCGAAAAAACTACTCCCACACGATGAAATCTTCACATGCAGTTAAAGCATGTTTGTTTTCCCTTTATTACAAATGATAAGATACAAAAAAAACACAAGCATAAACCTAAAATATCCCAGTACTGCCATCACACAGAAATCTATTATAGTAGCAGTTCAACTTTCCATAAAGCTTTAGTGACTAAAATGTGTTTACCCTGAAATCTTTTTCCTGGTACTTTTCATGGGTTGGAGGACAGTCAATTTGAGGAAGTTAGATCATTTATTGTTGTTGTGTGGTGATTCAGGGTGTTGTATAACCACATAGTGAGAGCTTCGGGCTCTAGAAGAAACATTATGTCTGAAATCTGACATGGGGAGACAAACAATGTAATCCTGTCTACGAAACAACACTCCCCCCCCCCCCAACCCCCACCCCCCTGTATCTATCTCTTTCTATTTCTGTATGTGTGTCTGACTTTACACTGATGAAAACACTCAAACTTTCAGCAACTACAGAAAAACAGCAAACCACAGAAAGTCAAAAGCAAAGGAGATGGAGAGAGAGAGAGAGAGAGAGAGAGAGAGAGAGGAGGAGGAAAAAAGGCAGTCAAGTCAAGAACCCGAAAACTCACCCTTGAGGATGAGGACGCATGAATACTGGGAGTATGTAAAATATTATTACTGGCATGCTGCAGGATCAACATAGAAATTACAACACTTATATCACCAACTACTACCACAGTAATGTTGAACAAAACAAGTCCAAGTACACGAATGACAACAGGAATATTATGTGTGTGTGATTTGTGTATGCATATGCGTGTGTGTGTGTGTGTGTGTGTGTGTGAGTATGTATGTTCAGATATATGTGTGTGTGTAATCTCCACCAATACAAACCGCTACATATAGACTACTATTCAAAGTCAAAATTCCAGTATCAGATACGACGATACCTCGTCTTGTTCTTAATCATCTGCAGCACTTTAAACTACAAACATGGGATGTGAGCATGTTTTGACACACGCGCGTGCAAGCACACACAAACGCGTGTGTACACACCATTTTTTCCTCCCTCTCTCTCTCTCTCTCTCTCTCTCTCTCGTAAACTATGCTTTTACATAACTATCTCTTCTGATAACTACTTCAGCCTGACCCTGAGGGAGACTAACTGTGAAAGCCCTGTAATATACCCATAGGTATGTGTAAGTGTATATTTAATGTTTAGCAGCTTTAGTATCGTTTTCCTTACCTCCTGTTATCATCCATGATATAGCTATAATATTTATGTAAGGACTGCTGATGTGTAGTAACTTTGTGCTACTTTATAGTATTTTTATGTCATTTATATCATTATATTACAGTAACATTAATTTAGGAACTTATTGCCAATTATTATACATAGTATAGTACACTTATAGTGCACTTACTTAATGTATGATAGTTACTATGGCTCTTTTTTTATTTTTTGTTGCAAGGTCTTTAATCAGTCAAACATTCCTCAAAATGACCCTTATCTCCATTGTAGCACATGTAGTTTTGCTGGCTGCTTCTTAATCAGTCGTACACTCTTTAAAAGAAATGACTAGTTTGAAACCAAGGACGTGGAGTGTGTAACAGCCAGGGACTGCAGTAACAGCAAGCAGACCTGCGAACACACCCTCAAAATAACAAACAAATATTAATTATATAAAGTCACTTCCTTACCCGTTAAAAAACCCGCTGAGCTCAAACACATACAGAAAAAAAAGAAAGACCGGCGCAGCTCTCCAAAAAGCAGATATCAAGAGTCCAGATCCAGTAGAGATAAATAGGAGACACACTGTATCACCCAGTGCAGCGACTGACACCAGCGAGCCGCCGTTAAACTTTGTAAAAAACGTGTGGAATTATTATTGTTATTATGATCTCTGGCGAATTCCTGTCTCCTTCTGTTGTGGAGCAGTACAGGTTCCTCTCTCTCTCTGTCCCCTCTGTGTTTCTCTGTAGTCTCTCTCTCTCTCTCTCTCTTCTCTCTGTCGTTTCGCTGGTGCTGCCTTCATGTGCTTGCCGGGAAATGTCGGGACTCAGAGATGAGCTGAGTTTTACTTTAGTGTGTAGGTATATAGTGGTGGGAAGAGCGAGAGATCATTGATGTGATGCAGTTCAAAATATTTTTTTTATAGTGTGTACCTATTAGGTGTGACTCATATACGGGCTATTGTACTTTAGCCTAATTATATGAGCAAGTGGGTACACTGATATTATTTATCAATGTAAATGTATTGTTTCCAGGTGACTTGATATGCCACATTGAATGATAATAGAATTAAATGTTTGGTTTTCAGTGATTTAAATATACAGTATGTTTTGCCTGTTCTCTCATTTGTAGCCTATATGAGGTGCACCGGGTAATTCCACATTACGAAAACGTGATCACCTAACATCCCCCATGTCAAAATGTAGAGTACAACTATACGTGTCCTTCGTAAACGACAGTGAGTTTTTTTTTATCACTTTCGTGCAACTCTAACCTGGGAATAGCGAAATTTATGGGAACACTTGAACGCAACATCAATGGAAAGAAGCCCTGTGTGAAAAAAAAACCGAGGACAAGATCGAGGACGAAAAGGGAGAAGCAGAAAAGTTTGTCCCCGCGGTGTAGTCCTTGACATTAAACCCAAGTCCGTAGAGGTCACACATTTCACTGTGCTTTTGTTTCATTTTTGTCTCCACCGCTTCCTATCAGGGGAGGGGACCCGCTGCTGTGCTCATGTGTGTTTAGTCTAAACTGTCTAAAGAAGAGGCGACACACAACAATTGTCCCCATCTCACCAGCAGCCCCACCATACATGCGCAATCGGGTTCGTGCGTAAAAGACACGTTGGTGCCGCAGGCAGATAGAACTATCTGTGATCGGGTTGCATACTTTTTGTTTACCCACACAGCCTCATTTCTGCACAGTCACCTGCATGTAGGATACATGTCAGATAATGGTGTTAAGGAGAAACTAGACTATGTCATTAATTCGGATTGGCTTGTACTCAGCCGCCCTACAACCGCAGCTCACTCCCATTGTGTCCCTTTACTATAACAGCAGGCTGACATCCTGTAGATGCATCATTATTTGGGAGGGGGGGGGGAAAGTTACATGCGCAGACCCACAAACACACGAAAAACTCAAATCGACCCCCCTCACTTTACACCCCCCCCCCCCCACCACACACACACAAACACACGTACACACAGACACACACACACTGCATGCAGATGAGTTGTGAGAGCTTAAAGCAGAGATTGAAAGAAGAAGAAATGCGACACACCAGAGACCTTCCAGTAGTTTCAGATCCTCATATTAATGACTATAAGAGGCACTATTTCGGCTATTGGCACCTGTGCCTTGCTCAGTGGCAATTTCCTATATACTAAGTAGGACGCTACTTCCTAATATGGATACCCCCCACACCCCTCCCTAATGTCCACCTCCACCCTGCGTGTCTTCCTGTGAATAAAACAATCTTTTTTAAATATTATTTTATAGGAGGAGGGGGGGATCAGATTAGATCTTATTCACCAGGCTGTCTGTTTCATTCTTTTTAGAATTGTATGTTTAACCACAAATCTGTCAGTTTGATGCTGTGGTGATAACAGTATCTAGTAATCCACGCCAGGAAGAGATGAGCACTTTATGGTGAGTTGGTGAAAAGTTTGCTTAACCTTATGGATATTGGTGGATGATATGAGTCTGGTCATGTTCAGTTCATTCCTACATTATTATCATCATTATGATTATCCTTTTTTTTTAAGAACAGAGTTTAGGCTGTCTATTACAGGCTGACATTAAGTGTGATGACTCACATAGATCTCATCTCAAGTATCATCAAACTAGTGCAAGTTATATAGTGTCTATAAAAAGTGAAAATTAGAAATCATTTTACACACTTCTATCTCCGTTTCCTGAAGATGACCACCGACAGGAGCTCACAAAATATTCTTCATCAACCACTACACCCTTGCCTGCTTGTAACCTATTTATAAATCAAGATCAGACTATCGCCTCCCATTAAAAGCACAGGTTAGTCCAGTATATTCACTGAAAGAGACGAAAGAAAGGAAATCAGACATCTGCGTACCTGCTTTATCCAAAAGAATAATCCAGGGTGACTTCAAGAAGCACAGACAATCCTAAAGGTGAAAGCATGCTCTTTGCAATGTATGCTGAAGTGCATGATTGAGTAGGTCGAGTCCATTCTGTCCCGTGGGGGGCGTGACAAAGATTCCTCTTCGCTTTTATTTGCATATCACCTATATCTTTAGTTTTAAAGTTAAATATATTAATTTAGACGCGTTACTGTCACTCTCAGCATCACTTTCTCACAAAAGTAAGTTTAGGTACCTCTGTGTGTCTTTTGGTAGTTTCCTGACACCCCTTTCCCGCGGCCCGAATGGTTTACTCTGCATTAAATGGCACTATCGGCTATTGTCTCATCAGCGAAAAGTTGTTGATACTGCTGAAGACTTAAGAAGTGCGCAAAGACTTTCAATGTCCCGCTTACCAATTTATGTTCATATTTTAAATAATGTCATACCATATAAACCGTAGATGTTAATGTAATCTCACCCTTTGCCAACGTACTGTCATTATATGTAAACAGCTGAGCGGTCATCCTCCTTGATCCACACTCAGACATCTGTTTCTTTATCAATGCAGTGATACCTTATCTCATTTCTCAGAAAAACAGAAGCGTATTTATGGTCTATATAACTTCACAGATTCACTGGTAAAAGCTGGGAAAATCCACTTCCTCTTTTTTTTTCATGTTATCACATTCATTTACATGATTCTACCATCACTTACAAGAATTGAGACTCAAGTCATACATAGTGCATTTGTTTAATTCGTGCAGTTTTTTAAATTAATTTTTAAAAATTTGTATCTTCTGTGCATACAATATTCCTCACTTTATTGTTCATCGTTCAGATGTCGCTGGAATGTAATAGTCTTTTACATTCAGTCAAACAGGTTTTCAAGCCTGTTCCACACTTCTTCTTTTTTTAAGATGACAAACAAAATAAGGTCAGTCTAGTCCTTTACACAATAACTATAACTCTGGTTATATATATATATATATATATATATGTGTGTGTGTGTGTGTGTGTGTGTGTGTATATATGAATACACACAAACACACACACATATGTTTTCTCCAATATGCTTTCATGTATCATTGCTCCACTTTTGAAAAATATGTAAGACCACCTGCTTAGAAATCACAATAGTGAGATGATTAATTAGATTATGTTTGCCCCAAGCCACCTAAATACCAGATGCAAAAAGGTTGAAATTGGCTTCTTTAAAACACCAGAAAACCCCTCCAAATAAGCATGGAAAATAAACATGATTACTCCAAAGTCTGGGAACCAAAGTGGACACAATGATGTATCAGTTCTGATAAATCTGTGATTTGTGAAGAAGTGTCTTGTTGCCTTGAAACTTTTCACACTCAACACTACCAAATTGTGCACATTTGCCCAGGTATGATAAACATGAAGTTATACAGATATATAAAGGGCTGTACTCCAGCTTCTTGTATGCTGAGGTCGTGTGTTGTAACTGTCACTCTGCTGTGTTGTTGTTTGTGTTTTGCAGAGGTCATGCTTGTTTTGCTCATCATGCGTGCAGTGTGAAGGATCCGTGTTGCTGACTGCTGATGTGCCAGTGATTTAGAAGACACGGACGTCTTATCAGCGATGATCAGTGACTCTTGTATTGTAACGGTAGGCACAGTGCTTTTGTATAAGCAGCCCCTACTGCTTCCTTGAACAAACAAACATGAACATTACCACTATTAAATAAGTCATTATATCCATGATGAAATATAATCTTCTCAGCTCTACATATATATTCAAAAAACAAACACTAAGAGTCCTTCCAGCACACAAACATAAAAAATACAGTGTTGCATTCTTGAAATGTGATCTACTCACATACACAATACACACATACACACCTATACATATGTTTATGCATGGACTACCCGAAAACACGCACACAATATAATGTACACATACGTGATACAACATATGCTATGAACGATTTGATCTACTCCTACACTCACAGACAAACAGCGTCACTCCTGACATTTATTATTACATGCATGGAAATAAAAGATCCACTCACACCCATGGAGATAATGTCAAAGACACAAGTGATACATAGTTAGAACACAATGAACAGAGCCTCCCTGCTCTCTCTCCCTGTAGTGTGTGAGTCACTGTTCAGATACTTCCTGTTATAAGAGAGCAGTCTTTAAATCAGCCTCTCGTTCTTCATTCCTGCTTTCCAAGTCAGAGGGAATGTCAGGCTGAACACACACACGCACACACACACACACACACACACACACCAAGGTGTCCTCTCTCTTTCTATCTTTCTCTCTGAGAAACATGTTGGAAGAGAAGCTTCTGTGATGTTTGTTGAATGCCCTTCAAGCGTGTAGGTCACCTATTCAGCATTTTAAAACACATCCTGCTGAACCTTCACCTCTACAAAGGGGGTTTAAAATCTTCCACAAGCACTGCCTATATTGTACCAGCAGTGAATGCAGATAACAATGCATGCATGCATTTGCACGCTATTGCATGCATAGCTGCTTGTGCACACCTCGGGGCAGCTTTCATAATAGCTACTCATGGTATCCAACACTGCAATGTGCACTACTCCAGCCAGCACAGATTTTCATTACTGTATGTGGTGTCTCTCCGTGTTTGTATTACCTGACTACAGGTTGAATCGCTGTGTTTTTGTAATAATTAATAAGTCTTTATATGAGACTGATTTACTGAAAGCACACATGCTGAAAGTAGCAAATGTGAACCAGAACCCTGAAAAATGTATAGAAAACACACGCTCGAGTGTCTGCTGTAACCTCACCAATATTTCCTTTTTTGTTGTCACTTTCATTTTGACTGTGTTCCATTACTTTTTCTGCGTGTTGTGACCCAGTTTTTCTCAAACGGTTGAATCGAATTGATCCTCTCTTCTCTTTAAATGGAAACCGTGGAGGCAGTAGTGTTCACTACTAGGATACACCGCTATCACAAGCCTTCTCCAGTGACTGACACCTCCAGCCCCCTTGTGCTCAATTAGCTTGTAGTGCATTAGCGACCGCATGCTAATTGTCAGCTGGCAAAGGAGTGCAAGGAGAACCCTCAAGGAGATACCTCAGGGAGTGTGTGTGTGTGTGTGTGTGTGTGTGGGGGGGGGGGGGGGGGGGGGGGGTATCGTGTGCTTTTTTTTTGCCTAACCAGACTGAGCACTTACATACTGTATGTATGCTGTGAGCAGCACGAGAAAGCTCACATCTTGCCATACAACATGAAATATTCATGGGATATCACATTACCTCTTTTGAATAAGGAAAATAAACATGCTTTTTGGACTCTGACGCCACACCTCTTTTAGTTCAGTTGAACTAAGGAGAATTCATTTGAACTGAATTGAGCTCACGTCAAATGTGCTTTAAATAAATTGAACTGAAACATATACATAATCCATATTTCCTTGTCCTTAACTGTGTAACTGTGTGAAAACAGTGTCATCTTTTTGCATGTGTTGCTATAAATTTCACTTTTTCAGGTGATCTTTCAATAGGTAGAAAGGAAAAAGAGGAATGACTGCATAAAGGTTTTTCTTCATTGTTTCTACTGTACAGGAGGAAGTACTGCTGCCTTCACTCTCACTCCCTTGCTCTCTCTTTCTGTATCTTGTTGACTCGATCTGAAACAGCTTTTGGATCTCATCTATTTCCTGGTACACTCCTCCACTCCTCCCTCCCTTCCTTTAAAAAAAAAAATCACATCTCTCTCATTTCGCCCCTCTGCTCCTCTCCTCTCCCCTCTCCCCCCCTCTCCCTATTCCTCTTCTTCTCTTTGACCACCTTTTCTTCCCATCTTATCAAATTCCATAGGGTGGGGAGGGAAAGTGAGGGTGGATCCACCCACATGAGTGATCATTCAGGCTATTTTAGCTGTGTTGCTCTCAGCTGGGCTACAACATCCACCTGCAAACAAACAAACAAAACAAAAAACAACCTCCAATGCAACACAAATCTTGTGTCACTGGATCAACATAAAGTCAGAAGCATTAAAGTGGCAATACATCTCAGCACAAACATTGTTAAATCATGCTTATAATAGCTAATTCACCAGCAGCAGGGAGGATAAAGATAAAGGTAAATGGCTGACTTCTGGTGTTGGCTGGTGTTAGTTCAGGGTGTGTACATTGTGTATCTGTGTGTGAGGCAGGGAGGGGTTGTTGAAAAGGCCTCTCAGTATAAAGGGAAGGTGACTGATTGAGAAGTCCCAGGTTGTGTTCTGCTAATATAGTTATGCGGTGTAATCGTGCAATAATAACATCATAATCCCATCTGGAATGAGAAACTGTGGACTGTGTGCTACAGTGATTGAGGCCATTTCCTGTGTGTGTGTGTGTGTGTGTGTGTGTGTGTGTGTGTGTGTGTGAGAGAGAGAGAGAGAGAGTTTGTGTTTGTGCCAGTGCATTTTAAGCAGTGGTGACTGCAGGAGGCAGCCTGATGGATACAGGATCATACTGCAGCGCTGACATTGTCTTCAGTCCTCCTCCTCCTCTCCTCCTCCTCTCCTCCTTCACCCTCCCCTACTGTCTGCCTGCCTCTCAGCAGAATTATCACTCTGAAAGAAAAACACACGCACACGCTAGCTTTGAGCACACACAGATTCAGAATCAAGTGTAGCCGCATGCAACCACAATTGTATTCATTGCATTAACACAAACAGTGTGTGTGCATGTAGACATGACATATGTTGACAAAGTGGAGTAGAAGGTTGCGAAAAGAAGAGTTGATAGTCAGCAGTCATGCAAAAGTGCACAAATTCAAACACACACTCATAACTCATAAGGTAGCTATGTATTCCCTACAGCAAAACTACTGTACCCCCCCACCCCGACCCCATACAGACACACGTGCACACACACATACACCCCCCCCCCCCCCCCCCCCCTCTTTGCATACAGTACACACACACTCCCTGGCTCGTTCAAAGCCAGCCATGCATGTTTAAACACAAGGTGCAGCAGGAGCAAACAATGAGACAAAAACAGCCACCGGGGATACACCGACAATATCACAACAAGGATTTCATCATCAAATCTTATGTCATTCTGCAAGTGTGTTGCAGAACTCTCATAAGGATCCCATGTCTGTCTTACAAGGCAAACAGGAAGTCAGGCAGGGAGCTGTTGTTCTACCTTGACATGCATGTCTGGCTTTTTTGTACAAGTGACAGCGACCCACGATACACACGGCTTGTCACAGAGGAAGGGAAGTATCCACTCCTTCCGTATAGCCCTTTAATTCAAACACAGAGACGCCTTTGTGTGTCCTCAGGTTCAAAAGAGATAGAGGGGAAGGAGTGTATGTGTATGTATGTGTGTGTGTGTGTGTGTGTGTGTGTGTGTGTGTGTGCATGGTAGGGGGGCAGGAAAAGGTGTTTTAAGCTTGCATACGCTAGAGAGTGTGTATGCCTGTTCTATGCCATCAGCCTTGTTCTATACATTGCCACCCACTGCAATTTGAAACTGCTGCTATTGTGCTTTACATTGTGTCACCCACCGGTATTTGTAACGAATGCTGATTGTACTCATGCATTTGGTGTCCAGCGGTATTATTAAAACACACAAGTGTAACATCCTTTTAACTGACTTTGTATTGCTACCACTTTTCCCTTCTGGTAAAATGAGCTTGCCATCATTTTCACTTTTCTTTTACTACACATGTATAGGGTTTTGTGATTTGGTAACATCGAAATGAGATTATAGTTGTCTGCAAGTTTTCAATAAATACTACTAATGTGATGAATCATTGCGTTTAGGCATTCCTAAATTTAATGTTAGTAAATGTTGTGCAAGTTGGTCATTGACCGAAGGCAAATATTTACGTAATCTCTTATTATTTATGTAATCTAGCCACATTGCCGTTTCACATGATTTGCCTTCTTGCATGTGGAACACATCCACAACGATACCTTGTGTTGAAAGCTGTCATATTACCAGAGCGATTATTTGTGTGATGATGTTGTAATTAACACGTTGCCGTGGATGTGTTTGACATTGTGTCTGACATTGAATCTGGCGGTAGACAACCGCTCAGAGGCATGTGATGAGTATGCCGGGGAGGCTGGTCTAGACTCCAGGCGACACACCATATGATATTGATTATCTTTTGTTTGGCTATCTCTGCAGCTCCTTGCCCTAAAGGACTTAACTCACATTATTGTCTGCCATGAGGCTCTATTACTCCAATTTACCAAGCTCTTCAACCAGCAGTAAATGCATGACTGTTGAAATGTGTCCACGAGATCCCATAACGAGGCCACAAATCATTTCAATTCATTCAAACTTTCTTTAGTCTTTATTAGCCGAGTCAAACGAAACCAAAACTTAATAAGCGGAGAGAAAAGCCATAGATGTAACTGGTTAGATTTCCTTGCTTTCCTTCCAGGTTTCATCACATCAGGCAGTGCAAAAGTTCAACTGGCAAATGCACAAATTTGTTGATTCGACAAAAGAGACGTCGAATGGACGGCCTTTTCACAGTGTTTGTGTATACGTGTGTTTCTGTGAGTCTGAGGTGATGAGACTGACACGTATCTTAGACCAGTGGTTTTCATTTTTGTTTTATTTAGACTATGAAGTCAAGTGGTGATATAATTTAAATTTTATGTACATACACAAGATTTCTAGCCTTTTAAAATCCAATTAAAAAATACTGAATATTACAACTTGAAACTGAATATTTAAAACGTTGTTGCAGCAGTGAGACAGCATACAGCTGCTATGGCATTGACTAAAAAAAAAAAATGCTTTTTAATGTGATTACATTGCTTTTTACATTTTTATCTCTGTCAGTCAGTATTATTAGAACTGCTATGAAATTATGTCATTCATGGTCCAAGAAGATGAATTTGTGCTGACTTTGGTGATCCCTTGACTCTTCCTCTTATGCCACCATGGAGTTTTTGGATGGACTACCAAGAAATGTGTTTCAGTTACATATTCCACCCAGATATGAACCATAAACACTATGATGATCCCCTTCCATTTATCTAGCGCCTTAATCAGGTCAAAATTCTACTTTGTCCAATGATTTAGTTTATGTATACATTCTAACAGCCTAGACTAGACTGTGTTTACTTCTAATTAGCCTATGTAAGCATGCTAACATGCTAAATTCAGACGTTAAACTTGGTATACATTATACCTGCTAAAAATCAGCATGTTAGCATTGTCACTTTCATTTAGCCCAGTGCGGTGCCCCTGAAGATTCATATTTGTTGAACTGCTGACATCAGCAGGCTAATTATATAGCTACAGTTACAGTAAGGACAGTCAATTTGCTGAGTTCCTCAAAATGCTAACAGCAACCATATCCCACAATAGCGTGCTCTGAAGTGTACTTTATGTAACAATATCCTGTTTTGTGTTGTTTTTTTGTTTTTTTTTTATAGTACTGTTATGTTTATAACAAGCCTATATCCCTAAGCATAATTTTATATACTGTTTTTACACTGACCATTATGGTTATTGCTCATCATGGTTTTTTTGTTAAAAGCACCTGGGGAAAGCTTTCAGCAAGTACACCTATATGAGTACATTTTGGTGACTTCCACTGTCACCCAACTCCCAGATGATGCATGAAACATGATTTAAGCTGGGGAACTATAGAGTTCAGGCCCTCATATTACCTGCTTTGCAGACACTTTACAGTGTCTGAAATAGTTGTATCTAAAACCTGCTTACACACCCACTCACATAACC
This sequence comes from Pampus argenteus, assembly GCA_036937835.1. NCBI lineage: Eukaryota > Metazoa > Chordata > Actinopteri > Scombriformes > Stromateidae > Pampus > Pampus argenteus. The sequence continues at coordinate 8,790,374 of CM072865.1, read as the reverse complement.
CTTCCCTCAACCATTCTCAGTCACTCGTCATCATACCTTCCCCCACACACACACACTTTCTCCCCTGCCAGTATTGAAAAATTGAAACTGGTATAATCACTACTGCTTCAACTTCTTGTCACTACTGTTGAGACTGACGGGAATAAAAGTTGAACTTTTTTTTTTTTTTTTTTTACCATAAGGAACCCTTCATAAAAGTTGTAACAAATGGTTTAATCAATAGTTGATAAGCCATTTGCTTTTACAGTAATTAAGTAAATATATGGCAAATTATAATATATTATTGGGTTACTTTCCAATAAGTAACTTTTTCTTATATAGTTGTTGTTCATGGTTTCACCCATTTATAAAAAGGTTTATTAGGTTTAGATTTACCTTACACTTACCCCCACAGGAATAGTTTTCCTTTGTTTCTTGTATATCTTCTTATATAATCAGTAAGTAAGTAAACTGTACTGTAAAGGTTTGTTTCCAGGGCATTGCCATGTTCTTACTTACTTACTTACTTACTTACTTACTGTGTAAATACTAAGTGAAATTTAAAAAAAAAAAGACAAAAATAAATTTTGTCTCTGAGAATTTGGACAGTAGTCGTACCTGAAAAAAAGATAATCTTGTCAAGATCTCACTGCTTGAGTCACCTCTGTTCTCTAATTACTAAAGAAAACAACAAGTGGTATAGCATATTGGTCATACTCATGTGTGTGAACTGAAAAGTGTGTGACAGTGTCCTCCACTCACATCAGCATACTGTGTGTATATACACTGAAATTTACCATCTGCAGTAAATATATAAACATTTTCCAGTTGTCGCATGTTCATCTGCAATCGTGAAATTTTACAAATAGTTGTTTTGCAGCACACAAAACACTTATCTTGATCATGCTAATTATATCCAAGTTGCGTGCGTGGTTGTGCGTGTCTATGTACACAACTGTGTGTTTGAGTTTCCTACTTGTGCCACAGACAGCTGTTGTTGTTTGTATTGCCCCAAGTGCTCAAACCCACTTTGTAATTAGTCTTATCTATGCTTTACTTTACAGAACTGATGAGTGTGTAGGTAGGGGTGGGGTGGGGGGTGGGGGGGCTCCATCCCAGTTCTACACTCTTCATCTCCACCAGCACCCTACCAACCCCCAATCCCTTCTACAAAGTAGTGCCTGAATCAACTATACACACACACGCCCATACACACACACACACACACAGCTCCAGCCAGAGACAATAGCTCCAACACAGAAGCCATGTTCAAAACAGCTGACGTTGAAATGTGTTAGTTTGTGACCTCATTGCAAAAGAATCGTGGACATATTGAGCCTATGTTTGCAAAGTAACACATCGCAAGGCTTCACATCACATCACATCACATGACGTGAAACCTGTTGCCTCAAATGGCAACAACTTGCCAACAGTTTTCCTTTAATCAATGCAGCAACAAGTAAAAACACACACGTCAGGTTTGAATAGAGTGTTTTACATTATCTTGTGATTTATAAAAAACTTTAGGAATTAAGAAACGTCTAAGTTGAAAAACATAAGCCTCATATAGGAAGGTGAAGAAGGAAATCATGGCAAGGCTGCATTTTTTTTTTAACCAAGAGGGGGATGGGTGGTTTTTACATTGTCCCTCCTCCCTCTTCCTCTGTCTTTTTTCTCTTCCCTCTCATCTTTGTTCAAGCTGCCTGGCTAAAACAAGACACACTGAATGAAAGTCATAATAAATGAGTCAGACTGGAAAATGTCGACAAGACATTGTCACTGACTTTGGCTTTGTGTATTTACTTGAGATATTGTATATTTTTATTATGCGGTATCAGGCATGTGTGTGTGTCTGTGTGTGTGTGTGTGCGGATGTGAGTGTGCATGTGAGAGAGTAAAAGAGTATGAGTATATGTGTATGTGTGTGTACGTGCGCATGTGAGTGAGTGGGTGGGGTCTCAGGGGAATTGCACTGAAGTATACATAAATGAATGAACACTTATTTTCAATCAATGCTTATTTTACTTATGTTACACATATGTTGAGTGGATTATTCATACAATGAAACGTGTCTTCCTTTCATGTTATCATTCTTACAGTTTTTGTCCCCTTTACTTTTTTCCCTTATGTTTAATTATCTTGTGATCTGTCAGGATAAAGAAAATAAAACTTGGGGTAAACATTTATGATCTTTTTTCTCTCTCTCTCTCTTTGCTTCATTATAGCGCAAGTGACTCTGGAGTATCTCCTTCTTTAATGACTATTGATGACGCACAACACAATTTCCAACTCTATATGCTGTGGGTAGGCAGGGGCACACAAAGCTCTTCCCTGAAAACTCCTCTCTCTCTCACAAAGCCTGCGTGCCTCTCATTTGTAAATCACTTAAAAGCATGACAAATGTGTAGTGGAAGTGTCTCTTGCAATTCACACCCTTCTCTGATGCACAATCGCGTTGTACTCACTAAGCATACAGCTTGGTGTTAAGTGCATGGCTATTGTTAATTAACTGAATATGTAACTCAAATATTTACTGTAATAAAAAAAAGCAAAGTTAACATGACTCTTCTTAGTTTTCCTCTTTTCCTCCAAGAGAATAATGAGGTCTGTTTCAGAAGATAAAGGCAGGTCAGTGTGATTTGGCTGATTACATTCAGTGTTTCTATTAGTTGAAAAGAAAGGAGTTTTGTGGTTGGGAAATGATTTGAGCGCAGAGAGGCTGTTTCACTGAAATCCAAAACAAAGGAGTCTTGTCCACAACACTAATCCCACAGAACATTTCTGCCATAGACTGGGAATTACTGTTTTTCACTCATGTGATGGGCCATCAAGCGAGAGTTTACAGCATTTTCTTGTGTGTTTGGGTTTAAATGTAAGTTGATGCTATGCAACTGTATCTTTACAATGAATGAACTGTACTGCAGGAATCATGTTGCATGTCAGCACGTTAACAGATTGTCTCATTTAAAGAGAAATTCGGCGACAGGAAGTGCAGGAGGAAGCATAATCTTGGTAAGATTCTGAAAGGGCCATAAAGGTGTTACAAATGCAAAAAAAAAAAAAAAAACCCCGACCATGTGAAGATTATTGTTCCATTGTTAATGTCTAATAGTTTCTATGCAATCTTTCGTATAAAAATTACTATATATATATGTATGTGTGTGTGTATTGTAATTCAAGACTAGACTAGATTTTTCAAGATTTTTTCAAGCAAACATCATTCAAACCTATTCAGAGCTGCACCACAACAGTGTAGTCATAAAAATCCAATACGTAGTGGAGGAAATGTTGCAATGCAAAAAGCTTACGCAAAAACACGAGCTATCAGGTCAACTTATTCTGTGCATGTATACAGTATGTATCGTAGGTAGAGACATCTTACATTGACTTTTGTTGTGCGTTTGTCAGCAATTTCAACCTACATGTCTGGTAAACAAGCCAAGGCAAATTTAGACATTGTTCAAATAACTCTAGTTTGAGGACAATGGTAGCTGTCAACAACACACCAGACAGTAGGGGAGACACAGAGTGTTGATTTTGATGTCAGTCATCTCATCACATACATTGTAGGCCCACTGGGTAAAGACAAATGACAGAACAAACAAATTCCCCAAAAGTTAAAATGAGTCCTGTTTTTTTTTTTTTGTCATGTCTACTATGTGTTCCACTGTCAACATTGTTACTGGGATCAAAACACACAGGGATGTGTGCTCAAGCCTTCCATGTCTAAGAACGTTTCTCCCGGAGGTCTTAGGAGTTGTTGCTTTTCACAGGAAGGTTTACTGTCAAAACTGCTTTTGTTTAATAAAGTAAGCCACTTCGAAACTTCCTTTTTTACTGCTGCTGTAGAGGAGTTCTGATATACTGCCCGTCCTTCTCAAATGATTCCCATTGTCACAAAAACATTACTAAATGTTTCTGGTCTATAACAGTTATAGCTTTAGTATAGTATAGTGTGGGATACCACTGTGTGTTTGCTAATGAATTGTAATACTTCTTCATTGTCTCACCTGTCTAAGACAATAATGACACCATGATCTAAAATCTTATGAAACAATAACGTATAGGTTACCTAACAAACTGGCTGCCAAGCAGTTGTTGCCATGCTATAACAAGTATAACAAGTAGCCCATAGAGGAATCATGTTGTATAGCCATTTAATATTGTATGCAACTCCCCAAGCACAGCCATTGCTTATGAGGAGTGCTTTTTATTCTCAAGAGCCATAACATACAGTAGGGAAGTATTGTATGTGCTGCTGCTTTCACTTCAGCTTTTTTTTTTTTTTAAATGTGTTTTCTGTTATCTCCTAATGAGACATTTACACACCCTATGTTAATGTATTATGTGAAAAATTTGTTAAATTCTCTTTGTGTTCCGCTTGCAAATTAACAGGAAAATAAGAGACAGGGAGATAATTTTGTCAGATCTATACACCCACAGAACTGGACTGTTTGAAGTGGAGCAGCATCTCTCATGCTATCCACCTGACAATTTCAACTGATACAGCGATCACATATTCACGATTCACCCATAAATATGCTGCAATGAATAATTAACAAGGTATACTTTGTCAAAGGATAAATTATTTATCTTTGCATAAGGTTTCAACACCTCCGTTAAGCATCTGGTCACTCCCTGCAGGACTGTTATCCGTTCCACCTTACCGTGGCATACGTAGTGAAAGGATTACACAACACATCAAAGTTTTCAGCTCTTATCCTCAGCTCCCTTTATTTCTGCACTTACCCCCCTGCACACACAAAATACACATATGCGCACCTCTGCTCCCACAGCCCCGCCACCACCCTTGTGTCTTTGTATGAGACCCCTGCTTCATCCCTATTGTCATTTTAATTACCTGTTTGCTCTGTTTTGCAGGAGTCCACCATCCATCAAAGCGTCTCCCAGCTTTTCATCTCACACAGTGCATCCCTACCTGTAATTAGGTTTGGGCAAGAGAGAAGATGGATTTTTTTTAGCACCATGCAGAGTGGGGGGAAAAAGACATTAGGAAGTCTCCATGGCTGTTCTGGGACCAGCCTTTAATGGTGTCTAATTGATCTGAGCTGTCATGGGGCCATGGCTTCATGTGGTAGGAAGCTGATTATCCTTATGTGTCATCCTCAGTGCATAAGCGTTAGCTCAGCGCTCTGGCTTTTACAGTCAGATAAGGTGCTGGTGCATGCTTGTGTGAGCATCACAGGTGTGCATGTGCATCTAAATATAACTGCAAATTTTATGTACTCCATGTCCGTGTCACTGAAAGGTGGGGGTGGGGGTGCTTAAGTCTATATGTGTATTTGCATTTAGGCAGTCACAGATGAGTATACACTGTGTGTACAAAGGCTGATTGTGTGTGTGTATATTTATGTGTGTATATGTGAGGAGGGTATTTCTTTTTACGAGTGTGGAGTGGCTGTGCTGCGGTCAGAATAATTTAACATCCAGATGTGCGGAAGCCAGAGGGAAATCGATACAGACAATGGCTCCCAACCAGGTGATGAGCATAATGTCATAATGCAGTAAGGATGGAGAGGGATTAATATTTAACAGTAATCTGGATTGAACAGATGGGCATTGCTCACAACATTGAGAAGTGTCGAAGACAAGTTTAATATCAAGACCATGGAGTCACAGTTAACGCTAATATATTAATCAAAAGAAGTTGAAATAATACTTAGAAGGAGGTGATAATAACATCTAATGATTGTAGATTACACAAGGATTCAAGGATTCAAGGAGTTTTTATTGTCATTACAACACATGTAAACATGGGATGCAACGAAATTGGTTTCCCCTGGTCCTGGAGCAGCCCAATTATCCAAATATAAAATAAAATTTTAAAATAAAATAAGATAAAATAAAATATATATATACATATGTATATATAGAACATAAAATATAAAGGTAAGGCACAAAAGTATATACAATAAATAGAAAAACAACAACAACAACAACAGTATAACACCATGGTGATGTGCAAGTGTCCAGGTTGTGCAAACAACTGCAATGTAAAAATTCAATGTGAAAAAGTGATTACAGTGCAAGTGTTTTTGTCTAGGCTGAACTAACCCTAGTTACATTTCAAGATCTCATCAGTTAAAAGTAAGCATATCAACATCAACGTTCACATTATGTGGATGGAGATTATTTCAAATGTGTTTTTTCTGTATGTGTTTACTTCCACGTGTAAAGTAGCTGCATGTACTGTGGGGACGTCCATGCTGCTCTGTTGACCTTCAGCATGAAATGAAAAGTGTCTGATGCCTCTGGTGTGTTTGGAGGGGCCTTTCTCTTTTTCCGAAGATGGGCAGCCATGCATTATTGATTACAAAACACTCCTGCACTGCTATTTCATCTTTCAAGCACAGCTGACCGCAAGTTGGGCTTCATTTTAGAGCAGTTCACATTGAGTTTATATAAAATGTGTGCACCCTTTTTTTCTTTGGCTGCATAGTTTTGTTTGTGTAATGCTTTCTCCCTTCCCACCTCCTTTTCCTATAGCACACCCACTGTGAGGTTAATGGTAAATATGCAGAAACAACTCCCTTATCTCCACATCCCTCCGCACACTGCCCTCACAGCGAATTGCACAAGACCAACGACAAAGGTAGGCAGAGACAAACCAATATGGAACAATGGGTGGGTGAAACACAGTCAAATGTTTATCACATCATGTCTGTCACATCTGACAGCATTTATTTGACTTTATTTTGAGCTACTGCATATCATTTTACATACAAATATCTAATGCACATATTGCACAATCTATGTACATAATGCATACATAATGTACATAATGTTCCCACCTCTGTTATTAATTCTTCACAGCGCTGAAACTGCTTATCTGTAATCCACACCAAATATTTCAGAATCAGTAGTACTTCTAGATATAATTTTTGTCTGCATACATTTTATATGTTTGTATGTTCTGATACCACACACTCATTTTCCTGTCTCATTATGCCCTATCGGGCTGTTTTGCACAAACTGCATGCTGTTAGCAAGATCTCATTGTAATTCTTATGAATTCTACCGTTTCATTTGCTGACTATGAGATGTTATATGTAAATTTAGCTGAATTCATATTCTTCTTTTTCCCACTCCCTTTTTTTCATGTCCCCTATTCCTTTTTTTGTAGTTGCAACATTTCATATTTAACATTCATGTCTTGAATTTTCACAAATAAAACAAAATCCTTTGCATGGTCAAAAGCTTCTTTACTAATGCAGAGACCCAGCAGCCCTGAGAGTGTTGCTGAGCATGGCCTTACCTTCCTGGTCCCCCGTTGAGGCTGGTCACAGGGGAGGACGCCCATGGCAACCACGGCTGTCAGAAGCAGTTTCCATGATGCCGAAGAATGATTGGTTTCATGGATCTGGACAGTGCTCTCTGACAGCTCAGGGGGAGATTGTGCCACACCTGGGAGAAGAAACACTGGCAGGATGTGAAATGTTACTGAACAAGGTCGTTCCAAAGGGTCATTGTAAGACCCGTCACCCGTTTCCCCCGTCATCGAGAATTCATAGCCTGGCTTCGTGCTACATATGGAGAATATTGTGTCTGAATTTATCCTTTGTTTGAGATGGTAGTCAGACTTTTGTCTTTGTCTCCCTCTGTGTGAGGCGATGGTGAATCTACAGACAACAGTGTCTTGGTTTGAAAAGAAAAAAACAAACAAACAAACATACAAACCAAGTACCATTCAGACAACTGACATCTCTGTTCTAACTCTGAATAGTCTGACGACACTGAAATGCAACCAAAGCTTGTAATGGCTGAGAAATCATGAAATAAATCTTTAATTGCGAAGGAGTTTTTCACTTGCAGATACCTCATCTGCAAAGTGTTGCAAACAAGCATTGCATTTTCAAGTCTGACTCATGTCTAGCCTTGTCTGTGGAAAGGTATCATTGATGTTGTTGTTGTTGGTGAGGCTTGTTAGCTTGAATGACAAAGCAAGGGACGGGACAGCAGCTCTCTCACTCACTGCACATTTTTCACAACATGAGTTGGGTTTAGCATGTCTCCAGGAGAGAGGTGGGCTTCCTGACAATCTCACTCCCACAGCCTGTGACAATTTTAATGATTGATCACTCTCCACTTGACTGCAGTGAAAGGAAAGACAGCGGACCACAGAGCAAAAAGAGAAAAGAAAAAAAAGGGAGAGGGAGGAAAGAGGGGCGTGGACAATCCCACAAGGTCAGCGTGATGTCCAGTCTTTTGTTTTCAGTGGTGAGATCAGTGGCCTGTGCAGCCACTAGAGGACAGGCAGAGTAACTGATGGCCTGGCAGGAACAGATGTTCTTACACAATGAACATGCACTTGGTTGGTTGCTTATTCACTAAAAGTCAAGATCCTGACTTCCTCTTTTTGGAAACAAAGAAACATACAGCAACGAGTCATGGCTTTCCACCTGTAGGCTCATAACAGCAAAAAAAATGTTGCTGAGGCAATCAGGTTTCTATACTGTACGTCCTGCAAAAGGTGAATTCATACAACAGATGGTTATGTATTTTGGCATGGTAATATGTCAAATGTGTAATACACAATATTCTGTTTGAGGAACTTTGAGTTTGAGGTTTGGGGTGGTGTTTTTCTCTTTGTCTGTTCAGACATGGTGCTTCAGACATATAAACTGCCTTCATTTTCTGTTTGTACCACTGGATTCTTACTGGAAACCACTGTAAACAATACATTATATGGTGCATGTGCTATGTTTAGCCTGCAGGACACCGTGGTCTGAATGGAATACTTGAAGCCAATTATCTAGTAGCTCGCCAACAAAATTCCACCAGCAGTTTGAAATATATAATAATGTGAAATAGAGAATTCTTTTTCCAAATGCAACTGCTGTAAAAAGCGATGATATCAAGAATAGTAACACACATTTTTGGTGTTTTTGTTCATTACTCCGAACATCCATACAGCTCTGCCCCCTAATGCTCTGTATTCCATAAATAGATACCATTGAAAACACACATTCTCTTGACTTCCTGTCATTATGAATGTATTAAAGCTCTATCATCAATCACCAACACCAGATTATAAACAGCCAAAGACAACTATTAAGGTTCACATGATTATAGGAAAAGTATTGCCATAGTCTTTCAAATTACCTAAATCATCCTGTATGCATTACATTATTTGGAATGTAAAATAAAGCTCTAGTGTTAGGATAGTGTACATGCTAATTATAATACTCATTTGCCAGGAGCCATTAATTCATTCAGACACAGAGGAGATGAAATGTGAGTGAAACACACGGGCATTTTAAAATCAGTCCTCAACATGAGCCATCTCATCAGCACAATCAACTTGGTGGTATCTAGAGGATTATTGGGCCATAAATGACCAAAGCAATCCATAAAGCATTGCCTCCCTCTGCTGGTATTAAAAGGAAATCAAAAGTTTATTGCCCACTAGGTTTGCACATACAAGGAATGTACCTTGGTGTTGTGGTGCATAACAATCAAAATATACACAAAAAAGAAGTATTTATAAATAATATAAAATAGAAGTTTACAGCAAAATATATATGTAAAATATATCTTAGGTGATGTAATGGACAGTCAACAAGTCATTGTACAATGTACTTCACATCCTGTTAAAAATCAAGACACTGAGTTGAAAACTAACATATCATATTTAATCATTGATGAGTTTGTGGTCATATCTTATGATATATCTATTTCATACACTTTGTAGTATCTTATAAATAAGATTAAACTAGCCTAATTTATCAATATCCCAATTGCATTTGTGAATAGCTTGCCTGACTTGGCAGGTTCTTTTTTACATTATTTGCATGTTTTGAGCCATTATTTACTTAAGACACATTTTTTTACTGTTGTATCCATGGCTAGATTAACCTGCTTGGGATCCCCAGGGCAACAATAAGTTGTGGGCCTTTATAATCCTATTTAGGTAGCCTATAGCCTATAACCTTGGACATAGGGACACTCTACAAGACAGGTATGGGTACACAGGACATGTGATAATGCAGTGACTAACCACGTTTGTCCTTTTCATTTCAGTTATTAATGTGCGTTAGTGGTGCATATTGGCAAACAATTAGACAAGGTATAAAAATATTGTGCCAGTATTGCACATTTTATTAGGATAATATCTTTTTTTTTTAGAATTAAGTTTGCTTTTTGTCACATGACCACAAACCAATAGATAGTAAAGAGTGTTTACCAAAATTACAATACAGTCGTCTAAATTATTAATATTTATATATAATATAAAATAAAGAGGCATTTGTATGTTCATAACTTATGCTTGGGATCTTTTTTTTTACTGTATGCAACCACGCTGTTTGAGGACAATAACAAAAAAATAGAATAAAGTTAACTTAACCTAACTTTCACTTACAGATTAGCTATATGACTATTTACTTCATCAGTTATTCAGAATTATGAAGTTGCTCATTCCCTTCTTGGTATGACAGAAAAATGAGTAAGTTGTGTTTGTGTGCACCTGTAGAGGCACATGTACAAAGAAGCAGACGGTAGATGTCTCCCTACTCCGTGTAGCTGTGTGTGTTCACGGGTACGCTGCCATCCACTGATGACCGAGTCGCCATTTTGAAAAGCAAATCGTTCACAGCACACCCGCTCTGAGTACTGGAACTATGCCGCGGGGCCGGCCTCGCAAACTGAGAGTTAAAAGCAACGACGAGACAGGTAACAAGTACCAAAATGCAGCGAATAAAAAATAGAGATTATGATCTATCCAAATAACCCGGTGTTATTTGGACAAACACATCTGCACCTTATATAATAGCACTTCAATGTAGTGTATATAGTCCCCGGATATAGTATTGCGGGTGGGCTTTGCTTTGTGCGGCGAAGGAGTGATTGAGGCGGAATGATATTAATAAGGTTTCGGTGGCTCTTCTTATTGGCTTCCAGTCTAAATTGGTGTCCGTGAGAGGAAGAGCTGCGGTGTTGTGAAGCGTAAGGCTAAAGTACGCTTTTCGCACTTTATCGTTGTTTATCAGCAATTAACCGTTAGCTTGTGTTTTGCTAACTAGCTCGTTTTGCTACCATGTAGCCTCGAGGCTAACACGCTAAAAATGTTGCCCATTGTTATTTTTGAACGCGTGCAACACTGTAACGAGTCTGTCCAGCTGCCGATTGATCAGTTATGTATTGAAGAAGTTGCCACTTCCACATTAATACCGACAACTCACATTTATTGTCGCGATGCATTCAGTTTGGTTGCATTTGGATGCCATCATCGGAATACAATATTGCAAATTTAGCTAAGTTATGATAATATATGTTCGCTAACTTTAATAGTATGTTAGCACGTGATTTCGCTCATGAATGTAAATTGTAGTTTACAACAAAATACGATATCACATTACGTTGATATTTTGAATTTGATTTATTTCCAATGAAACACGTTAGCTAATATACCATCTTAGCAAAGCCAATGAAGATGACAGCCAAGATGGGCGTGTGTTGAATAAAACGAAAACAGTTTGTGACGTCAAAAACACAACACAAACATGAAATGACAGGAACCCAGTTCATTTATTTGCTCGCTACGTTATTTTCAATACATTTGTACATAACTATAATTGCTGTGTGTAAGGCAGGTAAGGAGACAGTGAAACCAAATGAGATTTGCTCTTGTTAGCTAACAGTTGTCTTAGTCTTCAGGCCTCCCTCTGATTACTGTCACTGTTAAACATATATAAATGTAGTGAGATAAAATAAAATGTTTTAATAAAAAAGTTTAATAGCTCATGAGAATTTGAAGGCTGCATAAGTTTTAATGTTCCAACCAAACTTTCATTGTCAGCCTTCGTCATTATCAGCCTTCAACACAGGTCAGACTCCTGTGTCCTTCATTGCACTGTAAAAATGTACAATAGCGAGAGAAAGAAGGAAAAACATTCATTAGAAGAGCCATAATCCTTCATGCAATTGTAAGATTAATGTATTTATACTGAAAATCCTGCAAGTACCCAGATCTAACTTTGAGAAACAATGAATTACTATGGATGTCATCTCATAATGCATCTGTCTCAGTATGCTACCGCATCAACATTTACCACTACTGTATAATTCTGGAGAGGGTTGACATATGATGGTCACTATAAGGGCATACACTAGCATCCAAATGCAAACCATGGATAAAAAGCATAAAACTGCTGAACACAACACCTGTGTAACTGTAGATGTTAGTGGCAGATGTATTGTATCATATCTCCTACAGCCTTTTCAACCAAATTAAGATATTGAAGTATTCCTTTCACATCAGATGCGGATCCCAGTGAAAATAAGGTGGAAAGTTTCAGCGATGGAGAATTCAAGGACAAGAAGTGCTCAATATGCTCTCAGATCTTCACCACTGAGAGTCAGCTGCAGAAGCATCTCCGAGAACATGAGATCAACGACAAGGCAAGTACAGCGCGGATGTGCGTTTGCAATCACCGCCATTATAAGAAACTGAGTTAATTTGATGCCATATTCAAATCTTGAAAATCTGCATCCATTTGCTGTTCTTTACTGACAGGCCCCTAAACACTGGAGGAGTTGTGATTTAAGTGTTTTGTGGAGAACCCTTTGAGAGTAGTAATATACTCTTTTATACTCATCTGTCTTAGTAATTCAGCTACAGACATTTTATGTTAAACTAAATATTTACTGAGTAATTGCCTAATAGTTACTGTTAACAATACCAATGAGGGAGACTGAGAAACTAAGAGATATAATATATGAGGTGACAATACTGAAGCCCTTAATGCTGCTCTGTGAGGTAAACAAACACGACACTTTCTGGAAAAAATAACCCAAGTGGGATTCAACAAACTCTCTAAACTGCCTGAACTTGTCGTAAATTGCTGGTTTCAGCCTGATGAATGTCACCTGTTCATGAGTAGGCGTACGTGTGTGAGATGCGCTTAGCATAATTCACACCCTTAAAATTACCATATAAGGCTCCCAAGTTGTGCTCCGTTTGTGGGTGAGTTTCATTTAAAAAAAATAAATAAAAAGCTCCCAAAAAGTAAAAACACTGCACAACTTCAGTCCTACTTTCAGAAATCAGCAGTAAACACATAATGAATTAAGGAGTGACATGTCATCAGAGCAGCTCTGCACTGTGACAGAAATAAAGAGGGAAAGCTTTGACATGACGTTACATGCTAAAAAATGTCTTTTGGAAGCAAAGCGGCCCATCAGGGAAGATGGTCGCTGAGGGATGTGACAGTCACTGAGATAGGCCTCTTTAGAAGAGAGAATATTATAGTCTGCAGGTGATGTTACACTGGCAGCTCCAACAGAAGATGATACTGACAGAGACATGTAGAGAGACACTAGAGTTTCCTAGCAACTGGTGAAATGTAGAAGTTTCTGTGCCAAAATATGCTAATAAAAGTCTCAAAAACTTTTCAGTAAATCGGCAGCCATGATGATGATGATGATAATATGAATATTAACTTTGTATATAGTTTTATTTAGATACATGTTTAATTTCCTTCCATTCTGGAATTTTGAAGCTATCATAGATGCCAGTGATTATTTGACTCAGGTCTGAATTTAGTGTGGCAATCACAATATTTGGTGCCAGCTGCATGCCAAAGCTTCTGAAACCTGCTGTTTTCAGCAGTGTGGTGGAAATTCGCTTATGTTGGACACATCTGGGGTTCCCAACTTATCCCCATGCAAGTTACATCAAAGCCACAAAATGTTCATGGTTGCATGTTTTCAGTTTATTGGGGTATTTAATAATGTTGAAAATGCAAATAAGCACAGTAATTGAGTTGATTTGAATGAACTTGCTGCTAAAAAAAAGAGACTTGATGTCGGGCTGAACTCAAAAGAATGTGTTCTCCTCTAATGAATATTGATTTAGGAAATTATAGTGGAACAGCACTAGCTCATGATGAGGTTATCATAAGATTAAGTAGTCATAAATCAGTCATAGTACACTAGACTTGATTTGCTGTGAGCAATGCCAGGAAAAAAAAAATCATATTTAAAATTGTGTTGTGATGGTGCTGAACAGAGAGATACTTTGTTTCCTCAACTAACTGAAATTTTGCTAAGTAGAAGCCAAAGTAGCTTAATCCGACCCCCACCACCCCTCCTTGGCTAGAGGCCCTCACTCCATGGTGCTCAAAACAGTCTTAAATAGCCCCTCCTCTCAGATGTTGATGCTTCACCAGTAACAGTAAGTTGGTTTCAGCAGCTGTTTGTATGAATTTCTTTCCCTCCCTCATATTTTGCGGTCCAACAGTGCATAAAAAAGTAATCATAATACACATCGTATATACATATACTAAGTTTTTAGAACCAATCTATGCTGTAGGTGATATGACTGAACAGATACGTGTGGGAGTGTAATTTTTTGATTGATTTTGTGCACAAAAACATGCGTCAATCTATGTTGAGTCATACAGCATTTCATAAGCATTCATTTATGTACATTTGTCTTTTTAACCTTTAAAAAGTATCCATGTGCATCCCCTTCTCTCTGATTTCTAGAATTTTACAGCCATAGTTACACATCTTGCCCAACTTCCCCCCCTATTTTTATTTTTATTTTATTAAGATGCATCTACACTCACTTTCTGTCTCACTCACACACTTTATCCTAAACAAGTTAAGGGGCTAATCTATGGTATTCACTCATCTGTGCTTTCCACAAAAAAAAAAGGTTATAATGTAAAAATCTTCTGATTTGATGTCCACTCGTGACTATCTCTCTCTTTTGGCATGAAAAGCCAGTAATAGGAGTCTAACTCTTCTTTGTTTTGCAGCTGCACCAGTACTTGAGGGCCATTTCACTTTCAAGGCCAATATCTTCACTTACATGTAGGCACTTTCTGCAGGCTGAAGATCAGTAGCCTTAGGGTCTGTCACTCTGAGTAAGGCTCACCGGTGTCAGTGTTGCTCTTGGCCTTCACCAGTCAGAAAAAACCCTGAAATTCAGTCAGCTCCTGTAATAGAAATGGAATTTAATATTGGAACTATTTTTTTGTTATGGAGATGAAACGAAAAAATTGTTGTCTTAAAATTCTGCACATGTATCACAATTATTACTTTTCAGATTCTCCTCTCTCAGACGGACACACTTTAGAGAAAGACTTCCTAAAGACAAAACATGGATTATGTTTAGATATATTGCGTTTACTTTTAAGGTATCCGTTTATGGCTCCAGTGGACACTTGTCATTAGATAGGACACCCTCCCAAGGCCAGGAGTGAGCGTTAACAGCCAGAAGGACGGCATTCACATTATTCACTACCTTACTTTACTCCTCTTTGTCCTTGCAGCCTCATCGATGCGACCAGTGCTCACAGACATTTAATGTGGAGTTCAACCTCACACTCCACAAGTCCACACACACAACCTCTGACTGCACCTGCCCTGTTTGCCATAAAAGATTCTCCCGTATTGCCAGCCTCAAATCCCACATCATGCTGCACGAGAAGGAGGAGGTTAGTCAACTGGCGAATCCAACACCAAACTGTCACGCATTCACTACCCATTAGAAAGAACTTTTATTTTTGTTGTTTTCTCTCCTCTACCTCCTTTGCTTCATGCCCTGCAGAATTTGATATGTGTAGAGTGTGGAGATGAGTTTGTTCTTCAGAGCCAGCTCTCTCTGCACTTGGAAGAGCACCGCAAGGAGTTGTCAGGCATCAAGGTGTACACCTGCAAGACCTGTGACAAGGAGCTCAAGTCATCTGCACACCTCAAGGAGCACATGAAGATTCACATCAAGATGAGGTCAGGCAGGGCTTCAAATGCTGATTTAATTTCTTCTGACTGAGCCAAGTGAAAAAACAGCTGGAAGTTTCAAAGGGAAGCATGAATTAAGGCACAGAGCACTGATTTACGCTTTCGCACATTAAACCTTGGTGAATGAATAGAGAGATCATGGCAGGCAGTTATTAATTAGTATAAGTTTAATTCCAACAAAATCCTATGCAGTCGTCAGTGCTATGGGCGACCATCTATTGGCTATTACTAGTGGAAAATAGAACCAAGGTCAGAAAAGAACCTTGTACCAACGATAGCAATAACAACAAAAGCTATGAAGGATGTCATCAGTACATTTAACTTTCTATAAACTCAAAACTGCATATGTGGAAATTAAAACACTGAACTAAAAAGTACATTATTATCAACTGACTCCATAACAGTGTATGTATATGAAAAGAAAGAGAAAATCTGCATTGCTGTGATTTTGATGGTCCATTGTTTGTAAAAAAGGACATGTGTCTTTGTGTTATCTCCTACCACAGGCCACTCACCTCTAGTTCCAGAAACTACAAGAAAAACATTGATCGCAGCGGGTTTTCAAACAGCTGCCATCACTGTGGAAAGGCATTCAAAAAGCCCAGCCAGCTCGTCAGACACATACGAATACACACAGGTGAGCAAGAAGCATAGGATGATTTATGAGTCATGCTCACATGACACATAACCTGAAGTTTTGAATGTTTTCTAAGCTGTGGGTGGGCGCTGGCACTGGGTTGTAATGTGCAGTCGTGGTGGGGGCTCGACCGCCTGCTGTTCCAACACCGGAGGTTGTGGGTGCAGCAGGAGACTTTGCGAGTGTGTGTGTGGGCTGAGGTGGCACAAAAAGGAGAGTTGGTGGTTTTATATTCTTGATTTGAGTTTTTAATGAACTTATAATAAAATTGCAGGCAGTGTTATTATATAAGCCCCGACGTTTTACATCTGTCTTCGTAAAGTGGACTCTGATTAAGTTTTCTTTGATCAACTGACACCGACCACCGACTCCAAAGTAGTTTGCTTTGTTTACCCCCCATTTCTGAGGGCCTGTACCGTATTTTCCGGACTATAAGCCGCTACTTTTTTCCCATACTTTGAACCATGCGGCTTATACAGAGGTGCAGCTTTTCTATTAATTTTTCTTCAGCTCACAGGGGGTATATATTATTAATACACCCTCACCCCCTTAAAATGGAAAACCCACGAAGAAATTATTATGACGCAGCTTTTAAGTTGAATGCCATCGATCTGGTTATCCGTGAAGGAAACAGAGCGGCTGCACGTCAGCTTGCTGTTAATGAATCTATGGTGAGACGATATGTGATGAAGATTATCTGAGGCTGTTCAACTCCGACACTGAAGAGGACGACTTCAGTGGCTTCAGTGCACAGAAGAAATGAAGTGACAGTGGTATGGTGTTCATTAGTTTTAAATGCTCAGGAGGAAGATAAATAGTGACTTGTGGCTTCAGTGCATGGGAGAATGAAGCGACTTTAATAGTTGCGCAGTTGAGGTGACAGCGGCTGTCACCTTTTCCTCCCGCACACTGCACACCAAATCGCCAAATTTCCTCCCGCACACTGCACAATAATGGTTTCAGGAGGAAGAAAAAATAAAGTAACTTAGTTTTACTGCACAGGAGGAAGATGAATAAAACCATCAATGACTTTTCTGTTTTGTTTATCAGCACTTTTATTGCCGCGTTTATTGCTACTTTTATTGCGGCACTGTTCAGAAACAGTTAAGGTACATGAATAAACACTTATGTATTGTGTATGTATATATCGGCGGTTTATAGTCCGGTGCGACTTATATTTGACAAAATATATAAATCATTAAAATTTTAGTGGGTGCGGCTTATATTTAGATGCGCTCTATAGTCAGGAAAATACGGTACACCTTTAGCTTGGTTCATCACACACTCAGCTGTCATGCAGAGATGTTGTGTGGGTAGAATTTCAATATGCTGTTTAAATTCTAATATTCCTGTGCCGCTGTGTGACTGTTTAGCCGCCTGAGTTCAGTTAATGTAGCCAGTGGCTTCCACCCACATGTTGTTTACACATCATCCACATGTTAATTTGTTTGGTTGGTTGGTTGGCTGGCTGGATGACTAATGGTGGATGGAGTCAATTCCTCTGTGCTCAGAATCTCAAACAGCCCTTGAGCTGATGAGGTGAAGAGTTGCTTTGGGAGACTACACGCACATACACACATATGCTTCATTCTCTCACTCTTCGCTGACGCACAGAGAGTGTTTGTGTTTGAGTCATCTTTTATTTAGGCCTTAATTGATACAAGAGACCTTATATTGGTGTCATGGTGACAAAATTGCAGTGATACAAAATTATATATTTTCATATGTGATTGATATGCCAGTATGAATTACTATAAAGGCACACTCTGTGGATGTGTTGAATATTACACGTCCAAAAGAACTATCAGGCTCTGTTTCATTGCAGACTGAGATTTTTCATTTAGAAGTGGACACAACCAGGCCATCATGTATAGTTTTTGTTTAAATTTATGATATAGATAAAAAATAAATGACTAACATATCAATCACTTATCGACTTACCCCTTTTGTTTACTTTTGTTGAAATACTAAAGAAACCGAGAATAGTTAGAAAAGCCACATTACTATAATTTACTGATACAAATATGTATTGCTGTAACCGGCCTCAAAAGCAGCTTTTAGATCCTCATGGTTGTTATTTAACTTTGACCTTGCCCTTTCTCAGGTGAGAGGCCCTTCAAGTGCACACATTGCGGCAAGGCTTTCAACCAGAAGGTGGTGCTACAGACTCACATGGTGAGACATACTGGGGAGAAACCGCACCTCTGCATGTTCTGCCCTGCTTCCTTCTCACAGAAAGGAAATCTGCACTCCCACGTTCAGAGAGTTCATTCTGAGGTAAGAACACAGTAAAGCGGGTTTGATGCTCACATTGTTTGAAATGTCTCTGCATGATGTGATGCCATCTGTGATGCTAGTTGTGAATGACACCCAACAGCAGTTCTGAAGCAGTTTGAAACATTTTTAGTTTTTCCTTCCAGATCCATAAGTTTTAAATTAAACTTTGGACTTATATTTTTACCATCATATTCTTATAATGTGGGAAGTTTATTGTAGAAGAATCTCGGTAAACTTTGGTGCACATGTCAGAAAGTTTCCATTACTGTCTGATTTTTAAAGACAAGTGTGAGATTTTCATCAATATTTGAATCCTCCTAAATCTTATTGGAATAAAGTAACAATTAGAAGTGAATCATTATAAATGTTATTAGTAATTGTTTTTAGTGGAATATCAACAGAGATGACGTTCTGTGTGTTCTTTTACTTCTTGGAGCTATTGTCAGACAAGAGATTGTTTTGTATATTTGGCACAATAATTTTCTACCTTATTTTTTTGCCGAACAAAAGAAACATTGATCAAAATGAATGAGTTATTTTTATATTGCGTGCTGTTTCATTTGTTTTGGGACTAGCTGTGGGAATCTTCAGGAATCTTTAAGCCATAGTTATAACAACTTCACTAGATTCGTAATGTTTTGCCGATCCTCCTTTCCCGCTTAGTTCAGGAAAACTAATGGTTTTCAGACTTGACATTAGGCTCATGAAGGTCACATACTCTGCATACAGAATTGTCAGTGTGGGTTTCTGTTCACAGGAATTTGGCACAATAATACATTTTATTTACTGGCATACACACATAATATTTTGTAAAAAAAAACAAAAAAACAATGGTATTTTGAAGTGTTTGATCTGTTATTCTCTTGAATTGAAATGAGTTCAGTGTTTGTTTGATTTGATTGCAAATATGTTCCCTACCGTCATCAAGCAGGAAACCAAACATTAAATCACCTTGAGAGGGCCAGAACTTGTAAATGCTTTCAAGTTATGGACCTGCACATACGTTTGAAATGCTAATACAGCTGTTTATCATGCACAGGAAATGTCATATACTTCAACCAAGACATTTTTTTTTTGCTGTTTACCAGGTTTTTGTAATTCAGTATCATAGCTTTTATTCTGATTGTTGTCCAAGATATTTGTGTCTTGTACACCTTCTCCTGCATGTTAAATTGCCAGCCCTCCTGATCACAGCTTGTTACGTTCAGTTTAGCAGGACACCTTGCCATATTGTTTGTCTGCAGGAAAGGGAATAAAATTGCAGCTCTTTGTTCCTCATTTGGATTTTCTCTTTTGTAAGCACTTCACAGCATCCAATTTTAAAGAGCTGTAGTGATTTATCTTTTATAATTTAGCTTGGACTTTGGTCTCTAATGGTGCTTTGTCACCAAGGTCACTTCGTCTTAGTGCCAAACCGTGGTTGAAATCAAAGTCTTCACTAGATCCCGAAACGTCCATATTTGTCAGACAATGAATTCTCCTCTCTCTAGAAGTCCATTTGTAGGTTCTATTAACAGAGCCCATTGATGGGCTGGATTGATAGTGGTGGGTTAGCTCCTGTTTGATGGCTGCTTCCAATAAAGTGGCTAGAGTCTGGACCAGGTCAGCTTTCTGGCAGCCTAATTGTAAAGTAACACAATGATCTCCATCGTAGGGGGTGCAGTGGGTCCCCATCAGCGGATATGCCACAAAGCTCAGTGCATTTTAGCAAAAAAGGTAACAAAGCCTTAAAAAATATAAAAGATTATTTGTGCTTGCTCCCACTGATGTGGTTGACTACCAGTGCCAGCTGAGAAATTCATTTACTTGGGTTTAGTTAGGCTATAACTTCAATTTGGCAAGAATCTGAAATTGTTATGTTGGTGTATAGGTTGGACTGCTTGCTTAGATAATACACATAACATGCCGTTTAGGCTACTGTGCGAACCTGTATAATTTGGTGTATCTTTCCAGCATATATTGAATGGTTAATATGGCCTTTTGCAGTTTGGTTCATTTTGGCAAGTAAAACAATATTATTAAAACTGCTGACACCATATCAACTCAAAAAGATGCCTGAAAATGCAGATCTTGGTTTATTTAAAAAAAAAAAAAATGTTATCTGAAGTAATTACAGAAAGTCAACCCCAAACACAAGGGTAGTCTCTAATCCTGCAGGTACTAGTGGGTCATTTTTTACTCTGTTTTATAGGCCTTAGTTTCTTTGTAAATGTGCAATGTGACACACACATAGGAGATCATCATAGCTATAAAACAGTGGGTAAAAACCTTTAACCTTAAATTCTAGACTCAGCAACTCATTTACTTAGTTATACCTCTAAAACAAAAACACACAGGAAATCAGTGCAACCATACAAACTTTTTCACATCTCTTTTTTTTGAGTCTAAACAAGTGGAGACATTATTAATGGTGTTTCTTTTAGATCTAATTTAATCTGAGTAAAAAGCCTTGCACGTAATTCTCTGATTCCGAGCAGTTAGGTTGAGTCATTGCTTATGAATGTGTATTTGATGTCTGGTTTTGTACCTTTGCATCATTTTCCAGCCCACCTAGAACACAATGAAGTATTTGCACATGCAAGTGAAATGTTTCATCATTACTTTCTTTAAGGGGGTTAGTTGGTCAAATGGCCTTTTTTACATTCCCTCTTTATCTTTTAAACAAACTAGGTTTGAACAAATTGAAACATGCTTTTTTTCCCTTGTTTGCTAACATGTTTGTGTATTCTATGCTAAAAGCCCATGATGGGCCCGATTGATTGAATTTCTTCTGGAAAGCCAAACAGCAGGACCATTTGAATAATGCATCTAATTTTCACAAGTGTTCTTCAGCTTTCCTGTTCCAGATAGAGTTTGTTCTTATAATTGACAGACTTTATGAATAAATTATGGTCAGGCGTTATTTGCAATAGATTTCATGAGCATATGCATACTCAGGAGCCACGGGGAGTAAAATCATCACGGTTAAAACCAATGAAGTGTTTGGTCATGTAGGGTGTAGGCATGTTGAGACAGCAACACTGTTTGCATATAAATAACACCTAAAACCTTCACTCATAACATATTCAGTTACTAAAGCACAGACACAAATGTCCATTATTGTGTGAACATCTGCTGTAGAGCATGATGCTCTCGTCTGGACAAAGTTTGTCTTGAGTCTGAAAGTTGAGCTGTTGTTATTTTTCAGTGGAGAGTATACAATATAAAATCCCAATTCTTGGCATATGATACTGAATATCATGAACTCATGACAGTAATAGATGACTTGGCTTCTTCAAAACGATGCATCTAAGAAAGGGATCTATTATACAGATTATAGAACTAGAGGGCGCAGTTACCTAGAGGGTGGGAATTGATCTTTAATCAAAGTCTAAGTTTCAAAGTCTAAGTTTTAAAAATGCTCCCAGCAATTACACTGACACTTCAACTGATATAAACTGTTTTCAGTTCTTACACTTCAACATACACTTGCAAACTGTTAACATTTGAAGACATAAGACATTTAAACCTTTTTACAGGGTTTGCACGTACAATTTTCAGTGTTTTAGTCTTTTCTTTTGTTTGTTATGTATTTTGTATTTAATGGTAAATGACAATAAAGTAAACCATACGGTAATACAAAAAAATACTCAACTGTAAGACTACTTTTCTAACATGTGACCCCACCAATCATGCTGCCTAAAATTATCAAAATATTCCCTTTTTAATATCACTTACCCCAAAATCTTGCTACATCAACCGGCAATTTAATTCACTCTTGCTTTGACAAGATTGACATCACATCACCTCCAAACATCTTTGACCTATAATTGTCTATATTTGTCTTCTTTCTCTGTAAAATCTCTACCCTGATATTTTCATTAATGTTGCCATCTCTACCCTCACCCCTCATCACCACCTCCACGTGATATTTATTCCACCTCTTTCCCTTCTTTCATTGACCTTCGCTTATTACCACTACAGTGGCCCCTTGAGAAATCATTGTCTGTCATCCTCTGCTCAACCATCTTTCCTGTAGGTTCTACATATGTGCACACTCATCCTGCACCCAACTGCCACATACCACCTCCATCCAGCACCATCCTGGCCCTGAATACACTTTAGTGAAGCCTTTATACCTCTAGCCTTTCAAAAATATACTTCAAATCCGCCCTCCCACCCCCAAACCAACTTTCACAGAACAATCTGTGTCCACCGACATTCATCATCCACTTCACCTGTGTTTCCTCCTTGCAAAAGCAATCATTTTTCTTATAGATTGTTTTTACTGCTCTTACATCTCCAATCTGTTTTTAACATTGTTTTAGCACCATTTAAAACTTTAGTTATCCTTAATGGTTCAAATTCCAAGTTTTTTCTCTCTCTTCCTTCATCTTCTCATTCATTCATGCACTCTATATTTTTGGATTCTCCATAAATGAGTCAGAACTACGAAACTCTGACAACACTGATCAAATGCCCAGTTATTTACTCTGGACCTCTGTTTCCCCCAGGCTCCTCTGAGGCAAATTCAACAACCATCATCATTTTTTCTGTCTATAAATCAACACTGCTTCCTTTGCATTTCACATTCGGTGGTATTCAAAGCACTGTAATATACAGGCAATAGACATTTATGACTAAGATCACTGGGCTCTAAAAGCAAAAAAATGATGAATAAAGAAAGATTGTCAGACATTTCTCCTCAAACATACTTTATTTTCCTTGATTAAGAACAAAATCATTCAAGTTTAAAAGCGAATATAATGTAAGACAGATGGTACATAACAGTACATGCTTAATTTGTTTTAATTATAAAGAAATCAGCTACAAGCTTTAAGGTAGCATTTTCAACTGAACAATTTATTACTCCTGCATATGTTGTTATGATCATAATAAGTGACTTTATGACTATAAGTAAAGGTTCATACTGTTGAGCAGGTGACCAACAAATAAAGTCTTAAATAGCAGTTGTAAACACATCATTTCATTTTATTGAATCGTTATTATCTCTCAGGCCTTTGTGAGTAAAACATTTATGTGGCGGGAAAAGCAGAAACATTTCCCCCAACCGAAACGGACACGGTTCTGCATTCCTGGCCAGAGACAGTATTTTCGGGATGTTGAGTGATTGAGAACAACTTTCATGATGTCTTTGGCGAGAGCTTTAACAACAAAACAGATGCATAGCAGCCAGTGACGTCTTCTATGTGTTTTATGTGTTTTTACAGACTAAAGGCGTACCGCTGTTTCCATGCATGGACTGCAGCTGTGTATTTAAGAAGTTGGGGAGTCTAAATGCCCACATCAGCAAGATGCACATCTCTGTGATTGAGGTGCCCTCCAGCACTTCGGTAAGACAGTACAATATGTAGAGAATATGAACAAAACATTACAGGAGTTATCTTTTAACCCTGCTGGTTAAAGCCAACTGGTAGTTAATGACACTAGTTATTTTTTCCATTTGCATTTCAGTACTTCCACCATGTGCTATTGCCAGAAACTCTGAAAGCTGCAGCTTCATTTGCACTAAAAGAGCAGCACTCTCCTTCAGTTTTGTGCTGTTTAATAATTTTCCTTCTGCCATGAAGTAATCAAGCAGATATCCTGCCAAATTTGACCTGGCGTACAGTCTAACATGCAGTGTAGCTCCTGCCAATCTTCTCAGTGATGGTCTCCCTTTGCCACAAAAATGGTAATAATGTAATAATACCTACCATAGTTCTTCTTAATAGTGTCCGCGGCCTTTATTTACCTCAACTGCAGAGGGTACCAGGCCTTTATTGGAAGCAGGCTAATATTGGAGAGAGGCCTTTACTTCTAATTTCCTCTGTCTAATAAACATATTTGCTCATATGTTAGTACAAAGCCTCCTTTGTTTCTGATCTGCTTCCGTTTGCTCTGTTACATTTTTGTTACTGCATTACCGGTAATTACGGTAATCCAGACCAGAGACTTCCATTAGCCCTCTGCTAACTTGATAACGTAAATACGGTTATTATTTTCAGTTTAGTGATGTTAAAATGCTGCCTACCACATATCCACACATAAAAGTCCAACTTTGTATATGTAACCATAGTCACTGTTTTTATTTCATCATCTTCTCAACTTAATGCTAAATATATATATATATATATATATATATGTATATATGTGTGTGTGTGTGTGTCAATGACTCAGACATAGCCAGACACTAATTAACACGTTGTTCAATAATTTCCAATGCACTGCTCATTTTATTTCCAGTGAGCTCCCAATAAAAATTAGTCAGCCTTGAAATTACAGCCTGTCCTGATCTTGTGAATGGCCCTTTGTCACTGTGGTTTGTGTCTTCTCTCCTTCTTTTCCTCCCATTCCCCTTCCTCTTCAACCACAGGAGACAGAGACGACAGGTCAGGCTCCTGGGGGGTCAGAAGGTGGCGAAGCAGTGACAGATGTAATCCAGCAACTTCTAGAGCTGTCTGAACAGGTCAGCGGGGAGACCGCTCAACCCCAACCTCCAGAACCAACTATTGCGATGGAAACTGCCATCAATCAGGACATTCTACAAGTAAGGATATACACTTACACGAAATGAAATGATCTGCACTCCCACAGACTGAACCTCATGCTTCTGATTCAACCTAATATAATTTGAATATCATTCTTAAAGAATAAAGCGCACCACAATGTGACATGCACTCATTAAGATATGAGGTGATTGATTTTCGTTGTCACATGAGTACAAAAACATACACAGACAGCTCCACATACACACACATAAGCAACTGTCAATTTACGCCTCAAATAGGTAGTGGAAACCATTTATGTTGAAATGATTTTGATGAATAACCACAGTGTGAATATATTTGGACACACAGAGAGGGAAAAGTAACAAAATGTTTTCCAAAAACTTCCAAAAACTAAAAAGTCCCTGAGATGATGTTTGCTTGAAGCAGAATGGTATGCCAAATTACCAAAGTCAAATTGATTTCCTTCGGTGGCTGAATTTTTCGCAGCGGTGGAAACAAGATCCATCCAGGTATAATAATGAATGTGCACCAGGATGCTGTACAGATGAGTAATGCTGGATAGTTGAATAGAGTCTCTGCTCTTCAACACAACAGGATATGATTGGTTTTATTTTTGCCACATTATAACAAGCCATACCTCAAATTATTAAATCTCACATACTAATAATTCTTTTACATTCTGGCTTTCCCACACTTGGGTTTTCATGAATGTAGCTTGTGTTGCATTATTTTTCAGAAATGTTTTTAAGCTGTGGTATTTAAGCAGATTTCCGTTCCGTTTCTACAGCAAGCTCTGGAGAACAGTGGGCTGAGTGTGGTCCAGCCACAGAGTGATGCCACATCCAGACAGTCACAGAACCAGACCTCAGAGGACACTACTGCAGAAATCAAGAAAGTACAGGGTCCAGACAAACCAGTCAGGGAGAGGAAAAGGAGCATTTTCAAGAAACCTATACAAATGCCAGGTAGGAGGAAGGGGGGTGTATTATGTGTTGGATTTTTGACTTTATTGTTAAAGCTCAGCGGGTTTGGTGGTGCCTTTTCAGTTGTATTGTTGATAAACTTGAGTTCTCCCTTTGGGGAATTCTCATGCTGCAGCAAATCTGCCAGTTCTGATTTAAGCAGTAGAATTAAACATATTGAACATTTGCATCTTAAAAATACTAGATTAGAGATTATCTTGTCTTATCTAAATTCATATTATCTTTATATTTTGTTGTTGTACTTAATAAGCCGAATGATTCATTATATTACAAAATGGATTAATTCATAATGAAAAATAGTTTTCTGCTGCAGAAACAACCAATACTGGACAATATTTTCCTTTCCAGGCTCCATCAGGGAGGAAAATGGCGTTCGGTGGCATGGCTGCCCATACTGCTCCAAGGAGTTCAAGAAGCCGAGCGACCTCGTTCGCCACATCCGCATTCACACCCATGAGAAGCCTTTCAAGTGCAAACAGTGCTTCAGAGCTTTTGCCGTCAAGAGTACCCTAACAGCACATATGAAAACTCACACGGGCATCAAGGCCTTTGAGTGTCATTGCTGTCTAAAGTGCTTCTCCACTTCCGGCAGCATGAAGGTACACATGCGGCTGCATACAGGTGAGAGGCAGGCCCACAAATGGTTACATTTAACACTGCAGTAAAATGAACATTTTAACTTTTTTTTTCACTTTGGTACCTTTTTAAGACTACACTGTCTGCTAACATATTTAGTAAGCACAAGTTCAAAGATAAAGATATTGCCGCTACTGCTTGAAGCTTCATTTGTATTCATTTGTCTACAATTGTTCTGTATTTCTTCTTATTTGCATTAGCCTTTGCCACTGTATTTGTGTGCATTTTTGCAATAATTTGATGTTTGTATCTAAGCACATATGTTACAATCAGTCAAATTTCACAAAACAAAGTCCTAATTCTACAATGTTGTTTTTTTAATATTTGTTTCTCTACTGTTCCTAGGTGTTCGTCCTTTCCCCTGCCCTCATTGTGATAAGATCTTTCGTACATCAGGCCACAGGAAAACACACATCGCCTCTCACTTCAAAATCTTACAGCAGAGGAAGCAGAAGTTTCCCCGAAAAACTAACAAAGCCAAAGTGTCAAAAAGTAACCTACCTGTGCCTGACATCCCCCTGCAGGAACCAATCCTCATCACTGACTTCAGTAAGAGCACATGTTGCAGACACACATGGTTGATGTTTTTTCAAGTCAAGTCAAGTCAAGTAGGTTTTTTATTGTTGTTTCAGCCATATACACAGTACATAGTGAGACGAGACAACGTTTAACCGGGAACAGTTGGTGATACACGTAACTGTTAAAACACAGTATGAACAAGAATATCGTAATAGTGCCTACAAACACTATTGAGGCACTACACAGATTCATTCACTCACACACACAACTACTCATGCACATGTACATATTACAACACAGTAGTAAGCAGTAGGTCAGAGTTACAGGTGACCTGGACAGAGAGACTCCAGTGATCTTTTCCGCTGTCCTGCAGTTGCCAAACCACGCTGTGATGGCGCTGCTGAGGATGCTCTCAATCGTCCCTCTGTAGAAGGTTGTGAGGATGGAGGTGGGGAGTTGGGCTTTACGCAGTCTTCTCAGAAAGTACAGACGCTGCTGGGCTTCCTTTGTGATGTGTGTGGTGTTGAGAGTCCATGAGAGGTCTTCAGTTATGTGTATGCCCAGAAACCTTGTGCTCTGGACAATCTCTACTGGAAGGTTGTTGATGCACAGTGGGATGTGTTTGTGCAAAGTCCGTCTGAAGTCGATGACCAGTTCTTTCTTTTTGTCCACGTTGAGGTACAGGTTGTTGTTGTTGGTGCACCAGTTGCTGAACTGGGCTACCTCCTCTCTGTACGGGGCCTCGTTGCCTCCACTAATCAGACCCGCCACAGTAGTGTCATCAGCAAACTTGATAATGTGGTTTGAGCTGTGTATTGCCGCACAGTCATGGGTGAGGAGTGTGAACAGCAGCAGAATGAGCATGCAGCCTTAAGGTGCTCCTGTGTTCAACGTGGTTGTGCTGGAAGTCTTGCTCCCGAACCTGACTGCTTGGGGTCTGCCCACGAGGAAGTCCAGGATCAGCAGAGGGTTGTGTTTAGGTTGAGTTTGCCTAATTTTGTTATCAGCTGTTGAGGGATGATGGTGTTGAATGCTGAGCTGAAGTCGATGAACAGCATCCTGACGTATGTGTCCTTTTGGTCCAGATGAGTGAGAGCCAGGTGGATGGCGGTGTTGACGGCAAATGTTGCATCTGCGTTCACGATTGGAAGGACATTTTTTCTCTGTTCTTGAAAATTAATGCAATGTATTTTTCAGTGGATTTCTTGTTGATGTTTCTCCACATGTGCAGTGTGTGTCCTTACACAAAATTAATTCTGTGTGTAAGTCCACATGTTGGTTGTTCACATGTTGCTTAACAGGCCTCATCCCATCCCAGAACCCACGCCTGGCTTTCCAACAGTACCTGGAGGTGGTGGGCAGTGACCGGCCATACAAGTGCCAGTTCTGTAATAAGGCCTACAAAAAATCAAGTCATCTAAAACAGCATGTCAGGTAAGGCTTCTTTATAACCCTGCATGTCCAGTACATCATGTAAAAGCACTAATGTCTTATTAATATTATTAAATAAATCTGCTGTTAGTTTTCTTGATATTGATCATACTAACTGTCTGACACTTTTAAACCAGAATATAACAAAAATAGATGATTAGTTTTTGTTTGTGGACATAGTGGACAACTTATGAAACCGCACTGAAAACATATTTTGAACATATATATGATTTAAATCCCTTGGAATTAGTTTCACCACCAGTCCAAAATTAATTTCTTTACAAATATATTTTAATATATTATTCCTAAAAGAAAGAAGGTTTACCATTCACCTGCACCACTGGGAGATTAATGGGACCTTCCAAGAGGGCTGAGTAGTAAATCTCTGGACACTGTTCTTAAAAACTTATAAACTTAGCCTAGATAATCATGTTGGACAGGTGCAGAGATGATGTATTTGGTGAGGATGTTAAGAGAGTACAAAGTGACGTGAGATGGAATTGGGGAAGGGAAAGCGAAGTGTTGTTAGCAGATGGATAGAGGAGAAGCATCTGGGTTTTTTCAGCATCTGCCAGAGAAGATGACTCCCACTTTCCCATTATCAAGACTGCAAATCAACCTGCTATTTTACTCTTTCTAAATTTGTATTTAAAGGGCCATGCAACTTTATATTGCTGAGTTTTCTAATACTTGACACAGAGTAAATGAACAGTGCTATGACTTTGTTAAAATAACTTTAAAATGTCCGCCAGCCATGCATAAAATCGAAGATTGAAAAAGCATCATTGAGACTGATGAGTAGCCTATTCTCTCATCTGCCTTGATCTGTGTATCTCTGTTGAACTTTCCAGCCTTTGCATTACGACAGGCTGCCAGCATTCTTCATAATTTCAGTATTGAGAGACTGATCTAAATAATGGCTCTGTCATCCTCCTGGTGCTTTTTTAGATGGTCAGTGTCGCTCCACTCTTTTTTCTTTGTCGGCAGATTTACATTAATTGCTCATATCTGAAACAGAAGATCCATATCAGCTGTCTTGATTCACTGATGAACCTGGTGCAGAAACACTTTTGAAAAAGCTTCTGGGAATTTGATTTGAGTTGGCAAAGTAATACATTTTCATGACAGCTCCAACACCAAACCATGCATAGTAACTGTTCTCATTGCCCTTGTATAAACTGCAGTATGTTTTCTTTTCATTTTGTTTATCCTTGTGAATATTTTGGGCTTTTAATATAATTATTACCACTTTGCAATTATTAGTATTAGTATCACAGAATGTCAGCTGTTATTTTTGATTCATAAATATATATATTGTGTACTGAAACATTTCCATCCTTTTATCATCCCAGGTCTCACACAGGAGAAAGGCCCTACAAGTGCATTCAGTGCAGTCGGGGTTTTGCCTCCTCTGGGGTTCTCAAAGCTCACATCAGGACCCACTCGGGCCTGAAAGCGTACAAGTGCCTGATGTGCGACACAACGTTCACCACCAGCGGTAGCCTACGACGCCACATGACTACCCATAGCGACCTACGACCTTACATGTGCCCTTACTGCCAGAAGACCTTCAAGTCATCGCCCAACTGCAGGAAACACATGAAGACACACAGGTTTGGCCTTTTTCCCTGTGCTTGTTTTTGGTCAAGTGACACTTTTTTCCATGTGCTTCGGGAAATTAATTATGAGAAGACAGTCATACCCAAGCTAGAAAAAAACAACAAATAAAAATAGAGTAAATCACCTAAATATAATACAGCATACACTATTGATTTATCTTGTTTATTTAGTAGTAGTTTATTGCACAAATGCATAAATAGTCATATAAATCCCTTGCCTTTCTCATCCTGTCCCTCAAAACCAGGTATGAACTGGCCCAGCAGCTGCAGCCGCAGCCAACAGAAGACCCCTTAGGAGCGGGGACTGTGGCCCATGAAATGCAGGTGGAAATAGAGGGTGATTCCCTCCAGCAACCAACTGCTACATCAGCAGAACAGCAAAGCATGCTGGGACTAGGCCAGACAGAAGTTGTAAATGGAGGCCAACAAGTGACGCTGGAGGCACCACTTACTGACCAACCCTTAGTGCAAGGAGAAGGTAAGAGTTATTAGGTGCATGCATGCAAACTGCTTCTGAAAACTGTAATTAATATTGTAATATGTAGTTTAATTTTGGCTCGAAATCTAAATCAGAATTATTCTCATTAAGGTTTTACATTTTAGAATTGTCATCATGCGATGTGCGGTATGTAGCGATACAAATTTCCGGCTTTCTGAAATAACATCAACATTCCCAGAGAAACCTGCGAAATTACTCCCGCAGTATGATCAACTTCTCTGCAGTATATTTATTGTATGCAAACGCATACAAATATCAATCAAGCAGTCACCCACATATTGCTAAAAATTCAAATTTTGGGTTACAGCTACCTGTAATCAATGTTTTCTTAAAATGCAAAGCATCTCTGTACTTGAGAGCCACACACATCAAGTTATAAAACTTTACTTGTACAGGCAACATTTTCCTCCTCCATTTCTCCTCTTTTCTTTGATTCCTTTTTTGTGGCACTTTTGTTTTCCAAAAGCACTAAACTACCTCAGTTTTAAAATGCATGCCTCATGGCCGGGTTCAGTACTCTTGACCGTAGCTATCTATGTTTGATGAAATTTTAATGACTACATTTACCCTGCATACAAAGGAAGTGGTGTATTTAATATTTCACTGTATTCAATATTAAAAGAAGAGACAAGTCTGGTGTAAGTCACATCATTTCCACAAGCGACACCAGAGGTGATGAACCTTAACTTGTCTAAGCCATGCAGAGCTGAACCGGAGTTTTTTGAGGGGTTGTCAGTTTTTTATTGTGTTTTACTAAAATACTAAAAGTATTAATTCAAATCTACTAATTGTTTGTTTTTGTGAATACTTACACTAGACAAACTTGTGAGCTCGCTTTGCATCTCTTTCTGTGTTGACAGACTCGTATGTGACTACCCAACATGCTTTGCCTCAGAATATCAGCCAGTTTGAGACACCATCACTCCCTCAACCTGCTTTTGACCAGCAAGCTCTAACACAAGGTACACGTGCAAATATTCATAAAGATTCTGTTTTCAGACTGATGCGTCTGTAAAGCATGGAAATACTATTCAGCTGCACTAATATGTTAGTAGAGACAGCAGTTGTTGGTTGTGTGAAAAAGTCAAACTCTGTGCGGTTCCCACAGCAAACAGGACAGTTAATTGAGTCATTACATGTAGCATCTGTGAAAGATTCTTGTCATTCTTTGTCTTCATACTTCCCTTCCCATCCTGCTGCATTGCATAACTCTAAAAGCATAATGTTGCTACTTTACTCCTATCAACTAACTCACGAAATCCCCACCATGCCAACTGATTGTTGTTGCCAGCCTGCACTCTGTGGAATCAGGATAGTGGATTTTGGACAGCTACTGACAACACAGCAAACACCTGTCAGGCAGATTTATCTCTTCTGTTATCTCAGGAGACATGTAACTATTTTATCTGCCTAGAACAAAGCCATATTGCCCTGAGCATCATATGTTGTTCAAGGGCACAAAAGCAAGAGGGCTCTTGAGCATCTAATCATATGTTAACCCCTAGTAAACCATTGTGATGATACAAACATTAGTATTCACATTATTAGTGATGTCACGCAACACATTTCAAGCCCTGAAAGGAATACTGAACACACTGACTGTCAAATAGCTAAACATTTTAAATGTTAATCACAAAAAGAAGCTTTGCCTTTTTTTATTCCTTTCAAGGTTATGTAGTAGTCGCTTTAGTTCCCAAATACTCAGAGGTAGACACAGTACAAATGCTTTCAGACAACCAAATTTGAATTCTGTGCTTTGAAAAGTTAAATTATTTTTTTTGTTTATTTGTTTTGTGTTTTTTTTTTTCCTGTAAAATTTTGGCTGAATATTGAAACACTGAGTTTCAAATGACAGTATTGATATTCTCATGAACAAGTATTCTCTCCATATCACATCCGTTCAGTTTGCTTAACAAAAGTGCAAATGTGACGAATTGTATGCATTTTATAATATACAACATACAAACAGTAATTAGTTTTTATGCACTGGGGAAGGAGCAGATGAAATAACATCATTAATAACAACATAACAAACATTCCTGATACCTGTTCCAATAACTAACCACTGTTACATGTAGCAGCTTTTATGAACTACTTTTAGCATTCATCATACATTAGCAAGCGCTGGCTGTACATGACTGCATTGTTAGGTTAGAGTGACACTTTTGCAGCAGTCATTGCAAGCATCATTCATCATCTACAGCCCAACAGCCTTTGTGGCTATATTACATTCCTTCTTTGGTGCCAGGAGGATTTTTTCTTTTAGTGCACAGATTTCTTATAATAACAGACTCAAGGCAGTGGTCAGTAATTAGTGTCAGCAGTCAAGAGTTTCACTGAATTATGGTATTGTGCTCAAAGTTTAGTAATTTAAAATCAATAAAAGCCATTCCCCCTACTGGCCCAGCCAACTTTCTGCTGAGCCGGATGAATGTGCAACTAGGTTTCTTAGTTTCTAATTATTATTTCTGCTGAGTGGAAATTTTGTGCACCCTCCTCTTGATTATTGACTTGTCAACTGCATTTGTGCTGAGTAGTAGATCCACTTTTGCTGATAAACGCTATGGCATCTGGATATTTGCATCTTTAGATTTACATTTTGGTTTTGTATTTTTTTAAGTTCTTCCAGTGCTTGCAAAACTGCATTACATTATGTGTCATCCATGTATGTGTAACTGGAAAGTTTAGAAGCCAAAACTATTTTGTGTTTAAATTAAGTATAATTACCATTTTACTTTTCAAATTCTGTGTAGAACAATTACTGCCATCAGCCAACACCAGGACCGTTAACATCTGAACAATACAACAAGATACGCTTATTATGTGAGACTGATTTTTCTCTGTTGGCTCCGTCCAGGCTTCACCATTACTGAATCAAGCTACAATCAGCCCCAGTTTTCCACCGTCCAGCAGCTGCAGGATTCCAGCACACTGGAGTCTCAGGCCCTGTCCTCCAGCTATCACCCCCCGAATCTGCTCCACGTATCCAGCTCTGAGGTGGTGAGTCCTGGAGCCCCTGGCTGTGCCTTTACCTCCATTCACCTGTTCTTTTTAGTAAACATATTTAATTCATTTTGTCTCGAACTTGTAACACAGCCTTCTCTTATAGAGAAGATAATTTAATTAAATTTGGAACAAGTAGCTGCAAAATTGGCATATTGGACCAATCTTCATGAAATTACAATGAAATTACATCACAGTGGATTACAGACAGACACAGAGTTAATTTGCTAATTGATGCAGATTTTCTTGATTAATGACCTGGTCTAATCAGTGAGTATGTTGGACACTGGGGAGCCTCTTGTTTTTGTCACATTTGTTTTATTTTCTATTTATCATCCCAGTCTTTTTTCTAACAGTTGTCTTAAATTATACACTATATATTTTTAAGAGCAAATTGGAGAGTATTAAACACTGCAGAGTGAGTGAGTTTGACATTTTGGGAAATACACTTCTTTTTAAAATGATCCACTTAGAAAGCTCTATACCGCATTTATGTCTGTGTGCTGAGGTGATTAGTCTGGTTTAGTATAAAGACTGGAATGGATAGCCTGACTCTGTCTATCTAAAGGTCAAACACTGGCCTACCAGTTCTCCCTTACTAATTAAATGTCTCATGAAACGGTGTGATTCATTTCAATTGAATATGATTATTTGATACAATCCCACAACTATAACCTATAACTATTCCTTTAAAGACATGTCTAATTCAGTTAATCATGAATCATGTGACACTCCAAACCAGTAATGTCCTTGTACATATTTTTTTCTATATGGTGAGTGTATTCTGTTGCTGTGTCCTTGTTAATGTAGACCAACGGGCTTCTTCAGCAGAGCAGTGAAGCAGAACTACAGCTGACGACCGAGACACAGGACTACCAGGACGACAGTGAAGACAACAGCAAGAGAGCCTACAGGTTTATTTCAAAATTATTATGTCTCTGTGTCCATGCCTGTATGAGTGGCTCCAGAAAGTGCTAGCACTTCTGTCACTTTCTACATTTCAATAGTAGAGTTAATTACAGCTTTAAGTCTTCTTCTACCATCTTTGTATGTCTCAAAAGGCCTTTGTTCTCTGCAGATCCTTTCAAACTGTCGAAATGTTTGAAGGACATTAGTGAGCTGTAATCTTTAGGTCTTTCCCTCAATTTTAAGTGGTTATCAAGTCCAACCCTTTGATTGGGTAATTCTAGGGAATTCAGTAGCTTTCTCATATCCACTCCTGATGTCTTGCCTGAGTGATTTGAGTTGCTCTGAAAACAAAATCTATAACTGTACTGATTTTCTCTCTGTCCATCTTTCCCCTCAATCTCCACCTCTCATCAATCCCTGCTGTGGCTTGATGCTACGTAGACACACTTCACTGTAGATGTGGGATGGACAGTACATGGTTTTAACCAGAGCACCCAGAGTTCAATTTCTGCCTTACCAAACCAAAAAAAATCTTTTTCTATATGCTCTCTGAGTACTTTCAGGGCAGTTTGGAGAACTCAGGAGTGGCTTCTGTCTATTTATTCCACCATTTGGGCCTGATGGCACAGCAGCACTCAGGTCTGATCAGACTTAATGCTGCAGAGACAGTTTTCTCTTCTTGATCTTTTCTCTTGGTCACTCTTTTTCCTTTTTTTTTTAAACAAACCCCCCCTTTCCCTGATTATCTGCATTGCCAGTCAAATTCTGTCTCAGAGGGCTAATGAGGGCTAATTGCAACTGAGTAGTTTTATGTTTTTGCTTTAGGGTGTCTGGCTTTGAGTTTTCCCATATTGTACACATTGTGTTTGTGTGATCTGTAATACCCAAACTGATCAGATCTTTTATAGAGCTTGATAGGTATAATCATAAATACGAAGCCCAGAGAAATAGAAAGCATTGTTTCAGCACAAACTTTGTTATCAGCATCTTTTGTTTTGTGCTTTACTCAAGATAAATCTGTATCATTTAGAGGCATGCCCCAGAGATGCATTCATATTTGGCCAGGTATAACACACATCACAGACATCTTCTCGATAGGTTGTAATCACTTCGTCATCTATATATCAGACCTACCAACACTTTTCAGCATGTCTGTGGAAGGTAGAAATAGAAGAGGTGAGTCAAAACAGTGTTTTTATTAGTATATTTTAATTCATTCATTCGGGCATTTGAAACAAATATCCTTACGTCCTCTGCATCATGCAGTTGGATATTTCCCGGCTAGCTGGCTGTACCGACCTGATAAGAAGAAACCTGGTGAGGAATAACAAAAAACTATTTGATCATTCTCACACATGCCGTTTTCTATGAAGAAAAACAAATGAGTGTCAGTCCTGAATCAGTCTCAATAAGAAAGTCAGTATTTCAGACTTGAATTATTATTACTACGGTAATACTCACGGTGTATACAAAATGTTTCATTACACAGTATAATTAACAGTTGCCCATACAACAAATAAACAAACCTTCATTTCAGCTGCCAGCTGCTGTAGGGACAGTGAGACATTTTGCTGTCAGCAGAAGGGTGATCATTTTGAGTCATTCTATAATCACTAAAAGGCGGCCAGGTCATCAGATGTTTAGAAATGTTAAGTTGAAAAACAAAAAAACAGTTTCAGTCCAATGCTTCTTAGTTTGTGAGCTGCCACGTATTCCAGTCGATTGAACATCAAGTTTGGTCTGATTGTAGACCTGTGAGAGAATACATATTCTGACATTTGATGAATACAAGTATGCAAGCTGTATTAGTGTATTACCCATATTGCCCATGTCTTCGTCTGTCAGTCCTACATTTGGCATTATCTGACTGGTACAAATATATTTTTTTTCCTGCTCTTTAGGTGCAATTGGTGTAGTAAATGCTTCAAAAAGTCAAGCCATCTAAAGCAGCATGTGCGCTCTCACACTGGGGAGAAACCGTACACATGTCACCTCTGTGA
This sequence comes from Pampus argenteus, assembly GCA_036937835.1. Taxonomy (NCBI): domain Eukaryota; kingdom Metazoa; phylum Chordata; class Actinopteri; order Scombriformes; family Stromateidae; genus Pampus; species Pampus argenteus. Next base: position 8,753,623 of record CM072865.1, on the reverse strand, counting down.
GCGAGCCTTTGTATCAGCAGGAGTACTGAAGTCCCACCTTAACACACATACAGGTGAGTTTGTTATACCAAAGTTTATGCAGGTGTTGAGAAGCCCAAAATGTATTGTGTATTACACGCTCCTAACCTTTAAAGGTCATATGCACTAAACTTTCATTCCATCTTCCAAATTCCGGTCCTGCATTCATTTCCCCCTATTTAATAATTAAAAAGCTACACTATACCTTCCCACAATCAAGCAATCCTATCTTTGAAACAGTGAAAAAAAGAAGACACCCATGTATGAGCAAAAAAATAAAGTCAAGATCATATGTAAGGTTTTAAAAACAAAAACAAAACTATTATTAGGTTATTAGAAGTCTTAGTTGTATAGATTAAATGACTACAGGGTTAGAACAATATCCAACATTTATTTTTGTAAGTACTTACTCAAAACTTGCTCAAAACGTAGATACAGACAGTAATATATTAACATTCACTTTCTTCCCCTGGGAGCAGTGAGCACCTGCAGAGTTCCTTAAGTTTTAAGTTTGGGTTTTATAAAATGTTCTAAGCGTAAAAACTTTGGAAAAGGTTTTAAATTGAAGCCTCTGAAACCCTGCCTTTCTCACTGACAGGAGTGAAGCCCTTCAACTGTAATGTTTGCGACGCCTCATTCACCACCAACGGCAGCCTGAACCGCCACATGCTTATCCACATCAAGTCTTTCAAATGCCCCATGTGTGACGAGAGCTTCAGGACCAGCCTGCTGTGTAAAAAGCACATGAAGAAAGATCATTCTGTGGTGGATCGAAGTAAGGACACCTAGCCATTAGCACTCTTATTACACAAGGCCATTTAAATTATTTGCATCTCCATAGTTAGGAAGAGGTTCCACACAATTTCTTCTTTCTTCTTTAAAAGACAAAAAGTCTGTTTGAAGTAGCTTTGTGTGCATGAATATGATTTTCCTGCTCCTCCAGTTGATTTTATTTCAAATTTGGAATCATATGTTTTTTGCAGTAACCCACAGACTCACCCCAAATTCTCACAGTTATAGGTCTGGAAACTCAAGACATTGAAGACGAAGAGGAGGATGAAGAGGGGGACCAAAAAGCAAACAAGAGGAGGAGTTTGGGTTTGGAAATAATCACTTTCACTGAGGAGCAGGCAGCTGAGCTAGCGAAGGATCCCGGTGAGGAGGCCTCAGTGTCGGAAAGGATCCTCGCCCAGTCAGCAGCCGAGAGGGATCGGATCAGTGAGATCAAAGACAAAGCTGTGGAGCTGGAAACAGAACCCAAGTTTGCCAACTGCTGCAATTTCTGCCCCAAGAGTTTCAAGAAGCCCAGTGATCTGGTCAGGTAAAGACCTACAGACTAACTGTGTCTGTTTTATAGTCTGCCACATTAGTGTATGCTTGCTATGTGGTAGAAGAGAATTGAGAGATGTTGCCATCTTTCTGTTATATGAATTGCTTTTTTGCCACACCAACTTGTCTAAACTACTGTACCCACATAAATAAAACACACTTACTAAAAGCAAATTGAGGATTAGTGGGTCGTCCAATTTCCTCATGCAATTTATAGATGTGATTATGTGTCCAACTTGCTGATTAAAAAATTAAAGGGCAAAAATGACAGTCAGTAAATAAGGTCACATTTTCTAATTGGCTTTTTAAGAGTGTGAAAACATTCAGATGTTTTTTTGACCTGTAAAGCTCCAACCAATATTTTTTTTAACTGAGCTTCGAGTTTTCTTCTCCTACACCACATATTGCTCAACAGTGGGTGAGCATTTATTATTTAAGTTTTCATATTCTGAGTCAGTATGCCTTTGCAATTTCTTGGAAGCTCATGTAACAATTGCATAGGGAAATAAAGGCATGTGATAGAAGAGTGCTTCTGGGTGATAACCAGTAAACATCGGAGAAGCAGTGTATTGTGCTCTCTTTCCCTTTCCCAAATTTTTTTATGCCAAAAAATAAAAGTTGCTCTCTTTGTCCCATTTATATCACACTTTTATCACAATTGTTTTGTGTTTTTTTTTTCTATTTTGTGTATGTCAATCTTCCTAAATATCTAGGCATATTCGGATCCACACGGGAGAAAGACCTTACAAGTGTGAAGAATGTGGGAAGAGTTTCACAGTGAAATCTACTCTGGACTGTCATGTGAAGACACACACAGGTCAGTGTTTTACACAAGATGTAAAATGTCAATTAGACAGTGTTAGAGGTTCTGCTAGGTGGATTTTGTTAACTTCAGACAGAGACTGGCGAGTTGGTTAGCCCTCTTTCCAGTCTGTATACTAAAATAAGCCAACTAGCTGCTGTTATATTGAGAGTGATGTCAGTCTTTTCATCTAATTTGCAAGAAAGTGAATAAACGTATTTCCCAAAATGTTATACTATTCCAAATTCAGTTTAATGTACTCCACCTAACTTGTTCCTTCTTTCTGCAGGTCAGAAACTGTTCAGCTGTCACATGTGCAACACCTCCTTCTCTACAAAAGGCAGCTTAAAGGTGCACATGCGCCTCCACACCGGCTCAAAGCCTTTCAAATGTCCCTTCTGTGACCTACGTTTCCGAACCTCTGGACATCGGAAAACCCACATCCAGTGCCACTTCCGGTCTAATAGCGATGGCCGCAAGTCCAAGCGACCCTCGTCTACTGGTCAGACCAGCCAGGGTCAAGACCCAGGGACAGGGCAGGCTGTGGCCATAGGCCAAGGCCAGCAGGTGGCAGCTACAGAGGCTCTTCAGGCTGTGGGTCTGCTACAGACTTCCAACACTGACTCCAACATTTACCTCCAAACCAACCAAGTCCTGACAGGACAGTTTGACCAAAATCTGTTGCAACCAGGACTGGTGGGACAGGCCATCCTGCCCGCCTCCATGTCAGGTAAGGGATTACAGATGGGTCCGCACATGCACACACAAAAAATAGCTTGAAGTAATTATGAAAAGCTAGCATATTTTAGTTGTTAAGGCACTGATGTCTGATACCTAGCTCTTGTGTTGCTTTATTTTATCAACTCACAGTGTGTACTGTGTTCAGCAGGGATATGTTTTGGTGGATAGAATCACGCAAGCACTCAAATTTTACTGGTATTTGTCACTCACTCTGATATGCCACATCAGGCTAATTATGAATATGCTGAATTCTGTGGGTGTGACTTAAGTGCTGCAGGGATCTTCATTTTTAATTTCAGTAATCAAGAATCAGGATGATGCTGCGAGGAGGAAGGTTCTTCATCACCATTAACCCTCTTTTGCGTACTCCCTTTTCCCCAGTCACAAGATACCATTTGATCATTTTCAAGACTTTTTTTATTTTTTATTTACACAATCCACCAAACAGCCTCCAAACATTGACTTGTAATGTTTGTACTCTAGCCTGGTAGCCAGATGCATTTTTGGAGACAAATAAATCATCCAAGTATCCCAGAAGAAATATCTCTTTGAGGTCTCTGTAACAGGTATCTGTATTTGAAGCATTGAGGGGATGGGTACTGTTCTCTCTAGGTATTGAAAAATCATCCCGTTCTAAACAGGCACATTTTTAACGGGCATTGCATTAGTTATTAAAAACCTTATAACCGCTTTACCTGCCATAACCTGCATATTAAAAATACATGTGTGTGTGTGTTTTGCCGGTGCAGGAGATCTGACGGTGTCCCTGTCTGATGGCCTGACCACGCTGGAAGGCATCCACCTCCAGCTGACACCCGCCAACCTGGTCTGCCCCAATGTCCAGATCTCTGGCATCGACACCAGCAACATCAACAACATCACACTACAGGTTATACACATCTCCTACTTATAGCCTATTAGCATTATAAATCAAAAAGGACTGAGTACATGAATGTTCTGTGAGTACATCTTGCCAAATTATTATGACTGGTCTTGAATCCATCATCAAATATCTGTTGTTGTAAAATTTGCTTTGATTTTAAGTACTAACCCTTTTTAATTGCAGGCCTTATAAGTCAATAAAAAGGCTTTAATAATGTAAAGACTGTAGCACATTTGCTCAATAATATCACACGGTGTTACCTCTTGTCTTATTCTGCATTTTTATAATTTAATTGAGCAAAAAACAATTAGTAGACTATATAATAAGTCCTAAAGTGTATAATTTCATCCAAGCTGTTACACACAATGTGTTGATGCATGATCAGCTTGATTTTCAGTAGAGTAGTTCTGCACAACAAAGGACATTTAAGCAACATTCAAAATACATCCTTGTAGATATAGAGACTTCTTTGTTTTGTTTTTTTATGTGCCAGTGCATTTACTGAAAGTACAACAATGGTTCTTGATGTGAGCGTATATGTATTAAGCAAATGGAAAAGGAAGAGAGATCCTGCAATCCCATAAGAGCACCACAACATTCAGCAGCGCTGTCGGGGAGTCTGTGATGAGTTTAGTTCAATCAGCTGTAAAAGTAATGAATGGAAATTTTGTTTTCAACACATCTGTTCTGCACATCGGGTTGATATCCATAAGTTTTTTTTTTGTTTGTAGAGCTAAAATTTGAATATTGGAATTTGCTCATGTAACAGAACTGCTCATATCCTCTGGAATTTTTTCAGCATTATTGTCAGCATCACCCTTCCTCTTTCATGTGGAGTAATACATTCTCTTCCAGATTGACCATGCCCTCCTCCAGCAGACCTTACAACAGGGCGGCCTCCTCTCTCAGCCCCTGAGCGTTGACACTGGCCTCGTCCCCCACTCTGGCAGCCAGCTCATGTCCACCACTGACCCTTCTGTGTCTGCCAATGTCGTCATCCACCCCCTGACGAGCCTGGCCCTGCAGCCCTCCACTATCACACCTGCTCAGGTCACGATGTCTGGCCTCTCTGAGCAGGACACTGCAGGTATGTGTGACAACCTTCCCTGAACTAGTTGCTCTCTCTGTTATGAGCTAAATAACTTATCTGTGCTTTCCCACGGCATTCTGCAGGCTCTCAGGATTTAAGCCATGTCATAGGCAGCTCTGGACTGGTGTCTGGAGGCAGTGGAGGTCAGGAGATCACATTGACCATTAACAATTCCAGCCTGACACAAGCCCTAGCCCAGGTTCAGGCCCAGGCCTCAGCTTCTGGTTCTAGCACTGCAACAGGAAACCCTCAAGAGATCACCCTCACCATATCAGGTATGGGCTATTTTATACAATGCAGTTCCATCAAAAAAAAAAAACAACACAAATATGCAAATACATACTTATTAACCTTGTCTGCTTTTACAGAAGCAGACTATCAATAACATACAAACAGATGAAGTAAATATTCCCTCGGATGTTCAGTAACACAATTATTGATTTCCTCACTTCGGCAAACACGCTTGCAGGCAGAGATGAGAAAAAGGCAAAGCCGGTAATAACTCACAGCCCTTTCTTTCATTTTGAAGCCACTTCACAAATCAAGATCAAAAGCCCCAGTATTAAAGGTTATGAGTGATACACTTTATTCACAAACCCAATTTTCACCTTCCACATACATCATCATCAGCTGCTCAGCTACTTGTAAAGTATATCAGCGGGTGGGATATACACTGTTATCCACAGCATAGAGTGGAGTTCTGGCTGTTTCACTTCCTCTGAGCCCCTTCGAGTCAAGAGAGATCATTCCTGCTTACATGACCGGAGCAGTCAGAGTATTTCCTTTGGGCACTCCTTGGCCTTTCTTTTACTCAGAATTCTGATATATTTATAGTATTGTGATTCAAATTCTTTAGGCCATGGTAATAGCTAACTATTTGTATACACAACCATATTTTATTTTCAGCCACCTCATTTATCCAAATGTGTGTACCAAAAACACTTGAAATTCTAAACTGAAATTTGTTTTTCTTCATACCTCTTCAGGTCAAGATCTGCTCCCGCAGCACAGCAACCCTAATGGTTCAGAGATGAATGGTAGCGTCAGGCTGGCATCACCACTCAATACCCAGCCCGCCAGTGCAACCCTGACTATCACCAATGACCACCTCCTACCTCAGAGCCCCACCAACACTGGAATGGCAGGTTAGGACTGGTATACATACTGTATGTGTGTTTCTATCTAGGAGTGTGTAGAAGATTATTTTACTGAAACGACAACAAACATTTTTGTTCTTTTGTAATCTTGTTTTTTTTTTAAGAAATTCAATCAAACACTGCTCTCATCTTTGATGTGATTGGCCATCATGCCAAGTTCAGACATTTTACTTGCATTGTGTAGTCATGCAAGTCTAGAAATCATAACTAGAAAGTTTTCATAGTATTTCACAAGTTGAACGTTTTTATCTCTGTCCTAGCAGCTTGGTGGCTGCCATATATTACTCAAGGCAGTTTTCACACAGCTCCCTCTGGAGCCACAAAAGCTTTTACAACTTTTTTTGCATGTGTAGTGGTACTTCCCAAAGCCTGTAAATAGACTTTGATGTGTATAATTGGTGGAGTATTTAATGACTTCGGAGTGAAATATGGTTGCTTGTACCTGCAGAGTCCTGTGTCTCCTTGGGGTGTATATTAATAAAGTTATCTAATTTCATTAAATTTAATTACCATATGGATGCCCCCTTTTCCATTAGTATGATTCATCTATAAAGGCAGTATGACTTTGAAAAGCCTCTCTCTTTCACTCCGCTGGATGAGGAGTCTGATAAATGCACACAAAAGCCACTCTTAACCTGCATTACACCAGTTCTGATGACCTGCCAAACTCACTCGTAACACCACTTGGCCCAAAGTCAAGGCCCATTTATAAAGGAAATAGAATGTCACCAATGCTGTTGCACAAACATCACCCACAGCAACCCACTTTAGCAGAATTGATGAAATTGCCACACATCTGGTGGAATGAGCACATAAGTCTTAACTGCAACAAGCTATTGTCATTGTTCCCAACATCTAAAAAAACAAGACAATGCGTAGGCAGAGTTTCACCTCTTGCTGGTTTAAACAACAGCCAGTGGATCAATCACTGCGCTGAGCTCTCTCTCTCTCTCTATAGATGTGACTGAACACAAAGCCTTTTCTGTTTGTCAGATATGACACATGGAGAGTTAAGAGCAGAGATCACCAAAACAGCAATAAACTGTAGGCACTTCCAAAACAATGGACACATGACATGGCATAAGGTGAATAAGTGTATGTAGTTCACTCACATGCTTAGCCTGTACAAGCATGAATGCCTAGCCTGGCATCACCAGACCAATTCATAAATGCGAATTAGTCTGGAACCTCACTGTTCATTTTCGGTTTCTAAGAGGCGTCAATTCCTGTTGCCAAAAAGTTCATTATTAGAAGACTGATTGCAACTGAATGTCACTAACAAACCCTCTGGATGGAACCTCATGTGTTCAGTAACACGCCATCAGAGAAATATGAAAAAGTAGAGGTATGAATTTCACATATAAAATAATCATTTCTTCATTTTTTTTGTCATCCCTGAAACGTATAGATATCTTTTTTTATAAATCGTATGCATAAAAATTAGCATGCATATGGTTTAAGCACATACCTGCGCATAACCACTGTTAATAAATAAGGTCCCCACAGCATAGAAATGAAGCTCACTTTCTGTCCTGTGTTTGACCTTGCTGCTTTCTATTTTAGTGCAATAAAATGAGTCTTAATAAAGTGAATGTATGTGTGTATGTATATATGTATGTTTATATATATATTTATACACACAGTGTGTATCAATAGTCTCTGTGTAAATTATTGTCACTTAATAATTGTTCAGTCCAATCCGTGACAAGAAAGCAAAGAGCTTGTGTGCCGCCGTGAAGCGAACAAATATGATTTGTTTCGTCAGAGATAGCTTCCTGATTGTTCTGTTGAGTGGCTTGTGCTTGTCACCTAGAAACTTAATCAAATTTCCTGTCTCATCTCTCTCTCTTCATTACCCTTCTCTCTCAACTCAAGTAGAAAACATTCCCACTGCTTCACAGAGACACGGAGAGCGTCTCTGCTTTTGTTGATTAGACTGAAGCATTTCCATCACTCTGTATGTAAATACAGTTCAACCTGTACTTTGACTGATAAACTGTATGGATAAACTGTTTTTATTAAAATCAAACATCTGTCAGTGTTATTCACAGCTAATATAATGAAGATTCCTCCATGACCACAACTAATTATATCATTATAATTTTTAGGAGCCAAACACTGAAAGGAATTTGGTTGAAATCAGTTTGACAAGGACCTGTAAAGATATTACGACCATCACAAAAACCCCTGCACTGCAGCATGTTGGCCACATTGTGACCTGTAACCATAGAAACCAGTCCAATGCAAAGTGTAAAGATTTATATAACAAATTAATCTGAAAATCCTGTAATGAAACCATCCTTAATCCAGAGGCTAAAGTCTTGCACTGCCTGGTGTCCTGCGGCATTTCCACCAAACTCATAGTGCATTAAAATTGTGGCAAATAACACACAGGCCCCCACTTTAATTTTACATGAGGCATAAATGGAATGCAGCCAATGACTGCGGCATTACACACTGCCTTTAAAACTCTAACCTCGCTATCTGTCTCCCATTTATCAGTCAGCAGTCTGCCACCAAGCACCACCCTATCACATACTGCTGTGTCCCAGAGCCTAGTGATGTCACCAGGAGGCGTGGCCAGTGACGGGAGCGTTACATTGACCCTGGCAGATGCGCAGGGTATGCTGGACGGTGTCACTCTAAACCTCAATCCACAGGTAAAACAACACATGTGAATCACTGACATGTAAGCTAATGCCGGATGTGACCTTGTCAAAAAATCAAATCTGAATAGCAGAGATGAAACTGAAGTATTTAAAGAATAAAGCTCCACTTGTAGTTTTGGTTCTGAACTTTATGTTTATCATGTGTGTTTATCCAACGTATTATATCCAACTGTTCATGAAGTATGTGTTTGCCAAAAAGGTTTGCTTAAGTGAAGGCAACAAAAAGGAAGAGTGAAAAAGAAATACAACAGAAACATTAAAAATCAGTGTATGATGATCAGGTTTAACATCATGTAGTGGCATTACCAGGGTATCTGTCATCCTCAGGGTCAGACGTTTCCCACAGTGCTGAATGACTCCAGTCTACCAGGACAGCCAGCCAGTTCGGGCCAGCAGGTCATACTTGTCAGCCACCATTCCCAATCTGCAAACGGAGTGTCAGACAATGGATATAATGTGAGTGTGTTTGTCATGTCGATATATCCAGGGAAAAAAGAACGGGGTTTTTTATCGATAAAGTGAGCACTCAAGACGGCGACGGGTGATAGATAACCTGTCTCAAGTGAATAAAACTCTGGTGGTTGCTGGCTCACTTTGGAATCCTGTGGAAATATGCACCAGGAGTTGGCAAGTTTTAGACTTTTAAGATTTTGGACATTTTAAAATAAGGCAAGACAAAAATTTATTGTGTATGATGCAAGAGTAAGAAAGAAAACATTTGACTGCACCAGTGAAGTTTTTCACAATGCCTCTGTAGCTGTATGCTTATTTACTTTACTTACCTCTTATTTACCAATCCAGATTACTGATGATGGCCACAAGGGCGGGAAGGACAGCCACATGGAGGCTGATAATCGGAACCAGTGTTATTACTGTGACGAGGCGTTCCAGAATGCCAACACGCTGCGCCGCCACTGTCGACTAGTTCACGGCAAGGACCGTTGCCACGTCTGCAGTCTCTGTAACAAAGCCTTTAAACGAGCAACACACCTGAAGGTAAGAACACATGCAGAAACGGTTTGAATACACGCTGTAATAGCTTTACAATATCACTGATCACTGTTGTATGAATTTACTTATTTCTCTATAGACACAAACTGGCCATGCATTCAGTAATTTAGCAATTGTATATACATGAGTAAAACAAATGAAAAAAACTCCCCAGGCATTATGAAAACAATAAATCTTGAATTTTACTTTTTGCTATCAGTGCCTTCAAAAATGATTCAAATTCATGATTGTGTCGGTGATAAATGTGCCACCGTTAACAAAGTGCTGTCACTGCTATTTAAAGGAAAAACAAGCAATATTCATCAAGTGGCATTTCAGATAGACTCGGATAAAACAAAGCACTTCCACTGTGAAGTGTGTTGAAGCTGAATGAGGAAGAGGAGCATGTGTGCTTCTCTTCTCTGGTGATCCTCCTCATGTGGTTGAGACACTCAAGCACATAAGCCTGGGCTCTCAAATCAGGAGGAAGGAGCACAAGGAGGATATGGCGTCATACACGAGCCCTTTCCCCACCGTATGCCATGTTTCTTAGGAGAGGCCATTATGCCATAGGCTCTTACTTTTGTAAATGTGCCTAAACAGGCTGAGCAGTAATTGTCTCTCATAGAAATAATGACATTGAGATTATGTGAGTGTAAAAGCGAAAGTGACCGAGATTCATACACTCCAGGTCCCCAGGCTGCTCATTAGTTTGCAATGAGAACTCTGATGTTGATTTGAGATTCTTTTTTATTTTAAAGGCCCAGCGGTCAGAAAGACAAATTGGTATCGTTGTTATTTTCTACTTTAGTTTGCCTGTGGATAATAGTTTCTTCATTTAATTATAACTAGACCAAAACCATGGTTTTATAATTAAGGAACATGGCAAAAAATATTTAATGATAAAGTTTTAGAGTTAATTGCAGGCATTTCTGTACAAGCTGGGTTAGGGGGCACCAGTTGACTCTCACAGGAGAGGAAAGTAGTAGAAGAAAAAAAATACAAAATACAAAAAAATACTCCATTACAAGTCCTACATAAAAAAATATCTGCCTACCAGCACTTTGAAAGTACACATTATTTCTTTAAGCTATACATTAACCAAGGTGTAAAAACATCAATTGGTGGTTTTGTTTTTATCTCGGTTAACAGACTTTTGGCTGTAGCATCTTATTTAATAGTAGCTGTGAAATAAGGATACCTACAACATTTCTTTAACATGTAATGTTTTTGTTTTTTTTAAATTTAGACTTAAACATATATAATCGCTATAAACAATACCTTTATGCTTGCTGTTTCCTTAACACCTGTTAGTGCTCCATATTGTGCCTGGGCAAGCCCTGACATATTTTATTGAGGACATATTGAGCTAAACAGAGGCAATAGAAAGTATTTTCTTATTTAGTTGAGTATTTGTGTATTAATGTTTTTCCCAAATGTATTCAAGGCACTTTTAATACCCTCTGCCACCATAATGACTCCAAACATCTTCTAGACGTATCATCTTCTAGGTTATAAACTCCATGCAGTTACAGCATAAGCATTTCTGCCCTTACCACTATAATGAATGTCATTGTGCCATTGTTTCTATTCACCATGTGCCTGTCTGCTTTGTATTTGTCATGAATGCATCTCACTAGTACAGGTTCAATATTGCCAACGGCATTATGGATACATAATGCTCTTTCGGTCCTTCATGAACTAAGGTTCTTATCAGTTTTATAAACGCAGAATCAGTTCAAGATCAAAAAGGACTGTTTGTTCAATGTAAGATTTAAATAGATTTGAAACATACGTATCATAGTGTGTTGCTGCTAAATTTCCATTTTGAGAAAGTGATGGGAAGGATATGTAAGGGATAATATACAACAAGTGGGTTATTGTTGCTCGTTAGGGTCCTGCTTCACCCTGAAGGAGTTTCTTTTGCAATACTGTACAATTTTCTGCTTATTACGGATTGATATGATTGGACATGGTCCTTCAGGGTCTGTGATCATACTTGTGTCCATAGCAACGGTCTAGTATTCATAGCAGCAGAATGCTGTAATTGCCCGATCAGAATAGAGTAAATAGCCAATAAAACATTTATAGGATTCATTTTACACTAAAACGACTGCTTGTAACCTGTGCTATTTAGATGTTCAACTGTAAAATGTCTTGTTTAGTAAATGTTTGGGTCATAATTCTTTAAAATATGGTAAATAATAAGCGAATCTTATCAAAAATATCTATGTCATGTGTTTACATATATAAAATAAATACCAGCTGATATATTGATGTATATATTAATCCATTGTTTATTTTCTTGATTAATCGGTTGTTTTGTGTATAAAATGTTTATGCATTTTATACTACCATATTTTATATATATATATATATATATTGAATATAATCAGCAGAATTTCAGCAACAGAGCACATTATTCACAACCTTAGTCATAAAAACAAAAGGAAATCAAATATAAAATTAAAAGACACACTGTCATATCAAAGGCTAGGAATGGTTGTTAAGTTGTCCAGACTGTTGAGGTTTGTGGTTTAAATGACATGTTCATGTCTAAGACAGACAGACGTCTCTGTCAGCCACAGTCTTGTAGAGGGAGTTTGTGTGCTAAAATGTAACAGTAAAATAATAATTATTTTTTTGGATCTGTCAACAGGAACATGAACGAGTGCATCAGCCGGGCCCATCGCCCAGCTCCCAGAAACCCAGAGTCTTCAACTGCTCATCCTGCACAAAGGCCTTTGCCAAGCGTAGCCAGCTGGAGAGGCACAACCGAACGCACACAGGTACATGCTTTAAGTTAAGTTAAGTAAAAACACAGCATTTCTTAAGAATGCTGATGCACCCTCTTGTTGTCTGGGCTGCCAGATTTCAGTTTTTTGGGTAGATTTCCTTTCTGGCGAGTAAAATCTCATTACTGATAGTGCTTCATGAGCCAATAAGAGTAATATATATTTTATGTTGTGTCAGACGGACAGCACAAAATTAAGGAAACAGCACACTTTATTGGCAAGACATTGAAGGAGTTCAGTAATACAATGTAACTGTCACATTTTGCACCCACCAAGTTAGTGGGTTTTGTTCTTCGTCTTCCCTTCGGTATCTTGGGTCAAAGCAGTGTCTGCTTTGCGCATCATCCTCTGAGTCATCCTCTGGATGGCATCATTGTCATATTTACCTTCCACCTGCTCCAGGGTGACGCGCTTTAGATCAGCTGTAAGTTGGTAATCAACCTTTGACTCCTGCAGCACACCTTCCAGGTATGCTAACAGGGGCAGAAGTGAGGAAACAGTTTTCTGCATAGAGACTATTTTTGAACTCTGCTACTGCCTTCAACTCGCTGTTAAACATTCCCAGAATACATATGTCTTGCTATGTAAGCTACGGGACAGCAAACACTTGGATGGCTTGTATTTGTACCAGATTCTCTCCACCATTTGCTTTTTTTTTAGCCCCTTTGCATTACGCAGTCCTGTCAGGAAAACATATTCAGCCTAATAAGCATGGTGACCACACAATGTCCAATCACCTTAACATATAAAAGCACTTAATGCCGCCATCATGGAGTGCTGAGGGAGTTTCAGTTCCTCCAGTGCTTTGTGCAGCTCATGTCACATCGTATCAGCGGTGAGAAAAAGTCGTGTTGATTACCCGGCAAACTCCGAATATCCAATCAGTGCTGGCCCTCTGCTGCTGGAGTTATTTATGGCAACGTTCAAGTTCTGACCAAAACAATTTAACCACAGCCATTCTAACTGTCTGACGGCTCACCACAATATTGGCCCCATCATCACTTATCACGCAGGAGGTTTTAATTTCTTCTACTTTCCAGTCATGTAAGGTCCTCCGCAGTGCCCTTTCCAGGTTGTCGGCTGTATGGCTTCCCGGCATGAAGCTTGTTTGTAAACATTTGCTGGCATGATGTGTGGTCACTGACATATAAGACATCATGTTTCAGCTGGACCACCTGTCAGTTATCAGAGCCAAATAGTCCACATCATCCAGCACTGATGAAATGTTTGCTCTGATGTGTTTGTGTCAAATGTCTCTTTTTTACCATATTAACTGACTGCACATGTATTGTGTTTGCCTGTGGATTATGGCAAAGCTCCGTGATAGTGTATGTTGTGATCAATGATTTCAATATTCAGAGGTTATGAACTCTACTTCGCCAACTTTAAGATGCTGTATTTATTCTTACTTGCAAACTAAATGTCATTTTCTTAATGGCAGATTTCTCAATGCAGTTTTCTATAGTAATTTAACATTTGCATATCTTTTACACTACCGTTTATTGCACTAAAGTCTTATATTTGCTTAATGGAATGAATATCAGCATCACAACACCTTTTTGGGCTATGAAAAGTGTAGATTGATAGTTTTGCTTTTAGCTCTCGTGCAATTTAGTTGCACTAGGGTATATCAAAGTATACCAAAGATTGTCACAATTAATCTGACAGCACTGTAATACAAGTCTGTGTGTTTTCGTGCAGGCGAGCGTCCATTCAAGTGCAATCAGTGCGACAAGGCCTTCAATCAGAAGAGTGCCCTGCAGGTTCACATGGTCAAACACACTGGAAAGAAGCCCTTCAAGTGTGAAGTCTGCAGCATCAGATTCACGCAGAAGAGCAATATGAAACACCACATGAAGAGGTCCCACGGCTACGGTGAGCAGCTGACTGGCATCTCACCAGCACACACACACAAACACTTGGATGGACACCAGCTGTTTGTGCAGCTGGGCAACAGAAGAGAGTAATCATCTCTCTTTTCTCTCTGTCAACTTGGTTCACTTTCACTCGGGAACAGTGTTTCCAAGACTATCGGGGTAGATTAGCATTTTTTATGAAATTTACTTTGTGATTTGTGTGTCTCTATCACGACCATCACACACATTTCCTATATAGAAGAGCCTTATTTAACTTTCACTTTAATATCAATTTGGTAAGCCCTGAATATTAATTCAATACCTCTTCCTGAGGCGACGGCTCCCCTTTGATTAACCTTGGGCAAAGAGTGCTACATACATAAGCATTGGTATTCATTTTATTCAAACATCCCAAACTGGCAGGCACCTTTTTGAAGATGACCCGAGGGGGAGAACAATGCTGACAGATCCTTTCTTACCTATTCAACAAAAGCTTTTGCTCATGCCCCCCCTTTGGGTGGATGTAGATAATTTAAAAAGTCATGTCTGAAACAGTGGTGTCTGTAGTGTCACTGGGAATAAGGCCTGAACTCTACAAGCATAGAGAACACTTCATTCGCTTTTTTTCTGTGTTCTATCAAGACCTGTAGAGATCAAAAAATATTTTTCCAGGTCAGATTATGTTTTAGAAATTTGGTAAAATATTGTTAAATATCAGACAGAGTCATACACGACTTTGCCAGTAAACTAAAGTGATATCCTACTGTTGTTACTAACTAAACTTCTTCCCCGGAGTTTCTGTGCTCTCTCTCGTCCAGCAGGTTCTTGTGGACTGTGTCTGCTGCTGTGGTCCTGCGTGGCGTCTACTGCATGCGTTGTCACCGTCATCATTGTTACCATATCCCCATTATAGTTTATAGTTAGTTAATGATTTGCTGCTGCTGTGCATCTGTGTCTCTATCACAGGTTCCACTACTACTGTAATAATTCATCATATATTGTAATCCATTCTCATTTTATCATCAATTGTAATTCTTTGTAATTGTCCATATGTGTGTGTTGATTGTTCTGTACATGTGACATCCATTGCACGTCTGTCCGTCCTGGGAGAGGGATCCCTCCTCTGTGGCTCTTCCTGAGCTTTCTTCCACTTTTTTTCCCTGTTAAAAGGTTTTTTTGGTGGGCAAGTTTTTCCTCACTCAAATCGAGGGTCTAAGGACAGAGGGTGTCACTCCCTGTATACTCCCTGTATATATATACACTCACCGGCCACTTTATTAGGTACACCATGGGTGTTGGACCCCCTTTTGCCTTCAGAACTGCCTCAATTCTTGGTGGCATAGATACAACAACACTCAGAGAGTTTGGTCCATATTGACATGATGGCATCACACAGTTGCCGCAGATTTGTCGGCTGCACATCCATGATGCGAATCTCCCGTTCCACCACATCCCAAAGATGCTCTATTGGATTGAGATCTGGTGACTGTGGAGGCCATTTGAGTACAGTGAACTCATTGTCATGTTCAAGAAACCAGTTTGAGATGATTCCAGCTTTATGACATGGCGCATTATCCTGCTGAAAGTAGCCATCAGAAGTTGGGTATATTGTGGTCATAAAGGGATGGACATGGTCAGCAACAATACTCAGGTAGGCTGTAGCATTGAAACGATGCTCAATTGGTACCAAGGGGCCCAAAGAGTGCCAAGGTTGGTTGTAACGGGTGGTTATTTGAGTTGCCTATCAGCTCGAACCAGTCTGGCCATTCTCCTCTGACCTCTGGCATCAACAAGGCATTTCCGCCCACAGAACTGCCGCTCACTGGATATTTTTTCTTTTTCGGACCATTCTCTGTAAACCCTAGAGATGGCTGTGCGTGAAAATCCCAGTAGATCAGCAGTTTCTGAAATACTCAGACCAACCCTTCTGGCACCAACAACCATGCCACGTTCAAAGTCACTCAAATCACCTTTCTTCCCCATACTGATGCTCCGTTTGAACTGCAGGAGATTGTCTTGACCATGTCTACATGCCTAAATGCACTGAGTTGCCGCCATGTGATTGGCTGATTAGAAATTAAGTGTTAACGAGCAGTTGGACAGGTGTACCTAATAAAGTGTCAGGTGAGTGTATATATGTATGTGTATATGTGTATATATATGTGTATGTATGTGTATATATATGTATGTATATATATATATATATGTGTGTGTGTATGTATGTGTGTGTATGTGTGTGTATATATATATATATATGTGTGTGTGTGTGTGTGTGTGTGTGTGTGTGTGTGTGTGTGTATGTATGTATGTATATATATGTATATATATGTGTGTGTATGTATGTATGTATGTACATATATATATGTGTGTGTATGTATGTATGTATGTATGTATATATATTTATTTATTTATTTTTTGGCATCAAAATAATTGAAAAAAAAACACCCAAACCATTTGATCATGGTCATACATGTGTTCACAATGTTCGTATGTTCTGTGTCTGTCCAGGTTGTTTTTCTACATCCACAAAAAGAAGACTCTTTCACAGCCTTTTTGCTTTTTTGCAAGCACTGGATGAGGATTTGACATGCACACTCATGTGCTTGCAACTTAATGAATATGTGTTTGAAGTGTTTCAGATACAGAGAGCCAAAATAGAGGGAGATAATTAAATGACTCCCACTGTAAAACTCAATTCAGCATGTGGCCTGCAGCAGGAGAAAAACCGTGTCTGAACCTCTCAGCCAGTGCCAAAAGTGACTTATTGTTGTTTTGTGCTAAAGTTATTTTAAGCTGGGTTTACTCTGACACATGGCTCATATCATATTTACAACCTACAATGATTATTCCATATCTGTCTTATTATAGTTTACGTACTAGATGAGTCATTTTCAGAAGAAAGAGCAGGGAAAATTTGAGGACCGTGGAGGATATATTGCTTTTTGATGAATGGTCTCATTTGCATGACAGCCACTGGCAAACTGAATCCAGAGCTGCTGGTGCTGTTCTGTAAATGCATGTTAATGGGTGTTTTCTTCTGGTTATCAAAGTGCTGTTATTATTATCATTTGAGTCAAGCAAATCATTTCTCATTCTTCAATCTCTCGTTTTCTACCTCTAGGTCAGATCCAGGAAGTGGCCCTGGGCCAAGAAGAACCAGCTCCCCAGGTTGAGGTAACACCTGAACTTGATCTGGAAGTGGTTCCTGAATCATCTGGAGACTGGCACAACGTTTTCCCCTGACTGACCACAAACGACCACCACAAAGTCCCAAGAGTCAAAAATCACTGTACAGTGTACTGAACACTGATTGAGTTTTACAAATAAACAGCAAAGCCTTGCCTTCTTTGAAAAGGTTTATTTGGTTAGAAAAAGATTTAAGACATTATAAATTTGCTCTGCTGTATACTGAGGGCTTTTACTGTTACAGCAGCCCACCACTGTTTATCCAAATTAGCAGTGAAGTAGGGGAGTCTGGTTCCCTGTGATTGGCTTAATGACTTTCATCTGTCATGTTACTGTCTGATTGTCATCAATATGATAACCTCCTGAAAGGCTTGGCTCAATAAACAGGGATCCCAGAGAATTCTCCAGTCAGGAGACTGCAGGTCCCTCCAATGCTGACGCTGTTGGAAAGAGAGGAAACTAGTCTGCGTTAAAGCTCCCCAGAGAACCTCGTCTCTCATTATTGGTCTGCTCACAGGGACATATGCAGAGCTGTACCAGATCTGTAGCAGAACCAACCGTACTGTTGTCATTGCTTCTAAAGCAGCTATGTAACAGCGTATTACATGGAATGCATTATCTTCCACTGTTTACGAAAATCTTTTTTTTTTCTTTTTTTACATATTTATACTGTATATATTTCATTTTAACTTTACCTGAAGTGAGATGGCAATTGCAGTTTGCTACATGTTTGTTTTAGTTCAAATACAGCACCTTAAGTGGTTTGTAAAGAACAGCATTGAGCTGTGAGGAAACTTTGATGAGATTTCCATTGTCATCATTGTTTTCATGTCGTCGTCATATTGACATTCACAGCATCAACATTTTCTATACTGTGGTTAATTTTGTAAATAGTGTAGTTAGATTGCCTATATTTTCTGATTAACTGCCATGACATGGATTAGTTGGAAAGATGTAATTTGAGCATAATGTTGCGTTTGTTATGAAGCAAAGCCAATGTACAGACAATAAGCTGTTTTTTCTCCTCTTTTTTTGCAGTTGTATTTTCTATTGTCCATAATAAATTAAGAAGATTAAAGTAATTTTTCTAATATTTGAAAGTCCCATTCCTTTTTTATTCTTAAGTGCATTATTGTATATCTTACATATACAATCATTTTTAATCTAGGTACCACAAGTTTGTACATTTTAGGAGCTCAGTGTTCTGGTAGGATACTAGGGTACTGTAATGTCTTTAAGATAGGATGGTGCCTGAAGGATGGTTGTGACAGTTTCACTGTCTTCGTGGGTTCTTTCAGCACAGAGTAGACGGACCACAGCTTGTTCACAACTTAGACTTTTATTTTACACATATAAATCACTCACACGGCAGCCGATCACAGGCGTGTTGCTGCCGTCTGCCGTGTGTCTTTTCCGTGTATTTGCCTGTGTGTCTGTGGCCGTGCTTCACTCTCCTTCTCTGGTCCAGCACGCCACTATATCGGGAGGCGAGAGTGATCAACCACCTGGGAACCGGTGTGGCAATCACTCTCACCTGGCGCTGCTCTCCCGAGCCCTCCCCACACCTCTCTCCCACAGCTGATGCACCACGCCCCCTCCACATATCCCCACCGCCCGATTTAGGCCGGGGAGCCGTCCGACCTAACCTACTCCCCCGCGGGAGCGGAAGTCGTCCACAGCCATCTGCGCCCCCGGCCTGCGGTGGAGTCACTGGAGGGGAGCGTGGTCCGAGCAGAGGGTGAATGGGCGCCTCCGCCCGACGCATCAGTCTGCAAGACAAAAGGGAGAGAAAAGTTAGGGGTGCGGAGAAGGGGCTCCCCACAGAGGGCCTGCTTTACCCTCCTCGCCCTTCTCCTTTTCAGGGGGGGGGTGAAGGGGACGGGGAGTCGTGTCTCCTCTCTCTCTCCTGATCGGTGTCTCTGCTCCTCGCCCTCCTGGTTTCCCGTCTAGGAGGTAAAGAAGACAGGGAAGAGGAGGAGTCACATCTGATCCTCGAGCGCTTCCCTTCCTCCAGGTCTCTGCTCCTCGAGCGCCTCCCTTTCTCCAGGTCTCTGCTCCTCTCTTCCTCCCTGTCTCTATAACGTCTGTTGACAGCAGGGGAACGAGAGGCGGGGGACAGGTGCGCGCCCCTCCTTCTGCCGTTTCCCTGTTGAGGAGGCGACGCCGGCCACTTCTCCGTCTCCTTCCTTTTGTCTTTAATGGACCGGGGGAGGGCGCCGAAGGGCCGGCAACCCGGATCACCTGCCCGACCTCCCTTAGTGGACACTCACGGCGGAAGTGTCCGGGCCGCCCGCACCTCCAGCACTCCTGTCCTGCCGCCCGAGGGACCTTCCGTGGGCTAGGAGCAGCGCCCCTAGCGGCAGGACCCTGTGGCGGAAGAGAAGGAGAAGGGATGTTAGTGCGGGGGCGTGGGTCGAGCCGGTGTGTGTCGCTGGGGACCGGGAGCAGGTCTCCTCCAGGGCGCCGGCACGGGACAGGCGGGAGCGGATGGCTGACCCTCCTGCGCTCGGGCTCTGGAGACGACGGCTAGGTGGTCCTCCGCCAGGGTGATGGCCGTGGCCAGGTCCGCCGGGCGGTGGCCGCGCACCCAGTCCAATGTCGCCGCAGGGAGCCCCTCCAAGAACTGCTCTGCCACGATCTGCCCCATCAGCCGTTCCTCGCCGGCGGAGTCCCCCGGTCGCAGCCATCGCGTCGCTGCGTCTTTCAGCTGCCGGGCGAAGATGAACGGCCGATCCGCGGGCCCCAGCCTTGTTACCCGAAACCGGCGGCGGTGGTCTTCCGCCGAGGAGCCCATCCGATCAAGGATGGCTCTCTTGACGTCCCCGTACAGATCCCGGGAGGGCCCCGGCAGGCCGAGCGCCGCTGTCTGGGCATCCCCCGACAGCAGGGGGAGCAGCCGCATGGCCCACTCCGCCTCCGGCCAGCCACACGCCGACGCCGTTGCCTCGTACATTTCCAGGTATGACTGGGCATCATCGCTCCCAGTCATCCTGGGCAGGGCCATGCCGGAGAGCGAGGGACCCGGCGACGTTGTCCCCGCCCGGACCAACATCGCCTCCAGCAGCTGCGTCTGCCTCTCCCTCTGCTGCTGTAGCGCCGCGAGCTGCTGCCTGGTGAGCACGGCCTGGTCCCGCCTCACCGCGGCGACCTCCGCCACCATTTGGGCCAGTGCCGTCACTTGCTGCGGCTCCGCCATTACCTCCGTGCTGAGCCACATTGGGTGCCAAAATGTGACAGTTTCACTGTCTCGTGGGCTCTTTCAGCACAGAGTAGAAGAACCACAGCTTGTTCACAACTTAGACTTTTATTTTACACATATAAATCACCCACACGGCAGCCGATCACAGGCGTGTTGCTGCCGTCTGCCGTGTGTCTTTGTGCGTGTATTTGCCCCTGTGTCTGTGGCCGTGCTTCACCCTCCTTCTCTGGTCCAGCACGCAACTATATCGGGAGGCGAGAGTGATCAACCACCTGGGAACCGGTGTGGCAATCACTCTCACCTGGCGCTGCTCTCCCGAGCCCTCCCCACACCTCTCTCCCGCAGCTGATGCACCACGCCCCCTCCACAATGGTGTCCATAACTGAATTTAAAATTCAGTTATGGACTTTATAGGGAGCCAGGGTGAGAAGTATGGTCCTTGATCCTTCCTCCTGGATGCCTTCCACAGCCCCCATGATGTAATCATTTCACTTGGCTGACATCCAGAGCCTTCAACATCCCCCTTGATCCTTCCTTTGGGACACACTCCAAAGCCTGCAGCATCCCCCATGAACCTTCCCCCTGTGATCCTTCCTCCTAGTCCCCATCCAGAACCAGCAGCATTCCCCTTTAATCATTTCTGCTGGTCACCTTCCAGTGCCTGCACAATCCTCCTTGATTCTTTCTCCTGGTCACCCTCCATAGCCTCCTAATTGTCCTCCAGATCTTGCAGAATCCCCTGTGATCTTTCCTTCTGATGACGATGGCATCCCCCTTGATCCTTCCTCTGTGATGCCTTCCAGAGGCTGCGGCATCCCCTATGTTTGCACCTCCTGGTTGCTCTCCAGAGCCTGCAACATCCAACGTGATCCTAGCCCCTGTGATCCATCCTGCTGTTTGCCTCCTGGTCAACCTTAAGAGCCTGAGGCATCCCCCTTTAACCTTCTTCCTGGTTGCCCTCCATAGCCTGCAGCATCTCATGCGTTCCCACCTCCTTGTTGCCCTCCATAGCCTGCGGCATAGCCTTGCTGCTGTGCATCTGTGTCTCTTCTCCTCTGTGGCTCTTCCTGAGGTTTCTTCCACCTTTTTTCCCTGTTAAAAGGGTTTTTTGGTGGGCAGGTTTTTCCCCTCCAGAGGCTGCACCATCCCCTGTGAACCTTCCCTCTGTGATCCCTCCTCCTGGTCACCCTCTAGAGCATGCAGCATCTCCCATGAACCTTTCTTCTTCTTTTTCTCCTGGTCTCCTGGTTTTATCCCCCTTGATCCTTCCTCCTCGTCGCCCTGCAGAGCCTATGGGATCCTCCATGAACCTTCCTTCTGGTCCCCCTCCAGAGCGTACACGATACCCCTTGATCCTTCCTCCGGGATGGTCTTCCAGAGACTGTAGTATCCCCCTAACCTTCCTCCTGATCCCCCTCCAGAAGAGCAGCATCCCCCATGATCCTTCCTTCTGGTAGCCCTCCAGCGCTTACACCATCCCCCATGATGCTTCCCTCTGTGATCCCTCCTCCTGGTCACCATGAACCTTTCTTCTTCTTTTTCTCCTAGTCACCCTCTAGAGCTTGCACCATCTGTCATGATTCTTCCTCTGTAACGCCCTCCAGAGCATTGCAGCATCCCCTGTGAACCTTCCTCCTGGTCACCCTCCAGAGCCAGTGGAATCCCCCTTGATCTTTCCACTTCGTCACCCACCTGAGAACTGTCTTCCTGTGTCTTTTTCTAGCCCATCATTTTTGGCCTCCTCCTTCCCCTGTCTTCTGACAACCATCTGTCCTCAATTCTTTAGCAGGGTCTTAGGGACGTCAAGGGTTGTCCTTTGAGATGAGGAGTGCTGTCATTGTGTTCTGCATTGTGGTTTTCAAGTCTTTCTGTGTTTTTTCCCCTGCTGTGTTCTGTGCTTTTTTTTAGATCCTCTGTGCTCTTTAGTCTGTTCTATTTTGATTGTTGTGTCTGGTCTAGTCTGATATGTTCAGTGCTGCCCTGTTCTGCTCAGTCTATTCTGTCCTGATCTGAGTTACTTGCACTCCTGATTACTGTTTTGAAAATAAGTTGCAATTGCTGTCTCTGCTCACCGTGTTTGGGTACATACTCTCTGCCCATGTCTGTAACAATTATCTTCTTTTTTTAAAGGGGCAATAGAGTCCAACGTCATGGTGGAAGTACTCTCAATACAAGATTATCAATTTGACAATGACTAAAGTTAGCATAAGCATAATTAGCATACTTTTGTCTGTTGTATAACACAGATTTTTTTTTAATTAATTAATTTCTATAAGTGGTCATGGGGCAGACCGTTTTTATGAGAAGCATGTAGGACTGCAACTCTGCCTTCTGGTCTGTGGGTTGTCGTGGTTGCGGCTTGGTAAATAAACTCGGCCATGTTTCTAGTTAAGAGAGCTGCACCATCCAAAAAGTGGGATGTAATCTGTCTCTCCTAATCAGACCAGGTTTTTTTTCCCAAAAATCTGCCAATTATCTGTGAATCCCACATTGTTAGCGGGACAATTTCTCCACAGCCAGTGATTGAAAGATGCCATGTGGGTTGGGCCCAGAGAAAACTATGGGGTTTGACATTGTTTTTGCATATGTAAACACTGACTCCATATTAACCTTATCCAACATATTTTATTTTGTCCCAAATGAGAATTTATTTGCATTTACATCTTTAGCAATGACATTAAGTGGGCTCGAAAATCAGCCTCAAAGTAAAATCCATTGACTTGGTCCCCAGCAGGTGTTAGCATCCAAACATTGTGTGGAAACATATGAACATGCAGGTTATGTAAAATTAAAGAAACTGTTTTGATAGGCCTTTGTTACAGTGTTACAATTTCATTGAGCAGATGTTCTTATCCAAAGTGATGTACATCTGAGAATTAATTCAACCATGCCATAAAGTTCAATTCCAATAGGATGTAGGTAACAGCATGCCTGTCACCTAAGTCATCAGTGTTTTGTTCATTGTTCATTTGTTTTCAGTGGCCCTCTTTTTTTTCCTTTTTAATGACATGAAAATGCATATACTCTTTGTAATTATACTTGAGGTTGGTGCTCTATCTACTCTAGTCATGAGTAGCTCTGAAAGCTTGGCATGAATAATAATGACCAAAAAGACTCATGAATACCTGCTTTATGAAAGAAACTGTGTCGTAACTTTTTTCTGCTGTGACCCCATAACATCCCTTCCATTCACTTCAATTTCATTTTATGTTGCATCATTTGCTTTCGATCGTGCCACTTCACACAAAACACACACTTACACGAGGCAAAGAGTATAGTTGCTTTTATCATTTTTATTTTTTTATTTTCAGTTAAGTGGCTGGTCATGTTTATTACACATACAATAATGAGGAGGGTTTTTACATTCATTCACAGGATCCATTCAGTAAAAACACTACACAGCACTCACAAGCCTCAAGCACACACAAACACAGCGAGAGAGAGAGAGATGAACGCTACACATCACACATGCCTGCTTTTTTTTTTAAACACATTTGGAAGATAGATGTTCTTTTCGGACATTTTTCGGAAAACCTGCAAACTCGCACATTCACTTTACAATGTGTCATTACAGAGTTAGTCACAGAGCACCTTTTGAAATTGTGTTTGTGTTTTTAAATTATCCACAAAAAGGAAACAGCCTGTTGTTTTTGGTAGTCATAAGGAAAGGCACTTGTTGAGCGGGTTGTGCAGGGGGTATAATGAAGACAAAGAAGAGACCTACACTAATGCATAGAGAGAACGTCTGAATTTATGCTGGAGGAGCCCCGTTTGCAGCACCAACATCACACTTCAGACTCTAAAGGGGGGAAAACTGCACTACAAAATAATTTTGTCATGCGTATGGAGGTTGAAAACTAGTGTATGAAAAAAGAAATAAGGAATTAGAAATGACTAATGAATCTATTGTTTCAGTGACTATTGCAGAAATTGATTTAGAAGGTTAAGAAATTCAGTGTTCATCACAAAATCCACAGTCAGCCTTAGGCCCTAATGACAAACATTGATCGACATCACATTTATGACAGGACACTTAACTACAGCTACGACTCAAGGGTAGAATGAAAACACATTATGACTAAAATGGCTCCCATAATAAATCGGTTAATCACAAAACAATACTCAAAACATAGGTGTTTAGGTGTACAGAGAGAGGAAACGACATAGACATTGTGACAGGACAGGACAAAAAAACGGTCTTTACTGAAACCGAATCAACCCAGTCTTCTCACACAATCGGCAAACGGCAATGACGGTCAAGTCAGTCGGACTTGCACCGGCCTTAACCTTCAATTGCTTCCGGGTCTGCTTCAGTTTCGCCACCCTTTGTTAGAAAACCAATCAAAGACAGATGCACAGAAACTCAAGCACAAGTATGGAGAGCCATGGCAGGGGTTCGGGATTCATTCAGGCTGCACATGTGAGCGGCTTCAGGATCAATTTCAGCAGTTCACACTGATGTTGATGACTGCACAGACTCAGCACAACGCATGCAGGGAGGGAATGGGCAACAGATTGTGTCGCTATCTACCAGCCAAAGGGGTATAGGGAGTAAATGGGGAGATGAGGGATTTAGCGAACATTAGAGTGTTATTAGAGGTGGAAGGGAAGGTGAGTTTAAGAGTTGACAAGAGTTCTTCATTTTCTTCTTCTTTTTCCCCACTTTAGTCCCATGTTCTTGAACATCTGCCCTCGAGCTGTTGAAGGGTTTGTAGAGAGGGGACTTCAGCGTTTGGCTGGAGAAGCGCTCCTGCTTCCCTGTGTAACACAGACAAGGCATATCTGATGAGTATATGGAGATGGAAGCTCCTCAAGTCTGATTCAGCATTTAAGGTCAGCATAAAAGTCAGACTAGTCTTTAAATGTGAGAACTGAGCAGATTAATATGGTTGTGGGCATGTTGCATGCTTGTGGGCATAGTTTTGGAAGCTGACTTCTACCAGGACAACAACTACATATAGAATGAAAATCTTGGCTTTCTAAATGAGAATTACGGAATACTAAATCATAATTATGAGAAAAGAGTCAAAGACACCAAGTCAAAATTATGAGAAAAGAGTCAAAGACACCAAGTCAAAATTATGAGTAAGTAGTTAACAATTTTGAGAAAATAAAATATAAAAATAATTTGAGAAATTAAGTCAAAATTATGAGATAATTTCTTTTCTCTATGATATCTTACTTTGACTAAGCCAAAAGTTTGACTTTAACCTTCTCTTAGTATTTCATAATTTTGACTTAAAAAGTCAGTTTTCACCCATTTTTATTTTTTTTTAATATTTACGAAAAATCGAATACCTTACAATGTTTACTTAGTCATACTGTTGACTTAGAATCTTGACTTACATTTTATAATCTCAATTTCCAATTAGGTTTTTTATTTTAATCATTCCTATCCATCCAATATTCATTTCTTTTCCTGGCATCAACAAGCTTCCATACATGGTTGATGAGGAGCTCAGAGTTTTGCAAGCAGGTCTTAACTCTTTTTTAACAAGCTGAACGTAACCCTGTTGTCATTAAAGTACAGAGGAAAAGTTTGAGAGGAGATTTAGGTTGCAGTTTAGCCATTAATTATGTAATTAATTGCATATTGCTTCACATATCCTGCACATACGTGTACCCTATATCATATTTCAGTCAATTTAATTCATTTTAGATGTAACCCCACCCCAGTTCCCATTTGTTTTCCCCCCCAAAGTTTCAGATTAGATGCCCTGTGTTTATCTCAAAACAGTCTCTGAGACTGTGGTGCATTTCTTCCCATCCCCCTCTCTCATTTAAATCAAAAAGTAGAGAGGATTTTGAAGGGCAGAAAGATTATACAAATGAGACAAATCTTTATGGATCGCTTTAGAAGATAATCCATATTGTCAGAAGCTTTTTTACTCCTCATAAAAAGAATGCCGGAGATTGAGCTTTTATTCTAAACTATTCAAACGAAATGTATTATCTGTCACGAACGATAGACACTCAATACACAGTTAGCAATAGATTTGAATCTGAAATTAAATGCAGAAAATGAATAGAAACAAAGAGTGAAACGGTAATTAAAACTTAGTGTGGCTTTATGCTCATTTCCATTTGAAATGTGATGCCCGTGTATATGTGAAAGACACAGAAGTGATAGTGTGATGGCACTGAGTCAACGCTAATTAGCTGTATCAGAAAGATTTGAAATCAGCGTCTCAGAAGTTCGTCATCTCTAGAGCTGTTTATCCTCATGTAACAATTTAGCCACTACAGATGAGGATGCAGCCCTGAGGGAAATTTGGATTTCTCTCCACCTTCAGTAATTGCTAAACTAACTAATCTAAGGTACAGTGACAGCGGCTGGCTAATTAAAACCAGACAGGGGAAAAACTGTCAGAGCATGAAAGCCGCCACTCCTTGTCATGACAAATGAAAACAAATAAACTAATAAGGAGCTTTTCTCTACTTCGGAAAGTCACACAGAATCATGAATATGCTAAAGATGAAAAAGTTGGGTGAAATTGCAGTGTAGGAGTTTGAAATATAATTCCTACTTAGTCATACAGTAAAGCCCAGAGTCATATCTTCCATCTGTGCTCTAAGTGGATTTGACATTTTATGTTTGGAAAAAAAAAAAGCAACAAACATGAAATGTCATCAACTCCAGCTTCAACCTATGATTGCAGCTTTTTTTCTTTTTTTTTTTCTTTTGCTTAATTCATTTTTAACCAAAAATGCAATGATTCCCAGGTCAAACGCTCTACAAAGGATTTCTACTGCTTCAACTCACAAACTAAAGAAGACCTTTACCTGTGTCCATAGGTCCTGAAGGGGCATGCTTGACAAGTGATTGATGATATTGCATAATAATTGCTATATTGTGCATAAGCAACTACCTATTCCCTACAAGGCTGTTACATTGTGTTAGGTATGGCACCTCTGGACCTTATCAGAACTGGATCTACCATCTTGAGTGTGATTATAGCACTTATATCAGCACTTGCATAAAGCTTGTAGCACCTACAATGATCAATCTTGTCTCTAAAAGCCTTTTATTATTCTTCTGCTGCTGTGGTAGTAATGTGATTAGGATGTCTTCTAAGCATATCAGTGTTGAACAAATGCAGAGTGAGTTAAACTCAAGTATCCCTCCATCACATATCTGTTACTCACTCTGCTGCTGATATCATCACTGAGGCAGAAAAAAAAAAAACAAGGGCAAGAAAGTGATTATGGAAATATCCGATTTTCTATGCAATTTCACTTCCAGGAACAAGAACAGAAGCTACTGGAAAATGACTCGGAAAGTGTCTGACAAGCAGTTTTTTTTTACCATTTTGAAGATCCTAGTCAGGGTGCCTTTGCCATCCCCTGCACTGGCCTTCTTGCCTTTTGCAGACTGTGACTTCTGGTCACCCTGGCAGAGGAAGAAAAGGAGTCAGTGTGTTAAAAAGAGTCCCGGCGATGTTTGACAGAGGAATAAGATGTGGTTGACCTTTCTACAATGAGCCTCAGATTCGTTTTTAATTCAGTTGGGGGGGTTGGTGGTGAAAAGGTCCCTCCTTAACTGAAGGAGAGTAGAGAATATATGAGAGCTCCTTCTCCAGGGTGCTTGGGAGTGAGGGATCAGTGTGCTCCACAAAAACCCAAATATTGGAGAAAACTGGGTATTGATTGCAGCACAATCCAATTTTGCCCTACTTTACAATATAAGTGTGTTTCATATTCTGCAAGGTTTTCATCCAAGTAGTTTTGTGTGAAATATGCATCCATTAACAAAAAGCAAACAACAAAGCAGGATATGAAAAGGAAAAGTTTTCTTTCTTTGCATATTTTGCCAAAGATTTTAAAGCACCGATGGCAAAAGAAGAGAGAAGTAAACCCCTGCACAGGTTTGACTGACACTTCAAAATATGACAGCAAATACAAAAAAAACAATGCTAATCAGTTCTTGTAGAGTCTGTTTTCTATTGTGCTTTAATGCCATTCGGGAATCTAATTTATTCGCTCCCTCGTGGCCGATACAATGAACAAAATCAATTTTATTTATTTCAAAACATTGCTGACTGACACTTGGATGAAACAAGAGCGTATGCATGAAAATTAACTTCATGAACTGGAAAAGGGCATGTCTTGTATTAAGATGCATTCTCTTAGAATTTAGGGACTGCACAAAAATGATTTGAGTAGTTGGGGAGGCTGAACCTTATGTTTTCATCAACAACAAGCCAGTACCCAGCATCATTAATTGATTAATGATTGATTAAGAGTAAAACTGCAACACATTCTCTACAACATGTCAAAAATACTTATAACAATTTTAAACTGGTACGTATTGAATCATTTACCCCAATGTAAACCTTAATAATTTGCGTACAGTCCCTTAGGAGAGTCTCCTTTGCCCCAACTACCATTCTGCTCAAGCACACACACACACACACACACATGAGGACCTTAATTTAAGTGCTCGTAATGTCTGCAAATGAAGCAGAAGGCAGCCTCACTTCAGCCAGCCACAGAGGAATTTTTGAAATGAAACAAGGATAATGAAGAACAGAATAATGTCTGTGTGTTACCCTGTGTTATTATGAACATACAATATGTGTGCTTCATATGGATGGATCAGTCTGCAAAGCTATGGGAATGAAATCCTAGAAAATGAGCTCAGGTCTAAAGGAAATGAGGACGATATTACTGATGTAACAACTGAAGTGGTTGATGGAGACTAAATGGAAACAAAGCCACAGGCGTCATGCTCGGAGGCTTGAGAAGATCACCTCACTTGCCCCGCGGTTAAATTATGCATGATACCTCTGTGTTTTTTTTCAGTTTTCAAAAACCACCTACCAGGCCTATCTTGGCTGCTAGTCCTCTCCACTGGATGTGTAGGGAAACAAGAGACAAAGACATGGAGGACAAGAGGGGACAAATAGAAATGTGTGTCTTACTCAGCACAAAGATGGCAGGATGGGAAGGAGAGGAGGCAGGTAGAAGGGTCCGCCCGGGGGGGGAAGGAGTCACAGGGTCACAGGGGGCAGGAGCAGATGAGGAACAGAGGGAAGCGGGGCAAATGTGTGGGGGGAAAGGAGAGAGGAGCAAGGCGGATGCTCACATTGAAAAGAGCACAAATTTAGCGACATACATACAATGCAACAAAGCCTAAAGGCTGATGGAAAATATTATATTTGACATTTAAAAATGCATTGTAACCGCGTATCACTGTATTTAAAAAAAAAAAAAGGTTTAACCTTTTTTAAAATATTGTAAACATTTGTTTTCTTTGTCCAAGTGTTGCAAATCTTATGTAAAGCTGAGTTTCAGAGGTAAATGAGCAAACTATTACATATTTTCAGATAATGGACAGTTCGTGTCATCCACCTCTGGTACAGTATGTATTTATTTGATGCTGTTTAATTGGTTGTGAATGTGAAGTCTTTCACCTAAACTGATTGTACTGGAACTGGGTGCTGCTAAATCCAAAGACAACCTTTGTCAATGTCAACAGTAAAGGATGGTATTTAACATCTAGTTTACACTAAGCACAAATAAATGAAATCATTCCAGTTTCCAGGATTCATAACAGGTATAAGGACAAAAACCGATTTCATCAATCTTATTATATTTACTACGTGTGAGTGTAAATTATAACTTCAAAAGGAACTTTATAAAGCAGACTCACCCTAGACTTGGGAGGGGCAGGGGAAACCTGAAGATGAGTTAATCACAGAGAGTAAAGAGGTTTTGAAAAACGATAACAGAGGAGCAAAGAGACAAACATGGCTGGGAACACTGCTGAAGCACACTAAAGGATCTGTTCGTATATTTCGTGGGGTGTTTTTCAAAAGCTATACTTTACTCACAATCGTACGGAAGAAATGAACCACAGCATTCTCTCCTCCGCGCTTGCGTGGGGAAGTTGCAGAGGCTTTCTGAAGGCCTGGAGAGAGAGCACCTCGGAAAGATCCCTGAGTGGAAAAGGAAAGGGAATGGAAGGAAAAGAACAATATAGTCATGCATGTTACGCATGATAAGAGGTGATTAATTCTGTTTATAAATCATTAAAAGTGAGAAAACGACCCTTGGGATTTGTGTACCCTGTCCTCTAGGTCTACTCACCTGTTAATGATGAGTGGAAGCAAAATGATTCACTTGCCAGTATAGCCCAGCCTATAGATCATGTGTTGCCGTAGCAACAAAGATGAAACAAGGGCTACTCACCTTTTTTAGTAAAAACACAGGTGTTGTTGTGAATAAGAGAAACGCAGTAAGAATCTGCAGCAAAGTCCTGCACAGTTTTTGTTATTGGAAATGTTTTTCCGTGGGAACTTCTATACATGAAGAACAACCTCTTGATAACTTCCATCCAATCACAGATATCTATTCGGTTAGCCATTAACAGCAGCCTCATGCCATTAACAACGCCTCCCTCATTAACCCAGATCCAAAACTGGGAAAAAACCTTTTTGCCACGAGTCGTTAAAATCTAATTAAAATGGAACAAATGAGCAGTTGAACATGTGTGAATTTTCTTTTCAGTGACTCGATCTGGAGGAGGCTATTATCATCATCCCGAAGTACAAAATCAATGCGGCGATGTTGTTCAAAGTCAGACTTCACAAAGGGTATGTCAAGAAGAGAACTTTATAAGGTCGATAACTTTAAGGCCTGTGTAAAAATCTACTATTAACTCATCAGACATTAAAGGTGAAAAGTATAATTCATCTAATAGCGAACGTCATCAACAACCTGCATGCAGCCTACGGGAGAAAAAAACTAATCTTGACCCACTCAGTATGTTCAGTCTTTTCGGTTAATGTTACCTCATCATCATCCCTCTCTCTGACCCTGTTAATGTAGCAAGAAACTATATGCGGGCTGTGTGTTTATATGTGTGTGTGATGGAGGAGCTGGGGAGGTGCTGTTGATGATTCACATCCATTATCTCACATCAAAGAACCGTAAGGTAACCGAAAGGGGAGAAACTTTCACCGCCACTAGATACACAATATAGATATATATATATATAGATAGACATATGGTGTCACATTATACGTCACATCCCACCTGTCTTTTATGGGTTTGGCGAAAATGAAGCAAGATACAATAAGATCAACACAGTGATGGAAAAGAACACACAAAGACAGACAAAAAGACCCAGAACACAATCCACCCAAATGGATATCTAGCCAGATAATCATGGCTTATATAAAGGGATTTTTTTTTTCTTTTGTTCCAAATATCGACAAAATTTACAGTGTATATAATAATAACAATACTAATATAATATGTATTTATAGAGCCCATTTATAAACCCGCAAGGCAACAACTTCAAAACAAGATCATAAAAAAAAAAAAAAAAAACAATCTCAGTGTCACCAGCAAAAAGGACAATCAATAAAAATCAAGTCAAATCAGGAAAAAAAAAAAAAAGTTTTAGCAAAATATGTTTAGAGATTTAAAGAAGGTCAGTGATCCGGCTGACCTGATCTCCTCAGGCAGCTTGTTTCATAGCTCCAGGACTCTGACTGACAAATCTATCTTTTCTGTTGTTGATGTCAGCATATGTATTCCAGCTCCGAAGCCTCCAAAGAGCTTCATTAGTGACCCTTTAATGATGTCCTCTTGCATAGGTGTGTGTGTGTGTGTGTGTGTGTTAGTGTGTATTGTTACTTGAGTACGTCTGTTTCTGCCATGATGGGAACTGGAGGCAAAAATGAAAGGGAGGAGAAAATGGAGTGACCTCATGGGAGCTAGTGTGTCTTTGTTTGGAGAAAGTAAAAAATAAAAAAAGAAAGCAAAGGGGAGAGGAAATAGAAGATCAAATAAACGCTGTCAATTCTGCTGGTACAGTCTCAATATCAAATTTCACCCAGTTGTCCTTTTGATGCGAATGAGTCTCTTCTCTGTGTTTGTTTCTTTTCTTCCCCTTTTTCACTATTTCTTGTCTTATTTTTCCATTTGAAAAAAAAAAAAAAAAAAAAAAAAAAGCAAGATGACAACAAACAACTTCTTCTTCTTCTTCTTCTTCTTCTTCTCCTTTTGGCTTTTCCCTTCAGGGGTCGCCACAGTAAATCAGTTGCCTCCATCTAACCCTGTCCTCTTTCACACCAACTCAGCATCCTTCTACCAATATATTCACTATCTACCTCTCTGACTTTATCTCCAAAACCTCTAACGTGCTGTCCCTCTGATGTATTCATTCCTGATCCTGAACCTCAGCATCTTCATCTCATGACAACAACCACTTCTAACGGTGGTTTATTTTACTCCACATATTTTTTGGAGGGGGGGTGCAAATGGGGTAAAATGTCAAGGATGTTTTTCCATCTGAACTTCCTCTCACTGTCACAGGTTGCCGTTGATTTCGTTTGATGTCTGATGTGTGTGTGTGTGACAGAGAGAGAGAAAGAATAGGAGATGCAGAGAGATGCAAACACCCTATTCTTATCTGTCAGACATACACAAAAACAATTTGTGTACACTTTGTATGGACTTCCTGTCAATCAGACACTGTGACACGTTTCCTTTGATATTTTTATCTTCTGCAGCTGCTGCTCTTTTCTTTTCTGAGGCAGTCGCTGCTCACAAACTATAAAGTACTTCCTCTATTCTTTTTTTTTTCTCAATATATAAGAATTATCACCTTTCTGACAATGTCAACCTAAATAGAAAATAAATAGTTTTGTATCGTTGATGATTGATCACTTTCTTACCAAAAATTAGATAAGAAGAATACAATATGAAGCTCCAGCAAGGAGACGGTTAGCTTAGTTGGAAAAAGGGAAATAACTAGCCTGGCTGTGTCCCAATGTGAGTGTAAAGCCATGCTAGTTCCTCTGTTAGGCTGTACTTAAACTAACATGCTCACAATGTTAATGTGTCATTTTTTTTTTAAATCTCAGACAGTATAATCAGTCTCTCAGATGTATTTGCTGTAACACATGTAGCAACTCCACATACAGAATCTAAACTGGGTGAAATGTGGAAGGACGGAGAGATCAAGATTCAGGACGCAGAATGAGCTACAAGGTTAATGAACACAACTTCCCTCAGGTGAAAGGTCACAGCATGGCTGAGAATCAACTTCATAATGGATTATTCATCCTGAGCAGAGAGATGACGTGACTGAAATCTGACAATTTCATCATTACCCTCCAGAAAAAAAAATACCCCAGCTTTCTGTATATATTCACTTACTTCACACAGAAAACCCAATTTTTCCAGCACTGGATGGAAGGAAATAACGGCAATTTACATATTCATTTATTTGCTCTCAGTTCGCTGATCTGCCTCCTAGAGGTTGTTAGAAAGCCGAGTAATGCATCCAGATAGCAGCTGCAGTGCTGAACCGGGGGTCATTTATCCGCTTTCTCTCTGCATTACCCGTCAACAGTGTAGGATGCTTCACATCTATCACACTGATCTGTGGCATCCTTGTTCAACCAGAAGAAAGAAGTAATAATTACATTCAACTCTTTTTTTTTTCTTCTTCTTCTTTTTAGCAGTTCGCAGAGTGTCAATCCATCTGGCTGACAAAAAACCAGCAGTTTGTCTGGTAGCACAGACACAAACATGGCAGCTGCAGCTCACTGCTCCCTTCAGAAGGCAATCAGGCCTCACAAGATCAAACACAAAATAAGAAAGAGGCAAACTGGGCCATTAACTGTGCTGTCGGATAGAACGGAAAAAAACCAAAAATCTAAATTTCTCAAGTCATATTCAGAACATATTTACGAAAGCAGCACATACAAATGAAATGCTTGAGATATATATTTGCACTTTTAATCACTTGAACTCATACACAGTGTGCTGTCTTCTCTCATGTGTGACTGATAAGACAGGCCTGCAGTATCAATCATTTGCAGCTCGTTTTTAAATTGAATTAAAATGCATGCATGTCTGTCAAAAAAGTGTTTTCATTGTGGAATTAAAGCAATAATTTCCCGTGCCAGAGTGCCTGCTTGTATTTGTGTCTCGGTCCGTTTAACCGCGGTGTTGAGTATAAACACTTTTTTTTTTTTTTGCATTAAATTAAATAGAGATTTAAATGAATTAAATTGATATTGACTGAATTTCTCCGAACGGTTTTTCTTTTGTCAGAGAGGTAATCCTCGCGAACGTTCTGCTGCTCACGTTAATGCAAAGTCTTTGCACATGCTTTAAACGACTCAAATGTGGCAACACTCTAGATGAATGGATTTCAATTTGTACGTGTGCGAGGGCCACATCTTGCATGCTGTTTGCCGCGATAACAGCATTTTGCCCTCTCGGTAGACACGCCGAGAGTGTGAAAAGAATGAAAGGTGCTTTATTGGTTTCTCTCTTCTTGTTATTTCATCTCTGGGCTCACAAAAAACAAAAGCCAAGACAGTCATTTATTACTCCTTGCTATCAGAACAGAGATAAACAGTAACTGTGAGTGATTGACGCTGAAATATATCCATTTATCTTAGAGTCTATAATTTGGGAGGCTGCAGAAAAGCACACTGAATTAATGCTCAAAGTAGTTGTAGTAGAAAGCAGTGGTGAAAGTGGAACATTATTCTACATCTGGTTGTTTCTTTTCGTAGCTTGGGGGTTACAAATAAATAAAAAAATATTATTGGAATAATAATGTTTAATATTTCACAGTTGTTAGCAGATCAGTTAAAACAATGCATCACATTCTTACAGCAGTCAGGGGAGGGGAAACCAAAAAAAGAGACATCAAGCCAAACACGCATGAAAACAAAACAAAGAGAGCGCCGGGAGTTGTTGTTAAAGAGTTTTTAATCAAGCAACAATCCAAAAGATGAGAACAGGAATCGGGTTAGGAACAGGTCAGCGGTCACAACAGTTCACAACAGTTGGCTTACAAGTATTCACTGTAAAGTTGAAGGCGTTACAAAACAGGGATCAGCAGAGATCCACTGCGGGTTCAAAGGAACTCTCCGACTGGGTCAAAGACATGTGAAACCTGAGGTGAGCAAACTGATGTGAGGGAGGTCCCTCCCTCTCCATCCAAAGACACTAGAGTACAGTATCACAAGAGATTTGGTTTAAACTGTGAGCTGTTCTGCTAAAGCCTGATTCATATACAGTAATCAGTCCTGCATTGCATTATATGACTTGTCTGCTGAATTAATATGCAAATTAAGACTTGAATATGAGTCTTCATTTCTGCTTTAACCACTAAGGTTCATGCAATCTGCTTAATTTTCCCTCAATTACGCACAAGATTACTGAGATTTGAAATGATCAAAAAATAGTTTACTGCAGATTTACTGCAGTTGTTTCATATCCTGAGACTGGAGTTGTGTGTTGTTGTATGGTTTTTTTGTTTTTTGTGTGTGTCTCAACTTCCGAAACAGCTGTTATTGACTGTTTTAACATTTTTTCAAAGAGCATACCGTGTTCTTTGCCTGGATTGAAAGTTGTGTAAATAAATCGGACAAAGGACACAAAAAGGTACAGAATATCAGTTTGCCAAATGGCGCCACTCCTGCCAAATACTAAAACAATTCAGCATTACTTAAATAATCATGCATATTTAAGACCCAACAAAAAAAAAAAAAAAAACACTGATGGAACATCGTTTCCCTCTAATACTGCCGCCTTTATATCAAAGTATGCATTAAGAATGTCTGTGGAGAGCACACAGACAGGAAGGGTGGATCAGAAATTAAGATAAAAAAAATATCTGTCTTCATGTTGAATATTTTATGGGAATAAAAAGCATTTTGCAGCAGAAAGTGCAGGTTGTTTTTTTTTTTTCGCTAGAGGCAACAGAGGTGGGGCGACACTGTCACTGTTGAGAAGTGAACACTCACTATTCGAAGGCAAACCCTTGGTGAATACATAAATATATATTTGTACAACTTGTTTTTTGTTTTTAAGTAGATTTGTCATCAATATGGAGAGCGTGTACATTTTTATGGCATAAAGAAAAAAGAAAATCAAACAAATACTGCAGCAAATTTCTCACTCCCCTAATGCTAAATGATAGCTTTTGTTCTGTTGACATTGTTCCCTGAACAAGAGTATAATTTTACTGATCAGCAGAACGGGCTAAAGCAAAGATTTGTAGTACATATATCATTTTTATCCTGAATCTTTCACTGAACACCTTTTTGTAACTGAGGTGTGTGTGTGGGGGGTGCATATTTATTTTCATGCTGTTCAGTCATTTCTTTGCAATTAACTAGTCAAAGCACTGTACTGTACCTTTAAAACCATCATCAGAAATGTCCATGGTTTGTACAAACAAGTGCCCAAATTAATTCTTGCTTGAAGATATACATCAACATTCCCTGTTTCTGACAGAACTACGAGAGGCTTTGGGATTTAGCTTGAGGACATTGCAGTAGTGTTGTCGGGATAACTCATCACTGCCTCCAGAGGGCATCACTAAGCACGTGGCCTATGGAGTGAACAGGACTGGAGCCGACAGAGCTGCTGTCCGGTTCCTAATAGCCGTGGCAACAGTGCCAAACAGTCCATCGTGTCTGGAACTGGATCCCAGTCTGGCTAAACTGGTGGATAAACTGGTACTGGGAGCTATACAGAGCAACAGCAAAAATTGACACTAATCCACATTATCTATTTATTTTCTTTGGACAATGTGTGCCTGATCAATAAGGTTGATCTAAGTGAAAGTTGCTAATGGTCAAACTTCTGGTAGGTTGACACTACAGCGAGTAGTTACAGAGTAAATAAACAGTAATTCAGGCTGAATTAATCACTTGCCTGCAAGATAAAACTTACTTTATATACTCTTGTATATATTCCCGCACTGGGGATGATAAAATGCTCCTACTCTAATATATATCATTACATGTTTAAAATATTTCTCTTTGATCATTTGTACCATAATGTTATCATTATCTTTGAAAGTGACTTAGTAGATGTAACACCTCCCTATGGCTGACTTATCGCAGTCACTTTCTGCAGTACCTAAAGCCTCTAAAACCAGTACCAGTGTCACATCTTAATGATACAGGCATCTCTCACATCATCATCATCATTAACATCATTTAGGGAAGTGGCTGAACTGCAGCTCAGCTCAGCTCCAGCTTGACAAATGTTCCAATAAACAAACTGCATAACGGCATCAAAGAATGAACAAATTCATCATTCACTTATGACTATATCACATCTACAACAGATATATTAAATTTAACCAAGAAAAAACATAATGAGACTAATGTCAGTACCATTCAAATAAGAAGTAAACAGAATGCGAAAATTTATCCTTAAATGAGTCTAAATCACAGCCTCTTTTGTAATTAAAAAATAAAAAATCAAACAAACCCCAGCCGAAGTCATGATTCACCGTTGATTCATAACCTATCACACCTGTTAATGTGAATCTTAAGACAATGTCAGACTTTCGTTCACCATAAAAAAAACAAAAGTAAAGAATCTAAAGTAAAAAGTGGCTCTGGGAGTGAATCAGCAGAATGAACAGAGATATTTGACACCCTTCCTCACCTTGCTCTTCCTCTTCTTGTCCCCTCCAAAGAACTTTCCAATCTGATCCAGGAGGCCGGGGTTCTTCTTCCTCCGGCTCAGCCCGAAGGCGGCCTGTGCAGAGCTGCTTGCGGATGCCATGGTTGCAGAAGTAGTAGTAGTAGTAGTTTGGTAGTATATTTGTATTTGTCAAATATGGGGTTCTTGTCTCTCTCTTAAATGAGAGAGCAAAGGACAGCGGAGGGAAAAAAGAGAAAAGAGAGGAGAGGGAGGGAAAAAAAAGCTAGCCTATTCTAGGTCCTGTTCAGGGCTATCCGATCCGCACTCTGAAGCCGCTCCGCTGTGCTCCTGGATGGTCTGCAACTCGTCCGATTCAGAGGGTCGCTCTTTGAAGGTGTTGTCCTCTCGGCCCGGGGCATCTCGGGAGAAGAGGCGGACCAGGTGGGGGCGTGGTGTGGCAGCGTCAGGGTCAGCTGTGCTGGCGAGGGTCCAGGGTTGGCGGGGGCCCTCAGCGCCTGTGGAGTCAGTCACCGCTGGCTTCTCCAAGACGCAGCCATTGTTCTGGTTCGCATCTGCCTCACCCAGGCCTGCGCAGAAACAACAAGGGTCATCTCTGGGCTTGGGCCTGCATGGCACACAACAAACCACAGCAGCACAATGGACTCTTTTGATGAGACCATGCCCTTTCTGCTGCAGCAGAGTCCAGCAGAGCTAACATTTCACATTTGAACTGGAATGACCTTTACTTGATGAACAGGAAAAGGTGGAAATGTGAGAGTTAAGGCACAAGCAAGTGACGATTGTTCACTCAGTACTGTTTTGTCACTTTCATCACCTTCTGTTTTCTTAGGTGCAGACCTTTTTCATGCAAATCAATGCAGGTGAATCCCTGCAAAATCTGAATGAAACACAATGCATTAAGAGTGCTAACACAACTCCCTTACAACCCTTACATTATTACGATCACAAATGTTTTACGTTTTTTTTACGTAATTAAGTAATTTCTGCAAGAACTAATGTTCAAATGAGCATTGTAACAGAGTCAACCCTGCGCGGTGCATTAAATCCCACAATCCCACTGTTCATTTTTCAGTTCAATTTTATGTTCAAACTAAAGTCACATGTTCCAGCATATTATTTCCAATGAGTTTCAAATACAGCTGTTCCCCTAATGTCTACTTTGACTGCTATCCATTAAGCTAGCCAGCTCCCACAGCAGAGGACATCCAGTGCATTCCTGCCTACAAAACAATATGCACACTGTACTGGCAGAAATGGTGTAGCACTACACCAGAGAATCTGCATGCTAATATTGGACGAAAACAGTGGCCCGTTGTCAGAGCTGCATAGTTATTACAGAGAAACAAAGGGCTCAGTGTCACTAAAATAACTCCTATAAGTATGGATTTTCAACCCGATGCACGGTGACACATATCTGATTTGGGAGCCGAGAGCTACGAGGCTGCTGTCTCTGCGTGCAGGGCAAGTGTGTTAGTTCTATGAAGAAATGTGCACTATGATGTGTTGCAGTTGTAGATTAAATTACATATATAAAACAATGCAACTGTAGCAGAGTAATGTTGTGAAATGTGAAAAATGTTCCAACTGTGTCTTTAATTTTGCTGTTTATCCAGTGGCGAGACCGAGTAATGATGGTGATGTACCTGAAGTATTATTTTTTTCTTAGTCACTAAGTTTTCAGAGAGACACAAAGAAAGAATCAAAAGTTTCTAGTGCACAGAAAAATGTCAGCAAAAAGACAGAGATATAATGTAAATGTTTGACGTTAGAATGGACAAAAAGTCGGCTGCCTCACTGTGGAATAAAAAGCCCTAATATACCAGAACACCAAAAATCGTTGATAAACAGCATTAGAAGCCTTTCTGTCAACACTGTCTGGAGTAAGACATGGAGCTAAAAGGCCTTAATAAAAAGGAAAATATCCAATAATGTCTTTCTCTTGCAACTGGGGCTGTTTTTTTTTAGCACTTCCATAAAACCACTCCCCAGACGGCTGTGGCACACACACACACACGCACACACTGCAGCGCTGTATAGAGTACTTAGTGAAAGTTGTCTCACCCAGTGTGTCTGATTGGTTCATAATTTAATTCTTGTCATGGTGAAAAAGCCTCTGACAAAAAGTCCCTGCTTTGAGAGGCCGCGACGTTGAGATAGGAAAACAAGGTAATATGAATCTTTTAGGCTTAACAATTGCTTTAATGCAGATGAGACATCCTATTCAGAGACTTTGAGTAGGTTCTTGAATACAGATTTTATCTTTAAAAACGTTACATGTAGAATATTTAGCATCTTTCACATGACTATATGGGCATATTATGGGTTGATTATGTCATACTGTCTTTATGCAAGTCCTTTGATTTTAATTCATTTAACAAATTGGTTCGACCCTATTTAGCAATGCATTAGACAGCTATGCAACCTGAGATGATAATACATGTATGCAAAAGGAAGTGGATGGCCTCCCCCGGGCTTTGAAAACACAGCATTATCTTCACAATTCGTTACCTTCTGAAGAGTTTAAGCACTCTCTTGCTCTCTTTCTCGGAGAGTTACTGTCCTGAAAACTTTTTTCCAGTGGTTAAAGTAAACCTTCCAAAATATACGACTTACTGTTGTGTTTTCAAGTTTCTCCCGGGGGGTTTGTTAGCGCCACGATCTGCCAGTCATCGGAGGAAAAAGCTGGCTGGTGATCTCATTAGAGAGTCACTCTGCATGTGTTTTATGGATCTGTGACATTTCCATGTGTGAATCCAGCTCATTTGCTTAACTTCTTGACAGTGAACATGGAGCTATACATTCTGCCACAGTAGCACAGACTCATAAAATCGTTGCAGTGCATTCTCATTTATAACCTGCTTACAATAATAATAATGAATAGCATTATCAGCACATGTTTTGTTACCTTACAGTATGTGAAATGATGATGTTGCTCCCTCTCCATAGAGCCCCAGTGGCTGTTATTTTACTGAAAAGAGTAGCATAAATAAGAGACCTGTTGTCTTTCTGTCCTTTAGTGACCTGCCCATGATAAGTCCTCTCAAATCATTTCCATCATACATCACCTTATCTATGTCCAGAAGTGCTACCATTCACCAATTGAATATCAATAGAATACAAATTACAAAGAGAAAAACATCCTGACACGGCTGAACTTTAATAGTCCACCATAGTCCGTAATACTTCAAGCAAACACTGACTGCATGTCCACAGTGTTTGGCCGTAAATAGGTTATGTGCTAATGATAACTTATTAATCATTTGATTGGCTGTGTGTTCATATTAGTAAGTCAGGGTTTTAGTGTCCCGACACACAAGCTGACCATAATACATTTGAGGGGGATTGATAGGATTGTTGATCTATGCCAATGACTCAGCGATTACTGAGCCAGGTGCCAGCATTTCTGCCTAATCAGAACTCACTCTCCGACTCCGTACTCTCTTGTCGAAAAAACAAAAATCCGTCCCCACACGATTTCCAATTGCCTACTGATGAAGGACGGTGGAAAGCTAAAAGACTGTTGTGTTTATGTCTCAAATACAAATGATAAAGCATTATTATTATTATTCTTCCTGCATTTATCGCAGTGTTATTTACCTTTTAGCGATTTTATTGGATCTCTCCTTAGATTAGACAGCTTACTCTGCTCTCTGTTTAGTGAAGATAAAACTGTTATTTGTGTCCTTTACCACCCTCCCTACCTTATATCAGATAGCCATCAATGCTGTTGATATGCCTTGGCTGCCATTAAATGCCCATTACATACAAATAGACTCTTGTAATGACCCTTTCAGTGTTGTTTGTGATTGTGATCAGCTGCTTTCAATTTGTATTTCATTATAAACTGTCTGGAAACCAACCTGTCTGTCTTTAGGAGAATACACAGTTATTAAACTGATTAAATTAGTGTGTCTGTAAAACACACTTAACAAATAGGAGCCAAAAGTATCTTTATGAAAGACAAGAGTTTAAGCTAAATGTGCAAAACATGATAGAAACATGTAAAGTTCAGTTATTCAGGTAAATTATTTTTATTTTTAATATACATGCTTCATATGAAGCACATCAGCCCATAGAAGCACAATTCATGTACTACAACAAGCCCAGCATGCTGGATAACGAAGCTGTTGGAGGTCTTTTCGCCTTATAGAAATCTACATACCTTGTCTCACACAGCTGCTTTTGCCCCCCACACAGACAGTTTGCTCTGTTTCTTGTTATAACCATTTCTTTTGTATAGTCTCCACTGGTCAGCTCAGACAGCTCAGGTGGAGAGGCCAGCTTGTGTCACTGGCAGCTGTGTGACAGCCTACGCTCCTCACTGTGCTGACTTTTTATTTAAGCCTTGGCCTAATGTCTAAATTATAGTTGGTCACACACTGACTTGTTTCTTCCACGTCTCAATCGCCCCTTGAGTTTAATAACAACTGCCATGACAATCAATCGGCACCTAGCAGAGCTTAATAACACCCTTAGCGCACCTATAACCAGTTTCATTCACTGCAATTGTTTGTGCTGCTCAGCCTGACAACTAAGACTAATGTTTGCCATGAACGTTTTCAGTGCGATTAGGAGCAAGCGGACAGCTGGAAACTCAGTTTCAATGTGACAGTTCATGCTTGATTGTGAGTGTGGTCACTCTGAAAACGTCGGAAAATATCGAAAAGAGAAGAGAAGCTTTCATGTCACGTTTTTGTTGTCACTATTTCCCTAAGATGCTACTAAACAGAAGTGAAGGAGGCAGCCTGGGGAGATGAAAGGCCAAATATGATGCTGTGTGTTTTGTTTTCCTCTCTACAGCGCTTCACTACATTATAAACAACCCTTCTTCCTCCAGTTACATGGCTATCACTGTGCACTTCTACGCAAAAAGAACCACAACTTGTAAACAACACTAAGGGCCAATTATCCAGCTGTCTGACTGAGAGAGTGTTGCCTACACTTTGTTGGCTCCCTTCATAAATACCGGATTTATTCATGCGTTGAAATCCCCAGATAACGACAGTTTCTCAGACATGTCCATCACCGGTTTAGCCAGCGGGGTCCTTAGACCAACAGAGAAGAAGACAGCGAGGTCAGAATCTGCCGCGTGCATTCTGTCAAATATATGAGTCTGGACATCTGCCTTTATTAGCACCAAGAGATGCTGGCCTCATGCAAAATATGTTTTTTGGCTTCTTATAATATAGCCAAGACATTATCTCAATCTGAGAGTGAGCAGACTGGTTCACCATGACAACACTAGGATGTCCCTATGACAACTAAAGCGGCAACATGGCCTGATAATACTGATGAAATTACAGGGGACAATTGACATGATCTGCCTCCTTGGAGATTCAGATTATTGTTCTTACAACAATCACCATCACCCCTGTCACCTGTATGATGTAGATTAAATAGTTAGGTGAAGAGACCAAAGATGGCCTGTCTTATCTGTTCAGATAGAGAAATTTAGCCCCGGACAAGAGGAGAAAGATCAGCATCTAGAAGGGAAGAGGTATGCAGGGAGTGGGCCTCAATCTCCTCATTTTTCCTCCTCTTCTTCAGCGTGAAGAGGATGTGTGGCCTAGCTTCTAGGACAACAACAAGGTCTGTGGTGGGATTGAGGCACGGGAAGTATTCCTTTGAAAAAACACTCATAGCTATGTGGCCCGAACCAAACCTCCCACCCAAAGGCGAAAATCCCTCTGCTGCAGCATTCATGGTGGATCTGAAGCACCCACAAGCCTGGAGAAAAAAGCCTCTCTCTGTCTCTGAAACCCCATCTGGCATTCAGGACGTTAGTCCTCCAGAGATTTTTCTGGGCGAGATAAGAACTGCAGCAGAGCCACTCCCTTCTTCATGAACTCATGATCATGACCCCCTGACCTTTATTTTGAGCAGTGAGAAGGATGTGATTCTCACTCAGCAGTACTGTTAATATTGTGTGATGATAAAGTAAAGACAAGATTTAATTTGGTCAGAACTTTAGATAAGAAAATAAAACCCTAATAATAATAATAAATATAAAGTGCAGTACAGTAATAGTGAGGGAACTTGGGGTGATCTCCAAACAATCAGCTCTGAGTTCATTCAGCATTCAGCATTCAACACTCGCTCCTACTGCAGCATCCGTGCCTTCCTTCCTTTCGATAATGAAAATAACCATTATTTGCAGCTCTAGTTAAATTAAATATGATATTTAACTTTCTGGAACTTCATTTGACTTAATGGATTAAGCATAGTAATACATAATAACTGTGATTTGAGATTAATTATATTTTCTTACAAGCTTACTCATGAATCTTCATTTTGAATGCATTCAGCTAAGCCTGGTATAGTAATACAGTACTATATCTCTGTCATGACAGGTGTAATTGCGGAGGATGAGGTTTTCATTGGCAGCTGGTATAAATGGGTGTCTCTAGTAGGACAGTGGGACAGCACACAAGAAGAACAGAGCTCAACATGGGTTGATGCCAT
Organism: Pampus argenteus; assembly: GCA_036937835.1. Lineage (NCBI taxonomy): Eukaryota > Metazoa > Chordata > Actinopteri > Scombriformes > Stromateidae > Pampus > Pampus argenteus. The sequence goes on along the minus strand of CM072865.1, from coordinate 8,709,004 downwards.
CAGTGTAGTACTCAGGGACATTGACTCAATTATTGTTATATTACAATCTTTTATGTTGTTATAAAATCCTGATGCAATTGCATACGCATTTTTCCAAAACTGACAATCCGACAAGCACGCCCACTTCAAGCACCAACTGTCCAGATGAGTGGAGTTGAGACAGTGTGCGGGTTTTCTATTTTCCTCTCAAGCTCATCTCAAGCTTATTCTTTTCCACTTCACAAATCTGTTTGTATATGACGCTTTTTAACAACAACCATCCATCAGCTAACACACGCACTGCGAGTGAGACAAACGTTTTGCTCACTATTATCGCACATTTTACAGGTGCCAAAAAATGACTGGGTCTTTGCCAACTGGACTAGGTGAGCATGAATGTAGAACTTTCTCTATTTAGCAGTGGTCCTGCAGATTAAATCAAATGTGAGCAGTGAAGCAAAGTCCAATGACAAGCAGTGACACATTTGAGTCTAGCGCCAACTGTCAACTGTAATCCCTCTCAGATAAATCCCAACACAATCTGGATGTTTCTGGTAATAAACCATAGACTGTGTAAAAATGTCACACACACTCTATAGCCTCCATAGCCACACTTCCACTTTAAGTTGAGTTTGTTTTCCTCTGAGGGCGAAAGCACTCCAGTTCATCTTGTCTGACATATGGGATGCAGTAGCTAGCATAGTGCTTTTGTACTCTCTTGGTTACCCATCATCCCCTCCCCTTGACTCTTGTAGCCACAGACTCAGCTGCTAACACACACACACTCACTCGCTGATTGTCCTGCCAGATGGTCGAGGCCAGATGACGTGCTCTCCTGAACTCATCGTAACACTGATGAACAAACTCTTACAACACAGCACACAAACAAACAGAGGCAGAATGTACAGAGAGATGGTGTGTAGCTGCAGGCAAGATGGGCATGAACATGCCTGTATAACTGGGAACGCATTTGAGGGGAACATGCAAGGAGTACATGTTGTAGCCTTTGCATTTTTCTTGTCAGTTGGAGATCATGCATCTGAGAATGAAAGAAAAAAGCTGAAAGAAAGGGCAAGAGACCAGAGGCGAGAAAGAGAGGTGAGAGGGGAGAGAAAGGGAGTATCTGAACAATGGTGTCAAACCGAAGAACACTGGTCCAGTGATGGATGCTGCCCTTTAACAATCAGAGCTTTTGAGGGGGAAGGAGGTGCTTCATGTTGGCAGTGCCAGGGCCCGTATCAGCCCGTATCTGCCTCCGCCAAAGAGACAAATGACTGAGCCACTGAGATTTTTACGAGTATACGACTGACAAAATGCACAGCGGGGAAACAAACACACGTATTCTCAATACTGTGTTAACATGCACACTCAGCAGTGCTGACGCAAGCACAGTCTGAATATAGACTACATGCAAATAGATGTGCACCAGAAAAACACACATGTAACAAGCTCATTAATGACAGTTTAGATACAATTCAGAAATGGCATATCTGATGTAAAAAGTAAAACATGAAAGCCAAATACCAGCAATAGTTTTCTCTTTCTACTTTGTTTATCCACTGAAAGAAAATGTTACAGTCTATGTTTACAGCACAAAATGAATCCACCATATGTAGAAAGAAAACACAATCATTAGAGAAGAAAGCAGGGCGAGCTGTGTGAGCCAGAAGGACACATCGGTGAATGCTGTGTACATCACACACAAAACAGCATTAACTCCATCCAGCTCTTCTGCTTTAATAACTCAACAAAATAAATATTAAATATTTACAAGACTTAATTGGGGGGAGGAATCAAATTTTCAATGAGCATGCTCAGATTCTGTTTTCATTGCGGGTTGAATCTTTGTTTTCAGCGGTTTCTCTACAGAATTAGTAACGAGCGAAAAAGAAAGGTGGGGGAGTCTCGGATCGTCCTCCTGCTCTGTCTCAGCCAGAACTAAAGAAGAGCACTCTGCCTAACCCCACCAGGATCAGACCACATCAATGCAATGTGAAGCAGCCTGTTCCACCCTTAATATTTCCAGAGTAGCCGGTAAGTCCCAAATGCAATTAGAGGGAAAGCACATAGTGTATGAGGTAAGCGATAACTGGCTCACTCTAATATCACTCAATTTTATAGAAGTGTGACCTTGAGAAGCGATGAATCTGACATGAAAAATGAGGGTTTTTTTTATCATGGTATGTCCATATGCCTTATCAGCTGCTCGCTTGTTTAGGTTTTCTATGCAATCTGATTGGGATGAGACTGGCATAATAAATTATAATCCTTTCAGAATTGTATACTTTTCTTCTTTTATTTGCTGCTTCCTAGCTGCCGTATTGTTGGAGAGTGGTACTGTATCAACATTCCCAGCAGGATCATCCTCCAGACTTTCCCAAACAAAGTCTTCAGCAGCGGAGAGATATAGATCCTCGCAGACAACATGTGGTTTACTGGTGCAGACAATGTGATGTGAGGCTTAAAAACAGCACCCTCAGGGTTCACTCAGGAGTGGTCATTTGCTGACTAAATACAAATGAGTGTTCATCTGGTCTCGCTCTTGTTTCTCTTTCTTTCTTGTATTGTACAACAAAAGGAAAAAAAAGGAATTAGCTTTAGATTGACTGTATGTATGTAAGAAATACATTTCCTCCACAGCTCCTCTAGACTGCCCTTCTAAGGTTTTTTTTAAAACAAAATGTATCCAACTCTTTTTCATGGGAACAGATTGACCTACAATGTAAGAGCTTAGGTAACTCATATTGATTCACCGCATTTCAGTCCTCATCAGTGTAGGTTTAAGAAGGGACCGAATCACAAAAACAAACTAATTACAAAGAAAAGCCAATCTTTTCAAGCCAAGTACTCCAGAGAAAGAGCCGAAGCCTTCTTACACCTGCACCCTTGTTTTGTCTTTGTATTGACCTGACGGACTTTCAGCTGGTGAGTCTCTGTCACTGAATGTACTCAGTTTAATAGATGTATTTTGCAAGTTTTAAGCCACCAGCCTTCAGTCAACTGCACAGTAGCCAGACAGAAACATGTTTAGGCTGCACATGCATGCCTGTGTTACTGTATGTCACGTATTAAAACTGTTTTCATGTCTCTAGTGGTTTTATGCTATACATTTCTATTAAACTATTTAACTTAATGCTGAGAAACGTAATACAATATAGTCTCTGGCTCTTGTTTAATATCTAGTGTTTGCAAAAAATGTTGCACACACTAGATATCGCCCGCTAATGATGTAGCATTGTTAGCATAGACATGCATTCACTCAGAGGGCTTGTTAACTATATTACATAGACATAATTTCTTTCTTTCCCCATCAACCAATTGAACTTATGTCCGTACAATCTGTACATTGACTGTTTGAGACGAGTAAACAACAGCACAGTTGGTACGACTGACGCGCGGTGAAAATTTGCTCTGCTTTTTGTCTTGACACACCTTCAAACATTAAACCACCAGAATAGTCCTTTAAGCTGCCTCACCCTAAAATGGTTAAGCAACCACCGCTAAGACCGTCCCACTTTGTTCTAGCCCTCCTGGGTTTCTATCTACCAATGCTGTTCATTTCTCCTCAGTTCACCCTGGGATGATGAAGAAACAGTGACCCAGACAGAGTCAGAACGGAACAGGCAGACAGACAGATTGAGGGGGTCTGTTTTGCTGAGTGGGGGCCTGCTGCAGGCCAGGCCAGGTAATGGAGCCATAATGGGCTTTTAACAGCCGCACAGCTGATGGTGGTGTTTGCCCTTCAGTGGAAAAGCAGTGCAAACAGGAAGTGCAGCATGGAGACATCCCTAGACACTGGACAGGGAGGGACGAGTCATGACGCCTGATGACAACTAGACCAAAAAAGGCTCCAATAAAGCACAACTACCCTGCCCGTCATAAACCACTCACACCATGTCAATTTGGTGGAAATTCCTTTTATTTTTCTTTTGCTCGCACCCACAATCAACCTAATGGTGCTAAATTAGTTCAGCCTTGGTGCACCAGTTAGAAGAAGGTTATAATGTATCCTAACAGCAATGTTCCCTTGGAATGAGTTACGAACTGATAAGGAAATGGGATTTTTACACACTATCAGAGAGCAGTGCTGACTGAGCAAAGACCCAGTTAAACATTAAGCATAAAGTGAGATCTACAGATGAATACCATGGCGCTCTGAAGCACTTTTTTCACCAATACCAATGAATCAGACAAAACACGCGCTATGATATGATATAATATGAGCTTTGATTTCCACTTAGCCTTCTCACAAACTTCAATTAAGACAAAGTGCTCTTTAAGCACAGCTTCTAAACTTTTAATTACCTTTGCATGCAATGTATTTATTTACCTGAGGAAACAATCTCAATGTCAATCTAATTCTCTCCCTGGTGTAGCTACAACTCAGTAAAGTTCACTTTGAAGCAAACCACTTAGACAACCTGAGTGGGCATGGTGGTCACTGCCCTCAGATCATGTTTTAGGCTACTGCTTACCTTACATTTTAAAACAGAAGTGCACTTAAACCTGGCTCCAAATTAATTCGTGTTCTCACTGATGCAATAAGCAAGCCTAGTTACTAGTCCAGTAACCTACTGTATGTCAGATAATTCCCTGTCTGTGACTGCATCCCCCCAGGCTAAAATGAACGAAACTGTGTGTTGTGTGGGTGGCTGCTTTGAAGTATCACTGGTGTCAATGGTGGACCCGCCATGTCTGCTCCATGCTGATAAATGACAAGTGTTTAAAACAAGGGATGAGAATTAGCTGCAGAGGAAGGAGCGTATCGAGTGGCTAACAGATCAATCTGATGAAGTATGTGAAAGGCATAACTTTCCAGATGATAATAAAGCATCATTGAGAACAACAAGAGAGCGTGGTGATTGTCTGGTAAATTTCCCTCTGCACAAACAGGTAGAATTACATACAAGCTGCCACGACCTGACATCAGTATAGACACCCACAAATCCAATCATGCGCATGTGCAAACACTGACAAACATACTTTTTTTCCCCCCATAATAATAGATATATTGACCTTTCTTTGAAAATCACTCGGTTAAAACCTCCACCGCCCGATGTAGTTTGACTGATTTTGTGTTTATTATATAATCGATCAATGCTTCATTGACTTTGTATTAGAGGATCTGAACTGATGCAAATCACGCAAACAAACAGAAAATCTGTTATTTTATTATTAGTCACAGTTTAGGCTGAACAAATTGAGAAAAGAAAATCAATATAAAGATAAAGTCCACTCTCTACTTTTTCAAACGTTAAAATCTTTTGTCTAAATCAAGTTTAAATGGTACAAATGGCGGATATTAGCCAGACAGCAAAGACTCCGTTTTGTAGTTTGGCCAACTCATGTAATGAATGTCAGCTAATTAGCCGCAGCTGAGTTTGCCAGCAGCAGTTCATCATTGCCATCGTCATTTAGCTTGTTAAAACCTTGATATGACTTACAGCCTTAATAAATTGTGGCTCCTGCAGTAAAAACAGTTTTACAGAAAAACAATTTTGGTTTGAAAATAATTCACCATTTAGTCATACTGAAGTAGCAGTAGTGGCAATAAAAGTAATATTACGGTAACAGCAGGTATAGCAACAGTAGTTGTGGTAGAAGTAGGAAAACACAGAGATAAATACATAGAATTTTTAGTAGTCTACATATAGAACTATTAGCTGTTAAGTCTGAAAATTTGGAAAATTATATTGGCAGTGTCCGAAAATCCTCTGGAATCAGCTGTTAAAAACTCGTAGTTGCTAGTCACACAACTATTCTCTCTTGCAACTTAACTCCTTAAGTCAGCACACGTGGCCAAATTCTTCCTGCCTCTTGCATTTTACCTCAGCTCACCCTGAAAACAATCAAGGCTGACATAGAGGGCAGAAAGCAGCCTACAATTGTCTTCCAGTCCCTATCTACTGAACGTTTGGTGGTCTTCCAAAAGAATTGTGGTCCAAAGTAGTGACACTTTTATTCTCTAGCAGAATCAACAACAAACTTTCCCTCTCCCAATCTAATACCTTTCCTCACTACTTGGTGTGATTACTTTTTTTCACATGCCACCAAGTCCGAACAGGTAGCTACGAGAAGCCAAAACACTACTCCGATGTTCGGTTCCGGACGTTTAGCCACAGCACATGTATTGTATTGTAAAATCATTTCCTTCACCCTGGGAGGTGCCTTAGGCTGCACCTTCTCTCAGCTCCTATCATCAGAATTGACAAGAGCCAACAGGAGGCCTCAGAGGTGCTAATGGTTTCATTCATGGTAACGGAAGAAAGAAAAAGATGTTGGGTTGTTGGTTTTATAAGGTCTCTACAAAATTGTAATTCAAGTCTGGACTAGATTGATCTCGTCTGTGATACCATTTTTATCCATTATGCATGCAGTGTGCTTACATATCTCAGCAGAAAATCCAATTTAATGTCTTTGATTAGAATTAAATCTGAGCTGTTGTCTCATTAAAAACCCGTTCTCAGCAAATTTGAACTTGCAGTTGCAATTGTTTCCTGGTTTTAGGACAATCCCCTAATTTGTAAAACTACTAAGATGAACTTAGTGCCAACCAACAGATATTGTCTTTGTTGTGCAACAAACTCTGCCCTCATCTGCTGACTTGCAGTATTACAAAGGCACTATTTTTTTTACCACTGTCCTTACAGACCTAGCATGTCACAAATAATGTGACTGAAGGAAAACTTCTTTTCAGAGCAACAATGTGAGAAAAGCCATTTCAGGTGCGTGAAACACTGACATTTTCTCATTATGAGGAATGGTTGACTTCTAGGAAACCATTAAGTTTAATTCATCATCAGTAAATGTTAACTTCTCTCAGCCAGGAGTAGCAGCTTCTGTTATAAAGCAGAAGTCTTTAATAGTTGCCAAAAAAATTGATATTAAGTAAAGAAAGGAGCTACTGTGTCAATGTCATTTCAGTGTCCACATTTCAGTGAATATATATAAACAGTTAGGCAAATTCAAAGATATGTTTAACCTCTTACCAAACACTTCATCTTGTGATTCAGGTTCTGCTGCTACTGCTGCTGCTGTTCTCTGCTCTGCTTTGGGTTCAGGTGACGAAGCCTTTAAGAGGAACACAAAAACAGATTGAAAAGGTGAGGTGCCAAGGTGCCATGGCAACAGAGCAAAGACAAAGACCAACAGATACAGAGAGAGAGAGAGAGCTACTCCTATTTAGGCTTTTAGCTTTATAATTACAGTAGAATTATACACAGACCCATTCATTTAACACTCAAAAGAAGGTGCTACAATTTTTGAATCACATATTGTATGAGATTTGCCCATTTTGATCCCAATTCTAAAATCTATAAGCTTCGTCAGCTGCATTTATCAGGATTTATTCAGTTAAGTAAGTGATAAAGAGAGATTCGGGATACACAGAGTATTCTTATGATTTCTCTGGTTAGACAAGCCCTTTATTTGTTTTTCATTAACCTTCATAATGGTATATACCTGTTCATTTGTCATGCTGTAAATATGTATTTGGGATAGATATGCAAAATCATAAAACATATTTTTTTAATTAATGTTATAATGTTGCCAATAGTGGACTAGAAAAAACACTCTTTCTAAGGTAAAACTTAACTTCATTGCTCTAACCAATTCCAGCATTGGACACTACGACAAATAAAAAAAAAGAATAGAATATCAGTCATGTTTAAATTATATGTCACACTATTGATACTTTATTTAATATAATTCTTTATCGTTGTATATCAGCGGATGAGCTGGTAAACCTGTTGCTTTTTACCTTTGGATATGTTTATTTTCACTAAAAAAAACTCATTGGTTAAATGTGTCTGAGGTCCTACTGAATATTTCCAAATATCAATAAGGCAGTATAGTCAAGCTTGGACCTCTATTCAATCTCCAGCTCACTGCTGTAGCTGTTGATTTTGCTCTTCCACATACCACACATAGCCCAACCTTGCAAGGTAACCATTTTGGGTATTAGGTTGGTTCAAATTCAAGTCAGATCACGTTCCAACCAAAAATGAACCCCTACAGAATTTAATTTAGAACCAACCGTTCCTCTAAAGGGTCTCAGTACAGTTGTTGAGCACACTTCTGTGTTTAGATATACCCAATCAAATCGTTTGAGTAGATCTGTTGAATGTGAATAGATTACCGTTAGCATGTGCGAAGAATAGAAATAAGCAATCAATATTTCAGATTCATACCACTTGTTACTTAATGAACAGATGATAACAAACTAGTCCCTTGAGTCAGCTGAAACAAGGACTGTCTCCTGCTGGGACTGATTTGACACAGATCTCGATACAAAATCTGTGATTTAATTAAAACGTTTTGCACTATGATCACATCTGTTTGAAATTCAATCAAATACTTGATAGTTAAAAAAATATATATCAGTGAGCACCGATTATTACTTCAAGCAAGCTACTGTCTATTTGTAATGCTTTGTTCCTATGTTGACATGTGCAGTGACTTTGGTAATGGGTGGGACAGTCTTTCACTGATAAAAAACAAGGTATGCTTGTCTTATCAGGCTTTTCAGGTATTGATTCAGCTGCAACTGCCTGTCAGCTCTTGTCTGATTCATGCTGTTTGAATGCAGGCACTCATAACTTAAGCATTATCCAGGCTGAACTGTCATACCTGAGTCACTGGGTCAGATAAACCCATCTCCTATGTTACTTACTTAGCACGAAAACTAACAAGTCCCTGTGTCTTGTTCATTTCTTTCGCCATATATCACAAGTGAGGTTACTTGTTTCTTTTTTAGAAATTGGTTCCAAAGGCACAAAATATCTGCATCTTGAATAAATCCTCTTATGAATTTCGCCCCCAGTTCCACATGCGAGTGGATTTGCCAGCATGGGGAATCAACACAGGCATTCAAAAGCTGCGGGCACACTGCTCACCGTTAAGCGAGAATACAGAGAACTGCTACTGTGGCACAGTCCTGTCAACTGATGAGAGGTGTACAAGTGTGGTGAGCAAGCACTTACCAATGCAAATCATGTAAAGGTCAACGAGTGCCATGCTTTTGAAATGTTCTTTGTCCTTTCAATTATGTAAACAAATTATGTAAATATATTTGATATAAAGAGCATATGCAATTCTAGACTCTATCTATCTATCTATCTATCTATCTATCTATCTATCTATCTATCTATCTATCTATCTATCTATCTATCTATCTATCTATCTATCTATCTATCTATCTATCTATCTATCTATCTATCCAATATAGTAGATTCAATTGATTCAAACCGGAAGAGTGATGTATATGAAAAAAAAGTTTCCTATACACATTTACTTCCACTTGCAAAACTAACATCTAATTATGAAATGACATTGTGACTTTTAAATGTGCTCTTAAGCGTAAGAGCTCTCCAAAATATTCTTATGCTGGTTAAGTGCACATGACTACAGTACAAGACAAACCTTCTCAGAAATGTTTTAGAATGACTATAAAATATATAGTTGGTCAATATATAATATATGCATGTATAATTCAGGATAGGGTAGTTTTAGTCTACTAATTATGTGATCGCTTGAGAGCTGCTCTTAAAGGTTACAATCAAACTTAGCTGTAGGTAAAGTAAGTTTAGTAAAGAACTTTTTTTTACTCTTAGTTTGTGCACTGATAAACCTTAGCACTGCATTCCTGCAGTCTGGCATCAACATTTCTTTCCATCATTAAAGCATTTAGCATTCAACCATATTGGATTTTATCTACACACAACCACACGCAGTTTTTGTAAGTATAGAAATAGAAATTAACAATGCAAACACCAAATCCAGACACCAGGAAATGAGACACTGGTGTTTGTGGCACTAATTTCTCATGTGACTCATGAGACTGGGCCTGCACATAACCGGCTTTTGGCCCTTTTTAAATTTTAGAAAACAAACAATTTGTACCTTGACATAAGTGAAACAATAAAATATGAAGACTATTTTGCACCTTCATTTATTTTAGTGGATATTTTAGGTGCTTAAAAGGCAATCTTTACCTCAAACACCCAGTTTTTTACTTGAACTGCATGGAACATCATTAGCTTGTTGCTCACAAATGATTACACCATTCACCTCTACTGTATCTGGCCCTGATTATTAACACATGCTGTGGTAGGAGGAAATGGAAAAAGAAGAAAAAAATATCTAGGCAATTTCTCCAAGTGGACCAGAGCAGCTGCTCAATATCGTCCTTTGGTAGCAGCTGTCAGCGTGACACCTTCTCGCCACTGCCGGCTTATTAAAATTAGCTCTTGTTCTGCTGTCATAGATGTTTGTGATGGAGATGGCGAAGCATCACCTGACCCTTGGGCATATGAATCAGATCAAGAAAGCAGCTCAATTAGGATCACATTGCCAATTACCCATGTTTTACTGAGAGCACCTGGTGACCTTTGGGCTTACTAATTGTGCCAATATTTGTCTGCATCGCCCATCATTACATCTTCCCCAACATGCTCTCTTTCTAGCTTTTACCCAGATGACTGTACCGTATTTTTTATACTATAAGGCGCATCTAAAATCATTAAATTTTCCCAAAATTAACAGTGCACCTTATGTATGACCTTTGGTTGTGTTTACCAACCTTGAACCGATTTTATGTTGTTTACGGCTAAAAACGTATTACTACGCGAGTCAGGAGCCCGGAGAGGGATCAGGGCATGTTAGATCCTAAAATCGGCCAACTGTTAAACTCTGAACAACGGTTTTGAATTTTTGTGTTGAAACTGTACAGTGTTGAGAGGGATCCGGGCATGTTTGATGCCGAAATCGCCCACTTAAACTTGTATTTTTGTGTTACCTGAGAGTATTGTAAAATAGTTGAATAAAGTTCGACTTATCCGACACACGTTTTGTTTTCGCTTATTAAGCCTTATAATTCCATGTGCCTTATGTGTGGACAATGATAGCAATTGACATGTTAATTGATACTGTGCTTTATAATCCGGTGCGTCTTATGACCCGAAAAATACGGTAATATTCTAATCTTCTGATTAATACTAGGACTAACTAGCTCAACAATGCGTCTTCTTTATATCATGTCTTCCACATAGACCATCATCTGGTGAGGACTTTTCACCTGGTATATGCAGCTTTAACCTCAGTCTAGGACAATATCATGTAGCCATCAAGTGCATATTTCAGACAACATTTTCAATCAGCTCATTGAGCTAACGTTAGTTGAGTTAGCTAGCTAGCGACACCTGATAAAATCTACTAGCAATATATTTTTGCTAGAAATGAGAAGCCTACTTTTGTCTACTTCTGTCTGAAGTAACAAGGACCTATTGTTTAAAAAAGTACTAAGAATTTGAGTGGTAAATCTGCCACATTATCATTATTTACTGCATATGTGCCATGTGAATAGAAAGCTTGACAGGTGTAGCGACAGTAAGGGGGCTTAGCGAACAGCGAATTACAAAAGAAAATAATCAAATGCATAATTGTCTCACAAGCTGCTTTTGTGTCTTGACAATTTGAAGATTAAAACATATTAAGGCTATGTTCGTGAGCACCTTATTTGTGAGAATACTTTCAGGGCTCAGTTGATTTGAGACTTTTAAAAGAATCTAGGTTCCTCTTCCTATCTGCATATGGGTGATAGCAATGCCCTTCAGTGTTTCATCATGCCCACTCTTCAGATATGGAAAACAAATGAACCATGAACATTATCTCTCCTTTTCACTAAAATTTAAAAAGCAATAGACCCATTGGAGTGTCTGTAGCTGTCTTCAATATTCAACTTTTATACTGTAATAATGTCCCTTAAAAACCAAAAGGACTATCAGATATCTCTAACATTCATCTGTTATGAGAGCTGTAAGAATAATTCAATTATCCAATGAAGGCCAAACTGCTATAGGGCACTAAGATAAAATTCAGCAACTGAGTAGTGCAATTAGTTACAGTTTTTCGAAAGGCCTTAACTAAAATAAAATTGTGTCTGAATATGCCAAATGTGCTGTGGTAAATGTTCTGTAAAACATGATATTTCAATCAATGAGACAAAATAACACATAAAGAGGAATCTGCAGATGTATGGCTTAGTTTCATATATATTTTTTTCAAATTCAAGCATAAGTACATGCATGGTCAATAACCTGTGTGAAACATAAGCTCTAAACATAACTGTAATGTTACTATTCCAGGAACCTATATATCTGCCTATCTATTATATCCCAGTTTTACTTTCACAGGTAAAATGGGCAGCCAGTGGTATTCTGGAGAGTACAAATCAAGAAAGACTTTGGATGGGAAGAGTGTAGTTGTGATTCAGATGTGACTGTCTCTCCGGTCAGATCTCAAACAGAGTAACAGGGGAGACAGGAACAAGCCTGCTGGACTGGTCACAATGCGGCGCTCTAATTGGGTACAACGATAGATCTGATAGTTTCTGAAGGCTGGTGGTCCTCTAGCTGAGCCTCAAGCTCCCTCATCTGGAGACTTCAGTCTTCAATTCAGCACTTTCAGTACCAGAATCTCAAAATCTGTTACAACGTAGCAACTGAAAGGAAGACTGACATCTTATTGTGAGGTAACACTGTAACTTAATCTCTTCAACATGATTTTTTGATTTTGAGCTGTACAACATGGATTATCTCCTTCACTTTTATAATCTAAAGACCCTTTTTTTCTGGATTTTCTCAGTCTAACTTGATACTTTTAATTCCATCGGGTGCAACCGTGTCTGTGACAGTGATAAGTATATAATATATATATATATATATATATATATACCGTATATAAAAAGAAAGGTCTTTGTAGCCCTTTGGTTTTCTGATAAATCTAGTGCTTCAGCTCATTTACATGTGATCTCAGTGTAGTGGAACTTTTTCTCATATGCATTGAAGCATAAAATTTTAATTTTGCTAGACAAAAAGGAAAAGAGACCAACATGACATGAATGTGACCTGGAAGGCTGACACTTAATTAAAAAACATTGTTGCCTACATTCCTTAAAGTAAGGTGAACACACTAGTAACTAAAGGAAAAGGTCACTCTCAGATACCATCAATTACTCACGAATGTAATCCAGTAGGACGCATACAGTAGCACTACATAGTATTTAGAAATAATTGTATTAATTTATTGGTGCACCCAGTTTAACTCAAAGCACTGATGGATTTATCTGATTGTCCAGCATCAGCAGAAAAATAATATGTACTATGACTTCAGGACCTTGCTACCACATCCTGATGTGTGTTGATGTCTGAGATAGCAGACAAATTAATTCATTTCACTGTATCTCAAAATAATGTGTTTGACCATAGACTGCACTGCAAAAATATGCTTTTAAAATAGTTTTATGTATTGTTGCATTTTGTTCAACAATTTAAGATGACTGCAATGACACATAGAACTGCATTGAAAGTGATTGTCTACATCACATTTATTTAGGCTTTGTACCTAATGACGACTAAATCTGGGAAGATCTGAACACACATGCCCCCGTCTGTAATTCACTGATGACTACACAACATCCAGAGAATGAGAAGCAGGCTTTATGTTTCCTTGTTATCCTGTTATTTTACTCTCCTTTGAATGAAGCAAAGCATTGAGGAGCAGGAGCAGTGTTATTATACTGTTATTCCAAGTGGGATTTAAGGCTCTGAAATATTAGCGATGTGAACATTTCAGACAACTGAAAGAGAAACATTTTGTCAGAGCTAATGTTGAGGTGTGACAAAGGAGATATGGGTACATTTCACCCTTCATGTAATGATAAGGGATTAGGAGAGGGATCACGACTCAGACAACAGCAGCTAAACACAACCTGCCTTACTCCCTCACACTCTGTTCCTGTTTGACTGTCACTATGACAACTAACTGTTTTGCCAGACCTTTAAATTGACTTTGATGTCTCCATAATCAAACCAAAGGGAAGGGGGAGGGGGACAAATGATAGACATTGAGAGATATACAACATAATTATCAAGCTAAATAAACTATGCTGTTGTCGTGCGACACACTGCTTTGATGCCTCTCCTGGAAGCTTTACACTTGACAAATGAATCCACTTTTCTTTCTCCTGCTCTTCTCTCTCCGGAGTGTGCTTTACAGGCAAAGGAAACAAATCATCTGTGGGCTGAGCCATCAGTCTCCTCGCTGGTTCGGGCTCCCCTCTTCCCCCGACACCATCACTCTGCCGTTACAAGCACCAGCCAGGTAACCAACCATGAGCTAGACTGCACAGGCCTACAGCCTCAGTTGTTGACAATAGAGAGTGCCCCCCCCCCCCCCCCAACAAGCTTACAACCTCTTCAAATCTGATTGCAGCCCCACTGATTATGGACCAAACTCATTAAATCTGCTGTAATTTTAAAAAGCTAAGACAAAAAGGACTTAAGCAAAGCAGGGGTTAATGACACAAAGGTCATTAAATAACATTAGAGTTTAAGCTTGATCCTCCCACACTTGGTATACTAACTGGCCTTAAATGTTGGCTCTGTTTAATTATAGGACTATTAAAGGCAAATATTTTCTGTCAAGTACTAAACCTGTGGTACAGCTGAGCACCTTGCTTCCCAGCCAATTAAAAAAGCCTATTGTGAGGTGCTTGCAAGGGCAATAGTCATTGAAAGTTATACCCATCCCTACGGTTCTGCCCATCTGCTGACAGAAGAAAGTCCTGTAACTGCAGCAAGCACAATCCATCAACCAGCATAGTGGCTGCCTGCCACACACTCTAATCCAGTTTACTGTTTTAAACATATATATCTCACTTAACAACAATACAAAATGCAAATGTGCTGAAATATAACTATGAATTTCACACTCACAAGCTACCATTTCTACACTTCTCATAGCAAAACTGTTTCTAGATGGGATTCATTCAGCATGGCAGAGTTTTGACGCTGTGGAAATAATGATTTGCTGGTATATGGATTGTCAATTATCAATGTCAGAGAGCTGAACTTTGTAGGTGGAAGCTACTGTAGCTGAACAGAATCCTGATAATGCCTGGGCCAAAGCTAATAGTTAAATGAGACGTGGACATAGAGAGGGTTTAGGGTCAGCCTTGGTGAACACAATCATCTATTTACCCACTCAGGTAGAGCACTGTTGCAGCAAGGCACATGTTTTTAAGGGGTTATTACAGGGCAACGTGGAAGAGCCATGGAAACTCATCATGCATTAGATATTGCCATGGCAACACAGCTTAATTAAGAGTGGGATGCTGACGGTTGCAGCAAAATCAAGTGTTTCAAATAACGTGTGCAAAAAATATTATCTCAAGCTGTTTTGCAATTGATCAGCACAGAAGCACTTTAAAAAAGCTGACAACCCCAAATTTGCACTCAGTCCTGCACATCCAAATTCTTCATTTACTATACTGTGTAAAAAACAAAGCACTTTCTAAGACCATATATGGTTCTCAACACCTTTCAGCATTTACTGAGATGGAGAATACTGATCTTACAAAAAGATCCAAAATAATGGATTGGTATAAACTTGCAGGCAAAGTTATCAACATTTGCTCATCCCCACTTCTTCACATCTCTACTCTCCGTGACTAAAATATTCATATAAAGTAATGGGACGGCGCATTATTCATAGATTTCTCACCTAATCTTTCAAATGTTTGAGAGATAAGGTGTCTATGTGTCAGTGTGATTACCACAAAACTGGGATTTGCGATCTAAGTGCTTAAGGTGAGAGAGTAAGCAGTTGTAACCAAGAGCACGAAGGCAGCTGCGAAATAAACCAAATCACTTGTGAACATGAAAAACATTCTGTGAATGCCCTTAGAGATGAAATAAACCACCTGTGACACTTCATGCTGCATAAGGTTGGATTTTTTTTATTCTGTGCTGTTTAAGCACTGAATAGGATTTGATATTTGAGACACGCATACTGTAAAGTAAAGTGAAACTGAGGCTCAGTGATGGTAATAAATCAGTCTGACTGAAGGAGCCTGACAGCTTCTCGACAACAGGATCCGAAATCTGGATGATATAAGGTCAGTTTTCATACTGATAAGATTGAAAGAAATTCTCCCAACACATGCTTCATTTTTGGATCACACTTGACAAAATACTTACACACACTCATACCATTATTTCTTTATAAAGAAGTGGATGTTAAAGCCCCAATTGATACTTACCATGCTGTCTGTGGGTAACTCCTTCTTTCCTAGATGCTGGCCCATGCTGCTGACAGAGACTGTAAGACATAAACAGAGAATGGGTTTACATGGGTTTTAGCCATGGATGTATAGAAATATCTACTGGACATTCATGATCCCCAGTCATGAATCCTACTGACCTTGATGATCATGACTTTTCCTCTCATGCCAGCATGAGGTTTAGGGTTGTAACTAACAATTATTTTTTAAATGATTAATCTGTTAATTATTAAAATTAATTAATGTTTTTCCAAAGCCCAAGATGACATCCTCAAATGTCTTGTTTTGTCCTGACCAACAGTCCACAACCCAAAAATATACTATTTACTGTCATAGAACACTAAAGAAAACCAGAAAATATTCACATTTGTATTTGGACAATTTTGAATAACGTTTAGGGAGAAAACACATTGGTCCTCCTTAATACATCCATGGCGCACACAAACCAGATCAATCGAGACATAAGGAAAAAGCGATTTATGTGACTTGCTGCATTTTCAAAACAGATGAATGATAAGTCTCTGCTTTCAAAAACATTTTTCTATTTACGTGGTAGCTCTATGATTCACCGGACATTCATCTCACAATCTGACAGCCTCAAATTGCTCCAAAGATTGCAATTTGAGATCGCAACCAAGATATTATAGGAACAGTGTGACATGTAATAAGATGATTGTTGTTGTCGCACAGTCTAACTGACTTGGTGAACATGGTAAACATTATACCATCAGTCCACCGAGGTACAGAACAGATTCATGTGAGCCTTCACTCCCTCCCTGTATGTGTTGTAGCCTTCTATGCCTACATTCATTCATTTGATTATTTTGCCACTGCTGTAAAACACAGCCAGCAAGTGATCAGTAGGTACTATATTAGTGTCATCATCTTTGAATCTTTGAACATATCATTTTACAATGGGGTGTCGTAATCTAGTCTGTACTTCTCCTATCTGACTTAAGTGAGGCTGGTTGTGGGTTTTAAGTAAACCAAAACAATGTTTCTTCTTCAACTTAGAAATTGCTGCTGATTTACAGATTTCTAAATATCTGTGCTTCTGACAACATAAATGCTGCTGCAATATCTGCGGAAAGAAGTACTGAAAACTGACTGACGCCAGTGTTGCCAAGTTTCTGCAAAGCACCAACATGTCCTGAGAGGTAAACTCCCTTAAAGGGAAGAAGTAAAGGAAGTGTCTGTTCTCTCCATCTAGAGCAGGTGAGAAATGCCTGTGAAGTAAGGAGAGGTCTTAAGTGTGTGTGCGTGCTCACAGCTCACAAATAAACATAAAAGCTACCAACCGTGAATTTTCATCCTGATATGAATGCGGTAGTCAAAGATTTCAACTTATGCAAGTAAAAACTCATTTATTTAGCTATATGCCTGAAGATGCAAGTGAGAGCCTCAAACTCAAGTGCTGAATATTGCATGAATCGAAACCTCAGCCTGAACACAGCGCTCAGAGAAAAATCATTGTTCCTCTGAAGGACTATTCTCCTTTACTTTCAAATAATCATAGCATGCGTTTTTGGCTCTTAGAAGCGTTTTCATACCATCGAAAGATTTTTATCATTATGACACCTCGACTTTTTCCTTTTCAGGCCTTTCTTCATTTTATAACATTACATGGACACTACTTGAAAGTTTCTGTACAGTTTATCCTAAGAAATGTTTAGTAACAAGGTTTAATGATAGTCAGTCGATGGTCCGCATTAATATGGCACAGGCTTCTAACATTATGACTGAATGCATCTGCAAGGAGGCAGAAAACTCTCCTTCAGAAGCCAACAATATTAAATAATGCAACAATGCAGCTTTATTATTCCAATCTTAATAATGTGGAGCCTTTCACATTCCCTAAGCACAGGTCAATCAGTCCAAAGGATGCAAAATATGTTAAACTCTTTGAACATATATGGTCAAAAAATAATGTCCTGACATAATCATTATTCACACACACACTATTAAAAACATAATTTGCCTCATGAAACGGTCAGGTCAGGTTAATTAAATGTAACACAGAGCCTCCCACGCACCCAAGATGAATACATATTAACCCCTGAGAGGTGTTTTACAACCATTGTCCTCTGAAGAGGGGAGCAGGGAGCAGTGTTTACCATGAGCATCAGTGTTACACTGTGTAGTGCACAAATGCAAATAGTTATGGCTCAAGGTAACAAAACAAAAAACAAAAAAACACATTAAAATAATCTTTAACAATTTAAAAAAAGAGTTTTGCTTCAGAAAATTCAGTCTCATTGTAATATTATACTGACGCATATCCTAGGAGAAAATCAGTTAAGAGATAAATTTCACAGCCCTGATAATCAAGCTAACTTTAAAACTATATTTATAAATTTTAGCAATATTTGTGAATTTCTAGCAACAGAGCTACCTGTTACAACAACATATTGTTACACATTATCTACTAAATATACTATATACAATATATACTATTTTTGAACAAGTACAAATTCAATCATACAACTTTTTACCAGCCGAAATGTGATGTGACACAACAGATACATCAGCCTGCGATCGGTGAACGTGTTACAGTAGTCAATGATTGCCTATTTACACATCCAGCAGACATTAGCATTCAAGCTACATGTCAAATGTAAACTAAATATTCACTTTTGTTGTAGCTCTTGTTTGGTTTTCACTATCACCTTGGTGTACATATTCAGTTCTTGAACAGTTAACTGCTCCAATGTTCACTAGCTAGTTGCTAGCTCTGGTGCTGCGCAGTTTAGTGCTGTGCAGCTAACGTACAGTGTAGCTAACGTAGAGTGAAGCTAACATACAGTGCAGCTAATGTACAATGCAGCTAATGTACAATGCAGCTAATGTAGAGTGAAGCTAATGTACAGTGCAGCTAACGTACAGTGTAGCTAACGTAGAGTGAAGCTAACGTACAGTGTAGCTAATGTACAGTGAAGCTAACATACAGTGTAGCTAACGTACAGTGCAGCTAACATAACATACAGAGCTTTTTGAGGTTTTAGTGTAGCTTTAAATAAGCCTGTTCTTTTACAAGTTTTAGCTTGTTCCTAGTAGCTCCAACAATTACTTTAGGCTTTAAACAACCTAAATATAAAAACAACTAAACCCACATGAATCTGTCAAGAATCAAATCAAGCTAACATAGTTACAGTTAAAAGGGTAAACAAGAACAAGTATTGTTTAAGCACTGACTCTGGACAGTCTGGTAAGCCTTTTTTGATCCTGTCAGCATATTACACGGTTGGATACTCATGGATTTCTGAAACAACATTACAATAAACATTCTGCTCTATAGAGAAATATGTCTGTATAACTTATTTGTGAACTGAAGAGAAGGGGCTGAATCATATCCGAGTGCGCTTGTAGTGAAGCCAAACCAGAGAGCACAAATAAGTAACTCCAAAAATAAGCTGAAACTCCCTGCTGATTAAACAAAGGGACACGAATGAGCATTCAGTTTAGTATTCAGTTTTGGTATTGGACGTGGAGAGATGTTGTTGGGATCTTGCGCGACTGCATGTGAGGCTTTACAGCCAGTTTCGCTCTCTAATGTTACACAATCAATACTGAGATCCTACAAGGACTTGCAAGAAAAGACTGTTGCGTAATAGAGTGAGAGAGGCACAGGAGGGTGGGGAGCGTGATACAAGGCTGCAATTACAACTCAGCAGCAGCACTTTTTTAACTAAGCCTGACCTTTATTTTTCCCCTCACGCAGCGACCTGTAATTTAGAAAGCGATAGGAAGGTGTTGGAAAACATGCAGTCAGAGATAAACACTAAATAAGTCTGTCCTTCCCAATTTCAGCATATAAGTTGGTGTTCATTGCCAGTAGTGTCTGAGTACATCTCTCAAAACATTTCTGTTTACCTTTTAAATAAATCATTACAGTAGGATGGAAAAAAAGCTCTTATTATAGGGAGGCTTGATACAGGCCCGGCACCTGGAAGAATCCATTACCACTCCATAACCAGAGTTTGCATTATGTGAGCAATTATCTATCTGTCTAAACTGTCCATTACCTGAGGCTATTTAAAATCCTCATCCACATAAGCCGCTAATGTTTTTTTTAAATGGCTTCAATGTGGATAAGGAATGTGTCTCATTAGTTTGAAAAAAAAACAAAACAAAAAAAAAAAGCCCTACTTATTGACTTATTAAAACAAACTTCCTACCATATGTCTTCTGTTTGCTGCACATGCCGAATTACGTTTGCCTGATTTTCTGATCTCTGTGACTATTTCAAGTATCACTTTTGGGAGCTAGTTGCTTGAATGGAACAGCGAACAGCATCGAAAAGAGATCAGTCTTTCCAGAGGGGATAACCAGTGCTTTTACATTTTTGTAGAAAAGGGAGATGCTATGTGATAGCTGTATTGACAACTGGACAGATGTAATAAAAATTTTCTTCCGAGCAGTCTGCTGCAAATTTGGTTCAGGTAACATTTTATCAACTGATAAAAATTACAATCCTCCTTTTTTTTACAATGAGAACAGACACAGTACAGCTATACAGCTATTTATTACAGTGGGCCCATGAAGATGAAAGAGATATTACCTTGCTGCATCATAAATCTCTCCTGCCAGGATCAGATGAGCTTTTTTATAATACTGGCAAAAGGGAGAATGGATTACCCAACAACAAACAAAGCAATAAAACTCTTGGAAACAATCAGGTATAGAAGCAATAGCATTCAGCGCAATGAGACTTGCTTTATCTACCTGAAGTAAGTATGTTTGTAGTTTCATTTTGGAGCAAAAAAATATGAACACAGCCAAAACAATACTGTGCAAACGTACACATTAGGATTTTGTTCAGTCTGAGGGACACTTCCTTAAACAAAGGCTCAGCAGGCATGAAACAGACCTTTATTCGTATAAAGACTCATGACTCATGGAAAGATGGATGTGAAGAGCCGAGTAAACAATGTGGTACTTTTTTTCCCCCTTTTCAGCATGATAGCAAAACAAAATGTTCTCACCCACAAGCACCCACAAGCATTCAAGTCCAGTTTTCCCATAAAGACACACACATTAACAAAATGAAAAACTTCATAGTGGTGAGATTTGGGTCTTCTGGGATTACAAGGGGTTTGGGTTCAGTGTCCCATTGTTATAATAAAGGTCAGTCAAAATCTATCAAAAACAGAAAAACACTGTGGTCATCTTCTTGCATTTGTTATTATGAAGTTCATATATTACATACAGTTTCTGGTATTTTAAACGTATAGGAGAGGCTGACGCACCAATCCGCAAGATGATTTTTTTGTTGTTGATATTTTACTTCTTATAAGCTCACACTGGCTCAGTTCCTAAATCCATTTCTGTGGAAGTAAAAAAACAACACAGTGCGAGGGAATTGAAGAAAACTGTAAACACCTGGTCATGAAATATCTAGTGGATTTAACATCGCAGATATACTAAAGTGTAAAGAAAATCAAGTGGATTTTTTTTTAAATATATAAAAAAATAGAAAATGGCAAATTCATTGAGAAATTCTGTTTCAATGTAACAAAAGTCAAGGAATCAGACTGATGGATAAATTTAGTAATTTAAATTAGTTAACGTTTGGTTTCTGAATCTATTTCGAAACAGTCTCACAGCCATGGTTTGGTATTTTATTCTTGATTAAGCATTTAAAAAAACAAACTATTTTTGGACTTGTAGATCTTCCTGAAACTGAGAGGAACTGTTTTTCACCAATGGCCATGACTGAACTCTTTGGGCAGCCGTTTTAATTCTGCATTTAATGACTTTGTGAGGTGTGCAATAAAAAAAAGGTCTGCAGTAATAGTTGTGTAAGTCTGCTATTTTATGAGGAGTTATGTGCAGTAACTATTTCTTGGTGTTCACCATGAAATAATTACAGCTGGGTGCAGCGACGTTGCCAGGCAACCATCTGACATGCTCAACAGAAATACTGGGCAGATGGTTCACAATGAAAAAGTTACAACATGTAATCCTAAAACTAATATCTAAATGTTTAACTATTCCTTTTAAACACCTATCGATATCCATTTTTATACTAACGTTGTTTATTGCCAATATTATTTGATAGCATATATCAACTGTAGCAGCCTACTAGTAATAATGCAACTGATCAGCACTGTTGCAAAAACACTGCAAGAGATGATACCTGTAATTACTTATCAAAGATTAAATTATTTTAATAACTGATTCATCCTTTGGATTGATTTTTTAAGAATATGTCCAGATTCTCTGATCCCAGCATCTCAAATGTGATTTTTTTTTTTTGTAGTTTATTTAGTATTTTAAAGTAAACTGAATAACTTTGGGTTGTGGACTGTTGGTCAGGACAAAACAAGACAGACGTCATCTTAGGCTTTTTGAATCAGTGATCGACATGTTTGACCATTTTCAAATAATCGATTAATCGAGAAAATAATGATAATGATAATAATTGTTGCAGCCCTACAGGAGATGTAACCTCAAGCAGGAAGTACCCAGTTAAGTACGGAGAGTGACACAAATTGTGCGAGAAGTATTTTGTCATTATTATTGCAGAAATATTGCGATTTTAAGGCCATATATACAGTAAAGTCTTTTAATATGAACAGCGTTTAACCCACACCTGTATCACTGCAGAGTGGTTAATTAATAAATAATACTAAAACAGTACAAACAGCATATTTAATTTGATCCATGGCGTAACACTGCACAACATGCTGACAAGCCCATTCCTCAGTCCACCACTAAAGCTGCAAGTGGCTAGAACACGTGTGTCCGTCTGCTGTTGCCTGGTGCCTTTGTTTCAGTTCAAGTTTGTCCTTGTGCACATGAGACAACAGCTCCTTTTAACCCTCTAGCTGCCCTCAGTGGCTGTACTGTGTTGTTATGCTCTACTGTGAGAGTCAATTACGTAATAAATGTGGAGCATGTGTGCGTGTGTGTGTGTGTGTGTGTTTGGGGAGGTAAGAGAGAGTGATGAGTTGAGAAATAGCAATAGAGTAGTCCTAAAAGAGTTACACATTGCTTGTTTGCTAGTGTAAATGCAATACTCTTGACAGGAGATTTGAGGTCAGAGGTCAACATCTGTTACTGAGGGCTTGTACAGTGATGAGTGCACACTGCAGGAAGCCTGATATCCAGCCTGGTTGGATTTGGTCTTCTCAAAACAAAGAGGCAGATTTATGACAAAAAAGGCACTGTGCAAATGTGTGCTGCAGTCATTACTGCTCCTGGTACTGACCTCTGAAACATATTCTGAGAGTGATGAAGATCTCGTACATGTAGGCTCAGAATCAGCGTTAGGATTTCTATGACATCACTAAGCTCAGAAAGGGTTGATTGCAAAACATTAATTTTGGTTATGGTTGTAATGTTAGTTCACAGTTTTTAGGCAGTTCCATGGGAAACGAAAACCCCTGAAACATCAGGGCTGCTGCTTTCTGAGCTTCCTGATCTCTTAAAATGAGATAATTGGTCTCAGAGTTCTGGG
Source organism: Pampus argenteus (assembly GCA_036937835.1). NCBI lineage: Eukaryota > Metazoa > Chordata > Actinopteri > Scombriformes > Stromateidae > Pampus > Pampus argenteus. The sequence continues at coordinate 8,685,446 of CM072865.1, read as the reverse complement.
CCTGTTGCCATGCGGGGGTTTAAGGGGGGCTTTTGCCTTTGCAGTTGTATATGCCCTTTGTTTAAAATTTATGTATCTGTAGAAAAATAGCCAGTATAATTTTAAATAGGAGTAGAGACAGACAGAAAACATCACTTGGTTTTTGTGGTTGTAAATAGAGCTTTTGGCCCTAATACCACCCTTCCCCAACATTGTAGCAATACACACAGAATCATGCAGAGAGCTGCAAGTAGCAAACAGCTGTTTCTATGCGCCTCTCCCTTCTGATTTTGACGGAGACTCGTTCATAAATTCCAAAAATATTTAGCGCTCTGCCAGTTCGAGTGCTGTGATTCATAAATGTATTCTTTGATTTTGAAACAGTAGCCGTATCTTGTTATTTCTGAGGCTACTGCGTGGATAAATCAATTAGTTTTATTTTATGAGAAAAATTGCCTCCCCTGATGACTGACTGAAATATCACACATAGTAGTAGTCTGTGAACATAACTTAGTATTGTGTGTGTGTGTTTGTGTGTTGAGGAGGAGGGGGCATTTACAGACAAATATAGGCTACAGCTGTTATTGAGCGCAATTTTCTTCGCAAATGTGTGAGAAGTTTGCTGTGGGACTTTCCTCTTGAAGGAGCACATATGGCACTGAATGTATATTAGACTCCAGCAGAAAAAGAAACAATACTCCCATGGGTTCAATCGTATTGCTTTGTTAATTCAAGCATGTATTTGTTCTGTTTTGCTATGCATGGGCATCTCCAGTCACTCCCTGGGGTGTCCTAGTGATACAGCCTGGGGCAAAAAATGTAAGCTCAATGCTCTTCAATGGAGATACACAACTGCTGTCACCAGGGGTTTTGCTGTCTAATAATCTGAGCTACAACCTCTCGACTCAGATCTGGAGGCAACATATTTGACTCTAACCATCTGCTACGATCGCTATAAGGATCTGACATATTGCGTTGTCGGGCTGTGACGCCACTGCAGATTACAGGATATGCTATCAGCGTAGCACCCAGCGCTGACTGGCAGCAACACGCCTTGGGTAGAACTTACAAAACTATTGCGCTGTTGCACATAAGACGTTCATACAGCAGGTAATGTGACTCAACCTGTCTTCCAAGAACATGCGCAGACAAGAGGGGAAGTGAGAGGGGAAGTTTATGACTCTTTGACGACGGATGTTGACTAACCTCAATGCATCACCTGCAAAACGCAGATATGGTTTGTTTAGTGCATGTGTTGTTGTCACAAATTTAAGGAACTGAATGAAGAACTTAACATAGTTTGAAGAATGGTGACAAAACCGCAAACGTGTCAGTTAACTGTGCAAAATTACACTTGAGGCCAACTAGTATCAGTAAATACAAAGGAATGCCACGTGATGGCTGAGCAAACTTCTTGGCTGAGCTGAGACAAATCCTGAAAAGTATGAAATGCAAAGGAATGCATTCCTACGGCCTTCTCAGCCCAGGTAGTCGCACGCAAACAGAGCCTTAACTATGTGAGGGTTAAGCTACAACTGCTGGCAGCTCGCTTTACATACAGCATGTCAGCACATTTGTTTCTAGTTATGAATCCTTGAGATTCTACAAAATCCATTAAAAAAAAGTTCCATCACAGCAGCACTGACGTGTTTCAGACATGAAATCCTGTTATCTGACAATGCTGTATATGAATGTGAGATATTCAGGTTTCATGATGCCACTGGTATGACATTAACATTTGTCTTTATCAACTAAAGGAAGACGAAAAATGTGAGGAATAAGTCTACATGTAGTTTGTATCAATCAACGCCAACGGTTTGTTCCCTGGCTAGTGGACATTCTGAGCTGCACGCTTTAATAAATCAGTGCATCAGACCTAAGCAGCCACTCATGTGTAAATACTTTATTTATAGACGGTGCATAGGAGTGACAGTAAGTGAGCATGTTTACAGTCACTACTAACATTTGCGGGGAAAAAAATAAATAGGCCAAAGCTTGCTGAACACATGTCTTTTGCTGTTGTTAGATCTTGGTAATTCTTTTCATCACAGTGCAGTGGTAAACAGCTGATCGGTTCAGTGTTCAGGCCAATAGAGCCTGTGTGGTTTCTGTCACAGACCAATTAGTGTCTTTATGTAACGAGTAACAAGTGGAGCTTGCTGCTGACCAAGCCTTGCTTAGGATGTAGGGTGATGTAATACTTCATTTCCTCAGATACTACATAGTTGTCCCATTTATATATATATATGCAAACTGTAATAGCAGTGATCACTATCTATTTATTTATCTAATTCCAAGATAAATTTATTGCAGTTGAATGTGAGATGAGTTTGAAGTGCATGTCACTTGGCAATACATTTTTGTCTGTGTAATTTATGTTAAGAGTGTTTACTTACATTACACGACATTTTAATAACTAATATTTAACCAAAGCATTGGAAAATGCCTACTGCCCTGGAGAATCTGCACAAACCCCCATTTGGAATCATTCAATTTAAGGATAACACACCTTAGTGCACATTGACATGCCTCATGTATCATGATTTATGATCTTAAACGAATCAGTAGGACATTCTGACAAATTCGGCATACATTAAATATATATACCAACACGTACATGTAATTTAGTTTAAACTAAATACCTGGTTCCCTCAGTAATACTTCACTCCGCTTCTTTACCAAAACAAAGAGGTTTCGAAACGGGAACTAGCGTAAAACCAATTATAAATGTCTGAATTTTACTGGGTTAAAGTTCAGTTTTGTGTGTTAGATGCACGCCGAATTTAAGATAACTACCTAATGTTTGATTACAGTTCTTGAGTCTCATTTTGCACTGTGGGTTAACGTGACACTAAGCAAAGAAACGTTAAATTATAAGATACGTCAGTTGTGATTGGTTCAACGAGAGAGAAGGCAGCAGGGAGGGTGGGTGCTTTCAGTGGTGGCGGCGGTGAGAAAGGGTTGAGACCATGTCAAAGCACATGACAAAGCAGTGACACTGGTGGTCGTTACACTGATTAAACAACACTTGTGTTACTACGTATTGTTACACCGAGTTTTGGTCGACTCGAATAAGCACGAACATGACATAGCGAGCATATTTCCCCTGCAGGTTTCAGGAACGGCTGTTACGCTTTGTAAACAAGTCGACGTGGATAACATGTTTACTATCGTAGTACTACGTATATCGCAGAATAAAAATAAATGTATAGGCATAGTAACATAATGTGTGCAACTGGTTTTCTCGCCTTATGTTTGTTTTTGTCAATTTCACCAGCTCGACTGTGTACATAACATACCCTTCTCCGGTTAGTCTGTGTCAAATGCATCCACAGATGAGCCTCGGACTGGATGTAACTGTCAGGTCTTCTCTCAGCAGTGATCAACGATGGTCGTCAACGACATTAAGAATAACGCCTTTTTTTCCCTCTTTATGGTTCGTCGTTGCTGTAATCGTACACACACACACATACACACAAAAAAACGACAAAAAAATAATAAGAAAAAAAAACGTGTCTCGGTGCTTCCTGATTTAGGTACAGTGGTGATGATGTTTGTAAGGGGTGGGGCGGTATGCAGCTTTTCAGTCCGCCAAGAAATGTGAAAGCACGTCGGTGCACGTCTATGCACGGATTTGTAATGTCGAGTTTAATTATAGGAAGGGTTCAAATCACGCGCGAATATATAGCAGCGTGGCATTATGAGTTTGGGAAAATTACAAAATGCTGAAATATGATGAAATTAGCAACTAAAATATTAAAATGCTGCTTACATATTAATGCATCAGCAATAAAAATCCAATATTATGAACGAATGATAATATAACACAGACAGGAGCAAAGGTTCAGGATAATCTGTTTCTTTACTAAAAGTAACATTTTGAATGGGACGCTTGAATGAAAACAGCAACATTGTCAATGTTATCAGTACCACCTGTGATTTTCCCACTATGACAAGTCAATGTGTCTGCTGTGAAACAGACCTATTGCTATTTCTGTTTAAGGATCTGAATATTTCCACTACAGCGCCTGCTCTGCAACTCACTGTTTAAAACTCAAAGAGCTACAAGCAACCAATACTGATTCAAACCAGGTTTCAGACTTCACTCCTACTAACATGTTCTTGTAGAGTCAAAAAATATTCTCAAATCATTGACCTTTACCAACACTAACATGACATTTATAGATTTATGCACTACACCGCTGTCTTTCAACGGAAGTAAACACATCTGCAGCATTGTGCCCTTTACTATGATACAATTTTGATTTGTATTAAAAACCTGTGCTCTGTGATATTGACAGTAAATTCATATTTATTCAATGTGTCCAATTCAGGGTTTTAGGTGAATGATTTTTTTTAAATAAACAACTCTGGACTTAGGTGATATTAAATTATACATAAAATAAAATGAAATATATATTGGCTGCTGATAATATTGATTGCACACAGGTGCTCTCAGTAGAAAAGTGAAATATGAGGGAGTTTGGACAACAAAGACTTCAAGTTTGGATTAAGGGGTTCTAAAATTGCTGCTTGCTTTTGTAGTGTTATGTTTTGTACACTTCAAATAAATATGCCATGGTTTTTTTTTTATTTCTTCTCTTTTCTTTTTTAGTGTTGTCCCAGAGAAAATAACCCCATAAATAATATCCACACCTTCACAATCTATCGAGCTCACTGTTTCTGTGAGTCATAGAATCAAATTTGCTGTTGTTGTTTTCTGATGAAAGAATACACCGTTCTTCTATTTCTCTCATCGTCACCCCTTCTCTCTAGAAATAAAGCACCATAGCAAAACTACAAATAGCTTTCAAGTCTGACTAAGAGAAGACATCTTTCAATACAGCATGACAAAGTCTATCCACTGAATCGCTAAAATCCTCCTTGTTTTTAATGCTGGGAATTGCAGCCATTGGACAAATATTATGTTAGACTGTTTATCCATCATAGAGAATGACACAATAGAGCCTATAAGCTGAATTATATTTTTATATTTATATTGTCATCCATACAGTAGCTCTGCAGCAAATATTACCTGTGTGCAGCTAATGATTTTGATGTGAGAATAAATAATCCATAATAGTGCTCTAATTTCCATAATGATGTACTTTAGACATAACTTGTTGTTCAACTCTTTATGCTTTAGCCTTTATTTTTCATGATGAGTGTTAGATTTGATTTGATTTGACTTTGCTGGGATTACTTTTTAAGCTTTGTTTAACTCAGATGTTTTATACAAGGCTGACAGAGACAGGCTTGTTCCAAAGGAATCTCAATATTGTCCCGCTTTATTTCCCCCATGTTTGCTGATTTCTTTTAATTTATGTATTCAGTTTGTTTAACTGGCTTTCGTTAAGTCTTGCAGTCCAAATCTATTTATTTTAATCACATGCTTTTTCATCTTTTCTCTGACAGAAGGCTATTTTCTTTGACAAAAATATAAGAAAATCTGTCAAACTGAAGACATAAATATTTAGCAAGCTTTGCTATTGATCATCAAGAGAGCATCAACATCAAGTAAATTCTAAATGAGTATAGAGCCACATTAGTAGCTCTGCGAGTGTGTCCTTAGTTATACCCGCAAAAAAGTGCTTTGAGTTCAATGTTAACCTCAGCAAGCTAACACGCTCACAACTGCAATTCCAACATGCTGTTCAGCAGTTCAACACCTTAACTAATGAAATATTACACTTTAAAAAAAAAAAATTAGGGAGAATGTCAATATTTTTGCAATTATTTGGCCATAAACCAAAGTATTTAACAAATTAAGATTTTGATCGAACCAGTGTCAGTTTGACTTCTGTTGTATTTTTTGGAGACATGTGGTTGTCATGTGACAATTGATCGAGCTATAACAATTGTGCTTAAAGAGGATCGGATTTGATGCTGATGCTAATACGATGATGCACCAGTGACCAGAGAAATCAAATCCCCTATGATAATGTATCCGGCAGGACCAGGTCCAATTCATCCTGACTCAGAACTGCAGTGGGTGGGGGCTTTGTGGGAGTTGGGGAGCAGGTTGGGAGAGGAGTAAGGGTAGAGAGGATGCTGGCAGAATCAACAATCTAATTGCTTACCAAGGAAATCAGCCTAAGGCACAGAAAATGACTCAGCGTCCGCAATAATAACCCATCAGCTGGACAGATTTTGACAGAGATACAGTAACTCATTGTCATGGAAATAGCGAGGCAATGGGCCTAAAACAGCATGGATTACCCATCAGTGCAACTCAGGGAAAATGGGGAGATGTTTGTCGTTTATGTACCCGTGTTGAGGGAAACGTGTGCTTATTGCTCAGAAAGACGTATGGGATCATATGTCCTTTACTCAAAGCTAGAAATGATACCCTTAGTTATCGATTGAAGACAAAACTGCACAAGAGTCGGAGTGCATACACAAAGACAGATGGTGAGTTAAAGGCTTAAAACAGAAACATCCTCATAATTTCATGTTTTTATGTATTGCTGGATGTTTTGCTTGATTACTTGCTGGAAATAAATCCAGGTGTCTTGCTCTCGTCTGTATTTGTCTGGAATGTAATTAGTGTGATTGAAAGTCCTCATGCATACAGCCGAAAGATGGATTCCCTCTAATCCTCAACTAAAAGGTTCATTTAGATGTTGAAGATCTTATAGCTATATGTATCCAGTGTGTATCATGCTGTTCGCTGGTTTGTTTATATGAACTTAACTACACATGGGGTCTCATAGATGCCAGGAAGTAAAGAGCTTAGTAGATGAAGTTGATTAACATTCTCCAAAAGCTCATTTGTGTCTCCACTGAGCAACAAAAGTCCCCTAATACACAAGAACTTGCAACTTAACTTTAGCAATTTATATGCAATCAGGATCTAAATGAACAAACTGTCACTTTCCATTAAGTGAAAATTGCTTAAAATGTCTTGATTAATTTAGCTTCATTCCCTCCATAAATACTTCTTTAGCTAATTACTGTTGGGTAACATTATTTCTGAAACTGAAGCAGTAAAAACTACTACAATTACTCTCATACACACTGAGGCCTAAAACTCTGATGAATATATTGTCCTCTGGCTTCACATTCTTAGAAATGGCTGTTTCATTATGATTATAGATGCAATGGTGGCTGCTTGTTAGCCTACATATGTGCCTATTGATGCTAACTCACTAGCGATGGGATTGTGAGTGACTGAAGAAAAGTATTAATTGTAAATCATTTGGTATTTATAAATTATTTTTGGTCACTTGGGGTCAGCAACACACATCACCTCATATTAGCCATTATGATTATAATAGCAAACCACTTTTTTTTATTGAGCAGACAAGGAACAAAATGCTAATCTATCTAGAGGCTAATCTAACTAACTGACAGTTCTTCATGTCATCTGTCTGCTTTGACTTCCAGCGACCCATTTGCTGCTAAGCATTGTCACGTCAACCAGTGGTAATCCAAAAATATTGATTGTAGCATCTTTAATTTCATAACAATTAATATGAAACAAAGAAATTGCTCAGATGTTTGCACATATTCTGTGCGAAACAGCCTCGTCGCAACACCCACAAGCAGCAGCGACGCTGGACTAGCGAGATGTAGTGACAGGAAGCGTAAAATTGGCAAAGTAATTGAAGCAGCAACCTCAGTATTCATGTAAGAGGCTTCAGTACCTTAACCTTAAAGATGAGACGTCTTTCGATTTACTAATTCTGACATGAATTTGTTCTGAATGTTCAGGGTTGCTGAAAATGTGTTTTTAAAACGTAGCCTACATCGGACCAAAGGGTACTTAGGGGCATTTTACAAGCAGTTGCATCCTATCTCTGCACATTTGACTAATGACCTCCAAGAAATGTGATGGATATTAAACATCGCCTGGTTTGTTCTTTTTAGGTTTAATCATGCAGAAGGGGGAAAATGCTGAGATAACATCTCAAACACAGAGCCAAGCCACAACCACTGCCAGGCATGGCAGGAAATACAATCATTCACATTTCATTCGAAGACTTTCATCTCACACAGGGTCTGGCCAATAAGGCTGATGGCTATGGTGGTATAGTTTATACTGATCCCCATACCCAGAAAAGCCACAAAAGTTCACCCAAAAATGTAGAGATATAACTTTTCTGGAGAAAACTTGCCTGAAGTTGTTGTGTGACCTCCGACTCTGCTGTTTCCACTTGTTATACTTACAACTGAAAGTACTCAAAAGCCTTTATATTGCTTTGAATTTTTCTAAGGCAGAACTCTCTGAAGCATTAATAAATGATGATTGGCTTTATTTGACAAAGCAGTACATTAATACTTAAAAATGAAATGCTGTATTTGTGTGACAAAAAAATGTGCAGTGTTATATGCCAGATTCAAATTCAGGGAAACTCGCAAAACAAAGCCAGCATTTCTAATTTGCAAAATAGCATCCTCTGTTGAAAGACCTGTACAAACTGCTGCTCTGATGTGTAACAAAACTGAAAAAACAAAAAAAAACAAAAAAAAAACAACAAAAAAACAAAAAAAAAACTAAATTCTCAGCATACTCTAAATGTGATTGTACAGCTCAAAATATTGGAACTTTATATGCAACTACTATTGTTGCAGATTCTGATTGGCCCATTGAAACGAGCCGATTGGCCGATTGAAACGAGCGATCTGATTGGTCGGATATTTCGGCCAATCTGATTGGCCGATTGAATCGAGCGATCTGATTGGTCGGATATTTCGGCCAATCTGATTGGCCGATTGAATCGAGCGATCTGATTGGTCGGATATTTCGGCCAATCTGATTGGCCCATTGAATCGAGCGATCTGATTGGTCGATTGAATCGAGCGATCTGATTGGTCGATTGAATCGAGCGATCTGATTGGTTGGATATTTCGGCCAATCTGATTGGCCCATTGAATCGAGCGATCTGATTGGTCGGATATTTCGGCCAATCTGATTGGTCCATTGAATCGAGCGATCTGATTGGTCGGATATTTCGGCCAATCTGATTGGCCCATTGAATCGAGCGATCTGATTGGTCGGATATTTCGGCCAATCTGATTGGCCCATTGAATCGAGCGATCTGATTGGTCGATTGAATCGAGCGATCTGATTGGTCGGATATTTCGGCCAATCAGATTGGCCCATTGAATCGAGCGATCTGATTGGTCGGATATTTCGGCCAATCTGATTGGTCGGATATTTTGGCCAATCAGATTGGCCCATTGAATCGAGCGATCTGATTGGTCAATTGAATCGAGTGATCTGATTGGTCGATTGAATCGAGCGATCTGATTGGTCGGATATTTCGGCCAATCTGATTGGCCCATTGAATCGAGCGATCTGATTGGTCGGATATTTCAGCCAATCTGATTGGTCCATTGAATCGAGCGATCTGATTGGTCGGATATTTCGGCCAATCAGATTGGTCGGATATTTCGGCCAATCTGATTGGCCGATTGAATCGAGCGATCTGATTGGTCGGATATTTCGGCCAATCTGATTGGCCGATTGAATCGAGCGATCTGATTGGTCGGATATTTCAGCCAATCTGATTGGCCCATTGAATCGAGCGATCTGATTGGTCGATTGAATCGAGCGATCTGATTGGTCGGATATTTCGGCCAATCAGATTGGCCCATTGAATCGAGCGATCTGATTGGTCGGATATTTCGGCCAATCTGATTGGCCCATTGAATCGAGCGATCTGATTGGTCGATTGAATCGAGCGATCTGATTGGTCGGATATTTCGGCCAATCTGATTGGTCGGATATTTCGGCCAATCAGATTGGCCCATTGAATCGAGCGATCTGATTGGTCGATTGAATCGAGTGATCTGATTGGTCGATTGAATCGAGCGATCTGATTGGTCGGATATTTCGGCCAATCAGATTGGCCCATTGAATCGAGCGATCTGATTGGTCGGATATTTCGGCCAATCTGATTGGTCGATTGAATCGAGCGATCTGATTGGTCGATTGAATCGAGCGATCTGATTGGTCGATTGAATCGAGCGATCTGATTGGTCGGATATTTCGGCCAATCAGATTGGCCCATTGAATCGAGCGATCTGATTGGTCGGATATTTCGGCCAATCTGATTGGTCGATTGAATCGAGCGATCTGATTGGTCGATTGAATCGAGCGATCTGATTGGTCGATTGAATCGAGCGATCTGATTGGTCGGATATTTCGGCCAATCAGATTGGCCCATTGAATCGAGCGATCTGATTGGTCGGATATTTCGGCCAATCAGATTGGCCCATTGAATCGAGCGATCTGATTGGTCGGATATTTCGGCCAATCTGATTGGCCCATTGAATCGAGCGATCTGATTGGTCGATTGAATCGAGCGATCTGATTGGTCGGATATTTCGGCCAATCTGATTGGTCGGATATTTCGGCCAATCAGATTGGCCCATTGAATCGAGCGATCTGATTGGTCGATTGAATCGAGCGATCTGATTGGTCGGATATTTCGGCCAATCAGATTGGCCCATTGAATCGAGCGATCTGATTGGTCGGATATTTCGGCCAATCTGATTGGCCCATTGAATCGAGCGATCTGATTGGTCGATTGAATCGAGCGATCTGATTGGTCGGATATTTCGGCCAATCAGATTGGCCCATTGAATCGAGCGATCTGATTGGTCGGATATTTCGGCCAATCTGATTGGTCGATTGAATCGAGCGATCTGATTGGTCGGATATTTCGGCCAATCAGATTGGTCGATTGAATCGAGCGATCTGATTGGTCGGATATTTCGGCCAATCAGATTGGCCCATTGAATCGAGCGATCTGATTGGTCCTACAGCAAAGTCTATGAATCTTTTCAGCAAGACGTCTATTTCGTGGGAGTTCCATAGACGTCGGACTACCCTGCACGTTGAAAAGGGATACCCAGTGCATTAAAAAGTGAAACCAAGGGGTCCTGACCAAGCGTGCGTATGTGAAGACTTGGGAGTGAGGAGGGTTGTCAAACAAACAAAATGAGGGGCCCACTCATCAAAACATTGCTCTATAACACTACAATCCTTTAAGTGAAATTGGATCAGCATACCAACAAATTGCAATGAAGCATATCAAAGACAAAAGGAAATGAATAGAAGTAGACACTCAACACATCCCATATATGCAACAGTAGAACATGAGTGGAAATGTAATAATAACAACTACAGCATCAGTAGGGCATTCAGAACTTACTGTAGTCGAGAATAGACATTGAAAAGTATGCATAGTATGTTGTGCACATAATGTACAAATGTCAACAGTATGTATTATCATATAACGGTTGAACAACCTTTTATCTATTTGTTTTGTATTGGTTTTGTTGTGTGTCTGACCTTTGAATAACAATTACGCTGATCATTTAGAGGTTTTATTCAATCTTATCGTGTCCAAATAGATAGATGGCTGCTGAGATGTGTGTGTGCTCTCCGTTCTGCTTGCTGCCTTGCCTCTTGCTGTTACCGTTCTTGTTTGTTGGGAGGCACTGTGAAGCGCAGAGCAGTACTCACAGGCTCAGAAAGTCTGACAGGAGCAGAAACCACTGACATATTCCGTCCTGACCCATCCTCACCTACACCTTTTAGCTCTGTTGCCATCGCTGTGGGCAGAGCTTGACGGATCTGCACCTATTGGGACACAAACCAATACAAAGGCTGTCGGTGTAAAAGCAGAAAGGCAAACAATGGACATTGAAAAAGGATCGTGCTTTCTGACTTAGAAGCAAATCACTGTCTGCAGAAAATGCTATACAACCAGCACATCTCTTTGCTGCAAGATTCATTTTGAAAAATATGTCAGTCAGTAGATTTAAATCTACCAGAGAAAAAAGAGGCAGTAAAACTGACTAAAAAACAAATAATGTCTGACATCCAAATGTAACAGTTTTACGGGGAGTCAGATGAACTACAAAATCAAACATACAGCAGGGTCTCAAACCTTTTTTTTTTTTTTTTGCAATACATAGCCTTGTATATTATAGCCTTGTGCTGCTGCACCTGACAGTGCAATGAAATAACTGTATCTGTATGAATATACAATATATCTAGTTCACAATGAACTGCTGGACTAAAGCCTTTGTCCTCTGGTACATAAGAACTATGGTGTTGTTCAAGAAAGAAAAAAAAGAAGAAGATGTGGGAGGTTAGAACAAGCTGTGATAGACTCTCAGTTGATATAAAAAATTCAGCACTTACAGAAACTTTATAGATGCTAAATGAACAGCCTTACTGTTCAATCATTACTTGCTAATCCAACACCACAACAACAAGCCCCAAGATTAAGCCAAATTTAAAACAATTCTAATTGGTCGCAGTGTTTGTTCAGTGCCTTTGAGTTTAATAGCAGGCCACAGTGAGATGAGGTGAGATTTAAATGCATTTTCCAAAAGCATATTTCAGTAACAGATGCTGATTTACAGATCTTTCTGTGGAAAAATGATTGCTGTCTAATTGGAATAACGTGTTTTCCGAAGAACGTGGCATAATAAGTTCAGCTCAGCTGGTCTTCCATCACAATAGTTCATGAAATTTTCATCAACAGATCTTCAGCATGGACTTGACCCTTCAGTATTTTGGGAAATCTGCACAGCATGCCCTGTGCTCGAGAACTCCTGAAGAATTTTCCACTTTTTCCTCCAAGTATTTGTCATCTTTATAAAAAATATGTTTGGTTCTTTTGGGATTTTTTTTTCTTATAGGTTTCTTAGAAGTATTACAAGAAACAAACAACAGAATAAAAACAATATTAATAAGACTAAAACATGCATGATTTCTTGTTCATGTGGCTTGTTGATTTTGAAATCATAATTGTTTCTCTAGGGTCAGCATACCACCCTGAACACGCCCGATCTCGTCTGATCTCGGAAGCTAAGCAGGGTCGGGCCTGGTTAGTACTTGGATGGGAGACCGCCTGGGAATACCAGGTGCTGTACCCCCCTCCCATGGGCCCACCACCCATGGGAGGGGTCTAACGGTGCGAAGAGAGATGGGCGGCAGTCGGAGGCGGGGACCCTGGCGCTCCGACCCCCGGTTCACTGCTGAAGCTGCTGCCCCCGCGACCCGACAAACGGATAAGCGGAAGAAGACGAAACGAAACGAAATTGTTTCTCTACAGTATCTTGTTGCATCTCAGAATGGGACCTTCCCTCCCATCCTTGCTTTATACATGTTCAGTCACTGTCTCTGCTACATAGAAACACATAGCACTTGCATGCGCGTAAGTTACTGAAATAAGGTAGGTTTATTTATTTATTTATTTTTTTGCTAATTTCCCACAAATAAAAATGAAACTCGAATAAACCAATTATAGCAAGGTTGCCAAATGAGATTGTTTTGTGCTATAGCAAATTTGACAACCCAATCAGGATTATCATAATAATATTTGCACCCACTGTCAAAACTAATTGATTCTAACTAAGGAAATGACATCGGTCCCTGGCATTTAAATTGTAGGTACAGGAATGGTTTCTGAAACGCGAAGAACAAAACGCATCCAGATCCTTTTTTTTCTTTTTCTTTTACCACCTCCAAAAAAAATTGTTGGGAGGTGGTATACTGGGTGCTGACGTGAATGCCACAGCCCAGCCCCTGTTATAATGTGAGGGAAAAAAAAGGTCCAGGCGCAGAGAAATTGGCTACAGAGTGGATCAGCGCGCTCTGTACGCAGACGCATCAGGTGCGCACCGGGAAAACTCCAAGACGCACAGAGACATGACTGACGAACGCTCTACAGACACCTAGATTGATTTGTTTATACGTATTACTAATGTAATATATAAGAATAAAGCGTAGAATTTGCTGAAACCTTAAAGTGGATCCACTTTAAAGATAGTCTCTATATGAGCGCTAATGAAAACGCACAGGGCAATAAACCCTTGCTTTAAAAACTCTGTCATGAAGCTGCAGCGGGACACAGACCTCCCATAGGTCAATTTGGCAACGTATCAAGTTCGTCCTATAAGAGGAAAAAAAACAAAAAACAAACAAACAAATAAATCATGAATTTATCAGAGTCTGTTTGGCTCTCAGAAGAGCCGTGGAACATCAGCAGAGCGGAGGAAGAAGACCAGAAACTTTTATTCGGGATCGGCACGGATAATTTCATCACGCTGCTGGTTTTCGGGCTCATCTTTACGCTCGGTGTGCTGGGCAACTCCATGGTGATCACGGTGCTGGCTCGGAGCAAACCAGGGAAACCACGGAGCACCACCAACATATTCATCCTCAACCTGAGCATAGCCGACCTCTCCTACCTGCTCTTCTGCATCCCTTTCCAGTCCACTATCTATATGATGCCGACGTGGGTCCTGGGCGCGTTCATTTGTAAATTCATCCACTATTTCTTCACTGTGTCCATGCTGGTCAGTATCTTCACCCTGTCTGCCATGTCTGTGGACCGATACATTGCCATAGTGCACTCCAGAAAGTCCTCCTCTATCCGGGTAGCGAAGCATGCTCTGATCGGAGTGGTGGTGATTTGGATACTCTCTCTAGCCATGGCAGCGCCTGTCATGTATTACCAGAACATATTTCACAGAGGAGAGAATCATACCTTTTGCTGGGAAGTGTGGCCAAATCAAAACCAGAAGAAAGTCTATGTGGTTTGCACGTTTGTTTTTGGTTATGTGTTGCCCCTGCTGCTGATTTCCTTCTGTTATGCAAAGGTAGGAGAAAATCTACATGGGTTACTCATAGAAATGATTGAACCATTAAAAAACTCTGTCTTACCTCTGTTCCCTTGCTTACAGGTTTTAAATCACTTGCACAAAAAGCTAAGAAACATGTCCAAAAAGTCAGAGGCATCAAAGAAAAAGGTATGTATTAAAGCAGTCTTATCCAGGAGGACCGGAGGGGGTGGGGGGGTACATGGATAACAAATACACCAGACAGATAAATGGAGTGATTTGTTACCTGTTGAATTATTGCTAAATTAAATTCATATAAGGAAATTCTAAGGTAAATTATGATTGTAACATGAAACAAAGCAAGTGGCCAAGTTTTCTGCAGTCAATATAATGCTTGCATCACTAAAAAAAATTGTCATTGTGCAATACAGTTCCACTTAAAAGCGACCTCCTGCACTCTGGGACTGAGTAGTACACCATCACCTGTCATCATGATGATAATTATAATGGTAAATGATGTCAACCTTTCCATAGCTTTTAAGAAAAAAGCCCTCACAGCTTGTGTCCAAGTTGGCACCTTCACTGAAATACTTTATCTATCCGGATCAGTGCATTTCACGGTTCACTAAGCTGCAGCCTTTTTCTTCTGTTAAAACCGTGTGATTCGAAGCGGAGGTCAGTGTTCTTAGCTTTTAGAGAGATAGACGGTGTATCACAGCAACATTAACCCAAAGTCTTCCGCACATCATTTCAGCGCTTACAGTGCTGTAGCGTATATATGCTCTCCCATTTCCTGTAATTCAACAGCCAGCCAGAGGGAACTATTTCCATCTTCACTGTTTTTTTCCCCCTCTTAGAGTCTAAATAATTACGATTAATAATGCTTATTATTATTAACTGGCACATTGGCACAAAATGGTTAAAAGTCACTGTGCAATCAAACTGCCATCAAGCCTTCATTACTCCCAGGGAAAGGTCATTTACCTTCCTAGAGTGTCAGTTATTGTTCTTCACAGCTGGTCAGTTTAGCAGCACATCTGATAACTGCCGTGTGCTACACTGTGAACCAGGGGCACAGGCTATGGCAGGGAGGGACTGATGTATACACCCCTGCATACATGCTTTATTACTTTATTATTACCTAAAACAACAGTGGAAGGTCCAGAACAGGAATCTCAGATATTGTGATGATTTACTGGTGTTGTGACCACGGTGTAGATCAGTTTAATTAATACACAGAGGAAACGCTACACTGACAGCTTTGTGATAAACGGTCGGCATAAATTACTTCGGTAGCTACTGTTAAACTATAACTTATAAGAGACAGTTTGCACACATGTATTCAGCAATGAGAAACATACAAACCAGCGTAATCCTCCCAAAATAAATCATTTTTACATGAAACTGCATTAAAACTGCAAAAACATGCATGTGTATTTTTTTTTTGGAATGAATATACATGTATAACGTTGTGCCAGAATTGGCTCTGCAGTGCGTAGGTGTTTTGTTGAGGGTGTGTAAGTGTTTGTGACTTGTCAAGATGAAAGTATAGCAAGGCACTTTGCTTACTACAGTCACTGCAATGAATAATGCATGTGCATTAGGAAGCCAATAGTAGAGCAGCGATTATTATTTGCATTATTTTGCCTTTATTTACACGGGTAGGTTGGTTGGGTATGCATGGTGATTTATAGCAACATCCTATTTAAAGTTACACAGGAAAACAAGTAAAAAACAAATAAGGACTGAGTTGAAATTATTGACAAAGTTTACATAGACCTATAAAGTGCATTTTAAAAAAGTTGGGGGGAAAAAAGCTGCAATATAAAAGCTATTCCCCAAAGCTGAATCATTAATTTTCTTCCCTGGTGTGGAGTTAACGTTGCTGCCAGGCAAAACATATTTCCAACAAAAAAACAAAATAAAAGACACCTATTCTGTCAGAGGCCCTAAGGTGACACGGATTATGAGACGAAGGCTCCTGGGCCCCCTCCCCCCAACAGCTAACAGCATAATAACTAAACACACCTATACCTCTACACCATTTATAGTGCACTTAGCTCACTTGGGGCTCTGTTGTTGACATGAGGTGCATATATGATTTAACCTGACTACATTTACACCTTCTATTAATGTGTCTCCAGTGTCCACATTAGTAAGGTAATACTGTTTTTGATGTGCCTACCAGCAGCTCCATAACTGACATATTAAGTGTAAAAATTATGATTTTTTTTTTTAAACCTTTGGATATAGACAGGCTAGCTCTTTCTCCTTGCTTCCAGTCCTTAAGCTAAATTAAGCTAGACATCTTCTGGCTGTAACTTCATATTTACTGGACAGATATGAGTGGTATCGATTTTCTAACTCGTGTCTAACTCTCAGACACGCAAGAGTGTGAAAAAGCATATTTCCAAAAAAACGCCAAACTATTCCTTCAAGCCTAAACTAGATTATGTGACAGGAAAATCATGATTGAACTGAATAGAGTATTATTATCAATTTATTCTGAAGTCGGTGTCATGTTTGCAAGCTCCTTTTGTTTCCTGTCTCATAATATTAGCAGATAATCTATGTCATGCCAGAGGATGGTGCTTTCCAGAAACGTTAAAAATCAAATGAGACAAATACGCGAATTGCAGTGGGCCACACATGGCCTTTGGTGGAAAGCGGGCGAAATATTTCAAATAAGTGTTTAATCAGTCGTTGGTGTGGTTCATTTTGTGTCTTAGCAGCTCACCACCGGGCCTGTGAAATATAACGTCAGTGACAGCTGGGAAAAGCAAGACTACCCCCACTGCTGTTGTGAAAAACACATGTTGTAGACACACTTCTTATCACCCTCTTATGCACCCAAATCAGACATCCCAGAATAAAACTCTGAAAGTAGGTAAATCTTCCTTAATCTTTCTGTAAAGTCTCTGAGCACGGATGAAACCGTTTAAATGAATCTCTCTCCTCCTCATTTAACACGGTTCCTGGTTAATGCCCCTGAGAACATCAGAATGTTGAAGTTCATTTTATTTGTCAAGCAACAGTGTTTTTTAAATGGAGATAGAGGTTATAAAGCCAGGAATTAGTACTATGGGTTTTCTCTCAATGATATGAGTCAAGCGGGCATCCAGATGGCTATGGGTAATTATGAAAATGAATATTTGGCCAAGTCATCTTGAAACTGTTTAACAGCATCTGTAAACAGAACAAGGACAACTAATGCGTCAGAGATCAAACTGCTTATTTTTGATAGAGATGCCTAATTTGAGTGTTACGATCCTGACAGCGATGACATCACCATTTAAAGCTGGATTTATGCTTGACACAGTGGGGTTAACAGGAGTCCTGCTACAGATATACATATGGCGTGAATTTTTGTTTTCTAATTGGGTTGTTCATGATCATTCTCCGCTGTGCTGTAACTGTGATCAACTTTTTCTCTCCAGGTAGCTTGATACCTTAAACTCAAGTATACCGAGTACCAATAAGACGCCAGTGTTCCTTTACAAATTCAAAATCTGTACGCTTCACTGTGTAGAACTCACTGGAATGACTTTTGGCCTGGGATTACTGTAGCACTGAGAACTGAGGCAGACAACCATTTACACTCACACCTACACACCTACAGGCAATTTAAAGTCAATGATGAAGCGACCCTGAGGGAGGAAGGAAATCGTAGCATCCGGGGGAAAACATGCATACTTAACACACAAAAGGTACTGCACCACTGCACCGCCGTGTTTGGTTCATCTACACAGGGAAATGAATACCCGGGTTTCTCGTATTCAAGATAAACATCATATCATGAATTTCATCAAAACCAGGATAAGACTCAAAACAGGGATACTTATGAGCATGTAAACACACTTAACGTTGCACCGAATGTGTGTTGCTGATTTCTTAGCCTTTTTTTTTTTACTTTGTAATGTTGCCATCACTTTCAACGATCTGCCCTAGCATCAGAAATTCACAGGAAAAAAACAGAGCTGCCCAAGCTGCTTCTCAGTCTCCATGTGTTACACTATTCTGAAAGGAAAAGGAATACAAGGGGGAGGGGGGGTGTTCTCCTCATAACACCACTGATATTGCAGGACTCCACCTTGTCAGGGATTTCTTTCTTCGAAGCCTCAGGTTATGTTACAGTGATTCCTTTAATGGCTGCCACTAGGGGAATCGGAAGAAGATATGAATGGCTTCTGCTTTTAATTTCCTTGGGGATCCCGTTAAAGCAACCAGTGGTTGAATTTTATTTCGAAAAATAGGACTAAATCTATTCCAGTGTAGATTTTGTTGCGTGATCAGAAAGAATGGACAAAGCTGGAATCAGTTCCTCCAACAGTTGCTGTAAAATGATATCCAACTTTGACTTTCAGGACATTTAATACTGAACTGTGACATATTCAATATGTCAATATCAAAAATAAGTCTTGGCAGCCTTTAATCAATTATTCAGAGCATTTCAGCGAATGGTTAACAGCTTTTGATAAAAACAAAGGTCGCATGTAGAGACAGTGGAGGGAAAGACAAGACTTTTATTAGTTATTTCTTCCTGTGGCGATGCTGCTGTTTACATTAGCCTAACGAATGGCTTCCAGGGGTTTGAGGTGAAGATATGAATGTGTCACGGAGGCTATCCAAACAAAGCACTCCTATTAACATACTGCTCTACTAAAACTGTGGGAACCTCTCCCTGGCTACTGTGTGTGTGTGTCAGGGTAGGCCAATATTGACCTATTCACTTCATATTAGATATGTTCCACTCAGTGACATTTATCTCTGATATGATCGATGGGATGCAGTTTCATTACACATTTATTGTAACACGGATCAATACAATGTTCGACCGGGAAGCTTTGAAACTGAAATGATGATCGTGAAATTCATTTCATCGGACTACACAAACATTTGCACAGACATTTATTATGATTGTTGTGCTGTTCTTCGGGATAAACATGATTCATTTATCCAGAGTTGAAAAATGTACTCATTTAGTTAAACAGACATCTGATTATTATATTGTAATTAGCCTGTGGACTTTGATATACTGTTCATACTGGGCATACATTAACTGTTTTAACCTTTTAACCTGTGAACATGTTTTTAACCATGTTAGCAAAATGTTGCCTATTTACAAGTCCAGTGGACACTGTGGGCAACGTTCAATTTAAGTTGTGTTTCTGGACATCTGGCATTTTTTAACTGTTTTAACTGTTTTGATATCCAGCAGCTCTTCAGCTACTAAACGCTTCAGTGTTCACTAACTAGTTGCTATCTTCACTGTTAATCCTGTGGTTCTGGTCAGTCAGTTTCTGTAGTGTGCAGTCTGTTTATCAGATGCTGCTACAAATAAAACCAAAACAACGGGCTAAAAGACACTAAAAAATGCTAAATGCTGAAATCCTCGTCGTCACTATTATCTCACATTACACAGCCATTTGATCTATTGATCAAAAGAAATATTGATTAGTTTTGGAATGCTGAAATTTTCACGTATACGTAACAAACCTGCAAGACGTTTTCTTCTACTTGATATAATAGTAGTAGAGTATTTCACTCAATATAATTGTAATTTCACTTCTGTGACATGTTGGAACAAACTACTACGGGCAGATAAAAAAAACGATATAAAAATGTTTCAACTCAAAACTGTCCTAAGTATGTGTAGTTAGTGATGGCATCAACATATTTTATTATAATGTAGCGTTTCTAATTAATTTCAGGCTCCTCAGAATTTTTATATTTTGCGATGGGAACTAATTAGTTTTGGAATAAATCCACTTGCAACCTAGAAAAGCAGTGGAGGGTCTCTGCAGATCAGGCGGCGTGTAATTAGTTTTTTATGATGACACTTTGCAGCTGTAGACTTTGGCTTTACTGATAGTCTTGCCCGAAGTAATAACATACACCACTTTCCTCTTAGACATGTCCTAAAAAAATTGGTTTGCCATACTCTCTACATTCAATTTCCAAACTTTATGTGAAACACATCAATAATTATCAGCGCATCATGTTAAATTGTCACTTATTTTGCTTGTCTGATAAACTATGTGATCAACTAGTGGCCACGGTTTGCTATTTCGTCACCGCTACATTGGCAGGGATATTATGTTACGTGTTATAACATGTTACACAAAGTAAATCCTTAAATCTTCATTCTTGATGAAGGTTTTTCTGAGAAAAGAATCAGCGTAACGTTCAGCTCTGTAGACATATTGGAATTAGATGTATAGATGAGGCATATTTTTGCTTCACCCGCCCACATCATTTATGTACTGTATGCATGAATCATAATATGTATAATGACCTTCTGAGGTCTTATAAACGTTTACAGGATTGCAGCTGGATTTGCTAATTGAAATGTCAATAGGATAATGTGATTGATGCGGTACTTGTCAGTTTATTTCAATACAATTAAGGTTTTATAAGGCCATGAATGAGTATGAAATTGCATGCATATGGGTGTACTGTATCTATTGGTTTAAGATGTAATAGAACAAATATTTATGTAAATTTAAAACTGCACTAATCAATATTACTAATTACAATATTACTAATAGATTATGCCTAATATGAAAGGGGTTGCTCATAGTAAGGTTAAGAACTATATCAAAAGTTTGTGCAGGTACTTCAGTTGAATAAATGCTTGTTCTAATGCATCCCCTGGCTTAAGAAACCCATTCTCAAAGACTTACCTTTGGTCAGTACTTAGGTATTTCGCATTCTGAACAAGCTGTTTTAATCTAGATTAATCTAGATCCATTTTAAGATTTCAGTGAGATTAATCTAGATTTAAAAAGTGTAATCTATGACCACCACTAGTTTTGACACAGACTAATTTAATACTGATAACCCAGGTGTATGAATGCTAGTAAAACAAAACTTTACGACGTGAAGTGGTGCTCATGGGAAATGCAGTCCGCATTCCAAGAAACACTATTGCTCTCGTCCACAGTGGACGCCAAAATCAACACAAAATGAAAGCTCCTTGTAGTAACTTTAACTTTATAATATAATGTAGCTAGGTTAATATGTAGTCCATCATCAGAGTGTAAGGCAACACTTAGCAGCGAGATGTAGGACTACGTAGCATCTACGTAGTCTTATTCTGACTAAGACTTGAGTACAGCATGTAAATGTTGTCACTGTTGCCCCTGAGGGCACTGACTAAATCTCTCCCCTTCCTCTTTTTGTTCCTCTTGTTCTCTGTTCCTCTTGTGTGGATCCCAGACGGCTCAGACGGTGCTGGTGGTGGTGGTGGTGTTCTGCCTGTCTTGGCTCCCTCATCACGTCGTTCACCTCTGGGTGGAATTCGGGACCTTCCCGCTGAACCAGGCCTCCTTTGTGTTACGGGTGGCTGCCCACTGCCTGGCGTACAGCAACTCATCTGTTAACCCGGTCATCTATGCCTTCCTGTCAGAGAACTTCAGGAAGGCTTACAAGCAAGTGTTCAAATGCCAGATCGGTACTAGTGACTCGCCGCTCAATGACATCAAGGAGCTCCGCAGCAAGGTGGACACACCGCCCTCGACTAACTGCACCAATGTTTGACTGAAAAGCTGTGGATAAGTAAAATATGGCAATTGTCACACTGAAATTAATGTAAAGACATAGTGACAGCCACCAGACATGAGTGGTGGCTATTGATTTTTTTGTGATGTGGGTATTGGCTTGAATATTGCTACAGCTATACTTTTTCCACATAAGCGCTGTTCCTTATACCTGGAGTAGAAGAGATAAAGCCAATGTGGCTGCAAGAAATAATTACTTTCACTTTCTTTCTCTCTGTTTCCCGCATCTCGTCGTTCATAAAATCTAAAAAATCGGAAACTCAGGAAAATGACGCTCGCGCTTAAGTAAAAGTAAACGATGTTTTAATAACAATGTATTAAACATTGAATAAAATGGCAATTTTCAAGAATAATGAGGTAATTACATCGAGTCACAACATAATCACCTGTTTGTTTAAACGTGTTTTTTTGGTCTGAAGAACAATGTTGGAAGTATGCTAATGCATTATTTTATAGTTGTTGTTTTTTTTAACATAATTTTAACTTTTTTTTTTTCTAGGAACAATTAGTGTACGGGATTCCAATTTAAAATTCAGGAATTAAATTTCTAATACCAGTAAAAGCTCTGTTACGTCTTCAATCGGAGAGTTACTTGTTTTCTGTCTTACGTACTTGGTTAGCTTAGCGCAGTAGCGAGAGATGTCGGGAATGGTTAGCCTCTATGAAAGAGGAGAAATGTGTCTGCAGTGGGCTGGCAGCTTGTTAAACAACAACCTTTCTGCTTCTACACCTTAAACACAGAAGAGGTGACACGTGGGCGTGCAGCTAGCGATTAATGGAATCGATGTATGAATGATTCATTACATTCATCCAGTAACTTGTCCCCTTGACAAAAAAAAAAAAAAAAAACTACCATTGACATTGCACTCAATATGATACAAGCTTGTATTTTAAGTACATTTGGTTGTAAATGTTATGGACGCTGAAGCTGATTTTCACTTATTCCCTGTGAACGCCTCTCTCTATATGCAGCTGTTATGCTATGTTAACAGTTTTCTGATTGTGTTGTGCTGTATAACTGAGCCGGGCTGCTGGACATGTAAAGCTTCTTAAGATGCTCGTTTTGCACCCTCTCCGGTAGCCATTTTTCCTACCAATGAAAACAGTCTTACAGGAGATCCTATGGAATATATTGTATGCCATATGTATGTGATGTGCCAAGCCTACACACAGCAGCTTTACCTCAGTATAACAAAATCATAAAAAAAACAAAAAACAATATGAGACCTTTAAGTTGGACCTACAGTATTTTATGTACATCTTTGGAAAATGTGGACATTTTGCAGGAACGTGTTGAATTCCTTAACTCACTTTTTACTTGAAAAGGATCCAAAAATGAGGTCAAAAGGGGCGATTTCCAGCACGTGGGTAACTGTGTCAGAAACGAAAGGGAGTCTGCTGCAGGTTTTTACTGCAATATCTGATATAGCTGATTAATACCAACTTCAATCAGAGAGGAGGAATGAATCAGTGTAATCAGCAGACTCTTATCTCCCTTGTCAGGAAGGATTGTTCCCACAGAGCAGAGGAGTTGCAGTTGATGACTTCTCACTGTAGCACCGACTGTACAGATGGTGACGCTCACTCATGCCAACACAGGACACGTGGGGGACGTTTTGAAACGGAACATTTTTTTTTATGAAAACTCAATCCAGAAGGTGCGAGGGACACGGCTAATTGCTGGCGTGACTGTGGCTGACACATGCTGTACGGCGACGTGAACGGATGGACTTATTCTGGCAAATGACGCCGATATGTAACACAAACAATATTTGTTTCGCTCAAAACACTCATGTCAAGAGCACATGAACAAAAAAAAAAACTTTCTTTCAGTAGAAAATGCTTTGCTTAATTTTGTAACACTTCAGATTACAGCCCACACCCCTTTTCACTGTAATTATAGTGTAGTTACACAGCAGGCAGCAGAATAAAGCAGCCTCTTGTTTACTTCTTTTCCAAGGTATTTACATAGTAAGTATTGGGTATGCAGTCTGCAATGTGTAGCATTGTTTACTCCAGGGTAAATCACCACAATGAATACAGTTAACAGTAAACAGTAAAATCGACAACATTTGATTTTTCACTTGAAAAAGCATGAAACCTTCTAATCAATGAATAATTGTTACCTCCTTAGTCCCTGTACTTTTCCCCTTCTGTGTACTACTGTACAGTATTACATTATGTTCAAAATATTTGTACATTGATTTGCGGGCTGTATTCTTAAGCATCACCTTCAATGTTGCCGAGACGACTTTGTAGAAATAATTTCGTTCTTTTTAGGTTCATGTGAAAAGACACGTAACAAAAAAAAAAAAACTAGAACATTTCCCTGTTAGCGTGACATTAAAAACACACCGAGCATGTTGAGGACATGCAATAAAGGTGCTCTAAGTGTCCTGAATGAGTCCTACCTTTTCGGTTTTTATTTCTCACTCGTGAAACAGCTTGTACAGCTTTTCAGCTTGTTTTTACTGAGGTTGTCTTGATGTGTTTTTTTTTCAGCCTTCTTTCTCGTATTAATTCAGGGGGGGGTGGGCGGTATGTTCTTGTCTCTCTGTGCTTGAAATGCAACATGTGAGGAACTGTTAACGCTTTCTACAGTGCTCTATATCTGGATGTTATTTTGAAATATATCCAGGCTTTTGATTGTGTCTTTATGCCGTGCTACTTATATTACATTATTATGATATTAAACTCTGTGGCATTTCCTTGAAGAAATCTCTTTATTCCATAATCAACACCTGTTTCGCATTTTTGGAATTCCGATGCGTTTTTCTCAGGAATGAAAAGCTCAAAAAAGAAAGAAAAAGAAAAGGTGTTTTTTTTTACATATCACTGAGGCCTTCATTTCTATAAAAGGAGCTTTTCTTCAGCCTCACTGATACAAAACAACACACTTCACCTCCCACACTGACACAATGGATTGTGGCCAACAAAAAGAAAATAGCAGTGGAGGTTCCCACCAGTTGGATTCCCCTCAGAGTTTGGTTGTTGTCGATTACACACCAATGGAATACATTTCCTGACATCGGATCAACACAGTGGTCCTTAAGAGATCTCAGGAGGGGGTTTTTGTTCAGGGCATCTCTATCTACCAAAATGCAAACAGTCATAAATAAAACAGACAAGAGTAAAATAGAACTTAATCATCATACAGGAAAATAGAATCTCTATGCATTAGATACAGTTGATGGCTTTGTGAACGAGATATGTTCAAAGATACTGTAATGGAATAACACAAGGAACAGTAAGGTATTGGAATATAAATCAGGCTGAAGAGAAACAAGGGACATTGGCTGTTTTTGTCATTAACATTGCAACCAAAGTTGTAGAGGAGAAATTTGATTTGAGTCCACACAGAATCAAAGGGAGAGTTGCAGATCTCTTCACATTTTTATTTTTAACATCATATAGTTTGCTCTGCTAATATAATCACTGTTCATTGTTGTATTAAAAATTATAACACAAATATAAAAATGCTTTACGTGTTTATGTGCTGGATCTATTTCTTTGCTGGGTGCAGTGGAGCCTTTTAGACTTTGTCTTCAACCAGCAGAGTCCCAGTGAAACCACAAAACCGCTGTTGTTTTCACATGTTGTTTTTTTTGCAGATTAAACAAAGTAGATACACCCCGTTGATGTGAAGGAATTATGCTGGGATAACTCATGGATCTATATTCAGCATTCAGGGGAATTTAAAACAGCCTGTTTCAGACAAGAGGCTGTACTAAGGGGTAGTGTAAAGAGTCAGTATGAGTTAAATATGGAGATTCAGATTCAGAGTCAGTTATGCAGAGATATTCCAGTAGAGAGCCACAGATTAAAAATATAAACCTCTAAATGTGCATTAAACAAGGATGACTTTTTTTTTTTTAGCAGAAAGCTACAGGTGCCATTTAAATGTACCGGTGTGGCAGCTGTACTTAACATAATTGTAAATTGGTTGTGTTAATTTAGTAATCATAGACACTCTCATCTAAAGTCAGTTTTCCGATTCTCAAAATGTAATCCTTGCTGTCTATAAACCTCCATACAATTCAGTCTTCTCTGTCCTGTTATTAAATAACTCTTGATGTAACAGAAGAAGCCACTTGTTTCACCAACACTCTTGTCAAGTTGTGACATTTAAGGTCAGATGGTCTAAGGATAGTGGGGGAATAAAATGAGGTTTGTTAAAGGCCACAGAAATACTGATTAAACAATCTTATATTTTTTCCTAAAAAACAAAACAAAACACTGTCCTTATCTAAATGTATTTGATTCTAAATGTTTTCCTGAAACAGAGCCTGCAAATTCAGCCTTTACTTTAACTCTCTGTAAGGATATTTCCTTAAATATTGAACCCTTTTCTGAATCTCAGCTCTGATAATGTTACTCAATCATCTCATTTCTCTCCGTGTACATTCAACATCGGCGCATGGCTTTTCTTGACAAATTTGTTTAAATATCCAGTTTGCTTTATGCCATTACTCATGTGGACATGTCTTCTGTCTGAAGTATGCATGTATCTAAAGGGATAATGACAGATTTTGTGGAACGGCTCCTCTCATAATAAGCCTGGCCCGAGTCACAGTGTGTGATGTTGGATTACTCCCACAGAAGCTCTTAGTGTGACTACTAGCAGTTTTTTTCTATGATGGCTGTTTATTTAATGACCCCCTCTGAGCTGCACACCGGCAAAGAGCCACAGAAAGCAGATCTAATGTTCATTGTTCATTTAGTTTAGCTGCCTCCTCTTCTCTTCTAAGATTCGTAATACACGAGTGCGTGAATCAAACAGATGTCTGTGCCATTTCCCTGCACAATTGTCTTCTTTGGCATTGAACTTTACCTCTTATATCACCCAGTTAACTGCAGCAACAGAAAAACTGTCTCTTAAGCTTCCAGACGTGTCAAACAGTGATCTGACTCTGTTCTCTCTCTCTCTATCAGTCTCCAAAAAACTACAAAATGTGTGAAAAATTATAGAGTGAAGAAAAATGACTTCACCTTGGGACTTAATGCTGCTCTTTTAGATTTCACTCCGACATATCACATATATGGTTCAATTTCACACTAGAACTGCATTGAATGATAATGATTCATAATGGTCCTTCTTTCATTAAGAACTTCTAAACTCCTTTCATTAAATCATTTTTTTTTAGATATATTTAGATAATGCACCTTTATTTCTAACAAGGACATATTACTATCAATCACAGAATTACACCTTAAGATCAGCACAAAAGCTGAGTGCTACTCACAGTTTTTTTTTTTCGTACACCACAAAAGGATAAGAGACAAAAAGTACTCTTATCACACGCAGCAGAAAAACACTCAACCGAAGCAGTGATCAACATCCAGCCCTAAAGATCACTCAGTATCTCTTAGAAATAAACCTGCTGCTCACTCTGCCCATGTACAGACAGTGCAGTCTCATTTCCTCTCAATTGGCTGTTATCTAATTGATGTTGATGGAGCAAACATGGCTTGAAGTTCGGCCTCTCTGAGCAGTGCCGTAGACTGGAGGCACAATGTCAAATAAGGTAGTCGTACTGAAAAGGTCACTCATTACCAAGTGCGTGTCTTGTTATATTTAACCTTTGAAATTATTAATTATGCATGTGTGCTGACAACCCCAGATATTTAAACATTGCTTATTGAGAGCTTTTTATTTTTATTTTTTACTTTTTCCTTGTTGTATTAGCAGTCCGTCCTCGCAAGAAAACGAGTTTTTGCTACGCCATCTAGTGGCCGTAGCAATTATGAGTGAAGCAGTTCATATGACGTATATAAAGGTGACAAATTTTCGGATTGCAAAAAGTGGACTTAGCTGCAAGAGAGTGTGTTTTGCTTCTGTTTCTAACCGCAGTTTTTTTTAAATGAAATATATATAACTATAGTTGTTATTATGTTTACTGTTGCCATGACAATGGAGGTTGCCTAACTTTAAGGAAGTAGTAACTATAATCATGTCTCAAGTGATCATTTTAAACCAAACCATGATCTTTCCCTAACACCAAAGTGAACCTAACCAGGCCTTAACAACAGCATTGTCACACTATTAAAGTATTTATTAAACAATGATGTGTACCGGTTTTGGTAAGCAACATATTAGAAAACGCTCCCATGGGTTGCTCTGGAATATGTGGTTCAATCATCCTATGTGGTTTATAAGGAGGTGTTGTGTATTTGACAGATTTACAGTTTGATTACTCGGGCTTAACCTGTCTATTAAATGAAACGCTTCTTTCCAGGCAAGCTGTGTTTACCAGAAACATTGTGAAAAATGTATTCATTTTCTTCCGCACCTTTCAGGAACCTGTGTGCAGAGCATTTCACCTTATGTTTTGGCACCTTTGTGTTTTCATAACTCCCCTCTCATGATTAACAGTAGCACATAATGTTTGGTGTATTTGCTGTTCTGAAAATCCATTTTCCTGACTCACTCTGACAGAGCAGGTGAACCTCATGCTGTGAATGTTTGTGCTCTTGTAATTATGACTGAACCATAATTAGCAGAGACCCAGTTAGGGCACAGCATGCAATGATTTTTATTTTTTTTAATTATTATTATAATTTATGTTAACACTTGATGTTTAACTCAAACATCAAGTGTTTTCTGCGGGCAATCTAGCAGCAACAGCGAAGTTAACCGGACAAATAGTATAGTATTATACTAAAACTGGCATCCGATGTATTAATTTAGGACACCTGATAGTGAGAAAATATTATACATACATCAATATTTTCTTCCTCCCTGTGTTGCATTGCTTTCAGGTCGCTGTGATCGTGTGATACATGGCCACTGCAAACCCTTCCAGAGTGAAAAACCAATTACCACAGCTACATGTCTATTCCCAGAAAAGCATTAGGGGAAACAGCATGGGCTTTCCCTGCTGGAGAACATGGGCTGACTCAGGATGCACAATACCAAAAATGTTATATAAGCACATGTGAGTTTGACTTCCTCAGAACTAAAGAAATAGTATGCGGGAAAGTAAGCGTTTTGTTCAATTTCCTCTCCTCATACAATCAAGTATAATTGCTCCATTAGCAATCTAGTCTTTATCTGCGAGTGGAAAGTGTAAGGACAGAGAAAGCCGACATGAGGATTAGGGGAGAACATTGCAACCACTGACTTCAGTACTTCAGTCAAAGCAGACATCCAATAGCAAAAACATGAAATTAGTCAATTAGTGCTAATAATGGTAATTAGATTTTTTTTTTTTTTATAATTGCTGTTGGCGGTCCACAAAATGCATCCTCCCCCCCCTGTATTTCTGACTGTCACTCATGCATATTTTGGTTAATTTGCAAGAGAGACCCTGTTAGCAACACTTCAGATCAGATCAGACCTGTTGAGTGTCTATGAACAGGATTCAAAGCAGTACCCAATGCTAGCTATATAATCATGATGCATAGCGGCAAACCGGCTGTTTTGTATTCAGGTCAGGTTTTGTCCTCATAGTTACAAAGACAGAAGAGGTCCCTCTCCTTCACTGCACTCTTGAGAAATCAACTATTCCTAATCACCTTCAATGGAACACCTACTGTACTATCTGCAGACACAGAGACTAGAATATTAACACTCTAATAATAGACTTATCTGAAGCATAATGATCACATACCTACCCCCACGCCGCTGGTCATTAGAGTTATGTAATAATTTCAGAAGCTTTTTTTTTTTTAAATGACCACATCATTATCAACCTATGATAACTTATAGAGTCATTAGTCTGCCACTGTCAAAGGGTACTCTGAGATACCCAATCATAATGTAATTAGTTCAGGGGATAGAAAAAATAAAAATTGCTGTAATAAAACAGCACAGAATGAACAGGAGGATGAGGTAGTGATCTCCTTCCATGCTTCAACATGTTTGCCTTTCAAACAGCTTTCTTTCCTCTATCTTCATCATCTGCACTGTCCTGGAAAGACCGCTGATGGAGAGATCAACAGTGCTGCAAAATATATTTAGGTAACTGACCTGAGGTAGCTATATGTTTATCTTTGCCATAAGATGCCTGTTTTAAAACAATATGACATACATATAGCATCTTACTGTATCTATGAGTACATTTCCATTGCCATTTTCTGGACCTTGCCCAGTTGTACATCTCAGTATGAATTGCAACAACTTTGGTGATCATTTAACATTCATATCAAGCGCCATCATCAAGTCAAGCTTTTGATTTGCTCAATATCTGCATAGACTAATGCCTTGGCTATACTTTGCATTTACTGCTAATTAGCAAATGGTAGCATGCTTACATGGTAGATTAAGATGGTCAACAGGGTATACATTGTACCTGTATCAGCAAACTAACATTGTCATTGGCAGCATATTAGCATGTTGATGTTAGCATTTAGCTATGTAATTGGAAATGTCCAACTTTGATGCATCCCAGTGGTAGTATCTAAACAATTACATATAATAAACAATGTGCGTGGATGACATATTGCACACATTTTAACCAGCACTAGCTTAAAAAAAACAAACAAAAAACCTTGACGAATAATTTGAAAGATACAATAATCACAGAATTTTTCAACGCTGTGAGTCATTGGATGTTGGTGGCGATTACTTGCGTGGGATACTCAAGGTACAGTAGACGCTTTCTTTCCACCCCTTTACACAACCCAAAGTGTTTACTGCGTGGGATGTCTCCTTGTGAAATCATGCAGGTGTCAGCTGCTAACCTGCAACTGTTTTGCTGTGTCACAGACAAAATGATTTTCCCTCCCGTTCACGGCTCAACATCTCACTGTCACTCTCTCAAGCACACTGTGGCTTGACATAACCCCTATCAGAAGTATGACTATCAGTTAAAAGCTTTTGATGTGTGCATATAGCAAGGAGACGACAAAGAGAAGACAACTGAAGGTCATCTATGAAAAATGACTCTCATGCTTACATTTTCTCGTATTTGTTTGAGTGTACATATCTTAGTAACGAGACTACAATAGTTCTATAGACAAATTGCAAAGAAAATTGTTACATAAAGCCATGATCATAATAGATGTACATCTCAGATTCATACAACTTGGCAGCAAAAAGCCTTTGCACATTACACTCCAACAGTCTTCTTTAGCCTTATAGCACCAGATTATCTTCACTATCTAGCCAGTATCCAGTACAGCAGCTATTTCACTTCAAGCATAAATGCTACTATTCGATATACAGCGTTTCCCATTCACACCACGGTTGTGTGCACACAGTATATATTATAACCTATTCCCTTCTCTACAGGATCAGTGTTTATTTCATGCCACTGCTTCTCTGCTCTGTCCTGCTCTTGTGTTGAACGTACTGATCAATGGGGTGTGCTCTCTCAGATGGGGCCTGGGCCAAAAACAAAACAACCATGTTTGTTATGTTCTTGCAGTTCAGGAGGTGATTATGCACAGGAAATTACACCGTAGTTAGTTCCCCATCCTTCACTGAAGGATCCATTTTAGTTTATTTTCATCTTTAGGTCACAACAAAACTTTGTTCTCCTGTGTACCATATCAAATGACACCTAAGGTATTGCAAAAGATATCTTTTAAAAAAAAGGACAATAAAAGGGTAAATTTGCAAATTAGATACTTTAGTCAGTAATCTACATCAACATTTCATCCAGTTGAATTTTTCCAGCACAGTGCAGCAATTCAAGTGTAACAGTTATTCCAGCATTATTACATTTGTTTGAAAGCATTTATCAAGATCCATATAAAAATATCATGACTTAATCACTATAAAAATAAAAATATTTAAGTCTCAAATTAAGTGAAAGACAACCTGATTAATCAGGACAATACAGCAGGTAACAGAATCACTAAATACAAAGACAAAATCAAGAGAATGAGACACTGAAATCTGTACCAATTAGGAAAAAAGTTCTTATATACACAATAAAACCAACAAGTAAAAACATGAAATGAGTTTAAGAGTGCACATGCAATAGGACGCATCGAGTAAGGTATAGTGAGGGTTTAGAGAGAAAGGGCTGTATATCGAGTGCATCATCTTAAATGTAGCTGTACAATTTTACAGCAATTTCCATCAGGGGCTTTTAGATGCACCCTCAGTTATGTAACATGTTGTACCCTTTCTAGGTGAACCCTTGATATGTTCTTTGATATGTACCTAGTAGTGTGTACCTAACCTGAAAAACACAAAAATATATTTATGTGTACAGCAGGATAATGATCATTTCACTTCAATAAGTGTTCAAGAAATTGAAATGCATCTTAGCATTACTAGAGTCAAGCTCATGAAATGACATCATCTGTTTGAAGGCCGTTTAGTGCTGCGCCTCTCAAAACCATGTAGAAATGCATCTTTATATATCTGTTACAGAATACCACTGTAGGTCAATATAAATCTTTTTCACAACCTATGTTAACGTCTAATAACCCGTTAATATTTTTGAAATGCATTTCATTTAATGTAAGTACTAGAAACTCTGCTGAGATGTACGGATTCACAATTTTAGAGCAACTATTAGAATTTATTTTAAGAAACATCAGTGGTTCTTTTAAGTGTTAGTGAATCATCCGTTCCGCTATTTTGCTTAGTAAACAATTAGAAATGTACCTTTTAAAAGGTCAGTTCACCCATCCATATTCATTGTTGGCAGTTTTCAGTATTGTTGCACCTGTACCTGTGTAATCTGAATGGACTAACCTTTTAAACTGTTATCTTCTTTTAACAGAATTTTTGCTACATAGTAAAATGTATTATTTCTAAATACTAATTGTAGCAGTCAACCATGAGCAACCTAAAGTGTGGCATAGAGCACCATTACAGCCATGACTCTGAGGTCGAGATATGTATACAGCCTGAAGAGTAGATGTGTCAGAGGTGGCAGATCATGCCCTAAAACTCCAGCTCCTTTGAAAAGGCTGGAAGGGTTTCTTGAGGTTAAACATCATGAGATGAGGTTTAAGTTTTGGGGGTTTCTCTGGTATGACAGCAGCTTTACTTTCCTCAGTAGGGAATCGTTTGTTGTAGATTTCTGGGTAAGACTTTTGGAACTGAAAAGGGGAGGAAATGCATCATTACTGTACAGTATATATTCACCAAAGACATAAAGACATCCATTTGGACTCCACACAAATATAAGAGACACAATTTTGAGCTGGCCACCATATTTCCCCAAGGTCGAGAATGAATCGCGATGATCAAACAGATATTGGGTTTTGAGCTATACTCAGTAAACCAAACTAAAATACATGGCCTCAGAGATAAATACACTTTTCAGTAAACACTGCTGGATTTTTCGTTTTCATAACACTGTAAATCTGTTTTGAATTTAAATGAATAGTCCAAATAAATGCCTACAGTCTATAGCTCATGATCAGCCTCATCATGCTGTATTCACAGGCAGTGGTTGTGTTAGACTTTCATATTGTTTGTCATTTTGACGGACAGGGTCGTAATCTATTATTACCTGTCATTTTAATTTTCCCTTTTTTAAAAAAAAAAAAAAAAGATTATGTAAGCTTATATAATATGCTTTTATAAGGGCATGAAGAGAAAAGATGAACAGAGACACCAACAGTGTGGTCACTTTTCTTGTTAGTGCTCAGTGTACTGAATTAGCATATCACATGGCATGCTTAAGCTTAAGCTATGTTTGAGTAAAACAAAAAAGGTTATAAACGTTGGAAGAACAATACTTTTAACTCATAATTCTAATACATGTTGTTATATCTGTTTCCTCCTGTTGCTCTTTCATCCATTTCTGTTTGCTGGTGTCTCTTGTTTTTCATTCTGGATTGAGTGTTTGTCAGAGTGATTGTTTTTTGTGGTGCTTTAACTCCATGCTCTCCATCATGCCTCTATGCGCCTTTTGTCTGCCTCTTTTCCGGTGGAGAATTATGAGGCTGCGGTGGGAATTATAAATGAAAGTGTTGACAGCATCTGACCCACACTAAACTATTGTGACAGTCTACATGAGTCGCATGTTTTACCTGCAAGACTCATGTTTTTTTTATGCTGTGATGTGAAAACGTCAGACGTTATAAAATGCAAGTGCAGCACGTTGCGTCTCTTCTGCCGGCTGAGGTAGAGTTAACATTGGAGCTGAGAGCCAAACAGCCTATCAATGTTATGTTAGATGAAGTCATGCACGTGAGATCAATGACAAGATTGGATGATAGCTAATTAATATGCACACTCCAACCACTGAACAGGGGTTTGAATTACATCTGTCAAAATGATGAATGGCTTTCAGATTTTGTCGTTGTTTTGTCGAGACACCTATCACTGGATCTAGAGTACATTTAATCTTAACCAGTCTACTTTCCAAATACTAGGAACATACCTGTTTGAGCCTTTTCCTTTTGTCCTTGGCAGGGAGCTCTTTGTCTGCAATCAGGCCTTCCAGCAGCTGCTGCAGGGGGGTCTGGGTGCCTATCACCTTCTGCTCCTCAGACTCCACCCTCCGGATCTGTTTACAGAAGGCTGGAGATGCGCTGAAGTCTGTATCTGAACCTGCATATTTTATCTGATGGAAGAGACAAATGACATGTTGGTTCGATGGATTCCGAATGCAAACCATCTTTCTGAAAATATATACATACAGCAACATTTTATGCATGGATGGTGTAAAATATTTCCATTAATTTTAACCTACTAAGATCATCTGTTCACAAGTAAGAGCATACAGTATATCTGGCTCATCTGTCTATGACATTAAATCTAATTGTAATTGTAACAGCACTCTCAGTGGGTGACTACGTGTTCCTCAGAACAGTTTAATGAGGATAATTAATACAACTACTCATAAGTTTTAAAACTTCATTTCTAGCGATATATTAAGATAAAAGCATGTTTTCACTACCATTCACAGCGTATATATGCATCCACTGTTAGATTAGACAAAGATAAAAAAACAAAACAAACAAACAATCAATCAATCAATCCTAAATTTGTAGGCCGCACAATGTTGGACAGTCAATACAGCCTGGGTACTACATTTTCTGATGTGCACACCAAAAGTAAACAAATGCAACACAGCAATATGAACCAGATGAACACAGATGAATGAATACAAAATAGAAATAGTTCTCAGAAGCACCTCCTCTTACTCCATGGTGCTGATTTAGAAAGAAAGCACAAAATCTCAGAGAAAACTGTGTCACTGGGTACAAGTTCTGTTCCCGTAATGTCACAAGGGACTATCCTTGTTCACAGGTTAGCGTTGGACTGTTTTTCAATCCCACGCCCAACCGTTGCTGCAGGATTTCTAACTATTACCTCTCTCCTCCTGCTGATGTAATCTCACGACTGCCTGCCCACAATGATGCTCTGTATCAAAAATCTGTTTACCCCATACTGCGGGGAAAGAAAGCTACATGCAATTTATTATAATCATGTGTACACATATTCTGTATAATTTAAAGAAACATTACTATAGTTTCTATAGGGTTACAGTGTAAAAAAGTTGAAGCTTTCATGGTGTTTCCCATAGCAACAGATGCAAACCAGAAACAGAATCAGATACCACTCTCATTTAGTATTAATAAATATTTAAACTGAATTCATGTAATTGCCCCCATGACTAGCACCTCTCATATTTTCAGACAGTACATTTAATTTTATATCCCCCCAATTATCCTGCAGTGATGCTGCTATGCTGACCTGCTTCTCCCATTTGTATTCTTGTTGCAGCCCTCCATCACAGACCTTGGTCTACTACAGAAGCCAATTCAAAGAGGTAATTTTGCCAGATGGAAAACATTGTAACCACAAACCAGTGACTTGAGAGCCTCAAGCTGACTTTTTTCCACTGCCATTAACATAAAAATGTACGCACTTTGTAGAATTCATGTGTCTTTAATAAATATCCAAATTATCCAGTAGCTACAATTTTTCCACACTCAGACTGTGAGACAGGATACTGACCTGAACTCTCCTGAGGTGGGACAGGTGCTCCTCAACTTGGCAACGCAGCTTGGAAGGTACTTGGAAGATGGTGTTGTGGTGCTCCATCATGAAAGTCACCAGTTTGGTAGAAAGCAGCTCATCCAAGTCCATCTCATCTACTGAGCCCAGAACGCAGTGGGAGAACATCTGCACCATCTAGGCAGAGACAACAACAGGAGATGGATTAGAAACTACTTCCATCTACACTGTAACTAAACATACACATAATATGATGAGCAGCAGATCCAGAACAACCACGTAAAAAGTCATACTTTTGTTAATTGTTGAATTTTGTATGTATGAAATGTTACTGAATAGGATTGTTTTGAGTCTGGTAGTATTATCTAGACTGCACACTAAATAGAGTCGCTACAAAGTTATATTAATGGAGCCCAAGGTCATTAATATAAAAATATACTCAGGGTATGCATAGAACCATGTAAATTAATTACAGTTCAATATTCAGTTTTAGCGGGACCACAGTCTGGCTGGACATGAACACTGGAGATGAAAACCCAAAACATATTGTTGAGGTACAGTCTTTCTAGTGTTCTATTCTATTATCTTGCAAAGACTTAGTTATTTATGATAGTGGACTGCCAGTGCCTTTACTTACAGCATATCCCGTCCCTGAGGTGGGAGGAGTGTTTTCTATACCATCTTGTTTACTGTGAGGAGGAGTGTGCCTTGTAGTATTCCCAGAGATAGTCCTTTCAAGTGCATCATAAGACTACTGTGGCCTAAAAGTTTCTTTGAGGTGTATCCCTACATGAATGCATAATGCATTGTACTTGGAATGAATTATTTTCATTTCACAATCCACGAGTATACCAAATGTGTTGAGACGGGCAGAAAAAAGAGAAAGAAATGAGAGGCAAGTATTTGATCTCCATCACATTTGTAGTGGGCTCCATGTCCTTTCTGCAATGCCATATAAAGTTAGTACTGATGTTTAAGAACTACTTCAGTTCCTTTAAAGATGATGGCACTGGCAACTACTAATATGGGTTCATCGTTTTCTCCGGTGTATACATGCTGCAGGGCTTTGTTTACCTGGGTTGATAAAAGCAGCATGAATAGACCAATACATATTCCAAAGCACCTTTTCCAAGCACAGAGGATTATCCAAAACAAAACAAAGTTGCTGTGAATTGAACGAATAAGGACCTTCTGGACAAACAATATTTCCCACAGATTTCCTCTGTACATAGAACTGCTTGCTTTGTTTCCTCCGCTGAGACCCAGAGAGCAGAGATGTGTTCACCTCATGATCCAATATGGCAATGCCACAAACTATAGCAAACAAAACCTCTCTTTAACAAAAAAAAAAAGTTATCAGTTATCAGAAGTTCGGTGTGCTAACTGCGGGACTAACTAACAGGGCATTCTTATATTACCAAAAAATAATCAGTATGACCACAGCAAAACAAAGTAGTAGTTTAAAGATATGTTATATTGGGAATGCGTACCAGTGTGCGGGTGCCGATGGTGTCATTGAGTGGAGGCAGGTGGGGATTCTGGCACACGCGAGCCATTAATCGCAGTAAAAGCTGGAGGCGTCTTCGGCTTGGCGGCGGCAGCAAGAGACTGCTGACTTGAAGAGCCTCAGTAGCTACCTCTGGCTCCTGCAGCAGGCCTACAGAGATATGAAAGAGTCATCGCTCTGAGATCAAACATACGCGCTGGACAAAATGAGCAACTGCTTCTCGGTTGCAGTGTACAAATATTGGTAGTAGATCCTCATGATGCAGCACTCACTGAGAATGTTGACAAAGACTTCGTAGAGATGGAAAGTCAGCAGAGGTTCTTTGAGGCGTTGAAAATAATCTGCTACCGTTTTCAGCACATCCCTCTCAAAACCTGGGTACACCGGCTGTTTGGTTTCATTGCCATTAGGCCCTGTGAAAGATTAAAACAATCATATTTACACATATACATAGTTCAACACATAGTGAGATATCTACCAGCTGCAAAAATCGCATCCAATTTACCAAAATGATAAAAATATATAGGTTGTAGCATCTGGATTCTTATAATTTTTTTTATGTCTTTCAATTGCTTGTATATGTTGCCATCCGAGTCCCAAAAGCTGATGGTAAACCAATTCCAACCAAAGCATATGTTCTTTTTGTTTTCAAAACATTAATGTTTGGAGTCAGCAGAAAATGTGTACTTACAGTTGGCGAGGCATTTCATCGCTGACACCACCCAATAGGGCATGTCCTCTGGAGATGAGAGAGGAGACAGGTGAGTCACAATATAATAGTCAGAACAAAGCAATCGTTCTTCCAATCAATGCACCGCACCTGCTTTGTTCTCCAATACAACTATGCCCGTCTTATTGACAATGAATACATTGTGAACAATGTGTTTGCCTTTCACATGTGTTGGATTTAACACTCCATCCAATGTCTTTAGGCCCAGCACTCTCTGTAACCTAAAAGAACAGAGGTTGAATAAAATATCAGAGAAAAACTACAAACTCTAACAGCGGAAGTGATTAATATTTAAAGGTGGTTACATACTGTGCAATAGTCATTGATTTCCAGATATGGTCCACCTGTTTCGGAGTAATGTCCTTCCTGCGTATGAGCTTGCATTCATTGACATCCCCGATAGCTACACTGTGCCTTTTATTCCACAAATCTGAAGTCTGTTCAAAAAGGAATGGAGACATGTCAGACAAATTTAATTCAACTTCACACCAGAAAAATAGAAAGCCTCGAAAAGTGTGTAATAGCAACCCACCAGTCATGTAACTAAATTCGACGTTTGTAAAACTGAACATTTGTATTTATTGTTGACAGTCTGAGATGATTTGTTTTAACTGTCTGACACTGCAGTTTGTGTGGTTCTTGTATAGAAGGCATTACATTGTATGATGTGGTGGTTCAAATATTTTTTTAAGTAACACTATTTATTGCAGAGCTTTGTATACCACATTGCATTATTATTGTTTTTTGAGTACTGTATAACCTTAAGTGTAGAATGATGTAAATGACACACAGAGCTAATCAAAACAGGGGCTATATCTAAATTGATATGATTTCTCTATTAGGATTGCATATACTTGCTCACTCCAAGCACAGCATGAATCTGAGTATACACAGGTTGGGCTGAAACAGCTCTGTCTCACCATGACAGCAGACTTCAGGGGTGCAGTGTTTTCCTGCTGTGGTAATTCTTCGTAGTCATCCCAGCGGATGAGTCTTGGCAGGTCACTGCTGTCTCTCAGCAGAGGCCTTGTTGGAAAAGATTTCAGGGGCGACATTGTGGGGAACCTGGTGAGAAAGACAACAGCAGCTGTTCAGCCAAGCGGGGAAAAGGTAAATAGAGAACATGTAGTAACATAACAACAAAACACAACTCAAGCTGCACAAAACTGTTCTGTTCTTTACTGGTTAATAGACATAAACCATCAAACCTTTTCCATTTCTGGTTACTTGCTGTTGATTTCAGTCTAGCTACAGCATAAAATCTAGGATGCCTTCTTGGCAAACTCTTAACTTTACCACTTAAATTACACGATCAGGGAAGCGAGATGTTTTTCCTCTAGACTTCTCTTTGTTACGAGTTGAGCTACAGTGCATATGAAAAATCCACATGAACTGTGGTGATCAAGCTCAAAACTGAGCTCACTTTTGTTTCAACTGATCATCCTTGAGAGGCACAGAAAAAATAAAGACCCCCATCATCTGTAAATGGAAGAAGTTTGGAACCACCAGGACTCTTCTTCAAGCTGCCGTCGATCTAAAATGAGTGATTAGAGGATAGGGGCTTTACTTAGAGAGGTGGCCAATAACCCGATGGTCACTCTGGCAGAGCTCCAGGGTTCCTCTGTGGAGAGAGGACTTCCATTGCTGCAGCTCGCCACCAATCAGGCCTATATGGTTTGAGTGGCTTTTACTCCTTAGTAAAAGGCACATGGCAGCCAGCCTGAAAGACTCTCAGACTCAGAGAAACTGAATTCTCTGGTCTGATGAGACAAAGATGGAATTCTTTGTCTTGAATGCCAAGTGTTTTTTTCTAGAGGAAACCAGGCACCGCTCATCACCTGACCAGTACCATCCCTGCAGTGAAGCATGGTGGTGGCAGCAACATGCTGTGGGGATGTTTTTCAGAGGCAAGAAAATAGGAGACTCGTCAGGATTGAGAGAAAGATGAATGCAGCAATGTACAGACACATCCTGGAAGAAAACCTGCTCCAAAGCTGTCTTGACCTCAGACTGGGGAGACGGTTCATCTTTTAAGAGGACAACAACCCTAAAACACAAAGGAGCGGCTTTAGGACAACTCTATGAATGTCCTCGAGTGGCCCAGCCAGAGCCCAGAATTAAATCCCATCGAAAATCTCTGTGATGGCTGTGAAAATGGCTGTGCACCGACACTGCCCACCCACCCTGATGGAGGTCGAGAGGTTCTGTAAAGTGGAATAGGACCAAACTGACCAAAGATGGGTGTACCAAGCTTGTGGCTTCATATTCCAAAATATGAAGCCACAAGCCACTTTCTGGCAGCTGTAATTGCTGCCAGAAAGTGCCACAACAAGTACTGAACAAAGGCTATGAATACAATAATGTACTTATATGTTCATTCTTTATTTCCAATAAATTTGCAAACATTAAAAAAAATATAATTTTTTTTTGACATGATATCATGTTTATTGTGTGTAGAAAGGAAAAAAATGAATTGAATCCATTTTGAAAAAAGGCTGTAACATAACGAAATGTGGAAAAAGTGAAGCGTTGTGAATACTTTTTGTATGCGCTGTATGTTACCAGAGCACAACCTGTTCAGATTGCTGTTAAACCCTTGCTGAGGCAAATGATTGGACATGGTGGCTGACTGTCAAGAAATTATGAGTCAAGCTATGCTTTCACACCTAACCCGTTTCATTCGATTCAGCCAAACTCTGTTAAATACTGTTCGTTTCAACTGGTGAGAAAGCCAATATGATACATAAGGTCCAATAGCAGCCTAGACTAATAATGCCTATAATCAATTACTTCTTGCTGTGCTTGTGACAGCAGAGAAGACAAATGAAAATATTATGTGCAGTAAAGTGCAGCATTACTTCTTCCTGTCAATCAGGAGAATTTGATTCCCCCATGTAGGTCCAGGATGACATCACAAAACTGTCAATCATTGAGTTACCTGCGAGTCCATATGACACTCATATTACACACTTATTAATCCTCTTGTTTCTTTGTGATAAACCAGGGTGAACACAAATCAGACCACAAATCAAATGCATTATATAGTTTTCTTCCTTGGTCCAGTGTGAAAGCACCCCATATCTCATCTTTTAACAAACGTAAGCTGCACAGTGGGAGATAATCCTTTCTCCAAATTAAGGTATTTAAGTAATATTTTCACATCTTTGCATATAGTGCAGTAACTGTATAAAAGATGACAATTCATGGAATAATTTCAGTTGTTCATAATGGACAACAGTTTATTATATACAGAATGAGCAGGTTGTACCTGTACAGGCGACCATTGTCTTCAAAGTCCTCTGTCCCATGGCGTCCTTTGATGTCTTCAATGACATGAGCCTTGATGAACTTCCTGAGCAGCTGCAAAGTCTGGTAGCGAGTCACCTCTGGCCCAAAGTTGTAGTTGTGCCTCAGCAGCTCATGAAGATAATCCACAGCCTCGGATCCAGTGAAACTGAAATCATAGTAGCGAAAGTGTGCCCAGTGCCTTCTCAACGGCATACCTCCACGGAAGAGTTTAATGGTTTCATTCCACTGCAAAACAGGGAGAAATACGAGAGAGCAGCATGAGAAAGGTTGAATGTAGAAAGAAAATAAAGTTCAATCAAATCTCGATTGATTTATTACAGCCATTTTTATATATAGTTATGGTCAGAATTAACAGCTGCCATCATTACTCTAATTATATGTATATGTGTATCTGACAGTGGAAGTCTTATTGCCATTTGATACCCCTTCATTCATTCAGAAGTATTATGACCAGGAACTGGTAATCTAAAAAATTTATATGTCACTGCTGGCAAATTTATTGAGTGTTCATTTGCAAGCAGTCTAGCATAATATAATGTTTAATACAGCCTATAAATATTCCACTGAAGCTACTGCTCTGACAGAGCCCAGATAACAGCAAGTTCCTGTTTCCGTCACCAAAAAGGAATACATCCAACAACATATGTGAGTCAAGTAAATTTTATTTATACACCCCAATATCACAAATCAAAACTTTTCCTTAAGAGGCTTTGTAATCTGTACAGCATACAACACACGCTGGCATTATACCATCCACTCAGATAGGGAAAAGCTCACAGGATTAGACTGCCAGCTGGAACTTTAAGAATATCTGTGTTGCAGCACAATGATAGCAAATCTGTTCACATAACGGTAACCTGCTATGATGGCTATAGAGCTGTTGATAAAGTTTCACACAAAGGGACCAGTCCCCAGTCATTTTCACCTGGATATGTACATTGTTTTCATTCTAATAGAAAAAGACCATTATGGGAGAATTATACTGTTGAAAACACAGCAGGTTGTGAGAGGACTCATCATCCTTTATTCAATTTTAAAAAATAAATAAATAAAGGGGCATGCATCACAACAAACAGAACATTATCTCTGCATAGTGTTTTGGATGATGCAGAGGTTATTGATTATCAGATCTCACAAAGTATCCATATGTGCAGAAAAATAAAAGCAGCTGATAAAAGCAGAAAGCGAGAGCTACCCAAGGTCATTACAACCCAGGAGAGTATCACATTGTATGAAGCAGATGCAGTTAAGAAGAATGAAACACACTCTGATTGGCCTGAACCATGAAAAGAGATACATATGTGATGTGAAATGTAAAAAAAAATATATATAAGATAAGTATAATCCAAGACCATCAACCACTGGGAGAAGGGAGTTTTGTGTTTGTCTCTGTGCGTCTCTCTTCCATTAGACCTTTTTGAGGCAGCAGGTGGAATACTATTTTTTTTCCCTAGGGTTTCTTTTTGCGGAAAAAAAGCTTTGGGGATTTTCATACCACAGACTATATGTTTACTATCACTGTACTTAGTTGAGAAAAGACTCATATAAAAGCTGGGATACAGGCCATTGTTAATGGTTTTTACCAACACCTGTGCTTTTGCAAGTCAAAATGTCTGTGTAGGTGAACTAAAAGACTTGATTCAACTTGCTGCCATTCACTTTTGGTTTTAAAAGGTATAATTACAGCCCGATGCACACTTGGTATCTTCTGATGTTATGTGCTAAAATAACTATAAAATCATTGCATGATTCTGAACTAATGATATGAAATATGTACTTTTAAGGATGCAGCAATAACAACAACAATATGTTAAATATGCTTCTAGTTTAATTAGAAAAGGAGCTTTTAGTGCCCACATATTCACAGAACACAATGCACAACACATTATCATTATCTTTAATCAGTTAGGTACATACAAAGCAATTACTGCTAATGTAAACATTAAGGGCGTATTCCTGTGAAGAGTGAAAAAAATAAAATAAAATAAAATAAATAAAATTGCTATACATTTTTGCCACAGCAACAGCACGTTACGGAACGTTACATTGTAATTGGTGTTTATGGTAAAGCTTTCCTTGCCGTGAGGACACTTTCAACTCTGTATATATTAGGAAGAAAAGTAGAGAAAGCACATGTAACTGTTAGCTAGGCTAATTAATTAACGTTAAATGACGTTAAACTCCCTTCGCGAGTAAGATAACTTTACGTTAGAAAGTACGTCGTCGCTTTCGCCTGCTTAGTGTGTTAATATTAAATCACTTATCAACTTAAACCTTTTACATAAAAGACATACATGAAACACTACCAGTAGGCATATTGTCAAACTTGGTTAAAAGCTTGTCATTGTCACATTTGTGTGTGCGTCGCTAACTTTGCCACACTCACCAGCTTTGTCGCCCGGTATGGACCCGGTCCGATAACTCTACCTTCCATTCTGACGGTGAAAAAAAAACTTTTACTCGTATGTAAACATTGAAATACGTATTTTGTATAAGCTTTTCGTAAGAAGTAGGTGAATACAGGAATGCAGTCTAAACGGACCAAACAGATACGTTGCTGCCAACTTTAAAATCTCCTACGTCACATCAAGGGAACAACGTGATTAGACAGAAAGAAATCACGTGATGACCGGAAATGCAACGTTTATGAATAGATGCGGTTGCACTATAAACACATCAACATACTAGCCGTTGCTATAGTAGCAAACAAAAACTTACACAACAACAAAAACAAAACTTCTTTTTTCCGCTACCATTTAGCTTTACCATTTGC
This sequence comes from Pampus argenteus, assembly GCA_036937835.1. Classification (NCBI taxonomy): domain Eukaryota; kingdom Metazoa; phylum Chordata; class Actinopteri; order Scombriformes; family Stromateidae; genus Pampus; species Pampus argenteus. The sequence goes on along the minus strand of CM072865.1, from coordinate 8,641,124 downwards.
TTATCAAATTGTAATTCAGTCATATTTGTCTGCAATCGTAAATACCATTTTGTGTAGCCTGCATCTATTTGGATCATATTGGATAATACTATGTGGTCACCCCTGCTATTATAAATTTAATGTAATATAAACTTTAAATATGTCAAAAATGTCCTGCATAATTTGTCTATACGTGTAGGCATAAATTGAAGCTAAAGTTGTGTCGCACCGCGATGAGGTCAAGTGGGGTTTTGTCTTGTCTGGCCATTTCCGGTTTTATTTTGATATTCACCTGTCCTCTCGTTTCAGGTCACTTGCCCTTCCTCATGTGTCACCGGTCTGATTGTCTTCCCCGGTCTGATTGTCTTCCCCGCCCTGATTGTTTTTCACCTGTTTCCCCATTACCCTGTATATATATATAGCGTCTCCCTTTGTCTTCTTTTTGTAGCGATCACCCAAGCCTTGATTCATTGCCCACAGTCATAGCATTATAGCTCAAGTGAGTGATTTTATGTTGTAAATTCTTAGTCTAGCCTTCTTGATTCATAGTGCATTGCATAGTGTTTTTCAGCCTCTTTGCAGCGCCTTTTGTTAATGTTTTGTAGCCTGTTGTTTTTCCTCTTTAAGAGTGATTTTGATTTTGATAATCTTTATAGTGTATCTTAGAGTTTTCCTCCTTTGCAGCGTTTTTTGTTTTCCCTAGTTTAAGACCGTTTTTATAGCCTCACTCTGTCGAGGGATTTTTTTTGTTATTAATAAACAAGTTCATTTGAAACCTCTGCACCTGAGTCCTGTTTGAGTCCCGGCCTGACAAGTTGGTGTGTAACCTTTAATATCATATATATTCATTCATACTGAAACTATCAGATTAAAATATTTAAGGGAAATCATTAGTATGCCAGTACTGACCTATTCAAAACATCTTGTGAGTCAGTCACAATCCCAATGACTTCTAAGACTCAGACACCAGTGTACCTTATAATCCATCTTCATAGCACTTTGATTGGGATTTCAGTAATCCTACATCAAACATTAAGAAGAGCTACATAATCTTTAAGTCTATGATCAGACTGCTTGGGTTAATATCAAATTACACATATAATAATAGCTGGTTGTAAGTTAGGGTCAGTGAAAATCACATGAACCATTTATAAAGTTAAATTTTGATTCAAGTCATTTCCCCTTATATAACTGGTGAAGGACACATTTAATGTTAATCTGTGGACCAAAACAAGAGGAACTAATTTGGTACAGTGTGACACACAGACACACAGCCGGTGACATGATCTTTAAAAAGAACCAGTACTACAGCTTTCTGGATGACTGCTTGCATGACAGGAATGTGTGGAGAAAATAATTGCAAAGATGACCTTCTCCAAATCAGTTAATAATTCAAACTGCACAGAGGATGATTGTGCAACCCCTTTAACCTGCTTTACAAAGTTTGACTTGGAATAAAACAAGAAACACCTGGGGGCACCCAGGGGTTGTGGATTTTACAGGCTTACAGAACTCAATAAACCTCCATGGCCTTTCACAGCACTTCCAAACCACAATCTAACACATATTACCTTCCTGTGTAACACTGTCATTCCCAAAATAGACTTTCACAAGGCTATGGATACAGAAACAATAAAAGAAAATATCTATCAACGCTGTAGCATGATGCGTTTGATGCCTCTCAAAAACATTTGAGGTAAAATCCAGAGCACACTGCTCAAACTTTTTGGCCCATGTATTATGTTGATGCCGATAGTGAAAAAGAGACACATTGTATCTGTATCTTATAAGTTCTCTCTTTTCTATCCTGTAAACTGCAGCCTGTTGACAGACACCTGATCAGCAGGATCATAACAGCAAACCCCATCACTTCAGATGACAGCGAGAGCCTGACAGAGAGTGAAGTGATACCTTGAGATGAACTCTGACAGTAGCTGTGCTCTGTTAAAATCTACGAGAAACACAACTACAGTGATCTCTGACTTCTAAAGACTTTAAACAACTACAGTATCACTAAAACAACTGCTCAGCTCAGTCCAAAATCATTCGGGTTGGATCATTTTAAACTTTATATCTTTATATATACTTTATATATATTTAAATCTTTTTTTTTTCTGTTACGTGAAAAGCAGGTGTGTAGGCGAAGCTGAAATGTAAATGAGTAAGATAAACACAGAAGTCTGGGTGCACCTGACAGCTAAAAGTGAACAAACATCAAGACACAGTAAAAGCTGTGTTGATGGCTGCCCACGCTGCCTCAGAGATCTGTAATACGTGTGGAGCAACATAAGTCTGAGATTCAGGATCTTGCAGCTTTATCTGTCTGTGGTGGGTTTTTGAATGTCAGCAATCACTGTGGACTCTTCTGGAGGTGTCACGAGCCTAATTAGATCTAACATTTCTGACAAAGGATAATTCCAGAGAATGTCCTGTGGTCGACATTCAAACCTGGTTGTATTCCATTTGATACGTATGTCCTCGTATCTTGTCCTTGATTCCTCAGTGAAAGGTCACCACGACAACGAGGAGGGCAAGAGTAGAGATACTGAAAGGCTTTACTAACGAGATGGGGGACTGAGATGGCAATCAATCAAAACAAAAGCTGCGAGGCTGTTTCAGTATTTGGAGAGGGAAATATGTTATTGTGTGCCTGAGCAAGAACAGGAGGACACTGACAAAATAGCCATGCAAACCTGGACAGGATCACAACATGTGATGTCATTTCTGCATGTCAGCTTTTTCTAACACATCAAATGCAAATTACCAGCTGCCAGCTGATGTATCGCCACAAACACATTACCAGTCAAAAGTTCCCTTGTATGAGAAAGTGTGTCCAAATGCTTGGCTGATACTGTCCTGAAGCTTGAAGAGCTTACAGATGCAGTGCCTATAAATGATTAGTATTCACCCCCGACTCTGTGTGTGGATAGGTTTCTATCCATTTTGCACATTAGAGCACTTTCCCCCATTTTTTGCATTCATTCATGAATATATTTTAGCCTCTACACTCACAAGCCTTCCTGTTGCAGAGAAGCATGCCCAAAGCGCGATGCTACCACCACCATGCTTCATTATGGCAATACTACGGTCATAAACACAAACCACTAAAAAAAGAGACATTAAATCCCCTTTAATAATTTTTTTTATAGACGCCGTGTGACTACACTCAGAGATGCAATTTTAAATTTTCTGGAAAATGAAAGAGTATAACTTTTATCCTTTTGTGTCCTGGGTCAGCGATTACAATGCAGGCTATTTGTAATTTCACTTGTATTGATCCAAAAGTTGTTTGTTAATACCCCTAATGTGCTACATAGTCAGCATTTAAAAATTTAAATGATAACTCGGTGGTTAAGACTGAAGATTTGTTAAGGTTTCAAGATTAAAAAAGATAAAATTCATTGTAGTCCAATTAGTCCAATCATCATGCAGTATTATTTGGTAGTTTTCTGTTCATTGGCGTGCTCCTTATTTAATCCAAAAGTGGATGAGAGATTATCAGGGAGTGCTTTAAATTCCCCCAAATGCTGCACAGACCTACATATTACAGAGGTATAATGCACAAGGCAAAAAAAAAAAGTATGGTAATACGGGCTTGAATTAGAACAGATTGGTATAGTGGATGCAAATATAACATCAAGACAAACAGTGACAGTGATTGCAGCTAGCAGCATAACCATCAGTGGCAACATAATGATCAGAAAGGTGAGGGTGAGCGCTTATCAGAATATAAAGCTTTTTTGTGTTGATTGTAGGTGACTGCTGACTCGGTTGAATGTGAGTCACGACCTCTCATTATGAGTCGTCCGATATTGATCCTTTCACCATTGAGGGGGACACTTGTGTACGCTCCTGTTATGCCTCATTAGATGACAGGTAAGGAGGCATGAAGGCGAGTTTTAATAACGACAGGTTATTTATCAGATGCTCAGTCAATGAGGAGTCAGAGACAGGATAATAAAGGATAATGCATTTTGACTAAACAGAATGCAACAGCTGTTTAGATTAGGTGAATGGTGCTGGCTGTACAATGGTTCATTGGATTCGGGATGTTTGTACGTTCCCTAGTGCCAATGTTAGCAAATTAGCAATACAATTATCAGCTGAGGTTGACATATGAGAATCACACCTTGGATTATAGCACACAACTACAGCACACAAAACTGTGTGTAGTGACACAGCTCCACCACATTGTTATAGGAAATAAGCCTGTTCTCCTTCTTGCCGAAAACTAGATGAGAATACATCTCTTATGCTTGTATGACAGACTAAATATGAAGATACAGTCAGCAGCTCAACTCCCCTAAACTAAGCTAACTTGAATTTATGGCAAACAGTTTGTGTCGAACTGAACAAAGGGAACAAAAATGTAGTTTTACAAGGGATTATATATGTTTGGATTAAACCAATAAAAAGATATAGCGTAATTTGTTAGCATTTGCTAGTCAGTGAGCTTTAGACATGCTGGTATCTGTGGTGTGCAGCCTTCTGTTTAGCATGTAAGCCTTACTGTTCATATTGAGCTTCGACACTAGGTTACCTTGCTCTCAGACCTGTCACTTTCGGAAGTGATTGTCAGCTTAACTGACAAGAGGACTCAGGGGAGGCCTTACTGCAGAGAGATCAGGGAAAACAGAGGAGTGCCTTTGTTGCACAGTGTGTGCTTGTCTTGAGTGCTCCTGTTGGGAGAGATGACATGCACCAAGTAGTAGAAGGCATGGTATGAGTGCAGCAAGGGAACTATTTGACATAAACATATAATGAAAAAACTCTATTGGCCCGATCCAGCAGCTGCTCTCAGCGAATGTCTGTAATGTTTCGCAGTGAGGTCATGACGTTGTTATCAGTCTATTTAAAATTCTACAAATCAATCGTTTTAAAGACCACAGGACGAGCATTGAAGAGAATACCTTCATTTGTTCGCCTGTTGTGCGGTAAGACACAGGAACTGATTTGGCTTCAGCGTTGACTTAAGAAAACGATTTTGTGCACATAAAGACTGTTGGTGCAAAAGCTGACTGCAAAATTGTTCGCAAGTTTTCTTCCGCTTTTCCGTGGTCGGGTCGCGGGGGCAGCAGCTTCAGCAGGGAAGCCCAGACTTCCCTCTCCCTAGCCACTTCTGCCAGAGCCAGCTTCTGCAACCCGGGGTCGGACCGCCAGGGTCCCCATCTCCGACTGCCGCCCATCTCTCTTTGCACCTTTCTAAGGGGTTCCCCCCTGATACCCCTTCCCATGGGTGGTGAGCCCATGGGAAGGGGGTACAGCACCTGGTATTCCCAGGCGGTCTTCCATCCAAGTACTAACCAGGCCCGACCCTGCTTAGCTTCCGAGATCAGACGAGATCGGGCGTGTTCAGGGTGGTATGGCTGCCCGACTGCAAAATCGGTAGCTCAAAATATATTTAGATCAAGTACAAAATGCACGGAAGAAAAAAAAAAATTTGCGATGACTAAGGACTGTGTGAAAAATATAACCAGACTTCAAACTGGGTTCACAGTTTAAAAACTGCAGTTCAGATGAAGGCAAACAAATTATTGAATAGGGAAAAATGTAATTGGGTTTTTGACATAATGAAAACAAATGATCTGGTTGAGCTATTATCAGACTGTACACCAGTACAACAGATTAGGCTCTTTTTGGTACCTATTGTCTTTTTGCTGTGAGGTGGTCACAGCAAAACGACAAATCAAAGGTCACTGAGCCACACACGCATTCATTTTAACTGTGCCCTATGATTAAATATCGATGATCATTGCCAGTCAAACGTCTACCTGACTCCCGACCTCCCTTAATGAGGTTAATTACTGCTCTTCTAGATCTGCCATCAAAATATTATTACTTAAGAGTCTGCCTCCGCCGGCGAGCAGCAGTGGAATACTGTTTGACTTTATTTTGCTGTCTGACATGAGACTAATGAATCTGTAATGTCTCAGATGAGGTCATACGATGCCTCATTTGGATTTGATGGGGAAAGACAGGAGCCGCTTCCGGCTCATTCAAGCTCAACAAAAGACTGTCTTCAGTGATGGGAGTAGATGTTTCCGTTTCAAGCCAATGTATTTGATGAACCATCTAAAACGATTCATCTGTCTTCGCATGGGTTGGATAATAATATTGTACTTACTCCTGCTGATATGCAAAATGCTGTGTTGTCTGCTAGTGCTGTGATATCACATTGTCACCAACACTCGGTATGATTAAATATGAAGTATAGCAGTTAATGTTTTGGTATAGCCTTAGCAATCCTAAATGTCTGGGTGCTTACATATGTAGCGGTGGAAACACACATTTAAGTTTATCAGTAGGATTTTCAACTTTGGCCCCTCCCAGTGGCAGTACCAAAAAAATACACTATGTCAGATAATAACAATGGGTGTCCAAAATTGTTTTGGTCAAGTCCTTCCCTCAAAAGGCTTTTGATCTTAAGAGAACATTGTGGTTATACAAAGGTTGGACAATTAAATCCTAGAACTGTGGAGATTGAATGAAGACTTCCGAGTCCTCAATTGTGATTTATTAACAAATCTGTATTTTAAGACTTCTGAAGAATGTGACAGGAACTCACACATGTATTCTGACAGTCCTTTTTTTTTTAGATATAGATGTGGTATAAAGGATGTTGAAATCCACAGTGTATATCCTCTTGGCACACTCCATTAGTTCAGAAATGCAACAAAATGGACTTTAAGAGCAAAGAGTGGGGGGATAGTGAGTTTAGCTCACCCTCTGATTTGAGTGATAGCTTAGGCTTTTACCACTTTAACACATACCCATTACTGGCTTTATACTCACGAGTGGGAAAAAAAGGGAGCTCAGATTTTTGTGGAAAAGGCAGGGTGCTAATGCTGTTTATCTTTTATCAACTCATCTGTCAGTCAAAATGCCACAAGGACGACGAAAGGAGCTTGATTTCTACGAGATTCATATATCGAGTTACCAATGTTAGTGTGAATGTCGACATTCACTCTCTGAGCAATTTTAACACCAGAGTATAAGAGAAAAAAGGAACAACTCTTTTATAAGTCTTAGTTTTTTTTTGGCAATATAAAAAAAAATAAAAATCAGAGGCTGTGGCTTGGAATAAAACCGATTACATAGACACATATATGACGCAACACCGCTAATAAAGATTGTTCAATTAAGATTTTTAGGTCTGGGGCAAAAAGGAATTTGCCAGAAAAAAAGCCAGAACTTAGTAATCTATAGGCTCCTATTTTAGGTGAAAAATATTCTTCTTATTATTATTATTATAATAGTTCATTCCTAATCAAAGAAAAATGTTAAATCACCAATTCTAGCGATGATGAGGTTCTAAATCAGTCCACTCAACCAGGATTTTCTAATCAGCCATAACAGGGAAAAACAAATCTAATTGGAGCAGGAGGGAAATTTGATCAGCTTTGATTCTTCCTGTCCACGTGGAACATCAATGAGACTAATTTGTCTTCACACTCAGGGCCGGCAGTCAGAAAGCTTGTAGCTGGCATTGTCACTGGCATCATGATGACTGAGAAGATCAATGTCTTGTGAGGTACGGAGGTGTCAAGCACATGAAATATGAATTTAATGAAGCCTAAAAAACTGATTCTCAGATAAACAACCATTCTGTTATTTGTCGCCAGGCCGACACCGCCACATAATATGGCTCAGATGAGGTCATACGATGCCTCATTTGGATTTGATGGGAAAAGACAGGAGCCGCTTTCAACTCATAATAATTCAGGCTTATATTGCAGGATGTTTATAGTTTTTTTTACTGGCATATTTGTTTCCTCCATTAAGCAGAGAAACATAATATTGCTTTCTAAATTCCCATAGCAAAGGTTCTTTCATGCATTTTGCCCAACAAGATATCCCTGCAGTCTAGAGGATCGGAACCATATTATGCACAGCTCAAAGAGCGAGAAAGCATTTTTTAGCATCCTCTCCAGATCTTTCAGGCAGTAAAAGGAAGACAGTAAACGCTCGGTACTTTACATAACACTGTGACACTCTCACACAGCCACTCTCAACTACCAAAGATCCCACACTTAATGTAACGACACAAGTATCGAGCTTCACTTCACAATGATTGCTAGAGTCTTCACGGTCCATGGCGCCGCACACTATGTAACTGTTATGTGCATAAGTGGAAGACTTAAATGTTAATATTAACCATTTTCAATTTTCTTGTGTAAATGAATTAAGTGTTTGTTTGTGTGTGTGTGTGTGTGTGTGTGCGTGTGGTGGGGAAGGGGGGGTGGGGGGCGGAGTAGAGCTCCTGGAAATGTTATTGTGACATTTAATTTAATGCTACAAAAACCCGCCATACATCACTTAGCATGCCTCTGAAACAAAACCTCTCCTTCAATACCTCTTTCTTTTATTGAAAACCTTGTTTGAGGATGTTGTCTTCATCATGACAGCTTCATCCTCCTTTAAAAAAAAAAATATATATATCTGTTTGACAGTTAGTCCAAAGACGTTTTGGACAGTTAATCCAAAGACGGCAATGATAAGCAGTGTAACTGAATATATTGACTGATGATTATCACAGCGTCTTAGAGTTTAGGCTTCATCGGGTCGACACACGTGCAGCATGTATTAAGTCGAACAAAGCATCCGAATGGGCGAATAAACCACATCCATTACCCTCCCTTGGGTGCTGCATGCTGACATTGTAAGCATTTTCCATCAAATACACTGACACGAACAAGAAAGAGGTCCAACTAGTAATTACATCCTGCTGTCTTGTTGGGAACAGTGATTGCATGTGGCAAGGAGGTGGAGCGGAGCCCCTGCCAGACCAAGAATCCACCTTTACTGAGACAAATCCTCTTTATTAAGAACCAGACACTGGTCACAATCCAAGGTTTTGGCTTTTGTCGGTCCCTGCAAGCTTGTCTTGCTATAGTGAACGATGAACGTAATACTCTGTTGGTCTATTATTTAAAGAGGGTTGTTAATCGTGCATTTGCTGCAGCTGTGTTTGCTAAGAAATCAGAGCCAGACCTGACTCTTCATCTACGCCACCCCTACAGCTCAGAATTTCTCAGAAGGAATAATCACAAAATAATACATAAACTCTATCTTTTTCTGGAGACACCCGAGGCCCCTAGTAGCTGGTTGGAATTGCAGGTCATGCAAGTGATATACACGTGTAATAGCAATGGAGACAAACTAAAAAATAATAAGAATAGATAAAGAACTAGTTGAATGAAATAAAATGAAAAAAAGAAAGAAATTAGAAAGCTTTTAGTTGTGAAAACACGATGTGTGAACTATATATAAAATGATTATATATATAAGTATGACATATACGTACAATATAAATAATATATCTAAGTATATTGGTAATATATGTGCATTTTATGCTATGAATATGCACACTATACAGTAATAATGCCATATTAAATAGCATATTTTGCATAAAGCATAGCACATTTTTTGAACAAAATAATACTATAATAAATTTACATAAAACAAATAGTATAGCAGTAATGTAGTATTAGTATAGTGACATAAGTAATATAATGGAATATGATATGGAACATAAAATAATGTTAGACATGTTAAAATGTCATGCCGTACTACTCCCATAATAATAATAGACCTTCTGTAATATCTAATCTGGTGACAGGGTGCAGATGTATTGTTGTAAAGTAAGATAATATGCATCAAATATAAAAAAAAGAATAGTTATAAAATGTTCTAAATATTATTTTTCTGAATATTAAATAAAGACACTAGTCTTAATGGGCACACCATTAAGTGATCCTGAAGGTGAAATGCTCCTATTGCTATGAAAATGAGTGTCTATTTTCAGTCACTAACATTTAGTTCTCTGAACATGATGCAGCAGTCAACAGTAAACTAGTGTGACTCACCCCTCTAACTGTCTTTCGAGGGGTGAGTCACACATATGTAGATCAGTCATGTAAATAAAAAGCATAATTCAACGAGCTGTAATTAAATCAAACTCTTTCTCAGACTTGAATTTGGATTAATTACACAGGAGTTAAACAAAGTGACTCCTCCGTGACAACCCACATGAGGAGAATCACTTTGCTTTTAGGGAGAACTCTTGGGAATTCACGTTTTAAAGTGAAGCATGTCTCTTTTTAATCTCTGGCTATTATTCAAAATCAATGAGCCACTGATTTGATCTGAGTGTGTTGACTTGAATAGGTTAAAGTCACCCTGTGTTTTAATGGTGTTGTATCAGCTACTTTCTTTTGAAAGGAAAGATGTGAGGAAAAATTGGCCCGGGGATCATTTTAGTTATTCAGAATAAGTGAGCAGCTGTGCAAAACCTTCTGCAACCCTGGATTTTAACCACGGCAAATTCTGACTGCAGGGCCTAGCTAGCTAACATGAACAAATGAAGACCACAAGCACATGCTTCATCATTACTCTGCAGAACACGTCTAGGACCCCGAGCAACCCGAGCAGATCTGGTACATCTCCTCCAAACTAGATGGAAAGAGGCTGAAAGGTGACATAATGCTTACTGAGTTGCAGAACAACATTGCTGCCATAATCGACAAGCGCGCCGATAATTTCCACATTTTATAGAACTTTGTATGAGTCATTGTGAAGTGAGGTAGCAGCTAATCATTTTTTTTTAGGAATCTCACTGAAACATTGTCAATTAACAATGACCAAAAAAGATTTTGATGAAGTCGTGTTTGCCATTCAGCACCTAAAACTTAAATCTCCAGGGGTTTGACGGCTTAACATCTGAATATGTATATTGCTTTTGCATGCTGTGTATATAGAAAGCACTCAAAATCTCCCTCCCACTTGAACTTTGACTTGTCTTTTAATCCTAATTCCAAAGTAGATGATTCGTTTTATTTTGTTTTCGAAACGTCCGCAAGGCGATCGAATCAGGTTTCGGTCCTTACTTTTCGTGTCGTTATTAAAACTGTGTATAAGAATGCATGTTGTTCAATTACTGTATGCAGGCATCTCTCCTAAAATTGACTGAAACAATGGAGTCAGACGAGGCTGTGCCGTCTCGCCATACTTGTTCCCGATTTGTGCTCAATTACGCTCAATTATGCTCAGCCCCCTCACAACAGCTGCAAATGAGATCATTATTAGTCAGCTGGCTGACGATACCACTTTATTTTTAAAGGATGCTTCACAGATTTCAGTCACCATTGATACAATTTAGACACTTTCTAGTGCCTCTGGGCTCTGTTTAAACATCAGTAAGTGTGAGCTGCTAGTCCTCAACGATTGCAATGTTCCCTCTATTTCCAACATTCCTGTGAAAGATTCAGTCACTTAACTTGGAATTGTTATTAACAAAAACAAAGACATTAGATGTTCTTTGAATTGCAACCCTATTATAGGAAAGGTACATCACACAGTACTTTGCTTTTAAGAAGGGTAAAACTGCGCCTCCCGGGCTAAGCTGTCAAGTTAGCAACGACATGGTATATGGCGGGACGCAAGTTGGCATTGCAATCTGCCAAAAAATTTAAATAAAAAAAAAAAGTCGTGAGTCACAGTTTTAGTTGTCGAAGCCGTTGTCCAAAAATTGAGGAGAAAAGGAGGTTTTGGGAAAAATGGAACAACAATTATGTCCTTGTACCTCACAGGTTGAATAAAGTGAGTGTGATAAATGGAATTTATCTGGTCAATCAGCTTCTCAATTATAGTGGTACATTGACGTCATACTTTGAACTTGACTAGTATGGTATTCCTATGCCACAGAGGGACGTTGTTTTAGTTTTCGATCCAATCTCTATTCACTACCAACGGATCCTGTTGTTAACTGGTGTTGGTCGGGTCTGTTTCTCTTCTAAAAATCGATATATGTGCTTTAGTTCAAAAAGAAACAGTCTTTGGTCCAAATGTAGTCCCTGAAGAACTTTACTTAAGACCTGAACTCAGTTTTCTTGGCTCAAGGAAAGTTTTAGAAATATAAAACTTCCACAGATCAAAGATTCTTGATAGAAAGAGTCATAATTGACCTTGTTTGCTGTTGCCCTGTCAACAGTTTTACAGACATCTTTTTTACAGTGGTGGCCAATGGAAAAAATGCTTTTTCGTTTCCAGCTTTTGCTGCAATACTGCAAGGGACCATCTGTGAAAATTGTCTGCAAGGCTGAGTGGCGGTGCCATATCCAGTGCTTATAATGCAACTAACATCACCTGATCTGTGCTGGCTGCCCAATCTGTTCTGCACATGTGCAAAATGTACATACATAATTACCTTTTATATATTTTCTAAAGCAAAAGATACAAGCAAAGTGTGAGCCTGGTCATCAATACATTGCTCTATTGGTCAAGAACTCAACAGGGTACCTTCATGGTCATGTTCCTGGCTCTGCAGATTCCAATAATTATCTCGCAATCTGTAACAGTTGTGATTATCATCTGCTTGTACTATGTGTATATAACTCATTCGGATGTGGGGAAATATGATCTTTCGATGCTTCAGTTCAAGTTTCATCTTAATCCAACTATTTGACACCTTTAATGAGGCCGTGTCCACGTCTCATCTTTGCACAAAGTTCCGCTCTATTAAAACCATTAAGTAGAATTAGGCCAATCTTAATTGAAATGCCTTCTTCTTTCTTGTGAATGGTCGTTGTCATGGAGACAGAGCAGCTTTACCTGATAAACATATGGTTTAGAGCCAAATTAGGTCTAATCAGGTCGACTGTCTCTTTGTCAGTCTGCCAGTCCATTTCTCTGCCTCTGCTGCAGCATGAAAGCAACAGATTCTACTCAGGAGTCCTCAGTCCACAGAGTTGGACACACAGTTGAACTAAATGATACCATACAGATAAGCTGTTCAGGTGCTTTTAGCGTTTTATTGGAGTTAAAGTTTGGTTTTAGGTTACTGCAAATGATTAAATACTGTAATTCATATTTAGCTCTTGTCCTTTTAGTTTATCTGACTTCAGAGTAGGCTTTAGACACTTGAATTAAAATATATGGAATGAGGAGTTCGATCATTTTGGCGTATATTGTTTAACAAAGGTAGATGCTGTTGTGAGATCTTTAGTGATGAGGATGATTGTATGTGGAGGATCAAATACAATCATATGTAATTCATTGTCTTTTCACCATGCCATTAATCACTGAATGGCTAACAATATACAATATGGATAACAAAGAGTGTTTGTCTTTATAATCATACACACCACATGTGACAGTGAAGTGATTCTCCTTGAGATCACTGGTAATGAAGACAGAATAACGCTGAATAGAGCGATATAATCTTTGAGTATGCGTTGGCCCTCTTACTGTGGGAAGGACGAAGCGCTGGAGATTTTTTTTACACAGTGTTTTGGTGACCTCTGCAGGTTAAACTCATATTTTTTATTCTGTGGGTAAATGATGCCATCTGGGATCTTCTCATTTAGGAAGCTGTGACAGACATACTAATATGCACCACTGCTTAGTTAAGGGGGTAAATCAGGACATGCAATTTGCCATTTAAATAAGTCCCTCAAGTCCATCAAGGCTTTTGGCCATGAATCTCTATTTTGCTTGGAAGACCTGCTTAAAACCTGTTTGTTTTTTTTTTGGTTTTTTTGGCTAAAAACCGAAAACAATATTATATTTCACAAAAAATGTTTTTATTTTATTTAACAGAATAGTTAAAGTGATGCTAAGCATACCTGCTGTATTGTGCGCATGCAGGTGCGAAACAGAATATTGCTAGATAGAAATGACTGTTGCACTGTGTACATGGTTGAACAAACAAGAACAAGGTAATTGTGTATACAGTAGGACTAGCTGTGTCCAAAAGATACAATAATAAACTTTAATAAGCAATTTAGAGTTAATCTCACACTCACTGAATGGTGACTTGATTTGGGAAATTGTATTCAAATAATATTCAAATGTAAAGGCCTTTAAAAAAGTCTTTAAGACAATTACAATGAAGGCATCAGAAATCGAAATGAAGGCAATAATTTGAAACAACTGTATTGTTTATCATCCCCCACTTGATGGCAGCATTGTGACTGCAGAGACACATTCGACGCTTCAACCTTGGTATGAACTACAACACCAATCCAATCAATACTATACTAAGAAATGTGCATTATGCACTGTGCGCTGCCTTATTAATCCACTATTCCATGTTGTTTATGATGCTTTAAAACTGTAGAGTAAAAACGAAAAAATGCTTTGTTAGCGTGAATATTAACCGGTGCAACATTTATTTATTCATGAAGTAATTATATGTCTGTCTGTGGTCTAATTATCTGCCTGTAAATCTAATCAATTTATTTACCTGTCTGGTCAGTCAGTTGGTCTTTTATTTATTTATTTATTTATTTATTTATTTATTTTTATTAATATAAGCATATACAATATAGCTTGTGACTCTTTCACTGAATGTGTTTGGGCTTGACTAATTTGACTAACTTTTTAGTTACTATCAAGAAAAAAAAGTGTAACAAAAAAGCACTGGAGGAATGAGCAGAAAGAAAGAAATATTATTTCTTATAACCCTGGTAAAAACAGAGTCACAACTTCTACTCAGACAATCACACTATAAAGGAAGTTCCCAGACTGTTTTTAATCCTTGAGGAGTGCTCATTTAGTTATTTCCTGTTGAATTGTTTTTGAAGAGTGGTCTTTGTTTCTCCAAGATTAAAATTCAATGAGGAAAAAACCCAATGGAGTGTAATAAGAAAAACAAAAAATAGCCCTGCATAGCCAGCCAGGAGGTATGAAACGCCATTTGGGTTTCATTATTTATGGTGAAGCCATACGCTTTTTTTATACACACTTTTTTTTTTTTTTTTTTTTTTTAACATGTCCTTTCCCTGCGTCGCTGGGAATTATGCATTGCCCGTAGTAGAGTTGCCACGCTTCACTGCTTACTAAATCGGCAATTCCCCCTAGCTGGGCATTGTTCTCAAGCACATCATGCCAAGGCCCATTTTGATGACATCATCATTGCTGTCACTCTCATTCTGGACAGACCCCTCTGGGTAAAAGGGTGTCATGGACTACTGCACACCCATATCTGGTCGTCCATTGCCCAACACAGCAGTATCCCCTATCAGAAGTCCCTGCAGCGTTGCTGTGCAGCAGCAGATTATACTTGATGACTTCATCTTAATCACATTCTGCTTCATTTTCTTTTATCTGTTCACCGCCATGCCACACTGGCTGCGAAACGTTCCACAAGTGGGTGTGCGCGCAAGCCTTATTTGAGCATATGCATTTACACGCAGGGACACATATTGACACATGTGTGTGCTTTTGTTAAACTCCAACTTCCTGCTCTAATGCCACATGGTTAACATTACTTTCAAGGGGGGGGGTAAGATAAGTAGATTCTGATCTAACCAGTGAACACACATTGTAACATAATGTGTGGCAGATTGCACTTGAAGTATCACTCGTATAAGACATCATAGACCTCTGTGTAAATGTGCATGAATGTTTTGTTGAAACTGGGTTCATTATGTACCATAACTTGGTGCTGTGTTTGTGTAAAAGGCTTATAGGGAAGCAGTCTAAACACTGATACTGTCATTATTCTAAAACTTTAATGAATATAAGTTAAAGCAAAAGAGCTGTGTATTTCCACTTCAAGCAGACAAAAACATGGAATGATGTTTGTTTCGATGTTAATCCATTTGAATGAGTATGTGATGTATGTGAGAGCAGGTTTCTGAATGTCTGGCTTGTTTTCGCCCTCCTTTTTTGTTGTTCAAGAACAAGAACATCACTGCTGTTTTGCAATTATCAGAAGTAAGCAAGTTCTGTGAAGTATCAGAGCAACGGCAAATCAAAGACATAGTAGTAGGTATCAAGGAATAGACAGAAGCAACATTTTTATATGAGGTGTCATTATAAGGTTTTCAGTGTATCCTGATGGTGAATGATGCTACATGCAAAAGCAACACAATGTAAAACAGTTCTGAACTGCACCAACATCATCAGTGGGAAACAGTCACTTCTTTTGCTCTTTACCATAACTCTAAATGTTCATGAATGAGTAATCCGATGGGTAATACACACTGTTGCAGACAAAGAGAGATACGTTGAAATAATTTATAGCTGTCCACTGCTGTTGAGGACAAAGTACTGTCTCTTCACTGGTCTTTGAACACTTTTGACCTTGCTCTCTGACTCCAGACACACACTCAGAGAAACATGGTTTTTCTCAGACATGGCAGTGAGCCAAAATAAATAACTTGCCCTCAGAGTGTCGGCAGAACCGCAAGAAATCCAAAACCAAGACCCGGCCCAGCAGCACTCACTCGCAGGCTATCAGCGAATGACTTGCTGAAATTTTAATTGTCCGAATGCATCATGTGGTTTGGAAACAAAATCAAATCAGGACGGATCATCCTTCCTTCTTTGACACCAGTCCAAAGGAGAGTAGCATTTTTGATTAGGGTTTCATTTATTTATTTTAGGTGGCTCTGATTTCAAGGTCGGGTTACACCAACTTGGGGGACAAACAGATGACATTGTATGGATAGGTAATTCAAGAGTCTGCATGCTTCGATCCTCACAGATAAGAGGGAGATAAGAGACAGGTGTCTTGTAGAATAGAGGACATCCATCTAGAAATTCAATCGGCAAAGCACAGTCAAAAATGGTTTCCATGAAAGAAACGGATTGATATCAATACCTTCTTTCAATTAAGGAGAGCAGAATTTCATATGCACTGATGCGTCTTTGATAAAAGCTTTTCTCTTTTTTTTCTTTTCTTCTACTTGATCATAGGAGGATGCAGTTAAAGACACCTACTTAAAAAAAAGGACAACGTGAGCCTTGTTAATGTTCTAATGTGATCTGTTGGATGTGAACGTGTGTGAGTGAGTGTTTTACTGTCCTCAGTACACGGCTGCAGATGTCTTCACTCCTGTCCAGGCTCACTGTCGTATCACTTGTCTGATGTCGCTACACTATTCAGGTATTACAGCTATAAATGTGATTAAAGAAACGCTAGAAGTGGCTCTTGTAATATGCAACTCCTTGTGTGTGTGTGTGTGTGTGTGTACCAAATATCACTGTATACTGCAGAACACAATAAATATAGTAAAAATACTAACATGCTATTTTGATATACTTAAAATTTTCCACTCACGTGCTTTGCAAATGCAGAAGCGAAGCCTCCTCCTTTCTTCTTTTCCCATCTTTGTAAAAAAAGTAAAGCTTGCAGTTGTTGAGGCTGGCGGCGAGTTGCTGAAGGTGCATATTTAAATGCACTGGAAGTCTGTGTGAGTGATGGAACAGCATAATGGTGAGCAAATATTGGAAAAAAAAAGGTGATGAACATCTTTGACATTCAAGGTAAGGACATATGGTCAGGAAAAAAAAAAAAATCAATGATATTCTACTCAGCAATCAAATGAGGGACAAATGAAGTGAGACCTTATGCAGAGTCACTTTAATCTTTTCCACTGAGGCAGATGCAGACCCAGGCGATATCTCTCGAGTTTGAATGATGACCGATGAAATATTTTCATGACTTAAATGAAGGTCAAAGTATAAAGAATAAGCTCAATGATTATGATTACAGTGATACTCAACATCATATTAATTAAATTCTATCTGTCAATGTAATACGAGCCCTTGAGAATGAGTCGTGTGGTGGAATTTAAATGGCCATCCTTTCAGGTTATTATTAATTGTGGAGGCCATTAATAATTGGACAGTAAATATTCATTACAAGCCTCCATATCATGACATAAAGGCTATGTCTGGTCAATTAAATATGCATAAGGAGTAATGGGGCTTTATGAATAACTTAGCAGATGCCTCTCAAATGCTACAGCATGGCAAATGCCACAAAAGACTTACAACATACAATATGACAGTTTTCTAATGCACAGCACATATAACAGTGCAGCCGGCGCGAGGAATCGAAAAATCTGGAGGCTCCAACAAAACATGGACACATTCATTTTTCGGTTTATAAAAAACAAAAGAACATATTAGATATTCACTATATGATGGCAAATATACTGTACAGGAGTGAATTACATTTTCAGGGTGTGCAGCGATTTATGATTCTTTAAATTTCATTCTATTTACTGTATAACAACATTTCACTGATTCACTTTTCTCATGCTCTCTTGATTGTTAAACCAGGTGTGCTGTAACCGTCCAGTAGATGTCAGGTTTGTATAAGAAACATATTTGAGGGACCACTACCTTGTTCTTGAGAGTCCCACATTCACTTTCACCCTAATCTAATCATGTATCCATGAATTTATACACCACAGAAACTAGTATTACAGTAAACAGTGCTACTAGTGAGAAATGTTGAAAGTTTTATACATCTTTATCTCCAAATAATTTCTGGTTTCACCCGCTACAGAAAAGGTTGTCTGAGAGTTTGATATGGATTTAATGTTGTGTGCTTAATAAAGCTTCATCGGTGTGGAAGCTTGCTGAATATGAAGACATGAAACATACAGCCCTGTCTCCTAGAAATAATGTTCATATACTACTACGTACGTCACTTAATGTCTTAATGTCTAGGTGGAAGGGTCGAATCATGAGAGCTCTGACTGAAGAGCTCCTGAAATGTGCCATCATCTCTGTGGTCATCTCTGTGCCAGCATAGGCCGGGTTGAACCACTGAGCTTCTGTCTATACTGTACGAATACATTTGAACTGTAAGATGAACCACTGGATCCCGTGTGAAACACAGCAGCATTCACACTGCACCTACTGTACTCCACATCTTATAGGTGGACTGATCCTGCTGTGGCTTACAACTCTTTTTTCATACTCATCTGTTGACAGAACCGTCAGAAAGAAGCAACTCACACATCATCTTGGAAAATCATCGAGCTCTTTCGACGTCAAGCCTAAATACATCCCGTGTGTTCTGTTTTTAATCTGGATGTGACAGTTACGAAATTATCTTTATCTCTTTTGACAAACATGTTTTTTTGGCAGGAATTTGTTTATTTTCAGAGCACTCAACTGTCATGTCCACATGCTCCATGTGCCAAAACAGTTTGTCTTAACAATATTTTGAAAAGGCATTGCTATGGCCACCTTGACTTAAGTGCCAACCCTGATGACTTAAAGAGGTAAATAGTACTCATAGTGTTGTTTAGCCAACGTATTGCTTCTCACCCTTCAATTTGAAGTTGTATGAATGTCTATCTGGCCAAAAGGAGAATGCTGATGATGATTTAAGATAATCTGACAGACAGACGTGACACATGCAGCAAATTAACAAGCTGTTACAAAATATATATATATAAATAATATATATTTGCTCCTAATGAACCACCCAGTGTTTGTTCTCTTGTTGTGATGAGGGCCACCATGCTGGCTCATAGCCAGCTCACTGTGATTGTTTGTTTGCATTAAAAAAACATTAAAAAAAGAAAAACATGAAAGTGTGCATGAGGTTCTGTGGGGATTAACTTCAGGTACATGTGCAGTTTTAGTTCAGTTCTCATGTATCATTTGGTCACTGCAGGTCATTTAGTACTAAAAAAAGTCTAAGAAAGTGTCCACTGTTTATTGAATTATAATTTTACAACGCAATCTAACACAACAACACCAAACCGCTGCCTCAGAAATGATCAGCTGTATCAACACCTCTCTGATAAAAATGTAACATCGTTATCTTTGCAATAAAATAATATACTGCAGGCCTGTTATAGATGGATTACAATAGACATGTTATAGTTACAGCTTTTAATAAGGTATCAATAATAAACAGCATGTCCTTATCAGAGTAAAAGAGGGTTATTGTGTCAACCAGCTGCATGTGTGCCTAGACAGAGGGAGGCAGTCAATGACAAGTGCTGGTTTAGACTCTTGTCCAAAACTGGGAATGTTATTCTTGGAACAGGCGGTGCATCTACTTAGCTGAACAGCTTGTTTTGCATGGTTGCTGAAAATAAACATCGACTGATCCAGAAACTTATTACCAGTATCCGTCCATTCCTAGACTGTTTTGTTGCAACAATGTCCAATTGAACATAACTTGTCTATAATTGCTTTTTCTCATTCTCCTCTGGCTCTGAGCTTTCTATTGCCAAGTTTTACCAGGGCTCAGCAGAGATGTTAGCTGGGCCCCGCACTCTGCGGACAGTCATGGAGCCCTGGAGCAAACAAGCGGACATATATATCACTTGACTGTGTGTCAGGACGATTACTGGATAAAGATCACAATATGACACTTTTCCTTTTCTGTGCTGGCTCAGTGAACAGAAGGAAAGCTCCTGCAGCTCAGCATGCTCCTGTCCAAGATATTGATCACAGATCTCAGACTTAAGACCTCTCAAGCCTGTTAAGGGAAAAAATCATTCTGCCTTTTTCATTTTTCACACTAATTCTCATTTTAGGAAGCACACATTTGATGATCTAACCAAGATATTTCTTTATTTTTTTCAGTGCCTTGCAGTTTGCAATGTATATATTTCTTTACGATACATGACCTGCTGAACAGCAGTTTTAATCAGGATGTTTTTGCTATTTGGCACTAGTGTCACTCACAAGACTCATTTCCCATCTTGTGGCCTTAATTTATCCTTTTAATCGAAACAATAACAGTCAAATAAAACACGTACACACTTAAATGCATCTTAAAGGATACGGTTATTAATAATCTATATTCTTTATTCTCAGCAGTTCTCATGAAAACTGTGGTGGCCCATCTCCTAACACTTCCCGACTTCCCTTCATGGTCTATGAACCACATACTTTCCTAGTGAAAACATACATCGTTAATATTGAGAAAAAAATATAAACTTTTATTAAAAATGGCTTAACGATATTGTAAAAGTGTTGAGGAGTAAGGTGAATTTGTTGGGGACTATTTTCAGCTTCAGAATAATACACATTTTGTGCTCTAGTGAGGTGTAGAGCAAGTCAGAATAATGTTTTATTAGTTTTTTAATAGGTTTTGGACAATGGTAGAGCTCTATAGCACAACAGAATGAGATATATCAGGCTGTGGATACACATACAACACTAGCTAGTAGCTTTTTCATGATATTTGCCACTCTTCTCTCTGTAAAGTTGCACACTCTTCTGACCTTTTCACTGTGTAGTAAATATTCTTTTTTCCATAGATTTACATGGCAGTTATACTAATGAGTTGACTTCCTGTGCGTGCTGCCTAAATCAATCTCACATTTTATGATTCTGTTTTGGTAATATGGGAAACACATATTGCACACCCTACAGAGGTGCTCTATTTTTCTTTTTCTTGGGAGTGCTAAAGGGGGGAAAGGAGGGCAGAGTGGCTAGCAACAAATCAATAGTGCAAGCAAAAGCATTTTTATATATGCAGTTATTAGGTCATAAGCTACAGTATGCTACACTTCATTTTAGCAACAGCTGAGGCCTCCAGTGGGGACGGCTCTCCCCCAGCCCTGTCCCTGCAGGGACATTATGAGAATCATAAATAATACGTGCTAATGAGATATGAATTGATTACGTGGGGAAAAGCTTGACGCTCTCAATCCATCACCCTAAATGATGTTTAACAATAGATTACCAGCCAATAATTCCCCCAATATGAGATTAAATAAAATAGCAGGGCAGTTTTCAGTAGACTACCGCCGCCTCTCTCTCCTCCCATTTTCCAACGAGTGGAAATAAATCTGCTCAATTACTGTACCACCAATCCGTTTTTCACCGCTAAGGACATTATTATTTCATTTAGAGCTTGTTCATGCATCATAGATTATTTCATTTTACTCAGTCAATACGGAGAAGTGCAGTATTTTATTTTATCCACTGGGGCTTATGGTGAAGCTGGGCTTTAATGGAGTATACTTGGCCGAGGAAAAGGGGCTTGCTGTGGAAGGAGAGATACATGGTTATCACCTGGGTATTGCTAGAAAAACCTAGGTATATATATATATATATATATATATATTCATGTTCACATATTCTGTGATATATATATATATATATATATATATATATATATATATATATATGCTCCATGCTATCCTCGGGCCAACAGACAATGAGAAAATGGTTCTTCTTCAAAGATGTGATCAATTGAAACTGCATTAGCTGTGCCTATAAGATGATTTGGAACATCACTTCAATCCAAAAGAACAATGAAAATTGGATAACACACATGCTCACTGGGCTCTAACTTAGCTGCAAATCATGTTAGGGTTTTCAGTGAAGCCAAAGTTGTGATTGGTTATTTCTCCTTTAACTGCATCAAGTTGTACCTCTGAGGGTTTACTTGTGATGATCTGTGTTAATGTGTGTTCTTATCGCTTTTTTTATGGCTCAAAGACACACACACGCCGGGAAATAAACAACACAAAGAGCAAGAGTAATGGGAATGAAATTCCAATTAAAAGGTTTTGATCATCGGTTGGTGTCTTGACATGATCTCTAAGAGGAGTTTTTTTTTTTTTGACCTGACAGGGTGTAACAGTTAACTTATGTTTGAAATTGTTAGGTAACTAGAGGCCAACCACATAAGAATGCAAAGAGCGATATTTCAAAGATAGGGTTTAATGAGGGTGGCATTAGCTACGTCTTTACCTTAAGTCAGGAGTTCCAGATCAAGAATGGTTCACTGGTCAAGTGATTTTACTTCTCCTTGGTGACCTGTCTGTAACTGCTCCTGTCCCGTCATGAAACAGACAATTGAACTGCTGTGTAACTCCTGAAATTGGCTTTTAGACTTTTGCAATACACACTATGTCTTAATGAGTTAAATCAAAGGCTTTGGTTGTGAACACAGATGTGAATCAGATCTCTACATCCATGAATTCCCAATGTAGAGAACCTTTTAGCCACGCTAGCTGCGATTTTAAACATTTGGGATTCCTAGAGGACTCTGGTTGCTAACTTTTCTTCCAGAGCCACTATGAGTTTGTAGCTTTGAGTGAAATCTCTTAACAACTATTGTAATTGCATTCATGAATTGCAGTAACTTTCTGACTCGCGCAGCACTAATTAATAAAGATTAGCATGCTAACACACGAAACTAAGATGTAAACATGCCATGTCAGCATATTAGTATTGCCATTGTGAGTATATTGGCATGTTGGTATTAGCATATTACTCAGCATGGCTGTAGACGCTGTTTAAAATGTGATCCAGGGGCATTATATAGGGCACATTTCAGTGGATACATGTGTCATATACATCAGTTTTATAATCAATCCATGATGATCTTTGGAAAAAAATAAATGCCCCAGGCTCAGATTTAGCCAAGCGCCAACTCTTCTCTGATTCTTACATGCCTTATCTGTAAGTCCTACCCACCATGCCTGAGTCCTTTTATACCTTGGCTTTTGAAACCTCATCCCCTTCTATCCTGTCTTCCCAATGCCCATTCAGTCCTCTTCTCCCTCTGTCTCTTTGCTCCCTGCGTGGCCTCCTGTGGGTAAGGAGTTGAGTGGGCTTGTCTAGCGGCTGAAGTCGGGACTGGATTGGGAAGAGGTGGCTGTCACAGTGTCTGATTAATGACCCGTCGGTGGCGTGTCCAGCCATATTAGGGCTCCATGTATCTACCAGCGTCCACACTGGGCGAGGGGCTTTGTTCTGGGAGGAAATTGTGTCAGCGGCCCACAGCCGTTTGCCTATAAAAAGATAAAGATTTACTGTCATCAAAGGGCAGATTAAAGCCCACAATGGCGACATTGATTTTTTTTTTTTTTTCTTAAACCAAAAAATTCACATTTTGGGAAAACCCATTCCAACACTAGAGTGAGATATGATCAGCTTATTTGGAAAGGATAATATGGAATCTTCTCCAAGAATGAACTTTGAAAGAAGTAAATTGTAAATATTGATTTCTGAAATGAAGTGTCAATCTTGGTTGGGCCAAGATTATTCCTATCATCTGGCTCAACCTCCAGCAACGATGAATTCAAAACTGCTGACAAAGTGGAGTGTATAGGATTTCTGTTAGGAGCAGTCGGCAGCGCTTTACCGCTTGGCCAGCCTGAGCTCCTGCCGGTAATGGCTGTTCAATTTTATCAGATAACAGAGGAGATCTCATCAGAGGCGAAAAATGAAATGAACTGTGACTCCGAATCAGGATCCTTGCTCTTATCCCAGCAAAAATCATCTGTGCGGGGCCCAGGGCTTTCCATTATTTCAGGTCACTTCATTACGGCCCTGCACACAGGACCCAATTGCTACAAACAAAGCAGGCCTTTCCTGTCTCACCCAGGGGTCGAATGTGAGGGGCAGTTTGATAGGCTCTTGACGTGTCCGGGGTTATCCCATTACCACTTAAGAGGGTTGCTGAAAGGCAGCAAATCTTGGCAACTTGTTTGTTATCCTTTCTCACCCTTTAGTATCATGAGAGGTTTTATTGCTCACCTTATTTCTCATGGTGGAAAATAATTCATCTTTTCCAGTTGTGGTTCAAAATGGATTTTTTTATTTTTTTTCTCAGCTTGCTCCTCGTCCCATTTCTTGTCATATGGATGATGAAGATAAGGTGAACTGAGGGGCATGAATTCACCAATGCATTATGTATAAATACAGTTATACTAGATATAATGACAGAGCATATGTAGTAAACTCGTTTTGCTGTTTTATGATGACAATATGAAAAGTTTCCTTACTAACCCTAATCCTAACCCTCTATCAGAAAGAATTTGGATGAATGAACAGAGAAAATGAGTACATGAATATCACTTGCTACTATCTGAAATGTGTGCGTGTGTGTATGTGTGTATTTCTCTTACTTGCAATAATGAATGAAATAAGCTGTTATCGCCAAGGAATTTGTAGCTTTGTGAGTAATTACAGTTTTTGTTCCAGCCTCCATAGGCTGAGTATTGATCTCCAGGAGGATGGTGGTCGATACACATGGGGGCAGGGGCATTTGATAGCTACATGGGAGAAAAATGACGTTGGTCCAAGCGGGGAGATTTGTAATAGAGTGATAAGATGAGCTAAAGGTAGGGGAACAAAGACTTAGGGTTCTTTGTGTCCCTTAACTTGTTTGATAACATTTTTCATTCAGGACATTGCACACATATCTGTATACTGAAAGTGTTCAGGCATTATAAGTCCAGAAAGAGTAGAAAACCACTGCAAATGAATTGTAATATGATGACAACATCTAGGGTCAGATTTGTGCTTTGCAATCCAATCATACCTTCAAGAGGTTTCTTTCTTTCAAAGGTAACTCTTGGTTTTTTTTAACGTTTTCATCTTTTCAAAAGAGCTTAGAGTTAAGCAACCGATGGAGGCTTATCTGATCTGCTATGAGCTCCAAACCACTGGATCTATACATTGACCCATGCAGGCTTGAGTTACATCGTCCCAGTACAGGCTGCTTTTTTTTTTAATGTCACCGATACATAATATCTTCTCTCAGTGTCACTACAGACACACACACACACACACACACTTCAAATGCAGTGTGCAGAGTACATATCAGGCGGTTGAAAACAACTATCAGAATGAAGCTTTGATTCCACATCTACATATGTGACTTTATTTATTCTTATTATATTCTTATTATTATTATATATTCTTGTACAGTACAATATTTTGGTTATTGTTGGAAGTGTTCGTCTTGCTCATTTTTCCGCGACAGATTGAAAATTGAAAAGTAAAAGTCAGTCAGTAACGTTTACAAGTATCTCTATTTTACTTTGAATCATAAAGTCAGATCCAATGGCATACCAGTCAGTTGAGGTGTCGAAAATGAGACAGGTTTTTGTCTATGTGGTCCAAAGTTGTCTCACCTAAGAAACAATGTCCACAGAGATTCCTCTATTTGAGAGACACATGCCATGTGGAAGTCCCTGAAGAGGTCAGCTTTCACTTCCTAAAATTGGCCTGTGTTGAAAAATCCTCAGGTCTGCTATCTCCTTGGATGCTCCAGCGTGACCGCACGGAGGACATTTACAACAAAAAGAAAATGGACTTATTCCCTCTCTTATCTCGTCCTCTCAGAGTAACGCAAAGTTGACATTAATAGAAAATAAAAAGGGAAAAAAAAAAGTCTTGAAACAAAGTTGAAGCCTTTGGTTACGTTTCAGAGCACAGGGCAATTTAAAAAGCCTCAAATGTGGAATTAGAGGGGATTTGATGCGTTTCAAATTGAACGGAGGGGGACACCGTCAGTGGCGTTGCACCTTCAGGCATTATTTAAGTAATGTCTTTTGGCATGTTTGAGGCATTGAAAGCAAGGGCATAGAAATGAGGGATTTATGCAGACGCCACTGCAGTTTTATCTCTCTTCTTCAGTCTGAGTGCGCGCTCCGCTGAGTAAAAAAACAAGCAGACATACAAGTAGATTCAGATCATACAGAGTATGTGTTTGAGCTATCTGGATATTCGCTTTAAACAACATCTAAATCAAGCTGTTCTCAACGGACCTCATCCACTCCTTATCGAAACACAGGCAGTGCCAGATAACTTGATTTGCTTAAGGAATGGAGGAGATATTAACAGCACTTGACTACGGCAGTGGCCCCTTCTGTTGTTCGTATTAAACCTATCCAGCACTTCATTATACCTTCACTCTCTGGAGAGTCTCTCCGTACAGTCTCTCTTTATCTCCTTTTTTTCTCCCGTGTTTTACTCCCTCCTTTTCTCTCTCTCTCTCTCTACCTCATGATACAAGCATCCTGGTAGCACACAAGAGCATCATCAACATGCGCAGTGTGCCGGTGTCATGCAGATAGCCTCTGTGTTGGTAATGGAGGGAACAGCGATCGATAGGGAGCAGGAGATGGCTGCAGCTGAGGAGGCTCTGTTTGGCTAGCCCTAATCCTGATGAGTAATGTCGCTGTCATAATAGCAGGGATAATTTAATGCTGACACTTAACTCAGTGATGAATGGCCTGTCGCTGATGCAGGGCCAAGTCCAGCGGCCCCCGTCGCAAAGTTTTGAAATATTAATTTCATTCCAAATTCAAAAAACTATGTGGTGGAACGGGTGTTAGTGAGGTCCAAAATGATCAGCCAAAGCAATCAAGGATGAAGCAGGACTTACTTGTTGTTTTCTTTGGATCTTGGACATTTCTGTAAAACCTCTACTGATTTTAGAGACATTTTTCTGAGCTACACAATTCACAGTGATCGGAAAGGTTAAATGTTTGACTGGTAGTAGAAAGTCACTGTAACTGAAGAAATTATATATTTCTTTAGTCTGTTTTAAACCTTAGCAAATCACCAGTTATATCACCAAACAGTGTTCAATTGATTAAAACAAGGGACAATTATTTTTTATTTTATTTTAGTTTTTTCCAGATATATTTTTTCAAAAAACTCTCTTAAAAATAAACTCTGGATTCTCTTTTTACATTTAGAGCTCAAGCTGCGAATTCCCCTGCACTTTCTCCTTTCTATTTATGCTCACTGTAGATCAGCATGAAACTGACATGTCCAAAAAATGCAATTTGTTGTTTAATATGTGCCTTAAATATCTAGTGTGCACTTTCTATGATTTCTGCATTTGCATGATTGGCACAAATGCACAGGAACTACTTTACAGAGCAGAGGGAATGGCACTCAGGCCTTTGGCAATGTGCTCTTAATATTGAAATACACTGACATCTGTGCTTTTAAATGTAAGTTGTTATTTCAGGATTCCATACTTCTTACTGTGCACAATAAAAATCAAATGACTATTTAAATTGGATCTCCTGTCCGCAAGAATAAGTAAACTTTTATAAACCTCAGCTGTGATAACTTCCACCACACCACAGATGTTTTGGTACTTTTTCTTCTTTTTTTTTTTTTTTTACTGACTTCTTCCGTGGGCATTATCGAGCACCACCTACTGTAGTTATGATGTTCAGGCTGCAGGCTGCAGGCAAGGGTCAGGGATCGTACATCAGCCTGCTCTCCAGCACCAGTCTGGGGAAACAAATCACATGCTGGTGTGTCCACAGTTCAAGCTGTCATTCCAAAATTGCCAGTGTTCCCTACTCTGCACCCTAACCCTGTACTCTATCTAAAAATACACCCTGTACTCTATCTAAAAATACACCCTGTAGCATTAAAAAAAGACTGCTCACAACCTGCCTGGTTTGTATATGTGACTCTGTCAGCCCAGACATATATAAAGTGACATCTTATTCACGGCCTCAGCACTTTGTCACTTGAGTTACACTTTATTCATGTATTAAATTATCAAATATAATCTTTTAGCCATTTGTTGTTTGTTTTGGGAATAAATGCCTTTTCTAAAGTTTCTCGGGAATATAGAAATATGATGAACCCCTCAGGAATATGTTTTAGTTGTGAACGAGTCCGATACAAAATATGCAGGTGTTGCCCTGAAGGAAATGTATATCAGATATATATATATCCCGCAATAATCTTGATCACTGAATCACATCAATAAATAAATACATAAAAATAACCCCAGAAAACATACAGATGAACACCAACCAACAAAATTTAAGAGACACTTGGTGAAGTTTTATGTCTTTGACTACCTTTGGGGAAAACAGTAAGAAAAATGAGGGCGGCAGATGGACAACGAGTCACGCAGATTTGTTCTTTTTGCTGTTTTCGTATAAATACTGTTTTATGCTTTGGAAATGTGGGAATTTAAGAGCCATATAGCGGCAAAGTACACAATACCCATAACCATAACAATAATAATAGAGTAACAGATAACTTTTTAGTTTGGCATTTGAATCATGGTCGTGGCGTAGGTACAGTATGTTTTGTCATAAAAATGTCACATTTCTGTGACTTATAATTAACTTATTTTTAATGACTTGTGGCAGTTTGAAAGAAAACAATACTTATAGTACTTATAGCAGTAATAGTACTTACATAATTTGTGTTTTTCTCTATTTGCAAGACAACCATAGTGTCATTTTCTCCGATCGGTCACAGTGATTTAAGGTAAGTGTGTTGATATTGCACTTAATTTCATTTTTATTTTGTCTGAAGGGATGCTTTGATCCAATATGATTGATGTCAGTCTACTGTAGCGGTGTTTGGAGGATGACATCCCCCATCTCTCCCCACACTAATCCATTTACAGTGGCTTCACGTTGAGATGGTTTTGATACTCAAACTGTTTGCAGGCCACACTGGGACTTTGTGTACAGAAACTTAAATTGATTTGATTCGTAACTCCCTTATCTATAAATGTTTAGGAACAGAGTAGTTTTTTATGATTTATTACTTCAAAGCCATAAAGTCTCTTGTTGACATAAAAGCAAAGAACTCACTTACTTCTTATCCTGTCTCCATCTCTGAGGCCACCACGGCTCGGCCCTGAGATGCACTTCCTTAACGTGACTCAGAAAGGCATTTTGATTTTGTTGACAGAAGTGGTTGAGGGAAATAATGGAAAAGATAAAAACTCCAATTATGATTTTTTTTTTTTTTTTTTTTTTCTGGCAAAGCATTGCTTCGGTGTGACAGATTGTATGATAAATGACACATTTGGAAGTCAGTTGTTGTTGAAGATGGGATGAGTTCTTGAACGGCAAATGGGCTACCTTGACCTTTTTTTTTTTTTTTTTTCCTGAGATTCAGTTGTTTGGTCCCCTGATGCAGTGGCTGTTTTTGATGCAGAAAATGATATAAAGCGATGGCTCAAAGAAGTACATCACCACCATATTTTCTTTATCTTAATATTCTAAATGTTACATTATCTCACGTTCATCATGCAATCTGGTCTTTGAGTAACCCACATTTTCCCACAACATGTTTTGGATTTGTGTACATTATTTCTGCTGAGGCCTAAAGACCAATGTAGCTAAAGCTGGAAAGGGACTAACGCAACCATTTGACCTTGGGTGGCTTATTTGCTCCAGTGAGACAGCCTAAATATTTACCTGTCATTGTTGATGATACTCTAGGCTTCAATTCCCTTAATGGTTTTGATGGAGAAGCAGGGCTTTGCAGCACCGGGGTGATGGAATTGCAAAATTAAGAGCAGTGAATTGGGCTATATCTTTAGGACACTGCAGGCTTAATTCTGTGTCTTATAACACAACTGCCTTAATCTGTAAAAGTCTGGAGCAAGATAGAAGAGTAGTGGGGAATTGCAATGGCAAACAATGTGTCAACTGCCCCAGTTTAACCTTGACAAGGTCTAAGCAGTGGAAGTGTAGGTGTGCAGGTACCAAACAGAACCTGTGCTAAGTAGGTTGTTATAATAAATCAGCATACCAGTACTAACATGGGACAGTTGATTGTAGCTACAGAGGTTTGCAGAGCTGATCAGAGGAAATGTTGGGGTCCTGATTCAACCTCATTGCACTGAAGATTCTGCAAGTTCAGTGACATTTGTAAAATTCTTACTTTCCACAAGTTGCCACATGGCAACTCTGATATGCTTAAAGTCTTCGTGGGTCGACTAACTAATCCATCACTGAAGTTGGATGAGGTTCGAATTACACCGATCGGGTCAAGTAGGGTCTAGTTCTACAGCCAACAGTTGAGTTGATCCCAATGGATCTAAGGATATTTGGTATTAGCTGTGATCATGGAGAAAATGTTTTTATTCAATTTTTATTTATTAGAAATAGATTATCTTCTTACTACCTACCTCCCAGTTGCCTGCAGAATGTTTTCTTGTTGATGTAAGAGTTGAAAATAAGACTTAATTATTTCTATAAATTAGTCTTTGAAGCATATTAAGAAATTATTTTTGGAATTAGTAACAATGACTCTATATTTGTTCACATCATGACATTATTATTTTATTATAACTGCTTGTTAATTGATCACATCATGCTGCTTCCATTTGGTGCTGTTGTTTTGGTGGTGTTGGTCTATTAGGGTCCCTTTTGGAATGGGTCTATTTTTTTGGGGGGGATGGAGGAATTATGAACCGTGCTCGATCAGGTCCATCATTTTAGACCTTATTCCAACATTTTTGCCACATTGCATAAAGGGCACACTATGGAATGTAAATTCTGAGATGTAGAGTTATCAAGTATGGACATACATGTAAGTGATATCGGGTTGCCTGATCTGTAGTCAAATGCCAACAGGTAGCCAACAGCAGGTGCCAAACAGGTAAAAACAACAGCTAGCCTCCTCCTCCTCCTCATCCTGTTCTTCCTCCACGCTCAGCAGGCTCCGAAGTCTGCTGCTTTGAGTCTCATAGCCACGCACCAGAGGGATTGCTGATCCCCATTTCAGATAACGACCCTCAATCTCTTATCATTTACAGCTGTCCACCAGTAAACAACGAAACGAAACAAAACAAAAAAATGATAGAAACAGATGAAAGGTGGGGGGAAGGAAAGTTAAAGGGATAAAGTCCTTCACTTCTTCATAGGTTTTACTCCCTTAACACCGTCGTTGGCCTCCTTATGATGATAGCAATCAAAATCATAACTGTTTACTTTTGTCAGTTCCTTATCCTCACAACAGAAGTTTTTCAATTTCAAGATTGATTTGTTTCGCGAACCATTTATCTTTTCAACAAAGACGGAGGCAGAAAGCTTTGGCTTTTTTTTTTCCATTAAACTTTTGATTGCTCCTCAAGCCAAAGCTGCTTCCTCAGGAAGGCAGTGAGACAGAACGGTGAGGACTAAACTGCCCTTCCACAGCTATTATTACATCATGTTATGTAAAATTGGTCCACCATAGTCCTCATCCAGATGCACAGCACAACATGGACTATTCAGTGTACCATCTGGCTAATATAATAAGCTAAAGTAATGCATTTTTAACCCTCCCTAATTGGCTAAGTCATTTCATTATTATAAATATTAGGTATCTGTAATGGGGAACACTAATTCCTTTGACTAGACTAAAGATTCCTGCCTTCAAATAAGCATGCTAATCTAATTAGAAAGCTAGCGGAGCCGAACGACTACATTTTCTCATACTTAGCATTGGAGGGCCGGGGCTTTGTGGAGCAGATGTGCTGTGAAATTAATTTCCTCTGGTGTAACCAGAGACACTCTTCTCACCGTCTCTGTTATGAAATTTCCATTTCACAGATGATAACCTATTATCACTTTATTCAAGGGAAACGTGTTAATGGCCAGGAGGAAGATTGAATTATTCATATTTGCTCATTTCTATTCTACAGCGCGGCCCTGCTCTTTTCATGCACTGAGAGAGGGCTAATGTAAACATGACCAGAATCCTTGTAAATTGGCTTGTAGAGGAGGCTGTTAGCATAGTGCCTGGGGACTGATGCTAGACAGGGATAACAGCTGATATCTGTAAAGTACAGGCTGTGCATCTGTGTGTGTATGTGTGTGTGTGTGTGTGTGTGGTGGGGGGGGTGGGGGGTTAAAAAAATGGAGTGTGCGTGTGTGTGTCTGTGTGTGACAGAGAAGAGGATGACTGAATGTGAGTGAGGGTGTGCACATGTGAAAATGTGTGTCAACAGTGTAAGAGGGGATGCTACCAGCTGGTAATGGAAGCTAATTGGACGAGGAAGCATTTAGCCACACTGCACAAGTGCGTCACGTCGACTACGTGTGTACCCGAAGAATCTGGACTCAGGTGATCTGGATATCAACTTCTATCTCGGACGTCACATGTCACATTTTCCGTCTTCGCAGCTTCTGTTAGTGGATGAAAGAGCCTTAAAGAAACACAATATTCTTCTTCTGTTTAATAAAGTTTTATTGGGGCAGAAATGTTTCCTACAGCAGCATCACAGGATGGGAAAAGGATACTTTTATTTATTTTCCTCGGTTGGTATTGGTTGGCAAAAAGTGCTTCAGTATGGCAGGACAGGAAGGAGCTCATTCACAAATAATGAGGCGTCTCGTCCCAGTGACGTAGATGCTGTTCATTCACTAAATTGGGCTGACCCCCATAGGACACCAGTGTTCTGTATGTGTTTGCAAGCACACAGATAAGCATTATATGTTTTTTTTTTGTTTTTATCTGTTAATTTGTTTCCTTTTCTTTGAATTCGAAAGCAATAACATATGGTTATTATTTAGTTGTGTCATTCAAAGGAGGAGCAGCTGTGACTATTTGTCCCTCCGCTGGATGGAAATGTGTTTATCTCGTCTCTATCTCTGCCAAACTTTGCAGTACAAAGCCGCTTCGCTTCCCAGCCTGGTAAAAGGAA
Source organism: Pampus argenteus (assembly GCA_036937835.1). Lineage (NCBI taxonomy): Eukaryota > Metazoa > Chordata > Actinopteri > Scombriformes > Stromateidae > Pampus > Pampus argenteus. The sequence continues at coordinate 8,608,213 of CM072865.1, read as the reverse complement.
ACACTACCACAAGTCTAACCTTTTTTTTATTTTTGTTATTCAGGTTTGATTTACTTGGCTAAATGTACATTAATACTAAGATGCTGAATATATATGTTGAAAGAAAACTGCAAATAAACAAGTTTCTGACTCAGACCACTCCGCTGTACGTCAGAGAGCAAACGGCAGTATCTGTCTGAACAAAAACACTTGGCAAAGCATTCAGACTACTTTTTAGCCCAGACTATTTTATGAGAGAAATTAAGGGTAGAAAGAGACACAAGCAGCATGTCTCCTAGAACTCCAATTGAGGTTTGTTCTTACTTTTACAGCCCCAGTAATGAGATTATATTTGAGTTGAAATGTGGCCATCCTCTTTAGCCATGATAGGAATCATTATAGATGTCCACCATCCCATACATCTTTCCCATGGGAATCTGCTTTGAGGATATTTACATTGCCTCTGGTTTACATAATGCCTGTGGCGTCATGGGTATTGATTATTAGATCTAATTTGCATCAGTAGTTTGGAAATACTTTGTTACTATATTTTACATTATGTATCCAGTGTTGTGATCCCTCGTCAGTTTTTTAATGTTTCGAAAAAGTTTCAAAGCACTTTAAATTATAATAATTAACAGGTGCATATTCAGTAAATGCAAAACTCTGATATGATTCGTCTATATCATTTTTTGAAATATTTGGGTTCACAGTAGCTGAGAAACATACATGAGACACAAAATAATACTCACATATTCAATGATCACTAGGTGGCAGTATAGTATACTATAATTGCATATATGCATATTCCTGTGTGTGAAGTTCAGGCCAACGCTTGTCCTTCAGTCACAGAGAGGTCTTTGATGTGATCTGACATTGTGATGGTTTTTCCATGTGCTGCAGAAAAATCAAATCTTTCTTTCATCTTCATCACACATCTTTGCATTTTTACATATAATTAACAATGCTTTGTCTCAAATTATTGCATTTACTTTTAACCCTGTATTTTTTTCCCATTAAATTAATATTTGAGAAACATTGTTACTAATTTAAATGTTTTCTGAACATGTTTTTTCAATGTCAGCATATCAGCATAGGGTTACTGTTTAATATGAAAACAAAGTGGAATTACAAGAAATGTTGGATTGTGGCAGACTTTGACTTTGAACACATTTCATTATTTATCCAAATTATTTGTACTTAAAAAAAATCATAATCATTCACTTTATTAGAGCGAATGAAACTGTAAAGGACTCCTAAACTTCTCTAATAAAGTAATAAAGTGACTCTCTGACCGCAATCCTTTTTGAGGACCTCTCTATTATACTCCTGCTTAAAACAATCCATAGCAATCCAAATCCTTATCAATATCAATTTACTCATATCAATAAAGATCAGGCTCCCTCTGGATCAGCTCTCACTGGCATCTGTCTGACATTGCAGGCCTGCCGTCATCACACCCAGACAACTCCCCCTCCTCATCACACACACACACACACACACAAACACAGCAGCCCTTGACTTTGGCGTCAATACGGCTGACCGTCTTTGTGAGAGTATTGACAGTTATCAAAAAATGCCCTTGATGTAATTTCATGCCTGTCGACGCACACGGGCCATATGCTAAGGATTATGGGATGCCTGTGTGCCACATACTAAGATACTGCAGAGCTGCACGGGGGCCTGGGCCTTGGTCACTTTACAGGAACCTTTATTGGCCTTCACTACCAATGTTAGTGTCACAATGGCCAAGTACAGCGTAGTGTCCACTGGGGGCTACCATCAAGCTCAGCTACAGAGCAGCCGGGGAATCCCGCCCCTCCCATGTGTGACACTAACTTATCACATTAAAGCGTCCACCGTGTCACAACATATGTCGAGTCTCTGTCTGTGAGGCTTTAATGTCATAAGACTCTCATTTACATTTTCAGAATCATCCACAAATGCACAGTGAAATAGAGGACATTGAGCAGACAAAGAGTACTCTGGTGAGGGTATTTTATGTCTGTTTAGTTTCTTTCTTTCAGAGTGTCATTGAGGATGGAAACGGAACAGCACGAGTCTGACTGTGCAACAGCAACTGCAGTTTTCTGCTACCACAAACAGTTAGAAAAAAAAGGCATTAACTGCTGTAATTCAGTCTTTGTGAATATGTGGTGTGTAATCATACACATTTTTTTGCCATTAAACATCTGATCAGGAATTTGGATTTGAATGACAATTTCTATTAGAAATTCAGTAGAAATATTGTTTCCTAAACTTATATAATTTCATTCTTACGCAGTATTTCATTGCAGCTTAATTACAGTAACTTCATGCAACTCCATATGTATTTATTAATTATGATTTCGATATTTTTTCAGATTCTACCTTGTAGCATGTCTTTTCTCATCTCTCTCTCTCTCTGTCTCTCTCTCTCTCTCTCTATCTCTCTCTCCCACTCATTTCCTGCCATAGCTCCACTGTCTGTCTAACAGAGGAATAAAAACATAAATATAAATCCAAATAAATAAATCCATGGAATTATCTGAAAAAAAAAGTATTGTCACAACAACTAGAAATAAGGCCATGTTGGCTCTGCGATCCTTGTCGAGGTTTGAAAGTGACATTTTGGAGTTACGTGTTTATTTTCAGTGCACCACTGGTGACATTCCTGACCTGATTTGTGATTATTGTTTTTAAATTTGAAATGACACCCAGTTTCAGCATTTGCTCAAGTGTGTGCACTTCATTCCTCATTAATCCTAAATCCATCATCCCTTTCAGCCTACTGGATGTTTTACTTTGCCTGTAATAACAGTTACAATCTGACACGTGCTGCATGGAGGAATTTGACAATGTCCACAGTCCGTATCACTTCCAAAACACACGATATCTTTCCAGAGCCTTTGGTTTGCATTGTGTGTGCTTTACTACATTAACTAACTACATTTGCAGTGCTTGATTTTTGTATGTTTGCATCCGTTTGTTACTTTGAATTTAATCAGTGATCCCCCTCCTCCTCCTTTTCTCCCTTTTTGCACTGCTTTGTTTTTCTGCTGCCGATGAAGCGCCTTAGCTGTTTTGTAAGCATGTGCACATCCTGATCTCTCATAATATTAGTTAAAATCAATGTGCTGCTTTTTTAATTATTGCTCATGGTACAAAGCGGGGAAGGCTCATTTAAGAGCGGATCGATATGGGAGAGCGATTGGTAGACGGTGGAGCTGTACATCAGGCGGCTTGATGTGAAAATCATTGGGGCCTGTGCAGGCTGTGGCTCGCGCTGATCATCCTGGTTAGCCCCCCAGCTGGCTGCAGGGCCTTGGTAATGGGTGAACCCTCCGTGAACCAGCATCCTTAGCCTCCACAACACCCCTCAGAGCAACACACAGTCTCACACCGCCCCAGCTGCTGCACAGGGCAGGAATAACACATCATAAACTCTATTACAAATAGAATCAAAAAAAGTAAGGCAGAAAATTCAAGTGCATTTCTCATTCTCCTCTCTATATCTCCCCATTGATTATCTGTGCCTGGGATTATTCTCTTTTTATTTGGTCCTGTTCCTTCACTTGTGTTACACTTTCCCCCATCCCTAGATACACCAGTGCATTGTTCCTCCATGTGCACTTCTATTATCTCTGCTATCTGTCCCTTGACTATGACCAGGCCTGACTGCAGGCTTGTGCTACTCTGCTCTGTGGGCTTTAAAGAGGTTAATAACTTGGGCCTGCGGACATTATTTAAGGGTGGCCAGAGGAAATGTAACGCTCCCCTGTTTCTGTTGCTTTAGATCCACCTTTGACCCTGGAATTGTCCCTCTCTCCCCAGCTCACATGACAAACACATCCTTATATTCCACTTTCTCTCTCCTTTTCCACATCTTCACACTTACCCTCTAGTTTAAGCGAAGGCCAATTCAGATCCCCTTCGTCATGCAGTTTGGCCCCTCTGGCGCTAAACTGATACAAATGACGTTAATCTCAGAAAGTGTGAACGGCAGCGTTTCACAGCCTCTTACTGTTATTTGTCACCATTTCCGTCTCCAAAATGGCTCCATTTTGCACGGAGATAAAAAAAAAAAAAGTTAAAAGCCCAAATAATTGTTTTTTATCATTAGGTCATTAAGCATTTATCATGCAGTTTGTATATCAGCGTGCAGTGGATGATTTATACAGGCTTTCCAGCAACCAATGGAATACCACTATGAGAGTATCAATCCCTATAAGCACTGATCCAATGTGCAATCAGCATCTAGCTGGGTTGCACATTCAATGTTCCCAAACGGACATGAAGGGGGAAAAAAAAAGCTGCTTTTCCTATTTCCTACCTTTAGCCATTTGAAATACGGTCACCAAACAGCAGTGGGAAGTAAAACTATTACAAACCTTCATGTTGTAACTGAAATGGAAGATGTAGGATGAATAATCTTAATGATTTTTACTCCCATTGCTTTGAAAAAAAAAAAAAAAAAACATTGGAAAGGCTTAAAATGCATTTTGACATTAGCTAAAGTCCCTTCTGCAATCACTTAAATCCAATGCCTTCATTTTGACAAGCTACCAGTACATAATATGTCCAATTAGAATTTAATACTGGTTAGACACAGTGACCCTTCCCTCAATATCACATTCTGAAACACTAATGTAATGGTTGTTTCTCATTTGGCTGCTCCTTCTCAGATGATCGTTATATATCATCTGCATCATTCACGTGCTTACATACACACACAGCTCTCACACTCATTCACTCACACTGAAGGGAGACAGTTAGTGTGGGGCATCAATCATTTGTCCATAACGGAGGTTCATTTACTAATTAAAATCTTCAAAAAAAAAAAAAAAAAAAAAGAGAGAGAGAAATTGACTAAGCGCTAAATTCTTAATCACAAGTTTTGACCGGCGACTGACAATACAATCCACGGTGAGATATCAATCAGGCCCATGCAAATAGCTTTTATGAACTGGCCTATTTTGTCTGATCACCAAGGTCATTTATTTTGCCTTTAATCTCCCTCTTAGCACAAGATATTCAATCATTCAGATTATATTGTGTGGTGGATGCATTTCTTTCCGATGTGATGACAAAGCACATCAGATAGAAAGAAAAAAAAAAGTTCAGATCCGAGTGGATCCCAATAAATTATACACATGCTTAATTTCCCTTGCTCGTCAATGTTGATGCCTGTCAATTTCAAAGGGTCCGTGTGCTTTATTCTAATGAAAGAGGCGGAGGGCACAACACTCTTTTCATTTGGCTCTGTTCAGCCAGATTTAAGATGAAATGATGTCTTTGGTTATGGACTGTGATTAATGTCAAGGACATCGGAGTTCATCTAAATATAGATGATCAGCATCTGCCTTCAGCAACGCTGAGTCTGCACCCTGCAGAGATCACACACAGATAAATATCATCCCCGTGCCAATAATAACATAGAAGAAGTAACAGAAACTTCAAGTATCTGTCCTCAGTTCATGTATTTCCCTTCTTTGGTCAACTGGGTGAACACGTATAGACAGAGGTGGAAGAAAAGTATGCAGATTCGTTACTTAAACGAGAGTAGCAATACTACATTACAAAAATAGTAAAAGTACTGCATTTTCACTTTAAAGTACAGAACAGTCAACAAAACTGTTGAGGTAAGAAGTTACATTATGATATTATGTGATCATTAATATTGATGATCTAGTAAACAGTTATTTAATGTCATATTTTGTAATATTGTAGTTGGTTGAACTGTAGCTTATGTTATATGTGGAAGACTAGTATAAAGAAATGTAGTGAAAACGTAAAAATAAAATGTATAAAGTACTATATAGAGTGGTAGGATGGAAAGAAGCAGAAACTGCAAGTACTCAAGTACAAGTATAATTTTGCTTAAGTACAATATTTGAATAAATGCATCTTTGGTTACTTTTCCTCTCTGCATATGGATGTACAGTAAGAAAAAAAACATAACGTGTCAAATCTTGACAGAACAATATTTTACAAGTACTGAGAAAGAATTAACATTTCCTCCTGTCCTCGTCAGATGAATTCTGACTAAAATAATGTGATTTATAGCACACACACGACTCATTTGATGTCTTGACATGGACATGTGGTGAAAGCTTAAAAATGCAAGCATCAGATTTAACAGAGTGTTTTGTTCCCAGCAGGGATATTTTTCATGATATATCTAAACAAACATACCGTGTTGCCACTATATCATCTTCTAACTGCCTTTCCCCCCTCCGCAGAAAAACACAGTGAAAAGCACAGATTCACCGCTGCTTTCATCCAGATTGAGACAAGTTTCACTTTGATGGGAGAATGTAAATGTGTCATTTATACCTGTCTTGTCTTTTATCATGATAAAGCAGTTCATACTCTGGGAAAAGTGAAAAGAGAAATGCAAGCAGTAGCTTCATTCATCGCCTGTCCTGTTTCATTCACACGCTTGTGATTCTCTATCATGCTCCTCTCAGCAGCCCGTCAAGAGGCCAGCTCGCATTGAAACAAATCTCTCATATTCGGCTTTTTGATTTCATTCTTTCTCCCTGTCGTCTCTCCTATTAGCTTATTCATTCTTCACATGTGACTGCCAGCCTGTTAAGGTCATATTAAACCAAAGCAATCCACTTTAAATGGTTATCTACGACACGCATTAAAAAGCTCTTTGCTGCCCTTTAAATATTGTGATTGGGTTATAGGGGGGTCGCTGTTTCGGAGCGCTGATCGCTCTCCCAGGAGCCCGCTTCAGAATATAAATTGAGTAATATTATAAAGGCGGGCACTCCAGAAGGACTGGGTAATGAATAGGATTCATGATCTGAGGAGGAACAGGAGGTCATGCAATGAAGTGAAATACTCTAATAACTCCAATCCAAACCCACTCAGATGATGATACATTAACTGAGAGACCCTTGTATTCCTGTTTTTTTTTTTTTCCCTCTCTTGTGTCAGACTATATGAGCATGACATCTATTCCAAAGCACTTGCAGTGAAAGAAAAAGAAAGCTGATCCGGGTGGTAATGGTTATTTAAAGTTCTCATTTTGACTTTAATGCCAAGGCCACCTACAACGGTGGTAGAGGGTCAGATCAAATCTCTGCAAATCTTGTAATCTTCTGGAAAGAAAATGAATCAAAAACAACAGATTTGTATTGTATTACTCATGCAATTTCATGATCTTCCTTCTGCAAATGTCTCAAGAAATGTACCAGGCAGATCAAACAACAGATTACTCTCACTGAAGGCCTAAATACAAGATATTAAGATTTTAGATGTAATCCCCCGCGATTATGATTTTTTTTTTTTTTTTTTTTTTTCCTGCAAGGAATTACATTCATCATCTTACATAGTAAGCTGTGTTTATTTGAGGTGGCCCATGGGTAGTTTTGCATGTTATCTCTTCAGATCAAGACAAATCTCGTAGATTCTATCATTGGCCTTATGCCTCTCTGTATCTGACCTATCTCACTGGTACCTGAGGATGACTGATTACATGTTATTTAACTGTACCCAACTGGGATTAACAATAAAGCTTTGTTTCTTAGTCATAACTTATCAAAATGCATGATTCCAGGACTTCAGTGGGCTTGTAATAATATTTTTCTTGATATAACATAAACACTTTTATGTTACATGGTGGAAATAATTGTGTTATGTGCAGGATCTTCATGTGATTTTTTTTTTTTTCAACTTCATGTGATATTCAGCTTTTTTTTCCCCTTTGTGATACAATCAAAGAGCTGCACAGCCACATCCACATTGGTAAACATTTACTGTTATATCATGCTTTAATAGAGGGCCGGTAGGCTTTCTCTCTGTCAGTGGATCTTGATGGAGTGTATAGAAGTGCTGGAATGAGTCTGGCTTCTTGCAATCAGGCACAGGGAAAATGGTTAATTCCACTTGTGATGACACCAGCTCGGCAAGCACAACAGTTTTCAAGTGCTGACACTGACCAGTAATGACTGAACGAATGGATAGAGAATAGAGAAGGTATGTGTGTGTGTGTGTGTGTATGTGGGACGATGGGAAGAGGGAGGGGGGGACAGAGAACGGCTGAGAAAGGATAGAGGAGTCAGTAAAAGAGACACTAGTAAAGTATGAGAAAGAGAGAAAGAGGGAGTAAGAGAGACACATCTGCTTCTGCACAATCGCTTTTCAGCATCTACAGTCCCAGGCCAAAATACCATTAATACAAGTGTCAGAGGAGTGAGTGGAATCAGGCACAGCGCGATGGCTTTGAGTGGCTTGACAAGAAAATGCCCAGGATCCTTTGGGGACGGGCCAGTCTGAGACGGCCGTCCATTCTTCTGGCCCCCTTTGTGGTGCTGACTCCCTGTCCATCCTCCTCCTTTTATTTTGTGTGTGAAGATTAAATTGCACATGATCTCTAATGTCTCCGGCCCTCCGCTTGTCGTAGGTCGACGACCTCCATGCGGCTCAGATAATAGATACATCCTCTGTTTGTCTTGTGGTGAAACGCTCGTCTGCCACAGTCCAGTAACCCGCCATTGTCACACCGTCTGAGGCAATTAAGTAAAATGGTGGATAAAGCCTCGGTGCGTCCTTTCAATATTTATTACATCCTCTTTGTGAAAAGAGCTATTTAGTCGCTGTATCTAAAATGATCACTAATGCAATTACAACTGCATTTAGAATACACATTAAGGGTAATTTTCACCCCTTAGAGAGGAACCCATTGCTCCAGTGAGAGGAGATAACACATGGAAGTCACAAAGGATGTTACATATCTGTGAATAACAAGGATTACATTCCTATACAGCCGCCGTCTGAGGCCAAGAGTCTATGATAAAGGCCAGTTTGCCTCAGCATTTCGTCTTATCTCTTGAATAGTTCATAATTAGTTATTTTGCTTCACTTATCGTCTCCATAATGCTGAGGCTTCTTATTGTGCCGTTTGTGCTTCACACTTTCATCAGTTGTCTGTCAAACAGCATGAGCAGCACTGCTGTTTGAGTTTCTGTACATGGTGCTTTCTTCTCTTTTCATTCAGACATGCTGGCTATAACTTTTCAGCTTGCCCAATGCCACCGTCAGTTACCTACCTACCTACCTACATACCTGCTAAACACTAGCATGTTAGCCTCATCATTGCAAGCATGCTGCATGTTGATTTTAGCATTTAGCTCATTAGCATCACCGTCCAGTCTCACAAAGCCGCTAGCATGGCTGTATTGATTTTTTTAGCACGACTACTGTAAAAGCTTTCTTGAACTGGACATATTGTGGGTTGCATAAAGTGTATCTGTCTCCTGGAGACGGTGACTTTGAGCCAGCCGATGTTTCTGCAGACGACAAGTTGGTGTTTTCGCAGAGGCAAGGTTACATTGCAGTGCATATACCATCATCCAGCATGGAAACATTGACTCCTGTATGTCTGTAGCTTGGACTAAGTCTCTGAAAACCACTTCCCTCAGTGAGAAACACTCTGCTGACAGCTTGGAGCCAGTCCCTGTGCCCCCCCCCCCACCCCCCTCTCTCTTTCCCTCTCTCTTAATTGACTTCCCAGTTTGATAACACATGCCTGTCTGATTGGAGCCGGGCTGTCTCTGTGATGCTCAGAGGAACGTGCCTCTTCAATAGCAGATCAATTAGTCTATTAAGATAACCAGGGACATAAGTCCTCTACCCTAGCTCCTATTTGAAAGGTCCAGATTTCTACTCGCTGTTCTTGAAAAAGTACTCAGTTTGTTCATATTTAAAATGCAAATCTTATCTGTATTTACTGTCATTGATTGATGATTAAATAATAATGATGATAATAATAAGTAGTAGTAGTAATAATAATTAGATTTTCATGTACTTTATATGTGATCTATAAAGGAGGTATTAGCAAAATTAAATTAAGTAGTTTAAAGATTTTTAAAAATCATGTTTTTATGGTATGGTATGTACTGTATGTCCCTAATCGTGCATTAATACTGTGTGATACAGACAGATGGCATGTCTCTTATTATTTTGTATGCGAGCGATTCATCTTGAGCCATGCCAGGTGGCTCGAATATTCATTTCATTTTGATAATTCCACAGATTACTCCGAGCAATCTCAAATCTGTCCCTGGCAAGATTTATATGTAAAAATACCCATGTCTTATCAGCCTAAATCACAAAGTGGGGTCGGGAACAGAGAAGAGTTTGTCACTAGTAAAAGAGGCCCTATACTTTCCCCTTTTTTTTTGCCCAAATTTATTTCAGATGTCACTGCCGTTTGATACCTTTAGCACAGAAAGTTGCCTTTTGTTGTTTTTAGAGTCGTAGCAGAGCTGACAAACTGTTGATACAAGTGCAGTGCTGCAGGGTGAAGGACGTCGCAAAGGTCCATGCAATAACCATGCCAAATGACACCACATCATTACATCAGCTCCACGGATCTGGTTTCTCACCTCTGCCCGTTGAGGTATATCCAGCAATTGTATCCTTTCATGAGCAACTTTTACAGGGGTTCACGGAAAGCCTCCAAGCCCAGAGGTCAGGGGCCAATGTGCTGATGGATTATGGCGTTTCACTGTGCCTGGTGCTGCTGACAGGCTTTATTGGTTGGGAGGATGAGCTTGTAACCCTTTATATAATTATTGTATTAAGGCCAGTGTGCCCCTGCCTTGCTGGCACTTGGCCCCGGATCAATGTGGAGATAATTTCAGAAATGAATAGTTAGTATCGATCAGCCCCCTTAGTGATGGCTTATCAGCCTCTCGGACAGGTCGTTGTAGATTATTGTGCCATTGTCATTTATGGCCTCTGTCATAGAATTTGTATTCTTTTTTTCTTTCTTTTTTTTTTTTTTGAAGCGGGCTGGGTTCAAACAAAGACAACTCAATTTGCAATGGATTTTCTGTTTTTTTTTTTCTCTACCTCTTCTCCACTCTGCGGTACACAATAAGCAATAAATCACAATCGTTTGTGTTTTTTATCTCTTTCTTTCCTCTGTTCAACCCAGCTTTGGGATGGTCTCAGAGGACCAGGGGAAGGAAAGAGGAAGAGGAGGGCGATGGCGAGCATCAGCACTTGAACTCTGGCTGAGGGATTGAGTGAGTTTTGATTCAGACAAACCAATGACCTTCAGGTCTGGTGTTTGCAAAGGAGGGAATTTTGTGTTTTTGTTATTTAGTGGTCTTCATGTGGCCCTAATAAACAGCCGGCAGTAGGGACATTGTCTCTGTGAGACTTGAATAGCACTATATAAGACCTTTTTTTTTCATTTCACTATGTAGTTTTCTTTTTTACAGCACATAGTAAACCAAATAGATGTGGCTGAAACGGTGACCAGCACATGCAAACTACTCTAGCTCTGCTGTAGGTGTGTTTGTGTCTTTATTCATCCAGTAGCCTCTTTGTTTGAGCAAGTTGAGCCCCCCGGTGTCATGTTTGTACTTTCCCCTCTTGCCTTCTAAACTGTGAATGACAAGACGTATCCATCAGAGGGCTGGAGCTCAATTTCAATAGCAGCTCAGGGGGAATCATTCAGAGAAATGTAATTTACTCACTATTGGTCAGTTTGACCTCCGACCTCAATCACTTGACATGGTAACCATAGAAACCATTGAAAAAAAGAACAGGAAGAGAGTCAGATAGCATCATTTCAGCCGCTCATCTAGAACACACAGAGTTTCATCCAAGGTGGCAGAAGAAGGTAAAGAAAATGTACAAGCAGCGGAAAGAGAAACAAATATAGCAGAACAAACTGGATTTACACCACAGCCAATGTGTGGGGGCTCGTTACACTGAGAGGTCTTGATCATTACATAATTATATCAACACTGCGATTTGTCATAACTGTCAGACACAGTCATTTTTTCACGCTACTGACAGATTAATTACACCCAATTATTTCAGAAGTGTTCTCATACTAATTAGTCATACAGTTACACAGCGCTAATAGCTCAGGGATCAAAGAAAACAAATGACTATCATACATCATTTCAATTAACCAGCATGATGGATTAATTAACACTCTGTCATTTTAATGCCCTGGGTGGTCGTATATGATGAGGGATGATCAGAGGAGGATTTCCAGTTCAGTAATAGGGGTGAAACCAACAGTATTCATGTATAAACAGTTGCTGTTCAAATGAGATGTGAAAAACTTCACAAGACTAACGAAGTAGGACAGTCAAGCTGTATAACAGCACTTACCCAGGGGCTGTTTATGGTCATAACTCATAAACTCCCAATATGTTGTTAGTATTTTTGTCCATAAAACCATATAATCATATGTATACTATAGTATACGTCATAGATGCTGCATCCCTATGGAATCTTTGTTTATTATTATGCATCGTGAGGGTTTTGTTGTGGCATTGTTCTATGTCTTGATATCTTATATCTATTTTTGTTTTATTTGTATCTCACCAAAGCAAATAACTATCAACTATGCTAAAGTATTGAATCTTAACTGAATCCATATCTTAAAAATAAAAGTTTTAAAAAAGTATTGCTTAACTAATAATCTCCATTCACAGTTGTTTTTAAAAAGTCCACCTCTACCCTGTATTGCTTATGTTTTTTTCCCCCTTTCTTTTTCTTATGTTAAGTATGTGAAGTTTGAAACTAGAAGTCTGTTTTCACATTCATCTGCTGAAAGTCGAAAATTCCTCTGCCTTCCCCATAAATCTCAGTTTAAGGTATGAATCTGTGAGTATGATTTTGTGACATCACAACTAGTTTGAAAGGCAACTGTGGTCCGTTATGCAACTTACTCAAAAGTGATCATGCAGAGAAATCTTATGTCCAACAGTTAAACTTGAATGTGTAATATATTTGCATATTCATGAATACAGATTTTTCAATGAAATCATTTTCGGGGACATACTATTCTTTATGTAGTTTTCTGTTATTCCCTGTTATGATGTCATACATATATATGTTAAACATGGACCAAGATCCAAAACGTGAGATTAATGTATCTAAAAATTCCAGTGGAGAACCTAGACTATAAATATAGACAACTGAATTTTGTTTAGTGGAAAAACCATATCGACACCATTCATTATTCAGAGCAAAGAATTTTAAATCTTATAACATGTCTTGAGAGGATCTTTAATTGTTTTTTTGTTTTTTGTTTTCAAGTCAATATAAGCATTTCTATATTCTCCTTTTGTTTATTTGGTTTATGTTTTTTTTTTTTTTTTTTTTTAATCTGTTGAGCTAATAAGTCACTTTTTAGTGAATTCTGGATCATTTTGTGTTGACTCGTGGAAATGACATATCCAACACTACTAAAAAAGTACAGCAATGTGTAGAAAAACACTGGCATTATTTTAACAACACATATATCTGCCCTAATGTCTAAATGACCAACATTCTCATTAGAGCCATTTTAACCAAAACAGCAGAAGCAGAATTAGTTTATCTCTGACAGTTTAGGTCAGCGCTGACCAGCTCTTTGAGTGAGGCCCTCCATCAGTCTCTGCAACTGAACATTCATCATCTGAAGACAGGACACAGGCCTTTTTCTTGGCTTGTCAATAAGCCTGCCAACTGGATTTTTCTGAGCTCAGGCCGTTAAAAAAAAAAAAGAAGCAAATTGCCAGATGCTGCACAATTTTGATAGACGAGTTTATATTCTCTCCAAACTTAATGGTCCATACAGAGGATTGAATTTAGGATCTTCACTGGAACCCCAGGGAGGCCACACATCTCCTTTCCCCCCTCCTCCTCACGTGTCTTGTTGACCCACAGCGATTAAACAATATATCTACATTGTTGACTTTACTAATAAAAGTTTGACATTGATTTGTAAATAGGTCATCGTTGTGTTTTACTGTAGAGCCTGATGTAGCGGCTCTCATCCAGTGTTTTGAAGCTGCAGGCAACAGTTTTCCACTGCCTAATCCAACTCAATATGGCAGACACACTCACTCTTCATTTAAACAAACAAAAGCAGCACATAATGATCAGCTCTGCCATTATGGCCGATTGATTTGATATGGTCCAGGGCGCTGTGGATTTATTTTCTTTTATGCCCATATAGATGTGTGTCACAGCCTCAATATGCATCACAAGCATGTGCGCATTTGTGTATGTGTGTGTACGTGTGTGGGTGTGTGTGCGGGTGTGTGTGTGTGTGTCTATCTAAACAAATGGAGGCGGTTTGGGCCAGAGAGCCTGGAGCACTGCTCGTCCTTTAATTGCCATTTACATACTGGCGGAATCATTAATTTCTAATTCCCCTATTATTTGTCACCCCCTCCAACCTCCACCCACCCCTCTGTCTGAAGCTTGTGTCAATGTCAGGCCCTGTCAGTGTCATCTGACTATAGGAAGTCCTAAAGACTGTTCTCTATCTCCCTCAGATACCTGATGTTTAGACCTTGTTGTCTTTTCCGCCCCATGAAAGCTCCCTGCAAAGTCAACATTCATTCTGTTCATATCCTGCATTATAATATAATATATAATATAATGCAAAACAAAGTCTGGCCACCAATTTTTGACCATTCCAGGACACACTGTGTATACATTTAAACTGACTAGATTGTTTGTTGCAGTAATAGAACAACAGAAATCTGGATTTGAACTACTTGTCATAGAGGCAGCGAGGAAGAGGGCAAAAGCACATCGGTCAGGAACTTTTTCTGCGTTTATGATCCATCTTCTTCTTTTTGAAAATCCTGTCTTATCTCAAAATTTGCCATGTAATACTACATTTTTGTGCTCCATTTTATTTGATCACAATCAGCAATACAATTTTGGGCATGATACATGTATGCAATGATTAAATGAGCGTACAGTACAGTAACTTTCATCCAATCTACTTAACATTTGTTTTTGTTTTTTATTAACTATAATGTAGGTGTTTTAGTTGCCTATCTCTCACCATACTGTAAATTATTGCTAAAATAATCAAATACTTACTACTCCATTGTTGAAGTTTTTCTAATCTAACGTCTTAAGCAAATAACTACTACTACTGCTACTGCAACAACACCTGGTCAACAAATGGCTGAATGCACTGTACTCAGCTGGCTATATAATTTGTGAATATAAATATCACTTCCTGGTTTCAGTTGTCAAGTTAAAGTTAATCCTACATGTTATGTCATGTAGAATTAACTAAGTGAGTAGAAACAACAACAACAACATTGTTCTGATGGTTAAGAAAATGACTGCTGAGGTTCTACCTGCTGGTTACTGCCATTTGCCATATCATGACAGGGAAAAGTACAGTACAGTATAGTCCTGAACCCTTAGAAAAAATAAATAAATGGAGGGCAGTTAAGGGGCGTCCACTACAATCAAACCACAGAACACTAGAGCATGAAGATACCAAGTAAAAGTTTAAAAAAAAATCATATTTAGAATCATGACATCTGAGCAGTTATAATTGTTCTGTGGCTGCCAGGAGACACTTTGAAAATGCATAAACATCCACATGCTTTTTGTTTATGATTGAGTCGGAGCTATTGAAATGACTTCCATCACTTAACTTCTAGTCAGAGGGGATTATTGAGCTTTATGATGCAGCCAGTGAAATATCAATAGTACTGGATGGGGCTGTTGGGGTTTTTGCACACTGCTCTTTTGTTTGGTTTTAAATGAGCTGCATCAAATTCAATGACCACAGAAGCCATTAACAATGGACACATTGGATGAGACCCATGATACAAACATACACTCTTGGAGCACAAAAGCAGAGGGTGCAGCACTGGTTGGAGCATTGCAATGGAGATATATGTAATAATTCATGTCTCATTGAACAAAATAATGAATTTCACATCTATAAAAGGCATTTTAACCAAACTAAAAGCATGAGTTTCAGGGCTGAGTTTCTGCAGGGATTGTGACCTTCTTTTATAGATTTTATTAAGCCAGGTAAGTGCTTTGCATGTAGACATTCTCTATTGGACCTGTCGCTGGCATCAGAAGCCCAGTAGTTGCAATTACTCGCTGATCATCGCCACAAGCCAGATAATAATTAGAGGTTGACAAAATTCAGGGCCAGGTTGGAGAGCTATTGATTTCCCCATGTTCCCTCTTTGGAAGGATCAAGAAAATAAGACATGAAATTTACTGTCTTCATAAAAGTTTTAGTAAATCAGGCCATTTGGAAGTGCTATTGACAGTTTTTCCATTACCATACATAGTGTTCTCTAAAGCGTTTTTGATTATTAGCAATAAGAGAGCAGCTTTCTCCTCTGTGTCTTTCATGCACCAATAAATAATGACTCCTTTAGAATTTTTGGAGGTAATTTTAATCACCCAGTCGCACATATAACCTTAGCGAGGTTATAACAGGATTACCTGCCAATTTAACGTTGACAAAGACTGCCTTAAGCATTCAGCTGAGAAATGCACATATGAAAGTGTGCAGAGAGGTGCAGACAGGAAGAAAGAAAAAAAACAATGCAAAGACACATTGCTAAAGGCCAGGAAAAAAAAAGAGAGACAGAAAACATGATTATGTTCCGTGATCCTACCCTCTTTCAAAATTTCATCTGGTCCGCTTAAGTATTAAACATGGCTGCAAAAGTTCTACAAAGAAATTACCTGTGAGTACAGCGGATGAGAGAATGAGAGAATTAGAATTGACAGAGACATGGAAAAACAGGCTGACAAAAAAAAAACAAAAAAAACGCCGGCTTTCTGTATGCACGCAGACAAAGTCAAAAGCAGTTGGATTTGAGTTGCGAGAGAGATGTGCAAGCTGAAGCCCATGGGGTCATTTCCCTTCCTCGATGGACAGACTATTAACTTTTTGATTGGCAGCAGGGCTGACGCTGCCTGTTCATCGTTGAGCCCTGCCAATTCCTCAGCATCTGAAAACAGCACATAAATTCAAAGGCCCGAGTATGAACAGTGCATCTCAGCATCCTCTGAAAGGGCTTGCATCACATGGCCATAAAGAAAAACAGCAGCATTTCACTGACGCTGATTTCCTCGCTGGCAAAAAGTCACAGAAATAAATGGCTTGGAACACTCTGCAGTAAAGAAGACACTGAGTGCTGACAGCCTTTCTTAAAGTAGTTTTGGTGTATTTTTTTTTTTGCTTTATTTCTCATCCTATCCGCTGTTGACAGGAGTAAAACTAAATCTCACCCCTGTGGACGGGATGATTTCAGCAATTTCTTTAGAAAAAATAGTGACACTAGGCCTACAGTGGAATATTTAAGTGATAGAACTTTTCAAACCTTGCTCCAGCTCTCACTTTAATTACTTGTTAGTCTTTTTTCTTTTTTATATGGGAAGGAAATATGGCTGTCAGGGTTTATGGTGGGGCAGAAAAAAAGGGCTGACCTGTTTTATCTGCCCTTGCACACGCATCAGTGTAATGATGACAAAACGGGATGTTAACTAATGATTAGTAGAAATGGTTGCAGTTAATTAGTTGGTCCTTCGTTTATCGTTCCATTTGCACATTTTGGGGAGCAATCGTTATTAATTAGGGCCATCATGCCGAAAGGGGTGAGGTGGAACCCTACAGCCAAGTTAATCAGGCTGCAATGAAAGCTCCATTATCCTGCTCCGTCCTGTTGGCCTGTGATCTATTAGCATTATCTAAAAGCCGCAACAGAATCAACGACAAGGCTGACAAAAAAAAAAAAAAAATCAAAGAGACATAAACAGGGTGGCTTTGATCGGCCCAGTTCGTGGGTCACTGGTTATATGGGAGAATTTCACATGATATTGTGTATGTGGCTTTTTGTGTCACTGCATAAATCCAGACTGTTGGTATTGAGTAGTAGTGTTTAGTATGTGTGACTGTGGATTTGTCCGCGCGAGCAGTGGATCTGTCTTGATACAGCTGAGTTTGAATGGCTGAGGTTACTGTTTGTAGGTGAAGTTGAGGGTAAAACAACAAGACACTTTGCTTAAGGAAGTGTTACATCTACTGGAAGCAGAATGGTTGTAGAACATGCAATATCAATGCTATATCTATAATCTAGCATTGAGTCTTGAAGGATTATTAAACTACATTAATGAGCCACACTGTTGCACTTGGTGACAAAGAAGATAAAGACTGCAGTTTATTTTCAGTCAGTCCTACATATCATCCTGCTGCCAGGAATACTCGCTAGCATGATAATCCTTAGTCCCCAACATAAGGTACCGCTGTTTTATTACAGTTTAGATTACAGTTGCCCAGTTAAACTGGGAAATTAATCACTATTTTTTTTGTGTCCTGTACATGTACACCTTCAGTTGGGACCGATGTGTTTGTGTTCCAGATACAGGGGGAGGGATGTCATTAAGTACTGAGAGACATGATTTATATTAGAAATATATTAGAAGCATATTTGAAAAACGTTGATACGATTAGCCTTTAAAAAATATTAAATATTAGAAATTCAGTCAAAGGACTTCATTCTTGAACTGTGCAAATAATCCATCGGAGTACATTTGCACAGAGGACAACGAGCACATTATACCATTATAGTTGTCATCTTTATGAGATTTTCTATTACAAGTACTGTATAATATCTGCACTACATGAACTAATCACATTATCCTTTCAAATTAATTACCCTAAAAGAAATGTAAACTATCAATCGTTGCTAAACAGGCTGAGTAAATGTACTGAAATTCCTGCAACACTATGAAGTGATTATGCTTTAAGTCTTGTACCATGAGTACCATGAAATACTGGGTGCGTTCATTGCTAATAACCAGCGACTGGGCACAGTGTAAAAGAGGAAATCAATGCATTTTCTGAGCTTATTTAATGCAAATGATCTCTGAAGGAAACTGATATGGTTAAGGCGAGGTTACAGAAAGAAAGAGAGAAAGGCCAGTGTCCTGAGAAATCAATAAAATAAACTGGAGAAATGATTTAGATAGAGCAGATATGAACATTGAAATAAACAAATAATCTTAAAGGAAATCAATCATATAATTTAAAGAGTAAACGGCTTGAACCGGGGTGATCTCCCTCATGGTTTAGACAAATGGAGGATTTTTAATTTCGTCATTGATATTATGCCAGAGTTGGAGATTTTGCAGATGGCTGCAGCCAGGAGGAGGGAAGAAAAAATCAATTGAGTCTAGTTCTGTGGTCTTAAGAGATGTTAGATATTTACAGCATGGAGGTACGGGGCCTTGTATAAATTTACATTTTAAGAGATAAAAGACCTCTGTATTTTATCTTGTTATTGATAATAGAAACTGTCGACTTTTATCCTGTCCCATCTCAGGAAAGCCTGGCTGTCTGGTGAATGTGTTTGTGTATGTGACTGAGACAAGGGATGAGAGTGTGTTTGTGTGCGTGAGAGGGAGAGAATACGAGAGACAGAGCAGTGGTCTGAGGCAATTTCAAGCCTTTATTTTCTTGATACACAAAAGGCAGGCTTTGTGTGCAGTTGTTGTGTTTTTTTTGTTTTTTTTTCCTTCTCTTTTTTTTATCCCGTTTCCACGTCAAAGCAATCGAGGTGGCATAATTGCATCAGAGGTCCAGAAATATAGGGTTGCAATTTAGAAGGAGGAGGATGAGAAGAAGAGGAAGAATGAGGAGAGAGAGAGAAAGAACGTGTGTGTGTGTCTGTGTGCATCGGGAGGGTAGGAAAGGCATCTCAGACAGGTTCATTTACGGCTGGAACAGGGACAGAGAGGTTAAGACATTGTGACAAGAGACAAAGTAAATGTATATGTAAATGCAAGAGGTTGTTATCACTCCTAAAACACTATGCAGCTTTTTCACGCTTTGGAGACCTAAATTATATTTAGGCCACATAAAATCCAATAGTACAACTGTGACCCGCTGCTATGTAAATGGTCCAGGTAATTCTTTAAAACACTGCACTGGTGGCCAAACGGTGGGAGCAAATAACAACAAAGTGTTTACATCATTTGAATGATTTAGGACTACTTGCAGCGATCACTTTAATAGACTCCAGTGTGCTGGCACAGACTTCCAGGTTACAGCTTTCCCTGCTCACTGCATTTCTGCACAGACCTACCAGGAAACACTCGGAAAAAGACAAAACTAAATGTGCCTTTAAGGTTATTTCTCTCAGATGTCCAACCTTGAATGATCTGGTTGTTTAATTTGGAGCACGGGATTATGTGATTTGCAGATGTATACCTCAAGTTCTGTGACAGCACTATGGGTTTTCCTGTTATCAGCCGTGTAACAGATTCATACAACAACAATTCATAATATAGCATATATGTTGTTTTTTTTTTGTTTTTTTTTTAAATTTACCTTACATTATTTCTTTGAGGAAATTTTTTAAACAAAACTCTTAAAAACTCTTTAGTGAGCATTAAAAAAATTTGTTATCAAATGTGAAATATTACTCAGCTCTGTAGCTCCCCTCAGAGCTTTTTAGCGTCTTTCAGTGAATTGTTTTTTTTGGCCAACAACTTAACCGTTCTCGTTCACGCTCACAGCTCACAACAAGTTTTCAGTATAAAAACCCAAAGTAACTGTACACCACCTACTCAGCACAAAATGGCACAGACAAAGCATTTCACAGCTAAAACTCCTGATATTAAAAGGAGAGTACATATTGGATTTTAAAAGAAATTTTAACTCTAAATTAATGCTTCATTATATGAACTTGAAAGGCGATAATTAATAATGTTTACAGCTTGTTTCCACTGCCCTCAAGTGGCTGAAAAATCAGTTATTTGAAGTTTTTTTTTAAAAACTGCATTTTTTTCTTTAAGGCCTTTATTGTGTTCCCAGCTTCTCTGCTCTTATCTGATCTTCATACTCTTTACCGGTGCTCACAAACCTAAAGCTTATCCTTATCCCACATTCATTGCATTAAAGTCACCTTGGCACCTACAGTGCAAACTAAAACGTGCAAAAAATGTGCAACAGTTGCCTTTGTTTTTTCTTCTATTGTGCGTCAAATCAGTCAGGAGCAGGGAGGTAACAGCGGGAGTAAGAAGCACTCATTCGGTCTGCCACCAGCACACTTTTTCCTTTTTTTCCCAGCCTGATTGCCTGCTGTTAAAAGAGGTGTATCCAGTCACCCCTTGTCCACTTTAATTTTTAATTACCATCTTCCGCTCACCTTTGTTATAGTCATGACACGCTCGCGTTAAGCCGTGTACAGCAGGCAGGCAGGCTAGAGAGAGGGGGGGGGGGGGAAGGAGGAGGGGAAGAAGGCTTGTTCTACCGAACAGAGAGGCTAGATTCACTTCTCTAATTATGCAGGCAGACGTGCTCTGGGGTGAACTCTGGTACCAACATGCTGCCTCTGACATGGGATCAGGGCCCCAGGGCCCGCCGCCAAGGCCTGCTGGAGGATGGGAGGCGGCGAGTGTGGGGGCATTAGAGACAGCTGAAGATGAAGAAGAAAATCTGCACTAGAATGAACAAAGAGGGAAACGAGCACCTGTGGTTACCTTTCTTTATTGACCTATAGTGTAAAAAGTCCTGTTATTTTTCTATTAGTATACTTTAATTTCACATTTGACAAGCTGACTTAATGTAAATGTCACACAGACACAGACAGATGAGCATGTTTAGAAAATATGTATTTTATTTTAGCTTTAGAATCCACATTTAAATACATTGTAGGGTGCGGTTATTCTCACCTGTACAATCAAAATTAATTAATGCACCATGATTGGGATCAACTGCTGGGAACATGCTTGATGTGAAGCCACCTTTAGCGACACAAGAGGTGATACAATATATTAAAGAGACGTCCCCACTCCCTCCAGTCACACATGAATATGGAGAAGTGTGATCAAGCATGTGAATTAACACATCTTGCAAAGCATGTATAATTGATATGAATTGATCCTTGTCTGCACTTCACAAAGCCTCTATCGCTATGTGTGTGTGAGAGAGAGTGTGTGTTTGCTTACCTACAGTGAAGTTAGGTAGAGACAGAGAGAGAGAGAGAGAGAGAGGCATGAGTGAGCTGCCATTAGTGCCAGCCAGTTTGAAGGCGACAGTAATTGATGGGTCAGCATGTATCAGAGTGGCCGCTAAAGCTTTGTTAATTGTCATAAGAAGTTCAAATTGATTGGGCCACTGCATTAGTACATACAGTGGAATTGATTAATGTTTTGTTCAGAAATGAATGCACGTAATGGATGGGTTAGTGTGGCACTTTATTTATTGAATTCATTAATGCAAGCCTCGGGACAAGAGTGATGCCAGTGGCCCGGGGCGTGCAAGAGAGAGAGACAGAGAGAGAGAGAGAGAGAGAGAGTCAGGTTATGAAACAGCAATCTGTATGTCAGGGTAATGTAACTGCAGTGGAATTAACTCATACGGTATAGTGCAGTATACATTAGTGTGAATGCATAGAGAGTAAGGAGAGAGAAACACAATGAGATTTGCACTGATTTCATTTGATTTTTATCTTGTATAGTTACACCAAAAAGTATAAACTGTGTAGCCCAACAATTCCACTCATCTAAAAAAAAAATATTATTGGCCTAAAAGACACAAGCTCAGGGGATACACTTCAGCAGGATGTGAATAATATTTATTGTTGAAAAGCCATTCAAAGTAAGGATGTAATGATCATATTTCCTTTTCCTGATCCAATTCCTTTAATAATTGCTGTTAATTAATTTCTGCCAATATCTTATACAATTTTTTTTTTTCCAACATAGAACAGCTGCCCTCTGGACTCACTGGCTATAGCAAGTGCATGTTAAAAGCATTTGTTGAATATATTTGATTGCTTTCATAAGTGTGCAGTTCACTTGTGTGGACTGAACTACACTTAAAACAGTAATTTATTGGCAAATATAGTGATGAATAACAACCACCAGAGTTAATTTGTTCTGTTTGCCTTAATAATCTTTATCTGTATGCTGTAGTCTTAATATAATATGAAGCATCATAAGCGACGTCACATAAACACATCAGATTGAAAGTGGATCCACGCTCTGCTCCACCTTGTTATAATGCTGATGAATGCGCAGTGGCAGATGAGAGTCGCCAGCCATCATAACAACTTGGTGCAACAGTGAGTTATGAGATCAGGTGATGAGGTGTGTGTATATTCATTGTGTCCCTGTCTCACTGGCTGAAGGGGACCACATTGATTACAGTGATTTAGATCAAGTGCCTTAATATGCTAAACACCAGCGGCACATGCCAAGAGATGCACACAGTATTTCTCTCTTATTCTTACGATCTGCTGTGTGGTAAGTAAGGGAGGGGTGAGGCTGTTGAGAGTAGGAGGGTGTTAATGAAAGGTAACGATAAACACAGCAGCTGAGGGAAGTTACAAGTACAACCAACTTTTTTTTTTTTTCTAATCATGTTAAGGAGAACAAGAAAACAAGAAATTTACCCCTCAAATGGAAAAGTGGAGCCTCTTAACCAGGTCGCAATTGTATTTACAGACCTTACGTTGTACTGCTGCACCAAAAACAAACAAACAAACAACAACAAAAAGACAACCAGAGGGAAATAGAGGGGGTAGAAACAGAGAGAGGAGAGATAGAACACACACACACTGAAAAAACAATAGTGCACATCTTACACCATTAACAAGATTACATCCTAAACCATAACGGGATGTTGTAACAGCATAAACATAATCTTGTAGACATGGCCGTGTCAGGATAATAGCTGGAGGGAAGTGCTGCTTTAACCTTTACAAAACTGAGTCAACGAGCTGGCTGCTTTGTGATCAGTGGTTGCATTTTTTTTTTTGCTTTTGAATTGTTTATATTCTATTCATATTTTTTTTCAAGAGTACATTTCATATACTAGTGTATGATTTACAGAGATCACCCTGCATGCAATCATGACACCACAAGCTCAGCACATGTTTGTGTTTCATTGGAAAATATGTCAGTATTTTTAATACACCTGGGCAGCGAGCCAATCAAGATGCTCGTAAAGCTCCACTGTAGGATCACAGCAGGGATAAAAGAGAGATAGAAAAAAAAACAAAAAAACAAAAGCAGACAGTAGCTCAGCGACAAGGAGTAACACAATTAAAACAATAAAGTCTCACAAATGAACATGTCACTGTGGAACCTTATCAATTAGGCATCAAAGTGGAGGCCCCCTCTGAGGTGCTTCCACCTATTCCTCCTGACGCGCAACACCGTAATAACTCCCCCTCGCCCGTCGACTGGGAACCTATTTGTATGCGTCTGTGTTTCCATCCTTGCACAGCGGCATGGTCGGATGCTCTATTAATCTTTCTATATGAACAGTTACTGGTGCTGATGAAATTGGGCCCAATGAGGCGAGCCTCCAGTGGCCGGGATAGGCCCCATTCATCTTGATTTGATTCGCGTGCTGACACCGGAGCACTCTGATGACAGAGGTTAAGTCAGTGAGTGGCCGTTGCCTTCTTGTTTGCTCTTTCAACTCCCCACCTTTAACCATCTGCCGCCTGTAGAAATGAGAGGTAGGAGAAGCGGGGGGGGTGTCTCATGTCGATTTTATGGGGGCACAAACTGGAACATCCGATAACTCCCACACGACTGATTTCACCCCCTGTCACCAGCCGGCACATCTCAAACAAATATATACAGCAGCGGCAGTTCTCCTTGATAGTGTGTGACTTCAACAGATCAGAGATAGATGGGGGAATAGAATCAGTTGCCTGACAAGCGGCACCTTCTCCCATCCAGCAATTTCACAGTGTCATTTTGGGATTATTTCATTACTCGCCATGATCCATGACTGAAACTCATTTTGGCCCTGAGTGCTCAGAGAAAATGTGTGACATGCAGTCAAGGAGAAGTGAGAGATGGTAGCGCCGAGCAGAAAAAAAAAAAACTCAGAGTACTTACTATTGAGTCATCTGAATAATTAAACTCCTTAAAGTATTCATAGGAAAACTTTGGGTTGTCACTGGATACTGTGTGCATGTAGACTTTGTTTTTTCTGGGACAGAAATGCTTTTGTCTTGTGGTGCAGCTGTTTATTTGTGAACTGCAATACATTTTTAAGCAATTAGTATTGTAGCGGCGGCCAGCGAGTGATACCAAATTGTCTGCTTCCATGCTTCATCAGCCACCGAGACAGCATACTCAGCCAGGGCTATGATGTCAGAGAGGAACAGGTCCAAAGTCCTGTGGCAGCTTGTAGCACTTCGCCCTCCAGCACCTCTGAGTTTTGCAAAAGTACCTCTCAGGTTACAAAAGGATTCTAGGCAGAGGATCCCAGACAGGAAGTATCGCCACATTAGCTCCATTAGATTAATTAAGAATGTTTAATTTCTAAAATGGAGCATGAGACGGAGACATGACTCACAGCTTGCCATTTCCGTCCTGTCTTTAAATAAATAAAAAAAAAAAAAAAAAAAAGGGAAACTCACTTAATGGTTTGGCATGTAGAGTGGAAACACGAAACTGCGCTCATTTTCAGTGCATGCTACATATTGGCACTTTATGAAAACTAGCTGCCCGTGTTGAGGAGCATGAATGATGAGGTGCCTGTTTGAAATAGGAGCCTCCACTGAGTGAGCACACACAGACACACACACGCACACACACACGCACACACGCACGCACATACAAAGCAGAAGATTACACGTAATCTGCAGAATCATGAGTGTTGACATACAATGCACCTACAGTATATAGCTATTCATCCTTTTATTCAAGTATAATCGCCCCATAGTGTCGTCCTGGATGAATTGAGCTATACAAGAGCTGCATGTTAAGAGGCTTTGTTTATGCTGCTAAATTCATCCTTTACAAAACCCAGAATGTTAATTGTTCCTTGTCTATCATACTGCTTTTCATGTTTTCAATGGGAGTGATTCACACCAATGAGAGATTACCACCATTGGCTGCACTGTTACCTTGTTACATGCCAGTACACACACACATCTGTCACAATATGTGTACATATCCACCGCCGGTATTGTTACCTCCCAGTTGGGGTACACTGTAAACCGCTTAGGCATGGAGAGCTTTACTGCCTTCATGGCCTCACTCCCCTAAGTCAGCAATGGACTGACTGAGGGATCCTCATTGGCAGGAATACACACACACACACACACACACACACACACAGTGTGTGGGTGGAGTAAAGAGAGCAGAAAACAAGAGCAATGAATGCCAGTGACCAAAACTATCACCAAAATAAATAAAATAATTCATAGTCTCTAAAGTTGGCTATTGGTGTTATACGTTTTTTGAGATTTTTGTCCATTTTGTTTTATTCTTCTTCTTATTTTTTAGGAAGGCCTGACCACATGTCCCAAAAATAAATGATCCTCAAAACTTTCCAGGTTAGATCATAAAACTTTTTCACACTATTTCAAACCACATACTGTAGACTGATATAGACAGGGATAGCCTACAGAGACAACCCCTCATTTATAAGACTCACCCAAGTCATGTGTTAATGAGGGGTTATGAGAAGTGGTTTCAATTATGATGACAATCCTAAACACGTAATATCCATCAGGCAAGTATGACTAATGTCTCATTTTCATTCATGTCCATTGATTGATAACATTCTGAACCCAAGCTATTGCCCTGCAAGGTTTAACAGAATATATGTCTATATTCTGTTGCCCAATTCAGTTGTTAAATGACTTACTTAACCCTTAGAGCCTGACACTAACACTATTGGCATCCAAATAGGATTGACATTATACCCCACCACGTATGTAAAATAAACACAAAATAATGTACATAATGTATGCTTTTTATTACAATGCTTCAAAGGTTGTGTGCACTCCCTATCTCCCCTGCACAATTATGAAAAGAAATCTCTACTGCCAGCATTTTATGGTGAGATACATGTAGAATCTAACAGTTTTAATGAGGCACAATCTATTTTTCCATGATATAAAGCTAATATAAAAAGTCTAGTATTGAGCAAATATTATAATATCAAATGATGGAAGATTTGGATAAGAGCCAAAAAGTAAAGGTAGTGCATGTATGTGTGTGTGTGTGTGTTACACATATGTGTGTGTGTGTGTGTGTGTGTGTGGTTGTGAAGTGACATCAGGAGAGCCTTTGGTAAAGATAGTGTGTGTTGGGGGAAACCTGGCCCTCTGAGGTTTGGCTGTTCTGACTGCACTGGGCCAGATGGGGATAATGGAATGTCATTCTGTCAGCTCCTTGGCTGATTAGGGAGTGTTTGTTATTTATTGATTGTCTTTCATGGTGAATTATCTATGCACAGGTCAGTGCCAGCATTTTATTCCTGGAGCTCTGATGGCCGGCTATTCCCATCCTCACACAAAATCAATGAGTACAAATAAAATGGAATTTTAAAAACGGGGGGAGAAATTAGCAAACATCTCGGCACAGCCGCTGTCATGCATATGTTAGCGGTGATCCCACGCAGCCTGACATAAGGCCTCGGGCTTCCATGAAAGTGCTCTCGCCAAGTATGCAATTTTAATAGCGGCCGTGTCTCATCCTCTTCCAGTATTGTCTACACCTATTTACACATAATCGCAGAGTGTCTGACATGTGTCACGTGTTGATCATATTTGTCATTAGTCATAGCAGTGACACAATCCTGGTAATATCGCTCTTTCACTCCTTTAGTGAGACAGTTTTGGCTATAGATCAAGATCCAAGATAGATAATGGTGGTCAAATTGAACCCTAAAGTTCAATCAATCAATCAATCAATCAATCAATCAAAATGTTTATTGTCATATGCACAGTGCACAAACAAGTTTCTCTGTACAATTAAATCCTGACTTTAATTCTGATTCAAACTTGGAATGGATTGATTATGAAATGAATCTACAGTCCTTATTTTGCCTTAGATTCCCTAAAAGTTCTTCATGGACCCCTCAAAGTCCCCAAGCTGTACTTTGAACACCACTGACTTATAGAATGACCTCATGTTATCACACTGCATCTGCAATCCACAATCCTAGTCTTCATTTATTTAGCTCATTTCTCATTGATAGAGTACAGCTACTATTTATGGTGCCAGAGAGTCAGCAACTGTCACGCCTGCCTCTCCGTACACACGTACCCATTCTCTTCCTTTTTCTGCCTTCCTGTGCTGTGGGTGATTTTGTGTTTGAGATGGATGCAGCCCTCTTTATTAGATAGCATCAGTCTTTTGTCAGACGACCAGAATTGCACAGTGGTGGCTGTCTGCGCCGCTGCACTGGATTTCGCTTCAGCCCTCTCGGGCTCAGAGGCTTTTTTTGTTTAACGTGGCGGCCATGTGATGGGGCCCACTTGGCCTCGTCATCTCGAGCATAAAAGACACCGGTGTCGGG
Source organism: Pampus argenteus (assembly GCA_036937835.1). NCBI lineage: Eukaryota > Metazoa > Chordata > Actinopteri > Scombriformes > Stromateidae > Pampus > Pampus argenteus. The sequence continues at coordinate 8,580,153 of CM072865.1, read as the reverse complement.
CCTTCTACTCAGACCAAACGGCTGTCCTAGCCGCATTGACTTTCTGTCAGCGCCTAGCAGCTTATTGTTTGTGAGTTTGATTAAAAAAAAAAAAAAGAAAAAAAAAGAAAAAGAAAGAAGACGAAAAATGCAATTACTCAAGTTGGAGGAAACCGAATGCAGACCTCATAGAGATAATCACAGACTAATGTGACATTCCTCCATCACCACAGCAACCAGAGAAAAGCCTCTGAAGGAGCAGCATAAAAGTAGTATGGGGTGGTTGGGTGGGGGCTATATAAGCACAGATTCTTCTATAAAGTGTTTTTGGATGTCCTTCGCTGTTGCAGAAGTGTAATGGCTTGTAGTAAACAAATGGATTTTTATGAAGCATCACAGCTGCATCTGTTTCACTTTGCATCCATTAAAGTAGCTGAAGCCACAGAACTGTGCACTACATCTGGACGCTAAGACGGGTTTCCGCTACACGACTGATCAATCACGCCAAAGATGCCGCTCCCTTTTCATACTGCAGATGCAGTCAAAAATCAGAATCATACCGTTTTGTTGTGAGTGTGCATCATAAGGAAGTCGAACAACAAAAATGGGCAGGGTAATGGAAAAAAAAGAAAAGAAAAAAGAAACGTGTTACTTACGCAGACACACACTCACTTAAACTCTAAGTCAGTGACTGCGGGTGGTATATCTGTGCGTGGTGCGTCTCTTAATTTCTGCAGAGTAAACAGCTTCCAGATGTAAGAGTTTCCTACTGGCCCCGCCCAGTCCAGATGCCCAGTCTGCCAGCAGATCTGCCTCAAATTGGGCACATTCGAGCAATCATTTAGTTTCCATCTTCCTGAAGGGGAACTTTTTATTAATAAAGCCTTTTCATCTCTGTATCTTTGATTAGAATGGGTGGTGCTCGGGGGTGTATGTATGTGTGTGTGTGTGTGTGTGTGTGTGTGTGTTGGGGGGGGGTAATAGCTTAGTCATGTGAAAGGAGAGGGGAGGGGTTGCAAGTTGGGCAATCGAACTTGTGTTGGGGCGTGGGAGGTGTTGTTGTTTTTTAACATGTGTTACAGTGAAAGGAAACCTGTGATCGGAGAGAAAAAGGACATCCTCTGTTGTAAGTGGTTCCAGGTTATCCGTCCCCCATACTTACTCGAGCATGTTGCCCTCAGCCACAAACTCCTATGAAGCTTTAAATCACCCGTACACCGCTGCTTCTTATCTCAGGCTAGAGGTTTCTAATTATATTTTTTTTGGTGGTTTTCTAAGTAAGTCCCAAAGATGAAATAGAGATGTCACAGTGTATGTGTGTTACCATAATCCAGCTCATAAAGTATCACATACTCATTAAATCCGGTTAGAAGTGATAAATGGTGAGTAAACTTTAATCTCCAGTTGGTGATCAACAGGGAGCAAGCAACCACCCAAAATGAAAAGTATACTGTAGTTTCAAAAAGAGCATCTAAATGTGCCCTCAGAATACCATGTCTTCAATACGGTGAAACTAATTTAATAAAATATGTATAATTTGAATGAGTGTTTTTCTTTCAGGAAAAGCCTTTTTTTTTAATCCAGTTTTGAGATACAGAATCAGTCTATGATATTTCTCCTCAGTTACTTTAATTCCAAAGAAAAAAAAAAGGTCCTGTGAAAGCTGTTCTGTTGACACATGATGTGGATTATCCAATACTTTCAACAAATATATTTATTATAGTTTAATATATACATTTTAAATGTTTGGGTGAATTGACCCTTTAATTCTACTTACCAGCATTCTATGCAAAAGATTGATGCCACAGTGAAATATTGCCAAATTATGTCCTTATTTGCTTTACTGCTGTGCTCCGATAAGCAGACAGGTAAACAAAGACAGTAAATGAGAGGATGGAGGTTTTTAGCTGCTTGATGTCAGATGACAGTGAGTCCTGTCTGCGTGTGACTGCAGGTCAGCGGCGGGGATGGCCTCGCGGTCGCCTGATTCCCATTTCGGCATCGTTGTCATCCTCCTCAGCTGCGACCAGCCGTCACTTTCCATTTGGGCCTGCTGTGAAATGCTGACATGCTCAAAGACATATAGGATTCCATTATTTTCACTCATATGAGAGTGCCACACCTGATTCAAACAGAGCTGTCGTTGCAAACCAAATGTCCCTCCCCCAGCACACGTACACACTTCCCGTCAACCCGCTCACCTTGAAACCCCCGTGATTCGTGCAAATGAAAACGAACTAATTCTGTTGTGAGCGTATGATCCCTCTCCATTTAGCCAATGAAATGTTTTATGCAATCGCTGACTTACCTCCTTCGTCTCTATAAAGCAGCCGAGAGGAAGGCAGCTCATAACGCTGCCACTGTAAATCAGAGACAGATTTAATTTCAATTTCATTTCAAAGGGATACCCATCAATAATTAACAGGATGTTTTTATGACTTACAAAGATCATAATTAATCTGCTCCGGGGAGAAAGGTTTTACACAGATTATATCCATCATGTTCTGTTTTGCTCCTTACAGGCCAAGGCATGGCAGAGGGGAACATTGATTAAGATGTGTTTAGTGGATTATAAGATGCTGTTCCTCAGGCAACTCGTAAAGAATAAAAGCAATCTTTTACCTTTCAGCTAAAGCCTGTACAGTTTTAACAGCCTATGGTTCATAAGCCAGTTCATAAGCACCCTAAATCATAACCAGGGTTATGGACATATGACTTGCCTCATATTTGGATGTGTAAGATTAATTCAATAGTGATACAATTAATTTTTATATTGAGATTAAAGATATCCTAAATTCCACAGGGGCATATATTTCCCTTTTAAGTCAGTGTCACATATGTGTTTCTTCCATACAATAAACATTATAAAAATAAAATACACAATTTCATTTCATTCATGCTAACATGTTTTCTTGCGGGCTGTGCATAAAAAAAAGTGTTTTTCCTTAGAGGAGTGTCTTTTAGTCATTGAAACTTTAATCAAGTTGATCTGGTTCATTGTTCTCAAGCTAAACAGCAGCCAAACTTGGCAATCTTTAGAAATACATTGAACTTGTTTCATGGTGAGTTGACAAGGGAAAAGCACATCAGCAGTTACCAGTCAAACAGAAAATGGAGAGTGTCAAGCAGTACACCAAATCAAGACAGATCCTGCAGCAAAATGTGTTTAGGCATTGTACCGATTTCACTTTTCCCGTCTCGCTTCTTTTCCTGCTCCCTGGGCCAGGCGGAGAGGAATTAGCCATTATGATGGCTCCTAGCCCGGCGCTTCGACTGACGGGCAGAGAAGTCTGGCCCCGTTTTCGTCACCTGTCTCGGCTTCTGGGATTTAACATGGCTGCGTGTCTGGCAGCAGACAAGGCGAGGCGTCGGGGGGGTTGGGGGGGTTGGGGGGGGTGGGAGAGGGGACACAGGAGGCAAAAACAAACAAACACAAAGAGAAATACAACATGCTTGTGAGCAAAAGAATTAGATGTATGGGCATGGAGAGATTGCTTTCTGTGCTGGGGTCAGTTGATTTGACAAGCATCGTTTTGCTTGGTATATATTATATAGACATACGTACAGACGTATGTACACGCTGCCCGTACAGCCAGTGGAATTATCGTATGCAGAGAATAGTGAAGCAGAATGAGTGCAAAAAAAAAAAAAAAGAGAAGGAGGTGTTGGATTGATTTTTTTTCCACTCCTTGGTATGAAAAGGTCACTTTGATCAATGCCGCATAATTGGGACTGTATTAGGATCATATCGGGTCATTTTACTGTTTAATGATGAAATATTAAATATTGGGTAGGTAAGATTGCAGTCATTAGCGAGCTCTTTCATTTATAGCCCTTTAATTAATTTGAACCTGACCCCTAGTCCAATACTTTTGAGTGTGCAGACTTAAAAGCACTCTCTGCTGAAACCACAGGCTCTTAGCCAATTGGATCCACTTACCTATACATATCCTCACTTTGTTAATGGACATGGGAGAATAGTATTAGCACTTTAGTAAATAATATGACTCTACTGATAGTATACTCGGAGGCCACAGAAGAAACTGCTAATCATGATTTTTTTTTTTACATTTGGTACATGAAATTAAACAATATGTTAAAGCTGCGCCACAAGGGCGTTCGCGTTTCCTCTGAAATGGTGAGTCTGCAGCTCTAAATGAAGCCTGATTTACTTTTTTCCTTACACGTGAAGGAGTCGCGGAGCGTTTTTTAATCAGATCACTGACCGACACAGTTCATCAAATCATAAAATAGAGTTCAACTTTGAAGAAATACTTTATCACTGTCAAACAAACTTAACCATATTTTCTCCAGACTTTCATTTATTCATTTCCTTCCTTCTAAAGCTCTTCATTATTAACCATGATTGGACATAAAGACAATATGTGAGGAGTCGTGCCGCCGCGTAGATGAGTGCTCTTTCTGTAAATGACCAGCAGTGGGCTGGTAAAACAGAGAGTGCGCGGGGCAAAGGGAGGACAGTAGGACGACTAAAAGCACTTTAATGACATGGCTGGACTCGTGTTTCCTAATGATGCAGGCGAGATTAATTATGCTCTGTGTATGGGTCATAATTATACCAGCACTGATCCCTTCCACCAGCTATGGTCGGGTACTCTCCGCCCATGCCTTGAGTTTCAGATAATCCATCAACACATTCAGATATTCCTTTCATTATGTGTGTTATTTATTTATTTATTACACTTATATATTTATTTCTTTATATTTGACATGAGAAAAACAAGATGGGATATTAGATCCTGTAGAGCGATCACATGACATTGCTCACTGTGATGTTATGAGTTGGTCTAGAGGGATTTAAACTCGGTAGTTCCCATGTCATAAATGTGAAAAATAGTTTTTTTATCTCTGCAGGAGTATTTTGCGTATTAACTATTTACATATTTTACTGTTATTATATTCTATTTTTTCAAGAGGAAATGCTACTACTGAAACCAATAAGATTGAATGTGCAGAAAGAAGAGATTAAATGGATGAAACTCAAAACTCAAAAAAAGGGTAAAGTATCATTTGAAGACTTCCTGGCGCCATCGAGACCATGAAGAATGAAACAAGCAGAGACTTTGAATGTTCTGACAAGGTTTTGAAGCTTTCTGGGAAGTTAAAGATGAATCTGCTCAAGCACTTATGCACACTCGGTTGAGCAGTGCTCTACGTAATGCATTTATTGTCTCACTGTCCATATTCACACTGTATGGGTCACAGAGAACTTATAGCGGCCACCTTAATGCTTATGTAAGCACTTTCTCATATGGATTTCATGCTGTAGAATGTACAGTATTCGCTGCAGTTGTAGTACACCAGGTAGCAATAAGGAAAATGAAGAGCTAAAATGCAGAAATTACATGACAGGATGTGATACATTGCACATCTTTTTCAAGCGAAAGTTTTGAAGAGACTTCCCCCGTTTCAAAAATGTTGAAAGTTAAATGAAAAAAAGAAAGTGGTTCGGTTTTGATTGACAAACGTGCTTAACATCTGAGTTAATAAGTTGTGTATTAACACTAATGAACAGCCTTTTTTTTGTTTTTTTGTTTTTTTTTGTTTCCCATTTTATAATTAATACAATGCTCTCGTTCAAATGCACCTGTAATATGACCACTGCAATGATATGGAACACTGGATAGAGCGCTGAAAAGTAATTTGCAGTCTCTTGATATGTATTTGGGGAATAGAGTGCCTGCTGCACATCAGATTACCCTCATAATGCTAAAATGTTATAGTCAGTGGGTTTTCCTTGAGTATAGAAATGTGACCGTCAAGCTTATGCAGAGACTTAAAAAGCCGGATGGAGGAACAGGAGGCAATTTTCTTTGAGGTAAGTAGAGTCAGTACTTGATTTAATAAATCGCTATGAGATGCTCCCATCTAGCATCCTGAGAGAACAGAGCTCGGGGATAGGAGGGGTGTGTGTGTGTGTGTGTGTGTGTGTGTGTTGGGGAAGGGAATGACAGGGTAACTGGGACGTCTTAATTCTTTGACATAAACATACACACAGATTAATGAAGCCTTGGGAGATTGTGAGGAAGGGGAAAGATTGCTTATCGATCCATATCAAAATTTTCATGCTAATCCCTGCCAGGAGACAGAGTGTCTGGTATCAGAGTTAATAATCTGATTTCTAGGCTGTCCAGGACAATTCCAGCCAGCGTGAGGGCCTAATCACAGCGCCGTCTTCCCATCTGAGAGCAGCTGCCTTGGCCCTGTAGCACGTCACCCCTCTTACATCCCACCCCGTATCACTCCCCCACCCCCCCACCCCCCCTTGGGCCTCTGGCCCCTGCCACCAGCTTGGACAGTGATGGAGCATATGATAGAAACATGTTGACAAATTAAATTTTTTAAATTTCAGAGGAGATTTGCAGTGGAGAGATTGGTTGGTGATGGCGGAGGCTCGCTAAGTGGTAGTAGAAGCAGCGCTGACCTTCATCTGTGGGCGTGCTCATGGGATTCCTCTCTACGTTTCCTCCCTGTGTTGTTTGACCACCTGAGCAGTTGCTGGTGACAAATCCTGAGTTTGGACTAATGTTTCTACCTGGGTGAAGTGGACTTTAGGGACACTTAATGGATTACACAGCTTGCAAAATTCTTGTGCAACTCTAAAGTTTGTTTAAAAAACCTGTAAACCCTCTAAAAAATCAAATCATATGCAAGCACACTAATCCTTCTGCTGGAACGTCTCAGATTTTTCATCCTAGTCGTATTGGTCCCCCTGCTGCAACAAGGGATGTGAGGACACAGGGTGGGGCACCCTGAGGAGAGCCAGCTGATGTGTCTTAGTTAGGCTAATATCCTCGCCTCACATTTTTCTCTATTAAATCTTAATCACAGACTTGTCGAGTGTCACTTGACATTTGCATTTCGCCAGGCAGAGCGGCGATGCACACGGCGTTTAGAGGTTCGACAGCTTCCTTCCACTGAGCGCTTTGTTCAATCACCAGCTCTCATCTTTAACAGGGTCGTGGTGGCAGATTGGCCATGATGAGACCGGGTGTATTCCTCTGTGGGTGTGCTGGGTTTGTGTTGTCTACAGTAGACAATGGAAAAAACGAATAAATCGCTAAATGAGATAAACACACCGGCTCAGATGTGCATGCATCTAAAATGAATTTGTAGTTTTGTGTGATAAAATGCAAACGAGCGCTAGCCGTGGCAAATGAGAATGTAAGGCACAACAGCAGAAATAAATGACAAGGACATGTGGAAAGAAGCAGTCAACACTGCTTTAACTTCTCTCAATAATCAATCTCCTCATCTCGATGTTTACAAAAAAGAGTCAATAAGTAGAGAAGGAGCTTTGTGATTAGCTTTGATTTCTACCTCCAGTCTAAATCAGGCATCATTGTCTCTGTCTCTGTTTCTCTTTCGCTCTCGATATGACATTGATGATGGCAAACGTGACAACGGCCGTCCGTATTGGTAAAACTCTTGGGCAAACGCTTTCTATTACTCCAGTACTGTAAAGCTTCAGTAGCATGTTGACAGTGCCAAATTGTAGCAAAGGACAAATGCCAGCTCAAGTATGTGATGTCAGCGTGTCTATCAGAGCGCTGAGGGATGCTGAGGAAAGGCTCAGAATCGCCACCTTCCGTAGGCAAAAGTGTCCGTACCCAACAACAGGTCTTAATTTGGAAGAATAGCTACAATCAATTGAACGTTTATTAGTGAGAATGAGGCACTCTTCCATTGCAGCCTCCATCGTAGGTTGGTTAAAAAAAAAGGCGTATTTTGACATTTAAAAGTGTAGCTCCAATCATCAGTTAGCTTAGCTTAAAGACTGAAAACAGGAGCCGGGCGGTATAGCCAAGCTCAGTCAAAGCAGTTAAGCAAAATCTTCCTAAAAACTGCAACAATAAACTGTAGTAACCCTTTTTCTGTGTGACTTCCTCCATTATGGATTCAGGGTAATTAATCATGTTGTGATTTGTATATCACACCAGACAATCATCTTTGTGGTGGTTTTCACAATGTTAAACACTCTTGATGTGTTTTTTTTTTTTGTTTTTTTTTTTTTATCTCTAGAGGTGTTTGTTGATGGATTCTGTTGCTTTTGCACACAGCCATGTGTCTCTTAATGAGACTGTTTCTCGTCTTTGTGCCATAAATCTAAATGCTTGTTATGATTCCAAAATCATCAGGCAGCTTCAGGAAGTTAATTTTGACTGAGGATGTGGTTTCCTGATGTACTGTGTCTGTGTTTGCTCCAAGTCAATCTGTGTTTTGTCTGTGTGTGTGTGTGTACGCGTGTTACTATCTGCATGTGTGTCTGTGGTGTGAATAGCCTCTTGCAGTGACTGCCAGTAAGAGCAATAATTTGACAGTAATGTTGCCAATAAACAAACAAAACCCAGCCTCACTCATAATCTGTATCTGTTTGGGAGAGCATAATGATGTGTTAGCGTGGCCTGGTTTTCTATTGTGCTGCAGCCTTGTCATGGTGGCTCAGGGGAAGACTTATCCATATGAGAGGCTTAGGGAAGACTGTTCAGATCCGCCAGGATTAGGCCCAGGCTAATACACTGGGTCAACAGCATGGTTCTCCTAATGAGACAGGTGTACAGTACTTACGACTGTCTCTCCACGTAGAGGAGGCTCAAACAAAAGCTGATATCATCCCTCCCGGCTTAGCCCGACTCGTATGATATCCCCCAGTAGTAAATACAGTCGCTGTATCAACCTTAATGCAGACATCCAACACGCTCGGGGGTGATCTGGGCTGCACAACGCGGTGGGGGATTTTGATGTCAATAGCCATTTTAAAAAAAAATAAGAAATAAAACATTTCAGGAGGATTTATGCCTTTGCGTCTTTCAGATATACACACAACATCACAGAATCACGGCTGCAGATAGTGAAGAACGGGGTGTACACTGCACTGCATTGCATATAATGGTACTAAAACAATGTGTTCATTTCAAAACAATACTTCTAATGTATATAAGGTTTAAAATAGCCTACAGTCCATAAAAAAATAACTTTTGGTCTCCACCTCGCCCCACTGCTTAGTGATACCTTTTTGCTCATAACTGCTACAAAATAAAAGGTTAATTGGGGTGATTAATCTGTGATCATACGATTCATTTTGTGTATGGCTGCTATAACGCAGCAGAAGCTCCTCTGTCATGCTGTGATTTATGTAGCAAAAAGCAGACAGACAATCACCTGTGTTTGAAACCTTTGTTGGTGGCTTTCACAATGATCAGGTACTTTGATCTGTATGAGTTGTATCTCCCACTTTTCTTTTTCTAACCCTTTCCATGAACCTTGTTCACAAACCATGAATCAAGCCTCCCCCTGCCCCTTCAATAACCCCCTCCCCACCACACACCCACCCACACACAACACCACCACCCTCCTCCTCACCCCGCTTGTCAAAACATTTGTGAAATCCTATTTTCCTTTAATAAAGTATAGTTCTGTCCTGCAGATGCATGCTTGGATAACATGTCATACTCTGTCTTTGTTGAGAATGGCGCCCCGCTGATGTTCTTAGGCAGTGAGAAAATTGCCTTATTGAAACACGTTGCTTGGAGTGACTATAATGCTACGCTGAGGGCCAGCATTATGCACATGACATATTCAGGACCTTGGAGTGGAAAAACTATGAATATAAAGTAATCACTGAAGGCACCTACATGTTTCTCTACCATGATAGCTTTGCTTTTCCTCTAACCTTTGTCAAATATGATGATTTCATGATTTCAAACGGAGCATTTGCTGACTGCTTCCACAATGAATTCCTCTCTCTCTTTCACACACACACACACACACACACTCCTTATGTCCTGAACTGGGTGTGTAAATAATGAAAATTATTAAATGCACGCCTCAAAAATCAATATATTCCTAATTATCAGAAACACCCACTTTCAAAAAAAATTGATCTCATCGTTGTGCATGGGCCTGAGAATAATGCTGCTACATCACAGTCAGTACAAGCACTTTGAGTTTAATGGGCCAGCCTGCGTGCGTGTGCGTGTGTATGTGTTTGTTTATGTGTGTGTGTGTGTGTAAGAGAGAGAGAGAAAATGTTCTGGGGAGCTGTGTAAACAGAAATACTAAGCTACCCCAAGAGTGCACTTTCTCTGTGAAGTTAAGAGCCGGGTACACATGTTTATTACAATTTCAAACAAAATGCAAATGCCATTAAACAAATGGGGTTGAGGCAAATTAGCCAGCAATTTAATATTCGCCGAGTCTATGATATAGGACATCTTGTTACGAGACAGTGGTCTGAAGTATCAGTCGCGAGCCGAGCCTTTCATCCAGCCAGCTCTCTTGAGGATATTTGTAATTAGCATCATTTGCCTAATACTTCAGGTTAATTAGAATATTTAATTGAATAGCTCTAATCTTCGGAGATGACTATATTATAATCAAATTAGCACCACCACTAGGCTGGCTATTGAACGTGGCAGACTGCCTGGCTCCTGGTCTCTTATCTGCTCCATCTCCATAGAGCATTCTCACATACTTAATGGTCCATTTGAACTATGCTATCAACATTTGATTATTCCTGAACAACAAAGGCAGCCACAACCAGTAGGCATAAAAAGAAGAGATGATAAAGAAAAGCACTATGGCTCCCATATGGCAGGTTGAGGAGAGCGCTCACTCTGTGTGAAGCAGCCGAGCCAGGCAGCGGGGCCTACGAGGCCATCAGGGAAAGGAGTCGACTCAACTCTTACTTCCCTCCATCCGCCCCTCATCTACGGTGCCAAGTGTTTGCCAAGATAAGCAGATGAGGAGACATATGCTTGAGAGGCTTCTGGAGAACTATTGAGAGAGTTTTAGTAGTTAAACCAGATGAAAGGAGGTCCGTAACCCTGTGGTATTTATGCAGCTGCATACAGTAACTGTGTATTTCTTTCTACCGTTATCAGGCATGGATGCACTATGGAAGTACATCAAATATTTTAAACATGATACGATTCTTCTTCTTTTAAAAAATTAAATAAAATCATGCACATATATATATATATATATATATATACTGTACACACGAGGTTGTATTATGAATAATACACTTGAACTCCATTATACTCAATTCAGATGAAATCAGTCATCCTGGCTTTATTGAACTCAAACAGTCTCATGTTCATACACAATGATCTGTCTCGCTGAGAGAAAAACAAACTAATGAAAAGCTAAATATTACAGTGCGTTCAATTGCAACAAACAGATGGTAGCTAAATTAAAAGAAATTACATATACATTATCTTCGCTTTATGGGTTTGCTCTAATTGAGGTGATTATAACTCCTACCTTTCTACTCTATAATGAAGTGAATTAATTCATTTAGGGTGGAACGTGTTGAAATTGTACTCGCCAGTATTTTGTGTTTAGCGTCTGAAGTGATAATTTTTGACAGTGCCATATGTTTCACTGGCAATATTTCTTCTTGGTTGAGTTTTATTACATAATTTTATTTGTCCCTGTGCCGATTTCTTTATATATCTGCAAATGAACTCTTGTTGCAAATAGGTAGCCATATGCCACGAGGATGCAGAATAGAGGGTAAAAAATATTCCTTAGGCTTTCCGCTAATTTGTTTTTCCGCTGTCTCGCTGTATTGCAGCTGATTGTGCATTGTGGCTATATTAAAATGATAATGAATAAATGTATCATTAATTCAACCCTGCCGTTGCCACAAGGAGGAATGAAAACATAATTGTGTCCTCGGCCTTTTTTAGTCTCACACGTTGTTGGACTGAGGTAACAAAAACAATACAGCGGGTCATCGTCAGACCTTTTATATGGGGAGAATTTAAAACAAAGACACTATAGTCATCATTATCATAATATAAAATTATTGTTTTTTATATATATATGATGGATTGACGTCCTCTTGTTCACATCTGCCTCCGCTCCCCTGGACGCTGTCAGTCAAAACAAGGACTTGCATTGCTAGAACTCACTCTCATTGTTGAATATGGTGTAAAGACTAATTATATACGTCTGTGGGTGTCATGTTGTGGGGTTGTCATGCTGACATCACCCCCTGCGGTGGCAGAGGACAGCCTGATGCATCTTTGGGAGCAGAGGTTTCAGCGCTATGAAGCAGGCCCAACATTTGCAGAGAAGGGGTCCTCGCTACAGTTTCTGAGTCAGACCCCCTGGGTTTTTAAATTGCCACATAGCGGGTGCGACGTCGAGAGGTAAACGTTGTCTAAATAGCACTCATGCTTTTCAGTCCATGTAGTCGTCATTTTAGAAACAATGGCGCAATGATCGGCAGACCTCCTCAGCCTTAGAAAGGACAGTTTGTGATGGACTCGGCCAGTCGCAGCAGCAAATACCACTGCTTGTCTCCACATGGCTGTCAGACGAAGCAGTGCACTGAATCATTTACAAATAATCCATTAAGGTGTCTGTAAATGGCAGCTTTGAGTAATAAAATTGTATTCTTTCCTCTTTTCCTAATAAAAATCAATCAATTCTTATTTTGAAATTTAGAAATAAACAGCATGATTGTTGGGAGTGCCACTTTACCGTTATATATATATTTTTAAATTTTTTTAATTTTGCAACCTTTTAAGCAGTTTCCAAAGACGCTCACAATGTTGTTGACAGTGTAAGGCCTCTCATTCACAGCCTGACAGATTTCCACAACATGACATTCTCCCCTCGAGGCAGAAATGAATGAAACATGCACGCACATATGCTGAGTGTACTTCCTTCACTATACTAGATAATTACAAGGTTCAACATGTTTGTCCAAGACTTTCAGGGTTGCGATCATTCCCACAAAAATCCCGTGTACTCATAAACATTTCAATTTTAGAATATATTTGGGTGATTAAAGATGATTAAAGTCAACCCAATCATATGAAATACTTAATTATGTCAAACTAGTAACAATTTTATTTGGGAAGTGCGGTATGGTTAGTTGAGATGCTCAGATTAAAAGCAGTTCAAAGCATGCAAGTCTTGGTGCCACATGTTTTGATATTAAATACTACATGGTACAAAAGCCTGAACAGATCCTTTATAACTCAATTACTTTACATGAGACATTAAAATATTACAAGAAGAGGGGCGAACAAACTGAACTACCTGTGTGCAATTGTGCCAAGTAGGTAAATAGATGCAAACATAACATATGCAATAAAAAAAATAAAAAAATGTTTAGCACCTTGAAAGCAGAATAGAATTCAAACCTTTAAAACAATCCCTCTGCAGCAAAACTAAACGCACATGCATCAATCTAAGTGTAAACAAATAATCTGAGACTTCTAAAATGCATCTAATCTAAAACCCCTGAAGCTCTCTAGAGAGAGGCAGTGAGAAAGAAACCATAGTGATCTATATTAGGATTGTTTAAAAAAAGCCTGCACCGGCCTACTCTGTGATGTCCGAAGCAGTCAGACCCCAGTGTATGGTCAGAGGCGGTTTGATGCTGGGTTTGATGGAGTATGTCAGTCCAATCAGCCCAGCTTCCAGAGTCTGATTGGGTCTGCCAGCCAGAGAGGCAGCCCTGATATTAGCTCTACAGCCAGCTGACAGCCGGCATAGAGAGCAGCTATACGGCACGCAACAAACAAAGCCGGCGGACTAAGAGGCCACACTTCGTCTGGGTGAGTGTAAAAGATAGCAGAAAAAAAAATGCAAAATGGGAGAAAGTGGTTTTCAAGAGCTACCAGACTGAAACACATAACTCCCCGCTTACTCTTCTTCACTCCTCTTTGTTTATTTACTGTGTTGTATGCACATGATTACATTTTATCATCATAAGACACATATTAAACCTTTTTTTTTAACCAATCCGCCTTATTTGTGCAGATGTTTTGAATTGATTTTGAAATGAAATTTTGCTCTTGTGTGAATGTGCAAACGTGAAACTTTCATGAATCTAAATCTTGACAGCCCCCATATATGTATTCAAAACAGGGAGGCATGATGAATCAGGGAGTGTGGGATGAGCAAAGCAGACGATGGGTTTGGTTTGTGGAAAGCATCTCTCGCAGGCATGTGAGAGAACTAAAAGGCTTTAGAAAAGTTCTGGGGGAAATTTTCGTCTAAGGTTTATGAGCCATAGCTGATGAGTATATGACCCAAGTTAATTATTATTGAATTTGTTTTCCCTGCTCCACTGATATTTACCTCTATCCTGATGCAACAATGACAGTGGGTTCGCTCATGAAACTGAACGATGTGGCTTGTCGCCGAGAGAATCACCTACTTTTTCACCTATAAATATTGCACTTTAAACAATACGATAATGAGTCAAAGTGGAGAGTTTTTCCATGACATCTATATATATACATTTTTTTTTCTCCTTCAGACATCTTTCATCATCATCCTTCCAGTGCCTGGAAATAGGCAAGCTGACAAGGCTGACATGACAGCAGAGCAGAATATAAGGAATGATAGTTGAGACAAATTACTCCAATCAAATGCATAATCTTGAAATTAGATTGTCAGGCATGTAATATAATACAACATAATTGCTTAAAGGTTTAGGGGCAGACTTACCTTCTGTTCTGTCTTACAAAGAGACATGACATAAATCGTCATGATATGAAGATAATCCCCTTCTCTTGTCATGATTGAATACAAAACAGATGAAACTCAAGCCATCTGCAGCTTGTCACGCTGGAGTTCACCGACATAACTTAAGCAACTGTTGTGTGCTCAGATGTGAGTTTTATAAATTAACATGACCATCCCTCTTCTTATGCGTATCGGCAGGCAAAAACCTCTTCAGAATATACTTTTATCTCACGTATAATGCGACAGAGCACTAAAGAAATTAATAAAACATGCCCGATCCAAAGGCGGGGACATAAATATTTACAGGTATTCTTCTATTTTCCATTGGATTAGGTACCATGAAATGACATCATTTGGACAAAAACAAACAAAGATATCCGAGGTTGGAGGTGATAGTTAACATGTAGATGTGAATATTAATGTAAATGTACTGTGAACGTGAAGTGCAAAATTATTTCCTGACTCATGCCATTCATGAACTAATGATGCATTTATTAGGTGAGTGGGGTAATTATTTAGTCTAAATAATTGACTAAATATAAAAAACAATGATTCTGAATGACAATGCATAATTTCACTTGGGGTTAGGCATATGTTCCATTTACTAGCTGCGGTGATAATAAGTTAATTAAAATCTCTGTGCATAGAATTTAAAAAACTTTCAACTTTGGTGCCCACTAGTGGTAAAACAACAACATGGCACACAGTGATGCATGCTGCATGAAGCACTGTGATAAGTGTTATAAGGTAATTTATAATATTTTCTGATTATTTTGAATGAAACTTTTTATTCTGGCAGCATTACGTGTCCCTCAAAATGTATTTGTAACTTCTAGGAGGCAGGGTCGGTTTGCATCAAACTCCCACCTGACCCTGATTGTTGCTGGGACACCAACTGAGGGTACAGGTTTCCCCAACTGCCTTCACACTTGCTGCCAAACTTGGCTGTGAGGTGGATTGGGGCTATCAGTCACATCCTTGTCCCTAATACTGAAGTGGGAACCAGCCAGCCTTTTATCAAACCGTTGGTTTTACCTTTGGTTTGGTACCTGTAGGATGGATGCACTGCCCAGGCCAACCTTACAACTTGGGCTAAGGGATAATCACCTATATCCCCTCATTCTTGTTTCTCTCTTGTGTCAGGTACACAGCACGGTGATCAGTCAACAGTCATGCTTTTGCCAGGTTAACATGACATTGAAGAGGTCCCCCACTGTGTGGAGTTGAGAAAGCAAGACACAAGAGGAAAAAGATTGACAGATCATCATGTTCACCATTGCCGCAGCACTACACTGTCATCCTCAAGAGTGTCTAATGTAAGCATGAAGAAGTAGGCGTCAGAAGAGCTGCTTCATTTCATACTTCAACAGCTTGAACAGGTTTGAATTAAAAGAACAGTGGCAGCGATATATTTAGTTCTAAGACTATGAATGTTGCTGGTGTGGGTAAAACATGGCGACCAGTGGGTTCGGGGAGAAGAGCCGTAGAAAGTGATGTTGCTGTCCGGTGGTACTGGTACTACTTTTGTTTAGTCAGTCTAACTGCTGAGTAACATATTCTTCAAATCCTCAACAGCTCACATCCAAAACATCCTTCCTTCGTACTCGGTCCTCGCTCTGAGACAATATGTGGTAACGTTTGTCATTGGTTATCAGGGGGATGATATATAGTCTAGCCTGCAGAGAAACATGTGTTGTGCTTTAATCTACAGTGCATAGGCCAGTATTCATGGCCAGCAGCTGGAGAAAATCACAGGAGACGAAGAGTCCACCGTGGAGAGAGGAGACATACTGCCTGCCTGCCTGGCAGATGCTGGTTCTTGTTATCAGCGCTCTCTCCACCTTATTTATGTGGTGACTTACAACCCAACACCCCTTTTTTTTCCAGTCACAAACTGCTCCTTTGCCCACGCAGGCACATTTTCATATGAATAAATGTCTGTTTTGTTACTCTCATTGCCGACAGAACGAGCGCTCAATAGCTCATTCTGTTTTCTTTTTTTTCACAAACACACAGACAATCTCACGCAGAAATTTCCTGACAATTTAGAAAATTTTTAACAAAGGCTGAGAAAGAAGGTTTCAAATGAGAAACTATATACTGGATGGAAAACAAGAGCTAATGATCTGAAGTGATGCTTTAAAGTATAAATGCTAATGTCAGCATGCTCACAAAAAGTTTTAACTTGTGTGTAGCAGGTAATGTTTACCATGCCATTTTAGTTGAGCTTGCAAACACTTGTTAATTTCCAATAAGAACTATTTTGAATGTCGAATGCTATGATGTTTTCAGGTATTTAGTATTAACATTAATTAATTCATGTTTTAACCTGATGGAGTTGCACCAGTAGATGGAAAGTCAGGGGAACAAAGGTATTACGGTACAATTAACCCAATGAACTGGGTGGAAACCCATCTAACAGTCAAGATTCTTCACTCAAAACCAAAAAAATGTTAACTTCATGGTGACGATAGAGGAAAAAAGCAGTGGATTATCAAAATCAGTAGGATTTATTCTATGGGGTCGTGGACATCCATGTTATTTACGTCATTCCGAGAGTAAGAAAAGACTAAAAAGTCACCACTACTGCTGGCTACAAAGTACAGTGCGCAGAAATAACTACATTACCATCTCAGACTGAATGAAAATACTGTTTCAGTTATTTTACACATGTTCAAGAGTAATTCCTGCTTATATGGATAACAATTTCCTCAATTTTCAATCAGCTCCTAGACTCAGGAAAGCATCTCATCTCTTCCCTGCCTCATATCCATTTATTCGTTTCTCTTTTACACCGCAGTTTCACACTGCTGCTCTCTTATTGACAGGCCACTACTGTGATATTTATGTCACATATTTAATATGGACATGGGAATGATTATCAAATCCATAGTTGCCAAGAGAGTCCGATCGGCCTTAAATAATGGATGAGCAAGGATGCGACTCAATTTGTGAGGCCGCACAGAAAGACAGGGCAAGTGCAGCCATCGACCTCTCCGCCCACCCCCATCGCTCTCTCTCCCTCTCCGGAACGTCATTATTCTGGTCGATCTTTTCTCCCCTCGCTTGACATCATTCAATGTAATCATCCTTCAATAAAAAACCTGCTTGTAATAAAAGGAACAACCTGGGTCAATACACAGAATATGGAGAAGGATGACCCTGTGCTGGGAGACAGCGTATAAATGGGCCTCTTTATCAAAGCGGATAGCCGCCTGGTGCCTTAACAGGAATTCGACCGTGGCTGGAGTTATCATTACTGTTACCTTTTGTATCATCAGTGTTTGTGCTCTGTGAATATGAGGAAGAATGATGGCTACATTAATGAATCAATGGGCTAATGAAGCAGCCATTGTGTTGGTTTATTGAAATACTCTGATGTAAATTGAAGACTTCTGCAGCATCGCTGTGCTGAATGTTCTGCTGCCATGTTACCTGACGGCATGCTCACCCGTTAGCAAAGAAAGTAAAGATATTAACTTTTTTTTTCTTTTTTTTTTTTTAAATAGTAAGCGGCATCCGTGATGTGACAGCTGCACACAACACTGTTGGAGTTCAGGAGGGAAGAAAAGATCAAAAAGGAAAACAAATGTCACACTCCCGCCACATGCTGTTGTTCAACCACACACAAACTCATCTAACGGACCAAAGAGCTCTGTCTGGACTGAGGATGGTTCGAGGGTCAAATTAGCCGACAGGGTAATTTTGTCAGGACGACATGCAGAGCTGCTGATTATCCCTGAGCTAGCATCATTTTTTGTTTATCAAAAAATGTTAATTGCCTGTTTTTACGAGTAGGAAAAGATTAAAAGTTAATAGGAGAGACTAAATAAACACAATGCAATTGCACGCGGGCTGTAGAAGATGGTAATTAATTTGTGGCCACCCCTGAGCTAATTAGCTAATATAAAGCAGGAAAAAAGAAGTTAATGAGGCTTAATGTAACTGATACACTGAAAAGTTTAGACTAATGAATTTATGAATGCATGAGGAAATCAACTTCATGCTCGCTCCAACTTTCACATTGCGCGGCTCCTCTTGGAGACGGGAAACTTGGATGTCGTTCTCCGACTTGATCACCTTGAATGTACAATGTAAGAATGTAGCACTACATAGACATTTCATAGCTCCATCTGATTCGATGTGCGAAAGCAAAATCAGAAGTGTCGCCGCCATGCTGAGCAAGAGATGGTGGACCATGGGAGGGATCATACCATCCCAGCAGTTAGTTTGTTTTGTGAATCCTCGGGGTGTAGCCGGCCTGAGGATACAGGAGCTTGTATATTGGGAGGTCTGAGGAGGTCAGTTTGCCTGTGGAAGAGGAGGTATGGAAAATAATCAGCTGCCAGGTTCATACGAGGGGGGGCTCATGGTGAAGATGGTCCAAGGAGCTATGTCACAAGCAAACACCAGCATTTAAACTACACCTTTCATATCCTCCACTGGGTCCTGAGTGATTGAGATGTCACATCGTAGCACCTTCATACCTCTAATATCTGTCTGCCTCGCTCTCTTCACCTGTGATGTTCATTTTAAGAAACAGCTTATTATTTCACTTACTACTGTGATGACTGCGGAGGACATTACTTACACTCAATAGGGTCACAATGGCATTTACTGTTGACACTGTGGACGAAGGTTCATGGGTAATTTGAATGAAATTATAGGGCCGTGATGAATCCTGCTAGTGAGTGGGAGCTAGAGCGGCAAGGTAATCAGGTAATTGCAGCTTTCATAAATGGAATTTATCAGGAAGGCAAAGGCCAGCAGTGGTAGCCGACTAGCTGGCACGCTTGCTGTCTCTTTAGACTGACCTGCAGAGCTTTCACATAGTGACATATGACTTTATGAGCTGTAGGGAAGCATAATGGGCGATAAGGCAGAAATACCATCGTCAAAGCTTCCTTGTCATATTACATAAATCAGAGCTCCAAATGGACATCTTCCCACACAGTTTGCTTTCCTGTTCATGGTTTACAGCGGGTAATTTGTCAATCAAACTTTGATGGAGCAGCACTTTTGCTGTTAATGACATTCATATAATAGATTTACTAGTGTCACAGGCTACTGCAGTTACACCAATGGGGATCTGATGGATGAACTGTTGTATCATGTGATCTATACAGTATATAATCAGCACTGGCAGGGAGCATATTGTACCTTCTAGTATTTTTAGTCAGACAGAAATGTGGTGTCAATAGTAATGTATCCTTTTGTTAAAAGAATATGAAGTAAGAAACACATTTTTTGTCATAGTTGCAAAGAGTTATGACAATGATGTTAAATTTACTCATCAAAAGTTTAGTTTAGTGCTAAAATTACAATCATTTGGAGACTATACTTCAGATTGTTGTAAAACACAATTGAGGGGTTGCTGTTAAATTATAATTTATACCCTATTCTAAACTGAGGTCACAGTATGTAACATACATGCAGGATACGCTATGCAACATACACAACCAGCATTGCCTATACTTGTATTCTAATCTGGGGTTACAATACGTAATTTATGTGCAGGTTTCAATATGTAACATAGGTGGTAGCCATGCCCTAGAGAATACCCTGCTTTATCATCTATTTTACTCTAAATGGGGCCATAATTTACACAATTAACATCATACTGTATTGAAGAAGTGTGATTGAGACCACTCATTAGGAACTTGTTTATTGAGGTAGTAAATCAAGTTAAGAGAAGTAGGGTCACTTTCTCATAGACTTCCATACAATTGGACTTCTTCATCCCCTGCTGGCCATTAGAGAGGATGCAGGTTTAAGACACTTCCTGCTTGAGCCAGACTACCTGAATATCTGTTTACTGGTTTATGTTGAACTAAGATAAACTACCGCTGGATGTAGCTTCATATTTAGAATAAAAATAGGAGAGTGGTATAATTCGGATTCAGATTTGGAGTCAAAATAGGCTATAAATGCATGCACATTAGAGACATAAAGTAACAGTGTTTGAAATGTATTCAGCATCCTAGTTCAATGTCAGACTAACATATTGACCCAGCACTAGGAGCCAACATTGCTATTGCAAACACAATGCAGAGCATCCACACTGTTTCAAATTAAGACATTATGGATGCAGCTAGTCTTCTCATATTATTTTTCTTTTTCTTTGAGAACTGCAAAGGCAATCTCAAGCAGAGTGTTCTTGGATGAACAAACATCGCCGCCGACTCAGCTCAGATCTATATGAAACGCTGGTATCCAACCTGTTGAGAGACATGTCGAAAGCTCAGTCGCAACAATTTGTCACCTAATTTGAAACTCTACAGATACATTCGAGTCTGATTCTCACATAGCCAGACTGAGAGGCAGGTACATGTCATCAAGAAAAGAGAAGCACAAAACGAACAAAATGAATAGAATAGCGCAGTGTGTTGGTGTAATTACCCCTGTTTCATCCTCAGTAATAGGCTTTGGTGGACAGTCAAAGCCTGGAGACAAACAGGAGAGAGATGACAAAAGCATTGTTTATAGGTCAAATACTCATTTCATAAAAGCCTCCTGCAGAAAACTGAAACATGATAGGTCAAATACAGGTCTAAATGCCTTTTCCAGTTTTCGTATTTTTCCATTTCAACATATCCGTCTGGTGTCCGTGCTCTCTCGCCTCTGTAATGGAAAACTATTGCAGAAGCATTTCTCCGTCAGCCGGGGTCAAGAGGTCATCACTGATGTCACTCTCAAAGTAACCAGTGGCAAATAGGTCCTGACATGTACTCTCCAATGAGAGAATGAGACTGGACAGCTCCTCTGGCTTTCCCACTGATAAGCCATAGAGAAGAATATGTGGGGCTTGGAGCATCACGGCCACTTCTGCCTTTTGAGAGACTAATACCAGCTGCTGAATTAAGGTTCAAATAACAGCTGGGTGATCTGAAGGAGAGTCCGCTTGTTTTCTTTCTCTCTTTTTTTCCTGCAGAATCTGACTATTGTTTAGTTTGTGTATGATCAGGAAGCAATTTGTATTACTTATTCCATTTTTATGGCGAGCCTGCTTATTTATTTAACATAAAATGTCATTAAAATTGTTATTTCACCTCTCAGATTTCCATTTTCCTACATGCAGGTGACACTTTTTTTCCCCCCCTCTGCCTCCTGTCTTCCTCCTATCTTTGTCTCAAGTGTTAGAGCGAAACAAATTCCTCTTGTTCGCTGTCAGATGCATGTCGTGTAGTGTGTGATTTGCTATGCACATTCCCGTCTAGTGCAGATTTCTACGCTTGTTTGTTCTGTACAGGCGTGCAGTGCGTCGCCATACAGCCGTGACCGCTCACTCTATGCCCCGGCTTCCCATCTTCACTGTCATCTGGTCTCTTGTCAGGAAAGAAGATGTTCTGGGAATGACATAAATTACAAAAAGGAAACATTGCAAGGGTTACATTATAAATCCTCACTCCTCATATCTACCTGATATTTCAATGAGAGCCTTTTTTTCCCCCCACCAGTCCTTTCCCATCTCTATTTTGCTTCTTCTCCCTGTCTCTGTCTAACTCTCCACTCCACTAGCCTGAGAAAGGATGACTGAATGAGCAGGAGACTGGCGTTTTCTGATAGAGTTACACCCAACAAATGGAGTCAATCAAGCCGGGTGAAAAAAAAATTCATTTTCTGACAGAGGTGTCAGCAAGATTGTCAGGCCTCCATGACAACAAATCCATAGCACTAAACAGAAAAAAAAAAAAAAAGAGTTGAGTGGTGGGGTGGAGAAGAAAAAGCGCAGGGAGTTAAGGAGAACCGAGAACCTTGACAAAGTGTAAAACAGGAATCCTCTGAGTCAATCAGAGCACTTACGTCTCAGCTGTCCATAACACTATTTCATACCAATTATTACCCCCACTGAGCAGGTGACAGGCTTGTGTGCCGACGGCAGGGCCACGCAAACTCCCGGTAATCCCAAAATGACGGATTGGGAGGGAAGCCTTGCGGTGATTTGTGACTGAACATAGACTTCTGTACTTAGAAACGTGAGAGCAGTTTGTCTTCATGCTTATGGTAACACTCTCCACTTTGATTTGATGCATGGGTTTTAGTCCGCCTCACCAATATACCCCCTCGGCTTACTGCGGGCATCACCATTCAAGTTCTAAATTGAAAAATTGCTGTAGGGTGTCCATTTGGTGTTTACTGTGTATTAATCAATAAAAGTGATGTTTTTTTTTGTTTATGGGAAATATGTTTTTTTATACTAGCATTAGTAATAGTAGCATCATGTGGCTTCTTTTAGTCCTTTGTTTTGTTACACTTTTATTCTCATGCATTAAACTCCCCTCAACAATGTTCCTGCAGAGCTGAAGCAGGCATATTCACAGACAGACCATAAAGATGGTCGCTTTGTTTGACTGTTACCCATAAAACCCCAAACCCCTCTGCTTGTAATTTTTTTTTTTTTTTTTTCCTCGCCAAGCCCTTGAGTCTTAAAGCTTCCCGCCTGTTATATTTCCTCCACATCAATATGTCACCCAGTTCCGCTACGGCAGGATGTCAACTTAATGCAACTCTGGGGTTAAGAAAACACGGTCTTTGCTGCTGACTGATAGCCTGTCACCACTCTCACAAAAAAAGTTTAGAAATTTGATCCACCTGTCATCTCGTCTGTGATTATGAATCTCTTCCTCAAGCAGCTCCGAGGCCCATTCAGATGCAGTCTAGCTTGGCCTCGCTCAGCATTAGTTACATGGATGACAGAAAAAACTTCAAAAAGTGTGACAGAGAGAGAGAAAGAATCCAGCTCATCTTAATGTAAACAACTGGACCCAGTGATGAGCCCACCAAAATAGACACGACCGCGAAGGGAAGGTCTTTTCTTTTTTTGAGAAAATCGTGTAATCTGATTTTACTTATAGGAGTCATACAGCACAAATTGAAGTACCTGGATGATTCTTAAAACAATCTCCTTACTCACCTTAAAACCTACAAATTTAGCATTTGTGGGGGTTTTTTTCTTCCTCTTTTCATCTGATGAGGACAAGTGGGCAAATGCAAAAAGAGAACATGTGTTTCTTTATCTCTAACCTCACGGTGAACTACAGATGACCTTCTGAGTCAACTGCATTAGCTTTGGGGTGGTCAGACTAAAGACTGTGTGTGTGTGTGTTGGGGGGGTGCTAGAAGAGAGAGAGAGAGAGAAAGAAAGAGGGAAGGAGAGCGAGGAGAGGGGATTTTTCATGCTCTCCATTACAGTTGTTTAGGTTAGAGGGGTTAACTCAATGAGGCTAAGTAAGTTTGAACTGTGAATCACAGCAGACTTGCTCATTCAATTATGCACAATTGCAAATGTACAACCCAGAGGTAATCACATTACCTTATTTGCTGATGAAAAGAAGAGCGTTACCCGCACGTTGCATCCACCTACATTCTCCAAGATGAAAGTGTGGATTCTCAAAACTATTTATTTATTTATTTTCCAAAACTAGCAAATAAAAGAAATATTGTTTGCTGTTCTCCATGCCGTGATTTCTTAGACTGAGCTCCTTTTTTTTTTTTTTTTTTTCCCAGATAGAGCCTGAGACTGATTTATTATAGAGTTTCAGTGTTTTGATTGTTTTTCTGAGAAGCAGGATGGGAAGATGGGACTTCCAGCTGCTCTGGATGCTTGGGAGTCCTGGGAGTCCTGGCCCGGCTGCCCTCCCGGCTGGCCCAGCCAAGTGGGCACGCAATGTTACGGGCCGCAGCGGGGGGTTGATGGGTCTGCAGAGGCTGGGCCAGAGAGGCCACAGATGCCTTAAATGACTTGGCATGATGGGATAGCGAAGGGTTAGGAGCACGGCTCACAAGTAAATCAAAACAGCTTTTCCAGGGTTATGTGATTGAGTGTCAGGATGTTGTCAGATCTAAAATAAAAACAACAACAAACAAACTCACCCAGACGTGATGGTTGTAAGGGTCACGCTTAACTGGGTAACTGCTGTCAGTTGAAAACACATACTAATCATTTTCTAGTTTTGCCATTGAGCAAAATGTGTTTTTTATAATTGCAAACTAACTATGTGATAAAGGTTTGCAAAAGATTACAATGATCAGCTTCTTCAATAAATGAGCATCGGGTCAATTATTTGGTATGCCTAAGCAAGCTGGCGTTGAGAGAAGGACGATCCGTTTGTCATTTAACTGGACCTTTACCCTTCACACCTTTGAACCGGGATAATCCCAGTTAGACTTGGCAGGCTGTCTCAAACAAAGACGACACAGGAAGGGCTTCTAACTTGCACTTGAATCAAGCACCCATGGTACCAGACCAACAGAAGGACCCCCATTAGATAGTAATTCATGTGGAAGCTGTGGGACCCCAATATCATTATCAAGGAACCGACCTGCCAGCTTTTTGTTGTGCCAGTCTGTTGCGATTCACATTCTTTGACTTTATCAAGTTTCAGATGGAAACAAATGTGTATTGTTTCATGTTGGGAGAGGATTTGCTCGGTCTTTGCATGTCTATATGTTTAAATGTAAAATACTGTTTATTCCTTTATTAACAACACATGTTAATGATGCAAAATGGACCTTATATGAAGGAAGATTCCACCAGAATATCATATTCAAGTTATTTTTAAGACTCATTTATTTCCCTCATCCTTTACATCCTAATCATGGCCTTTTTTGAAGCGCAACACTGGTCCGTGACGTTTTGTGGTAATCATTTTAAACCACAATCAATCCCACTTGCTCCCATTTAGCTCATAATAGTTGAAATTACACATGTGGTATTAATACTTTTACTTTTTTTTCTACACGCAGAGGCTTTATATCAGTCTCAAAAAGTGACTCTTCTGTTTTATGCTGCAACATAGTAACATATGTGAATGGTATGTATTCACATACATTCACAAATTAATGAAAAACAGAAAATTAGTAGACATAACAGTACGGACTAACTCACAAACATTTTTTTTGACTTTCTGCATGCCCCTCCAATTACAAACACTCTCCTGCGACAGCGCTCAAGCACAGCCGCTCACACTGTGAAATGCAGGAAAAATGTAGGTGATCAGGTGGGACCCGGGGAGAGAGCGAGAGAGAAAAAAAAAGCCAAACTAGTCCCTTTAACTTTTTAAAGACTTTTCAGCATTTGTTCTGCACACTTACCTACGCAAACTCCAAGGGGCCACAGTGACTGGGGTCCCATTTCAGGCCCAGCGTGGAGCCGGAGAGCTCCTCAGCTGTAAAATGAGAGCGCCGGAGCGCAGTGTGAAAATGGATTAGCCTCGCTGAGATAAGGGGAGCCCTCAGCGAGCCATGCACGCCTTCGATGGGGAAAAAGAACTGCTGTACAAATTGTTTTTGGTACATTAAGTACCTGTTACTTTATTTCACAGATGGAAAACAATAACACAGGCTCCAGGGTTGGAACCACCGCTGCATTGAGGAATGTGAGAGCTTTGGCCCACCTAGTGCCCTCAGAGTTTGCCCGTTTTTTTTTTTTTTTCTTAATATGCAAAGTGATTTTTGCGAGGACTTTTGACTGAAAGCATTCAACAGATTGACAAACGTAACATATGATGATAAATGACAAAATGTCAGGTTGGCAGCCAACAGGCTACTGAGGGAAATCATACACAATATCCATGTTAATAAAAAATAAAATAAAAAAGGGCTGAATGTTCCCACTCAGCAAACAGAGCAGGGATTTTTCATTAATAGGCCCGCTGCTGCAGCAGGGCCCCCCAAATTAAATGAGTGTGTCAGATCCTGGATGATTTATACATTTGGACTGATCTAACAGCTCTGTGGAACAGCTATGACACCCTGACAAGCCAACAATGGATATGAAAAATGAGCCAATACCACAGCGCTAAATCTGAGACTTTCAAAGCCAAATGCACGCATGAAATCGAAAAACCTCTAACATACTCGCAAGTATAATGAAAATAAAGTGGGGGGAAAAAAAATCCCCATAAGAATCTCTGCACAATTTTAGCTAAATCATTCAGTGTTTATATGAATGGAGTGATGGAGACAAATTGGTCCGAGTGGAGTGTGGCAGTACTTTGCCTTTCTGATGTCTTTTTGTGGCTGCGTTGGAGAGCACATCACTTTACAACTAAATGAGATATCAGGCCTATTGCTGAGCTTTGACTCAATAGGAACATGTCAAATCACGTTAGTGCTAAGGTGCTTTTCAAAACGCCTCACTTCTCCTTCTGTTTCTATCAAATCTAAAATACGTATGTAATTTATTGTTTCTTTTTTCCCCTGCTTTTCCTTTCTATTAGTTTTACTCCAAAAAAAAAACTATAATGCGGCTCAGCAGCAACAGGAACTAAAGTTAATCTTTCTCCAGTGAACATACTGTAGCGGTGGCAAAAGCTGTGTTTATAATTATGTTGTGTGGGAGGCTAGTGGCCTTACTCACTTGTTAGATGAAGTGATAAAAACCAACATGATGGACTAAAGCATTTTTTTGCTTTTCTTAGTATTGTCCTTTTACCCTCTCATTCTCTTTCTGATGAAAAACTGCACTTGGTGTTCCTCAGAGCTCAGCAGATTTAGAGGAAACAATTACCAGTCCGGTGATCTCTGCTTCTCCGGTCCCACCGATAAACACCCTGCGCCCTGAGGTATGGTTGGAAAATGATACAGTTTTAAACGGGGCTAAATTTCATTGTCCCTACCCCCACCCCAACCATCCTCTTCCTCTGAGGTTCTATTTCACAAAAGCGTGCACATATTTTTTTGTTGATGGGGGCAAAAAAAAAAGAGAGAAACAATAAAGAATAAGAAAAGCCCATCTTCACAGAACATTAGACATCGCAAAACAACCCAAAGCTATGATCGGATATATCAAAACTGACAAGAAAAAGTTGATTGCTGAGTGTCTATTGATTGAGACCATATTTCACTGGAAGAGCACAGCCTCATAGTTGTCTTCACAGTGCACCAAGCCTGCTGCAGAGCCCCATTTAATGGAGATGGTCGAGTAAATACACAGAAACAGTCAGTATGTTACAGCAGGTAACTTTATTACTATGTAGACATAGCTACAGTATAACAAGTAACATTGGGTGGATGTTTTACAGCTCACAACTACTACAGTATTATACAGTATATATATATATTTTTTTATTATTTTTTTTTTTTATTTATTTATTTATTTTTTTTTTTTGTTGGTGAAGAAGAACTAAATCCTTATGGGTTATTATGGGTTCCCACACTTACATTTCCAAAGGAGCTTTGCCTGTGTTAAAAGTTAATAGTAATAATGAATATAAATACATAAAAATTATATTATGTTATGGGTCAAATTAGACTGTATTGTACACCCACAGATAGGCAAATAATCAATTACAATTCATTATGGTTCATACGATAAGCAACATCTCCTCATTTTGACCCTAACAGGCCAGACAGAACCAATCAACACAATAAGAACAACAGTCGTAAACAACGCTACACAAGAAATACACATTATTATTGTGTATTATTTCATGTCATATGTCACTGTCTGCGTAAATAGACCCACAAATTCAGTGCAGACATTCAACAACACGTCAGCGTGTTCACATTTCACATCACGATCTGTGCCAAAGTCACAGGAATCCAAGCAAGAACAGAGTAAGCGGGTAAGCAGGGAGACAGGTCAAACTGAGGGTAAAATGATTAAAGTTAAATAAGAAGTTTGATACAGCTGTCATTTCTAAAGCCTATGGTAAATATGAAGCTAGCGCCAGCAGCAGCTAGTTAGCTTAGCTTAGCACAGAAACTGGAAACAGAAACATCTAGCCTGACACTGTCCAAAGGTAACAAAATCTACGTAGCTTTAAAGTTCTTTATTAAAAACTTCAGATCTTGTTTGTTTATTCTATGGAAAAAAATGTAAGTGTGAAAAGACAAATTGTGCCTGTTAGTCTCATATTTAGCGTAGCCTACAGGCTAACGCTCAGCAAGTTAGCGATGTGTATTTCCCAAAGTATTGAACTATAGAATAGTTTGGTAAGAATTTAAAATAATAAATAAAGAATTTGAAATTTTACTTTTAATTATTTTTGATAATAAGGTAAAGGGAATGACACAGATAATATAGTAGCAAAAGATGTCTAGTAATAAAGCAGTGATTATTTATTAGTGGCAATAGCAAAGTTAAAGCATGAGAAAGGTTAAGCAAAGGTGAGGACAGGCAGAAATGTGCCTTCTGTAGGTTTTCAAGATCCTGTTTGACCATGTGACATTTAGTTATGACAGGCACGCAGTGATATGATGATCTGTAATTTGTATCTTTATCCCCCACGAGTGAGAGAAAGAGTCGGGGAAACGAAGGGGGATGACAAATAGGAGAGATGCTGACAGGGAGTGAACCACTCGAGCTGTAGAGAAGGCCAAGTGTACTGAACACAGCGCGACCCAGGAGTGATTGAATGATCCCATTCTGGGCTTTTTGTTAGACAATAGGCAGCTATGTATGAAGATTGATACACAAGTGCTTGACTCGGTTTGCTGGATCATCAAACGGATTGATATTATACTCCAGCCAAGGATGAAGACAAAGTAAGTGTTATCATACTCAATACTGGGGCTTGTCAGAGGCGGGAAATCATCCCGTGTCACTAGTTATGGGCGCCTTTCGCAGACTGTCATGGGAATTTATCAGGGAGATGTTGCGCTCTACGGCAGTCTGCAGCTGACAGCGGATGCCCGGCTGTACCGTAAAGATCTTAGCCAAAGATTGAATTACAACATCATGCTTTGGACTACATTTATTTCACTACTATCATGTTTGTCCCCACAGACACTGTAAATCCCCGCTCTTCTTATCAAGCAGCCATTTATTGTCGCTCAAATAGCATTATTCATGGTGATATCATTATTTAGATAACACGTACACATTACAGCAAATGATTTGTTTATCTCTTGTACAACAAGGGCTTCCCTCCATTACCCCTGAGGTTTCTTTACACTCCTGATTATTACACAGTTCAGGAAGCACTGTGTACAAAGTGAGGGGAATAATGGATTGATATTGCAGGTGTCTGGTAGTTTTTTTGTTTTTTTAGCTTTTTAATTATGACTGCAATAAATGGGAGACAGTGGTATACAGTAATTACCTATTGCTCAATAACTGAATTATATATTCGGCAGGTTGGATTATCCAGAGCAAACACTGCTTAAGCATTTCAGAGTTTCAGATAATGGCAGGTTGTAGAATTAGTGAAAGACAGACAGAGACACGCTGGTGCGCCTTTTTGTATATAATAAACCTAAGAGAAAACATTGTGCAGAACGTTGCAAGACGACACAAATGCAGTTTCAATTTGAGAAACAAAACCACTCACATTAATTATATTCAGTTAAGCATGTGTAATCTCACAAAGGGGCGACATCAGTATCAGTACTGGAGTTAAATCGTTCCTCGTTGCCTTCGTCTCTTTGCTCAGCAGAAGCATTTATAGTTTGTTTAGATGCAAAAGTTCCATGGAACTGGCGTATTAAAAATAAAATAGTTATTTCTTATAAAATGGTCTATTAATTTCTACTACACTACGTTCATCTGAATGTAGTGTAGTAGAAGTTTACAGTGGTATAAAAATAAAAAAAATACTCAAGGAAAGATTGAGTATAAGTATTCTGTAATGTACTGGTATATTTGATGATATTTGATGAGTGAGCTGTGTAGATATCACACTGCCTCTCTGTAACTAACTCCAATATGCCCGTGCTTACACCAGAAGCTTCCTGGTGGTGTTTTCTTAAGAGTTAGAAACACACGGGGCAATATAAGTATGTGCTTCTCTCTATGGAGAGATTTTATGCACACTGTAAAGCTGTCATTTATGGCTGTGCATACAGTGCCCTCACCATGTCACCCGGCTCTGTTGGAGCTGTGTATGGGAAACGCTGCAGGCGATGGCACTTCTGGATAATCGTCTTTACATTCATCATTTTTACACGTACTCGCAGGAAGCTGAGGGCTGTCAACAGAACTTAACTGCGTTTCATCTTCATATTGAAATACCAAAATGAAATATAGTTGCCCTGCTGCTTGTATTGTGTCATTTCTATTGTTATGGTGTAAAGTTACACTGCAGTTATCCCATCTATGCATACACACACACACTCACACACACCCCGAGACCAAGTGAGATGCTTGAGCCAAGAGGTGCTTGCTATGATTTGGCCTTGTTAAGCTGTTGACCCTGAAGAGAGAGAATTGCCTCTGTTGGAAAGCAGGCGGTGCATGTGTGTGTGTTTGTGTGTGTGTGTGTGTGTGTGTGCGGTGATGGAGGGGGGGGTGCCCTAGTTTTGAGTTAAGGGCTCTATCAAGGGACAAACTTCACTCGCACCACAAAGCCACATGATCCATCTCCCTTTTTAGCTGGTGTCAGGAACATTTTATGTGATGATGATTTGATGCTTGGGTACCGGGCCTCCTTCTCCCCCGCTCAGATTGAGCTATGATAGTCAGAGCTGAGATCACTGAGCTGCTGGGCTGCAGCCATCACAAAATAGCAATGTGTCCCTTAGCTGTGGAGCACAACTGAGAAATCCCCTTCTTATTTCATTCACATTTTCTACTTGTCTTCACAACTTCTCATCCAGAGACTCTTATCTAAAAAAGTAAAATTCTCACTAGCACCTATTAATCTGCAGCTGAAAAACTTTTATACACTATAAATATACTACTATAAAAACCACAGTGTCAGAGCTGTTTTAATGAATTTACACACTGCCATTTGAATTTCAGTCTCTGTAATAAAATAAATAAATAGATAAAAAGATATAACTGTATTTTGGATATATTTGTGGAAACGACGTCCAAGCTCTGAGTGGACGTTTGCAATGGCAGCTGATGACTGGCATTTGAGGGCAGGCGTTGCTAGGAGACATGCTGTCAACTTCAATAGTGCTGCTGCTTGCTGGAGCGTGTCGTAGCTCCGTTTGAAAGTGGAAGCAGGTTAGTGTCGCTTGCTAGTATGTCCCTCAGACATAACTTTTTGTGCATGATATTTTATATATAACACCGAGTCATAATAGAAGGGGTCTTTCGTGGATCCCGTAAATTGCCAGTTGCTACCAAAAATTGACTAAGGGGGTAAGAAAAATAAATAACATTTAAATTGCTTCATTTTAGTAATTTCAATTTTGACTAAATCAAATATCCAAGTAAAAAAAAAACAAACAAACAAAAAAGAAACACCAATGATGCATTTACTGATTTCTTAGCAAAAAATACATTTTCGAATATAAAATATGTATGTCTTAAGTAGGATGAAATGTAAAGACCCTTTACATATTGTATCCCCCCTTAACACATTGCTTTTATGATCATAAATGTTATAAATCTATAGTATTGTCCAATTACATGTAACTTTTAAACAGTGTCAGTGCTGTGTTTGTGATAGGCTGTGTAATAGTGTAATAACTCTGTCCGCTGTAAGACGGCCAGGGAGGCTGTGTGTAAATGAGACGGTTCTGCTACATTAGCTTCATAACACCATAATCCTTTCTCCATAAACCATTACATGCGCTGCAACATTTCTGATTTATGGGGGGTAGAGAATCAATGGGAAAAAATTAATGCTTGCAAAACGTCCCTGGGACAATATTGAGCAGATTTTAATTGTGATTTCGTTCAAGTGGCTGTTAGCCAGATGATGAATGGGAGCTAACCTTCCACTCTGCCGAGCACTGGAGAGAGTCTTTAATATGACAATTAAGTGTCTGTCTTTTAGATTTTATTGTATCTTTTTCTCTCTATCGTGTGGGTTCTTCTCTCCTCCCTCCACCTTTTATTTATTTATTTTTTTTACCTTCCACCCACTCTCCTTTTTCTCTTCCTATCTCTCTCTCTCGCTTCACATCACTTCATCTGTACAGTGCCTTTTGCACAGATTAAATTGAGACTCCAGTTTTCTCCATCTCAGAGCACTTACTTATGTTTTATGACACACACTAAATCAATTTTATGTTGTTATTGATTTTTTTCCCCCTCCTCTTATTACCCTCTTGCTTAAATCGACACAAACCATTTTGCCTTTTGCTCCCGGATTCTTCCCACTCTTGTCTTGCGGTGACCTTAAGTGTATGACCAAGACGGAGAAAATCATCATTGGGGGTGTAAGTGCATTTGTGTGTGTGTGCTTGTGATGAGGCTTATAAACTGTGGTTGTCTCAGAGAGAGAAAAAAAATGCATATAAAATGAATAAGTATGACCAGAAGGTGGCAGGTCAAACTTGGCAGTGTTGCTACTCAAAACCTTCACTTGCATTTGGAAATTCGAACACACACCTTAATTTCTCTGTGTATGTCTTAAGATGGAGATATTGCTTTTAACTATGCATGAGCATTATACATATCCTGCAGAAGTCAACATTGCGTGTCCGCAAGCTGCAATATGCATATTAACTGTAGGGGCAGTGTAAGGGCAGTATGGTGATGTGACAGGGTCAGGGGTCAGCAGGCACGTCAGCAGCGAGCATGGCAGAAAATTGTGAAGACAAGTTAATAGATCAAGTCTGTAATTGCCAGCATCTGTACGATGTGACGATGTGTCATTGCCACTGTACAGTGACAAGTATGCTTGTTGAGGGCACGGCTGTCACAATTTATGCCGTGATCTCACAATCAACAAAATAGTAATCTCCTCAAGTGTCGCCATGTTTATTGTTTACATCACGCAAATCCAAAAGGTGTGTCCTCTAGTACATCGTCAACGGTTGTCGACGTGAATACGTTGTTGAGAAGCAAGTATATCTCCAGCTTTATGAAACTGCACCTGACAGGATAAAATGTTTTTATATTTTTAGCGAAGGTGAACCACATCACCTTCTCAGCCTAAGTTGTGGCCCCCTGAAGGGAAAAAACAAACATTTCCCTTCACACAGTGTCGGCTTGAAGTACTTTCATAGAAATAATTGTCTTCGTGGGTTGTTTTCACTGAGTTGTTCAAGTAAAAGAAAACATGGTTTGTAGGGATTTTTAATTTCACCTTCATCATTAAGAGTGACAATGCCTCTGGCACAATGAAAGCAGTCTCTTCTGACTGTGTATTTATTCACAAGTGTCACTGCAAGCTAAGCCAACAAACTCAAGGCCAACATTTTCAATGACTGTGTGAAGCAATACAAGATGTAACATAATAGGTTTTAACAAAAAAAAAAAATCAAATATAATAAAAAAAAACAATAGAAATTAGGAATAAACATCAATTACGGCCAAACAGAAATTCTATGCAGGCTTTCTTTATCGTTTACTTATGCATTGCTTTAAGGTGAACTAACTGCTAAGTGCAGGGGGTTAAATGCAATGAGAGCTGGCTTGATCTCAATCAATTTGTCCCTGTCTGTTGGCAGGTGCCCAGGCTTTGCTGTGTCCCAGTCCCCAGTGTTGGCTCCATCAGGACTCCCAGCAAAGAGCTAAGCAGCAGCATCAATGTGGCCATTTAGAGTGTGATCTGTGCAGATGCAGTAGGAAGGTCGTGCCATTGTGTGGCCCTCCTCCCTCTTGCCTTTCACTTCACCCTCTAGGACGCCATCCACATCAAAGTTGTTATTGAGGCCCCTCAATCGGAAATCCTGGTTTGGCAGGGAAGCTTGGTCTTTAAGGAAAGAATGAGGGCCTTGACCCAGCATGGGCGACTAAATCAGCCTGCGGACAGCCAAGAGGAAGATTAATACTCATAGGGCCTCCTTACACCTGTATCTGGACTGTCCTGACCACACACACACACACACACACACACACACATTGTCACAAATGTCAGTTTTGTAAGGACTTGCAGGATTGACAGCACCACTCTAAATCCCAAATCTGTTCTGTTATTAAAAGCAGTTTAACATGTCTTTGACTTTGGATTTACATTTTACATTTGTTGATGCATGGGATATCTACTTTCTGCATTTCACATCTTGATGAAATCAAGCTGTAATAAAGGGAATAGTTTCCACTTCAATATGTGGGTTTTAGTGACGTCAGAAAAAAAAAAGAAGAAAAAAAAGTGTTTTAAGTATTTTAACTTTTGGATTGTATTGCAATTATTATTGTTATTTTAAACACATCCCTTATTTTAGGGGTAGTGGGGAAGTAAAGCGAATCTAAAACTCTAAGGTAAAAACTTTTTTTACAGCATTCGATTTTTGTTTGAACAAATGTACAAACTGAGAAATTCTTAAAGGGTCCACTATAACACTCTGCTAAAGAAAAAAAACAAAAAACTCAGCAGCAGCATACGCAAATATACCGATGGCATGTTTCTGATGTAAAACAAATTAACACTGGTGATACACAAATGTGTGTACGTGTGTGGAATACATCCACGGGAGGCTTTGATGATCGTGTCTTCAATGTGTCTTCCGTACGTTTAAAGGCACAAAGGATGCCGTGGCTTTCTGGTTCACCGTTAGAAAAGGAAGGGGACACTATTATCATCTCAGTCTTCAGCAGGAAGGGAGAAGGAAAGGTGAGATGGAGGTAAGGAAGTAGATTGAGGTTGCACACGAGTTCTTTCCTCCCTCTCTTTCCCTTTTCCATTTTCAGCTCATGTGGAAAAGCTTTTCAAATTATGATGTGGATTGACGTGCAGCAGCTGTCCCCTCTCCTGGGTCCTGTCCGTCACCTCACCGGTCACCGCTGACAGGACTATGATGGATTAGGAATTGTCATCCAGGACGCTTGTCACTTGTTTACAAGTCGGCCATCCCTCATCTCTCACCACAGGCCTTATAATCTGGCCGACACTCCTCCAACCCACCCACCCCCCACCCCCCCTGCTGCCAGACACGCTATACAAGACAACACCATACATTACAACAGCTTTTTTTTCTTCCCCCTAACCTTTCTCTCTCTCTCTCTCTCCCTCCTGCATCCCTGGGCTGAACACAGTCAACACATTTAATGCATTAATATATGTGTTGTGTTCGCCAATCTCCCAGGGACTGGGGCGATGTCTTCTCCTGTCAACCTCTACCCCTGAGAACTGACTGGGTTTTATACAAACATCCCAGTGGGAGAGGGAGGGAGGCTCAGATCTAACCTGCATTCTGTTATTTGAACAATGGCACTTTTAAATCTGCTGTCCAAAACTATGGAAGATATTCTCTATCACTACAAAACAGAATAGGAATAATTCTTGATTTTCCTTCTTGAATTCATATCACATATTAAAATGTAAAACATTAATTAATTTATTAATTATTTAGAAATCATTTTGAAAAACACACTATTACTATTGTCAGTGCTGATATTACATTGTTGATTGTCAGATAAAGTAACAATAATTCCGATAATCAATTAATCATCTAATTTAGCAATGACGTTTTGCTGGTTTCTACTTGACATGCAAGGATTTGTTGCATTTCTCTGTTTATATTTGCAAATTGAATATATTTGATTTTAGACTGTTTGTCAGACAAAACACAGTATGTACAGTAAACACCTTGGAGATTTTTCTTTATTTCTTTATTATTTTCTGGCATTTTTTAGATTAACTGATTAATATAAATGTAAAAAAAAAAGAAGCAGAGTAAGAACATAATTTGTAGCAGCCCTACTGTAAAACATTGAAACATTTCATAAAGATTTGTGTGTTTTGTGGAAGAACAGGCACTTTTATGCACACGTTTGTGTTATGTACACTGATTTGAACTTGCTTTTGAACTGGTTTTCACAGTTTGAAGCAAAAACAGTAAAATCAAGCTCCAGACCGTTTTCTGAAAGCTTTCAGAGCCAATGATGTTGTGCCTGCATCTGAGAAATGTCGAAGAACGAAGCCCCACAGAGCAGACTTTGATCTCTCTCTACAGCTTCTCTCAGTCTGTGGCCTGCTGTGGGAATGTGCGAGTTTATGCTCCCTCTGCAGGCATAGTCCAAACTAGAAGACAAGCAAACCAGCCTGCTTTTCTAGCTTGGACTCAGCCCTGCCAGCTGTGATCACGCAGAGAGGATGAGTGGATGCCATCTACCCTGTACTGCCGAGACCCTCCCTGTGCTCCCAGTGTGGCCCTTGAGAGAGGCCATAATCTTGTCCTATCTGCCTTAATGTTTCCCACTGTGGATGCCAAGATGGCAGGCTAGGGAGTGGAGGGTGATACGCTGAATCCTATCACGAGCATATTGTCATTAAATTAAAAATTTCCGAACACTCCCTTGCTCGTGGCATAACCGCCGCCGTGAGAGCGATCATAATTGGCTCTGAAAACATGCGTAATTGCCTTCAGCTGGCGTTCTTTTACAGTTGACATTGTTGAGGCGGCGGCGTGGTGATTGGTGAGTTGAATATGCAGCTTGTTTCACAATGGTAGTCGTAATTGAAATATGGTACGTGTGAGTGGAAGATTACATTAAAGCTCCTAGATAATCACCTGACAGGGGAGTCATTGAATTGACAATCTGCCGTGGCGTTTCGGGGAGCAGGCCAGAGTGAGCAGGCCGGGGGGAAGAAATGGCGGGGGGAGGAAGGCATCAGGCAGAAGCAGCAAAAAAAAAAAAAAAAAAAGCTCTTCGCTGCCTCACTTATTCATAGCAGTCCTAGATTGCCAGGCTGGCATTTCTGGGCTCTTTCTAGCACCACACTCCCTCCCTATTCTCTCTTAGACATTCACCCCTCCGCTGCTTTTAGTAGACCACTTCCCCTTTAAGAGCAAACAGATGGCTCTCCATTGCTGGTATATTTTATACTCATATTAATTCATATTATCCTTGCTTTTTTTTTCTATTGTGGCAATATACTTTTCTAGTCAACACTGATAAAAAAAGGCTGGTCAATTGACAGAAAAGTTAAAGAGGTTATATTGTGCCCCTTTTTTACATTTTTACATTTGCATGTTTCTGTGGTCAAAAATCATTTAGTTAAAGCTATAAGAGCCACGGATGCAGCCCTACTGTCTCACACAGCCTGAAACAAACTGTTTAGACTGTGCAGCTTTTCCTCACCACTTTATTAATAAAGTTGGAGATGGTGGGCCTGGGTGGCCGTGCTGAGGGCAGACATATGCAATGAGCGTATAGTTGTGACATCACAATATTACAGAAGCCCTAACAGCTTGTTTAAAGGCACCGTTTTTGAATGGGGGGGGGGGTTCTTTGCATTTCTCTATAGTCTGAACATTTACTTTCACAGACCTGCCCTAAATCTTACAATCATAGAAGAAACGGAAAACTCTTTCTACAATAAGTCCCCTTTAAATTTCCAGAAATCGTTTACTGTAAGAAAGAAAGTACATGATGGTAACATCCCATGTTTCAATGCGCATGAATATTAATGTTTTGATTTTCTCAAAGTTCCTCATCACATTTTTTTACGCTCTTGTCCTTTCACTTCCTCATTCGAATAGACAGCAGGAGGGGAAGTGTTATTTCACAAATATGTCTAACTACTGTGTGCCAATGCAAGGCCCATTACTGGAAAACTGATAGAAAATGCACACAAGAAAACACAGGATGCTCACATTCATCCTCTCCCGTGCATGCTGTAGACTATCAGTGCTGTTGTTATGGCCAAGGCAAAAAAAAAAACCTTGCAGGTACCTCCTCTCTTTAATCTACTTCTCCCCTCACCATTATCTTATATTTGGGTATAAACACACAGCCTGTGCAACCCGATAATATGCAATTAAATACAAAGATCATTAAAAAGTTATTGGTGTCTGCCTAATTACTATAACTTTACCCCTCTTATAATGAGCGTGCATGGCTATTGATTTGAAGCAAATCTCCCTTTCCTCCTGGAAAAAAGCAGGTAGTTACTTTGTGTTAAATCATTAATATAGTAATGATTTTTCCAGAACACTCTCAATTAAGACCAGAGCAGAAAATGACCCAGGGGAGTTAAAGCTCACGCTCTTAAAAGTGTGATGTTCCAAATATATCCTAGCTTCTCTCACAAGAGAATATGGATAGGGCCAAACCGTGTTTCTGAATAATTTAAAGTGGAGCTTGTTGATTAGGATGTGTGTAAATGTGTTTCTGTGTTAAAGGTCTGCACCTTTAATGTAATACTGTATGTACTAATACACTGTACTTAAATAAGCTTTGTGTAAATAGGAAGTGATGTGGTGCTGAGGTTTGACCTCCAGTAGATGATAAAGAAAAAATCACCTCATATCTAAAGAGGAAGCATCCAAGCATACAGTGTTGTATTACTTCCTCATAAAAAAAAAAAATCTCTCTTCAAATAACGTTTGTGTCAAGCAAAAAATATCAAAAACTAGTCTGCAAATAATGTTAAGCCCCACTTGATGATGGAAATATATGAAAGTTTAAGTTATGACAATGTATCCTTATGCTAACTTGAATGTCCGTCACATTTTATGACAAACCTACACATGTGACCCTCCAGGTCACTGATGTAAGCAGGATTCATCTTGATGATCAGGAGGCAAATACAGTGTCTGTACAAAATTAAATAGCAATTCAGCCAACATATTGTTTCAGTTTTGGCCAAAATGTTGAAATGTTGGACTGAACGACAGGCATTTCCTATAGTGCCACACCGCCAATGTTGCTAAAAATACAATTAAAGTGAGCTTAGTACTAAGTATCAATGAATCTCTAGTACATTACTGCCCTCCAGATAGGAGTTGCAGATATGAGAGATTCCCTGCCTCTGTCAGAGTATTCAGTTTTGCATTCGCATCAAGTTGTTTGCCTTTGTAATTTAAATCCAGCTTCTGTGTGATATCTGAACCTCCACCCCAACCCATCTGAGCCCCTCCTCCACTCGAGTCTCCAACAATTAGATCATTTGTCCGTCTATTATCTAAACACCTGCAAGAAAATCTGTCTCAATTTTCCCCTCTGCTTCTGATCTAGTCTCCCCTCCCTTCCCCCGTGGTCCTACCGAGGCGCTGGTTCGGCCCCAAGCAGCTTCTGTCTCTGTCAGAAGGCTTCTGGGCACTGCCATCCCACCATGCATTGTGCCCATGCCAAGAGTCTGTGCCAGTTCACACCCCTATAGCTCAGAGTACTTGTTGTGACCCTGCCTTGTCTTGTCTTTGCGCTTTTTTCAAGGCCCCTGTGCCAAACACACAGGGCTCAAGTAGGGATACACAAAAAAACATCTCTCTCACTTTCCTTTCACTCAGACCCATAATATTCACTTAGTGAGAGCCAGGAGGGGTTGGAACAAAAGACCCTCGGGCTTGGGCAGAGATTCATTATAGTCTCCGTAACCACAGTTTACAGCAGCTTTCTTTTGAAATGCTTGACATTTTACATCCTATTCCTTAGATATAGTCGGCTGGTACAGTGCGTCAACTTTGTTTGATTTTATCACACACGCAAAGAGCTGTTTTCACTCGGTTTAATGTCATTGCCTAGGTAACCAGTGGCTTTTTGGCAACGATGCAGAAACGGTCAATTTGTCAATAGAATGTGTGAAGTGTCAATATAAATCTGTCAAACCCCTCTGGGTCCCATTCAGGAGATAATTTTTCATATGCATATGAGAAATGTTGGTGTATTACTTTCTCACACTTTTTTAGTGAGGAGTGAGAGGGGGGGTAAGGGAATGGGAGGGGGGAGCAGTTGGGTACCAACGGGTGAAAGAAGAAATTTACAGTCGGCATTCTTGAGGTGGGTGCTCCGAGTAGAAGTACTTCAACCAACTTAAACGCAAATAAGTGGAGGATAATGTGTATACAACTCAAACCAACAACAACAATGATTGTCCCAACCCTGGATCCTTGGGATAAAAGTCAAATCGGGATCCATGACCTGTAATGATTTTTTTTACTTGAGGGTCTGCTGTACATACATATGATAGTTGTAGAACAGTGTGTCACAGCATGACATTTATGCTCATGTGACATTATCAAAATGCTCATATGACAGCACACCAATTATGAATCCTGACGAGACCATACCGGAAAACATTTTGCACCTCCACTCTCGCTGACATGACCTTTTACTATGATCCCGTGTTCTTCCGAGAGACGTCCCCTCCTGTGCTGCCCACTCTTTTTTTTTTTTTTCTCTTCTTCTTTTTTCTATTCATAGCTCCGTCATCTCTGCTTCCATCCCAAGGTAAATCCCGTTGGGTGGATGTTTTGTCGTGGAGGCTTGTGAACGTTTCTGCCGTGGCTGCCGTTATTTATTGGTCGCTGACAGGGTCATGAATTCCGAGCCAAAGTGAAACTCATATTGTTATCAAAAGCATAAAATTCCTATCACTTTAGGTGTCAGAGCAGAGACAAGAAAATGAAACAGGTACTCATAAAGGCAGCGAGAGTCATAAATCAGATGGAGGGACATGAGCAAGGAG
Organism: Pampus argenteus; assembly: GCA_036937835.1. Lineage (NCBI taxonomy): Eukaryota > Metazoa > Chordata > Actinopteri > Scombriformes > Stromateidae > Pampus > Pampus argenteus. The sequence goes on along the minus strand of CM072865.1, from coordinate 8,539,462 downwards.
ACGTTTGATTAAATAAGGGGAATTAGGTGTTTTTGCAAAAGTGGGAAATAACATTGATCTATGCCCCTGTCAGCGGCAAGCCTTCACACTATTGTGTATTGTTTATTTTTCTTGTGTATTTATAGTATATCAATTTCTCTCTGACTGAGGGGATATAAGTTAGGAAAAATCCTGCCTCCTATGGCCAATGGTTGCTCTGCTGCTGGAAAACTGGGAATAGACTCATATGGAGGATCTGAGTTTGCCTTCTCTTGTTTCCTCAGCAATTGAAACACCAATCATATTGCTTTGTTTAGCAGGACATATGTGAAACGAACCAACAGGGCTACTGTTTATTTCCTCCAGCGCCATAGGCATTAAGAGGCAATTTCAGGTCAGCCAGAGGTGAGACACTTCACTAGTTTATACTTGGGTGCAATCAAATTTCATTGCATTTTGCAGAAAAAACATTTTCAGCAAATCATTTCTATTTTTCTACTGAACACCAGTGATCAGAAACATATAACATAGCTAACATAAATTCCAAAGTATGACTTATTGCAAATGACATCTCTCTAAAAGCAAAACTTGCAAAGCAGCACATCGCTCTCATTAAATGTATGATTTCAGTAACGTCCCCCACTATGATTTGGAGGTGTCTGCATGGCTGATGGGATCGGTGAACTCTGGAGAGTGGGGTGCCGACCTTCCACCTCATCCATCACCCGGTGATGGACATGGGAAGCCGGTCCCTGACAGGTTGGGGGGTGTGGAGGGTACGAATGGGGTTAAGGATAGGGCTGAAGAGGGATCTTGGTTACTGCAGCATGGTGGCTGAAAGAACAAGGGGGGGTGAAGAAAAGTGTGGCCAGGATTGAGGTCAGGGATGTATGATTGGGGTATTAGAGGGTACATTGGTTAAATGTTTGTGTGGGGGACAAAGATGGATTATCTGACTGATGACTGTTTTGCATCTCTTATGTGTGATAAAAAACAAAAGTAAGCATGACGTCATTTTTTTCTTTGCCAGAATCTTCTTTTTTTTTTCTTTTTGCTTTACTGTACAAAAAAACCCCACATCACTAGTTTTAAAACAGTTCTCCAGCTGACATTTGTGAACGAGACTAACCAATCCAATACAAATGATGAATCTGGTAATCAGGAGCAGTGTCTCTCCATTCTCCAAATCTTGCTGAGGTGTAATGAGTCTCCGAGGGCCACTTGTTCCTTACACCCACTGAAATGAGGACCAACGTCATCAATCTTCGGAGAGGCTAGAGTGAAGTTGACTTCTGTCTAAAGGTGCTCTCTGTTGATTTCTTTTCGGGGAACTCAGTGGAAAGCCCACGTTCCTGGCACACGCCAACAGCGCGTACACGAGAGAGAGCGCCGGGTGTACTCGCACGCGGTGCGGATAATGAAAACCGAACCTCCAACTGACACAGCCAGTATTGAGTGACACCACACCATGAAGCGATAATGCAGCACACACAAACTCACGAGCGTTAGTGTGGAAAGGGTTCAATGACATTTGACCCCCGCCATCCAAATGCCTGTCAACACCATATACCATCATTTTGTGCATGACTGTGTGATCATATGTTTTCCTCTGTCTGACCCAAATGCAGTCATGTCTAGACACTTTGTTTCTGCTGCTGCGTGGTTATATTGTGCACCTCATGTCAAAAGATTTCTTTTTCAGGAAGTCAAACAAGACTCCTTCCCCTCTCCTGTCAGACAGTAGCATCACGTTTGGCATAGTGAAACAAGGAACAGGTCGGGAATGAGCTGCCCAGTTCACTCTCACTCAGAAATTTGAGGTTTCACTGTTTATTCTCTCTACGTTGGTTTTGATTTAATATTTTACTGTGGTGTTGTGTTGTGTTGTCTTTGCATACCGATGAAGTAAATAAGGAGGCTATCATGTCTTAAAGCCCAGATAAGATTAAATCTTGTTCTGTAAATAAGGATAAGCTATTGCTACAACATGAAAAACAACAGGGATTGACACATATATTGCACATTATAATCTTAAGGAAGATTTACTCTTATTGATCCTGTTGTTTCAGACTTCCCTCTTGTGTTCATCAAAATATTTGTGAAAATGAATGCCTATGTTAATACTATGTATGTGGGGGGGGGATTAATTTAAAGACACAAACACAATACACATGTTGTGTATGGATCGGGTGAAACAACAAGCTGCCCTTGCTTGTCTTCTGCTGGCCAGAGCCTCGGTGGGATGGGCAGTTTGTGAAATGACAGGACATGCCAACAAATTGCATCACTTCTGCCTCTGTGGCCGAGGACAATGGGCCACCATATGCCGAAGTGGGGAAATGAATGGAGCTCATTTGTGCTGGCACCCTAAGCCCCCGCACCCCCCGACCCTGCTGGGGCCTCCATGGCACTGAGGCCGACACAGACAGACGAGCCCACCCTCTGCCACACAACCATGCTGCTGTCCACCACTGGATCCCTTAAGCCAACTCTAACAAATACATTATTGGATGTGTTGTCTGGTTTATAGAAATGAGTTAAAAAAAATAAAAAGGAAATCAATTCAAAAAAGTTATTTTCTCTCTAATTAATTATATATATATATATATATATATATATATATATATACATATATATAATTAGAGGGAGAGAGAGAGAGAGAGAGAGAGAGAGAGATAGAGAGAGAGAGAGAATAAGTGTATAGGACGTGTGTGTGCGTGCATGTAAAAGTAACCCTGTGTGCAAATTTGTGTTTATCTGTGTCTTTATTTGTGTGTGCATGTATGTGTGCAGGCCGGGGATGATAGCAGATGATTAAGGAGTGGCTGCTCTGTTGACATGAGATACTAATGAGGATGAAATGAGAAGGTCAGGGCTCGTCTCCAGGAGGGGGACACCCCTCCTCTCTCCTACCCTACAACCACCTCCCTCCCCCTCTCCTCTCCTCGTACCCCCTAGTTGCCTCCCTCCTCAGGATGGACCGCTAATCCTCCTCTTAATCGGCGCACACCGGTACACACACACACACACACACACACACACACACACGTGCGTATACACAGACACAAACACACACGTATACACTGAGGCGCCTCTGATCAGGCACTCTACGTCTTCATAATGGAGGTAATTAGCAGCTCAACAAGGCTAGCTCAGCATTGTGATTAGCACCTCTTTTTGAGCGCACTCTAAATCTGAACAGCCTGGCCTCTGCTGTCAATCCATTCTGCTCTACACTGCCAATAAAGATGACATCAAAACATTTATAATACAATAAGGTTGATGCATATTTCTATCCCATAATATACTTATTTGAAAATATTGTATTTCCGCAAACTATCTCATTTTACAACCAAAAAAAAAAGCCCAAAACAAAGGCAAATGCAATCATGTCCAAATGTATTTTGTTTAAAATAATTACTGATATGCTGATAAACTGGTCACCTGATCCAAACAAACAAGGGGCAGCATATCACTAGATGCTGCTTTCTAAATAGCCATTATTTGACATACTGAGAAATTGTTACAAAAAAAAAAAAAAAAAAGAAAACATTAAAACTTGAAAGATGATATATTAACAGTCCCACAGCTCAGAGTTGCTTGGACAGTGCTACTTCTTCCTCTCATATTGGACTGAGGGCAGACTGGTTGCTACAGTTACTCACTATCACCCTTCAGGTACAAAGTGGTATTATGAGACAGGACAGGCCGGCGCTAGCTGGTTAGCATGCTTCAGCATTACTCTAGTTCAGTAGATATCGCTAGAACACAATACATCTTTAATGTAACATCAAAACTGATATTTTTTTCACATTCTGTTAATACACTTTTTAACGTTTAAACTAAAAGTCTGGCCAAATCTTCCATATTGCACCTTTAAGGAGAAAAATGATATGAAGGTATATATGAAACTTTGTAAAAAAAAAAAACATTTTTATAAGCTGACAGTGATTTCAACTAAAAAGCTTTGGACTGATATTTTCTCAATTAACTCACGAAAGAAGATATTTAGATCCTCATTTCTCAACACACAGCCACATTTTCCTGAGTAGGTGCACATGTAAGCTGAGCTAAATACAGTAGCTGTCAGTCATCACAAAAAATAATCCGTGACTTATACAGCTCCCCCTAGGAACGCAATGATGGAATATCCAGACATGTAGGAGTGATGGCCATTCAGCGATGCAGCAAAGCGACCTGTGTGAGTGCAGGGGAGCTCTTATTAATGGAGGTGTGAGGGTCTCTATCAGCATAGTGAACTGCTGACCCTGACAAGGGGAAGGAAGTGCTCAGCCAGCTGCACGCAATTTTTCATCTCTCTGATAGACCTCAAAAGAGAAGCAGGGAGGCAGAGGGGTAGGTGGGGGACAGAGGGGAGAGAAAAAAAGGGGGGGCGTGCACAAGTTGGTCCTGTGAAGTGTGGCGAAGTGTTGGACGGAGGCCTCCTAAGCCACGACCCCTGTGATTTTAAAGAGCATCCACCTCACCTCGTTAATCAAAGGCTGATGCGTATCACAGTGACCCCTTCCACACCTTCCACACCTTCCACACCCTACCTCTACCAGGCCAGTGTTACACTTTGTCATTTTTCACAGGAGGTTCATGGGAAGATAATGATCCTCAAGTTGATAACCAAGAAATGTAAAGAAGATGTGTGTGTTTAGGCAAAATATACAAATATATGCTTGTTTTTTTTTAATCAATAAAAAGGGAAGGCTGGGGTCAAGATCGTGGTCCATATCAAGATGAGATTTTGCATTTGTCATAAGACATATTCCTTAACCATGCATTAAGCATTATAAGCACCATACAGTATTATAATTAAGATGCATGTATGTTTCATAATAAATAAGGAAAGTGAAATTGTACTTAGTTCTTGCACATAACATAATGTAAAAATCCATGTGCATAGCTCCCCATGTTTTAGTGAAACAGAAATCCTAATAATGAAACTCACATGTAAATTGTACTTCGGGAGTAATATGTTTTTGGCATGCGATGACTTCTTCTTCTGCAGAGCAATTTTTGTCTTCTTCCTGTAATGACAAAAATGGAGGCAGTTAAGGATTTTATAGAGAAAGGTTGTGAAAGCATCAAGTCTGCAAGTTTTGCTCGGTTTAATTAGGAAGTGACCAAATCTGCAAAAAAACCGAGGTTAGGTATAATATGTATATTTTTGGTACAGAAATATGTTTACCATTTACTACAAATCAAACCAACTCAAATATGCTCTAACTTCATAAACGTGCCTTGTATTTAGTCTCACTTTCAGTTGGGTGTGATCGCTCTGGCTTGCTCCGTTTGATCAAGAATGAGAGAGTAGGAGAGAGAGGGAGAGGAAAAATGAGCCTGCCAGTGGTTAATTGAGCATACAGATTCCTAATGTGTCAGGCGGTGGCCTCGCAGATGAGGGATGGCACTTTTTTCCCGATGCATCTTCCTTTGTTTCCTCTTTAAGGCTAATGAAGTCGGCCTTCCAGTTGCCACCTGGGCCGGACTCTCAGACACCAGAGACACTCTCGCACCCCCATTCACAAAGTCTAGCAGCGAGTCGTCATCACACACACACACACACACACACCTCCCAAGACAAATACATACCCACATGCAATGATACACGTATTGTACTGCATATGAGAATGCACGTATGTACACACAAATCAGGTTATTAGCTGAACGTTTGTGATAAACTCACACTCTGGGCCGATGTTTACAGCATATTCATTATCAAAGCCGCAGACCTGTTTATTTTTACTGTCTCAAAACAGCAAGAATCCATTATCCAATTTTTTTTTTTTTGTGTCTGTCGTCTTTTTTTTTTTTTTTTTTCCTTCATGCCTTTAGGTCACCCACTAATGAGCTTTACACTGAGAAAAAAACATGGAAGCGATTAGACGCAGCTTGGCTGTTTAAACAACAGGGTGATAATATTGCACCTTATGATTACATGTATTTATATCAACAGAAACAAGAGGACGTAAGTGAAGTAGTAAGCTACACTGTCTACAGTATTTCACAGCTCCCACTATGTCGAGCTGGGTGACTTTTCCTTTCCCGTGTGCAAGCAACTAGTGAATAATGATCACTGTTGTTGGCCACCTTGTACTCCCTCCTTATCCTTGTTCTGTTTTAGCAAGGTGGGCCTAAACCTCCTTCAGAGCATCTCCTGTGTCTCTTTGCTGTGGCAGCTCAGGCCAAGTAGTTTTGGTCACCCAAACATGTTCAAGGTGCTCTGTGACCATATGTTTGCTCATTGGGGAACAGAGCAGGGAAGGGCTGGACTCTATGACCTTCACCCAGGTTGAGCAATGAATACTCTAGGCTCAGCTCGCTTGGGTTCATGCCAGGTGAACACAGGAGTTGAGCATCCCAGCCATGCAACCAGAGCCCAGCAAGCATTCGGCTGCCGATACACGGGAGGTGGAGAATGTGAGAGTGGGAAAATGTCAACTTTTTTGGAGGAAAAGCTAACTGGTTTTCAACGACATGGTCATTGAGTTTGAGTTTTCTAAACCTGCAAAATGATGTTAAGATATGACAAAGTTATATTTGGAAGGGATCCACATTAGGACAAAATCAATGGCTCATTTGGTGGCACAAGCTAAAAATCAAAACATTTTAGGTCATGGATATTTTAGTGCCATATGCAATATAAAGTGTACTCAGATTTTTAACATGCCATACACACCTGATCCTGATCCTGTCTCTGCCGGGCAGAAAACAGAATCACTTCACTTTTGCTTGTTTCATTATATGATAGTGATTCCTCATTCAGAAATATTAAGCTACAGTTACAGACAGTTACAGGCAGCAGCATAGTTGCTCAAACCGTTCCCTGTTTTAGTTCTCTCAGGCTGTAGACAAAAGTGTTGTGTTTTTACACACACATTCTGTGCCAGGCTTATAACAATTCGATTTTTGTTTCAGTTTCAGCATTTTAAAGGTCACATGATAAACATGTGCAGTACATGATCAAAAGTGCTGTTATAATATCTTATTCAAAATGCATATTAAGTTCAAAATTTAACATAGAATATTAAGACTATATTACTGACAACAAATAAAGAATAAATATCTGATAATGTGTATTTCACTGTCCAAACATGATTTAGAATCACAGTTTTTATTCATTTTTATGTGCATCATTTCTATGTAAACTTTTCGTTTTTTATACATGTTTTTATACTTTTATATCTTTAATTTTACTTCTCTTGAGATACAGAAGCTGCAAAAGGAAGCGCTCTTATTTCAACTAATTGTTTGCTTCTAACCTCTTTTAACACACACACTCCTTGAATTATACTAACAACGTGGGCTCCAAATAAGCAACAGATTAAACCTGTGCTGATAACTCAAAATGTCTGCATAGTTGAGTCAACAAGGGATCTTAATAGGAGGGAAAGGGCTGAAGGAAAATGCCATTACTCTCCAGATAATTTAAACATGTGTTGGCATTTATCTTGGTGGTCCATGTCCGAACACTAATGACAAACTCTTGTTATTAGTGGACTGAATCAAAGCCAAAGGCATGCCCACCCAAAACTTTAATCCGTTAATGTTCTCTACTCTCTAATTTGGTATTACAGAAAATGTGTAGTAGTTCTTCAAAGTAATATAAGTACAGTACAACACAACACATATATGCCACGTTTTTTTTTTTAGATCTCTTTCATTTTCTCTGTCTCCATCCCGGTCTTCCACCGTCAAACTTTTTTTTTTTCTTTTTCACGGGAAGATTAAACATTTCTGCTTGAGAACACACTTTAAAGTATGAAATGACTGCTGTCACTGACACACAGAAATCACTATGTACACACACACACACACAAGCACACACACCACGCTCCCCTGATTTTGGATGGATAGATGATTGGGAGGTGGGAGGGTGTCTGAAATATATAATCTCTTGAAAAGAATGAGGCCCTTTGGGATTTTCTCAAAGTGGCCCCTCTCTGCACTGGGACTGGGGGAAAGTGGGTGAGTGCTGGTGGTGTAAAGGGGGGGGAGGGCTAAAACATGGCCACTCCACACTGTAACCTGAGCCAGAAGGGGGCCAATCTGTCAAATAATTAGCTGTTGCCCAGCACAAAGGTTTTATTTTCAGGAATTTCATCGAGACAAGATTGAATAATATGTCTATGTATTGTGCGGGGTCATGGGAACATCATCTCTTACTGGTGGGCCATAAAAGACAGCTAAATGATAATGAGAAAAAGGCTCCGGTAATTCAATTCCTCAAGCGTTGGTTTCCATCTTCCTCTCTCCCTCCTCTCCCCCTTTCTTTCAGTCTTTCTGTCTTTTTCTTTCTGCTCAGCTAATTGCAGAACTTCACGTTGATGGTGAATAGTGTTTATTCAGTGTGCAGGAAAATACACACCGGAGTATGATTGCAATTGCAAAAAAGGAGAAATGTTTACAGGGTATTAGATTTTTACTCTTAATTCCTTTTAAGATTATTTGATATTATAAGATATTTGAAATAACAAACGATTAAAGCTCAAAAGTGAGAAAACAAGCAATGAAAAATAGACTAATGAGAAACTTATATACGAATAAATAAACAGGAACACGTACAAATAAGTACTTTTGCTAAGAGCTAATATCAAATTATTCATTTCAATTCCTTTGATAATTTGTTGGCGTATTGATTACTAAAATGTATATGGGCAGATACTCAGTAGTATACGTTTTCCTGTCCCAAAACCCGCCGCCTCAGTTGTCTTTTTGTACATTGACCCCTGACCTCTGAGAGCAGCCAACCAGGAAGTAGATAGTGTTAAAAGGGATTGATTGGTTTGTGGCCTATAGATGATTGTTTATATCATTCCATACTAGAGGTTTGACCTTTGGTGACCTCTCTGTGGACCAATCCGCTGAGAGCCATGACCTGTATCCATTTGCAACAGCGCTAATTAGCTTTGACGGGCCTCGGCTTGCATCAGGGTTGTAAAATGAAGCCCTGCAGTGCCTTGATTGAAGAAAGACGCAGCGCGGCTACTCCACTTCATTCCTACCATTTCCTCCCACCGAATGTCAAACACATTAAACTTAATGTACCAGCAAATCTTACTCAATTATTTGTATGTTGTTGAGGTGTATGCACGTGTATGTTTATGTGCGTGTCTGCTGGCCCTAAATGGTGTTCATATGTCAGTGTATGTTCAGCTGTCTGAACACACTCAAGCATGCTGGTGTTTACATGTAAAACGGGGACGGGGCGTTTGCTGTTTCACTGGTATGTCCATGTGGGATGAGGTTACACATCCTGCGACACATTGCGGAGGGATGAGGAAAGTTGCTTTTAAGTAAAATAATTGGATTATTGCATCCTGTGATCTCGCTAATTATAATGAAAGCAAGCTTACAATTTTCCAATTATTATTCGATGCCGATTCTGTTCCTCTCTAATAAAGAGGAGCACTGATGCAAAACAAAATGCCAGGACTCCATTTCCTGCCGGTGCCTTAGAGCTATGCAGAGATGAGGGATGTACACACCCTCCAAAATCACCCTCTATACCCCACATAAAACATTTGACTGCATAACATACACAACTTCCAAAATTTTACATAATATTATGCAAATTGTTGCCACGTAACAGTACTGTTTTTCTGAAATAAATGTGGACATGCTTTAAAAAAAAAAAGGAAAGGATTACTTTTAATATAAATCAGGAAACCGGATATTGAGAAATCCTAATGTGTGAAATAAAGAAAGGACAGTAGAGTTGAGTTTATGTGATTTATTCTCCACTGTGTCCTTGGTTACTGGGCATCAAATAGACATGAGTCACTCACTCTGCCTTGGACATGGTATTAAATCTCCCTGCTCCTCCTTCTCGGCCACAAGCATGCGCACATACACACACAAACACAAACACACACAAACACAGACACACACATACACACACATAAACACACACACAAACACAGGCACACACACACAGTATCAGTCAGTCATACGTCTCTCTGCCCTGTCAGTCTTCCACCAAATTCCCTGGATCACAGTACATCTGACAGTATTTCATCTTGGATTTGAGGATAAGTGAGAGGATTTCAGTTCAAGCTCGGAGCTTAGCATGAAAACGCTGCTCAGTGTGAAAAGCTAAGGGTTTACACGATGTGGGATCTCCCCAACCCCCCTCACCCCAACCTTTTTTTCCCTCCTATGTCACTGTTTCTCTCTCTCTCTCTCTCTCTCTCTCTCTCTCTCTCTCTCTCCTTCCGTCTTTGCAGGGTTTTGTTGATTTAGCTGTGAGTGGCCGCCTGACACAACATTGGCTAACTCCTCAAGGAGCTAAATACAGCTAACCCTATTGCATAGTTATTCTATCACTGGACTCCAAGGGGAACACAAAAAGGATGTATTTTAATTAAGCAAAACCCAGGGGCTTCAGTATTACTATAACCACATGGAGGTGGAGACATTGAGATGAAGAAAAGAAGGAGCAGGAGTCAGGCTGAGTGTGGATGAAGAGAAATCCCCCCGCATGATGCGCCCAGTGCATGTGCAATGATTATAAAAGAACACATGATTTGATTTGCATGATTAGCATAAACGATTAATGTTTAAATATAAAAATGCCAAAAACAAAAAAAAAGTTAAAAGCCAGAAACCGAATCAGACTATGTTGTCAAATGTATTAATCAGTCAATAAGTCAAATATCGTTAGAAACATAAACAAAGTTATTTTCCTCAACATAATCTAACTAACAACAAGGCAGCTCAGAGGATGACATGCGGTCTGTGGGAGTAAATGTTTAGAGTAAGCTGGCAAAATGCAGCATTTTTTTTTTTTTTTTTACTTTTGGTGACAAATGCCATCAACCGAAACTAACAATGAATTGATCTTACTGTGCTAACAACGTTTGCTTTTGTAGCTAAAGCCTGATACACAGTAGTTCATTCCTCACAGAGCTCTATTGTTGTCCAAGAACTGTTGAAAACACATCAGTGAGCCACACTGTTGTACAGGTGGCATATCCCTTCATCACCATGGACGTGGCCACACAAACCTTCCTGCTGCCAGAAATGGCTCCCAGTGTGTATTAATATGCAGCTAAATATAGTCCCCCAAAAATATGACTTATGTTGTTAATGACAAAACTATACATATATAAATATAGACCAGCACAAGACTTAACTTGTATTACCTTTGTGTTATTACTCTAAAAATAATAGACAAGTTAGTGGCATATTTGGAGCTATAGAAGAATATATACACGTTGTCTCATTCATTTTTTCATTCTCCCACCATCTTTCACAGGAAAACATACCTCTACTCCGGTCCGGAGGATCACCTCCTCTTTTTTGATTTGTGCTCTAAAGTGTATTTGTGCTATAAATATTGTTTGTTATCTTTTTTTTTTTAGAACCCACGATGGCCTATAGTCTAACCGGTGGGTTTAGGGGTTTGATCTGATCTTACCATCACTTCATTTGGATTAATAAAGTTAATCTTCAATGAAAAAAAAACTGACGGATTAGATTTTAGACCCAGAACAATTTCTAATGTAAAACATTCAAGCAGATTTCCTGCCAAATCCAACTAGTCAACATGCAATGGAGCAGCTGATATAAACCAGTCTTGGTTAAAATATAATTTACATATAATTACATGACTTAAACAAATGATTTCCAATTTCTGTGGTCTGATTTATGTTTTGTGTGTGTGTGTGTGGGGGGGGGTGATAGTGAATTAACTTCTGTGTTTACTTGTGTGTGTAGCACATTCTGCAGCATATATGTCTAACAGTCTCTAATAACAGGTGAAGGGTTAGCATGGACCCCTACCCTGACACACACACACACACACACACACATAACAGCAGCATAGGTTAACCCTGGAAATAAAGAAATAAAGGCATTACATGGAGAACCTGAGGAGAATCTTGAATGCCAGTTGCTGGTAGGAAAGATGGATTGCCTGAATTCTCCACCAATCACCAAACAACACATCGGCTGCAGCATTGATTGATGAAGTATTTAAGTCGTCAATCTCACATCACCTGCTTTTCTTCTCTCTCTCTCTCTCTTTTTCCCCCAAATGGCTGCAGAAAAGCTATGCTGTGTCTGCAGATCGGGTGAACCCTGACCGATTGGAAACTTCAAAAGATCTTCAGCTTGTCTGATTTTGGGATCAAAATTTTTTTTTAAAAACAACGTCATGGTCAGGATGAATTTTAGTTATACAGATAAGACACCAATGTCAAAACAGCTAAAAACGCCATATATAAGCAGATTGTACTGTACATTTGTTCTATTTACCTGTTAAGGGGAAGACCTCTCTAGGATCACACAGTTGTGTTTAAACTGATGTCGTACATTGAGCCTGATTGTGTCTTTGTCCTTTATGCATATTCAAGCATTCATTTCCCAAACTCGCACATTATGCCTGCACCACCACCACCACCACCACCACCCGCGCAGTACCACGTAAAAGGCCTTAGTTTATACAACTCAGCCCAAGGTTATTGATTTCAAATCATGATTAACAATAATAATATTGATAAAAATGGAACATTAGCCCCTCACCTCTGACCTTATTTGCAGACCTCTTTGTAGTCTATGATGTATTCAATATCATAATCATGCTTGAGTACACTTGGCTTGAAAAACAGGGGGGGGGAGGATCAATTCTTCTGTGCACATGAGCGGAGAAAACATCACACCTGCAGATATTGTGTTGACAGTGCATTGGAGAGCAAACACAGAGCCAGTGTCTTCTGGAGTTACGCTGAAGAGGCCATTGATCCACCGGTTAACCTATTCTCCTGCATCAGGACAGCAGCAAACCCTTGGAGGAAAGCGACCACCTCCACCCACCCCCCCTCCATCCATTGTTTCCCTCCTCTAATATGATACCCCCTGAAGGTTCTCCACAGACCTCATTTCTAATCAATGCATGTGGTTGGTGGGATCATCCTGTCTCTGCAAATTAATGACTTCACTTTTTTCTGTGGTTTCATTCCATCGATTTGTTTTATTAGCCCATTGATCTGCATGCACCCCCCCTCCCCCCACCCCATCAGCCAACCCACTGCTTCCTCTTTGCTTATCAATATGAGAGCTGATGGCATCAATTCTGGAAAAAAAAATTAAAATAAAATAAATAAATGTATATACTAGGTATAACGTAGAATGTTTTTTTTAACTACTAGCTTGACAATTATACCAAATACTAAATAGGCCTGTAATCCAAGAAAATTGCTCAATGTTTTTCATATGTTCATATGTGAATATCCAGGTTGAAAGAATCTGGTTTTATTCATTTAATACAACTGTCATGGTCTGAATCACTTAGACGTTCGTCTGGCCAGGGCTCGGCGGTCTTATTAACAGCCATATCTAACACTCTCCCTATAATTCCCTTTGAGATCCGAACAAAAGGATAGGAAGTGCTTTACTCCAACAAGTCAGACTTCACTTCACAGGAGGAATTACAGCTTTTCATTTTCTGTCACTGGAGCGTTTTAGTGAGGTGCCCCACGAGCATAACGATGTTCTTTCTCTCTTGTTTTATGACTTGAACCATGCACAGAGAGTTGATTCACAGTAATTACATATGAAAACACAAATGCTGATGTGTATATGAGCGGTTCAAACTCAACTTGCTACGAGACATTCTTGAACACTTGACAGAAATATGTAGTTGGAGATTTATATATACGACGACAACAGAGATTTACACCCACAAAACACACACAAAGATCCCTAAAGGAAAACAAAATTTAAATGTGTGGTTTATTTGAGTTCACCCCACGTCCATCAATGAAGCTGTCTGAATACATTAGGATAAACACTGTTTGCATTCTCTGGGCAACTGCAGTTACACATTGTCCTCTCATAGCCACTACAGTATTATTTCTGTCCTTCCCGAACAATCAAATAGTGACACACAGCCTTCTAAGAAAACAAGCTGAAGTAATGCTGGAAGCTGTAAAATGTCTGGCTCCACCTATCCTCCCTCCTTCTACCTCATTCCTGTATCTTCCCTTTTTTTTTTTTTGGGTATCGTTAAGCTCTACAAAGGGACTGTATTTTGCTATCCTTTCATTAGCCTTTACAGTACATTTAGATCAAAACGCAGCAGTACGTGTTCATCTTCATGACGCCATTAAAACAGAATCCTACAATTTCTAATGTAGTAGTACACAGTTACATGATCTAAAGTTACACATTTTTTAAAGCATATCAAGGCTACTACTTGTCCTATTGGCACAGTGAAAGGAGGAATATCAAGCAACACGTTAGCTGTATGCCGTTTGCATTGACACCGACTCACTCTGAAGAACAGTGTATTTCTGTGGTAAGATATGACCAACATTGAGAATGTCCATGCTCAAAGATGAGAGAGAGAGAGACTATCAGTCACCCAGCTCTCCCAGAAAACTGCATGTTTATCCAGCTTGTGGGAATTCCTGTTCCTCAGGATGAATCTGGATTCATCACGACCGCCGATGTTCCCGTCCCACCCTGCCCGGCTCTTTCACGGATATCACATTCCACACAGATTAACAATTACTCACTTTGCCTCTAAGACACTACACTAGTGACCTGAGACGTGGACATGTAGAGCAATCAAGGCGAGCTCTCTTAAATATATGCACACATGCAAACATGCCGATAGCAGTTGCACTTTTTTTTCTCTCTCTCTCTGTCTTTGGGTGTCGCAAAAAAAAAAGTATATTATACTCCTCAATATGTTTCTTTAATAAGCTTTTCCCCATCTAACATTCATCGTCAAACAGTGTACCATTCATCACGGTACGCTATTTGAGACGTAAATAAGTTTAGGTGGGTTTTAACCACGACTACATCCCTACATCTCTCTCCTGTCTTTATATAAATCCTTTCAGTGCTTCTGGCAGCAGTTTCCTGCTCTTTCATCTGGCTCCCTTGTGGTAGGACTATTAGCCCAGCCTGTATACCTGCAAGTGGTTGGGAGGCAGCTGGCTCTGGACGCTCAGTGCCTGCATAGGCCCAGGGGCTGCTGGGACCTGGGAACGTTGGCACCAAATACCGATGGGTAATTAGACCTTCATTCAAGAGCGAATGTGGCAAGCATTAGACACAAGGCTCTTTCCGGTTCAATTCATATCTCCATCCTGCCTTCCTTTCCTTCCTAACAACTTTGCGCCATCGTTTCCCCCTTATTGTCCTTTTTGTTTTTTTGTTTTTTTGTTTTCCAGTCTTGGATGATCCCTAATCTCAGGTCAATATCTTAAATTATTATCTAAGGTGTGAAACTTCAGGGTTTAAGAGAGAGACAAAAAGCTGCCAGTCAACAGGGAGAAGATAGTTCTAAAAAAAAACATTTAGAAAAATCTAAGCCAATTAGTTTGAAAAGAATAGGACTTTGCGGATATTGGGATAATTCACAGCAGCAGTCTAAAAGTGCTTGTCTTTTGAGTTTTAATTTGTTACCCTAAAACTACACAATTAAAACGGTCAAAGCAACACAAAATGATTATAGATATGACAATATAATCATTCCTGCTCTTTTAAAGCAAAAATGACTTTTCAGTATTTTGTGTATTAAAACCAAAGCAGCACCGGCACACAATGATTAATAAAAACTGATGTGAGCTAAAGTGCAGTGTAATAGCTCACCCACTTGAAAACATTCAGAAAAAAAAAAATACAGTTCATACTGTTTTGTTTTTTTTAAAGTAATTTCCAGTTTTCATCAGACTTCAGGTGATTTAAACTGGACAAGAAGATTTAAACTGGACTTTGAATGGTTATGTTGATGTCGTGGCTTTGTCTTTTCTCAGCTGTGAGAAACATGAAAACGGTTGTTTCTCATGTAAAAGCAAAACTATGAAAGGCCCCGTCTAGTTTTGTGGTGAAAGGTGACATAACCCATAACTCCACTCAAACCACAATGTTCAGATGCTCAGATGTTCCTCTTTGATACTGTGAGGGTGGTTCACATGACACAAAGCAGTCGCCAATGGCAAATTAATTCTATAAATGTACAGTAAGTATGGAAGCCCAAAGTGTTCAATACTGAATATCTAAATACATATTATGAAATAAATAATCATATGAATTAATATAGATGACCATACAGAACTAGTTAAAAGTTTGAATATACTTTCCAAAAAGTGTATCATATAAATATATAGTTTCCTTTTTGATTTTAAATGGACTTTAAAGGGCAAACACACAGAATTCTCCATGCCAACAGGAGCTGAAAGGTGGGATGTGGAGACAGAAATGACATAAAACAATAATGCCACTCGGAAAATGCCATTATGGCAGGGTTTCAAACATTTTCTTGCTTTATTTATATATTACACTTAATTTATTCAACTTATTTGTTATTTAGACAGCATTTATTTATTTCATATTCAAAACTTTGAGGCTGCACGGAGCTGGGCATAAACAGCTAAAATGAAATTCTACTGATTATAATGAGAAACAATGAATTCCCTCAAATCTTTGTGTCACAGGTAAGGGAGGCGTGAACAGGCTGACGGGCTGCTCTTTGCTGTGCAGCGAATTGAATCAGTAGGCTGGGCAGGATGCTGCTTTTAGCGGTCAGGGAAAAAAAACACTTGGTCCAAATTAGCATAAACAGGAACACAAAAGGAAAAGGGGAGAGGAATGAAACAAAATAGTATTGTCAACAGAACCCCCCAGTGAGGAATTTCAATTTCATATATCTAATTATCCCTGTCAGATGGAAAGAAGTGACAAAAGGCTGTCTTTGTTCTCTGTCTTTATCTCCCGCATCTCTCTCAATTAATTTCAGCATACGAATATGACTAATTGTCTCTCTGCAGCTCTGCAGCCACATAAATAATAATTTTGGCCCGTGTTGGAGATGGGGATAGGACGTTCACACATCAATTTATGATATTTGAACACAATGGATCGTGCATAATTCAGGTGATCACGTTAGCAGGTTGATGCAACCTCTCTCTAGGCATCACCCTCTGCCTCACAGTCTTGTAGTCCACATAATACCTCTATACTTTCCCTCTTTTGTAAACGAGAGCTTTATGTCTCTCGTTTCTGTCATTGGGATTGTTTCTTTGTTTAGAGTGGTGATATTAGCATCATAATCAGGCAGAAAGAAAGAGGACGACAGCGATGACTGATTTATGCATGGTTTTGCGGTGTGTGTGTGGAGAGACCAACAAAACTAACTAACTCAATCAAATTTCCCAAACATACGCTAATTCAGCAATAAAACTTTTTTTTTTTTCCACTAGATTGGCTTATTTTCAAAGTTGGGTGTTTTCAGTAAAAGAAAATAAAAAAAAGTACTATTTGAATCCATATGGCAATGGGGGGAATAAAAACACACCATTTAATCAACGTAATATTGCACCGTGGTTTACATTTAACTCACATCACAAGGTTTGTGACTCTGACAATGACTGTATAATTAATTGGTGTCCTCATTCAATCTACAAGACCTTGTCTCTTCCTGTGTCGCAAAAAATAAAAATAAATAAATAAATAAATAAAAACAAATGAGGAGGAAGGCCAAAAAGATATAGACTCCTGCTGAAAAGATGTTTTATCACTTATTGATAAAAAAAAACAAGTCCTTGAATGATAGTGCTAGAGTGATGGCATGTGTTTATTCAATCAACTCCGTTTGAATATCAACAAAATCTCAACATAATGAGCCAAACATCCCAAACTCGTCTAAACAAAGCTGCAGTCAAGCCTCCGACCATAAAACATACTCACAGGGGCGGTGGGTGGGGGTGATGGGTGGTGGTGGGTGGGTGGGTGGGTGGGTGGGGGTATTGTTACATTTCATTAGACACATTCCTGCTCTGTGGACTCTTGACCAGTTGCCATGGCATTTTAGCTGACCACACTTTCATATCAGCCTCTCTCTCTCTCTCTCTCTCTCTCTCTCTCTCTCTCTCTCTCTCTCTCTCTCTCTCTCTCTCTCTCTCTTACTTTTCACTCATGGCCCTCCTCTCTGTCAATTTCAAATTCAACACGGCTTCGATGGCATTGACGTATTTGACTCAATATTGCCATAATAGAGCATTGAATATTATATATAATACACACTGAGAAAGAACTTGCTTTTAACAACACATATGTGCTCATGCTACTTCATTTTCTTAGAGGATTAGCTGCTTATTTGAAATTGTTTAAAATAATATAAAATCATTTTAGTGCAGATTAATTTCAGATTAGATCAAATTATGACATCCCAGTACAACTGACTGTACTTTAGATCACTAAAAAAATACAACGATGCTTTCCAATAAACAATCCGATCACCAGACAAGAACATCGCTGGTGTGTTTTCAAGATTAGGAACGCTACAATACCCATGAGCATCGGCTGCTATTGTTATGGAGAAGAAATCAGTCAGAGCAGTAATTAAAATATAATATGCAACAATATCTGTTGGATAAATTCAAAAGTGAGCTAGAAATTAAAACTGAACTGATTCATGCCCAAATTTTAAGATTTGGGATACAAGTCATAGTTAACTTCTAATGCAGTTGTTCATCTTTTGTACTGATGATTTTCTGATGATTGAGTTTCACACCAAAGATTATATACTGAAAGATTGTTGTTATGGCAAATAAAATATGATTAAGGTCATGGTTGGGCAAATGCAACACTACATCACTACATTACATTAAACACTACATCTTTTGCAATTGACACCTGTTGTAGTCAAAACAGAATGTGGCATTCAGCCGCTGCCGTTGGTGAAACACACCGGATCATATCAACAAAATACAACGTTCACTTAGTCATGCAGATCCAGCAGTATCATTATGTCACAAAACTTTCCATATACACATAAATTAGCATTTTTCCATCAACAGTCAAGTGTCCACAAGAAAGAAAAAAAGGAGCTGATAACAAAAAGAGAGAGAGAGAGAAAAAAAAAGAAAAAAAAAAAGATTTGCATTTGGTGTATAAATAGTTCCAGGACAAGGGCTGTTAAGTTTGGAATTAACATGTAAACAGTTGGAAAGTCTGCCCTGCTACCCCCTATCCCCTTCTCCTTAACCCCCTCCCCTGGTTCCCTTTTAGCGCCTTGATAAATATACATAAAGCCTCACACAAAGACTGCCTTGTTCCTTTAAATGGGCTACTTTTTAATGGAGACATATATTTCCAGGATTATATCAGCATTCAATTGCAAATTGTGAGTTTTAATACTCCAGTTGGGGCAGTCTATGAATACGAGTATCATCTGAATGCAGGGGACACCTGGCGCTGAGGGGCTGGGCTGTGAGGGGGCTTGGAGCTGACCTGGTGTCAGTGCCAAGACTTCACTTGTTCCCAGCCTTCCCATTCACACTCTCACTGCCACAGTCTGTGCTCTGATACTGTAGACTGCAATGCGCATGTAACGTTATGCTCCCGTCTTACAAATGCCAAACAAGAGACGTGAAGAAAGCAACGAAGGTTAGGCAAGCACAAAAAATAAAACATTATGCATTAATATAAAAAAAAAAAATCAATACAATAAGCATACAGTACTTAGATTTTGAAACTGATTTTCAGATTGTCATATCTACATCGATTCAGAGTCACAGTTGCTGTGAACACATATGTGAACATCCTCAGAGATTATTTTTCACTCAGTTCAGCATCAGGTGGAAATAAAGATGAGAGCTCGGAAATCAATTCTTTAACTAAAAAAACAATAAAACTACACAGTTTTAAAAAAAATATTTTTGTACATTACTTACTTGGCTGCATTAGAAGAGGCGGGAGGGGCGGGGTGGAGGGAAAGAGTAGTACAATTTGGAGGAGGAGAGAGGAAGGGGTCTATTCGTATGCACCCCACATCCACTCGACACACAATCAGGCCTGTATTGCGTTTTGCAAATTTATACCCAGGATGTTGGTTTAGAGTGTTTCCCTGAAAAAAAAAAAAAAAAAGAGAGAGAGAAGGATTTTTTTTTCAAGCAAGTGTCTGCTTTCATGAGCAAGAGTGATTGAGGCACACAAACAAACCTTTGTTTCCGAGCTCACAGATGCAAGGACCCAAGCTCAGATTTACGTCCCACCCCAAGACACATTTGCACTTTTTTTTTTTTAATACTTTGAGACTAACACTATATGAAAAAGTAAGTTACTATGAATGGAACAAATAGGCTACTATATTATATTAAAAAAACTGTCAAATTGTAGGATTTTTAAGAAATATTACCACAAATAAACTTTTGTAAGTACAGATTAATGAAGAAAATACATATGAGAAGGAAATTAAAAACTATGTTTCTCCTCGTGATTATTATCGTGGCATACAATTCTCCACTATACATTCACGAGCCGATCAAAGCAGCCTCTCTCTTCTTCCTCAAAATATTTGCACAGCCTTTATGTTTGCAGTGGCTGAAGAGCTGTACTCATGAGAAGCCAATCCATAGCCAGACACAAACAGTCAAAGTCAAATGCAAGAAGCACTGAAGCTCGGCGACATTGACTTGCCTCGTAGACCTTGGCGAGAGATGCGCATAATGTACAAACATTAAATGGGAAGTTATCTGATTACTCCCTTTGAAAGTCAGATATGAAGTCCTTATGAAAGAAGTGAGCCGTAATTACAGTTTATATTCCACTTATTCGTTTTACACAATGTTTCAGATTTTGGGATTTGCAAGGCCCTAAGCAAACTCAGACATTTGGGGTCTTATGATTTGCTGATCATATATTTTGTGTGAATTGAATCTGCAATTTAACTAGTAATGAGCTGTCAGATAAGTTTAGCCAAGTAACAAATACAACATTGAATCTGAAACAGTAGCGACTGAATGCTCTTAATAGACGTGGAGTAGAAGTACACAGTTGCATAAAATGGAAATATTAAAAATATCTCATACTGTAGATTTTTATTGCCTCATTCCTCTTGAACTTTTATATATGATCATTATGATTGTCTTTGTCTGTGTTTATTGAGGTTAGGTGGAAAAAAAGTGGGGGTTGTGCTCCTATCATTTAACATAAGAAGTCTATTTGGCACTAAAACAATAGTAACTCTGGCCTTGCTAGTTGTGTTAGGCAGACCAACAAAACAAAGAGGTTACCAATGTGTGTTTTGCAATGAATGCTGTACTTTCTCTTTTGCTTTTCTCTTTTGATATGCCTATTGTGATAACTGTGCGTTTCAGAGATTCAGCATCCTTAACAACAAGACTGAATGGTGCAAGTAACCCTGTCTCCTAGATATTATGTTTCTACTAAAGTGTTTTCCCAATTACGTTGCATTGGCAAGCACAATCGCTGCCTGGATTATGTTCACAGCCAACATTTTTGCAGATGAATGAAGCACTACATTTATATTCCTCACTGAAGGAGACTGAGGTTCACATCCAGAGTCCCATGTGCGGTTAGGTTTAAGGCAACAAAAGCACTTTGGTTAAGGTTGGTGAAAGATTGTGGTTTTGATTAAATGTGAATAAAAACACATTGTGTCTAGTGCTTCAAGTCATCGTGGACTTTTTTTTCTGCATTAAACAAAGACCACGATCTGTTTCTAACCTTAAGCAACAGTTGCCTGTGCTAAAAAAAAAAAATTAAAAAAAAAAAGTTTAATTATTTTACTCATATGTTCGATAGAAAAGATTTTCTCATTATGTTGACAACAAATTTAATTCAGGACGAGTTATATAGTTATATTTCCTACAAAAGGCATTTACTGTTGCAATTTAGCAGTATATAAACATAATTTCTACAGGAGCAGTTGCAGTGGCCAGTGTACTGATGGACTAGTCCATTCATCTGTAGAACATAGGGGTGTGGCACGTTGAGGGAGTTCTGCAAGTTTGTTTTTTTATATACGAGTACCAAAACTGTATATGTTTAATATCTAAACATCATATTAATATATCAATAGCTCTCATTTGCCTACCTTGCTTAATAGTAAACTATTTTTCAGTATTGGCTTTGCATCAGTGGAAGTTGAAGATTTTGATAGCCAAATGATGGGTTTGTAATATGCACACTACATCAGGTCAATGCATTATATTTGCTGAGCTGAGAACACAGTAAAGTCGGCGGGGGCTGCTGACAACTTGTTTACGTCGGTCCCAATTAATAATTAGTTTAATGATTTGTGCGCTTGACATGTGCCCCGGACAAATGTGGGCAGGAAAATGCACACGCAGTGCTGTTTGCATAAATCTGCCATTACAGCCCAGGTTGAGGTAGTACAGAGGGAAGCGAGTGAGTGAACGGGAGAGGTGGGGGGAATTATAGAACTCAGATGTGTGTGATTGGCGGTTCCCTAGGCTCCCAGGGTTAGAGAGTTCAGAGAAAAGCCGATTATTGCTCTCCCTCAGGTCAAACCTTCATAAATAAACAAGGGGAGAGCCTGAGGCACCGTGTTTTAGTATGATTAGCATATCATACAGCCTATCGACAAGGCACTTATCATATTACAGCATGACCGTCCACTGAGCACACGGAGGTTACATGTACAGGGCTGCTGAGCATACATCTCTGTTTATTAGAAAGGTCCTCTGGGAGAGAATAAATCATATCAGCACGTAGTTATGGCAGCGCAGGCATTTGAATCCGCCGTACAACGGATGTTAACCGGGGCCTTTAATAAGCTGGACAGGAGCTGACAGTTAGCGTCACACTGAGGAGCAGGAGGAGAGGAATGATAGAGGCAGAGCTGTGCTCCTTGAGACTAATCTCTAGACCACGTTTCTGACACATTAGACATGTCTTGGTCTCCTGTGTATTGGGACTCAGACTTGACTTGGTTTCTGCCACTGTTGGATCTCGATTCAGCCAGCTTAATGTCAAAACGGTCCATTTTAGTTTATGTTGTCCTCAGCATTACAAATGATGCCATGATAACCCTGAAGGCTCTATGACCAGCGTCAGGGTTCGAGTTAAAGTTGGACTGATGGAATACAGAGCAGGTGTGTATGTACACTCAACTGCCTATTTCGACTCAGTTTCTTTGATCTTGACTTTTGGTTTCACTCTAAGACTTGGACTTGGCTATCGCGGTCTCGGCTACCTGCAAGAATAATCCAATGAACAGCGAAATGGAATTAAATAAGAGTAAAAGGATGATAGAGTTTGGTGCAGCCGGCAGACAGAATAATGTTTCTATGGATGATGAAATTAGCACAGAAAGAAATTATGAGTGTGTCTTAAAACTGCATGATAGGGTGGAAGCCGACCCGACTCTCAGACACGCTACTCAGATTTCAATTTAGGCAAGCCCTTTCTCCTCAGCTACACAAGCTCAACTCACAGACCAGGGGTCACAATTAGCTGCTAGCCACTCTGACCAGGGAGAAAGAGCAAATGACATCCGCATCTAAGCCCTCCTAAGCCTGAGGAACCGAGGCTATGAAGCAGCCGCAGTGCTCTTCTCCCTCCAGTCAGGCATGGCCTCTTTAGGTGGTCCACACGCTGGGGAGGGATAGTATATTTTAACTGGTATTAGCGCTGTTTACCCTCCCTCCAGGAGGCATGACTGTTGGGGATGACCAGCTGGATGGATATACAGTAGGCTATAAGAAGTTTCAGTGCAAACACTGGAATATTTGATGGGTGTTTTTCTTGTCTTGGCTTCATGGTGGTGGCACAAAGCTGGGATCAGTCCAGATGCCATGTTGCTTGGATAATCACATCCACTACCAGCATCACTACTTATGGCAAAAATGGGGACGGGAGACATCTTGAGCATTCATTTACTTTTAAACCAAATCTTTTTTCAAAAAAGACCTGATGGATGGCTCAAATCTGAAAGTGTGTTTGTTCCTATATAATTCAATGGAAGAGTCCACTTGGGGAATTTTCGCTACGGTATAGAACAGTTGTAATTCATTTTCTCATATCTGGTTTCTGCATTTCTATGCACAGTTTCCGAGTGCGTGTGTGTATGTGTTCCTAAGTGATGCCATCCACTGTGCCGTCTTCGTGCCCGACCTCCCCCCACCCAACGCCCCCACCCCACCCCCCCACACCCATGCAAATTAGAACTTCACACACGTCGCGGCAAGCTGCCGGGTGCTCTGTGATTTCACACGACCAATTAAGGCACTCTTGGCAGTTGTGTGAACAGTTTCATTAGAGGAGATAATATTGCAAAGTGAAATGATAAGCAATCATTATGATTAATGCCCAGACATTACATTGCTCGTTAATGAGGTGTAAATGATCTCATTATTTTTTGAAAGAGTACAGATTAGATTAAAGTGGAGTGGACAGCGCTCCTCAGTGTTCAGACAAGTTAGTGTTAATTAGGCCCAATCTCCAGGAGCAAATGAGCCGCAACCCTTTGGTAAACAATTAGGCTCCCATAGCCCTGGGCTAGATGGACAAGGATAGGCAAATGAATGGATACATCGCTGGAGAGATGGATGTTAAGGGAATGTGGAAAATATGAATCCAAGTCATCTTTTTGTGTTGACGCAAAATTAGACAAATCATGTTTCATCTTATGCTGAAAAGTAGAGTTAGGCAAATATTGGAGGTTGATATTGGGCTTTTATTAAAAAGATATCAGATATCAGACAATTTATGTTCATGATG
Organism: Pampus argenteus; assembly: GCA_036937835.1. Lineage (NCBI taxonomy): Eukaryota > Metazoa > Chordata > Actinopteri > Scombriformes > Stromateidae > Pampus > Pampus argenteus. Next base: position 8,514,973 of record CM072865.1, on the reverse strand, counting down.
CTGTTTCCGTCTGACATAATATGCACAAAAATATGTTTTGTTTTCCCCTTGTTTTGGTTCTCTTATCTAATTTTACTATACATCAATGAAACTAAAGTTGTCACTAGTGACCGGGTGGAGTGGGTAACGCTTAAAAAGCTCCTAAAGTTCTAAGTGAACAATAAGCAATGAGGCTGATGTCAATGAGAAACATTAAGGCGACACCATCAGCATTGAAACTGATGTATGGAAAGGTAACTACAGAATGTAAACACATTGAAAGTCTATTAATGAAAAAATGCAGGTAATGATTTGTGAAAATTATAAAATATGATTTCTTTAAAACATCTTAAGGATTATATGTTTGAAGGTATTTTGCAGTGTGGATTGCAGTGGAGAGTTTTTGTGAGTTACGGGGCACAAATGCAAATAAGAAACATTTACAGCATATTAGTAAAAAAAAAAACATCAGTGAAAAGCTAAAGACACTGTACAATATCAATGCATAGCTTTTCTATCAGTTGTATATGTTTTGTAAAATGGCACTAGAATATTGGCAAATATCACGATCATGTCTGACTGCGATACTGATTTTTTGTCCCGAGTCCCTTATTTTCGGGAACTAGCAGCTGCTCTCAAGGCAACAAAACAAACACTCTTCATGTGCTTTGAAATGACTTTTTGCAAATAAAAATGAAAAGTACGGATAATATTTAGATGTTTTTACCTTTATTTCTGAATTCAGTCTATTGGTGTAAAAATACCACTCATTGGTAGTCTTTATCGAATCACACCTTTTACAAAGTTTTCAAATAACAGGTGTTGTGGTGCTTTTGTATTTGACTTTGGTCATGAAACTCACTTCAGCTAGGCCCATTCAATTGTGCTTTATTGACATTATTGCAGGATTCCCTGTTGGAGTATTACAATAATATCAGTAAACATGAAATATGTTAAATATGTATACAATTTTAAGAAAAAAATAGACATGTAAAATTAACAATTACTAATTAGAATTCTTGCCTTTGAAAGAATTTTTGACAAAGTTAAATTTTCATGCCTCCAACGATGGAATAGACTTCCTGTATCTCATCTTAAAACAGACTTGACAAGCAACGTTGGAAAATATCTGTCTCTGACAGAATTGATTTTACCATCCTCTGCCTTTGTCTGAAAAGATATGTTTAGATTATGACAAGAGCAGCGATGCTGTAATCCCTCTGCCATAGGAGTTATGTTTTAGAAACATCAGGCCCTTATCAGTGATTGATAACGCTTAACTCAAAAACATATAGAAGCATTAGAAACATCAATATTTCGCTGGCGACTGAAGGTGACCCCTGGTTCCTCTGTTTGCAGTGTGTGTGCGTGGAGGGCTTTGATGGTAAATTTGTAAGGGTGGTTATGTGGGGAGGCTATTATGGATTTGCTATCTTGGCCTGAAGTGTTTGCGGCTGATTATGTGATTAAATCAATAATAATTTCTGTTTGGGCTCCTTTGCTCCTCTGCTTCATCTTCTTTTTCCTGTGTAGTTGAGCGGAACGGTGGGTGGGGACTGGTGTACACAAGTACAAATGCAGGCACACATAACCGTGTACTACACACACATACACACACACACACACACACACACACACACACGCCACGACAACAACTGCTCAGCAGATGGCATAATCGGAACATTCCAGAGTCCAAAAAGTTTACAGGTTGGAATTTATCAGCATGGAAAGACATATGAAATGCCAATTAGTGACAGTGTAAATGTCATAAACGAATGTAATGTCACACACAAAAGGCATAACTGCATCCTTTAACACAACGAGTTATTTTCAACTAAATAACACACTGACCTGACTTTACCTGTGGAACCTGTGACCTGTCTCAGTGATGCTAAACTGTAAACAGGAAAGGACTAAAGAAGATGCCCAACACCTCAATTGTATCCATCTCCATGTTCTTTTCTTTATATCTCAGACCCTGGTTTGGTGGCGACTTGTGCCAGCCACTCCTTAGCAACCACAATCGCTCCTCTCGCTCTGGTTGTGCCAGGTTTGTTGTTATGTCTAGACTGCAGGAAATGCAACATTACATTTGTTTACAACCAACAGGAACTAGAACCAGAAGCTGTTACGTGATTAAAGAGTGCTACCCAGAGAGCGAGTGCGTGTGTGGCTCAACCCCCTGGGTTTGGCAACGATCGACTCGATATAGGTGAACCGAAAATGGAGAAAAGAGAGCAGAACCGCTGTCCGTGTCAGTTAAATGAACAGATTACATTCAACGCAGCGCTCTCACTGAGATTCCAGGTACTGAAAGGAAGTTAGAGGGAGCCAAGCTGCTTGTTTGCGTCAGTTTGTATGTACTGTATTTAAGCTTGTGTTTATTTGAGCATGTGACTATGTATAATATGCATTCGGTGTGGCTGTGGTCGTGTGTGTGTGTGTGTGTGTGTGTGATTGTGTGTGGCTGCGTTAACTCAGAATCCCTCAGCACCCTCTTAAATCTATACCCAATAAAAATCAGCGCCGTCTCGAAAAACAAAACCCAGGGAAACATCTGTAAAACATCGATTTCGCAGATTGCGAGCCAACTGCATGGCTAATGAGAAAAGAAATCATTTTTGATTAATTAACCCAAAAATTGGAGAATCTAAAGTGCCACCAGGGAGATGACAAGTCCGGCAGGCCTGATCACACAGGAGGAGGAGGACTCACTGTAGAGCTGCTTCTGCTTGGGGAGGGAAAGGAGAGGCTTCGGGAATGCTGGTAGTTGAATCGTGGCTCCCATTACCGAGCCAAAATCACCAAGAGTCTTTGTGGTGATCAAATGAAGGAGTCAAACATTTTTCCACTCAATGATACAAACCCAAATTGTGCCTATTTATTCATGAAGGGAAAATGCTGGTTAGCTATCAGCATAGGTGGAATTTATTGCTTTTACACTACAATTTCAGTTTCTGCTGTGTTGTTTAAACGATTGGTTCACCCTAATTACACACATAACACAATTTCTCACTTAACTCTAGTGCTATCTAGCCATGCAGACCGTTTTTGGTTTTATTTGCAGTGATTATTTCTGCCGCCATTCTAATATGATGGAGGTGAATGGGATTATTTGTGGTGCATAAAAAAATGCATTAAAATTATATCAAAATAACTTAAAAGTTACGTCACCCCTTAGAAACAATGCCCCAGTGGATAATGAAACACTGCCAGGAGTTTTTATAGGAACTACTTTATTACTTGAGGATTTGAAATGTTGAGCATTTTTCAAAGCTGTGAGCACCATGTATGACATTCACCTTCGTTATATCGGGAGCAAATAAAACCAAAACTATCTCCAGGACTTGAAGCAAGATGAGGTAATATTATTTAAATCTCTTACAAGAAAAAATAAAAAGATTAGACAAAAGATAGATTTTTTTCTTTTTTTTTTTCTTTCTTCTCTCGCTTTCTTGTCCTGTTATTGTCTCGCAATCCCTTCGATTTATTGTGGAACCCTGTTGGCAGGTCAAAACCACTAGAGATACAGTAAAAAGAGAAAATATGTTCAGCTTTGGTTTGGGTGAACTGACCCTTTAATTAAGTTACCATATTCTCTAAATATCGCATTCCGATCCTGCAACTTGTTTTTTCCTTGATGAGAAGTATGAAGCACAACATTATTGAACTTTTTTTTTTTTGCTTGAAGTCTATTTACTCTGTTAAAAAAACAAAAACAAAAACAATAATAAACAATAAGGCTGCACGGTCCCAAGCTGCAAAGGGTCAAGTTGGCAATTATCAATAAGTTTGGAACTTGTTTCTAACCGATCAAATGACATTAGCTGCAGTCATTCATTGTACACGCTCACGGAGGCACACAAACACATGCATGCAGTTTGAGTTCTTAGCCTGTTCAAATACACACAGACAGATGTAAGCGCATGCATGCACACACACACACACACTCACACACTCACACACTCACACCAGAGCTGAGAGACGGCGCACAGCTCCAAGTTGAGCTGCACTCACAACACAGCTGGTTCTCCAAGGTCAATAAGAAACTCCGAGTGTTTATTTGTCCATGTAGTTGCTTTCTAATACAGCGGAGGGCCTGATTTGACAGATCTACTTGAAAAGAATCATATCGCTTTAATGTCTAAAGAGCGTGGGAAAATTCCACTGACCAAAGAACGTTTTTTCTCTCTCACCCCTATTCCTCTTTTTTCATTAGTTTTTCATAATTCATTACCATCCTGACTATTTTCTCTGGTGTCTTAATTCTCCCTTTTTTTTTTACCCTCAAGAAAGCATAATGGTCATACCCTAGCAGCTCACTAGGGTGTTGCAGTAACAACCTCCTACCCTCTGATGGCTAGACAGTAGGCCATTGTAAAGCTGAATCGCCATGGATTTATGGCCATAGTCGCGGTTCCCAGAATGCAATGTCACTCTGTCACACCATCATCAATCTGCTGTCTCTCACTAAAGACGGAGAGGGAAATCGCTGCTGAAAAGCAGCGCAACAACAAAGAGCGATACTTGTTCATGCATAATCTTATTTTCATCTGCTGCCTGTCACAGGTAATATGTGTGGGCACAAAGAACGGCTGGGAGTTGCCACATCAGACATCATCTACTAGATCCAGATTGCACAATTAACAAGGAGCTGGTTAAGTGCCAAATGTGACCATTGTAGCAAATTAATACACCTTTTGATGCCAAAGCTTTTCCAAGACATTTAATCTTCATTAAGTAATAAAACCTGCAGCCCAGAAGCCATTTTCACTCATGAACATCCACCTATTTCACTAATATGTATAAATTCCTATTGCAATTTTTTTTAACCATAACCCTTATTTCACCTCGTGTCCACATTCTTCTTCTTCTTCTTCTTTACACTGACAACTTTTGGCGTTTTCTACTAAAACACACACCTCCACCAACAACACACATAAAGTCTGCTGACAGAGACGCTGCTATCTCGCCTCGCTCATAAACTGTTACCTTTCAGAGTCATTTCCCATGATCTACACACACAGATATTGAACATCATAAATCAGCTTTATAAAGGATGTCTGTGAGAGATCCTGTGTCTCTTTGAAAAATAAAAGAGGAAAAAAAACAAAATCCTCATGATTAATGTGCTCCCGAACCCTCTCATAGCCATGGTAACCAGGAAAGTTTGCCGTGCCATTTAGAGGACCCGGGCGCTGACATAAAAGTAGCATTTTTCAAGTCTCACACCGATGCATCTTTTTTTAGCTAAAGGCAGTTTTATTTAAAGTTTAAACTTAAGCAGGAAACAAAACATTATTCAAACATTGTTATAATGTTGTTATCATTAGTAACGTTTCTGTGCAAGACTCAGACCACTCATCTCTCTGTCTTTACATACTCGTTTGTGTCGCAGTGTTTTAAGGTATAACGAAAATGAAAGTTATTCACAACATATGAATTAGAGCCTCTAGTAAGAGAAGAACGTCAGTGCTGGATTTTAACGCCGGTGATTCCTCTTAATAATCACATACAGAGACAGGCGGGCTAAAACACATGTCTTCACAGGGCATTCCTGTGATGAAGTTTGTGCTGAGTCTTTTCACTCTAGGAAAATGTCATAGTAACACAGAGGAAGGTCAAATGTTGACATGCAGAAAGACAGGTTATAGTGTGAGTTATAATGTCTCATCTTTTCTAACAATACTCATAATGTATATTCCCATTAAGACAATTAGCTATTTTGCAGGTAGATAAGGTAGAGAGAATCAATAATTAATCATAGTTAGTGTATAATGGTAATATGCTTCCCTTAAAATTATCCAAAAAAATAAAAATAAATCTTAAATAAATGAATTAAATTTGTCATGATTTTTATAAAGTTTACCTTTCAAATACAACTTCATAAAAACTAAAAAGAAATACGGGAAACTGAAAGGAGGATACAACCAATAAAACCAAATCTATATGCCACAACAACACACATGCTTTCAGGTAAATGGGAGGATTTTTATATACACCCAATAAAGTAGGACATGTAGAGGCTGAAATAAATGAGAAGTATGGACATAAAATAAAGAAAGAAAAAAAAAAAAAAAGAGAGAGAGAAACTCACCTACTTTGGCAGAGGTGCGATTATAAGTTTGCTGTTGATGCCACGGATCTGTCAGCCACCTGATGTGTGCCTCCTTTAATTTACTATGTCAATAACAGCGCTGTGGAAACATAGCCAACATGATAGATGTAGACATTTTGCATAGACTTGCCTCCAAAGTGCCAATTCTTAAAAGCGCAAGGAGAGAAAAAAAAAAAAAAAAAAAAAGCACCACTTCTAAATCACCTCACATGATTTTGCTACAATATGTAGAAACTTTGTTTCTTTCAGGACCTGCTGTTTGCTTTGGTGATTTCGTGTTTCCATGTATGAGGCACCGACATTCTCTTCATCATTAGTCACTACAGTCAGCGGTGGATGTGAACGCTGTTTATCTACACCTACCTAGTTTTGGGGCAAAAACACAGACTCAAATAATAATAATAATATCTGAACTGGTGAGCATGAGCGTTGCATCTAAACATCTCTAAAATATGTATTTAACAAGAAAATCTTTCAGACAAAAAGATCATATTTAGTATGTAACAACACAACTATAGTGGTTGGAATTCACATTCAGTCGGTCGGACTAATGTTTGCCATGATAGAAGTACTTTGAAAAAAAAGTTTCCCTTTACTGTCATTACAACTAAGGACTTGACTGTTTTCTAAGACAAAAAAGGTCTTGACAGGAGGCCACAAAGTTCAATTAAAGGAAGAGTAGAGAGGTGAGCATTGATTTAAAAGACAGTATTTCAAACTGCACCCCCGAGTACAGAGCAGGGCTCTCACACTGATGACACTAATTCTTCAGGGAAATTCATGTTAGTTGGTGTCTAGACATTTTATTACTTGGCCAAAGCACCAAAAGAGCGGCTATCTCCCTGTTTCAAAGATTCAGGTGCCCACTTAAAGGCGCATCATTTTGGGCAAAGTGATATCTGCCAATCACACAGATAATTGAGAGAATGGATGAGAGGACAGTTTGGGTTACGAGCTCATTAATAATCAACGGGATAAGGCACATGTCTACATGAAAGTCAAATACTGTACTCTTGTGCTAATTTACATTCGTATGCTATTAACACAACCTGCAGGAGGCTCACATGTTTTCCAGTCAACAAGATTTCAAGTGGTTCATCGCTGCATTTTTATTAGTGGATTAGATTCACACGGTGAGTTTGATGAAGAGCTGTTAAGCAGTCTAGGCAAACATTAATAAAATACAGTGCATATCACATTTTCTGAAACCTAATTTCTGCCTCTTTTTTTCTTTTTTTTATATGCACTCACTTAAAGATGAGTAACAATACAGCGTGATAAAAAAAAAACAAGAATATCAATGCATGTCAATGATGCACTCTTGAACAAAAAGGGGTGACAGTCGAGATTCTCAGAATATGTTTCAGACTTATTTGAGACTATATCCCTGCCATCTACTGCAATAGTTCCAACCTCTTTTTTTTTGTTTTCTTGTGACCATGTCATATAAAACTGTATACTTGCAAATCACAGAATATATGTCTATGAAAAAAGAAATAATAATAATCATCTCATGGCCATTCACCTCACAAACTCTTTTGAGGGTCCTAGACTGGGAACAATTAAAAATAAATAAATAAACAATAAAAAAAATTATATATGTTTTTAGACATTTTCTGCCCTTTTAATGGAGAGGTGATAACGGAGAAGCAGACAGGAAACCAGTGCAGAGAGAGCGAGAGAGAGAAGGGTACGATATGCAACAAAGGTCCCTAGCCGGAGTTATGTTTGCGGTTATGTTGCATGCACTGTAATCATCGGTTACAAGGGTGCTGCACAATTAATCTACATGATACCAAAACAAACCTTTTCCTCCCAAATTGTTGCTGAAGTGTTTACAAGAAAAACTCTTTTTTCTTTTCTTTTTTTTTTTTCTCCTAGCAACACCTTAATTCCAGACTGAGACGTTTTTGACATTTGTGCACATTTGTAGATGTATTCTAATATAATAGGCTGTTGTTGCCTTGTTGCTTTGTTACCTTGGCCTTCCTCGTCAATACTTTTGAACAGCAAATCTAAAGCTATTCATACGCTGGCTATAAACTGAATGTGTGGTGTTTTATACCTGAAAAGTACAAAAAAAAATCATTTATTTAAAAGAACAAGTTGCAAAGTGAAACGGTACCTTGTGCATTTTCTGTTATTTAATTTTATGCAAACATGCAGACTTCAAAACACACACACACACACACATACAGACACTCAAGTTGATTAGCAGGGCTCCTGTGAGTGTGTGTCACGTTTTAGTGGAAAATTACAGCTCTTTCAACAATTCCTCAGTTGGAATCCCATTCTAAAGTGGATTTTATCTGCAAATCACAATTATTTTGTTCATGCTCTGTTTTAATGGGCACACCCGCTGGGCTGAAGAAGACACTTCTCTATTCATAAATGTATTACTGCTGGGGAATCATTAACTTATTGTTAGCAGCGCGACTGATGGCTTATTGACATGACAACATTCAACCAACACTTTTGTCTTTAAGCTGTACATCCATATCACTGAAAACAATGTCATCTACCCCATTTTCACCACTCCCCTTGTGTGTTTGAGCTTAGTAGAAGGCTTTTCTGTGACCAGGGAAAAAAAAAAAAAAAAAAATGCACACCCAACAGAGAGATAAGTGTAGGCTGGGTTTCTGGAAAGACTGAAGGTTTCCTTTATGACGAGGAATAAGAAAAACAAAAGCACCAGATGCTACAATAAATGGAACAGGGGGTGTGAGATAATGTCAGACAGAAATCACTGTTTGCTGAAAATGAAATACTTTTGTTTGCATCAAACTAAAGTGAAGAGTGATAAAAAGCCTAAATACTGTAGTGGCAAAACAAAGCGGAGACGATGAATTGCAACGTGTGAATGATCTGAGAAGCGGAGCTCCGTCTGATATTTATGGCTAGAGATGCCGGAGAGTCAGAGTCAGACAGTTTGCACAGATGGTGGCCATCCTTGGTCAACATTCAAATAAAAAAAAGGAATGAGCGTCTCCCTCTGTGTCCAGCTATTCCCTGTCTCAGTGAATGCAGACGCAGATAAAAGGACGGAGTGTAAAAGTGTTTAAGTAGGCAGAAGTTGTAAAGGAGGAAAAAAAAAAAAGCAGAATCGCTATTCACTGCTTGTGCAATCCTTTCCGCCTTGTTGAACTTTATTAAATTCTGTCGTTCTCTCCTTCCTGTCTGGCTCCCTTTGTCAGCTTCTTCTCATGCGTGACTCTTATTTTTATTATCACTTTTTTTTTTTTAACTGAGGTGTTGTGGAGGGCACTCAGGCTGAAAGAACGTATTGGTGACAATCATACCATAATGTACCAATAAGAATCCAGCTGAGAGGATTCATGTGATAAGGGCTGCGTTCACTGACGCTTGTGATTTGCAGCAACGACAGATTGTTGGACATATTTGTATATGACTTATGAAAGATTTGTGTTTTCACATAAGAAAGAACGCATTCCTGTGTATTTAATTTAACTACAGTGTAATAAACCATGTTTCATGTTGACTGGGTTTCCTCAAGGTCTCAGACTGAGACTGAGGTTTAAGATACCTGTGTGACCATAGCTGTTGTGTCATCTATTTTATTTGTCCTGTCTAAGAGACAAGTTTGGTCTCCAGGTATGTCTGTGGTCTGGCCATTCGTTACAGCAGCTATGAAAGCCAGGCTAATGGATATGAAAGTCTGATCAATTGGCCAGGAAAGGGAGATTAGGGAGGGATGAGTCACCATATTCCTCCTTCTTGACAACCATGTCATGCCTTGCAGACTCTCCAGAGACGTTGCTGATTGATGCCTATCTTTCATCAGTGCAGCTTTAATCTGACATTCCCCGTGTTTTATAATCATATCAGCAAAAACAAAAAAACAAAAAAAAAATCTATATCACATCAGCCTCTCTTTCCCTGTCTCTCACCTGTGGAGCAGAATATGTTTTTGCTTTTATAGAAGAAAAAAAAAAGCCTGATAGAGCTGACAGTAGTGAGAGGCACATCTTTATCTAGTGATCACATTCTGGGAAAAAAAACAAAAATAAGAATGAGAGGAGATGAAGACGAAGGTAAGAAAAGGCTGTTCCGTAAAACAAACAGTGATTGTGAAGTGACAGTCTGGGAAGAAGTGGCAGACTCTCTCCTGGTGCCGGCCAAACAAACAAACAGTGGGGCGAGACAAAGTGCAATCACTGACCTTTGTTCAAAGAAGCCATCTAATCTGTTTCCACTTTACTTAATTAGAAAAAGCAGAGGGATTTTTAATGTGCACGGTGTTAATGGGAAACAGCTCACAGGTGCTAATTAAAAAGAAAAGAAAAAAAAAACACACACACACAGATCTCTTCGGTAACTTTGAGTCCATTAATCTATATATTCATCCATCACAAACTTGGCAAACTTATCTCTGATTATATTTAAAACTGGTTTTAAGCCAAATGATATACAAATTACCACATGTTTGTCTATATTTAAGTATTCGTGAATAAATAAATGTTTATTCCCCAAATGTATACATACTTAGCTCTGTGAATTACAGGGTCTGGCCTACGTCAAACCTAAGAGTTTGGTAATATAAACTTTTTTAGGTTTATGCAGACAGTGATTAACCACTGCTTTACAGGTTCGACTGAGGTACCATGTGTGCCCTTGAGGTGGCAAATACATTCATTTCCTCTTTGACTTTGACTGTTAAAAGGAGCCGGCACTGAGGCGCCCTGCCAAAATAGTCCTTCATGTCATATAATCCAATGAGTCCTTGACAGATGGTAGCCATTTCAAAAATGTAAATGTCACATTAAAGATAATGACGGAAATGTTGCTGTTACTTAAGTCTAATGTTGGAATGATTTGGAAACTGATCATTTTAAACTGAATGCATGAACGTATATATGCACACATATATTGATTAATCAATTATTACATTTTGCCGATAATACTTGAATGATGAAATTTTACTTACATAACATAAGGGGTTTATATATATTTTTTTTGTCAACATTTGAATCAGAATCTGATGACGGTTCGTTCACTCGATCGATCAAATTTGATCAAACCACACGCGGTCCCAATAAGGTCTTCTGAGTGTTACGCTTCATAAATACTACTTGAAGATGTTTTTTGAAACCCAGTTTTGAGGCATTTCAAGCAAGATATTTTCAACACTGGGCCAAGTTCTCAAATTAGTACGCAATACATTGTATATTAAAATACATAATACCAATTCATAACAGAAAATAAACAAACAAATCAATCTAGATGGACCCTTGAATTTGGCTTTAACAGCTCAATACACAAGGTTTTATAATTTATGAATTTTCTGAACATTCACGACAACAAGATGGTCAGAAAACAATAACGCACATATATTTCGCTTCCTCGGTGATACAGGACCCGGTAGCTGATGAGCTCAACCCCATACTATGCACCCTTAACCACATTAAAAGCCCTCTTGTATGGGCAGTGTGTGGTCTGCCTCTAAGGGACGGCAGGGGATGCAGGAAACAAATTAGCTTTCTTGACCTTGGCCCAAGTTTCCCTTCCACCCTTCACCCCTCCTCCTCCCTGTCCTTCATCTGGCCACTTCAAGGGTCAGCTGGATGACAACACGCCTCTGTTGTCCTCCACAGTGGGGATATATTCAGATGAGAAGCTCATATAGGGGCTGACGTGCATCGTGGGAAATGAAGTTTATGAGTTCAGTTTATATACGAGGTCAACTGGATGTGGTCAGAATGATTACCAGTCATACACATGTCTTTCTTTATGGACAAAAAAAAAAAAAAAAAAAAGAGTAATTGTGAAGTGAAAACACAGGAAGGAGAGAAGAAAAGAGACTTATAATTTCTAAGTGAAACACGCTCGAGGAAGAGTGAATGAAGACAGCTAAATTTCAGCATGGGATTAAACAATGAACTCACTTGAAGAGAGAAGGTTTCCTGACAACATGAGGCTGTCACTCTCAAGGTCAAGGTGTCTCTCTCTCACACACACACACACACATGCACACACAGCTGCCATGATGAATTAAAAGTAGATTTTTTTTTTCTTTCAAACATGTTAAAGAAGAAAAAAAAAAACTCAAAAGAAAAGCAGTTTTCACTGCCATGGCGACCTTTGCCACAGACTTAAATGAACAACCTGGCTATAGGAGTAAAAAAAGAATCCTTCCAATGATAGATATTGGACTGTAACACCAACAGGTAAATCTAATTCTCCACTTTCACGCAAAAGCACGTCTGTGTGCATCAGTGTTCAGCCTGAGAGCAAAAATAACCTGGGGTGTCCAGGGGAGGGAAGTAGCAGCACTATATTAATGCTCATAATCTTTATTGATCTATGAGGACTCCTTAATCTTGTGGGCAGCTTCTCCCTACATATTTTTCATAATGTGATACATAGTGCATCAATAACACTGGTAAGGGCCTATACTTTCTCATGCTGGCTCACAGCATTTATTGATCCCAGAGTGAAGTAAACGTGTCTTTAACACATGGGCCTGTCACTCCTCGCAGATAAAACAAAATTGTCAAGCCAAGGCCTTCACTATTAGACTCTCTAATGATGACGAAAATCAATAGTTAACATGACAAGTTATCATCTGCAAAGTTAATAACCGGCTGTAAACAAGCAAGGCGGAAAATGAGGAGGTTGAAGCAAAGCGAACAAAATGCTCGAAACATGTTTATTGCCCACCACCTTAAACTCTCCACGCTGGGTGGGGATCATTTATTTTGTTGTATGATTCAACTGGTGTTCTGGGAATGGATGATAATAAAAAAATACATACAGTAAACTGACTCAGGGGCATGGCTTCGACAGCACATCAAATTGACCATATCCTTATGACTAAACGGTAGCTTAAGCCAAAGCAATTTCCTCCACATTTTCTGCCACCAAGTAAAAATGATTCTAGTAAGAGCAGTGAGTAAGGTTTAACAAATACTGGTATTTTTGTACTGATACCAACAGCTGTTTCCTTTTTACAATGTTTGCCATGCCAAGACATAATATATATGAATATATATTTAGACCTGCCTTTTCCTGTTGCATTTGAACTTCTCTTAGTTAATCGTGAACCTTTTGAAAGTATTTCAAAGTTTTGTTAGTACTTTATTTTATATACATACACTAATTTATTTTATCGGTCCGTCCCTTGGTTGTTTCACTCTGTGGATATAGCATTAATACGTTGTTTATATTGTGAATTTGATGTCAAATGAAGATTTACAACCAAACATTGTATATGTCATAGTCCATTCAAGTCCATGCTGAGAGTATGCAAGAATTCAACCCTTCTTTCTTTCATATATTCTAATTTTAATGCACACCTGTTGATGCACACATTAACAGGTGTGCATTAGACAACATATTTAGAAAAAATATTATCAATTCTCTCCCCAGAGAGGCATGAAAAGCCTAATTTAAACCTTCACTAAGCACACTAACATGTCTCTCAACTGAAACCAGAAATAAGAAATAAATCAAACGTTTCAATAAAAGATCTTAAAGATGTGCAAAGACAAATTTAAGACAGGCTTATAAGTGGATTACAGACTATTTTATATCAGCCCAGTATGTTGCCAGACCAATGTAAAAGTCTGAATGGAGTCTTGTAAACTGATGGTTCACCCATAGGACAGCACTTGCAGATGACAGACATGTTGAATGTCTGTGTGTATGTGTGTGTGTATTCATGTGTGTGTGTGTGTATTCATTTAAAGTGAGATCACATGGTCGGCGGTCCAGACAGTAGGAAGTGAAAGTGCCACCGCAGCCACAACGCAGGTCAGATCTCAAATACGTTTTCCACATTACAGTGCAATCGCTCTTCTCGTTTTACTGACAAAAGCGGAGAAGATATTTGAAGACGAACCACAGAAACACTAGTTTATTTTAAATGATGTAACAAGCAGACAATAGGAGGGTTTAGACGCCGTGAACATGCAACTTTTAGTTCAGTATGTTGGAAGGGTATATGAGTGATGAGTAAAAAAGAAAATATATTGTTGTAACTTTACAACTTTGTATCTTGACATGAATGACGAACTTCTGCAACAAAATACTGTAACTCGTGAATTATTTTAGAATTTGCATATTACCAGTCTTTACCATTTGTTAAGGAACTAAGTGGGGTTGTTCTTATCTGTAGAGCATGTTTTTGTTATCAAAATACTCAAACTTGATGCTGTGCTCACTGTTGCATTAGAAGCCCTTTTTTTTCTCAGCAGTTTAATGAGCTGAACCTTTGAAGCGTTTTGGGAAAAAAAAAAAAAAAAAAAAAAAAAGGGACACACCATGGGTTACTCAGTTTGATTTTATTTTCTCATTGTGTCTGACATCAAGGGAGGGAAAGAAGGGCAAACATGTGAGGTTTGACAAAGACAGCGGCAGATGTGGAAGCGTGAAAAATAAAACGAAAGGGGCATAGCTATTTGTGTGCAATGAAGAAAGACATAAAAAACAGCCTCGCGCTGAGATAGTTACTCCCAATGAAATACCTGGAGATTGCATGTTGCCTTGCATTTGCAGGGGTATTCAATTTTAATTAGGGTTTTGAAGACATCTTTTATCAGACTGTCACTAATCTCCCTCTCCCCAACCTCCAAACATCCCTTCATACACACATATGCACACCCACCCACACACACACACACACACACATCATCATCATCATCATCATCCTCCTCCTCCTCTCAAATTCTAAAATACACGGCCACAAGAAAAAAAAAAAACAAATAAAAAATTAAAAAGAAAAGAAAAGATTGTATGGAATACTACAACAATTTGTCTGATACACACGTTATCAAAAAGCAATGAATTGTGGACAAAACCATTGTCCCATTTCATTTTGGAGAACAAACCATTACCTCTACTTATTAATCGCATTTTCTTTGGGGCAAAGGTGATAATTAATTTTGCTCAGGGTGACACACACATGGAGCCGTAACAAGCATATACAAAAAAAAAAAAAAGTTAAAATAGTATTCTTGCCTTCAGTCCTGGAAGAACTATTTAAATTCTAATGTGGTAAGAGCACACGGTGGGTCAGAGGAAAGAGGCAAATAATACATCATGCGCTGCTCATGAACAAACAGCTGTCTATTTCCATCTTAAACGACAGCATGACTTAGAATTCCCAGAAATTAAGACAAAGTATAAACAAGTAAAAAAAAAAACTCTGAATTTACACCAACTACACTACACATACAAAAAGTGTCTTTCAAAGTCGCCTTATAACAAAGGCTTCCTGTAAAATGTCCTCACCCCCCCTTCCCCCCAACCCCCACCCCCCTTTCTTTCTATCTGTGTGTGCTGTAGTGGTTAGCCTGTCTCCCTCTCTTCATTCCTGGCTCTCTTCCATTGTTAGTCACCTTGTTTATTGGCTGGAGCAGCCGTGGCGTACTGGACATCATCTGAAACTACAAACGACAGGATGCAATAAGCTGGAGAATAGCAGCAATCTGAGGAAAGTTCTCCATTCACCAGAGCTCCCTAACTCTCTGTCTTCTTATCCTGGGCAGAAAATAAAAAAATCAATACGGGCTCACAGGGCTTGATAAAAGCGCTGGACAGGGAGAGAAGCAACGCTGGATATAGTAAATTAAAGTGATCAAAATTTTCCAGTCGACTCAGCCCACAGCCTACATAAACTAACAACCCTGTCTCCACAACTGTCCGTCATCCTCCGCCCACTATCTTCATTCTCTCCTTCAACTTTATCTCAGTCATTCCTCACTTTTTTTTTTTTTTGCTGTTTTTACAATGCTTTCTATTGTTTTAATTTTTTCTAATTGTTACCTAGAGATGTAAAAAAAAAAAGCATTGTTTTTTGTAAGGAATTTTTTCTGCACTTAAGCAAAAAAAAAAAAAAAAAAACACCAACCAAACAATTTTCTCCATGTAGAAGCGCAATGTTGCCACTAACCAGGCAAGACTAGTTGCAGTATCGGCTGTTAACCCGCTGGTTGTTAATTCTAGTACTACTTGTGGTAACTGACTTGACTGAAAGTAGAGAGTTAAAGTTAAGTTAAAGATGCTATACCACACATTTTTAACCGTAACCACATCATTGCCAAATAAAACGTCACTTAAACCTGCCTTCATTATTTTTTCGGGTAGCACAACGAGCTGTATCACACAAGGCTGACGTGTTTATCCCCTTATAAAGTTGCTATGGTGAACATGTTTGCAGTTAGCAGCAACAATAGCCTATTTACACATTTGGCAGACATGAAGCAACTTTAGCATTCATTTAGGGTCGTGTTATTGTCCACCTAATGATTGTTAATATAATATTTAATATCCTTGTTTTGGACTCAACGTTGTACGCCCTGCAAACCAAAACAACAAGCAGAAAGACACGAAATCACTCTGAGCTGAGGCGGTGAGTTGGTAATAATCCTATGTGAGTTTTTCACTACCAGAAACCATGTTGTAATTTTTTATTATTAACTATTAATATAAAAAAATGTCAAATTGCCAGGGATTCTCACTCTCACAGTAGAGGTATTGTCAGTGCTGGTGTCCCTTAGAATTAACACTATAAATCACGTTGCTTCGCATGAAAATTAGTGTGTTGCTTCCTTTCTGCCTCTCCTCCTCTCTGAAATCTACCTGACGCTCCTTTCACTGTGTGCTGCTCGACACTTGCCTCTTTCTGGAAAGAAATAGGGCATATATTCCACCACATCTGACCCTTTAACACACAATGTGCAAACTGCCACTCTCATTTGTGCATTTTAACCTTGTGAAAACTTTCTTAAAATTCAAGCTCCAATTCATCAATTCCTGATGAATGCCTTCACCTACTCTGTTAGAAGTGTGCCCGACCACACATACACTAATTCAATTACAGTAATGCCAGCAGCAGCTGACTCACTCAGCTAACACACCCATGCCAGCCCCGCATAGGGCCCCTCGGCACCTTGTCCACCTAACAGTAAGAAGGGATTAATAGGGATTGGCCAATCCAAACCAGTCTCATGGTGTGTGAGCTTTACTACAGAACTAAGCTGATATGCCAGCTCAACACTGATAACTGCAATTTGATGGCTGTGCTGTGTACAGTGGGTAAAATGCCCCACGTCTTGTCAAGATTATTGTGTTAGTTATTATGATATTTAACATCATATCATATTCACTGCCCTTAAAGACAAAATGATGAAAACAGCAGATTAAAATTAAAATAAATAAATAAATACAAATAACCAGAGTACACACTGCTACCCAAGTGGCTTCGACTGACCTCTGCTGTATGTTAATATATGTGTCTTTCTGTACATGCCAATGTGACCATGTGTGTGTGTGTGTGTGTGTGTCAGGGATCAGCTTAAAAGAAACACTAACTACCCGGGCCAGCACTTGCTGTGGCCTAATATCCTGTTGACCCCGGTTAGACAGCAGACAGCCTTGAGACACTTAAATCCAGCCGTAACCCTGAGCAACACGCACATGTCCTGTTAGCTCACATCCCAGCTTGGCTTTTTAACAAGGCCTTCAGTCAAAAGCCTCCAACAGCCTTCAAACAGTGTGTATGGCGCAACATGATACTAATATACAAATCTCTTAAGCAGTGATACAGGACAACGTTTGCTGGCACGCAAAATAACAGAAGAGGCAGAGATGAAGAACTTCCCATCACACATACTTACTGCTACTACAGTTACTCACAGGTGGTCCAACTTTAGACTGGAACCATTTTTTGTGTGACTT
The DNA here is from genome assembly GCA_036937835.1 of Pampus argenteus. NCBI lineage: Eukaryota > Metazoa > Chordata > Actinopteri > Scombriformes > Stromateidae > Pampus > Pampus argenteus. The sequence continues at coordinate 8,497,179 of CM072865.1, read as the reverse complement.
TATTCATGTTTTTTTTTTCATTCATATGTTTTGTCTCTGATATTAAATGCATGCAAAAACTCAATATGTATTTTCTTATGTAATAGAACGCGACAGGCAGTGTGGAAAGATGCAAATCAACAGATTACAAGTCAAATGTTCCAGTTTAAAGGAGGATTAAGACACATCTTGTTTAGCACTTTATTAATCTTGTATTAGTCATGCAGATCCTGATGGTCAAACTCTGCCTGTCTGTTTCTATATTTATCGATTTTAATCTCTTTAGAAAGCAAAAGGATTCCAATTACAAATGCCACAAGAGTCAATCCAATTGAAAAACAGTTGGCAGTCTTGTGTTTAACACTTAAAACCTTAAGAAAAGATTACAGATGGGCCTTTGCGTGCATATTTGAGATGCAATGATTTAAATGCAGCACTCTGAAACTATTTCCCTAAGTGTTACTGTCAGAGTTGCACAGCAGCCAGTTAATTGCTAATTGGTCTTCACTGAATGCTGCAGAGCAGTTTTGGGAATCAGCCATAAACCCCTTGAATCCAAGCAACATTGCGTTGGACAAATCTTGAAAATTAGGATTACTACACCGAAAGTTGAGAAAAATAGTCTTCAAAGTGTTATACTGTCACTTTTTTTCTTAAATATTTTAGGAATTATATTTTTTCCCAAAGTCAGTTCGAGATCAATAAAGAAACGTGAATCGTTCTTGTAATCCAACACATGGTTTTACACTGTGACTCTCTGTATGCACGGTTTGCAGCGGGTGCTTCTGAAACGTAGCTCATCCCTACCAAGCATGATCGATGAGTACGGCGCCATGTAAACACACACATCCATACCTCATACGCACACACACGCACACGCACACACACGCACACACACGCACACGCACACACACACACACACACACACACACACACACCAAGCTTGATTTTGAAGGGTCCTTAATCACAACTAAGCAATTGACTGATCAATGACAGATATGAGGAACAACTCCAGAATGCTAACTGGTCTGCATTTGCTTCTTTTATCAGTTTCTTTGTTTTGGCCCATTTTTATCACAGATTATATTTCTCTCAGTGTTAACAGGTTCCGAGCCCCGCCGAGGTATTAATTAAAATCTAAATACTAAATATTGATTGATACGTTATCAGGGCATAGCAGTTGGCCCGCAGGCTATTGATCCAGCCAGTGATTTATTATCATATTTAAGAAAAATCATTTTGCGTGATTATACGAGGTAATGGATTTTTAGCGAGGGGTATAATTCTTTTTTCCTTTTTTTTTGTATCATGTTTGTTATGTAGAAGGCGGAGCAGATTTCTCAATTGCATTCGGAGATCACTGATATCCTTGTTGCCCCCCCCTCCACACACACATACACACACACACACACACACCCTCCCCGAGCCCCACTTTCAGCCCTGACTGGCCTATGATGGGCTAAAGCTTGTGTAAGAGAACGATCCCGCTCTTGTCATTGGGAATAATGGGGTATTGGGATTACCTCTTTAATCACAACAAAGATTAACAGATGGTATGAGAACAGTTATTAGCAAACATCTTGCACTCATCAAATCAATAAGATGATTTGTAATCAGGCTGTCGGTGCAAGTGAAAAGGGAGCCGGGGCCGTTCCCAGTGAAAGATCCTGGCAATCAGAGGCTACTGTGTAGCAATTACCTCTCCACAAAATAGGTGCTCTTCCTCCACTGGCTGGCAGTCCTCCAAAACACACGCCAGACTGATAGCAACATAGGGCATTAACACAGCAAAACATAAAACAACTGCATGGGTAACCTTGATATTCGATCAGGTGTTAGGTTGCTCCGTGATTTCATTTTACTTTGTGCCCTTTAATTTGGTGGATCTCGCTGTGTACTTAAAGAAAAAAAAATCTAAACGTTTACACATGGTGTCTCTCACTACAAAAGGACCGTATAGCTCATTAGCGGGTTACCATAAATAAGTCAGTGTAGGGACAAAGAGCGTAGAGCATAGAAACTATACAGAGAAGGGTTCCCTGTGCAAATATTTCTCCCAGGAGACGGAGACAGTGAGAGAAAGAGAGAAGGCTGAGTGGAGCATCCAGTACTGTAAATAAAGGGAAGTCTCACCCACACTTTGTTTCATCATCTTAATACGTTCTGTGATTTATACAAACGATAAAACCTCTTCACATACACACACAATATGCACACAAAATTCAGTTTGAATTGTAATTTTTTAAATTCTTCCATTATGACTTTTTTCTCTATAACATTCTGGGTTGTTTTTTTTTTGTTTTTAATCTATGTTATTCTCAAACAATTATTATTTATGCTAGCTAATTTTAAGTTTGTCTTACTTGTAAGAAACAACACATGTTGTTGCCATCTTACTGCAATAAATAAATAAATGCAGGCTGAAAAACAGGATCATGTTCACTCGTGCCAACTATTTTACTATTAATTCCTCAAGACAACTCGAAAGTGGCATTTTAAAAAAAATGTTTTTGTTTCTTTTAGGGGCAAACGGTACTGTTTTTACACGTTCTCCACTTCAACACAGACAAAAGGTATCATTTGAACTCGTAATTGTTGCTTTTAAAGCACGTAGGCCTTCTGGAATCAACCTCACCTTGTTTGTATTGTTTATCCCTTTCTGTTGTGGGAACACTGAGATCAAACTGATGCCGTAGAAGATAATGCGTGGTGTGTGTGTGTCTGTTTGTTGTGTATCAGGAGCAAAATGTAGAAACACGTCTGACCTTACACATGGCTTCTTTTAATCCAGTCAACCCCCCCACCCCACCCCCAACAAACACACACACACACACACTTTCACCTCGCATTTCTAATGGAAGTCTAATTATGCAACAGCATCTATTCACCGTACATTTACCAGTATGCTGATTTTCAATGGCTTTGAATCAAGATGTAGCATGCAGTATCTATGCACACGCACACACACACATACACACACACACACACACTGTCAGGAACACAGTGGAGATATGCACTTACCAGGATTAAGCAAGGCAAATGGTGCCAAAATAATGAGAGTATGAAGTAACTGATGCCGTTTAAAAATTCAAAGGCCTCTATTGAACAGACAATGTGGCACACATATCACTGGGCCACAGATCCCTGCAGCCCACTGGTCTCCCTCTCCACCCGCCACCCCTCCACCTTCAGCAATATATCAGAAGTGCGAGACCTCCAAGCAAAAGCAGCATGTTTTCTGACACTCAGACTGTCAAACGACAGACCCTGATGTGTCCACTAAACTGTACAATTACAGTATGAATCTAAAATCACGCTGAGCCGTGTTTCAACCGTTGTTTTGCTACGGAGACAATTAATGAATAACACACACAGACATACACACATGCACAAATAGGAACTTACAATCCCATAACTGCAGACAGGCACCCCCTCCCCTCACACATGCAGTCACTTGTCGAGCGGCTAATATCTTTCCAAGGTCAAACCTGACAAGGAATTCCAATGAGATTAAGTGTCATCAGTGCGGCTTTAGCCCCTTTCTGCTCATTGTTCTTGGAAATGGCATTAAAGCCACAGATGACCAAGGCCTTGGAGCAGTAAAACCTCTTCCCTTCCTGTTGATACGTGAGCTATTTGATACTGGGCCTAGTATTCAAACATCAGAATGGACTAATGTTTTTACATATATCTATATCTAGGAGGGTTAGATCAATATATTGTCTTCCATCAAGGTGTTTTTAATCAAATATCAGATATCGGGCAGTCAGTGCTATTCATGTTTGACATGATAGAGGTTAGGGCTATAAAAAAAATACACCCTGCAAATTATTTCAATGTTTAAAATGTCTCATCAGTACATTTATCACATTCTCCGACCCAAGTCATTTAGCAGTTCTAACAATAACTGTATTCTGGAGAATACAATGACTAATTGGAATCTAAAATTGAATGCATTATATATACGAAGATGCACATGTCCACACTAACTGTATATGAAACCTGCTATAACCCTGGCATCTCATGCAGATCTCCATATATCTCCCTCCACACTTCTAGTGAAGCGCCAGCCCTGTCAATGTGTGTGTCAGCCAGCATTTGGTGCGCTGCCTTTAACACTGAATTTGACACATAGTCCTTTGGTGGCAGCAATGAGCATTTTGTCATCTCCTCTCGAGTGCCAACTCGATGTCCAATTACACCCCGGCTACTAATTTAATTACAGTAGCAGAAGAAATGGGTTGATTCAATTCATTTCACTTAGCTCTGATTGGACCAGTCAGATCAGATTTTGCTCATCTCAGGTACGAACTGCCTGTCACATTTTATCTCAGCTTGCCTCGCTTGGAACAAGATAAGCAGGTCATAATAAGATAACTGAAAATTTATGGTTAAGTTCATTCATGTCTGATGTAAAAAAAAAAACAACAAAACAAAAAAACAACAACAGTTCACACAGATCAGACGGTTACGTATTAAAATACCTCGTAATCTGTGACTCTGTGATAAATGTGTGAGTAAAACACTCCACTTTCAGTGCAGGATCACAGCCAGTTGCCACTTAGTAGAGTCCCGGCTACAATAGTCATTACTTATGCATGATGTCCACAATTATGTATCAAATTGTGTGTGCATGTATGTGTGTGTGTTGCTGTGCGTGTTTTACATATTCTACAAATTGATGTGCAGTGCGGAGCGAAGCTAGAAAACATGTCATGAAAGAAAACCCACTCTTACATCATGTCATACACGCAGCTGCTATAGTTTCAGTAAGTGTTGAGTAATACCACACACACACACACAGTCAGAGACGTTACTAGGAAAAAGAAGAAAAAAAAATAAACAACAAGTATGTCATCATAATCCTTATAAAAATAATACATTTGAAAAGAATGCTGCCTGATATCATGACAAAACCTAAAAAGAAAAATATTAGAAATGTGATCAAATCACAATGACAAAGTCACTGACAGATAATAAATCTCTATAAGATTATTATGTTGCTGCTATAAATGGGATTTTCAAAAATACCATTATTATACGGGCAATAAAATACTGATAAGGCAAATTAATCTCAGCTGAGGAATTATAAGATCATTAAAATAAAATGAAATGAATATCACTGGATCACGTTTACTAAATTCAATATTAAATAGGAATAGTATAAAGGTACCTACAGGAGATGTAATAATGACAATAATAATATCATTATAAATAAGTAATGAGTGTAATCTCATGTGTGTTTACAGAAATAAGTCAGAAACGTTGTAGTCACTTGTCTTCAGAGACGCTGTAATTATTATGTTCCAATAGCATAAAAAAAAAGTTCCATCTCGTCTCTGATTGGTGCAGGTCGAAGCCTCAGCGGTATGCCATAGGCTGCCATAGGCTGCTACAGTAGCCTGCGGTGTGTGTAAATGCGTCCTGGCACCAGTTGCGGCGGCGCAAAGATGTCTGATTGGCCACTGAGTGAACTCGGTGTTTTCAGACTGCGCCACTTAAGCGGTACAATCACATGCTTCAAACTGCGGACATCCGAAACATCCATACGAAATCATGTACTTACATTCTCGCATTTTAAACGATTCAAATACTTTAAGGCTGGATTCCTTTTTGACGATGACGCGCAGCGACACACACAAAAAAATACAAGAGAGAAAAAGAAAAAGAAGATAGAGTAAAAGTGCGGGCGTCATTTACCTCCTGATGTCCTCCTCACGGCCAGGCCTCCCTTCACGGTATCCGCAGTGAAAGACACGGGGACCTCACGGCAGACTGCAGGGTGTGAGACAACAGAGGAGTTCTAACACAAGTCAGCCGAGAGGGCCGGTATAGAAGCCAAGTAGCCTTTTTCTTACCTTGCGACACAGATCCAGAGGGGGTGAAATGGGTAAAAATGGTTGTTTGGGTGATTACACGTTTCTCCTCTCCCTCCCTCCCTTCCTCCTTTCCTCCATCACTCGTCACCCCCCACCCCCCACCCCCACCCCTCTTCCGCCACCAGTGCTCTCCCCTCTCTCGGTGAATAGAGAGAGTGGCCCGTTGTAATAGCCTCTATGGGGGCTCCAGCTATGCAGCAAAAGCAGCTCGTCCTTTAAGGTTAAAAGATGCCTCAAGAGGCGCATCCGGCATCAGCTGTTTCATAAAACAAACATACTATACCAGCAAATTAATGCGCGATTACTTTTATTATATTTGGCATTTAGTTTCTCCTAATTCATATCGTCATTTTAATGGACCCATTACGGGATAGACCTTGCTTTTACATAATAACATCAGTAACACAAAATAATAATAATAAAAAATAATACATAAATAAATAAAATGTTGGGACATTTAAGAGAGAAACATTCTGTTAATCAAACAAATTCACACCAATTGAATTAGTTTCCCAGAAGTCCGAGATGTTTGGCACCTTCCTCTCACTAACCCCCCTCTGTGTGTGTGTAGCCTACACCGGATTAAATGGCACCTCGTCTTAAATAGCGCCTTGCCTCGTTTCCCCCTCTCCTTTCATCATCAGCAAAATAAAGATTAGGCCTACAGAGGAGATTGTAAAGGCGCAGGGATCTTCATTCCTCCGCCTTTGTGATGATATTGATGATGATGATGGCCAAGTGGACAGTTTGATTTTTGTGTGGCGAGCTAGTTATAAAGAATCAATATTATATCAAGGGGGTAACTTTGGTGATAAAGGGCTTCAGCTACTCTGGCTATTCATCATAAGTCTGTAGCAAGCAGATAGGTCAAAAGAAATTATATTGCTCTAAAGAGTGTGTCTCCTTATCTCTCAGTACCAGGGGAGTGGAGGACACGCCGATCGATACAGTAGCTGCCGTATACTCCTTGCAATTATCAATAGCTGATTTTGTCTTCCTGGGGCTGCATCTATTAATACCAGATAATAACAGCCTTTTGGACATAACTTCTAAGGGGATGATGGAAGAAGAAGAGGAGGATGAGGAAAGAAAGTTTACTCACAGGACGACCTTGTTGTCAACAGATTTGTCTGTCATATGAGGTGGAAACAAGGGACGAGACAAGACAAACAGACAAGAGGGAGACAGAGAGAGGGAGGGAGGAAAAGGGGGAGGGAGGGAGGCTTTAACTGAGCTCCCCTCTAACTGAGAAACCCTCCATCATTACAACGAAATGATATATATATTTTTTAAATGTATTTAGGAATTGTGAAATAATAATTATTTTCAATATGATTCATCTATTGGGTTATTGCAACCACGTAGTTTAGAAAACACAGTTCATATTAGATTATGTCCATATCATGGCTTTACAGTCCAACAAAGAGAGAGAGAAAAAATATAGTTTTAATGTATCTACAATAAATCACCAGGATGGTGTCATAACAGGACAGACGTGTCCAGTGGTCGCCACCGTACGTAGAACGTGAATACGCTTGAAATAAAGTTAAAGTGGAGGTTGGATGTGCTGATGGAAAGCCTGCCGTGTACGCAGAAAATATCCCCTCTCTTATAAAAAAAGTGAACAAATAAATTAATACTCTGATAGATTAATATGACAGCCTGTCCCGTACAGGCGGCGGCTGGGGAGATATTATATGATGGGAGGTCAAATCTGGGTGTTCACGCTGGAGTGTGAGGACGATCCATTGAACAGTAACGTGGTGGTACATCCTAGTGGTGACTGAAAGCAATGGGCTGAACCTCTGCTTGGGGGTTAACTCACACACACAGCGCAGTCCCCCACACACACGGAGCCATGCCCAGCACCGACACACCGACACTACTACTGAGCTGCCAGAAGATAACTTCAAAGTTGGCCTCTCTATGAGCCGGCAGCCCGAGCGAAGGGAAGACACTAAATGAAGGTTGCATTCGGGGAACATGCGGTGTTTTGAGTGTTTGACAGTCAAATAAAGCAGAAAAGAGACTTTTTGGAGAGCGCACTGAGGCGAAGACGCAACCGGGAGCTAAATACGGCGAGAGGAGGAGGACGAGAGGAACTTCATCGCGATCAGCCACCCTGAAGCGACTTCTCTTTTGCGGGACAAAATGTGTTTTTGATCACGTTGACATACGTGTTGTTACTGAGAGGAGGACTGTTGCTAAACGCGGCGCCGCTTTTCTTCGGGAAGACGCGCGTCAAAGTTTGGAGAGCGAAGCTGCGCCATTAGAAAAAAACACTAACTGGTAACAGTTTACTGCTATTGTCAAGACCTGCACCCGTCCTGTCTGCGCTCCGGTTACCGACGTCAAACGGCAGCTACTTTACTGGACAGATGGCCATCAGCAGGACACTTTAAAGCACCTGAAACATCTCAGAGACTGTAAACATCGCTTTTTATTTCAGAAAGAGAGGTGCGTGTTCAGCCTCGGCACACACACACACATACACACACAAAGTTACCGAGAGAGAAAGTGCGAGAACTGAGCCAAGATTTCCTGATAGACTTTCTAAGAAGATACGCTCTGAAGTTGTGAGATAAACGAGGAATCATGAAGGTCGCAGTGACGGAGATGAGAGATACTTCGCGGCGGTGAATCCTCAGCGCCCGTGAGTCAGTGCGCTTCGTGGAAGGAGTGAAAAGAGTGTGACGGTCCCCGTGGAGGACCCCCCCGACGCTGGGCATAACAAGAGATTTGGTGTGTTGTGTCGCGTTGTGTTGTTGGGGGAGGCTGGATAGTAAAGAGAAAAGAGACGGATAAAGTCTGAGAGTGAAGCGGCTAATTGCTTAGTCCGTCCCTCATTACCATATCCAATGCGCGTCCGCTGGACTCCAGCCAATCCTCCCCACCTTCACACGGTGCCATTAATCGCGAGGCATTATTCACTATCATAATTATTATACCGACATGCGCAATCCAACGCACAGCAACAGCAGCAGCGGCAGCAGCAGCAACAACAACACCGGCTAATTTCAGATATCTTTTTTTTCTACTTTTTTTTTTTTTTATTCCCCCACTTCTCTCTCTCTCCGCTACCAGACTGTTTGCGAAACTTTTCGTGTGTTGATTCCTTTTCGCTCTTTGCTGATGTATCTGCAAAACGCAGAAACATCCCGGAGCGCAAAAGCAGCAGCAGCAGCAGCACCGCCAGCACTAAAGTCAGCAGCATGTCCCGACGCAAGCAAGCCAAGCCGCAGCATCTCAAGTCGGACGAGGATCCCGCACTGACCGGGGTGATTTCCGAGCACGGTGAGTGGATGTGATCAGATGAGACTGTTTAGCTGTGCTGCTGTTACAACACTGACCGTCTCCTCACTTTGTTTCAGGAGCTTTAACAAGAAAGAAAGAAAGAAAGAAAGAAAACTCATTTCTATAAGTTTGGCCTCAAATAAAAAGTATTTTTGGATTCATTCAGATTATTATTAGGTTGCTGATAAAATTACATTCTTAAAATATACGCGATTTTTTTTTAATTTTCATAATGAATCTATTATGACACAGTTATCAGGTTTGTTTTATTCCCAAAAACCTGTTTAAGCTGCATGTCCCGACTGCTGTTACTTTTAAGATTAATGTCAGCTAATAGTAATAATAGTTTACACTTGCAGCGTTGGAGTGCTGGAGGCCTTTTGAAAGGCCTGTTTCAAACTTTAAAAAAATTAATATGATTTAATGCTTTTCCACATGTCAAATATCGGAGTCTTTGCAGTCTGATCCAGTTGACTTTGTATGTGCATGCGCGCACACCAAAATACGTGAACAAACGTGCATACACACACAGAGACAGACAGACAGACACACACACAATTTGATAAGTTGCTGGAAAAAAAAATTCTCTCTTAAAGCAAATTCAGATTTACAAGCAAACCGTTTAATAGGTGTAATCAATTTTCCAATTATCCGCATTTCACCTATTTGTGATTTTTATTTTTTTTATTTTTTTTGCATTAGTGTCTTTTGTCCCTCAGCGCCTGTCTGGCTCTCCGAGGAGCAAAATGCGAGTTCTGTTGCAGGTCGAAGCCTTGTTTTGTTATGGAAATGTTTTTGTTTACCCCCCTCACATAAATTTAGCACACTTGATTTGTTCCCTTTTGCTCACAATGTCGACAAGATCCGTTGACAGAGCTCGTCCTCGCCATGTGTGTGTGTGTGTGGGGGGAAAGGCTCATTCATCTTTTATTCTGTACTCAACCTTTTTTTTTTTTTTTTTGCGCAATAGAAGGATCATTACAGAGCTAAAGTCAGAGCTTAAGCAAAGTGAAATGCTGTAGGAATTAGCAGCATTACCGTGGGGATATTATTTTACTTACATTATTGTGCAAACATCATTTTTTATACATGAATGTTTTTTCAATTTACAATTTAAACAATGTATCTTAATTTTAATATTTCTCATTTTAAATGTAGGAGAAAAATCTAAATATTTATATATATATGAGGTTTTTAGGTAAATTAATTCAGTCTTTTTTATATAACGCAAACATACATCCTTCAACAATATGATTTACTATAAAAAAAAAATAACTGCATCTGAATGGTTGCTCCTTTTTCATTTCTCTCAGCCAAACCAAGAAAGGTGTATCTCATGTTAAGCATCCATAAAGCTCAGTGTTCCCAACAAATCACTGCTATTATTTGTTGGCAAACACACACATCCACCCAGTCACACTCGCATACACACACATAGACACACACACACACACTTTGCAGGTCTTCTTTATAATAGAAATGCGTGATGTAATCTCTGGGGAGCAGCTTTCTTTGCATGGGGAAATGTTGGTGTCACATCGATGACCCTTGTCTCTTTTGTTTGTGATTTAGATCGTAGATTTATGATTTTCAGGCCAATTCACTATTTAACACCAACACTGCTTCAATGTTGAGATGACCTGTCCCAAGATTTTATATACGATACGAGAAAAACGTCCATCAGGTTGCTCTCCTGTAGGATTGTGGAATAAAAAAGTAAACGTCCATTTCTTTAGTAAAAATCTGACATTTGGAATATTTAGATACAAGAAGTATTTCTTCAAAAAAAAAATTATTTTTAAAAATTGTTACAATTTGTGAAACATAAAATCCACCAAGACGGGGTGTAGATTAGTATAGATTTATGACACTCTTCTCCTCGATTCTTTCTCCAATTTTAACAACATCCTACATGAATAAGGGCATATATGTGGTTTTAAAATAAAAAATGCTCACACAGAGACGGTGTTGTGGCTAACCTATAGTCTCTATGCCATTGTGCTTAAGACTGGAAGTGGCTGTGGAATGTTCCTGCCTCTCCTTGTTCGAGCACTATACTGGCTCGCTTGTTTTCATGCAGGACAGACGTTGCAGTGAAACAATCCTAAGCCTTTGGCAGAGCACAGTGAGCCCATACACACTTAGATAAACCTAATAATACCATGTCTCATCCAAAAGCTACCTTACAGACAAGCTGCAAATGTCAGACTGTCAGTGTATCATTGCAGCATGATCAGATTCTTCGCTGCCTATTGCCGTGCTGCAGCTCGTGACGACACTATTGATCGCTGGCTTGACAAATCATTGCATATAATGTCGGAGAAATTCAAAAGTTCCAGTCGTCAGTCGCCGCTTGATTTAGACTTAAAATCTATATGCGTTGGGCGCGAGGTAAGGAGAGGAACAAAAAAAGTGGCGGATTTCATGAACGTAGACACGGTTAGGGAGTTTGGATATGTTCTTAAACATCAATGTGAGATCACCTTGTGTGTTCAGTTTTTCACCAAATATTCAAATTTGATCTTTTATTAATGTTTGAATTTCTTTCACTGCTGTCCACTGCAGCTCTGTGAGGACGTCTTTAATGTCCTGCCCTCATGAAAAGATGAAAAAATAAAATTAAGTGCCAACAAGCCCTTGGCTGGCATATCATCTCCCCCTCAGGCCTTCCGGACACTTGCCCCCTGGGGACATGATGGGGGGTTGAGTGTGTGTGTGTGTGTGTTAGGATTGGGAAGAGGGGGGCGTCTGCTTAGTAGTGCTTTTATAAAGCTTGCTGACTTAACCTTTGTCTAGCCCAGCAAGCCGGGTCCTGCCGCTAGATGTCAAGCCCCTTGTACAATTAGAACATGTGTGCCGTTGACCTTGGCAGCACAGCTTACTCGTGTCCCAGAAAGTGTGAACAGCGACAGGCTTTTCATCTCGCCACCACTTCCTCTGCATCCAGTGTCTTTGAAGGTGTGCATGTGGAGTATGTGGGAGGCGGTGGTGTGCAAATTGTGTATGAACACACTCAGTTTCCATCTCGTGTGCAAGTTGTTTTAAGAGGACTTTTCTACACTAAATTGACCAAGTTGAGATGTAAGTGATCAGTCACAACCAGGACAAGTAGAATTTCAGATTACTGCACTATAGAAATTATAGTAATTATCTCAGTATTTTAGGAAGAACACATTGGTCTGGATTTGATTGTGAAGATTGGTTTCAGTTGTAATTTTTCAGTGTTGGTGAAGGCCGGATCCACATCTATTCAATGTCAAAATCACACACCATCACGATGTTTAAGTAGAACTGTATTCCTTTCTCTACAACATAGTGTTAGATGCAGGGATGTCATTATGGGCTGCAAAAAAATATAATATAGTGAGAGGATCACTGCTGACAGTGACAACATGGTTGTTGCCCACTTCCCCTGCAGTGGGGCTTTGTTTTGCCTTTGTTTTAATCCCCTCTCACCATTGGGTGCAGGCCCGTGGACCACCCACACAGTTGTGCCAAAGATGTCTTTGCGAAAGGCACTAAAATATGGCTGTGTCTTAATTACTACTCAGCACCAAAAACACACACACACTAACAAGTAAGATCCTGATTGAGAGGAAGGACTAGACAAGAGCGAAAGGACTTTTTAACCTTAGACACGACATCAGATTTTGGGGATTTTAAAGCCAACAAGCCATTAACTGAAGAGGTCAAATTAGCCATGAGTGTTATTTCTGTAGTTCATTTTGTTTGTTTTGATTATTTTATCACTGATTGATTCAGAACGTGTTTGGAAAGGTCACGCAGGAGCAGTGTGACAGCTGAAATGTGTCCATTTGAGAACAACTGTGCTTTGTTTTCGTGGCGTTAAGAGTACAGTCTTTTAATTTCAAAATTAGCATCTAAATTAAAAGAAAAAAAAATGAAGGCACAGATTAAATGGACTGATACTTTTGAATTTCTCTTTGGCCTGCTGAGGATGAGCGTCCATTAGATCATAAAGCCTGTTCTTCATCTCAAGCTCTTTTGTAAATCAAGATCCAGAGAGACAGTGAGCATCTTGATGTGCGGACACAGTCATCTGGACAGAGTGCCGTCATTGAATACTGTATTGCAAATGCTTACACAAACAAATCGTTAATGTTTTGGCTGCTTCACATCTGCAGGCGATGACAAAGGCCCCTCTGTTAGTGCAGATATGACTGTACCACTCTGCAGTAGGGCTGACCAGGCCGATGACACACACACACACACACACGCACACACACACACACACACACACACACACACACAGAGCAGTGCTGGGAACGCTCAAGCCTCTGCAGGTCTGAGGATGCATGGAATCACAGGAGATGCTTTATACGCTGATAGCCACAGAGACATTACAATACCTGTAACTGTACAAGAGCAGAAATAGCAAAGAACAGTTAATATGTTATTTTTTAAAAGTTATTTATTTTTTTTTTTTAATATATTACACAATCGCAATAAATCTCCAGGAGAGTTTACAATGTGACAAATAAATAGATTTAAAACATTTAAAATAACACTGATTTCTCTTCAGTGTTTTCAACTGATCCACTGATAAATTACAAACAATTTTAGTACACACAATTAAAAAAACTAAATTACTTTATTAGGAGTGTAATAAAATAATTTACTGGAAAACGTTACTGGCACAAGAATTCCAACATTGTTAAATCTAGTAGGCCTCCTGTTTACCCCCCTCCACTCCTGTCCAACTTGGGCTGGACCTACAGTGATGCATCTTCTCTTTAAGGGTCGTAAGCTACATCCTCAGATGCCTGAGAGGAATTGCAAGAGACAGAAGGAGGGGCGTTTCTAGGAAGGCTGTAAGTGCAGCCGCTTTTTAGAGATTACACCTCTTACTGCCCGTGTAAAAATCAAACATATAGCACGACACATTTTGAGCTACAAAAAGTTTAAATCTAGGATACAATGTACTTACATTTTTTTTTTTTTTTTTATGTGATAGAGCTGACTTTACCTTATCATGGAGTACATGTTGCCTACATGTTGCCAGTGTCATTGTCTGTGTATGTATTCATTAAGTGAATCTGGAAATGGTTAAGAATGGGAGAATTTGTAATTGCTCAATGCTTCGCTCAATGCACGGCTCTGTGGCTTTCACAGAATCAGTGGAAAGCATGAATACCTCATCTGATATAATATGTCAGATTAGCGGTTTCAGTTAGCATGCCAAAGATTGCTGAGCAAGATAGCGGACACACAGATTCAATGTCTACAATCCCCCCATTGACTGCATTCAGCTTAATATTTGCATCTGAGTAAATGAAGACTCTTAAAGGAATGAAGAACGGATTGGATTTTTTTTTTTTTTTATCCTTTCATTTCTCATGCTATAGGAAAATCAATACCCCACCCACCCACACACACACACCCCGTCACACACACAACCACACACAACTCTCTCCTTTTCACTGTCTTGTAAACACATAACAACCACAAAATGTCGCCTTCATACAGCTGCTCATCACAATAGCACCTTAGTTAGCACCCAAAGGTGGTTGTGGATGTTTTTTTTAGGGTAATAATGTGCATGTACAGTGCTTCAGTATTTCCAGCTGATGCATTAAAATAATCATGTGGTAGTCTGTGTCTTATATTGTAATATATTGACTACTGATGTTCAAACTGTCCTGCATCTGATTCAGTGAATGTTTCCTTTAACATTTTTTTTTAAATGGCAGCGTGCACACAAGTTAATTAAAGTATTTTGAGCTTTAAGATCATAATATAAAATTATGAAAAAATCCTCACAATATTATTTTGATCATAATTATAATGCATTTTGCTGCAAAACTGTACATGTCACATGGAAAGAAAAACGCTCAACTGAAAACTTTTTTTTTTTTTTAATCACAGAATTAATTTAAAGTAGGAAAAAAAATACAGCTCTTCAGAGGGTAAATTTAACATTGTAGGCCTGAGCAAACACATATCCACCCACTTAGGCATTTGTCGGTGATAGAAAAAGGCATGCATATATGTGGTATTTTTAAAGGTGTTTATCTCTATACGTGTGCATGTAATTCGTGTGTCTACATAGCAGTACGTTTGTAATGCCTACATGCATGTGTGTGAGGTCACAGACATACAAAGGCCCCTACTTGTAATTGTATGAATGAATAAAAGAGATTGACAGTAATACCATTCTAATAACTAATCAGCTCAACACAATGCCTACTCATTTGCGTTGACCTTTCAACCCTCAATTATGGAAATGAGTTCTGCTGTCCGCTGCTTGGCTAAGGAGATTTTCAGCCTGCTGTCACGTGTCACTTGCTCCTATTCACTTGTCGATTTTTGTTTTGAGTTTGGTCTTTTTAGTGGTGCTAATTTTACAAAATGTTTTCGTTTTTTTTTTATAGAATGTTTTATATTGAGTTTACAGGCTGATGAGAAGAAAATCATGCGGGAGGTGATATTGATATACAAAGTTAATTCCAAAATGAAAATGTGTAGCACATTATATTTTATAATCCTTTTAATTGCTTATTTGTTTCCTCTAGGTCAACCTAGATATTTAAATGATTAAGTAAAATAATATATTGTTCTGTCAGCCCTGCCCCTAGTGAGGGTGGGACAACGTAGCCCGTCCAAAGCCTTCCTATTGATAATTAATTAAGTTACAGACACCAGACCTTGATAGCTTATGCCCCCTTTGGCCAGAAATTACAAGAGTGATAAATTTCTTTACTAATGAGTCACTGTAATTGGCACAAATGCTTCATGTCTGCCTGACCATGGCTCACTCTATATTAACCTTTAAAACTGTGACCACTGTATGAATTCTATGCTCACTCACTTACAAAGCACTGTAAGACATTTAATGTGCAGTGTGTAATATGCAGTATTTTTTAGCAGTTTTTAGATGTAATGCTGACCTCAACATCTCTTTATCTTTTTAATCCGTACCCTAGGCTGATCGAGTTGCAACGGTATGATTAGTCTAAGCAGTTATGAAAAAATGAAAGCAGTGTTTTTTGTTGTTTTTTTTTTGTTTTAATTCAGGCATGTTACTCTTTAGGATTTTAGTTATGGAGTCAAACATAGAAAATGGTTTTATAGTAGAGTCCATCTTTTTGTGAAATAAATCACTTTCATTTCCAATAAATACCTATGAGATTGTCTGAACATTTTTATAGCGTAAACTGTAAATAGTTTAATTTATACATAAATAGTGATATTACAAGATATATGCTAGGTGTAACTGGATATACTAAAGGCTGAAATAAAGTGCCGGATGATGTGGTGGTGATTGAGCACACTATGAAAAGGGTATATGTATACAGCCACAAACAACTCTCACACACAGAGACTATAACGATACACACACAAAAAAGACAAACAGGCATTTTTACATGGTTTTGATCAGGTGTGAATTAGGTCAATGTTCAGAGCCTGCAGCGGCTTGTTTGACTCTGATGGTTGCATGTGAAAGAGGAAGTGGCTTCCTACAACTGTGATTAAACATGTGTAACTAATCAGAGACTTTGCTGCCATTGCACTAGCATGTAATTTGTTGAGTCTTATTTCAGAGAGCATGGTAGAGAGAAAGAGACAGAGACAGACACACACACACAGAGAGAGAGAGAGAGACAGACAGAGAGACAGAGATAGAGAGAGAGAGAGAGAGAGAGACAGACAGAGGGAGAGACACCGGGAATTTCTTAACTGAAAAAGAATGTTTTGTATTACAAAAAGCATTTAAAAGTAGACGTGGTCCAATTTAACAGTGGATCATGCAGGAAATGTTCAAGCACAATAGATTCAACAGATATTTGCTCTTACTTTTACAACACAATTTTCCTGATATCGTAACAGAGTATTCCAGTATAGAGTCCCTTGGCTAGATTCAGGGCTAAAGAATTACCTTTGCAATGCTAAATGAAACGGCCCAGACATTTGAAATTCAGGTGGAAATGACTAGGCTGGATAGCAGAGGGGAATCCTAATGGGGCCATCAAAGTCCTGATTTGTACCCAACAGATGAGGCAGCTGTGAATTGTATGAAATATTGGAAATCAATAGGTTCTATGGAATTTCATTAAGCGGCAGTATCCACAATTGATAGGTCTTCATAATTTGATGGATTGCACAAAGAAAATTATTAGCTAGCTCTATGGAGAGGGTGTGAATGCACAAACCTGGGTCTTGAGAATTGGTGAACTATGGGCAATTTGTTCAGAGTAAAAAAAAATAAAAAAATAAAAAGAATATTGATTTTGGTTATGTTAAAAGACAGAAAAAAATCAAAGGTTAAATCTTTGCAGCACTGCACTGCAAAATATATGTGGATTCTTTATTGATTATTTATTCATTAATTCTTCTTTTTTTTTTGCTCCTTCCTGCCTCATTCCCTATCCCCTTCCACTCACCTGACCCCCTCCCCTTAGCCCGAGGTGAAGTGCTGGAGGATGCCGACAGCGGGAATGAGAGTCGCAGTGGCAGTGAAGAGACCCATGTATGTGAGAAGTGTTGCGCTGAGTTCTTCAAGTGGTCAGACTTCTGTGAACATTTAATGAGCTGCACCAAGAACCCACTGGTGCTCATAGTGAATGACAATGAGGACACACCTACCCCCTCCCAGGAGTACCCCGCAGAGCCCTCCCCTGTACCCAGCTGCCCTAGCGAGCAGGCTGACAGCGAGGACCCCAGGGAGGGCAACCACAGTCCTGCTGGGGAGGGAGATGAACTCCAAGAGACAGCAACCTTAAATGGGGTCAATGTCTTAGAAAAGGAGGATGAGCAGATGGAGCTGGAACTTTCTCCTGAAAAAAACATGGATCCCGAAGAGAGAGATGTGACATCCCCTGAGCCAGATGGCTCCCTACCTCAGCTCAATGATGTTGTCCCTTCCACTGTTACGAATTACGCCATGCCAAGCACTAATGTTACCTTGGAGACTCTGCATGGCACCCGGGTCGCAGTTGCCCAGTTTTCACAGAGTGTGAGGGCGGCAGCGGGTAGTGGGGTTTCCACCATGGCTATTCCCATGATCCTGGACCAGCTGATGGCCCTCCAACAGCAGCAGATTCACCAGCTGCAGCTGATAGAACAAATACGCAGTCAAGTGGCTCTGATGAACAGACAGCCTGCATCACAGCCTGCACTCAACCACCATCACAGCACTGCTGCTGGAAACCAGGGGTCTGTATCTTCCTGTGTCCCCCCTGTTGCAAGTCAGCTTCAGCTACACAACTTCATCACCCCTCCTGTCCATCAGCTACCTGTTAGGTTGCCGGCAACTCTCAATAGCCAAGGTCCTTCACCTCTGACCTCAGCAATAGAAGGGCCTCTCTCTCAAACATCACAAAGTAGCAGTCAGCAGTCTAACTCTTCAATCACCAACACATCCTCAAATAATTCGGTGTTTCCTCTACCCACTGGTTCTGGATTGTCATCTTTACTTCCCTCCTGCTCTTCGTCAGTCACAAACAACAGCATTAGCACAAGTAGTAGTGTAATAGGAAGTGGTGGCATCAGCAGCAGCTCAGCTCTTCCAAGGAACTCCACCACCCCTCCGTCACTCAGCCACAGCAGCCTCCTGAGCTCTGCCTCCAGTCTACCACTGATACCTCACAGCTCGTCGAGCAGCGTTATCTTCCCCAACCCACTGGCCAGTATAGCAGCCACAGCCAATGCACTCGACCCTCTCTCTGCTCTGATGAAGCATCGCAAGGGGAAGCCCCCAAATGTGTCTGTGTTTGACACTAAGCCCAGCTCTGAGGATCCCTTCTTCAAACATAAGTGTCGGTTCTGTGCCAAGGTGTTTGGCAGTGACAGCGCCCTACAGATCCACCTGCGTTCCCACACTGGAGAGAGGCCCTACAAGTGCAACATATGTGGCAACCGTTTCTCCACCAAGGGGAATCTTAAAGTCCACTTCCAGAGGCACAAAGAGAAATATCCTCATATTCAGATGAACCCCTACCCTGTGCCAGAGTACCTTGACAACGTGCCCACAAGCTCAGGCATCCCATATGGCATGTCTTTGCCCCCGGAAAAACCTGTCACCACATGGTTAGACAGCAAACCTGTCCTTCCCAGTGTTCCCACCTCAGTCGGGCTCCAGCTACCTCCTACACTGCCTAGTATGATGGGGGGTTTTGGTGAGTCTCCAAGCCTCACTCCACTCAACAGGTCACCTCAAAGGCCATCTCCACCCTCAAGTGAGTGTGCGTCTTTATCCCCTAATATCATCATTGACTCTGGCATGACCACTATGTCACCTTCCCCAAAACCCAGCCTAGGGAGTGACGCACCTCCTCTCTTGAAGCCTGAAGGTGTTCTCCTGCCACCAAACTGCTCTACTCGGCCAGGGGAGAATACCACCACCACACCCACAGTAACTCAAGTGGTACTTTCTACTACCACCACATCCACCACATTGTCCTGCAGTGCCCAAGTCACTGAACCCGTTACAAGCCCCAACTCTGTTTCCAACGCAGTCACCCATCCTGTCCTTCCCATGCTCTCAGATCAATTTAAGGCCAAGTTTCCCTTTGGGGGTCTCCTAGACTCTATGCAAACCTCAGAGACATCAAAGTTGCAGCAGCTTGTCGAGAACATTGACAAAAAGATGACTGACCCCAACCAGTGTGTCATCTGTCATCGCGTTCTAAGCTGCCAGAGTGCTCTGAAGATGCACTACCGCATCCATACTGGCGAGAGGCCTTTCAAATGCAAGATATGTGGGCGGGCATTCACCACCAAGGGAAATCTGAAAACACACTTTGGTGTCCATAGGTCCAAACCCCCACTTCGGGTGCAGCACTCATGCCCTATATGTCAGAAGAAGTTCACTAATGCTGTTGTGCTGCAGCAGCACATCCGTATGCACATGGGAGGGCAGATCCCCAACACCCCAATCCCTGAAAGCCTCCAGGAGATGGACACAGACCTCTCCTTTGATGAGAAGAGCTTAGATGCGATGAGTAATTATGACGATGACCTTCTGGATGAAATGGAACAAGCTATGGACGATGAAGCTGACTTAAAGGAGGGAGAAATGGACCCATGTAAACCTTATTCACCTGGAAGTTCCCCACCAACTTCGATCATCTCCAGCATTGCTGCGATGGAGAACCAGATGAGGATGATTGATTCCACTGCCAACATGACCCGTTCATTTGGTCAAAAGCCCACACTAAACGGCAGCAGTTTTGGAGAAGAAACTGATTGTTTTACCACTGATTCCCTGTCTGCAATGGGGGATGCTGAAGGTCAAAGCTTGGGAAGCCCTGCTTTGTCCGAGTCCTCTGGCTCTTTGCAGCATTTGTCCCCAGTTCACAGCCATTCCGAGAGCCAGCGATCCAAGTCCCCGGCTACACTTAACAATAATAGCAGCAGTGCCATGACAGTAGAAGAAAGCCAAGAGAACAATACAACTGGCTTGACAACAGTGAAGTCAGAAAAATCAGAGACTCCATCTCCGCTTTCTGCAACTGAAGGCATCGGGGCCCTTGATTTGACTGCCACACAACCTGGCAGGCATTTTATCAAGGAAGAGAGCCACTTCAATATGCTGTTTCTAAATAGAGATCGAGGTGTGTATGTGCAAAATCTAATAACGCTGAATTCATTATACAGTTATTTTAATATAGATACAAATTTAATTTTTAATTTTATTTCTAAAAATAATGTACTCATGATGACAATATCACACATATTATGTTTGTGTAATAGTTTTGAGTAATTTATTTGGTAACCACTAAATGATCAAATGTAGTTCAAAATAAAATTCACACATTTTATAAATTAATAAACAAACAACATTATCTGCCTAATTAATGGAGTGGGCTTCAGCGGGGAGTGTGAGTTATGGATTTTTAAGTTAGACTTAATTAGACAGTGTGCAGTGAATTGGGGCTCCCAGATTGCAAAATTACCTTGTTCAGTTTTAATGTTTCAGCATTCTAATATTAATTTGACCTCTTCTCTTTCAGGTCTAAACACTCCTAATTTGGCCAGCACTGCATCGAACATGATCAAAATGGAAATGAATGGACACGGCAAGTCAGTGTCTCTGAGTGACAACTCTCATCTGCCTGTGGGCATCCAGGTTCCTGCTGCAGCACCCCAGACCACACTGAGCTCCAGCATCAACCCCATGTTGGCTCCCCCACCCCCACGACGTACTCCTAAGCAGCACAACTGCCACTCATGTGGGAAGAATTTCTCTTCAGCCAGCGCTCTGCAAATCCATGAGCGTACACACACTGGGGAAAAACCTTTTGCCTGCTCTATTTGTGGAAGGGCTTTCACCACAAAGGGCAATCTGAAGGTACGTGTGAATTTGATACAGCACCAATTAGAACTGTACACAAATGGGGGTTTCAGTTGAAAATATGCATACTATGTAACATGTAATACACTGGGATTGATTCAACCGTTGAGACTATTGTATACACCCTGCCACACACACACACTTTTAGAGTTAAACCACCAGCATGCATTTAACAACAGTACATTTCAGATATAAAAATACACATTTATTCTCAACTAAAGAGCTTCATATTTTCAAATTTTGACATTTAGAGTAAAACATCCCTTCACACTTTTTATGCTTTTGAGATATTTGTGCATATTTGTTTTTTTTTTATATTAAACCACAGCCTTTTCACTTTGTTTGTTTGCATGTAGTATTTGCCTTGGGTGACACTCATAATATTTCTTTTTATTTTCTTGCCAATTTTAGGTTCACATGGGAACGCACATGTGGAACAACGCTCCAGCCCGGAGGGGTCGGCGACTGTCTGTGGAGAATCCTATGGCCTTGCTGGGTGGGGATGCCATGAAGTTCAGCGAGATGTTTCAGAAGGATCTGGCAGCTCGGGCCATGAATGTCGACCCAGGCTTTTGGAACCAGTATGCAGCCGCTATCACCAACGGCTTGGCCATGAAGAACAATGAGATCTCTGTAATCCAGAATGGAGGCATCACCCAGCTACCTGTCAGCCTCAGCGGTGCAGGAATCACTTCATTGGGAGCCATGCCTGGAGGGATGGACCGTGTTCACACCGGCAGCAGCCCTCCTCTGTCCGGTATGGAGAAAGCTGGTCTGGAAGTTGGGGCCAGTCGCCCCTTCTCCAGATTTATGGAGGAGAACAAAGAGATTGGGATCAATTAAAGAGACTTTTCTGTATTATTCCAAGGTAGGCGTTTGGCAAAGACTAAGAGTCTGACGACAAGGAAAGAAACTGCTGATCCAGTCTAAACTCATGCGTACTATATTATGTACAGATTAAGTATATTTTGTTTGGTTTTGGAAATATAGTATTTAGTATTGATTAGAGGTCTTTGCCTTTCACTCATTTCCTCCTCACTTGACATTTCGCCTATACGAAGAATACTTTGTCTCTTGTTTGAGAATATGTCGTCTTGCAAGATTTGCATGGTACTTATGGTTTTTAACAGTATGTTTGACTGCTTTTATGAATTCCTTTGAAAACCAGGATCCTGCCTCATTTATGATGTGGAAGCATCTTGCAGGACTAAAACAGAAAAGAACTGAGATTTGTTTAGAGACAGTCTGACTTTTGTCTGGCAACCTTGTTTATGATTGCTGTTTTAAATATAAAAGGGCCATGGATAGACTGAAGAAAAGACTGAAGTATAGTGTCTCTGTGCTCGCCTGATTTTTTTTTTTCCCTCATGAACAAGAAAACTTGAAAAAAAAAATGTTTGAACTATTTTAATCTTTACATTTAGTCTCCCAGCATTGTCTTATAATATTGTCCTGTGTCTTTAGTATTTATGATATTGACAAAAAAGCGGGTATACAAAAATATATTTAATGGCCCAAGCATTTTATTGATCAATTTCTTTTCTAAACTGCAGGCTTCACTGATGAATATCTCTTTCAATAAAGACAATGTCGTTTGAGTTGACAACAGAGAAAAATGGTAGGTTTTATTTGGATATCTGTTGAAATTACGTGTATCTTGTTACATGTACATGTACATGAGGCTAGAGATATCCGAAGCTGCTATGACCACAACCCTGCTTTTAACCTTTGTAAAAAGAAAAAAAAAAAAAAAAAAGAAGTGATCCTTTTGAAGAAATATCTATGTATAGAAATACAGACAAATCTAAAACAGGTATGCATATTTTGTATCACATAAAAAAATAGACATCATGAGTTGAGAGTATTTGTCATGTTTGTGAATGCACTTTTTAAAAACAAGACGTTTTGTCTGTGAGTTACCGTTAACCTTTTGACTGAGCTATCTATCACGTGCTGTTTTCATTGTTTTCAGCGTACCACTCCTACAATTTGCAGAGTCGGTTCTCTGTTATTGCATCTGTGCTACTCGTCAGAGTGCAAACTCATCACTCAATCAAAACCTTCTTAAATAAAAAATAAAAAAAAGAGGACAGGTGTGTGTTTGAATGGTTTCCTTATCTGCACCATGTTTTCCCCTTCTCTTTCTTTAATTTCCATAAATTAAATCTGAATTATTAGATACATTTCAACAAATCAATGACAAGGTGTATTTTATCACCATTATTGTTTAAAAAAAACAAAAATACACTCAGAATGTAAATTAGTGTTTTAAAGCTAAAAAAGATGAAGGAAGAATTTGTTTTTAGTGTGAGTATAATTGACCACCAGTTTTTGAATTGGACAGCATATGAAACAATTCATAAAATGAAAGGTTTTCATTTAAATTATCTTGAAATAATTATTATTTAAATGTATGTTAATAATGGAATTTATTTGATCAATAATAGTATTTAACTAGCTAGTTTGGAGCTTCCTGGAAAATTGTTGCCATTTATTTTCTCCTCTCGAGACACATTGCTCTTTTAACAACAGTTCACTGATATTGGTTTGGGAAAAATTTCCCTCAAAATTACCCATTAAAAATAATTAGATTTTCTCCCTTCTTACTGATGCTGCTTTGCACAGGATTTTATTTACATTTGTGAAAAGCAAAACTATAATAGGAAAAAAAAAAAGATCGTCAGATAACTTGCATGTAAAGTTTAGAATATATTGGTGTGTGCGTGTGTGTGTGCTTGTTCTCCTGATTAGCAAATACATTAGGGAAAAACAAAAAAAACCTGCAACTGAAGGCTTGTCTTCTCTTACATGTCTACAGATAAATAGGACATTTATAATTGTACATGTAACTGTAAATACCATAATAATATATACATTAGTCAGAGGAAAATTCTGCAACAAACTATGTCATTAATGTGCAAAATATTGTATTATGGACTATAATCGTTTTCATAATTCTATCAATAATTAATGACTTTGTGGCAAATAAATAAGTATTCAAACTGAAAGCATAGAAAATCCATACAGAATAAGAAACGCTGGCATAATAATATGATATAATAACCCCAAACTTGCCATGACGTCTGAACCAATGTGTTGTGTAATACACTGAGGGATCAGGAAATCTTCTAAAAAATTTAAATACCTACGTGTATTACTGCAGCAGTGTAGATGTGTCTGGATAGTAGCATATGCTGTTTGTGATTCAGTCAAGTCATTGTGTGTTTGTGTGTGTGTGTGTGTTCCTTCCTGGTGCATTACACTTGACACATGGTCCACATGTGTGCGGATACACAGACTCTTATACACACTGTCTCACTATCATACACAAATACCCATGTTCTCACTTCCTCAAACATTTAAATAACAACAAAATTGAATTTTAGAGGAAAAAAAATATATCCCTGCTGTGAAAATCATGCACACAGGTGCAAGATGAAAGTTAATGCTAACTTTAATCACTGGGAACAAAAGAGTTTTTTCAGTTCTTATCTATGCCAAATGGACTGGCAGATGTGACTATATCTTTGATCCCGAATTCCTCACTACAGAAAGTAAGATTAGCATTTTTTTTTAAAGTTATTTCCATGTCAGATAGTAAAAAATGACAATAAATCATTCTTAAAAAAACAAAACAAAACAGAAAATCAAATTGCTGAAACCTCTCGAAACTGATGAATCCATGAATTGTGTTCATCCTGCCTGTAGAGTGAATGCCTGAATAGTTTCTAACAGGTGTTGAGTAGCTGATATGTACAAACTAAATTAATAGACATGATAATCACCCGAGCTACTCTGGAAACATCAAAGAAGAAAAAATTTAATAAAATATGCAGAGACAGATGCATTATCCTGACAACAATGTAAAGTAATGTATCTCCCACTGTAAAACCAGTCAACCAAGTAACACATTATCCACTGAAGCTGAAGTGGTGATCGGTCCATCAAAGTCCAGCTTACACTAGCTTTCATCAAAAAGCCATAAGTGTTTATTTTTGTGTTATTTTCACAGACATATCACTTGTTGATGAATCTTGAGTTAAGTTTAGCTTTGGAAGCTCTTTGGGCTGATCCAGTTATGCGTGCTGCCGTTTGTAGGAGCATTGTTTGACATTATGCTGTCAGCTGATCGCACAGGCTTAGTCAGTGGAATTGTCAAGTAATGAAGAAATTTCATACTGACTGTTTTTCTCTATGAAGGCACTTATTTTCCTCATATTTCAGTGGAAACAAAATACATTCCACTCATTCTTTGACTCATGTGCTTGCATTTAGCAAATGATTTTTGCTGACAGCCAGTGTATACGCATGTAAAGACTCTTGTTTAAGAATCTAAATGGCAATTCTTCTCAAATTTATAATATAACTCAATGGGGTATTGCTGGAGCTTCATAGAAATACTTTGTGAAGGAGGACTGTTTTACCTCAAGTGATTTCAATTATGATGCCTCTCCAGAACAGCACAGGGTTAAATGAGGTAATAAACTATGACACTGTAGGATTGCTATTTCCATAACAAAAATTCGGCATGCTACCCAGATTTTTTTTTTTGTTGTTTTTTTTTTGCTGCTGTGAAGTGATTTTTTTTCCATTAAGTAATACAACACAATGGAATGTCTAACATGTGAAGTGCAATTTCATTTTACTGTTTCATTTTACAGAACGTTTATGAGCAACCAGGGAAATGCAGACAAGGAATTATTTGAGGTGTGTCCATTTAAGAGGATTTTAAGTATAACTTTAGGGTTGGTTACAAGGCTAATTATCTAAAAGTAAACAGAAAATGCCTTTCCATTTGCCCTGGATATTTTTATTTTCTTTTCTTGAAATGTGGCAGCTTCTCTCTTTGTTCAGCATGCAGAACAAATTGCTCTAGTTGTTTTGTTTATCTGCACCTAACTCGTATTTTTGAGCTACGTGTTTGAAGTGAATATGTGTGACATTTGGGTATGGCACAGTGTGAACAGACAGGCCATCATTGGGACGGGGCTGTCGGCTGTTTGTTTAATGCCTTGCCTACTGTGAAAGTCTCCCTGAAACAGGCGCAGTAAATATCCCCATTGATCCAGAAGCAGGGGGCCCTACGATGATGTAGTGGCGAAGAGCCACAGGAGTAAATCTAACCGACAGTAATCCAATCCCATTCTCAAGGCTCTGGGATCTGAGATAGGTGCTTTAAATCCAGAAGTGTGCCTTTTTGCACAATTTCTCTGCCTTTGGTGGTGCTGCTTTTCTTGTGTTTTACTTCCATGTCTCAGCTCTAGAGTCAATCCATAGCTTGCTGAAGTGATACGCAAGCTATTCTTTATAAATTGTTTAAATACAAAAGCCAGTAATGATGATGACACAAATTCAGTCTCATGCTCAAATTCCGTCCAAAACTAATTTTTGCTTGTCTAAAGCCTGTACATCTACCCAAAGTACAAACTCCAGAGTTAAGAGAGTGTGAAAGGTGTGTGTGTGTTTGCATGTGCGATACCACTCCTCAGGTAATCGGTGTTCTCTGTGGACGGTAGAGGGATACATTGGAAACTCTGAAACCCCATTAGGCTGGAATTTCCCTTTGATGGCCAAAAGCTGCCTACCTAGCGCTTGACTGGTTGCTTGGCTGCTCCAGCAAGTGTTAGTTTTCATGCAGGCTCTCAAGATGACAAAGCTACGCACTCCAGATCCCCTGGAATAGGATTGTGTGGTTTACAAATTCAAATTCTTTCCTGTACGGATTGTTGAGAGTTGCTGAAGCGTGGTGCACTTTAGCCTGGTGAGCATTTGGAAACATTAACAGTTTGGTACAGTGAGGCATCAACAGTTTGGTAATGCTCACCAAAGGAGATGTCTGATGTTACTAGTTTACATCAGTTCTTTTTTAATGCATTCTACTGCATACATCCAACAGTAGTTAGTGGTTAGCATAACCTGCATTTAACGCCACTCACCACCAAAGTACAAAGAGAGTGAGAGGAGTTCAGAAAGTTAGGGAGAACATCACCACTCATTTAAGTCACAAAACCTCTGTTATAATGGAAATTATTGGAGTGAAAGTTCTGACATGCACGGACATCTGAGATGGAAATGAGATGCGCCTTTATGTGTGTCAAACTTTCAGCTAAATCCTCCATCTTTTATTCTATTCAGCAGAAATGTGAACAGAGAAAAACCCCTTTGACTTTTGCTCACTTCTCATAACGCTTTAACTCGATACACCTAGCAGGCCTCTATACTAACAAAGAGGCACTGTATATCCATCTCTGAAAGTCTAACAGGCTGATCTCAAGCAGGTTGAAGGACACTCCTTCTACCATGTTGTCGAGATCTAGTTATAGTGGGGGTAGGTTTGTCTTGTGTGTGTGTGTGTTAGGTCCTTAAAGAAGGTGTTTTGGAAAATCAATGAATGCGTGGAACATAGTGGTGGTCCACCTGAAAGGGAACACGTCATCAATTAAACAAACTTGGCGAACCAATTCATCAGAGCGTGGCGTGGATCAGCTATTGGGTTCAGCTTCGACGTGACAAATGCCGGACCTCCTCTGTGTGCCCAAGGTTGCCGATCGATAGAGATCATCATTGTGATGTGGCCTTTTATCTCACAACCTGCTCCCTCTAGTCTTATATTATTCCCAACACAGAGATCTCAAAGGAGGAGGAAGGGTGAGAAGGGCACGAGCCTGATCGTATCTTTTATTCTCAGAACGTATCGGCATTATTTGTTCAGTCTGTTTTCATGGCTTTTGATGATCAGCCTTGTCCCGAAGCAGGGAAGTTTTGAGGCTTGTTTTATTGGGTATCGTACCTGCTGGTGCAGTTTGTTTTGTTTCGGGATTATTCCTTGGCAGATGTATATCAGTCTGGTTAAC
Organism: Pampus argenteus; assembly: GCA_036937835.1. Taxonomy (NCBI): domain Eukaryota; kingdom Metazoa; phylum Chordata; class Actinopteri; order Scombriformes; family Stromateidae; genus Pampus; species Pampus argenteus. Next base: position 8,468,860 of record CM072865.1, on the reverse strand, counting down.
ACATTGTTGCCCACTGAGGGATTGAACCGTCTCAACACAAGCCTGCTACCGCCTCAGCAGTATTTATTCAAATGTGTCAAATCTGGCTGAGAGGAAAGCCTCCTGGGTTGCTATTGATCTGTGCCATTATGGAAATCCATGCCAATAAACTGTCATGACTTACTGTAACGGTCCAATGATTAGGCTCCACTTCAGTCACATGACCACAGAGAGCTTCCTCATTATCAGAGGCCATTATGAGAAAATTGAGTTTTGCAATTGAGTTATGCAATGATAAATATTGACTTATTTCAGCTTTAATCGGCTACTTTAACTGTGTTATTGGTGTATGGGGCCTATAGAGTTGCCAGTAATTGCAGTGTTGTTATGTCCACAATGATCCACTCTTCCTTGACTGATTTTTTTTTTTAAACCATACTTCTTATATGCAATCAAATCAGAAACACACACCGAGTTGAATGCAATTCTTCTTCTGGACATACAGTTGCAGTTTCAGTCTATGTGCTAATCTCCTACATTTCTTGGTTTAACTGTCAAATCTGTTCAGTTACGTGCAAGTACTGAAACTTTACACCTGGACGGTAGTGTAAAATATGCATGTGGACACTATCAGTTACATGCTTCTAGCCTCCTCCAGCTGGTAGAAATTGAGGATATTACAACTCTGTGTTTCACCAGCCAGCCCCAGTTTCCCAACACTGATTTGAACCAGTCTCTGCTATCTGCTGTTCATTTGATGAGATTTCAGCCACGCTAGTAGCTTCAGGAACGAATAAGAACAAGGCTTGGAAACTAATACAGCAGGAGCACCTGACAAATATGGCAGCTTGTTCTCTTCCTTTCTGAAATGAAACATGCATTTTAACATGTATCTGTTACTATTTTAACTGCTCTGTTCAGTGCAAATAAGATGTTTTGCTTTTTATATGTGGTTAAGCTTTTCTTTTACTTACTCAAGTTTTATACAGAGAACTGAACTGAAATGTATGACTGGCATGTTACACAAAAGCAATGCATGTAATTTTTTATGTAAGCGATTACATTGAATACCGGTGGCTAAAAGCAACAGGGAACCAACAGAAGAATGAATGATGCAGAGCACTGGAATTACACTATGCCTTGAAGTGCATTACAGAAACCCAGCTGCAGCAGATCCTGCAATACCCTCTTGACTCATACTGTTTTTGATGCGGACAGATTGTGAACAGTACTTGCTGATGTATGGAATTTGAAGAGTTCAGAGTTGTCACTGTCAGTGATTGACATGATGAGAGGATCAATGTAAAAGCCTTCCTGCCAAGCAATAATCCATCCAAACTGATCACGCTTAAAATTGCCTGGGGGTATTGATTACATGTGCAGGCCCAGAAAACAGCGTAAGCACTGGGCAATAACAATCAAGTTGGCTAAGGAGACTGATTTTCTTCCTCCTTGGTATTGCTTATTCTCTTCAATTCATAGACACTGTGCATTAAAAGTGTTTCACTTAAACGGACTGGGGTCAGTATGCCCAATAAGTGAAGGCTTTAGCATGCTGCTTGCTAACACTTGAAAGCAAATAATAGTATCAACAGTATGAAAATAAAGCAGTGTTGTAAAGATGCTACTACTATTTTTTATATGTTTTTCCATTCCTGAAGACGATTAAAAAAACATCACCAAAAACAAAACATAAAAAAATCTAGTCCAGGAAATGATGTTCCTATAATATATCATGCTAATTTACAATAAAACATTTTATATTAGTAAGCAATAAAGGCTGTACTACATAGCATGGACATGGGACAGAACTGTCCACCAGAAACACTGAGGAGGTTCAATGTTATTATCACATCCTGGACCAGTGGACCAAATAGCAATCATTCAATGTAGTCATTTAAATGTCCTTTTCATATTCGTTTTTCTACTGGGAAATCACTTGTTATGTTCTTACGTACACGCGACAGGTTGAGGATGTGGAAGCGATTGTAGCTAGTAGGCACCATATAACCAGCCATGCAATGATGATTCTCACTATGGTCTAAATAAATAAATACTTAAGAGGTGATAAAAAAAAAAAAGATACAGCATGGCAGCAGGTTGCAATACACTATGTAGAACAAAGCTGTTCATGATCACAGTAGAACATTGCATTACACCTTATCATTTCCTCTGGAGCTGAAACTCAAACTGAGACTCATCAATAATGCACCTATGATCTCCCATTCAGAAGATCTCAATGGCAGATCAAGCTACTGTAGTATCTCATCTCCACTCCTCACCTCTACTTCTTCTACATATTTTCTATAAAGTAATGTCCATACATGTACATTCACTTTACTGACCACAATCTCCATACTAATGACTTCTAAATGTCCAGGAGTATAGTTTTCTGCAGAGATTTCCCCATTACTCCAATTCCTAAGATCCATTCTGTCTTTTTTTTTTATTAAAACCCACACAAATGGATGTCTCCATAATGAGGTTGTTGTTGTTTTTTTCTGTTGGCCAGAGCAATAAAATGTCAACTGTTGTCTCTCTGGACAAAATGATATTCCTGACTATATTGGGTGAGAGATGCTTGTCTATTCAGCTCTCTCACTCTCTAACTGAATTATTAAATACACAGAATCTGGTTAAGCAGTGTACATTTTCCTAAAGGTCAAAAAGTTCATTAACTATGGACTGCTATTGATTGTATCCTTGTCTATTTCTTTGCTTGGTGTTGGTTTCCGACGCTGCTTGTTGAGTATTGCAACAAGAATACCATTTTCTCTCACCAATTAAAGCTATAATGTAAATGCGGAAAAAATGCTTTGTAAATATAAATATTTTTTATCAGAATAAAACAAGTTTTATCACTTACACTTTGATATTAGACTTTATTTAAGTAAAGGTAAGAGTTCAAAAGGTCCTTTTTCCCAGCTCAAGACCAAATTGCCCTCCCTCCCCTCCCCACCACCACCACCCCAGCTGTATCTTCAAACAGAAAAATCCATAATGACTATGACAGCCAGAGTATCTGTTTCACAACAGTCCACTCGTGTCAATCAGCATGGTGTCGATAAAGATCTGTATTTTAATTGAATGTGTGTAAAACTACTCATACTTTACACAAGTGACTTTGATGTTAAACCGTTTGACATCATATCAGATGCTGCACAAACAAAAGAACACCCAATCAGCATAGATGATTTCATAAAGATGGCTCTTGGGTTTCAGCATCATAAATAAGTCATGGTAATCCCATATTTCTCTGACTTCTCTCATTTGAGCTTGGGATGGAAACAGAGCAGTTGTGACAAACATTGTTACCGCGGCTGCCAAGCCGTTCTGACCTGGCTTTATGTGTCTTGGCCGCTCTGGTTTCTCCGCTCATTAGGGTGATGTCCTGAGTTATCCATATCCTCACCTATTTTAACCCATTACACAATCTGCATATATGAAAAACATCAAGTTTCGGCATAAGGAAGAATACAAATACAGTCACTATGTGTTTTGAAGTCATTAAGGAAACATTGAGGTAGCATTTAACGAGAGAAGAAAGCGTGATTTCTGTAGAAATCTCCGTACTCTTTCATGATGTAAGTAATTTTGCTGTTTTTGGCCGCCTGTTTTAGAGTGATAATAATGATAATAATGTGTGAGGGAGTGTGCATGTGAGTGTGCTGCTCTGTAAGGATTTTTGAAATGGCTTGATTCATAAGTCATGGGTACCCCTGCTGAGACTTCTTCCTACACGTGCAATTTTCCAAAGCCAGCCGCTCGCCAAGCAATAATTATGCTGAAGTTTTCAATTACACTCCTTCCATTTCATTAACAAAAAATGTTTGGCTATTGTATAATTAGATATATGAGCTTACCACCTACATTTAACATAGCCACTACACAGCAGCTTGATGGAAAACAGAGAAGTATTTTAGCATGTGTGCATTTTACGGCGGTTTAGTAGTCTACTATAAAGTAAAATCAGCGAGATGTTATGCAGCAGGATCCCCCCCTCCTTTTTTCCATCATTTGGTAAAGTCCTCTAATCTACAAGATGTATACAGACCTATAATTGAGTATCATCAGATGTTTGATGAATTATGGGGAGGTTTGTTAACATGAAAAGTACACATGTACACTGGCTACATATTGTTGGAGATTAGACATTTGAACCAAGTGTTTCAGTGAGAGATTATTAGTTACCTTAGCCGATGGCATTAAATAAAAGCAGGAGAAAAAAAGAAAGAAATAATCTTAAGTAAATATTTATTTAATAGACTATTTTGCACTCAGAAACATAAACCTTGCCCCCCCTCTCACCCTGTTGCAAAGCATGACCCGTCGATGATATTATATAAAAAATTAAACTGTCAATCATCACGGCTATCTTGCCATCTTAAGTGGCTGTACCCTGTTACCACGGAGGCTTGAATTTCAGGGCAATGCAATCCAATACAAGCCACAGAAACTCTCCTCAGTCCTGTCATTTTGTCTGTTCTCTTTTACATCCTTTGCAACAGGTTTCCACTGGAGGCCAAGGTTGTTCTCAGTAAAGAGGTACGTGTCGCTGCTTTACCTACATTACCAGAAAAAACGCAGAGCCTTTTGTCACTGAGAGTAACCTAAATCTTTAACTCATCATCTACGGAAACTATTTTAAAAACTTGCCAGTGCACGATTGCCAACTCAAATACAATTTGGACATTTCCAAACAAAGTTATTGTTCACTTGAGATGTGGCTGACCTAGTTGCTTGACACCAGTGCGCTGCTGATGGACAGCAACGCTTCTAGGTGTGTTTGTGATGACAAAAAGCTGACTGAGACCATGCTGGAGACAAAAAAAAAAAAAAAAAAGGAAAGAAATGTAGGAGGGAAGAGCGATCTGATGACGCAGAGATAAAGTCAGCAGGAGACAGAGTTTTAATGAGGCTGGCTTCTCATTGGAGAGATGGCTAGATGTTCAGCTGGGCTGTAAAGTGATCCCAGCCTGATATTCCCCGGCCCTGTGACAGAATTATTAAAAGCTCATCCTCTTAATGCAGCATCCACAGTGTCACCTTTCACAGGTCCTCAGAGACACTCGCCCAATAGCACTGCCTTTTTTTCTTTTTTTTTTCCTCCCCCACAGGTAAATTGGCATAGAACAAACAAGCATCCAATCCAACGTTACCAACTGCAACTGGTGACGGTAAATTGAACCCTCTCACCACAACTTGGAGCATGACTTGCTTTCAGGCGCACTTAATGCTCTTTTCTATCTGTCAAAGTTAGACATAAGTATTATGTATATGAACCCTAATTCCCTGTCATTAGTGATACTAATTTCATTATGGCGGTCATCAGTTGCAAAAATGATCTCAAAGTGGTGTCCATTTTTAAAGGTAATTTTGATACTAAATGGATTGTGTCTCTTTGTGCATTGGAGCAAGTCCCCTCAAGCCTGTACTAATTACATCCATAATCAAATGCGTTCTGTGTCTCCTTGTTAATGACATTGATCTTTTGGAATATCCAAGCCTATATTCTGTGAGATTATTGGATAAAGTGCAGGGCGAAGTCTGCGTGACCCCAGAAGGAAGACGTCGTTGCAGACATAAGTGGGTATTAAATGGATATAATTGACAGTGACCCTTCCTGGCACTCTGTGCTGCTGAGGCCTCTGGTCCATGGATCATACAGCAGAGGGGATGAATTAGCATGGGTTAGGAATGGGAAAATGAAAATTAAGAAAAGGGAGATGGGATGAGAGATGGATCAATGTTGAGCCAGTGGGCTTATCAGCTGATAGGGGCCACAGAGGCTTCACTGATGAGGCTTCCCTTACATGATTTAGAAACTTCGGCTCTTAATTTCATACCAAACTTTACTGTTTAGATTGTTCCTCATATGGATTTAAATCAATGTTCTTTCTCCTTTTATGTTTGCATCAGCAGCCACATATTCATCATGGGTGGGCATTGACTATGTTTGCTTATTGATTATTCCAAAGGTCATGACCTTATAGGCCTAATCCATTGTGATAATGTAGACAGATGATTTGGAGTGAGCTGAATCCAACCTTGCAACATATAATCTGAATTCCCCTCCTCACAATATAAAGGCTAATCCAATTTTTATATGTATGTGTGTAAATGTTTCTAATTGTAGAGCCGAGTATTTCAATTTCTACGACACACTGACCTCTCTTGAGAAGTCTATCTGGCAATTGCTCCACCCATGCACAGGTGGGTCCCATTGTGGTGTGTGTGTGTGTGTGTGTGTGTGCGCTGTTTGGTTTTCTGATGTACTGTTGGCATGATGAGGGTAATTGGAGTGTTGGTCTGGTAAATCAGTGCCAGCCTGGGTGGGCAGATTGCATATGATGATCATGTTCTGACCAGATGGCTTGCTGGCACCAGGGCTTGGATTGGCAGTGTGTGTATGAGTGTGTGTGCGTGTGTCTACTTGCTACATAGTGAGGCCCGGAAAATGTTTTTAACCAACAGAGTGAGGACATTTTGGCTAGTCCTCACTTTTTCAAAGGGCTGTATGGTTTTAGGGTCAATGTTAGAATTGGGTTTAGGTTCAGTTTAGGGTAAAGGTTGGGATGGTTGGGGTTAGGGGCTAGGGAATGCATTATGTTAATAAGGGTCCTCACAAAGATAGTGTGTGAGTGTGTGTATGTGTGTGTATTCGGGGTGGTTGAGTGGGTAGAAATAGCAATTTATTATGACTCGTCATTTGGACGTGTGCCGCATATTGGAATCTTTACACACAAACACACTCGGAGACAATGTACCTCACACGAGAACAAACATTTGTTCCGTAGCGGTATTAGTGATTTAAGACTTCACGTTCCAATTTTATTGAACTTAGAATTTTCTTCTTGGTACAACATTCAGTGCCAAGAGTTCAAATATGTTACTCAAATCAACTAATATATAAAAGTAACTGTAATAAACAATGCAGAATTGATATTATGTTCAACATATCATCACGGCCAATTTACTGAGCGAGTTGACAATTTAATTTACTTTTTCCTTTCTTTTTTTGTTAAATCTTTTTCATTTTATTGGCATGTTTTGGCAGTTGCAGTTGCTTGGAAAATTCTCTGGAGCAGCTGTCCCAGGGTCTTTATGCAGGGTGCTGTCAGAGGAAACATCCTCCATTTCACCCGAGAGTGTAACATCACCCACTGTGTAATATCTGTATCAATCTCTCTTTGTTATGTTCTATCAACCACCTCTTGTCTGCTTTGGCCAGACGTTTTATAGCATTTAACTTCATGTCAAATCCCATCAACAGCAGGACTTCTATATTTTGTAAAACGCACACACCGATACAATAAAACAACGTCTAGCCTTACAGCTATTTGGGGATATCAATTATACTTATGATCAAATCTCACAAAAGCGCACCTACCATAAACGTGTGGTGTAACGTGGAGTTGAACCAAGCAACGTACTTGTACAAGCCTCACAGAAAAATAATAAAACGGATAAGAAAATGTTGTTGCATGAGGCCCATTGTGCGCTTTTGAAATAAATAAAATCACGAGAAATGGAATCCTTTATAACATAGCGAATGTATTTAAGCGCTGAGCTTTTCCTTGCACAGGTTTAGTGTGATTTAGAGTTCTCCCTCTGCATCAGAACAGCGGACCACTAAAAGACCACATTGTGGTGGCCAGTCTCATGTTCTTGTCTAAAATCCAAGCCACTTGGAAATGTATTACTTTAGAAGATGACAAATGGCTCCAGCAAAGTTTTGCACATGCAGCCGGATAAAGTTTATCTTTAGGGCATGTGCAGCTGCCAACAGCACTTCCAGAAAACTTTAATCTTTCCTTTCAGAGGCTCACTTCCTATTTCTGCGCAGGGGACTTGATGGGAGGCAGACTGGGGGTGTTTTGACACCCGTCTGAGGAAACGATCGCAGTGAGTGGGCCTGCTGCCGCTGCTGTAGCAGTGGAGCCTGTCTACTGTGGTTCCCGCTGGCTGTTTCTCTGTAACTTAGCACCTTGGCTACTTAATTAGAGCTTTAAGTTGGGAGGGATGGGGGGGCAGTCGGCGCAGAGCACTTCTCGTAGTCAGCCAGTCACGGGGCTAACCAACCACAGGAAAGTGCTTTTATTGAGAATAATCCATCAGTGTGATTTGATGAGGTGTTGACAGATGATTAACCTACGGGCTACATGATAAGTAGCTTATTAAATGTTACAGATATGTGATCCTTGTGCAGGTAGATATTACATGGGGTTGAGTCGCTCGCCCTCACACGTCAGCAGGGGGGGGGGGGGGCATCATTATAGCAATGCTGTGCTGCTGCACACCAAACAAATAAATTAAAAAAGCATGGAGCAAAGCAAACTGGCAACAGTAAACACTATTGATGTGGCCGGCAGATTTCATTACAACACTCTGCTGTTTCAACTAATGACTAACTTCTTCAGCAAAATCTAACATTGTGAGAGCAGCAGCATAGAGAGAGAGAGAGAGAGAGAGAGAGAGAGAGAGAGAGAGAGAGAGAGAGAGATAGGGCGGGAGGGAGGGAGCATTACTGGCGTTGCTGTCAGTAGGGGGCTCAGGCCAAGTGGGAAAACGTCAGCACTGTCAATGGGAAGGAGGGCTTGATGTTGCAATGATAGGCCTCTGTAATGGGCACTTTGAAAGAACAATCAGAGCCTTCTGTGAATCATATAGCCCAGCATGTAATTCATGTTTGCGTCTGTGAATTTGTGCCAGCACATGAGAACAAAAACTATTTGTAGTTTGCAGAAACTAAGCTAAAGGTTATGCACGTCTTTTTATGAGTCATAGCATCGCGGTTCAGCCTGAATCATAGATCTTGACAAATTTTTTTGGGCTTGTTTACTTTATAGTGTCTATTTTTATGGAAAGAATTTCCTGTTACATGACTTTGTTGTTTTATTGTCAGATATTTTGTTGCAGGGCCACTATGGCAAGTATCAGTTTCCAAAGCTGTTTATGTATATGTACACAATCACAATGTTACATTGGGAATATTTTTGAGCTTGTTAGGGTTGATGTTAAAAATCACTCAACAACTATAAGTCACTGCTAATGTCAGTACTTGCTGGGAAAAGTCTCTTACTGATGACATCATAGGTCTGTGCCAAAACAAGTGACTGTGTTTGAAATCGAATACTAACGTACTACCTACTATGTACTCGATCAGTATGTGCTGCATACTGCCCACTAAATTAATAATCAAGTATGCCATTATCAGCAGACTAAAGTATAATCAAGCAGGACAATCATGTGATGCAGTCACATGTCTGTATTGCATGATGATAGCCCGCCTCATTCACATCTCGGAAAATGTTGCAGCAAATTTCAAAACAGCCATTATATGGATAAAGTGACCACATCTCACCTCAAAAATACTAAAACTTAATAAAGTGACATATTAACAGGTTTTAGCTCAAAATCTCTGCCACTGCACAGTCTGAAGAGATGCAATGCATTTTGGGGCAGCTGAATTTGTCTGGTAAACTCATGCTGTATAATCCACATACTATGGAATGCACTACATACTCAATTTGACGTCATACGAAAAGTATTTTTTTATGAATACAATGATAGTATGTGATTCTGAACACAGCAAATGATTTTACACATCCCAAGTTAAGTATACTACATATTTTTACTTGTGTTTTGTACAAGGTGTTAACTCACACTTAGAATTCCATATTTTCAGTACTGTATGCGTCCACTATAATCCATAACATTTCTAAAATAATGTATTATTATCCATGGCACAGATCTTCATAAATAAGCAATCAATGACGCAATGTGTCCATCATAAACTAAGCAAAATATGGAGGATGGCAATTAATAAATGGATTGTGTATTCTCTTCTGTTTAGCCACAAAAAAAGAAAAAGAAAAAAAGAAACATAAATCTCTACTGCTAAAACCCCCTGCTCCTCCTACCAGATTAAAAATTCATAAGATATATTGGATTAGTCCGGGAATCCCAAAATATATGCAATTTGATCAAGCAGGGATTAAACGTGTCATTGTGCTTGTCAATAAGGGTTGGTGGTGACGTGGCAGTATCACATTGACTCCTGCGTATTAATACTCAGTGTCCTATTGGGCCATCAGCTGATTGTTTGGAATGTAAATGATGCTGCTGATGGCTCCGGTGACTGATGGCTTAAATTCCAATTAATCAATTGCTTCATCAGTTTCCCTAATTCAGATCAAATATCTCCTGAGTGCACACTCTTCTTTCAGTGGTATTAGAAGAAATAAATGCTCTGGAAGTCATTTTCATCAATCTCGTGTACATGCCAATATCCCTCACAAGCCTGGTCCAGGTTGAGGACTTAATGTCTTGTGTGTGTGTGTGTGTGTGTGTGTGTGTGTGTGTGTGTGTGTGTGTGTGTGCGCGCGTTGGAGATTTGCATATCCAGATGAAAGGATGGAAAATAGGCCTGGATATTTGTGGGTACTTATTTAAATTTGATCACAACTTTGTTTTACTTCACAGGTATTTTTGGTCATATTTAAGTCAATAAACTTACATATGTTTAACATTCAAGCTCTTCAGCCACTTTTGTCAGCAGGGATATAAGCACACTGTACCCTCAGGCTGCCAGATATTCCACCGCTCCATACATGAGGCGGTTATGACAGGTCATAAGATCCCACCTGGAAGGAAATGAATGAACCTGACGTGAGTCAACCCTTTTGTACCGCCAGCCTATACATATCGCGGCATCTCAAAACCCAAGCTGCCACGGAAGGCCTCACTGTACGATAAGCCTTGTCAATTATACAAAATAAAATCAACTATTCATAAGTAGGCTGTAATAGGATATTAGCTGACAGATTTAATAATTCAGTTTTGCTGAGGCTTAACTGGTATTAGTTTGTAGCTAATGGTCGCCTTTGTAAAAAATTCATTGAAGACAACGCTGGAGTGAGAAGATACACATAATTATGCCTCCTTCATTTACTTTAAGACCCCCTGCAATTTAAGAGCGACTTCTAAAGAGTCCTCGACTGTTTAAGCATGCAGAAGCAAAAGGTACTGTAATTTGATTTATGAATTTGATCCCACCCACCCTCTAATTTAATTCATCAATGTTTCAGAAGGAGCAATTATGCATTGTGCTACAGCTCTTCATCGCTCCATTATCCAGCCTGAATATCTTTGTCAGAGGGTGTGTAATGGTATTGCTAAATATTCCATAATGGCTAGACAGGGCCTTGTCCCTCACACCCATTATTAGTGTGTCCTTCTACTCAAATTGAACTTTTTTTTTTTTTTTTTTGAATAATAGCTTTTGACAACAGCAGAAAACAAGGACACGACTCAAGTTTAAGAGGGTGTGCAGAGAGCTACGCTGTGCCCTCGTGGATTTGGAAGTGTAGTATTTTTTTTCCCCTGATCTTTTGTTTCGTGGTAAGAACAAATATGCCATTTACTCAACTAAAAGCCTTGTTTGATGTGGCCTCTGCCTGCTGGTGTATGGGTTGTAGCGGGCATGCATAATTTTAGTGATCCATTTCACATAGTGTTTTAATTTGCTCACAGAGGAATAATGGAAACTACATTGTTTTTAGAAACAAATTCCTACACCAAAGCTATTTTTTTTTTGTCGTGAAAATGCTTCAATTCAGCAATTTCTGCAATCATTTTGCATTTATTTTTGTCTCTCTGTTTTTACTTGATGTCTCTGCATTTCTTCTCACTCTCAGTTAAGAGCAAAATGAAAAGAGCTTAATGGTGACTGGGGGAAAACAATGTTTCTGCTTGTTTGCAATGCATGGTCTAAATAATCCGGACATGAGCGGGTGACCAATAAGAAGTCTCTATCTGACTTCAAAGAACGAGCAGCGACGCATACCGCCCCCTCCTCCCCAACCACCTCCACCACCCCTCGACAAATGCTCAGCGGTCGTGAACTACATCGATCTGGGGCATAATTCTCTATGAAATTGATGGATGAGGGCAGCCATTGACAGAAAGGGTAAAGACCACTTTGAGATGTCCCCTGTGAATAAGTATGATGGAAAATAGATTGTTGAAGAAGATTTATGTTTGTTCTCCACTGCCACAGGAGAAGCCCCCCCCCAACCCCCCAACCCCTCCACCCTCCATACCCACCCCAGCCTTGACCAATCAAACATGTCATTGTGGTCAGATTAAACTCACTGGCTCTATTCAGCTGCCAACGTTGGGACGATTAGCTCATTCTCAATAAGACAGAAGATGCTTTTTTTTTTTATAGGGCCACATACATCTTATCGTCAGTTATGAGCAGTAAACTATGGTTAAAACATTCATAATGATCTCCATGAGGAAAAAAAATAACAGAAATACTTTTATTTGTAATTTTAGAGCAGACTTGTAACTACAAGTGAATATGCACTAATTAATTAATAGTAATAATGTAAATGATGAATGTGTTTTTGTAATGTATTTAAATATAGTAGCTTTTTTCTGGTGGATGCAGATGCAGGTACAGCCTTCCATTTGCAGCCTTGTAGATGTATAGCTTATCTTTTTTTTTTTCCCTCTATCCTTACGTTTTCATACCTATCCCTATACTGCAGAGGCTTTTTCAGTTGATGTGTTCCAGTGGACACGCTGCATTTCACTGAGCAGAAAAAAAAAAGGCATTCACCAGCTGAGCAGGGTGAATGTGTGTACAGTATGTCTAGCTCCTGTCCTGGCTCCTCTGTGGTGTAGTATTGTTTGGCTGCCAGCAGTGTAATCAGATAATACCACTGAGAGGTCAAAAGCACTGCAAGCTTTAGCTTCAGATTTCTGTCACCTTTTACAAAAACAACCAAAAGAGCCATTTCAAAAAGTGTCTGCATCCCGCTGTAGGCACATACGAAAACTGTTTTGCAACTTTAGAGAAAAAAAGTTTGTCATTGCACATTGAGCAGAGTTTTTTACAGTAACTGAAACATGATTTTTTTGTTGTTTTTAGTTGAAGAGACTGACAAAAGATACTTTACATACAACATCAACGTCTCTTTCTCGTCCATTTCTGTTTTAGTCCTGTTGTCTAACTTATATAATTGCAGGTCCTATCTGATTATTGGTTGCTTATTGTTTGAAAGACGAGTCTTGCCAAAGAAAAGGGCTGTGCAGCAATATATTGAGCATTATGGTAAAGCCTGTACTATACTTTCACATCAGAATATACAGATGTGCAGTGGATAAACAAGCTTTTTCTTTTTTGACTAATGAAGCATAGCATTAGTTCAGGCAGTGTAGTTAATAATATACCATCATATTCATGCAGCTGTGTGGCGCTGCCATTATAACCTGACACCTACTACTGCTACTCTGCTGATTGCGCTCATGCTAATTTCATTTGCTAATGTGATTTCCCACCCAGATCTCCTCCTCACATTTAGTATTGTCGCTTTAGTACTGAATCCCTTGCTGGGATTCTTTTAAGAGCTCCTTCAGAGAGCCTTTTCCAGGAAAATGGATTGGACCATACGCTGTTGTTTCCCTGACTGTATAGTGGTTAATTCAGCTCAATGCAGCAATTAAGATTCGGTTGTGCTAATGCAACATTTAACTAGTACAGTTTAGATGTAGCAGTGTGTGGAGGTCAGGGTGGTAGATATAGTTGCCCTTAACCACTTTCGCTAACCTGTATTTTATTTTGAAGTGTTTAAGTTGCAGAACCCTGAATGTACCTTAAACATCGTTTACGTGACATATACTGTACTTTAATCTTACCATGGACATAAGAAAAGCAATGTTATTTAACACAATCTGGTGTATTTCATAACCGCCCAATATCAACAGTCATATAACGTCACCTCCAACAACAAACACACTTCATCTATCACATCATTACATAGTTCATGTCCTCAAGAAATAATCCATGTCCCAGACTTCATGATGGTTTGACTCATTTATTTCCTTGAAAAGCTTTGTTATTACTTGGAGGAGCCAGCAGCGCATATTTACAAAGCATTTTTTTTTTTTTTGTAATCAAAGTTCTGTAGTCAGAGGGTGAGTGAGGGAAATCTAGCACAAGCATGATGTCCATGTTTAACCTTTTGGTGTCATGATAAGCATCTTGTGTGGGCTCTGCCTGTAGCCCCTTCCCATGATGCTTTGCTGGTAGGGGTTCTCTCCTTGTGTAGCCTTTATTTACATGATCCTCTTATGAAAACATCACCTTTGGCTTCCCAGAGGGTTTAAACAGGATAAAACTAGTATCAATTAGAGCGAAGAAAAAAAGAAACATCTTCCTACAAACGATCCACAAATTCAGACCTCAGTGGGTCTCGCTTTCATCGGGTTGCCAGAGGGTAAAGAGGTCTCTCTTTTGTTTATGTTTGATTTGGCAGCCATTGCCAAGCATCATTTGCTGTCAAGTAGAACAAGGGGACAATGAGGAGTTTACCTTTCTCATTTTATTGAAATAGTTTGCTGCAGTGAGCTCAGATTGCTTTCATGTTATGTGTCTAAGTGGAATGAAGGGGTAGTATTGCAAGACATTGAATGAGAAAATTTATATATATATATATATATTGCTACTAAAATATCTCTTTGCCTGTCTGTGTGTCATGTGATGCTTGGCTTAGCATGCAAAGGCAGCTGCTAAATGGGTTGATAAGAGCGATGAGTCTGAATTTAAAAAAGTAGAGTTGAGATAAAAGATGCTAAAACACTTCGTAGCGCTGAGGGAAACTACAGAGAGTCCTTTAATTCAGTGTTAAAATAAAAACAAAACAACACTTTTTTTTCTGATATTTAATCACTCAAAAAAAAAGACTCCAAAACGCTCTAATATGTCTGTCTGGTAAACATGCTGGTGCTTCAGTGTACATAGTAAATAAGTATACAGTGCATCAAAGTGCATCTAAGTGTGGATGGTTAATTCTTGTGACTAAACCCGTGGGGCCTGTCTTAACAATTTGCAGTAATAGATTTATCTTCCTGCATGAGCATAATTTACTTAGAATTAAAAAAAGAAAAAACAAATAAGGCCACTTGGTCATTTATCTTGCTGCAGGAATCCAAACAGGGTTAAAAGTTTGGGGGGTTATGGTACTTAAGTACTTTTGAGGATTTGATTCCAGGTTCAAGTAGGAAATCAATTCAATGAATGTCCTCAGAAGTACACAGTTCCCTGTGGTGACTTGCTGCTAAGAGATGTGCGGGACAGTGAGAGATGTCCGGGCGGTGAGACGAGCTGTCACGCACTCCCATCATCTTATGCAAAGGTGTAACCTAAACCCTCATAAGACACCAGGACCGAAAAAAAGGACCTTCACGAAGAGATGACACCGCCAAGATCTGTGCTGCACAGTTTGCTGTCTTCCTGAAGCACTTAATGTGATCAGAGAATTAAAATTTCAGCGAGTCATTTAATGATAGCCCGGGCCAAAGGGCCTGAAACGCCAAGCTAGAGTTTCCTGTGGTTCTGCAGTCATATCTCTGGCATCCTGAGTCCCGAGTACATTACAGCTCTCCTGAATGCCTCAGCCGCTCCCTGTCCTTGTTTAATGTGATCAGATAGATTTATTATAGGCCATGAGGTCATTGGGATTTTCTGTAATTGGAGTCAGGCTGAATTGTATTAACAGGTCTATAACACTGTAAAGGAGAGCATTTATATTTAATTACTTTTATTGAGCCCCTGCTCATTTTATTCGTAATGAAGCACATGCTGTGATTGAGGGCAGATTGTAACGCTATTTAAATAAGAAGAACAAATGTTGCCCTTGAACTGACAAGCTTGGGTTCATGATATCTCTCTTTACGTCTTTTTATTAATAAAGATGCAGAGAGCGCACTGGAAATCTTGTAAATACAGACATTACAAGGACATTTTAACAGCTTTAAGCTTTAAGGATTAGCTGGCATCTCACGCTGGCTTTTTTTTTTTTTCCCCTTCTTTATTCTTTGGAAGTTTATCTACTGTTCAAGTGAGCGAAAGGCTTCTCAGTTTCACTTGAATGAATAGAGCATATCGAAGTAGAAACACTTTGATGAGCTTTCTATATATTTGAAAGGATTAGTGTCGGGAGACAAATAAAAAAAAAACTAAATAATTAAGTAGTTTCATGCTTTATTGTTTTTTTCCTTCTGTTTTTGTAATCCTGTGCAGCGGGTCTGTATACTTTGGATGATGGCAAATATATCCGTACAGCTATGAGATATCAATGTCAGCACCACCTTTGGCATGTGTGTCAGAATTTCTCTCCGCATGTAAATTTGTGTCAGTGTGTCTGTATCTGTGTGTCTGGGCTGTAGATGCTTTGTCTCGTTAATGAGAGGCGTTCAGGGCCTCCACGGGGGCCTGTGGAAGATAATCTTCTCCTGTTTTGCTATGAAAGCTCTTCTGAACGTAACCGAAGAAACTCACTCAAAAGGCGGGAGGGCCTGGTTGAATAATTCAGCATTTACAATCAATTTTGGCCCCCACCTCATCTTGACACCTCCTTGGACCACAGGGTCTGCAGGCTCATCATGGGAATGTTGACAATTCCCTTTACAATGCACTCTCTGGCACCCGTGGCAACATGAGAGGCTGTGGGAGCATTGATATTTGTGTGAGTTTGCAACTTAGTATGCTGAATTATTAAATCCCCCCCAAATGCCGTTTTATTGCAGAGTGATAGCATGCCTTTTTTTTCCCTCCAGGCTCAGAAGAAATTTACAGACACTGTGACATCTTGTAAAAATTGGATATACAGTAAAGAACAGTTGGATTTACAGTATATCTGATGTATATTACTTGTGAAACCCTACAAAAGTCAGTTTTGTTGTGAGAATTTTACTCATATATTGCCTCATGGCTCATGAGCATGACAAATTTATACATGAATATAGTTAAATTGTCATTTAGTTATTCATGTCGTTGCTTAGTTGACTCTATATTGTTGAAGGAAACTGTGCAGATGTGGAAAGGAACAAAGTACATTTACTGAAATACTGTACGTCAGCACAGTTTTGAGATACTTGTACTCCACTTAAGTTATTATATACAACATTAAAATACTTATACATATTAATGGATCCATATTAAATAAGGTAAACCTATCATTTCACATGTATAGAAGTTAATTATTCTCTCTACTCTTATCTCAGAGTATATGTTAATGTCCCAATAGAACCAATTTGTACTGTATAATATACCACAATGTGTTGGACTATACATATATGCAGCTACATTAACGTATACACACAACAGTACGCATGCGTGTGTGTGTGCTGAGAGTGTATTGGTCTGCTGGGTGTCCGGGTTCCTCAGGTATGATTTGACTGTGAGTGAAAAGGTGGGGGTTGTCGTGTTTGAGGTGGAGGTGCTGGTGCAGCAGGCAGCTATATTCTCCTGTACAATAAGCTGCAGTATAATAGTCCAGTGGATTACCTCAATTGCAGGTGATAACAGACGGGCAGTGGAGCGGACAGGCCGATACAGGACACCCACTCCTGTGTGGGAAGCCGTATGAATTATTTCTCGTTTGCCTGAAGACTGTCTACGGGGGCTGGGGGCCCGGTGGGGGTGTCGATGCTGTGACTCAGTTTGACTTTATAAGTAGGAGGTGGAGATATGACAAAGCACATCCACCTTTTGTTACTTTATATTTTATACTTAACAGGATAATTTGAGTGTACTGTTAAATCTGGGCTCCTACCGATATCAGTTCAAAATGATTTAACATAAATCATTACCGTGTCTAGACATCTGATGCAGAATTTGGCCACATCCTCCCAGTCACCATCCATCAAATGCTTGCTGGGAAGTGTGTGTGTGTGTGTGTGACAACGTGTCAGTGAACATGTCAGTCACAGATACCTTATCAAGTAGGAGGCTGTAGCACTGCTCAGTGCAACGCAGTATGCAGTATTCTTTGTCAATAGTGGAATCATGGAGGAAGGTGATACCTGGTTTAAGCATGATTAAATTGACACCCCCATAGAGTGTGTCCGATACGTTTTTGTGCTCTTGATACTGTGGCGGCAGCTTATTCAACGCTGTCTCGCGTTCAGTCTCACCTGTCATGCTGACATCATTGCATTGCAATTACAGTGAGTGAGAGGGACAATGCATTAGGCCGGAGCTGTGGGACGAGTATCGGGGCAATGTTATCTCTTTGTCATCTCAACCTGATTTTAACCAACACCGACATCATCCCAGCACTACCTTAAATGTTGTTTTTGGTGTGTGAATGACGATGAAAAAGTTGATGGGAGTTGCATTTCCTCTATAAAAGGTTAAAGTTTTACAACAAAAATATCAGTACTGCTTTTTTTTTTATTGTCCTAGATATTTTAACAAACACATAGCTATTTTAACATCAACATATTTAATCCAGTATGTCTTTAATACATTGAGCACAGATCTACTGTATGTGTGGGCAGCCCTCCAAAAAGTATTCATCTTCACAGTCATCTACGGACCTCCAGAAGACCAGAAGACTTCCTGAACATCTGCTCCTAAGATCAGAGCTTTCTGAGACTATTTTGGTGTTTGCAGTTGCTCAGAGGTTTGGAGTTCATGCTCTGCAGTGTATTTATTATTTACATAATTCAGATGCAGGGAGTATTTATTTTCACTTTGTTCCCCTTAAACGTCCAACATTTCTGTCCAGGCACGTGGTTCTTCTTCTTCTTCAATGTGACTGCTTTGGTGGTGCCACTGGCTGGATTTTAATATTATTTATTGCATTATAGTTTGTTAAAACTGTTAAAATAAGTGAGGGACTTATCTGACCAACTGATGAGTGTGTGTAAGAGAGACAGAGACAGAGAGCACTAGAGAGTGAAGAGGAGTCACAAAGAGGAGCTTTGTTTATGGTCGTCTCTCTTGGCCACACGCAGGGCTTAGCAAGAGAGCGTTTCCTGTACTAATTCATTCTCTACTCCGTCATTTGTGTAAGTGACATCTCTGTTAACAAAAGAAATCAAATATGTCTGCGGCTGCATGCATGCATTATTCTTCACCGACATTCTCATGTTGCAACTATAGTGTGGTATCCTTTTTAATGTCACCAGTTATGAATCACCAGTATCCTGCAGCACAAAGTTACAGAAGAGGGACACAACTAGATAACAATGATATTCCTAAACCTGATCAACAAGGCTGGATTACCATTAACACCCCAAAAGTCCCAGTTTATTGCACGTCAGCTAGTTTGAGTAGTTTGATTATTTACAAATTAGCTTGGGAGTTTGTATCAGTGAAGTACAATAAACTACTAAGGTACTTCCTGCAGTATTAAGGCCAGGGTATGCTTCAAATGAAGTAGGTCTGACGAAGTGTCATTTAAGCATGTTTTCACTGAATTATCTCACTTGAAAGCGAAAGTGAAAAGTTTACTGCCATAGAGACGGGTATAAATGGGATAAACGGCACACACTTTCAGACATTTTTGCCTCAAAGACATTCATTTTGCTGCACCCGGCTGTAAACAAAAAGTGATGGAAGTAATTGAGAGTTCAAAGCGTGACCCCTTTCACAGCTCCACACACCTGCATGAAGTGGATGTGTCAAAAAAACGTGGAGGGGGATGATCCAAGATTTTTTTTTTAAGCACACTAACACCTGCTAATTTTGAGGCCCCGTCTTTGTACAGGTTCCCTGCATGCATGCTCACATGGTAAACATTCCTGAATAAATAATCAAATTAGCACGAAGTAACTGACATACAGAAAATGTGGGATCATAATATTTAAGCTTCTAGGAGTACTGGTGGATCTGTGCATATAATTAAGCTGCAGTCTACAGTGTGTTATCGGGGTAGATGACTGAATGCATACACAACGTATAAAATGCAGTAGATGGGGGTCAAAAGCATATTTTGCTTAAAAGGTCAATGTTGAACAGTGTTGCAGCTGAATTTGCTGAAGGTGGACGAGTAAAACACGCGGGCCCGTTGCTTCATCAGAGCCTACAGTATAAGCTTGGCTCTGCCTCTGTGTTTGGGCCTAGCAGGCAGTGTGTCACAGCAGCCTCTCTGTGTGTGGCCTCCTCTGTTTTGTCATCATTTCTTATGTGTTTAGGAATCATCCGCAACAATTTGACCGCAGCGTGTCGTCTTGTGAGCTGAATGTGGAGAAAATGCACACGTGGCGCGGGTGCCCCCCGCTTGGTTTAGCTGTAAACATATGTGTATGTACAAATACGCAGATACGTGTATGTAAACACACATACACACACGTACGCACATGCACTCGAGTTTTTAAATTCCTCGACTGATTTATGAAGACCGTAAAGATATAACTGTTTTGGTTACATATGGAGGATCCCAAGTGCCACATGCAGAGAATTGTATCTGTCCCGGTGTCAGCTGCTGCCCTTTGTGTTGCAGACGTCCTCAAACAATCGAGGGGAACACCTGAGCCGTTTCCATATGATGCCAGCATCGGCCAGGGGGGGTGGGGAGCACCAGGACATGGACGGCTGTCTTGCTAATGGGACACTTAGACGTCTGGGCTTATGTCATTCAGTCCCAGCGCGCTGCATCCAATCGCCCCCCTATCACAGGGATCCAGCTCCGTGACGATCGATTTGCGGCTAGCCTCCTCCACCCCGGCGGTCGTGGCTCAGGCAACCGGAGCCGTCAGGGTCCTGAGGCGTCCCTCTCACCGTCTACCTCTCTCAGCCCCAACACACACACATGCACACAGTACTGTCCCACTGCCCCTGCAACTCCTGGCCTGACCTTGATCTGCCTCTGGAGAACCCAGCAAGACCACTTTGTAGTTGAGTACACAGACAGAAGCGTAACTACTCCGATGAAAGTAGAGAGAGAAAAGGAAGAAATTATTTCCAAAGTCATGCTGAAGATCATCCTGGAATTTACTCTCGCTAAACTGTGCATGCAAGCTGTGTGAAGAAACCAGCCAGCCGATGAACATCATAAAGGTGGATAAACACAATAAGAAAAAAAGGTTAAGAATATTCCACTTAAAAAGTCTGACGTTATTGGGAAAGATTTTGGGTTTGGTCCCATTCCATCTCATGCTTCAACTTAGTGTAAGATAATGTAAGGAAAACAAATGAATTATAGGACAGTGGATATTTAATCGAAACATTCCCTTATTATATTAAAATTATAGGTGCGATTCTACAAAATAAATCTGTTGCAGCAAATATGAACAGAATTTTTAAGAGAAAGCCTTGCAAAAATCAAACAGGCTACAGGTGGAAGCAGGGAAGTACAAAGGAACTTGTACATGTTTGAAATTTGCCGTAAGTCATTAAAGAGTTCATCTAATGTTCCTGTAATGCCATGAACATACAGGTTATCTGTCATGACTCATGTCTTCTCATGTTGCGTGATGTCTTCGCCCTGTTGTGAACAATGTGCCGTGATGTGGGGGTGGGGGGGTGGGGCTGGCCATAAGCTTATGACTGGCACTCCACCTCTTCCCATCATTGTCATCTAATATTGATGCTGTGTCTTCTCAGCTAAGCTCCGGTAATGAGGGGCTGATTTGAGATCAGGATGCTGATAGAGATGATAATCTGCATATGCCCTCTCATGAAAATGGAGAAGGGCCCTCTTGATATAACCCTGTATGTCTGGCTGCATAAACCTTCAGCATAAACAGGCGAGATATCTTTAGCGTGACTGGGAAAAGTGAGGCGATTCCTAAATACTACTCGGGGGTTATGGAGAGGAAACTTAAATTCTCATAAATTGAAAACTAGAGCATCAGGGCAGACCAATTACACTTACTTTTTTTTGAGTATTTATCATTGTCAAAATATTGTTAAATTGGTCCCTCTAAATATTTATAATACGAAATTTTGAAGCTTTTATGTCTCTGCCTCAATGTCTCCTTTTCCCTTTTCTTTCTCACGCACACAAACACAGACAGCACTCACAAAAAAAACAACAAAAAAAAACACTTTGGAATACAGGATGTGAATCTTCCGATGTTCTGCAAACCACAGTTTGTTTTTGTCTACATGGAATACCAAAAAGCCCATATTCAAAAGAAGCGTTTGCAATCACGCTATTGCAATGACGACGTTGTTTAGAAAAATAGCAACACGCACAGAAAGTGTGCTGAGTGGCTGAAAGAGGCTTGTTTGCAGTTTGCTTGTATTCTAATATCTCCTTTATGCAAAGCTTTACTGAAACACTGTGTGTGGTCCACTTCGGTCCGGTCTGCACAGCGGATGGCCGCAGTGGCCACGTTGTTGTCTTTTTGACTTCATTTTTCAACATTGGCCAGCGTTGCTTATAATAAAACCAGATTATGAAAACATTTCAGAGTCCTGACATGCACTGACAAATTCAAATATCAACAAGGAGATATGACGAAAAGGGCACCCAAAGCACTCTGCCAATGCTCATGTAAACAGCATTAGTAAATGAAATGACGGTTATTTTGACATTATGTGTCTATATTTCATCATTCTATTTTCAGGTTTGTTCTCTAAACAGCTGGAATTCCAGGGAGTAAATCAAGGTGGGGGTTTTCAGGTTATTCTAGTCTCTTCTATTGCTGCAGAGCACATCACCAGTTCCAACCCATTCTCATTCCCAGGTCAATTAAGTTTGACTCACTATCACCCATTACCGTTTTTGGTTTATTGTTAATAGAATTCTTAGTTTTGGAGAAAAGAAACTACTGAAATAAAGTTTCAAGCGTCTGCACAGGATTTAAATTTTGTTCTTCAACCACCTGTTACATCCTCCACTATAACTTCATATATTGTTTAAGTGCTGTACAATACCTACTAATATGAGCATCCGTCTGATGGTGCAGTTTTGGGACCCCTTCTGCTCCATCCGTGACCACCTCTCTGGAGATATATCACACTGTTGTGGGTGCTAATCATGTTGAGCGGTTTAGTCTTTCATAAACAAAGTGTAAAAATTAGGCCACACTAACAATCTGGTAATTCAGTAGCGCTCGGCGGACGTTGCTGCTATTCCATTTCAGGGTGGATTATGAATGCGTGTGCAAAGCTGTTGCCCTCTTAATGATGGCCCTGTGATATTACAGCTGCTCACAATTAGCCAGGACTCCCCCCCGGCCTCCAGAGCTCCCCTACGTAAATAAACGGTCGGACCGGGGAGGCTGGGCACAGTAAGCGCTGAAACAACACGGCTGATTTGGACATCTGGTGTGGTAATAGAAGTGTCTCTTCCACACTTTGACGTAATGAATAGGAATCAGAGTCCTGGTTTAAAAGTGACTTGTATAGATGATGGAGACACGGCGTGCTTCATGCATGGCTGTTTATACTCATGTGGAGGGGAGGGCTATTCCAGGGGTCAGGGGTGGGGAAGGTCGGTGATGTTTGACGAGGAAACATTTGCTCTGACAAAATAATGGAAACCTCACATAATAAATTAGCAAAATGAGCAACCTGAATACTAATGAAGTATTTCATTTATTTGTCTCACATTTACAATATCACTTATTTGATATGCAAGTTTTTTAAACATGAAAGTGGTATAGTGTAGCGATAATCAATACACTGCTATAAATATATATTATTAGTACAATTTGAATTCAATGTTTACCGTGCACTTTGAAGATAATTACTGTCAAATACTGTTGTATATTTTCAGTAAGTGTATTGAAACTCTATTAGCATACTAATTACATTGTATTGAAAATGCACAAGTACTATTTAAATATACAAATAAACATTAGCAAATTTCATGTACATAATAAGTAAATGTAAAGTATATGTAAAGTATATTTAAGCACATTGGAAGTACACTAATGACTACCGATAATATATTTGCACAAGCAGTATGTAAAAATACACTAGTAGGCTTATGTAGATGTATGTGTATTCTATTAATGATTTTATGTAAACTCAAATTACAATTTAGATTATATTATAAAAATATTTAAGTGGTACTAAATTGAAGAACAGCATGAGCCAACATAAAAAATGTAGATTTGCAGTATGTTAAGTATATTTAAAGTTGTTCCATGTTAGCATAGTATCAAGTATATGTTAACACAGCTTAAGTAGTGATTTTGTACAGCTTTAATACTAGTTAATCATAATAAGTGTAGAAATAATTTTACATTCTAGCACACTTTAAGCACCCGATGTGTGCTGTAGTATGCTGTAGCGTATTAACATTTATTATTGTGTATTATTTTTCCATTCAGGCATATTCATCAGATTAATTTACTGTCAAGTACTTCTTTTGGAAGGTAAGATTCAAATATAATTCATGTTTTATTACTTAAAAATATGTCATTTTGTTGGAAGCTCAACTTATAGATGTATAAAGGGTATAAATGGCAATATAAAACAATTTAATAAAGAAAATACTAGACAATTAACAAATCCCAGTATACATCACAATACAGACATATTATGACGTAACACATATAGCTAGTAGCTTTGTGTTATACCTCTATGTGATACGAGCACAATTGGAGGTAACCTTGGTGACATCATCACAAAGCTCCTCCAGAGCCACAAAGGACATCATACGACTGTTTTCACAAGTCGAGTGGTACTTCTTGTGACAAATAAACTGATCTTCGATGTCTACGATCAGTGGAGTGTCCCTCTAAGCAACTGAAAGAGTTACAAGTGTTGTTCCCTGCACATGCATCTGTGGCCACGAGAACTGCAAAAACCTTGAGTTATTAGAGAATCCGAGTAGCAGCAGACAGACAGAGAGCTTTCAACTTACTTCCTCTGACTGTTCAGCAAATGTAATGTAATGTAATGATCTACTAGTGTTCATTAGGTCTGATGAGTGCTCTTCTGCATCGTGATGGCAGTATAATGGCTGAGGAGTACCAGTCCATTTTACAGGACCCAAGAGCACCCTAGGGTGCAACTAGTGTTTCCGCATCACATTCCCCATTACTACATGATAATGCCCTTATATACTGTGGCCAGCATGGCAAAAGGATTAAGAAGTGGTAATTATACAGAAATGTGCAAGAGTGAAGCACTGATGTAGAATACTTTGGTTTCAGGTTTAATTCTCTTTTTTTTTTTTTTTGCTTTATTATGAATTTTCTTATGCTTGCTTGTGTTCCGTTGTTTTGGGGGTTTTTTTTTGTTTTTTATTCCCAGAGAATTTATATCATATGTTAATATGTGTTTGGAAAATTCCTTCCAACCATTGTCCATCTCGCTTGTAAATAAAAAGAACGCAGACTGCCAAAGGGAAAGCAATATTTACTTTTTAACTGTATCGTTCCTCATTAGCTGACCCTAACCTGGGTCACTGCAGTCAGAGCAGTTAGCCAAAGCCTCTCTCCTTCAGTCCGCTGATCAGTAATCAATCTGCTTTGATACATAGTTTCGTCACCTTGACTTTCAAGATAAAGTTGCACCTATCCATTGGAAAGGTCAGGAGCAGATGTTAATTAACCAAGAGGGAAATGAACTAATGGGGGTTTTCGAGTGGCATTTAACAAGACACCTAATCCCATGGAAGGAACAGTCACAGTAGGCTATCACATTTTTTATTCGGTGTACAGTTCCACACACGGTGATGGCAAACAAGCAGTTTTTCAGTCACACTTTTTTTTTTTAATGTAGCCTATCATAAGACTAACCTTTATGTTTGGTTTTAGTAAACTCTACTGTATTAACTCCTGGGTTTATTGCATTGAATAGAACCGTGCACCTGTACTTTTTAACTTCTGAGATGACAGTAGATTATATCTTGATCATTAGTGCCTCCTGCTGTGAGGGCTGACCAGTTTTACTAAAGGTGTAGGTAGCAGTGTGTTGGGTAAAACCTGTTGGTTACAAAAGGCTTGTGAGGCTCGGCCAGTGTGGGAAGACTGACATTTAAATGTAAATATATTTCCTTTATTGTTGTGATACTCTACTCATATCGCTCATACTAGCAGTGCAGTCTTGATAAAACAGACCAAAGCTCAAGCTTTGTTATTTTATAAATTAACATGAATTTCCCAGTATATTTTTTTTTTTCTTTCTGGCACAAATCTTCTCAGGCAGGTGCCTTGAGTCTATCCCAGCATGCATTAGGTGGAATCTCAATGGGAAACCCTGCCTGCAGCAGAGCCAACAAAGATGAACAAAACACTTAAGTTTATATTTATGATAACTTAAGAGTCATCCTGGCTGTAGAGGAAGCAGTGGAGAGCTCAGAACAAACAGAAAAAACTGCACAGAAAGTCGGGAATCAAACCCACATCCTGTTATCTATGACTTCAGTATACCATCAACAACTGTTAATGTTCCTTACACCGACTTACACCCCTCTTTGACTCCAAACAGTGAATGCCACTTTGTGTGGTTTTGATCACATATCTGCCTGAGTGACCGTGACTGCCGCTGCAGTGCTTTGCATATGCGATTGTATATGTAAGCATTTACCCCCAGAATAGAGTTTACATACCGTGTGCACAAGGCTTTGAGAACTAACGTGGCATGTGGGGCACATGTCATCAACAGGGTGTGCAGGATGCCCAGGGGGTTGGCAATTTTACAACAGCAAACTCTCTCAGAGGAGCCAATGCGATCTGTGTCACGCTGATTTAAGTATCACCTGTTGTTTCTCCTTCTTTCGACTCCTTGCAGCTTCAAAATGAGGCTTTGATTCTGTGGTTTTACCCTGCAACACAGGGACTATGATCCCCTGCCACTTTGTCCCTAATGTGTCTTTACTTTCTCCCTTCCTTGCCTTTATCTTGGTCTTTTCTGCCCTCTAACATAAACCCCCTCCCCACTGCGCGGCTGTACATGCATGACCCCTTGTATCGCCATCTGGTCCACATTGGGGACTGCCACTGTCATCTGCTGATAATTACTGTCACCTGCACATTGCGCAGTGCGATAAACACTTAGCGTTACCAGTGGCGAGCCACGGCACCGCAATGCTTGTTTAGACCGCCTCAGAGCTGGTGGGAGAGAGAGCTGGCAGGAAAGAGAAAGAGAGAGAGAGAGAGAGAGTCTCAAGGCAACACACTAGGGATTAATTGCAGTATGATGGTGCCTTTTCACAAATCTCCAACAACACCAGGTGGAAAGAGTGTACCTATGTCAGGTTTCCAATGGAACGACCATATGCAACAAGATTCATCGCCATACCACCCTGTCCCTTATTTGTCATTAATACCATGATTCTCAGGTCAAGGCAAAGAGGGTTTCCCACTCACATGTTTATACATCTAAATCACTGACCTTTGCTTGCACAGGAAAGCCATCTGCGCTGATATACAGTATCTCAATGATAAATACTTCCCTTCAAATATTTATAATGGGATCAGGAAACCACAAGAGCATAATAGTTTAAATTAGGCCCATCAAATGCAAGTGGCTTGGAAGACAACATCCAGTTTTTTGAAGTTCAGGATACTCTTTTCACACGGTGTGGCGGATATAAAAAAGAAAAGGGGAAAAAAAAAAATCAGGAGTAAAGGGTTGCAATCATAATGATTTAATGACAGGCTTATACTCACTGCAGTACAGTGTAAATTCTACCAGCCGGAGAATATAGTTTTGTCCCCTCTGGTGGTTTATCCCCTGGTGTTTCAGTCTCCATATCTGCTTGTGACACTGACAATTATATGACCCTTGTGAGGAAGTTGAGAACCGAACCGGTAAACACACAATGGTTCGGAAACAAAGCAATTATGATTAATCTTTTAAATACATGCGCAGACTTCCTTTAGGTCATAAAAACACGATTCAGTGTGTGAAGCGTGCTTTTTCATTTTCTCAAACAAGGACTTGAATTGTCTGCTATGCTCTATTTGTTGAATTTTACAAAGGAAGGTGTCAATATATCACCTGCTCTCTTCTTTTAAACAGACATTGGAATATGTCATCGTATTTCAGACAACTCAGAGGTTTCAAGGGTGATGCACTTTTGGACATCTATAAACCTGTGTGCAACTTTGCCACTCCATCAGCATCATATTAATGCCTTTTTCCTTGACAGTTGAATAGTGGGGAGAAAATGTCACTGATTGGAGTTCCTAAACTGTCCCCAGTGGCCTAAGAGAGCTGATAATTGTGCGCGGGATAGATGTGTATATCAAATAGTTTACAAAATGAAGCCAGCTGTGTTTCCCCTGCATACTGTGGCTTCCTGACACGCACCATTAAACCTTATTAGCTACTTCCTTTAACTGAGATCCTCCTCACCCCATCTTCCACCCCTCATATTAATGTTTTTCTGCTCCCCCAACTGGAAATTATTTGCTTTATTGTAGAGTGTCAACCTCTCGCTGTAGTTTTCTGACGCGACGTAATTGGCACTTTAGAATATAATCACGGATCGGAGCTGTGCGATTGTGGTCTTTTATGCACAAATTTCAGCAGATTGTTGATCACTTTGTTCTGCCTTCACCCTCTTGGTTTCTCTGTGTACACGACTCATCTCTGATCCCTCTGTCAGTCTGGGTACCTTCTCCCAAAGGTCCTCTTCTTCAGTGCGCCACTCACAAGCCATTAGCTTTGAAATGACTCATAAAGAATCGATTGAAAATGATCACAATAGGAAGCGAATATCGGAGGGGGGACGCTGCGTGGCTCATGAACAGATGTCGGCATACATGCTGCATGTCAGACACATTATTGCTTTATACAGACATTACCAGCGCAGCCAAATGGGACCGATAATTGCAGCGATGTTTAGATATGACAATAATTTCTTGGAATGCGAGGCGGGGGAGGGTGGGGGCTGAAATGACTCCAAGTACATGGACAGGTTCGGCTGCTGCTAGCGGGAGCACGCACTCACCACGAGTCAGCTGATCATAAATCAGGACACGCAGAAAAGTGGATGACATATTATTTGCTGGAGGTTACCATACAAAGCTGCAGGCTTTAATATTCCAAGCTATGAAGATGATGTATTTCTGGAGGCTGAGAGTGTTGATGTAACCCAAAGTTGTTGAAGTAATTACGCCTGGTACCTGGGTGGTCCCAATGAGAATAGAGTGTATGGTATGCGAATGTGTGTGTTTATGTGCTTGTATTGGTGTGTGAAGGGTTAGTGCTGGCCTTTTAAAATTGATATCTTCCTATCCGGACATATATATATATATAGTAACAGAGAAAACAGTTGATTCGTGTGATGATATAAAATCAGAGCCGTTAACCCCTGCAGTGCTGTGTGGATTGATGGAAGTCTCTTACAATGGGGCCCTTATGCGGGACAGGAAATTATTCTGACTATTCTGAGAACCAAGGATAAAAAGTGATTAGTTATTGGGAATGTTTAGATTATTATTAGTGTAATTATGAGTGTGATATTAGTCACTGTTGCTAAGAACTATGTTCAACATAAGCCTGCGTGTTAAATGTAAAATGTTGACCGTATAAAAACAACAACAGTGTGGTTAAATGGAAACCAGGATTTTGCAGAATTATCCCATAAAAACTGTTTATAGGGTGATAGGGTTGACAGGCTAGGGTTATAATCACGCCAGATCACCAATTCAACTGGGAAGCCTCCACTCAACGGTTTTATATCATTTTATGTTCACTTTAACATCTGCCATGTAATTTACCAAAGAAAATATCAATGAAATAAATAATAATAATAATGTATTAACCTTTTGTCTTTCTGGTTAATATAGGACAGCCAGATTAATGTGTAACTTGACTATATTGAGACCCTTTCTCTTAGGAACCCCACATGTCCTTGAAGCTTCGCGAAGTGTGATTTGTAAATGAGATAGGCAAGTATTACGGACCCTTGGTATTTCTCTTGGCGCCCTGCGATCAATTAAAGCGCGACAATAATAAATGTATACATTTAGAGGGATTTCGCTGCGGTGACAAATGATTTTACCCTTGAGCTATTGACATTGTCTGGGAATAAGCTGTGTCTGTCCCTGTTGTGTATTCTGTCTGAGGGTCCCTTCCTCTGCTCGGGGAGTCTGAGGACATGGCAGACACATATTCATCATTAACATGTGAGCATGGATGCGCGCGCACACAAACACACACATACACACAAAATACACATGCGTTTTCTCATGCATACAAGCGTCCTATGTTTAACGGGTGTAACATATCTGCCTCATCGTGCATCTCCCAGCTCACAGGTCAAAAGAAAAGTTAGATTTAATCATTGGTCTTACTTATAATGAGATTTAGAGAGAACTATCTGTGTGCTTCTGTTACTTGCTGATACAATCTTCAAATGGAGGTAATTGGATCCCCTGTAGTCAACTGAATGATGATTGTGAGCTCTCTTATTAAGTGGGACACGAAAATTGAAGACTCAATGTGTTCTTTGTTGAACGGCTGACATTTGCTTTGCTCATTAATTTCACAACTCTCTTTTATTTTTTTAAATGATTGTTTCATCACTCTCTCTCTCCATGGCTCTCTCACTTTTCATGCTTTTTTGGGGGGTATTTGACATGAAAATTGGAAAATATATCTTTTAATCCACTTTTGATTTTATTCATGGCTTTGATATGTTACCTAGTTCATATGATTGATTGGTTGAGGGGGTGATGGAATCGTAGTAATAGAAGTCATTAAGCTGGTGGGGATCTAATATTACCAATCTGCTAGCCCCTTGAAAGATCTATCAATATGTGAGATATTTTCTCGTGGAGAGGGGGGTGACACATTTAACATATTTCAATAACGTAATTTTCATGTGGGGCAGGTCAGGCTGTGAGTACAAAGGGCAATAGTGTTGGAGTGTGCGAGTTGAATCGGGGCGTATGCTAAGCAAATCAATAAAACATTAAAGGCAGCATGCAGAGAGCAGCCCATTTGGTACCTGTCTGCCAAGGGCAATGGTCTAGCCACTCAGAAAAGAGAGAAGGATTGGAGTTGCTGGGCTTGAGGAATGCTCTGGCACTAACATAATTGGAAGGTAGTTGCCTTATGACTGCAAATTGGGTTTTTGCGCTTCATCAATAGGCATTTTGACAAGCAGCGTCCATCACAGCGCATCTCACTCTTTCCACGCTGAGCAGAGAAAGAAGTGTCTCAATAATTACATTAAATCTCTCCCTCTCACCCACCCCCAGCAACCTTCCTTATTGTTGGACAAGAAAAGCAATATGGTATAATTAGGTTTGATTGGGGTGGTGGTGGTGGGAAAGATGGGGGTTAGATGCGTTTCCGGTGAGATTTGCAGATGAATGAAGTTACCATAGCGACGTGCATTTGTGTCCACTAGTGCGTAAAGCATAAAGCAAGGCACGTGGGCACGTAGGACATCGCATAACATCTGTTAACCGGGTACATGCCAGGCGTATTGACACTGACCTGCTGTGTGAGATGAGCTAATGGGGCCTAAATGCAGATGTGCATCAGTTATAGACACTGGACAGATTATTTATAGTGTTTCACCTGTGTGGTGTTGGGTAAAAAAATATGGCTGCACAAAGGTTTGTGTTTGTTGGGTTTAACCCTGACACACGGTTGGACAGGTGACGAGCTGATGTGGTGTGAAATTTACACTGTTCCAGTAGGCTTTTGAAAGGTTATACCTGTGTTTTTTTTGACTAAAGTGGTAATTAATATTTAATGCCTTCCATCATCAGCTAAGATTTCCATTTTAGTTTTCCTACAAAATACCTTGAAATCATTATTTTTACCATGAGTATATTATGTTAAAGTGGAGAAACATTTAGACTGGATGAGTTGAATTCCTGAATAATATACACATGCTGATGACATTAAAGTGTAAAGTTAAAAACACACAAACCACAGTAGAACAAGGCGAACAGTCTAAGCCTCAGTAGACCAGAATGCAATGCAACCAGACACGGTACTGTACATTTGCTGCAGGGAACAGTACTGTGTTGTTGACAGGAAAAAAACTGTTGCTCCACTATCATCATCATTATTGCTGCCTGCACCCACTCATGCAACCCACAGCTGAACACAACACGTTAACACAGCAGGGTGAGGAAAAGTGGGTTCATCAAAGTAAATTATAATACACCAAGATGTAACCCCTGCGCTGAACATCACCAACTGATAATATACCAGTGACACAGGATCACATGAAGCCGCTACTGACGCCAAGTATGTACTGTCAGTTCACACAGAAGCACTCAAGACGAGAAATAAGTCCGTCGGTTCCTTTGGGAGATGAAGGGACAAAGACGAGCATTAGCGAGTGGGAATATCTTAACTTCACTGCCCAAATGGGGCTGAGGTTTTAAGGTGCTAAGGTGTCTTTAAAGACTAACATGAGGGTGAGATGAAACTCTGAAAAACATGGATTTCTAGTTGATGGGATTGTCATTTAGTGTTACACTCTGGAGGGAAGAAAAAAAAAGTAATGAGAAACAGACAAATCTGTCGATCCTTACTTTTAGTTCATGGACATATTGTCTGGAGTGCCACAAATCCCCTCGTCTTTGTGTCTGCTTCATATAAACAGAGAAATTAAACAACAGGAAGTGTATGACAGAAAGCTCTGTTTGGTGTACGGTTTGATGTGTCATCACATTCGGTTTATGGATGTTTCTGCCCTTGTTTTTGTTTTGAATTTGTGTAAACTTTTTTTGCGGGAGATGTACACAGATAAGTGAATGTTTGGATTGCTGCTTGTTTAGTCATCCTTGCGTCTGTTATTGCTGTTATAATGACAGGCAATAATTGCAAATATCATGTTCATGACGGGGCTACGCAGGAAGGAATATCTGAGGCGCAATATGAGGACAGTAGTTAAGATAAGGCAGCTGAAAACATCTTTAATTGCTTCGAAAAATTAAGTCTTATTTGTTAACTAAAAGAACACGTTACTTTATATCCACTGCTCAGGTTTCATAAAATCTAGGTCGGTTGCCACGTGTGATTTTCTTTTAAAGGCCTGAACAAAAAAGTAAAAACAATTATCCTGCTATTTTGGAGGCATATTTCTTTAAAATTGGACAGACTGGGGATCTGTAATAAACCTAAGTGCTGGAATGAAGAAAAAGCTCCTTTTAAAGCCGTCCACCTCGGGGAGCACGCCACTGGAAATCCTCTGGCTCTTTTTAATACATCAAAGCAGCAAATTAATCCTGAATACAACACATGTACAGGCAGGTAAATGAAGACAAAGCCACAGTGGACCTGGCTACATGTCTCTTATTACAGGCGCTTGATAAACTCCACCTCAAGCCTTACAATTGGCTTAGTGGGAGGTGTGGGAGAAACTTATTCTTAATAAGACTGTCACTTTACAAGGGACGTGTAAGCGAGAGAAAAACTAAGAACACACACACACACACACACACACAAAAAACTGTCTCTGCACACACTGGTAAAACTTATATAATTATATTGCAAATATGCTGCTTATATGTTATGCAAAGAAGACAATCTGTAGTTTAAACAAAAACAAAAAGAGGAAGCATGACTGGTGCCAAAAAATATAAACAGTCTTCAATCATTTTACTTAAATATTACTAACATGAACCCTCTATTATATGTCTCTGTTCTCACTGTGACTAAGCTCTTATTCATTGCCATGACAAAGAAAGGCAAGCCATGAAATGTTGTGGAAGATTATGGTTTGGAGCAATGACTCAGGAGTGGCTGACGTGAAGCTCCAGGATGTCAGAATTGTCAACCAGCTCCTAATTGCAGTTATTATTCAGTTTTAATTGTTGCATGAGGAGAATCAGTGGTTAGGGTCTAATGAGGGATGAGCAACCCACATTTTATGCAACAATACAAAAACACAAAAGATTTCATATTTATCATCTTGTTGACGACTTACTACTTAGTACTGTGACTAAATGGAACAGAAAAAGACATTATTATTATAGTGATGAATATTTAAAAACAGCTTCCCCACCAAGAAACAGTTTGGGGCAAGCAGATGAAAACTAAAGTTAATTACAAACATTTGTAACGATGTCAATGTATGATGTCAGTTTTATTTTTATCTTTGGGCACAAAAAGAGTCACCAAAACAATATGTCAATCAACATGTCTTTCTCACTCTATAGATTAAGCAGAGATAAGCAATATCCATATATTTTTATTAGTTTTGAACCCTTACAATAATAGGCTAAATTGTATATTTAAGAGACAATAGTTTCACTTTCTCTGCTGTTGTCTACTGTGACTGTGTTAACTGTAGCTGACAGTAAATAACCCTGCGAGAATGTGTGATGTATAAAAGCAAAGTGAGACATGTCCATGTGACAGTCATCAAGCACAAAGTTACAGATGGTCATTTCTGTAGCGGTTATTTACAAGCAAAGGTCAAGAGGAAAATGTGCATTCGATAATCAATTTTGTCATCGTAATAAAAGTATATTTTTAAGACGTACTGGACATGGAGATGGACAAGTCTGACATAACCTGAGGAAATATTGGCAAGAGCCATATTTCATTAAGTGATCCGTTTCATTCATATTCTGGCAGATTATTAATAGAGCTCTCAAATGTGATTTCTGAATTACTAACTGGACAAAGTCGGCAACTGCTCCCGGAGCCCCAGACCCACACGGGGTCTCTAATGAAATTTCATACAAATATCAGGTGTACAGTTTTAATATCTGCCCCTAATTTTCCAGAGGGTCAAACAGAGTGCAATATTCTGCCGCATGTAACAATGTAAGTAGTATTTGAGTATTTCAGAGTGTATTTCCGTGCCGTTATTGACACAGCTGCGCGACTGAGGTGACATATTTTATTCCCTGCAGGCCTGGAAGACAGTATAATCCCCCAGAGATGACTTCCTTTTGATAGCAAGCCCTGAAAGCTTCCTGTCACTTAGTGCAGTTTGACAGCATCATCACAGCGACCATTGATCTGTTTGCTTGACTCTGCATTATTAAGATGACAATTGTGTGCGTGGGTGTGTGCTGTGTGTGTCCCAACTGTAATGCATGTCTCAGATCTATTATAACCCGATTAGATTCCCCTCTCCTGGAAGCGCCGCTCTGTGACAGAGAGCATAATCTTTAATGGAATTTGTGTGAAATTAAATTATACAAGCATCAATAAACATAACATAATTCAGAAGAGTAAATGGGCTTAATTTATTGGATGGGCAGGCGTAATGGCACCGGTGTGTATAGAATGAAGATGTCAGGGAGACAGGTTGGAAACAGCGGGGTAAAAGGGGTTGACAAATACATCGTCAGTATGTATGCGTGTGCGTGCGTGTGTGTGTGTATTTGTATGTTAGCATGTGTGACACTTTAAGTGAGAAAGATAAATGTTAACGATGAGGCATAGCAGGGTCCTCGCTGTTCTTACTTTGCTCTGTGTGTGTGTGTGTGTGTGTGTGTGTGTGTGTGTGTGTGTGTGTGTACGTGCGTGTTCAATATTCTGAGGCAGGAATTTGGAACAGCGGGAAACTGGCAGATTCTTCATCCACATGAGTGGGTAAAGAAAGTTCAACCTTTTATTAGTGAAGACTGTAATTTAATGGGCAGGGTGCACACATGGACTGAGAAAACTGAGCAAGAGATGCAGACAGAGGGTGACGAGGGAGGGAGAGAGAGAGAGATAGAAAGAGAGGAAGAGAGAGAGAGACAAAGATTAGATTGAGATACAGATGAAAAGATAGCAAGAAAGCAATGGAGATGGAGAGGGAGACAGATGGAAGAGAGGGAGGAAAAAGGTTGAAGAGACCGGGGTGAAAACATATTGAGAGATGGGGTGAGGAAGAAAGGGATTGCAGTGTGTGTGTGTGTGTGTGTGTGTGTGTGTGTAGTAGTGGTGCTTTGAAAGGAAGATTTGATGGAGTGGCTCTGCAGCTGTAACAGTCAAGTGTTTGATTGCCTGGGTGGGAATCGTGTGAGGTTGTCATTTTGCGTCTTAACCTTTTCGGGGGAGCTTTTCTTTTTTTGGGTGGGAGGTTAATAATCAAAAATGATCTGCTTCACTAGAGCAGATAAATAGTGTCAAACACAGCTGGGACAGAGAGGGGCTGACTGGCCACCACAGAGCTAAATTGATGGTTGTAACTGTAGAGGAGACGGGGAAAAAGCCCCCTCGCTCTACTGTATGACATGAATAGACTTCTAGGTGTCGTCCTTTTTTTTCCCCCTTCTTTTTCTGCTCTGTCGTTTTTGTGATGAGCTGCAGTCAGAAGCCAGGCAGCGCAGATGTAAAGTGCGTGTCGCCCCGAGACGTGAGAGCACGCTGCAGCTGGAACCGACAGAGCGCCTTTACAGTGGCCTTTCAATTTCCAATGTGAGAGGTTGACATTTTTATTCTTTTGCTTTTTTTGTCAGGTTGTGTGTATTTAAGAAGTGCTCTCCGCAGCGTTGACGCTACGTGAGGGATTATGTCATCGTCAGACTCGGACGCGCACACAATAAGATAGAAAAAGGCACAAGCTGTTGAAGACATATGTCATTGTCACCATTTCCTGCTCCTTCCAGAAGGTCTGACTGTTTTTGAAAGATATACTGTCCACAAAAGCCTCTTCTTCTTTATCCCATAAATCTGTTTGTGTGGCGGATAAAAAGGAGATGAACTGAGAGGGAAAGAAAAGCAACTCAGTTTACTTTATCATCTTTCACCCTCCCACCCCCTCCGTCCTCCCTCCCTGCCCTCGCTCCGGCACCAGATTTGTGGCCATAATCGAGGATAACTTACAGTATAATCTGGTTTGTTCCTTTCTTAAATGGAGCGATAACATCTCTCCGGATCATGAGTAGAACGGCTGGGGGGGGGCAGAGGGGGAGAGAAGGGGGTGGGACTGGAGCAACGGGGGAGGTAGGAAGGGTGAAAGGACAGAGAGGCTGTTGCACCTCTTTTCTTTATGTGGAAATGCTATAGTGGTGGCGTTTATGACCAGCTGCCCTGCTGCTTCCACTCTACGATTTACTAACCCCCCCCCCCACACACACACACACACACACACACACACACACACACACAGTGTAGGCATAGTGTTATCTGGAGATAGGACAGTAATAAATATCAGCAATATAAAAGGTCAGCAGAGGTCGATCGGTGAGGAAGATCTCCTGTCATAATTAGTTTAAGGACCTGCATCCTATAGCTGTTTTGGTCACTGTCGATGCTGTGTGTGGGGAGGTTCAATGTAAACAGTTCATTATTCAGGGAAGTGAAATGGGCTTTTGTTTAGATCAGTCACAGCCATAAGAGATACCACTGACACTTCCATATAAACTGGGTTAAAAAAAATCTTTACTGGGGAGGAGCACATTTGTGATGATTGGAGTTGTTTGTCTTATAATAGCAAGATTCAAATGTGAAGTGTAAACCTTATACAGTACCCCTTTAATTCTTTCATTTTAGTGCATTGAAGTGTAAAAATCACCCAAAGATAAAAAAATGATTTAAATACAAAAGAAAAACATTTATGAACAAACATTTGTAAAATAAAATGCATGTTATGCATACAGTTCAAATGAGGGGGAAGCCACCAATAGTGCTGGAGTAGGGAGAAGTTGTCACTATAAGTAGCATATGCCTACAGCTTAGTGAAACTAACAATGGGACTGACAGGGAGAAGAGCTGGTGTATCATAATTAGAAAGGTACTACTGAAAGATTTCTAAGCTTTCACACTCACCACATGTGAGTTATATGGAAAAGGTCGGATGGTTACCGCTAACACATAGAAGAAACCAGCGTGTGTTTTCATTCAAAAAGGCTTCACTATTTGAGTTGTAAAGATATACAACATCCTCAGCTGAGCTCAGAGCTAATAACCATTACACCAGAACACATGAGAGGTTGACTTTAAAGTCCCTCATACAAACTCTGAAGTGGGGACGACTGGTTTCTGGTACCATACGGACTTTATACTCCTGGAATGAACAGGAAAATAGCTTCAAGTATCTCTATCTCCAAGTTAGAGACACATCTGAGGGAGCTTCACAAACACAACATTTTTCATAATGTGTGCGATTGTTTTAAGTAGCGTGTCTGTGTGTTTATGATGATTGTGATGTGAATGAACCGTCCTATTGTGATCCTCTTGAAAAGTGAATCTTGAGCTCAATGTGATTTCCTGAATACATAAACCTTAACTGATAACAGATACTATAAAGTAAATACAATATGTTATACTAAATATACTTCTATATATCTTGAATATATTAAAGGAGGGCTGTGTAACTTTAAACCCTGTTGTTCTCTGAGTTCCTAGTAACCCCAGGCTTTCAGAAGATGTGCTAAACATGGCTTTATCAACCCCTTAACAGTATTCTTACACAGCACTCCTTTAAACTCAGAAATAAGTAGTGTCACTACATAGGAAGACATACTGTGCATTTCTCAGTGACTTGGCATTAACATTAACATGTATTTGTTCATGTTGCCCCCATAAAGCATATAAAACATGAACTAGTTCCTTATTTGGTGTAATAGCAAAGTTTTATGGTCATTTCTGGGTTTTTTTTTATAACCTTCAATACTTTACGCATGCATTGGCATCAGAGGGACCTCAATCAATAAAGAACAGAACTTAGTGTCAACAAAACAAGGGTTAATGCACCAATGCGATGTTTCTGTGCTGAAGTGCTCTGAGGCCCAGCTGAATCTGCGCTACTTATTAAAGCCTGTTGTTTATGCCTGTGTTCCTGGGAGAGAAGGGACAGCTCTGAGATGCAGATCCCTCATCAGGAGAGCTATGGAAATGTACGCCTTGTTAATTATTTAAAAAGGCTGCACAGGCTCAGAAGCTTTACCGATAAAGCCTATCGGAGATGAGGGCTTGTTTGCTTTCCTGTCGGGGAAGAAATGCGATAGAAGACCCCAGCCTTGCATCTGCCAGCCTGTAGACCTTCCCAGCCAAACCTTCCTCGTGCTCAGGGTGTGGCTGATGGATGGGTCTGCATTTCTCAAGGTTGGAAATTGCTCCAACCCCATAAACACACAACCACCCCTCCCTCCCACCCCCGCTGTACCTCCCTCAACCTACCCTTTCTACCCAGCTTGGACAGGTGATACAAGTGTATATTTATTTATTTCCTTTAATACTCTTCTTTATCTCCTTCATTGTTAGAAGGCCTGTGAGATTGATCAATATTTAATTTTCTGGGAGAAGGAGTGGGGAGGAATCAGGGCTGCAGTGACACTCAGGAAATCTTCCTCCACACACGCCGGCTTCGTTCTCTCATCCTCTCCCCTTTCCTCATCTCTTGTCTCATCCCATTTCTCTATCTTCCCTGACATCTTCCCTTTCACACCTTCCTCCTGTTACTCTGTTAACCACTGTTTCTCCATGCTGAACAAAAGTGCCTGTTAGTTCTGCTCTTCCTGCTGGTAGAAGAGAAGGAGGCTGCGATTACCCTCTAATGTAATGAAGGATCATAAAGGGAGTTGCTGTGCCCTCTTGCAGCAAAGCCTTGCTATGAACAGGAGCCTTTGGTGACCTCTGGCCCCATATGGCCATTGCCCAGTGCTTGGATATGCCCTTTAATGACTAAGCAGTCTAATCAATGGATCATTTTTCACTCTGGGAGTCTAGCTTTATGCCGTAAGCAGAGCCAAAAATAGGCAGAAAGAAAGGCTCGGTGACTGCTATTTCCAGTATTGTTGGATTCTTTCTCATTTGGAAAATGCTGACACTTTGATGTGCTAAAGCCACTTTGCAAAATCCTGAAGTTGAAGTTGCATTCGTCAAACTAAACGATGAGCAGTGGCAGACCAAAACACTGCGGTTTGAAAATGAGCAAAGGGAGGCTCGGCTCTGCCAATAAAGGCTTGAGACAATTGCTTAGTCAGGTTCAACTAATCATGTCTTTTTGTCAATGTATTCGAAACGTCGTCAATGACCCAAGCCATAATTGTCTTGACCTTAGAGCCTTCTTTAATTAACTCACCATACGTTTGATTCAAAACTGACAAAACTGCCTCTTTTCTACTTTTCGTGTTTTTTGACGCACCGATGTTTCAGACTGGAAATTACTATTATAACTGGCTTTTAAATGTTTTGATACAACCAGATCCTAAGATCACTTTAGGTATCAAAAGAAGCAAACATGTGTTACAGGAGAAAACACAGGTGTTTTGTTTTTGTTTTTTATCCCCCCTCCATTTCACTGAGGAATGTTAAATGGCTTTCTGTGGATTGCACACTCTTGCAGTCGCTTACAAAAAAGAAAAAAAAAGAAAAAGATGAAGCATCCCTGTTTTGCTCCACTCACATTATCAGTGCTGCTGTACAGTAGATGATCATGAAAGGGGAGCTGATAGTTTTGACTGCAGGCTCTCTTCAGATAGAGGGCAGTGCCACCGTGGCTCTCATTATGCCCCCCCTTCGCTCCGACCTTCTTGATAATCGCCACCAGAAGGGTGCAGGAATTTTTCCGCACATGCTGGTGGTTTCCTGGCTCCTTTCAACCTCTGCTTCCCATTGAGCAGCGAGGAATTTAAATTTTCATACACTGCGAGGAGAAATTACAGTACTCTTGCAAAGTTGTTCCTGTCTTAGAATGTCTGGCTCGCTTTGAAATATCCACTCCAAAGTCTTTGAAATCGAGTGATAAAATGTTATCAGGAGAGAGAGGGAAAAAAAAGAAAAGAAAAGAAGTATTCTTTTATAAGTCTGTTTCTCTCTCTGTGAAGTGGCAGCAGCCAGTTTTAGCTCCGTCTA
The DNA here is from genome assembly GCA_036937835.1 of Pampus argenteus. Taxonomy (NCBI): domain Eukaryota; kingdom Metazoa; phylum Chordata; class Actinopteri; order Scombriformes; family Stromateidae; genus Pampus; species Pampus argenteus. The sequence continues at coordinate 8,428,449 of CM072865.1, read as the reverse complement.
TCTGTGATCCACATAGCTGACTAATAGCGTTGTGCGGTATGTGGTCTCAGACCAGGTGTTGGTGTTAATGCTGGAGGCCTCACAACACCTGTTAGGGCCAGCATCAGCATCCACACAGACGTCTGCTCTGCTTAACCAACCCGAGTTACTCCCACTGAATGATTAAGTCATCATTAGAAAAGAAGCCATACTGCCAATTGAAAATGTTGTTATTGAATCCGGTGGGAAGGCACTGACATTTTGTCATAATTACTATCATATGGTTTCATTTCCTTTTGGCATCATGAGTGATTCATTTCATTAATGTTTGCTTGGAAGGAATCAAGAAATATTAGACTTAGGATGGTAAAATGTGGTATGACGAGAGAGAGAGAGAGAGAGAGAGAGAGAGAGTTTAAACTCACTTTAAAGCTCTGTGAAGTTGCACAGTCTCTGTAGGCTTTATCACTATGACATGAAACAATGTCATTTCATACATTGTTATTATAGAAATATCGATTATAGCCTCTTTAAGGTTTGGTTAGGCAACAAAAAACTATTTGGTTAAGATTAAGGAAAGGTCATTCATTCTTGAAAGAAAAGAAAAAAAAGAAACTTAATTAAGGTTTGGCAAAAACAACGACCATAGATAGGAGATGAATATCGACCTGCTGCTTTTACTTTGTATTCATTTTTAATGCCCACACTCCCTAACATCCTCCCTAAAAGTGTGTTCAGACAAAATGTGAAGCGAATTTAAGATGCGGCATGAACAAACGTACAAAACCTAGACAGAAAGACGGAATTGGTTCGGGATAGACTTGATTTATGAAATACATAGTGAGCCGAAGACACTCACATAAACAGTCCAGTAGCTTTACGTCCTGTCTGATCTTACCTTAAGAGTTTTACAGGGTTAAACAGTGCCACACTACTTCCATCTGTGTTTCTAAGAGGACGATCATCCATTTGCACAGCCATAAGAGGTCTCTAGCAGGGTTGGCAGTAAGAGAGTAATGTAATCGTGTCATGTATTTAAAATATAAAATATGAGCAACTGTATTCGGTTGCAGTTTAAAGTGGTGATATTTTAAATACAGTTACTGTCTGTAAAAACAGATTACTTGAATTACTTAATTTGATTTAATTTGATCCAAACTTTATACGAGGCGTGCACTTTATATAAACAGCGACAATTTGTGCCCCTCCTCACCATCAGGTCAAAAGGTCTCAGTGTGAGCTCCGTTTGCCATCAAGCTGACTGACACGAAAAAATCTACGTTTAATTTGAAGAAGCACAGGAGGAATTTTTTATTTTTTTTTATAATGCTAATGTCCTTGTTAGTTTGGCAAACTAGCCGTACAAAACATACCACATCTGTGTTCCATAATGTTTTCTCTATAGACAGTAATGAGTAATAATAATTACCAAAAGCAAGTGTTCTATATTCAAAACACACATATGTAATTTTAAGCATTTAAATGAATGACCGATGCCACTGATGTCTGGTTTCTCTGGTGAGGTTTCTCATTCGATCCTCCTGACGTCATCCTGATTTAAAGAAGCTAATTGGAAAATAATGGCAATACAAGACATTTTCACCTGACAAACCACAATAAAGGGAAGGGTCAAGGGGGCGAATGAAAGAAATATGACACAGCGTGAAAAACACAGCTGACTCACAACCAATTACAGTGTGTAAGTATTGAAAAATTCCCTGCTGGAAAAAGCACACTAAATCATATTCTTAGCTTGACAACTTGGCCTTTGTCTCTTCTCTCAGGTATCATTATGCAACCCTCAGAAGCCACCACACACACACACACACAGCTTTACAAGATGTTATGACCTCTTAAACAGTGGCACTCTAAAGTATCCCTCTCCTGCTCAGTGGTCCACAGAGGCCAAGTTCTTGCCAGGGATTATCAAAGTTAACAGGATTTTAATGGGTCCAGGGAGACTGGTAAAGACCCTACCAGGGCCAGGTAGTGCTGTTCTCCTGCTACCCCTTCTCACTCCCTAATGCAGTCAGGCTGCACATCCAAGCACCGGCTAAATAATAAACAGATGGCCACTACCAAATATAGCCAGCTCCAGTTCAAACTACAAAGAGACCCCAAATTGAAATGCGTGGTTATTAAAGGGGGGTCCACAATTTGCGGGTCAATATGTAACGGTAACCCCTCACTGTGCAAACTGAAAATTAACCTTTGCTGGTACTGAATCATTCACAGCTGATGTTGTACATGGATGTCAGAAAAAGCTGTAGAGGGAAAGAAGAAGGGAGGTGATTAAGTCGGATAATATTTATGACTCGAGGCTTTTTCACTCATTTGTTACCCCTCTTCAAGGCATGAAGAGTATACCAGACAAGAAACTCAGGAACAAGACAGACAGACGCACAGAGCAGTGTGTGTACTGGCTTTGTGCTCTGCGGCTGTCCTGTCCTCACATTTTATTTCAACTGCATATCATTTTGACAAAGTGTATCTTCTGTACTCCTCTGGGAATAAATCAAGCCCTTTCTGCGTGGCTATAACGTACGGGAACGAGCGTTACAGATGATCGCATTTGCAAAACAAAATGCCAATCATTTTTCATAGAATTATGAAATCCAAAAACAAATGAGTCAAGGTCCAGTGTATTTTTCTACTGGATTAATGCATTAATACAAATAGGCTGGCCTCTTTTCACCCTTCCTGGGACATTAATCCATGCCCTAAAACCCCTCTGCAAGAAAAGGCTTATGATGCTAACCTTGTCATATTCAGCAGCTGTCAGCGAAATGGCCACTGTACCAGGCCAAGCTGGTAAAGTGGCCTATTCATTATCCTAATCTTATTAGTTAAGATCTGTTAAGTAGAGACCGGTTTTAATGCATGCTTTTCCCTTTTAATTATTGACCATAAATACATTGGAGTGCATTAGAGGTCTGAGGGCGAAGAGCAGAGCGGCTCCTAATAGATGAGGGGACAAGCACATTATCTAAATGTACATATCTAACTAATCATGCATCAGCCATGGCCATAGGAGCACAGTGACATCAATTGCAGTTTGACATCTGACCCCTGCTGTGGCCTCTCAGAGGTCCAGTCACATAAAGATGTCAAATGCGATTCGAAACTTAGAGAGAGAGAAGAGAAAAATAAATAAATAAATAAAACAAACTGACGTCATGATTGCAGTAAAACCCTTCCCATAATGATTAAGACCGTAGCGTTATGCTAACAGATTATCTCTAAATTGCTCCACGTTTAATCATGTTACAGATTTGGGGACTAAATTTGAATACATGAATAAGCAGTTTACTGCATGTCAGCCGGCACACTGATGACCTCATGTTGAGGTGATTCAGGAGGTCCGTCTCTCTTCTGTTTCTCTTTTTTTGTCACTTTTGCATTCCATTAGGTTAACACAAGCATTTTGTCTCCCTTTCTGTAACACATACACACACACACATACACACACTCAGCGATGAGGGTGAGAAGTGCACCATTCACCACACAGAGAGGCTCTTTTACAGATGTGAGAGGCTATTGTGTAAGACAAGAGCGAGGGCATCCTCCTTAGAGGTATCATCTCAGCTGAGGATCATCCTGGCCTTGTGCATGTGCGTTGTCTTTTTCATCCTGTATTTTCTATCTGTCAGTACATGATGGAATAGTATATTTACTATTATTTGGCCTGAGTATTAAAGCTTCTACATTATTCAGTTCTATGATTCTGGTATTGACTGATAAAAACAAGGCTATATGTTTTTATCAGAAAGAGAAGAGTAAATCCTTACAGTAGTGCAGATTCCTCTATTGAAACGCAGCAAATAGGTCTTTAGTGATGGGAGCCAATCATGATCAGGTTCATACAAATTAGAATAAAAAGGTTGAATATAAGTAGAATAATTAGAATGATAGATATGTAGATCAGACTTATATTACTTGACATGCTTTTCTAAAAATATATAACCGGTTTGTGTCCATACTGATAGCTGCGACTGCACCCTCAGGCCACAAAGCAGCTGTTGAACTCCACAGCACAATCATCCTCTTCTCCATATTCAGTTGGAAAGACACAGAATAAGGACTTTTGTCTTATCCAACAGATGTGTGTAACAGCATACAGTGTGTTTGTGTGTGAAATAAGAGCCTCAGTGTTACTTAGCCTTAATGAGTGGCTACAGCAAAGTCGCCATGCAGTCACAGTGTTGTGTAAGAATGTGGATTCTGTGTCTCTGCTCTTCAGTCTGTGCAAGACCTTTCACTTGTATCCCCTATCTGAGGTGTATTTGCAGATTTATTTGCAACACTGATGTTCACATAGTTACAGTCTCAAAACACACACACATTTATCAATTTGTGTTGTGATATTTTCCTGAGAGGCAAGCAACAGTGTCATGCTTCTGCAGCCTTTTCTCAGCAACACATTTCCAGCATGCGCACGTTTAATAAAGCTGCTAAAAAGTATTCTCAACATTATCATACTTGGAGATCTCTGGTTGAAATTACACACTGTGCACACATAAAATATAGTAATTAAGTCTTCTTTTCTGATGCTAAATACAGGTGATGTAGTCACAGCGTTTCCCTTTAATCCATTTAATTACTGTATGTATGACAACATGTGGATATGTGTGTGGAACTCCCTTCCAACCCGCGTTTCATCATTATCAGGCTGCTTCATACATTATGGTCTAATTCAACTGAGGCAATTATTGCCTGGCTAACATGTATGGATGGATGTCTGAGAGCGGCAGGTCATAACAGTCATATTGTATCGGCCATATTAGCGAGTCAATAAGAGCCCTGGGCAGGTTTATTTAATTACGCTGGTAGCCTGATTAGACTGTTTTCCCTGGAGTAAGTACAGACTATACGTCATAATCATAACAACGGTGCAAATGATGAACAGGTCAGAGTAATATCCCTTTGTGGTTTGTCATTGGTAATCACTCTGGTAAATGATTGTGTGTTGATTCATGCTGTGCCTTCGATGTTGATTTTATTGGGTTTTGACAAACTGCAGAGAAAGCATGAAAAATGAATGCAGAGTTATCAGAATATTGGCACACGTAAAAACGTAATGTTTTCTTTTTTCTTTCTTTCCTCTTAAAACATGAATAAAAAGGGCTGCAGCTGATAGTACATACAGACGTGCTTAAATGACACCCTGGAGCTCAGATATTCATATCTCCTGAAAGCATGCTGGTAAAAAAAAAAAATTATTTGCTCTCTGCAATGTTCGTAGATATAATGAACTACCTCAATCAAAAGGAAACTTGACATTTAGTCATTTTCTTAAAATAAGTAAATAAATAAATGAATAGGGTTCATGTTTGTGTTTTTTTTTCCAAATTAAGGATTACACCCTAAAACTAGCACCCAATACAAAGCAAAATAATTAATTTGGAAATGTTATTTAGACAATTTACATATAAATGTGTTTTGTATTAAAATAAATAAATTATACAAATACAACATAGTGATAAATGACACCCTCAAGACTACAATTTACAATTAAAATGTTAAACATACTGATTGTTTTCAAGAACTATTTCTTCTTGACCTTTATCCAAAAAAAAAAAAAAAAGTGTTTGGGCGTCATCTGAAATTATGCCTGACTGCCACACTTCACTTTTCATTACATGTCACCATAGAAGACTTTTTGGTAACACTGCGCTTGACAATTATTACGAGCAACATTATGACTGATAACTGCTGTAATAAAAGCAGGAAATAAAGAAGAAAACATGCAAACACTGTCTGAGGATAATGTTTTTATCAAGTATGCAAACAAGTTTATTGTTATTAATACAATAATCTTAGGAATGTATTCCATTTAATCTCATAATTCTTATGTATTAAAACGTGAGACGCATGAGAGAGGGGATCAACAGCGGCAGGTGTGTCATGTCTTATCCACATGGTGGCAGCAAAGTAATAGATGTGTGTGAAATTTGCATGCGTTCACATACACATTTGGTGTGTGTGTGTGTGTGTGTGTGTGTGTGTGTGTGTGTGTGCGCACATGCGTATGCCATCACATGTTTGACAGCGCTGATCTGACCTATGCTAATGAACGCTGCCAATGTGGCTGACACAGACTGACACGGGGACAAGAAAAAGACCCTCTTCTCTCCAACGTCTCCATTTCTGGGCCTTTTAATAGCACCACATATCCTGCTCCATGTTTAGTAGTCATGTATCAGACCAGCGGCTGATGGACGCAGATGCTCATTACCAGTTAGTGTTGCTTCAGAAGAGACCAATCTGTGCCCTGTGAGGGTCGTCACTCAGGAGCAAACAGGCCTGAGAGGCATAAGTTGAACCTGAATGGGAAATGTTGCGCATTATATTGAACTGAATGAAGAAAAAAAAAAAGTTCCTGATCAGATCAGCATGCATGTGGCATTAAAGGTTTACTGTGCTAAAAGTGCAGCAGGTTCAGGTGCAGAGTTTTGACTAATAATTATATCCCTGTCCTTTCTTTTACCCGCCTCTCCAGGTATTTTCTCAGTAGGTTAGGTTACCTTACATCTGCATAAATAGCGCACATCTTTTTTTTTTTTTTCCATATTGGGATACCTGATATTTTGGCAATTGCGCAAAGTGACATACACAGACCTGAGAGGCAGACCTGCTCCCCCCCGTCCTCCCTTCCATGCATGACATCACCATGTCTGCTTTTAATTAAAAGACACAAAATGGCAGTACAGGAAATATGAGCAAAATATTTGAATTTCAGTCACTATCAGATTTCCCTTATTTCACACAGGCTGCATCTGTGGAATGTGACATTAGGCCTGGGAGCAGCGCAGAGAGGAGAGAGCTGGACAGTTGATGCAGGGACTGAAGCAATGCAGTACAGTCTGTCTACAGCAGCAGGTGCTTTTATTATAGAGGCAGTTGAGCGTGCAGTGATGATGACATTTGAACTTGCTGGACCTTTTGAGGCTGAAGGAGTGTGAAATAAAACCGCAGAGAAACACAGACATGCTCAAATGTATAGAGAATTAAAATATTTATCCATTGAAGAATAATTTCTTTTGTCAACGAGTGCTCAGTAAATGATAACTGAAACTAAATTCACTTAGTGTGCTGGTGATAATGACTGTGCTCTCCACCAGATGGTGCTCCATAACTGATCGCTGTCACTGTGTCCTTGTCTCTTTGTATGCAACATACATTTTGAGGTTAAACATGTATAATTACGTCAAAGTAATCTTTATTTGACTTTCAACCCTTCAAAGAACATAGTGCCATTATAAGTTGATATTTGGAGTATTCAGATATCTCAGATATTATGTTGATAATATATAATAATCTTCTATTAGTGTGATGTGATATATGTGCTGCATCCCTATTTATCCGTTCTTTCTGACGAAACACTCATTACTTAAATTTTTTAAATCTTAAAGATATATTCTAAAAACGATAAATGATATTATGTTGTTTATTTTTGCCTTTTATTGAGTACAAAGTACTATGAGTAAAAATAATGGTGCAATACAACTGTGACCCAGCAGGTGGCAGCAACAACACATTAACCAAGAACACAGTTCACCAAACTAGAATAGGTCAAACTAGAAAACAAGCCATTTTGTTTTCTGAAATTAACTGTAATAACAATAATAATAATAATAATAATATGTATGCTAATCACATGTTACTAAAACTTCTCTTTGTCTAAAATCCTCTTTGTCAAAAACCAAACTTCTACATGTCTGTGAGGATTTTTTGTATTAACTAACTAATAAGTCTATTACATATAAGTAGTGTCATCCTCACTCTCTACCTCACTCTGTTAATCACAACTAACAGACTTACACCCCATCAGAGGATATATAAATATATCAAACAGTGTGTTCTCGACATGCTGATTATCTAGATCAAGATCACTGCATGCAATACATACAGTATGTTTTTAGGGTCAGAAAAAGTTCAGACATTGATGCGAACAAATTGTGCTGCGTGGTTACAGGAGATTTTCTTTGCTCTCTTGAAGTGCAGGAGTTCTGCCCATTTCGAGAGGCTGACTGAGAACCTGAAAGACTTCAGTAGTCTGAGACACATTAACATCATGATCAATTCCAATGTGTTTGATTTTATCAGAGCAGGAACTATCCTTATCAGAGATTACAACAGGAGTCGATGAAAACTTGTGAATTTTATAATAAAAATCAGTCTTACTGGTATAACTTTAGAAATCGGGCCAACATCTGTATCCCAGCTTTGACCTTAAGTCATCACATAGCTCTAGCAGGCTTAAGCAAACTGTTTACACATATAAGCAACAACCTTTTAAAAAGGAAGTAGTCGCGTTTGGTCTGCATCCATCAGTGGGCTCAGAAGGAACTCCCTTGTTCAACATGGGACATCAGGAGCTGGATCCCTCTGAAACCACATTATGTGGAAGCATAACTGAGGTATAATGACTTATTTGCTCTGCGAGTTTCGTAACCATCTGGATGCTTTAAAAAAAAAAAACAAAAAAAAAAGCCACCATGGCAGACAGTCTGCACTCCAATGTGAAGCTAGGACACAGATCTGGTTTATGTGATGATGCATAAATACTTTCAGGATTTATTTTCCACCTTAAGGATCTTGGCGTTCTGTAAAGTCCCCGGGGGGACACGCGCAGACACACTACTAATGTGTTCCGACGAGAGACCGATCCCGACCGATGCAAAAGTGGGAAATCTCATTCGTCTGGAGGTCTCCTCACTCATGGCCAAGCATGGCTTTCTGGGAAGTGCGGGAGGCACTGAGTCACTCTCGACGCTGGGTCAGGGTGGTTTCAGAAGAGAATAATGTTGGAGGGGCCTGTAAGGAGTGTGTATTGTCAGCTGGGCTAACAGGGATTCCCTCTGACAAGACCTGAGCTTTATTTTCTTACAGAGAAAAAGGGGGGTTGGGAGGTGGAGGTGATGATGTGTGAAATTATATTGTCCAGATGTATTTACATGTATAACCACAACTGCATGAGAAAAGAGAACCATTACATTTGGCATAAACCTTTCTTGACATGCATGCGCGCGTGTGTGTCATACATAAGCCTTCTATAGGTTTGTACATTTGCTTGTGCACACACACATGTGTGTGTATTTTTCTTTGGCAGCATCACAGCCCCTGATCTTTTTTTTTTTTTTACTGGAGGATGATTATGGGCCCAGACGGTTTCCCAGAAACCATAGCAGTTACGTACATAGTGGCAACTTCGTGACACATGGGAGCAGCTGAGTAACACTGCCTCCTGCTGCCAGGGCTGACATGCTAATAAACCATGGAGGAATGCGGCCTTTCACAATATCATATCTTTCACATCATATGCGTCATAATTCTTAAAACCAAACCTGCATGTATGTTTGTCATAGAGTAAGGTGCTATTACCCTATATGCTCTGATAAACAATACCGTATGAATTTGATAATAATCCACCATACCATATGTGTGGAGAACAAACCAAATAGAGCTTCCTCAGAGTAAACTATAGTTAGTATATCCCAATTAATACTTTGAATAAAGCAAAACAAGCAACACACTGTATAATTTGTGATCTTTATGTACACTAATGACTGCAATTTCAGCTGCAGCCATGCCCTGTTAGAAAACACCACAGTATGCATAGTATTACCAGCACTAGAATACACAACTTCTGGATGTCATGTCAATAAACACGCCTAGCGCCAGGCAGGTGGGCACGCCAATCCGCCCTGCACATGGAAAGTCAGTGCTAATCCTGGATACACTCGCTTGCTTGCACAGGACAGGAGGAGAGTATCCTGTTTATTGTCTGAATGCACAGAAAGAGGCACTGCTGCTCACCACAGCTCTTCCTTGAATGCTTCAATCCTTACACAGCAACCGCAGCACCAACTGCATCGGTCCCTCGGTGTTCAGACACTGGTCAGTGTTTACTTACTCAGAAAAGAATCGGACTTTATGAGTCATCACATTTTGAGTCACTGCACAAAGAAAATATGACAGTGTTTTTAACCAAATATGCTGATTTGTACTGCGGGTAGCAAATCTGACTGTAGCTTTGGCAGCCGCAACTAATAAAACAACTAAGAAAAAATGAATCCCAGATCCGAGCAGTCCAATACAAAAATGGTAATTTGTAAATTGAGACTATTACTTACTCAAATTGTGCTTTCATAATAAACCATGCAAGTTATCAGCAGGAGCAGCGGCCAGTTTTCCTATTTGAGTATGTTTCCCGGAGAGGGATCCCTTATTATGCGATTATACTATTTGGTTTCAGCGCAAAAGGTCTAAACTGCAGCATCAGGGTATTCCTCCTGATTGGGATCACTGTCTGAGGTCAGGAACTCCGCTGTAGGATTCAAGTGAAAAACGCACCACCAGATCAGGTTTCCAGAGACACTTAAGGCTGCATGGTGGAAAGAAATGACTTCAGATAGATCCACAGCAGGGCACCGTGGAGAAGCACTTTATTATGTCTGGTTTCATCTCAGCAGGATTTGAATGGCGTAAAATTGACTGAGAGAAAAGTAAAACTACTAAAAATATGTTAGTTCGTGGAATTCAGCCACCCGTGAGTCATTCTGAGATGATGAGTTTTACATCAGGACACAAGTTTTAATCTGGACGGTGCGTCTGTGTCATGCACACTTAACATAATGCTTTTAAGTGTGCGTGTGTGTGTGTGGCTGTTGTTAAACCCCCGAAAAGCAGAACACAGCCTGATGTAAACCTGACATCTGTGCCATCAGTACGCAGGTGATGTGAAGGTCAAGCCTCTGCCTCAGCAGAGTCGTCCAACACTTGAACGTCACACTATGTGGCTTATTCGTCATGTGATACATTCTCGCCCCTGTCGCATCAGTGCCAGATGGGGGTGAATCAAAGGAGAGGGCTGACTAACAACACAGTGTGAAATAACGTTTTTGTTTTTTTTTATCTCACTGTGAGCGGTATGTATGTTACTAAATTAACAAACATTGCCTTGTAGCAGTTAATGAGTTGTAGCACTTATGGTTACAGGTCGACATAAGAACAGGACAAAGAGGAAAGATCAGTGTAGACGTTCTTAAATAGCAGAAACTACAGTATATCAGAAGAGCTCATTGCTCGATATCATGGATATTAATGAATATTAAAAAAAGAATTAAAAGTTACAGTTGCATAAGTGTCCGTGCAGACAGACAGACAGACTTTATTAATCCCAAAACTGGGAAATTGAAGTTGTATTTTTTTTTTTAATTAATTGCCGTTTAAGTCATAAATCTACTTGTAATGGAAAGTGCTGTCACGGATGACAATTTGTTTTTAGATATTTTGTAAACCCCAGGAACATTTTTTTTTCCCAATACACTGATGAAAGAAATGCTCAATGTGTAATTTCATTGATTTACAGAGCCTAGCCCTGAGGTGATGTCAGCTTGACATGGAGAACACTTTCTTATTTACATATCCAGCAGACACGTAGCAAATTAACATTAGACCAAAACAGTCTAAGTCTCATATTCAGCACTGTTTTGGTCTCCTGAGGGGAAAAATCTTATCTCGAGCTGCTAAATGCTTCACTGTGTTCCCTAGCTAGTCACTAACTTTCTCTGTCTGCTGGGACAGGAAGCATAGTTTATCAGGGCCGGTAACAAGGCGCTGAGAGTGAACTAAAACAATGACCTGAAAAACACTAAAATGTTCAACAGAGCTGATGTGAGCTGCAGAACTGGATGATAATTTCAGTCATTTTATGCTATTGTTAATATGAGAGACACACACAAGCTAGGTAAACAATAGATAATCACAAGGTAGAAATAAATAACTTTCAAAATAAAGATTTTTTTTTAAATTCTTTGATTATATAACCGATCAATTTGATTATAGAGATTATAATTAAATACAGTTATTTACACATGACTGTGAGGTTAAAGAGGGGAGCAGACCAATTTAGTGGAACAGGGCATTTATTTTGCCCATTTATCATCATGTCAATGTAAAAACTGTAAGCATCCTACCCATATGTTGACCTCGTAACCCTCTAACCCCCCCTAGTCACACCAGTAAAAAAAAAAAAAAGAAAAGTCCCTGCCAACTGGACAGCTGCCACGGTTTCCTAGCAACTCACACAAACAGCAGGAAACAGAAGAGGGGATCCCATCAGAGGGGCCGTGAAAAAGGAAGGCAACGACTAGAGACGGGAAGAGGAGAGAAAAAAAAAGAGGAAGAAGAGGGGGGGGGGTTGGTCTTTCAGTTGACCCCCTTCTACGTAAATGTACAGCGGGGGTTATTTTTCTTGACTCCTCAGTTAGGATGACTGGCGGTCGATCTTAGACCGCTGTGTGACTTGCTGCAGCACTGTAAGCCAAGATCGAGCTATTTTTAATCTTTTTATGACATGTCAATACCAACACCAAGGACAGGTCACACAATCACAGTAACAGCAGTGCAAGTGACCTGCTTCAAGCTCACTCCAGGTCTGATCATACCGCTGCAGCAGCACTGAAGGACACTAACTTCTATTGACATCTCCCTGCTGTCAATCAGTTGTCACACTTTGAGATTTCATGAACAATATGCTTCAATTGCTCACATGTTTGACTTGAACTACAGCGGTAAAGAATGCAGCACAATAGCCTGATGGCTGGGATCCTGTTTCAACATGTCCCTGAAGATCGTCTGCTGTATGAGAGCGCCCTACTTGTCTGCTACATGACAAACTTCCAGAGGGTGTAAAACACGAGCTGCTCCTCTGAAATAGGAAACAACACGTGGACGGTTTTGTGTTGACACTGCGATTAGTGTGACAGCACACCCAATCTTTGTTTCAGCATTGCACATATAGCAGTCAAGGAAAAAAAAAAAAGGTAATACTGAAAATGTTGTCCTCTATGAATTTTGCATCCCGTCTAAATCATAAACTATGTGGGAGATTTCAAAGAGACCCTCACTCATGGGAATGGATTATTATGCATTTCAGTTGTTACACATTACAAGCAAATAGAGAAAACAAAACACAACCATACAAAAATCAATTCAATCAAATGAAGTGCAATGCTGTAGCCGTTGTTTTAGTCAACATTTCAATGCGTAGATGTTTACCAACCTTCAGCCTGTTGGCGCCACTAAGAAAGAGGTCAGCAAAATCCATAGGTTTCCTCCTATTGGGAGCAGGAAAGCACACAGCAAATACTGTGTGTTTGATGACTAAATGCTCAGGAGATACTCAGTAGTCATTTGAAAATTGAAAGGTTGCCTCGATACGGTGCCAGCAAAAGAAAAGTCATGGGGGTCATCAAAATTGATAGGTATTTTCCTCTGGGGGTTGTGAGTGTGCGAAGCAACTTGCAGGCCATTCGTGATAGAGAATTTCAATTTCTGAAGTTATAGACCAACAAATGTGTGGGCAGGTGAACCACAAGTAATAATAAGAATGAAAAATATGAAAGAAAAAACCTTGTGAGGGAAAATGATGTAAACACTGATGGTTTAGCACACACATATATGAAATGTGAAGTGAAGCTGGCTGCACATCACTGGCGACTTGCAACACAAAACAAATAAAAAAAAGGACAGGATGAAAACAAACATATCACATGATTGACTTGTGTTTACTATGCGTTTTCTTAGCATACAGAAGTATATAAATTAACACAAAGCTTATAATCGGATACAGGTAGAGATCAGCGCTGAATACTAGAAAGACTGAACATTACAAACATCCACAGATATAAAAAGATGTTCACACCAAACAGTATTAATGCACGCATTCAAATACATGACTTACACACTCTTATCTATATGCACCGCATAAAGGCCTTCATTGTAGTCACTTTAAGCTCATTACTCAACACACGGCTAAGCTTAACAACGAATAAGAAAGAAAAAGAAAAAAGCCTCACAGGCAAGCAGCCAGACCTCCTGCACTCATTCACAAACCACACTACATCAACAGGTGACCAACAACCGCTCAATTAATGAACTCCAAATGAATCAGACTCTTTCCAGTCCCAACAGTCCCAACAGCTCACTGTAACTCTTCAACAGCTACAGTGTAGCAAGCTACATACAGCACATTATGTTGTATCATCTCATTAAGCAGGTAAAAACCACACAGTCACAGCCACAGAGAGACATTTAACCAAAGACACACACAGAGAGAGAGAGAGAAGGTGTATCTGACTCACGTTATCTGATGTCTTCTTCTTTCTTTCATGGAGATTAAGTATCCAGTTCACAACGACCCACTGCAACTTGTTTGTGTGTTAACTGAACTGTGTTGCTTCTGGTTAAACACCGTGGTATCATTAGCCATGTTAATAAACAAGCTAACCCTCCTGCTTGTTTAATTTAAATTACGTTGTTAACAGCACGTCAGCGCGCCAAACGTCGCCATCTTGAAAAGGCCTGAAACTAAACGGTTTGTTTATTAAAAATGTGTTTGAAAGCTCTTCACAGTTGTTATGTTATACTTTCATTTCTAATATGCCATTGAATTAAACTTTCTTTCTATCGCTTTGCCGCCAGTTCGTCACACTCGCGGACAATATAGTGGGAGAAAACTCGTTTTGCTACAACTTCCGGGTTAAACGACATGTTTCCGCCAAACGGTGTAACAGCCTTCGAGCTACGTTATTTGTTTGGTGGGTGTGTCAGAGGTGTTAGCCAATCAGCAGCGACGTATGTACAGACTGAAGGTGTGTATATAAAACCCGCCGGATTAAAATAAATAAATAAATAAATAAAAAAAATGTTTGCTTTTGTCAGGTATGAATCACAGAAGTGCCATTCAAACTGAAATAAAATAATTTATTTTCTATTGTCATATGTTTTAATGCCTCTACTGATATGGCCTGTGTTAAACAATAAAAACATAGTGTGCAAACTCTTGTAAATATTGACTTACTTAATTAATTATTACATTTCTGAAAGATTCAAAGCAGACATTTCTTATAACATTAATTCAGAATTTCATTTATTAAACAGCAAAAACGTATAAATCAGGGGTTCATATTTACAAATGTAGACATGAGATGACATAACATCACATAAAAAACTCCAACGACACGACATCATACTGAACACAGTGTCATGTCGACAAAGACAGTGTTTGATACATATGAACAGTAACTCAAAGATGAAAGATGGGCTTATATTGCTTTCTGTTATTCTACTTGGTATTCTCTCCCACAGTCATGTCTGTAGGTTCTGTACAGTTCTATGCTTATTCTATACTCGTGGATGTGGTGAACATACAGTCCATGGGCTGAATGTGAAATTTGAAAACTGTCATCGGACCAATGCAGTGTCAATATTGTATTCTGGTTGTTGATTGGTTAGTGAGGACATCCTTCCTTGAAGCGCCACTTTACGTATGTTGGCCAGTCATAGATTAGCATGAAAAAATATCTGCCCCTAATAAGTTCAGCAGGAGTCTGTCCTTCTCAGTCCCACCGCTTCACACACACACTGCTCTTTCCCCTGTTGCCTGCCAGGTGTCGCTGTTGAAGCATTTTAATCAGAATTTCAATAACAATAATAATAATAATAATAATAATGTAATTTTCCCAAAAAGAGAGGAAAAAACATTATAAATTAGACTTAATAATTTTGATCTACCTCATGCATCTCAAAAATAGAGGAAGAGCAATCTCCTCTGCCTGTACAGACCAGCCTCCTCTGCTGTATATGATGTCCCAACTTATATTCTGGTTTGTGAAATGAGTAACTCTGTTCCACCCCTCTGTTTTCATGAGCCAACTACTCATATTTTTTTAAAGAATAGTTTGACATTTTGGGAAAATGACTTATGCTTTTCATGCTGAGATTTAGATGAGAAGACTGATACCACGCTCATATTTGTTCCCTACTGTAATTGTGAAACTACAGCCAGGAAACAGTCATCTTAGCTTAGCATAAAGATTGGAAACAGCTCTGTCTGAAGTACAGTATGAAAACTGTAGTTAAATAAACAACATATTGTATTGGCTAGGAGAAGTAACTTCCTGGAGTTGTTACTGCAAGGTTGCAAGGCTCAATGATCCCTTTCATTTTTGCATGGATTCAATAATAAACATACACATTGATGTGTTAAATAGTGAGTTTTAGGGGTGCAGGTAGGCATATTTCATCAAGCTCGAACCTTCGAACTGTTCCTTTAAATGCTTCATTGTACGAGCGGTATCATTGGAACACATTTCAGCCCATTCAATAGCAAAGTGATGCTTTTATCCTCACCTACACCGTCATGCAGCGTCATGCAGCTTCCTGATTGTGAATGTTTGACTGACACGTTAACAACTGGAAATCAGCATATTATAAAAATGTATGCAGGTTGATCACAACCTGTTATAAATATACCATACTCATTCACAGTCAATTCAAAATGTATACAAATAGTATGCAATTCGCTTGTGTGTCTTGTTTTGTTTTTAAACTAAACCTCTTGTCCTGTTTTCTTCTAGTTAAATAAAATAAGCATGGAAACAATGACTGCCTGTGACAAATCACCTCCTAGTATTTAGTTGACAAAATGATTCAAGACGCAGAGAGATTGAGCACAGATTTGTGAGTGACCCATTCGCATAACCAGGACTCTGGCTGTGCTGGACTTTATAAATGTGTTTTAATGTAGAGCAGCCAAGCTGTAGTAAAAATGGCCTTGGCATATATGCTGGAGTTTAAATCACTGCATTGGACCTGGATGTGACAGTCATAGGCTAGAAAAATGAAACCATCCGCCCTCATAATCCCATAACCATTACTGGGATTGCAACAAAACTGAATGGATATACACTTCGGTGGAGAAGAAAAAAAAAAAAAAAAAGCTCATATCATTTTGTTTGGCGCTGACAATATGGCTCTCCTTGATGTCTTGCCTGAGTAATTATCTGTGTTAGATGTGAAGTAGGAAAATTGTCTCATAGGTCACATGTCTTTGACCTATAGAAACTGTTATTGGCCACAGTTTTTGAATTAGCTGCACATGTGGGTAAGATACAGTAACCATGGTGGAGTGCTTATCGCAATTCACACTGTCAGCAAAACCAGTCATATAAAAAAAAAAAAAAAAAACAACACTGACAGAGTGCAGTAATAGGTCATTAATAAAAAAAAAAACAATGCGTGCATATTCCAACCCTGTGGACCTGTGCTTCATCCAAATAATAACAAAGAAAGTGCAGATTTATTATGTATTTATGATTCTGTTTCATCACATATGATGACATATATGTTCTTATTTTCATGCCTTAAAAAAGTTATACAGACTCTATAAATTGACGTTATGACAAAGTACAATTGCAAGATATCAGCACTAAGTGGGGAGCAATAGTTTGAGGTGTTTATTCATCTAACTTATACCACACCTGCAACAATAGGTCTAAGACCTCAGAGACTATTAAACAGTTCTTTTTGAAGTATATCATGTAAACAACTGCAACAGCCAGTTTCTTAGGTACTTTTTTTTTTTCTACAGCGACACAATCTTAGTCAATAGTCGTGTGACAATGACAGCTCCTGCTCCTTTGGTTTACAAGCCAGACACGTACGTTACTTCCTGTTCATAAGAGGAATCTCTGAAAAAAGCCAGTAGCTAAACATACAGCAGTGTCCAGACATGCCTAAGATAGCTCCAAGCAGTTCTCCATTATGAGCACAGAAGTATGCACATCCATGTGTCTAAATACTAACAAAGGAAAAAGGAGAAGTATGGGGAAGTGTGTACAACTGGTTGTGTGTGTGTGTGTGTGTGTGTGTGTGCTACAGTCATGCCAGAGGATGGAACTGACCGCAGCCATTCACAACTTGCCTCCATTAACCGCAGACTTCTTCATTTAATACCATCATACCACCAGTCATATTAGTCAATAATGAAA
The DNA here is from genome assembly GCA_036937835.1 of Pampus argenteus. NCBI lineage: Eukaryota > Metazoa > Chordata > Actinopteri > Scombriformes > Stromateidae > Pampus > Pampus argenteus. The sequence continues at coordinate 8,410,630 of CM072865.1, read as the reverse complement.
AGAGATGATTAGTAATCACATCTGTGGCCTCAGTAGTTACCACTGATTTTGCAGGATTGAACACACTGTACAACGGAGTGATGAACTTGTATCAACAGGATGCACACAAATAAGTATTTACAGCTATTAAAAGCTGCCTGATTCAAGTTATGGCTCATAGAAAAACATATAGATAATAATAGTGTAAGGAACTCAAGATGCCAGTGTGCACATTTCCCCCAGATATGTCAAACATGAATTATATGTTGTAAAAGAAGAGGATTAACTGTGCAGCTTTGAGGGAAGAGCTTGGGTTTTTCAGCCTTGAATTTTATGTATGGAAGGGATTCACCCAGAGTTAGTTATACCTCTCTTGGTTTACATGCCTTGTTAAGGTCCCTGTCCATATTAATATCTGCCGCAAGCTCTTTTTTTTTCACCCTACTGGTAGAATTCCCGATGTCTAGACAAACAAATATGACAAGACGAATCCCACAGCTTGGAAAGCCGTAGATGTGATTATTTATACCTGTCAAGTTTTGGTCCGTTTTTTTTTTTTCATGTGTAAATCTTTTATGGAGAGTTCTAAGAAACTGTTTCTGACCACGCCAAGATGTAGCCTGACTCCTGGGCCAAACCACAGGTAGTAAACATTAAAGAGGCTGGCATTAACTACAGCACTCATACTGCAAAACCCACTCTTGTCATTTATTATATCATCACCACCACTGGCAAAGATTTCCAATCCCTTGACAGTGATGCACCACATGGTGGTAACATACCAAGTGAAGAAAAAACTCCTGGAGGAGTAAACGTTGAATACTGGACAGTCCTAATCTATTTTTGGCAAATACTGCTGTATACGTGTGTGTGTTCACAAATACTCTCCCTTGATGGAATGACTAAATAAGGAAAAAGAGATAGACACAAACACATACGGCAACATCAAACCTTGTAAATGCAAAAGCAACATGTGTCTGTTTACAAGGCACAAGCAATGAACGTCTTCTGCAAAACTCACGAGCGAGGACGCACACAGGCCACTCATAAATCTGAGAGCAAGACACAGAATGTCTCTAATGCGCTCCGCAGACACGTTGTGGCCGCTCAGTACGTGCAATGTCACGAGGCCAGATGTAGCTCTATAAATTAGAACTTCACATTTGCAGAGAAGATGCAAAGTGAAAGTAAAATGTTTCTGTACTCTACTCTCTACTCTACTCTACTCTACATACAACCCGTTTTGGAATTTAAGCTGCACCGATTTTCTAAAAGGTTATTACAATACAGATCCAAGTCAGAAAGAGACATAAAGTCACATTTAAACAGTAATGTCGTCAAAGTTAATGACACACACCAAAGGATAAGCGATTACCAGTGGGAGAACGAATGTCCCATTATATAGCATGTGGCGTAAAGGCAGCTGCTCGAGACAATGTTCCAAGGTTGTGTCACTGAATGCCACTTAGAGACAACTTTATTTAATACTCAGAAATCTCATAAATGAGTCTCAGTTTTTAAACACAGCATGCTTATTTACCAGCTTGAACTATTAATGGCTTTGACTTTGTGACAATAAAATATAGAGATAAAAAATATCATACACAAGTGAGTTCAATTTTTTATAGTCACTGACGTTTTGGATTTGAACTTCTGTTAAGTTAGGATTTGGCCCTTCCTGTGAGTGCATTGTCCAACACAGTCAACACACTCTCTTTGACTTATGAAAATCGTACCTCACGTATAGTTAAACTTTAGTGGGGATTTGAGTCACTATACTACAGTAAGAAACACAGCCAGACATTTGAAGTGATTTCTTCACATCAATGTCTGTCTTCAGCCCTCAGGGAGTGCTACTGCATATATGAAAGAAGCAGCATGAAGGCTTCTGTGGCACCAGTGTAAATTGATTCAGGTGACGTCACTTGACAGGGATGAAGAATGCATGGTTTTAAAAAGGATTACAGCTCCGGTTCTGCTGCATTAGATCGGATCATCGTTTAAAACTGCCCATTGGGATCCCAATACTGTTATTATTGGAGTGCAATGTGGGGTACTCTTTCAAGTATAGTTACTTACAATATTACATACATTATACGAACCATTACACCATCAGGTTTTGAGATTAGGCAGACCTTAATGAAGTACAGACTGCATAAATGACCTGATGGCTATAGTGTCTGCTGCTATAAAGATGGTCTGACTATTGTTGACAGACACTGTCGCTAATGGTACTTCACTCAGTAGCACAGAATCCATCAAGATAAGCCTTTAGACTGCCATTGAACCATGCCACGCCACAGGGTTTTAAAGTTGTTCAGCAACCAGTGTAGGCCCATCCCGCTGACAGTGCCAATCAGTTGTGTGCTGCTACTTTTTTCCTACCGTGGGTTTGTATCATAATTCATCTCTTAAAGTATGTGATGCTGTTTTTTCATCTTTGAGCTCACACGTGCACATCAGCCAAGCCACAGCTGACGCCAGAGAGCTACTGTAGGCAAAGAAAACACAGAGTACTATTACTTTCCCCCCGTGCCGTCTGCTTGCGCTTGCCCCACAGCCTGCCTGCCCCCAAAAGGGAGTCTGCTTCTGATTATGTGTGATCATCCCCCGAGCTTGCCAGCTACATTTCAGACTCATGGGAATCTTTTTTTTTTTTTTTCTTGAAATCTGGCCCTCATTCAATGTAGCTTGTCTAAACTATTGTTAATTGCACTCATGGTAGATACCAGCACTCAGTGATATCCTTAAAACTTTTTTAAATTTTTTTTTAATTTTTATTTTTTTATTACTGATGATCATTTCTACACTATTAGTAACCCACATAATAGAGACAGTATTTTCAGTCAAATACTGTATGCATTACAGTAGTACCACTTATCAGGCTTTGTTAGGTTTTAAAGCCATATCAAGTATCATTATGACATATATATTTACAAATGAAAATGTATCAATTGCTGTGTCCATTATTCTAGTAACTGCTTCCAATTAGGTGATCACTGCAGTGGCAGCCAAGGATGAGTGGCATTTTAATGCTCAGCAGTGTATATTTAATTTAATACATATATAATGTCTATCTAAAATCTATAATGAGCGTTAGCTATATCTATCAATATTTTTTGAGCCAACAACACCTCCATGTGTTTTTTTGTTTTTTTGTTTTTTTTGGTGAAGCTGTGAAACCACATTTCCCCCCAAACATGAGGAAAGCACATTTGGAAATGAAATTTGATAGCATTTGAGCTTTGATTTCAATCACAGACAGGCTGAATGAATTATGTTAATGATCATATAATAACGCAAATGGCAACATTAACGAGGCAGGCCATTATAGTCATATCAGTAGATGTACTGCAATATGATACTTTGTTGATCCTGTAGGAGAAACCATAATCACCCCCCCCCCTCCTGCTGCATAGGGAAGTCAGAGGTCAGAGGCAGCTACAGCAAACATGGGAATAAGATATTAAAAGACAGTACTTGTGAATAATGGTATACCAGACAAACTAACAAGAATGCTAATTGGATTATTCATCCAGACTCTTGATCATGCAGAATACTATTGTGATAAATAAAGTAAAAATAAGAAGCAAATATATCATATTTATTATAAAATGTAAATTCAATGTCAACTTTTTACTTAAAAAGGAAGTTGAAATTTGGACATCAAATACTTCAAGATACTCCCTCGACCGAAGTCCATGTGATACAATCAAAAGCTGCACAACTTGAAATTTGGACATCTACAATTCCATGACAAGTGGAGAAGTTTGAGGAGGATTGTGTGATATGATCGAAAACTCCAGAAAAGCTACTAAATGGACTTTTTACTGTTTTCTCGAAAAGATAACTTAATCATCTAAAAAATGAGCCATACAGATGGATCATACCAACAAAAATATTCAATAAAATAATTGTCTCCACTTTAGCAATTATTCCAATGCAACTGAATGCAAAGAGATAATAAAAAAACAACATTATTTTAGTCAGTAACTTCTTGGAGGAGGGTTAACAAAGCCCCCCCTCTCTCTCTCTCACACACACACACACAAACACACACGCACACACACACAGACCTCCCACATCCTCCGGTGGGATCCCGAGGTGGAAGAAGCGGTCCAGGAGGTTGCAGGAGCCGGCCGCGTCATCCCTGGATGGGCGGCGCACTGACGGAGGACGGAGGGTGTTTTCCAGCTTTAAAAGCACCGAAGCCAGTCCCTCTGACAAACCGCGCTGCGTCATCGACCTGGGGAGACTAGAAAACCTTCAGTGAGATAAAGAAAGGCAAACTCACCTCAGCCACGGTCCCCTCAGCAGCGCTACCTGCGCCGCTCTCCAGATCCATTAGTAGCCTTCAGCATTTGCTCCCCCCGATTCATCTGGTGCGCATCGCTTCGGTTCAACTTCACTGCGAATTATGTTTTCATTTGCCGGTGTATGAAGTGAACGAGCATTTGCCACATTGTCATCGACGTTGCTTATTAGAGCTTTAAAGTCGGATAAAGTTGCGCATCGCTTGTTGAATGCAGGATACCTTCTGTTTGAGCGTCAATTCCAAGTTCAGCTTTGGAGCAGCAGCCGGTAAGAAGCGGGGACTCCAGTTTCTCACCTCTCTCGCCGAAATGAAGTCTGCAGAAGAAGGTAAAATATACTGCCTCAAGTTTGTTGCATGCACTTGATACGGGTTTTGCTCTCTGTGCTGCATGTGTCAATATCAAGTGTTGCACTTAATGCAACTTGAAGGTGACAAAACTGTTAAGTCTGGATCAAACGTTTGGAGAGTTGAAATAAATGTGTCAGCTTTTGTGTGTACAAGCCGACATTATTGAAGATAAATTGATAAATAAATAAATTGACCTGCAAAATATCTGTGGACAACTTATGAGACTAAAGATTCTTTTATTAAGTCAGTTATTATTTCAAAGAACAAAAAAATGATTGATTAATTAAAGATTTTGAATTATTCCTTGAAGTAACATTTTTGTTTTCAAAAGTTGTCGCCAAATAAATGCTGATTGTGTTTTTTGCTGGATCTTTGCACTGCATGAGGATCAAATTAAGGCTTACTGTAGTGTGGTGAGTGGGATGGACTCATTTTATATCCACACCATTAGGTGTCTCCAGCTGTCCTCGCAGGTGCTTCACATCAGCTCGTGCAATGAATTTCAATGTCGTTTCACTGTCGCTGTTTCCTGCACTCACCTTCATAAAAGATTCACGTCAACTTCAAAATACTTTTTCTGGTATACAAAATCACAAGAGATTCTTTCTCCTCAAAGCTCGGGGAGGTCAGAGGTCAGGGGTTACCTAATGAACGGCCTTAAAAAGTTGCTATGTTGTTGTTGTTTTTTTTGTTTTTTTGTTTGTGCATTGCTGAAAGACACTTCAGCATGGATGATTCAGCCTGTGTTTACAATTCAGAAAAATAAAGCCTCTTTTTTGTGCCTCTGATATTAAGCAGTAATGTAGCAAACTTTGATTTGTTCCATCAGAAGCCACTGATAGTCTGCCTTGTCTGAATCCACAGAGTCTTCCAGTGCTGATGTCACTGGCTTCTTTTGTGGATTTTGGGAATTTCATTTTGTCTTTGAGGTTTTAAGACGGACGAGTGCGGGCTGTATTATTATTCATTTCAGTCCCTCAGTACTAAGTCTTATAATTGGTACCAGACGTTTGTGTGTATGTGTGTGAGTGAGAGAGCTGTGATGTGTGTGTTTAGGGATGCTGGGTAGCTCGCCTGACAAGGAGACGTGCTTAACCACACACAGCCACAGCAGTAGGCTATGCTGAGCGCTGCTTTATTATCACACAAATACATAAACTCAGACACACATAGAGAAAAATGAACACACTCTATTGGTGTTCTGCCATAACCCATAGTCAGCCATGTGCAGTAAGTGGCCCCGGGGTTCTTAGTTCTAGAGGCTGCTGACTTCTGTGGGCTACCACCTATCTCCCCCTGAGGTCCCGTCAGTCTGAGCCCAGCCTATACCACAATCCCTGCGGATAAAACCATCCATTCTTTAGTCACGCTGGTTTGGTCGTGGGGAGAGAGTGTTTTGATCCTAAGAGCATAATTGAGAAAAAATGGTGGAGGACAGAAAAGAGCACGCTATAATGTGTATGATAGTCAGTGTTTTCAAATTAGCTCTGCTTATGTCGCATTTTGAATGCACTGCGAACAATTGTTCGAAGCTCTGCCTTGACTCATTTTATTTTCTTTGTTCATTTGAATCACTCCACAAATAATAATCTATAATTTATAAAAGTTCAGCAGACGTGACATGTATGACTCAAAAAAAAAAGCCACGTTTCAAGATCATGCAAGCACACAGCAAGAGTGAAAGCCTCAGTGTAATTGAGTGGGTGTTAGAAGAAGTGAAGTACGTTGCGGTGTAAGTGTACTGAAAAGAAAAAAACAACAAAAATAAATAAATAAATAAATAAAAATAACTGCAACTCTAAGCAAAGTCAGTCAGTCCTTAAGTAAGGAGTGGGCAGGAGTTTATCATCTGTTCAGCACTAGAAGAGGGTAGGTCAGACAGAAAAAAAAGCATCAGAGGAGAGTGAATTGAAGTCATACTTTATGCTGAAACTTGCTGTGCAATCACACGGACGGAGATGAGTTCCCAGCATGAAGAGCAAGAGTTTGATTTCAGCTATATGTTTGAGTACAGCCAAGGTGTCCGTCATGAACCTGATAGAGGTGGGTACTGAGAGGCAGACGTTTCCTTACTATAATGTATGTACCTTGAATTGTACAGTGTGATAACACTGCTGTTTTCTGGGACAAAAATGACTGAAATTAATGAATGAGTATGTTTCTGCGTAAAAAAAAAAAGCTGTGTAAGAGTCATTTAGCATAATGCTAGCCAAACAACAGATTGGTTTTTTTTTATGTCTGTTTCACAACATTTAAAAGGAAGAGTAAATATCTTTGAAGAAGAACAAAACATTTCAAATTGCATTAACGTACTACATATTGTGCTTACATGACAGGCCGCCTATGAAAAAGCATGCTTGCCTTCATTGAACTTGTGGTATATTGAACTTGTCTGATACACATCACATTATCACCTCTGAAAATAGACTCTCATAAACTATTTTTAGACACCCTACCCACATAATATGTGGTGTGTGACAGATTCATCATTTCATGTGATGCAGAGCATTGTGGTTAACAAATATAGTACACAGCATCATCAAGGGGAATGCCCTTCACTGGGATTCAGGCTGAAATGCTATTCATTCTGTGAGCACTTTTATCCTCACTGACATTATCAATAAAAGGCAGATATGAGGTTTGCAACTGTTGACACAGCAGCCAGCTGCCACAAGGCTCAACTGAGAGGCATACCTGCTAGGCTATATATATGTTTCACTTGTAATGCCATTGCACTTGTCTGTCTTTGATTTCCTTGTGTGCTTGCTTGTGTTTGTGTGTGTACTTTTTTTTCCTCGGTGCGTCTGTGTGTAACACTGCAGCAAACTCTCCTTTGACTTAATCACAAGCTCAGAGCGATGCGAGAGTGCTGTCAGTTTTCCACAGGGGAGGGTCTAATTCACTCAGTGAGTGATGCAATCAATCAAATAAAGCATCCATCAGCGCTGCTGGAGGAATTCCTGTAGAGTACATATGACAGCAAAGAGAGCCAAATAGAGCCTCGGATGAACTGATCAAACAAACAGACCGGCTGTGCAACTTACGACTACACAGCAACCACATACAGTAACTGCTTTGAGATGACTGCTAAGCTTCTGCAGATGTTTATAAAGAAAGGAGGCAGTCTGTCGCTGCGAGATTGTTCTCAAATGGAAATCAGAGTTAATTGATGTCATAATGCAATGGCTCTGAGCATTTTAATGTAGAGTGTAGTTATACACTATGGTTCTATATTTTTTAAAATATTCTTCTTTTTTTCAGATGCATACAGCTACACACCTAATGTCAGCCTGTCCCTTCCACTGGGCATGGGAAACCCTTGTCTGGCCACTCAGTACCACACCTTACAGTCCAGCCCGGTCATCTCAGTTTCTTCTTGCCACCAGACAGGCTATAACTTCCAAAATGACAACCATGCGGCACCAGGCTATTACCTGCCTCACGGCCTGAGACCCAACGGGGCTCCAGCCCTGGAAAGCCCCCGTATTGAGATCACTGCCTACAGTCAGTATCCTGAGGATGAGGTAGAAGAGAGCAACAGTGAGGACCACATCATCAAACGAGGCGTTAACTCCATTGTGACGCTGACACTGCCCAATGCAGACGGCTACCGTGATCCCAGCTGCCTCAGCCCTGCAAGTAGCATTTCCTCACGCAGCTGTAACTCCGATGGGTCCTCCTACGAGTCCAGCTTCTACAACTATGACAACTCTCCGCAGAACTCCCCCTGGCAGTCGCCCTGCGTTTCCCCCCGAGGCTCTTCTTCACTCTTGTCCTGCCCGCATGCCAGTGGTCCTGCAGCCTCCCCTCACCATTCACCCTCCACCTCCCCTCAGATAGGAGCTGTTGCAGAGGAAGGCTGGCCAGCTCAACCTCGTGGCTCCAGGCCTAACTCCCCCTCCTACAGTGGTGGTGGAGGCAACAACGGCGGAGGCAGCATGGGGAAGAGAAAGTACAGTTTCAACGGCGCCCCCTACCGTCAAACATCCTGCTCACCCAACCAGTCTCCCACCCCGTCCCCACACGGCTCCCCAAGAGTCAGCGTCACAGATGAGAACTGGCTCGCTAACGCCAACCAGTACACCAACTCTGCTATCGTGGCCGCCATCAACGCTCTAACTACAGACGGAGTGGTAGACATGGGAGAGGGAATCCCAATCAAGACACGCAAGACCATGATCGATCATTCACCTTCCATGAGCCTCAAAGTGGAGCCTGGTGGTGAGGACCTAGGTCTCGAGGGGGAGCTCTGCCATGAGGACTATCCCTCCCGCCTTGCCCTCAAGAAGGAAAACTACTGTGGAGGGTTCCTGGATGTGCCTCCGCATCCGTACTCCTGGTCTAAACCCAAGCCTTACCTCAGGTAGGTTGGAGAGCTCTGGCCTCTGCTGTGACAAAAGCTAAACTCACTAGTACTGCACAAAAGTTAAACATATGAATCAACAAGATGAAGCACTGTGATTTCAGAGATGATTAATCCTGTTACTGTGAGAACAAACATTGCCTCGAGAAGACAATGTAGCATGTATATGTGTTTCTAATATTCTACCTTAGGATTCTTTTTGTTTTATCCAGACAGTGCAAACGAAAAAACGAAAAAAAATAACAATTGATCCAATAGTGCCACTACCTTACCGTGTTACCCTGTTTTCATTTCCACATTTAGTGTTGTTTATGTATTGAAAGGACAAGATTGTTTTAAGGTTTTTAATCTTCAAAGGCCATAAGAAAGGGCAGAAATCCAAAAGTTACATGCTCTCCACTTCCAAAAGAGTTCTCTTTGAAGATCAAAACTATTTCATAAATCATATTTCACAGGGAAGGAGTTGCCCAGCATGTGTGTGCCACTGTTGCTATGGCAGCCCACACATAAGAACACATAAAGACACGCACACACACGCACTCAACTGTATCATTGATTTTTGACTTTTGACCAAGGTAAGCTTTTCAATTTCAATTGTGTCCATCATGAAATATTTTTTTCCAAGCCAATAACACACTTTCCTGTCGGAAATCAAGTGTTTGATTAAGATAGTGAGCAACAGGAAGTAATGGTGACAGGCTGAAGGGGAAGCAGTCTGTGGGTTAATCAGACGGCTCACTGCTCTGGTCTGTCGCGCCATCAGCCCATCTCTTTCTGTGTAGCTAACGTGATGTCATGCACTGAGTGGGCAGATAAAGCCCTATGGGGGGAAATCAGTTCGTTTTGGGTCAACAAACAGCCTGCAAGTTCCACAAAGATGCCAGAGATTGGTTTCACTCAAGCCACCTTTTAGGTCAGGGGGTCCTACGTTTATCGAGCATAGAGAGGCATCCGGCATAGAGAAATATTGTCTTGCACATGTTTGTTTTGGTTTAGATATCACCACAGTGTTCACATGGGAAGCCGTGAGTCTCCATATCGAGAACAATGAAGTTAAGGGAGGCCAGCTGTAGCTCTGAGAAAGAGATACCATGCTCCAAGGCAGGGTGTGCTGCTGACCCTGTTTCATTGTATAACTCTATTGTTGTTAATACTGGTACGACTGTGCTTCGTAATTTTACAGTTATCAATTTTGAATGGATGATTATTGCATCAAAGGACAGGATGATTGCCAGTTTATGTGAGATTTATTTTTGTGCCTCGAGAAATGTTCTTAACTCACGATGTCTGTTTCCACCTGTCACACTATAATATGAAACACTGAACCACATGCACATCGGTAATAAAGGCCACTAATTGCTTCCCGGGCCCAAGGAATTACGCATGTCAGAAAATAACTTCAATTGATCAGATTATAGACTAGAATGAAATGGAGAAGGATCAAGCCAGTTAGATTACACAAGTGTCTATTAAGGATTATTTAAAGCAAGTACAGATTTCTTTTGACTTAGATTTCTTCTGGCAGTGATGAAAACTTGGAAAAAGATACAATCTCCCAGTTTCTACTGGTAAATCAAATGCAATTTGAGTTTTAAGAATAGAAAATAGAATACAATGGAAAACAAGGGTCAAAATACGAACAATTAATAAAATATAGAAAGAGAATGATTCACTGTGTGTCTCAATATTTGTGTTCCATCTGGAAACGTAAAAAAAAAAAGAACACTTCCTGTTTTTCAGGAAAGAATAACCAAACACCAGCCACCAACCAAATATTAGTTACATGGATTGGATAATGCACTATTATATGAATCAGGGATAGAGTAAAATAAGCAAAAATTCTATGTATTGTTACTTTCACTAAAAAAACAACAAATGTGTGATGTTATTGCAGCCCATCTCTGCCAGCTCTTGACTGGCAGCTTCCATCCTGTTCTGGCCCGTACAGCCTACAGATCGAGTTACAGCCAAAATCCCACCACAGGGCCCATTATGAGACTGAAGGCAGCCGAGGGGCGGTGAAGGCCTTGTCTGGAGGACACCCCGTAGTCCAGGTAAGCCACCAACATGTGTTCAAACTGCTTTTTTTTACAGATCCTTAAGACTCACTATGCACGTTGTTATTTAAGAGACAAGGTTAACTTTGTGTGTTTAACTGTATGACAATTTAATGTCATTACAACATAAGTGGTAACAAGCATATAAATGTATGCTGATTAATGGCCCTTTTTCTGTCCAACAGCAAGCCTTGGATGTTTGGCTCTTGTTGACTTTATGACAGCATGTAGTCACAGTGCAAAGTCAGAGCAGCCATGAAATTTATTTCATTAGTTTAGAATCTGACATTCTCTTTTTCTCTTTTCACATTTCTTCTTTTCTTTCCCCATTTTTTTTTTCATTTTATTCTGTCAAATAAATCCTCATATCTGATTTAAGTGGTCAGACTCTGAACTGTGATTTCTTTTCAAACATAAAATGCATAACATATTGAGAGACATCAGATTTTTGAGAATTTATATATATATATATATATATATATATATATATATATATATATATATATATATATATATATGATAATTCCAAACATGTCAAGCAAGTTAACCAGATCCTAAAATCCCAAGAGACCTCCCTGTAACTACTGACAGCAAATCTGCAGGTTGTACACACCATAGTCTACATGTTTCTGCTTGTGTCTGTATGCTGTGTAACTAATTTTCTGAAGCCGGGAGTCAATCTACTGCTGCAAAAGGTTGCTCTAACTGGCAGCAGTGCATACTGACTCAATTAGTATAGAGCAGGACCATCGCCTCTCACTATTGTACTTGGCGAAGACTTAAAGAGCACACGTCAGTCTCACCAGCAGCACACAGAGCTCCTTTCTGTGCTACACTGTCATCACACTGTGCTGACATCTTGGTTTACTCAAGGTGGAGAGCTAGCGGTGTGTGTGCGTGTTCTTAAGGGTCAATTTGCCTTCACAGCAATTAATTCAAACTAAAACTGCATTTGACCTAATAATAACACGGCTGTTTGTTGGTGATCTTTTTCTTACAAAGTGCATTTAAAGAGTTTAGACAGCTATTTATCATGCAAAACAGCAGCCAAAGCAAACACTGAACCAGCAAAAAAAAAAAAGGTTGGTGGTCCATCCCTCGAATGCACTTAGCATTAGACATTGTTAGCACCACGGCTGTTTTGTAAATAGATGTTGTCAGCACATCCTGGTCTGCTCAATGTCAAACGCACTTGACAGCTGTTGGCCAACGTGGTGTTATAAACAGGCCTGTCAACCCCTCAGGTTTCCTCTGTAAATACAGGTAATTATTGCTCCTTCATTACAAACCTTTGTATATCAACATGTGGGTGAATCAACATTTCGCCCTCGCACCTCCCCGTGAGGCTGAACAGACTCAGCCTTCCATGGACAGCTGTGGTAGGTGAGACTGGTTTTGATTTAGTTTAAGCCACTTTCTGACTCACTCTGGGGGGGGCAGAGCAAAACATGAGTAAGCGTCCTGTGTGTCTTTGCATACACAGTGTTGTCCAGATTTAGATTGATGACCTGGATTGTTTAGCTCATACTACACAGGCAACTTTGTAAAGATGTGTTCAACTCTTGAACACTGTGTGTGTGTGTGTTGAGCAATTATAAGTAGTTGTCATGGAGAAAATATGATGACTCCTTCCCCTAACTCACATAGCCTCTGATATTGTGTAGGGAGTCAATTGGGATATCTCGAGGGTTTCAGTTGGCAGGAAGATAAATCAATGAGGATTAGGCAATCATGTGTGCATGCTAGCGGCCACAGTATAGAAAGAGTATGTACTGTATGTTCAAGGAGTTTTTGCACAGATTGGAGTATAAAATCTCATACATCTGACTGTCTTACTCCTTATCCCTCTTGTTGTTCTTGTTGTAGTCTTGTGTGAAATTGTGTTGTTGTAATCTTGGAGGATAGGGCATGTTGTAGTCCCCAGTGCCCTGTGGTAATGAGTGGCAGGCGCTGGATGGGATAGGTGCAGTCAAGGAGAATAAGTCAATAATGACATAGGGGCATGGCTGTAGGAAGCAGCTAAGGAAGTGTCTGTGTGTGTGTGCGCATGTGTGTGTGTTTGTCCTTAAGACTGGAGTGAGTAGAGAGAAGTAGAGAGAAGGGGCAGAGGGAGTCACCAGGCAGCTGGGGCTTGGCTTGGCTGCCCCTGGAGATGCTCTGTATCCTGCTGATTAGGGCCTGGGTGGCCCTGAGGTTGGCTCAGCTTGGCAGTGATAGGAGGGTGGTGGTGGATAGGAGTCAGAATATCAGCGCTCATCGGACGCCACCTCCCCTTTACACACGCCAGTGCCTCCCTCAGTCCCTGGGGGGCCTGAGGATGTCGCTCCTTGTGAACTGTTCATCCTTCAACCATCTCCCAAACCCACACCAGCAGGCCTCCCTCATTTGAAGCCCAGTCATCCACAGCCACATTTGTTTTTTTTTTTAAGCTCATGGATGATTGGACACACACGCTATGAGTGATGGTGACATGTGTGTTGGAAAGCAACACTGGATGAACTACCTACTATGCCCTCCAGAGAGACAGCAACTGACAGATAATCAAGTCAAAATGCTCAACTGCTCGTTTACTGTTGTTGACTTGTTATCCAATAACAAGCAGAGGTGTTTTTCTTGACAAACACAGAGAGGTTTAGCATCTATAAAGTCTGACATCATCCTGTGCTGCAGCTCATCAGCCACACCACATCCAGCACCATCAGCCACACCAGTTGGAGAGATTGTTGGATGGGTGGGTGGGTAGAATGGAGTGTCTACTCTCCAGCCGCACTTCAATGAAAACCTCTAGATTATGGGTTACCTCGTCTCATTACCTCTCTACTGCTTGCACCAGCTCTCGGTGCTTTCTGTTCCAAATCTCAGTCATTTATTCTGGACTCGTTCTCCATCCATCCCTCCCCTCCTCCGCATCCGCAGTCTTTAACCTCCTCTCTTGTGATTGGTCCATTTTGTGACCCCCGCGGCTGCTTTTCCACTTTATTTACTGCAGCTAACCACAGCACCATTAAAGGGATCTAGGGTAGTCTACCGGCTCCTTTGACACTGTTCCAGACGCTCCCCTCTTTCACCACAGCTATGCCAAATGTCTAGAGGATGATTTTTTGAAGCCATGCTCAGGAAAAACCAGCAACCTGGTGTACCTTCACTCAGAATACTGTCGCGACATTGATTGATGGGCTTTTTCCAAATGAGAACAGTTGGGAATTATTCCTAATTATATTCATTGAGAATATAGTGACCAAAGACGTGACTCGGCTCTGATCTAAAATGTGGGTTCAGCTGAAGACGTTGCAGACGAGGCTTTCGGGTTCACATTCAGTCAGGAAAAGCTCAGACATCCGGCAGGCCCTTAGTAACAGTAGACAACAACACCTGTGGAGAATTAACCCCATCGCACAACACGCATCGCAGTCCTGCATATGGCTAGTTCATATAGGATAATGACTGGCCTATAGGGCTTTCCCACTCACATATACAAACACTCTCACTCACTCTCTCATTACGTCTAAAGCAGCAACAGACATGGTGTAATTTCAGCAGGATGTGGCCATCATCCCTATTAACTTGTGCGTGACTTAATACGCATCTCCCCTTCCCCTGCGACTGTATGTAATACACATCAAATTTTGCAGTATGTTTCCGCCTCAATGACATGAGAGGCCTTGACAAACATGTGCTTGGCCCTCCTCATGTGTGGTTTCACCTTGGATCCGGTGTTCGCTTGCTGCGTAATGTCTCAAAGAAAACCCCTGATCTACTGGACCCTATACTGTAGCTGCTAATTGCTCATTAAATCTACTGCCCCCTCTTAATATTCCAAAAGGCTTGGTGTACCCTGTAGTGCTGTTAGAGCTTAGTTAGGGCTGTTATTCGTTGCCCAAAGGGGTATTTATGCCACTCTTAAATTGTGGTTCACCATCTGCAGGGCTTCCTTTACATTGGTATTGGGCTACCACTAATTACCAGTTAATAACACATGGAAAAAATGGACGTAAATGTGCATCGTTTTCACTGGTTTGAGGTGATAACCAGACAGGCCACAGATTTATGAGGTAAGACAGTGGCGGGTTGCTGTTCTATTAGGGGGGCACAGCAGTTGTCCCTACATCATCTTACTCAAATTTTCTGTAAGTTATGGATGATATTTTTTATGGCAGACTGTGCTGGTAACAAAGTCATTCTTTTTATATGGAATTTGGACCAGCACTGGTCTAGACATTGGCAAGCACGTTGCCTTCAGAGACATGACACTGAAAGTACTCAGTTCAACACAAACTTTGAGGGATAAGGCTGTTTGGTTGCTTATAAAAAAGGAGCAGCATTTGAGGCTTTGGAAATGCAACACATTAAAGGATTGCATATGTTGCCATACGCATTCAATATGAGGCACTGGAGACATTAGTGGGGCAGGAGGGTGATGGAGTAATGTCTGGAAGGAGAGACAACTTGGATGAGTGTACATTTAATTGGGTACAGCAAAGGCTGGTTGTGTGACTGTCAGCACTTGACAGAGAAGGGAGCATGATAATGGGAAAAAGCCTGAAACTGCTGGTGTATTTCTCCTCCCTGCCTCAGTCTCTCCCCTCCTCTGCTGCTTCCAGTCGTCTTCTCCTCTCCCCAATTCTCTGCGCCACGTGGACTTCTACGAGTCATGACATTTCTCCAGGCAGTGAGGAAATCACTGCAGCGGGATAGAAGTCAACTCAGTGCAGGTCTGTAGAGTGTATTCACACTCAATTTCGACCAAGGCCAGACACATCTAATTTACCAGCAAGTCATTATTAATCATTACATGTTCAAATCCTTTCTTTAACTATTAAAGCCAGGTGCAAGCAGCACTGAAAATGTCACTGTTACTAAAAATTAATGAGGTATAATATGCCCCATGAAAAAAACATATTAATCGGTTGAAGAAAACACCCTCCATCATCTCCATCATTACTGATGACAATTTTCATATCTCAAGGGCTGAAACTTTTTATACTGATGATAAAGTCTGCAATGTCCTAGAGGCGACTGGGAGATGAATAGTGGAAAGTGGACGGGGTGCACCCTCCTCTCCCTTTTTAGCTCGACACCCCTCCACATCATCACAACTGACCCAGACAAGACAGCTGCATACAATTACACAATTAATGCATCAGCTGCCATATCCACAATGTTTTAGTTGAGCCCCAGCTATCAGAAATGGCTCGTGCAACAGTGGCTTGCGGCAGGAGGTGTAAATGGATCTAGCTGACACAGTGGCAGAAGTTGGCATACTGAAACAGCTGCAAATCAAGCCTTGATTCAAACTTGGTTTAGATTATCTCAAAATAAATATACAGTATGTGTGCCAGATAGTCTGCAGTTACGGCTAGAAAAGTTCATCTGTTTAAAATTAGCTCCAACCTCACATGCAGCATTAGACACAAATACAAAGCTGAGGTCACAGGTGTGTGAGAAGTGTCTGTCGTCAGCCCACACTTAAAGTTTACGGCATAATCTCTGCCCCCCCAGCGTATTCCTCCTTTGAGAATAAAATGAAAAACTAAGTTTTGCGCTCTGCTCGTGGTGTATATCTGAGTGAGCATCACAGGAGTTTAGCAGGAGCTAAAGTGGGGGCCGTAGGGAGAGGGTCAGGGGAGCACATATGGTAAAGGAATCCAGGGAGGTCGCCCAGGGGGGACTAGACTGCCTTCTTTTGCTGCTGGGAAGACCAGCGTCACTAAGAGGACTACCTGACCTCATTAATCACTTCCTCTCCTCCATGAGGTCACTACAGCTTTGAGTGAGGATGCCACCGACATCGCGCGCTACCGCAAGACGACTGAAGGGATAAAGACCCTCCCACCCCCGCACGCTTACTCCTACCTCTTCTGGGCCTCCATACAGCCATGTGGTGGCTGAGGTAATGGTTGGAGGTCACCAAAGAAATCCAAAGAAGTCTTCCAAGGCAAAAGTGACAGACGACACGGCTTCGTAGAGCGGCTGCCTGTGCTTTATTAAATCATAAGGAAACGTCATGCAATTTAACGCTCCGCTCTTTCAGATTTGTACCTTATGCTCCACCATAGAGCTCTCACGAGTCAATACACAAGTAACTGGTAGCATGTGTGGCTATGGATAATTACCTCTGGTGACACCATAAGTAAAATATAACAAGCAGAGCAGGGTCTGTCGGTGAGATCACCGCATAGATGAAGTGGTCCCTTGGGATGCCAAGACTTCAAGAAGCTCCTGACCTCGGCCTAACTCACTGATGACTTGCATGTGTGACTAGCTCACAGGTCAAGACAGCTGCTAGAGACACTATGTGGAACTGAAGAGAAAAATAGGATGGTTGGAACTGGAGATGAATGACAGTCTTAGCTTTACCACTCCCTATGCACTCCCCTGATATCTGAATCAGAGAACAAAGCCAGATAACCACTGGTGTTTAGATTATTGAGACATATGGATATATACTCTACTCCAGTGATTACTCATATCCTATTTTTACTCAACATAATTAACACTGACAATTGTATAACTGTGAAGAAAAAGAACACATCCTCTGCCTTGTCCCAAATCCAAATGACATTTCATCAAGTGCAGACCAAAACTCTTCTAATCTTCATGTTTATTATCAATCCAGACAACATTTAACACAGTATCCAGACAAATTTGTTCTCAAACCAAAGACATTAGGTCCATGACACCGTAGCACTGATTTCCACAGACTTCCAATGACGTAGCTATGCAGTTCTCCACCAGCCTCCCTCTTCCTCACATCCCTATCCCTGACCGCCTTCACAAACGAAATTATAAACCCATTAATCAGATTATGTCATAGGTTACATGTGGTCTGCATTTTGTCATATGGCTCAGTCTGTTAGATAAACAACAGGGGTCTTTTATTCCATTCGACGGTACCACTGTTTTCACTTGGATGGAGCTCAAAGAAAATTGGTCTGAAGCGATGCGCTGGTGTGTGCTGGACTAATTGACCAATTTGTGGGATTTTTTCAGATGGCCGTGGCTTGGTGAGCCTTGGTCTTAAGTAAGTGATTCCTCACGGTACAGTAAATGTCACATGCGGTCAAGTAGCCACCTGGGTGGATTCACTGAGGTCCAACACCACTCAATGAGAAGTTAGACCTCTCGGTTTTCAATGTACCAGATGGATTCTACAGTCTTTTGAAAGTTTGGAGATCTCTAAACCCACACCAGCATCCGCCCATATGACTGTATGACCACTTTTGACTGCAAAGAGCAAGCATATCCTGGGAGGTCTGCAGCGTAAGACCTGGCTCCACCAGAAATCCACATTTGGTTGGCAAATTTTTCTGGTCAAATCACTCAAGTATCAGTTGTCCTTCACCACACTTAGGAATTTGCAACCCTGCTTGTGTTTTCATATTTTTGAACCATTACACACTTGGTTAAATCATCAAATGATGTTACTCTAGACATGGTTAGAAAATTAACCAGGGATACTAAATATCAATTGGCAGTTCCAGTTTACATTTGAAGTGCTGTTGGCCCCAAAGTCAATAGTATGTTTCAACTATGGATGGCTGTGGAGTTTTTCTTAGCCCCCTTTTTTTAAGATTTGATCTTTTTATTAGTTAAGCAGTAGCAGCTAATGGAGGCCTGCTAGAGGAAGTGGTACTTGTTTGAAGTGGTGGTTCTGATACAGGAGTCTCTTTCATCACAGTGGGACACAGTCTCTGAGCTTCAGTGGAAATCATAATGCATGTTCATAACTGCCCAAAGGCAAGGGGGCTGGATCTCCTCTGCATACCAAGCTACATGAAGTTTGTTGGCATTTTTAACTTTTCTAACAATTCAGGTGTGAAGTTTGTTGATTTTGACACGTACTGTTTTTGCACAATGTAATTTATGTAGTAACTGACTAAGGCAGAGTACTTTTAAAGTTTGTTAATGTCCAAATTTTGATTTCACGCAAATCATATTTATATAGGGATTTGGTATTTTGAAGAAGACTTGACATGGTTTTTCTTATTTTGTCTCTATAAGGGCCACTTTGCACTGAGTCACTGTCGACTGCTTGCCTATCTTCAGGCACTTTTTTTAATAGCAGCGATGTGATTTTAATGAACAGTGAAGTGATGGGAAGCCAGCCTCCCCATCAGCGTCCATGTCTCTGTACCCTGGAGATCCCTACGTCAGACAGACTCAGAGACATCAAAAAACTCTTTTCACCCAACCCTAAAGGAATGCCAAATTAATATCAAAAAACAAGAAAAGCAAAGACCACTAAAAAGGGTCTCCAACCTAACCAAAAACCAAACAAAGAAACAGAGCCTATTTTGCAGCCCTGCATCTGCCATGTCAGAGTAATCATTAAAGGCCTTTAACTATCAGTAGCTGATGTGCATTCAATCTCTATTTCCTAAATAAGGGGTTGCCTGAGATGGGGCTCTTAAAACCTAATGTTGGCTCTCACCTGAGTTCCTTTGTTCTCCCACCAGCTTTATGGCTACATGGAAAGCGAGCCGCTCACCCTGCAGCTGTTCATAGGGACCGCAGACGACCGCCTCCTGCGACCACATGCCTTCTACCAGGTCCACCGCATCACCGGTAAAACTGTCTCCACTGCCAGCCATGAAGTCATGCAATCCAACACCAAACTTCTGGAGATCCCTCTGCTGCCTGAAAACAACATGAGAGCCATGTGAGTGCTTTCAGACCTCTACAAGTCCACTATCAATCTTTTTCTTTCCAAATATTTCTCCTTTAACCCCTACTTTTCAAATACACACGCAAAATACACTTTTCTCTCTCTCTCTCTGCTTAATCTCTACAAACAGAATTCCTGATGATGGGCACTGTACAGCACACACATCTAAATCTTGAAAATCTTGAATAATGACAACTTTTACTGTTACGCCAAGAGGTGTATGATATGTAAAGTGAAATACATACACTGTGTGGACACTTTGATCACCATGGTTCATTGGTGGCTTCTTTCATAAAAGGCGCTCAAGGACTCTATAAGTGAAAAGATTGCAGTCACAGATTACTGTAAATGTCCATATAAAATGGCATAAAAAGAAACAATCAGACTAGAGCCATGAAACATTTATAGTCCCATGGTCCACCAGTATGATATAATCCCAGCTGGCTTGGTGTTGCAGCAAGTTGATTTATTAGAACATCACTGCTGACCTAATTAGGAAAGATGAAAGAAATACTGCACCCAAAAAGTGTTATTTTGAGTTTGGGGGGAAATTCCTCATGGCTCTTAGTGTGAAATGTACAGACATTGTTGTTACCTTCAGAAAGAAGAGAGCAACTAAATCAAAATTGACATTAAAATGTGTAAATACACAAATGTAGTTATTAGAAATTAGAAAATAAAATAGGCCTTTGTCACAGCAGACATATAACTTCTCATAACAGAATAAGCACAGGTGTTAGTCGAGAGACCAAGGCAGCATAATCAAATTCGGCCATCATAAGTTTTATTATTTACACCTGTACTACTACTGTCACACGTCAACGTGTCGTCAAAAGATCTTGTGTTTTGTTCCCATCCATTTCAGCAAACAAACAGCAGCATAGTTAGCCAACCCAATCTTCCATTACCTGCTTTTGTACTGTGTATGTTAGCTAACGTTAGTGTTTACTGCAAAACAAGCTAGCTAACGAGTTCATTTTAAATTAGGGTGGCTGTCCAATCATTCTGAGTTCTCGGGGTTGGACAGTAAGAGGAAGTATGCTGCGTATCACATAAAGTACCCTTCTAAATATAATCTTGGTTTACCTTTAAAACATTAGCTTCCGTTTGCTAGGCTAAGGGAAAATCAACCTTGGCCCATCTCGTTTTCCCTCCAGATTTGCAGTAATCCAAGGGGCTGTGCTCTGCAGTGTGTCCAGGCAGCAGCTCCTGTCCTGGGGCTCCGTTCAGACTAGGCAGCAGTGAATTTATTGGACTGGGGCCCAGAACTCTGTGTTATGGATAAAACCACTGTATCTGAACATAGGTTGCATATTAACCTCTTACTGCATCATAAGTTTATCCTTCAAAATTTCAAAATACGCTTTCAGAAGATAATCAACAATGACTTTGTTAGGTCATATTCTAATGTTTGTTCAAATGCAGGAGATTTTGAAGATATTTATGGGACATGAGAACCTTCTGACTGGAAAGAGGACTTCTTTGGTCAGGCATGGATGATTTTAACATTCATACAGACAGTATGAATGTTACAATATAATTTCCAGCAATACCACAATGTCCCTCATATTGTATCATATTTAGGGGCGCCCCTCACCCATTTGACTTAATGTGTCTCTAAGGGTGAATATGATACTGTAAAACATATTCAAGAGGAAGTTTCTTTACCCTTTTGTAAGGGTAAGGAAGAGGAGTGAAAGTGTTCTATTTCCCTCCGACTATCTAAAAGGTCAAAGACGAGGTGAAGCCTTTAACTGTCTCTTTCCACTGAGCTGTTAAACAGTCTAGATAACGCAGCATCCATCTCTCTGCTCTTGTGCCAGCAATCATTTGCGCACTGTGTGGGATGCAGGCATGTATAGAACTGCAAGTCAAACTTTCAGACAGTTTCAGTCTGTCTTACTTTCCTCTTTTCAAGGAAAGTGAATCTAATGCCTGTAGAATATGTTATATTTTAAGTAGTAGATTGACAACATTAAAACATAAATACCTGTAACCTAATCAAAAGTAGACTTTTTTTTTGTATCACTACTACTACTATGAGTGTAGCTATAATTAATATGACCTAATCACTGACATCATACCAAACTGATAAAGAGTGGATGGTCAGGATGGTAAATGTTATTTTTATCATATTCATTCAGATTATGCAAACAAAAATTAAATGGACCGGTATAAAACCTGACATATAACATGTTCCAGGAATGACGACGAAAAAGCGACCATGTCAAATAAATAAAATGCCAAACCATATCCCATTCATATGCCCCCACATTTTACCAGCCACTGGTTTTATTTAAATTCATGAAAGGCATGTCTGTAAATGAGTGCCCTTTTTCCACTGAAAAAAAAAAAGAAAAGAAAGAAAATTCACCCCCATACCTCCCAAATTGTGAAATGAAATAAATAAAGACAGACAGCTCACAAAAGGGTGTACTGCTACACGTGGAAATGATTAGCAGAGGTCTAAACTCTAAATGTATTAAGTGTAAGGCTTGGATGCTGTGAAGGAAGCGGACAGGCTTGTGTGATAGTTGTAAGTCACGGTGGGTTCGGTCCTCTGGAGCAGCTAATTCTTGGACAACTCTGAACCCTTAAAACTGCGATGTAAGTGATTAATGTCCACTTATATCTTTGATGACATGCTGGATTAATAATGACACGGTCAGCAACTCTGCTCAATGTCTCAGTTTAAATAGCCGGACTCAAGGAATCAAATATGGTCCAATCTCATCTTTTCTGTAGAAATTGTCCTATAGAAATGATACTGTATGATTACAGGTTGTAGCAGACACAGAGGGATCTGCCTGATTGTCTTCACTGAAATAGTGTGTTATAATTTGCCCTTCCCTACTTTCGTCCCAGAATTGATTGTGCAGGGATCCTGAAGCTGCGCAACTCAGACATTGAGCTTCGCAAAGGGGAAACAGACATCGGACGTAAAAACACACGTGTGAGGTTGGTGTTTCGAGTGCACATCAACCAGCCCAACGGCAGGACAGTATCCCTACAGGCTTCCTCCAATGCCATTGAATGTTGTAAGTCAACACGCACAGAAATAAGCACATAAACTGGCATGTTTTTTACTTGGCTTAAGCAAAAGGTGGCATCTATTGTTGTAATCCAATAAATTGAGCTACTCTTTTATTACCTGCTGGAGCAAATGCACCCAATAAGCTTTATGTGATCAAAGCAATTTGCCAAAGCAATAGATGCATTGTACATGATGCCAGACACACGTGTTATCTACCTCAACTCACATTTTATGACTGAATGCACACATTATTGTGGTAAGACTACCCTATTAGCACAGGTTCCACATAGGTCATTTGCCAGCCCCAGTTTTGGCATGGTTGAATGAGTGCATTGAAAGAAACCTGTGTTTCCTTGCCGTTCATATATGGGTGTGATGTTATTTGCACCTAAGGAAGCCAATTAAACTTAGATGGTGAGACATAGCTGGCGATGTAGTTTATGGTCCAAAGTGGATGTTAATCAGAGTCGGTTCATCATTACAAAGGTCTATTTAGTTCATTTTTGAGCTATTCACTAGGATAGTAAATGCAATACATAGCGATGTGATAACAACTACATCTGGCTGCAAATCCCATCGCCAAAATGTGACGTTTATAGAAAACAGAGACAGGTGATTGGCTGTAGGGTACTGATGAAAAATAATGACTCAGGATCTCATTATTAAAATACCGTTTTGATCAGTTTCTCTCCTTTTTTTTCATTCGTCATTTAAAGAGCAACTGTTGGCTAAAAACCTCTTAGCTAGGGGTCATGAGATCATCATATTAAAGTTGATAAGCCTGTTTCCTTAACCAAGAACTGCTGTTTTACTGGCTGTGTGCTGGGTTTGTGTTTTTTGGGGTGAATAGAGAGGCAGCAAGTTTATGTGGGCTCACACACTGTATTGAATTGTGTGTGTGTGTGTGTGTGTGTGTGTGGGTGTGTTTTCCCTAAATAGCCCAGCGCTCAGCACAGGAGCTTCCCTTGGTGGAGAAGCAGAGTGTGGACAGTTACCCTGCCTGCGGAGGCAAAATGATGCTCCTGAGCGGTCTCAACTTCCTCCCTGACTCCAAGGTGATGTTCGTTGAGAAGGCCCCGGGTAAGCTGCAGTCACCTGACCATGTTTACTGTGTTTTAATTTCCCCTCCTAATATCTCTTTTTTTAGATGTCTCTCTCCCTCTCTCCCCTGTGCCGCATTTCCTCAGTCTCTCCTCCCGTCAAAACAGAGCAGGCCTTGCCAGGGAGCCACATGTGGTGTGCATTAGGCCACTATATTTTTAACCAAAGTGTATTTACATTTGCTGAAGTTTCCATTGCCTGTTCACTGGTACTCGCCACAAGTTAAGGAATGAATCACAACTAGGGCATGTGCAACGTCTCTTTCTCTCACTTTCTCTCCCTCCTGTGCTGTCTCCCCCTCCCTGACTTCTTTTGCTTTTTGACATTTAACCCTCTCGCTTACTTTTGCAAGCTACTCATCCTGGCTGTTTGTCACTGACGCATGGTTTAGAGGCCTTTTTGTTTTTTTGTTTTTTTGATAACATTTTTTTTTTTCCATGCGTTTCCTCTTTGCGTGGGAGGCAGCAATGATAAAAACACAACTGATCAAGTTTGCAAGTGAACGATCATTTCCTTGATCACATCCACTCAATCAAAGCAAACATCAAGCACAGTGGTACCTCTAAAGTCTGTTGAAACACAATGCTGCCGCTAATGATGCTGATGAGCAATAAGTAAGAACATCTGATAATATCCAACAAGTCATCACCGTCAAACGTTAACTGTTGTGGGTTTTCTGTGGGGGTTAAGGGTGAGGCAGAGAAAGAGAGATGGAGTGAGAGGAGGTGAATGAACTTGATAATATGGGGTCTCCCTCCTCCTGGCTTTACTTAGTCATGGATGGGGATCCCCCAGAGAGGAAAGCCCATACACACACAACACCTTCACCCCCCCTCATGCTATTTGAGACACATGACCTCTTATTGGTTGTATTTCCTTCTCTCTCTGTCTACCTTAGGTACTTCTGTTTCCTCCTATTCTCTCTTTTCACTCCCGACCCTCTGCTTCATCATTTTCTTCTTACCTTTATCCTTGATACCCGTTAAAGACATTAGCCTGTGTGGAGCTCTGCACTAGCGGGATCCCCAAACTCGTGCCTGCCATCAACATTTCAGTGGTTTGTTTTCTGTCTCTGTGGTGTCCAGAAGGATAGAGAGAGATCGAAAGAGTCGTTGTCCGTCTACTACTTAGTCTGCTTTTATGTAAACTTTAATGACCCACCACTTCCAGGGTCTCCTAAGTCAAAAAGCCCATTATGGAGAGACCTATACACTACTACACACACATGCACACTGGCACACAAACACCACTTACTAATGGAAACTACCCGTGAGAAAGCATGAGTGTGGAAAAGTACTTATGTCCCAAATATACTGCAAAATATTGTCTTTTGGCATTTTTATCAGAGAATCCTGCTGTTTCATGAAGGTTCTCAGTCTTGAAATATCTCTGATTGTTGATTTAGACGGACCAAACTGGAATAAGGGGAAAAAAAATAAACCAATAAAATTATAATTAAATTACAGATGTATTCTATAACTTTGGTTTTATTTTCCTCTGGAAAATAAATGACTAAATGCACCCAAATACAGAGAATCACACCGCAGACATGTGCTTACACACACACACACACACGCAGTGGGGCATGCACTTGCGCACATACAGCCGAGCTCATTGTACAGCAAAACACCAATCACTGCTTTTGCCACAGTGGTGACAGCCATTACTGTTGCTACCATCAAAGGTCAGGACAGCTGCTCACTTTCCAAAATTGACTCCAATAAACACCTTTGAGAAAATTACACAAATCCTAAGGAGCAACAGACGTTTTTCTCAGTGTCCCAACCCAGCTTGTGTGAATAATTATACGCAGGCAGCAGGAGATCACGCACACACTGCAAATCAAATACATGTATTTTTTTTTAACTGTTTCCATTTGCTTTCACTGCGCTTAAGGATGGAGCTACTTTTAGCACAAATATACCCAGATGTCTGCCTTAAAATCTGTAGGAGTAGATATCAGTTCATTACTAAACCTCTGGACAATAAATGACATTAACAGTGTCAGGTTAAGTGATGAGAACTGAAACACCAAAAACATCCACTAGTCCTTGGTAGATCATTGACACCAGTGCTTTTATTTTGCACTTGTTTGAGTGTTAATGGACCGCTGGCGTAATGATAAAAGTGAGAAAATGATTGCTGTAGACATAAATGGAGTAACGTTAACGTGAGCTCAGTGAAAAACGATACTAGAGAGGAATGAGGAAACGCAGGTGATGACAGATTTATTCAAGATATAACCAAATTAAAAGCCTAACAATAAAATAATAATAATAATAGATGGCTATACATCTAAAATTGAGTACTTTTGGGAAAAAGTGCTGTCTACTATACTAATTTAAGTATTTCTAGTGTGAAATTATTACTTGTGTGTGCTTCGGTTGTAACATGTAGCACCAGTGCAAATGCTTGGTAGCTGATTTTAGTGAGATAAATGGATAAAGGAGAAGAAAACAAGCAAGTCTTATAATCTGTTGTAATATTAAATCAAAGTTTCACTCTATTGTTCTACTGTCTGTGTTGTTTTGATTGTCTATCTGTCTCCAGTATCAAATGAGCAGAGCTCATAGCTGTTGTGGCTATCCGGGAGACCTTAATGTACCTTGAAAAAATAATGACTTCTCCTTTTCAAATGTCATACCCATCCTCACTGCTGTATTTTGTCACCCACAGGATAACTGATGCAAAAATCCTCAACGTGCGCCCAACCCAGTGTGCATTTGTGTTTACTGTTGTGTACGTGTGTTCCCACTATCGCTGTTTAGCTTGCGGGCCTGTTTGCGTTGTTCAGGAGGAAGTGTTTTCAGTGAGTCATCCCCGAGGGATTCCCTGCAGAGGGGTGAAACGGAAAAGACAAAAAGGATTTGATAGAGAGGAGAAGGGAAAGAGGAGGAAGAGGATATAAAACCCTGTTTGTTTGTCTGAGACATTAGAGCAAAGACATTATTCGGAGCATATCCTGCCCTGATGTTGAATGAATGAATGAAATGTCAATAAAAAGGTTTTATGTATTCATTTGACTTTTACAGATAAACATCATTTATTCCATTAGTGGACTGACCAGTCTTTTCCTCCTTTCCTAGTACATAACAGACCACACAGAGTGAGAGCAAGTTAATCAGACTGTAGCCAGATAATGATAGACTCAAGAACCTCAAGTTCACATTTTTGTTTCTGCTGCAATGTAAACATTATTTTTAACAGTAATTATTGGTGACATGAATATTTAATAGGCCTTATCTTTTTTCTTTTTTTTCATAGCCACAGTGTGGGCATTTATTAAACTTTCCATCTTCTTTTGCCTTGTTGTCCTTGGTTCAATGTTCATCATGTCTATGTGTTGTGGTTGTGTGAGTATTTCAGTTTGCCCAAACCATTCTTTTGGCACCGGGGTAGGAAGACATACCTGGCGCACCTATTGGAGTGTGTGTTCTGGCTTGCCCCGCTTTCCATGGATGGAATGAGATCTAGAGGCAGGGAAAATAGAGACAGGCAGACAGACAAACACAGAGAGAGAGAGAGAGAGAGAGAGAGAGCTGGGGAAAGCCTGCACTCTGACTCAGAGGGGAGGTAAGGGAATTCCCTGGTGAGCTGGATAGCTTTTACATCTGGTCGGGTTGGAGTGTTGCCTGGAGTTCGGCAGCACCACACGGCCTGGGCTGCAAGAGGGAAACGTCTGGTCTTCTCCACCTCTGCTTTAGGCTGATCTAACTCACAGCCAAGAATAAGAGAATTCTGAGCTACAGTATAATCTGTAACGTTAGCACAACATAGTCCACAACAATACCCTTAAGCTATTGTTCTTGTTGTGTGGAAACTCTTAGAAAGAGGCTGAAATATTTGGAATCTATTTGACTTCATAATTGGAGCAACACAGGCCTTACAGACTGTGATCTGTGCTGTTTGACTTTAGTCTAGACTTAAGTCTATTTAAACTTCGCTGAACATGTCCACATTGGGCAAGTCTAAACATCAGACAAATTAGTTGATGTATTGTGCTTCTAGCAGAATGTCTAGACCGCCCTTTGGGTTTAGGCAAGAATAACCTGAATAATGTTGGCTCATATTTTTTGGCACTATGGCAGAATAAAGTCAACCACCACCCCTGCTTCAGGTTACATATTAAAATTATGAGTTACAGTATCCAGTCTAAGTAGGGTGGCATAGAGTACCAAAATCAGTTTTCTAGGGATCTAAGGCTGCATCTGTAGGCAATCATAGATAGGTCACTACGCAGGAAAAGAGAACCAGCACTGGAGGGGGAGACTATGCCCTTAATGTGAGTTCTTTTAATGGCTGAGCCTGTTTTATGCAAATATCCATATGTTACAGTGTAAGAAGGCTAGGCGCATGTCTTGCAGGTCTATACATCCAAGGAATTGGTTGAATCATAGCAGTATCATAACAGAGAGTTGTCTTGTCCTGTGGCCTCCACCCTTTCCTCAGGCCTGTCTTCACATGTTACAGCCAGATAAGTGACTCATTCTAAGGAATGTCCCCTCTATGTGATGAAATTAGTGACACATCTTGATGAAACTTTATCCAGTGCATTGGATTTGCTCGATTTGGCCGTGCACAAATAACAAAACAACATCTGCCCACACTGCTTTACAGCATTTTAGGGTCAGTACAGTATATACCCTATGTTGTGATACATACTGTGCAACACACTGTGAAGAGCAACCAACCTTGATGTCTTCCTTGTGAACTCAACGCATCTCGCAAATGTCATACAAATGTAAGTCTGGATGATCCTCTAGCCTTCGCCGTCAGGCTTTAGATCATTTTAAGACCCAATACCACACAGCTGGACTCTTGATAAAAGGATATAATCTGACTCTACCGGATGCTAGCCTCCTCAACCTGCACCGAGGGGTCAAGTCAGCTCACGCTTTCCCTGTTATACATCAAGAATAACTCACTTCCTGACTATAAAACTATCACAAATCTACTGTCAGGTCATAATTTACGCCGGAGCCTCTCGATCTGAAGCAGATCCACATTTCTCCAATTTCACCAGTCCTCAGATTGGCAGAGGCCAGGTGCTTCAGAGAGGAAAGCAGCTGTACCTGTCAGATCAGTCATGGGGGAACCTCTTCGGTCTTTTGACTTTTCCTGTAATCGGGCAACAAGGTAATTGCCCTGAAAATATGTGTAAAATTGTTGCAGCAGCAGAGCTGGTACTAAAATAGAAAATAAACCTGACGTATGTAAACAGGAAAGAGAGAGAGAGAGAAAAAAATGTGCAAAACGCAACGAGTTTCACAAGACAACCTCTGTAATTAAGTATATGAGTCATATTTTCCATTCACAATATCACTAAAGTTTATCTTTAGGCAGTGAAAGTTTAGAAGGAAAAATCACTTCTGGGTGTTTGGTTGTTGTGAGAATGATGTCACTACTCATCCTTTTGATGATCACAGAATTCAAGGTCATATTTTCATATTTTATACCAATAAATGGAGGACATAGTCCCTGTATCTCCAGCTGTCACGTGGTTTTAACATTAACCAACCCTCCATCTTTCAATGAAAAAATATGACTAATGTTATCTTTCATATGACAGCAACGCTGTAGGTGTGTATTAAGAACTGAAGAGATGACTCTAAGGAGCCTCTCCCTACATGCAGTCTAATTGCCTGAATTGCTGATTGTGTTGTCCTAGTTGTCTGTGGTGGTGTTAGTCTTTGTGGATCATATACACAAGTGAGTCATGTAGGGCTACAGACAGGTTTACCTGTGCACGTGTAGCCTAAGAATAAGTGTGTGTTTCTATTTGTCTGTGTGCTTGCATCTGTTTGTTTGGTTTTTTTTGCATCATAACTAAGAGTTTCCTAGATGTGACTCCTACCCCAGCTATTGTTATGTTCTCTCACCCCTTACCATACAAATTGAAGGCCAGAACAGAGGTAGAGGATACTGTGGCTGTGGATGTGCGTGTGCCTGCATCTGTGTGTGTGTGTGTGCATTACGCGTGGGTGGAGGCTGCGTGAAGGAGGAGGTGTTGTCGGGAACAGAAGCATTTTGCAGATGTTGCAGGGAAGAAGGAGTGAATGGAAAGTTCTGTGGTTATCAGTCGTACAGCAATCTCTGACTTGCAAAGGTATGCCACATGTGGCCCTGACCCAATTCAGTCTCAGTTTCAGATTTGCAAAGTCATTATTGAAAATTTGACAAAAAACAGTGTGTGTGATGCGAAAAGGCTTGAGGAAAAACCAAGAAGCAGGTAGAGATAGGAAAAGAGGAAGAAAAGTTTGAAAAACATGTTTACTAGTGGAGGTTGGGGTTGACGTCGTAGTCTAAGGTTTCCCCTCTTGGAGTGTCTCCCAGAGCGGAGGCGGGTGCGATTCCCTCTTGGTTCCTCTAGACGTAACATGAGTAACGCTCATCCCTTTCTGTCTCTGTCTCTCTCTCTCACTTTCTCTGACCTTCTCCCTGTCTGTGCTAACTCTAATTGCCCTTCCATACTCTCCACCACCTCACAGCATTACGTGTGCCTCCTCTTTCATTTGCGCATCTTTTTCACCTGCGACATGCACACTATCACTGCTGTGCTCTGTGGCAGTCCAATAGACCTATCACCCTGCTTCTATATCCCAGTCATCCACATCACCTCCATCAGTACAGTGTACATTTCTCCATATGCAACTCTTATTTCCCCCAGTTCAAATAGAAAAAAACGCTTATCTGATCTCTTCACCGTCTGTTTTTCTTCTTTCCCTGATTTTTAATACGGCCTTTTTTGGAATGAGATATCTACTGATGTTCACTCTTCTGAATAATAAAGCTGACCACCCGCCCCCACTTCCACAGCTCACCAATAATAAGCCAACCGTGACTGGGATCCTTTATTCTTTTACTTGCCACATGATGTGAAAAACACTTTGGGAAAAAAAAATGAAGGTTTTACATCTCCCAGAGAGCTGCTGGACTTCTGCTATCAGTTATTTGGAAACTGACTCTGATTATCTTATCTGATGGTTTCCTGTCCCTGAAGCAAAGTGCAGCATTGCAGCAGTGACGGTATTGTTGTATCCGTACAGTTGCTGCATAGCCGGCTATAGCATACAGTAGCTGTGCCACGGTGCCCATGCTATTGCTTCACATGGTGTGCCACTGATACAAAGGCTGTTCTGTGTCACTTCTATTTCTGACAGCCCTAATGACTCATCGGTTCTGAGAAAGAAAAAAAAAAAAAAGGAAAGAAACGGCAATGTGGTCAGTGTTGATTGCCCTAGCAGAGCCCAGAGCGTCTGTTCGCTAAGGTGTGGCATGAAATCACAGAGAAAACCCAAGGAATGTGAACTGAGCTTCTGCAGGCTCTCAACAGCTGCAGTAGCTCACACGCCTTTTATTGCATGGCAGCAAGGGGAAACCTCCTTACCACAACAAACTCAAGATGAGAATAAAGAGAATAAACGAAAGCTGCTGCTTTTTTTTTCACAGGGCAGAGTTAAGAATAGAAAAAAAGGGAGAAAAATGAGAAAGAAATGAATCAATGGTTTAATGAAGAGAGGAAATAGTGCTAAAATAAATATAAATAGACACTGGCATAGAGTGGTCAGTCAGTACTGAACAAAAAAAAAAAAACACATCACAATTTCACAGAGCCTATAATAACATATTCACTTTTTGTTTTCTCCAGCCTACAGTGCAAAACCCAAAGCTGTTCACTTTTCAAATCTTCACATTTGAAAATGAGCACATGCTGGTCATTTTTCCTTGATAAATGACGATTAGTCAGGTAGCAGATTACTTGTTAATCAACTAACCGTTGAATCAGAGTCTTTTTGTGCTACACTAAGCTACAGCTAAATAGTAAAACCCATAATACTCCTGAAAGCACCTATCTCCTTCCTGTACCAGCATAATGAGCATCATCTGCAGTTTATTGCCATGCTCCATTTAATGTTCACATTGTCCGTATACTAATGATGTTGATATGGAGGCATCAAGAACATTGAATTTTATCTTTTTGTCGATATAGATGGTCATCATCTGTGGGAGACTGAAGCCAAAGTTGACAAGGACTCCGTCAAATCTGTAAGTGCACCGACTTACAGCCTTTATTGGAAGTGATCCTGCTGTTCTTCATCCTCCCCTGACACTTTCTCCTTTCCTCTCTGTCTCTTCCTCATCTGTCCCCTGTAATGATGTAACCTTTGCTAAAGCGTTACAAGTTGCAGCATAGACAATGATGATTAGCCCATGCAATCCTGAATGGAATTTTCACAAAAAGCTCTGTACCCTTATGGAGTAAACACAAGCCGTCATATTGTTTTTGCGTCTAAGATGCAAAAAAAAAAAAAAAGGGTGGAGGCCACAGGACAAACACACACACACACACACACACACATGTGGATTACTGAATGGAACCTTAAACAGACGCACGCACACACACCCAGACCAGAGCCCTCCCAGCATAGCCAGACATTTAGTTCACACAGCCAAGTATTGAGGTGAATTGGACTTAAACACCTCATCTGTGCTGGGATCATGCAGCCAAGAGTGGATTACACCCCTCCTTCTACCTGCTGGTTTTCATGAGAGCCATAATAAGAAAATAAACCAGCACACTTGTTTTACTGACGCTTAGTCACACATTCAGATTGTGTCAATATAAAAGCGAGCAAAAGGCAATCATCAAGAGAAGGAAAGGCGAATGTTGTTCTATGTGTCACAGAAAGCTGCTTGTGCTCTGGAGTTAATTAAGATTTCACTGAAGCTCGTTAGGTCTGCTCTCACTGCGGAGAGCGGAGTACAGGATCTGCTAAAGCCTGCTTGCCCCCCCCCCCCCCCCCCTTTCCCTTTGTTTGTGTAAACTAACCGGGGCAATTTACACTTCGCTCAGGATCGAAAATAAACCATGCTGCGACTTGAGGGTGTTTTTCTCTTTGTTGCTGCTGTTATTTCACTCAGGTAAATGACTCAGGTTGCATCAGGAGGGTAGATGTCAACGTTTAATTGGCCTGTTGGGCTGGCTGATGTGCTATGGCTGGAGACCCAGATGCTGGAAAATTAGCGGGCGTGCAGGGCTCGGCCGGGGCAGCGGTGCACGGAGGCGAGGTCGATGAAAGACAAATACTACAGGGTGTTTATTTGTAGGTCTAACAAACAAGTAGGGAGAGACAGCAGGGAAGCACTGACATTAAGTTAGTTGCCATCAGACTGCCCTAAAGTGCTCCAGACTGCCTGCCTGCGTGCCTGCCTGTGTTTTTATTTTATTGCTGTTCAGAGTGTGCTAACTTTCACTGGGATGGAATGAAGAGCCATGTGCACACACATTCTTAACACACTCAATCAGCCACCTGCATAACTTCTTTGTCGTCATCTGGATGGCAGACCGGTACTGAGGACACAGACCTCTCACCTCTGACCCCCACCCCACCCCTCCACCCCAACTCTGTCCCACCCACCTTCCTCCAACCACAGCGATGACCGTCAAACACCTGCTTCCTGTCAGTGCCCCATTCTGGCCTGTTTAGATCCCCACCAGAGTGACAGCCACTCAAGGAATTAGACACAATCCCTCCGACAAATTCTCTCCGTGTTCCCTTGTCAGAAGGAGAGCAGAGAGCAGTCGAAAGTTCACATCCGTCCAGACTTGCCTAGGGGGGGAGGGGGGGTGGGGGGGCAGGCGAACCTCTCCACAGGGAGGCATGGCTGTGCAAACAAATAAGCCAGCTAGCTCTCGTGCAGTACAGGGACAAAGCTAAAGCCCCGGGGTTTTCCTCAGGCACAAACATGGGCACTGGACCAACCTCATGGGCTCTACTGCTGCGTCTACACAGTCCAGAAGAGCTCATTTAGACCAGTTACCACTCCAGCCTGTTGTAAAACTGCACACTAAATTCTGGTCAGCTGCAAAATAAACATGGCTGGAGGATTAATAAGCTGCAGGAAGTCTACTACAGATTCGACAAATTTACATTTGGCGAGTGACATGAAATCAGATATGCAAATACAAAGTGTTCCGATGTTAGTATTATTATTATTAATATTATTTTTTAATCAAGGTTTCACCTCCTGTCTTATCTCATAGAGGTAAAAATGTTCTGGGTTGTAATTTCAGAGTTCACTTGTTGTGGAGATCCCGCGGTACCGGAACCAGAGACTATCCAGCCCGGTGCAAGTCAATTTCTATGTCTGCAATGGCAAGAGGAAGAGGAGCCAATGCCAGCGCTTCACCTACTTGCCTGCTAATGGTAATAATCATAAATATATCTACCAATTTTTTTTTAATTATGAGTAGTGGTTTTCACATGCCGCACACACTCTCTCTGCATCCATCATGTTGAATATTTCTCCAGATTTTGACATCCATCCACTATAGTTTACTACAGGTTTTTTTTTTTTTTTTTCTTCTTGGTCTTGTGTTTTTGACATTATGCCTGGCAACACTTGGCTTGCAGCTTGTGAGTGAGAGCAGAAGATGTGAGGTGTGTGTTTATTCTGTAGTGAGACTGCGTTCCCCAGCGATGAGGTGTACCTGCTGAGTGACAGAGCCTTGAAGCGGTGTTGATGTAGAGAAGTCAATCCCCCAGCGACCTGGCTTTCACACCCCACATCACACAATGCCCCCCTGGATCACTAACACAATTATGAATACACAAATGCATGTGTGCACACATACACACACACACACACACACACACAGCTGCCAGGCAGTGATTTGCTCTGTCATTCATGTAGCAACCTGAAAACCGAGGAATACCTCACTCTGTGTTCATCAGGTATCCCTGGCCTCAGTGTTTATAGATGGCTTTCACGTTGGAATTCAAAGAATGTATTCGTAAGAGTTCTCAAAGACTCAATCAGCATCAAAATTACATTGTGAGCTATTGACTTTTACCAAAAGGCACAAGTGAAATATCAGCTCTGGTATCAGTTTCAAGCATCTGATATTTTTATCGTTATGTATTCAAGTTAACTACCTTTTTTTATTTACGTATAGAGCCACAGTCCTCTGCTGTTGGCTGTTTCACTGAAGCATTTAGAGGTTCAACAACCTTTCCGGCATCTCAAAAACAGTCGCTGGCGGAGTGTTTACCACAGATTTCCCCGCCCACATTTTCACAGTTGGTTTTGGGATTCCAACTAACAACCTTCCATTTATTAGAACCCCTCCCCTTCTTGATAAACAGTGAAATCCATTAGATCAAAACAATTGTATATCGTTTTCACTAATCAGTGTCTAATGTGTTTAACTGCTGGGAGAGTATGCGCTGTGTTTTAAGTCTACAGCTGTTGATAAGATGGGACATCTAGATTATCAGCAGATGTATTTATGGCCACAGGAGATAAGTGATTTGGATTTTAGACAAGGCTCTGAGAGAAAGTAGAGCAGGGCCCTATTTGGAGATACCTGATTGCTGTGATGAATGAATGCATTGTGGGTAACTGGACCAGTGCAGGGCTGACAAACGGTGGCCATATATAGCATATCCATTTTAAATATTGTACTGTCATAGAGAAAGAGGGAGATAACACGACGGAGAGGCTTATCAGCCTCCGCTGTGCATCTCTAAGTCATTTCCCTGAGCATAAACATGGCTCTAATTAAAAGATGACTTGTTGTGTTCTTTCTTTTGCTGCCAAGTAAACCATAAGTACAGTGCAGACCACACACGCAGGGCTAATATCTCCTCAAAGGAGCATAGTTAATTCACTAGTGTTACAGCCAAAGAGCCTATGAATCCCGAGCTATCGTGTTCTGTTTTGGGATTTACCATCCTTTAGAAAACACACATTAAAATATACAACGTAGCATCTTTATAAAAATATACGTGGAGCATTTAAAGGTAAAAATATGAAAACACAGATCAGTTCATCAGTCCATGCAGCTGAGATCATCAGCTTCAGCGTCGGCAATGCTTTATAAATAAGCATTATTTGGCTAAACTAACCATATATTTGGAATCTAAATGGTTCGTTTTTTCCCCTTCTTCTTTCTCTAATGTTAGACTGAGGACAGATTGGACACTAAAGTGACTTGCTATCACCGTTGAGGTACAAAGTGGTTATTACGAGACAGGATGGGCCGGGGCTAGTTAGTTATCTGCACCACAGTACATAGACATCTGTTATTTCTTCACATTCTGTTGAGAATTTTAGTTAATATCTGAATGTTTCAAACTAAAATTCTGGCCAAATCTTACATAATGCATTCTTAGATCATAGAGTTATTTCACCTTCAGTATAATGTTACAGCTGAGCAGGATAACAGCTGGAGCTCACGATGCAAAAGTAGAAGAACATCATGGCAAGCACAGTCACAAAAAGGAATTACAGCTTGATGTCAATAAGACTTAAAGGCTACCACGGTCTAATACATTCGAGGGGGGAAATATAAATGGAAAGAATAACATTTGAGAACACCCGTGGATATGGACTTAAAAATTTTTATTACAATATTCTTATTTCTTGTTCATGTTCTAGAACCTAGAACTGTGGCTGATCAGTTCTTACTACCTGAAACTCATTCACAGAGAACACCGCATAAACCTTGTAATCCGTGTACACAGACCCTCGGTAGCAACAATTACTGTAATATAATCAGGCTTTCAATACAGAAACAAAGAACGAGGAAATCCTTGTGAAGCTGTTTGCTTTTGAGGGTTTCAGTGTGTGTGTGTCTACACTCTGAGAAACAACTAACATTGTGGCCAGGTACTCAGGGTGGGCTGGGGAGCAGGACACCCACACACTCACACATACACACACACACACACACTGCTGTCAACACTTTCTTGCTAGTATGTATGAAAAGGGCTCTTCCGGCCTGCTGTCCCACTTCAAGCACAGTTGTGGTCACTGACGTTGTTTAGAGAGAACATTTCTTTCACACTCTGATGTGTGCTCATCTATAAAAAGGCAAACCCAACCCTTAAAATAGCCTGACATGTTTGAAACAGCGGAAGGATGAAGCAAACACTGTGGGACACAGATGCTAGTGAAAAAAAACCACCTTTATTTTCCATTCAGGTCATGTGACCACCTTTTTATTCGTAAATACCAATGCAAAAGTGTGTATAACCTACTGTGGCTGAACACATTAAAAGAAAAGTTTCACTGTATTTTTTCTCCTCAGCTCAGATCGCATTTGAAAGACTTTATTGTTTCAGACATGTCAAACAGATTTTTATCTTATCTCAGACTTGCATTGCCTCTAACTTGAATTATAACATAATTATGATTAGATGCAGTCTGTAGTGGAAACTACTCACACTCCTACTAGCTGACAGACATAGTTAGTGAATGCACTATGAAGTTGAAAACAGTCATTTCCCAAACATCCCCTTGTAAATTTGTCATTAGCATCACACAGTATGAGTCTTTATTAACTGGAAAAAATTTCTAGAAACATCACATCTCAAGGTTTAATTTAAAACTACACACACACACACACACACACATATATATATATAGTAAATACTTGAAGATGTTGAAAGTACACAACA
Organism: Pampus argenteus; assembly: GCA_036937835.1. Taxonomy (NCBI): domain Eukaryota; kingdom Metazoa; phylum Chordata; class Actinopteri; order Scombriformes; family Stromateidae; genus Pampus; species Pampus argenteus. The sequence continues at coordinate 8,373,305 of CM072865.1, read as the reverse complement.
GTTGTTATTACTCAAGAGTTATTGAACTTGAGGTGAAGCTGCCTTTAGTCAATGGATCCTGAAGACATTTACTGTTTAGATATACCATTACCAGCATTCATGCTTTGCTTGTCAAGCCTAAGTGCTTATCTGTGATGTTGAGATGTACATACAGTACAAGTGTCTTTGTCTGGCTCCTGGAATGATCCTGGCTTTTCCGAGCTCCCTTCCAATCATTCTTGCGTGAGTAGAGACGTGACGTGTTACTCTTCAAATAAAAAAACCACATTAAACAACAAACGTCGAAAAAAGTGCTGGCAATGACCGAAGCTCGAGAGAAGAACTTCTCGGAACCCCTATTTTTACAGGCTGTTTGGAGATTCCTCTGTTATATCAAGTTCTATTCTTAACACAAACGGGTGCTGACTCCCTCTGTTGCACTGGTTTGTGGTTAGAGCTGGAGAGGAGAGAGTCAGAAACACGTTCTGTAACACTCACGGGAAAAGTTAATGAACCACACATTGCTCTCTCTTTTTTTTTTTTTTTTGTAAATATTTGCACTGTCATGTTTTTTTTCCCGAAAATTACACAAAGACTGAACTGTTTCTGTCATGTCTACAGCTATGAACATTGTCAGACACACCTACAGTACACTAAAGCCCACAGTATGCTGGGTGACCAGATTGTCTACACAGTGGGAGATGGTGCACCAGGTACCTGCAAATTAATGAACTACCACCTGCTCCATACTAAATGTCACTGCAGATTCATGCCATTGGAACAAGATGAGTTCAGCATTTTTGCAATAAGGCGATTCCTGCAATTTTTCTGTGGCATGACAATGTTCTATCCCGGCCAACAATCTTTGGAAATTGGAACCATCCTCTCGTCTATAGCTACAGGAAAAGATGGTCTTCTTCAGAAGATAATACAAATCTAGTTAAGCCCTGTTTGCTTGCCCTTCCTAATCACATACATGGATACAGACACATCTATGTATGTCCTGTTTTCCATTCCCTTTAGAGGAAACGAAAGCTCAATGAAATACCCAGATCAGGCCTGATCAGTTTTATACAAGCAGACAGAGGGAAACTGCCAGAGATGGAGAGAAAACCATGTGCAGAGCATCAAGTGCCATAACCCACAGGTTTGAAGGAAATAGAATCCAGCTGAAGTTGGGACTCGCCTGGCGAATCTGTTTTCTCAGCTCACACACAAAGTGGAAAGGACACACAGATGGATCAAGCTGGAGGGAGACCTCTGTTTATATCTGTAGCAGAGGAGGGGGAATCTCGGAAAATATGTTTAAAACTTTGAAGAAAGGCCTTTAGTCCAACGTGACATGATTTCCTATTTCGCCAGTCTTTCTCACAGTCAGAAGGCATAGACTATAAAATAGTGTTGACATGTTATTTTGTTGAAAGTGAATCCTTTCAGCTGCAATAAACCGCAAAAACTTAAAAAAAAACCCACCTGCTTTCCAAGACTGGAAAGTGGGTCTGCGACAGACAAGGAGCATCTTATCCCTCTTGCTGAGTTGCACTGTTTCCCCAAATTAATGTTGTTTATGGTTACACAAAATCGTATGACTTGTTACATCAGATCGGTCTATTATATAGTAGGAGAGAGAGGCTAAAATCTCCAACATTAAGCAGTTTGCCGCTTTCATCCCTTTGGTTATCTTTTATTATTATACAATACAATGTTGTACAATATTCCATGAACAACCTCAAAATCATGCCTTCCTTAAGATGACAATGTAGTCCTTGAAGCTAACATAAAAATGACCGACTTTGACAAGCCTGTCATCCCAAGAAAAACAACGCAATAGGTCAGTCGCCAAAAACGACCTACAGTTACGTTTGAGTGACAGACAACATCTCGTGGCCCTGATAATTATGACCTGGAGTATATAGGCGCAGTTCAGATGGACACCGCTGTAAGCTTCACGTTTCCAAACCCAATTTGGGACAGTTTTGTCAAACAGTGCGTTTACTGTTTAAGGAGGTAGTAACTGTAACCATGTCTCAAGTAATCATTTTTACCCAAACCATGACCTTTCCCTAAACCTAACCAAGTGTTTTTTTGTGCCTAAACCTAACCAGCTCCATGACACCATGCCATCCAGTCACACTGAAGAAAAAAGAGAAGAGAGGGAAGAGAAGGAGAATAGCTTAGGGAAGTGACAGTGGATATAATGTGCACCATGTGACCTGCTTGTTATTCCCCAGGCTGTGGAGAGGAGGCCTGTGCATCATGGGACTTGCCTTACGATGCTCCCCCAGACTCTGGGCCTTTTCCCTGGGCTCTGAAAGCAGACAGGGCTGACGTAAATGGGCTCCCTGCTGTTATCACAGCACTGCAGCTCAGTACCCCCGAGGCTACAGACACGATTAATGTCTTTCAAATCCGACTCCAACAAAACTAATAACACATTGAAAAACAAGATGTTTTTAATATTAACTAAGGCTTCATACATTTCAATTGCTTCTACTATCGGATCTATTGTATACAAATGCAAAGTTTAGACAGACGTCTTTATTCATGTTGACATTTGTCTTTGAATAAATGTCACTCTGAGCTTAGCCAGAGTTTAGCCAAACACTCTTAATGCTTGGCATCAAATACTTACCACACCCATTAACACGTTTTAACAATGTGTAGAAATAGAAACAGTGTGTCCATTGTGAGTCAGAAGCCTTTGCTATGCATCTGGGTATCTTAACACTAACCTATTAGTTTTGTGCTGGCACAGTGTGTGCATACGTACCTCTATAATAACTCACCAGTGAGCTTTTTAATGTGGATCCCTCTCCGTCTGTCAATGCAGGCCCATATGCCTCTGTTTGTGAATGGTCCAGGTTGAGATTGAAATTCAAACCTTTCTTGTTTTCAATAACTACTCTTGACAGTGGACATGACGTATGAGATACCTGTCAGACAGAACTTTTCAGGAAACAGTGCAGACAATCTGTACTGTATTGGAAGTTAGAAGAGATGAGGCAGGATGATCAAGTGGGGTCACTGCACTTTCCTGCATTAGCTGAGGCCTGAAGCTCCTGAAACCACAGGCGCAACTCTACAGCCTCTTAAGGAGCTCAGGCGGCCTAATCAAAATCAAATCATCTCCTTTTTCTTCACTCACTCCCCCTATCTTTTGGTCCTGAGAGAAACAATTACTTCTAGAGTGTGGAGGAAACCTAGGGGTCCGAGTCTCCTCGGGCAGCAGAAGCAGCAGCAGCCCACTGCTTTAAAGTAGTGTTTTATTGGATATCAGAGCTGGAGGAGAGTCCAAAGAAAATAGGTCTTATTCATTATTAGAGCCAGCTGTGGCTTTCCACTGTGATGACTCATCCATTTTTCTTCCCCCCATTCTTTTTCTTTTTTTTTCTCCCACTGGTGCGGTAAAGAGGGGTTGTGAGTGGGAGGCGTGAGGGTTTTTCTGTTGGAGGACTCAGCCAAGTTGACACCAAGCCCATATCCAGTGGTGGTTGTTTGTTTGTATTATGGAGAGTATCACTGCCACAAGTGTGCCTGCTCTTTGGTTTACTTAGCCTCGCTTGTGCACTCAATGCGCCACGTGGATCCCCTGCATGTTTTTTTTAATATTTCCACCTTTCTTTCTACTTTTTTCCCCCCCTAGTGCCGATAATAAAGACAGAACCCAGTGATGACTATGATTCTCTGGGGCCTGCAGGGCTATCCATGCATTCAAAGCCCTACTACAGCCAGCCCAGGCTCACCCCCATCATGCCTGTAACCGATCCTGATGCCTGCCTGGTTGGTGCCTACCCTCCCTGCCCGCCTCGCCATGCTGCAATGCCGTCATCGTCCCCCAGTTCCAGCCCCACCCTGCATGACTTGTCCCCCGTGGCATACAGCAAGTGCCTCCCCCACAGTCCTACCCATGCAGCACAACCAGGCCCTTTGGTGCCCACCATCCAGGAGACCCCTGGCTGCCCGACCCTTACACACCCAGCATCTCCAGACCACAGCTCATCCCTAGGAATGCTCCATTCCCAAGGCAGCCCAAACCACCTCAACAGCCCAGGACCCCATGGTTTCAACCCTATCTATGCCAACAGCAGCCCCTCGTCCTCCCCGGTCTCCCACCCTTCCACTCCCGGTGGGGCTGTGGAGAGTCCATTCGCTCAGGCCTACAGCCCCAGTCAGGCAGCAGCCAGCTCAGCCCAGGCTGGAGGGAGCTCGCCCAGTCTGCTCCGTGAGGATTCTAGCCCCCCTTCAATGGCCATCACCGTCAAACAGGAGCCCCAGGAACTGGACCAGATGTACCTAGATGATGGTGAGTTACAAGAAGGTGTACATACATTGTGAGAGTAATTCTTGTTTTTCTAGATGGAAGCTTATTTTTATGGGCTTTCTATCCATACCAGATATGGTTGTTAATGTAGCACATGACATTTATTTAACACCTTTTACTTATCTGCAAGCCAGCACACATAGCCACACCCTGCTGCACCTCTCAGTATTTCCTGATCAAATTCTGGCTGCAGATTTACGTCAGATTTGTATAATTTTAGACCCAGCAGATTTATTTGCTTTTGGCGTAACGTGCAGTCCAGCCTATGTTGTCCAAGTGGCTGCTTTACTTTAAAACAGTAAATTGCCTTGATGAGATTTTGAAACAATCTGTCAAAACATCAGAGCAATGAGGTCAGCCGGGGTGCAGCAGAACAAAAACAGTGGCACACGCGTAGCGAACCAAACTGTTGACACAACGACTAATGAAGGAAGCAAAACAATGGGTAGGGGTTTCCTGAACCAAAACACCCCCCCGGTCCCCATCTTTTTTTGGGAGGGAGGCCGGGAGCTGGGAGGCAGAGGCTTTGTTTTCCCGTCATCTCCCCATGGAGTCGACACTACGCGGCTGTCGTCATCAGGGGAGACTGTGGGGTCACCAATCTCCCCCTGGCAATGAAATCAGTCACACCCAAGAGACCATATGGTCGAGTTTATTGCCTCCTGCGTCCATCTCACATCATGTCTCTCAGGTCACTAACCTGTTATCTGTGTTAGCAGAGACTCCACTTGTTGTTATGATATATATAATCATACATTAATGGCATTATGCCAGTTTGAATTGTTCAGTTCCCCCCCTGTATCCAAATGGAGGTGGGAGGGAAGATACATCCTGGCTGAACTCAGGACTATCACCCTTCCTGTACACCTTTTGTTCAGTAAACTGGTATGTGTGTGTGTATGTGTGCTTGTGTTCATGCATGAGTGTGTGCACACTTCACTCAACAGCTCGGGGAGTAGAGGTAGGCATGAGGGGACCAGGGGAGTTTTGCTGTGGAACTGTAATTGAGTTGAAATGAGGCTGTCAGCATATCTGTCAGTTCTGATGAGTCCCATTTGTCCTTACCTCATAAACAGAGAATACTGAATACAAGGGGGCAGTCTCTTATCAGACCTATAAATTGATACTGAACTTTTTCTTTTCTTTTCTTTTCTTATCTTTAATTTTCTTTTTTCTTCTCTTCTCTTCTCTTCTCTTCTCTTCTCTTCTCTTCTCTTCTCTTCTCTTCTCTTCTCTTCTCTTCTCTTCTCTTCACACCTCTGGAAACCCAACCTTGAAATTCTTTCTCGCTGTTTTCAATAGTTATGGCGAGCAGGAGCTTTCAGTTCAGCATTAATTGAATAAAGTGAAACTGGAGCTTTATTTTGCATTTTGCAATACAGTTGTCAAGGAGTCCTTTTACAGTATGAAGATATAACAAATGGCCCTCGCAGTGCTAAGGTGAAATCATGTAACCTTGTTTCTCTAACCCACTACTCCATCCACTGTCACTTTAGCGGGCTAAATCTTTCTTCAACCCGGTGGCCAGATGTATTCAGTCAGTGATTACAGTTGCATTAGGCACGCACAGGAATCTGTATTGATTGATCAAGGACAGTAAGGCAGCTCCTTGAAAAACCTCAATGTGCTGCCATTCTGCATCATCTAACGTCTGTGCAAGCGTCTGTGGTGAGCTCTTGGAGTCCTGGTAAGTATGTGGTGGTAACTGCATACTCCATAGGCATCTGCTGCTCCCAGGCCCAGCCCTACACCAAACCCCTCAAATGAGCCCTAAGCTAAAATAAATAAGATGGGAAGGCAGCGCATAGGGCGTCCCGCTCCCCGTCCGCACGCATTACCACCGTATGTTAGCAAGCTGAGCGCTCCATTAAAGAAGGAAGACAGGCGGATGACCTCACCACGGCAGCAGTGATTTAACGCCAGCCATGTAGAGTAGCGTTGCTCCCCTGCAATTGGGGGCCGGTGATTTGGAGTCAGTGGGAGCACACTTGATCTTCCCCAAGAGTGGAGCGCCTCCCACGCTCGAACGCTGAGGCCTCCGGCTCTCATCATCCAGAGGAAATGTGTCTCTCTGGCAAGGCCCAGATTTTACGCAGCCCCTGAGAAATCACTCAACTTATCAACGGTGAGCTACTGCACCGCAAGGAGCTCGGTTAGTATGGAGGGAGCCCGAGACGTAAACCCCCCTGATTGCCATACACTCTCCCTATTGTAATCTGCTAAACTCTTCACTCTGCTGTGAAAGAAGATTACTAACTACAATGTGAGACTTGAGGCGAGAATTCTGGTGTCTGCCGTGAGGCTTTATGGGAAAAATCCAATTGGCAGGCAGATCTCCGTCGGAGCTGCCATTCTCACTCAGTGGCATACTGGCTTTCACCTGCTTCAGTCTCACTTCTCATACCTGGAAGTGAGGCAACAAATCACATGATTTTTTTTTTTTTAGGGAATGGAAGCTAGAAGAGGATGAAACACCCAACTCTTCTGGAAGACTGCCTTTGTTGCATTGTTGACTCACTGTCGTAAACAATGCATGGTGGGGCTCATATAAAACCAAAGTTCCTCCAGACATTTCGTACTCACTCATAGCCCACTATCCGTATTTTACAAGGCACATGACTGTGAGAAAAACGCTAGTCAAATGACATCAGTGCTATATAACACAGAGTATATAACAATAGAATTTATGAAAAACAACGTCTGGAGCATTTATGTTTGCCTTGTTAGCCTCAATAATTAAGCCAAAAAGAGAAATGCTAAAATGACGGCATGTTTTGTCACACGTCTAAAGGAGCAATTCTGGTAACATCATACCACCTCTTGTCTCAAACAAGCACTGACACGCATGTCCATTTACATACACACACACATACACACACACACAAACACACATACACTTTTGATCTTTCAACACTGACGATTCTGGAAAATGTTACGAATTACAAACCTTTTACTTGGACTCCCTCTTCTCGTGTTTATAGGCATTTTGCTATGGATGTGCGCATGTGTGTGTGTGTTTGTAGAGAGCAGAAATAGTGTGCTGGCTGGCCGAGGCGTTTGGTCCTGTGAGGTTGCTGCCGTGTGTCCTGTCTCATTAGCTGCTGCTGTGATGGGTGATATCATGAAATGCAGCTGAATGCAGCACACAGCAAAGGAACTAGTGCTAATCAGAGGCCCAGATTTCTACCAGCTGCCTCTATGGGAAACAGAGGGCCCTTATTCCCCAAAATAAGAAAAACACAGAGTGCAACACAGTCTCTGCCGATTTCTGACAGTTGACATATGTACTCTGATTGCTTCGTGTTGCAGGGTAGTTTTCTTTGTGATTGTTTCCTCTTCAATTCGAGGTTTGTGCATTTGAAACTCTTCTAGGCTCGTTTTTCTCAAACTGAAAACCAAAATGTTGTCAGTCCTCCTTCCCTCCGGAAACAAAACAAAAAAAAAAGGCATTCTAACCTTCCTGAGGATCTCCGTCCATGCTTCTAAAGGCAACGCAAGGCTTTCCTCATGGAAACTTTTACACATCCTGGCAAGATGCCCAGACCCCAGGACTCCGCAAAACCCCTAATGATGATTGAGAGCGCGTCCGCACCGTGCTGAAAACATGCTGAGTCGCTAACATTGGAGTGTGCCGCAAGGCTGGCTCTTGGATCGGAGGGGGGAAGCTGAAAAGAGAGAGGATTTTGTGGGGGTCGATGGGGGTGGGTGGGTTCTTCATTAAAGTGGAGGTTGAAGTGTCTAATGGGACTCACTAGAGCAGAGCTGCTTCTGTATGTTTAGACAAGATGTATTTGTGTGTGCGTTTATCTCATTTAGGTTGAGTCAGTGAGATGTGGATGCACTGTGAAAGCAAGTGACAGCCTGCGCTTTTCACAACACTCCACCTTTGACCCTCTGGCCTTTAGGGAGCAGGTCAAGCTTCAGCTAAGAGTATACAGAGAGAAAGGCTGTCTTGTGGTTAAGTGCAATGCCAAGAACATAGTCTCCTTCTAGACATAGTGATATTGACAGGTACAAGAAGAAGGGTGATGGCTTTTTTTATTATTTATGACTACAAAGAGGATGTGGATTTTTTTTCTTTCTTCACTATTGTTGTTATTGCTGCCTTCTCATATTAGGAATCCTGTTTTCCTGGCGGCCCCTTGACACGGTGAGGTATAAAAGTTTGGGCTTGCTGGAGACGTTTTATAGTCATAGGAAAAATTAATAGGTGGCTGCACTCTAGGATTGGCCTGTGAGAGTCATTGACCGCCTAAGCTATGGATCAACAACGACACTTTTGGGATTAGCAATAGATTTGATTCAATTTCTTCTCATTAGGATCAAAAACCATTATTTTTACTGCATACTGAGTGGCTATGTCTCTGACTACCCATTATGAGATATTACAGGCCTTGCCCAGCAATTGAGAGATTGTGCTCAGTAGTAAATATGAGGATAGATGTAGATGTGGTAGTTTTAGGTTATTAAATGAAATTTATTGATAACTTAGTTCCCAAAAAAATGAATCAAAGGACATCAACATATTAGCTGATCTTACTAACATGTAAGTGTTGATTATACTATATATGAAAAGTTTTGTATTTCATCTTTTTACACTGTAGCAGCACACAGTTCACTCATATAAAGAAGATAAGTCTGCTTATCTTCTTCATATGCAGTTAGTTTGAATATGTCATGCTATCTTCACAGTAGAAAAAGAATACCTTTGCAGTTGAGCGGAAGTCCTCTGGATTTCTTTAGCGCCCTCTGTTTCCTCTTACGTCTCATTCATCTCCGTACCATTGGCTGAACATAAGAGCCTTTTAGATACCTGGTTGTGCTCAACACATACTATGAAGCCCATTCAATTAGAGACACTATTGTCCAAGATTGCGTGCAGTTTAGCAAATAATTGGATCTAAGTGTTTACATACGACAGTGGCAACGGGGGTCACGGAATTGGTGCTTTGATTTCTTAGGTATTTGTAAAAGCATTGGGGAATATTATTATTTTTGATAATTGCAGCAAGATGAATTCAAGTTAAGAATTCAATCCATTCATTATCGCATTGTGCTGGCTTTTATGCGTGTGTGCGTGCACCCCAAACCCTGGCAGCGGAGCAAGAGGATCTGGTCTGGTTTCAGTCGCTCCGTCATAATATCCACAGTCACTGAGAAAGAATGTGTCTGCTGAAAAACTGCAGCTAAATTATCTAAACAAATTGGGTTTCTTTTGTGTCTGGGATCTGATACTCACACACATTTAAAAGGGAAACTCTGATTGTGATTTTGTGTTTATTTTATCCAAATGTGTGATGCAGATTTTGCTTCTGTAAAGATGTGCGTTTTATTTTCTTCCATTATTCGAAGATTTGTGCATAACACACTCTGTGGACATTGTATGGAAATCCTGGTATCAAAAGTAGCTTAGACTTCAGTCAAGATCACACATATAGAAGAGTAAAACCACAAGGTACATGCTTCCTTCTTCAGATACATTTGTGTCTGTTCATTAAAGATATATTCCTTCAGTTCATCGTGCGTCATATAGTTTCTCCTGACACAGCCGTTTAGAGGTTCGGTTTATGTGGCACACATTCTGAGGTTTGAGAAACACGCGTTGAAAAGCCACTGAGCCACATGGATCACAGCAGGTCAGGACTCAGACAGGGCCTGTGGCTTGGCTGGGATCTCCGTTGTGTATGTCTATGATCACGGATCTACCACCTCACGCCAGACACTCTCATTACTGAATCATAATATGACAAATGTCAGTGTGGTCGACTCCTCTGACAGGATGATCACGGAGTGAGTCTCTGTCCCGAAGGCTGTAAGGTCATTATCTTGCAGATTGGTGAAGCTTGCATCTGAGTTATGATTTCAGCCTTACCAAGCTGTTGTCTGCTTACTTTATGACTTTTTTTTTCTTTATGTGATGAGTCCAGTGTTCCAGTTATGATAGAGGTTATATTGAACATTTACTATGTTGATTTGTTTGTAATTAAAAGGACATTCTGTAATCGACCGCAAACATTACACCACTACTTTTAGCATAAATGTTTTTCCTGAGTGGAGATAACTGATCTTGCTGTGATAACCGCAAATGCTGCAGAGTCACATAAACCATAAATTTGCCTTGCATCTATAATATGTCCAGCTGGCATTAAAAGAAATGAGGACATGGAAAACTCACAGAGTTCCAGCACATTCTGAACACCAAACAATTACAACTGAGCCACCGTAAGAAAGCATTTCTTTTTATTTATTTATTTTTTTAACTTTCCACAGGGAGGTCAAAGGTCAGGATCAGCTTCAGGACAACCCTGGAGTTTGTGTGATGTCTTGCCCAAGGACACTTACGCACTTTGAACAGAGCTTAATCGACAATTTGAATGAGGTTCAAAGATGGGATCCTCCATTCAACATACAGTAATAACCGCACTGAGATGCTTGCCCCTAGCAGCGCAGAAGTGTTTTTGGTCGCCATTTAAGCGATGTAAATACCTGTGGCATCAGTAAACAGCAGCAGGTCTCCATTCCAGACCACTTAATAACAGCTACCCATCTGAAATTTGTTAGCTCAGTGAAATAGTATCCTGTAGCGACGGATGTCAACAGAGAAGTCTGATCCAGCCAGGAGGATGGGGAAAGCCGTTGGGTTTTGCAACTTTTGGCAGAGTTTTCCGTCTCCTCCATGTGCAGATACCTCAGACAGAAGAGAGTGGGGGAGATAGTCGAGACAGAACCAGAGAGAGAGAGAGAGAGAGAGAAGAGGAGGGGGCATTAAGATGGAAAGTACAAGAGAGACTAAAAGATTAAAGATGCAGATATAAACTAAAATAATGAGATTTCCAGTAAATTCTTTCATAAAACTATAAACCAAATGCGCATTTCAGGGTTACAGTCTGTTAAGAAATCCTTCTAAACAGAGACGGTTAAAGTGCAACAATTAAAATTATGAACCTGTCAACATGAATTTTACTCATTCCGTCCTTAATCAGTCCCAAAACGTACATTTAACTAACACTTCAAGAGAGGTTCTATTTGTTCCTTTTTAGTATCATACTGTAGCTCAGGGGCCTAAAATGGAGAGACATCCATAAGCCATGACATGTATTTTAGGGTTTTTGAGGTTTTGGGGTCAGGAGATTCTCATCATGTCCTCAAATCCAGGAATATTCAGCAAGCATGAGAAGAAGCAGGTCAGCCACAGAGACACAGACAGACAGACTAAGAAAAAGAGGGGAAAATCTGAGGTGGAAGAAAGTAGCATGCAATCTTGGTGATTTTCCCTGGCAGCTTCTCCCACTGCCCCTGTTCTTCACACACACACACACACACCGACAATACATGCTCCTTTCGCAGCTAAAGCTGTTAAAAACCAAAAAACACAAAAAGTCAAAGAAAGATAAACACATTTTCTCCCTCCCAAAAGTGCCTGCTTGCAGCGTAGAGAGTTACCAAACAGTGGGTGAATGGGTTTATTTCAGGGAAGGGAATGATCATAACCGCTGAACTGTAAGTGTCCTACTGTTGACATATGACCCATGGTAGTTATAAACCTCAACGGGTCCCCCGAGTCGGCCGATTGTACTCAGCTGAGCTCAGTTCTTCTCAAAACAACATGCCATCAAATAGGGAAATCCTTTCACGCTCGCTAAGCCTTTTTTTTTTTTTAATAGTGTGAGGCATTGAGAGATTAAATGTTATCAAAAAAAAAAAAGAAAAACTGCAGTGGTTCTACACAAACCTCTACAAGTCCCGTAGCCTCGGAAATACCAAGGTACTTTTAATTCACTGCTGTGAATGAAATATGAAATATGTGTGTATAGTGTTGATATCATATATATTAGATATTGCCATTATATGTACTGTATTTATGATTGGAGTATTTCTTCATTTATAGATACTTATATAGATACATTATAGATACATTTTCTCCACTCTCATGACAACTTCATCATTGATATCATGTCATCATTGATTGATAAATGGCCTTATATCTGGCCACAACTGCATAACTATCATAAAGGTTTTGTCACAACTTTCACAAATAGGACACTCTTTGTAAAGCTTTTTTAGGATGGTATTAATTATTTATACATCATCATACAGTCATACGTCAATAAGAACAACTTGTTTCGCCTAAAAAATATATTTTGTTGTTTATTAATAGCTTGCAAAAATATCAAAAATCACACAAGCAGCTACAACTTTTTGGACACTTTTTCGGCTCCTTATTAGAAAGTGGGACCGTTGTTTTTAAGCCCTGAATCTTTCTTTTTCAGAGAGCCATCGGACTTTCTAGTACCAGAGAACAAGGCAATTCTTTCTGCTTATGTAGTAAATCAACTATGTCAAATCCACTGAGAGCTTGAGTTGGAAAGCTCGGCTCCTAAACACTGTGTGAATGAAAATGTCACATACATTTTAATTAAATCAGTCAGATTTACTGCATCGTGGAGTAAAATAGCAGGGCTCCTGTTTCTGTTAAGGTATTCAAATGGTGCTTTCCCTCCCAAGCCCCAGCAAGTATTAAATCAGTGCGAAACAAAACAGCACAGGACAGAAGCAGGTGAAACTGGGATTCTGTGATTTACATGTGACAGCAAATGTCTCTGTCTCACCTACTATATCTGGAAGAGTAGCCCTGTCTTCACCTTTGATTGCGAGACAATCTGGGTTTCTTGACAACTATATAGCCTCCAGATGGATGAAAGTTTGTCTGTACGCTGTACTGAAAATCAAAGCGGGATCAACGGGCGTTTGGAGAGGAGATAAAAGGAACATTTGCCAAGATAGCTTCCCTCCTGCTTCCAGACTACGTGAATAAATCCACAATGTGCCCTTAGGCAACCTCGCTCCTCCTCTGTGTTTTCGAGTCTTTGCAGGCGCGGAGGATTTTCAAGTTGTAGGAAAAGGGATCAGCAGACAAAGTGTTAATCAGATCACACCCAGCTTTCAGTACACAGTAGGATCGCGAGAGCTCAGCAGGGATGTTGAAAACAGAGAGGCCGTGTTCTCGTGCGCAGCAGGACCTTTTTAAGATTTAGTTACCTTCAGTATACTATTCAGAGCCTTTTTTCTGTGACTTTAGAGGCCTGGAAAAACACTGTCCAGCTCACTATAATGCTGGATCAATAATAAAACATTATTTTCATCAGAGCATGCTATCCAAAGCTTTAAAACAAACCATTACCCAAAGAAAAGAAGAATCTAAAAAAGCCTTGTGTGATTCCTCAAGAGGCTATGCTGTTACTTATAAGCCAACTGTCTGGAATTGGCATATATATAACGAACACACACACTTGTAGAGAGCTGTGTGTGTGTTCATAGGAAGGCAAAACAGACAGGTTAACCAAGGGCCATGATGTGCTAATACACACACACACAGACACAGACATGCACATTTTAAAAACAGGAAGGAGCCTCCCTGAGTCATCAATCTATGATGGATAGTGAACAATAAAGCTCGCGTTGAGGTAAGCCTTTTTGGACACGAAAGAACACAGTTTCTACATCGACATCTAAATAAAGGAAAACAATTCTGAAAATCCCACATCGCCGCTGACAGGCAACAGGTGATTTAAAGAAGCACGAGTACAAACGCAGTTATAAATCGTCCTATATGCAGGTGCGCGGCCAACTTCTCACACAGACGGCTGCGACCCGCCGAAGTATGATTGTTTCAGTATGCTCATATTTTCACTGTGTGCCATTTTGAAAAAAAAAAAAAAGCAGTGAAATCTTTCGCCTGTCTGCATCAGTCTCCGCAGGAGCATACGTTTCTAATTCTGAATCAATCACAGCGGGTTTATCAGATGGCTGAGTTATTTTACCATAAACTCACCGGTAATGAGCCATACAAAGAGTTTTAATCTGTCTCCTTTTCATATCTCAGTCACAAAGATGTGTGTGTGTGTGTGTGTGTGTGTGTTTCACTCAGTTTGCTATATTTTTCAGGCTGCAGTGTTTGCTTTACTCAGTTTATGCTTCACTAGCTTTTGATTTCTCACAGTCTTAAATCATCCATACACACTTTATGCCAGAGGCTCCTCACCTTTATGTTTGCTTTTGATAAAGACTTGAGTTTTGTTGTGGTATTTTTTTTCCAGTTTAGATGAATAAATACTTCACAATGTAAAACAACCACACTGAAGCGTGTAACCAAAGTAACTGAAAGCTCCGTTTTGGTGCTAAACATTGGCAGAACATCTGCACTATACTGCACACTGTGTTTTAATCCGAAAGAGCACTTTTACCTACAAGAAAATAATAAAAGTGCATCAATGGATGTCATATACAGCATTATTTGAACACAACGTATTTTGTGTGTTTAAAAAAAACATTTGTGAAAGGTTTTGTTATTGTTTGCAGTGTGACTGTACAACGATTTCAGAGAATACAGTGATGAGGGCACTGGAGAGCACCTCCAACCATGTAAACACCTCCCCCTCATCCTCTCTGGAGAGAGACCTCAAGCGAGCACACCCGCGGCCTCCTGGGCCTGGGAGGAAATGAGAGGAGGAGGAGGAGAGGGAAGTGGCAGCCTCACAAAGAGAGACAGAGTGTGAGGTGAGATAGGGAGAGGCACAGCACACCATGCAAGATCAAAGACAAAGGTTATGCACCGCTGCAGCCTAAATAAGCACACCAGCGGTGGAGCTTTCAGTAAAAGCTGTTGTCTTTAGATGTCTGATTTGGGATACCGCTGTTTTATTGTTCTCAAGGCCCGGATCATGGCATTTTTTTTAGTTAATCTGGCTATTTTCAAGTGATTTTAATCAGGAGGCAGGTAGACACCTAAATTCTCCTGGGTCAGGTCATTTAGTTCGGCAACATGTCAGACACATCTGACTGTGGAGAGCAACAAAGCAAAGCACGTGAAGCACGTGACTCACAGGTGGAGATTAGAGCTGAGTTCCACTTTGCACTGAGAATATTTTTCGTGGTTATTTCTCAAGCCCGCTCCAGCTCTCTTATCCAACCGAGTGAGGACCTCTTGTCTAAAAACAGCAACAGATGTATCGATTGGAAATCTCTTCAGTGACATAAGAGCACTTACTGTTTACGCTCCTCGCTTTATTTCTTCTTTTCTCTTGAGCGCTCTAAAAGAAGGATCATATCACTCCAGTTTTGGCATCCTCCTGCTCTGGCTGCTTATCTCCTCAATCACATTTTAAGAGTACTTCTCGTTTTGTGCGTATTTACTTCCTCCATGCCCTCTAAATCAGTCT
This sequence comes from Pampus argenteus, assembly GCA_036937835.1. NCBI lineage: Eukaryota > Metazoa > Chordata > Actinopteri > Scombriformes > Stromateidae > Pampus > Pampus argenteus. The sequence continues at coordinate 8,357,786 of CM072865.1, read as the reverse complement.
CATTCATCTACGTCTCTGTCGTTTTCTTTCTCGTCAGCTATTTGTCACATTGTTCTTTCTTTTCTATGACTCCATGTTATCATTGTTCACCTCAGCAGTGTGAGGAGATGATTGGTCTCCGCAGTGCCACACAGCTGCTGCAGGCGAGTTGTAAAAACCCGAGCTTCAGCTCTCAGCGTAAACCCAGCTTTGTTTTAAAACAAACCCACACTCTGCAGCCCGATCTATTTCACTTTTCTTTTTTTTTCTTCTTCTTCTTCTCCATCCCCTCTGTCAGTTGTGGAGACTGAGTGTTTCCACATGGTAAAGCCCAGGGCTTCACACATCAGAGTAGTAGCTGTTGGGATGAAATATGCTGTCTGTACATATCATCACATCATTAGGCCCAAAGGGATCCCTGCGATGGATTAGAAGCTGTCTACTTTCAAGGCTCAGATGAATTTATGAAGCACTTTATCACAATGAAGCATTAGTGGAATACTTTGTCTCTTTCCATTTGTGTTTATCTATGAGAATGATGATTGTGTCTCCGTCCATTGCTCTCATTCTCCCTCAGTTGCTCCATCTTTATTTCTCCCTTGTGTCATGTGTGTGTTGTGACCCTTGACACCTCCCTATTTTTTGACGCTGCTGGTTATCAGCGCAAGATGAGTGACGCAGTCCGAGCCTCAGCGTCCAGCGTCCGTTTGAGCCGTGTGTGGGAGGCAGCAAATTGTCCATTAAGTGTTTCTGCTGAAGCCGAGAGGAGATTTGATATAGTGGGGAAACAAAAGTAATATGTACCAGGAAATTCAATTGTCTCTCTCCGGCAAGTTTGAGCTCTAGTTCGGTTTCCCCAGCAAATCAATTTCACATGATAGTACAAGTTCAGATGAGGTTTAACTTTGAGTCTGCCCTGCAGCTTTTTACTCGCCGTGAGCTCCTGCGCAGATTCGATGCCAGTGTTTATCTGTGTTTATGTGAACGAGTTTCTATGACTCAGATGTACTTCCTAACATGTTGCTGAGAGTCACAGTGCCACAATAGAAGGAAGCTAGCTCCTCTTTCTCACAGACTGGATGTGCTACTACAGGAGGTACAAGTAAGCATAGGAAACATACCCCGTCGCTACAGCGTGCAGGTCCTTGACCCTAACACAGCTGCAGTTTGTTCATGCAGTGAAAGTGAGCGAAGTTCAGGAAGGTGCCCTCCACTCCTTTGGTATCAAGAGACTTCAAGTGAGAACAGAAGTCCCTGGCAGGAAGCCTCCATTACAACCTTCAGTTCAGAGGTCACGCTTTGGATCGTCAGCTGAGGGAAGCTAATGGGAGGTGAAGCTGCTCTCTGCCAGGTCATTGCCAGTCAGACCTGATTTGGCTGAAGGAGATCAAGTTACGACAGCAGGAACCTCCGAGCGACTCTCGGGGCTCGAGGCTCTGCATCTCACCCGACCACAGGGCATCCTCTGTTCTCTGAGGAAGCCCGGCTGTTATCGAACCCCAGCGCACAGCACCTTCCACTAACAATGCTAACTAAATCCCCAACGCAGGTCAGGTTCACGCTGAACTCATATACTCGAGTGGTCAAATTTCAGCAACATAAAAGTCTGCGTTTCCCATCCATCCATCTTTTTTATTTTTTATTTTTTTAAAACAGTCAAAAATAGCAAGCTCTTTGCCAGTATTAAAGGATTATTTTATAAATGAATCTTATTAAATCACAAAGTATCCAGTTTGTGTACCAGGGTTCTTTGCTGCATGTTAACCCTCCTCTATCGCCTCTCATTTCCTGCTCTCCACTCAAACAACTTTTGCCACCACAACTGTTGTTTCCTTTCTTTACAACAGTAGTATAAAAGCGTGCAGCATCTTGTGGTTTTGTTTTTTTTAAAGGCAACACTGCTATGATCTAAAACAACCTGCTATACAGTGATGTTACATAGTATTTCATTTCTGTTATGAAATGTATCCAACTACACTGGAGGTATTGTATCATCCCTCCTAGAAGCTTGTTGATACAGATGGATTATTTCTGAGAGGTCAACATTTATTCAGCCAGCAGTCACACCTGATGGACACGGCCATAAGCCACTGCCAAGAAACACTGGTCAGCTTTCACAAAGGAGCTGAATTGTGCATTGAACTGTTCAACATGGTGGACATCACGGTAGAGAGCACAGTCATATTTTTGTGTCATACCTGAAATAGATCTCTAAGCCGGCCCAGCCCTAAGTATACGTCCTGACAGGTCCGGGCTGTGGTTAACTGACTGCACTGACACTAAAGGCTAATAAAGGATGTCACTCTGTTGAAGCAGGACTAGCAGGGCACGTGTTCTTCTTTTTTTTTTTCTTTTTTTTTTTACAGCAGGGGAATATCTGGTTTGTTTTTCCACTGTTTTTGTTTATTCATGAGAGAGTATCCTCCCAGTTACAGCTTTTCCATTATTAACCTTTGCAACTGAAAAAAAAAACAAAGAAAAAACAAAATTAGTTTCCAAAGCTGCTGAGAGAGATGCCAAGCCACAAAGAGTTCATTCGTCTATATATGCATGACAACAAACATATAACTTTGCATCATTTGTTGTGTAACATAACATTCATTTTTAACAATAGCACATAGATATAATAAAAAGGGGAAGTAATCCTCTGGCGTGCTTTTTTAAAACATTATAACGAGGTTTAACAAGCTTTACAAGGCCCAGTTTACAGAGGAGATCTTGTACTATACCACTGTCCGTACACATTATGCATAGCGGTTGAAATTTAGGAGCCAAATTGCTCTCTGAACAAAATGTTCCCCAGCACGTCTGACTGCCTCCCCTTATGCTGCGTATTTGGTTATCTAGTCACTTCAGGGAAGGTAAGATTGAAGGACTGAAAGAATGATGTCATGTGTGAGAGTGTGCTTTTAAAAGACCTCTGACACCTGATTCTTCTTTTTAATCTGAAAAATAGAAAGTAAAAAAGTAAATGCATTTAAAAAAAAAAAAAAACAACAATCTGAGGTGTATAAGAAGGAAATATGACGTGCGTAAAGTGCACTCATTCACTCTTGGTTATTACCTGTGCGAGTGAAAAAAAATTTTTTTTCATTTCCCAGAAGTTGTTGCAAACCAAATAGTGACACGAACTACCCCAATAAACAGCTAAAAATAGCATCTCGGTGTTGCCTTGTGGTGTAACAGTTGGCCACATCCTGTTTCTGAGATTCTCGTACTGCCAACAGAGATGAAAACACAGAGGCTAGTGTTTTACCTTTCTCTCTTTATCACTTGTTTCTTCAGAATGGAACATCATTGGACCTGCCAGTGGAAAGTATTAGTTGATAACGCACAGCACAATAACACCGCAGTTAGGCGGGGGAGTCATACTTTTTTTTTTGCAGTGACTGAGAAGAAGAAAAGGAAGCCACTGCTTTTCCTCTGAGATAAAATAAAAAATAAAGGGTAGCCTACATTTGTGGCCTTTTGCCACTGAACTGTTGGGTTTTCCCTTCCCTCATCAAAACTACCTGGAGCTGTTTTCTCACCTCGGCCACAGGGATGAGCAGCAACGTTAAAATGTTTGACCGTTTAATTGTTACATGACATGCTTGTACTTCCTTTATATCCTGCGATTGGCAGAGCTAAAAATAACCTCAGCGTGTAAATGCCTGTTTAGCCTGGAGCGGAATAGTGTTGGCACAGGTTGAATTTTTCCAATGGGAGTTCCTCCTGTTGAGGGAGGTGAGTCCCAACCAACCTGTTTGTGTGTATACGTAGGCGGGTTACTGCATATAGAAAGCAGAGCAGCCTATTATAGGTGTGTGGCCTACTTCTTTAAAAAGTGAATCCTGTGACAACATCATTCATAATTTATGTATTATTTTGACATAAGCTGTAAATATTGCTGGGGTGTTTCTAAGTTGTTGTTTTTTTCCACAGGCATCATAGCCATCATTTGTACTGATTTCCATTCAAAGCAGAGTAATTATTGGGTATTTTTAAAGGACAGCAGCTTGTTTTCGTCTGAATCAGTGCAGATGCTTCACCATTCACCAAACAGTATCTAGTGATAGAGAGACTTCCTGTCTCCTTTACTGCAAACATTGGTTTTTCACCATAATATCTTTCTCTCTGTCTACATCGGTCTTTATCACAGCAAGCTTTATAACCGGGGGAGCTTCTTGTTTACGTTGAGCCACAGGGCTCGGGGTCCTCGTCATCTTCGCAGTCACTTCCCTCTATTTTGCCAAAGAATACAGAGCAGATAAAGACAGGGGACTGATCTCTGTCTGCCCGACTGTGGGAAAGGCGCGGGCACAGGAACTAGTGCAGGAAAGACAAGACGAGAGATGTGTGTGTATGGGACCGATATGAGTTGTAAAAGGCTGCTAATGACATTGATATGTTTGGATTGTGGCTAATGGTATCCAGTGTTTTTTTCAACTTGACCATATCAATGCCAAAACAAATCGACAAAGAATTCAGCGTAATATTGCCCTGATGCAATATGAGGCAGCGCAAAAATACGAGTCTGCCCGGCTTCAGACAAAATTTCGTGAGGAGGTCCGTGTTAAGAAAAACAAATACATAAATTGATGTGACGTCATCGGGCGGAGGTGAAATTCAAAGAGATAATTCAAGATTTTTTGTTCCTGGCTTTCTTGCTGTATAAGAAGATTTATATGTTTGTCCATTCAATATGGAGCTGGAACTAGCAGTCTGTTAGCTTAGTTTAGCATAAAGACTGGAAACAGTGGAAAACAGCTAGCCTGGCTCTGTCCTAATGCAATAAAATGCAAGATGTAAAAAAATAAATAAATAAAATAGTAATAAAAGAAATCTGGAGTCTCTACCAGAACGTTACTGTGAGGGGCCAAAAATAGTCCTGACATAATCTCCTGTAAAAGCGAAACTTGTCATTTTAACACTTCGTAGTAAAAGTAAAAGAAATTGGATATAACAAGCCAGCTGTTTCCCCCAGTTTTCTGTCAGTTCTTTTAAAATCGAACACAAAACTCTCAAACAAAATATGACACAGAACTATTAAGATGAACTCACTTTTTCTAATCATTTTTTCCCCATCATGCCCAGGGTATCAAAGCTTTTTTTTTTTTTTTTTTTAAATACTCTGAATTGTTATTGGATGTGATTTTTGAATAATGATCTCCCGCTTCTTTGTTTCCACAGTTAATGAGATCATCAGGAATGACCTCTCCAGCATTTCCGTACACACTCATGCATAGACGTCCTGAAGTCTTCTACAGCAGCAGCAGCAGCAGCAGCACACACATACACACAGCATCATCATCATCATCATCATCATCATCATCATCAAAAAAAAAGGACAAAAAAAATAAAGAATAGAGATCCAGATGATAAAGAATTAAATTTGTTACCAGGATCTCCCAACAGATATTTTTTGCCATCATCTCCTCGTCACTCAAAGACTTACTGCAGATTCATATTGACAATCACTGGCACGCTCCATTTCAATAAACAAACGAATGTTACATTTACAAAAGGGAAGTGATATCAGGGGCAAAGTATACAGCTACACTTGCCTTAAATTCACAGCAGATTTTCTTTAGTGGACCAAACAGCTCAATGAGACTGAATTACTCTTCTACCGTTGATAAATGACAATCTTCATTTTGAGTGTGTATCTGTATGTTAATGCATGGACAAGCTAATGGGACAATAACTGTCATGCTTCATCACTTTGGCTCATTTGTTTGTGCAGTCAGTCCGCAACAACAACAACCGAATTGGTGCCTTACAGCAGCGATATTGACAGCCGACAACAACAGCAGCAGCAGTCGCACAAAATGCAAATGTCCGTGTTTCGTTGTAAACCCAGAGTGGAAGTTTTTATATGACATTTTTGTATCATTTCAATGATTTGTTTACAGGGAAACAGAATTAAAAAAGGCTGGAAAATATGTAGGGAGTATGTGAATAGATTAGAAATGTATTTGTTCTCTGTTCCTTATTATCTCATTGTCCATTTATGCTGAATGTTATGTATGATATTCTTTTGTATAAACATGTATGTGAAATCTTACTTATGTACGCCTTATGCTTATATCATGCAGTTTGCTATTTAGCCTTCCTTTTTTTTAAATATGATTTATAGCATTTCTACTATCCCGCATTATGCTTTTCACCTTAGTGCCTATTTGTTATCATCCTGCCCCAGTCTTCCAGTCCTCCACCCAGTCCATGACATAATTATGCACAGACAATCAGTGAAAATACTGTACATAGTACATATCCTAGGACAACAGTTCCTGGCTGGCAGAGGCTTATAAAGGCAGGTATCAGAGTTTTCTTCTTCCCCAGCTATAAGATAGTTGAACAACGGTATGCTTACCTGCTGAATTTAAATGGGAAATACTTTCTGGACAATATATAGTATATTTGTCTGTTACTTCTTGCACTGCAGGTCTGCATGTAAATAGGCACAGGGGTAATCTTAGCATGCCACAGGCTCAGTTTTACTCGTCATCTGGGTGATTCAGCTGAGGAGTTGGCAGGACTGTTACTTACAGTTGGCAATAATTGATCAGTGTAAACCAAAGGATTTTATCTTTGGTGAAATTATTGTCCAAGTTTCCTTTTTTTTTTTTTTCCTGTCAGAGACTTTAATTTAGAATGGTTCCCCATACAAAAACATTATGCACTTTACCGTAGAAACAGAGCAGGGTTACTTGCTTCCAAGACCAAATATTGTAGATTGATTTCCACTGTTGTGTCATAGACGTATATGCATTGACTCTTCTTTCATACAGCTGCAGTCTCTTTTTTTTTCTCCATGTTATCTGTCTTTTGGAGCATGCACACCGACCTAATGTTGGGGATCATTTAGCTGACAATAGCTTTCGATATAGCTTCCTAATACGTTTTTTGGACATATATTATAATAGCATGACTAAACTGTATGAATAAAATTTCTATTTTGTGCCTTACTCTCTTTCTTGGCTACAAGATTCTTGCAACACTCTATTGCTTTTCTGTGTAGGCAAAAGGTGAAATGTATTTCTCTTTAATATGAAATATTTATGAAAAATGAAATGTGTTTTAAGTGCATTTAATGTGTTCTCAACAATGAATTAATAAATGGCATAATGGTGTCCATGCATATAACACACGTTCCTCAATTATTTTGGTGTCATATTTACATTCACTGATGGTTCTTATTATATCCCTACAGTATACTCCACATGTACAGATGCTCAGTTTAGTTCTTTATATTTTAAATGCAAAATAATGGACTGAATCTAAATCTTAAAGATTGAATCTGTTGCCACAACATTGTTTCTGTAGTTACATTGAAAGTATTCTTTCACTATTGCACATATGGCCCATATGGCTGTGCTTTAGTCAAAAGGATTTTTCTTTCACTTGGCTGTGTGATTTTCCTGCGTTATACAGCCTGACCTTCCTAAACCTCAGACTAAACACACTAATCCCACCTGCTCCTGTATCCCTAATAAAACCTGAAATGAGACAGTTGGACATTGACAAGAGGTGGTAGAAATAAATATATATTATATATAAATATATATATACTGTATATATCAGGAGAAAGTTGGTAGGAGGAGTGGATAGATGGTTAGTTAGCTGGCAGAAAGTGGGTAAAAGTTGCATAAGAAGCAGGAGACCACTAAACAGACATTTGTATTGGATTGAATTGGATTTTAGTCATCACGTCAGGCATTTTATTGCCTTTAAACTGGAAATTTTTCACCATCACGTCAGGGCATTTTAACTGGACATAACCAGACCCTAACCGCAGCATTGCCACACCATAAAACCTAAACCAAACCAGACCTTAACCACAGCATATAACACTCCTTTGGGTCAAGCTGGAGTGCAGGTACAAACGACCTATGTGGTTGTTCTATTTGGAGGACTTATTGAGTATTTGGTCTTGTCCTCCAGCTTTGTTTCAATCTTAAATGTGAACAAACCTACACTGTACTTCAGCGGGATAAAATGCAACAAGCAGCTGATAATGTCAGGTACAAGTAGTGGCATGTGTGTTTTCCGGTGAGTATTGTTAGTGGTGGCTAGTTATGAGTGAAACAGCTCCTCGCCATGGGAGCTGTGCCACGCTCCTGTGTACCACCTGCCAGTCCTCCAGACTTTTTCCATCCAGCAAAGTTATGAAGCGCCCATCCCCATAGTAACAGAAGGCAGGCCTAGGCGGTGCTCCCCTGCACGACTGTGGTATGCCCAAAATAGCCCGACTATTTACAGATGCAACCACGCCCCTTTTTCCTGGCACCCTGTTCTTACCTTAGTCTTCCTGTGACAGCGCGGTACCCTTTGACTGAGATATGACTCAGGGCCATGGTTTCCACGGGTGAAACAGCAGTCAAATAAGGAGACTAACTAAAGCAATGGAACATCCTGCATATGAAAACAAGTGGAGCTTCATTGTCTTTATCTATTGTTATCTGTTGAAAAAACTGCATCAGATTTGTAATGTTCAAAAGCACAATATATATATATATATATATTTTTTTTTTTTTGTGAAAATTCAAGATTTTTACACTATTAATATTTACTTATATAACTTTCTGCTAGAAATCAAATGAGCATATTTCCCCAAATGTGTAACTATACATTTAAAGAAGCTGCATAAACGAATGAATATGAATATTTTAAGAGCAGGATTCATACAGTAACAGTATTTATTTATATTTATAGAATAGGATCAAATGATGGTGCTGATGTGTCTCAGTAATAGATGGTTCCAATGCATCATGCAATATTAGCAATAATAATAAAGCATCTTTGGTGTTAGCTGCTGATTTATCAGTAAGCTTTTGGTTCAAGAAAAATGAAAATATGTATTCATTTATTTGTACATAATCAGCCTTCCACTGATTATCTGAACCAAATAAATCCAATGACTTGACTGATTAATTATCTGACTTGCAGGACTCATTGAACTCCTGACAGACAACAGGATTCCCACAGTGCAGAAAACAGCACAGACAAGCAAAAAAACCGTCTCTGATCATAATGATTGCAGCACGTGCCATTTTCTCCCCAGGGTCCACGAGCACACACCACACCTGGTACAGGGCACGACTTAGAAGTTTCACTGTGCGGATTTATGGTGTCTTTATGGCCCCACTTCCTCCGTCATTGTATTCCCACAGAGCCCTTGATTTGGGCTTTTATAAAGTGAATGCATAGGTAGAGTGGTGGAGCTCCTGCCCTCGTCTCTCATCGGCCATCTGCAGGCAGTAAATCCTCAATATACCTCTGTTATGAAGGGCATGTTGAGAGAACCATGGGGGTGGCTCTAAGAGTTGCTTTAAGAGATAATTGCTTGACCATACTGAGAGACCTTTGATAGTTCTGCCTCATAAGTCAGTTCTACATTTGATCTTTTTTGATCTCTTAAGTCAGTTTTTGTGATTTTTTTTTTCTTTTTCTTTTTGTCTTCAGAAGCAGATGCCAGATGAATATAAACAGACTGTCTTATCAATTACCGTTTGAATGATGAGGAAAAAAGATGAGAAACATGTGTGTTCCGAGTTTATTATGTGTTTACATATGTTTTTCTTATGTATAGCTTTAGAGTGGAGTTGTCAAGTTCTACAGGTGTACACGTACCCTTTTTTCATGGGACCATTTCACATGTGACATGCCCAGCAGATGACCCGCTGACATGGTCACATCGTTGCGGACCCACAGACAAATCACCTTTTTTAAAAGACACTTTAAGAGATGCTCAGAAAGACAACCAGATGGAGCCTGGAAAAATCTTGTGGCGTCTTTTATTCACTCCATCTGTAATCATTCAGCTTGATCCGCTCTCCTTCGTTTGTGATGCGTGAAATGTTGTGCAAGGTTTTATAAAAAATTTAGCGGCAAGCACAGATGTTTGAGCTTAAGAAATGTGAAAAGTGAGAATTATCTTTAAGTGTCTGTTTACACAATCGCAACGCGTAAGATCTCAGTCTTTCACATCAAAGTCTAGCGTATTCAATCAGCCTCTCTAGTTCACTCTGAGAGCACTATTTCTTCATGGAAAAAATACTCAGAGACATCCAAAGCAATCAGTCTTCCATTGTTTGCTGTAAATGTTTCGGTACATATGCAGAATGTTTATGTTGTACATTGTAGCACACATTAGGGATGCTCTTAATGGGCTACAGTAAAAGCTCTTGCTAGTCAAGAGTTCAGGCAGGTGCAGACTCTTACAGTAGATAAAGGAGCCTGGCATTGGAGATGAGTTCACGACAATCACTGTGAGGCTTTTAGACGCCTTCTCCAAGCTCAATCTTCATTTCCCCTGACACTGATTTTGCAATAAGGATCCGGAGAAAAGGGGAATGTCCATCTATTCATTTTAATGATCCCTCATTATTGACTGCTGGCAGGGAGGGGGCGGGCAAAGGTAATGATTCTTTGTCTTTGCTAGCCAATCACCCCTCTTAAAGGAATAAGACTCTAAATAAGGTCCACTAATGGATGCCCAGTGTGACCTAACGCTGACCCCACATGCAACCCAGGCAAATTGACTTCCCGACATGAAGGAGTGAGAGTTTGATGCTTTAGTTGTTTCTCTTTTCTGTCTGAGTTGGTTATAAATTGTCCAAATCATAGAAGGGGAGGAAAAGTCTATCCACGCATCCCATGTGGTTTATAAATATGAATAAGAAAATGGGCACAGCACATCAGTACAGCTATAGCCACGATAATGCTTGCTTATTAACTCAGATTATTAAACGAGTAGTTTAAATACACTGTTTTCTTGCAAATGTAGATGAGAAGCTCAGTGCCACATTGAGGTCTGTACAGTAAAGCTACAGGCAGCAGCCTGTTAGCTTAGCTTAGCATCAAGACAGTAAACAGCTGAACAGCCTGGCTCTGTCCAAAGGTGACAAAAACTGCACTTCTAGCTAACCAACTAACATGATATATTTTATATTGTTAAACTGGAACATGACGAGTTGTGTCTTAACAGAGGTTCACGGGCCAGACTATTTCTAGACCAGGTATTAACTGGCTGTTATTTGCAGCTGCATATTCAATGGACAAACGTGAGAGTGGTAACGGTCTTCTTATTTAACTCTCGGCAAAAAAATCAAGTAAGTGTTTTCCCAAATATCTAACATTGCCTGAAAACTTTTCCCACCTTTTGTTTAATACATTTTCTCTGCACCCGCAGCGTGTGTATATCATGTATTGATTTGCATGTCTTCAGGAGATAACTTTCAAAGGACTTGCAAGAAAGTGATCTTAGATTTGATCGCCCCAGAATACACTGAGGTTTTTCCTTCTGTGACTGCAGCTCAGGAATTCTGGTTTATATATAAGATTCTACTGTGTGCACATATCACAAGAAATACTGCAGCACATCATTTAGCTTTTACTTTATAGTGTGTGTGTGTGTGTGTGTGCGCGTGTGTGTGTGTGCATGTGTGTGTGCATGTGTGCGTGTGGATGTACATGCATCTCAGCCAGGCTAAGCTGTCATCAGTCTGTCAAGGTAATGAACCCTACTTTACTGCATCCTCCAACAGCTCTTTAAGGCATACTTCACACCACTGAAGAAATACACTCAGGTATTACTTGTTCTGCCTGGATGGTCCGGTGGATGATGGGTGGGCGGGGATGTTATTAGGAGCATTCATCTACAAGGCTCCCCAAGCCATACTATACTGAAACTGACCACAAGACAACCCTATCATCCTCAAAGATTACCTGTCTCCTGCACTGTATATGAATGTTTTATCATAAAAGCTTTTCTTTTTTGCTAAGTGCCTCCTTGAGTGTTTGCTTTCAACTTTTGATTACTTTATGTCTTGTTGTGAGGGAGAAAAAAGAAAAAGGCCCGACCCATTTGAATATAATGGACTTAACGGGAAAGGTAGTCTCTCTTCCTTCATTGTAGGGATATACAGTATAACGGTGGTGTAATCCAACACAGTTGGTGTGAAAAAGTTTGAACAAAGTGGTAATTTCAGTGTCTGGGGGTAAGCAGAGTTGTTGTTTTTTTTATCTTGACATTGTGGGCCAAGCAGGTGGAGAGAGTCAAGGGAGAAAGACATGACACAATCATATAAATAAAGCAGCATGGCAGGGTTTGTATGGGATCCATATGTTTCCGTCTGTGAGGAAATATAGGATGTCATGCATCTCGGCGTAAAAAGACTCATTTACAACCATCAAATTTACAACAATTCAACATATCTGCTTTTGATGTGGTCGATCACATCTTATTTGGCTCTTTCTTATGTAAGATAGCAGAGTTTCTCTTTTACTGGAGTCATTTAGAAGAAAAAATATTTTTCTCTCTTTTGGTCCAGACGTTGAGGTTTCCAGCCTTTAGCCCCCCCTTATCCTCCTCAAGGTTTTACCAGACGTCGCGTTGTGAGAGGGGAATGGTCGATTGCATAACGGCAGGCGAGACTTGATCGTTCCTGGCCTTCTCACAAAATTCAATCATTCTCTGCATACTCCAATCCCATGACGGCCCATTAAAGAGCAGCGCAGGCTAGGATTTCCCCTCATGTGTTTTAAATTGAAATTACGGTCACAAAGTCTGCCATATGCGTGAATCGAGGAAGACAAGGAGCTCGGGGAAAAACACATAGTTTGATATCAAAATAGTTATACGGAAGCAGAAAAAGGTAGAAGCAGACGGAAAGATAAGGAAGACTACTGTGTCCCACTTTCTCTCGTGATGACGCTTGTGTCATCCTGCCACCCACATTCATGCTGGGCAGACAGTCCACCTGTCTGAATCTCAGCGCATTTTGAGTTGAATCATTTCATAACACTTAAAGGGAGCCGTTCAAACCAGACAGTTTCTGACCAACATATTGGAAATGGATTAATCCCCCCCCTCCCCCATATTCAGATATTAAGTCTATTGTTAAAATCATTCCAAACAAGTCTGCAGCCTTTAAACTCAGCAGACCATAAGTCATACTACAGGAAGAGATAAGGCTAATAGGTGAAGTATGAGCCACCCGGAGATGATGACCCCAGATGTTCTCTGAGGAACCACTGGGATCTGAATCAGACTATGACTGGCCATGAGTTCCTCATTCCTATTTGTCTCTGAGGAGTTGAGGAAGGATAAATACGGCATGTGCACACACACAAACACACACACATACGCATACATGGATAAGATGCTCTCTTTCTGTCTGATTTAGTGTAAGGAGGATGTGATGCACATGCGACCTTGGTGACCTGGGCATACACCCAAAAGAGATGAATCAGTCCCACACCTAAACTAAAGTTGAATAGTTTGACATTTTTTGAAAAAAAAAAAAAAAGTGTGAATGAAGATTTAAAGAGGGCAGGGATAGTTTATATCTATGCTCAGCTTTTCAACCAAACCGGGTGTACGTTTATTGAACATTTTTTTTATATTGACCACTAAATCCTTTCATCTCATAATCTCATATTGTCTCTTTTAGGAAAACGTGACCCGAAAAAACTAATTTGGTGGCACTTTTATAACTGTAGGTGAAACCTGTAGCACCATTTGAATCTTGCAGCTGACGTTTACGGCTTCAGTTCCTCTTGTTGAACTTCTAATCTCACAGTGACATCTAGTGTTGGTTTTAAAGATGTGCAGGCTTCCAATACGGATGCATTGTCCAAACGCTGCACATAACAGTGTGTATAGAACTGGATCAGTAATTTTTCAATCATTTAAGGTGTGGAAAACGAAAAATACTACTGAATTATTATGACAATTTAAATAATGAATTGTTAGATATTGGAAATAAAGCAATCCATCTTAATAGTAAGCCTGAAGAATACATTACCATTCAGATATTAAGAAGCATAAAGGTCTTATGACTTTCATCTTTTTGTTTTATTACAATTACGCACTGTCATAACTTTCATATAACATTAATTTATTTCAATCAGTGAACTTTTCATGTGTGTATACAAATTTAAAATTTGTTGGTTTTGATGCAAGAGTCAAGGCTTTATGTATGAATACACACATCACAATCTTTTAGTTTTAGAAATGTTGATTGGGTCATTCTGTACGTAACTGCCCCTCAGACAGCTACTAATTTTGTTGAAACCCTCAATGCAAATTGTTTTGGATAGATCTTATATGTAATATGTATCTGAAAGATAGCCTGTGGCTGTCATGTATGGGTAACTGTCGGGTTTTTTATGAGTTGAGTCACTGGAAGGTGGGTTGAACTATACGGGTGAAATTGTTTTCTCATTCTCTCTTTTTCTGGTTTTTATTAGATTGTCTTCCTATCCTGCATGTATGCTCAGTTTCTTACTTACTTACTTAAGCCTATGAGTATCCCTTAAGGAATACTTAGGGCTCCACCTCCATCCCCTTGGATCAAGTTGTTGCCATGACAGCCTTAATCTCCTGTTCTGTGTGTCATTTCATGGTGGTTCTAGGTCTTCCTCTGTTTCTCATGCCTTACGGGTTCCTTAAAATATAGACTTACCACTGACCAAGTTAAACAGACCTCTTTTTTACAAGTTAGGGTTTCTAACCCCAAACCAAACCTTTCACCATTCACGGTTCATGGTTTGTTTAGGAGTTGATGTGTTAGTCCTCTCCCCTAACCTATTGTCTTCCAGGTAACGGATTAAAGTCTCATAGCACGTGAGACCAGACAGGCCTAGGGTTAATCAAAACACACTACAGAAGACATTTAAAACAGGTTTATGTTAATTGTGTCTACCGCTAGTGCATTTCCTGCCCTCTTTACTCTGTCTATTATAGTGCATAATGCTTTTTGCTCCTGTGTTAGGATAAGGAGTATATTCTAGGTGATTTATAGCATGTTTGCATTGGGTATTGTTGAACAGTTTCTCCACTAGAGTGACACTTACAAAACATGTTATAATAATAAATAACCATTTTCTCAAAAAGCAGACATTATTTGAGTTTTAAGTTAAGGCACATTTTAAAAGCCAAAGGTGTCATAACATCTTAAAAAGACAAACTCATTGAATGACTTAGTACTTACTTTAGTGCTTTCACATTTATGTTAACAGTTCAGAATTGATAGACTGTATAGACTGTATAGAGAGTATTTTAAAACACCAAGGAGTGATACAGTGGAAGATAAACACCTATGACCTCTCTGAAAGAAGTTGGCGTATATGAAAATCTCATGACTGAATGCGTCATGAGATTAAGTGCAATTCATATTTCAATTTTTGGTAGTTTACACATTTACTCATTACATTGGACACTTAGTGTTGCAAGCGTCACCTGATTTAAAAAGTCCATAGACACTGACCAATGGAAACATGGATAGAGCACCAACCATGGAGCCCAACTGCACTACTGCTCCACACCACACAAGGGCACTGTGGCCCTCATCTCTCAGTATAATTCCAATGATGACCTTCACATAGGACAAGGAGAGGACAAATAGGATCCAGGCCAGCACCTGCAGCAGAGAAAAAGTGAATATTGTATGTTAGAATGTTATGGAGGAACCACTGAGACTGACATTCAATGGTTTACTATCATGAGGCTTTACTCCAAACATAATATGCCAAACATGTTGTGCACCAAGTATCTTATTAGATTTCTCACACAAACTGGGCAAAATTGCATTGATTACATCAACAACAGGAAAACATAACTTAATACATTCATAAAGAAAATACTGTCATGAAAGCAGGGACACTCAAATAGACATTGTTCGTGTTATTATAGTATTCTTTTTAAAAATCATTTAACTTGCTAGTCAACATGAGGATATGGAAATAACACACACAAAACCGCCATAATTTCTATGAGCACAAAGCGAGATCTGTTTTTACTGCATTTCCTGTTCCAGTTGTGTGATCTCTTTTACCATTTGGCCCCTTTTGCAGTACAGTGCTCACACAGGCCCCAGTATAACAGCTTCAACTGAGCGAAATGACGTAAGTGTTCTCTGATATGGCACAAACACGAGTTGACATGATTCTAAAAGCTGCCAATCACACCACACCCAGTTCATGTTAAAACTTACAAACACCGTGTGATTATGACAGGTGGGATGTACTTTCATTCTTTTACAAGATGTAGCATTAGCCCAATTTAAAGGATAGAACATAAGATCCAACATTAACTAGTAGTAGTAGGCTATATATCAAAGAATAAATAAAATGTGTTTCACCCCATTTCATAAGGACAAAGACTCTTACTATGATGATGGTTCCAGAGACACTGTGGACCAGCAGTGGGCAAGGACTCAGGGCAGCCATGGCCATGATGTAGGCTCCAAATCCGGTCCCAAGCATGGTCAAGAAACCCATTAAGATGAAAGATCTGGAAATACAGATCCATGCATCAGGTGAAACTGGGTATTTTCAGTTAAATGAAACACACTGATATGAGGTTTATCCATGACCTTTACTGGTGACGTGTAGGATTTGCAATGAAAACAACTGAACTAAATCTCCACCTACAGTACACAATTTCTGAATTTTATGTTGTTGGAAGAGACAAAACATTTCTTATCAGTAGTCCTTCTCACCTTATCGGGATAAACATTGCGATGAAGCAGGCGACTGGGTTAGCGACCGCTGCCATGGTGGTAGCTAGATGGTAGGCCTGGTTCCCGTAAGGCAGACAGGAGTAGGACTGCACTGATGGCAGCACTGCATTGGTCAGAGCGTTCACCCACGCCAGCACAATGAAGATGTACACCACCTCAAGCTTGCTGTATGTGCCCCTGCCAAAAGAGCTGCGAGGTTCACTCTTGTCCGAGGGACTGATCATAGGCTTCTGCTCTGGTGTCTGGGCATGCAGAGACAGACCTTGTTCTCTGTTCCCCTTAGCCAGATCACCACTGAAATACAAGTCGTTCTTTCTCTCCCGAGCTATAGCTGGGTGATGGTTGAGTAGCATAAATGCTACCAGACACAAAACCATCATGGCACTGAGGAACAGGAAGAAGACCTGGGCAGAGAATTTAGCCGGCTGGTAGATGGCTTGTAGTGTTGCCATAGTGGAATTCTCAACTGTTTTATTTAACGAATCAGACAAAGTGGCATTCTGACAGTGGACTACACCGACACCTTGAATCAGAGCCACCAGCGCAGGCACAAGACCACTGAGGCCTTCACCTGCATAGTATGTGGTGAGGTACTCGGGACGCAGCCGCATCATGAAAGGTAGGAAGGTAACGGATGAGGTGCAGTCCACCACTGAAAGCAGGAAACTGAACACCAGCAGGGGCAAACTGTGCAACAAGCCCCCTACTGTCACTGTGTGCTTCCAGAAGAAAGCCAGCAAGAAAGTAGCGATGATCCCCAACACCACGATGCAGTAGATGATCGGCCGCTCATCCAGCGTCCCTGGACGGAAGCGGTGCATCAGGGTGATGAAGAGAGGACCTATGTTAGCCATCTGGATGAGGACTGTGAGGTAAGATGGGAGGAACCAGCCCTCTGGGAGCTCAGGTACGATCAGGGGGAGCTCTACCCACATCCCGTTGATAGCCACCCAAGAGCCCATCCCGAACAAACACGCCAACACGTGAGTCAGCAGCGACATGATGACGGTATGAATGAGGTAAATCAGGTAATGTAGATGTACACAATCTGAAATATATAAACAACATAAGCCAGTTTGGTTAGTAGAATGTAAACACTGAAGGATCCTTACTACAATCTAAAAAAGATTTACAGGAAGTTCAGTTTCAGTTTTGTTTCTTTTTTGTTTTTGTTTTTAGAAAAGTTTCATACATCTCTATGGTGGCTATTATGGAGTTTGCATATTTATTTAGTTTCCCATTCCCAGGCTAAAAGTACGGTCTTTTTGTCCTACTAAAGACTGGAATTCTAATAAATAAATAAATATATATATATATATATATATATATATTAGAATTCCAGAGGTCTCTAATGTCAGAATTATTTACAGATCAGTAATCCACCTAATCATTCATATATGTGACGTTTTTAATGAAAATGACAATAACTATGTGCTTACAACAGCCTCATAACCAATAAATTACATATTACTCATAAGGAGAGAAGGACACCAACAAACTTTGATGCGTATATGTTGCTTGGATCCCCATAGCAACACACCAGCATGTGTTGCTATGAGGATGTTAATTGTGATGTTGAAACCAAGTGTAATAGCTAATTTTACTCATAAGACAGAACTGACCACATGTCTGATAGTAGGGCAGTTTGATGTAAATGGGATATAATGACACTTTACTAATACAGTATTTCAATAAAGAATGTTAGTGTTTCACAATTATGGAAAGGTTGCTTTAGAGATTTTATATTTTCCACCTCGTAACAGCAAAAATCATTTACATCAAAACATGTAGCATTAGTAAATAGGCACCACATGGTTCAATGTCATGTGCCCATGTGGTTGGGATTGACCTTCCCAGTTCCCCCTTCTCCTCTGCGTCTTATTCCATCCCTCTCTCGTGTGCATATCTGGCAAGGGATTCCTGACCTTTCACACACTGACACATTAAAAAGCAGCTTAACAAATGCAATAATAATGCTTTTTTTTTTTTTTAAATCTACCCTGGGGACAGAAAAACTAAATATTAATTATATATATATATATTAATAATATATTATATTAAAGGCAAATAATTGTGATGTTGTGAAATAAAACTACATCACTAGGAACACGGGAAGTTCAAGGTTTTAATAGAAATCTTTTGGTGCAAGAGGATTACTTAAATTCATATATCCAGAAGGTGAACAACGACAGGCAGTGATGTAAACATTGGTTTAACTTCCTGTTCCTTAAGTTCTAAATCTAAAATCTAAACCTTTATGATAATCCTGGTCCATTTCATCTCTTTTAGGGTAAGGAGAGCAGATGGACAACTAATGTAGAACAGGAAGCAGATGGATTCAAAGGGTTTGTGCTTCTAAGCTAACCCAGCAATCCGGTAACCCCTATGTCCCTCATACAAACAGTACAGCGACAGTCAAATTCATCTCACCTTGATCAGAAGAAAGGAAGAGGCTGTTCTCCTCTTTCTCTTCAAAAATTTCACACCATGATAGTCGTTGTTACCTCCCCCCTTTCTCCTAAACACACACACATTATTAACATCTTATTTTCTGCTTCCGAGTTTGCACTTGACAGGGTGGTTGACTACACAGGCGCACAGTTCCTCTGCTGGTTTAATCGTCTTTCTATTGGAGGACGGTTTCAAAATCACACACCCATGTGCTCTGTGTGTCCCTGGGAGCTCAGCGATTGGAGGAAAGGGAAGGTCTGAGTAAAAATAGCTCCTCCTTTACCCCTTCCCCTCCCCCAACCACAATAGCACGTTGTAGTATGAGCTCATTTATACTCACAGGCTGCTGTGTGTCGGACTCACTCAACAGGGTTATGTTCTGGCTACTGTATTATAAAAAATAAAAAAAATAACAGTTTCCTTCTCTTCCACCAGTTTGTCTATTTCTTATCGCCTGGAGAGCCTCTATTGTGCCCTTACTGTGGCACAGTTTCTTTTGCATAACTTCAGTTGGTTTTTATGTTTTTATGCATCTCTAGTTTTTACTTTACTGGAAAGACCCGTCTGTCGAGTTCTTCTTTTGCAGTACACATATGACACATCGGTTTGGATTTCCAATTTAAATCAGCTTAAAGGAAAACAGACAACATACTGTGTGTTGGTTGTTTTATACCAACCTAATCAGCCAACACGCTGTCACGTGTGACACAGATTAATGCTGTACATTATAGACATAGATTTCATTTAACTATTTTACATATAAGTTGTCTCCTCTGAACATCTCTATCAACATCCTCAACGGCCTCCGTGGTCATCACTGCTCTGTCCACACCAAGCAAACCCTCTGCCATTGGTCCAGGACATGTCTACGTGTTGGTCAGTGGGTCAGTTCACCACAGAATGAAATATCTGGAAAAACTATGGGATGTATTGCCGTGTAATTTTGTACAGATATTCATGGTCTGTATAAATATTTAATATATTAGGATGAGTCCTAATGACTTGACCTGTTGGATGGATTGTGAACTTTTCATTGACTGCCATTATGAAATATTTGAGCAAATCATTCTTAATCTTATTAAACTGCTTTAACCTAAGGAGTCAGCAGACACATTCTCAGTAAGTACATCAAAATGCCCTTCTGTAAATTCACATTAATCTGTGATAATACTAACCAGAGAGTCAGAGCAGTAGCAGTAGTACTGGTGAGAGTCAGAGCAGTGCCTTTATTCAAGGTTGTCAGCTACTACAAACAGACGACTTTTTACAGCTTCCTGGACGGGGTTGAGACAATGTTGCTGACTGAACTGCCACAACTAAGTTTATGTTGCCAAATAAATCCAAATAAATTACATGACTTATTAATTTAAGGTGTTGTGATTAAAACTGTACAATGTCACATGAAACCTGCCAGACATTACTTTTATTATTTTTTACTTTTTTTGTGTGTCTTTCCAAGACTCTAAATTAGATTTTCCATGTGACAAATTTTCTCATCTACCATTAAGATTACACAACTCGATACAGATCACCATAAACCGTCTGAAACCCTTTCAACATTTTAAATTACCTCCATTCATCACTGTAAATTGCACCAACCACCACCTACCTGCTTGTGGGAAAGGACGCGCAGAGTCAGTTGCGGTGAGAGATTACACAAGTGTAGCGGAAAGTTACTCTGCTCAGATGGAGACGCTGCTGTAATGGGACAGCGGCCTCCTGATGTGTGTACTTTACTAGTCTGGATCTCTGGAACTTTGTCATGTGACTACTGAGGGCTGAGCCAGGGGTCCAGGCTGGGAATCAAAGTCCTCAGCAGCAGGACTGGGTGGAGGAAGGGAATAAGGACAGAGGGAAGGTGAGAAAGGAGAGAGAGGAAGGATGGAGGAAGGGGAGCTTAAATTTAGGGTGAGAAATTAAGATAAAGTAACAAAAAGGAAGAAAAAAAACTGAAACCACCTCACTAACTGAACTTCCCATGTGGGCAGCAGGTCAACCAGAAGATGACTTTGAAAAAGCTTTCTGTGCTTTCTGAGTGGGTGTTTGGTCAGGGTCAGTCCAGCTTTTGTTCCGCTCAAATTCCAGCTCAAATGAGTGACCCCTGTTGAGTTCTAACTTCATTGGCTGGTGCACCCACCTCTCTACAGGCTGTTACTACATGTTCCTTTCCTCAATAACACCAAGTCTCATGACGGTGTTATGAACCAAATTACTTTGGAAACAGTAAATAGAAATCATTTGAGCTTTCCTGGATGTGGGGATTAAGGTGACTGTTGTGTGACAAATATATTTAAACTGTGATTTTTTATTTTTTTTTTTCCTTGCTGTGAAATGTTCTTTTCTGTCCCAGAAAATCTGTGTCAAAACAATTCATTGGTACATGAAAATCATTACTGGTGCTTGATTTGCTTTTTGAAAATTGCTCTCTGTAATGTCAAGTTATGCTATGACTGACCTGTCAATCAAGGACAGCGAATGCATCCCTGATATTTCAGGCATTCAAGAGTTCTACATAGGTGTTATAACATCATAAGGTTTTTATGATTAATATTGAGATATAACATAATAGAAAGGAAATGTCAAAGAAAATCTGGGTTGTTTTTTTTATCTTCAGTGTGTTGGTGAGATTGCACACATTGTATTTTCTCATATTATTTATGCATACACTTGTAAGTTAGTAGAGATATCTAAATAATATAATTTAAAGCACTTGGATTAAATGTAATATTTTGCATATTTGTATTATTGTGAGCCTGTAAGACACTGACGTCCAGTCACAGGACAGAGTTGTTTTGATAAAGCTTCAGGATTGTACAAGGCACCCCAGTGACCTGGAGACATGGTGAGTATTTGCGTAGAAGTACAATACGCCGCTTTCTTTCTCAAAACAGCTGAGCTCTGTTTAAACAAATATGTCTGTATTTTTGGTACTGCGTGTACACTGCAAATGAGTGTGAAAGATTCACTTGTTTTAAATCAGCAGGGGGGGGAAACTTGAGCTGTGGATCCACAGATACTAAACACAAAACAATGTCCACCTGACTTTTCTCCTCGTTCTGTTATAATTCTGCATGTAGTGATGCAGTCATTCACCTTCATATGCAGATGTCTGTTACTAAGATTACATCATCAGTGACTTCATGTAATGGGCTTGTGTGCAAAGGTGCATTGATGAGAAAGTAAAATAGATCATTTGGATGCTAATTTTTCTCTTGTCAACACGGCAGAAACATTTATTTTGTTTTGTTAGTGATTAAGAAAATACACATACATTTATGAATTTATTTGCATAATAGTTAGCCAACCTAAACAAATTAACATACTTTAGTTTGTTTTAAATGAGCCTGTCGTGTTGATTTGTCCATCTGCAGGAAACGGGAAGATAAAGTATCTTTTTATTTATACTTTTTTTTTTGAATTCTGTTAATGAGGTAATGCATCACAGCAACTATTTTTTTTATTTTATTACAAAAAGTTTATTTTTGTACAAGTGGACATAAAATTATTAGTGACATTCATCTACAGTTTCCCTAAATTAAACATCAGAATGAGTGCTGGGTATAGAAACATTTACAGTACAGAAATATTAGGATGCATAGCAATAGTAGTGAAATCTGGATATCGTATCGTTTTTACAGTACAGTAAACTGTCAGCACATCGAGGCCAAGAGGAAAAGGTACTATCATGTAAAAACATTTCAAATTTTAAAAAAACCCTCTTCACAACTGCATAGACCAAATGCAAATAGGTACATACTGTAAGCTATTGTCTTCAAGCTCAGGTCTAGTACAAACTGACACATACAAATACAGTAACTTTACACTCTTGATAACATATTGCAAAGTATTAACAGATTAACAATGAAACCACAGAATAAAAGCCAGGAACAGTGTTAACACTGAACGCCTGTGCAGTAGTAGACTGGTGGTAGAGTTGCAGTTGCTTCTCTTTCAGAGAAAAAAAAATGTATTTCAATATTTTTCTTTTCTTTCTTTGTGAAAATCGTGCATCGATGTTTTCAGGATCATGAGTGTGCCTCAGAGGAAACTGATGTGTTGCCTTCCATGTTTTTAAACACCTTTGAAAAGAGAGCGATAAAGTTAAGACAATTGGCAGAATTAAAAAATGAGAGATATCCAACATAGCAGGAAAAAAAACACTAAAATATACTGCTTTGGGTAAAAGAGTTTGGAAAGGTAAGATGGAGGAAACAAAACGGCAGATCACACAAGATCTGCATTGCTCAAGCAGACGATATCACCTCCACCTTCATGAAACACGACAGTACAATTATAGTTTGCGTTTCAGAAGTAATTCTCTTACTCATGACAACTGCCAAATTTTAGACTTAACTACTGAATCTACGTACTCCACAGTAGTTGGACACAGAAAAGTGCATTTTTTTTTTTTATGAAAAGAGTGTGCTAAAAACAACTTTCTCAGGGAGCATTATGAAGAAAACAACACACCTACATTTTCACAGTAATGTTCCATAGAAATACATACATCCAAAGGCAAAAACCAATCCTGAGAAAATAATCTCTACAAATCAACAATGGCCTGTCAGTGCATTGTTCATTACACAATCTCCAGTGTTTAAAACATCCTTACAATGCAGGACAATAAAATTACATATTTGCTTCATAACATGGTGTCAAAAAAAAAACAAAAAAACAGCGTGGCCCTGCCAACAATATCATCTTTATGGAACAAACTAAAGACTAATATTATCACAAAGTTGAAGGACAACATACGTTACCCTCACGTACTTACGGTTTTGGTATATGTGTTTTTTGGATGCTTCGGGCAGACAGAACAGCATCTACACATTCTGTGTACAAATGTTTTTTTTTTTAAGTTGTGAATCCCCCTCCCAAATCAATTACATCACATACTGTAACTGCCCGTGAGAATTACTGTCTGCTTAGATCCCTAAAGAAGTAAGAAAGGTTATTATTTGCTATATATAGCAGTCATTGGTACTGTCTTTAAAACCACAAAAGAATTAGAAGCTGTGAAAAAAAACAAAACTGATTTAAGCAAGGCTCTGGCTATCATGCATTAAGTATCCATGCAGAACGTATCAATTCCTATTCTCTATGCAATCAGATACTACTGTATGAAATGTAACAAGGAACCAAAGTAATCTTTGTCTTGCATCTGGACCGATATCCTCATAGTCCTCATATTATCATTATGCAGATTTCTCAAAGCTAAAGACCCTTTAGCATCACCTCTGGTGGCCTTCACTGTATTTTTCCTTCAGTTTCAGCTTTTCCGATGTGACTGATGCATTGTGTTTTTTTGTTTTTTTGGCCCCACTATCACTTTACTTCTGCTTATCACTGTGTTTCGGGGCCTCAAGGCTGTGTTTGGGTTTAGCACTGCAGCATACACGTGGTGCTCAGAGGCAGAGGTAATCATGTGGGTAACCTCTCAGCTTCGTCTAGAGGGTGCAAAAGAATGAAAACAAAGGGAAAGGGTTAACCATCTCAAGTTTTTATTAATGTTTGTATATCCAGTAAAACGAAAAAAAGTAACTGAGATGAGTGAACCGGCTGACCTGATGGTGAGGGAGAGTTGCCCTCCCCTGTTGTGACAAACTGTAGATCACATCCCAAAGCAGCTATGGAGCTCCTGGGACGAATGCAGCGGTCACCTGAGAAACTCCTGCGGAGTAATGCCTAAAGAAAGACATGTCAGGCTGGTTACAGTCACAGGTCTCATTGGTAAAATATTCTCAACTGATTTTTATATGTAATATTTTGTATTTTACTAAATGAAATGAAATTAAAGAGGTCACATGTTGCACAGTTGATCTTTATAAGGAAAACAGGATGTTGTTAATTGTTGTAAGATACAGTTTCTAGCTTGCCTTGCGTGTCATCGGGCTAGTGGGGGCGGAGGCGCTGCTGTAGAGGCTGAGGCTTGAGTTGGACCTGCTGACAGTCAAACCCTTGGAAGTGCTTCCTGCAGGAGACAAGTACTTCTCCTTGATCTTCAGGTTGGTCCGACCTTTTACTGTTGGTGACAAAGCGGGGAAATTTAACAGAACGCTGTCATATTTGCACCCCTCAAGATTATTAGCACATTCTATCACTTTTATTTACTGAGGGTCAGTATAGTTTGCAGCAATGATTGCAAGTTAGCTGTAATGTATTGACCTCTGCAGGGATCATTTTTGACCAGGAACTCGTCTAGAGCAGTCCAGCCTCCTCCCACCCTGACCATCAGCGTGCTACGCAGGATCCGAACCATTCGCAACTGTTGTGAATCTCCAAACTGCAGAAAAACAGGCAATATTTTAAATACATGGTAATATAATAATTTTTTGGTGAGCTTCGCACCATACCTTCATGACACACTGTTGCATGCTTATTCCAATTACCAAGCTCTTTTATTTTGAAACAAAACCAACCAGAAATGTGAAAAGAATCACTTCCTGTGTGGCTGTCTGTCAAGATTCTGTGAGAATTCTTCCCAAGAAACCATAAACAGACATCCAGCGTTTAGAGCAGCAAATATAAAAGCCGCTCAATGTTCTGTAAGAGATGACTCACCCTGTATCTATTGGCACTTATTTGCTCCACTTGGAACCTCTTGGGACAGTTACACTGAGATACCTGTCGACTCACCTTAGGAAAGCAAAAATAATAATAATAATAGCCAGTAAAAAGTGTCACAATACATACATTCATGAAAACATGAATCTTGACACTGTTCATACCTCCTCATTGATTTGATCTGCATCCAGTGTTTTCCTGTAGGGATCCCTGCTTGGGTGAAGTGCACTCACAAACTCATAATAGTCGATGAAGCCGTCGCTGTTCATGTCAAAGATGTTTGCCACGGCATTCATCTCAAGGGAGTTGGTGGGAAATTCTGCAGTGGAGAGTTACAAAGCCTTTAAAACAGTGTTAATATAATGACTATGGTGGCTTTTACATTTTTCACGATCAAACTGCCCAATGCAGAAGCAAGCGAGTCTCACTAGAAGCAAGGACATAGTCGATAAACTCCTTCTGGCTGATGCGTCCATCCTGGTCCCGGTCAATGCTGCGGAACACGTCTAAGATCCGAGACTTCAAATGACTGATCCACTGAATGTAACGTTTTCGCCAAATATTGAAGTCGAAATTGGCAAATTCTTCCATCTGTCCAGAAATTAAAAAACATCGCATCAACATTTATGTTAGTTATTGCATCAAATTGAATTTTATGGAACAAAATTTCAAACAAAACATCGAAAACATAGAAGCAAAACTTTTTTGGCTACCTTTATTGGAGCTATACATTTTCATAGTGACACTTTTTAAAGGAACAATAACCTCTTTGAGTGCTTGCTGGTGTTGTTCCAGTCGGCCCTGTCTCGCCACAGCCAGTAGCCACAGTTTCTGCCAGTGACTGACCAGCTGACTGAGTTGTGGGGTCTGGGGGTCAAGGTGCTCCAGGGGAACCGGTACAACAGGCTGCAGTTTCAAAGTACTCCTCCTCTCTGAACAGACAAACAACAACATCAGAGTCTGGGATTTCTGCTGCACATTATCAGCAGTGGGACATCAATTCTTATATTACAATAATTACTTTTTTTTGCACATATTGTAAACTATGTTGTTCACACCATTGCCCATGACGGCTTACTTGTGAATGGCCTTTTGCTGGGGGAAATTTGCTGTTTAGAAATGCTCTTGTGTTTGCAGGACTTTGTAGCCTGTTCAACCTCTGGGAACTTTTTATTCAACTCCTCCATGAATACCTGCAGAGAGGAAAGATCAGGTTTAGCATGTCGTGTAAAACCACATATCCTCAGAGCACAGTGAGATTGTGGGGAAAAATCGCACCTTGTGCTGCTCAATGAGTTCTTGGTTTTGTTCTGTGGTTTCAGGAAGTGGCTCTTGGTCTCTGAGGTTGAGGGCTTCCTCTGCAGAGGAGATCCAGTCCAACAGCCTTTGGACTTCCACTCTCTCTGCCTCCAGTGTTGACAAGCTGGCCTGAAGCTTTTGGCCTTGCTGCTGAGCCCATGTCTGAACCTAACTCACAAAACAAAAGGGAGCAGGAGGAAGTTATACCTCCAGCCAACCTGGATGCTCTGAAATATTGACACTGTTTTACAGTTTATAATTTCCTTAAGCTATTGAAACAGTGTCTCACATTTAACTAACGTATATCAGTTTCCTCAATATTTTTTTATTAAATATTTAATCTCTTTTAAAAATAATATTTGTTATTGTTCATTATGCAGTCACAAAAGCACTTGCCTCCTCAAAGCGGGTCTTGGTGACACTCATCCAAGATTTGAGGGTGATTATGGAATCTGGGTGACAGGAAGCCAGGATCTCTTCACCCAGATGCTGGATATTCTGTAGCTCCACCGCCTGAGTCTGCAAGGCAGCCATTGACTCCTATGGAGAGGCAGAGAAAGGATTTATTCAGCCTTTTGCTGCTAACACAAATATCATGTATGATGATGCTTGGCGTGAAAATAAAATGTAGCGTATTATTTATTTATTATGAGTGTTTGAAACAGTTTAAATCACAACTGTGTCTAATGGTAGAGTCAACTGGTTGAATGGGTTCAGACATGAGTGTCACTTTGCCCTTGAGCCAGATACTGAATGCTCATCAACACCAGGATGTTGTTCTGAAGCCCCGATCAGACCCCAACCCTTTGACCTCAATGGAAGCAGACAAGATAGAAAAAAATTAATTTCCCCATACGGAATGACAATGTATTATATTATACTGACCTCGTGTTGTTTGCGGAAGGCAAGTAAACCTTCCTCCTCCTCTGGTATGACCCCATATTTCAATATTCTCTCTGCCTCAGTGAGGCGCTCCATGAAAGAGTGGACGAGACCATCAAACTTCTCAGCCTAACAAGAGCAAAGACAAAGATAAGAGTTAAGTAACGGTTAACCGTACTTTTATCAACAGCCAGCTATCAGCCAATTAACTATCATCCAAAAGCTCAAATTTAAAGCCACTGTCATCACACTTTGAAATTAAGTGGGTTTTTTTGTTCGGCCCTGTATTATTTGTCAGAACTACCTGCTGAAGTGCAACCTCTAGTCTGTCTTGTTTGCTGACTGACAGCTTGCACACAGCCTCCCAGCGGCCCTCCAGTTCATCCATCTGTTCCTGCAGCCAGTGAGCATCAGCTGTGCTGCTCCTGGTCAGATCCCTCACAGAGCGCTTCAGGGTCCTAATGCACCCGGCTCGCTTCCCTAACTCCTTTTGGAATGCCTAAGAGAAAGAAAATATGCTTTAAGATACATAAATATACATGAATCAGTTTAAAACAGTGACAAAAATGCATGATGGGATGTATACCTTGTGTTTGTCAATCAGATTGTTGACCATGTCCTTGTCTCCACTGACAGGGACATCTTCAGCTAGTTGAGGCTCTGCTCTATACAACCAGTCATTCAGGGCCTGGAGAGCATCAGTAAATCTGCCTGAGAACAGCAATGCTTCCTCCAGCTTATGTTGCCTGCATAAAGAAAAGCACCAAATTGGATATATGTTTTTGGGATTTTTTTTACACTTTAATGAGCACCTGCAAACACTAACAGAGCGCCATACCTCTCCATAGACTTGCCACTGATTGTGTCCCATGTATCTTTGAGTTCAGCCAGGAGGTTTTCCACATGCTGCCTGTCATGGCTGGTTTGAGCTCTTTCATGAAGGCTGCGGCCACTTTTCAGTGTGGCCTCGTACATGGGCCTCTTCGATCGCAGCAGTTTCTGGAAATCCTAATTACAAACCAACCAATAACTAACAGAGGCATTTACAAACATATAACTAAAGTTTCAGTTATTGCAAATGCCTACTGCACCTTCTGTTCAGTCAGCTGTTGTTTAATCTCCTCGTGGGACACCGCAATCTCTTTATGTGTGTCTAATGTTTGTTCTACCTCCGTCATCCAGTCGACTAGTAGGCGCCAAGATTCATTAAACTGAAATGTGAGAAATAAAGACAGATCTTATGCAAAGGTTTATCTGAGGAGGCAGGAAGTCACAACATAAGTACATGCACAGTTTGAAAAGGATGGTGAAGGTCATCCATTGAGATTGGAGATATAGTTTTATACCTGTTTGGCATTCTTTTTGACCTCCTCCAGCACCCTGCCTCTTTCTGCAGTGCGTTGCTGTAGCTTTTTGTAGCGATCCTGGACCGTCATGATTAGGTTATGAATGACATCGCAGTCTTCTTTCCTGCTCAGGTCTGTTAGTCTACAGCCAGTATTCTCCACCATCATCTTCTTCTCGCTGTAAGCATTCACCTCATTCACCAGTGTCTGTACAAATAAAAGTATTTAATAAATCAAAAATAAAGAACTTGCAAATGTTCAGGCAGGAAGAAGAAATACTACAACAGGTATAGCAAGACCTACTCTGTGATCCTGCAGCTGAGTACAAACTGTGTCCAGAACGAAGCTGGGAGCAGGAAGAAGTCCAATTGACTCCTCGCACTTTGTCATCTTAATGAGAAGTTCCTGGACAATGCTGTGGAACTCCTTGGCCAGACTTAATCCTTTGGTAAGCTTTGCCTGTAGAAACAGCATGACATAATTTACTGTACTGACAACAAAGAGGCTGGAACTGAAAACAAATTTAACAGGAGGTAAAACATGATGCGTATGAATAGTTGAATAACCTTTCTCTCCTGGACTTTGCTGTAAACAGACGCCCATTTCTGTTCAAGAATAGACATGCTGTGTTCAGTGCTGGAGCCCCGCATAACATTACTCCTCTCCAGCATCCTGTGGATGGCATTCCTCACATCTGTGTAGGAGTGGAGCTTTGACTCCATCTCATTGCACAACTCCTGCCGTGGGTGAGGAAAAAATGGTTTATAGGGAGGAAATATTTTTAAATTGGGATAAAAAAAATAAAAAAATTACAGTTAAAAGTCCCATCAATCTCACCAAGTGTGCGTTGAGCCTTTCAGCGGCAGAGTCTGGCATACCCCACATGGTTTTGAAGGAGGACAGTCTCAGGTCTGTGTTCTCCAGCCACTGCAGAAGGTCCTGAATCTCCATAGTAACATCTTGCACCTGCATTAGGAACAACAGAATGAAAATAAAATGCTGTTTGGATTGTCAGTTCACGACAACCTCAGTTATGGAGAAAATTCCATCTTTTAACATAATTTGTCATCAAATGTTTTTTTATCATATTTTATTTGGGCATAAGTGGAGCAATGACTGGTTATTGACAACATATTATTTAGAAATTATACAACATTGTTGTATTGAATAATTCAATCAGTAGATTTAAAATCATGTTCAACCAACTATCCATTGATAATTGTACTTAAACAACACCTGTATGTTCATCTTTACAATCACCACAAGAGGGCGCAATACTAAACTGATAATGAAACATCAAAAATGTAACAGACTCCTAATATGTTGTATAGAAACACTGCATATAAAAACGTTTCTATATTAACTGGTCAGTCTTGTCGTAACTTTAAGAAAATAATGGATCTCTTTCTATTTTTTCCTCACCTGACTAAGTCTGTTCTCTAATTCCAGCTGCCGGCGTTCAGTCTCACAGCGAACAAACTCCCAGCTTTCATTTAGTTGCTCCAGTTGAGACTGCAGACCATGTGGGCTGTCGCCGGACCCAACCTCCAGCAGCCCCCTGCCTGCCTGGTTCAGGGACTCCATTGTGCGGACATGGGACATGACGTCATTACGCAAGACCTATTGCGAGGAAAGATTCAAAGAAAAGATCAAAAGTTTATTCATGTGTTTGTTAAATTCACATGTATTGTTTGTGTTTTCTGTGCATTGCTGTGTCTCACAGTTCAGTCATAGGCTTTTATTCTCAGAGTGTGGAGTGTTAATAGTACATTACTGTTAAAAGTTCATTAACAGCAAGCAGGAATACTACATGGGCTACATATGCCGGTGAACACAATGATTAACATTTCATAAACCCATAGTTACAGCATTTACTGTTCTCTTCTACTGCTACTACTACTTCTGACAGTAAAGTTGTATCGAATGGCATTTTGAATTGTTTAAATTTAAATATATATTACTGTAAATAGGCCACCACCAACCTTGTGTTTAGCCAGTTCTATTTCACAGGCCTGCAGGTCGATGCTGATTGGTTGGCTTCCCTGCAGTTGTTCAGCGGTGCGGGCAAGCCATGTGTGCAGCTCATCCAGCGTGTTTTGGAACTGACCCAAACCCAGCAGAGCACACTCCAGCTGATGCTGCAAACAGAATCAGTCGATAGAAGAAGTTCAGGTGACATAGTCTTATTGGTGGCAGATTTTTGTGGATTTTGCTCAATTCCCAGTTAAATATAATGCCTGTCGGGCCAACTCTCGATTGTTGTAATGACATCAGATTTAATTAATGGATTATAGTGGCCATGATCATATCCACTTCCATATTCTCACCTGTCTGCTGACAGTCTCTGACTCCAGGCCATCCCAGCGCTGTCTGAAGTCACACAGCGGTGAGACTGACCCTGGACGCTCTGAGCCTGGAGACAGCCGGCACACAAAGCGATGGTTCAGGCTTTCTATCTCGATTTTCTTCTGATAAAGTTCTCGCTTAAATTCCTGAAGGGAAACAAATAGTGACTAGTCACTATAATGTATGTTTAGGCTCACATTCAATTCAATATTTTCATAACTGATATGTTTTATGTTATAAAAAAAGCAATATGTATATCGAAAAGCATTATCTCTACATAGCATGTGAGGCAAACATAAAGTAAAAAGTTGATCACTTCAGCTAACGTCAGTGTTCGGCTCAGTGTATAACCTCACCTTCAGATCACGTAGCTGCTCTTTGACAGAGTCCAGGTCAGTCCCTACCATGAATTCTTCAGTAGACCTCAGCTCAGCTGACTTCAACCACTCAAAAAGACCCTATTAGCACAAAATCAAAGAGTACTTATAAAGGTCAGTTCACTCAGCCGTGTCATGTGATTGTAACACTGAATACATTTTGTTCTCAACAGCCAAACATGTAACCCTGCTGGTATCTACAGCAGGATACATTTCATCTAGTTCATTTGATACTGTCTAACACAGTTTACACCATTAAACTCATTTGGTTTTGGCAGAGGACCCCATAATCTGTCATTTAATCATAGGCAAAGCTGCAGGGCGTGAAGAGTTTGAATAAAAGACCAGCTTTGTATTTGACAGAATGCCACAACACTGCTTGAGTCAGACAGTGGTGGCCAAAACTGTCCAAAATGATATGGCAATGACATGAAACATGAATATGGCATAGTTGTCAGCGACTGGCTCAATATAGACATGCATTCATATACATACGTATGTGCAAACATAAACTGTATTTGCAAACACACACCTGCATAGTGTCTTGATAGTGCAGGGCCATCTGCAAGGCTTCCTCCAGTTTCTTGTGACATTCGGCCCACAGTTTGCTCAAGTTGTTCCATAAACAATAGAGCTTTAAGATGATAAAAGACAAGGTTGTACTGTAAGTTAGTCAACACAACGGTTTAAAAGTATTTTATTTAAAATGTATTACATACTTCATCTAGACTCTTTGTGACATCTGGCTTGTCTGTATCCCCACATGCTGACATCAGGTCCATTCCCAGAACACCAAGGGTATCCAGATCTCCCTGTAAACTGTCAATATCCTCCCTGAGAGTCTATAAGGTGAACGAATAAAAGAGGTCACATGGTGTCATTGTGAAAAATTCTGCAGTATATAACAATATGGATTTCGATATAGTTTCCAGACAAACCTGCATGGTTTCAAGGCTCTGGCGGATTGTTTCAGAGTCTGTGCGACTTGCGTTGAGATCCAAAACTGCCTGCTGAGCATCATTGAGAGCAACCGTGACATCGCTGACATCACTCCAGAACTTCACAGCGAGATCCAAGAGTTTGAGCAGCCAGCTTTCTCTCTCCTGGGCCTGACTATGTGTCTCATCCCACAGCTGGGATAGGCTGGACACTCGCTCCTGGATTGCTAGAAGTGCAAGAACGTTGCTAACAGTTGAAAGCACATACAATGTCACATGTGAAGTAGGACAATATTGTATCTGTGTACAAAGGAGATGATCACCTGTGCCGATGGATCCATCACCAGCTGCCTGTGTGTTAGCCAGTAGTTCATCTGCCTGTGTCTTGACACTGCTGAGGCCCAGCTCCAGCTTGGATAGCTCAGTCAGAGTGTGCTTGTTGTCCTGCAGCTGCTCCTGGATCCTCGGTGTGAGGCCTTGAAGGGAGGTGGGAGTCTGCATGCGACTGCACAGGCGGTCAAGGCTCTCTCTGATAAGAGTCATCCTCTCATTCAGCTAGGAACAACAAAAAAAAAGGATTGTGAAGTTGTGTGTGTGTTTGGGATAAATTGAAACAAATTAAAAAAAAATCACCCTGATGTTGACGGGGAGCTTTTTACAGCATTAATAACCAAGCATTCTCACCTGTGTGAATCGAGGTAGAGACTCCTCGAGTAGATTGGCAGTCTCCCTGACTCGATCTCTAATGGCTCTATGCTGCTCCTCAGCCTCTGTAGCTTTGCGACAGAACTCATCCCCCTGAATGGGGTTTAGCTCTGACAAGCGCTTTGCCAGAGAGCATAAGCGTGCAATCAAGGGTCTGTGTTCAGCAACAGACTCCCTCAGTCCCTTAGCAGAGGAGAAAGAAAGGGTTAATAACAATGTGGAAAGTAGACTTTTTTTTTCCTTTTTTTTTTCTTTTTTAGAAAGAACCCGATTTGAGTTTAATCCCTAAAATGGATAGCGGAAAGGTGAAAGAAAATCACATTGTCTCAGTTTTCATGGCATACCTGACAAAACAGAAATGGCATTATAGTAGACTGGTGGAAAAGTAACCAGGTCAGGAAGGAGATTACATTAATGAACTGTGTTTGAACAGAACAGCTCATTTACACTGAGGAAAATGGACTTCTAAAAGGACTTCTTTGTTGAACTGAACAAAAACAGGGTGGTGGAAAAAAAAAGAGAAAAGCTGGTACTCTAATGTTGAGAAGCAGGTCTCTTCTACCTGTAAGAGGTCCTGTTGTTCCCGAAATGCTTCATAGCTAATTGTACTCAGGGAGAGCTGGCCAATAAGGGTTTGAGTTTCTTCTAGCCAGGGCGAAACCTCAGCGAGGCCCTCTGAGAACTGGAGAAGAAGCGACTGAGCGTGCTCAAGCTGCAGGACCACATGGGAATTGGTGGCTGAGGTGGTGTTGCATTGTTCCTGTAAGGCCTCCAATGGGGTCTGCATAGAGTGGTGAGATTTTTAGATTTCATTTTGCTTACGTTTTCTATAAATAAAATAAAAAATGGTCGTATGAAATGGAATGAAGATAATACCTGAAGATCGCCTGTTTCTCCTTCATCACTGTATGTTAGCAGGATTTCAGCAATTTTCACCATCTTCTCAATGTTGAACCTGTGTTGGAGAATCTCCACAGCCAAAATCTATTCAGGAGATACGGAATACGTCAAATTAAATTCACATACTAAACATTATTTTAATGATTTATAACGATACTAAACTCTATACAAGTATCTTTTCAGAACATCTGACAAATTACAAATTCAATTTAAACATTAAATGCTAAATTTTAAAATGGAAAAAGGTTTATTTAGTGCATAGTGGTCTGACCTTCTGCTCATAGAGTTGTTCTGATATCAGCTCTGGGTCCAGATTAATGGTTTTCAGCTTTTCAAGACTTAGCGCAGTGTCTCTGAACCAAGCCATCTCTTTCACCACCGCCTGTTCCAGCTGATAAAAACATATACAGTAAAGTATCTTAGCATAGCAGTAATACCATGCTGAAAACCAACTGCTTCACTTTAGTATTGTCTGGGACAATTACCCTCTGTCTCTCAGCTGCACATAGTACTGCATCTCCAGCATGTGTCTGCGCTCCTGTTGCCCCCAGTAGCTCCCTCTCGATGCGGCCCAGCCACAGATGAAGGTCCTCCTGGCTGGATGTGCAGCGACTGGAGGCCTCCAGGGCCTGCTCCAGCCTCTGTAACACATCCAGGCTGCTCAGACTCAGCACGGAGCAACGGATACGCAGAGCGTCCATCTTCTCCTGTACCTGCTGGGCCTCCTCCTCTGAAACCAATCAGAATTCCTTGGGTAAGACCAATACTGTACTAGTTTTACAATAAAGAAGTATTTGTCACATTTTAATAATATGCACCTTAGTATTTACATTGATATGTAGTAAACGTTACCTGAGATTTCTTCCATTAGATCATGACCTGACTCCTGTATTTTTCCTAGATCAGCGGTTTTGACTTGAATCTCTTCAACAACAGCCTAAAAGAAAATGATGGTGTCAGAATTATAATTATAATTAGATTATAATTATAATCTAATCAAACAACACAATGCACATGTACTGTCTACTGTACATGCAGTTGAATCACACATGGTAGATTTCTAACCTTGGCCCGATCCGTAGCCTCTGAGAGATGGAGCATTGCTCTCTCTGCATTTCGTAGTTCAGCTAGGACTTGTTCCACAGATATGAGCCACTGTTGCAAGCTCTCTACTCCTTCCTGGAAGAGCCGGGCCCTGGGCAGAATGAGCTCCAGACTCGCCCTCCTATCAATGACAACGTTCCCATCATCAGTGAATATCATGCATTAATCTTTGCCAAGCCAAAGTGTGGCATTCCCTGTAAAGTTAGCTGACCTTTGCTCTGCCTCCAGCTGTAAGGCCTCCCATTTCTGTTTGAGAGTGGAGAGCTTCAGCTTTGCCTGCTCCCCCTCCTCTCCTGGGTGAGCCTCCACCAGTCGAGGGCCTTCCAACATCATGGTGTCCATACTGTGTCGTCGGTCTGTTAGGAGACGTTGCAAGAGCTACAAAACAACGAAACGTTGAAAGATCAGATTTTGTTCAATCAAAAAAAGTTCATCACATGCATGTGATACAAATATAAATCAAAGCCCCTGCAGAGATTATTTATTTAATGAGAAATGACAAAGTTCTTATCAGCACTACAGAGAATATTAACCTTATGAGGTTTAGTTCAGATGAATGTCATTGCTTGCAGTAAGAATTAACCTTTATCAAAGCCCTATTCTTGTTTGTTTTTCCCCTGTCTTTGTGTCAGTGTGGAGGAAGGCCCTTCTCGTGTGTCAAGCTTACATTGTTAAGAGCGAGGCAGGTTTCACCTCATCCAAACAACTCACAATGGGTGTGATTACAGCTGAAAGGTGAGAGACTTCCCTGCTTTTTTCATACCCCCAGGAAATGCTCACAAAGACATACTGAAGCTCATTGTGGCTATGAACATCACCCATTCACCCCTGAATGGAGACTCTGTATTATAAAGGGAGCAGTTGAGTATTTTCTATGACCTGAGCATGCCTTTCTATAGGTAAAGCTTTCAGGTATATTCCCCCTACTACAGTCCTTCAAAGATGTTTTGTGGAACATGAAATGAGGTGATGTGATGTTGCTGATAACATACAGACCTTTTGTTCTTGAAGCTGTGCTTTCACCACTTTGACCTCTGAGGATGGTGGTTTCTGATTGGCTGTGAGCTCCTCTATCTCACACACCCATGTGAGCAATGCTTCCAGGTTTTGGAGAAATGTCTCAGAACCTGTCGACACATCCTGCAGTGCCAAAGTAGATCTTGTTCCCTTTAGAGAGACCATCACAAAATATTAGCCTTAGTTTGAATGAATGAAAATGATTCCAGGTAAAAAAAAAAACATGATCAGTTTTATTGTTGAAATTCAAGGAGGTTTAAGGGTTAGGACATACCCTCCATTTCTCCAGGCAGGAATCCTGGTCTGAGCTTGAGTGCCCATCACTATGGAGCTGCAAAGTAAAAAACGTCCATATGTTGCATCAATTTATAAAAATGTAGCTTTAGACTTTCAGACCCACCACTGTGTCATAGAGACAAGATATTGCTTTTAAAGACAGAGACTAGAGTGAGAATTGTTAGTTTAGATGAGAGGATGAAGTAATGGAATGGAAGGACAGATGAGACTTATGGTTGAAAGTTTGTGTTTTTATCAACCTGAGCGAGTTCCTCAGCGACCCCATTCAGGACTCTAACAGTTCTGGTGACTATGGGGTCCCCTCCTTTATCTCCCGCTGGATACTCTGTCACTTCCACGATTTCGGTGACGGTCGTTTCTGTAACTTCCGTCACCTCTGTAACCTCACGTGATGCCACGGTCTTCCAGGACCAGGGGCTGCCTTCTCTAGAGTCTCTTCTCTGGAAGCTGGCCCTTCTTTCTGCAGAGCTCTTGTCAGGGTGAGCCAGAGGGGATCTGGCAAACTCTGGAGGCACCATCCTCCTTGTTAGTGTCCCATTCCGGGATGTTTTTATTGGAGAAGGGCTGCCATGCCAGGCATTATCTAGAGTACTCGTGCTCCTGATTGTGGAAGCAGGGGAGCTGCGGAGAAGTTTATCCGAAACAGGAGTATGAGCCCTCTCCTCTGTCTTATGATCAATTTCCTGTGCCCGATCGTCTCTCTCCAACTCTGTTTCCTTCTTCGCATCCTCCTTGTCTTTGACAACCTCTTGACCTTTGGCCTCCCCATGTTGCTCCTGGGGCTGCCACTCTCTTCGTCGTTGGTAGCACTCCTTCAGGAAGTCCTCGTCCGACCTTACATGCTTGGACTTCTGGCCCAGGCAGCTGGGCCGGCTGATGAGGTTACCCATAATCCTTCAGCCCAGAGGCTAGTGAGGTAATAGGTGAGGTAAGGCCCCTCGGCCATGCATGCGGAAGATCCTTCAGCTACCTAAAATAAGACAAGTGGGCTCTGAGTCATCATGTAGTGAACGCTTGCTCATTGTGCAAATCAACAAAACATACCACGGCAATACTTTCCTTATAAGCTCAACTTTCATGCATCAAAGCTGCACACAAAAAGTGTAC
The DNA here is from genome assembly GCA_036937835.1 of Pampus argenteus. NCBI lineage: Eukaryota > Metazoa > Chordata > Actinopteri > Scombriformes > Stromateidae > Pampus > Pampus argenteus. Next base: position 8,319,963 of record CM072865.1, on the reverse strand, counting down.
TGAGACTAAATGAAACAGTCTCTCACATTCTTTATTTGCTAAATAACTGTGCCAACGTTGCCCTTTTCTTAGCAATGAGAGACAAGAGGGAATCACAGTGCAGATATTTGGCCAGGACATTCCCTGTCCCTTTGTCTTCCTTTAGACTACATACACACATGCTCTTCTCTATCTCGCATCACCAACTAAAATATTTCGGGCTTAGAAATCAATGTGACAGGCTTGTCGAGGATCCCACTGTTGAGCCTGGCATGAATAACCACTGGCAAACAGCCAGCTCTCTCTCTAACTCGGTCTGGACCAGTCCTGGGAAACCCGTTAAGGATCAGATCAAATATGACAGCCATAAAAACGCCTCATTTCTCTGGGGTGACAGTAAAAGGGGAGGGAAGGAACACAGAGTAGCAATGGGGCAGTGGAGGGGGGTTGTTGGGAAAACAACACAACAGTAGTATTAAAGTGCTGTTCTGGGAAAAAAAAAAGCTTTTGATAAAGGTCACCAACTAGAGGATACCGGCCTTTTTTCTTCTCTTAATGACAAATTTCAATCCAGCAATGATCCGAAAAACAGCTTATATGACTAAATTATGACGTTATTGAAAAAGAGCGTCATAAAAAGCATCGGCAGTGACAGATTCAAACTGTGTCAGCACGCCTTCTTCCCCCTCAGCTTGCTGCCTTCATTGTTTTGACAGAAGGGTTAGAGGTGAATGTAATTATCTTGGTCTAGAGGAGCTGAGGTGAACCCATGAGGAGATCACAGGCAGGGTTCCTGTTGAAGCTGAGTACTCCTCCTATGGCAAGGTTGGACTGACAACTATACAGGTCACCTCAGGTCATGCTTGGTGTCTAAATATCTGTGGAGGGGCAATATGGGTCAACAAAGGGGAAATTGGGATGTTGGCTTCTCAAACTATTAATAAGAACATTTTTGTTTGGACTAAAAATATAGGAAAAATGATAACGTGTGGCTAGTAGTGTACAGTATTTGCATTTCTTTTCTATTTACATTTGTGCTGTACAGTTATAGGCACTAGGCACAAATAATGCTGAATATGCTGCTTTTATCTTTGCCTATATTTTAACATAATCTCATTTCTCATTCCGAAACATAAAAAACCAATTACAAGATGCCACCGCTTTTAACTAAATGAGAATCTCACAATGGCCTTGATATGATGCCTCCATGTGCATTAGGCTAGTGAAGATCTACATCACGTATGTCTCTGCAGGGCAGATGATCCACAGGGGAGTACACAGTCAGATCAGAGAGTGGTGCCCAGACAAAGCCCCAGCCTCAAGATCAATGATTACCCAGTTAGCTCAGATCACTGCCCAGCGGCCTCCTGAGGAGGCCAGAGAGAGTGTCTGTGGCCGTGTCCACATGGGTTGACAATTCAAGAGTGAGGGTGTGCCATATCTGGTTACTGCACCACATGTGTGGTCGTTTGCTGAATTACACGGTTGCTTCAGTGTTGTATGTGAGGATATTCTGGGTAGTTTCATTAGAGTAGAGGTGCTCTTAAAATGAAATATGCATTTAATTCACGCTCAGATGATCATATATACATACGCGTATATACTTATATAGCATATACATTTTGAGATGATTAATCATTTTATAGTCTCACATGAGGGAAATAACAATGCCATGACCTACATAATTCAACTATTAAAGCAAGCCAGAAAAAGCATGGCCCACGCCTGAACCTGATACGCACCTCTTTCTTTCTAGCATGATGATACCAGCGAGAGAACCAGAGAGCCACTCCTCCATTTAACTCATATTGCAGATGACCTAACCATCCCATCACTTAACCCGTTTAGAAATGGCCCTTGATTCAGACCAGCCCTCTCTGTGCTCTCAACAGTGATTTATGATACATGACCGCAGTCCATTTCCTGATGAATTACAACCAGTACTTTAAAAAAAAAGATTTATACTTATAGTTATTATAGTATTCATTATCATTACCTAGTATTTTTTTCAGTATTTATTTTTTTTTATCATATATCACTGGGACACAAGCAATATTAATTTTTATTTCTCTACATGTTCACATGTCGGAATGACAATATAAACCTTGAAATCCTTGAAATATAGGGGCGTCTCCTACAAAAATAAATATGAAACAAAAACGTAATGTTACTATCTGGAGGAAATCAATTATTAATACTTAATACCAATTTCACATGTCATGTCTGGTTCTTATCTAACCGTGCACCCATGTATGTACATATAAGCTCAGCAGCAAGCCATGAAAAGATCTTATGTTTATCTTGTGTGTTGCAAAGACTGACCCATTTATGTGATTCAAGAAGGACCCTATGGGTGGTTTTATAATTAGCAGCAGAACAATAATCATTAATCACAACAGTAGAGCTTCATAATGTTGTGTGACTGCTGTGTGTCCGTCTCTGTTAAGGGAGGTCCTGAAGTAGTAATCATGGTAGTGGTCCCTAATCAAGGATGGCAGCTGTGCATTCACCCATGAGACTCATAACATTTCAGGGTGTATATTATAAACATGCACCACAAAGCTACTGTAAAAAAAAATTAAACCTCAGGCTGACTTCTGCAAAATAAATAGTTAGTGAAAAGGGCCATGCCAAGTGAGAACTCAAAGACTTTATACAGAAAAAATACTGAAATATTGAATTGAATAAAACATACTTACATTACAATAATCCATTCACACTGATGCTGTTTTTAGTAGGATATCTCATTGCCTGTTGCATTTTATTTATCTTATTTAGAATAAGTGAAGGAAAAAAAACAACAATCCCTCAGTCACTGTTCTTCTTTCACTGTCACATGGCTCCCTGGTTCAATCACTGACCAGCAAAGTCCAAAACCAAAACTCTCTAAGCCAATCCTGTGTTACTGGCAGTTTTTGGCGGTTTGAGTTTACGTGAAGCGCACTTACCCTGAAGCAGAGCCCAACAAGCGTGAGTAAAGGAATCCAGGCAGTCTTCAATCACCATTCAAAAAGGAGAGAAAGAAAAGAAAAATCCAGCTTTGTTTGAGCATCCTTTGAATGGCCTCCCATCCCAAACTGAAGGCTCCCCCAACAAGACACATACACACTCATATTCCCTCGAACACACACTCAATTAAGTCCACTCATTCACCCAAACTCACATACAAACAGACTTTCTAAACACACTCGCACATGCCCTGATAACTCATGCTTTTCCGTTGCCCACAGTCACAGGCAAACAATGTCCTCTTCTCCCCTCACAGTGCATCCCCCTCCCCTCCCCTCCCCTCCCACTTCACTTCTCCACCCACCAGCTCTGCTCCTCTCCCTTTCTTCTTTGTTGTGGGAGCTGTGATAGAGGAATTCCTTCCTTGTTAACGCCGCCGATGGGATAGTGCACCCAAATAGAGACAATGTATTCCAACGGCTCAGTTGAACTCCCACAGTTCCCAGCCAAGAGTAGTTTTCACATGGAGGTCAGATTCTACCAGTTCGTTGTGAGGACAAGGCGGTGGCATTCTCACCAGCGTTGGCTGCTCAGGTTGCTCCTGTATCAGGCAGCTAGGCGGCAAAGTGCCCCCTTTACCTTCCCTAGGCTGTTTCTCTCACTCTCTCCCCCTTCTCATCCAACAAAGCCCCTCCTCTGGGTTTGACTGCGGCTCAGAAAACTTCCATGCTGCTTCTGCTTGGGGTGGATGGAGGAGGCAAAAAAAAAAAGAAGAGTTTTCTAAAGACCCCTGGGCCGCCCTCGAAACATTCACATGTTAAGTGACAGCTGCCTCAGCCCATTCCCTCTCTCTCGATGGCGAGGGAGAGAAGTGCAGGCTACAAAAGAAAGGACCCACACCCACCCTGCTACCCACCCACTCACACATTCACCCCCCGCAACCCCCTTGCAGTCCCCCTTCTCCATTCAGAGTCAGTGCAGCAGTCTCCACAGCAGCAACAAAGACGACTAATTACTGTAAAACATCTCAGATTACTTTTCAACTCACTTCCAGCAATTGCAACCCTGGCCCATAAACAAAGAGCATGGAAGCAAACAGAAAATAGACAGCAATGGGAAGATAATACAGCGTCTTTTCTCTGATTTTGGCCTGGGAAAGCAAAGGAAGGACCCCTATGGTGAAATTCTATCATGCCCCATTTCAATAAGTCACAATATTTGCCTAGAAATGCAGCACTCCAAGCATACTGTATGCAAACACCAATACAGTGACAGTTTCTTGCATTCTCTGGTGTTTTAACCAAACCATGTGAACTTTTTTTGTTAAATATATTTGAGGTGTTTATTCAGATATGAGATAGACGTCAACATTAATTCTAATAACAGAATTATCTCTCTGGAAATTACATAATGTGCATGTGCACTAAAACCCAATAGAAACATGCTTACAGGTAATTAGTAAAGAGTGTTTACGGCCAAAATCTTGCCCTCTTAATTCCTTTCCTTCTGTATTTCTCCAGTCAACCAAATAATCAACCAATGAACTGATCCACCAAATGCATGCATGTACAACAGACAGACACACACACCCACACTCACTCCGTCTCGCCGATAAACACGCACACACAAATGCATGCAGGCACCCGCCCTCTGCCTCCCGCTTAATCCACAAGGTCATTCATCTGAGTGTTAGAATTAGTTAAAGGAGAAAGCATCTAAAGGACAGCGAATGTCACCATTGACTTTTTCAATAAACAACCACATCGAGCTCAAATATTTCTCTTGAGAATAGATTTCACAGGTTTTTAAGTGAGTTTTTTTTTTTAAATATATATAGCAGCCTGTACATAATCTCATTGTGCAACCAGAAATGAAAAAATATATTCTATGAGTGGGATTCATATCCACGTGCCTTTCAGATTCCATTGTGCCAGTGCGTGCTATATCACTTCATAAAATATCATATAATCAATACCACTCGCTCGGTAAAGGGTCTTCTGAGTTACATGTGAGTGGAAATCTCTTTGGACCTATCAATGCAAACATAGTTTATTCGGCAAGAGAATGTGTGCGCACCGTCATGATTTATTCTGTTTTGGGTCACAGGATCATAATGTAACTGCATTTCCAAAGACATAAGTCCAGTATATTCTGCTGGAACTGCACACACGGTACGTGTCTTTAAACACACAGTCCAACCAGTTTGGTATGTGCACACAAGACTGCAGCTTTATCACTAAAATAAGATATTAATAATTTGAAAAATCCCTTTAAAATATATGTGATATCAGTTAACTGGGACATTTTTGTTGTAATCACTATATTGTTGTATTGTATAAACATCTCCCCTAGCAAAGTTCTATAGCCTTGTAAAACAGTCTATAATGTTATTTTCCAACTAGCTATATATATTTAATAGCCATTGATTCTTCTTTCTATGACTTCGCACTGAAGATGCTGCCGGCAGTAAAAAATAAAATAGAAAAGATTAAAATATGCTTTGAAGCTACCTCAGGTTTTCACAGCTCTCCACAGCTCCTACATTACTGTCACATTTCCCCAAACTCTTGCCTAAATTTATGCAAACAGTGATAAAAAAAATTTAAAAAAGAAAAAGAAAACTGAACATGCCTCTCACAGTGGCCGACGAGAGAGAGAGAGTGTGAATTGAATAGAATGACCCCTGTAGGGTCAAGTTATTTAACCCCTGAGTACTTTTTCTTCCCTGCCTGCAAGATATCTTATGTCACAATCCTGGTGATGTACAGGGAATCACACAATTGACAGCACAGATAATTAAGCTGTAAAAGATGCACAAATCCGCAGATAGCTGCTTCTTTGGGTCACTCTGAGAGCTAATTTCTTTAGCCGTTTAATGAGCAAATAAGACCCGCATTCCTCGTCCACCACCTCTCTTTATCTGAAAGGAGCTGGCAGTGATGAGGCACCACTTTGCCAGAAAGACATTGTTGTAAAACCATGACACCTGATCCTAGCTTTCAGCATCCTCCAGCCCTCTCTCTACTAATTAAATGATTTTGCCAAAAATCTCTCCTCTCCATTTCACAGTAGGCGCAAATAGAGACTGCGCACGGTTCTTAAAAGGACAAGAGCTTGAAGTGGTTGAAGAGCAACTGGCACGCTGTGTGGGTCTGCAGTGATGCAATATGTTGCCACGTCTGGCTTGACTGGGAGCTGGTGAAATCATCTCATCTCTGAGCATTTTATTAACTGTTTTCCTTCAGCTGCCTTTTCCAGAATGCTCACAATAATAGTGGACACAGGTTGGGAGATGGGATAACGAGAGTTTTCAAATTAATGTGATTCAAAGTGACCATTGGGAGCCTAAGTTTGATCATGGATCCCATGTGCCAGAGGGAAAAAAAAATTTGATTCGTTTTACGGGCTTGTTTTCCCCCTCCGCCGCTATCTCAACCTCTCTGCTGCCTTAAAATTAAATAAGACCTCAATGGCTCCTCCACAGTACATGGTAATTAGCCTTCTTCATGAGACATGAAGGGGTGGGGTGGGGGGTTGGGGGGGGGGGGGGGGGGGGGGGGGGGTGTCAAATCAGAAGCACCATTCATCGCGCACACCGTAATTTATCAACAAAAGAGGCTGCTTCCAAGAAAAGTGGATGAAAGGCTGATGGGCTTCCCCACTGGGTTGCCTGGGCCCTGCTGGGCTGCCTGGATACTGGAAATCACACTTATGGGTGAGCAGGATTTAGCCACTTGGGCATAGAGGACTTCAACCACATCATCAGCTTTGCATTTGATTCAACTGTTCCCAGAAAGAGAGGATTTACAGCCATAAGTCCACATTTTCCTTTAAGCAAAGGAAGGCACAGGCCATAAAGGAAGAGGCCCCATGTTGCCATTAACCCTGAAAAAAAGTGTGTGAATGTAAAAATCTCTTTACCTAAAGAAAAATCTATTTGACACACCAAGCAGGAGAAAAACAATCAGGTGGCTCAAACATTTAATCTTGACTTGAATATATTACAGTTTATTTTACTGCCATCTAAACATTATTCTTTGTTTATTTGTCTTGTATGCGGTTTACAGCAATGAATAAGCCCCCTTTTCTCTAAAGGTTATGACAGCGTCAGGAAGCAGGGATGCTGTTTGCGAGCTGTCACAAACAGAGAGGAGAGGATAATAGGCTGTGATCTGTGACCTCTCTTCCTGGGCCCGGTCAGGCCTGTTTGTAAGCTGTGTGTGTTTACCAGGCTTATTTGGGATGCTGATCTGCTGCAGGCTCAGGGAAACCAGAGACCTTTAAGACAGAGACAGCCTTTATCTAGCAGTACCTCATCAGCAGGGGGGCAGAAAGAAGAACTTTGTACCTCAACCTGACTGTCTAACTGAAGAGATGTCTTTTTGACCTGTCAGTGACATCATTCTCAGACACAATGTAAAAAGAAAATAGCATTTGCTAAATATAGTACTACTCATTTATGCATTAGTTAAATAAGTTTAGCAAAAAAACAGATATCTAAACCCAGCTAGTTATTTGAGATTAAGGTTAATACTTGATCTTGGGAACACCAATTAAAAAAAAAAAAAAATCATACCATGATGGGGTCTATTCAGAATCATATTCTGGGAGCTCAGGAATTGAAATCTAAACATTTTCCATTTCATGATAAATGCAAAATTCCATCCGCTGTGGAAGATTATGTGATATGATTGAAAGCTCATGGATAGACTAGGATATGTGGATATACTTTTCTGACTTGTAAGCACAACGCTGTTATGTTCCATGTCATTTATACATATTCTAAAGGTCTAAATCTGACTTCCTCACTATAATCAGCACACAGAAGGTACCTGATGTTACAGGGGAAATAGCTTCTTCACTTTATTCAAACTTCTGGCTGACTGAATGCATTTAGTGACAGGCGGCAACATGGATACATGGAGAGCACTAGTGATCAGTTCTCACAAATGATTAAATCAGTAGCACAAAGTATTAATTTTCAGAGCATGCATTATTAAATCGAGAACACAAATTTGTTTGTTGTTTTTTTTCTCTGTGGGCCCTCCTGGGCTCAATATTAGTCTAATCTCGACATTAATTGAATTTTCAATTAATTATTTAAATTAATTTAAGGTTTCTGTAGCATTTACAAACTGATGATTTTCTTCTTTGAGTTATTAGTCTATTAAAAGCTATTCATATTTACTGTTTCCTGGTCCATATGGTGTGAATACTCAAACAGTTTTTTTTACAATTTCAATCGTTTATAATATTCATGCCTCTAATTGGAGCAGACATTTTTTTTCAGTGTTCATGGGAAAAAACAGTTTAAGATGTGCCGGTGCATGCCTTGTGTTAAGGAGCAGGTGTGTGTCTCTCTCCTGTGTATTGTACAAGGGTCTGTATATGGGGGGCTGCTCAGGGATGTCCTCATTCATGCTGCAAACTAACTAACTAACGAGTCCCTCAGGCCCAGACTGAAACCAGCAGTGCAGCAGCCTAACAGCATTACCATGACAAAGGTCCGTGGTCGGATGCAGTATGATAAAGGCATGGTAGAGATAAAAAAAAGACACCCCCTTATTTCACACACACTCTCATTGGGGGTCAAAGTAAAGCATTCAAGCTTTCACAATATGATAAGACATGCCTGTGCATCTTAGGCGTCATTCGCCAGGCACACAGTGGCTTCTTTCAAACAGTGAAAAAAATGTATAATGTCAAATTCATTTTTAAATAAGAACATCACTTTTTTTTTGGTCAAAATTCATCCCAATATAGTAACCAGTAAGTTTCTCTGCAGGTCGTACGGGTTCAAACGCAGATCGTATTTGGTCTCTGGGCCCTCTTCACCCGTACAATCAATTAATGGCTCAAACATTCGGTCAGGACAATGGAACACATTCACTTCAATGAACCATATAACTAAATCATCCAAAAACAACTTTCACTATAACAATAAAAACATCAAAACCCCCTTAATTCTTTTGTGTAATTGATTCACAGCTCATTGGAGAAGGTGCAGTTAGCCTTCACAAACGATATTCAAAATCACCTCACTATCTTGGTGCTCGTGTTAATGTTTTGTGCTTGAATGTCTTTCAGTAGGTGCGGCACAAAAGATGAACCCCGATAAAAAATGCTCCTTATCTCAGGGCTAAACCGTTTTTTTTTCAACCTATGCACAAGCACAAAACCCCAACAAGATGAAATAACATGTTACAAATCCACCGTCCCTTTGTACAAACGAGCCGTAGTATAGTTACTTTAAATCTGATGACTTGCCATCACCACAAATGAGATCCTGCTTTACCATCCAAGCTCCATGGATCTAAAAGCACCTTTGACTTATAAATGGCTGTATGACAAGATCTACAGTTATGTTCAATAAATGCCTCAACAGTCAGATCTGAACACTCTTACCATAAAGATCCTGCTTTTCTTTTTTTGTTTTGTTTTCTTTTCTTTTTTCTGTCCCCTCGCCTCTTCCTCCCATGTGAGTCTAATGTCTTTTCAGTATGTTCGTTCATGTGTGCAGAGGGCCTCTAGTGCCAAGCACTTCTCTAGCCTGGCTGTCCAGGCCAGGCACAATGGAGCCTGATTCCCCAGCCCCTCTGTCCCCCTGTGGCCTAAAGAAGTCTCCCTGCAGGAGTGGAGGAGGACCACCACGGTATCCGTCTGAGTATGTCTGACTCTCTCTCTTTTTTTTTTTTTTTTTTGGAATGCTCAATTAACTACATGTTACACTGAATCACGAGATTCTTTGGTTGATTTTCCTCCTCTTTCTTGTTTTTGTTTATACCTACCAACTAATATCAGGCATTCTTGTCATATGCTACTTTACAACGGTTTCAAATTTAATACGATCAATCTGCATTGACGTCTGTGGGGAAAGTGAGTTATTGCAGTCTGTAATGTAGTGCTAGATGCTGGGGGAAAATGAAATGGAAGCATAAAACACTGAGAAAAATAGTAAACTATACAAACAACAAAATATGAGGTTTGTGTTAGGAGGAAGCATTGTTATGTGCTATATAGCGACAGTGGATTATATGAATGAGGTTCACTGCCTTCATTTGAGGTCTTGCTCAGATTCCTCTCTACCAATGCTGTTACAGCTGAACCAACATGTGGCAGCGTGTTTATTTCAGCTATTGCCTGGGATCCACACAACACATAATTAAACAACCATCTCTCACTCAAATCCCTTTCACAAAGGAATGAAGAAAAATAGGCCCGGTGACCTTTTTTTTCAGTTTGTTTATTGTAGTCCTTGTAGAGGGTTATAACTCAATGCAGTCTCATGAGGAAGCATCTTTGAAGCCTTTAGAAGTGCTGTCGTTGACTGATATACACAATGCAAGAGAGAACCAAAACATCTAAACTAAACTCATTGATAATCATGACTCATGCCTGCTGTCACCTCAGGCAGAGGATGAGATGGCTGAAATACATGAGCAGTTAACAATGCTTTTCCAATAACTGGAACATGGGATGAGGGGAGACAGAGAAGAGAGGTAGAGACACAACAGCAGGCAGACAGACTGACCCTGGGGTCCAGGGGAGGCAGCCTCATCTCCATGCTCCTCAGCCACTGTCTCAGTGCTCTGATTTGACCCCTGAACTCACACTGCCATTGGCTCAAGTCCTCCGCGTCCCTCCTAAAACAGGAGAGAAGCAATACAAAGTGTTTGCTAACCTACAGTCAGGACATTGGAATGTAAAATACTTTTTTTTTTAATTTAATCAAACCTAAAATATGCATATTGTCTTCTTAACATCAATTATAAACCATAGACAGTGTTGCTTAATATTGTGAATTCTTCATATTACAGGAATAGTGACATGCAAGCATTTGTGAAATAGTAGCTGTACTGTGAATACAACATGTGTATTTTAGTGTTGTTTTTATTAAATGAAGCAGATGATGTCTGACAGGAAGCAGACAACAGACCCAAGAGCACAGTCATCTCTTGTACTTCAGGAGGAATTACCGTTTTTTATCAAAGGTTAACCCAGACGTCTCGGGATGAAAACATTAGTAAAATATCTCATTAGGAAGGCATCTGCTCTCTATGTCTGCTGGGCTGGAACCTTGATTTAGTACATTTCAATTAGATGTTTTACACTGTGCGCTCATGACATCATCCGTGGCTCTGCCTTTTGTGCAAATACAGACCCGTCTACAAAGCCGATACAGTCGACCAACTGCCGTCACAAGCTGTTTGTTTTGTTTAATCTGACTGTTGGTGGCCAATTTCAGTCAAGCAGGATTCGTTTAATTACAAAGTGCCCATCTATGGCTTCCTGGAGAGCATATTGGATAGTATTTATAAAAGGCTGCACGTTTAATTTTTATTAAAAAAAATGTTACATTTGTACATATACATTTTTGTGTAGGTTATCAAGGGCACATGACCTAACAGTTGTGGCACTCAAGTCAAGACGAATGGATGACAATCTAATAGCTGTTTGAAACATACCCATATCTCTGATCCTGTGATGAAGGTGTTCCAAACACAACACTTGCATTATTCTGAAAGAGAATATTAGAAATAAACAAACTTATCCCTGCACGATTTCTTGCTTTTGGCTCTGTTACATCTATAGTATTTCAACACTATTCATTAAACACATTGAAAAATATGCTGCACAGTATATGTTAGTACGAGTTTTACATTCTGTTCTTACCTCCCTGCTTCCAGCCTCAGACGCAGGGATAGCTGGGAGGGAAAGGGTCAAATCTGAATAGTCAAGGCAGCTGAGTGAAGAATTCTGGGAGGTAAATGCCCCGTTGCTCCTGTTGGCAGGCTCCTCCATTAAACCCAGTGGCTAATGTTGGCACATAGAGCAGAATATGTATATGTGCAAAACTGTGGATGTAAATATTGTCCAGTGAAGTTTTATACTCTCATCTGGATACATTTCTTTGGGAAAAATCAAATCTCATTTTGGGTGGAATTAAAACAGGTAAAACATACAAAACCTTATCAGACCCTTGTTAATCTGACAAATACCTGATCAATATGGGAATCATACAACTTTGTGGGGTTAACAACAGGATCAATTATACAACTGTAGATCAGTATTTGTTACACTTGATTCACTGATGGGCCATGTATAGGCCAGTGTAACAGTGCCCTCTTGTGGTGAATTACCATTATGCTTATTTAAAACTAATGAAGAGCCCTTGAACAGAATATCTAATGTACGCTTCCTCCAATATGGCCACCCCAAACCACTGCTAATCACCTTCAACAAATATACTCTGTGCAACAATATAGGAGGTAAAAAATGGGAAATCATGGTGTCACTATTCCACTGTGTCATGTTTATATTCAATATTCACATTATCCATTGTATTCACTGTCCAGAACAACTGGGCGTTTAATTTTCTTAAAGTGCTGTCGTCTATTGTACTGAAAAACATACAATGGTCCAAAAAACTATATATATATATAATATGAATGAATGATGGGAGCGCCTCTCCAGAGCATATTTATTTACAACACAGAGTTGTGTTTGCTGCACTGTGTCCACTCACCATATAATTCGAAGCAAAATCAACCAGTTAGTTTGTGAAAATTAAATATTCCTAGAATCAAATTCAGCACAGTTACATTTGCACGTGTCTTTATTTTCATTTTTCCCAAATATCCTTTGTAAAGTTAGTGAAACATGCAAGGCAGATTCGTGATATATCAAAAACATGATGAAAACAAAATAAAAACATGTACAGAAGTAATATACCTTAAAGATGCATAACACAAACAGTTGCTGTGAGAAAATAACTATAAGCAAAATAAAGCTTCAAGCTGTTTTTCTGTTCAGACAAGGAAATCTATGAGTTAATTTTATAAAATACATTCATGCATTATGTTGACAAAATATGTCAGTTCTCAAAATGCCTTTATTGGCACTTTGGTTGGGTAGAATTTACAGTGAGAGATAATACAAAAATATACTCAGTGAATTTAGGATTAGCAAAATAAAGATGTGCTGTCCCACCACGGCAGTTAATTGCAATTTAAACAAAAGAATGCACACACAGATGTGTGTATGCTTTGGGAGTGTGCCAGGGTATGACATCATACATATCACTATTAGCATTCAAGTAATTAATATATGAAAAACAGATAATGAATGAGGAGTGTTCCTAGAAAGGCATCCCAAGATGGTGTCAGGTTGAGTCAGCCTCAGCTCTCTTCAAATGTGATGTGCAATGGAAGAAAGGACATACTCAATGGCAGATCTACAAACGAAAGAAAATGACTATAAATTAAAATCAAAAATGAAGTAAATAAAAATATGCAGTGATAAAAAATACAAATTAAACAAAAATTGCAAAACAATCTTGATGAAACTTGGCTTCATTTTTTTGCCAATTAAATTAAAATGATTATGTTTTCAACAGTTATTTACTGTACCTGTGTTACTGCTTGATGATTCACAAATCCATCCAAGTTGGGGTAATCACACGCTCTCGCCAACTGAGTATCTGTGCTTGTATGTTGTATCTTGAGAGACTGAGGCAGCTGTTAAAAAAAGAAGGTTAAAGAAAAGTTAATTAACAATTTAAATTTTGAATAAAAACAGTTTACCAGTAGTGTGTGAGATAGTGGAAACGGCATAATTTAGGCTCTGCAATGTGACCAAAATAAACTGATGAAAACAGAGAACAAAGCAAACATAAGCAAAAAAATAAAAATAAAAATGCATTTCAACTTACAAGGACCAAATTAAGATGCATCAGGTCTGAATGGGGGTGCAGGGTCAAGCCTGACATCATCTTGGGATTTACCGGGAACACTTGATTGAGGGTGAATATGAAGAATCCAAAACTTGGAGTGTGTAAAACAATGATGTAATGAACTAAAATAATGCAAGTCCACTAAATATAAATGGACTTTAGAACTGAAATTGGTTTCTGCATAATTTTAATTCTGGCAACTGGTTCAATACTGTATTCTTGTAGTGTCTCATTTTCTGTAGTTTTGTTTAGGTGCATTCTGTGCTGCAACTAACTGGGCATATTATTTAGTAACCCAGGCAACAAATGATTAAAAAAAAAAGTCTGTCCATACTCTATACAAACATTCAGAAATTCCAAAGGCAACTATGTATTTTAGGATCTGTTAAAAACATTAGAACTATGTTGACATACAGTATCTCATTAAGAAGTACTGTCAAAAAGGATAACAAAATAGACAAATATTCTTGAATTTCAAAGGAAACAAGGAATACTGGAAAAATATTTCTGTTTGACATACATATAGTATATATTAGTTTCAGAAAGCACAAGTATACAACGTTTTACCAGGTGTAAAATGAAATCTATAAAGTCAACAGCAGAGATTGCATGCTTTGAAAAATATAAACTGACTAATTGGTACTAAAGAAAATTAGCAATGCTTGGTTATGTCTCCATATTTGAGGCACATGTTGTAGAAATCGCCTAGGCAACTCTCCATGTAACCACATGCAGGGCAGAATAAATAAATTACAATTTTTTATTTTTTTTTTTACTATAACTTTTTTTTTCCTGTAAGAAATGCAACTGTAAAGTGCATTAGTATTATTGGTTCTTAGTCACATAAGCATTTCAAAGTTGTTAGGGACTGAACTAGCTAATCAGAATCTGCGCGTGTAGCCAGTTGAGGAGGATGTGAAGGAGGAGGATGAGAAGTTCATGCTGAAGCCAGAGCCACCATCAATGCTGCCTCTCCTGGAGCCTGTTCGGGATCCGGTCCTTGAGCCAGTCCGGGAGCCATAAGCAGATCCAGGGCCACTGACATTGTAGGGACTGTAGAGGCCTTTGCTAGATTGTGAGGAAGCCTCCAGAAGCCTTAGACCAGATCCTTCCTCAACCATGCTTCTGTCCATGGCATCTTTGTAGGAGATTTTCAGTTTGGTTTTTGGACAGGTTAGATATTTAGAATAAGAGCTGACATCTCTCAGTTTCTGGGCAGTACGAGCATCAATTGAGCCCTTTTTGATGGATTCATCTAGTGAGACTCTGCTTTCAACATCAGGCTCAATAAGTCCACCAGTCAGATATTGGACCTCAAGGAAACGCTGACCAGCCTCATAATACAACCAGCCCTTCTTTAGAGCCTGGGAAGCAGACATCTTTACTTTAGTTCTGGGGTCTTCAAATCCATTGAATGCTTTCTGAGCCAGATTGAGGCGATCAACCATGACTTTATCCACAAGGCCTTTTTCTGTAGCATCGGCAACTGAGAATTTCTCCCCAGTTGAGGGGTCAATTATTCCACCAGTGCAGGCTTGGGCCTCCAACAATCTTTGGCCTGTGATGTTGTCTACCACGTTTCTGTGCATGGCCTCAGTGATAGACACTTTCTCCAGTGTGTCTATGTCCAACATTCCAGCGACAGGGCCAGTCTCCTCTGATGGGTCATTCCATATGACTGCAGGTGGTTTAATGGAGGGTATGGGGCTCATAGAACTAGAGTAGGTGGAACCAGTGGTGGAACCAAAGGAGGATGAGCGAGAGCGGAAGCCTCCCATGTTTCCAGAAAGCATGTCAGCAAATTCTGTGATGGACAGATTACCAGCTCGGTATGTTTCAAGAGAATTCTGGTCAATGAGGCCACGTGAAAGAGCGTCGTCAACATCATACTGTCTCCCTGACCTTCGATCAATGATAATTGATTTGACTGTGCCATCAGAGGAGGTCATTGTGATCTCTTCCCACTCACATTCCTGCTCAGCAAGCTCTAGGTAGGTTTGGTGGTCAATGAGTCCCTTCCTATAGGCCTCGTACACAGTCATTTCTTTGCCGGTCTCTGGGTCTACAATCACAACTCTACGTTTACGAACAGATGATTTGGAGGAGGTCTTCCTTTCCCGCTTCTTGTCTTTCAGTAGCAGGAGCACCAGGCCAGTGTCGGGATCAGTGATGCACCTCTCCATGAGCTGTAGGTAGGTTAGGTTTTCCTCAGTGTTGGGATCAAAGAAGCCTTTGGTGTCATCAGATGGATCCGTCAGGATCTCATTCATTTCCTCATCAAAGAAGCCACGTTTGTAGGCCACCTCAACTGGTAGACGGTGACTCTCCTCTGGGTCAATGATTCCACCAGTGGCAATCTGGGCCTCCAGGAGACGGATACCATGATCTTTTAGGATCAGCCCCTTCTTCATGGCCTGGAACAGGGAGATTGTCTTGCCTGAATAAGGGTCTCTATATCCTGTCACTGCACGCTCAGCAGAGAGAAGCTTGTCTTTGAATTCTGGGCCTACAATTCCCATTCTCACTGCTTCATTGACAGTCAACTTAAGGTTTTTGATTGGATCAATGACATACCCTGTGGATGCCTGGGCCTCAAGGAGTTCAAATGCAGTGCCTGGCCTAATCATGTTCTTCTTCATGGCCTGGTAAATTGATAGACGTTCCTTTGTGGACTCCAAGTACACACCAGCAATACAGCTTGTTCCCTCAAGATACCTTGATAGTTTATTGCTAACTTCCTCCACTGAAACAAGACCTTCATTCAGTTCACTGACTGTCTGCTGGTCAATAATTTGTGAGCGTATCAGCTCCTCCATTGTGATCTGTTTTCTCAGACCCTTGAACATCAGTCTCTTGTCTCCCAGGGAAAGGAGGCGCAGCCCACCATGCAACTGGCATCTCTTGAGCAGCTGTGCATAAGACAGGTTCTCTTCAGTGACAGGGTCAATGAATCCTTTAACATCGTCAGTCAGTCTCTGGTTGGTTTCCTTGTTGATATAACCTTTTTGCATGGCAATGTCTGCTGGCAGGTGGAACTGGAATTCAGGATCAATAATACCCCCTGTGGCAGTTTGTGCCTCTAACATTTTCAAGGCATAATCCTCTGGAACAAGATCCTTTTTCATGGCCTGGAAAAGAGATATGATTTTCCCACTGTATGGATCTTTGTATCCTGTGACTGCTCTCTCAGCTGAAAGAAGCTTATCATGAATCTCAGGGCCAACAACACCCTTACGAACAGCTTCATCAACAGTGAGTGTCTCATTGTTTACTGGATCAACAATGAATCCTGTAGCAGCCTGTGCCTCTAGGAGACTGAGTGCAACTTCTGGTTTAATAAAACCTCTCTTCATTGCTTGGTAAATGCTTATCTTGGAGCTTGAATCTGTTTTGATCCCAGCCACACAGCCTGTGCCATAGAGATACTGTTTCACACTGGTCATCTCCATAATGTCACGGATGTCCCTCTTGCCCTGTTTAAGAAGGTTGTATGTCTCCAAGTCAATGATGCGGGCATTGTACAGCTCCTCTATAGTTATCCTTCTCCTTATTGTCTTACATGACAGGGTACTCTCATTTCTGATGATCTCTCTCTGTTCCATAATCTCAATAATAATGATGATCATCCGCTCTTTGGTGATTTTACCAGACCGATATTCATCCATGAGTTTCTGCCTCTCCTGCTCTGGAAGCAAGTTTGAGTTCATGATATCCCAGAGGTTAACTGGTTTATCAGCAAGGCCCTCAATTGGAATGTCAATTTGGGTGTTGGTCAGTTCACATTGTGTTTGTTCCTCTGTGTAGAGGTACGTTTTCTCTACAACAGTTGGAGACTGAGGCTTGGAGAGTGGGAGGATGTACAGGCCTGTCTCTGGATCTCTTTGACACTTGTCTTTGAGCTGTCTGTAGGTTGCATTCTCATCAGTTTCTGGGTCTGAGAAAGCCTTGTTTTGATCAGATGGATCAGATAGGGTTTCGGCAATTTCCTTGCTAAAAATGTTCTTTTGATAAGCAACATCAGTTGGGACTCGGTGGCTGTTTACAGGGTCGATGATTCCTCCACTAACCATCTGTGCTTCTAACAGTGGCATGGCATGCTCTTTCAGGATAAGATCTTTTTGCATTGCTTCAAAGAGGGAAATTTTGTTGCCTGTGAATGGATCTTTATAGCCAGTTACAGCTTTTTCTGCAGAGAGGAGTTTTTCATGTAATTCAGGGCCAACAAGTCTTGATTTCACCGCTTCATCTACTGACAGGCACTGGTTACTCACTGGATCTACCATGAAACCAGTCGCAGCCTGAGCCTCCAGAAGTGAAAGGCCTGTGTTGTGTCTGAGGAGCTTTTTCTTCATAGCTTGATAAATGCTTATTTTCTCTTTTGTCGGCTCCAGGTAGATGCCAGCAATGCTATCAGAGCCCTGGAGGTATTTCTTGACATTGGGATTCTCACTGACTTGTATAGGTGTTGTTTTGCCTTGTTGCAGGAGATCAAAGGTTGGTTTGTCAATGATTTTGGAATCATACAGCGAGCCTGCTGGGACCTGTGATCTAAGTCCCTTGAAGCTTGACTGTTCTCGTTTCTTGGTCTCTATTTCATCTACAATTGTGATAACAATTTTGATTATCTTTTCAATTGTAATTTTTCCTGACCTAAACTGTCTGAGCAGGTCAAGCCTTTGCTCCTCAGTGAAATATTCAGAGTTGATTATTTCCCAAATGGTCATCTTTCTGCCCTTAAATGGTCCAGAATCAAGCTCCACAGTTGCTTGAGTCATAGCTTCTTTTGTTTGGGCTTCAGTGTAAGCTGACTCTTCCTTTGCGTTGATTGCTTCATCAGAGAGAGGCAGAAGCTGGAGACCAGTTTTCTTGTCAGGGACACATCTCTTGAAGAGCTGTGAGTATGTGACATTCTCTTTCGTGTTGGGATCAAAGAAGCATTTAGTTTCATCAGTGGGACTGCTCAGAATCTGTTTAACTTCGTCATCAAAATAATTTCTCTTGCAGGCCACATCATGAGGAATGCGATGGCTCTTTACTGGATCAATGATGCCACCAGTGGTCATTTGGGCATCGAGCAGTCGGATTCCTTGTTCTTTAGGTATGAGATCTTTTTTCATTGCCTGGAACAGAGAAACAGTCTTTCCGGTGTAAGGATCTTTATAACCTGTCACAGCTCTCTCGGCAGACAGGAGCTTTTCATGCAGCTCTGGACCAACAACACCTGCTTTGACAGCTTCATCAACAGTATAGTTCTGATTATGAATGGGGTCAACAACATAGCCTGTTCCTGCTTGGGCTTCAAGCATATTCATGGCAAGCCCTGCCCTCATGATGTCCTTCTTCATAGCTTGATAGAAGGACATTGTCTCCTTGGATGAATTAATAACTATACCTGCAATGCAGTTTGTACCCTTTAGTGCTTTGTAGACAGGCTCCATTTCAGATACCTCTTTGACAGTTGTCTTGCCCTGGTGCAATTTGTTGTACAGGTCTGTATCAATGATTTTAGATTCCAGGAGCTCAGTGGCAGGGACAGGTGCTCTCAGGCCATCAAAGGTAATTTCATTCTTCTTCTCTTTCTCCTCTGCCACAGTAATCACAATCTTAATGATTTTTTCGATTGTGATTTTGCCTGTCTTGTACTGACGGAGAAGATCCTTCTTCTGGTCCTCAGAGAAGTACTCAGAATTTATTATTTCCCAAATGGTGACAGTCTTTCCCTTGAATCTTCCAAATGGCAAAGACACAGTTGTTTTGCTGAACACATCTTTGGTCTCCTCCTCTGTGTACATACTTGAGCACTGAGCAGCCTTATCTGTGATTGGCAGGAGTAGCATACCGGTGTCAGGGTCAGTGGTGCACCTTGCCATTAGCTCTGAATATGTCAAAGGTTCTTGGGTGCTCGGGTCAAAGTATCCCTTTGTGTCATCTGAAGGTTTCTCCATAATCTTGTTCATTTCTACATCATATTGTCCCTGTTTATAGGCTGTTTCATTGGGTACACGGTGACTATTGATAGGGTCAACAATGCCCCCAGTTGCAAGCTGAGCCTCAAGGATTCTGATGGCCTGATCATGCTCTACTAGACCCTTCTTCATAGATTCAAAGACAGAGATCTTTCCACCAGTGTATGGATCTTTGTAGCCAATAACAGCCCTCTCAGCTGAAAGCATTTTACTGTGCAATTCAGGGCCAATCAATCCTTCTTTCACAGCCTCATTAACAGAAAGTTTCTGGTTTTTAATGGGGTTCAACATGTAACCTGTGGCTGCCTGAGCTTCAAGAAGAACCATTGCTGTGCCTGGAGTAATCTTCTTCTCTTTTGATGCTTGATAGATTGACATTTTTTGATTAGTTGGTGTCAAAATACCAGCAATACAGTTCTTTCCTTTAAGAATTATTTTAAGATGTTCAGCCTCACCAAGCTCTTGCACAGTGGTTTTGCCATGTTTCAGCTTTTCAAACTTCTTCTTTGATAAAAGGCCAAGATCATAAAGTCTGCTTGCAGGAACTTTATCACGGATGCCGTCAAAAGCCAATGGATCTGGTTTAATCTCCGCACTATCTACTACATCACCAGCACTTTGGCCATTGAAAACTTTCTGCGACTCAACGGTTGTTACATGGATGACCTCAGTTATCTGCTCTCTCTGTGTTGTCTCCAGCTGCTGCAGCTTCTCGCGCAACTTCTGATTCTCTTCTTCAAGAATCCTTTCCTGCTCTAATCTCTTCTTTTCCAGTTCCTGCATTTCTTTTTGTTTGTTTAGCATTTCTTTCTCAGCCTCTTTCTGCTTATTAAGGGCTGCATCCATGGTAGCTTGGAGTTTCTTCTTCTCCTCCTCCATCTGCTGTTTCTGGCGTGCCTGTTCATCTTTAAGAGCTTTGGCCTTTTTGACTTCCTCTTCAAACTGGCTCTCCAACCTCTTTTTCTCATCCTCAATTAGCTTCTCCTTCTTCAACAACATCTCCTTTTCTGTAAGGAATGTCTGCTGAAGCACTGTCTTCTCATGTTCGATTTGTTTCTGCTGTGCATCAGCCATCTGACGGAATGAAAAAGAAAATATGAAGTTACAATATGTTTACATACTATACTCTTCACTATATTCTTCACATATTTGTTTGATTTAATTTGTAATGAGAACAATTCTCACAATGCACTCTGCTTATGCATATGAAGATCCATGTTATCTCTAAGGATATGTTTATGTTAAAGTTAAACCTTTCTCTGGCATACTTGTGTCAGGATAAAACATCATATTGCTGTATTTTTGAACAATTCCACCTACATTATCAAGTTTGGAACAACCATGAACAAATGTGCCTTAAATAATAAAATGTACAGCAATAAATATTATTGGCACAAAAAAGATAATGAATTGACATGAATTGGAGTTCTTGGAACTAATAATCAGCCTTGATTTGTCATCTGTGTGTAATGGATATGCAATGACTTCAGAGCAAACTAGGTATTTTACTACTGCTACTTGAATGGACTGTTTATGTATCTGGAAAAAAAAGTAAAACAAATCCAAAATAAGACATTCCCATGTCTATGTCTAGGTGCATCTTCTTATTTAGATATGCCATTGGACTGAAGTAAAACTACAAAAGACCCTGAATATTGTTAGGCACTTGATTTGATTGATTTGCCCTGACGAGTAACAGACATCACCACTCTGTAATAGATCCATCCATTGTGTTTAACCTGATTTGAACCACTAAAGTCTTTGTATAAATATGTTTATACAAGCATTTTTTAATTTTTTTAATTGATGATTGTGGAATATTCTGGTTATGGAACAATACAATTAATCATACTTGATTAATTGTAAAATGGTAAATGTTGTTTACCATTATAATATTCTGTTCATGCTCATTTTTTGGAAAGTTTTTTTTTTGTGAAGCTATTTACTACTACGTTACTCAATAGGAATAAGACCCTATGATCTGTCTTGCCCCTTCGATTCTGCACAAAGGGACTCTATTTTGGAAAAATATATGTAAGGTAGTCAATGGGGAGAGACAAATTATTTTTGGATTCTGTTTGAATTTTGCGATGAACCTTGTCACCTTAGCACTTTAGAGTACCTGATGTGTTTCATCCAGCAACTCCAGGTCAGCAACTAAATAGTGGAAAAAACATACAAGACCCATTGCTTGTGTGACTACAACCCATTACAAAATACACAGACATTGCATTAACTTTAGATTCAGCAGGTCTGTCATTTTGGGTGTGTAGTCTAATTACATATTTTATTTACTGCAACTTTCTTGACTTGAAACACTATCTTTTAAATTGGCAAACTTCATATATTTATAAATTATGGCACAATTCAAACTAGATCTTTTGTCTATTGTCTATTTCGCCTTTCTACATTCCAGTGTTTTTCAACTTTCAACCTCTGTATTCCGTTAGTAAAACTGCCTCGTGAGCAACTTTGATTATACCAACAACGCTCCCAATTTACTACATGGTATGTTGATAATGTATGATGATGCCATACAGACGACATATGCTAGAAATTCTCTCCTCTGCCTCGAGAAGTGATGGGTGAACCTGACAGTGGAAGGTTGTGGCTGATACCAATATACACTTGTCAACTAAGAAGGAAGCTTTTTGTATCAGCTGATGCAAGCTAGTGTATTTCATGGTAATGTCAGACTGAGAAAAGATTCACGCAATGGTTATATATAGACATCTCTGGCAAACACTTCACATGTTGTTGGCAGTTGTATGTGTTGTATCTGATAAATAAAAACACATACCTCTGATGAAGCTATGTTTGGTGGAGGTGTTTACATTTCTTAAAACATTTAGAGTGAACTGGGCATTGTAACAAATGGTAACTTTACTATTCTTTGTCTCTACTGGGTGTTTATATGATTTATTATCTTCTAAATGGTAACATTCAAGATGTGGTTACAATCCATGATAAATGATTCATTTAAAGTTATAATATAAAGATCTCTGTTTATGCCGCCTCACAAGTGGACCAACCACTAATTACTTAATTGACTTAACAGACATTTATTTATGCAAATCTTTGAGATTATATGTTTTAACTCACCCAGCATTGGCATAAATCTTCCTACAGGTTAGTGGTGGTGTTTCATGTTCACATTATGCTCTCTCTCAAATTGTTTAAACACATTTTAAGTTGATCTTTTTCACTAGTTTGCTGATGGAACATCATACTTTTAATCATTTTATTTGACTCCAAATAATATAGTTTTCATTTATTTTGGATCTGATTTGCAACTGGACTTTGTAACTGAAAAATTAAATGAAAAAATAAATAAACATTCCAGGATATGAAGAAGCATTCATGATGCTGCATGAGCACAGTGCACTGTAAAAATCAAAATTAAAAATCACATTTAAAATCAAAGATATGGTTTCATGATTAGTGTTTATAAAGAAAGGGGATAGAGGAAATTTTAAGAAAGAAGTGTGTTAGTTTTAAGACAGAGTTAACAATGACATAAGCTGCTCTGTTATGCCATTTTTGACACAATACCTCTTTAGAATTATTTTGAAGTTCTTCAGCCTCCTTTTTCAGTTTAGCCTTCTCCTTCTCTAGGGCTGCGATAGCTTTGCGTAAATCGTCAGCCTCTTTGCTGCTATTAAGTCTCTCGACTTCCAGTTTTTCAACTACAGTCATTTTTTCTTTGGTGGCAATTTCAGTCTCATGAAGACGGGAAGCAATGGTGTCAGCTTGTTTCTTGAATTTTTTAGCCTCTTCTTCAGCTTTGGCCTGGGCTTCACTAAGCAGAGTAA
This sequence comes from Pampus argenteus, assembly GCA_036937835.1. Taxonomy (NCBI): domain Eukaryota; kingdom Metazoa; phylum Chordata; class Actinopteri; order Scombriformes; family Stromateidae; genus Pampus; species Pampus argenteus. The sequence continues at coordinate 8,296,525 of CM072865.1, read as the reverse complement.
CCTTAAGTTTGAGTTTTTCAGCTTCAGCTATGATCTCCAATTGCCTTTTCCTCTCTGCTTCAAGTGACTTCTGGTATTCCTCTGTTTCTTCATCCAAACGCTGTTGCATTAGTTGTTTATCCTCCAACAGCTTTTGTGCCTGCTCCTGGGCCAAGTCCTTCTGTCTCTGTAGCATCTCTGCCTCAGCTCTAAATTTAGATGCCTCTTGTATTGCCTGCATTTTCTCTTTAAGCATTTTCTCTGCAAGAGCTCGTTGCTGACTGAGGTCTTCCTCTGCAACTTGTCTTAAGCGTGCAGCCTCCTGGGCTTCTACACTAAGTCTAGCAGCATCCTCTGCAAGCTTTTTCATATTTTCAGCCTCTTCTGCAAGGAATTTTTGCGTGTTGTCTTTGTCTTTCCTGATGAGGCGCTGATTTTCCTCCTCAATTTTGAGTTTAAGTTTGAGCAGCTCCTCCATCTGAACTTTGACTTTGAACAGCTCCTCTTCCACCTGGGCCCTCTGTTTGACTGCATCATCGACCTCATCTTTCAAACGCTGCAACTCTTCATCAAGGACCGATTTCTGTTTATCAGTTTCATCAAGCTGAAGTTTAACCTTAGTGAGCTCTTGTTCCACTTGGAACTTCTGTTTTAATGTTTGCTCTGCCAGTTTTTTGTGCTTTGCCATTTCCGCATCAGCTTGTTGTTTCTGCTTGAGTGCTGCATCTTCTGCTTGTGCTCGTTTAGCAGCTTCAAATTCAGCCTCCTTCCTCAGCCTCTCAGCATCCTCCTGGGCTTTGGCTTGGTTTGCAGCTTCTAGCTCTGCAGCTGCTTTTTGTCGTTCTGCTTCCTCTGCTTGTTGACGAAGCAGAGCTGCCTCCCTTTCTGCCTTCTCCTTAGCAGCCTCTGCATCTTTGGCAAGCTTCTTGGCTTTCTCATACTCTTCCTTAAGCTTCTTCTGCATGATGACATCCTCCTTCTGTTGAGCAAGTACACTTTGGGCCTGCTGCTCAGCTGCACTGCATTTCTGGGCTGCTTGTTGGGCTGCGATAATCTGCTTTTCTGCTTCTTCGTCAGCCTCGTCTTTCTGCTTTCTGGCTTCTTCTGCTTTCTTTTTCAGACGCTCAAGCTCTTCCAGGGCTGCCTTGCGTTGTCTTGCTGCCTCTTCCTCCGCAGCAGCAATCTTCTTAACTTTTTCCTCTGCTTCCCTCCTCCTCTTCTCTTCCTCAAGGGCAAGCTTCCTTAGTTTTTCTGCCTCTTCTTCTGCTCTGAGCTTGCTTTGTTGAGTTTCCTCTGCAATGTTTTTCAGCTTGTTCAGTTCTAGCTCCAGATCAAGTTTTCCAGATGAAGCCTTTTCAAAGTTCACCTTGAGAATTCGTATTTCTTCTTCGACAACTCGCCTCTGTTTGAGCGTGTCATCCACTATTGCTTTTTGTCTATCCATTTCAAGCTCAGATGATTTTTTGAGTTGGACTATCTTTTCCTCAATATCTTGCTTGTGTTGGTTGGCCTGGTCTTCAAGAGCTTTCCTCTGGTAACCCTCATCCTCAGCCTGTCGCCGGAGTCTTTCGTTTTCTGCCTCCTTCTCCTTCAGGGCAATTTCGGCCTCTGTTTTTAAACGAGTGGCATCACTGATTGCAGCTAGCTTCTCTTTGAGAATCCTTTCAGCCTCTGCTCTCTGACGAGCCGTCTCTTCCTCAGCAACTTGCCTTTGATGCTTGGCCTCCTCTGCAATGGCTCTAAGCTTGCTTGCCTCCTCAGCAAGGTCCCTCATCTTGGCGGCTTCAACTTCAAGAAGTTGTTTGCTCTTCTCTGTGTTGGACATGGTCTCCTTTTCTGCCCTGGATTTGAGCTGAATGAGCACATCCATCTCACTCCTCACTTTGGCAAGTTCATCCTCCAGCTGTTTCCTCTGTTGCTGAGCTGAAATTACTTCATTCTTTAGGCGGTAAAGTTCATCTTCAAGGAGGGATCTCTGCTGTTCTGCGTTGTCAAAGTCTGCTCTGAGACGAATCAACTCCTGTTCTGCAGTGAGTTTCTGCTGAGCTGTGCTCTCAGCTACCTTCCTCTGCCTCTCAAGTTCTTTCTCGGCCATGTCTTTCTGCTTCAGGGCTGAATCTTCAGCTTTGGCTCTCTTTTTAGCCTCACGCTCGGCCTCCTCCTTTTGTTTCTCAGCTTCTTCTTGAGCAAGGCTTTTTTTGTGAGCTTCTTCCTCAGCCTGGAGTCTTAGACGGAGGGCCTCGTTAGCTTTTTGTCTCCATTTCTCAAGTTCTTTTTCTGCCTCTTCCCTGGCATATTCTGCATTCTCTTGGTGTTTCTTAAGACGTGCAGCTTCTTCTTGCAGCTGAAGGACAGCGCCATGCTCTTGTTTGAGTGATTCTTCCAGCTTTGAGGTCTTTTCTACAAAGGATATGTGTTTGCTCTGGAGCAAAGCAGCAGCACTCTTCTGGGCTGCCTCGTGAGCAACCTTGATTTGTCTCTCCTTTTCAGTCTCTGCTTGCTTAACTTGCCTTTCAGCTTCCTCAGCCTGCCTCTTCAGAATATCAAGGTCTTCCAGAGCTTTTTGCTTTTGCTTAGCAGCTTCCTTCTCTGCCTCAGATTTGTGCTTGAGTTCTTCTTCTGCCATGCGCTTTTTTTGTGTCTCCTCAGCGACCTGTTTGCGGAGTTTCTCAGCTTCTTCTTGGGCAGCCTTTCTGAGTTTCTCAGCTTCAGCTGCTCTGTCACGGAGTTGTTTGACCTCAGATTCTGCAGTAGACTTTTGCTTTACTGTTGTTTCAAGTTGAATCCTGATGAGGTGGATTTCCTCCTCAATCTTCACCCGACTATGGAGAGCTTCATCCACCTGTTGACTTTTGTCCTTGATTTGCTGCTCTGAGAGGTTTTTGAGCTCATGCAGTTCCTGCTGGATGTTATGTTTTTGCTTTTCTGCATCTACAGCAGCGATTTCTCTTCTGTTTACTTCTTCCTGCATTCTGAGCTTCAGCTCTTGAGCCTCTTTTTCTGCTTTGGCAATGGCCTTTGCGTGAGCTTCAGCTAACTGCTTCTGTTTGTCTAACTCAGCCTGCATCTCGGCCATTTTTTTCTGCTCTTCTGCTTTGAGTTTCTTTGCAGCTTTCTGCATTAGTGGAAGCAAATGGTAAAGAAAAGATTATAATCAAGCATGTCAAGTTAAAAGGTAATACTTTACATTGTTTGGCTCAAAACAGTGTTGATTAAAATTGTAATTACTGTGGTAATTACATCATAATTTCACTGACATGAGAGCAACTTAATGTAACGTATTACCTATGCAATGTTAATGTTAAATGTTAGCTTCAATTTACTTAATTGTTAGATCAATCACTAGATGCAAATTAGGTGCACATTCAACAAAGTGATGTTAAATTCACGGTGCAACTCAGGAAAAAAATGGATGATGGGGATGTATCAATTAATGTATGGAAACAAAAATATAACTTCACAACACAGCAAGAAAATCATATGGCATGCAACTGTAGCTGTAGCACTAAGCTTCAAAGAACTGCAGTCATAATTATGATTCCAGTATTTTAGCATAGTCTTCAATTTCGCTTAGTTCCAAATTCATTTGATAATTATATTATATTATTATGATAATAATAATTTAATAATTGTCAGGAATATTCTTATTTTATGTATGTAATAGAGTCTGTCACATATATTTTATAAACACTATTCAAATATTGACTTGTATTATTTAAATGTATTCAATAGGCATTCATTAATGTTTTAGACAATATATTCTATATAGACTGTGTGAGTGTACATCAGTTCATTCTTTATAAATAAAGACCTCATGTTTTACGTTAGATTGTTATCCACACCAGTTAGAAATACGTTATTTTAAAATCCCAACCCATGCACTGGGGGTTCCTTAAATCACCATTTGCCAGAAAATGTAATGGTTTATGGCTTTGAGAAGTTTCACAAGTAGTTTAAAAAGAAGCAATTTGATAAAAACTCAAAGCAAGGCTAAAATACAACGAAAAATATTGTATAATTCTATAAAAGACTACAGTGAAAGATACAAGAAAAAAAGAAATACTATGAAAAGCCAAAATGCAGCTTGAGAGGAACACAGAGATGTTAGGATGATAGAGGGAATGGAAATACAATCACTACAGTAGGTACCTAAAGCATTGTGAATAATTTACCTCTTTAATGCTCAAACAAGTTAAGCATTCATCATGGCAAAGCACTGGCAAGCAGTTAAGAGAAGCAAAGAAACAAACAAAACATTAGGGTTAGAAGGAAATGTAAAACCGTAACTTGTGTTAATTTTGTAAAGAAAAAAAAACCATGAAAAGAATCCTAAACCATAGTCTTAACTTTGATTTTAATCTCAGGAAATAAAGTGGCCAGTGGGAAAAGAAAGGAAAGGAAACCTTGAGCGAAAGAAAGAACCCCTCTTTCTAAATCTACAATGGCACAATACACACAATGAATGAAGATGGAGTAGCTTATATGGACGCACAATTTACTGTATCTACTTTATCATTTTACTTTTTGTACTGGTCTCTACTTGGAGCATATTAAATGCTTTCGCTAAGAGATCAGCTACAGCATGCCAACGTTTCAAGCAGTGCAAAGGAACAAATTGTCTCCTGTACATTAATTTAATGTGTGTTTTTTGTGTGCATGTCTGTGTGCTTCCATGTGTGACACACACAGAGGAAAGTGCATGCACGCACAGGTTTGGTGTTTGGTGGGTTAACTCGTTTGTTGGTTGGTTGATTATTTGGTTGGTTAGGTTAAGTTAATGTTAGAATTTAGTTTGTTTGGGATCCTCAGCCAGTTGTCACGCACCTCCTCATCCTCCAAGCGACGCTGTGTGTCGGTGATGAACTTGATGTACTGACTAGTCAGAGTCATCAGCTCACTGTACCGGGTCCTTAGTGTTACATACTGATAGGGAAAGAAACAACATGTTTGTTAGAGATGTGTCACTTTACACTTCATGCATATGTCTTCACAGTGACCCCGAGTTGATGGTCCAGCTGTTCAGCTTTATTAATATATTCAGTACTTTCAAGAAACAGGAACCAGTATGGTTTGGAAGAAACACACCTCCTGAATGATGTTGTCAGAAGCTGAATCCAGTTTGGTTTTCTTCAAGGGAGAAACAAGAGGCTCCACCTGAGCTTTATAGGCTACTAACTGGAGTTCATAGTCCTATTTGGAAAAAAAAGACAGTCTCCATACATCTCTCTAAATGTTCTAAATGACAATATTCACAATACATTATGCATGCTAACATTGCATGACGCTCACCTTGATAGTATCAATGTATGCTTTAGCATATTTTTGACACTCATCAACTTTGTCTTTGTTCTTCTCAATCTCCTCCAGCAATTTCTGTTTTGAAAACCAAAAAAAATTGAGCTCAATACTGTTATGTGAAGTTGATTAAAGGCAGCTGGTAATATCAAGAGGTACACAACAGACCTTCTCCTGGGCCAGTTGCTCTTTAAGAGTTTTGCTGTCAGTGATGGGCACAGCTTGGATCTTTTCCTGCCTTTGCTTGGCATCTGCAATCCAGCAGATCAGCCAATCGTAACTCTCGCGGTAGTAGCCCAGCTGGCGACCAAGCTGCTCAAGCTCTCTCTGACGAAGGTCAATCTGGGTGAAAACAGCCTTCCAGCGGTCCTGGAGACTACACAGGAGCTGGCGGTAGTGATCCAGCTCAGCATCACGTTCGCTGTGTACGCGAGACATCTTGTCACTCACGGTAATGGCTTTCTTTAGTTCTTCCTCAAGAGAATCAAACACTGGTTGTTCATCCTCAGCCTCAGCTCGCATTTTCTGCAGGTTTCAAACAAAAAGGGAGAGGCATTATTACTATATCCATTGGGACAAACATCTAACAGAATCTTTACATGCAGATTAAACACCAGTAACACCAATGAAGGTATGCAGAACAGAATTAGGCTGATATTTAACATTTAAAACAGAGCACTCAAAAGCCCTACAAACCCAAGAGCTGAGTCCAGAAAAGAGTCACTAATGACAGCTGGTGTTGAGACCAACTGCCCCTTCTCAGACACACACAGACCAATCTCACAACAACACTGAAGAAACCAGTGAAGAAACACTAAAAGCCAGCATAGATTATAGTAGTGTTATCTGGCCCTAAAAAGAAATTATGAACTGGCAGAATATCCCTCTAGTGTCAGAGATACAGTAAAAAGCAGAGACAGATCCTAAACAAGCACAGGTTCAGTGACCACAAACTGGCAATCGAAAAAGGACGACACAAACAATCATGGCACCCAAGAGAAAACAGAATATGTGGTCACTGTTCGAGAGGTAAGGTTGAGAAAGAGATGCCCTTCCTTCTACAATGTAAAACATGCATTCAAGTTCAACTCTGTTATTTCAGATTTCAAAGAGCTTATGACCTCTTGACAAAGATCTCTTCTAATAAATGTGATACTTCTAAGAACAGAGACTTTATAATATAATCTATAATATAAGAATCATATGTTGTTTACCTTAAGGTTTGCACGGTAAGTCTCCACCTCCTTGACATCACTGGGCACAGTGTGAACCTCACGCAGACAGTCCTCGTACTGCTTGAGAACTCCCTCCGCACCCTGTGTGTTACGGATGACCATTTCCACAGTCTTCAGCCTAGGGCAAGAAAGAATAAGTATAGCTACGAGCACAGCATAAGGACATTACGATGAACTGTGAATTTACCGATAACTCATATATAGGAATTTGTTTGGGGAGGAATGGTGACTCACTTCTCGAGGTAAACAGAGGAGAGCATGTAGACATGATCCATCTTTTGCACAGTGAGTTCAAGCTCTGAGCGCAGCACAGGAGCAGAGACAGACTGCTGTGGGGAGTTCAAAATGTCTTGTGTTTTTACGGACACCTTATCAAGGTCCTTCCTGAGGCCCTGGAGCTCCTCCTGGACTTTCTGCATAACAAAGGTGGACAACATGGGTTAACATGTAAATATCAAAACTCAACATGGGAAAAAAACAATAAACTAACAAAGAAATGCCATTCAGTCTGGTATAAGGAGCAGATTCTAAAATAAATTACTTCAAATGTGCTATAGGGAACCTTAAAAATTCAGATGAACCTACACTGGGTATTTCTGTGCAAGGATTGACCAACGGCAATGTGCAAATTTTAGCAGTCTGAGACCACCAGGGACATGAGCAACTCTAACTGCAACAAGACATTCAAGGCCTTAAAGCAATTACAATTTTCTGCTTTATCATCATGTTTTACCTTCACTCACAAACAATGTGCTGCTTTTTTTCCACACCATGCTTATCTTTCCATGTTTCATCTATGTGGGTGGACTTTTTTTGGCTTAAAATACCATGAGGGTCATTAAATACAAATCCTGCAGACATTAAGGCAATATGCAAAGCATTTTGTATCCCTCTGAACAAAGACACATTTCAATTTGGAAATAAGATGTTAGTACTTATCGAGCCCAGTGGTAGCAGTCTTGTCTGCTGTTATGGTAATTACACTAATGTCTGTAAATTGATATGGATAATCTGAGCACAGTACCTTCTGCTCGGTTGTCTTCTGAACACATTCTTTCAGAGGTTCTTTCTCCATAGGTCTGCGAATGCGAGCCACAGTCCCAGCCTCACAGTCCTCTATACGCAGACGCAGGTCTTTGATCTCGGAGATGTAGGTCTTACACAGAGACTCATCCTTTTGACCTATGTAGCAGCATTTTTATTAATTTAAAACAGTGGCAATATATAAACAATTTGGTCATCCTAAGAGCGTAAGAGTTACGAATATATAAATACTGAATACATTTTTAAAAAAGTACCATTTGCAAACTTTAGAGAAGAGTTATGTGTATATGACGTAATATAGTATGTTGTGGTTGATGTAACTCCAGCATGTCTTCATACACATTTTTCATATTCTCAAATTACAGTTTTTTGCAATATTCACAGATTTGCAGTGCAATAAAACATGAATGTACATGCAATTCTTCTTGTGTTGTGTCACAAACACACAGAGCTTGTATACATTCAAAGCATACAGTAGTGTATATACGAAGTATTTTCTACCTCACTAATTACACTAAAACAAAAAGCAACACCCACAACATATGAGTTCTACTTTGTGCAGAGCAAAAAAGCATCATGGAAACCAAAACAACATGCGGTCACTTAACATTTCATCCAAAGATTAAAAGCGTGTACACACACTAGCTTGGTGAGCTGTTGCTTTGACTGGTTTTCCAGCACTCACCTTTGAGCCTAACAACCATTTGTCCTGAAAGGTGAATTGACAACATACAGTTGCTATACACTTATTGTATATTCCCTTGATATATCTATGAATAACCAAAAGCCAATATGATGTCCGGAGAAGAGGTTTTACCTTTCTCCATGGAGCGAAGCAGGTATTCAAAATGCTGGATGGACTTTGTGTAGTCTTCCTCAATCTGCATGCGGTCATCGGGACCAAAGAGCTGTGAGTCCTGGCTGTCACGCATGTAATCCTGGTAATGGAGCTCCAGGTTTCTCATAATCAGCCTATACTCCTCTGATTTCATGGTTTTTAACTTAAAAGGGAGGAGAAAGATGAAGTAGAGATTAGGAAGCAGGATGTATTCAGTGGAATTACACTTCATATTGCAGAGAGGTTGATGCTATCAGTTGATTTAATGATGTAGTCTTGGTTTGGGATCGGGTTCGTTTCACGGTCTAAATATATTAAATCATTAAAGTACAAATAAATCAAACTATTTGCTTGAATTTGGATCAAAACACTCAATATAATGAATAGCTTACTCTTAAGATAACTTTAGAGGCCTTATCTAGCCCCCTTATATCTTTGTTTATTCATATAAAGGTCAATAGACTTTCTATGTAACTCATATTTGTAATCAAAGAGCAGCTACCAACCAATGGATAATATGGCCCCCCAAAAATTAAGGATTGTTTACATCTATCCATAATATAACACTTTGTAATGGCCTTTTACTGCATAGAAATGTTAATACACACCATTGTGATGTTCCAGGAGCGTATCTGTGTGAAATCTCTCATCAGATACTGCCAAGACAGCAGACTCTTCATATCTATGTGCAATGTCTGCCACATGGTCACCATCTGCTGATAACCTGTATCCAGACTGGAGTAGGACAGAAATGCAGATAGTGTGAAAATTAAGAAATAGAGTGTACTTTAGAAATTATACTATAGTGCTTTTTAGTGTCAATTAATTTGTCGCATACAAACAGGTCAATTTTGTGATTACAGTTTTTTGCCACTTGGTTAAACGTAGTAATCAGACCTATGATAGTGATTATCAGATTTTATTTTGCTTCACTGTTCTCACCTGGACACACTGTCCATGGCCTCTTTGTTGACTGGAGGTACCATGAAGCAGACAGAGGGCACCACTGACTCATGTCCAGAGTGGTTCAGGACCTTCCACTTGAAAGGCTGAGAGTTGTTGAGTAGCGCACACTCATCTCCTTTATGGACAGTGATCTGCAACAGAATCCAAGATTGAAGAAAACATATAGTGGCTCTTAACTGTGAAAAATCTCTAAAACTCAAGATTTACAAGCATGCATTCTCACCTCCTGCTGTTTGAAGTCACACACAGCCTGAATAGGCAGTTTGCCTTTGATGGAAGTGGTAGGGTTGCGTGGTTTCAGTTGGATGATGGACCTGGCTCTCTTGTTCAGGCCAGTTGCAAGAGTCCTGAATTCATTTAGCTGTTCTTTCTCCTCCTGTTGATGACAAATACAAAACTAGTTTAGAATAAAATATATTCTTGATGTTTGTACCTTCTTTTTTTTTCTTTTACATTTTCTTCAAAAAACCTGGGAGCATACATGATTGTGAGAATTTCAGTCATCACTCACCACAGCATCCTGCAGCAGATCCTCCAGGCGTGTGGCTGTGGTGGAGCGATCACAGCTGTATTTCTTTTTCATGTTCTCTTGCATTTTCTTCATCTTGTCCTGAGCCTCTTTTACATCAGCGAAGAACTGCAGGGAAATGACATGACATGAGGGACAGAATAATTGGCTCTCTACCTGAAGTTTTAGTGGTGAACATCAGTATTCCATACCTGGTAGTAGGCTGTGTTTTCTTTGAGATGAGCCTCAATACAACAGCACAGCTGGAGGATCCAGCTCCACTGAGTCTGCAGGGCAGCTGTGAAGGCCTGGCAGAAGACATGATAGTGGGTTAGTTCAGGCCTTAGCAAGTACATTTTAGACTATGCTGTATGCATTTCCTTATCTTTAAATTGGGATTACTGCTGTAATCACCTCAATTGTCTTCTTGCCAGGATGTCCATCCTTGATAAGTTTGTCTCCTGTGGCCTGGATATCGTTGACCTTCTTCTCCCTCAGCTCAAGCTCTCGCATGAGACCCTGAAGGATCCAAATGAAACAGTGAATGACAATCATGGGACACTAATTATGTTGGGTTTTTTTAAAGTTAATTAGTTAAATGTCTTAAAAATGTTAAGAACTGAAAATAAAACTGAACTGAAATTTAAAAAAAAGAATTAGAGATTGAATCATGTAACTACAGAATCAGATGTTTACATCTGAGACGCACCGAGTAGTTGTCTTTCTTAGCGGTCATGTTGGTGTTCCTGTCACTCCAGTCAAAGTTGACCTCCTCCTCTTCTTTTTCATTTAGCCACATCAGTTCCTTAGTGGCGGCGCTGACAAAGCCGTGGAGTGAATCCAAGTTCCTCAAGCGGGACTTAGAAGAGTTCTGAGAGGACAGAAAATCAAATTAAATATCACACAATTAAAAGGAGTAAGTACAGGAGGAATACATTATCCACACAAACTGAAACCATATTCAATTTGCATATTTACCAGTAGTTTGCCATACTGCAAATCCAGTTTACCCAGGTATTCTTTGTATGTGCTTCTGCTGAGAGGAGATAGCTGGCTCTGAAAAATAGCAAGAAAAAAAAAACAACAACATCAAAACATTAGTGAAAAGCCACTCACATCTACTTGTTTTCTTTTGTTTGTGATAAGGTCACTACCTCGTCAGACTTCGCCCGTCCAATCTTGGATCTGAAGTCCTCCACAGTCTGGTGTAGGCCTCTGTGGCTGCCCAGCTGTGACTCCACAGAGGGTAGATCAGATCCCCACTCAGCCTCATCAATGCGACGTTGGTTCTCCTCCACCCAAGCCAGCAGGTCTTGAACATAGCGCAGGGTCACGTCATCCAACTCAGGCCGCAACTTCATTGCACTCTGCTGCTGCGGGGCCTGGGCAATAGTTACAACAGATTTCAGACGAAGGTTGTAATCGCTGCGCAAGTTCACCAGGCGTTCATGGACGCGGAAGACCCTGTGGAGATAAAAAATAACAAAACAAAAGACATCTTACTTTATGGTCTTTAAGTGCCAGATGCTTCGTAACAAAATCTATTATGTAGCACCCACCTGCGGTACATCTGCTCTGCCTGAGGGTGGTGCCCATCCTTGAGTATCTGTACATCATTGAAGAGTAGGCGTATCTTTTGGTCTGCTTTATCCAGCTCCCTCTCTACTTCTGTTGTGTGCTGAGCTGGTTTTCCTGCATTCAGCAGACGAATGTCCTGAAGGGACAAAAGCCAACAAATACCATTCAAATCAGGAGGGAAATAAAGGCGAGTGACAGCGACTGAAACATCAACATAGGCTCCCTTTGTTTCTTTACTTTTAAATTGCTCTTCGCTATTTATCTAGTGGATAACCTCAATAGACTCTAGGTACAGTGTTATTTTGTGTGTGAGTGTCTGATTGGAAGCAAAGCTTTTTTTTAATTTAATTTGATATTAAAGTTGTGGGGAAAAAAAAACCTGTGTTCAAATTCAAAACTTGTGACCTTAGTTACAAAGAAATAAAAACAAATCAAAAACAAAAATCACAAGGCCTAACATGTGATGTCTGATCATCGTCTGGATTTTGTGAACAAACACCTGTGTATAGCATATTGCAAATACTGTTCATATGGGACTCACCGTCTGCAGCAGGGTCTCCAGGTGGTTGAGCTGCTCATCACACAGCCCTGACTCCATCTGGACTTTATTGACAATCCTCTGGAGCCTCTCAAGTCTGGATAGCATACGATCAATTAAATTAAATTAACACCATGATAAGATCAAATGAAATTAAAATAGCGACATTAAAAAAACTGAAGATTGAAGCAGCACAAAGAGGCTATATATGTAGTTTGTAACATATTTATCAATACTGTAAGAACATACCAATATTTCCGGGACAAAAAGCCTTTTGGTACACAACCAAATTACACGTAGACAAGCAGAAACCACGCCTCACGACTAATCAAAACACTTACGGCCGTCTTTGTTGCAGCAAGTATTCCAATCTATGAGGATCAGTCACAAATGCCATATTTCAACTCTATATAGATTAAAGTTCCAGCTACTAGGTTGTGCTCACACTCCCATTGTGTGTTAGGTAAATGCTCTGCCACATAGCAGCGCAGAGTGAGACAAAAATGTCTCCGTTTTCTGACAAAGACATCCAGTCTGCTCACTCAGTCATTCCACATCTCAGAACCGTAAACAACAAGCGGACAAACTCATGACACGAACCATCCCATTTTCTAGGCATGATGCAACACTAACACTAAATACCTACAACATGAGCAGTGGCTCATCCCATTTCATTAGGACTAATTATAATAATTATATTTTTCTATGTGCCCAATAATAAACAGTTTGAGCACTCTCATTTTGATACAAGCCAGCGTACAAAACAACCAGAAAAACAGCAAAAAGCTTGACCATCTTCCACCTAAAAAAGAAACTGATGCAATAAGTTGAAAACAACGGTTTTAAAATACATTTGATAGTTGTGTTATAGGGGAAATTAATTAAAGGGTTAATACAAATATTAAAAACATATAAACACATTTTTCTCATTTCTTCATGAGCATATTTTGATGATGTTGGAAGATTAGCAGGCTAGTTAGCGTGATAACTTTGAAGCTAAAGCTAGGCTACTAGCGAGTTGACATATTCGGTTATTAGCAAGAGCTACCTCTCCTTTAAAACACTTTGTCACTTTGTTCTATAAAGTTGTATTCATTGTAGTAACAATGTATTGTAACTATGTAGGTTGAGCGAGACTATAGTGTTAATTCTGATCACATTAAATTGTGTATTATTGGATATCTGCTGCTGGTCTGCTAACCTCTCAAACTCTATCCTTAGCAGACGCTCTCTCTCCAGGATGGCCACATGGAGTCGGCCCCATTCCTTCTCCACATCAATGGGATGGTAGCCTGGAGGAACCTTCACCTGACCTGTATGAACAGCACTCTGTGGGGGAAGAGAGAGTACAATACATAACTCACCACGCAATAGAATATAATACAAAATAATACAAAATAAATTAGGAAAAAATGGGGGTTATCTTGCCTCAAAGGACTGGTAGATGTGTTTGGAATGGTTCTTCTCAGACTCTTTCACCGGCAGCTCTGTCTCCTTGAACTTCAAGAACTGACGCCACAGAATCTGAAGAAAAAGACACAAAGACACAAAAAGAACAAACTGAGAATATGTAGTTTTTATTTCATTAATTTATTACTCCATCTAATCTAGATGTTTCTAAGTATTTCTGAAATATCTCAATCAGCATCAGCCTAAAATACATATTAAAAACCCTGTCCATACTTGTGTAAAAGTCATTATTATGCAGTTATTTTTAGATACATGTTTTGTACATGGATCACTCTGTGTTAAGTTAATTTGAAATCCAAATTTGCTAAATGGGATGAGTGCATTAAGGTAACTCGTCATGATAAGCTTCTAATGGCCTGCATGTAGTGAGGTGCCATCTTATTTTACCTCATTCATGCATTCCCATGACCTGTGTAAATTAAATTGAACTCATCAGGAGTCAAAATACATGCAACTTTACTGCCTCTGTTACTAGAGAAGAATGTTACTCAGTCTCTAGCTTTGTTGAGCGTTTTTAAAAGCACACCCAAACACACCGTTGCTTTCGATGATAATTTGACTTCAAACTGTATTAAGAAAACTACGAAAGTCACACTACGGTTTTGTTCTGGCAGGGAGTCGCACAATGTTGGATCTCCTAAAGGATTAGGTTTAATAATATCCGCTTTTTTGGCTGCATTTTCCCCAGCATCAGCATTTCCCCCATCTACAGCGCAACAATGTCTAAAATAACAGTTTATTTTATCTGCCCATAGCCAGACATGATGTAACTGTGTTCTTTGATCCATCAGTGGATGGCTGCCAAAACTTCTTTTCAGCTGTATTAAGACATGCAAGTACAAGTGTACATACAACAACATACAAGTGTTTTAACTGGTGGTCTTTTAGTCACTTTTTACTGGAAAGTGAAACTTTTTATTTTTTTATATCTGTGCTTTTCAGTGCTGCTGAACTGCAAACGCGCCCATAACAAAGACAAATCCGAGAGTCACGATATCGGTAAATGATCAGTATATCATCTCACCTCTATCTCCTCATAGCTGGCGGGGAACTTCCTCTCCTCCAAGATCATGACATGGTGGCGGATCCACTGGAACAGAATAGTCACCAGCTCGTAGTACTCCTGCCAGCGCAGCTCCAGCTCCTACAGCCGACGCAGCAGAAAAGATAGCAGTGAGTTTAACAATAACAAACAGGAGGGCTCTTCTTCTCCCGCATCTTGAGCATTCACACACCACACTAAACTCAATTAGGTACCAACAATCCAGGTCTTGTGTGAAAGGACAAGGAAGTAGATATTGGAGAAGGGGGGGTTGATGAAGGGGGCAGCGGCGGACGAGAAAGCAAACGACAGAGAGAGCAACACAATGGTGGGAGAGAGACAGAAGCTTATACCTCCAGATCAGGTGTTTGCTGTTGTACGATCAGCATTCACTTCTACATAAGTTTAGGATTGAGCCTTGAAACATTAAATGCTTCAGCATTATGTTTTGATATAAACAGATGATGCGTGACAATACGCACACAATACACATTTGTGCCTGTCCCTTGTGGCTTAAAACAGTGTAAACACCACAGGTTGGTAATTCCCTGCAATACTTGGTTTCACAAGACTTCCATTGCTCTTTAAACCTAACACCAGTCCCAGAGAACAACACTGCACACAAAAGCATTTTCATAAGCAGAGTCACAAGCCTCTTCAGCTTTTTATAAAATGGGATCGAGCACTGATCAAATTAGAGCAAACATTTGTGTACGTTACCATGACGCCAACTTATATATAGCATTCTAAAAAACATATTTTGGAGTCGTGCATCAAGCTTTACTCACGTTAACTCGGACGCCGTCATGTACGTCAACCCGAGGCATGACATCATACAAGGATGACACGTAAGTGATGATGGATTTCTCATCGGGGTGTGGAACATCGACATCTGGAAGGATAAAGTGAAATTGTATCACATGCCAGTTATTTGACATTGTATAATAATAGCATTTGTCAGGAGAAAACTACAAAAGTTGCACAAACCAGATTAAAATCAAATCCTAATTGATCCTAATTCAGCATTAACTGCTATTGTAGCATAATACACTTGATATTGCTTAAAACTATCAGTGTTAACAAAAAAGACCACCGTATGAGTCAATTCAAAGTATCTTTATGCCAGTTTTACCCTCAGGGTCCAGTAGGCGTGTCACTCCGAGGTCTCTCTCAGCCACACTGAAGGCGTGTTCCAGGTTCTCCAGGTTAGTCTGACGGTACACTTTGCCCATGTCGATGAGTCTGGGACTGGAGGAACACAAGCATGGACAATTACTTATCAACAGTCTCCCACTGAAAGGAGGAAGTTAATATTAATGGGTGAAAAATATCCACAGATCCCATAAAATGCTTTAGTGAGTATACAGTATAGGGACATAAATGTAATATTTGACCAATTTTTTAACATTGCCCTATTGACTAAGAAAGAAAAGTGACACCAATGGCTGCTCTCTATATGCTATGTTGTATTCCATCTTCCCACACATCAAACATAACATAAATCTCAGATATCAAAAACAATTGGAAAATTGTATGATACCCATATTACTTTCAGCAATTTTTGCCCTTGTAAAAGATATTTAACTCGCTAAATGTTCTTAAACAGCCCACCTGTTAACTTTCTAATAAACCTGTAAGAGCACCTGCCTTTTTGCCCTCTGGGTTGTTTGACTCTCTGGCAGATGTCAAGAGCCTCTATAGGTGGAATGTAATTATGTGAGCAGCTAACATAATAAAGTTTGACACATTTTAGCTTCCAGCCACGACTCAACTCCCAGAACAGACCAAAAGTTCATGTCTCCAGAGTACAGAACAAGATAATTTAACACATCACAGAACCTCATCCACTGTGTATTCACTTGGATTCATTACAAAACGCTCAGTCTTTACAAACAGAAACCAAAACCTATTTTGGATGCATTAACAAATGCACAAATGTAAATACGCATTGCATATCCCTGCAGCACCAGTTAGGACAGTGAGCAAATACAGTATGTGTACAAACAAACAGTAGGAGCGGATTCATACTGATCTCTGATGCGTTGAGAGGGATGGCCCAAATTTTGTGCAAAAACAGGAGAAGACTTCACATGACGAACGTCCTGCTTCACGGGCGAGCTGCACATGTTCTGGGAACTCCATCCGTGAGCCAGTTCATCACTGCTGGAGCGGGCACCTGAGCTGTGCGAACCCCGCCCTGAGTCCATAGAGGTTTCTGCCGAGGGGATATCCTCACACAACATGACCACCCGGTCGTCCGCATCACTGACAGATCCAGACACACCTCCAACAAAGCCTAGGCTTTTCTTCCTCCCCTTTAACTTCTTCTTTAAACCAAGCATCTTAATATCTACTACTATAAGGTACTTATAAGAAAAAGTTATGCTTCAGTGGCTAGCATTAAACTATGTTATTTTATGCTAACAAATCTTCTGATAATTTGATGTTTTGTATGCAAGTCTGTCTTATGCAGTTCCTCAGGTGTCCATCATCATGTATCCTTGTAATTGTTGTTGAGATGAAAAAGCCTCCTAGCGATACAGCAAAGTCACTGCTCTCCTTCCATCCAGCTTCTACACATGATAGTTAAATTCAGCCATAGCTCTGTAACTCCAAATTGGAAACCTTCACAACTACATAAACATGAATCCTGGACAATCTTGATTTCTCTGGATGAAGACATATCCTGCACTGAGACACCCTGAAGTAAAGCAACCGTTTTCATGTAGCATATAACAGCAACGCCCACACACACACACCACACCCCTGACCTTTCTGAAAGGCAGAAAAATCCAGCCTTAGGTGCCGACAAAAATGAAAAAAAAAAGTACACACTTAAATTTAAGAAAACCTGTCCCTGCAGGGATGCTGTCCTTCACAATGGTTCTAAGAAAATACATCTTTGCAGAACTTTGGCTTATATAATACAGTTTTTCTCCTGTTTGCTCTTTGGACACTACATGAATCTTTTTGTTATGACATCTGAAAAGAAAACCAATGGGGAAAAACAGTTTTCTAAACCTAAGGGCCTGAAATGTTCACTGTGAAACATTACTACAGATTGTATTAAAGCAGCATCAGCAAGTACTGTCAGGGAGTAGCTATGACTAGAAAATGGGCCAAAAGAATGATTTTTAGGGGTAGAGAATGGCAAAAAATAAAGTGTGGCTATTTTAATTTGAGCAGCACTAGTGCTACTATGTGGAGGCTCTGCACTATTAAATCCATGCCACGCTGCTAATTGCCTTTTTCCATTCAAATAAATCCGATAAAATACCATTGAAAAACCAGGGTTATCATGTCTACGATTATTATTTCATAAATGTACACATCTTGTCAATACTGAGGGTAGAATTTCTGAGCAGGTTTAAACTGGTATTATGAAGTGTAATTTGACATTTTAAAGTATGCCAAGACCTGTTTCAATACACTTGGTATTTGAGCAAATTCATGAATGATGATGTGCTAAGACAAGCCCCAGTGTTACTGTCGCTATCAAAAAATAATAAGAGTGGTTGGACAATACTGAACTAATATATCAGGATTTTTCTTATTTTTTTGGTAGCAATAGGACATTATGCATTCTGCTCTATAATTTCTTTTTACAAAATTGGGTGGGCAAATGCTTATGCGGTGACCTGCAGCAGAATCGTCTGTCTGATCTGTATTCAATGTGGGCTAATTTTACATAATTAAACGTTACAACATTAAATCACACTCACTGGTGTTTGTGTATGACAGCGTTGAAGAGTTTGCCATCCCTCCAGCTGGTGGTGAAGTTATCACAGCGGATGCCTTGGTAGTCGTCTGTCATCCTCTGGGACCAGAGCAGCAGCTTCTCCTTGGCCGTCATGTCTTCTGACTGGCCGTTGATTTGAATATCTGAGATCTGAGACAGCAGCAGATGGATTGTATGTTAACAGAAATAGAATATCGTGTAGTAAAACAAACTGAGGAAATGTGGAAAAATTAGTGGAACCCAAAAGATGAAATTTTAATCGAATCATTGGACACCCAGGATTAATCTTTATATCATCATGAGTTTCACACCAATTAAAACTTTTGTGATTCCTTGACTTCCTTGGCTGAGCGATCTTTGAACAGATTACAGATTCATTGAGAGGTGAATCAGTGGATTAAAATGTTGTTGCTTTTGACTCGTGTCACTGGATGCAGTGGGATTTCTGTCTGGTCCAGTCTGGGAAAATGCTGCTGTAGAGGGAATTACGGGGTGGGAAAGATGAGTCATAGGCACCGGGTTTTCCATTTTGTGTGTGTGTGAGTATGAATGAATGTGACATGTGCACTATTCAAATTCTCCACTTCTTAAAGCTCTAACTTTTGAAACCAGGAATATATATATATATTTAATCTGTCTTTAGAAACCAATGTGCTTATTTCACCCAATTGGCAAATGTACCTGGTTCAATAAATACAAAAACGTCTTTAGCTATTAGCTACAATATACTCACTGCACTGTTGACTGCAGTGTTAGGATGTTGTGGTAGCTGTAAAACTATGATTTGATTCGAATTATTCTGATTTGATTAGAAAATGTCTTTTTCTGGGAGGAATTTTTAAGAGCAGAATCCACTGTGATTGGTTCCAAGGAGAAGGGAAGGAGCAGCTGACAGGTGTCGATCCCAGACACAAGGATATAAAGCGATAATCTAATGGAACAACACTGACAGACAAGGAGACCTGGAAGTGAAGGATGATGGTCCATATTAACCCAAGGGTCAGCTTGGGGTTGCCATCTGCTATGTCATCATTTCTGATGTTGACCAGCTTGACCTACAAAAAAAAAAAGAACAGTAGTAGGTACACTGTTTTGACTTATGACATGACAAGGGATCACAACTGCATATTTGTTTCCAAGGTTTTTAAGGCAAGCGTCCTTTCATGTGCCGTACCTGCCGGTGTTTGAGGAATTCCAGTGCTATCTGTACATTCTGCAGTTTGTGGAATCGCATGCGGCCTTTCTCTCTGGGCTGAAGACGACAGAGAAAAGATACAAAGATTGAAGATTTAATTAGCAAATTTTACCACTTTCAGAAACAATCCTTCTGAGTGAAGTTATGGTAGTGGAGGGAAGTGGAAAGTGTTAAAATCATCAAAATGGAAAACTGAATAAGGAAGGGAACAGAAAATCAGATTGGAAAACATTTAACAGAAAGAAATAAAATGACTGGTTGAAATCTGAAGTTATCAACTAGAAATTCATTCTGGTGCGGAAATATTTTTGTACTGTGTTGAATTCTTGATCCGAAAATGTCACCGTTTTCTTTGGCTTAGTCCTGTTGTTCACCGCCATCCCATATCAGGTAAAAAAGGGGATGTGATGGCAATAATACAGAATAATTTAGAATACTTATTACAGCAGGATATTTGTATTTGTGTTTTTTCATTATTTAAGTTAAGATTAACTTGTGTTGCATAATGCTTTATTATCATTTGGATTTCAAATGTAAATCAAAAATAGAAAAATAAAGAAATGCATTCTTAATATACTGACGCTGTATGCAAAACAAACCATTGCTTCTTGCCAAAACACTGCCAAGTTAATCAAGTGTCAGCAGCACCTGTTGATAACTGAATATTTTATATTCATATCCAGCAGCTAAATGGTTAAAGCAAGCCTGTTGATGAAAACAAACAGCTGAATGTAAAGAACGCAAAGTCCAACACAATGAAACATGAGTTGCCATGCACAATGCACAACCGAATCATTGGGAAAGCGCGGATGAATGAAGATTTAAAAAACATTTTAAAAAACAGTTTATAAATAAATATATATATAATAAAAATGGACCATTTTAAGTTACAAACCCACTCACCAACCGAACGCTCCTGACCATGTCTCTCTCCCTCGGCTAGCCCCAGCAGGAGCAGTGCAAAGAGAGGAGGCCAAGGCCAGATCGGATGCATAGAGGAAGGTTAAAGGAAGGCAAACAGGAGGCGGAGGAAAGGTGGAAGAGGAGTAGAGAAAGAGAACCGTGGATCAGACAGTAGTCCAGTTCACAAACACGCAGATGGACCAAAGTGGAGTTAATGTGTTAAGGCTATAAAGCGTTCAGAAGATGAGCAGAAGCTGGTGGAGAGAGCAATGAACTACAGCAGCAGAGAAGCTTCTATACAGATTTGGATAAACCCTCTGCCGCTGGCTTCAAAATGATGTGTAAGACTTAAGATTTGACAAGCTAAAAGCTTATGAGAAGTCATGTTTGAATAAAGCAAAAGATGTCTGGTTAGAAGACTGGAAAATTATCAAAGTTCAGCTCAATTTAAGCCTCTGACAACTTGGCTGCGACTGCTATAAAATTTACTGCCACAGGGATGTTATTCCATGTTGACTTAAGAAAGGTACAGTTCATGTAATCAGTCAGCAACAGGTTTTAGTTTAGAAGATGAAAGATGGTTAACAGAGGAAGGGATTGGGCACTATTTGCCACTCTGAAAGATGAGACATTAGGGATACTCACTAATGATTCCCCAGACAGGACCTCCAGCAGAGAGATCAGGTTATGTCCATCTCGAAGGTCTTCATACAGGTCTGTTACATGACGCTGTGACTGTCAGGAGAAACAAGACAAAGAAAAGAGGAGATACATGTCACAAGGATTCAAGATGTGATTATTTTGGTAGGCAATCCAAACGCCTTCTTGAGACGGTGGGTAAAAGTAAAAGTGGGTCTAAAGGCCACTTTAAACTCAAAGTGTTGGATTTTTTTTTTGTTCAATTTTCAGTTATGGATGATATATTTCTACAGAGATCAGAGTGTTCTCTCCCATAGTACAGCTCTAACAGGTCAGGAATGCATAGCCGTAAGCAGCCAAGCTTAAAACCTACTCCAAATGCCAACTGTCATCCTTGACAAGTAATAGATGGAACACTGAATAAAAAACAGATCAATGAAGTAAAAAAAAAAAGAAAAAAAGGGTGTCTGGGTGAACTTAAAAACTAAAAATGGTTAAGATTAAATTAAGATGAATAAGTAAATTAAGATGGTTCTTGGTTCTCGTGGTTGCATTCAGTTAATCGACAGTTGTGTGACTATAAGCAAAAAGTGTGAAGAAAGAAAGAGGTGAGGGAGGGTGTTGTGAAAATTGGTGAAAAACTGTGAAGGACGGGACAGACTTAATGCAACTCTGATATTAACCATTCTGACAAAGCACATAGTAAAGCCCTGCCAGATCATGGTAGTACCTGCCTCTACCCTTTAATTCTGGACAAAGATCGAGAATTAAATTAAAAATGTTAATATAGAAGATTCGGCTACCGATAAAGGAGGCCTCGGTGATAAGCTGAATGAAAGCAAATTGCCTTTACAAGTCACAAAAGTGGCTGAATCGTGCAAGAATTGCAACACAGTTGTCTAAATGTGTTGAAAGTAACCAACAAAGTGGCCACTAGGGTTCACTGTCTACACACTGAAAATCCGTCAGCTTTATTGAATAAGGCCTGTGGTGACGTTTGCATCATTGTTGTTTAATAAGCCAGCTACAGTCCTGTTTGATAAATTACTTAAATAAAGCATTATTTGCTAATGGTCCGCATGACGTACATTTCATTTGTTCTACTTGTGATTTCTAAAAAGGTTTATTGTCCTGTATCTAGCAGTCGATCTCCTGAGTGTGTACTATTGAGGAGCTGTACATTGTCATTATTACTTGGTACTGAAGTGGCTGCAGTTATGCTCCATGTGACCAGCTATGCTGTTGTTAGGCAACAAATTGCTCTTTCAGGCTCAAAAAAACAAACAAAAAAAACCGACTTTGTCAACTTTTCAAGGTGAAAGTCATTAGTACAAACCGCTGACAGCTCCTCCAGCTTGTCCCTCCATCTGTCTACGATCTGCTGTCTTAAGTAACAAAAAGCTTCACATGCCGCAGGTTTTACATAACGCGTACGTCATCCTGTGCAATTTCCTCCACGCTCTGACGCTGATTTTCTTTCATTGACAGATCAATTTGCAACAATTGCAGTGTTTAAACTAAGCTAATCTAAGTGCAGTAGTGTGAATCTGTTAGAAAACAGCTTTCTGTTCTGTAGCTGGTGTGTTGTTCAAGATTTACTGTGCTGGGGAAACCAGTCAGTGGCCCTTTACAGCACTTCATGGCTGCACTCAACCAATAGTACGACCCTGTCAAGCCAACCATTAAGCCATTAAATCAGTTTAACATCACTTTAACCTTTGCAGGGCATTCTCACGCATACAGCCGCACAGTTAACACTTTCCATCCCATATTTCAGACTACAGGAGGAGATGATCTTTTTTTTTTATTGTTGTATGTTACACTGCTAAGCTTAATATGTCAAATTCTGCTGAGAATATTGTTACCCTGCTAATTTTACACAGTCTCTCATCAAATTGAAACGTAAACTATAAAAAACGTCAGTCACATGGATTTGATAAAGCTAATATACCCTTGCATTCATTTGAAAGTAACACTGCATTGTATAATTTTAAACTTTTACATTTAATAAAACAGCTGCTATACTTGTATTACCTTTTATACAAGATACAATAATCACAATATTGATGTGAATACTTGTAACTTTTGCAGCTCCCCATGCATCAATGCTGGTAGCCACCCAGACCCTGGAGTCTGGACTGCACATGTGCTACTGTTGGCTTTAACCATCATTTGCTTTGGGCCAAGACCAGAATTTGCCTTTCCAGAGGGAGCTAAGTGAGTCCAGATGTCTATGACTCACCCTTTAAAATTCACAGTGAACACTTAGGAGAAACAAGAGGGAGTAACTGTTCGACTGTTCTCATACGGTGGTAGCAGAATGCATTAGAGCGGCACATTCATGGAAAGGAAAACACTGTTTGTGCATAGATTTTCCTCTTCTTGTTCCATCCAAAAATAAAAAAATGAATAGCCCTACAGTATTTTTTTCTGTGTATTCTGAGTGAATAGAAAAATAATGTGGAAGCACTTAATGCCATGATGCTGTAAATGCATTGCTGTCAATGGGAGTTTCCTGGAAGAAAAGTGGAACAAGCAGAGATATTTTTACTGCTCTGGGGGAGGAGGTATTGTGTTACAGGGGCTAATTTTTCATTCCTAATGAGAAACTCCGGAGTGAGGTGCATGGACCTCTCCTGACCCGTTTACCACCCTGAATGCGTGATTCACTGGAGGGCTTTCAGACCTCAGTTTGAGAATAGAGAGTGACGTAGGTGATAGTGGATGAGCGCTGATGGATGGTTTACACAGTCTCTCAAAGCTGATGACAGACTAGACTTCTGGTAAGCCTCCCTCTCCATGGCACAGTGTCAGTGACCAAGTGTGAAACAGTAAGTGTCTAGCTAATGTGACAAGCTATGCGTGTTAATTTCCAGGAGCTTACAATTAAAAAGCATGAAGGTGAAGGATGGAATGCGTTCTATATATATATATATATATATAATGAGGGCCTGCCATTAAAAATAATCCACAAAACAACATTATATTCCAGGAGCTTCTGTGTGTTCACTCGAGCATACTCATGTGGTTAAACTAGTCAACTAGTAGTCATCATCTACTGCAAACCAAAACATTACGTTCCTTATATAGAAATGATTTACAGTATATTTAATTCTTGCCATTATAGATGTAAATCACGCCCAGCTGTTTGCATCTGTAATTAAAGTAGATGCATTTAAGTCTTCAGGTGGAGATAATTAACCGCTCAGCATTGCTTACACACTCAACACAGCATCCTGAGGTCGACGATGATGAAACGAGCAAACATCTGGAGTATCATTTAAGACCTGGACCGCAAACAAGGAAATTTACCCTTTGATATCCACTGTGGTTGTTATTTCAGATAGCAATCAACCACATGTTCATGAGGTTGAAAGTGAAAATTGAGGCCACTTTTTTTGATGATGTTTCATTTATGTGTATAAAGACAGTTCAAGGACAGAACCGGCACTTACCTTCATCAAGTGCTTGTTCACCCATTTTGTGAAGGTCTTTTTCTGTACTCGATCTCGTTCATCTGCAAAAACAGAGAAAACACTGTCAGCCAGTTACAGAATGGGGGAAAAAACAAACAAACAAAAAAAAAAAAATTAACATTTACAAACTTGCTATAGCTTAGCAGCAAGTTGACAATAATGTCATATGATTAATTTATGGAGTGTGTGGAGAGTGAAAGCAGTAAACATAAACAATCCCCATGATACCAGAAGTGTTTCATTTCAGTAGGACAAAAACACGCATCACCGGGTGGAAAAACTTGACTATGCACGCCTGCATCTGACTCAGGCTGCATCAGAGCACATTCATCGTCGGCAGATGCGTCCCTATTGTCTAGGAAACATGTCTCCAAGTTCATGTCTCCTTTTATTACCGCTTTAAGACCAATGACCAGGGACTGACCAGGATAATTTGACCAATGTTCAACCCCTTTTTTTTGTCAATTCAAACTTAATCCCAAATCATGACAACTTAGATAAAACCTGGGTCACAACTCGGCAGAGAAGAACTCTATGTTTACCACAAAGACATGACATTGTGTAGCTGTACAGGAGAATAATATTCAAACAAGAAACAGCATGATCTTGGTGAGGAATACACCCACTAAGAGAATAAGCCTGCATCCACTCACCACCTGTACTGCTCCTACTGGAGTTCAGTCCACAGACACTGACGGAAACCACAAGGAGTGCCGATATCGCAATGTTTGTTATGAACGCTGTGTTTTCTGTGAATCTGTGCAACTCAAAAGGTTGTGGTTGAAAGAAACCTGATGGCAAGTGGTGCTTTGACACATGTTCGTCAACAAACAGCAGTTAATTCTATTCACATTATGCCAGGGTAAACTATGCACATCTTGTCAGTTGGAATAGAGTTACTTAATCATCTTTTGCACAGTGACACACCCAGCAATGAAATCTAAAACAAGATGATTCAGCACTAATATAAAATAGGCATGCAGAGGCTACATTTGTTTCCTGAGCAGAGTGTCAGCAACCTCTCCAGTCCACACACCCACCCACACACACACACGTCAAGTTGCACCTTGACCTGTGGGTAGGGGCATCCTGCCCATACCAATCCTGTTTCAATTGTTGTGAATGACAACTCTTTGTGGACTTTATAAGTGAACAGTACACTAGCGGATAGGGGCAGAGTGAACTTCCAAGCATCAAATGTCACCAGACACAAACAGGTTTTCAGATGCCAAAACAGTATGAAGGTCAATAGTTCTTGAAGCTGAATCAATGTGTATTAAAGTCTAATCCTGTGTGTCTAATTATAGAAATATTTTATCTAGATATCTGTTAAAATGGTACAAAATTATACCAGTTTCAGGTTAAATGCATCATATTCATCCTAGCAACAGTTGAAAGCAAACAAACAGACTTATCTACAGTGACTCATCATAAAACGCATGCCTGCCATATAACAAAACTTATGAATGGACTTTGCTGACCAATACAAAGTGAAGAAGCTGCTGACGCATTTGAAACAGGGAGTATCCTTCCATCCACTGTGTGGAGGAAAACTGGACAGTACAGTCCAAAAGGAAATGTGCCTTCCATGTGTGTAATGAAATGAAATATAACTGCACATGATGTTATAAAAGTCAAATTGTCCTGTGACAACAATAAAAACTGCAGTCAGCTAAAAGTGCCACCGTCTTCCCAGTGTGACAGATGAGCTGAAAGGCCCGCAACCTGAACATCTTTAAACGCTGAATTCTTCGTCTCACACAAGTTTAAGTTTTTTTTTCTCCCTCTATTAAATGCCACCATACTGGTACCTTTCCTGCCGTCCACTGCCTTCAACATCCCCTGGTAATAGCCTTCATCTGAGGGCACCCTGTCTCTGCCCACGCTGTCAGTAGAGAAATTCATGTACTTCTTCTGCGAAGAGGTCATTGTCACCGTTTGTCAGAGCTGCTTCACACACAGAATAATAATCCTAATGGCAAAGTATCCTTGCTGGTTTTTCCCCTTTGATAGAAACTTCTGCTTTTTCTTGAGTGTGTCTGTCCCTCTGGTCCTCGTCGTATGCAGTCCTGTGGTCACAATCCACTCAGCACTAACCTATGATTTCTCTCTCCTCTTGCCTCTTAACCCGCGCTGGGTTCAGCTCTGCCCTTCTTTTTATCCTTATGTTATTTTTATTTTTTTTCCCCTTTCCTTTTTTCTTACGCTCACTCTATTCGTTTCATAGTAAATTGTGACTGTGGGCTATGAAGTCTGGGCCTGTCCTCCGTGATAGTGAGAGTGTGTACTTAGTGGCGCTCTGTGTGGAGGACATAGTGGGTTGGGCTCTAACCACACCCCTTTCCGTTCACTCAGATGAGGAAGAAGAATAAAAGGCGGGTAAGGACGAGGTGTGGTAACCTGCATGTGCCATCACTTAATCACCCTGTTTGCGCAAGATAATACACACACACAAGTTGAGTCAGAAGGGAAAGTAAAAAAATAATAATCAAGATAATAAGATAAGAGTTGTTTTTTATGCTTTATATTGAACTGGAAAGGACTTGAAAATATACAACATATCGTTAACATTAAAACACATACTCACCAAGTAACTAAAAACTTTACTGAGTCTAGTCAGTCACACATTTCATAGTTAATCATTATGGGTTCGGGTTAAGGGGTTACTTCACACCATTCATCATACATTTTAAATTAGGAGTTACTCACAGTGATGAAAAGTGAATGGGGCATGAGATCGTTTGGGAAGGGCTGCTGTGGATTCATGACCACACCCTCAACATCCCTGATCTTCTTAGAAATATTGTGGTTTAGAACTTCAGTGTGTTTGTATTTTAGATCTGATAAGTCAAATAAATTTGAAACATTGGATATGTTTGGTATTGGTTGGATATCCATATTTATAATCTATACTCATGTATAATCTGTGTTGCTTGGTACAACGCATTTCTCATGTCTTAATCAAACTACTACTAATACAAATCTAACTACAGATTTCCTGCTCTGTGGTATTTAACCCACACAATGTAGGACGCATCAAACGCATCACTTCTATTAACCAGATGATTTTCCCAGGGAGGTGCAGGCAGACAGTGTTTCGACCAGCAGAATGCAATAATACAGGAAGATTTTCTATAGATAGATTTCTAATGATGCTGTAGATTTTTGTATATTTTTAGACCATTAAATCAGTCATCAAAATCAAATGAGGACATTTCTGGCCCTTTTCTTCAGCCAAATTTACGATCCAGGTTACCTTTTAAACAGCGGCGCATTATGGCAACAAGTGGACTGGACATTAGTCAATACTAAAATATAACGCAACTATAGCACAATAGAGAAGCAAGTAGATAAAAGTCATACAATCATTTAATTGACTCAGTAATGTCACTTAATCGACAGAGTAACATCCACGTAATTGCTAAATTTTGCTAATATTAGCCACTGTAGTAACATTAGCCACCAAGGTTGTAGCTGCAAAACAAATGGATGTACTGAATTGCGCAGTGGTGCATTCTAGTGATTATGTATGCAGCTTTTCTTTAGCATTATTTCTTATTTTTTCTCCTTTTAAAGTTTCAAATCCTGCACAAACCGAGTCCTAACTCCTGTATTTATTCAGAGTTTATCAAGAGTCTTCAGGGCTTATTAACACAAAGTCCCTCCGTAATGGTCCCCTAGGGTTATAATATGTGCTGACAGCTAAGGTGGAGGGCAGGGTGTGTCTTATCTCTGCTAAATCCTGCCTTTGTTGCCCTGAGGTAGTTATATATCCCATTTCCACACCCTGACTGACATCACTTCATCATATCTAAAACAAGGGCGCAGGGTATTTAAAATGGCCTGTATGGACGTGAAAGCACTTAATGTGTCAAGGTAAGTGTGTCTGTGCGCCCGCGTTGACTCATATTGAGCCACGTTAGCAGATTTGGAGACACACCTTTGTAGTTCCATACAATGTCTAGACAAGCTAAGGAATTAGGGAGTGGTATGTGGGTAGGTGAATGGATCTGAAAAGGAAAGGAAGCAGAATATCCTGTAAAAAAACAAAAACAAAAAAAAAACCTGACCGACTTTCCTTATAAAAAGCATTTATCCATAACTATACTAGACAAATTCTATTTACGTAGTTGTATATCAGCCTTCAATGAAGAAAAATGATCTACAAAGATTTTGCATTCGTATTATTTTGTGTCTACATGAACACACCTTTTAATGAAACCCTGCAAAAGAAAATAATACACAGGTTTTCCGCGTTATCCGATATGTAGAAGCAACAGTAGATTTTAACACGTTCTGGCAGTGCAACATGTACTGTAGCTGGATTTCTGAACCTCATGGGAAACACTCGTAGGAGACCCACAAGGGAACAGGCGAGGATGCAGAAACTGTGGAACATCTTAGTCATGAGATCTTTCCTCCAGAAAAGGAGACATATCATTAAGGTCCCAACATGCTTATTACTCTGCTCCCTCATTTGGCTTCATCAAAACCAGATGGAACACTTTGGGCTTTTTATACGAGCACAGAGAGCTTGATGAAAATATGAGGCAAACGTATTTTCTCTCTAAATGACAAGTTTGGGGTTTGATCATCTTTTAGGGAGTGACAAAGGATGTTTGGTTTGGTCTTTTTCCTCCACTGATCTCGCATTACCCAACAGACATTCTGACTCTGATACAAGGGACTGCATTAATTAGTGCTGCTGATATATGCATTGCTATTGATTAATACACAGAATTTGTGTTCAGTCTTTTCAAAAAGTTTGGGATAATGTGATCGAAATACTAAATACCTCAATATTGATATTGCAACAATATTGTAGAGAGCCTAAAGTCCAAGGTTGAAATGTTTGGTTTTGTCCAAACAACAGTCCAAAATCCCAAAGATTTGAAATTTAGAATAATATTCTGTATAATACAGACGAGCAGAACTTTTTCACATTTTGGGGAGCTGGAATCAGATAATTTCGCTTGATTTTTGAATTGTTCATTACAATTGCCACTAATATAAAATCAGGCTACTGCGTTTTCGGATAATGGTTAGATCTGACAGTAACATATACTAAAATCAAGTATAACTCTGTTTAAATCATTATCTATAAACCAGCTGGACACTAAACATTATGTCGCTCATACAACCATGTGTATAAAGCTCTCATGGATACTGACAAACACACGAATGAGCTCGCTATCATTTAGGAATAGAAGGAACCAGTACTTAAGCACAAGGGGACTTGATTCCCAAACAAATTAGAGGACAGAAGAATGCAAAGGATGTGTCATTGTGGTTTTTAAAAGTGCTGAACTGCTGAGCAAAAACAAGGGTTCAGACAGGGGACATGCTGCACAACATGTTTCACTGTAAGGGGATGAAAAAGCTGCAGAAAACTCTCCTAGATTGAGTTACCTTCTATGGAAGCCGAGAACGGCCATGTTGGCAGTTTTTTTTTTTTTAATGCCATTATGTTGGGATCTTAAGTTCAAAATCAAACCATTCGATTGATGTTTTTACTGCAATAAACACCACACCCCACAAAAGGAAAGGAACATCAATAAAACTGGGAGTGACTTAAACACACGCTGAATTACCACCTCTGCTTATCTGTAAAGACGAGGAGTACGTCTTTACTCAGAAGAGTAAGAAGAAGCAGGGCAAAGTAGCCGTCTACTGAATCCTGAATTACTGCTGTGCTTAGCACACAAAGCCTATTAAGCAAAAAAAACAAAAAAACAACCACACACCATGTAGAGGGAGTCCATCTCAGGGTTATGATTCATAACGATCAAAAGCAGCATTATCCAAGCTATGACGGTCAGTACATGACTCACACAGTTTGGCATGAGGTACACCAAACTTTTACAAACATTTTAAAGCCTTTTAAAAACCTGGATTATTGATTTCAGTGAAAGCCAGTTTCAAGAAAACAATAGACAGACTCTCTCTGGGAATACTTCACCAGAGGCGGCCTGTTTTCCATTTAAGTAAAGCTAATGAGAGCCCTGAGGCTATGCCATTAAATATAATCGTGTCCAATTAGATGTCGCTGTTTAATAAATCAGGAATGATGCATTGGATTTCTAACCCTGGTCTGTAAAACTAGGGTAAAATGTCTAGTAGCTGTGTATTAGATATTCTGATAATTTCAGGGTAATAACTCATGATATGATCATTTATTTAGATATGTGCTAATGGTCCATGTACTGTTTGAATTCCTGTATTATAGGCACACAAGTTAACACAAACACACACAAGCTTTCTAAATGTCAATTTAAATCACATGAATATCTGTCATAACTGCGACATGATGCACAGTCCAGTTATTATCCACACAGATCCCCAACCTGACAGCAGACTCGAGATGATGTTGTCAGAATTAGATCGAGACATGAAGCTTCAAACCCAATTTAACTCGGACTCCACAAGCCTCCCGATTGGCAGCTGAGTTTTAAAATAGCTCAGTGCAGAGCTTCAGAAGCCGCTATGGAAAGCCTGACAATCTGTGGCTTAACTATTGTGTCAGTTGC
This sequence comes from Pampus argenteus, assembly GCA_036937835.1. NCBI lineage: Eukaryota > Metazoa > Chordata > Actinopteri > Scombriformes > Stromateidae > Pampus > Pampus argenteus. The sequence goes on along the minus strand of CM072865.1, from coordinate 8,265,553 downwards.
TTAATGTTTAATTTGGTGACTGACTGCAAATGCAGCAGGGTGAAGCAGAAAGCCGAGGAAGCGGCAGTTTCACCGTGGACAACATGTAAAACTGCATGTGTCTCCCTCTGCAGGGGAGAGCACCAACATGTTTCTTCAGTCAATGTGCAGTCACATGCCTGAAAACTGCAGAGGTAAAATAACTAATGTAAAAAGAATATATATATATATATATATATATATATATATATATATATGATGCATCCATCTCCATTTCCCCTGTATTTTATTAATCCATCATTATGACATGTGGTATTACCATGTGCTATCTAATCCGTAACAGTTTCCAAACACCCATGCAAATATGGAAAAAGGGGAACTTGAGAGATGTTTCTATGACAACGGCCATAAACATACAGCACCATGTGCAGCGGTAACTGGCTCTTAGTCATGGCTGTATTTTTAGATGCAGGGATGGTGGAGTCTCCCATAACTGAGTGATTTGACGTGGAAAGGAAAACACTGTTGTTCACCCTCCTTCGTACTCCTTCCTTATTCTGGCAGACGGCAAAGGAATTAGATATTTTGACCACTAGATGGCTTCAGAGTACAACCACACCCCAACCAGTTCCCGGGTCTGCAACTTGTGGCTCAAAAGTCTCACGATATGAATTCTGGGATAATAATTTTATACTTTAACTAACAAGTAATGAATGTGTCAATAATCAACTATGCTTGATTACCCTGTATTATATTTTCCCATTGTACATGTAACATTTCTTAAAATGATAAAAACCTGACACTAACAGCGTCCACATGCTGCTTTTAAACCCAATCATAAAGATAACGCTGCCCTGAGCGCACTACATCATATTTACTGTAGTTACCTATTTACAACAAGACAGTATAAAGTTTCTCTTTAAACCACATAGCCTTGTATACTTTAAACAGAACGGCAACCTCTCAGTTAATCTATGAGACTATCGATCTTTTATTTGATTACCAACTTTATATTATCGACGCACACGTGTTTCTACTTTCTGCAATAACACAACAGATGAATGAATGAATGAATGAAACCAATACAGACATGGAAAAGCTCCCTAAAAGGATATTGTAGGAGGTTTCATCACAGAACAGGAAGCATATTGCAAAACATTTTTTATAACTTAACATTCAAATAAAAAGGAAACCTAAAACTTAGTCATTTGAACCTTAGTCCAGTTAGACTGGTACTAACAACCATGTGGTTTAACCATGCTGAAAAAACACAACAGACGAGTAAACTCCTCCCCATGCATATGTAAAGCTGCTCCATTTGTCAGTTCTCTCCACTCACCTGCACAACACATTTTACTGTACAGATATTGGCTCCTTTCTCCATATGAGCTCAACACATACAGATAATTCACTCGTCCATGGTTCCAAACTGTAGCCATTATGATCCTGATGGGACAACACAATCCCACCCCCCAGCAGCTCTCTGTGTCTAAGACATACTGTGCCAGCTGGCAGGAGGAGACTTAAAAGGAAACCAGGAACCACGTTGTTATAGATAAAACCATCACAGTTTGCCCTGCCCTCCTCCTTTATGGAGAAAACGAAAGATGACAGACAGGTAATGCAACTTCAGTTTGAATCCAGCACTCACCTCTAGTGCCATGCCTTTTATTGTGTTTCTTATCTATCCTTATTATATTATTTTAATATTATATTGTTATATTATTTGTATCTAGTTTTTTCCAGTTAGGCTGTATGTTAAACAGGTGCTTTCCAGTTATCCAGTGATGCATACTTGTACAATACAATATTCTCTTTTTTGGAGAAACCTGAGAGTGTACTGTATTAAGATAAACCTCAAAAATCTGCACTCCTCTGATATCTTACAGTGCACATAGTCAGTGGACACATACAGTAATACGGCTCCTGGGTCGTGTGGTTTTATATAACTGTTGCCATGCTTCTTGGCAGTTTTAATGCAGCTCTTGAGCAACATAAAAACAAGTCTCATGACACTGTAATGATTTGTTTTTAGATCTCTGGTCTTTCTGGATGCCGGGAATTACCTGCACCCACACAATTATTGCAGTGAAGTAACACACACCCATCAGCTACATAACATGTAGGAGAAAATGTTTGAATACAATAAAAACAAACAATAAATAATGTCTAAGTTCACATCACCACGTAATGATTTTACAGGCAGACTACTTTGACTGACACACACACACCTACCGTCGCCAATCAAACTTCAGGATGTGGCCATTTACGACAGGGCACAGCTGAGCTGTTCCTGGGTCACATTTAAAAGAGAAAGTGACCTAAATATGTTGACTTCTCTTCTTACAGGACACCGACCTTTGACCCAGGACCGTACAGGAAGGTCTCTGATCTACGCACATGTTGCAATGACCACAATCACTCAGAGCAGCATTTTTAGTTGATCTGCTTGGTGTCTTTTTACAGCACACACATCACTCTTCATGCTCATCACTCTCATCACACATGTTGTCGATAAGTTAAGCAATATGCAAGCTAATTTGATTTAAGACTTTGCAAGGCTGTATTAAGTGTAGCTAATTTAATTCAACTGGCAGTATGTCCTTGCAACATCAGTATAGACTGCGCTGTAGTTGTGAGGATATTACAAACAAGCTTCTCCTTTCAAATAAGATGCATGTATTAAAATTTGTACTGCAGCTATGGAAAGTTCAGACTTTTTTTTTGTGACAACACTAACTGGGCAAAAACGACAGACTATGCCCTCTGGAGAGAAAGAGAAGCTAGATTGAGGCAAGAGGCTCACGTTTTGTTTATTTGAGTATAGGCAGATGTTTACTATAGTATATAAACTACTATATACAAAGCCTGTAGTCATGAAGTGACACGTTACACCAGACACATTAACATCTGTAAGTAAACTGCTGATGTCACTGTATACTATGTGGGCTGAGGACTGATGAGAAATCCCTAATGCGGGTCACATAGGGGTATAAATAAACTCCCAGTACTGCACCAGATGTGCGCCTTGTCTTGACTTGTATGTTCCCCATGTGGCTTTCTCTCTCATCAGGGTTTGTTCATTGTTCCCAAAGGACAAACCGACAAACTTATCCTTAGCCCCTCTGGGTTTCTATGAGCCCCTGAGGCACAAGTTCCCTGTTTATGTTACGAATCATGCCCACTGGTGTAGGCGAGCCAGAGTAGGAGTTACTTCCAGGAAAAATGCTGGCTTTTCCACAAACCAGGCCAAAACTTAACCACCACAGCCCACACAGTCCTCTAAGGGTCTCACATTCATCTGTAATAGGATGTTATATTTTATTAGTATTGCTAAAAAAATTATTTGATAAATTCTTTACTCTTAGCTCCCTGGATAAAAGATAAAAGTACTTCACCTGTCCCACCTATGGTGTCTAAGAATACCGGTTGTAAAAAAGTATTTACCGACAAATCATGCAAAGCAATTGAAAGTGCCGTTAACAAGCCTGGGAAAACCTGAGTTTTAAACCATTGATCACTCAGCGTGACTCAGTCTCGACTCTGTAACGCCTGAATTGACAGGTGTGCTGCTACAGTATATCCTGCGGCCCCTGTGGGTGACATGCCGATTTTGGCAGCCTGAGGAAAGAAAAACAAACACAGATGAAAGGGCAAGGTTCAGCGAAATAATGCAGAGCGCCGCATCTTGCGTGTGTGTGTGTGAGTGTGTGTGACACAAGAGTATATACAGTCGAACTTACACACGTCCTTTTACTTGTGACCTTTCAGCTGACCCCGTTCTAACATGGTCCGAGGAGAATGTTAATACACGTGTTCCCACGTCTGCACGCACAGCGCGCTGTATCAGACTTAGAGCTGAAGCAACAGTGTTCAGGAGAAGAAAATCCCCTGTGATCTGATATCTGCTCTCGCTGTTGTAATAAGTGATAGCTCAAGACGAGGAGCAAGTCAGTGAATATAGGACTGCATGTCACCATGCAGAAGAGATGCCAGTAAACAAAGGGGACAGCTAAGACCAAAAAACCCCATGACAAGCCTGGATTGAAGAGCACAGATCACCATGGACAGCAGCTGCATTCATCTCTGCAGTGTCTCACACAATAAAACACTGGCACATACAGCTTTACAATGTGAGGTCAATGTAAACAACACTGAATTGGCTACATATGGAGCCGTAATCTGTCAGTCATCAGAGTGATTTTAACAGATAAAGTGATAAGAAGAAAACTGAACGTTGTAGTACCGAAATTGATATGTGGTTGGTCATTTTGTATTTATTTGTCATATGTAATAAGACAAACTCCGCTTGGAGACGCAATCCAACGAGAATTCATACGATCAAAACTTGTTGTTTATCTGTAGTATTATAGGGCACACTCAAATTTATCTCTGTATACAAAGTTAATGTTTAAGTCCTTGATAAAGTCATCAATGTGTTACTGTTTAACACTTTTGTAAGCCTCTACTTCAAAAACGGGCGACCGGTTTGGGAACTGGCAGGTGTACAAACATGGCACTAACAGACAGTGATTCATCTGAAGAACGAGACATTAGGGTTTGACAGTTTGGGAGGGACCTCACTAAGGCATTGTTCTAACAGCATTAGTGAGGTCCCTCCCAGCATCAAAAAAAAAACCAAACAGCAAGAAAATCAGATTCAGATATGTGGAGCCTGGACTGGTTTGCGTCTTTGCACTGTGACCTGTCCGACTGGCAGACAAGCCTCTGCAACACAAAGGCCTCCCAACACTGGACGTCTGAGTGTAAATAAGAACAGACACTTCAATCAGCAGGCAGCGGCATGACAGCGTTAAACTGGCACGGAAAAACCTGGTGGCACCTCTGACCTGTCACAATGCAGTGACAACGGCAGACAGGTTTCAAGGTTACACATGAACGTGACTAATGCACAAGATAAACACGCCACACGTGAAGCTGTGTAAGCCTATAGAGTTAGTAATATGACCTTTTAAGAGCAAAGTATCAAGAAAAATAATAAATAATGTAAAAGCATAAACAGAGCAGACTTAAGTAGTGAAGAATGTTTTAATGCTCCTATAGCATCCACCTACTTTCCTTTGGAACAAGCCACTTTGCTCCAATATCCAATATCCAATAACCTGCAGCTCTCTTACCTTGACTCTTATGTTTTTTCAAGTGCCAGAATACAATCAGGGTAACTAAGTGCCCCAAAACCACCAGGGCAGGGAGAGTGGGTCCTGGGGGGTTTAGAGCCATTTGTTGGGACAGGGGGGATAAGGTAGAGGGGATGAGTCTGGGCTGTAGTGACAGGTGGGGCCTTCACTAGGAGGGGGGAAGGGGAGTGGGACGGCATGGGCGTAGCAGGGACATTCTTTTAAAAAAGCAAGCAGGAATTCCTGCCGTTTTCCCCACCCTTGAAGCTTATGCTGAAATCTTCTTCTTGGTCTGCTTCTGCTTATAATCCATCTGTTTTCAGACCATTATAACACTCGCCTGACTCAACAACTGCTGCAAGTTATCAACCAGGATGAGATTGCTGTTATCTGAATTTTTAGCTGATAAGTAATTCCTAGAGAGTAGAGTCAAATCCAACAAAGCAATGATAGGACTGAATCGACCTTGGCGGAATCAAGTCTAGTCTATCTAGAGTGAAAATACTTTGCACTAACAACAATGGTATTAGTGTACTATTAAAAGCACTAAAGTGACTGTTCGGTTTACATAAAAAAACACATGTAGGAGTCATATAAACCTACCACTATATTCAACTCCGCAACAAACACAGTTTAGCAGACGTATGGATGGTAGTGCACTATAGTAGGTGGTCTTACAGCAATCTAAAATAGCCCGGGCAGACTCACACTGCCGTCTCTCTCTTTCTCTCACACACACATACAAACTTTTTGAATGAAATACACTCTTTAGTTTAGCTTCTGCTTGTTGATGTCCATGAGATGTCAGACTGAGAGACTGACGGGAAAGACACTTCCTAAATGTAGCAGGAGGAGGGGTTGACACTGCCTCCCCGCTCTCAACCACTTCCATCTACATGCCATCAAATAAAGGAAAATATAGAAGGCAGCCAACCTCACTCGTAATTCAAGTCAGTCACACTGTGGACAGGTTTAAATATGGAACACAATCTGTGCTGAAGGTTGCCGTTTGTTCAATGTGTGTACTAGTTGTTGTGTTCGTGAGGGTATGCGCACTAATCAGGAACATAACAAGACTTCACACAGCACCTTTGCCAAAAACACACCTACAGCCGTCACAGACAGACAAACAGACAGCAACACCATTCTGGTGACCTACCAGGTATGATCTTCATCTAAGAGATGGTACAGAGAGGAAAATAAAGACGAGGGCGAAGAAAAAGAGAGCTGGTTAGATGGGGAATGAAGAGAACAGGAGAGGCTCCTGTTTGTTTGAACTGCCTCGTTTCTCCCTTGTGTTGAATTTTGACAAGCTGCGCCTGCTGCTTGGATCCGTCAGCCTGCTCTCCCGTGGCCAAGGGAGGGGAAACGACACGCCAAGCCTGGGGAAAGGGGGCGAGGGGCATGGAGGGCTGAGAGGGGTGGGTGTTCAGGGGGAAAGGGCTGGAGCTAGCTAAGAGTTATAAATATCCGACCAGAGCCAGATGATCACACAGTGTCACAGTTAGAAACTGATGGAAGCACACTGGCGGGACATTTGGCTATACTTGCCCCCTAGAGACACCCCCACAAACACAAGCAGACTGCCCACCACCTCCTTCCTAGCTCTCTTTAATTGGTGATGATGCTGATGGTGATGATGAAGGTACTGTTGGTGGCGGGAAGGTTTATTCTGTGACATTTAGTCACAACTCAGAAAACATCTTATGCAAGTTCTCTGGTTCACATATGTCATCAGTTCAACGTAATACTGTCAGCACAAATAAGTATAGCATTTTACCACATGAAGTATTATAAATTTCATAAAATACATAGTACTCATCGATATATATGGTAATATAGTCATGGAAAACTTTGACTTTTGATGCTGATTTCATCACTTGTAAATGTAGGAATTTTAGATGATTCTACTGTTCACCTCATGATGCACAAGTTATTATAATACTCAGTGTTTGACATTTAAACTATAATTGAGATGGAGTACACTGGATATGCACAGTGGCATTATGGGAAAAAGCACCAGCAGTAACGTTAAGAGGACCAAAATAGCAACAAAGGCAGTAAATACGCGAGAGCCACTAATGGAATATTTACTAAATCAAATTGCCTCACACAGAGGTTAGTGAGGGTCAGATTGAAAGAGAGTTCAGCATGCCTGGAGCTCTCAATGTTCATCCCCTATTGCTTTCGGGACCAAAGTAATGCACAACATTCTCTAAATATAGTAGGTTTTAATATATGCATATGGCATTGTGAACCGCAGCGTTGACAACCAGGCCCCATTTCTCTGTAACGCTGAAAGCCATTCCGCAAACAGTGTCTGGAGAGTACGGTTGAGATTGTCTTCTCTCAAACACTATAGATGGACATCGCCGTGTGAAATGAAGGCAGCTATACTGAGACACCGTGTGTGGGATTTACAGAGGATCGCAGGGAATTCCTCTGTGATCATCCTCACAAACTCCTGAACTTAACAGGCGCCTGGGCCTCGTGCACCTCTAATTCACATAGCTGAAAGGTATTCTGAGCTTGTGTCCACAGGGAAAGACCTCTTGACTCAATCTATACACATATTGTGCAGATGCTCCATTTTGTAAACCTCACTCTTCTGAACTTAATCAAGTCTCGACCGAGCAGGTGGCAAAAGGTTTCTTTCACACAGTAAGGGTCAAAACATAAAGGTCAAACTCTGGGGACGTAAAATAAGGCTGAATGCACGCTACAGAACTTTCATTAAAGTGAAGTCGTGTTAGTCAGTCCCTGTAATACGGCCCAACATGCAGCCTGGGAAATGACTAATGTTATAACCCTCCTGGCCAAACCCTCAATATATTCCACATGTTATTGATCTCCCTTGTGTTTCCGGCTTAGGGTTTGGCCTAGAGTAAGTTAACTGTTATATTGCTGCAGCAGATTATTTATTCTCCATCACTGTCTAGCCTCTTTTCATTATGTTGCAACGGACTGACATTGATATCAAACACTCTGCGCTGGCCAAAGAGGCGGTTCAAACTGGTAACTTAAACTCATATGCTGAAAGATCGCACAGCAGTGGCTCATGAAAGAGGATTATGATTTGGTTGCTTATTACACCGTGTCGTCATCGGTGCATACCGTGTTGATTTCTTCATCCTGTCCATTAAAAAAATTTCACAGACAGCTCAAAACAAATCGAACTGAGACACGCGGCTTTCATAATATAAAATTACTTGTTTGGACTGATTGTAATTAAGGTAATGACTACAGGATACAGACATCCCTCTCAGGTTTCAACACCTATTCATTATCAAAATGTTTACTTGGTGTGCTTGTGAAATGTAGACCAATATGTTCTGACAGTTATGATGAGTCTAATAAAACATCAGAAGTGATTTCACAGGTGGGCACAGCAGTAAAATATAGGCCATGGCAGCTAAGGTCATTTATTTTGTTTTGAGCAAAACATTGCTGGTGGCCAGCTCAGAGGCAGAAACAGCAGCAGTTTCTATTTAAGCTGTCAACTGGACAACATAGGCTATTGATATCATGAGTCTGAACATTCATTATGTCCCTCGTCCCTGGTTTTCCTACTCAAAAAAAGGTCACATTCATAATTCAGGCTCTCAGATTTGAGAATGGTCCGGGTGAGTCACCATAATGAAAGGCACAGAGCGGCAGCACGCTGTAGCTCTTCTATTTAATCACACAACTATGCATCGGGCATGATTTCAGAAATGAAAACATAGAGGACCTCAGTGGCATGTCTGGGATGTGATTTAGTCTAATTCTTCCCGATGCCACGTTGAAACGAGTTGAAACACTATTTGGCACAAAAGCTTTTGTTTCCGCCCGTAACAGAAAATCATCAGTGTCGAAACCAATCTAAACCATTTTCAAGAGCCCATGTTATGAAATAGACATTTCTGTGGCATAAGTCAGTCAAAATACTTTCCTTCTTCCTGCTTTCCACATAACCCATGCAACCTGATACAGAAAACAAAACAATATAGCATTACAGAAACAAGTAGACATAGCTACTATAACATCCTCAGGGGGTCACCGAGTCTGCTGACAGATATTTAATTAGCCGACATACCAAGAATACCCCACTCAGCTGGATCACAGCACTAAAAACGGTATCTCTGTTGAACATTGCACTGATAGTGCTCATCTTAGCTGAAGTCAAATCAGAATCAGAAACTGCTTTGACAACCATATATGATGTGAAATGGTGTATTGCTATTATTCAGTTTTAAAAGACAACACTGGATTATACAGCAGTTGTGGTATTTGGTCTGTGTTATAGATGACAGTGGTTGTTAATGGACAGCAGGTGTCAGTAGTGGGGCACCAAAAACGGTGGGTATCTGACAGAGTGGCACTGCGGTGTCCATATCTGATAACTCCACACAAAGAAGTTAAAGTAAAATTTAAAATCTTTGTGAATGCTTGCAATTCTAATTATCAAGTATATATATATATATATGGATGTTGGGTCAGTAACAGTACTTGATGAATGAGCATGTGTTGTTTACAGTGTATGCGAGTTAATATGCTTGTTATCTAACTGCAGAAGGGACTTATTTTCCTTATGAGTACCACAGATTGAATAAAGGAACCAGGCTGCAAACTGGATCCAGATTCTTCTACTGTCGCATATGGAAACAAATACACACACACACACACACACACACACACACACAGAGCTGTTAACAAGTTATTCCAACTTCCTGACTCCGTCGCTCACACTCGCAATAGACAACGCCCTAGCTATACACCCTATAGGGTTACAAAAATCCACATGATGGTTAAAATTATATCCTATTTCACTTTTGAAAGTTGCGACACATTGGACCATCCAAAAATCTGCAGTCACATGAACATGCATCATGATTTAAGCACCGTGAGTTTCTTTTCAGCAAAGCAAACCAAAACCATCAGATGGCACTTCTTTCTGGAACTACTTCTTTTTCCAAATCCAGTGAAAGAAGGCTGCCTTACAGTACTGTTATCAGATTGTCTGCATAACTCCCATATCCTACGCATACCATTACATAAGAGAATTTGGGGAGGCATGCTTATCTCAAAACACACTGAAAGGGGAACCAAGAACAGAGGCATAAACATAAAACAGTGCCAAGAACACAGTCTTTGGAGCAAAGATGAGAAATGCTTCTAAAAGCACCACGCCTCCACCAGTTAGTGTCTCTGGCTTTAACTCACGCACATATATCTCTGCAGGGAACAGGCGAGGCTGAATCTCAACACACAGCCCCACCTTGTTGGGATGACTGAAGGTCTGCATAATCTCATTTGGCAACCACTGAGAGATGGCTCCAGAGATGATTGTTTTCCCATAAACACAACTAGAAATCCCCATTCAAAAATGTGATTTTTGGATTTTGATTTGTTTAATGGAATGATAATTGCTATTGGTGCATATGAGGGAAATTGCAGTTAAGGTTTTATTTGGGTTCTTAATTCTACTACTTAATGTCAAATATATATATATATATATAGTTTTAAAGATTAACTTTAATAATGAGTGATTATGTGTGAAAGAGGAATAATCAATGGCAGAAACGATGCCTGCAAGAACTGACAGTATCTAGAATACGCTACAGGGTGTGTTGTGACAGTGTTACTGATACCTTATCTATTTTAACACAGAGATAATTAAATCACAGTGACATTCCCAATGAACTCTTCTCACCATCCCACTGAACCTATTCCTAAAGGGAAACTCTCTAGTCCATATTACAAAGCAAAGGTCGTTCTCTGTAATAAGCATCAAACTATAAACTATAATTAAACCACCACAAATACTACTTTGTAAGAGATAGAGACAAATAATTGCAGCATGGCAGCATTCTTTGGAGTATGAAATACTATAAGTACATGACAATGTGGAAGAGCAACAATAGAGCAGTCATCAAATGCCCTACCCAAGACCTCCCACACTTCAAAGAAAGGTGAAAAGCTTGCTCCAATTACATCACATGCAGAGAGAGAGCTAGAGGACAGGAAGTATGTTAATTGGTGGGCTGTCAAACAAACCTTCTATGAAGTTAGGCCATGTCTTCTCCTCTGGGTCCTCCAGGGAGTGGTCCCAGTCTGACTCAGGTGATGCTCCTTGCACCCTGGCCCCCACTGACCCTGCCAAAAGTGCTCTCTCTATTGCGATTGCTTCCAGAACATCCAGGTCCAGTTCTTCTCCTTCACCTTCACCTTCAGTTTGCACAGGTGGAGGAGTTGACTGCTCTCCAGTTGCATCAGGACTAAGAACCTGCTTCACCTCAACTATCTCCTCAACCACTACAATTTTCCTCTTCATAGTGGCCTCGTCTATTTCAGAGCTTTCAGACTCACAGGTGTCCCCCAGGTGAGGCTGGGCAGCTGCGGGTGTGGCAGTAGCAGAGGGTGTGTCCTCCTCCAAGTCACTCTTCTTCTCTTCCTCCTGCTTTAAGGCCTCAGAAACAGAGAGCCGTTTCTCTGTGCTGCGCTCTGCTGCCTGAGTGGCTGAATGTTGTGCAACTCTGTGAGACTCCTCTTGTTCGATGAGGGGGCTGGCTTGTTGAGCTACAACTGACTCTGCTGTTACCGCTGGTGCTGCTGACGCTACTTCTCCGGCTGCGGGTGCTTCCCTCGCAGTGGAGGATGTTTTTGGTTTGGGAACCTCCTGCTTGATTTTTTCTGCAAAGAGCGAAGCTGGCTCCACCTCCCCTTTGTCTGCTGAGGCCTCGGACAGCACAGCTGCTGCCTGCCTGGTTTCCTCACTGCACATTCTTTCGAGAGTCATCTTTGGAGAAGCATTTGTTTCTTCCAGTTCAGAGGCCATGACAGGGGTGTCCTTAGCTGTGGCATTGGGCAATGATGTAATGTCAGTGGATGCCTCTGCTTTAGGCAAACAGACAGCTTCTACGTTTTCGGTTTCTGATGCTGGTGCTTGAGCCTGAGCCTGCTTTTTCCCTTTCCTTTTCTTCTTCGTCTTTAAAGATTCCTCTGCAGCTGTGCCTGGGCTTAATAGGGATTTAGACTCATCTGTGTGTTTCTGAGACAGTAGTGCAGAGGTTTTCTCTTCAGTTTTAGAGCTCTCTTGTATGAGCTCCACTTTAGTTGTTTTCTGCACCGTCACAGTTTCCACTTTAGTAACAGCAATTTCCATAGATTTCACTGGCTCATTTAAATCGGCCTTAGAGCATGGTCCCTGTGTGGTTTTGCTGACACTGCTTTCCTCAACCTTTGTTTTAATTTGTGCATTGTCTGGAAGATCCACTGGGGGCACTGTAGAGGCCTGACCTAATGGTAGTAATGTCTCTGTTTGTTTAGGGACATCTTTTATTTGCTCCCTAGCAATGTTTATTTTAGCCTCAGCCTTATTTTTGTCTGCAGATGATGGCCCTTCAGTCTTTATGCTGGTGGAGACGGTTAACAGCTCTGAGTTTATCACTGGTGTGGGTTGGAGGGCATCTTGTGGCACCTCCTCAGGGGTGTTGTCTTTAGATATGTTTTCCTCCTCCACCTTTGTACCAGGTGGTCCCTCACTGCTGGTGCTCTTGGATTTCTCATTTTGAGATTTCTTTTTCTTTCTTTTCGATTTAGAGCTTCCTTCGACCACTTGTTTGGTCTCTATAACCACCTCTGTGGAGGTAGCATTTTTGGACACAGAAGAAGCATCTTTTTGCACTACTGTGGGAACTTGTACTGACAGGTTACGGACCTCTTCTGGTGCTACTTGTTCATCTTCCTTGACATGAGGAGTTGTCTTTACATCTGTTTTCTCCTGTTTTGTAATCATCTCTGTTTCTATGGTTTCTCCCTTGGCTGCTTTTACATCTCCAGAGCTGGCCGTAGATGTTGAGAGAGTTGCTGTGCTGATTGTTGTTTTAACTTCAAGTATTGAGGTTTCTGTCACCATAGTAGTTTTCTGATGGACCTCTTCAATTTTAGATTTAGCTGAGAGATTCACTGAGGTCACTTTAGCATCAATAGGCTCCTTAGTCACTTTAACTTCGGACATTTCCTTTACTGCATTTGTGGACACCTCTGGTTTGCTCACAGTACTGTCAGGTTGAGGTTTGACGGTCTTCTGTGCGTTGGTCACTTTGGCAGTTGTCTTGACCTTCTCATGATCTAATTTTGATTCAACTGGGCTCTTCACTTGTGCAGGTTTAATTGATTCCCCATTAACCTTTGCTCTATTAAGCTTCTCGTCCGTGACATCTTTATTAACAGCTTTTGTAATGACAGGGGTAGCAGTGGCAGTCTGGTGGAGTTTGGTGGTTTCTTGAGTGGATGTCATTGTAATAACTGCTTGTGGATTCACTTTATTAGTTGCTGTTTCAGCTGTAGTCTTAACCTCTGTAGGTTTTACTGGATCCACTTTTGTCTTCAATTCCTTGACATCTTGATTAACAGGTTTTGTAATGACAGGGATAGCTGTTGTAATAACTGGTTGGGGCTTTACTATATTATCTAAGTTTTCAGCTGTAGCCTTGACCTCTGCAGATTTAACTGGATCCATAATCACCTTTTTTACCTTCTCTTTGACCTCTGTATCAGGAAGCATTGAGATAAGTGACTTGCCTGTAACCATTTCAACTGGCTTCGTTGAGACTTTTTCATCAACGATCTTCAGCTTCTCTTTATTTGTTTTGCGAATAAAGGATTCAACTGGCATTTCTGATGCTGCAGCATCTGTAGCCACAGCGACAGCAGCCACAGTTAATGGTGGGGCTGTTATGGAAGACACCGACATGGTCTGTGACACATCTTGTTTCGAAGCAGCTTTTGGAACAAGGACAGAACTTGGTGCCTTCTCAGATACTCTTCTCTCCTGTGATGCTGTTACCGCCCTCTCACTGCTCACATCAAGTGGCTGTCGACAGACTCTTTTCATCTTGCTCTCCTCCATCATCGTTGCCTCACTCCTAAAGCTGCTCCCATTCCTAAACAGAGGCATAGGCTGGCCCTCCATTTCCCATGATGCTTTAGGCCTGACTGGCTCTGCAGCCAGTGGGCGACCCCTAAACCTGGGGGTCTTATCAGAGTAGCTCTCTTTTTCTCCAGAACCCATCATCCTATGGCGGTAGCTTTGACGCTCAGCCAGTGCCTCTTGGCTCTCTGCTTCACCTCTGTGGCCCGGTTTGGGAACATAAGAGGTTGGACCTTCAACAGATTGGACCCGTGCAGCTCTATGGGCAACAGCAAGAGTGGCGGCTGGCTTCCTAACCCTCTGCAAGGAGGCAGGAACGATCTCAGGAGGCAGGCGGAGGTAGTCACGCAGGTAAACAATGCCCTCATTAGAGAGGTACCAGTAGAAATGCCTCCAAGCAAATGTCTCCTTAACAAAGCCCCTAGACTTAAGAGACCCCATGGCACGGATTACTTGTAGGTTGGTCACACCTTGTACCTCAGGATGCATCATCTGAGGTCTCTTGTCCTTCTTGGCCACCATGACACCATCTCGAAACAGGACTTCATAGATGGCCCTCAGGTCCCGCAGGGGCATCAGCATTCCAGCAACCATTGTGCTTTATGTGAGTATAATCTCACTAAAGTAAAACTAAAATACACAATAATAAAAAGATAAATTAGACAACCTCACGTCTTGTGTGAAAGAATGCAGTGCCAAAACCAGCTGTCACGTGCTTCTCAATTCAATTAGACAAAAACGAAAGAACAAATTCTTGTAATTGCTCTTCTTACTTTCTTTTCCTTGTGTACTTGCTGATCCTTTGGTTATCGTGAAGAAAAAGAATATTCCTCTGTGAAATCTGACTTTAACAAAGTCAAAAGTGCTGTCCCCCCTAAATTCAGCGTGGCTGGGAATGAACAGTCTCTGTTCTGCCGAAATGGCAATGACAGAATGGAAGAGTGGAGCGCATGTGTGAGAGAGTTGTGAGAGAGAGAGAGTGTGAGGCACACTTCTCAGTCCGGCTCCTCCTACCTTCTCTCTGTATTTCTTAGGGGGAAAACTGCCATGGAAAAAAATTCTCACTCAAGTAAATAATACAGCAGGAAGTAGAAAGCAAAGAAAAAAAAAAACCTGTCTGTGATTAAATGTTTGAAATAAAGAAAGAGCAAAGTCAAATCAATGGAAAAACAGAGCAGTTTAGTGTGTCTGAGCACATGCTCTGTAGCTCTGTGACTTTTACTGAGATGCCCACCTTCAAACAAAAGCACACACCTCCGATATGATATACACACACCTCGGAACACACACCCTTTGTTGTGTTACTCTGGCGCAATGAATGGGCTGTCCTAAACAGAGCATAAATCTAAGCTGCCCTGGAGCTTCTTACTTTGCATCCATGTAGGTTGTGCAAGTCGTCTAGTTTTACACATTTCCCGATCAAGTGTCATTGACAGGCTTTCACATTGACACAAGGTGTGGTTTTCATTTTAGGCAGCCTTTGCATGTTTAAAGTAAAGGCTAGTGACATTTAAAGAAAAAAATGTATG
This sequence comes from Pampus argenteus, assembly GCA_036937835.1. Taxonomy (NCBI): domain Eukaryota; kingdom Metazoa; phylum Chordata; class Actinopteri; order Scombriformes; family Stromateidae; genus Pampus; species Pampus argenteus. The sequence continues at coordinate 8,249,993 of CM072865.1, read as the reverse complement.
AATGTTTTTTGTTCTCTATATATAAACAGTTATTTTACAAAGCTTATAATAGCCAGGATAAGGAAAGACCAAACTGTCCTGACAGTTTAACTCAGACACCAGTCTGATAAAGAACAACCCATGTTGATTTAATGTAACAGAAATGAGTACTAAATTCAAATCTATTCATATCTGTGTTTGTTTGGAGGGTCACCAAGTCACCCAGTGAAGGAAACTACGTAAACTAATAGGTGTTTCCCGTTGCAGCTCATTAAAGTGATGCAACAGACTGTAAGGCACCCTGAAACTGCACTGCCAACGTTAACATTAGGACTTCATGCCTCGATTTAGCTGAGAACCAAGAATCTCTCTTGCACAACTATATAAAGACCTGTGCATTATAGCTAACCTTTTCAGCACACCCAGGAACACGATATCACATTTCTATCTCCAGATCACTTCTCTCTTCTGTCGCCTACATCTGTCTCCCGTTCGTCTCTCTGTGTCAGTGAGAGTGACCGCTCATGGCTAGTGTCTGGTCAAACTGTAAGGGAGAGCGAGCAAGCAGAGGAGCACATGTTCACTCATCTCAATGAAGAATAAGGATAAAGCGAAGAGTAGAGTAAAGAGACTACAGTGTGCAGGAGCACAGTGATCTAATTGCAAAATTATAGAGGGCAGTGTTGAAATGAAACATTCCGCCTGCTGTTTGAAACCACACACGCTGTTACACATCCAAACACTGGCGGAGAACTGTTTTCATTATATTTGCCATGGCAACAGTCAAATGTAGTGAGCCAGTTCTGAGTAAGCCGTATTCACTTTTAGGGCTGCAGTGGAGCTGCAGGCCATAAATCTGTTGTCCCGGACAGCTGGACTACACTGTCATTTATCAGAGGACTATTTACAAAGACACTGTGAAGCAAACCATTAGCACGTTGTCAAGCTTTCATCGGCAATCAAGAAAATGTAAAATTATCTGAGAGAGAAAGTATAGTCTTTACATAGAGTATGTTCTCAAAACCACATATAATATAAATACATTACAAATAATACAGCAATATTCCTGTCACTGTCATTAAAACAATTCTTTCTATATTTTCAAACAGCTGCTTGTCATCTCTGTAGTCAGACTAGAAGGTGATACATGACGATGTGTGCTCTACCTACATATGCTCTAAACCATCTTGTGATATCATCTCTAACAGCGCGCATGAAGTTAGAAAATAATTCTCAGGTTTATTGTATAATAAAGTAATTCCTCAATTATAAAACAATTGACAAGCTGCAAGGAATTTATTCAAACAGGAAAAAAACAAAAAAAACAAATACATTGCAAATAGCATAAGTCAACACCAATAATATGCCAACTATATGTTTAAATTAAAGCCTCGAGTTTCCTCATTTGGGATAATTGGCATCACCATGCATGGTGCTTTGCTGTCCGGGCTGCTTATCAGTGTGATTTCATGCACTGTTGATGCACAAAGTGCTCAGTGAACTTCAAACTTCCTACAGTGATCGTAATACTGGCTGCAGGCCCAGTCCCATCAGTCATCCAAATATTAAATATGTCTGCTTCCAGAGAAATACTGGTATTACTGGGCCTGGCAATCACTGGCCATGCATATGGTGTGCTGCTGCTGCTTTTCATTGTGAAGTGATGGAAAAATCAGGTGGCATTAGAAACTTCATAAATGATCAGTAACAGTCTTTTCAGAGGGGAAATGGGATATATACTCAGCATAAAGCTAATGCAATCTTATCGTATGCAGCCAGCCAACAGTGGCAGGATGATATGATTGACTGAAGTAGATAAAGAAGTAACAATACTTTTGGGAAGAGTGTTCTGAATAGTTTCCTGGTTAGCAGCCCACTTCTGCTTCAATGTTTCAGACCGCCACAAATCCCAGAATAGACTTGTCACCACCACCTCATGGTGGCTGTCGACTGGCCCACTGTAAAGGCTTGCTGCTCCAGAGCCTATTGGTCCTGCACAGAAGCCCTCTATATTCTGATATCAGATCCAGGCTACTCCAAGATACTTCCAGAGAAAGCAAAGGTCAGCAAGGCCTTTCTTACCCTACTAACGTATGCACTCACATTACAAGAAGTTATCGTGAAGTCAACCCTATGTTGAACAGATGTCTGAACATGTTACACTGACGAGTCTTCCTAATTATAGTAGTATAGTATAGTATTTATAGCCCGCCTATGACTATTGAGATAGATTTACTGTAGTTATGTGTAGCAGCTGGCTTGGAAGCAGGCACATTAAACTAGCTGATCATGCTGCCCTGACAATAAAAAAAAAAAGGTACAAAAAAGCACAACAGAGAACGCAAAAAAAGGACCTGATTTAGAGTGAAAGAAAGCAGGTTGGATTAAATGAAATGTGATCAACTTGTTTGCGAATGATGACTTCAATAATTCCATTGAAGTAATAATTCCACAATGCAAGACAGCTCCCTTCTTTTTTTTTAACTGGACGATAAGCTTATTTACATGTGTGGAGCTTGTCTTCTGCTGGGTATAGTTAGGTGTGGGCCCTCAGTAGTGCACAGCTGTGACCCCTGACGCATGTTAGAGCACAAACACCTCTGACACAGGAGCCTGCTAAAATTAGAGATTGTTGTAAATGGCTTTTTATGGAGGCGGGGGGTTGTCAACAGAGGAATTATGGGCTTTCTCAGTCATTTATTTTAATTGGTTAATGAATTGATGGTTTAACAAGTGACAGATTGATGAAGAGTGCAGGTTTTAAGAGTAGTCATGTTTTTTTGTTTTGTTTTTAATATTATTAAATAATTAGCGTTGCAACAATTAGTTGAATGATTCCATTCTTTTCAGTTAATCTATCTATCAATTTCTTCATCAACTATTTTGATGATTTGTCATTAGCAATCAGAAATTGTTACCATCATGTGACTGCAGCTTACACAATATGATTTGTTGCTGGTTTTTTTTGTTTTTTTCTCAACTTATAAGGTTTTAACTGGATCTTACATCTGCACAATACATATATTGCACCAGATACAGCTAAAAGCTTGTTTTAATCTATAGTCCTTGGGCGGAGGCCACTAGTAGGATCAGATATAATAAATCATCACCAGTTTATGATTAACAGTAAATAACTTACAAGGAATGTGTGTATCCTGTCCATAGCCAGAGGGAGCAGAGATAGTTTAAGAGGTGGTAAAAAGTGGTGAAGTAGATAAAAAAAAGAAAAAAAAAAGTATGCTCTACCACCAAATTTAAAAACCCACAGAAGTGTGTAGAAGTGTGTTACACTGCGGCGTGTTATAGGAGCTGGTGAGCACAGAGCGAGAGTGAGAGGTGTTTTTGGCATTCTGCACACTGCCGAAAAAAATAAATGATCAACTGTTCTTGGATAACTGTAGTAAAACAAATGATAATTTACATTAGAAGGGGGGAAATGAGCTAAGGGGCTGAACAATAGACAAAGTAATGTTCTGAAATCTATGAAGACGCTATGGGAACAGCTGCTGTTGCTTTGCCAACCTAAACGTTTCTTTGCTCATAAATATCTTTGGCGTTACATACAGCTTATTAAAAGACACTGTGAAGCAAGTCAAACCTTTGTTTTATGAAAGCTTCATATACCAATATATATGTACCTCAAATAAAAGTGAATTTATTTATTTATTTTTTTCTGGTGGGAAAGCTTAAACTAGGGAATATAAAACTGTGTTGACGTCACAAGTGGAAAAGCCTACTGTGTGAGAGGAGGGAGAAAAGATAGTTTCTTGGCTTTTTTTCTCACCAATACACACATATATGTACATGGAAAATCTATAAACGTGGTGTGTGCTTGAGGTAAAAATGACAGCCGTGCTTGTGTTCTTAACTCCACGAGTCATGAATCACACCGACTTCTCCTTTTCCAGGAGAAGTGGAAAGAAATTAAATCACAGATTATGTCTCCCTTCACCAAAAGTAAGCAGGAGCACCCAAAAAGATCGCCTTTCATTCTTCACTGCTCCTCTCTAACAAGCTGTCTGTCATGGTTTAGCAGACAGGTCTCTATGTGGCCAACCATACAACGCCCCCTACAGCCTCTCAGACTTGGACACGATCCCATCCATGAGGGGGTAAATAGGGCCAGAGAGAAAGCAAGATCTAACACTACCAACAGCATCAACTGTGGATAATGTTCCCTACAAATGATGCAGAGGATGCAAATATTATCCATTTCCTCTATTATCCAGTACTATTGTATTTTCCTCTTTCAGAAAATGTTCTTGCCATTCGGACATAAAGGAAAAACTTTTAGTGGCACATTTTGCAAACAGCTAGAGACTATAAAAAAACAACAAAAAAAAACAAAACATTGTGTTGTAAACAAGTTCCAGCAGTGAGATCTGGACAGAAAATTTAAACCAGCCCTCGACTTTCTTTTTCTTTCCCCCCTGTGAGAGCTGTTTGCCAGCTCAGCTAAACGGCAGCCAGGGATCAGAATCAGCATGCATTAGATGTAGCTGGATGGAGCTACAAATGTTGAACCATTGTCACACAAGACAGATCCATGACATGCTAAAAAATATGAACTTATCTGAAACTGGCCACACCTCTTTATGACATATGCTTTCATCCGACCAATGCCAAGGATCATTTACTCGCAGCGTCTATCCTCAGTTTCCAGCACTGTGTCATAACCAATCTATATTGCCACTTACTTTTTTTCGGGCTGAGCCAGAACCGATCTCCGAGAGGATCTCCTCCGTCCATGCTGCTTCGATCTGACATATCGCGAAAAAGGCCTAAGTGCCTCCAACAAAACAAAACAGCTTATTTCTGATGTTACCACCCAGTCAATACCGCACTGCTACTCCGTCTTTTCACCATTGTGTGACCCACTGCCTGTCCAGCAGATCAACATGGCATGGCGAGATGGGGGCTAAAAGAGAGAAGGAACAGGAGTGGAGGGGTACATTCAGGGTAGGGAGGGTGTTTGTGAGAAAAGAACAAGGGAATCTTTTCATCTCTGTCCCATAAATGCAGAGGAACATCTACACTATAAATCAGAGGCCTTACCAGGCTGGACACATCCCCTCTGCTGCCCCGGATACCCTGCCCCATGTCCCATACATCTACAGGAACCCACGCTTTATTCCAGCAACAGCTAACTGGGAGATGCACACTGGACGCCTTGTTCAAGAAACCTCGCAAATTACAGCCCCAGAGATTAAGATGAAGAGTGGAAAGTACAAAAAAAAAAAAAAACAAACTAGACAGAGACAGAAAGAAACAAAGACGACTAAGATCCAGGCACAATGAAGTCATCCAAAATACAACAATTCCAGCTTTGTCTCTTGCATAGTTATTCTGTGGTTTATGGGAGCAATTAAATCTTTTGTCAGTTGGTAAAAAGCAGTGAGTTAATCTTACACATCGAAGGCAGATAAGAACAAAATCGAATTAAAAAAATAAATAACCCAACAGTGTGGTCCTAAAATGCAAATTTCCTTTCAACACAATAACCTTGTGTAAGCATATTTCTATGAGATCATACAACTAACTCCATTAGACTTGTTGCCAATATGTGTAGTTGACCCTAAAGTATACAACAAAGACATGACGTTATGACTGAACTGAGAAGGCATTCAGACTGGTCAAAACATTATCCTCCTTTCCATAGATTTGGATGGTCATTTCAAAATTACACTCTGAGCTGACTCTTTTTCAATCTTTAAATAATCAATAAACAACCACGGCTTGAGAATTTACATTATCAATGATCTTAAATAGTACTTAATTGGAAATTGGCCCTCACAAAATGGAGCTTCTGTCTGGTTGGTGAGGAGGGTATAAAATGGCTGTAGGGAGGGCCAGGTTTTGCAGTGCCAGCCAGCAGTGACACATAGTAATGCTATGAGTGGGTCAGTTCATTCACTGGGTTTGTGGAAATAATAGAGCGAGGGTAAAGGTGTCCCAAAAAAAAAAAAAAAACATCCCAAAAAAGAAAACAGACAGAGTATATGAAATAAGGGAGAACATTTTTTAAAATCTTTTGAATATTTGCACAATGAGTCAGCGTCTGCAAAGCCACACATGGGTGTGACCAAAACGTGCTTAGGTTGCTGTAGCAACGCAACCCACAGGTTAGTCAAATATACCATGTGCTGTCCATGGCTGAGATCCCAGGGAACGTGGCCTCGCTGCTTGCTGCTGCTGCCATGGGCAACCAGCTATCAAACAACTAAACTTGACACAGGAGCCGGACTCTGGCCTTCCTGACTGGCTGCTACAATGTGCGGACTTGCATTGTAACCTGAAGAGGCAGAGATTTATTTTTGGGATAGGCATCCTGACAATCGGTAAATAATAAAATACAGACAAACACAATACAGGTGCCACCTCAAGCACAAGCACGTACACTCACACACACACAAACAGAGCTGATTTATTATCCTCACTCCCATAAAACCCCTCCATCTGGAGAGAATGAATCAGTTGCATTCTTTCTTTCCTCGGAGCAGAGAGAGAGAAAAAAAATGACTACATGAGCAGTTCCTTTTACAAAAAGAAAGACTTGCAGTAAACTTTCTTAGTGTTTTTTTTTTTGTGCCTGAGGAAAGAAAATGGGACTATTCTCCTACAGCTTTAGCGTCCAGTTACAGACTGCAGTGACTCACCATCATTATCATCTTAAACTCTTCGCAGCGTAAATTCCGTAAACTGGTTTTCACTGAGCTCAAAAAAAGAGGGCTCTTATAGCATCATAATGTAGCAAGCATTGGCAAAAGCCATGACATGTGGGAACAATGTGTCTTTTTTTAATTTAGACTGCTCCTCTTATAAATGTGAAGAACAGAAACTTTACTTCACTCTCTAATAATCCTGTCCTGCTAGTGGTGAGAGGGGAGAACAATGCTCCGCCCCAGCAGCATAACAGACAGGTATGAAGTCCACCAGATCCAGACAGAGAGGAGAGAGACAGAGACAGACAGAGACAGAGAGAGAGAGAGAGAGAGAGAGGAATGTGACCAATCCATCTGCAGAAATAACACTTGATAGATGATAAACACACTGCCTGTAGACGAAGACAAAGTTTTCTCTGCTCTCTCTCTCTCTCTCTCTCTCTCTCTCTGCACATTATGTGACATTACAGCCATGTGCTCTTTAAACTTCAGGAATTCTCTGGTTGTCTGGAATCACAGTTCCTCTGGAGCAGAGTGTACTTATAGGACTTTTTTCTAAAAAAGCACTACTAAATGTACCCAATGTGTCCTTTCATGCAATAAAGTAAGAGGAAAAATATAGCACCCCGGGCTAAAAAAAACAAAAACAAACACCAACACACCTCTGATTGCACAATTAAAACCCAGCGTGTTGAGTGAAACATAAGAAATAATCACTTTATGCATTATTCCCTCACGTATAGTAAGTTCTAATTATGCCAACAGGGTTCTTGTTTTTATTTATTTTTTCTTTCTCAATACAGCATTGTCTGTGAGACTGGCAAGAGTCCAACACATGAATACTAGGGAATAATATAATACACCCAGAATTATGCTGCCGCTGAAGTAATAAAATACCAGGTGATAACAATAAAGTAAGTAATAATACTACAATAGCAATAAAAAAACACCCACACACTGAGTTAATGATCCTACCAAGACAGAGACTTTGACTTCGCTGTTATCTTGTTATGAATCTGTAATAATCAGCCATCCTTCATTACTATAGGCTAATCACGCACCGGGTCACAACCCCCACCCACAATTCAAGTGTCCTCACTGCTGCAGGAGATGGCATTTTGCTTTCCCCTTTACTTTTTCCTTATCAGCATGGCTGTATTGGGTCCATATCCTGTTTTTCCACTGTGACACCTACGATTAAAACTGCTGCTATGAAAAAAAAACCCAAAAAAAACAAAACAAAAAGAATAGCAGCCCAAACAATGGGCAGTTTCCCTTCCCCTTACTGTAATAAAAACCAGTGAGCAGGAGCTGCTCTGACACGGAACAATACAGTTGAGTCATTTTCCACTACTGGCCCAAAAAAACTCTGAACAGGACTCCTATATGAAATCCCAGAGTGTTAAGAGGGGATGTGGCCCCTGAGGGGACAAAACAGCCTACAGCCTATCACGTTACTCCCTTGACAACTCTGAGTAGGGCTTTATGTTTTTGCAGCCTCCTCTTACGGCTACAGTCTTAGAAACAAAACCACACTAAAATGATTTAGTGTAGTAAATAAATGAATGAATGAATAAATGAATGAAGTTGTGGGGCTAGTTGCATTGCTTCCATACACACACTTGCACAGTAGAAGACTGTATGAACAGTACACCCTTGTGGTGTATCTGTAGCTTTCCAATGAATTTAGGTACTGCAGGGGATTTAGAGATAAAGAGTATCAAATGACTGTCAGGTGTGTCCTTTGAGGAGAAATGCACACTGTTTTTTTAACAATGATCCACCTCGCTTTGTAAAGCTGACAGGGCGCCCATGTAAGGTCCGACCAGGTTTCTGCATGATGATGAAATGTGAACACTGCGTGCATTAAAGCTGGCACAGAAGCAGGGAGATATCTGTGCTGTTACATTCTCAATCCATCAGCTGAACATCATCAGAGAAACCCTCTGACCGTGCGGAGAAACGTGTTTGCTTCTGTACTGGCATAAGATGACCACACACATTCTTAGCATTTTGGCTTTTCTGAGTAAAGTTCAGAGTAACTGAGCAGCCGTTGTTCTCCCCTCACCTCACCCTTCAATCACAGGCCTACACATTCATTCTGGTGACATTTGACAGTATTTCTCATCTTATCAAGCATTTTCACTTTAAAGTTCAGCAGATATCAACATGAGCAGAACCTAAAAAGAGTCCCAAAAAAAAACATACTGCCAGCCACAGGTTATCTTTTCCATGACACACCTAGAAATGATAGTGCACTAACATCAAAGTGGTGAAGTGACCTGCTCTATCATGGGGGCTTGGCTACCGTTCAACGTGCTTATCGTACTAGGTGTAAAACATTCCAGATGCACTTCAGTGGAAAAAGACTTGTGAAATATAGATCTTGACCCGACTGACTCTTTAAAGGCAGCATAAAAACCTAAACTATGTGCGTACATGTGTTATACAGCATATGTTTCGCTGAACTAGATAAGCAACCATGCCATTAAGATATATGACTGAACAATGAACAAATACTTATTAATCTGACAACCGAGTGCATAAATCTTCTCTGCAAACCCCGCCCTAAGATATAAAGACATAAACACATGCATCAAAGAAACATGGTGTTCCCATCAGTCATTATTAATGAAACAATGTGTAATTCCTTTGCTAAATAGCACTCCCGTGATTCTACTATTGGAGTAATTTAATCATTGTACTTATTGATTTTGACATCTTCAGATTCTCCGACCATCCAGACCAATGAAACAACAGAAGAAGAAGAAGAAGAAGGGGCACTCACCTGCAAAAGACAGACAAAAACACAAAGTATTAGCATAAAGGCAGATGAGAGATTAAATATTTTAAAAAAGGTGGGTAACGTTAATGCAGATTTATGCTGGACTACACTTCAAATAGACACGTCAGTAAAACTTTAATCAGCAGAGTTTAACAAAGACAAACTGTTCCTCCATATGTGTTACATTAGCAGAACACAGCGAGACTGAATATGGCCCCTGACATTTATTTCATTCCTCTACATGCTGAAACACTCATACTCTGACGAAGACTTGAGTTACAAACTCCTAGTCATGCTTGAACCTTCAGGCAAGTTTTTCACGTCTAAAGTGATTTTTTTCACAAAAGAATGAATTATGATCTTGAGAAAGAAGAGAAATGACTTAACGTGGATGACACATGCAGGAGGCAAACTCTGGTTAACTGATTAATATCGCCATCTACTGGACAAAATGTTCAACAGCAGCTTTGGTGTTACTCGGTACAACAGCGAATTACTGAGAATTTCTATTGGGATGGGTATTATTCATGACATGTTTAGCTAGGGTCATTACTTACAGTATAGTATAACAAGTAATTTAGTAGCATTTTATGAAAGTTTAAGTATTTTGGTTCTGAATATTCCCATAAAGTGGTATAAATTAATTCAGCTAAATGATGCCCGTCTTTGCTTTTAATTATCAAAACAGCCACATTAGAGATTTTGGGGGTCAAATGTACTTAAAACAGTAAACCCCCTAAAAAAAAAAAAAACAATCTAAACTTAAAAATGTTCCTGTTCAGATAAAAGGCTCAAACTTCACAGCTGCCCTTTACACCGGGGGTCATTCCACTCTGCCCCCAACATTTACCACCCACATCGCTCTGTTACCGTGCAGGACATACCCCGCATAAGTACCAGTAGTTTTTCCGTGTATATGAATTACATACAAGTAGCATGAGCTCTGCTTGTGTAACCAACACTGTGTTAAATCATCACCTAATGACATTGGTGATCCGGGAAAATATCCTGCTCTAAAATAGGACGTGTCTAACTTTTGGTATGATTTTCAACAGCTGACAGTCACTGCTTGAGTGTTTATCGTCAATCTTTATGACAAATATTCTACATACTGTGAATTAGTATGTTATGGTCATGATAATAACCTTTTACTAGGCAGGATTTAAAATGATTTAACAGATGTATCACATTCTGACGCTTGTTTCAAATGGTTATGTCTTCTTTTCACAAAGTACTACTACTACTACTACTACTAATACACTACTACCTTGTTTAAGACATACAGTATGGCCAGATCATTTTGGGATAGATGAGTTTTAAACGTTCTTTTGAATGCATGCCTGTCATTTGATGCAGTATAGTACAGAGATGTTTTGTGCAGATGTAATGATTACTGACACGTGATAACAACTGCAGCCAGAAGTCACTTGTGAACCTATCAGATAAATACTGAAGATTGAACAACAGGATGTGAGAGGAAGCATCTGGAAACAGAAATCAGACTCTCCTCTGGAACATCCTAGTTGCCACATTTCCTGGATGGACAGTCTGCCGCTGCATATTGAGTAGGTCTTTATCGCAATAAGCGAACATTACTTTTATTCTACTTCTACACATTTGTCCTTTTGAGCTTCAATCCAGCCATTGTACGAAAAAAATGACTTTCACTCATGTAATCAACACAGTTTATTTTAAGGTTTCTTTTCACTGTCAGAGTCCAGGGTCTACCATGGAACAGAAAACCTGCCAAAAGATACAGTCAATCAATCCACGACCCAGAGTAACATTTTGGCTTTTATTGAATTTAAACAATTTAAAATTCTGGGTCATATTTTCACAAATTTTCATTTCTATTAGTTACGAGTAATTTCATTTTTCAAGGTAGAGTAGAGAAGATGAGATTTAGATTCAGAAGCAGTCTGACGAGATGGGAAACAAGGGGTCAGATGATCAACAAATTTTCATTAAAAGGTGAAACTTAAAGCAAATGGATCTGAGAATAATCTTTCAGGGTTTTTTTAAGGTTTGGATGATGTGAAATCAGGTTAAAAGCTGTGGAAAGCTTGTAAGTGGGCATTGGGTAGTCGCCCACTAGATGGTGGTGACTGCAATCTGCCTGTGTCCAGCAGAAGCAACAACCTACAGTAACACACACATCCACCAGTGAATACAAAGTTAGAAATCTACTCTTTTTCCCTCTCTTCTGGTTGGGATCACTGGTTACTGCCAAACACACAAACCTCAACTGCCAAACACACATACACACACACAGTGCACCACCACTTCTCTGTGGGAGGTCTTTGAATCATGCTGCGGCCTGATGGAAGCTCAGTGGAAACCTTTCTTTTAGAAAATCTCAGAGAGTGTGACAGCAAAAGGCCTTTTCGGTAAGAGAAAAAAAAATCCTTCTCTCTGGGCTCTAGACACAGTCAGCAGTGCAGTAACGCCACAGTCAGCAGAGCACAGGGAGGGTAATCTACTGCACAAGCTGCTGAAACACAGACATAAACCGGTCAAATTAAGGAGCTGCTAGTTAAGACAAGACAGTCAATCTCTGGGAGGACCACACAGCCACAGTCAGCATCCATTCACACACTGAGTTACACCTTTAGAGGTTTAATCCATCTTTGACACAGCGTTATGAGATCACATGTTAATGCTGAAACTTTTCTGCCGGTGCACTGAAACCACAAATATAAGCGCATCATTTAGAAGTGGGTACGTCTGTGCTGCCACTGTGCATCGCACTTAGAAAAGATCGCCTGTATCTCAAATACTGAATAAATTACCGTGACATCATTTGTTTAACAATAACAAATAAATCCCTGGCAATTCTTGGGAAAAAACATGTTTTGAGCGTTGGTATGGGGACAATAATCCTGCACTCCCCCCCTTGCTGCGGTACACAACAATCATTACTAGCATTCGAACGTGTTGTCCTGTGTTCCCTGCAAGCGCAGACAAGAAAAGCAAACAAGGCTGCAAAATATGGATATATGAAAATATGACTCGATAATCCAGTGACAAATGTGCAAGACATAGATTACAGACAGTAAGATTATTGTTGGGTAAACAACTTTACCAAACTACTAGTTACTTCACAATTAAAAGTAGTTAAACTGCACCTTGACTACTCTGAAACATGCCAAACTTTCTAAAAGTAGTTCAACTACATCACAGAAAATTCTACGTACAACTGAACTGATACTGAGTTGAGTTTGGGTGTGTTTGATTCAGGGGCCGGGGCAGGCTAATCCTCACTTTCACAGCCTGAGGTTGTGTTTTAAAGGGAGGGTAGCGAGCAATTGTTGGGGTGGAATCAGAAGAATGCTACATTTCTACAGAAACTCATAGTATTCAACATCTTGTTTTCCCATCTACAGGGGACTTGATTAAAATAACAGGTGTTTGTCATTAAATTACAACTCTGGCCAATGAGCTGTGGCATTGATCCACATTGTATGACATAAAAAAATCATGATCATTTGTAATTTACTACCTAAACTTCATGATCCAAAATAGTTAACTACTCAGAAAGCTGCTGAGATGTGAGTGTAGTTAAACTATCACCCAATAAACTGTAGTTAAAACTAGTACTTGAACCCAACACTGCCTATAGAAGAGACCTCTTAAATGCGTCCCCTCAGGCAATGAAGCCGCTGTATTTACCGCTGCATGGTTACAAAATGTCACAGCTGCTCTATGATCTAACAATCAAATTCTGACATATTTCCAATGAATTATATTGTAATGAACACTAATTTAGCTAATTCTTCATATTCAATAAGTTAGTTGAAGCAATATACACCAGTTGCATTAGTTTAACGTTCAGATCAATAGTGAAATGAGTTTCTCAGATAAGAAACACATTCACAAAAGCACATATGCAAATGTACACTATGCATACACAAATGTGACAGACAACCGTAGATCAAGAAGGATACCTGTTGTGTGTTTGCAGACCCATGTGCAGTCCAACCCACCGCTCAGAAACTCTCCCTCTGTCTGCTCACCACCTGTATCACTTTACCTCCTGGCTTTCGTTACCTGTCTCCTTTCTCTGCTTTCAGCTGCAGTTTTGCTCAGTTATTAACAACAGCTTACCTTTGGACGAGTAGAGTGACTCCATGCTGAATATTTTCAGTTGAACTTTGGAACAGCAGGAACGTGCCCCAACTGTTTTCCCTCACAGCTAACTCCACTCTCTCTCCGTCTTTTGATCTCAGTGTCACGCCGGATCTTTTGATTTTCTTTAACTATGTTCTTTCTCCGCTCTCTCTTTCAAACACGTCACGCTGTGTAGATCTACAGAATGGGAGTCTCCCCCCCCCCCCCCCCCCCCCCCGCTCCTCCTTCACAGGTCAGAGCCGCCCTCCTTAATAATACCTCTGTCTGTGTGTATGTGTGGGTGCACTGTGTGTGTGTGTGTAGTGTTCAAGTGTGAATAAGAGCTAAAATTTCAAAGCCGCAACAAAGGCAAACAAGGGCGTAAAAGGAGTGAAAGGATGAAATTAAATCTGGCACAAGCACTCCATTTTCCTACCGGGGATGACAAACTGTTTAATTCAACAATTACAGACACAGGTGAATGCAAGGTTTTCGTGCAGCTTTGTGTGAGAAGACATTTTCTCATTTTCATTTTTCCTCTAATGTATCATGATGGCGTGTCAAAAGGCTCTCGTGCACGAAAAGACTGGGTGACAATCGGAGAGAGAGACAGTCAACAGTCTTTTTCTGTTCCGAGACACGGCAACATCGGTTACACGCAGGCAGGGAGTCGCAGCATTTAAACGCGATGATCAGTGCCTCGTACTGTAGTGATATGGCTTTGTGCCAACACTTCTGAAAGTGAAATGAGTGTGTACGTATTGCGTAATACACCGTAAAGAGAGGATATGTGTGTCAGTGAGGTGAAAGAGTGTCAGCTATATATAGTATGTATGCAATCAGGGCATCTAACTAGGTCTCCTAAAATTCACCATGCGCCGATGCATTAAAACCATTTAAAGTTCAACATGCATCATGAATGTAGTGTAAATAAAAGTCGCCGCTAGACGTTGCGGTGTAAATGTTGGTGTGTGAAGCAGGTGTTTGAGTGAATGTGTAAAAGTGGTTAATGATTAACAGTTATTCTTGAATTGCAGCATAGCGCCACACACACACACACACATTAACCCACTCTGGACATATTAATGAGTCCTTTGAATAAAGCCCAAATATAAGGCTCTCTCTCATTCAATTGTTGTGTGTCTAGTTTACCTCTTTTATATCTGTGAAATTCTCGTTTCTGATACATGTACATGAGTTTATATTTACTCACCCGTGTATTTATTTATTTGTACTACTACATGTGTACTACTACACACATCTAAATTCCACCAATTTACCTCTCATTGCGCTGTAATTGTGATGCTCGGTGCAGATATGATACTTATCTCAAGGAAAGGAGCTAAAAGTCCTTGAACTTAAATGCAGAAAACATGTTTTATATATATGTTTTAAACAGCTGTGTATTTTGATACTAACTTTACCCACAGAAATTGGATATTTTAACAAAAATAAAGAAATTAAACTGGAAACTGATGTACACTCAAAACAATAAGCTCACACAAAAAGTCTCCACCTGTTGGCAGTGAATAATGACGACAGGACTGTTTCTGTCGCTGACTTCAGCCCGGTTGTGTTTGCGATGAGGGAGACACTAAGTGAAATTACAGCTGTGGGTCAGCCTCACTATACTATAAGGGCTTTCCCCTGGGCCTCACCATCACCAAAAATAGCTCAACAACACATAGGGGAAATGACCCATGATGCATTTCCTAGAGGGGGGATAATTGTGTCACAGGAATGTCCTGAATTGTGTACAAATTGCTTAAAGGATTTTGGAGAAGGGTGTGTGAGTATAAAGTTAGAAAGAGTGCTAATGTCCCAGGTTATATAAACAATGTCTTATCGCAAATTACCACAGCCGCAACATGCTACACGGAGCCTGACAGATAGTAAACAGCCTAGGAATGTGATATAATTCCCATGTGGTGGGATACAAGGAAAAAAATAGGAGGAAAGGATGGAGGAGTTATTCCATCAACAACAACAGGAGTCACACAATCCATTGTCCTGTTCGGTCCCATCCTTTCAAATGGACCACACAGAATAGACCACACAGACGCTGATTGACCTCTGCAGTGTGATCATAATAACACTTTAGTGTTCACACAGAAGACTCGTGAATATCTAGAAGGTCAAAGTTTCTGTTAAACTCAGAATAGAAAACTCTTCTGTCTCATCTGCATCGCTATATCTTGTTTTTAGTGTATGGTGGTGACTAAACTGATTATTCCATTATCAAAATTACTGATACATTTCCTGTAGAAAGATTAAATGGGATATTTTAACATCATGATTCTTAAACAGTTGACTGATCAATATGTTTACCATCTTAAGGATGTTTCTTATCAGCTAAGGAAGATCATTATTCACAAGAACATTCAAATTAACATTCATGGATTTGATAATTAGCCAATCAGTGTGCAGTCCCAACATATGAGTCAACCGTTAGCCGTTAGAAATGTGAAAATCGGAAACATTTTTGAACGTTTCTTATCACTGCATGCATTTTGGCAAAACGCATTCAAATAAATAAACAGATGAGCAAGTCTCTACTCCTGATGATTGGTCAGTGAGTCACTTCCTGTCTGATCTAACATCTAGTTTAAGAAGCTGCTGTTCAGTCTTCAGTCTTGTGGGAAAATTCAACAATAGTTTTATTTTCCCATGCGTGGATGCTGTTAGGAGAAAAAGCACACATGAGATCTTAATGATTTGTGCACATACTTAATGTTCATTTCATTCAGTCCAGAGTTTAAAAGGAGTATTTCCTTGACAAACTGTGAAGGATTATAAACTTTCCTCCCAAATTCTTATTGTATTCTCGCCATCTATCTTTAATTAACCGCATTCATTCCATTCCTCTGACATGCAGCTTTTGTCAAACGGTTTGTTACCTTTTTCGGCAGCTGGCTGCCTGATCAAAGACCGAATGTCTGTGGCTGGAGTAACATCATGTCTTACATGCAGCCAAGAACTGCAGCCAAGTTGGATTACATTGATTTCATCCAGGCTACTGTAATACTGAACGATATAAACATATCTATGTCAAACACAAAGGAGTATGACTGCACAGTAGTGATGAGTTAAGTTGCACGTTTCGCGCCATATCAACAGTATCCATTAAAGCGGCTACAACTTCCCGAGTCTTCAAAGATGTTTCCTTCCTGTCTTTGTGCCCCTTTGTTTCCACAATTCTATCAGCAAGGTCCAATATAGCAGCACTAGGAAATGATTCCTCGTAAAAAGAGTGAAAGCAAACAACAGATTTCAGTATCTCGACAATGAAAGGCTGTGGGCCGTAAAACTAACTCTGAAAATCAAACTGAAAATAAACTTCAATGGTTCGTGGAAAAGTTGTGTATTAATCTGCCCTGTCAGTTCAACATCAAATAATCATTACTGCATTCATTCAGAAACAGCTGACTTATTGTAAATAAACAAAACTACTGGAGACTGCGGGAGAGGTCTGGCAGCCTCTACTGGCCTTTAACTTGCAGTTATGTGTCATTTGCTCACATTTGAAGTAATTACAGCACAAAACATGAGGAGGGCGCTGTTCTGCCAACATGTTAAATCGTAGGAGTTCACTATATTCTGGTAACGGTAGACGGGTTAATATGATAATTTATCATCTTATGTTAAATTATCTTAGTAAAGTATTTGCTTGTTACATTTTTAGTGGTTAGCAATATAAAGATTTTCCATTTTTTCTAGTCTTGGCTCTAAAGTCAAGTGTGAACTAAGCCAAGACATTTAAGTCCCAAATCAATGCTAACATGCTGATGCTATGCAGGTATAATGTTTCCCATATTCACCGTCTTAGTTTAGTGTGTTAGCATTTACTAATTAGCACTAAACACAAAGTACAGCTGAGGCTGATGCGAATGTTGAGAAAATAAAAAATCGATTGGGGAAATTTTGACTTTGTGATGGCGCCAAATAGAAAGTTAAGAGATCAACAAATATGATTACTCAATACTCAAAATCACAAATGCAGGTGGCGCTAGAGCAAAGGGGGATCATGATGGTATGGTTCCCATACATTGTCTGCAAACCATCAATATCAGTACAATACTGCGTGTCAAGGCTTCGAGTAGATGTTGAGGTACTTCACAAAATAAGTAAAAACTTTCATCAGGGTGTATCCTTTGGGTGCCGTGGATGTATGGATGTATTTGTTTTACTGTTTACATGTGTTCTGTCTTATTGTTGTTTAGTCAGGCTGTATAAAAAGGTGCTAAACAAATAAAGTAGGTTGACATCTGTGCAAAATTTCAGGCCAATCTATATGGTAGATGTTGAGAACAAGTACAGATATGTTATATGTTAATAAAATTTGGAGCTGGTTACATCCTGAGCCAACTAGCCAGTGTGTATGTAGGAACACAAGAAGTAGGGCAGTGCTTAGAGGTGACTAGATGGAAAATAACACTGCCGGGATAGAAAATCTGAACAAACATGAACGCAAACACAAAGGTATGTCCACATCAGACATAGACACAAACATAGAGGCATCTCTCCGTCTCTTCCTCATAAACACAAGACATACTACCTCTCACTCTGTTGTCAAACGAGCATGCGTTCATCATCCCACGCTGTGGCGCCTCCTCATGTCTGGCACCAATCACAGACCTGAAACTGTGTTCTCTGTAATCAACAAACTGCTGATAATGTGACCAGCCAGTTTGTGGCACTGGCACTGCTCATCATTTCACATGAATGCACCATGACAACAGCGCGGAGAGAAAACATCAAAAACAATGTTCACCCAGACCTGTAAATGCTGACACAACAAATGTGTGATTATGGGAAAATAATATCCCAAAAGACCATTGATAACACCTGTTCCTTAGCAAAGCTCATATATATTTCCTATGCTGTATGTGGTTTAAACAGTAGGCAGAAAAGCTAAAGAAACCTCAACAGCATTTGTTGTTTGTATGTTTGGTACTCGCTCATCACACTATGACACAATTTTAACTCCTTAGCTACCTATTTGTAGTTACCTTACATCACACCAGACATGATAGTGGAGAAAGTCACCTTTTCCACTGGCTGTCCTGGTCAGGAAACAGAGGTACAGAAAAGTATGACGGAAGGAAACAGTCGACGCAAGTGTGCTGTTGGAAAAGGTCTGTGGCTGAAATTCTTTGGCTGTGACACAGAAACAGAAAAAAAAATGAAGGCAGGAAGACAGGCGAGGGTCTGTGTGTGAGTAGAAACTCCCTAAATACCTAGGTCAGGGAATTCCCTCTCACTCTGATTAGGAAGGTGTGTGTGTGCAGTGTGCATGAGTGAGTGCAGGGAACGTGTGATGGCTTGATACAGATGCTATAATTTCTTTTTTTTTTTTTTTTTAAACATTGGACAAAGGAGGTGAAATCCTGTGACGCACAGAGCATAGTAAAATTAATATTTCTTCTTTGAGCAAATGACATAAGCTTCATGCTTTTTCAGGATGGTTTGAAAACTCTTAAATAGCAGTCTGTCTTAATCTTTTTTTTTTACTAAATATGATGAAATGCTTTACAAACACTTACAATCCTTAGATCCATAATGAAAATTACTTTCTTCAAACAATAGTGGGCAGAAGCTTGCACGCACATACTACAAAGACCTTACTCTGTTTCTCACTTTACTGTAGTTCTCAGTCCCCGAATGCAGTGGCTCTCAAACTGACACACATTAGACCACAGACCCTCGTTAGATAAAATGTTGTCCCACGCCCCCCATCTGTTAAGATTTTTGCCTTTCGAAATGTGTATAAAAACCTATGAACAAAATAACCATACATTCTGTCATTGTTTTACTTATGGATGGAATTATAGTGAAAATAAATGATTCCCCCTTTTTTGATCGGGATGCCCTGGAACCTCCTTGAGGACCTGCAGGGGTCCCCAGGCCCCACTTTGAGAACCACTGCCCTCATGGACAGAAACGCTACAGTTTGAACCAGGACTTTGGTTAAAACTACTTTTTGCTTTGGTTATTGCTATGGAATGTTATTTCTCTGTCTTTTGTAAGAAATAATACTGTGACTTTTTTTTTTTAATAAGTAATTTCTTTAAAGTTTTTATATTTTGCATTTTTAAAAAGACCCTTTGTCTGATAGTTTTAATCCCAGGAAATAATACAGGTTCAGAATTTATCCACCGACATTACAGAAAATTGATTAATTGTACCTGATCGTGCTTTAATTATGTTCCCTTCACTAACTATGTCCACATTCTTTCCTGTACTAATTTGTGATTTAGAACAAGACTGAATAGGAGACTACTGCCATGCAATCACCCCTTCAGAGATAAACAGAAGAAGTTAACTAGAGCAGTAACCATGCATGAACACACAAAAAAAAGAATGTAGCACAGTGCTGGCCACATTAATAGTGTCATTGATGGAGCAGCGCAGGACAAAAAGAGGATTAAGCACCCAAGATATTATTCAAAATAAAACAAACTTAATAATAAAGTTGCAGTTGTAACACATTAGTTACGTTATAACACCCAGTCCTTAAACATACAGAATAAGAACAGCATTAACTCAGAGGTTAAATCAAAGTTAAAATGCCTGCAAGATCATAGTCCTTCAGTAATAATATACACCCATGACACAACACGGAGGATGGAGATGAATGCAAAAGGCTGCACTTTTTCTTCTCCCCTCTATATAAGCCAGCTGTTAAACTACTATTTGCCACAGAATGGGTGCAGGGTTACAGCAGGACACCGCAGCTTTCATCCTAATGCACAGTAACTGTCTGTGGATAACTGTCATGAGGTAAAACAGGGAAGAGATACAGGGATTTTATACGGGTGCTGATCCCCCCCTCAGGAAATCCAACAGAGACTGAAATCAATCTGCAGATGAGAGCGAGAGAGAGCGAGAGAGAGACTACTGGAGAGATCGCATTAATTACACAAGCTGAACATCTGACAGCTTCCTGGAATCATATCCTCTTTTAGCACTTATCTAATGATGCTATACATGCACAGGCCTGCACACAGGCACCTATGCATGGATCTGCACTACTACTAAGAGTATCACAATATGCTCCCCTCCCAGCAGCATAACACTATAGATTAAAAGATCTGATGACTGAGCAAACACTACACTGATCCACATAAGTCACTGAGGTCCTTGTCTAACTTCTGCACTATGGTGAGATCCAATGAACAGCTTCCTATTAGTGTGACTGTGCGAAGACTCACACGCACTTGTCAGACAGTGACACAGCCGAAATTACATCAAGATTTATTCTGGGACACTGATAAACCTGAGATCATCTGCAGTGTTTTTTATCATAAACACCATCTGGATTCTACAAGTGTTGGGTAATTCATTAATTATGTAATACAGTATGAAAATTACTGCTGCTTGAGCAGTAATTTCTCAGCAGGAAAATCAATATGACCACCTCCATCCTCAATAATTCTACCCTGACAGCCACCAGCCACACCCCCACCCCACCCCATGACATCATCAGATCACTTTTGCTCTTGCTTTGGACCTAGGGCAATATATCATTATATCATATCAATATCGTCATATGAGACTAGATATCGTGTTACATTTTGGATATCGTAATATCGCAATATAGTATTAAAGACTGCATTACAGTAAAGTGGTGTAATTTTAAGACTGTTCTATTATTTGTCTTTATTTTCAATGATCATGTGGGCATGATTATTGTTTCAAGGAAATATTGTGAACCTGGACCTGCTACAGTGTGATATACTGCGTGTATGTGATACAAGGCTATACAAATAAACTTGACTTGCCAGTTGTCTGTTAGTAGCTTATGTAATCTAGGTATGTATGCTCATACATGTATAAAGGCTGCTAAGAAATACGTCAATCATCACCGAAGGTTACACCCATGACACCGTCGCCAAACACTATGTTGTCAACTCAATCATATCTTTTTGATCACCATCACCATCTCTTCTTAAAGACACATCATTCATAGACAACAGAAACCAGAGCAGTGTGTGTGTGTGTGTGTGTGTGTGTGTGTGCATAACTGGTTCTGAGATGTAAATCGTGGCAGGTCGTATACCCTGCAATAATAAAAAAAGAAGACAAAACAATTGACGCTGACTGATTCAAAAGGTTTTTCTTAACATAAACCACAAAACTCCACTAGGTGAGAGTTGTTTTTTTTTCATTCCTTGTTTTTTTATGTTATAGTTATAGTTATAGGATATGTCACTGCCTGTCACACATGCGCTGACACAGTTATAAATGAGTAAACGTAGAGCTGCCTGTTCAGTTAAGCACAAGTTTTGTCACTATAATTTTAGGTGGGACAAGATGCCGTTTCAAAGTTTGCATGGTCGGTTTTGCATGACAAATGTGTGGTCACTCAAATACCAGCATGCATTTCTCTTTCAGTGTTAATCTGTTTACACAGGTGAGGATACAATGACACACAAAGGCAGTAGACAGAGATCAAACTCAGACGGGAGGAGATCCTACCTAAACTGTGTTTTAGTTTTTTTTTTAAATATTTTTTATATCATTGTAAGAACTGAAGGATATTCTGAGCTTCCGTTACTTTTCGAACAATGCCTGTATCGGACACCCCTCCCTGTCTGCCTTCCTATAGACACAATAACAACAAAATGTCCCCCTCATGCCTGTTAATATCCATCTATGTTCCACAGACAAATCCAGACATCTTTAATGCTGCTAATCAATTTAAAACTGTAGAAATACCTTTTAGCGAATTTATCTCATTTTGGATGGACCTGGAGCTGTCCATCGTCACCTTTGGCCTCCTCTCTTGACAACAGATGTTATAAATGTTGATGTGGGAGATTCAGAAGTTTTGTGTCCTTCCTGTATTGATGAAGTGATGATAAAACCTACACCTATTCTGAGTAGATTTTCTCTTTTCTGTGCCTCTTTGGTCACTTTCCTCTTCTGTATGCTACTGCACTGACCGGGATTGCCCTCTGTTATGGTTCCTGTGCTACACCACGCGCGCACACACACACACACACTCGCGCATGCATGCGTACACACCCACACAAACATTCTATGTGTGCAGGAATCTGCATGGTGCAAAGCTCCACCCTCGTCCCCTCCTCTTCTTCCTCCAACTCCTCTTTCACCGAAAACTGGCTCGTCTGTCAGTCACTGCACTGCACTGCGAGACCAGCCAATCACTATGTCACACTGGTACCTGCTTTACCACAAAACAGCCAATCAGGATCTTAAGTGGATTACCAGTCGATCATTCATGTGAAGATAATGTTAGGAGGTGTTCAGAAGAAGAAGAAGAGGATACAGTTAAACAGAAACCCAAGGGTGGATGCATGTTCATTTTTATCAGCAAATAGCTCCACCACCAAGGTCTAGAGAACACAAAAAAATACGTGTGTGTGAGAGTTTGTGTGTGTTGATGAAGAGAAACAGAGTCCCAGCACCACACCCAGATCCCGGCAGTAATTCCCAAGATGAGCCTGCGGGTTACACAGACCAACCACAAACATACGGGGAAATATAACAACTCTCTCTTTTACTAACCAAACGAGCTTAGTGCTAATTACACATTTACCAGCTGTGAGCATCTTAGCACATTATGGCTCAGAGACTGATACTACCTGATTTTGACACATTTCAGCTATAGTACTGTGCAAAAGATAAGCTATTAGTCTTGGATAACTAATCACATTATAAAATAGACGCAATATTGTTATCTACGAGGGTCTCCAGCAAACACGTGTGTGTCATTATCAGTAAAATAAACATCATTTACAACCGATTGCAGCTTGAATATAACTGTTACCTTCATTGGCATTTTTAGACATGCTAGCTCAATAAAGAGCAAATTAAAATCCTAAAGTCCTTTTACAAAAAAACAAAACAACAAATAAAACACGTTGCCCGCTGTGATACAAGCCTGAAGCAAAGAAATGATTGCACAATTGTCTGCAGGCATGCTAAATATGCAAGAAAGTTTCAGTGCTTCTTTAGTTGCCCGGCTGTGGCTCCTTGAATAGTTCATAAGGAAAACATGAACAAAAAGTAATGTCATTCATTTGTTATTTCTTAAGTCTAGTATAGTATAGTATAGGCCAGTATATTGTACACAATGTGAAAAAGCAGAATTAAGACAACTAAACATCTCCTCAGATAAGAGACCCTGTGTGGAAAACACTCACATCTGCAAGGCTGTAGTCAATTCAATAGTCAAGTATCTTCAATATGCTGAAAAGCTATTGATGTGAGAATTAAACTTTAATGAGAGGCAAACCTGGCTCTGTTAGTATACTGTCTGTCTCTAATGTGAACAAATCCAAAAGTATCCATAATCAATAAAAGATCTTCCTTTCTTCTGGGTTGAGAGCTTTCACATCCACCTCTGACCAGGCCTCATCAACGGAGGAAGCCCAGCTGGTACTCAGTAGCACACGCTGCGGTCAAAGCCATAGGAAAAAAGGATCAGGCTGCACCGAATCAAAATCCGATAAAATAAATGATGGTAAATCAGTCCATCCGCTAATAATCAGTTAGCCTCCCTCTAAGCTCAGGCAGCAGGCAGCCTCGTTGCAGAGCGATTACTTGATTGAAGCTTTTGTCTGGCCTCTTATACATAATAAAGGACGTCTGGAGGAAGTGAATGGCACATTTTTGGCGGGGAAAATGGAAGTCTCGCTGCTCTGTGCTGTCAAGGAGAATGCAATCGTGTGTGTGTGTGTGTCTGTGTGTGTGTGTGCATGTGTGTTTCTTAGTTTGTGTGTGTGTTTTTGAAGTGTACAGCTCTTGGAAGCACTTGTGGCAGCTGTCTTTGAGTACATCTTGAGATCTTGTTTTTTTCTTTACCAGACTTGTACAACAAAATGACACATGCGCACACACACACACACGCTTACAGATGGCTCCAGCTGTATTTTGTGTGTGTAAGTGTTCGACTGCTTGTTTTGGCCAGCATAAGTAGCCTTCTGGACCTGTGCCTGTCTTTCTTTCCATGCCCAACTCTTGTCATCATGACATGTTCCATTAAGGATGAACATACATCACAGAAGGATGTTTTTTTTTTTTACTGAACTAGTTATCAACAAAGGACAGACGCATACTTTCTATGTAGTGTGAATTAGTTGTTCAAAGAAGCAGGATGGTTTTTAAGGGCAAGCAGAAATGGTTCAGTTATGGATCTCATTAATGAAAACTATTATGAAAAATGTTGGTTTCCATGACAAAAGCAAGACTAAATCTAAATAAAAGCTTATCTTTGCATTACAAAATCTTCATCAAGGAATGAAAACAAATGGCAATATGAAAGATGGACATTCAGTCGTGCAGACATGCATGTATCTGCAGAAGCATCCTCTGCTGGCTGGAACTCGTCAGTATTGATAGTAATGTAAACTTAGCAACAGATTTATTACTTAGTTATTTACTTAGTTACAGTATGTTTGTGTGTTTAGTTTGAATATAAATCTGAATGAGCATCAAGTCAACTGAAAGGAGGAAATTACTTTATTATACAAAAATAAATAAATAAAAATAGCAATATGCGTTTGTGCTTTACTTGCTTTGTTGAGTAATCAACTGATTCAGTTTTTGTACATTAATTGATAGCCTGCAGCTGTATAATCAATCCCAGATAGTGCCTCTAATTGCAGGAGTATTTTCTCCAGTTGAGGGCAGGAATGGAAATCTAATAGCGGGACTTAATTGCTGGATGCAATGAAAACTTGTGAGTAAACTGTGTCTGTAAACTGTGATGCAGAGCCTGAATGAGTTTGTTGACATATTTTAGTCTTATATTTCTCAAGATCAGTCGAGTTGCTGTATTTATTACACAATGTGTAATGGGCATGAAGAAGACACAGGGATATACGGTATTGTCATAATCTATACAGATGTCTTGGATCATTATAAACTTGGCAGTTATACAACAAACTTGGCAGCATGCTGTTCACAACATTGTATATTTTTCTGACATCCTTATTGAACTTTCATCCCGCGCCCGACATTTGGATCGTGCAGACACTGTCCTCCGGTATTCCCTTTCAAATGTTTTACTGAGATTTAAAACAAACCGTAGCACTGCAGCTGCTCATATGGTTAACATACTGCAACAAACACAGCTTGCAATGTCAAACACTGACTCTTCAGCTGGGCAAGGTTACAGGCACGAATCTTTAAAGCACCAGAGGAGATTCATAACTGGGTCATGGGGAGGAATGAGAGCTATGAGGAGCAGGGCTTTTGTCGTGCTAGCCCGGGATGAGCTGGAGTTATTTGCTTCTGAGCAGTTTATAAGTCCAGCTCTGACTTACAGCAGGATCCTGTCAATCTACGCAAGAGTTTATTAGCAGTCGACCAGCCTGTAAATTGCTGAGGTTTATTTGTTAAGGCCCGCTTAGGGAAGCTTCGCTCAAACCCCTGATGCTGACTTTTGTCACATCCGAGATGACTTTGTCAACACAGAGCATGCCAGTGAGATTACTTCCCCTGCTTGAATCCTGCCATGTGCTTCACTTCATTCCCTTTTTTAGCCGTTAGAGAAATAGAAAGAAAGCTTTGGGTGTGTGGTTTAACTAGTGCTGAAACTAGTTAAACCATGTTGAAAGAACTAATACTGCCCTCACACTCCACACTACCCAAAAGTTAAACACACTATACCTGAAAAAATGTATAAGATGGATTAACTAACACCAAGTGTACCTTGAATTATTTATTGATTACTGTCAAAATATATTTTCAAAAGGTAAAGAATGAGGCATAAAGTGATCAGTGATGTTACTTCCTCTAGATATCTGATGTTTGATTTCTTACAACTTATGCTCCCTGAATATTCCAGTGAAATGTCCTAACTTGAACTTTTCTTTTGATCTCGTAGCAAAGATAAGAGGCCAGAGAGCCACTTATAATAGTCAGAAATGTAGCCATTGGTTGGATAACAGTGGAGTCACTGGCAGCTATATAAAAGCTTTCAGTTTGTGCTGCAAGTTCTACGTTAAAGATTTACAGATTAGGCCTATTACCATACACTACTGTTTTACTACAGAGTTTATCATTTATAGCTTGTATGCATTGAGACTTGGCAACAAAAGCAGGCGTGACTGTGTGAAAGAAACAAAGTAAATAGGTAAATAGTGAGCACTTCCAGTTTCTCTCTTTACATTTTTTTTTTTTCTGTGAGGGTTTATTATTCTACACAAAAAATAAAAATACTACGCTAACCAAAAACCGCTTGCACAACTTTTTCTATGAATGACACACTTCAACCTAAAAGTGTTTTATAGTCCTGCTGGCTCTAAGCTCCGCAGCTCTAAGCCCTCCTGCTCTGTCTACATCAGACTGGTAGCCCTGCTGTGGACATCCAGACAAAACATTCCTTCTGTCTGAGATCACCCAGGCACTCAAATCTCCGGCCCAATGTACCGGCTTAGAGCCCTGGGCAGCAGTCAGCAGGACACCAGCTTCAACCAAATGAGACAGTCTCTGTGTTAGTGAATGATAAAATAGTTAAGCCAATGGACTGAATAGAGCAGATTACACCCAGTCAATCAGGGATAGAGTGGAGATAGAACCACTGCAGGCAGAGAAACCATATCAGTGTTTCTGAAACATTGTCTTCACAGCTTCATTGATATGTTTATTCTAATATTTCTCTTAATAAGTCAAGTTTATGTTTGAACTCAAGACCGTTTCATAGTTTATTAATTGATCATTTATTTGCAACTGTTAAAACCTATACAGGGAGCTGGTTTTACTGCTATAATGATGTATGCAAAGTCTGGTGAGGAATGCTGGTAATTGAGATAGAGCGGGGGATAAGACATGGAGTGAATTACCCCTGCTACACCCTTAAAGATGTAAGACCAGGTCCCACGGGAGCCCTCAAGTTGTGTGAGGTCGCACCCTATAAAATTTCAAGATTTAGAACGACTGGATAAATTACGACACAGGAAGTTCCTGCTCCAAGTCACATCCTATTACGCAGAAGGGATAAAAAGAGGGAGCAAGGGAACAGGGAGCAAGCTTCGGCCCAAATGTCCCCCACCCACCCTCTGAGTCACTGGTTTTAACTCGACCAAGACCGTCACCGTAGAGATCCTGTCATTTCAGTTTTAGAGACAAGACAGTGAGCGGAGGCTAATCCACCCTTTGATCGAAAGATGTTAGAATAAAACTGACCTCAAGTGTATCTGTGAGGAAACAACTCTTTCACCACCTGCTCTTATTGTCCTAGAAATCATTTTTTTGCATCCCATGTGGTTTTCTTAAAAAGTCCATTATTCTGTTTTCCTCCACAAGGTGCAGTGCTTTCCCTGTAAAGCCCAAATAAGCAAGCAGGAGTAAGAGCTGGCCGATTAAAACTAAATATTGTGAGCCTTTGGGAGCTACTGTATATGTAGAGTGTAGATCATGAACAATGTATGAAAACTAAATGTTTATTAATGTTTTATTCAAATCACTGTGTCCTCAAGAGCACTGATAAATGTTTTCGAGAGGGAAAATTCATCAATTATGAATAGCACACTTACTTATATGCATACTTAAAAGAAATAGAACATACCTCCTGCTAGGCCTGCTGTGTTTCTACATAAAGGGGCAGAGAGCTGTAAGTGAGAAGCTCACAGAAGGCTGGAAACGCTGTTTTTGCTAAGCGATGCCTCCTGTGGGCCTTCAGGGAAAGTACGGAGCTGGCAGTGTGTGTGTGTGTGTGTGTGTGTGTGTGTGTGTGTGTGTGTGTGTGTGTGTGTGTGTGTGTGTGTGTGTGTGTGTGTGTGTGTGTGTAAAACAAAACAAACCGAACAGTTGGATGGAAAAGTGTGACACCGTTGTGTGCTATCGCCACCATTCAACTCAGATTTGCACTTGTAGATTTGCTTTATTATTGGCATGAAAAGATTATTCTATGAACAAATCGATCAATGGACTAATTGTTGCAGCTCCAATATTATTGCATTGTTCTATCATCGTTCTAACCTCTTGGTGGCGCCAGTGGAAAGGTCAGGAGATCACTGAACGGTTAGTAACAGTTAACCTATGGGCACCATGAATGTCTGAACTAAATTTTGTGTCAATCTATCCTGTAGTTATTAAAATATTTCAGTCTGGATTAAAGTGGTGGACCCATTGACCGACATTGCTGCCCCTAAACACTTGAGAAGTTCAGATGCTTCCATACAAGGAAAGAGGTCACTGAAGTGTGAAATTTGATGTAAATCATGTGATATTGCTACTACAGTCAATAGATCCCATCCAAATAAAGATAAAGATCTCTGACCACCATCATCATCATCAACACACCAAATGTAAGAATATTTCACATCCCTCCAGTGGAATTCAAGAGACTCGATGAGTGTATTACAAAGTAGCACCGAGCTACTTTATCATTTTGTTTTTTGTTAAATTTGTCACCCTTTTATTTGTTTTTGTTTTTTTAAATCAATGAAAATATGCATTTCCCTGGGTGCAGTTTGTCTTGCACTGTCCCTGTAGGCATCCTTGCACTAATTTGGGAAGAAACAGCAGTTTCAAAGGCCAAACATGAAACCTTTCCTTCAGGAGTCCTGAGGCCCACCGTAACATCAGGCCACCCGTCTCAGCTTACCCACATCCCTTTATTTAAACAAGCCGCTGCTCAACGTGAAAATCAACCTGAATCCTTCGTTTCCTTCGTGTTCTGCGTTTTCTTCCTCTAAATTTTATGCTTATAATATCTTATTCCCCACTGTTTCATTTCAGCACCCGTCTGTCCACTTCCTCTCCCACACTCCCCGAGTGCCTCATCATCTTTTTCTGTCGCTGCTATGCATGACGGGGAGTTTCTGCTGAAGGCGCCACTCTGGCTGCTGGACACTATGCTCTGCTCCCAGGATGGATGGTGAGACTTGTTCCTAGATGTCTGGCAGATTTACTTAGATTCTTCCAGAGACCTTTTATGCCTTCCTAAAATTGAAACAAATATGCCTGTCTCTATCCAACCACTGACGCTTGCAGCCCACTGCCTCCTACTGCGAGTCAAATGAAGTACTAGTTTGGACACCAACTACACAACTTTTCAAATCTCTCTGGGGACAATTCAGTAAACCTTGGGCCCTATTGTCTCTCAGGTCAGACCAGTGGAAATCATTGCACATTGACATTGTTCAGGACTAAAGATTTGCCTCATCAGTGTCCTAGTGAAAATATCCTACATATCTGGGACATTTCATACATTTCCTGCTTTAATGTTAATTCCTTTAACACACTCTGTATACTGTAAATTACATAAACACGCGTGGTCGCTTGCGTACTTAAATTTAATACACTGTGTTATTTTAAGATGATGGCCTTAGCACAACCCTACGTACAATACACACTTGAACTAACTGTCATAACTGCCATATCATATTCATGACCATCACTCCTGGCCTTCAGCTATGAATTTAGGGTATGAATGTAAAGGCTGAAGATGAATGATGTATACCGGAGGTCGTGGCATTCCACCGGGTGAGCTTTCACGGCTCTGCAACACATCAAGCATAGTCCCGTCTCCGCTGGGATAAAAAAGCTGTAACAACTTCATGAGAAAAAAAAAAAGGTAAAATATTACTCACTGGGCTCATCCCATGCATTTCAGAGACAACCTTGACCAGACACAAGGTTACCAGATAGCAGCTGGTTACTCACGGTGCTTTACGTCCAACACAACAACTGTGTCAAAGTGCAACTAGTTACAGTTCTACAGGAAGGCCAACATTATCAGAGATTTGAGATAAGAAAACAAACAAGTGCTTTTTGTTTTTTTGTTTTTTTTTCCAGGGTTTGCTGACCTGTGGTTTGAGGGAGAGTGACCACACCTTTCAGAGACCCAGCGGTCAACAGACACACGAATGCATGAATTAATATCTCAGTTTTATATATCTATGAAACGAATCACGCCTTTTGTGCAACACCAGTTTGTGTAACCGTTTTGGGGGAAATCTGTGGAGGTAGCAATGCCATTTAAGGTAGTATTTAACTAGCCGCATCTTCTGTCAAAGCAGAAGAGACCGACTTGCGAAAGGTATTTGGAGTTGCTAACAAGCTTTACGCCTCGGTCTTTCGGTATTTCAAACCAAAAGAGATTAAGTGATCTGCTAACAGAGTAGAATGTTACAAGTTATTCCTTGTGGCGTGTTTGTAGTCCACAAAAGGGGTGTGCGTGTGTGCACTTGTGGAAAGAGAAGTGGGGAAACTTTGAGTAAAATGTCAGTGTGTATGTGCGTGTGTGCATGTGGGGCACATTCCTCCCGTTGTCAGCTGTGTGGGGTGACCTGCTGTGACATTCCCGGTCCGTGTGGTGACTGTCACACCGGCTCCAGTTGCCCTGAATACCACTGAACAGCAATAAACTCACTGCTTTTCGGTGTCTGGAAATGATAGCGAGTGCTGACTAAGAAATAGGCTGACACTACATACAAACATGCACCCAAGCACACATCATTACCTGTTAATACACATCACCACGTATCAGATCATGTGCAAAGGGGTACTTCCATTATTACTCACTGTGAATGTAATAACCCCTTTAGTCTATTTAAGTCTCATTGGCAACAAAGCGGAAATGTTTCCACTTGCTCCGATTTCCAGAAGGATCTGGACGCTTTTCAATGTGAATGAAATTACTCCGACTATCAAAAAAGTTCTTGTCTCCCCTTAAACAGAGTGCTCCTTTACAGCTGACATTCACAGACATTTCTGTTAATTCCAGCCACATTGGAACAGATGGTACTTCAATTACAGCAAGCGTATGTCCAACAGCAAGCACACTGTCAGCACTCACTGAATTTCACCCTTGTCTGATTAATTTCAGATTTCATCGGTGAAGTGTTTGGTGTTTATGGCGGACGGAGGTAGAACCATTTTCCAAACTTAGGACATGGAATTTAATTCAAGACCAATTTGAGCACTTGAATAGAGAAAATGTTGTTGGTGAAACTTGATTTTGATTAAGATCAGAGGTGCCTTTCCAACTGCTACTTCTGAAACTCTGCAAGGGGGCAGTCTCAGGAAAAGGCCAAACAGGTGTCATTGTGTGGTGAAAATAACCACCTGTACCGACTGGGTTTAAGACATTCCAAATTTAGAAATAAGACCTGAGGATGACTTGTGTAAAGTCAGCAACACTTAACTGTGAAAAATATCAACGATAAGATCAAAGTAAGACCACACAAAATGGGGATATTGAATGGGCAATCTGTGAGAAATGTCTAAAAACTGACATTTTCTTTCCTCTTTGGGGTCAACAGATCTCTATGTCCCCTAATATATCTTTTTTTACTCTCACACACATAGTCTGCACAGCTATTTTCACGCACGCACACAGTTTAAAAGATCTTTTGAGATTACGATGGTTAGGAAACGAGGGGGAGGGAATGGAAGACATTTCCATCTACAGTAGTATGTTGCAGAAATGGTGTGTGTGTGTTTGTGTGTGCGTGTGTGTTTGTGTGTGTGCATGCACTATGCTGTAGTGCATCAGGATGTTTTTGTTTTCCCCCCGTTAACTTTTTAATAGTTCACTTGGAGCCTTGAAACTACAATCCCAGACTAATACTTGACTTAATAAAGCGTTGCAGCCCTGCCCTGCAGTACAAAGCAGTGGAGGCACAGAGCGTCTTTGTGTCAGACAAAACCCAGGTGTTAAAACCTCAGTATTTTCCACACAAATGTGTTTTCCACACTCCCCCCTTTCAGGCCACAAAACCATGTGTTCCAGCCCTCATAAAAATCAGGGAGAAACTCTAAATGCTAAAATACCACAGTGCCCAGAGCAGGTCCGACACTCCAAGTCCAATGTATAAAAAGGTGTCATGAATTACTTACTACAATAGCATCCGAGCAGACATTTACACAGGTTGTAAAGAACCAATTTTAGTCTCGTTATTTGGAGGTAAATCTGAAAGCAAGTGCAACACATCAGTAATAATCTGCACAGGAGCAGGAAGCCGACTTTATGATTATTTCTGTTTACAATAGACAGTGTGGGTAGAGATATTACTGCTTGCCTTTGTTTATTCATTTGAAATAGGTTTGGCCAAACTGGTAGTTTGTTTAAAACTTCATTTGATCTCTTACAGTACGTTTCTCACACTAACGGACTTGTTTTTAATAATGTTGTGACGTTCTGAAATCTCAGGAATCAACTTGGTGACTGCAATGATTGTACTAACAGTTGGATGTTTGAAATTGTACATTGTCTTTAATTGATTATTGACTTCCTGTTGACAGAAAAAAAAAACTTAACGAAGATAGGGTGCTTTGTTCATTCCTGTAACCCAAAAGCTCACGACAACAACCAGAATTCCAAACGGGAATCATTAACACACTAAAATAGGACAATCTGATTTTGTGATATGCCATCTGTATTTCTGTGTGTGTACATCTCAGCATCCAGCCTCACTTTTATTTACCTTCCTTTTCTGCCTCTCTCTCTCTCTCTCTCTCTCTCTCTCTCACACACACACACACACACACACACACACACACACACACACACACACACACACACACACAATAACAGCCATAAAACACCAGAGATTCAGGCATAAAAGAACAGTAGCTTCTGTTCTGCAAAATCATTGAGTGTTTGACAGGAAGGTTGACAGATTGAGGAAACATCCCTCCGGAGCGCCTCTTGCTCCCTTAAAAGGCCCTAAAGGAATCCCAGCAAGCAAGCACAGTTGAGCTTATCACGCCCTGCCCCAGTGTAACCTCTGACTTTAGTTGTGTGTCACTGCTGATCTATCCCATGCAGCAGGATGCTGACACACATGAAAAAAATAAAATGACCAAAAGAACAAAAAAGGAACAACCCTACTGTCTTTTTGGCTTTTCAAATCTGACAGCACTCACAGCACAGCAACATGCTTGAACAGACAAAGCTAAGCACTTTCTGACACACACACACACATGCTATACAGAGACACACCCTGCATGAGGTAAATATGGTGCTTCATTTCTGCTGCTGCATTAGAAAGAAATACAGAAACAAAAAAGTTCCATTAACAAGATTTTCCTTTTTTGGTTTGCACTGCCTGTAACTGCCCTAACATGTCATGCAACTGAATATAGACATTACACCAAATACACAGTTACAAATACCTACTACCTACTTTCCCTTTCCATTAGAATGGCTGACCTTGATATGAATTCAGCACTTTGTGTTTGTATTAGCGGTGACCTGAATGGGTTCCAGCAAAAAAAAAAAAAAAAGAAAAGTTACCAACCACCTTACAGCAGTGGGAGAAGGACAATATACTACACAAGCAGTAATAACCATGCAGAGAAGTCATTTATCCACATTTATTTAGTTTTCTGAAGTTCTAAAAGTTGTGCAGTATGTGACGTATATTTTTCTTAGGTTTGTATTTAGGGTTGTGGCTCTAGGGATGGCAATGTTGGTCTGGTAGTCAGTCTGCCAATACAAAAACAACTATCTGATGGAACTGAACTTTGGCGACCTCTTCACTTTTTCATATAGGGCTACAATCGGGCCACTTCAAAACTAATTACATTCCCATTAGCCTCTGATGTACTTTGGTTTTAGTGTTAATTACTTAAATAAATTGCAAATGTTAGCATATGAAATACATCTTAGTTTAACAAAAACGCTAAATTAAGAGCGTGAATGTAATGAATGGAAATCAGAGACTGAAGTGAAAGTCGATGTGTGAAACAGAAAATGCATTTGTTTCAGTCAAAACATCCCCTTCTTGGCCAAACACAACAACACAAAATAAGTAGATCCACATCTCCAACACTAATTATTCCCTCTGATCTCTGTATCAACGCTTGTCACTCTAGTTAACATAAGACTCACGCATGGGGAAAGGTGGCAAAAGAAAATATGTCATACGTGATTTATCCGTCACCACTCAGGAAACTAAAATAACTTTTCAAATTTAGACCATTTTTCATGGTAGCAGGACAGAAAATAAAAATGTCAAAGATTTCTCTGTATTAGTACCAAGTTTTAGCCAATCACAAGTGGCTGATGGGAAAGCCCAACGTGTGAGGGGATTCACAACCAGCAGCTTTAAACAGACACAACCAACCGTGAGTTTTAAATATACATTACTTAAGCAGACATATATAGTTAGTTCAAGAGTTCATTTGTTCACTAATGTGACAAACCACTTTACACCTCACACAACAACGCACGTACTGTAAATACAAGTCATTCATAAAGTATTGGTTAAAAGGGTGTGGCCATGATAGAAGCCTTCATTCATTATGACTTATATAGCTAAACTGTTTTCTATTCTTGTCAGACACTGCTGCGTCTTCTATATATACGCCAAAGATAGACTTGGCTTAATAATTCACAAATGTTTAATTTCTTTTTCTGCAGCCAAAAAAACTGGAATTTAAATTACCCAAAGCAGGCAATCACGATGGCCAAAAATAACAGTTTAATTGGCCGGCTGAACATGTCTGTGCGGCTATATTTAGGGTTTATTTTAAGCCCCGCAGGGCATAGGACAGGGCCTTGCAGGACACACACAGGGGCGAAATATGGATGGCTGTGCACCCTCAGTGGTCCGCCCGACATGAACAGGACAGTCCCCTACTCAGGTGGCCCAGTAACATCAGCATCAGCTGCTAGCACAAATTGCATTAGAGGACAGTGGGAAGACAGCCAGTTTCAATTTAGAGCAGGCAATGAGACAGCAGTGAGTAACATTAGAAAGAGCAGACTGACTGATTGACTATAATTGTATTTAAGCATGTTTGGATAGCTCTAAACATATTTATACTCTCGTTTTTTTGTTCTTGTTTTAAGTATGAAAGTTATTATATCCAGTATTTTACAATTAAAAAAAAAATAGTACCACTTAAATCTGGAGAAAATTAAATAGCACCCGAGTAGCTTCTAGTCTTTACACTGCCTTTTGCATTATCTACTAGATTAGATTAGATAAGAATGAAACAGAAAGAGGGCCATATTCTTCCACCACAAACATAGCTATAGCCTCCGAAAATCACATTTATAAAACATGTAATTTAATGAAATCAAAAGAGAAAACACAACAGAAACACCCCAGAGAGGGAGGGTGGACAAGTAGTAACATCCTCTTTGTTACAGTCAGCAAGGGCATTTAAGAGCAAATGTAGAAACACCTAGTATGCCATTGGAGGGGAATTGTTTTTACAGTGCCCTGATAGGCAAACATCCACACCTGGAACTTGTGTGCCATATCTAGGAGGCATCAGCGATTACCGAGGCAAATGCTTTGCATGGCGGCATGTTGAAGATACCGTGAGACAGCTTTCTAACAACCCGTGAAGGTTTTACATAATAACACATAATTGTGAGTCTGTCTGGAGGCTTATAGAACCGTTCAAATGTTTTGGCACCAACTATTAGTGTTCCTCACTTGATCTACTATGTAGGTCTTGCAAGACATATTTCTACATAAAAAGCAAATCTGTTAGTGGGGAAAAAATAAATAAATAAAAAAAACAGCGAGTGAATGGCCTCAGTCAAGGTAAAACCGGGTCAGCATGTGGAGAATATGAACAAGGACAGGTATTTAGGACAGTGTGGTCAAATTCTGAAAGGATAAAGATGAGTATCTAAGAAACACAGAGACATTCATACTGCTGGGTACCTTGATGATGTTTACGAACCAAATAATTATCAGTATGTACATCAACATATGCGCAAGCTTTAAAAAAAAAAAAAAAAAAAAAAACACACTACAACCACTGTTGTGATGCCGAGTGACTAAGAACAATCTTCCCCGAAGCTCACCACGTTCTACAGAAACATAGCTGATAGTGTGTGCGTCATGATTCAGTCAGATTCTGCAGTTTACGTCAAAAATGTTACCAAAATTATGAGAAGGCTTTGTTTTTTTTAAAGGAGAGAGAGAAAATGTGACAGAATGAGAAAGCTCCCTCA
Organism: Pampus argenteus; assembly: GCA_036937835.1. Lineage (NCBI taxonomy): Eukaryota > Metazoa > Chordata > Actinopteri > Scombriformes > Stromateidae > Pampus > Pampus argenteus. The sequence goes on along the minus strand of CM072865.1, from coordinate 8,213,560 downwards.
TTGGCTGTGTCATCAGCGTGCCTTAATAAGGAGAACAGGGAACCTCAGCGGAGCGTATACTCTGTTGAGGAAGGAACACAGAGGAACGTTTGGAACATAAACACCTGCCACAGAGTTGGCTCCTGCTTCTCATTACCTCCTGGGACAGAAACAGCACAAAAACATACTATACTTCTGTTTGGTCTCATAAAGCAAAAAAAACACAAAACACAAAACTACTGATACACTATAAAGAGGCTGCTGATGTAATCTATTTGGCAATGGTTGTGTTTGTCAACAGTAATTATATTATATTATACTGACATCAATGCTCTAACGCTTTACAGGTGTTAAACATGCTACACACAGCAGGATTTTCAGATGTCTACACAAATAGAGCAAGCGACAAAGAAAAACATGTAAACATGCTGATCCACAGAAAATAAGAACGACAGTGATTCAGCAGAAGCTCAGTCACCAGATTCTTGCAACGAGAAGAAAAAAAAGTGAAGAAATATAACTGGGGCAATATTTTTAGAGGAGCTCTCCTTCTTCCTGATCATCTGTTAGTTGGAACACAGGGGAATAAATATGTAAAGTGGTAGGAAAAACATCTAGTGGAAGGAAAAGCGAAAGAATATTAACATGTTATATATGAGATGGGAAAGAAAGCTCAACAAAAGTACAAAATGAAAGCACCCGGAGTAAGCTCTCCACATCCTCTGACGTAACGCAGGCAGAGAGTGTCGGGATAGATAACTCACTTAACGATGTTGCTCCTCACCTGCCCGGAACTAACTCAGACTTATTCGCTTCCAAAAACTCCATCTTCGTCTCGTTAATATCCATGCTATGTGAAGATTTCCATAGAAGGCAGAAAAACAGAAACTACGCAACTTATGATAATCCAGCAAAAGGCACGCTGAGCTGCACACTTGAGGAGATAAAAGGATAAAAATGTGATGAAAATTTGCAGAAGAAAAGCATGAAGTCCATTGCGGTGTATTAATGAATTTCTCTGTGGCAGCACCTGTCAATGCCCTCTGTCCTGACTGGATATAGAGTAACAACAATAAGCAGAGCACTCAGACCTAAAGTAAACCCCTCTCTCAGTCTCATCAAGGTCAGAGGTCAGCGGAGCGGCCTGGTTGCTACGGTCACATATCAAAGTCCACTCCTATAAATCCAGTGGACTCTCACAACCGCAACACACAATCAAACAGTCAGTCTGGAAGAGTGACAGCGAACATGTGTGACAATCAATAAAACACTCAGCAGTCAGGAAATGCAACGTGCATAGCTGCCCCTCTGTTCCACTGACACTAAAACACACACACACACACACACACACACACACACAGCAGACAGTAGCAGCGCGATCAAAGGCACGGCAAGGTACGTATGCAAACAGTCACATGTTTGCACCTGTGCATAGTGGTAATACCAATAATAATAATACCAAACATGGACAAATGAATAAGACCCTGCCCTTCCATCATCACATGTAGCGATGCAGCAGCTGTCATCACTGTAAATGTCAGCGCAGGCTCTCACCTTTATACTTCTCTCTGACGTTTTCATAAGCTTGAATGAAGTCCTGCTCCTCTGCGTTCGGAGGCAGGTAGGCGGGTTCGTACATGGCCATGCTCTCACCCTCTTCTTCTTCTCCTCCTCCTCCTCACCACTGGTTCTTCCTCTTTCTTTTAAGGTCAGCTTCTTCCTCTGTGTTCTCTGGGCGATTGGATGTGTGTGCCTGCGCTGTCCTCAGCCTGCTCTCTCAGCTGTGTGTGAACCTTCCACGGCTCCCAACTTCATTCCACAGCCCAGCGCCGACACCCCCCACCCCACAAACCCTCCTTCTCCAATACCCCTCCCTCACTTCCATGCACCCTCCCATAGCCTGGCTCAGAAATACTAATATAAATGGCAGGCCCCTCCCCTTAAAGATACACAGACTGGACCAGCAGGCACACGCTCACATTGTGCTGCTTGCCAAGCACAAGCACAGCAGCAATGAAAGCGGAGCAGCAAGCAGCATCGGGCTCAACTGAATTAGACTGTGATGGATGGCAAGCAGCTTGGATAACACCAATGAAGCGCAGATACACTTCTCTTACTGTCACACAAAAGGCAGACGATCAAATATGCAGTGCTTAAACACACCAAATATTCAAAGCTCAGGCTGTGTTGTTCATCGTGTTTGTTAAATCATCTTTTGATTATAAATCTAGATACAAATACCACAATGCTATGCTATAATTGTGATGTTTTAGTATGTTCACATCTTAGCGTAGCATGTTACCATGGTACCGTTTGCAATTTGGCAGAAAGTACACAGAAAGTATATATGAGGCTTGCAGGAATGTTAGTCAGTGTCTCTAGAGGTAAAGATAATCTCATAACATAACATCCATCTTGATCATGTCGCAGTAACACACTCGAGCTGGTAGCTGTTATGTTTCGGGCAGTGACTAAGAACGCTGAAGCCTGCAGGGCGATGAATACATTCAAAGGCAGTTGCAGTGCAGATATGCCCTTGACATCCACCGGGAACATCAACTGTTGGGGCAGCCACTGAATATTCAATAGATGCCCAGTCCACACCACTATAAATTACAGTTAAAAAAAACAGCCAGCTTCAGTATTCATGTCAAGACTTCCTTTTAATTAAATCAAACTGCTTTGAGTGTTGACAAATGTGCATCAGATTTGATTAATACCAATGCACCTCATGAAAATGATTTATAACAGTGATTCGAGCAAACATAGACAGGATGGTGTCATCTAACAGATGTACTGTCATGTTGAATGATTTAAGAAAGTTAGACTGAGTTTTATGATGGCACGCCTCATAAAAATGATGAGAGAAAAGTAAAATACAATATCATCCTGCACTGTTTCCATGCTGGTTTCGTGTGGGAGTGCATGTTGTCGCACAACAATGAGGGACCCGATGTAGGAAAAAGGAAAATCCCTGCAGATCAGGCTGACTATCAGACATTTCGTTTTGGCCAAGGCCGACCTGACATCAGCCAGGACACTTCCCTGAACGGAAACACGATAAGTCTAAACTCCATGTTGCTGCTGCTGTTGCTGCAGCTTGGTCACAACCGCTGCAGAAGTGAGTGTGTGTGTGTATATATCTCTCTACACTCACTAACAGGAAATATTACAAGCAGAGATAAAGTTAGGGATGCACTGTACGCCTACTGTGTTTTCTTAATTGCAAGTTTGAGATAAGACATACAAATATCCCATAACAAGGATTCCCAAAATATTATAAACAAAGAAAGAGCGGGCAGCTGTACAAATATATATATGATTTTAAAGGCACGGGGCATAATCATTGATTCATATGCAGTAAACAAACTCTAGAGTCGGTAAAGGCGTAATAAAACGGTGACATAATCATGATGACTGAAGTATTACTGTCACATCAGTAGGCTGTTTTACTGCGGGGAATTGAAACTAAATAGGCACGTTTCAAGCTAAAACATTTAGCACCTCACCCACTCGAAACACCCACGACCTGACACTTGATCCCATAACCTCACTACCATGGACACACATAGTGGCGAACACTTACATTTCTCACTGGTTACTTCCTAGATAATTCTAGCACGGCGTCCACTCCCAGATCGCCGAAGAACCAAATTTGGCATCTATTTATTTAGATAAGCTACAACTTTAAAAGCTGATGTCAGCTCGTGATCTCCCGATGTCGGAGTGTGTTCGTGGAGCCTGAGGACTGTTTCCCACATCTCATTCAACAATACTCAACAGGTGCATGCAGTGCCTCCGGGCTCTTGCACATGTTCTCGAACTTGCACGCACATACACACAAATGTTTTCCACATTAGAGGATCTGAAGGTGTGGGTAACATGTTCCGATAAGTGTACACTTGTGTATACAAAATGCTTTGAAATTAAAGATCCTCTGTCACACAAGCCATTTAAAAGTCACCTTTTTATATTTTGTTATCTTGCTGTAAGATTGTTTTTTTCCCGCCAGGTATGTCTCCTCCTGTTTAATATTCTAGTGGGGCCGTAAAGTGAAACTACATCATTAACATTATTATTGTTTTCGTCACACCACTCTGTTGTGAGAAAGAGATGCCAGTCTTCACAAATCACAGCAGCATCTTTTATACTCAAGGGGATTTACTGAAGCACAGCTCACTGTTGACAGACAGGAAAACATGTGGCAAAACAATCATTGTCAATAGCAGACACAGTGAGAGAATGAACTCCAAAAACTCAGTCAGTGTATCATGTCGGAACTGAGTGTCATTCTACCACAGTGCAAATAATGTTGCAATGTTGCTGTAATAACAGTAAAGCTCTTGATAGTCATACGTGTGCAGTACAAGGAAACAGGCCTGGCTCCCTCTTCTGGATATTCACAACAGTGTATATCTGAAACAAACTGATGCGCAGTCGTGAGCTTTGGTTTGCTTGGATCTGTCAAGTCACACCACGCGTTTCGTCATGGCTCATTTTTTCCAGAATTTCAGACTGCTGGTGTGGTTCAGCATTCCTTCCCCCGGTTCAGTGTGTAATGGGGGAAGGCAGAAAGGTCAAAATAAAGGAGTGAGGAAATAAAGCCGGTTTGTTTGATAGGCTCCTTCACTGAACATAAAAACATATTGTCTTGTGAAATAAGACAGACGGAACACTATAATACCAGAAGGCTGTGGGAAACATCTGACAAACATCTTCCTGAAACTGTGATGGCAGCGATTTCGAATATAAAGCGCCACCTGCTGGAAAAACAGGTTATTGCTGTCTTAAAGAAGGCCAACAGCGGACAACAGATCTATGATAAGATGACATTTAATAAGCTATTGTAGAGCTCCATGAATAGGAAGAGGCCAGCATTTCTAAAGAACGCCCACATAGCAATTAATTCACACCAGACTCATCTCCAACGTGAGGAATGTTTAGAAATAAAAAAAAAAAGATGCTTTCATAAGTAAATCCAGATCAACAGTCCAAAAGCTCAAAGCATTGCATAATAAACACACTGTATTGTGCTTAAATGCCAATGTATTCAGCTGTTATGCTTCCGTGAAATGTGTTTCATTGCATTACTATTAAATCTGCGTGGGTGGAAATTTAAAGTCTGAACCGGGCATTGTTTATACTGGTCCTATCACAGTGTGTGCTGATAACATGAGGAATGAGACACCCATACAGCCTGGAATATAATATAATATAATAGGAGTTGCATACAGTAGTACTTATGGTTCATCAGCGCCAATCATTCCCACAGTAAATATAATATCTACCACTCAGATGTAACGTGGGTGTGTGAGTGAGTGTTTGTGTGTGCAGTCATCTCAGTGTCAGATCATAGCCTCCTCATGATGAATAACCGAGGAGTACAGTGCAGGAATGTTAAGAGTTTTAAAGTATAGCTCGGAGCCGCCAAGGCCAACACCGAAACACGCTCGATGACTGTTATGGAAACCAGCATTTATTAAAATTCATATTTCATAATCAGTGTCAACTAAACTTGATCTATTTCAATCATAATTACAACCAAATGTAACAATATAAGAAGAGACTTTACCACATTTTACAACTGTTCATTTAATGTTCTATGACTGAAAATGTGTGGTGATCATTTTGATGATGGTAATGTTTTGGGTGCTGGGGAATATTAGTATTCTGTAGTAACTATTCTGTACTGCAAGTAATAAAATCGATGTATTTTTTTGGAATTTGCAGATAAAATATCCATCTATATGTCATAGTAACACTTTTGCAATTCTCACACTGAGTAATAGAATAGCACATATTACTTCCTGGTGGGAGATAATGGTGCCTAAAATGGTTTATCATATTCTTCATATGAATGTCACTTGGAAGGTGGTATGAATGTCCTCTTTCTCTCTCTCTGTTATTTTGCGGTATATTTACTAGACCTCCATGAAACACAGCATCACATGACTTCAAAGTTGCACCTGTTAATGAGCTCACCCTATTTCAGAAATTATTACCAAAATACACACAAGCTCCAATCAGTGATTAACTTGATACTGGAAGCAGGCTTCTCTCTTTAGGTACGAAAGAATGTGTGGGAATACACTGTAATTTGAGGAGGCTGTGTTTGTGTGTGTGTGTGTGTGTGTGTGTGTGTGTGTGTGTGTGTGTGTGTGTGTGTGTGTGTGTGTGTAAGGCCAGAGATTATAATGGTCAGAATAGACCATTAAACAAAAGAACAATCTTTTAAGCTTCAGTTCACTCAGATAACAAAAACAGTCGTGCAGATAGATGCAGGGTCATTTACTGTTTAATGAAGACATGTTTGTATTTTGGTGGCAGCAGAAGTCTCAGGGGTTCAGAACTCAAAATCCTGATGACTATACCACCAGAGGTGTGTGGGGAAATGTTTTTGAACCTGAACCATTTAAGATTTGCAGCATTTTGTGTACTGTAACTCTTGAATGAAAGTTAACTCATACACCCAGCCAACCACAAGGTGGCAGGGTGGAGTGTCTGACCCCATACACTGTATGAAGAGGAATAACATCAGTGAATTATGATAGCCTTGAGCACCAGTCTCATGCATGCGCTAAAGATTCTACACACATGAGACATGATGACCTCTGACCTCTAACTGTCCTCAAAGCCACACTGTGCACAGTAAATCTGCTCTATGGCCAGTCTGACAGCTGAGTGATCAGAGAACTTTTAACTCAATCTGTCACTAGTTTACAAATGAGTGAACACTGGGAGGCAGTGTGAATTTAGCAGCAGTTAAAAATCAGGGCACAGCGGAGAAAAACAGAACATATGATTAAATAAGAATATGGCGTTTAATCATAATCCAACTGACCAATTTATACTGCATCAAGTCAAAAGGAAAACAAGGGATTTCTTTTTAAAATTCAACAACAGAGCAGCATCCCTCCTCATCCCTATTCACATCCCCCAAATGTCATTGCTAGATAATCAGATCCAATGGTATTTACTTGTAGCCCCCACTTTACACCGGCTCTTAACAATTTCGCAATCTCATTTTTCAGGTCCTAGTCCCACAGGTGATTAGAAAAGTCTCTACTTTCCTCTAACTGGCGATTAGAAAGACAAATGGAATTTAGAAACCAATGATCTGCAGCGTTGAGAGGAGGCATGCACTTTGAAACACTGACACATGTCCCACTCGGGCTTCAGTTGACCAAATTTGTCAAATATCTTTCAATCCTTCCACTGCAGCTAAACAGAACAAAGACATGTTTTAACTAAAAAACTGTGAAAACTGGAAAACACCCGACACAGATGGCTGAATCCTCCATGTTAGCTTCAGATAAACCTTTGTATAGGTAAATCCTTAGAGGCACAGTAGAGACTTACAGCAATGAGTTGCTTTGGTCACAAGTACCAGATTGTTTCACACTCTTCTTGGACTGACAACAATTACAGATTGTCAGGTAAACACGTGGTATCTTTAAAAATGGAGACTAAAAGAAACACTGCTGTGTTTCTACTTTAATGTCCATGCAATTTAACCTGGTTCTACAAATGTTTCATGTTAGATAGAGTACTGTAGATGTAGTAGTTTCTCTCCCCATAGAGAGGACTATGCACGATTCCTTGTGAAACAGTACAGTGCTCCCTCAGCCACACAGCAGGCCATGCAGAGTCCACTTCTAAATGATGCCCTCTGTGGCCCAAGCCCATCAATTTACCGTCAGGGATTCCATAGCACTCAGTTATTTCCATCACCGGAGCCCACAACAAAAGCTCAGCCTCACCCCTGGGTGCTGACACAGCCTGACCTGGCCTTGTAATGGACAGAGGAAGAGCAGTACAGGATGTGGATGCAGCCTTATTGTATTGTAGGTGCAAAAGTTGTCTAAACTTCCTCTTAGCCCAGGCAGGAGCACGGCATTCCAAAACAAACTCTATCAAAGACTTATTGTGCTAAAAATGGAAAATTATTTAACAAACCTGAGAGTCATATTTTTTTTAACATAATATAAGATAATATAAGAGATCATTAGAATGTTTTACTATTATTTGTTTACATAAACACAACATGTTTGGCAAAGAGCATTCCAACTACAAAATTTATGTGTTACAAGTTATTACTTTTGCATGCAATCAGTGTCACCAATATAAATGTGAGAATCTAATATTAGCTGCCTGCCAGTGTATCATTCGGGCAACACTGTGCTTGATGCAGAACATTGCACACAAGTCATTAGAAGTCAGTTGGAGAAATAACACCGTCACTGGATTTTTAACACTCGGGAGTGAATTAATATCAAATGACTGGTGTATTATTCATCTGACACAACTGGTACTGATAATTGCATGTAACGGGGAATGTACATGATATGCGGATGACTTGCTATTTCCAGTCCGCGTATGTCGACATGACATCTTCTCTGACCACCAAAGGGTGTAAATGTATCCAACACTTGGCTCAAGGCAATCAGCAGTTCACAGCAATGGCACTGCTAACCCGTAGTCTAAATAAATAATGTGTTTCCAGCATCCCTACAGTTAGTCTGGACAGGATCCCAGCCTATTGTCTGAACGGTTCAAAGAGAGCCACACCTCACACTTGGAAAACTACACGGTCTGTCTCTTGCTACTTTCATAGGTTTAACATACATCGTATATCCTGTTCAGCTGGCAAAATGAAAGAATATTGTTTAGTTTCCTTTTTCACTTACAAGGTTAATTATGTGACCTGGCGTTTAAAGCTGCACAAGGAAGCGTAGTAGGGCTGCAACAAGAAGGGCATCACATCCTACACTTCATCCAAAAATGCTCTTCTCCACCTCCGCTACCTCAAAACACAAGTTCAGGACTGAGGAGTTCACGGACATCATAAATAATTTCACAGTATTGAGGTTCCAATAAAGTTATTTTGCACTGCTACATGTATATACATACTGATAATAACTTCTAATCTGACTAATTCAGTGGTCAACATATCAACCCATGATGCTATATGCTGTTTGACATTATGCCAAACTCTACCCGGAAAGCAAACAAGAACAATCCCAACATAAAATGTTCTAATAGTTCTTCCTTCCTTCAGAAAAAGACGTCCCCAATGAATCCATTTCATTCCCCGCATTTTGTCTTTGTCCAACTGCGAAGATGCAAAGTCTCGAGTTTGTTGTCCCTCTGACCACACTGAACAAAAGTATGCTCTGCTGCACATGTCACCACACCTAACAGTGATGTCAGGGTATACTGAACACACCCTGAGTACACTTTAACATCAGTGCAGCAATCAGTCAACCGCTGGAGGTCATCAAAAGTAAGATTCACAGCGTGTGTTAAGGTGCTTTCGATCCAAGTCTGAGCACTGGATAGTACCAACACAACACTAAGCTTGTGTATCACATAACCCTTTAACCCACAAGTATAAATCCAGCTTTAGTGTGTAAATCCAGTGCACTGCATGACATGTGAGTAAAACATTGTTAGAACAAGCTCACCTGCAATGCGAATCACAGCCCTCTCTGCTGGATCCAGAACCTCTCCTGACGCCGACTTGGAGCGTTTGACCCTCTGGAGTTTGGACAGGTTCCAGGGCAGAGTGTCTCCGGGAGAGGGGATGCTGCCGCTCTCTCCATAGTTTTCTTCCAGTGGGTTTCGATCCGTGCGTCCGTCTTTACGGGTCGCCATCGCCTACCTACAGGAGAGGATAAAGAACTGAGTTTGAGATGGCTTACGTGAATGTGAGGAGCCACATAAGAACACAAAGATAACGCATCATATAAGCCTTAAAAGACCAAGGTTATAGCCTTGGAATAGTAAACACCCGCAGGAACGATCAGGTGTCAAAGGCCTGCATAGCAAGGTAAGATATTCAAATCTCCAGCCAATTATTATGCTAATAATTCCACCACTACAGTAACCATTACATTTTTTCATCTAATTCCCAGGAAGCAACTTGTGAAACGGACACATTCAAGCAATAGTAAATGCACCGGTATCAACTGTTGCGTCAGGCAACGCCTCTCCACTAATGTTTAACTGTCACACCAAAGAGTGTGAGACAAGATAAAACCCAAATGCTTAATGTCGCGGCGTCATAAAATTCAAACATGCAGGGCTGAGCACACAATGTGCTTTATGAAACATCATCAGTGACATGTGAGGGAGAGGCTCCATGATAGCAGTACTGCACGGACCTTCAAACAGCTCATGCAAAATAGAAGATCCATGGTTTCACTCTTCTTCTGTGGACTTTGGTCAGGAGAGAAGACATGAGTAAAAACATAACAAGAGTCAACTTCGCCTACAGTATGCTGTAAACTGAATACATGTATTTTACTATATTTAGGTATACATTATTAAACACTGATATATAGCTAATTTAGCCACATTGACCTTAACATTCTCTTAATATATAACATGCTTTTGGCATTTTCTCGTTTGAGTTTTCATTATATAAGTCACCGCTGTTACCACAGTAAGTGCAGTATATTACGCTCAACATATCTAGAATGTGCAAAGGCAATAAGCTACCTATCCCCCACACTTTCAAAATCTTGTATTATTATTATTATTTCTTAATGGCAAAAAAAATTATAATACTTTCTGGCCAACCCTGATATACTCCAAAAAAACTGCAAACTTCTAGTATTGATAAGTATTGATACATGAAGGTAAGAGGTTCTGAAAGGCTCATGAAAAAGGGGAATTAAACGGAGCATGTATTTTGAGCAACATTGTGAGAAAGTAGAAACAAAGCCCATCTAATTTTTTTTCTTATGCATATTTAATACTATTCTTGCAAAAAATTTAATAATTAAGCATGATGACTTAACTATTTCCCGGATTTTGTATTGTTACTGTTGTGCCTAAATGTATGTAAAAAATAGGAAGGAAATGGGATTTAAATTGCACATTTTTTTCCTGAGGAAGGACCACCAAACCTCCCGTTTTATTGTGCCCCTTGTTTATCATTAACATGCAAGCATCGGGTATAAATAGTGACAGAATAGAAATGATTTGTGTCACTGTGAAATATCACAACTCCTTACGCCTGACATCATACCCATCCCTGTCCCTCTGGGAAGCAATAATCAATTGGCCTGTTTTTACATGCCAGTTAAAGTGCAATAGTGGCTGATATTAAGACGAGCGCCATTCATAGCAAGAAACATTCAAGGAGTGAGAAAATGAGTGTGGAGCCCAGGCCTCGAGATAATATACATTGGCAATGGTTACTGGCTTAGTGAGGGATGAACCTGAGCTCAACATAAATGTAGTTACACGAGTCATCAGCATCAACATCTGTATATCCAATAAAACCAAAATTTCCTGAGACTCACTGAGTCAATTGACATGATGCCTCCTGTCACTTTCCCTCACATCATGACATAAATCCCTAAACCTTCTGTCAGCATGAATAGCCTGATTCAAGAGAGCTCTGGAACAACTGCAACAGTGACATCAACATGTGTTAGGTGTCAAGAAAAAAAAAAACCATGATTTATGAATGATGAGAGATATTTGTGTAGCTAACACGATGACAGTGACATACCCACTGTAAGAGATAAGCCTGTGTTCAAGGACCTGCAGGACAACACTGTTACTGTACTGCAGGTCATAGCTCTACTGTTTCAGAGTTCAGTACTTTGTGAGGATATCATGCTGCTCATTTAAATTTACAGCAGTTTGACGGTGTTGCGATCATGATGTCATCACAAAACAGGCAACAGTATCCAAATACTGTACAGCAGAAATATGCTCCTTGATGGAAAACGTTTTTCAGACTTTTTAGAGCGTATATGTAATGGCAAATCTACAGGTATAGCATTGCCTTTATCATATCTCTTGTGATATAATTGTAGCCATTTGTTTTTATCCTCGCCTTAGTTTATCTTATGCTATTTATATTGCATCAAAAAACTTACAATTAGAATCACTTTGCCTCGGCTTTTACTTTGAAAGAAATGTGGATTACAATGTAAAAGTGATGCTGATCTTTTTTTTTTTTTTTTTTTTTGTAATGTCAAAGTCTGAGATCTCATCATTGGTAGTAGTAGGCCCACATCTAGCCAACGAGATGTTGATGAAAATACTAAACTGTAACTGCCTGTAGTCATGACAGCAGAAGCTATTCCCTAACTGGAACCATTTATTGAGAGCTGTCAATAAAATTCAACATTTTGCTGAGGACCTTCAGGACTATAAGAATCTGCAATTCAAAACTACTGGTCTGATGCACCTGCAACACACTGATTCCAAGCGCACACCACGATAAATGAATAATGTGATGACTCGGTAAGGCAAGTTAATATAACGTCAATATAACCTGTCCTGTCTTTATTAAACTGTTCACCCAAAGCCGCACGCAGTACCAGTGACAACATTCACAACACGTCTTACCTTACTGCTGTGCTGGATCAGTGCGTAAAAGCCTGTCAAACAGCCATGAACACACCAGTATGTGTCCTGCAGGTTATCGCCGACCAAAACAAATTAAGTAACCAAAAGCCTGCGTGTGTGTGTGTTTGACAGCGCATCACATGTGTGTGTGTGTGTGCCGGTAACGTTGAAATAGCCACTCCTTTTACTGTAGGCAGGGCTGGAGGCTGGAGAGACGACCCGCCGTGCAGAATCCGCAGTCATCTGTGATGTTTCTGTGACCGCTCCTTCTCACCCTTTAACATCCTCTCCATTCAAAAGGTCGGTATTTATTAACTGACTCCCCAACGCTGGGATGTACTGCCTCTCATCTTCATTATTGCAGGGACAAGAGAAGCCAGACGTCCTTACCGGGACGTTCAGGACACACACACACGCAGACCTGCCGTGGAGCTTCTGTACCGATCGACAGCAATTAACGACGTTTCTCCACCAGCAGGGTCTGGTGCTGCGGTGAAAAGCTGCATGACTCACTGTTCGATTAGTTTGCCTGTTTGTCCCGGGCTAAGCATTATTGTTGTCTGCAGGCTACTGCGTATAGCAGAGCACTTAAAGAGCAGATCATGAGAAAATGTCAAGTTTTAGGCTGTAATGATGTGTGCTAATTTTCATTATGGGGAATAAAGTGTCAGACCCCAAATAAATAGTTTAGGCAAGAACATGAAATAAATAAATCAGTAGATTTAAAGCTTAAAAAAAACTATAAAGTATAAAACTGGGTGACAATTACAGTCAATATATATATATATACACAATATATCTAACAATAAATCTGATGTCCAGGGCAGCATCACTGATTAAATATTATACCTACCATATTCATGATAGTTGCATACATGGAGTACCATGAAAGCAAATGACTATGAATGTAGCCAGTTATTATAATACCACAACCACTGGACAACCTCAGGACATTACAACACGATGCAGTACGAGACCCATTAGTACAGCCTAATGGAAAACGACTGAGAAGTCAAGACACTCGTACAGTAGTAATCAATTTCCTGACCATCCATGAAACATCCATGAGCGGTTATTTTATACTTTCAAACAGAGAATAAGTGCAGATATTGCCTCTGTGAATCTATAACTTGTTAAATGTCCCAAAACACACACACACACACACACACACACACACACACACTCGCACAGGCTTAATAGCTTCAATGTTACACACTCAGTCACACCCTATAACAGATATACCTTACTGCAGGATTGCACTGTTTCAACTCCAGACTGCCTTGTAGTTAGAGTTGAGCAGTATGACAATTTACAGCATATACCGTATCAAGATACAATAAATATTTGCACGCTGTTACATATTGTCTATGCCTCGATAGGCTTGGTTTGGCACCTCTGAAGCAATGCATGGGTCAAGATTTGCAGCCAATGACTATTGCTAACTCCGAAAGGCATTTACATGCAATTGGGGGAAAACAACTAAACAAAAGTGGAAAATGTTGATTAACTAAGTTTTGTTTTTGTTTTTTTTTCATGGGAAGAAGCAATAAACGGCCTGGCTGAATTAAAATCCACACAGCCCTGCTTGTTAAAGGATCCTCGTCTGAGGACACGTTGTCGTCGTGCCCGCTCACCTCTGCTCGTCAGGGAGAACTCAATTACCTTGTCATTGACAAATGTCTCACTATTCCCTCACAGCCACATGTGTGCAGCTTACTATAGTACATGAACCAGACATTCAGTGATATGGAAAGGGCGTGAACGCTATGGCCTTGAATTGTATTGTAAGTGAGGTAAGAGATTAGTGGTCAGATTCAAGATACTTTAAACTGGATTCATTAGCAAACATGACAACCATTTGTATATGATTATAAACCGATCCCGAGGACATGCACGTAACTAGCTCGTCACATTATGAGGACGATGGAGAGGTTATTATTCTGTAAAATATAAAATGATACAGATCTGGGGGAAAAAAAATTTAATTATGATGATGATGAAGATTAGAGTAGACATTAAATGCTCAAGCACATTTGAGTGCTGAATAGAAGGCGTCCAGTCTGTTTTCAAAAGATGACCTTGACTTGCTGACAGGCTCAGTAAAAACCCTGTGCTACAGTTCTCATGAGTAAAAACCAGCCCAGGTATTTCCTTTGTTCACACACAGGTTGCTTGACAAGCTGGAATCGGAGTGGTGCCAGTGAGACAGTCATTATGAACGAAATAATGGCCTACTTCATAATGCATTACCTGCACTTACAGTCGTCTGACTGTCTGGTGGTATTAAGATGAATGTGACACCGTCACAATTGGAACAATTTTAAGGTAACGCGTCTCGTTTCACACGTCTCATATGTTCACACGTCTCATATTTTCACTTTTGTACAAAATATTAATAATAAGAGCAAGGTGCACTATAGTAAAATAGATATTGCTGTATTTTTATTATATTGTTTGGCCATTTTATTTATGAGTGTGATATTTGTTACAATTACAATATCTATTGATGCGGCATACATTTTCAATCAATCATTATTGACGTCGGCCTCAGTAAGGATTCGCCCGCCGTCTCCTCTGTTTTTGGGGTATCCTTGAAACCCTTTGCATCTCTTCACTCCGCTCAGACTGAAGTCTTTATCTGACTCATAACTCAAGTGTTGCCAAAACAACAACTGCACCAAATGGCTCTATTAGACCTTTCCTTCTGTTAGCTTACTATTCATGTCTTTGCATTAATCAGTCCTGTATTTACTCTTCTCTGCCCGTGCTTACTGGCTACTATGGGATCCAAAAGGCTAACCTCACATTCACATTCACAGAAGCTTCTGATAACAAATAAACTAATCCCAAAATAGCTCAGTGGTCAGGTGTCCTCCTATATTAGCATTCAAAGAGCTGAATCATCATATGGTTTAATGCTGAACAAGGCATACTGGTACAGGTGCCAACTTAAGTCAGTCCCTGCAGAATGAGCTGACCTGACCCTCATCTCAAAACAGCCCTATAGACCTCCTTTGTATTGCTCACTGTGGGAGATGCATAAGGTTTATGAGTCATGTGGGTGCAAACCGAGTAGGCTGCATGGATCACAAGTCACAAGATGCAAACGTCCGCAACTTCTGTCATGCTGACATTGTCTAGATTTCCAATGGAATATACAACTCAAAATACACACACACTCACCTGCAACAGCTAGATATTATTACAAGACCAACGCTGTCCTCTACTGGAGATTTTAAATAATGTCCTCAAATTCTACTGAAAACAGGATGAAGTTCAAAGCAGGTCATGGATTATTTGACGGATTCCTCGTGAGAACAGTCTTATTAAACCAACTGGAAGAAACTTTGTTTTATCCACAAAGCCTCAGACATAACATTCGCCACATCAATAAAGATCATCCTACTCCTCAAGCACTCAACATTCTCCAGGCATCTACTGCCTTACCCAACGGAAATACCACCTTAGCCACTGTGAGCCTTTTTCTGTTTAAAGCATCATAAGACTCTTTATTTTTTTATGTGTTTGTGTGATGGAAGGCGCATATTTTCAGACAGCGATCACGGCAATAAAGCCATAAAGTAATGACGGAAATCTGGAAAGCTATTGCAAACGTTATGTTCAGTCCATATGATTTACATAAACAATAAATGGAAAGACTGAACGCTTCTCCGCAATGAGTCACTTTTGGAGCAGACTGCATCATGGGAGAGTTTGTGCAGGCAGTAAGAGGGCAGCAGAGTGCTTTGAGATACGTTTGCTGTAACGTATGACTGTGTATTAACAATATTAAAGTGGATATAATAATGTGATTATTACTAACCGCCAAACACACTCACACAGAGTCACACCACACAGGCATGCAGGATGCGGCACTGGCCAGATGCACACAGACATACACAGACACAAACATAAACATATAATCCACACACACATACACGAGTTGAGTGCGAAACCACATACACACACACACACAGGAGCACTGACTCGCCATAAACCACATTCATACACACGCACACTCCTGCAGTGCATACCTCGCCACTATTGGTCCAGACCCAGACACCGCATGCCAGTGCACCTCGCTCCCTGAGCCACAGGCCGCAGGAGTAGAAGAAGAAACAGATGGGTACCAGCTGTTTGGATGAGGGCCTCGGGTACACAGCTACTGTATTGCACCACACACACACACACACGCATGAACACAAACTCATTCAAGTTGTTTAACTGGGCCCCTGCCTATACTGTTTCTAGGATTTACTCACATAGTGCTTGCAGAGGTGATGTACTGTTTTGTGCTTTCTTAAATAGTATGTAAAAAAAAAAAAAATGTGCAGGGTTTTGGCTCCTCTGAGACTAGCACATCGAAATTAAAGAATAACTATGAGGTTAAAGTGCTGACTCTGAAGGTGTTCACATCCATATTAAACACTATAAAACCCACTAGGTTTTTTTAGACCAAAATGTGGAATAATCCAAATGACCATGTGTTTCATAAAAGACAGAAAGTGAATGTCTCCCAAATCAAGAAAAAAAAAAAAGGAAAATTTGCTGCACTACAGGCCTGGCAGAGCATCGCCGAGGGAAGATATTAAGAGTCTTGTAATGCCTGTTGGTTGTCGATTCCAGCCAGCTATTGAAGTATTCACAACCAAATATTAAATGTCATTCAATGTGTTTATTTTAACTGTCAATCACATTTGGTCCATTAAATATTGATGTATCAAAGGGCTGAATTCCCCAGTCTAATTCATGTGGTGTAAATTCCCCTAAAATTAAGGCTGAATGTTGCCATTTAAAAACTCTGTCATCGTTTCATTTCAATCTCTTTTTGGAGTAGAGAGCAAATAACCCAAACATTGTCACTGCACTGTAGTGTCTAAATGGCCTTATTACTGAGAGACAACAGGTGTATTTAAATGTTAAACATAATGTGAAATAAATGTATCTTGTTAAGTTTATTTTCACAACTGTGACCACTGTTCCCTAAATAAATGTTAAGTTAACCTTCCACAACGAGGGCAGCGGATGCTCTCATTCACAGTTCTCCTTTCTTTCTTTTTGCCCCCCTTTGTGTTTCCTCTCTGACCCAACCTCAGCTAGCAACTTTCTTCCTATGAGTCAACTGAGGTGGTGACTCCTTCAGCTCATTACAAACATGACTTACTCCAAGCAAAGCTCTCCTTCTAATGCCTTAGATGCACGTTTCCTCTGCCTGAATGCCATTAGTTACAGCCAGTAGTTGTTCCCTCTTATTACATTCCCTTTAAAAACACAATCTGTCTCATTAAATAGAAATACTGCATTGTGTGAAGTACAGTAAAAGTTAAGTTTCAGTAATTCATCAGTATTTGAGGCTGCTGTGACAGTCCTGCCACTACAAACGTGACATTAAACATCACAGAACGCCATCTGCACAGCTTACTGGCATCCTGGAACAACACTGAACACTGTACCAGGGGGGAAAAAATGTCAAAATGGAAAAGGCATTGTGCATATGGTTGATCACAGTTGTCCTGTCATTTCCAGCTCCAATGCTGATGTGGTCTGACCAGCGTGGGTTTAGAGGGCAGCTCGGAGCAACAGTTGGCGGTTAGGGATCTTTTTCCCTCTGGAAGCCAACAGGATGTCTTTAATGAACCACAGTGTGTTTGAACTGTCGCATCTCACCATAGAGAAGTCCAGCCCTCACTGCTGGCATGCGCGACATGAAAAGAGGAAGATGCAGTAAACTAATAAAAAATGCTAAATATTCTATCAAATTCAGGAAACACCCATCTCCAAGACAAAGACCACGAATCAAATGTTGGCCATAATGGAGGGAAACGTCTTTGGGTAATATATTGTAGCGGTTTCAAGCGACTAGGCCTGTTGTTGTTTTTTTAGTTCCCTGATACAAACATCTTTACCACAGGTTCCACTGTGTTGGTATTAACCCCTGCCTGAGTTCCAATTACTGGTGACCAAGTTTACCAGTCATGTCCACAAGATGGTGTTGCTGACGTGTCATATAACCGGCCAAGCTGCAGTGCCAGTTATTGTGTCAGCGACAGAAGAGAAAACAAGCTCACATCATTATCACAATATCTGCAAACTGCGGTGATGGTTCAGTAACAGCGAGTGTTGATATGCTGCATATTGTTTCAATTATTCCAAAATGTTGTTCCAGACCATGCCATAGGAAAATGCTCAAAATACTCCATGTTTGATCTTGTGGGCTCTTGTGAAACTGGAAATGAATGGTGATTAACTATAATGATGATCATCATGGTAAAAGGTTTTGTGCCACAGGTTATTTGACTGTGTGAGCCAGTCTCCAGAAAGGAAAGCCCCTTAAAATTATTACCCTTCACGGAGAATATTGCATTCTATTTGATGACATGATAAATGTGTGTTATTTACAGCCAGCAAATACACTAAATCATATTCAATCAAAAATGCATGACAGCAATACCTTAAAGTGTAACAAAGTTTTGTTTTGTTTTTTTCTTTTAACATTGCATGGCAGTTGAAAACAAATGAACTGCTTAAGTCTAGCTTAGTTTTATTTGTGTGTGTGTGAGTGTGTGTGTGTGTGTGTGTGTTTGCGTGTGTGGTGTTGTAGTAGTGGGAGGCTATGTAGTGTTTAGTGAGAAAGAAGGATATGGCTATGATTAAAGTAGGCACTAAAGCAAAAGTGGTAATTGGGATCATAAACACTCACTTTTCCATTTACCCCTCTAATGAAGTGTTTGTGTTTATTCTAAGCAGCCAATTCATCAGGAAAACAACATCCACTCTGAGCCAGTCTGAATGTTAACCCCCCCTTTCAGATCTGCCTATATTATGAAGGCATGCATGATACAGTGTACAGTACACAGCACAGACAGGCTTACTTGTGCGCACAGACACACTTAACTCATGAGTTTTTGAGGCCATATACTGTACCAATATTATTGTATTAGTAGTAACTGCAATGGCACAGAAAATGGTTTCCAAAGCAACGCTGCAGTAGATCATCGCTCTCAGCCTGCAAACAGGTGCTAAACAATATTTTTTCTGCTCGCCTCAAATCTGCACACTTCTGATTACAAGTTGCATAAGTTGCTTGGACTCTCATGTACCTGCCTGCCGTTCCGGTTTGTGTATTTACAGTTGTTTTATCAAAATGCATCAGGTATAAAAAAAAATCTGCCTGTAAAATATCCAACCACAGCCCTATCAGACTATAACCGCTGTGTGAAGATGTAGCGTCTTAACTTTAAAATTGTTAAGTTCTTTTTAGCGGCTGCGATTGCGAAATGTAGCTCCAGGGGTCATGTGAAGGTCATACCTAATCCTTGGCTAAAACTGTCATTTTTCATGCACTTTTCTGCAAATAACCTTGTAAATGTGACTCCATTTGGTTTCCTCTGGTTGGGTCTCTATGAATGCATGTAACACCGGAGCAAGAAGGACAGAGCTGTCACACGGTCCTGACGCGAGCTTGTTTTACTGCCGTTCACCCTGTGGCGGCTGCTGTAACGCAGGGAGTCCGACAGAAGAGATATAAAGCCAAAGCAACTGGCAGCTCATAACCGTAAATATCAGAAGTGAAGAATCGCTGGTTGCTTTCCTCATCATGGGGCAACAGTGTTTTTCATCGGGGGGAAAAAAAAAAATCACAAGTTGTTCTATTAGGATATTAAACCGAGATGTTCAGATCAAGTGTCAGGTGGGTTGGCGCGTTTTATGTTTTTTAATGACGCATGTCTTTTCTCCACAGTATCTAAGATGTTACAAAGCCCAAAACATATAAGCAGCTCATCAACTCTGCGTGCGCTTTCACTGGATTTGACAGATGCTTTATTATGACTGGAAGTATTTAGCTAAATATTACGCCTGCCCTCTGGCTGCTGAGATTAGGATCTGTTTAACGTTTGTCTTTTTCCCATCCTTCCCTTTTTTTTATTTTTTATTTTTTTTACATGTACTGTATTCTATTAGTCCATCTGCGTTTCCAATTCAACCCCACTTCTGGACATAATTCTTTTCGACTTTGCTGCTCACCCACTACAAGAAACGTTAATTTATCATAATCCTTTGAAGAGGGGACCTAGAGGCAGCTCGCCCAGTCAGTGCGTTCCCTTTGCCTTTCCAAGTCCAAATACTGTGTGGCATGTTTGACATAGCGAATGAAAGGAATAACACAGGTTGTCAGGTAGGAAAGAGCCAGGCTACAAAGCCACGGCAATCAGGAAAACTTGGTCCGGCACTATGGGCATGACTTCAATAAAATACCGCCAGTCCTACTTTTAAAAGCATTAGTCCTGGGCAAATTAAAAAGTAGAGTGCAATTTAAAAAAAATCACTGTGTAAATGTTAGCATGTGGAAGTTTTTCTTTTCCTTTTCTCTCTCTTTTTTTTTTCTTCCTCCTTGCTGAACAAAGAATGCCCCAGAGGCAGCGCTGTGCAGCTGCTGAATATTACTACATCCATGTGTTTTAAATGAGCCCCCCATTATAATCAAAATCATTAAAAAAAAGGTAGCGTGGCTCCGTTAAACATTTTAAATTTAAATCAAGCAATGTAGAGGTTTTGACTTTGTGCAGATTTTTGCAGTTCCTAATTGAACAAATATTTGGAAGAAACATATTAAGCAACCATCAAAGAATCCAGTATTTGTAACAAATATATTGCTCTATTTCAGGGCTATTGATAGTTCATTTTTTTGTTTGGACTTTGTTTGCTCACAAGCTGAATCCAGGGAAATGCCTCAGTTATGCAAGAAACAGCAAGAAAGAGTATACTGTGTAAAGGGTATTGATTGATCATGCTGAAATGATTATGGGGTAGACTGTCATTTCCAGTGAGCCTTGGCTCCAAAGGGAGCTTTTTAGCAGCAAAATGGTAACATCACAGTTACAGAGTGTCCTGGTTTAATGCAATCTTTGTTGTACGTTTTATCTCTAACCCATTATCCAACATGTTTCCTATCACTCACCTTACTGAAACACATTGCAGGCAGTAGGTTGATGGTCTTATCCAGAGCAACTTACAAATCAACCAGCAGGTAAGGAATAAGGTGAGCTGTTAATAGACTTAAAGCTGTGACCTCCCTATATCCTTTCTACAGTGGTTAAAAAAAAAAAAAAGTTAAAATAACTCATAACACTTCAGACAACCTACAGTAAACAGAAGAGCTCGTACAAAGTGGATTTTAAGTGAATTCATTTTCTAACCAGAGGGCCACATTGCGGATACATTCTGTGGGGCCTACTGGTGCACAGAAGTCTGCTACGCACTACCCTTTAGTTTAAGTCACCGAGGGTGTCGCCTCACACCAGGACAGATGAGTTTCCATGGGAGGAACGAAGATGTCTGGCCAAATCCACTTTTCCCCCTTATTAAAATGGATATTTCCGAGCTGTCAGAGGTTGAAGTCTGGGTTTTCAGAGATTCGCGCTAACTTCTCGCTGACGGAGGGCTTCCTTTCCCCATAGGTTCAGTATCTCCTGTGGCTTTCTCCCACACTGTGCGGTATAACAGCTTCCCTATGGGTCCCAAGCCAGCACAACTCTGGCAAGCTGTTCACTTTTTTTTTTTTTTTTCTCATTTAGCAGCACACACACTACATTCACACACACACACACACACAAACACACTCATTTACTGAGACTCGACACTGTTTTGGGTCCGTGGTGCAATTCCCACGTTCCAGCTGAGAAAATATATCATTAGTCCCTCATCGTGTAATGCTTGCCACGTTACGTTATAAGAGCTGGGTGTAAAGCGACATGGATAAAACAGGAGCAATTTCCAGCGTGCCTCATTTTGACCGCCAGCTTGGAATAAGTGGTGGGCGTTGGGAATTTGAAAAGGGGACAAGATGCGGTGTTGAAAAGGCCATTTTGCTTACCAAATACTCCTGGGTGGCTGGAAGCGTAAGCATTTCCATTGCAATGTCTCCAATAATGTATTACAGCTATACGAGTGTTGGTCTTTACGAGCCTGTCTTGAAAGTTATATGGATTAATTAACTTTCCAGGCAAATTAAGATTCCATGCTAATTGTAGTCTAGGTAAATTTAATGAGATCTACACAGAAGATGGGTATTGCACGAATAAGGTCCTTCCTTCCACAGATGTTTACTTTCTGTACTGTAATGCTTGATAAAGGATATGTTTACGACTCAAAAGCAGAGACCAAGCAACTTCCCAGTAGACCGACATCCATGAGACTGTTACAGGGTGCAGCTGATATGTTTGCTCTGTCATTATGCACCGAGAGTGAATGAAGACGCTTTTATTCGGCCCAAGAGCAGAGTTTTCTGGCCTTTTCACTTTACATTTTTTTTTACAGACATGACAGACTACGAACAAGCAGGCCGCAACAGACAACTCTCTCACCTCAAAACAACCTACCGCCAGCGCCACACGAGACAGCTAAATATATCGCCTCCCAGGAAGCAGAGAAAATAAGCAAAGAAGCTGTTGAGTCTGACCAGCCATGTTGCTGCTTAATTAACGAACACAGGACACAGTCATAGAAAATTAGAGACCAATGGAAATTCTTTGACTGTGAATGCTTTGTAGAGTTTACCACATAGTGACCACAATGCCAATGGCCTCATATCACTCAACAGTGCCATAATGTACACCCCGGTCACTCCACCTTAAGTACACATGCTTATTCATCGTTTACCCATCTAGTGCTCCTACCTATCCCGACTAGAAACCATCTTCTACCATCTCCACTGCTGTATTTCCTTAATCACAAGTGCACAAACCATTCATATGGCAGCAATTTAGGCCAGCCGACACCCAGTGGTGAATGTGCCTGACCCCCTTTCTGCTCCCTCCAGCACCCACCCGACACTGGAAAGCCACATCTATCACAGGAGCCTTCAGGGCCCTGACTATTAAAGCCGGGCCATCAGGCTTTTGTGCCTGATTGAAGGCCTGCATCTATGAACTGGAGGTACTACAGGTTACAAAACCATCTTCTGGGCATATACGTAACTTTACTAGCGCCACCTGTTTATTAATGAGCAAGGCAGTCCACTGTACTGTATTAAACACATTTACTTCAGTTTCACGAGGCCTATAATCCGATTTAAACAGCCTTACTGTTTAGTTTCCATATATGGTTCGAGCATGCATGTCACAGTGTTAATGAAAGTTATGAGCATCTATGGAACTTAGCAGATAAAGCCAATAAAACCTTTTTATTTTGTTTTTTTATATCCTTCCTTTCTCATATCTTTTTATCAGGGTTAGTGGAAAAGGATAACTGTATATATATATATACATACACACATATACATATACACACTTTTTACATTTTCATATTAGGAAATAAAGAAGCAGTTTTGTTTCTTTTGTGCCGACAGTAGCAGAGCACAGGTTTTGTTAGAGCAAGGGCTCCTTTTAAATTGTTTCATTGCCACAGAAAAGCAGTGCCCCTCGACTCTGTGCAGAAGACATCATCCGCTTACAAGCTCACACAAATAAAACCCATGCGTGCCGTCATAAGCCCTGCTTTGTCTCTAATACATCCAAGTAAAAAAAAAATATTTATTGGACAATTACAAAGGTCTCCCATTGGATTTTTCTTCCTGTGTTACACATGCTTTGGCAAAGTTCCCAGTATTGTGTCAAGACGCCTTACTATTCAAGACTGTGGTACCTACTGCCATGTATGGAGAGGCAAGGAAGGAGCAAAGGCAAAATGAAAGAAAACTATGAATGGTGGATAAAGTGTTTGCTGTAGTTACACAAGTCTGTGCTGAGAGGCGAAAGCACGCAAGGTTTGGGGAAGATACTCAAAGCAGAAAGGTGATACCTAGTTTCAATGTACAATACAGATACATGTGGTGAGTTTGAGTTAATTGGTTAAATATGAAGCTTAACAGAAAGCAAGCAGGGAGGGGGAAATGATCAGAGACAGAAACATAGGATGATGATGAAACAGTGGAAGGAATCAATGGCCTTACAAGACTAGGATAAAGTGTTATGTGCCTGCGTAACTCATCTGTACTGGTGCCTACAGTAGAATTGTTTCACCAGAATACTGATAGTGAGATGTTTCACAAGCATGTGCTTGTGAAACATCAGGCCCAGGGTCCAGCATCAGTCAAGGGGTTGGGGTGTGCAGAGCCCATTCCTGGAAGCAGGTAGGTTCTGCCACTGATGATGCAACAGTGCCTCAAGTGAGTATAAATACCAGCAAACTTTGCAAACTTCAACAACTTGAAAACAGCTGACAAGCATCACCAAAAGATCTGAAGACACGTGTAGCAGCAAACAACTAAACCTCTCAAACTCTCCTAAGATGAAGACATTCAGCGTTGCAGTTGCAGTGGCCGTTGCTCTCGCCTTTATTTACATTCAGGAGAGCTCTGCTGTCCCATTTACTGGAGTAAGAACACAATTTAAATCATTTCATTTGCTAATTACAAATGAAAGTTTGGTATATTAGTTATATTTGCACATTTCATTAACAGGAGCAGGAGCTGGAGGAGGTGATGAGCAACGACAGTCCAGTCACTGAACATCAGGAGATGTTAATGGATTCATGGAAGGTATGTTGATTTAACAGACTGAATTAAGCCAGTTACCTTGAGCTAATTCAAATCCACAGAAGCAGAGATGATGAACAGACTGAGTGATGATTCTGGAGATAAACACCTTGCTCATGTCTTTTGTCCTTCACATAGATGCCGTATAACAGGCAGAAGCGCAGCCCCATTAATTGCCGCATTTGCTGTGGCTGCAACGGCTGCCACCGCGACTTTTGCGGTTTGTGCTGCAGGACCTGAGTGTTCCCGTACCATCCCCATGACAACCACCAAATATTACATCTGTTATGAATATGCTTTTGTTTGAAAGGAGTTTTACCATTTTAAATTGTACTTGTGGTTGTGAATATATGGATTTACTGGATTTGGTCATGCTGTAGTTAATGTGTGCTCAGTGATGTGGACTGCATCATCCACACACTGTGCTACATATCTATGTATTATCACAATAAACTTTAATTTGACTAATACACAATGTGTGGACGTGTTGTTTCAGCAATGAAACAGGTTTGTGTGTACTTACTGTGTGAGCATGTCCTTCAGTATTTGTGACAAACAAGTTAGTGGAAACGTGGCTGCTTTACTGCATTTCCTATAGAAACAAAATTCAGCTGCATTTAAAAGCCATACCTACAGCTGCTGATGATAAAGTCAAGTTTGAAATGCAGCTTTACATTAATAATAGGAGGTGAAAAACATGGGCGCTCTTTAGGTTAAGTTCAGTTAATTATTTTTTTTGTTGGCTCTCTGAGACAAATGTAATTTGTGATTTTGGGCTATATAGATAAAATTTGATTTGTTCACTTTTGAATGTTTACATGGTGTTGGTGTCTCACCTGTCTCTCTTGCCTCCATTGTTGTGTGTCATTTTTCTCTCCGTTTGTTTGTCCTGTTGTCTTTGCTGTCTCATTGGTCCTGATAAAATTGGGAAAATAAACATCAACTTCAAACAGTGTATTAGAGGTTTACTTCTGACTGAAACGTAGAACTTTTCACCACAGTTATCACCAACATCCTTTACCTCCTTTAACATACAGTAGATGCAACACGTTGTGCTACAAATAGATGAAGTGCAAAAATAATATACTGTTATGCATGTTTACATACAGGGAAAATAGTCTTGAAAATGCACATTTTTAAAGTTTGGAAGAAAGTTTCAGTTTTATAACTTTGAATGTGTTCAATGATACAAGCCTCAATCAAAGCTTCAAGAAGAAAATATAATGAAGCAAGTCAGTTCTTGTGTGGAAGCAGGTGCATGCTGCAAGTGATAATGCAACAGTGGACCAAAAAAGTAAAATCAGCATGAGCCAAACCACAGAAGCTTTGGGCAAACCAGGACTCCTCTGCCAATATTATGTTATTAAACAGTAAAACACAGTGGATGTAGCCTGTGAATATTCTCATTCATCCAGGTCATAGTTATCTCAAGGAGATCGATCGCAACTGGACTTTGTTATTTGTCTTTTTAGACGTTTCACCTCTCATCCAAGAGGCTTCATCAGTTCATGATAGCTTGACAGGCCCTGAGCTCCTTTAAAGGAGTAACACCGAGCCACTGGTTCAGATATGTGGATGACACATGGGTCAAGATCAAAACCCAAAAAGTGCAAGCCTTTACTGAACACAACTCAGTGGACAGAAACATCAAGTTCACCAGAGAAGATGTTAAGGACAACAGTTTGCCCTTCTTAGACTGTGACATCCATATTGAAAAAGACAGGAGCCTCCACATTGGGGTATACAGGAAACCCACACACACAGACCAATATTTCCTTTTCGACTCACACCACCCACTGGAACACAAGCTTGGTGTTATCAGAACCCTGCAACACAGGGCTGATAATGTACCCACCAGCTCACAGGCACAAGGGGAAGAACATGAGCACCTGAGGGATGCCCTGAGGGATGCCCTCAAAACTTGTGGTTATCCCAATTGGGCCTTTGTAAAAACTGCAGCTGGCTCCAGAAAAAACACCAACAAGGGGGTTGAGAAAGAAAAACAAGACAAAAGAAACAACATAGTCATTCCATATGTATCTGGGGTATCAGAAAAACTCAGGAGGATCTTTAATAAGCACCGTATCCCTGTGTATTTCAAACCCAGCAACACACTCAGACAGAGACTGGTTCACCCCAAAGACAGAACACCACACACTCACAAAAAAAAATTTGGTGAACTATACATTGGGGAAACTAAGCGACCATTGCACAAGCGCATGTACCAACACAGGAGGCCCAACTCCTCAGGCCTAGACTCTGCTGTCTACTTACACCTCAAGGAGAAAGCTCACTCCTTTGAGGACAACAATGTCCACATCCTGGACAGAGAGGATAGATGGTTTGAAAGAGGGGTAAAAGAAGCCATCTATGTGAAATTAGAAAAACCATCCCTAAACAGAAGAGGAGGTCTGAGACACCATCTATCTCCAATTTACAATGCTGCCCTTTCATCTCTTCCCAGGAGATTCAGCAACTTAGCCTCTAAGAACAACAGCCATTCACAAAAGACCCCATGTGACTCTAACGACTGTCATTATATCACAATAGAACACTAACGAAGTTGAAACAAATTTTCACCACCCCCAACGACTGTCACTAAACGACTGTCGTTGGGCACATGGAGCGTTAATGAGCCAATGACATCACTGGCCATGTGACTGCCTCCACAGAGGTTAAATACCTGGGTTTCTACACCAGCTAGTTGGACTAGTCCCAGCCTAGTCAAGCGAGCATGAACTGATGAAGCCTCTTGAATGAGACGTGAAACGTCTTCAAAGACAAATAACCAAGTCCAGTTGCGTTCAATTTAATCCCCTTGAGACAATGGATGTAGCTTTTACACTTAAAAATTTCATGTTTAAACTAAAATTAATCTCTACACATTGATCTAAATTGTGTACATGTATAAAACACAAAATTAATTATATAATATTTGCCCTGTTTAAACTGACACCTAAATCTAAGTCAGTAGTTTGTGTAATCAGCGTTTGACAAGTGATTTTGAGTTTTATAAAACAGAATTCAGAGACATCCTGGAGGAAAACTTGCTTTCTACTTGGGAGACAGTTAATTCTCCATCAGGCCAAAAACACAAACAAAACCCAAACTGAACAGAAAAGGCTTCAAAGTTAATGTATAAAGTGTCAAAGTCAGCATGTGCTTGATGTATCAGGATAGTAGATGTCGTAGTTTTTTACTGTTTTTTCCATGTGCTTATGCTCACTGAAATGTTGCCGACACAACGAGGAGCTAATCGTGACTGGACATGATGTGCTGCTACAAATTGTGGTTGAAAAATAATGTGACGCTCCACCTGCATACTATTTATATTATTGTGTCCTGTTGTCTTCGCTGTCTCACTGGTCCTGGTAAAATTGGGAAAAAATTTGCGGTTTGTGCTGCAGGACCTGAGTGTTCCTGCACCATGCCCACAACAACCTCCAAATATTACATCTGTTATGAATATGCTTTTGTCATAAAGCAGTTTTGCCACTTCCAATTGTACTTGTGGTTGTGAATATATGGATTTACTGGATTTGATCATGCTGTAGTTAATGTGTGCCCAGTTAATAAGAGGAGGTGAAAAACATGGGCGCTCTTTAGGTTTTTTATATATATACACACAGTGGTATGAAAAAGTTTGGGCACCCCTGATCGTTTTCAGGATTTTCCTTTATAAATCATTGGTTGTTCGGATCAGCAACTTCAGTTAAATATATCATATAGCAGACAAACAGTGATATTTGAGAAGTGAAATGAAGTTTATAGAATTAACAGAAAGTGTGCAATAATTACTTAAACAAAAGTGGACAGGTGCATAAATTTGGGCACCCCAACAGAAAAATTACATCAATATTTCGTAGATCCTCCTTTTGCAGAAATAACAGCCTCTAAACGTTTCCTATAGCTTCCAATGAGGGTCTGGAGTGTGGTTGAAGGTATTTTGACCATTCTTCTTTACAAAACATCTCCAGTTCAGTCAGGTTTGATGGCTTTCGAGCATGGACAGCACGCTTTAAATCACACCACAGATTTTCAATAATGTTCAGGTCTGGGGGCTGAGATGGCCATTCCAGAACATTGTAGTTGTTCCTCTGCATGAATGCCTTTGTAGAGTTTGAGCAGTGTTTGGGGTCGTTGTCTTGTTGAAGTATCCAGCCCCGGCGCAACCTACAACTTTGTCACTGATTCTTGAACATTGTTGGCAAGAATCTGCTGATACTGACTGGAATCCATGCGACCTTCAACTCTTACAAGATTGCCAGTACCTGCACTGGGCACACAGCCCCACAGCATGATGGAACCGCCACCAAATTTTACTGTGGGTAGCAAGTATTTGTCTTGGAATGCTGTGGTCTTCTTCCGCCATGCATAGCGCCCCTTGTTATGTCCAAATAACTCAATTTTACATTCATCAGTCCACAGGACCTTATTCCAAAAGTAAGCTGGCTTGTCCAAATGTGCTTTAGCATACCTCAAGCGACTGTTTGTGGCATGTGCGTAGAAAAGGCTTCCGCCGCATTACTCTCCCATACAGCATCTCCTTGTGCAAAGTGTGCTGAATAGCTGAACGATGCACAGTGACACCTTCTGCAGCAAGATCATGTTGTTGGTCTTTGGAGCTGGTCTGTGGGTTGAGTTTGACCGTTCTCACCATCCTTCGCCTCTGCTTCTGAGATTTTTCTTGGCCTGCCACTCGGGGCCTTAACTAGGACTGTGCCTGTGGTCTTCCATTTCCTCACTATGTTCCTCACAGTGAAAACTGACAGCTTAAATCTCTGAGCCAGCTTTTTGTATCCTTCCCCTAAACCATGATGTTGGACAATCTTTGTTTTCAGGTCATTTGAGAGTTGTTCTGAGGCTCCCATGGTGCCACTCCTCAGAGAAGATGCAAAAGGGAGAACAACAAGGTACTCAAATCAATAAAACAACAAGGGTGCCCAAATTTGTTTAAGTAATTATTGCACACTTTCTGTTAAGCCTATAAACTTCATTTTACTTCTCAAATATCACTGTGTTTGTCTGCTATATGATATATTTAACTGAAATTGCTGATCCGAACAACAATATTTATAAAGGAAAATCCTGAAAACGATCAGGGGTGCCCACACTTTTTCATACCACTATATATACATACATATACACATAGATAACATGTATAAGCCACTAACTTAGCTAAAAACAGATTCTGAGATTACTTAAATCACTAATACAAAGAAATATAATCGTTTTATTCACTTTAGTCTTACTCAAAAAAATGGTTGAAGAAATTAGTAAAGATATTACTTTGCAGAAGTTCAATCTGTCTTCCTAACATGAAAACTATGGTATATACAACAAAATCAGCCGGCATTTTTATTATGTACATTAAACAAAATGTGTTCTTCATTATGTACAGCATAACAAGATGATATCTGCAAACACAGATGAGGTATAAGTGATGCTGTGAAATATTTTTAATAAAAAAATAAAATGTCAGTTGCTGCATGGAAGCAGGAGCATGCTGCAAGTGATGATGCAACAGTGCACGGAATGAGTATGAATGCCAGCACAGGCCAAAGCAAATACAGTTGGATAACTTGGGACATCCCTGCCTATACTTTGTCTTTAGACAGTAAAAGTCAGTGGATGTAGCTTTTACACTTCAGCTTCATGTCACTATAACTATAAATCACTACACATTGGTCTAAAGAATGTACATATATAAAACACAAAAAAATGAATTAAGGAGATGTGATTGAGTGCATCTGAGATCTTGGAGATGTGAAAGTATGTAGCGATGGTATGTTTAGGTGGACCAACGGCCCATGAGGTGTTCTGGCAGGCCATAGCGAGAGGTTGAAGTGGCTCTAAGATCCTGAAGGAGTGTCTGGAGTATTGAATTGGACAAATACAAAATAAAGCCAGTACTTGGCAGATGTGACGTGGAAGCAGATTAGCTTGTCCAGGTTGAGAAATAGAAAGAGGATCTGTGAATGTTGTGTCCTGTGATTTCTGGAACATCAAAGTAGTTTGCCAGTGTCTCAAAGGAATTCAGTGGTGATTTACCTTTTCTTGGTTAGCTAGGACAAAAAGGTCTCTATCTCTATTCATATTTCTCTTTCGAAGAAGCATTAATATTATATACATATAATTTAATTTTGAAGTTCATGGTTCATCTGCCGTTGAGCAAGAGATATTGCCCATAGTCAAAATTTCCATTGTCATTCCCATCATCAGTGTGTGTCTGGGGGTGAGGGGGGTGGGAGGGCCATTCCTGGAAGGGCTTTGAAACAACAGTAGCTCAAGTGATAGCGAAATATTAAGAGTCACATACTTGTGAAAACACAGGTCCAGGGTCCAGCATCAGTCAAGGGGTTGGGGTGTGCAGAGCCCATTCCTGGAAGCAGGTAGGTGCTGCCACTGATGATGCAACAGTGCCTCAAGTGAGTATAAATACCAGCCATTATTGCAAACTTCAACAACCTGAAAACAGCTGACAAGCATCACCAAAAGATCTGAAGACACGTGTAGCTGCAAACAACTAAACCTCTCAAACTCTCCTAAGATGAAGACATTCAGCGTTGCAGTTGCAGTGGCCGTTGTGCTCGCCTTTATTTACATTCAGGAGAGCTCTGCTGTCCCATTTACTGGAGTAAGAACACAATTTAAATCATTTCATTTGCTAATTACAAATGAAAGTTTGTTATATTAGTTATATTTGCACATTTCATTAACAGGAGCAGGCGCTGGAGGAGGTGATGAGCAACGACAGTCCAGTCACTGAACATCAGGAGATGTTAATGGATTCATGGAAGGTATGTTGATTTAACAGACTGAATTAAGCCAGTTACCTTGAGCTAATTCAAATCCACAGAAGCAGAGATGATAAACAGACTGAGTGATGATTCTGGAGATAAACACCTTGCTCGTGTCTTTTGTCCTTCACATAGATGCCGTATAACAGGCAGAAGCGCAGCCCCATTAATTGCCGCTTTTGCTGTGGCTGCAACGGCTGCCACCGCAACTTTTGCGGTTTGTGCTGCAGGACCTGAGTGTTCCCGTACCATCCCCATGACAACCACCAAATATTACATCTGTTATGAATATGATTTTGTCTTAAAGCAGTTTTACCATTTTAAATTGTACTTGTGGTTGTGAATACTTGATTTTACTGGATTTGGTCATGCTGTAGTTAATGTGTGCTCAGTGATGTGGACTGCATCATCCACACACTGTGCTACATATCTATGTATTATCACAATAAACTTTAATTTGACTAATACACAATGTGTGGACGTGTTTCAGTAATGAAACAGGATTGTGTGTACTTACTGTGTGAGCATGTCCTTCAGTATTTGTGTCAAACAGGTTAGTGGAAACATGGCTACTTTACTATATTTCTTATAGAAACAAAATTCAGCTGCATTTAAAAGTCATACCTACAACTGCTGATGATAAAGTCAAGTTTGAAATGCAGCTTTACATTAATAATAGGAGGTGAAAAACATGGGCGCTCTTTAGGTTGAGTTCAGGTAATTATTTTTTTGTTGGCTCTCTTGATGTGCACTGTTCACTTTTGAATGTTTACATGGTGTTGGTGTCTCACCTGTTTCTCTTGCCTCCATTGTTGTGTCTCATTTTTCTCTCCGTTTGTTTGTCCTGTTGTCTTCGCTGTCTCACTGGTCCTGATAAAATTGGGAAAATAAACATCAACTTCAAACAGTGTATTAGAGGTTTACTTCTGACTGAAACGTAGAACTTTTCACCACACAGTTATCACCAACATCCTTTACCTCCTTTAACATACAGTAGATGCAACACGTTGTGCTACAAATAGATGAAGTGCAATAATAATATACTGTTATGCATGTTTACATACAGGGAAAATAGTGTTGAGACGTGCACATTTTTAAAGTTTGGAAGAAAGTTTGTTTTATAACTTTGATTTTGTTCAATGATACTTCAAAGATTCAGTTGAATTTAGCCAAGTGTTAGCAAGCTAAATGACTCATGCAACAGGCTAATGTTGGTCAACTAGCAGCATTAACAACCATACAAATAAACTCTAATCATTCAAACATGCTTTTAATAAAAAACAAATAATCTGACTAATAATCTCAATAAACCTACTACAGAACAGCAAACAGCTATGAAACTAAAGTTACCACACCAGACATTGATGCACCAACAAGAAACAACCGAACAAACTCAGACATGTTTCAGATGTGGACTTTGATATATACATTTTTCATCATGTTTGTCATTTGTTTGTTTAGCCTATGTCACATCTTTATCTGTATCTTTGCAAGCACATACAACAATGGTTTGTTTGCATTACACATTATGTTTTGTTGCAGTTACCATCAAAGTTTTCATGTTGAATCAAGACAGACAAATATTGTTTCACTTCAGTAAATGTTTATTAGGCTAATCTTTCGTTTTCTTTAGTTAAATGTGAGGTTTCTTTGTTCCAACTCGAGATACTCACCATGCGTCCAAATGAGTCAAAGGGGGTGGCGACCAAACACTTCCTGGTTTTAAGCGCTTCCTCACTGACATCATCGATGATGTCATAGCTCAAACCAAGTATGGGGGATTTATTGTTTAGACCTAAATGTTTTGTTGATTAGTATTTGCTTGATTTTTACTCAAATAATTTCCTATGAAATATTTTCACTTCTTTACAAAAAGAATGAAAATATAATGAAGCAAGTCAGTTCTTGTGTGGAAGCAGGTGCATGCTGCAAGTGATGATGCAACAGTGGACCAAAAAAGTACAAATCAGCACGAGCCAAATCAAAGAAGCTTTGGGCAAACCAGGACTCCTCTGCCAATATTATGTTATTAAACAGTAAAACACAATGGATGTAGCTTTTACACTGAAAAGTTTCACGTTTAAACTATAATTAATCTCTACACATTGATCTAAATTATGTACATATATAGAATACAAAATGAACTGACACCTAAATCTCCACTGGTGCAGCTGTGTAAGTAAGTAGACGGGACATGATGTGCTGCTACAAATTGTGGTTGAAAAATAATGTGACGCTCCACCTGCATACTATTTATATTAATTTTTTTTATATGTTTTTAACATATATTCATATGATATAAAATACGGACTGATTCCATCAGAGTGAGAGCCATCTACGGTTGTTGACACTGACATTGCAGTAACCAACAAGCACATGGGCCAGCAGTGTTATCAATGAATGGCTGAAATGGGAGATTTTTATTTATTGCAATGGGTGTTGAGAATGTTGAAACACTGATGCAGAGTCCATTCCTGGAAGCAGGTAGGTGCCGCCACTGATGATGCAACAGTGCCTCGAGTATAAATACCAGCCATCTTTGCAAACTTCAACAACTAAATCTCTCAAACTCTCCTAAGATGAAGACATTCAGCGTTGCAGTTGCAGTGGCCGTTGCGCTCGCCTTTATTTACATTCAGGAGAGCTCTGCTGTCCCATTTACTGGAGTAAGAACACAATTTAAATCATTTCATTTGCTAATTACAAATGAAAGTTTGTTATATTAGTTATATTTGCACATTTCATTAACAGGAACAAGAGCCGGAGGAGGTGAAGAGCAACGACAGTCCAGTCACTAAACATCAGGAGATGTTAATGGATTCATGGAAGGTATGTTGATTTAACAGACTGAATTAAGCCAGTTACCTTGAGCTAATTCAAATCCACAGAAGCAGAGATGATAAACAGACTGAGTGATGATTCTGGAGATAAACACCATGCTCGTGTCTTTTGTCCTTCACATAGATGCCGTATAACCCCATTAATTGCCGCATTTGCTGTGGCTGCAACGGCTGCCACCGCGACTTTTGCGGTTTGTGCTGCAGGGCCTGAGTGTTCCCGCACCATCCCCATGACAACCACCAAATATTACATCTGTTATGAATATGCTTTTGTTTGAAAGGATTTTTACCATTTTAAATTGTACTTGTGTTTGTGAATACCTGATTTTACTGGATTTGGTCATGTTGTAGTTAATGTGTGCTCAGTGATGTGGACTGCATCATCCACACACTGTGTTACATATCTATGTATTATCACAATAAACTTCAATATGACTAATACACAATGTGTGGACGTGTTGTTTCAGCATTGAATATGCACACCTGACAGATCATAAGATTATAACATGAGGCATGTTTCTGTCTTAATGGTCAATGGTGGATAACTTAACTGTTTTAACTGTGTCTGTAAATGCATCTCTTGAGTTTAAGCAGTCATGTCATTCATACTGTGAGATTAACAACGTTATAATGAACCAGTCTGATACAATATGATTAAATGAAGTCACACAATGGGTTATCATCTTTTTATACTCAGGTTCCAAGAAATAACTAATTTTATTTCCAATATGTGTGTTTACACATAGTATGTTATATATATCATAAGAAAAGAGAACAATACAATATATATATAGTGGATTCTAGGTCAAACTATCTTTTGTTTTGTATAGTAATGCAGTGGTTTCATATATTTTTGATTTAAATTTAACATGATTTTTTGCTTGGTGACACATACATTTATTAAATTAAATCAAGTAACCACAATAGATTATCTGTTTATAATCAGGTTCCAGGAAATAAATACAATAGAAAATGCACAATAAAATTCCATTAGTGTTGTTGTTTACCCATAACTCCACATTACACAGTAAATAAATTATAGAACAATATAGTATACATATATAGTGAATTCCGGTTATTTGTGTAGTAATGCAATAGTTATAGTTATAGTTGTTAATAGTCCACAGTTAATCATTAAATACTTCTCACTTCTCTGTGCCATTGACATCATTGATTCACTCATAACATGATGTTTGACTTGACAACATGAGGTGTTGAAAATCACACTGTTAAAAATGCTTCAATATAAAACAGATTAATTAACATTTGTCAGGAAATCAGCAATGTTACTGAAGTAAAAGATAAATAAAATATTAAATACATAAACATTATGCAACTGAGGAATGAATCATGATAACCATAAAAACCATAGTTCATAATACATCCAACGGAATGCAACAGTGCCTCCTCACCTATGAGCTCGTTGTTTGTTGAGTAGTGTTATAGAAGTTGGGAAAGAAAGACAGCTCAATATGGCTGTTTTTACATTTGCTGCTCTGTAATTAACTGAAGATAATAAATTATAGTCAGAATATGATGTATAAAGATTCTGTGTACATGTCTGACAACAGTTCTCTCATAGACAGCGTGAAGGGATGGGTGTTTTTTTTTTCTTTCTTCCCTATCACATTCATTGTTGTTTTCACTATATTGTCACTTCTCAGTTTAACAGGACTGTAATGGTGCTGTACTATGATGCTAACCACCTGGTTTCACAAATTTCTGAAAATCCGTCACCTTGATAAAGTTATAGCTCTCCCCATGTTTCTTGTTGTCTCTACATTGTTGATGGTTAAATACAGGCAAAATTCCAAAAAATAATAATCAGAGTGGTAAATCTACCCACAGTATGATTTTAAACACCACAGTGTATGTACCATGCTCAAAAGTGAAGCTAGACAGAGGCAGCAACAGTAACTAAGGGATGTGGGGCTTCATAAATGGTCAATTAATCATAAGGGCATTATAATATTATTGTCATTACATTTATATTACAGTATTTAAATTGTTCCAATGTATATAAGCTGGAGCTCTATAACAGTTGTTAATATATTTTAGGACATCCATAATGAAAAAAAGTGTTATTATTTTAATTTTGTATTCATGTTCTTTAATATATGTAACAAAGACAGGAAGTGATAAAGTATACTTATAATGTATGAGTTGTTAAAAAAAAAAAAAAAGTTATGTTATGCTGTGATATTGTTATGTTTGATTTTATGACAGGACAAAACTTTAGACTTAAAAAAAACAAAAATAGAGAATTTCCCACATTTCATCACATTGGAATTTTGGGAGCGTTGAAAGTCCATCCCTGAAAGCAAGTACTGCATACTGTGTAGTGTGTACACAGTACTGTGAGGTAACAGTAGCCCAGTGAGTATAAATACTAGCACATTTTTGGACATTTAACCATCAGACACAGGAATAACTCAAAGGAGCAGAATCATCAAGATCAGTAGAAATCTACTCAAACCCACCAAAGATGAAGACATACAGCGTCGCAGTCGTAGTAGCCGTCGTGCTCACCTTTATTTGCATCCAGGAGAGCTCAGCTGTCCCAGTCACTGAAGTAAGAACTTCATTAAATCATTTCATTTGTTTATCAGTGTGGAGTGATGTGAAAAACACTAATATTTGGTTCACACAACATTTTTTTTTATTTGTACTTTAGGTGCAAGAGATGGAGATGATGATTGATGGCGTTCCAGTTACTGCAGAAGCACAAATGGACTTATTGAGGGTATGTTCATTTCGTGGATGTGAGAGATAGAATGAGATAATGCTGGAGATGTATGATCTGATCTTGCTCATGCCGCTTATCTTTCACACAGAAGCCACACGGAGACAGACTGAAGCGTGCCCTTTACTGTGGCCGTTGCTGCGACAACGGCGTCTGCTATAGGTGCTGTTACGCACGTTAAATTACTGATGAGATACTATGTTTTTATCATAATATTATATTATAATAATATTATGTCTTATCATAATAAATTTCAATCACACACTGTAATATACTGTGTTTCAGTGTTTGTTTTTTTGTTTTTTATTATTTTAAAATATGAATTATTGCTGCTCTTAATACACCTCAAGAATTTAATCCGTGACCATTCTGTGAAAGCATTAACGTGTTGTGGAATGTTTGAGTAAAGTGTACCTACATGTTTGTATGTAGAATGCCAAAAAAAAAAAACAACAAACACACATTTTCTCATGCTGGATTTTTTTGTACAAAGCATCAAAGCATGTGTGAAGGGACATAAACTGACATTTCCTTTGTTTTCATGGTTTTACAATCAATAGTTGATTTAATTTCCTGGAATAAAACCTAAAAGTCTATTATAGACCTGTGCTCCTATACGTGGCAAGGCATTCAATCCATTTAGAGTCTCTTCTCTGACACTTTCATAACTCTACTCTCATGCTGTATGTCACCTGTTTGTCTTCTTCCACTCGCTGTCTCGTGCATCTCTCTGCTCACCCCGTCCTGTCTTTTAACTCTACCTACTTGTGACAGTGAACACCAACTGTAAAAAAAAAGATCTATTGGTTCATAAAACTATTAATCTAAACGATGCATCATTGGTGACAAAACACACTTCTTTCCTGTATGTTATCAACTGTGTCAGAAAATGGAATAGTAGGAATTTATATTGTTTGCATGTGATAATAAGGTGTATATATTTTTTACAAATTTGAAAACAAGCTCAAACTTCAAATGTGTTGACTGACAGAAGCTTCAATTAAATGCATTTTTAAAAGAAGTGTTTTAAAAGAGGTTTTAAAAACAAATTGACACGTGTTACTCACGAGAAGCTTAATGACGTTCAGAATGTGATGCTTCTATGCTGTATTAAAAAAATAAAAGGTATTTTAAAGAAAATGGGTCATCTAATGTATATTCATGCTTGTTGACGCAGATGTGATCATTGAAGCTAATACTCAGTCGGGTCAGTTGGGTTATCACTAAATGAGGCAGAGTGACATGAGTTCAGGAATTGTAGTTGTTGCGCAAGACTGTGGTTTTTGAAAATTCAGCTGGAGCATGACTTTATCAACAGCAGTGTA
Organism: Pampus argenteus; assembly: GCA_036937835.1. NCBI lineage: Eukaryota > Metazoa > Chordata > Actinopteri > Scombriformes > Stromateidae > Pampus > Pampus argenteus. The sequence continues at coordinate 8,174,969 of CM072865.1, read as the reverse complement.
AACAGTGTATTTAAAAACTTTATTTATTTATTTATTTTTATTTAGTTCCTGCCATTGTTAATTTATATGTTTATTTACATCATCAGATTTCCTTTTTTTTTTTTTTTTTTGACACACAGACAGTAATGAGGACATATTTATATAAAATAAATAAGAGTTATTTGTGTTTCTGTTTTCAATTTGGATTATTACAGGTCATTGTCATTACATTCATGTCACAGTGTTTATGATAACAAGACATCATGATTTACCTCAAAACGGATTTTCTTAATCTTAAAAAGTTGGGCAAAGTCAATATAGCATATATGCAATATATGCAATTTTGCAGATTAGACATATTTAAAAAAAAAATCATTTACAATGCTTCCAGGAGTATATGCAGCACATGATAGTAGAGATAGGGCACATTTTGCTTCCTTACTGTATATTTTAAACCTGGATGTTCTTGAAAATCAATGATGGTAAATGGTTGACTTGATATTGTAAAACAGACGCTGGGTCCCACAAACAAAAAACTGAAATATTCCCATTCCTGAGGATTTTCCTATAACCATTCCCAGCATCGGTCAGGGAGTGATTGTCAAAGTATTGTGGATGGACTGTCAGCTTCTCATACATTTCTTTAATTTATTTTAATGCACTGATATACAATTCAATTCCACATAACTGTGATGATCAATTTTTGAAACTAAGAGCATCTTAACTTATAGCACTCTAACACTTAATATCTGTTACCATTCAGGCCCATGTTAAGAAGCAACATCCTCCACTGGCCTCTATCAAACACTTCCAGAGTCAACATCATTATCCAGGGTGGTCTGCTGCCCAAGTGCTAACCAGGCCCAGCTCAGTTCTGCTCCGCTTGTTATCCAGTGCTGTACAGGGAGGTATGGCATCTAGCCATGGTGGTATGCATGCTATTGTATTACTTTCAGCATGGCTGGATCACACCTCACAATTATAATGACCACAAAGGTCAAATAAATGGTCTGGTGTTAATTTAGTAGAGAAATGATTTGGGAACACACAGACTCAGATGGACCCTGAGTTCTGAATTGTGAAACAACATGTTGCAAGTTGCAGAACAATGGCAACCCTCTGGTTGCTATTTAAACCTGTGTGATTACGATTGAATTACCATCATTGACATATAAGTGCATATACATGCAACACGCAAAAACACACATCCGCTCACGCTCACATATGCACAGACTACCAGAGCCTGGCGGACCCTTGCCTTTACCCCACCCTCGTGCAACCTCGCAGGGGGCTGAGTGGTGTGCCAGACCTGCCTCGCGCCCAGACGGATGCCCGTTGTACGCCCCCATACCAGCAGAGCTGCCAAACCACACAAGGAGATACTAAATGAGAGCAGAGCGTTCTGTTCAGCTTCCTCACACACACACACACACGCACACACGATGCGGTTTATTTTATATGACTCATACTCACATACACACACGCACGAAACACAATGAAGGCAGGCAGGCAGCAATTAGGGGCCTGTTCATCGGTGAACTTCAGTATACTAGCTCTATAAATCTTCAAGCTAGCATTTTTAAAGTGTACAAAGTAAAGTGCTCGGGTGATAAACGGAAGAATCCACAGGATGTTGCCATCGATGGTCATTTGATTAGCAGACAGTGTCGAGGCATTCAGACAGAGGAAAATGCAAATCATAGCTTTAGATCTTTGTAGAGACACACCAAGTTTTGATATCTTTTATTTAAGAAAGGTCCAACAGAAGAAGAAGAAGGTCCACTTTACTTGCTATATAATCACTTATCACTTATAATCATTAATACTGAATGCAGGTATTGAGCTATGCTTTTAAAGTGACATAGCCAGAATCTGAAACCAACGCTGAAATAAATATACATTAGAGATTGGATAACATAATTGACTGCATCTCACATCTCACTGCTGAAACTCAGTTATTTTATTACAGTACAATACAGTTGTGTCGTCTCAAGAACCGAGCTGATTTTGGTATCAGCAGGAGCGCCACTGTTGCAACTGCAAATGTCTGCATCCATCAGCATGTTAGCATTGCCATTATGAGCATGTTAGTGCGCTGGTGTTAGCATTTTGCTCACAGCACTGTGCAGGGGGGGCATATCACATACATTATAGCCTGTAATATGTCATTTGACTGCAATAGTTTCAGACTCTCAACCAACAGATTAGTCATCACTTTCTACAGTTAATCACTTAAACCAGCAACAGCAGAGAGCAGAGTGTGAACCAGAGGCTCCACCGCAGGTCACACTCCACAGCAAAGGCTGGGAATCATTCACACACACACACACACACACACACACATGCGTGCACACAATCAACGCTGGGAACCACTGACATGAGGTCAAGACCTCCCTTACAGCTGAGTTGATTAAACACGTTTCCACAACCCACACACTGCCCAATAAAATCTGCTGAGGATGATGATTGCGTGGTACACGGTGGGAGCATCACTCCACCCTTCCCAGAGTGTCCAGCTCAGCAAGCACGACTTAGGGTCCAACACCCTGGCTGCAGCGGCTCTACTTCCACCTACTCGTTGTGCCTTGAGGGAGCAATCACCCTGGCTTCTTTTTTAGGATAATACCTGTTTGTACATGTGTATATGTATGAATGAATATTTCCTCTGCAGACCCTCCAAGTGGAGGCAAAGGTTACTTCTGAGGCATGCCACTGCATAATCCCACTCTGAATGAAGGTGAGGGGAAGATAAACATTCCTGGAGAATGAGACCCTCCTTTACCCCCCGCTGTACTGAGACCCACTTAAAATCTGCTTAGCCACAATGCAACACTTGGCTCAAGTGAATAGCCCCCCTGGAACCGGTGCAGTGCCACTACAGAATAACATATCCTGCTCCTAGAAGCCACAAGTGTCAACTATAGCTCAAATACAACCCTTCTGGGCCCTTACTGAGCACATAATATCCAATTCAACTGGTCTTAATATACTTTAATAAGACCTGTTTTCGATTAATTCTCCCTTGACACCGGTAGTAACACGGCTACTAGGCACATATAAAAATTGAATGAATGGAGTAGGGCTGCCAGGGAGTCAGGAGGGGGAAAATAGGAATCGAGGATTTGTCCTCACCAGCTGGCTCATGAGCCCTATATAATGGCTGTGCCCATGGCTCTCAGAGCACCAGTAAGAGAAAATATTTGCCCAGCCTGTAATGTGTTTAAGGTGCGCATTATGATTCAGTTCAGGTCATAAAGCACTTGCGTGTCACACATCCTGTGTGGAAGGACAAAGCTGCTCTTGCCTGTATTCCCCTCAAGTGAACATGGACAATGGCTTTGTGTTGTGTTTAGATCCCAATGTAATAGAAAAAGCCATGCATTTAAGAGCAACGTGGGGTTAAATAAGGCAAAAAAAATACTTACAGCGCCCGTAGGAAACGCCACACCGAATCAGTATAGAAATGCCTGTCTGTTCCGTGTAATGGATGGCGATAAAAATCCCATGCCCCCTACTGCACCTGCTGTTATGAAGCCAAACCGCAGAAACACTACCACAGCAAGTGACTCATAAATATTCCCCCCCCCCTTTTGTCAACCAAGAATGAAAAAAATCCAACACAGAATGGTGATATTAATACGCAAGGTGAGCAACAAGAGCATTAATCTTTCCCCCTTCCTGTTCAGCAGGTGAGGCAGTTGTGAAGGGGGCAACATGACTGTGAGCATCATGAATGCAGCATGAGCAGCGTACTTCCAGTGCAGGTCGGAATCTTTTTTTTTTTTTTTTTTAATTTCCCGTTTGAAAAGCAAGTAACTGTCACAGGCAATTAGCTTTTATTGAAGAGCATATTTATTTTTGGGATTAACTTGTTCCCTAGCAACTCCAAATAAAGCCAAAGGCTGCATTCAGAGTTGAATTTGGCTCGCATTTTAGCAATTAGGAGCGAGTTTAGTAATAAAAGTCGCCCATTAATGCCACCATTTAGTAGGCTTGTACACACCATGATGGCTAACATATGGCAAACTTGTTCGAAATATTAAGATCTGCTTCTCCTTTGACACCAGTATGTTCCTACTCGGTGCTGTTTCGGCCTGTGCCAACCACCGTGGCTAACCCATATGAAGATTAATGATTCCAGATTTCTCTCAACTCAAAGGGCATGCGATGCCTCATTATACAGTTATTAAAACAGCAAATTATTGCAGCATTTATTATCCCGGGCAATCTTATTTGCCCTGCCAAGGTCATAACTTCCATTTCTGCCATCTGCATTGGAACGAATGTGTCACATGTGCCACAACTGCACACTCACAGTAAGTTACAGTATGCGAATGTAGAGCAGAGGTCCCAGAGCCCCTCCTCTTATCCTCTTACTGTCTTGTGAGGTACATACATTGTGTACAATAGATGCTTTCGAAGGCACAGATTGCCATCACTGATCCTATACAGTGTAGAGCCCACTGGGTCATTTCCTGTCAGTGGTTTCACTTGTTGTGCCTTTGAAGCAGGCTTTAATAATAGGACCCAACAGAACTAATGAAAATGCTCTCTGTCAGATTAAAAGAGAGCTTCAGTCTCAGCCACCTAACCACATTTAGCACAAACATTAAAACACACACACACAGAGCGAAAGGCATGCATGCACACATACACACGGTTTACAGAAGTGGTTTACGCAGAGAGGACCATTCCTTCTGATGTGCTAACCCTCTTAACAACACTGAGAATACCATCAGTGTCCTGTTTCTCACAGTGTTAGAAAAAAAAAAAAAAAAAAAAAAAACCCCGAGTGGATTGATGTCAAAGCGGAAAGGTGAGGGCAAATAAAGACATCCATTCATCCGAGAACGTGCGACGTGATTTTCTTCGTAACCCATTTCTTTTTCCATTGTATACTTCTGCAATGTGTGTGCTTTAGTGGTGGTCTTGTGCTTAATGAATCCACTTCAGTGCAGTTCCTCTCCGTAAGCCTTTAGGTTTAATCCCCCAGTCTGGAGCAGTGATAGTCTGGCCCAGGGGATGACATCTGTGAATCGTTCATTAACTTGTAACCAGCAGCAGATGTCTTTAAAAACAACTCGCTACATCTACGCCTTATTTCATTCCCTGCAACGGTTACTTTTGCTTTGCTTCATTCACTGCTGGACCCGAACTGGCTGCATCGAGGTTGTTTGTTGACCTTACGGGTGCGATTATTTGAAAAATAACGTGCAATTTTACGACAATTAGGTAGCGCAGTACGTAGGCCCAAAACTAATGTTATTAGACAAACTTTTTTCTTTTGCCCTTTACCACTAATCAACTTTTATTTTACTATTTGATTTATTTTTCAGTCACTCATTTTGATTTCGAACGCCCTCATTTTCCGATGTTTTGGTCTTGGCACACATTTAATCATATGTTTTTTTCCCACACAACATTTCCTTTTCGTGTGTGAGTGTGAGGAGCTGGTGAAAAATCTCATTCATTTTTCCCATAAACAATGTTAGGTGGCCGACAGTTGGAAATGGCTTTTTCTCAGAATATAATATTTTACCAGCTAAATGTTACTTTTACAAGATGCTCCAGCAGTACACTGTACAGTATATGAATGATTAACATAACATACACTGGCTGGTTTAGTGTAATAAAGAAAGGCTGGCTAGGTAGCGTATTATTATTACTTTATTGATGTATTGCTTTATTTCTGATAACCTTTTTAACTATATTTTGTCCGTTAATGGGCTCCGTAGCTCCAAATTTCACTCGGTCGTGTGAAAAGTGTGAAAATACCTTAAAACACCTGTGAAAGATGTCCAGGCACTGAAAACTGCTGTGTATTAGGCGTCACAATGGACATGGAGCATGGATAGAGTCGGGTATTTCAGCACTGACAGCTTCCCTATGGAAATATCATGTGTGATTTCAGGGGGGGTTAACCAGAGCAGGAAGACTGTGGTCTGTGTCTCCCAGGATGATATATATGTGACACAACATGATTCATCTGCTACTGTGCATCCATAAGCTGTCTAGCAGATTTGGCTTTTTTTTTCTTTTTTTTTTTCCTCTTTTGGGAGAATGATTACACAGTGTGGATCTTGGGTTAAATTAGCCATGACTTGCATTAAAACATTTTTGCTCATTGCTCATACACCAGGCAGTTTTAGCCGAGAGGAGACTTTTATATCTGTTTATTTGATGTCTTGACGACCATAAAAATGAGTTAGCACGGCATGCATCGCATAAAGAGGTGATCGAATATGTGTGCGTGATAAAAGACCCACAGCCAAATAGATGTTGTTCGGGTGTTAGAGTATGATGTTGGGATTGAATGAACGGCCGACGACACGCACTGGTTTGGTACCGTTCACGAGGATACGTCATAGTGAATTATAAACCCTTAACAGTGCCGTCATGCTGTTAAGGCCAAATCGACCATATCCAATCCTTTGGCTGAAGGTAGCACTTGTGTCATGCAGCGCGACATGATGGATTTCACAAATGTTTTTAAAATCACATAATTGTACACTGAAGTGAGACACGGAAACAGCAGTTTCAGAGTTTAGCCACATATATTATAGCCATAGACAATAATGAAAGGCTTCATCGTACAGTCACATGAAGTGTATTTTAATAAAACACAATGAACACATACGCAGTCCTATGACCATACATTTGCTGGATCCTAATTATTAAACCTAGAATATGTCAAAGCATAGTTTTGTCTTTTTTTTTCTTCTTCTTCAAAACATTGAAATCAGTAGATGAGGTCAAATGAATGTAATACAACATTTTGCGTGACATCAGACAAAAACCTTTTCCACATGTTAAAGATATGCACTGTTATAAGGAACTCAAAGAATATTTCAGCATATAAGAGTATGAGGCAAAAAATCTCACTGAACCAAAAAAAAAAGTACAAAATAGAATTAATAAATAAATCAAATATATACCATATAAATGAAATAGCTATGTGGCGGCTATGTTTATTATTTGTTTTTAATCATTTTAATCTGTAGCTTGGTATTACAACCTTTTTATCTCTAAAACATTTAGAACGGTGAACGAGTCGATACTGAAAATACAGTAATAAGCTTTCATAATTAGATAAACTATGTACACATGAGTCTGTTGCCATGCTAGTCGAACAACTAAATTTCTTTTTTTTTTTATCCACACTATACAGTTAGAGCATAAAGCGGTCCGAACGTAAACAGTTTGTGCTGAGAATAAAATACTTTGCAACTATGCATGGTAATTTCTTTAATATTACTCTCAAAAATGTACATAACATAAAGGCCACACATGAGAACACTCCGTCTCCATTTAGAGGGATGGTGAGGGTAGCTTTGACATAAATATAGGAACAAAAAACAGTCTCTTTCAGTTCAAGATGCCATTTTCTTGTCCATCAGCATCCTTTGCTTCAGCCGAATCTGTTCTGCCTCGTCATCCTCCATCTTCTTTCATCCTCCCTGGTTTTCTCTCCTCTGTCATGGCTGTTCGCCCCCTTTTCCCTCCCCCCCTCCCCGAGCAGTTTAGCTTGCCCTCACTACCTCTCCTGTCAACCTCCCTCTATGCGGCTTTCCCGCCTCCACAGTCTCTGGTTGCCCCTCTGTCTTCCATCACCCTGGACGGTTAATGACATTGTTAATGACAGGAAATGAGTTCAGTAATGTCAACTGTAAAGGTCCACAAGGCAAGGCAAGGGGTGGGGCTGCGGATACAGAGTCACCTGGCTGGTCACTGCAGCGGGGGAGAAGCAGCGGGAGGCGGAGGCATGAAGCATGTGTTTAGTGTGTTGATACTGATATCGTACGTTAGACATATATTTTTGTAGTGACGGATTTGTGAGTCCTGGTGGGCAGTGGGGTGAGATGGGGGAGGACTGGGAGGCAAGGGAGGTGGTGGGGTTCGGGATAGTTTGTTGGTCAGAGTATGGGTGCAGCAGCGGCGGCTAGCAGCTTTGCGTTGGTTATTTGTTCAATGGGTAGTCCGTGGTTTCAGTCCTCACTGGCTGGAGCGCGCAGAGGCCAAGTGGTCGCTGTGCTGGTTCTGGGCCCGAAACCGAAGCCTCTGCTTGTTCTTCTTCTTTGGTTCTTTGGATCGGTGCTTCCCTGAGCCACCTGGCAAAAAAGAGAGAAATTGTTATACTTTTAATCAGCTCTTCCCTCACAATTGTTAGATTTTTTCCAAGTAACGACCATCCTGCGTTTCAGAGCTGGAGAAAACATCATGTCAAAGTCTTCCTGCTCAATGAAATGTGGTCTTTTCCTTGGCAAATGTTACATGAAGACTTCTCAGCAGATGTGATTATAGCTGAATCACCAGCTTGGCAAAGCAGGCAACTTCCCTTGGGTCTGAGATCCTCAGAGACCTCATAGGTTGTCTATGTGGAAATCACTTTGCAGTAATTGAATTAACTGCAAATTTGTTTGGTAACATGCACCACTAAACACTCACACTTGAACCTAACCTTGAGGTCCTATCTTATACAGTGTCCCTGTGTCCAAATTCAGTTTTAATCTTTTAAAGTTTAGTTGATATAATGCTTACATGGTGCAAACAGTTTTGTTTTTTTGTTTAATCTAATTATTGCAAACAACTGACTCAGAGCAAACGTCGGGGAGGTTTTCAGTTTAGGGATGCTGGTTGGTTTAAGGGGCTTTAGGCAAAATTGGTTTGGGTAAGTTAGTGTGCATACAGCTCATTGTTCCCCCAGAGGCACCATTGTTGGTAAATCCAGCCCTTGTGTGTGATCCACCAAACCGTATTTCAATAAGTTCTCTGCTTATTTGACAACGTGTGTACTACTCTGTTAGCTAAGACCTTATGAGAAGCTGACCAGAGGCATTCACCGAAGCATCAGTGCAGCTCCACGGAGAAAAACAATTTCTGTCACATAACCTCATTGACATGGCCGTACTACACTATAAAGAGATTGTTGGCAACAGTGCGATGCTGTGCTAAGCATATTTGCTTTTAGTGCATTGGGAGCCGTGCTGTGGTACTTGTGACTGACCTCACGCTTGAATAGTAATCAATCAAAAATGAAGACAATTTTTCAATATCATGTTAAATTTGTACCCGATCATTTGTTCAGAAAATCTATCAAATTAATCACTAGTGAGACGATGGTGATGTGTAGACATTGCATTGTTGCGTTGTTTTATAAAAGCATAACCAAGGCTCAATAAACAGACTGTTGAGTAACATAATATGAATCCAACCTGCTTATTTGAGGGTACCGGACACACTTGACTTGACTTAGTCTTGAATTTGGATTTGATTACAGCACTATCCAAGAGTTGGGGGGGATTTGGAGAAAAAAAGGTGATGCAAGAAAAGCTAAAGCTAAAAAAAATACTTAACGGATCACAAGTGTGCTTTTAGTATTTATGCAAGTATTTCAAAAACATCCGTATTTCTTTTTGGTATCATACAGACTTCAACATTTGCCAATGACGCAGGATCCATTACACAAAGAAGTGAACCTTATAAGAGGGAACATCACATATCAGATCTCTCCAACACTCACGACTCAACCTCAATTTAAAAAAAAAAAAAGTCTGTTCACCCCAACACTTTTCACTGTCACTGGAATAGAGAGGGGAGATAAGTATGGGAAGTTGCATAACTCTCTTTCCGAGTTGGAAAGGTCCCCCAGCCCAAGGTTAATCCATCCCAGGTTTCTCTGGAAACGTGCAAGGCATGCTGGGAACTGACTTCCTGCTCTCGTGGAAGCTTGTGTGGTGGAGGTTCTGCACCCACGGCTCTCTGTGACAGAGAAAACTCTGACTACTGAACCACACGGCAACAATCTGGCTGCCAAGGCCACAAATAAGATAACGAGGTGTGTGTGCGAGATGTGTGCGAGGAGTGAGTGTGAGGGAATTTAAGGGAAAAGAAAATCTAATGGGGGGAAAAGTAGAGTAAGGCTTGGATGATGAGACGCTATCTGGATCCTGATCTAGAACACAAAGAAACAAGCCACACTATGGTTCACTGAGGGGGGACGCACAGGAAAACTATACAGAAAAACAAGTCTCCAAGTACAGGCTTTCGCTGCCTGATTCTGGGTCTTATTACTGCACTTGTTCAAGCTGTTTCTGTCACGAAGAAATAGGTAACAGTGTGTAAAATGGCTTGATTTATCTCTAATTGCCTTCTCATATGCGTTGGCATTTGGCCTTTTAAGCACCCCTTTAAAACACACCCATTTGCCCATTCTCAGGGCCACACTGTGAAGTAAATTTGAAAAATATTCACTCGTTTAAGACGATGTGCATGAAAGAGAAAGATATTGCGCTGCCAATAGGGTCTCTCTCAATGAATAATACAGATGCATGCAAACATCAAACCATCTCGGAGCTATTTCCTGCAATTAATTTAATCTTGTTATTTTGAGTCACATCGAAAATCCGAGCCATGGCATTAAAGTTTCACACCGCGCCGCGACTTTCATCTCTTCCATCAGAATCTCGTGATCTTCAATTGAAAAATGTTACCAGAAGACTTTGTACACTTGCTTGATTGACGCCGCTTCACATTTTGCTGCGTAAAGTACAATAATGTTTGTTAAAGCAAATGCGGGGCTAAAAAAGCATTTGGCCTATAGGTTAGTTTTCCTGCTTTTTAAAGAGGTAATTTTCATTCATAACAGCGTTGCTAGGTGCCTGATAAACACGCCTTTCAGTGCAATCAACTCGAGATGAATTGCATTTGACAGCAATAAAGAACCTGGTGCAGCATTAAACTCTCTCTGTAACGGGGCAAAGCCCTCATGGGTCATTCCTTGGATGCAAAGCTGCATTTAAAGTGAAAAAGGCTGCATTTACAGAAATTGCTTGAACACAAATAAATATGTGAGAGTTAAGTTAAAAAGTAGTTTTCCTGGCTAGTTCAGGACTGGGCAAGAGATCTGTAAGCCAAGGAGTTTTACGCTCTCTGTAACAGCACACACACACACACACACACACACAACTGCAGGAAAGAAACAAAGTCAGCAGCTTTACATTCAGACGGAGCTCCTTGTTCAAGGGGGATAAAGTGTAGATATATATTTATATAGACATATATTATTTCACCCTACATCAGTCCACTCAGTATCACTTCCAACCTCCCTTCTTTTCTCTTTTTTCTCTTTTCTTCTTCTTGCTTCTCTTCCTTTGTTCCGTTGTCTATAACAAACTACAACACGCATGTGGGGGGAAAAAAAGGATAAAACTGACTAATGTTTTGATATGTCTAAATATATATAAAAAGATTATCGCACAGAGATGTATGTTTTCTGTAGGAAAACAGTCTTTTTTTAAATTTGCAGTAACTACAAAACTGAACTAAAAGCCATATTTAAATGTATTAAACTGCAAAATAATCTAGTCATTTTGCATATTCGACTCAATTATAAATAGCAGGTAAAGAGACAGACACCAAAATAAAGACACATAATGAGCTACAGACTTAAGCAAACAGTAAAAATGGACATGAAAGCAGAAAGGACAACTTTTCTTGCTAGATATCAGCCTTACAAATGTCATAAAATAAAGGCATTACAACATTTTTATCAGTTACGCAGGTTTCCAGCCAGCCCTAAAACTTCAAACTTTTTCTCAACTTCACTGCTTCATGTAGTTACTGCTGTCTGCCTTTGTAAAGCAGTTGTTTCCAGAGCTTTTTTTTTTTTCATGTTCCTTGCTGTGCCTTTGGCTGTAGTGACTAGCAAGTTGATGACAGCTGTCAAGGCAAGAGTGCAAGAGAGAGACAATTATGGAAGCTATTATAGCAGAGACCAAATACACTCCATAAGATGATCCCTGATGCTTTCCAGTCATCGCTCTTAAATTATGCCGTCATAAATCACCAGATTCTGGATATTGTAAGAATACAGTAGGAATTCTTACAATATCCAGCGTACTGTAAGATCTATTCCATGCTGAACCTATTCTTTCTCATAACAGACATTCACACATCCTCAAATAATCATTTCTGACTTTTATGGATCGTAGATGCTGAACACTTCCAATTTGACTTTTCTAATCAGCATTATCAAGCTACACTATTTCAATATGTTTGAGGTCACACTTCTTAAACTAACTGATGACACTTCATAAACCTACATCCACAGTAACTTTGGACCATATTTCATAACCCTAAGTTCTTAATGCTGACAGCTAGAGGGCAACCAATCCCCACATAAGCCCCTTCCCCCAGCATCTGATACAATCCTAGTGAGATGGTCTATCATATCTGCCCAAGAACTCCCATTTAGCCTTTCCTCGGGGCACTATGCACTCTGAACACTGAGCTTTCATCATCTCATATTTACGACCAATGTAATCACTTAAGCTGATTACCAGGGTTCACAGAGGAAACAGTTTAATTTGCCTGGAAAGAAATGATTAAGTCACCTCAATTGCTTTCAAGAACAAATTCATAAATTGTACAGCATGTAAAGATAATTTTGTCTTGGAAGGCACAGTAAGTAAGTAATTTTATCTTTTTTTTTTATCAGAAAATTATAATCCTTTTTTATACATTTTCTTTCCATTCTGGCTGCATTGACTATCAATACAGCAAACCATAATTTAACCAATGTTTAGTTTTCTTTCGTAGATACAAATCTTCCTCTGCCAGTTTGACGTTTGTGTTTAAATTTGAAATGATGTAAGTCAAAGAAACAAACAACAACAAAAAAAATGATCTCAAGGGCAAATCAAAATGTTTTTGTATTTCTGAATCAGAAGCAGAGCCTGTGGTGGGATGGTTGTTTACCACTGTCAAAGATGACCTTTGTGGAATTTTTCTATGCATTTGTATGTGTGTGTGTGTGTGTGTGTAAATGATATACATTCCCTCTATGTCTGTGCGTTAGTGATTGTGAGCTTCTATATCACCTATGTGAGCTTGAGAAGTACTTAGTGTCATTTCCAATCTTTTCATCTGCCAAACCAGTGAGCAAAGAAATATTAAACTTCTCCGCACACACACACTGCGGTGGACGTTCCTCAATAACCTCTGAAAGCCTGTCGGGATCCGCCGGTTTTTCTTTTTCTTCCCAATCATTCTCCCTCTCCTTTTCCCTCTCTGTGTCCCTGCAATGCTGTTTGAGGTGCTCAGCAATAAACGAGACGACTGCATGGTGAAGATCCAACTATGAGTTAAGCGTTATTAGGTGTATCATATTATTAGGCTTGCACTCCAGAATAATATCTCCTTGCGGAACGGCAATATGACTACTGGTCCAACTGATGCACTGAAAGATAATCAGTCAAATCCATATCCAGGGGGAAGGAAGCCAAAGCCAAAGCTCCCTTCATCTATGTCAAAGCTAATATCTTTGTTTTGGAAAAGGGGAACAAACTCAAGAATATGTATTGGTTTACATGAGAAAATCTACATTATGCAACAGTATCATATTCCAATGAAATTAGACTTCTATTTACCTTTTTGTCACAAATCATAGCTTGGGTGATTTCTCCACTCAAGAAAAGATTATTTTTTTTTTTCTCTTTACAGGCCCTGAGGCTACTGTGGGGGTATTTTATATGTTACCCTATAATCACAGAGGCCATGACCTGCTGAAAAACAGCAATGCACCGACTGTTGGCACAGGCCAAGAGATTTCATCTACTAACGGCTCCGGCGGCAGTGCAGGAATCGAAGGCCTAATCTTATCTCCATTGCTTGCGGTTTGAGAAAAATCAATGGCTGACATTAAGACATACGGTAAATGGGATCCTATACTGCTGAAAACTCTCCCCTGCTCTCCTGTTACCCTGTCCCTCCACTCAATGCAGATGGTCAATTAATAACCTTCATAGGATGGGGGAGCGGGGACACGGGGGGGGGGGTCAAAACAATTTTGAAGAAGATTCTGGGGGACTTAAGGAAGGTAAAGCCGTAATTTTTTGGCGGCTCGTCTTTTTCATAAACAGGCCAAAGCGGAGGCCATTATTTGTGAGGGAAGGAGAGAACTACTGGCGCCAGTGAGATTTGATTTCAGTGGCAGAAATTGGATTAGCAGCCATTAAGGGCCTCCTCACACATACATTTATAATGCTGTGAAGGGGAAAGGATCTGTAGCCAGCCAGTGCTCTCTTTACTCACACACCGACAACTCCTCTGTCTGGGAAAAGGTTACATACGCTGACACTGCCCTATGCTGCTGTTGAACTTTTGGCTTTCATTTGATTTATAGGTGGGACACAGTGGTATGACCTGAAATGACCCACAGTTCATTAAGGCGTAGACCAAAGCTCGGTCCAAAACTTTTAATGGTGCTTTGTGCTGTTTTTGCCGCGCAGGGAAACACTGTAGTGGGCTCATTTGACATTTAAAGTAAATTTACGCTTCGCTCTATAACTGATGGAAAGGCAGAGGAGAACATGATACAGATGAAAATAATGTTTGTGTAAAAAGGCAGAAATTTGTTACAGATTCAGAAGTGAGTACAAAGTGAAAAAGGCTACAATATTTCAAAGGAATAAGGAAAACTACTGGGAAATACAGCAGCAGAGACACAGACGTCAGATGTAGGAAAAAAGAAATCAGCGTTTTGACAGCGAGGACAATCATTTACAAGAAGCTCATCTTGCCAACCAACTGACAAGAGGCTCTCTGCACAGCGTCACTTAGCCCTAACAAGGTTAGTGTGGATCACACTCTTTCATTCACTCTTTCATTCTGTCATTCTCTTTCCCCCCATGCTCTGCTTACTATCACCGCGCTGTGCTGGGCGAGAATGATTTAAAACATACGCATTCCAATTTAAAAAGCTAATGTTGGGATTAGGTCCGTCATTATTTTCTCATCTATGACCTGTTGGAGGATCTGCCCAGAGATTAAAAAAGCAGGTTAGCTCACCGCTCCACTCTTTGATGCTTCGTTTCACTGACAATAAGCTAAAGCGAAAACCCAACTCGGAGATTAACGTCTCTAAGCGGAGAAGTCCCGGCAAAACATGCATGACTGACACGGTGATTAATACGCCTGATGGTCAGTGTAGACAGCCTGTTTTTCCCCCTCTGGAGAAGGTTGATCACACCAGCAAGAAGCAGTCACAACTGATCCAGGACGGCAACAGAACAGATGACATTAAAGTTCTCCTTCACTCTACTCAAGAGTTCAAAGCGATGCTTTACTGCACTTCACAATACGTTAACTGTTCTCTCTTAACTATTCATCTCTGGCTCGAGCCCTCCAAGGTAGGTTATCACGTAGAAAACTTTCCGTGACGGCAACTTCCAAAACGCTAAAGTTAGTTGTGACATTCCAGAGCCAGTTTCTCCATTATGCCTTCACTTAGATACTTGCGCTACGGTTCAGAAACGTTGGAAAGTTGGTAATTATTTCTCCCATCTGTACTAGGAAAAATACAATGGAATGATGCATTAGGCCAGATTTCCAAGTTGGAAACAGGGGGTGTGATTACTCAAGTTTCTGCACTTTGATGCTGAAATGTCAACATGACATTGTAATTCTCACAATACACCAAAGGTTAATATTCAGAATCACATGTTAACTCTTTTTAAACAGTTGTGTGGTGTAATCAATTACTTATTAGATATTGCTCATTGACAAGGTAAATACATTACTTAAACAGCACGAGTAATTAGTTGCATTACTTGTTACATGACTACTTAGCAGCTCTGTCTGTCAGTACCTAAGCCTCCAAAACCCCAAATCCCATCTTCAACATTAAACAGGACATTACGGCTTTATCAAGCAGCCAGCCAGTCGTTGTGAGTACTACCATCAGCAGGTATCCTAACCCCGGTGAATGAACGCTGCGGACGTCCCATCCTCAGTGAAGCCGTGAGGTTACACACCAACCCTGAACAAAACCCAAAACTCAAGTCAACCAAATGTAGGCAAAGCTACTTGTGTCTAGCTAGAAGCTAGGAACATGTAAACAAGACAGAGTAGTTTGGGGGTGTATATGCCAACTACTTCCCCAAACCTCCAACAACTACACAAAACTGACACAGCAGTAGTCTTCTCATTGAATGCTGAGTTGTCAATCCTCCATCGAACTCCCTTTGAGATAGCAAACAATCCAACCGAACAGAACAGGATTTTACATGAGCCAAAGAAAGCCTCATTGAAAGTCTATGATCTTCTCTGGTTCCCCCATGCTGCAGCACTGAAACATACAGAGGCAGAGTCATTTTAATAATCTGTGTAACCTCTGAAACTTTAGAGACTCTGTGGAACGAATTTACAGTGTCCGACTTTAAATATAATTCCTACTGGTCTACAAAAGGGATATCCTACCAAGTTGACTGATACTGAGGTGGTTAGATTCATACATGCTGTAAAGTGTATTGGCTTCTGCTGGACACTTCTTACTGTCACCAGTCTCACTAGTGCAACACTAACTGTTGACTGTGGGAAGTTAAAAAGGGCCCCACACAGGACCAGATGGTTTCTTACTAATCCATGTAAGGTTTATTAGTTTAAAGCTGCACTAGGCAAGATTTATATGGAAAAATACACCTAGCTTTTCAGCCTAATTTGCAAAGTGGGAATTCAACAGGGAATAGCATCCTATCTCCGACGTACCCTTTTTGCCAACATTTATTTCTCGTCAGAGCTTCATATTCACCTACAAAGATTCGTCTAAACGTCAGATCAAAATATAAATGTCTCTTTTAAACTGCTGCAAGCAGATGCTTCATCCTGAAAAAATTCAGCAACATGGGATAGATTTCCTCATTGCAGTGGTAAAGCAGTTCAGCCATTATTTCTAAATATCTGGTGGGGGTACCAGACACAGAGAAAAAGAAATTAAGTCTGAGGAGTTAAATCACATGACGTTATATGGTTTCTGGGCTATGACATCCTGCCAACTGTTACGGTTTTCCCACTTCCACATGGAGCTGCCAAAATGTGAAGACTTGATGTGTAACTTCACAGTAGAAATCTGAATGTGCACTGTCGCCCCCTGCAGCAGTGAGAGATAACTGTAGTTTCAAAGTTGAAATAGAAGCCTGCTGTTTACGTGCCTCAACATCTGTAAAACCTAAGAAAATGTGCCAGATAGTGAAGTATGATGCTTACTGTTAAGTTTTCAGTTTTGAATTAAGGCATATAACTTATCATTGTCAGTTTTTTTTTTTTTTTTTTTTTACAGTAAATGGAACCTTGCCCTATTGCAGCGGTTTTTAAACAGATAATGGTGTCATGAGAGTACGCAGCCAGGCAGCAAACAGTCATCATGAGCGGCCTTCTGAGTCTGATGCGCCTGGAAACCGCAGGACTCTGAGAGAAGTGAGCAGCCCCCTCTGCGGTCTGCTATCTCCCGACTGACTCATCGACACATCTGGGCTTAAGTATATGGGGCTCTCCTTCCCCATGGGCACTTGGGGTAAATGAGGGATAATTAGCTTTAGTTGACTTTAATGAATGGCTTAATGTTGTGTTTCATTTCTGATGAGAAAAATATAAAGCTCAGCACTTATCAAAGGGGTGCCTGCGCTGATGTTCCTGAGGGCCCGCCGCTGGTGTGGGTCTGTTTGTTTTTGTATTTTGTTGTGTGCATTGGGGGCGAGGCGGGGAGCGAGCTGAAGATAGCTGCAGCATACGAGGGAGTGGTAAAAAATGTGACCACGGAAATCCAAAGATCAGCATCAGTAATACACAGTAGCAAATTCATCATTCCAGCTGGAAAGCTACTACAGATGTGAACTCTGTTTGTCTTTACTCAAAGACACAGAGCAGGCTTTAGCACTTCACTTTGATTTTAATGTCTTATATCGAGATGAGATCTCTGTAAATGCTTTGATCCATCTTATAATTCCCACATGCTGCGATATAAAGCAGGAAACGTCTTGCAGAGTTATGATACTCATTCATCTTAGTTCCCCAAAGTGTATTGCATTCAGCGGATGAAATTAATCATTTTCAACATACACAAGATCCAGCGTGGATTTATCTGTTCTGTCCAATCTTTAATTGTAAGTTTCTCCCAAACTTGCCTATAACTGTCATCTACATTTCATTTCTTTATGCACTAGTATTTGGTCAATATAGTTCATCATCTTTGCTGTGCCATTAAGAAGTAAAAGCTTATAAAAGCTGGACTTGGCTGTTCAGTTTAGTGTGTGTTTTACACTCCACCGTATCTTTTTTTTTTTAATAGCAAATCAAGCTTGGCATTCTTTGATTAATAGAATGAAACGTTGAAATGTTGAGTATACTCTAAGTCTGGACCTCAGGTAGAAGAGGGGCTCAACCCCTTATGGAGGGCCCGGGCTTGGGGATTTACGTAACTCACCCTCCTGCGATGAGCGTCCATATCTTCTCGAATAATCCCCCTGCATTACATCACCCCACCCCACTTTATAGAGAGAGGAATACTATAGTTAACACAGCCCTGAGAGGGCATGCAATAAGCTGCACTAAGAGTAAGGGGCTTTCAGCACACTTATGGGGCTATACGGTGGACGAGGGGTGGATGGGCAAGGGTTTCTAGCATCTGTAGTTGACCGTTCGGTAAACACATCCACAGAGGAGCAATAGTCCAATAATTACAAGCAATACTCGCCATTTGAAGAGTTTGGAGGGTTCTGTCTTTTTTTTTTTTTTTTTAAGCTTTTTAAAAACCAAAAACACAAGAGCACAAGTTTAATGAATGGATTAAACACTATTTTAATCTGTCCTTATGTTAACAGCACTCACATGTCCAGCTTACTAGCTCACTACCTAGCTATATCCACTGTGTACGGTAGTATTTCCAAACTGTGTGCTACAGTTAGCAGCTCTGTTTGGATTTTCTCCAGATTTGGGGTAGTTATGCTCCGGCAACCCCAGCCAATGTTACTGAGACTTTCTATCTTTACACGCAACGCAAGGCAATACAAGTACAATATGCTGTTCCTTCATGTTCTCTACAAGGATCTCAAACTGCTGAGGATTTCAACTTGCGTTTTGTAATTAGCTTATCATTAGCTAGTTGGGTTAATTACCTGGCTAGATATGATCAAATCGTCCAGTGACTTTTGTAATTTTAGTCAGTAAAATCAAGAAATGAGAGACATGCTTTTATCTCTGACTGAAATCAGGAACGCATTCTTAAAAAGTGAAAAACTGCAAACTTCATGTGCCATGCAAACATGTCAGTGATTACAAAAGTAACCAAGGGGAGAAGGGCTTAGACATCACCTGGTCTGCTTCCTCCTGGTGTTTGTGGGTCTGTAAGGGAACAGAGGAGGATATAGGAGGAAATTGTTCAACATGATTCCCTCTTATATCTCATTTCTGTATAAGTCTTTTCATCTCCCCTTCTCCCTACTGGGAACCTCCAGGAGGAAATCCCTCACATGTTTGGACATAGAGCACAACTGTCCCAAAACAGGACCAGAGCCTAACGAGCGGGGAGCCAAGCTAAGTCAGACAGGCTTAGACACTAAAACAGAGCCAGGGGCCATCAGGATCATGCCACAATCCCTGCGCAATGGCCAGTGATGAGAGAATCAAGTTTGACCGGCGCTTTTTGTTTTCTTTGATTGTTCTACTAACTCTGGAAGGGCGCTGTTGTTCAGTCTCATCTGATGATCCAACAGATTGCACATAGTTTTTGATAAAAATAGTTCATTAGTTCACAGAGTTAAGCAGAAGAAAGTGGGGTGTGGTGTGTGTTTGATGTATTCGCAGAGCTCCTGTTGCACAGGGAGAGAGGTAAAGCCAATTCAGGAAGGGCTTGATCCCCTCTAAGGCCTGTGCTGCATCAAACACTTGTCAAACACCAAGCAGACAGACAGCTGAGTGGCAATGACTGATCTGATCACAGACACGGGCAACAACACAGGCTCCTCTATCCAGGCACCACTCTCCCACTCCTGTCAATAATCCCTCTGTGATTCACTAAAACACAAACAGAGGGCTTTGAGGCATATGGCAGACATTTTCCTGTTGTTTTTAGATGTGTATGATTACAGTGCAATTTCAACGGTCATTTCAGGGTCTCACCTCGCCGAGGAGGGGTTTGTATACACCAGAAGTCGTGCAGCATCTGTCAGAGATGCAGCAGGGGAAGGAGAAAGGCATCGAATCAAAGGGAGACTTAAGCTTCCGCTAATCCGAAAGAACTGTCTCAAGGCCTGTTGGGATCACGAATCTGAACCTTACCAGCCAGTAGAAAGCAGCGTTTATGTTTGAAGGGATTTGATATAGTACCTGGAATGGCTTGAGTTTCATGACACTGACCACTCAGTCACGTCATGGGTTTTTTCCTTGGCGAAACATAATGTTAAATGTGCTGGTATAAGGTAATTCTGAGTGTATTTTGAGAATATATTTCAAATAGAAATATTAAATACAAATACCGTTACAACTAAATGAATAACAACAGACTAGGGTAACATACAAATATTACCATCACCTTACCAAGAAAATGTATAACTACAATAAAGTGCAGTATGAAAACTGGTTTCCAGACATATATGGTGGCAAGAGTAAAAGAAAAAAAAGATCTTATAAACCACCACTAACAATAAAGTTGGTGACTATCTGGAGAACATTTAGAGACATAGTTCTCTATCTAAAACAGAGCCAAAAGGAGAGTGAATATTGGATTTACATTTACAGCAGCTGGCCAAATATATGACACCAAGTGGATTGCTCGGTAGCCATATCAACATTATTAGGTGATAATATGTCAGTGTTGTGTTTACAACTTGGTGCGCTGTCCCCAGTTGGTCAAAAATCTATTATTGCAGGTTTAAGCGTTAAATCAGAGTTGTATAAATACCATGCGTAGGGTCGCTGGCTCCAGACCAGTGACTTTGAAGTGGTTCCTAACCTCAGACGGGCTTGTGGAAGCTGGTTGATGCTTGTGTTTCATGCAGTCAGAAAACCTGTTAAGGTCACTAAGTTGTGGTACCGTATTTCCTCCTTTAAGATGAAATTGCTAACCAGTGACATCACCTTAGTTTTCAACTTTTCTGCGATGATGAGAGTGCAGCTCTACACCCTGGCCTCTACTTACCCCTATAATGGCTCTGCTTTTAGTCTGCATCCTCCTGTATTTGTCACTCTTATATCACATGCACACAACACACAGAGAAACACCCAGACACACAGGCAAGGGCCAGCAGGCCTATACTTGCTGCTTTGTTGTGTCTGCATGTCTGTATGCTTGGTCCACGATCATGGACATGAGTGGGTCAGAAGCCACAGCCTTCGCTCTGAATCACCAGCTGTAATTAAAAGCTGTGATGTCTCTATAAAGACGCCCACCAGAGATGGAGAAAGAGAGGGAAGGAGGGTGGAAAGAGGAGGAGAGAAGTGCAGAGGAGAGGAGAGGGACTTCTGGTGGCTGAGCCAGTGCAACTGTGCACCAGATGTTTTCAGGCTCCCCTGTTCGGCTCCTTGCCTTCCTTCTTTTCTCCTCCAGCCAGACCGCTGGAAAGGGAGGACTCCAGTGCACACAGCGTTGCTTCGAACAATGTGCGCCACGCGAACATATCCTCCTCTGTGGCATGCACATTGTTCTTCAGACGGCCACGCACTGTGATATGTGATACATGAGCGAGAGAGTGTCATTCGAGTACGAGACAGGAAAAGAGCATGGAAACAGGGCCGAGGAAAAGAGTAGATAATGTGGTGACTTGTTCTGTCTGTGAGGTCTGTTTTATTGTTTCTTGGTGTCTATTACTTGTTTCTCACACTCTGGCTGTGTGAATTTGTGTGTGTGTGTGTGTGTATATATGCATCCTCATCTGCCTGGTGTGGTGTATACAGAGATGAAAGCGTTTGTGGTCCACAGGAGAGCTGGCAGCAGTGCTGGACTGGAGGTCTGGCAGACAGAGAGGAGTTGCCGTGATGCAGCCTAATCTGACAGATCCCAATCTGACCTGTATGGGTTATCTAAATACGTGGTGAGAAACCCTGACACAGGGGTCTACTTCAAACAAGGGATAGACCGATATAGATATCGGATATTTTTAGACTTGGTTGAAACGAAAAACAGATGAAATTTAGTTTGATGTTTTAAAATTACAAATTTTTCTAGCAATAAAGAATAAAAGTCAATGTTTTCCCACAATTGCATTCCTGTTGGGATGGAAGAGCCACTAAAACATTTGGAGTGCACACTCCAAATCCATACTAATGAAATTTTTAAAGCGGGGTGAGCAGGTTTCATTACAGGTTTTACAGATTGCCACCCCTGAAGCTGCTGTGAAAAAAATCCTTTAACGCCGCACCCTTTATTGATATTTCTGGTCAAACGTCAGAAATAAAATGGGGGGAATTATCACCTACTGTGGTCAGGGGCAAACCTATGTCATATACCAAGCAAACTACACGAGCTAAGATATTTTATAAAAGACCAATAAGAGTCTTATATGAGTTCAACCCTACTTCAAAGACCTCATCACAAGCTGTTGCCATCCATCCTTGTAAAGACACAGACCGTGTCTTGGCTGCTGTAAAAAATCACAGGGTGTAGCAGCACAAACTGCCCCATCGATGGTCCGCTTTATGGCCCCAACCGTGTCATGGGCAATATCAGCCCATATACTACACAGCGGGGGGAAATAGCTCCCGTTTGTGGGGCATGAGAACATGAAAACATTCCACTTCTGTACAGTATCTCCCCCTCCTTCTCCTCCCCCTTGTTCTTTCCCCCTCCAGTTTGCTGCCACTTTGTTTGTTTGTGTACGTCTGTTTTTGATGGGGCTGTTGATGTCGGCCCATATGCCTCATTTCCTTTGCCAGAAAACGACGACGGAAGCCTCGCAAACCGACGCGGCGTTCCTTCTCTCTGACGGAATCACATTCTGAACAATGTGTGCAAGAATATTCAGGTTTCCAAACTTTGCAAGTGATTTAAGTCATGGCTTCATAAAACTATGCCGGTATAAAAGTATAAATCTTGACTTTTTGGCCGCCCAATTGAAATCTTTTCAACGTCGAAATGTATTAGAAGAATATGTACATCTGCTAGCTTGTATTTACTGGAATAACATTACTACCAATGCAAGCTTCATAGCAAAGCAAGTCACACAAATAAGAATGTATCTAATGTGTGTACATGAGTCTACAAAAGGCAGTTCAGCAAAGTCACAACTCAACTGGGCCAAAGAGTGTGAAAAAAAAAAAGAAACTCACTCACACCCCCTCCTCTTTCTTCCTGCTTAGAAAAGACCAGATGACAATAATGTGGAGTATGGAGCCCCATAGTGAGCGCTGCTGACCCCTCCTCTTCCACCTCCCTCCTTCTATCCCTCCACCCCCCTGGTCTTTGAAAGGCCTCCACATGTTTATGGCTCATGCCTGTGGTATGACGATGGATTCTCCATATAAAAGCCAGCAGGATCATGGGGTGTTTCAAATATTGCTCTCTGAAGACAGTTGCTGACAAAAATGACATCATCCATATTTATTTTGGTCAGAGAGGAGGTGGCACTTAGTGGGAAGTTATTTAGAGAGCCAGTGAGCGTCCTCCTCCTCCTCCTTCACCTGCTTACCAGCATCGTCTCCCACCCCCCCACACACACACCCCAGCCCTGCAACAAGGAATGTACCCAGGGTAGAGTCTCAGAGACTACTGGTAATCACTTTCTCCTCCAATGGAACATTTAACACTGCTAAACTGCACGAGAGGCATAAAAATAAACCTGAAAGTTTAGTTTGAGAACATTAACATAAAGCGAGTGATGATTGCCAGACATGAGATGAGATAATCAATTTTCTTCTGGAGAGGAAGACATATGAGACATAAGCATGCAGACGGTGGGTGGTGGGGGGTGGCTGGGGAGGAGTAAATCTATGACAGAGATTTGCAAAATTTGGGATAGCTGAAATAAAGCTTGACTTGTGACTGTGACCACCGTGGGGACCATAACTGAATTGGCATTGTGATATTGAAGACCTGGCCAAGTCAATGACAGGTTGATGTGTCTGTCCTCTTCACCCATACTCTTATTCAAAGCTTCCAAAACACTCTTTGTCATCTCAGCTTTACAGTTTTACAGTCGAGCAGCATGAAAAAACGTTGTTGTTGTAACTGAGTTTTTTTTTTTTTTTTAGTTTTCGCATCCAGATTTGGGAGGCATTTAATTAAATTAATGAACATTGCAAGCTGTGGTGGTGATTGGGGGTTGTTGCACTGGGACACCAACCTAGGCCTTGTATCTGGAGCCAGGCCGCCCCAGCCGTTCATCTATGCTGTCCAAAGGAGGCAGGGTACTTTTGAGGCCTTCTCACCAGCTACTGTGTCAGCCCCTATGGAGCGGCTTTATTAAATGAAGATTAAGCTGTGGCTCCCCCAGTCACAACAGGCTGCGGTGTGAGGCTCACATAATCACTATGACAGGGCGGCTGCCAATTAGTGCTCTCCTTCTGTCCTGGGAAACTGCTCCTCACTCTGCTCCCGCTGACGAGAAGAACTGATCCGGATTGTCCGTGATATTACCTAGGCCAGAGATCGACATTAATCACCTCCCGTCAGTCCAGTGTGGCAAAAACCAGAGTGAGACTTGTCATCTGCGCACCAGCTCTACCATCCAAAAGCCAGAACTTCACGCAGAGCACAGCCGGAGAACATAAATTGGAATAATAAGGTAAGTATATAAAGGAACAGAAGTGCTTCTCAAGTGCTTTGGGAAGTGTTCAGAGTGGTGTCTCAAGCAGAGCTTGATTGTTGTTTAGCTTGGACAATCTGCACCATGAGCTCGTCTGCTGAGACAAGATGAACAGGCTCAATCAATTAGTCTCAAGTTGAAAGCATGTGTCTGTTTTCCAAAAAAAAAAAAGCTCACGGTAGAAGACTACGACTTACAAAAACACATCTAGAAATATGTTTGGGTGTCGGAGTTCTGAGCCAAACACAGGCCAGACTCAGGCGTGATCATGCTGTGTGTGTAACTAAAATGCTCAGAAGTGAATGGTGTCTTTCGCCGTGGCTTAAACTTCTTGGCGCAGAGAGAGTAAACACCAAAATTGTGTGTCACACATTCATTCGCATGCAAGCGCTTTAACTACTCACTCATACTGTAAAGACTGCCAGTAACCAGAACTGTTTGGTGTTTCGAGCGGCGTGTGAAACAGACAAGGCGGTTGAGCTTCCTCCAGAGCGGATTTGAGGCAATCACCGTTGCTCTGTGCATCGTTTTACAGGAGCAGAGACTTTGGAGCAGATGGTTCGCAGACGGTGAGGACCAGGAGGTCCACAGCACTGTGAATTCACCGCAGAACCAGACTGGCTTCAGACAGAACCTGGCGTAGATCCCACCAGTCAACCAAATCCTCTCGGGGTCTCGTTGATCCTGGGCAGATCTGGATTCATTTTGGTCCCTTACTCCTGACTTTAGGTGCTTGTGGGGTAAATTAAACAACTGCCCACCTCGTTGTCATCTTTCCTCTTTGTCCAATGCCTTTAACTGCAGACAAAGTCCTTAGAAGGGCTTTTAGATGGCACAATGTGGAGGAGTGATTAAGTGGGAAACTCAGTTCCACATCCCTGCCACAAAATTTGTAACAAAGATGGCTCTCCAGGGGTTCAAATTGATGTTAGAGGGAATGGGCCGAGCATCATGGCAAGGAAGAGGTAGCAAAAAAAAAAGTGTTTATCTAGTTACACACACAGGAGATCAATACATGCACAAAGTCTCTCCAAGTACAGGTACATAATCCAATGGCCAAGAATAATCATTAGATTTCCCTTCTCTCTAATTCATTTCTCTGCCTGCCTTTTTCTTTCCATGAGATTAACACGACGACTGTGTCTACATGGACTCGTAGAAGAGTTTTGAGTGTGATTTGAGCTGCATTGTTCTAAATATGTTTCTGTTATCAGTTCCAGTCGGGTTAACTTTGGGCTTGGTCGGCTCCTGCAGTACAAACACCCCTTTAATGAACGTACTTTTACCTACACACCAAGTCAGACATTTATGCCGTCTGAGAATCTGAAAGCCGATTTGTAAAACTGTCGGAAATTAGCCGAGAGTCACAACGGTGTGTTTGTGTTGGACTTTACTCCCTCTTAAATCCCAAATCAGGGCTTACATTAAGAGTGGGAGTTTCAAGAGCTTTAACATTTTAAGTTGTTTACACAACATCTAGTGTCACCGACATGGCAGAAGCAGCTGTTGTTCACAGATTATAGTAGTAGGAGTGGGTCGGCAGGAGGAGAAAGGAAGGAAAATGGATTGATAGGCAGCGCAGGGCAGCGGAAAAAAGAAGCAGAGAAAAGGGAATCAAACTTGCCACACGCTTGTCTGTTTGTGAACCAGTGAATCTGATGACAGGGGTTGCTGGGAAATCTCTGTAGGGAATTCCTTAATGGCATCAATATGGAACAGCATGGACATTGCAGTGTTATCACTCTCCTCCTTTCCTCTCCTCTTCTCTCCTCTCCTCTCCTCTCCTTCCATCAGCTTACAAGAAATAGAGAGGTGGGAACCTAGTCTGACAATGCCCATAGCGCCGGGGCAGCTATTAATAAAGTCTCTTTATTGTTTATGGTCTGTTTGGAGCAGCACTCTAGGGATCCAGAGGATAGAAGAGCATTTTACCATCTCAAAGGTATAATGCAAACGCTTGGCACACATGTCAGCCAAGCTTTTTTTTTTTTTCATAATGAAAATTATGCTCTGAATTTTAAAAACAACCAAGTTGGTGGGAACGCACCAAACTGCGATTTTATTTTTGCCAAAGTAAAAGTTTGCTTAAATGTAGCTTGACAGTTGGATGGAAACAACGCCTGAGATATTGTACCACCCCTGTTTTTTTTGGGGGGGACTGAATGTTATCACGACACTGCTGTTCTGGCAACACCGGTTGAGAACAGCAAATGAATCCCAGCAGTATGAATGATATACCGCGTTTACACTTATCTGCAACTTGTACAGAACACATCAGTCACGGTTTACACAACTGGTCATGTTCGCTGTGAAAAAGCCTTCTTCTTCTTCTTCTTGACATTATCTGGGCTTTACTTATTTTGCTTGTGTAGTGTTGTAAAAAAGGGGTTAGAGCTTTCCAGACACAGAGGGGAAAGTATAAGATGATTCACGTTGTCCTTGTCAGCTAAGCTGGGAGACAGGGATTCGTCAATGACGTCCAGTGTAATTTAAATACGTAGATATGCAGAAATGCAAGCCAGGGTGATCAGATAAGCATTGCCATAAATAGTGTATACCTACATGCTGCTTCCACAGCATCTTTACAGGCTGCAGTTATACAATCCTATGCTTATCCTAAACGTTGGTGTCTGGTGTCCGGTGAGAAGAGCTGATAAAATGTTCATTTTTAGACTGTCTGAATTATAAGCACTTCTTTTACTGTACAATTTATCTGAATATAAAATCCATACGTCATTTTATTTGTGTATGTAGATTAAATACAAGTCTCAAGACAGCATGCAAAGTCCTTCAAATCTGTATTAATTTAAAAGGTTAGTTAGGGAGGTATTTCATACTGAGCTATTTCCTTAATCTTCTTCCACAAACTCTTACCACTTCCTGATCACCTGCATTTCAGAGAGTGGCCTCTCGTCTCTTTGGAATAAACTTTATTATCACTCATGGCAAGTGATTATTTTACAATGTCAGTTGGTCGAGCTCCCAAGCGACGGCACTGGATCTGCGAAGTGTTTCTCCTTGCCTTTTTGGCTTCGCCATCCTGTTCAACTTCAGACGCTTACATTTTTACATTGTATTTATTTGAACTGAACAGTGTTGCATTTCACTGGCTTTTGCCAAGTGGGGATTTTTCACTAGCGGTTGAGTGGTGTGGAATTAACAACACATGGCTGAGTCTGAAATTTACCTTTATTAAATGGGCCACCGCAGCACTTCACAAGCCCGGAGAGTCCTAAGATGAACATGCAGTGACACTTTTACACACAGCTTTTTAACCACACAACTGAGGCTTCGGCTCTTCCACAGAGACATAACTCAGTCATTGAATAAGGAACTGTACTGAGAGGTTTACAATGACCACATCACCAGGGAACAGTAGCTTTAACTAAGATGGACAGGGAGTCTGTTGTCAGGACTGACAGGACTGAGGAAAAAGTAAGACTTCACAACAACTTCTTATTAGTTTCCTTGAGATAATTGACGGCAGTAACCATGTGCACAAGGCCAAATTTTAATTAAAGAAGGTCATAAAGTTTCTTGGAAAAAGGTCAAGCAGGCAGGGTAAAGTCACAAAGAGGTGCGCGGGGGTTGTGGAGAATTTCCCTGACAAACAGGACAGTGCTTTAGGAAATAAATGTGCCATGGAATCACAGTTTCCAACCCAGAGAGCAGCCACTGCCTTGGTAGTGAAATCCGAGAAACTATCAGGGTTTATTTCAAGTTTATTTACTCTTTCACCACTTCACTAAATGATCCTTCCATTCAACACTCCAGGCCAAAAATGGAGAAAAATCCTCGAGGTTATAATATTTTTCTCTTTCTGTTAAACAATGTTTTCCTTTTGTGATAGTCGGAATGATATCAGCCACTGTAATCGCTTCCTTATTTGGTGAATTAAATATTTACACTTGGCCTATCCTAATCCAAAGTTTATGAGAGACGTAAAAGAACATTAAGGGAAAAGACATTTATTTTAAAAGCACTGCGTACTGAGGCCATCACCTCAAATGGTGTGTTTGGACCATCTTGAGAAAAATGGTTTACTTTTGAAAAAAAAAATATTTCCCTTAGCTGTATTCACACACAGAGAAATTCCAGATTTGACTTCTCATTTAATGGCCTGACATACATGCTGTGTGCACCGCAAATATCTCTCAAACTGACAGGAGGAAACAGAGACGGCCATTGAGGAAACCTGCAGTTCGTACTTTGAAGAATTCCACTGAGGGGAGGAAGAAAGATGGGAGAGAGAGAGAGTGGGGAAAAATATACTTCAGAAAAAGAGCTGGCTAGAACAAGGCCGCCATGGAAAAATACTGATATTTCACGGAAACGCCACTGTGCCAATCAAAAACACAGACGGTGAAAAAACAAGGCTGAGTGCAAGGTACATACATGAGACAGGTGGAACTGTGAGGCGAGGGTGGGTGTGTGTGTGTGGGGGAGAGGCTCTCTTATGGGATACGTGAGCTGTTTTCTTTAATATTCACCAGAGCAGTGTAAACTTTAAAGTGAATGTGGATAGAGTCTGGACAGACTGACAGAATTGCTCTTTCATGGACTAACACATGGCGGTATAACATCCTTACCTCTCCTGCAATGCCTCATGGCCATTTTGCACATCCTGGACTCAGCGATGGTGGGACAGGGTATTGTGTCCTTGGGTGGTTTCTTTACAATGTGCCGCGTCCGAGTCTCCAGACCCCACTTATAGCCACAGGTTTTGTTTCTCCTGGTGCAGGCTCCCCATTCGCTCCACTGGCCCACCTCGCAGCCCTCTGTACAGACACAGAAACAATGATGTGCAGTGAAACCACAGCAGAGGCAACTGAAAGACCCCAGGTCAAGCTTTAATACAGGGTGCAAGAGCTTTACTAGGTTGCTATAACTTCTTTGTGTGTGGTCTCAGTTGACCTGCTTGTTTTTAGGTTCAAAATAATCAGCCTAACTGAGAAGTTATAAAATACTGTGAACAGGTAAAGAAAGGTCTTTACCATTTTTACCTTTTTTTTTCCCATATCATGTGTGTTGTTTCACGTACCTCCACACTCCATAGTTTCCTCCAGTGGGGCAAAGCCCTCGGGGCACTTATCAAAGCAGCGCCCTTTGTGTAGGTAAAAACCTGACTTGCACTTGGTGCAGAAGTCTTTACTGAAGCAGGACTCGCAGTTCTCTATCCTGCACCCTAGAGGAGGAAGAAGAGAAAGAGGAGAGTCATCAGGGTCTGTGCAGCCCTCTCATCTGGAGTTGATTGAGAGCTAAGAGGTTTGGGGAGGGGGGCTCTTGAAAGGATTATAAGCCGTCGATGCCCTGTGAGTCATTTCTCTCTGGGGCTCAATTGTATTTCAGAAAACTTGTTTTGCCTGACAGAGTTTTGTTTTTTTTCTTTCATCTTCCTGTTCTTGTTAAAAGAGAGCAAATGAACAGTGTGCAAATACAACAGCAAAGATGGTGAAGATTTACGTCACATCTACTTCTTTCAACAGATTGCACTGACATCCAACTGTCTGCATACAAAGGCATACGCTCACATGTTTTCAACTAACGCTATGCTGCAACAGGAAGAATACATCCTATTAGTGATCTGAATAGTGTTTAATATGCTATCTTATCACTCCACGCTGCTCTGTATCCATAACTGAAGATTATCGGTAAGGCGGGTTTTCATTAAAGTGTGAATGATGGCTCATGATCACAAACGCAGCCAGCTGTGTGGCTACGATGCAAAAGGGAGGGGTGGGTGGGTTAGGAAAGGGCAGACCAGGGGATGGGACACAACATCATTCATGCAGCTCTGCTGAACAAATGCTGATGCATTTAGTCAGCAAACACAACGGCACACTTATCCTCCCACGCCACACCCTGCCACTGCGCATGACACCCAGTGTTGTGCTTGCAAAGAAAGGCATAGCAATGTTTCATCAAACTCTTACTCTGCAAATAGCACGACAGGCAGGGCCAAATTAAACTAACCACGGCAACAGGGCGACGCACAGGCCCACATGATTAGAAGGAGCCTCCCAGAGCTGTCTAATTTATGACACTCCTCAGAAATTCTATGCGGCCCAATTGCCCAATAGGCTTCCAGTATTGGGGAAATACAATCTATAACCTGCGGGGGTGATTCTCAGGTATGGTGTCATCTGGTCCTCTGATTGTGTCTCGCACGAGGACACAACTATGCATTAGCGTGTGTGTGCGCTTCTTGGCGCGTAAAAAAAGTGATTTTCCACATGTGAGAGCGACAGAGGCTCAGGGCTGCTCTTTTATCTGTGACCCTTGCAGGGCCCAGGGAAGGGAAGGTTCTCACAATCACACCCCTTAATTACACCATCTCCAGCTAACCATCAGGCCTCCTCCTCGACATTCCTCCAAAACGAGGGGGTCCCTCCCCGCTTTACTTTGAACCCTAAAGTATGGCCTCTGCCCACTCACTCTGGTCTCACGCTTTCCCGACCAGTCTAAACAAACCATGGATACACACACACATTATGTACAAACACACACATACCAATCAGATATGTCTGGAGATAGACCCACTCTGCAATGAAGCTGTACTCTGAAAAGCACACTGACCATAAATCATTGATCTTTTTAGTAATTCCCTGTGTTCTCACATCTTTTTTTGACTTTATTAATGAAATCATTTGATATTATTTAGATTTATCTGGTTATTTTCCTTGATCCATCACTCAATTTTATCTTACAGTTCAACGTATGCATGCTTTGGATCACCAGAGTTACATAGTGGTAGGGAGACTTTAGTGAGGAATGTGTGAGGCTAGAGGAGGTAATAATGGATTTCACTGCTCTTCCAGTTCTCTGCCCCTCATCCACTTCTTTCTGGGTGAAACCAAATCATTCAGGCTTGGGTATGATATAAGGCGAGGGAAGTGAGCTAATAAATCACAAAGCTAATTGGAAAGCACAAAGCTGTCTTTTACCCTTTATACTTCCCAGGCCTGTCATCACCTGAGAGACTTTTAGCTTCAAAACAAAAAAAATAAATAAATAAAAGAGAGGAGGAAGGAACATCTGGCAGTACTCTTAAGCACTCTGCTTGTTGTGCAATCCTTAGTTATTGACAGTAAATACAAGCAACACAGATGTGCAAAATACTGTATTCTTGCAGCAGCAGCGTTTGACACAACATCACTCTGGGTTTCCGTTTTTCAGATGTAGTGAGACAAGGTCGTAAATGCTCGGAAAGCTTGTTTTCTAAATAGATGATAAGTAATAATGTCACTCTGTTAGATGTATGAGGTGGATGACACATCAATGCGGCTCCATGGGAGTTAGAATGCAGGGGAGGCAAAGCTCAAGGGTCATGGGTCATCAGAGAATGGCGTGGTAGGAAGGGATCACAGTGACAGACATTTATCCTTCTGTCTCGTTATAGGGCAAAAGGCTATCTAGGACAGTGTGTGGTATCTGTGACACTGGAGAAGCTCTGATGTAGACCACTGGCCAGTCGGCCCGGCCAAATCGGCAAATGGGCAGCTTGTCCGGCAGCTTCAGTAACGCATACAGGGGAGCGGGTTCATTCTCCCTGCAGGATTAACCTCTGGACCACCTTTAAAGTCTTCATCGAGGTGCCTCGGGGAGACTAATGAGAAATAATGAGGTCATCAGATCGCATTGAAGGCCTTGTCTTCCTGGGACTTAAACGTATTATCATCATTATCTCTCAGGCTGGTACTGGCCATGAGTTATATTATGAACGCAGGAGGAAAAGCTTTGTTTTTCAGCTCTGGGAGGAATTTCCGAAGCTGCCAGTAAAGTGACTGAGGGAGCACGATTTGAAGAGATGTTGCCAGAGTATTGCAATTACAAACTTTGGTGGTTGTTTGATTTTGCACTTGCAATTTTATGGGCTTTGCATGTCAAGTGCATTTGAAGCTGAGAGATGAGTCACAGAGCGTCACTTGTGATCTAATGGTTCATGCTTGGCAGAAACCGGTCCCCTCAACTGTGGTCTGGAAAGGGAACCTGCTGATTTTATCACGGACACTCAAAGCCTCAGTCGAAAAGCATCATGTATACTACTCCATTTAATTATATGAATATTCGCTGTGTAAAGAAAGGGTGCAACATCATTTTGTGAAGACTCTCGTGTTCCAGACGTTTTTATTTTTAATGTTATCTGAACTTGAGGTGGGTTGTGAGACCATTTGTGCGTCTATGGAGTCTCAGCCTTCTCCAGAAAGCTAACCCGATGTTGCGCAGCAGGAGTGTCCATGTCGTAAAAGGCCTGGCAGTGTGAGGGGGAAAACAAGCCCTATTTTTCCATCCCTCGTCTCCAAGCGAACAGTCGAACAACTCTGACCTACTCTCTAGGTCCCGGGTTTGGCTGACATGGAAGCTCTGGCTTGCTCGCTGCCACCCAGCCATGTCATGTGGAGCTATGAATGGCAGGAGTTCATGGCAAAGGCCAGAGCTGCCATGTTCTTCCCAACTCTCTCAATGCTGTTTTTTCCACATGGGTGCTCCTCTGCATGCCGGCATGGAGCTAGGTGAAGCAGAGGTGGTGTTCCTGTCAATCAGCATCTCCCAGAGAAAAAACGGGGATGGCAGATGTGTCAGTGGTTCTCCTTGCTTCTGTATCTACTAAGCCAACTCCAACAGACACACAAACAGCTCAAACATCAGACAGTGGTCAAGCACACACAGCCCTTCTCCTCACATTATAATATGCACAATTACGCAGTGTTTAGAGAACAAACCCTATTCAACTCTGCGTCTGGCTGTTATATCCTGGGAGCAGGGCTTGGTTTGGTGGGTCCATTGTATTGTCTGGCAAATCTGAAAGTGCGGTGAGTAAAGCTGTGATGATTAAATGTCCCTTGGTAAAGCTCAAAGTCCAAAAGCAACTGGTCTTTTTGTTGGTTAGACTGTGCAATGGAAATACCCGCAAGTTCAGAATTAGAGCGAAAAAGAGACATGAATGAGAGACATGCAGAAACAGAGAGGGAGAGAGAGCTGCCAGTGCTGCCAACTAAGGGTTGCAAAACTCATGATAGTTTCTTTATACAGCTTTCGTACCTTTTTGGCTGAGGCTCATGATGCATGTCACCCATTCACCTCAAACGCAACATGATTCCCATGAGGTACTTTAAAACTAAAATAATCTTGGAAAAGGTATAGCCAATCACCTTCTAGTTCTAGCCCTAATTTAATGTGACAAAGCAGCAACAAACAACAATGGGATTTGGTAACCAATTTCCTCAGTATGAGAAATGCAGTAAAACAGAAATCACATTTGGCAATCTAAAAAAATTACCTCTGACAAAAGAGTCTCCAGTGGCACATTACACTGGCACTGAATGAGCTGTGATATTTAAGCCGAACTTCCAGGATATTGGCGATCTCAGGCCTTGATCAGGCTGGATGCTGGTTGGCAACGGAACACAGCTGGGCTTTCTGTCTGTTTTAAAGTGTACTGCAAAGGGGTAAGAGCAACTGGGTCGTGGCTAGGGTATGTGTATGTGTTCATAGCAGTGGGGGGTCCCTAATACACCCTCAGGGAGGAAGTTTTGAGCACAACCTTGCTCTCGTGCTGACCCTTTCAACACTTTTTCTCTTGTAAAAGACAGCTCTGATAGTTGACTTTCAGCTCATAATTCTTTCAGCCAGAGAGCTCGTTTGTGATACAAAATGACAGAATATGCTTTGGCTTGGGACTGTATGTTAAAACCGAGGTATTATGAAATGTGACTGAGGCAAGAGCATGACTGCACCACATTCACACAGATTTGGCTGTACATAAAGTAGCATAATGTGTGACCGTTGCTACAAATCTTTCCCGCGAACAGACACCGGTGTGGGGCCTCTTCTGGGTTACTGATAAGAACCCCTGTGGATAACACTAGAGTTACTGCAGATCGTTTATGGCTCATATTAACTCGTCCATTAGCTGCTTAATCAAGTTCAGGAATAGCAACAACCCAGGAACATAATAAATGGATATACAGAAAGTTATTATGCATTAAAAAAGCATTGCTAAATAAGCGTCTCAGTAATGACAGTTAACACTGTGGCTTCCATGTCTCAGGCCTCTTTGGAATCCAGCTGAAGTGTAGCTGTAAATGGGCCTCTAGTTATGTTATGTTGCGGAAAGTATAGTTCCCATTGTTTTGGCTTTAATTACGGTGCTATTTTCTCTGCACTGGAGGGAAAACCCCTCAGAACCATATGCCTTAAATTTAAAATGCATCAAGCAAAACACAGTTCCTCAAGTAGTCCTGAGAAATTAGAAGTTCTTTTTTTTAATACTAAACTGATAAACTAGGGTTCCTAAGGCACAGTATATAGCTACCACTGTCACAGCAAGAAAATACCAAGTTCTAAATGTGACTTTCCAGAGTTTAAATATTCCTTCTGTTTGCTCCCACTGTCCAAATTACATGTACTACCTGTGTCCCAATTTAGGCACTGGATAAGGAATCTGCAAAAGATGAGGTGGACCAGCTTGAGCCTCTTCCTCTCATGTCTACCCTCATGCAAACCATAACTAATGTTGCATCAGAACTCCTGCTCACAAAGACCAGGAGGTCTTTGAACTACAATGGCTAAAAAGTAGGGGTGTGACGAGTTCTCGCGAGATGAACATTTGCGAGAATTCTTGTCGGGTTGGAAATCGGTCTCGCGAGATTTGTTGTCCAACAAGCAGCCGGAAAACACATGCATAACTATTTGCGACGCCCCCGCCACTTTTAAATTGTGATCCAACAAGCAGCCGAATGACGTCGGAAAACAAAAAAACAAAGTTAAATAAAAGTCTGTTGTCCAGGCATTCATATTTGTAATTTAGTTTTCTTAAAATCTCGTCTCGATCTCGTGAACTGAGTGTCTCGTCACACCCCTACTAAAAAGTGTACCTGATACCTGAATTTACAGTCTGAATTGTGATATTATGCAAAATATATCACACAGCTAATGTTTTACCCATGTGTAAAGTGATGATCTCTCCTGGATGGAAAGTGCTGGACTTGCCAGTCAAAATAATTGTTTATATGACTTGCCTCATATTGCATCACATTGTTGGACTCACAGTGTAAGAAGTGTATATATATATATATATATATATCCCTTCTCTCAACCCATAGTTCTTTCTGTCGCATGCCTGTGGATCCTCTAGTGTCACTATTGAAAAACTGAAAGTGAGGTTTCAGCCAGCGAGTGGCTGAGTATATAAGCCTATTGCTTGTCTACCTCTTGTTTGCCTTTACCCAAGGCAATTCACCCCCCCCAAAAAAAAAAATCTTGAATGAGATAAGATCACACAGACAAACTCTGGTGTAATAATAAGCAGCTGCTCCTTAAGTGATTTCAGCCTGTGTTTAAAAAGCACATAATAACAGAGACGTAATGCCACGTTCCAGGCCTCTTTAGAAACCATGAGCACACAGCAGCTCTGACTGCGGAGATGGCCAGTCATTTGTCCACTGTGCCTTTGAGCCTTTGCATACCAGTTGCTACTGTCATAGATGAGAGTAATATTCACTGACCCAACAATGAGCTTCCAATAACAATAAAATGTTCGTTTATGGGGGTCTGACATGAACTATTTAGTGAAAATGACATACAGAACGCAGCTACGAATAAGGGTCAAATCATAAAAATGGATTGGAGAGCGATGACTGTAGCAGCGGTCACATCAAAGTAGGACTCGCTCTGAGATCTGATGCTACGTGACAATACAAGATGTTGTTCTATGCAAAGTATGAACGGAGAGAGATTCAGATTAACTTTCCACACATCAGTATCAGTTAGAGTCAAAATCCACCCAGCGTAGGGAGACAGTGGTTAGGATAGCTGGGTTAAAGTAAAAAATGAAAAGCCCTTTTACCAGAGAACAAGATGTCTTTCTCTTCCAATTTTCTCTGAGTTATGAAAATAGGGTGAAATGACTGTGGGGCCTTTAAGACTTTGCCTCTATTGTGGGGAGATTTAATGAACATATATGTGTGGGTGAATATGAACATGTGAAGACGAAGTAATTTGGTTAGGAATATCCAATTGATACCAGCAGTTTTGCTAAAACAGACTTTTCTGCAAATTTTATTGTGATCACATTAGCCTAAATGACACGGATGCTGCAACAGAAGCTAACATCCCATCATCCGTGATTTTATATACATTACTCTTGACAAAGGCTATAACTGCATGCCCACACCTCTAGCCCCTGCACTAAGCCAACGTGTACTGCAGAACTCTTTCCACTACACAAATGGAAATATCCCCCCAAAATCTCAAAGTGATGGAGCATTTACTGGAATCAGTAGCTGTAATGTAATTACTAGGTTTTAAATTGTAATTCTTTAAACTAGTTATTATAGAACAAATTTACTTATTATCCATTACTGATGAACAATCACAGCTTGATGTTGAGCTTGAACTAAACATGAACATGCTCTGATGTCACAGTGCCAGATTTTTAGCGATTCAAGTCTCAATTTATTAAACTTTACTGCCATCCAGGGTACCAACCTATAAAGTTGACTGGTACATCTTAAACATGGTTTTCATTGTCATAATAAAACCGGGAAAGCCAATGTGTTTGCATGGTCGGCAGTGACTGGGTAAGCACAATTTCGTTTTTTGTTTTTTTTTTCTTTCCTGTGGTTGCTACATATTCATATTATTTGGCCAAAAGGTCCGGACACCCTCCTCTGGGGCGTCATTTTAGTGTGTCTGTCAGGAGTTTGGCTCAGGGAACCAAATGGGTTCAAGTTCCTCTCTGTTTTCATATGAAACACTCAGCCAACACCTCAGGCTCCGTGTAAACCTATAAAGTCTCTCTCTCTCCCTCGCTCTCCCTCTCAGACCATATTCCATGTTAAAATGAGGTTATGAGATTGGGGTGCTACATGAGGAGGTGAGGGAGACATTTCATTAATTGGATTTTCGAGTTATTCTTTAATGAGAATCATGAGAACTTTTCCATTTTTCATTGTTATTGATTTTTTTTAAATAGTAAAACATAATTTAGCATGTGACACCAAAGGTGTGGTCTGTTTCAAGTTATGAAACCAAAACAATGTTTTCCACGAAACATTATAGTGAAGAAAAAAAAAAGACTATTTACGACGTGTGCCGCAGTCTGAAGGAGCAACATGTGTTACACTGACATGATGTAGATATCTGAAGGATATCTACTGTGGTTTTTATCACTGAGACAATAAATAATATGAAATGAGTTTGAAATGTGTTACTTTCATGTACTATTTAGAGTTCCCTATTCAAACTGTTAATCGTAAGGGTTATAATAATAAGTTCAACCAATATACAGTTATTGGCGGATTTGGACACTTCAGCTATTACTGGCTTTGTGTTCAAAGTCAAAAACTTTGTTGTCTGCAAGAAATTACACTGTCTGGTGAAAGTCTCAATGTACAAGCCCCTGCAGACAGTCACTAAAAGAAGTTAATTTGTTCTTTGTAGATCAAATGATATTGAATGACTAAAATGGCTGCTTTTTACATGTTGCTCTTAATGTAAGATATACGAGTCTCCGTAGTTGGTTTGGCTGAATCTCCAGCGCATCTTGGGTGCATTTGCACCTGTATTTTATACTTTCAAACACGCTCGTTTAAATTGATGTTCGGTTATGTAGGTAGAAATGGATGCAGGAGAAATCCTTGCTGAAGTCCACTGTCAAACCCCAAGAGAAACACCGGTTTAGACGAGGCTTCACTGCCTACATCCACCTGTGTGAATAGATGAGCCGTTCAAATTGTGAGGTATGTGTGTCTCCTCTGGATAACTGACGATTAATCATGTGTTGTGGGAAAAGGGGAAGTTGGGGAAGATGCATACATGGGAGAGGAGGGTGGTGTGGGAGACTGAGGCGTAGAATGGGTAGGTTGAACTTACTGGAGCACATGTTGACTTCGGGGCTGCGCATGCCGTAGTATCCGGCTGGACAGTCGTGAAGGCACTCCCCGTACTGCCTCATCCTCTCTCTCCGCAGAAATAGGAAGAGTTTGGGCTGGCAGTTTACACAGCCGTTGTCCCTGGAGCACACCGAGCAGCCTTTACAGATGGGGTACGCGCCATAGCTAGCTGCAGGACACAGAGGGGAGCAAACAGCACAGGTGATTAACAGGATGAAATTAAATAGACAACTCTCTATATTGATAATTAACATAACATACAAGTTGTTGAAAGTATAACTACGGTATACAATGTATCTGACCAAGGCTGTCAAGACAGATGACCCCTGATGGACAAAGAGTTGGTGATGTAAACCTATGCTACACTTTGCATGTGCGCTGTGCCCAATCTTGCAGTGTGCCCTGCTCACTCCTATGCTCATGTGTAGAAAGCCTAAGAGAACGCAGCATAATATAAATGTAAGGACAGTAGTGCTGTTAGTTTTTGTATCAGCAGCATTGGAAAATGTATCAAACATGGTGGTTCAGATGGCTGTTTTCGCTGTGCTAGCCACCGAAAAGAAGCAGAATTCTTTTAGATGGTTGTCATTACTCAACTGCGGATGTCCTCAGCTTCAACCGATGACAAGGACAGGGTGAACTTAAGGAAACAGACAAAACTGTGGGAGGGCTGACCAGCAGAATACAACCCGAGTACAAGAATAAACCAAAACAACCATAATAGATATATCAGCAGGATATTCTCTAATTCATAGTAAATATGTCCAATGCAACAATTTGTCATTCATGCAAACTCTGGTTCCCCTCTTGATGTTCGAATGCTGATTGGTTATGAATGTGAATATTGTATTAATTCTGGTCAGAGTTGGCCTCGTGAACAATTGTGTTGAGACAGCCGATGAAAGCCCCACAAACCACAGTGGCTCTGGCCTCGGCTCGAGTTTCCTGCGGAAGACAAAGGAGCTAGTAAAAAGACTGTCCGTTCCACAATAAGTGACTTTCAGTGTAAACTCCTTAGCGTCCCATTTACAGGAAAATGTCCTTTGGCGAATCCAATCTCTCTAAATGAGAGACACTTCAACTGATCTAAGCCAAGTCTTAAATATCACAAGCAGGAACCGGGTAACAGTACGGCTCCAACTGAGCGACCTACCACAACGCTTAATAAAACACTGTTGTAGCAAACTGGACAAACCCTGAGAGACAGAGCAGAGCATGCCTGTGTTACTGGCCGTGGATCCGCATATTAGATTTCTATGAACAGATACACCCAGACAAAAGTGAGCGCTAAGTGGGCCCAGTGCAAGCATCGGTTTGTAATCATGTGAAAATCAGTCGAGCGAATGTCAGTGGCTGCCTTGGACTCATCTTTTTTCATTTCTTTTGTTGGAGCTCTGGGAGACAGTTTTTAGAGAGGTATGCTGTTTCTGCCAAGCTACGCTCATTCTCCTGAAGCCAGGGTGCATGGAAGTAAGATTAAGTGCTAATCAAAATGTGTCTCTGATGGTCTTTAGGGATGAGGTTTACAGCGACACTCCATCGATCACAGCAGCGCAGGGATGTGTGCTCCAAGCCTATTTATCACACAGACCGGTGATTGTTCATCTCCAGTGGACACTCGTACAATAAGATACGATTAGAAGAAATTATGACTAGTTTTGGCTTCCAATCTCGCCAATCATTTTATGTTCAACAGTGTCTAAGATGTTATTACTTTTTTTATTTCAGTCGTGCCAGGACAGGTTGTCTATCAATTTAAATGCAGTATATTCAGAATCAATTGGCTGTCTTTGGTGAACACTTAATAACTGGCTGATAGTATTTAAATAATGTGCCTTACAGAAATTGATAAAATAATGTGTAGGCATTTTATACCTGTTCACAGTTTTACACACGCACACACACACACATATATATATATATACAAAGTAAAAATATTTAAATACATTAAAACACACTAAAACATACTTATTATCACTTTTCTCAAAGGCAGAAAGTAATTGCGGTTGTTTAACCAAGTGTTTTTCCTATCAGGTAACTCCACAA
Source organism: Pampus argenteus (assembly GCA_036937835.1). Taxonomy (NCBI): domain Eukaryota; kingdom Metazoa; phylum Chordata; class Actinopteri; order Scombriformes; family Stromateidae; genus Pampus; species Pampus argenteus. The sequence goes on along the minus strand of CM072865.1, from coordinate 8,134,477 downwards.
ACAGAATTTGTGAAATATACATCTCATATTTCATTCTGTCAATGCTTCCATTCAGTAAATCTAAACTGCAACATTAGACCAAACCTCAATATTTAACCATATATTTCTGTAGAATACACAGTCTGGATGTGTTTACAGCAAACTTACATTCACATTAACTTGGTCACATTTTCTCCCGCTGCCCTCGCCAAACTTGAACACAACACTGACAGAAAGGGAAAAGCCAACTTGGCAAAAGTAAAGAACTGTCAGACTGGAAAGCTTATTTCTCCAGCCCTGTTTTGAGCCGGTTTGACTCTATAACTATTGACAGCGTGCTAACAATACTATCGTAACAATAATAGAAAAATAAAATCTGGGCCTGCGGTTCATTTTAGATCACTGGCTGGTCAATCAGCAAGGAACTGAAAAGCCTCTTCATGAGTCTGGCTCAGAGATCCTGCTCACTCCGTTGTCAAACATTTGTTTTGCTGGTTGCTGCATGCACACCGACTGACGGTAACATAATCACACGCCGTTTGAATGCAGCTGATGCCACATCCTGGAATTAGCGTACGATTGGGGAGAAAAAAGGGGGGAAGGAAAAGCCGTATACGGTGGAGGAAAACTCTTTTGGTGCTTGGGAGATTAGATTGTATGTGTCTGTGGAAAGGTTTGGAGGTTCAGGCCACAGGTATGTCAGGAAGGAGGCCACAATTCACAGTGTCTGGAAATGAACAGTCTAACTCACGTCCCACACTACCGGCATAATGTCTAGCGCACTTTACATCAGTCTATCAACTGCCAGCAGCTTTCAGACATTCTTAAAGAAAACATTCATTCTTATAATTCAAAATCTTAAGACAAGGGGAAAAAAAAAACAGAAGGGGAACTGAAACTGTTGAAAAGGTCATTTTTTACCTCAGCGTACTTTATTGGTATTAAAATTGAAAACAGTGCTAGTACTGCAGTCTCAATAGATCACTCGGGGCTGTGTTCTGAGTTATGTATGTATGTCTTCTTTGTTTTTACATATTGTTCCCTTTTTTTCTGTTCTTTCAAACCCAGTCTATCCAAACATCAACCGTACTTTGTGACACATGCTCGCCTGCCTTCTACGGCTTCTTCTTTCCCCACAAATCATGTAATGCCTCGGCTCTTCTAGTGTTTCTTCTGTCAATCACGTTGAAAATGAAGTGACCAAGACATATAGAAAAGCCGCACAGAAAGCGGTCATTGTGAGATTATGGATACCAGGTTTACCAAACATGTTTTTCGAGACAGGAGAGAGGCGCACACACTATTAGAAGTGCCACTCCCTGCACACGATAAACCAATGTCGTTTACGGTTTCAACCACAGAATACATGTTACGAGAAACAAAACAAATCCGCAGTTCCCACTTCTGACAGCTAACTGAAGATCCCTCTGAGCCTCGAGTATTATATTTACAAAAGCCAGGATCCATATGAATATCACTGAAGAAGCCTCTGCAAAGACCTTTTAACACAAAGGCTTATTAAGTGCCTCAATGTGTCATGTCTACAAGGCAGACGGTTGGTATAAAGCCGCTGCTCTTGTATAGGAACCACATGAAGAATTATTCACATATCCTCTTCCTCACCCTTAGATTAGCAAAACTAGAAATAGCGGCAAACAGCTAGTATGGATCCAGGAAATACAATTTTAAAAACCTAGTCATTTCTTTTACAATTTGGATTTTAAAAAGATTGCATTACATCACTTTATCTTAAGCTAACTGGCCGCTAGCTCCAGCTACATATTTAATGTACACACTTAAGAGTGGTATCCATCTTCTCATTTAACTCTCCACAAAAGCAAATAAGTGGTTTTTTTTCTAAGACAAGTCTTTTTTTTTAATCATAACCATCTTTGAAACTATTGCATTTGACAAAAAAAATTAAAAAACTTTATCAAAAGTCATGAAATCAACATTACACTGGAAAATGACCTTGCAGATAGATAGTATTTAGGTTCTTCAGGTGAACTTTTGGTCTTTCATTCATACAAGACAGTCAAGCTTACAACATGAAGAATGACAGCACTTACATTCTATAGTCATATGCTTGCTGGGATGTTTGCTCTGAATGCAGCTTAAGAACAGTTAGGGCTGCAGTGCGATCCAGCAGAAAAAAAATCTCTCTTCTCAGGTACATTTTTATGAGTCCAAAGCAACCGCAACAGGCTGCTCTGAGGGCTGCCAAAAGCCTCCACATATACAGGGGGGTTCCACCCACAGCCAGCTAACTTCCTGCCTTCCACTCACCTACCGTTACCCATGAAATCATTCACATTGACCCATTCCAACTTGCTGCAACCCGAAACCCTAACAAGGCAAATTGCACATAATTTTTGTGTTTCTTTTAGAGCCCTGAAGTCAACATTGAGAACAAGAAGACATTCTTACATAGGATTTTTACTGATGTGGGCCGTTGTAGCTATAAAATATTAGGATGAAAATATTTTAAACCTGGCGCAGTTGAAAACTGATACTTTATAACCATTTCCAGGTCTTTCAAATTGACAATTTTATTGTAATTCTAAAAAATAACATGAAAATGTGTTATAGTGTAAGAAATATAGTATAGTATAAACATACTATATTAGATTTTTAATAAATGTTATAACATATCCTCGCATTCCCATATGTTTCCTGTTTTACAGACACAGTGGGAATAAGTTACGTCAAAACATTTATATTCATCTATATGTTATTATCAGAAGTCAATTTTATTTTTGTGGCAGTCGGTTACATGCCTCTTTATGATTTCTCACCTGCTCACTTCGCTCACAGAGGTGTCCAATGAGCAGCTTCAGTGAGCTTCTCTAAAACCAAACTCCCAACCTGTTACGTCCCCGACTCTCTAACCTGCTACCATTACTGTTGTAAGGATTATTGACTTTTCCCCGGTAAAACTCCCAAAGAGAGTGCTCATAGTTAAATTTCCTGCATCAATCCACATTAGTAGTTGATATTGGCCACGGAGGTGTACAACAGGGGCTCATTGGATACATGTTTTGATTAGACCCTAGTTTATCTTGTCATCTATCATTTTAACGCCGTACCAAATGGAAAACGATAGCACCAAATAGTGTCTGGACAAAGAGTGTGTCTTGATTAACTGCAGAGCGCGATCTGGAAAAGCAGCAGACCTGAGGTAACATCATAATGCATCAGTGAATTCCAAAGACAGCAAATGGAAGACAAGAGCTTATATTAAAACAAAACTGTTTCTATTCTCACAGTTCTCCTCCATTTCTCTAAGGGGCCCTGGTATGTAAATCTAATAATGCAGACTGTGAATGCACCTAACCAGCAGCCACACTGTCCATTGTTTGGAAAAGGCACTTACAGTACAGAACACATGGGAAAGTTTGGTATTATTGAGTAATATGACAAAAACATTATTCATATTTATTCACGACATCTATACTGACTATAAATGTCATATGGTGAAGAAGCAGCGAAAGGCAAACCTCAGGTTTTAGAGTTGCATAGCAGCAGCAGGTCAAGAAGATTTGTGCTCTCATGTGGAAAGCATCGCATTCACCAACAGAATTATACGCTTTCCTCGTGGCACTGAGACAATTATTGTTTATTGTCCACCTCCCTTGTTCCCCCTAAATGATGGTGTAAGCTTACTGCAGCTCCATTTTAGAGGAAAACGAGAGAGCCTGGGAGAGAGAAAGGGCAGACACAGGACAGCGTAGCATTGCAGCCACCAGCAGACTGGAGGTGAACTGAACCGTAAGAGGCAACAGCCGCTTTCTGGATATCTAAAAGGCAGGAGAGCCAACAGCGTTAAGCCTCGTGCCTGGAGTTCACCAGCCGTTGTAAAGGCGGCAACATTGTTCAAATTTGTTATAAGCGAATACAGGAAAAATGACATCAAACCTCCGGCTTTTCAGACCCTCAGTGACTTTATTTATCGTAGATCTGGAAGTTGCACTTAGCTCAAAAACTGTGGAGTAAAAAAAAAAAAGAGAAGGGGTGGAGGGGGTACATCGGGCCTGTGCACTGAAGGCACATTTCTGTTCCAATTTAGCAGAAAATATGTTGGACTTGCCTCCGACTCTTTTCCAGCTGGAAATAGTCAGGTTTTAGGATCTACGTTTTTTCCCCCAGTTTACTTTAACAGATCATACTGTAAGCACATGTTTATAATTTGGGACAGTCCTGCTGCTTATAATGATTTTGCAGTATGAGACTGAGCAAACACATTTGCTGTCAGACATATTAGCTCGGCCAAAGTGTTCCTGTGACACAGATCTACCGGGCGAGGCGGGCAGCGCAGAGATTTGAACCTTTTACTTGAAAGGGTGGTGGTTTATATGGTGAATGGGTAAAACAGGCAGCCATGGTTCAAACAGGCAACTGGAAAATGGGGGCCAATTTAAAGCAACACTTTTAGTGCACAATAAAACAGAAGCTTGAGGTAATTTACTTTGGTGTGATTCAACAGGTTGAGCCTAAGTCACACGCAGGTGAAAAAACTAAATTTGACTCATCGGAGGACCACATCAACACCATAAAGACTAAATTTTATTAAAAGAATAGTTTGACATGTTTGGAAATACGAGTTTTCTCGCTGACGATCAACGATCAGGACCAGTCTCGCCTCTTCACAGTAAACATTCGACGGGAGAAGTGACCTCCTGAGTGAGTCTCTGCTGGTTGACTGGCAACAGCTCCCAGCCAACAAATAGTCGGGCACGAAACAAACAAGTGACAATGCCAAATGCTTTAGCTGAAATGCTAAACTATTTTAACAGTTAGCACAACCGGACAAGAGTCACCGAATCATCAAGTAAATGTCCGTTATACAGTCAGCAATAATTATCTTCATTCAAGTAAGGTTGTATTAGCAAAAGCTCTGAGTGAACTGAATTTAACAAGGGTGCTTTTTTATCATTTTTATGAATTCAACATTTCATTTGTAGGAGGTTGCCATCAGCTCTTTCTTGGTTTAGTACAAGTCAAATACATTTTCAAGTCATTCTATTTTAAAAGAAAATAAAATCAAATTTGTCCGAAAACACGTTGGAGAAATGATCGACTCATCTGTCCAGGAAATGTCCTGTACTGTGTTTCATGAAAATCTTCTCCCTGTCCCATCTTGTCTCTTCAGCCATCAAACAAAGACATTGACAGTCTGATCCGAGTCAATCTGGAAACACTTTCTGCACCTTTCACCCATCTGTCCAACTGAAACCCCGTCATGGCCTCGCCCCTACACTCTTTCCAAGTCCATATGAAGACCCACAGTTAGTTCACTTCCTTATTAATATCTTTATGATGGATTATAACTTAAATCCCATGTCTTGGGTCAAATCCCACATCTGGATCGCCTGATGTGAAAGAGACCTCGTAATTCCTGTTTGAGAAAAATTAGAGGAAAAAAAAGAAAAAGAAGTGACCTAATCTCACAGTATGTTCTGCAGTCTTTTCACACGTTCTGCCACATTGATGGATACTTAAAACCTTGACCGTAACAGACGTGACTGCCACGGAAAGCTCAATGGTCACAAAAAGAAAAAAAAAAAGAAAGAATGAGCTTGATGTGGTGGTCAAGTAACAACATCGCCTCTTCACTGTGGGTTGCGGTCTTGTAAAGCGTTTTACTGTTGAGCCGGGCCTCGAAAACAACGGAATCTCTCTTCACAGTCGGTGTCAACAATGCTTGAACCGTACACTAAAACAATGCAAACCTCTAATCAGGTTAAACTTTTGTTTCAGTGAAGGGAAAATCCATTCTTTTAAAACTTTTAAAAATAGTTATTGGTAATGCTGCATTCATGGGTCCATTTTATTTTTGGCTGTGTGTATTTACGGCACAGCTGTTAAGTGGTTACACTAAAAAAAAATTGTGTCAATTGCGGCGCTTCATTACAATGTAAATGCACGGAACATCCCGAACTGCGTGAGCTTTTCCTCTCAAATGAGGTGGTTCACTGCAAAACACATTCTGCAAGACTAAAACCAAGATGTGTTGTTTTGTTTTTTTTTCTCATCCTTGTATTTTTTTTTTTTTTTTATGAACCTGGTACTTCCTGTTGAGTGGCACAGGTCATCACTCAGCATCTGCTTTTGATTCTAATGCCGATATTGGGTTGATAGGCCATGATTGCTGCGCGCAGGTGTAAAAGGACTTTATGACACTCAGGAATGGAAGAACGGTGACTCACAATGATGGACTTTATCGCTCTCTGGGCAGGCGCTACAAGACAAGCATGTGGTTTATGTTTCTTGCCAGCTCTTCCTCGTCTCTTGCCCATCCTTATTCACACTTTCAAAGAAAAAGGTTGATGTTCTTATGAAACACCACAGTCATTTTCTACTCATCTCCACCGTTTTCTCTGTAACTCTTACTCATGTCTACAGTGTTATTCCATGAATGCAATATGATCTGAGGTCTGCACTTTACTTGTAAACAAGTTCAAAACATCGTATAAATTGTGGCTCAGCAAATAACTGTTTGTAGATTTAGTGGATATAAAATTTGACATTTTTTTGTGACGAAGATGATGAAATTCTGACAATCGACAACATTTAAGATTAAACTTGATAAATTATGACTCTGTGTAAATGTGCCAAAAAAACAAACTGCCCTTTCGCTGCAACACTTTATGGAGTACTATAAATCTTTTTGTAGTTTTTAAGTGTGAGAATCCCAATATCATGCTCGTGTGTATCATGCTACATTTGGAAAGAATTAGTCCAATTCCAGGAGGTGTTTGCAAAATACTGTAAGTTTGTCAGGAAAATTCAAATTGTTGGTGAAATCTGACGGCAAATGTTAATGGACAATCGGCTGAGCGAAACTGTGCCTAAACATGATGAAAAAATGTTTCTGTAACAAACAGTTTGAACCGGGAATGATCTTCTGCTGTGGGTCCCATTAAGTTTTAGAAATGAGAAACCAGGTACCTGGCATATTCTATTTTTTCCAAAAAAAATTCTGCACTGACCAAGCATCAAAATAAAGTACACTAATACACTAATGAAGAAAGAAAAAACGAACTATGTATGCAGTGTATACTGCTACTTTTCACTTTAATTTCTTTTCTTCATCCATTGAAATCCTGTAAATTGTGAGGAAAATGAGCTTCCCTTCAGAGAACAAAGGAAACAACAGGGCAAAACATGCTGGCAATTAGTTATAGCTCGCAGGTGCCTGAAGCATCCAGATTTATGCCACTAATTAATGACAGTAATCAATCAACCTAAAGTACAGATTCAAACTGTGCTATATAGCCCCAAAAGAAAAAAGTTTGGAACATTAAATATTTCAGTATTTACGCACCCTAAAATCCACTCAAGCTGTAAGAGAAATGTGTTTCCCCTCAGAATAGAAAGAAGAAAAGTCTGGGTGGAGGAAAAGGTGGAGTGGCTCTGAATAGCCCACATGTTGCTAATTCATCACACATAAACCTCACACCTAATTTTCACACCTGTAGCTCAATGTGCTGGAAGTCTAGTAATTCACTCACACACACCCTCCTACACACACACACACACACACACACACACACACCACTGAGAGGGACTTGGCTGTGGGTTTGCCTCGATGCAGGAGGAGAACGAGGACATCTCAGGCTAGGATCAGTAAAGTCGGCAGGCATGCTTGGCATATTTGCACCCCATGCAGCATTGCTCCATCTCCCCCACCCTAACCCGTGTTCCCTCTCCCTATCCCATTTGTCATCACCTTGACTAAACTCATCCCGATTTCCAGCTCACACATCTGAAAAACAAAAGAGTTGGATGTGGATTTTTCACACTTGCCAGAAAGTGCAACATAGCCGCAGATCCAGATGGGAGATATTTATCTTGGTGTCACGCAAAAAACAGATTGTGAACTTAAAACCTATTAAAAAATAACATCATATAAATAATAACTTTAATATTTTGCTATCACTGTGCTGGAAGGAAGTAATCAGACCAGCTAAATTAAAGTACAAATGGCTTCATGGCTCATTAAATCAATAAGTAGAGTAAAACTCCTGTATTAAAAATGCCACAAAGGTATTAAAGTTTAATTAAATTAAATGAATGGAAGTTGGAAACTAAAACTACAGTTTTGGCAAAAACAAAATATTAACTCAAGGTCCCCTTACTTTTCCAGAGCTTTCCACCAGACTCATAGTCTTTATTATAGGAGCCATTTTTCTACTAACTAACTAGTAGTGACTGACTACTATTTTTAATTTATGGATTTGAGTAGATGTCCTTACTCACACAATACTGCTGTTACACAGGAGTTTTTAGCCACTTAATGACTGATGATTTTTTAATTTTTACTTTTGGAAAAAGTGATTGATAATTCATTCATGGGGACAAATATTCTCAGGTACACAGGAAGTGCTGGGTTTTACAAGTCTGCTCGTTTTAACTAAGTAAAAGAACCAGGCGGTCAGCGTGAGCAATGCAGGATCAAAGGAGTGCTACCTAAACAAACTCAAATTTCATCCACAGGCACAGGCAGGAAGAAGATATCACACTGTTGATTGACAAAAAAAAAAAACAACTCTGCAAAGTACAAGGTGCTTAGTATTAAAGATGGAGACAAAATAATGAAAAAGAAAAACAAGAACTTGCTCCCGTAAAGTAAAATTCACTACACATGATAACTGACTACAGCCATCTTCATATCAATTGTAAGTCGGCACAATGTGAGCTTCTGCCACAAAGTTCTACCTCATTAACCCTTTAACAAGATACAACCTCACACCCCTCCTCGCCCACCGAGGCCAACAGGGAGATCTGAGGTGATCGCCAGGGTCAAAAGTGGAGCGCACCACAGGGGACAGATGGCAAAGACCTGGTCTCACTTTCACACATGGTGCCTGCCACAAAGAAACACTAAACATCAAAGCCTTATTTTTCTCTCAAAAAAAAACTGGGCTGGATCTAATATCTACATTAGCTCGTTCACGGGAAACTAAGACGGCCTTGTTTGTTTTCTTGTGTAAATGATGTCTGTTTCCCATAAGAGAAGTGGATGCACCGTTGAGGTTGTTAGAGGGTTAAATGCTGGAAACCATTTATGTAAATCCTTTCATAAGGATAAGACTTGGGAGAGACGTTCATCTGAGGTGTTTTACAGGCCTGCACAGTATGTTCAGACAAGTGCACCGTATCCAGATGATAGCAGTCACCTCCTCCTCCAAGCAGGTGTCTGGGTCACATCTGGATCCATGTTCTCAACCAATACAAAACTGCACCTGAATGGCTGGCAGTGCCCGGGTTGTGTTGGCTCTAAAAGCCCATACTTGGCTGAGTAGGGGCCTTTTTTTTCCGCACTACCATTTGGAAAAAAAAACAAAGTCTTGGGATGAATGCTTTCATGAAGAGTGAAGAATGAGTGTATAAAAAACTCTGAAAACAAAAGCTAGAGCTAGAGTCAAACTATGGTGTTGCAATAAAAGGAACTTTTGGATAAGGAGAAAATGTTGCATTCAAAATCTCTGGGTGGCATGAGGTCGCTCAGTGTATTGTTACACGGAGGCTAATAGAATCAGATACATCAAGCTGTACCTGTCTTGTGCCTACACGCACAGTGTTTACTGCAACAAATTGGGTTGCCTTGCATTGGCTGCTGTTACAGCAATGTTCCAGAGACCTGGATGCGGTAAAGAGCTATGAAATAACTCAACCATAGGAGTTGTCTTCTCTTCTGTAAACAGTCAGGCTGCTCCAGACCAAAAAAAAAAACCTTGGATGTTATCTCTTATTATCCAAAAATCACCTTTGAACTAAGTTACATGAGCTCGTTTTAAGAACATACCGTCCTCAGTACTCATATACATATGCATGTGTTAGTGCTAGTGCTCAATGATGATGATAACCAGCCCCACGTTGTCCATTACACTTCACTACTGTCCATTACTGCACCAAGGCAGTACCATCTCTAAAGCCATTAGCTTAGTAAACATGTAAACTACATGTGACCCCTATCTACAGATACCTATTAGTTATGACTCCTGCTGGTGACAGCTGTTTACACAGCAAAGGCCGCTGCTCCTGAGACCTGGCCCCAGTCCAAATAGAATAATATCCCATTAAGGAGAAGTCAGCCAAGATGTAATACAAGTGCATAACTAGAAGGGGGGAAAAAGTGAAAGAATCTGAGAAATTTTAATGGACTTCTTTTAAAGCATTATACTTTTCTGTCTATCATTTGCTTCTACCACAGTCTTGTTTCATTGTCCTGGACCCTAAAACAAGATTAGTGAGAAACCCTAATGGGGGGAGAAAAGTCAAAAGCAGTCACCACAATTGATGTCTTCTTTGACGAAGTGCAACATTAAAATATGCAGCTTACAAATTTCCCTACAATTAGACTTCCACTCTATCTTTTTACAGGATGTGTGTGTGTGTGTGTGTGTGTGTGCGTGTGTGTGCGGATCTGTGTCCTGAGCGGGCATGGTGTGCAGCCAGAGCAAAGCACAGAAACATATACAGGCTTACAGTAAGTCAACACAGACAACATCAAGACAAACAACAACTAAGACCACAACCACATGACAACCGGGCCAGTCATGGACTCTATTACAGTGAAGGGGGCTGTTTCCATTCGGATGGAGGAATGTGTTTAAGAGGGGAAAATTTACAACTCAAATGCATTCTAATGATAGCGTTAGTAATAAAAAGCATCATCCACCATGCATCATTAACCAGTGACAGTTCATTCCAGTGAATTGTGACCTGGAAGGAGTGGTAAAGAGTGGCATGGTAACACCTGCGGTTTATCATGTTTAGTATTTGTTGTAAATGAATATAAGATGCAGCATAAAATGTTTACTGCTGAACAAATACCCCAGTAGAAAGCTATGTATGGGTGACAGAAACTGTGTGACAGTGACATGTTATTGGACGCTGGAATCCGATTAGCTCCGTTTTGGTCTCCACCAAGTAACTAAATTCGGTAAGGTTAAAACAATGAAGCTAAAATGCTCTGTAGAGCTGAGAGGAACTGCACAGTCTGGTCATAATTCTCTGTGGGTTGTTAATATATAAAAAAGAAAACATTATTTAGAACAGATTAAACCCTCCATAAACTAAATTGCTGTTTTGGAAAGTAAGGTGAAGCTAATAAAGGAATTATAGTTGGGGGAAATTGGGGAAGAATATGCATCACACAATACATGTTCAAAAACAATGAACGTCTGTGTTGTTTTTCCATGGTGAAGGACTGAGAGGCAAAGACATGGCTAACGCGCTCGTAGATTGACAAGTAGGACGCTAGCAGGGGAGCTAGCTGTTGCGGATAAACGGAGGTAATCGCACAGCTCATCAAGAATTTGGGGTGTGATCTTTAACAACTCTGGCGAGACGAGCAATATACCGACTGGTGCCTCGAGGCGAAACATTGCATAGTCTAGCTTCCATTACATGATTGATCTACGGTTTTATCACTTTGCTCTGATAACAGACAGATGCACCTCTCATTCAATCACTCCTCCACTGCTGCATGCATCCTCTCTTCACATACATCTGCAGGGGGGCGGTGACCCTCTAAGACCTCTTTACATCTGACATGCACGCTACGCTGCCCTCTCCGTCTTCCTCTCTCTCCACAGAGGGAGTCAGAGAGACAATGAGATCAGCACTGAGGCCCAGTAATGACTCCCAGCCTTGCTCTTGATTAAAAACACACCGGGTGCTTCTGCACTCCGCAGGCAGCCATGAGGCCTTCCATTCCTCACACCACAAGGCCTGAGAGCTATGAGATAGAAGCACAAGCCAGCCTTGAGACAGATCCATGCCCAGGAACTCACACACACAAAAATACAGTGTAAGTCTTACCCGCTGCATTTAAAGCTCTTGTCCTAACTAGTCCAGGCCTAATTACACAAGCAAGTCTTCATTTAGTGCCCAATTCCCAACATTAACCGCAGCCAAAACCTTAACAAAGCCATAACAGAGGGTGCTTACAGTCCACATATTTGCATATCTTTTTAAAGTGTGAAAGGTATGTCTTTCCCACTGCTTCATGATCATATTGGCAATTCAATGCATCACATATTTCACAGATGGACACGTTGCACCAGACAGTCAGTAGGCAACAGTGGGGGCTGCAGCACCTTTACCTTTACCTCTCCACGTCCATACATGGGCCGCCAAATTACAGGCGAGCTCCGCAGAGAGAGACGCTTTATTGCATCTGACCAGCTCACTTCCTCTCCATACCAAAGGCATTGCATGCTGAGCTTTATTTTGATGTGGCGTGTAAGCATAATTAGAGGTCCCATAAAAGCAGGCAGAGGGGGAAAAAAAAAAAAGCAGTCTTGTCCATCTGTCGAGCGTTAAGGGGTGGGCACGGGGGTAGCGATCAGAGCCCTGTGCCTCCTTGTTGTTAGAGCGACAGCCATTCGAACAGGCATTGATGCGAACAGCCCTTAGCACCAGACTACGGTCGGTCTGTGCGTGTTTGTTTCTGCACATGTCGGTGTATTTTCTCAAGGAGCCTTCTTAAGTTTCGAATTTCCAGGCCTTGCGGATCGATGCAAAGTAGGTACTCGTCAGCATGCACACAGAGGAACACACAAACATGGCAAACAAGAGCAGAAACGGTGCATGGCCTTTTCTAGAAACATTAGACATCAAGCATCTTTCCAAGCAATCTTAGATCTCTCAGTCTGCACAACTCTTCTAGACATTTAGGGCAGGTGGGGAATCAAATTCAATCTAATTGAATCGACACAGCTGCCAAGTTTCGTGCAAAATAGCTGTTTAAAGAAACAGTTTGACATTTTGGAAAATAAGCCTGTTCCCTTACCCTTGAGTTAGATGGAAGATTGATATCGCTCTCACGTCAGTAGGCTACAGTAAATATGTAGCTGAGGTTAAACGCTGGTTATCATAGCATAGCATAACTAGAACCAGAGCAAACAGCTAGCCTAGGTTAGCTCCAAAGGTAATCCACCTACCAGCAACTATACAACTCACGAATGAATTTGTTTATGCAGCTAAATTTATTTAATGTGTAATTTTAAAGCGTAAAAATGACAAGTTATAGTTTCATAGAAGGTTATTTGCTGGACTGTTTCTTGGCCAGGAGTAGTGACTTCCTTTTTCTCTGTGTCCCACATCCCAGCCAGTCAAAGCAGATGGCCGCCCACGTGAGCCAGCTTCTGCTCGAGGTTTCTTCCCATTAAGGTGAGTTTTTCATTGCCGCCGTTGCCAAGGTGCTTGCTCATGGGATAATGTAATGATAAGTGTCATGAGATAATTTCTGTCATGGTTTGGCGCTATATAAATAAGAGTTTTTACCTTCGTACGAGCCAGGCTAGCTGTTTCCCCCTGTATCCAGTCTGTATGCTAAGCTAAGCTAATTGGGGGGAAAAAACGGTGCTTTATCTTTGATTTCGGTACTTTACTTGTAAATAGCAAATGGGAAATTGGTCATTTTTAACAATTCCCATGATCAGATTCATTGGGGGGAAAAACACAATGGATACCTGTATTGTATCCACATCATTACCTCTAAACAGCTCTTCACTGAATTCTTTTGGAGGTGTGTATTAGTAATGTGAGAGGTAAGTAGTCTGGAAGTGCATTTCAGTGTAAGCCTGAGGGGCTCCATCTCCAGCTCTGGGCAGCTCTCCTACCTGTGAAAACCTTGTATGAGTCATTTTTTCAAAAAATGCTCCTTTTGTGTTGTTGTTTTATGTGTGGCACTTAGAAATGATTCCCATATTAGATTTTTTACGGGCCAATAAACTCGAGAGATTTGGACCAAATTGGCTGGTCATATTTAGTAGCTTTATAAGAAAACGTATTAAGATGTAATTGCTTGGGGGATGGGGGGGAGGGAGGGGGTGAGGGCGCAATTGAAGGAACAAACGTAGGTGAAGGTTACAAAATCGCCTTCGCACCTCAGGATGGGACACTGCAGTTTTTGTCTGCTGCTCGGGAGTTTCCAATCACCATAGAGGAAATATGGACTGTATTATAAGATTTTGCATAATAAGTTCATTTTATTTCACATTTCCGAAAAATGAACTTTTACAGTGTGGTAAAATGTAGTCTGAAATAAAAACATCTGTTTGGCATTTTAGCTTTGCCAGCGTATGGGATCCTCTGATGACAATGATCGAGAGCGTGTATTCCCCAGAAAAAGAAGGACCAAATCTGCACACAATGAATGAATGTTTGGTGTGATAGATAGAAGTGTGAAAAGTGTTACAAAACAAGCTTTCGCATCCTTGTGAAACATATCCCCGCTCGAACATACCTCAAACGTACCTCCCCCTCACTCTCTTCCGACTACATCGACGCATTATAAAGGATCATTAGGCTCGTTCAAATTTATTAGGCTAAATCGAGTTCTTCAGATAATTGGGAGACTTGGAGAATAAATTGTTTTGGGGTTTTTTTTCTGGGGTTTTTTAAACGAAAAAAAAAAAAGTGAAACAGATCATCCCCACTTTGTCACGTGGGGTCCTGAAAGAATCTCTCTCTGTGTGTTTTTCCCTGCTGTAGAGAGTTCATGCCACTGCATGTTTTTTTCCTCTGCTGGGGTTTTCAGCAGTGTAGCATGGCATGAGCGCACTGAGGAGCCTTTCACTGGCTACATCTGATACCGCTGTGACTTGGAGCAGGAGCTGCGCTACAGGGCAGGATCGACATGCATGGGTTAGTAGGTCAAACAAGGAGCTAGTCTTTCGACAGAGTTCGAAGGCTGGGTCAGACTAATGTGATTTATCAATACAGCACATAAGTAAATCATTGTCACAGCCATGATTGGTCGAAGAGGTTAGGAGGTGACGGGTGGAGGTATGTTTGTTCCGGACTTGATGTCTTGATCGGAGCATCAGAAACATACACCTGCAGGGTATCCTTGTATCTCTCTCTGCTTTTTTTCTTTCTCTCACTCTCTCTCTCCGACACACACACACACACACACACACACACACACACAGATTTACACTTATCGAGGCTTGGCTGATGGGGCCTGGGAGAGAAAAGACAGAGCTCTGTTCCTTGACGCCGGAGCTCGGGCTCAGGTCAAGACTCAGCTCGCTGTAATCCCTCTCAGGTGATGCTGTTCACATTCAGCCGTTTCCAGCTGATCTGCTTAAATATGCCTTCCTCATCCCCTAAAAAGCCCCCACCTCTCCTCACCAGCACAACTCGCCTCGGACGTTCAAGAAGGAGGGAAGGCTACCGCTATCCCACGCTCTTCAGCGTTTCCATGAAGCGATCAATCTGCAGGCGACCTGGTGCCTCATGTGAATACGGAAAACAAACTCTCTTTAGTGATATGGAATAAAAAAAACGAGTCAGTCTGCAGGGTTTACATCACCTGGATTAGAGTGACATCATGTGAGAAAGCCTTGTTAACAGACGTGCCATCTGCAGGGCTTTTTTTGAGGGTTTTTTTTTTTTCACCTTTTCCAAAGGCAAGAGTGGCAAGGCCGGTTTTTAAATCAGCCTCTTGGAGCGTTCCCTCTCCTCCCTGTTAGGCACTTAATCACCATATTATATTGCGCTGAAGTGCCGGGTTCCAACATTAACACTTACACCCACAAATCTGGGACTCTGTGTAAGCTTTCAGCGCACAGAGGCCTGATTTCAAGGGCTTAGAAAGAGGTCACTGTGTTTGAGAATCTGGATCGCGAACTCGCATCTAGAGAAGCTCAGAACGTTTCACTTTATACAGACAAAAAAAAAAAGCCAACATTTTTTCATCTATTTTATCAACAAACGCAAAGCCAAATTTTTTAAAATTTACAGGAGGAAAATACTGAGACTGAGATTTCCCCACATTCTCGCTCTCTGTCTGTGTCATTACATTGTGATTTACTACAACATCACGACTACTTTGTGTGGATTTTGGCATCAAAAAACACACCGTGTACACACACTTGTTGCCGACTGTCACCAGCGGTGCAAAAATGTCATGCATCCCTGACCTCACTCTCTCCACCCTGCTAGGCTGCACCCTGGTTTCATCTAATCACATTTGTCCTTCAAAAACATCTGGGAACACGGGTTCAGTAACAGATTACACCGCTGAATGTGATCTGAAACATGCTGCGGCCTGTTGGGAATTCAAATTTGGGAATTCTGGGATAGATGCGGAAGGGTTAACAGTATCACATGGCAACTTTTCACCACTCTGACTGCTATTACCTATTCATTACCTATTTAAAACGTCTGGGGGGCTGGGGGGAGGGGGCACTGTGTGTGTGTGTCTGTTCCTTCAGGCAGCACTAGTACTCAAGCCTGATTTTATGTAGTCAGCAGGTGGCATCATTAGCCAGAGAATAAAAATGAAAAGTAATACCCTTGTGTCAAGCTATGATATCATAGCAGGGCTCATTGGCATCGTTTCCTTGTTTCTAGTGGGCAGGATAGGGGGTAAGGAGGTGTAAATTTAATATGTTCCTCATCTGTTTAACATGGGTAAAAAAAACATGTATATGTACATTTGCCACAGTCAAATGGGAGGTTGGGTCATGCCATGCATGTTAGTTGAGAAACCACACAAAGATCCCAATCACATCTCAGCGGTCTGCAGTCATACGCAATGGCTGTTTTTTCCCTCCTTGATATCCCCTCATTATAACAGCACCTACGCCCCTTACACCTCACTCGTGTCTACGTGCACGCGATATATCAAAAGCAAGGAAAAAAAAAAAAGTTTTTCATGCGTGTCGAAAAATGAAATGAAGACATTTGTTAAATTATGCAGGATGTGTTTTGTTATGCATAAAACAGTTACGCCTGGGGAGTAAAGCGTGGCCAAATTGGGTTTCAAACGTGTCTGGGTCTCAACACTCCTGAACGGTTTGGATAGCTCCCTGCGCATGCCAGACAGACTGTATATAAAGCTGTCACAGGAACCTTGAGGGCTAGAAAAATATTCAAGCATTTCTGGGTCTATTGGACAATGATCTCTTACACATGCTTCTTTCAATATAACCGTGATAAATAAAGGGAGGAAGCAAATACCGAAAAAGTTGGCCGACTGCCACCGCTTGCTAGAATGGCACTTTTGGCTCAAGGTGCTGTCTCACAAACACACACATGCAGACACACACACACACAGACACACGAAACCTGTACATATTTGCATGGGATTAGTTTGAGAAGTGTAACATCCGTTGCGAGAGCTGGCGGCAACAATGTGTAGCTTATAGTGCTCAGCCTAAAGCTGTTCTTGAGGTCAAATGTGTAAGTTAACCTCTTGATCTCATCCCCATTGGTTAGCCCACCCCACCACCCTACTCTCTCTCTCTCTCTCTCTCTCTCACACACACACACACACACACAGCGCACAGAGATAAACAGGCACCTTAAGACAAAAGTGAAGACTGGATTTGCTGCTTTTATCATCCTACAGATTTAAACAATTCCAAAAAGAAGAAGAAGAAAAAAAAAAGAAAGATTGATTGTGCCAAGAAAATTACATTCTGTCTCCTACACACTGTCTAAGATCACACAGTGCTTGGAGAAAGAAACACACAGAGGGGCTGAAAAACGTGTGTGTGCCAGTACCCCGCAGTGATTGCCTGATTATTTGCAGATGGGCAGTGGAGGGCTTGCAGAGTGTGGAGGTTCCCCCTGGCACGCAGTGCATATGATTAAATCTGTGATTGCCTTCCAATTTACAAGACCCCCATCTCCTGTGACTTTAAATGAGTTTTTCTACTGTACTAAACGCGCTGTTGCTGGTGCCCAATAGTTCACCGCCTCCAATTTAAATCAAGTCTACTCTCATGGTCACCCCGAGGGTCTTGGTGATGTGTTATGTCACAGGTTTGAGGAGGGCTTGGCGGGGCCAACTTTTCTTAATCCCACTGTCTTCTCATTCATTCAGAGTATAGAGTAGTATTTACAAAGGGGCTGATCCCCCTCCCCACCTCCTCCTCCTCCCTCCTCAACTCCTGCGCCTCCGCTGAGCGATTGTTATGCGGGTTTCCTACCAACTGTTCAAAGTGGTTATGAGATCAATTAAAACCAGCTTAGGGGGGCTGGAGTGGAGATGTGCAATTCATAGTTCAGGGGAAGGGGAATCCGCATCTATTCATTAAATAACTCTCACAATACGACCCCTCTCCGCTCCTATAAGCCGCCGCTCTCTATGGATCGATCCGCACCAGCAGCTTTTTTTTTTTAGCAGTTTCACATGTAAATAATATATGGCGCCCTTTGTCGGACACTTTGGGGCCACAACATGGGGAAGTAGCGTTAATAGCCCGTCCTGACAGCATGCTTTAAATACGATAAGCCAATTCACGGACGCAACACGTTTTAGTATTACTTTTTTTTTTTTTTTTTTGGAGAGCCACACGCGTGGCCAATTTTGCGCACATTTTACGCATTAGCTACCGGCTCTGAAATCGTTACATAATCTGGAAAACATCTTCTTTCAGTAAGGTTAATAAGTTACATCAGGTGCTGCGGGTTGTGTTTTAAATATAGATTATAAATATATATAAAGTGTGATTTCCGGGGATGTTTACGGATTACAACAATGCGTGGCGGGTCGGCGACTTTCACCTGTGCGTTTTAGTTTGTTTATCGGTATTTGATTTAAAACCACGTTGTTTCTGGCTTTCCGCCCACTCTGTGCGCTCTATTAGATAATCCATAAAAACCCATAAGAAGGAGACTTTCACAGAATGTGCGTTTAGAGTTGTTTGGCTGCCTCCCGTAACCTAGACAAACTCTTAAAATCATCTGTAAAAGTCGCTCCCTGGATGCTGCTGTGAGACCTGTAAACTACACACTGTGTTACCTCTTTTGTTTCTCCTCCAGCGGTGCGACGGCGCCTGACAGTTGCTGTACTCCATACAGTTCAATACGATCAGGGCAAATGAGAAGAGTCGAAACTGCATCTGGACGGCGATCTGTTGTTCGGACTCCAGTAAAAAAGATGCGAGCAGGGCTCGGGATGAATTCTCTGACTCTGTAATGTCCTCCTCCAGTTTCTTTAGTCGATCCTCAAATGTGTCAAACATCAGACGGGATGCGACATAGTACCTCGTCGCCGATTGGGATCATTTTATGAAGCGCGCTGATCCTCCAGTCACTAAAAGTGTCCGTTTTGGTGCGCTGCGGGGAGAATAACAAAAGGAGGTTACTGTGATAACAGTTGTAACGACATCAACACCTACCTAAACAATTGATACGTGGGGTGATCGGGGAGGATTAAAACACACACACACGCGCGCACACACACACACAAAAATGAATAGCTCTTCTGTGTGTTAATGTGTTGGAACAATCGCAGATGCAAAAAGGCAATGCGTACTGCTCAAACGCCCCCTCCAAAAAAAACAAAAAAGAATGAGCGCAACCGTGCGTAATAGTCGCCAAGACGCTCCGAGAAATAACGTGTTGGGTCTGATACCTTGCATCAGCAGTGTAATTCCGCTCCGGTCCACTTTTTTTAGGTTTCCTCTGAGTGCAAGTGCGGCTCGGGAACATGCAGCATCCCTCTTTGTATGAGAAACTTGTGTCTCCAAAAGAGAGCAGAGGTCCGAGGAGGAGGAAAAAGGTGGTAGTGGTGAGGAGGAGGAGGAGGTGGAGGAGGAGGAGGAGGAGAGGGGGGGTTCCTCCTCTCTGTAAGATTCCGTTTACCTGCGTTTCCTCACTCAAGCTTGTCCCGTCCGTGTCGTGTAGAGCAGCAGAAACAAACTCACATGTGTTGCTTTCTTTAGAGGGGGGTGAAAGCGTAAAACGAGAGCCGGCGAGTGAGTGAGTGAGTGAGCGAGTGAGTGTGCGTTTTGCGCGCTGCTGAGGTTGAGCTGTGACTGACTCCCGACTGGTCCTGATGCTTGCTGCCTTTTTCCTCATATAGCGCCGTGCTGCTGTCACGTGTGGAGACTTCTCGTTTTGTGTTTCTTCTCGTTTAAGATGTTGAAGATGACATTTCGCGTAGTGCCCCGCCACCCCCTGCTCCCCCTCCAGCCCCTACACGCGCACGCACACACACACACAAACGCACGCACACAAACACACACGCACGCGCCGGTACGAGGTTGCTTCTGGGTCCTAGTGAGCGCAAACAGCTGCTCTGCGCTTGGATGGAAACATCTTTAAGGAGAATGAAGTTAGTGTGATTTATTTCTAAGTGGATGTGGAACTGCGATGGTGACTTCATTGTAGAATATGGATTTCATATCTCAATTTCTTTATGAATCCATCTCCAAATTAGTTTCTGTCATAAGATTAAAATTAAAGTTAAGATTTAAAAAAACAAACAAAAACAACAAAACAAACAAGAAGAACCGCTACACAGACTGTCTCTGTTTAGCTTCCATCTGCCTTAATGAATAATTAGAGCCGATCTCCTCCAAAAGAAAACAATTATATGCATAAAGTGTGTAATGAGGAGGCCCCACAAGTCAACCATCCAGTCACGCCTCTTTTATTGCGCGCCCAGGACCTCTCCACCCCCACCCACCTCACCCCCATCAACCCTACACCCTCTGAAATGAGTGATAATCGTTGGTGAGGCTGTAATTGTGGAACATAAATCATTCAATAATTTCAGGGTGTTTTTTTTTCAGGGATTTTATACACTGTGGAGACAACGTGGTCAATTTCTCCTTCAGTCACAACGACCAACTTACCTTGTCGGGGGGAGACGCGGGGGGGGTGTGACATTCCTCTGTGACATTTAAAACGTTGGATGTTCATCAACTCTGCAGCTCGTCGCAGGAATCTGAGCTGAAAGGTGACAGCAGATGTAGTGACAGAGCATCCACGCAGTGATGCGTAAAAACGCTCCACGGTAGTATTTTATCACCAGCAACTGTCCCACATCCTGATTGGAATAGTTGTGAATGCTCTACCCCCTTCAGCCACTAGGTGTGGCACTTAATCTTTTATGTATTTCAAGAAATTGTTTTCCATGCGAGCAATTCCACATTAATGTGAAGTCAGGACAAAAGCATAAAAGAAAAAAAACAACCACAAACATACAAGTCACGTGCATTTACCAAGAGATATAACAGCTTCCTGAGTAAAATAAAAAAAAAAATCTATTTTTAGCCTGGATAATACAATTGTCACAGAGATCACACAGACTGCTCAACCTTAACATTAGAAAATCTCATTTACACACTGGTTTTTACACTGATCCCTACTTAAAACAAAAAGGAAACCAGAGAGAAAGAGATTTCTCCCCTCAGGCAGTAAAACACACACATGTAAGTGTAAGTTTCCATTTTGTCACTGGAACTGATTGAAAAAAATACACAAGGAGAGGTGGGTTGGAGGGTGGTGGTGGGGGGGTAATGGTTGTTTCCTTGCCAAAACCTATAGTGACCTTTGTCCTGACTTTGTTTATTTATTTATCCAGAGAGCAGTGACAGACATTGTGGTCAGGAGGGCTGTTAGCCGCAGGCAGTGCTGCTGGTTTGGATTCCTCTCTAAAACAACATCTGAGAGTGCACTGTTAAGGTGAATGTGATAATTTAGGCCTCCAGCACTTTTATTTTCATGATGTGTCATGGAGAAGGGGGCCGGTAAACCAATCACTTTATTCTCTCCCTCCCTCCCTCCTTGTTGCAGTGCACAGGAGTGGAGGTGACGTCAGCATTTGGATG
This sequence comes from Pampus argenteus, assembly GCA_036937835.1. Lineage (NCBI taxonomy): Eukaryota > Metazoa > Chordata > Actinopteri > Scombriformes > Stromateidae > Pampus > Pampus argenteus. The sequence goes on along the minus strand of CM072865.1, from coordinate 8,112,908 downwards.
GTCTGGCTCTGAGCCCTCAGTGCCATAACAGCAATGAGGGGAGCCACTGTACACTCTTCATCAGAGATCAGACTGGATGGTCTTCAGCCTGGGTTGTTGTCACAGTTTACTTAAAAAAAACAAAACAAAGAAAAGATCAAGGCCAGATTGGTTATCCAAGTCAGAAAACGTCAAGCCGAGTTAATGAAAATTAGAGTATATGTCAAACGAGTTATACTTAACAACGTTCCATGTTTGTGCTTCCGAGATGTAAGAAGGAAACTTCAAAAATCCAGAAAATAATGGAGCATGACATTAATAAACAAAGTGGAAACATTAGGGTCCATATGTGAAAAGACAATTTACAGTCGCCATAAATGTAGCTGACAAGTTTTATTTTGTCCCATTAAAATTCTTTTTTTTTTTTCTTTAGGTTTTCCTTATCCGAAGCAAGAGTTTAAACATAAAGTCTATCATATGCTGTCCAGATTGTAAGAGACCCTTGAGGCAAATTTGTGATATTGGACTATAAACGAAACCAACTTGACTTGAAACCTCCAGGTTAGTGTAGTAGCCGTTCTGGTGTTTTTAATGATATCACATTATCTTCCTCAACAGATGAAGCTTTTTCAGATTGACGTGACGTTTAGGGGAAATCTGAAAAATCTAAAAATTCAATCACAACTAGATGAAGATCATGTGATATAGCCTAAAGCTTGTGAACAGCTATTCAATGAACCTTGAGGAAAGATTATGTCGAATGCTGTTTACAAGGTAAATAATTAACTTTGGATTTCAATTTTACAAGCCAATAAGGATTTTAAGTCTTGAAAGTGCTCATTGAAATACAGCTGACATCTGTTAATGAAGGTCATGTCAGATGATTGAAAGTACCAGAAAAGTGAGTAAATTTTCCTCAACTGCTGTATTCAAGGTTGAGAAATGATAATGAATCTAAGTTAACACATCATTCAAACTGTAAATTTTGAACATGAAACTCGGCTTGAACTGTGGAAAGTTTGTTTTTGCTTCTTCGGAGAACAGCAGCTGAACTCAGTCTGGATTCACAGCAGCTACAATGAATTCCAAGTTTTCAAAGCGGAAAAATAGGGTCAAAACATCCATAAAAACTCAGCCCCGAGGTGCTCAAGATTACAAATAAATATGAGTTTGACATAAATGATGCTCCTTTAAAAAGGCTGCGGAACAGTGTTGCTTCTACACGATTAACACAAAGACATTTAGTGAGCTACTCCACTCCGACACGTTGCCGTTACCACCTTGAAACTCTGCGGTTGGCAGCCAGAACTGACTTATTATAGGTAATAACAAAACAAATGGAAAGAAAAACAGAGCAGCAGTGAAAGACTGCAGCTTCACGCTCTCTCTGCGTGGATCCTGAATAGCTCCATAAATTCACATGCATGTAAAACAGCATTGAATGGCATTAAGCAGTGCAGCCAAGCTTCATTCACTCTTAAAAGATTTTTTAAGGACACAGTTTTGTACATTTTCTGCGGTCAGGTTGTCATCATTTATCTTGTAGTTGGTTGGTTCAGTTTACGGGCTAAAAGCTCTTCGGGCCTATTTGAAATGTCTAAAGAGAAAATAAATTGGGATATTTACTTCCAGAAACCCTTCTGTTGAAAGAGTGGGTTGTCACGTTTCACCTCTGTTGTACAGTGCACTCATGTTTTCCAGCTCAAACCTAAACGAACAGCACTGTTCTCCTTCTACCTCTGATCAAAACAATGTCGTACTTCTGTTAGTTTGTGTTTGAAGTGTACAAACAGGTGACGGGACTTTTGGCCAGTAAAGCAGGTGTATTTTTACATAAAGATTCCTGTTTAATAGTTAAATTGCATGCAAGAGGAAAATTAAAAAGGCATGTGAAGGAATGACAGCCTATTTGTGAGCAATTGTGATAAAGACAGGCGGAGGAAGGGAGAGGCAGAGGACTGAGTTATGAGAAGGTCAAAAGCAGAGAAAAGCGGGGGTGGGGTGGGACATTAAAAAGATTGTGTCCGTCTGGCTAATGGTTCTTTATGGCTCCCTCATGTCCTCAGATGTGCAGGTTGACTGGCAGAGAGTGTGACCAGTGGTCACTGTACATCACCTCCGTTTGCCCCTTTCAGCTGACGTCGTACTCAGCGAGACTGCCTGCCACGGTGAAACGCACCACTAAAACACCATAAAACCAACAGACTAAACAGCCATTCATCATTACTGCACACACACACACACACGAGCTGCATCACATACAGCAGTCTTAACTATCCCACTCAGTGACTCAATGCACACATTAAAACTTCATCAAGTATTACCGATACAAAAAGTCTGACCACTTAAACCTCAACCGCCATTTGTAATGTCCAGAAATAAGGCAATCATGGGTGAGAATGGTTTTGTTGGTCACTTTTATTGAATTGGAGATGACTTGAACCAAGTGCAAAACAGTACTGAGCGCTGTGTGCTCCTTGAGGGACAAGTGTGGAAAATAAGATGTAACACAATGAGTAGGATGCCTTCATCTTCTTTGTGACGCTAAAATCCTGATTCCTGACCTGCCCAGCTTGGTGTCTGGAAGAAAAAGAAAGTGTGAAGAAAACATCAAATTAGACCTTTTGGAGATCAGTGACAGCAATCAAAACAAAACTTTTTGTCGTCAATTGCGGGAAAGATGGAAAAAAAAAAAAAGAAACATACACGTGCAAGCAGTTAAGCACTGACATTGTCCTTGTGTGAGTGTATAATGTGTGTGTTCTGTTGGTAAGCGCTGGGTGGCTGTGAGAGCTGACAGGGACCCTAAGCAGTCGGCCCAGATGGTAGGCAGTAAATGCTCTCTATATGCAAGTGATTTGTAGCCTTGAGGACAGCAGGATGTAATGGTGCTCTGTGAGTTGTTTGCAGCCTTTTTTGTCTAATTACAAAAACTCTTAATGAGGGGTGCCTTTTTTTTTTTTTTTTTTAACTCAGCAGGGTTATGGCTGCACTCATGCTGCATATATTCAAACAATAGGGACGAGAAGTAATTGAGCACATCAAAAGATAGTCACTCACTCAAGAGCTGCACAGTTAAAAGGTGAACATTTAACATGTTGTCAGGTGTCGGGCGAGGAAACCGACCCATCAATCTGCTTTGGCAGTGAGCAGTGAGCTCCAGTTCACAGTATGTGTGTGATTATGACATTCAGGGTTTCAACAGTCTACATACCACAAAAAAAAAAAAAAAAAAAAAAGCACAAGGTCAACATCAAAAACACACTTAAATGGGATGACTGGACCCTGAGCCAGACATCTGCAACAAGTCCTAAGTGCAGGGAACTCCAGGCTTTGAGTAATGTTCACCAAAAGCCAGTGTGAGGGGTCCACCTTATTTACGCTGCTGAGCTGAGTCACTGTGCTCAGGCCACGTTTTATGGTTGTTTGGAATCTACCTTGTCATTAGTCCTTTGAAGAGCAATGGAGGGATGAAAGCGTTAGCTCTGTTAAACTTGCTCTTACTGGCTTATTTCGTGTAAAGAGAGCTTTTGTTGATGGTTGTTCATCAACATTCTTCAGCCTTGTTCTTCTGAGCTGATGATTTCAGACGCTTTGAACTGCCCTGAGCTCACGTTGACCTTCTAACAATCTGATCGGTTGAGAGCGGGATGGTTGCCTTCAGCGACACGCTGGGATAGGAGGTTGAGTATATTGTGTTTGTACAGTATGTGTGTTACTCACTTCGTTCCTGGTGCTATGGGCCTGCTTTTTCTCAATGTTCATGGTCAACAACTGGCTGCGGAATGAGAGGCTCTTAGTCTTCTCGATCACCTGTTGGTAAGGTGATACGGCGTTGTTCCCCATCACCACATGGCCCTTGGAATACAGACAAAAATGGACAACAGAATCACAATAACGATCAATAAGCCAATCACCTTCCGTCTTGCAGACACACTGTTCTACATGCACCAACCAGTGGCTGCGTAGGTTCTATTCACATCGACGGTAGGCACATAATTCTATGTCATTCTGAAAAGACTGGGCTATGATTTACTGATTACAGAGGACTGCTGGAACGTGTATGCCCAAACATGCAGGTTCAACATGGAGCCACACGAAGGGGACAAGGACGTGATATTATAGTTACAATGTCCTTACAGTATAACCTTCAATTACAAAATCATGACACAAATAATCCCTTTGAAGTCACACAGGAGTGACCGTCACCACCACCCACAATTTACACGGGACTGTTTAAAACACTTTGATTAATTAGTTAAGCACGAAGCTGAGTGACCGAGGAAGAAAACAAAATGTCTCACCAGTTTGGAGTCTATCTTGGCATCCAGCCTGGCATTGCGGATAAGGTTGACGATCCATCTCTCAGCTTCCTCAGGCGTCATGTTCAGTTTGTCTGCCAGCATGCTGTTAAGACAAACAGACACTTGGTTCTAACCTGGTTGTGAGGCAACATAAAGGGCGATGACGTCTGTCTCAGTGCTGGACAGATTCTTCAGAAAATTAAAGGAATACCCAATGAACTCATAATCACAAATTATTTCCCATTTTAACAAAAAAAATAGTCACTATATGTAGTATTATTATACAGTATGTTGTATTTATGATGCACAACATGACGTTCATGCTGACCATTCATTAAACTATTCTTCTATACATTCCACTATATTGTCTGAAAACAGAGAGATGATAAATCACGTCTAAAAGAAGACATTTCATAAACAAATTACACTGAAAATAACAGAAGCTTGTTGGGCACATTTGTGGTCTTGATTGAGTACTTCTGTGTTTACAGGCACGCGCACATACATTGACTTAAAGCTCCCGTGGGTTAATGTCTGGGAAAGGGGAAAAGTGTTGATGCATACATGAAATATGTAATCGCACCAAATAACTCTGTGTTAACACACACACCTACATTATAATGGATGCTGCACATTTAAGGCCAAATGACTTGTCATTATTTTTATTTGACAGTGTTAATAAATGACCAACAGACTGCACTTCAAGCAACAGTTATATAACATGAAACACACTCAAAAACACTAATGGTCCTCTGTTAATGGAAGCTTGATTTACAGACTTGTATTACTAACTCAATTAGATGTGCTGGGCTGACCTGTTGTTGTGAGCTTCTGTGGTTACTTATACTATTATTTTTTGTACGTCTGTCCAGGACACGCGCACGCACACACACACACACCTCACGTGGCTGCTATAGCTCATCATGACACACTGGTCCAACTAGCGACTGTCCCTCTAAATGAAAGCCATGTTGGAGAGCAGGCTGTTCTTTGATACAGCTCGATGTGGATGTGTCACAGCAGAGGGAGGGTGGCTGGCATTCTTTGATCCCCTGTGCAGCTGGCTTCCCTTGTGGCTTTCAAAATAACTCGACCCCCTCGATACCCCCATCAAGACCTCCTCCCCTTCACATTTCCTGCCCCCTTCCTCTTGTCTGACCCCCACCACCCTCCACGCCTACTACATTTCATATAAGGGCCCCAATAAATATCCCCAACCCCTCTATGCACTGCCCACAATTACTACAGCAACCCTACCTCTCATCTCAAAAGACGCCAACCCCTCCCACCCATGAAAAAAAAACCACCACTTCCACAAATACTGCAGGTATAAATTTGTCATTTGTATAGCCAGTGTTTGTACAAAATAATAGGGGTTATAAGGCCCATAAAAAAACAATTTAAGCGACTAATGATCACTTCCTGGTCCATTAATCACATTTAGAAAGACTCCTTCAGTGAAGCAGACCAGTGAGTAAGCCCAAATCTGCCCAGACCACACCGCTTCTCACACCATGGCTCGACAGATCCCACCACCACCATTACCGACTTCAACTGTCCTACTCAGAGTCCCACTTCTGTAAGACATTCTTTTGGTGGAAAGTAATCTTATTTGGGATTTGTGATAATGTCTGTCTTACCTCAAGGCTCAAGAAGAAGAAAAGAAACACTAGCACTTTCTAACCAATGAATGTTTGTCAAATGGTGGCAAAACCACATAAAGAAGGGAAGTGAAATGATGTCAGTGTCTGGATGAGGCATTAAACACATAAACAACAAATAAAAAGCATTACCTCAGCATAATGAGCAAACTAGGATTTAGTCAGCAAGTGACAGTGCATATATCTCAACACTTTCACCACAGTGAAGTGATGGAGGATAAGAAAATTTAAAGGAAAAAAACAAAACAGAACACCAGTTGTGGGTTGATTCATGTGTATCTCAGCAGCCCAGAGGAGGAAAAAAAGAACAAAGTCTCTGATCAACCTGCCACTCACGGCAACAAACTAACACTCGCTCTGCCGGACAGCTGATTACACTTCAGGCCATCAAAACCTGTGGAAAATGATGCGTGACAGCAAAATTGCTGCTATGGATCATTATTGGGGACCTAACAAGTACGGAAAAAGTGTCAGCTGTCTAATGACTCAAGTTTAACTTGAGTCATTTAAGTTTAACTTGTGATGGATAACACATGTTCGGCAGTCACAGAGTGACACTACTGAAACCAACACGTTTTCAGAGTAAGGCCACATTTAGACTGCAAGCCTAGATGCTACTAATGTAAAGCAAATGGTGCATTGATGAAAAGTCGTAGCCAAGTATGACCTAATACATCTTATTTTGATACAGCATGATACAATCAAAGGTTAGCTAATATTCGATTGTATTACAATCACAATTCTGTTACTATGTCCTACTATAAAACAGTGTAAAAACTACAAGAAATACAAGAATCAACGTGTTAAAAGCACCACTATATAATGCTCACTGACATTCAGAGACACCCTTCACTTATTACCTAACTATCAAGTAATCTAAGGCAAATTTGAATGATATTTGTTATTGGTTCCGATTTTACCCGTGTGATTAAGTGATTGCTGTGCAGAGGTACTGGGTGTTTTGTTTGGCAATTCAGTAAAGTGGGGGCACATGTCAGTCAAGTCCAGGTCAGATATGATGATCAAAACAAACATGATCTGGTTTCCTCACCGGGGAATTAAGCTAACCTCTAACCCCTCTAAAGGCGATCTCTGCTGCATAACACAGGAACACAGAAGGGCCCAGGGCCTTGGCCTGTACCAGCCAAACTCCTCTAATCTAATTTACAAAAGAAAGTCTGGCAATGTTTTCCTCCCAGGAAGGGCATTTGTATATCAGAGCGGGGTTACTTTATCTCATTGTCTCACAGAGGTCTACAGCAGCCAGCCCTACTTAAACCTCAGAGAGAAAAGTAGAGGAAAGAGGGGAAGAAGTAAAAAGGAGGGAGATGTGAGAGGGAGCAGGGAATAGGTCGGACCTCAACAACCTCCACTATTGACATCCTTTGGCCCTTAAGCCAAGCAGACAGCCGCCAATGACTGGTTTTATTTTACACAATTGTGATCCTGTTCCTGAAGGGAGAGGGGATCACTTTCATTTCGACCCCTCGCTCACGCTGGCTCCTGACTTTTCGACTTCAGGCTCGGGGACTCCTGTGGATCTCAAGACCAACCTCACACTTGAAGAAAGAGGTCAAGCAATGGGTGTCTAAAACTAACTGGGAAGAATGGGTGATCCTTCTCAAAAGTAGCCTCCTTCTTAACATGCCTAGCCTAAAATAAATGCATTGTTAAACAGTAACATATGACAGTGTTTGGGAGACTCCGAGCCATTTGGAGCAGCCTCCCTTTTCGGCTTGAGGTAAAATAGATTTTTCGGGGAAACCGAAATGATTGTGTGGGTTTTTTTAATGACTCAATTGTGAGGTGGAAAGATCTTCACTATTACATCCAAATACACGAGACACTCCATCCAACTACAAGTAAGCTGTGTACAAATACAGTCTAGTGATGAGCAGGGAGAAACTGCCCTGATGATCCCGTCTCAAGCACTTCCTTAAAATGTCAAAGGACAAGTGTGCATTGAAGGTCAAAGTAAGGTCTTTCCACTGAAACATCCATGGAAGGACTAAGGGAATAAACTCAGTAAATCAAACAAGGAAAACAAAACTAAATTAGAAACACACATGAGAGACATTGAAACGTCTAGACAAAAGGATGTGTGTGTATGCAATTAAGGAGCACAGGCTGAATCACATTTTCACTGCCTACAGTACTTTTAACATAAGGCTTTATTGCATAAAATAACTCAATTACGCCAACTTTTGGTCTACTTTTGTGTCTCATGTTGTGGGCAAAAGGCGAGCTAAATATCTGTGAAACCATCATGGCCAACAGCTGTAAAAATGTCCTCATTAAAAACAGCCATCAAATTCATTTGAGTCCACGCTTGGTTGCAGAGGGCTTCTGGGTAGAAGACTAATGACTTTGGAATTTGGGTGTCTGTCAGAAATAGATATGTTCTGTCCATCGTCACAACACCGCCAAAAATAAACACGGAAATCCCTGAAACTGCCCCTGATATGCGTTTCTGCTTTACAAACCGCAACAAACAGAGATCCAAAGACACAAAAAAAAAGGTGAAAAGTAGAAAAATCACCGTTTGACTTCCTCTTTCAATGTTACCACTAACCTTTGTGGTCCTTAACAAGTAAATGGATCCAATTGCAGTAAGTCTGCCAAAAAGAACCAGGACTCCTAATCAATTCCAGACAATCTGCAACTGGAGATTTCGACAAGGCCTGATCATGTTCCACGGTTCAACCTTGACTACAGACCTCCACGGCTCTATATAACAGTCAACGCAATAATTTTCGTGTCAACAGAAGTAATTCATTCGCTTTCCACTGAGCATCATGTTTGTACACCATAATCGAAATGCAGACCGTCCTTCGAAGCTTGAGCATTCGCTACATACACCTGAGGGGCAGTACTATGAATGAAGCTTTTTGAAGGTTTTGGGAAATTTGTACTATGAATTAGTAAAGTCACCGGGATAAACATGAGAGCAGAATATGCATTACCCAATGTCAGAGATTAGACACAAAACAAGCACAAATCCACCCTTACAGAGATAAGAATTAATGACTGGAACTCAGTCTTTATCGTTGTCACTCACTAAAATTGATGTAAAGAGGCAGCCAAATCCTATAATCCCTCTTAATTGCAGACAATTACGATAATCTTTTTTTTTCCCTCTCCACGAATGCTCACTATCATTAGCATCGACTCAATTTATTGGTTTTGGGTAGACATCCGAGGCCAATTTTATTTTAATGCAACTACACTGGATTTAGGAGTCAATAGAGACCTTTAGAACCCTCCGACCTCCATCGAAACAAATCAACAGGAGCTGAAATGTTCTTGTCTGCTAGAGCAGCTGGAAACATCTAAAGCCATCAAAAACCCTGACCTCTTCCTGGAAGAAAAGTGTCCACGATCTGGCCTCGAACAGGTGGTCTTAAAAGTTTAGTGAGTAGCACAACCTGAGACCTGGAAGCAGTTAAACCTCACAATACTTAATCCTTCAGATGTGTAGGGTCAGCATGGCTGTGTGAGGAAGAGGCAATAAACACTTATCTGTGGGGAAAACTCTAATCACTAATCACAAAGCTCATGTTCTTACTTCCTGCTTACTGAATGTCTAGAGATAGCATATTGCTTCCTGTTAATCTTTTGGGACATCTGTCTGGTTTCTCCTGTGCAAGGTGGTCAAGATTTAAAAGCAAAAATATATGGTGTCTCCATACAGCAGCACCAATGGACTGTATTAGAAAACCAACCTGATGCTAATGCACTGGTGAATTCTGCAAAAGGTCTCAAAGATGAAGAGGCGGGCGTTCTCAATAAAGTCCTCCAGGCAAGCAACCAGGAAGAAGTCATTCACAAGAACCTAAAAAGGCAGAAAGCATTTGACATTAGAGCGATGTAAATAATATACAAAGATTTATTTTGTAAGATATGGTTAGCTAACACATTTTATTACAATAATGTAAGGTTCAAATGAGGCAAAACAGTTCAATATGCACAAAAGTCAGCTTTTCTTAGACTCATTAGGACAATCAAGCTGGGATAGTCAGATCGAGTAACCACGGAGTCATGAGTGCAGCATTACAATTTTCAATCCGTTTGCTTCTAGGAATTCATGTCTTATTCAATTACAGAAAAAAAATCTGTTCACTGAAACCAAATTCCTATCACGGGAAAAGTGAAAATAATCAGGCGAGTTTAGAGAAAACAAGGTAGGAAAGACAAGTACCCAAAAAGAAAGTTTTTCTCTGTAGGTCAGAAATTTCAGGCCACGCAAGGTGCTTCGAATCAACCACAAATCTTTGAATTCTATAACCACCGAATGAGAGAAGTACAGAGCCAACCATAGAGATGACCACACAGTCTGTGATGCATCACCCTTCATCTGGTCTGGTGCTTCGGTGTCAACTCTCCTGTGCACGATCGCCAGAGTTCACAGCCACTGTCATCCAACGAATGCAGCCCCACTAGTCCAAATAAACTAACAGATGAGAGCAAGTCTTTTCAACCGTCCATATACAGTATCAGCTGTGCCTTGTGCACTAAGAAACATAGTCCAGCTTAAACTCTTTGACACCCCTGCAGATGGCCGACTCATCTACTTCATCTACTGTAAATGTTCATGACCCAGCTATGGCCCCAGACGTACCAGTGTGAAATGCTCACATTTCTCAGTACTTGCTGCATTCCAACTCACCAGTTAGAGCTATTTCACATAACAGACCTCCATCATCAAAAGTTCTCTAAGAATTACAGGCTCTTTGTTTGCTTATGCTTAGAAAGTTCCTATCTGTCCAGAGTTCTGCTTGAATAAATCCCAACTACATGGAGCTATCAGGCAACGCACATTTCAACTATGACAACGCTTATCTAAGGCTGATAAACTTTGAACAGTTAAGTGCCCTAATTACTGTCATCTGGGATTCAGACCACAAAGCTAAAACAAATTCTGAAAGGAGCTTGAAGAGGCCTTTTATGCACAATCTGAGGGTCTGACTATAGGTGGGCCTATACTTTTCAGTCTTTGACATGCAAGCATCTAACATCTGACAGTGATTCCAGATTTGGGTGGAGTGGGAAAGAAACAAAAACTTATACAGCCTGAACAGGACAATTTAAACCAAGCTAAACTCCCCAGTTGAAAGCTGTTGGCTCAGACTATTGTGACGGGTAAAGTAAAATGAAGACAGGGGAACTGAAAACAATACCTATATCTTGCTATTAAGGCAATCAGTAAATAGATGGCTGCCATTCTTCTCAATGGCCCAAAATTGATGCATTACAAATGCTCATCAAGACTAGAGTCCATCCCAATGGGGTATCCGTTTACCTCAATTACTCCACCGCCTGTGAAACGTCCCTTTACTTCTGAAATAATGTGTTTTTTTATGCGAGGGGATTTCTGCAGGACAAGAACTGCCATTACTGACTTCAAACCAGGCCATTTTGGAGAAAATGTTTGCAGACCATCACAGGTAATGCATTAAAGGTGCTGTTAAACATTTTGGGAACCACCCACCTCGCAAGACCTGTCTGTGAACCACATAAGGTCAATAGAGGGCTTTTGTGCCTACTGGACATGCTCTGATAAGACTGACAGGTAAGCCAGTGTTAAAAGCACCTGGAATAAACTGAATGGTAGGGGGGGTAGTTGGGATTGAGCATCTGTTTCAACCACAGTGGAGTTTCTAAACAGAATCCCATGAGCGGAGGTCAAGACCAACACAGAGAGTTCCTAAAAAGTGCATGCAAGTGCTTAACAAGGTCGGTGATTGAGGGTGTGTGTCGTGTCTTAACTGAAATAGGATACAGCTCTAATATATTGCGGATAGTGTATGTCATTATTTGGGGATCGCCCCTGGAGGCCACTGCGCAGGAAAAATCTCATTTTCTCTCGGAACATGCTTTGTATTCTGTCTGATTTTTTTGAGGGTATAACTGTAAAAACAAATTAGTGTAAATTAGTTTAGTTATAACTTCCTTATTTTAGAAAATGCTGCTTTTGGGAAGTCGAGGACTCTTTCTATTATCTTAAAAATAACTTTGGAACCTTCAGTAAACTGCTGACATGATTTATAAACATGTAATCCTGGGAAAGAGCCATTTGATCAGGCCAGATGTTTTTCATTTTGAAGGTTTATCGTCAAGAGGCAAAAGATGAAAAAGGGGCCAAATAACCCCACGTTTAGCCTTTATTCTTCTGTAGGTCCAAATTATCAAGTCATCTGGGAATACCAAATTACAGTGTGTATGCAAAGAATAAAGCAGAAGATAAAGTTACACAAAATATACATAAAGCCCAACACTCGTTAGGACACCTGCTCTCTCTCCAAATCTGATTACAGTCCACTGATTGTGTCCCAAGAATCTGCCAAGCCTGTCATAACAGGGTCTCCTGGCCTGAAGCCATCAATGCAACACACACTTTGTCAGAAAATATCATTCTTATCTTTTATGGGTGTTCCTGTTATTGTGTCCATTCCTTCTATAACTCACTCAATGAAAATATAACACTTGCACTGCAATATCTTAAAATAGGTGGCACAAGAACCCACGGTGGCAGACTCGTCCACATGGAAAAACGTGGATTAAGGATTAAAGTTGTTTGTTATGCTGCTACCCCAGCCCACAAAATTAATTGATGATTAATCTTCACATTGTCTGACGGCTTCAGAAACACTATATTTCTTCATTAAAATATAAACCTAGAATAATTGTATTTCTTAATACTCAAATCTATTGTCATTTTGTACCTGCTTTATATTGTGAGGTGATTTGAATGTTTTTGCTCTTTCATACAATTTACACTTAAATGCCAGTTTATTAGGTCCACCTATTTAAGATTAAACTAATCCAGTCCAATTCAACAGCCCAGTATATGAAAGTTTGACTGTTCGGTTTTTGTTTTTCCACTGGTCATTTTGGATGCTGTAGTTTGTGCTGCTGTTGAATTGTTTTGCCATAAATATCATCTAGTTTGAAGTCACTTTAACTTATCAAATTATATCACTTTGTGTTCAGTTTTGTAGTCAACAACAAACCAAAAGTGAAATAAATCTTCCAAATTGCGATGCTATGACAGATCTCCCTCTTAAAGCGAGTGTCTGCACGTCTCTGTGGAGACCTTTGCTTATAAAGCTTTTACTGTTAACTACTAGCCTGATGGGTCAATTACAGGCCATAGTAAAATCTGACTGAAGCCTGAGTCATAGAGTCTAAGGCGACCTCTATATCTGACAGTATGATACAAGGCACAGACTATCACTGTTCTGTCTGCACTGGACCCATACAGAACTCCAGAAAATATGAATGCTGTGTGAGCAGGCAGAAGGTCAGACAGAGATCACATGATTACTTAAGATGTTTACTGTGATGCTCTGTGTGAAAGTTCAGGAGTTTGACCTGCAAATCAGAGGTCCCCAGAGGACTGCTATATTGTCACGGAGAGGCACAGTAAACCAGGGCCAACGTCTTTACACAGTTTTGGGGGAAAATAAGTTGAAATGATTAATGAATGATGGTAAGGTTATTCAAGTGCATACTCACAGACTCACACTCCCTCAGTTTCTTCTGAGCACTGTCGAAGTCAAAGTTCACATACAGGCACTCCACAAACTCCGTAATTGGATCTTTGTAGGTGTAAGATTCCTGAAACACAATAAAAAGCATAAAATAGATTATATATTTATATTTTCCACATCTCAGATGCTATAACTTACTCTAATAAAGTCAGAGTTTAGCCATGTTGTGATACAAATACAGCAGACAAACAAAAGTTCTAGTTTAGTTCAAGTCACTGACAATAATAACTATGTGGTCATAATTACCACCTGCGGGGTACAATAGCTAAATAAACACAACAATTTACAAGGACTTGAGTGAAAACACATTCTAAACTCCCAACAGTTCCAAGCGATGCTTAGAGGAGTCCCAACCTGACCGGAGACCATCAAGCACTGAGCACATGTTTTAACAATTATACACATCCCACCAAGACTGTGCTTAGATCTCTGAAGTAGCTGCTGTCATTGGTGGAGAAGGCATCAGTACACTACAGTCCGTCAGTTCACTACTATTCATCAGAAGTAATGGATTCAAAGCTTATCCAGCTTGGACCTAAACCCTAATGTATACTCCCAGTGCTTAAGAAGTGTTGGCACTGCTATTGGGTTACATGGTCAGTTACTCATCCTTCCCATAAACAATGACCTGTGTGCACTGTGTAAACACCATGGGATGAAAAAGAGAGGTCTGTTACCTGCTGTATGACCTTCACCAAATCCTTTAGAACCTGCCGACGCTTACGGACATCCTTGTTTGTAATGACCGCTGTGGTCAGGTAACGCAAGATGTGGGGGCACATAGTCTGGATAGCATTGAGGTATCTGGAATGAGGAGGAGATAAAAGTAAATCGCTTTTCAGAACAATGTAAGCAAAGACATGATCTTTAAGAGGACACATAATATAACATTCTGGCTCCTGGCATTTAGAAGGAAAGAAAAGCATTTGCCACGAAACAGATAAATGTCCTAACAGGACCCCTCACTGCTGGACATGGGTCCCAGCTTTAAGCCACCTCTTTCATTAGCGTCCTGTGAGAGGGAGAAAGAAAAAGGAAACCTTGGCAAGAAGATACAGATCAGTGAGCAGGGACCTGCCCAGTAGCTGAAACCCAATCCGTCAGGGACTGATGTTTCAACCACAGGTCAACTGGCTGAGGGCTGAACACAAGAGACAAGACGCTGTTACAGACCGATTCTAATCCCACACTAACTATGGAGACAGCATTTTGTAAAACAACGTGTAAGGTCCGCACATACAAATACACACACACCCTTTAGTGATCAATCGACAGGACAACTTCCTTATTGGTTGCAAAATATCTATATTTAAACTTCACCCTCCACTAAACCCCCATTGACAAAATTAAAACTGAAAAGAGGAAGTGGAGTGGGCCCTTTCAGGTCTCCTATAGCTAAGGCCAGAAGAACACGTGGTGTTCATAGAACGAGTTCCGACAACGGTTTAATTAGCTGAAACAATTAAAGGGACAGGGGACCTGTGGCAGTTGTGATGTTGAGTCTAAAAACAGCAGTGGGCTGCTTGGCAAAGCCATCGTCAGCCTGGTTTTAAGAGAGCTCTCTCTCCCTCCCTCCCTTTGTAGTTGCCTGACTCCCGTGGAAGACCGCAAAGCTCCATGCTGTGTTCCTGATTAACTTACACCTACTCACTCTCTAGGGGGGGCTCCAATAGCAAGCAACCCTGCACGAGTCACTGTACCATATCTTCATTCAACCTACCCCACTTAGGATACTTTATTTTTTCCTTTTTTGATGAGTTTGGAGTCAACAGCGTTGCTGCACTGGTTTGCTGAAGATGCTACTGAGGCATGCAGCCAAGAAATCAGCATCAGTTCAAATTTCCTCAGTTCAAAGGGGCTCGGGGAGAACACAGAAGAAGGACAGAGAAACAAGTTCCCATTTCACAGCTAGCCTGGAAAAGAAAATTGTTGAACAACTGCAGTAGTATTTACTGAGCTTGCACTTGCATCATATTTATGAACTGAGCACCAGTTCCCCTCAAGTTGGTGCAGTCTGTCAATAGTACACAAACAAGGCTTTGGCTAACTTCTGCTGACTGCAGGGGTAAGGGAGGTCAAATGTGGAGATGAAGGCCAGCCACTGGTCACCGACTTCAGCCAAAGGAAGTACTGGTCAAGAGATGGGAAACAAGAGCCAAGCCAAGCCTCAGTGGGGAAAACATGAGGTTTCTCGACTGTGAAACTGCAAAGCACACAAAACTACCTCAGTTTGTCCACACAGATGGTTGGGTGAGCTTTTCATGAGTAATTATTGGGCAGGCGTCCTTAATCATCCACAATAAAATTAAAAACTGAGTAAAATTCGGGGAACCAGACATTTGAGTGTGCTGTGTTGTGGTCGCCTGTCATACTGTCGGTGGAGCCCAATCATCTGTACAATTATACAAGCCTGCAATCAGAACAGGGGGAGGGAGCAAAAACATCAAAATAGGTGGTGTGCAAATTTTAACACAGTGTATAAAGTTTCCGATCTGCGATACACATGGACTCGTTCTCGACTTGGAGAGTAAACAGACCACACGAAAACACACACTTCTGAAACCACTTTAAAAATACCAGCAGGGTTCATGAAGAAGCCCACCACCCAAAAATGAGTTATTAAAAAAAGCAGAAAAAAGTTATTAAAGCGAATGGCTTTATCTAAATCAAATGAATGACCTTTTCGCCACATCCTTTTAGGAACAAGAATTTCGGAGTTATAATAACATTTTCAATAAAAAAAAAAAGCCTAATTTTAGACCTTGTTTTCATATTTAGAAAAATGAAATGCAAGTGGAAACAGTGCTATCGTCTCTCAGAGGTATACAATATGGCAGCTTTTCTGTCAAGCTGTATCTATCAATACATTCAATAAGTCCATTTCAGTGTACCATAATGGGCCAACAGGCATGCGGTTCAACCAAACTACTACATTGACCTTGCTTTGTGAAAATGGATCTTATCTTTCCGGCCTGGAAATCCAGGTTTTGCAATTACCTGGGTGTAAAAGAATGAATTTTTTAAAAAAGAACCTGAAATATATATATATTATTATTAATGGTACTTACTGTGGCTGATACAGAAAGAGCTCAATGATATTGTCTCTGCCCTTGGGGTGGTTGAAGAAGACAAAGAGAGACCAGTGAATCAGCCATGTCCTCTGCTGCAGAGACTGGAGAGGGGAGCTGACAGACTAGAAAGGACAAAAGATAGAAATCGCAGAAAGAAGCCCAGAAGAGACGGACATAAAAGAGACATTTTAAAAATCGTAACATTGTTTTCAGACAGTTACTGTACATGCAAGTGGTCCTATTCTCCAATAAGATGGTCTTGCCTCTGAAATGTCCATCAATCAAACACAGACAACCACTTTATACTTAAATCCAAGTTCTTAAGTAATCCGATGAGTGTGTGTGTGTGTGTGTGGATAAGGAAGAAAATGCCACGGTAAAGCTGTACTGAAAGTGAAATGTCAATAAGAGAGTCTATGTAAGGGAATCTAAATGAGGTATCAAATTCTGAGAAGTGGGGCATTTACGTTGTTATCGATAGTCTCCCTCAGGCGGGTGAGGTCCTCCATGGCTGCCTCCCAGTTCTGCATCAGGATCTCAGAGGCCAGCTTGCCCCACAGAGAGTTCAGGGCATTCCTGTCTGTAGATGGGACCTTGGGAACAGACAACATGGTACACATTTGTTCAAATATGAATCTGCAGTTTTCCGCATTACTTGAGAGAACAAATAATGATTAAAAGTCTTCTTATACAGGTTGGCAGCGGACCGCTTAATAACATCTGCATCCATACAGAGTGAGACAGGGCTTGCTGCTACTTGCCTGGCTTCAGTGGCACTGCTGCAGAGAGCAGTCACTTTTCTTATTTATATTGGATAAATGAATTAAATTATGTCATCCTCAGAGAATGGAGCTTGACAGAAAAAGAAAAATGGATCATGATAGACTGTTTAGCTTTTTATAAAACCTAATTTACTGCACTTTCAGATACTACAACCACTGCATTGCAGTTGACCATACCGTTTTATACTTTCAGATTACCACATTAAGTAAAGCCATATTTGGACCATGTGTGTCACTACACTGTCTGAACCATTTGTTAGAACGAGAACATTAGAGCAGCTGAGATATCCTGACTTTTAGTCCCTGGAGTGGATGCCGAGTTCAGATGGTGCTGAGACATGATTACAAGACCAAAGTATCTCTAACATTGCCATACTGTGCCCATCATAATGAGTAGAACAATAGCGGTCAACTGCAAGACTGTACTCAGATACACATCACCAATTTTAAAAAACAAAACACAAAAATGTAATTTTTTGATTCCACCTACATTTCACACCTGAAAAAGCCAAAATTGTATCATTAAGTGTAATCAAGTGAAAAATGAGCTGCATCACCAGCCTTGAAGAATAACAACTCAATCTGATGGGTGGGGCAGACATCGTGAAAGGGTGGCGTGGTGGAGGATTTAATGTGACTCATGGTTTCGTGTACTCTCGTTCTAAAATGTCTCTTTTTCCTGTGAGGTTGTTCCATGTTGAATTCACCAAACTTGTCATGAATTGCTCATTTCAACCTCATCATTGCAATTTGTTCATGAGTAGGTGTTGTTTATCATTATTAGAATTAAATCGCCAAATTGTTATATAATGCAACCTGTTCTGCCCTATTTTGGGGTATGTTTCATTCACAGAAATAAAAAAGGAAAACAGTGAGAAATCAACACATTTTGCAGACGGCGGTGGTGTCATGAGAGTCATTAGTACAGTTGGTGTCACCGTCTACTGCAACGGAGGATGATCACCTGAGCAACGGCCTGCAGACGCCAAAACAACTGAACTTTAACTGCCTTGTCTAAGAGGATTGTTGCTAGTCTATAAGTTCTTCTTGGAATAAAGCTTTCATTGAGGAAAAACACACCGTCCTTAGTATTTCCTGCCATAGGCATTTTTAAATATAAAAAAAATGTATGCAATAATCAGTAACTTTCCCAATGATCGATTAAGGAAAGTTATATAAAATGACCATGCCTAGTCTTGACATCACTTTGTGATCTGGTACCTTGTGATGGGCATTTGTAACATTTTTTTTGTTTATTTAATAGAAATCAATAAAACGTATATTTACATAAATAATCAATACATAAGAATTAATAAAATAACTGTTGTAGCCTTTGTGATGAGACTATAAAAAAAAAAATTACAATATGCGCTGGCTTGGTCATCGGGTACTAACGTTCATTATAAAGTACACTGTTTCCATTGAGGTTGGTCAACATTTTTTGCAAACTTTACTCCACCTCACGTCATAATAATGATACTTGCAATCATCTCCATCAATTAAGCAACTCTGGACAACTCTGTCATTATCACAGGGTAATTAGGCTGAAATATGAGCTGATGTTAACAAGTCACATCCTTGTGAAGATAATCACTCTGAAAAACATTGCAGGCTACTGTTTCTGATTTCCAGAAACAGGCTAAAACAAACAAAAAAGGAATCAGGTAATGAAACACAGATTGAGAATGCCTCTGAACCTCAGCAGGGCAATCACTCCGTAGTGGACATTGGACTACACCCTCGGGCTCATGGGAAACTCACAGTGCCACAGTAGTTCATGATAACACCAAACACCAGACGCTGTGACATGAGTCAAGCAGGAAGTCAGGGTGGGTGTCTGCTGAGCGGCCAGAGAAACCGAGATGCTAACCACACACCCCCGTAGATCGTTGGACAGCCACTGAAGTGGACTGTGAGACACGACAGATGTACAAGTGGAGGAAACACTAAAAAAGAACAGGTTTCCGCTAGAACCACACAAATTGGTAAGATTATTCGGATAAAGAAGGTTCTTAGAGAACAGATACACTCTGATAACATTTTAGGGATGTTATGAGATGACGGCAGGTAAGGAGAAAATATTTGGAAAATCTCCTGCATAATTTTCCCAGACGAGAACACAGTAAGATGGTTTCGATAGAAGATGAGTTTCTTTGATCACAGAGCACAACCCAGGTCCGCTGTGAATGATTTTTTTAAGTGTAGAAGTCACAAGTAATCAGTATTCAGTTTTAAAACTTATAGCGAGAGAGAAAAAAAATGGCTACACTGCCAGCGTAAAGGTCAGCGTTTCATCTGTTGAAGTGTTTTGTTTTGTTTGTTATTTTTTTCCCTCTCTTGGAAGTCCCTGCCTGCTACGTTTGGCTGACCTCCAGGTCATTATGGCAGCTTTCTACACACACACACAGTCTGGCTTTCACTAGTGGCCACGCTAGAAAAGTTTCAATACCTGGGTTTTTCCAGCAGTTACCTTAAGTTTCCATTGGTTTGTGAAATGGGCACATTTTCGCTGACTGACCAGCAACAATAAATTTACTGTGCTGGGGATCCGCCGGGATACTCAATCTTTATTCTTAACATTCAATCCCTGCATTAAGTGATGATATGAATAAGTTGCTCTTTTCGGGCTAGGCCACACTGTAACAAGACCTGAGGCATGGATTTTGCAAGGCTGGCTTCCTTCGTTTAATTGACTGGGTTTCCCACGTTAAATGACTTTATGGAACCTCACCTCTCCCATACGGGGGAGGGAGAGACAGACAAGGGGCCTGTGAGGATGTGAGGTCCACAAAACACAGAAAAGAGAGGAGGGGGAGAGCACTACAGACTTTTGCTAATGAAATCCATTTCTACCCCCCCTCCTTCTAAAAAGCCTCTTGCATTGTCAAGAGAAAGCAATAGATATCTAGTTACAGAGTCTGATCTGGCTGCAACTTAAAAATGAGAGGTCTAACAATTTGAGGGGTAAAAAGAAAAAAAAAAATCTATGCTGGACTTCGAACAACATACCTCAATTAGAGCAATTTTGGTTTATTTAGACTGAGTTGCAAAGCCATAAACAACTGTTGTTGAAATAGTGGGATATATCCATTGCAAGCTTTTGAAGACTTTTCTTTAATACATTTTTGTTTTGGAGGGAGTGGAAGTGGAAAGCTTGGGTGAATCACCCGTCATCTTGTCTCGGATGCAACTCTTCCTTCTCCAGATTTGAGCAGATCAGTGACAATCCCATCAAATGACGTACCGAACCGCTTTGGGTTAGGAGGTTTGTTTGTAGTGAAGAGGGTTCATCGTCGTTTAGAGACACTGCCAAGTTTTTCAGGAGGGGACATTCCAGCATAGTGAATGTGCATGACTAGCTCGAGTCATTGACGTTCAGAAGACAAGAGGCAGTGCAGTGGAGTATCAAATGCCAATTAGAATAAGAGGAAAAGATGGTTGAGATGTTTTTCACTCTAATGAATAGACAAAATGTTGATCTTATTCTTGCCCATTCTTTCGGGGCTGGTTTTGGCATCAGTCCTCGCTTTACCACAAAGCTAAATGCTGAACCAAAGACAAACAAAAGCAAGATGACAAGTGAGTGACACTTGGAAACCACTGGCTATGCGGGCTGGTTCCACTGGTCATTATAGGACACTCAGTTGAGCTGAACTTACTAACACTTGATGCAAGTTAACACCAAAAGCTACACTTCCATGTAAAATTGGTTTTATTACAAAGCTACAGAGGGGTAGCTACAAGCTTGGAGATGCCCTACATCTGACCTTAACCTTGAAGGCAGCTTTAGAGTAGGTAACAACTGACGCTTGTACAGCTGATGGAATCACCTTGGATACAGGTGTCATATATGTTGTGTAATTTACACTCAGCTGCTTCACAGTACACAACTCTGTGGTTGTGACAGTACATGTGTGATTTCTCTCCCCAATTCGTGGCTCCAATGAAGTCTACGAACTTCTTCTAAAACAACATGTGCTTTTGTTTAATAGGTTCTATGCAATCTCCCCGTCATGGGTTCTTTCCTGTGTAGTTTCAGTCTTTGTTTCCTCCAGCTCACTGTGAGATACATTGTGATTTATCATTGGACATTACACAAGTCAGGTCAGCATCTGCTACAGATGTCTAGTGTGATGTTATTTCCACTCCTCTGAACGTATCAATTACAGCATGGATGCAACTCTTCTTTTGTAGAAAACAAGCCGAATAACCTGTAAAATCCGGTTTACACCTGGTTTTAATGAATGTGATCTGTATCTGGATAGTGACATCTGATCCATGGGTCTTCGCATTTACACCTGGTGTTAAGGTGTGTTGTCATTTTCTCAGTTGTGCCTTCATTGTGATCGTATCTCGATATGCAAATGCACTATGTGGAGATGGTGGACATATTGGACGAACTGTAACTATAACACGATAAACAGAGGACAGCTACTCACAGACACACACACACACAGACACACACACCTAATGATCATCATGTACACCATGTCCAATGTGGCCTGGCCAATCCGAATGCCAGATTAAATTTTAATGCCTGGTGTAAAGTGATCCCTAGTATTTTTCACACAGTTAAAACACAATGCTTGTCCACACCACAACTCAGTTATCTGATGTGGCCAAGCTCTATGGGGACTCAAACCCTAACCAGGGCTACTGAAAGGCTCTCAAATCATGAGAGGCAGCAGTCATTGCAGTCCAGTTGCACCTCGCCCTTTCACTGCCCAGTTTGTCTTTCACTATTTTTGAGGGCAACGGGAGAGAAACCACAAATGCCAGAAACACGGCAACAAGTCTTTGTTTATCGAGGAAAGGAGTGTACATGATGTACTCACAAGAATACTGCCTATACTCTCTATGAACTGTAATTATCCTAAACTGCAAAACATATTTTATTTACTTTATTATAAATTTGCTTTTCTCCTACACCTCATCATTTCAGCAGCCAAGAAAGGACAGCCCTTAACATTTCTGACTGACCTCCATCACACGGACTTCAAAAAACACCCTGCACAATTCATGTAAACCTCTGGATGCAAACTTAGAGATGCCATGCATAACTTAAGCACACTATGAGCTCAGAAGTCATGACAAGGGACTCTCAGGCCACAGCACTCAAATCAATAAACTGTCTACTGAAGCCCGCCCCGTGAGAAGACTACAGACAGATTATGCAGTCCGCCACTGATCACAGTAAAAAAAAAAAAATCCTACTCAAGTCCTAAAGCAGCAGTCTCCTCCTAATACAGAAGACGTGCAGAGAATTGAAAAGGCAATGACGTACGCTTTTCACATTCAATTACTTCTAAGTGTTCTTTTCCTCTCCTATGACAGCACCGGCATTTTGAGGAATTAAAGCAATGTGGCCAACATAATGTGATGTTCAATTTTAAAAGATGTGTAGGAGAAATGCCCTGAGTCAGTATATAAATGAAAACAGTAAAATACTACAGTCACTGTTAAGTGCGGTGAGGTGTTCAGTTATCAGCAGACATCTCTATTAATGTTGACAGCCAACTTACCAAGACACGGAAGAAGTAAAGGTATTCTGCAGCACCAGAGTAGTTCCCACACTCGTACTGGAACTTGGCATATCGGTACAGCGTGTCCAAGTATTCCTGACGAAACTTCAAGAGAAATATGAGTGTATCAATATCAATAACAGAGAAAATGGGAATTTTGGACACAGACAAACAATACTAGGACATGTTTTAAATCTAAAACATAGATATCACAGCTGCATAAAATTACACATTAAGCCAGCACCAGCTAAGGGAATACTTCCATTCTCGCCTCATATCTGTTGCTGTTTGGTAAACTTACGTTACGCAAGTTGATTGTTGTTGTTTTTTTAATTATTACTTTTCAAACATTAAACACTAAACCAAATTTATTTTAGATGATAGTGAGACCATATTGGAATGGCAATTTTAATCTGATATTTTCAGTAGCAGTGATACGATTTCCCTTCTGTGGCACACCACTGCTAAATAAATATATAGAGCAAACACTGCTATAACATATCAGTGGTGTTTTTGCCATGAATGGCAAGAGAATATTTAACTTTTGTAACAACTCTGCCAAGAAGTGGTCATGTGAGCTAAATCTGAAATGCATACGTATGCTATCATTTCAAGCCTACTTGTCTTCCCATATTTAACCGGCCTTCCTGTTGTCCAGGATGCACTGACGTCACTGTGAACTGAGGCCATTCACTAAAATTCAGTATATCTGTGACAGACAGCGAGTGCTCTGGGCCGCCCAAGCCTTTCCCACAACAGGCTGAGGGGCCCTGAGCCTGGGCTGTGTGGAGGTACACTGAGGACAGCATGCAGGTCAGCGGGATACCGGAGTGGGAGGGAACCAATGGAGGGGAGGCTAAGAAGCCAAGCATCACGGTAAATATAGAACCTCCGGCATTCTTGCGGCTCTATCCACGAGTCCCGAGCTACTCCGTTTATTCTTAACAATTCACCACAGAATGTAAATGTCCGCAGAATTTGTGCAAGCCATACAAACCCCGAAAATGAGTTAAGGGTTTTGGGAAGTAATTCTGCATTTCCTTGCTTGGCCTGCCCCTCCCTTTTCACCCCTAAAACAACCATGGGTTCACACAAGAGCCATGGGAAATGCAGTAAAGAAGTGAGATGTCAGCAAATCAGGCCAACTTACGTTATGTTTTTCTGCCAAATAGTCAAAGAGCATTCGTCCATCTCTGAAAAGAAAAGAAAAAGCAAGTTCCTGTAGTTAGAGGCCATTTAACTTGAGCCGCTGTTTGGCTGACATCCTGTGTGTTTGGAGCCCCTTTCAGGTATATTTTTCCATTTCTGGTCTAAATCAAAATCTGTACATAAATGAAGACTATTTCACTTTTGTATGATGGGCTGTTTATTACATTTGGTTTGGCTGCTACAAATCTATGCTAGCCATCTCTAACACTATGTCGGATGAACAAAGTGAATAGCAATTTCTCAGTTCAGCCTTTGAGTCTCTATGGCTTTGTCAAAACAAAGGAATGCACCCGCTCTGCTAAACTGTTGTATCCAGAACGCATTTTGAAACTTTGCCTGTGGTCTTAAAATCTTGGTATTTATGTGGACACCACACTGAAACCATGTGTGTCTTCAGGCAATGTGCATTTTCATTATGTGAATGTCAGAGTATGCATTTGATGGCACATGTATGATATGTGTTCGGCAGATTTTTATTTAGGCTGAGGCGGGATTCTCCACTGCTGCAGGACAGGTTGTCTCCTCCTTGGAGGCTAATGAAGGGCAGATTCTAGGGTGACTTCCTTGTATTGTGGAATGTCAGCCTGCGTAGTAATCGTAGTAATTTATCAGAGCATCATTACAAAAATGCCACTTTAAATGCATTTTGAACCACATGAAAAAAGTAGCCCTCTTCACTGGCAAAAAAATGGGCAACAGAACATTATCCACACAATATATGCTGGAAAGATATTTGCAATTAGATGAAACAGTCTGCACAGCATTACTGCAACCTTCTGCACTGAAAAAGTCAAAGAGACATCAGCAGCATAATGACGTAAAAAGTCAAATGAGACCAAACAAATGACAGCATAAAATTATACATCACCCTAATGGTCATAACCAACAGATTTTGTCTGATAATACCAGATTGTGCATTGATATAGTAATAACATGATTTACTATGATAGCTGAGCTTGTTTTCAGGCTTCAGTAGTTGTCCAAATAAAGCCTGGTAAAGCATGTAGGCCAATTTCCTAATTGTTCAATGAAAGCACTAGAAACCAATAGTTTCTGTTTGTATTAAACCCTATGGATGGGGTATTGGGTTCAAATATCAACCCATTTCTCATTTCCACAATTGGATGATCCTCTAATCCAGACATAATGGTAAAATCAAGCAACTGCATCAAACATAAATTAGAAAAAAAATTAGAGTTGTAGGATCATTGGCTTGAAAGAGAATTCTTCATTGACACCAGATGAGTTTCCTATTGTTTTACAAATCCAATGGTATGAAGAAAAAACAAAAGTACAACTTAAGACAGACACATTATTCCTCATCAAAATGGAAGATTTCCTTCTTACTACTCAATCCTGACAGCAAACTAACAATAACATAGACATACGCTAAGCCGATGTTGCCATTATCAGGCTTCAAATCTCACATAACAGTTCCTAAAAATATGAGGCTTAAATAACCAAATGTATACAGCTCAACTCTAAACAATAAAATTAAAGTACAAACTAAAAAAAAAGAATGGAAATGCTTTTGATTAACTGTACACACACTTGCCAAAAAACAAGAGGATAAAGACTGACTAAGACCAAACTATTTTAATCACTGTAGACGAAACAGTCTTAATAAAGTTAACCGCAACACTGTGTCTGTCTTTTTACTTCTGTCTTCTGCTGACTTTGCTCAGTGAAAGCCCCAAGACTAAATACATTTTTCTTTCAGTGCATTTCCATCGAATACTATTCAGTTACAAAATCTCATTGCAATGATGCTATGCAGTCTACTGTTTCAAATGACAGGTTTTATCGGTATATAGAGAGAACAGTGATACATGTCACAGCCTCACCAATTAATGGCAAGCATAAAATTAGTTTTGAGATAATAAATTAAGAAGAAAAAGACTTATCTTGATTAACAAATAACAGGCTTTACCTGGTGGACTGCATCTGCTTTGTCGTCTCCGGGTCCTCAAACATTTTCACAATGGGTTCTGTCTCTGACTGCAGCTGCTTTAGTTGGGCCACAACCTCAGTCCTCTTCTCCCTCAGAGCTGACACAAGGAGGATAAAGAGTGTCATTATATATATCTCATCAGATCTACAATATTTTTCCCCTTGGTTTTGTGAGAGTTTGTGTTTATTTTATTTTATAACAGGAGTGTAACACACATACTGGTTTATGTAACACTTACTTTGTGGTATTTCTTTTTCAGAAAAGAGGCTTTTGTACACATCCATGGCAAAGTCCACCATGTTTGTGTCACTGAGGAGGTCCAGCTTTCCATGAAGCAGCTCATGTTCATTGTAGATCTGAGAAACATAGTCAATAATGGGATAACAAAGGTGAGGTAGATGTTTTGTACAGTATTGTAATTGTAACTGCTTTCTCTCAGTATACACACAACATTTTCTTGAACCCGACAGAATGAGAAGTTGGCTATTCTTCTGGAGTGTTACTACAACAATATTCCGCTTAAATTATGCCAAAAAATGTCAGTCAGTGCTCCCAGGGATCAATCAACATTACTACCGATACATTAGCGTTAGCTTGCCGGGTAAAAAGTTTGCCACCGCTATTGTGAAAGTCCTCGCTGGTTTTAGCAGGCCCAACTAGTTGTGTTTGGTGTTAAACATTCAGTTTTCAGCGATACTTCTCAACTGGTGCCTTAAATGTTTATTCTAAACTTAACATTGAAAAAAGGTTCATTCTTTTCAGCTTCCTCGGGCTAGCATAGCCTGGCGGAGCTCAGGTATGACCGTTTCATTGCCCTGTATATCCCTACTGGGCGGCAACATCGCTAAACTACACAATGATAACGTGCATCTAAGCACCGCCCGAAAATTCTGTACAACTTTCCACTCCCGAGTTCAGAAACACGCGCTCCTACAGCCATGTGCTTGAAACAGCGCGCGGCTAGCTAAACCACTGTACAGCTGATCACACTGAATTGCTGGACTTCCGGTATTTCATTCAAAAATGTAAAAACCCATTAACATCGTAGCCATCCCGATAAAGTGTGTACAATCGTAATATTCTCCAACTGTTTGATTGCGTTTCCATTACATTTACAGATCTAATCGTTTATGCACTTCTTTGAGTGTTGTTATGTCAGGTATTCCCAAAGATTAAGTATTTTCCGCTTTTAGTTTGAAAGTAAGAGTTGTACTTCCGGCTACACTCGGGTTAAATGTAGTTTCTTTACAGCTACAGAAAATGTGAACACCGCGCGCATGGTCGTTAAAACTATTCACCAGCTGTATATAGCTTACTAAAAATACCGAAAAGGTGTACCGAAGTGTTTAACTGTTAATATATTTCGTACCTCTTTGACAGAAAGGAACTCCAGCAGAGGAAAAACCAGATGACGGTCTAAAAAGTGGGCAATCTTGGTGGTCAGGTCGTACTCCGCCATGTTTGCTCCGGGGAAAAGGAAGTCAATGCAACTGCGTCATAGATGTAACTGACCAATCAGCGACGACCTCAGCATCCTCGACAAGACAAAATAAAATACCGTAATTATTATTTATAAATCTCAATGAGAAATTGTTAAATTATAGTAGGCAATCTTACTTTGCTGTTGAGCAGCAAACATCAAATTTATTATTCTTTTTTTTCTGTTGTTGTATAAACTCTTACTCCAATATGAGGAGTAAGATTTTATGTCTACATCTAAAATTACCCTTTTAAATTATTATACAGATAAGCCTATTCATACTCTATTAAGTTTTGTTTATTGTCCCTTGGATTGTTGACCTTCATTGTATGCAATGATGTAGCAAATGTAAATGTGCAGAGTTTGACACTACTACTAAGTCATCTGCTAAAATAGTAAACTTTCTTTGTGCTCAACTAAAATCTCAGTATAAGACGTGTATGTACAGTGCGTGATTTTGTGACAGTGCAACTAGTTTACAAGCTAATCATGTTCCAGTATGCAACTTACACTAGTGTGATGTGAAAAATTGCCCAGCAGTTAAACTGAATTTAAAAATATTTGCACATTTATAGAATATTTATATTTTTCTGGAGGATGAAGAAATATAATTCCAAGAGTTTTAAACTATCTAATAGAACTTTCTGTGGGAAACCCCATATTATAAATAGATCACTATTCAAATATATATCTTTTAACTATTATCACCACTTAAAATAACCTAAATGACGTTTAGAAAGAATGTTTCAAAAACATTTTACCCTGCCACTGACAACCTGCTTGTTCATGTATGGAAATATGCGGGTTTCTCAGAAGGATGAATGACTGTGACTTGTAAACCTTTCAAAATTCCCATAATTTCCTTGTGGTGTTGATACAGTGAAACGTTTCATTTATAAAGAGGGATCCAAGTGAACGTTCTGTTGAATTTGAAAACATAAGCTTTCTTCCAGGCACCACCAATATTTCTCCTAAAAGTCTGTGTGTGACTGTGTATGACTGTTTTTTATGAGACTAAAACCTTTTCAGGCCAAATATAGTCATGATGAACCCCCACTCACCAGCCTGCTGAATGTTAATGAAAACAATCAGGTCATTTCCAATCATTTGACTTTCCATAAGGTTAGAATGCATTCACTGTGCATCTGACCTATCCTCTTCTCTCCCCCTTCACTTCAGGAGCTGCCTCATAAAAGGTCCCCCATGTGTCGACCATACCAACAGCCAGTATCAGCTACTAAATGGCCCATCTTTAATAGGTTTCACTGGTACCTTGTTTTCTTGACAACCACACGACACTGTCTTGTATCCTCAAACAGTTCTTCCCTTGTTACCACTGGGCTCTCTCTCCTCCACTCTCACTTCTCCCTGCTGCCTGATGGCAGGTAGAAATGAGTCATAAACAGACACCGCTCACCATGGCCAGTTGCTGTTTTACTGGATGCTTCTGACACAGTCAGCTTTGGCTCAGTGGCAGCTTGCTTTAAAATTTTAAAAAAAGAGAGAAAACACAGCTTCTGCTCCGCTGAAGCTTTCTTTGTGTTGTCTGCTTCATTTCAGGAATGGTACAGTAAAAAAGAGTCACCCAATAATTTGGTGCTTTTGGCAAGTACGATTTGGGATTTTTTTCTTTCTATTACTTTATTCATAGATTTAATTTAAAGAATGCAAAGCTCCAGTCAGTTTGGCTACTGCTAAGTTGGCTTTATAAGGTCACAATGAAATACTTTCCGTGTTACTGTTCTCTTTACCACAATTTTCATTAGCAGCTAATGCACTTGCCTTTTTTTATTTTTTTATTCAAGCTATTCAAACATTTTCTTGAAGTACTTGAATGGTTGATTACATAATGGCTATGTGTGATATGTAAAATCTTTATTGCTTTTTTACAGTTCATTTTAAACATTCAAACTTCACTTTACTGCAAAATTATTATGCCTAGTAATTGCTCATTTGTCCATTTTCAGTGTAATGTGAGGTGTGTGCTTGTCATTTTATGTGCAGGCAATAATACTTGTTATTATAAAATTAGGAAGCAGCAGGGAAAATCTGCACTGGTGCAGGCAGAGCTAATATACATTCTGAGACAAGTTAACCACAAGTTAAATCCAAAATGACAAGAAATCGTGTGTTTTAAATATTGATATGAAGGCCAATTTGTATTGGTTTCTCCTGTTTCATACAGCTGATCTTCATAAAAACAGTTAACATGTAACATGCAGACTTTTTTCAATAGTGACAGAGGAATGCATACACTTTGTCCTTACACTGTATGTGGCATCTTTAGTTCAGTGTTGATATCTCAAAGGTTTTGTGAGTGCCGTTATCTTGCTGCTCACTTGCTTTTTATTGGCTAATAGAAGTCTCACATCAAGTACAAAGTGAAATTTGTACTGACTTGATCTGACCAGACAATCTGAACAACATAGGAGCCTGAACTAATGTCAACCCATGTTTTATAAAAGGTCCAGTTCCAGCTTGCTGATCCATCCCCTGGGAGAAAAGCAAAGCCAAACCCATGCATTTCTCAGAGATGGAAAAAATGGGCGTGGGATAATTCGAAACAATGGATCAAGGCAATTTCCTGTTCCATATTTTCTAATAATGTCTTGAGTATCAACTGTATTTATCATGAGATAAATAAACCGCTGGAGGGAGCATCACAAGGGGGTAAAATCAATTGAACCTGTAGAAATGTACCATACATGAATAGGTGTCTGTTTAAAAACAGACACATACTCTGTAAAACAGATTTTGGCAAATCAAATTGAAATCTCTAGCTCTTTCATAGAATAGTTTGGGAACATTTTGGGAAATATTCTTATTTTCTTTCTTGCTGAGAGCTAGATGAGAGGATCAAAACCAGTCTCATACTTGAGAGTTTTATCAATCTTCTCACCTGACTATTTCCAAAGCAATCATGGCCACAAAGTGTCAAACTATTCCTTTAAAGCTTTCAGGCTGCTTTCTAACATAACTATGTGTATGCCAATGTTTTTGCAGATTTGCAATCTACTGCTGTGAAGGTGCTTCTCAGTCAACCCAAAAAAAAACAGGGTGAATGTAATGTGTTCCCTGCTGCTGCCTTTGAAGAATGAAGTTTGAGCTAAACTTATCAAAATTTTAAACAAAGTCCAAAATTTAAAATTGAAGTCAAAATAAACACTCATGCACTGTTTATTTCTCTACAAATCAAAATGTGTGTTTTTGTGTGTGTGTGTATGTGTGTGTGTGTGTGTGTGTGTGTGTGTGTGTGTGTGTGTGTGTGTGTTTTGTAGGATGAAGCAGTTTCAGGCAGTGATGGCTTTGACATCCAATTTAATATTGGGATGCTGTCAGAAACTTAAACACATTTCAGTATACAAAACAGTTATCCATCATTTTATGTGTTTGCCTTGTAGAAAATACTCCTCAGCCCTAATGGGATAAACCTAAAGAGCGCTAGAGTGATGGGCCAAATATTCCATGAAAAACCTCAGCTCTCCAGTTCCCTGAAAGCTTTCTTGGTCAACAAATTACTGAGAGGGAGAGGAGATGATACTACCAAAGACACCCACCACTGGCCTCATTCTAATATCTGTCAAAATATAAATCAATACAATTTGAAGACAAATGATGCGGTACTGAATGTTGCAAAGCCAAGCATCCCTGCTCTGAATCTGAATTCCAGTATCTCATATGAATTTCAATGATTCTTCTGTAGACTTTTTTAGATATGCATCACCTCGCTCCTAGTGCGTGTCAGGTTATAAATCAGCGGCCCACACTCCTGTTTCAGAGCCCAGTGCTGACTTCAGCACTGTCACACTCAATAGCAATGGGATGAAGGTTATCGACCGGGCCTATGGGCCAGAAAACAATACAAACTTCTAGCGAGCACCCAGTGGCACCAAACATGGCAGAACATCTGCGCAACACATGTCCACATTGCTGCACAAACAAGGAGGGACTTGTACTCACACACATCAGCAATATCACAGAAGGCAAACAGGGGAGTCGATCAATATATGACCCCTCTAATCCTTCCTCAACAAGCTCTGCTCCAATGCTCACTGCTCTCGTTATGCATAACTTCACTTTTCCTCTGCAATTTTCTTTGAAAACAAATTTGCGGTCTATGAGCATTCGTACCAGAAAAGAAAAGTGAAATCTGATAACACGAGCCTATGTTTTTTTTTTTTTTTGTTTTTTTTTTGTTACAGGCTTTCACAGTATGGGGGCATGCGATTTGAATAATCTTCTTCCTGTGGATTCTACATTTGCTATTGTGTGTATTTGTATAACTAAGTAGAAGACTCTGAATAAAACCACTTGAAATAATGGAAAGAAAGTGAGACCGGTAAACAATAGTCATGACTCCAATAAATGTCAAACCTCAAGTTTGACTCTCTGAGAGGTTGTAGAAGTGCTTTATTTCAAGTTCGAAGAATAAAAAAAATACTTCTGGAATGAATGAACTTCACCAGCTGCCACAACTTGGGAGGAAGATGATGAGATTCTTGGACACAGCACAAACAGGTTTTTTTAATATTTGGCTCGGAGGTGTCAAAATTGTCAGGCCACTGCCAAATCCTCTCTTAGACATCAAGCTTTTGCTTTAATAAGTCGGCATGAGGGTTATATAAGATAAGGCTCAAATGTAAAGTCCTTCAATATGACTTTTTTATTATTATTATTATGAATTCCAGGAGGAGCACGGTGATGTGTTCATGTGGAAATGAATTTATGGCAATGTCGAATTTTCTAATTCTAAATGACTATCACTTCTCATGACGAATGTGGCAGAGACCACTCGTTTGGAGGTAATGGTCATGCATGGTGATGTTAAATCCTTGTTCGAATGTAATGAGAAAGGACGATTGGCTATTAAAACCAATCCAGCAACACATAATATACTACATGTGGTAATACTCCAATCCACAATAAGCAATCATGCTACTACACAAGGTGTCAGGGGAGCAATACATTGTGAGCTTCGAACGTCAATTACCAGTGTGGGGCTGCTCTGACATGGGGCTGAATATTATTCTTGGCACCGAAGTCAAGAAAGAGAAGAGTAAGAGAGTGAGGAAGCCTAATTGTGATGTGCCATAATTTCCCGCTCGGGGCCTCTCATTCAGGATATGGGTGAGGTCAAAGGTGCAATAGAGGGAGTCCATCAGAGGCAAAGCATGCTGAAGTCATCTGTACAGAGTTATTCGCGGTGAGGTGAAAGCAACTTGGTTAGACAGGAGACCTAATCAGATTTCAAAGTAAACACAGTGCCGCCGGCTCCAGAAGGCTGAGTCCAAACATTGTTGCTAATTGCATCTGTCTTCATTTTCCGCAACTCACTGTACAACACCAACGAAAAAGAAATCTAGATGGAACAGGAACTATTTCAAAACCGCAGAGAGCACCTCAACCTTACCTCAATTTTTAGTTAGCAACTGTTCATTTTAGCGATTGCCAACTCTGATTGCTTCTGTCAGGAATCAAAATATAATGTCTGTGAGGTGTTTCTACTGGAATATTTTCTTCTTTTTTCATACACGGTGACTGCAAAGGAATATACAGTATATGCTTGTCCCGTGCGCCATATGTGGGGGCTTCCAGAGCATGGAAACCGACGTAAGCAGCCAGTCAAATAGTACAATTCGGGTTTTCACATGGCTGGAATTGATCTCCCATATTCTGACATTTCTGTACAAGAGAGCTGCTCCAAGTTAAACAGGCACCTTATGTCAAGGGGCTTTTTTTCACCACGACCACATCCAGCTACATCTCAAAGTTATAGACAGCTTGATCACAGACCATCATGTCCTGAAATCCCAAGAGTGAGGCCTGCTGCATGTTGTTTAGAGCAGGTCACTATTCGGGCCCTTTCCTTCAGTGGCACCTTGGCAGACAGGAAAAAAGCCCTCTACCCCAAAGGACAGTGTATGATTGTTTTTATGTGGTTACTTTAGTATTTGGTGTTCCAGCAAAAACCCAACCACATATCAACTGACTGCCATGTGCAGACTTGAAAATTACAAGTGCACAGATCGCCAAGGCGTTGTGTAACTTAAACTGTACACAGTGTTATTATTTGTGTCCCTGACAGAGATGATGATTGATGACATTTCATCGTTCTCTTATGCACTTGCACTTTGCCCATTAGTGATGATGCCAGGCTGTTTTATAATATCGATGTCCATCAGAAAAAACAAAAAAAAAACCAAAACATCTCCTTGTTGCCCTTTCTTGATAGAACATCAACAAAAGTATGCATAACAGTAGCTATATGCAGGGAACAGCACTGGATATGACATCAGATCTCTGAAATGTCTCTGT
Source organism: Pampus argenteus (assembly GCA_036937835.1). Taxonomy (NCBI): domain Eukaryota; kingdom Metazoa; phylum Chordata; class Actinopteri; order Scombriformes; family Stromateidae; genus Pampus; species Pampus argenteus. Next base: position 8,079,084 of record CM072865.1, on the reverse strand, counting down.
AAGCAAGTTTGTGCTGGAGTCCGCATCAACAAGTATGTAATGTGGTAACGGAGAAGTGTGTAAGCATACACAGCGAGGGATGAGATCCACAGAGGCTCCTGAGGGACTTCAGGATAAAATGGTAGATGTGCTTGTTAAGCACATTTCATATTTTCAGAGGAAACTGATAGATTCTAGGCTCATCTCAACCGTCCTACCCAATACTTAGGAGGTGAATTATATAAAAATGGAAATTGAGCATGAGAACGACATTATCTGGATTGTAAATGTCAAACACTAACCATTATGTTGCATATTGGTGAAGAGTGCAAGGTCATATAAGAGTTGAATTACAGTACAAGTGGAATCATTTTACCCTCGTCTCAGGTTTGAATGTACAAATGACTAGTCTTCAGTCAACCTGCATGTAAGACTAAACAATGCTGGTTGACTTGCTGATGAATCATTTGTAATCTGATTGACACATTATATGTCGATTACTGCTAATACTATTACTACAATTTTTTTAATTAAATAAAGTTCAAATTTGCTTAATTGGCATGAATGCCACAACAATAATATGGCCAAAGCATGAAGAATAAATGAAACAAAACAAAATAAATAAAATTCTTAGATTACAGCAAGTATGAATTAAGATATTATACATAGTTAATAACAGATATTTCAAAATATTCTGTTATTATTATTATTATGTCTGGCCCATAGACTGTATTAAAGCCACGCCCGCAACTGGCAAGGTGATGACGTAGGGTACGGCGTATGTTGTCAAAAAAAGAAAGATGGCGTCAGTATCAGAAATGTACGATGTGGGTTGGGAAGGTAAGACAAAAGATAAAATACATACCCTTCAAATGTCATTGAAATATATTTTTAGATTTATAAAACATTCGGACTTTTCTTTGTGTAAGAGGATGAGGGACAGTCGTCGCTCTCCCAAACTGGAAATACAAGCAAAGAAGTAGCTAGCTAATGCTAGTTAGCAAGGTTAGCTCTACCTAGCTTTATAATCTATACAGTAACGTTAGGTAATACCTATTTAACAACCGCCATTTGTAACGTCGCTGACAATGCTGTAAAGTTATCGGTTGATTTAAAACGAAGCAAAGGCCGCTCCAACATTTGTTGCATGTAACGCTAAATACATTGACGTGGTGGCTACGGCTAACGTTAGCTGTAGCTGCGTAGCAAGAGGTGTCTGGCCCTGCAAAAGACGTGTTACACAGTAATGATAAACACAGTGAAACAACAAAAACGTAATGGTATTTAGTTTTATTCGTTTCTCCGACAATTCAACTAATAATCAACGTGAATTCAAATGACATAAAATTATTAAACAGTTTTACAGCCCGTTACAGTAACGTTATTATTACAGCCTTTCTTTTCACACTCGTCTTTCCGTATTACACAGCCCTATAGTTGAAGGTCCTGGTATGCTAAAGTGTGTTAAACTGTTGTTGACACTGATACTTTACTCAGGTTGCTGTTCATCTGATGGTTTAACGACTTTCTTCACAGAGATGAGAGATAAGCTTCGTAAATGGAGAGAAGACAACTGCAGAAATAGTGAACAAATTGTGGATGTTGGTGAAGAGCTCATCAGTGAACATTCATCTAAACTGGGCGATGACAGTAAGTACATTGTTGTTTTCAAATGGGTCGTGAAAAATGACATTAGACAACACATTTTCTTTATACAGTTGTCTTAATTGTAACTACACAAATGTATATCTACACATCAACAGGAATAAAAACACACTTTTTTAAACAGCCAACATGAGTCTCATGTTTTACCTGTAAGACCCATGTTTTAATGCCCTCGGTCATTATCATATGAAAACATCAGATTTCCACACTTTCAGAAAAATAAAAGTGTGCGTCCCGGTATTGTTGCAGTTATAAAATCGTAGTGCACAACAGAGCATCTTTTCTGCATGGCAGCTGACAGAACCGTCAGCTGAAGAGTCAATCAAACATAGTTGGTAGAGGTGATGTTGGAGGGAACCAAACCGACTATCAGAGCCCTGTCCTCTGTTTCTATCATCCTTTCCAGTTGTGTATTTAGTTCATTGTGAGACAAGAGTCTCTTGGTTTTGTTGCAATATGTTGAATAACACTATGGTTTATGATATATCAGTACTCTCTTAATACTCTCAATACTACTGTTATTTTCTATTCTTGACCTGTGGAGATTATATGGATTTATCGATAAAGATGGTGTAAGATTTACTGGCATTGTTGTGCTTTTATCGTTCTGTATTTTTCTAATATTTCCAATGCTCTTTTCTGACTAACCTGGACAATGACCTGTATACTTTCAGATAGTTTAAGGTGCTGCTCATTTAAACTAATCTCTGGTGTCATCAGATGATTTTGTGTGTGTGTGTGTGTGTGTGTGTGTGTTGGAGACAAGATTCTTTTAAAAGTTTCCAGCCTTTCAGGCTGTCATCCTGCAAGCAGTGAATGACAAAATGCAGGTCGACTAAGGGGCTTCTTGATTGATGATTCACATCATCAACGTTTAGGGGGCAACCCGAGTAAAAACAGAAAATAACTTTGAAAGACTATATTACACGCATACTATGAGCAGGGATACGGTTACAGATGCAAGACTGTAATAGGCTGTATCGTCTGTTGCCTAGTAATGCACTTGAGTACAGTATAGTGGTAAAGTCTTCAAAATTATATTTTTGAAACAGCAATTAGTTCTGTCTACCATACACATTTCAAAAGTCATGGTTTCCTTTATAACAGTACTGTCCTGCTGCATTACCCAATAAAACTCACCCTTGTTCCCTAGTCATTATGATTCATACAGTCCTTAAAAGAAGCAGATAAACACTTAACATGCCATGGTTTTATTGAAACCAGCTCTTAAATTGGCTGTGAAATGAGATGGCAATTATCAAAACAAGAGTTGGAATCATAAAAGTGAAGAAAAACTCCAGGCATTTGTTTGTTTTGGCATAACCTGTTAGTTTTCGGGTGGAGCTTGACTTTGTTATTCTTTTTCTATTAACAGGGGTGTTCATTTGGCTGAACACATCCAGTTTGCTTGTCAAAACTGTCTGCTTAACATGTTGTATTAATTTCATTAATTGGTTTCTGTAGCCAAGCTATTAGTCAGCATTTTATAATGTTACAGTTGATTAAATAAAAAAACATTTCTATAAAACATTTTTTTTATAGCTAACCACCAAGTGAAACATGTTAAACTAATGGTTGTTGTTGTTAATGATGGTGTTCAACATGACTTGCTCCACAAGTACAAAAGTATAACAGTGCTGAAATGTTCAGACTTGCTTGAGATTGGTTTTATGAAGTCAAAACGTTTTGACAGTTTTGATATCAAAGAAAGCAAAATCCAGATGTCAAGTATTGGTACAGTTTTTGAGATGACCAACTACAACCACTGTACAACAACATACACAAGACATTCACAGTATTGGTGAAAATAATTTTTTTTTAATATTGTCATTTTAATTCCTAATAAGAAAATATAGCTGTAGAGATGTGCAAGTGTATTTTAGAAAGAGAAAATTTGTTTTATGGAGGACATTTTATTTGCCTTCCAAAAATATTTCAATGAAATCTAAAGACCTACTGATGAAATAACATTTTTATTGTGTTAATGTTGAAACTGATATATGCATAGCCTATCCTATATTTTTTGTGAAAACAGACATATTATGTTCTTTATGGACCACATGGAGCTTTCCAAACTTGTTCAGACATGTGAACTACAGTAACGCGTTCCTGCGGCACAGAATGAGGAATGAAAAATACATCAGGTGGTGTGTTTTTAACAACATTTTTGTTCAAAAAAGACACTGCTCTTATTTAACACCTCAACTTGTTATTCCGTCCTGTTTTTCCTCCAGTACCTTCAAAGGCCTTTTTCATGTCGCATCCATACTAGTGTAGAGTATGGCCAAGATATGTAATAATAAGATAAATTAATTATGGGTGGGGGCAGGTCATTATCAGATAGGTCAAATTCAGTTCAAAATTGAGAGGTGATTATAATAAATGTAACAGTTCATTTCCCTAAATGATGTTGTACTTAATTTCCTTTAATGTAACCTTATTACTGAAATTAATTAGTAATTTACTAGCAACTCACTGAAAGGAAATAAATAACATGATTGTAAAGCCTTACACAAGGGTGTTTGATTCTGTGCTTATTATTATTGCAGTGCTGTCTAAATAGCTTGTAATCCATACAGAAAATAATAAATGTAGCATTACATATTAATGTAATGGGAAACTTCTTTAAATAGACTCTTAAGCTGTTGGTTCGACATGGAAAGTGTGTTTGTGGATGTGCAGCTGTTGGGGACAGAGTTTAAGTTGGTACATCAAGCGTACAGTTCAATATATCATTTTTTCATGTTGCACCAGACAGTGGAATGGAAAGGGCATTAACACAGTCTCCTTTGTCTGTCTCTCTTCTGCCCAGTATGGATTATTTATGAGCAGGTGATGATCGCAGCGCTGGACTGCAGTCGGGATGACTTGGCACTGGTAATTTTTTTACCGCGCTTCCTCACACACACACACACACACACACACACACTCACACACACACACCCAAGAGCTTCAAAAGACATCGTTCACTCTCTCATAGCCATTCCTACTTTGCAGCACCCCTTCTGCCAAATGTGAAAATCTGATTTTTATTTGGCCAAATGGTATTACTCTGTCTGTACTTTGGAAAAACAATTTGCTGAAAGTTGGAATTAGAGGGTGTAGCAAATGAGTGGGGAAGCATGCTTCAAGTGATAGCTGAACTTGGCAATCATTTACAGAGTTCAACTGATTTTTTTTTTTCCCTTTAGGGTTTATTTGCCATCTAAAAGCTTAATGTGATGTTCCTGAGTTCACGTTTAGGCATATTCATAGCTCTTAAAGTAGTCAAATTTACATGGGATGAAAAAAAAAGACAGGAGGATCTTGGTAATTGAAAAGGTTCATCTCCAATCAGTATAGATGTGACGACTCCTTTGGCATTGAGTACAGAGAAGACAGACCTCAGTCATTAGAATTAGTTGTCTGTTGGCTATCCTTTCAGCCCCGCTGCCAAACTTTAAAAAAAAAAAGCAGCAGAAGACTTCAGCTGATGGATAGCAAAAACAATTCAGGTCGGACTTTTCCATCTCATTCAAGATAATGCTAAGTGAGTGATTAAACAAATTTCAGCTCTTTGTAGATTGGGAAGGAAGAAATATCCGAGAGCATCCTTATTCGCCTCCTTACTGTAGTAAGCATGGTTGACCTATGAGCAGATTCTTACATGCAAGCCTGTTGGCCTTTTGTCAGCCTGTTTCTATATCCGTGTATTAAATTTGTTTAGTTGAAACATTGAATCTGAAATTTTCAAGACAGGTGGTTTGTATCTGTTGAGGTACATGTGTGAGAGCAAGAGTATAAAATAAAGTTTAGTTACAGCCAACTATAATTGGTCTCTCTCTTCTGCCCACATCCTTGCAGACCTGTCTACAGGAACTGAGGAAGCAGTTTCCAGATAGCCACAGAGTGAAGCGATTATCGGGCATGAGGCTGGAAGCTTTGGAAAGGTAAGCATCGAGGCACCGAGAGCTCTGGAGGGAGAGGAGGGGGGAAAAGCACAGCGTTAATGTTGTGTACGGTACTTTGGGAGGCTTGGGGGCAAGAAACTGTTAGCGGATCTTAAGTGGTATAACGGTCTGGGTGTGTGTGTACACTATGTGTGCGAGGGGCAGGGTGTGTTTATGTTGGATCATCCAGCATTCATTGGGAGAAAAGGGTAATAGAGAGACTAAAGGTTCAGCACAGGGTAGTCCTGTGGCCCTTTAGCCTGAGTTAGGGATTCCCGGGAAGGAAGTGGTCAGATCCCACTGTTATTCTGGGGGTCCCTCAGTCTTCTCTGGTTTCTGCTTCTCTGTTGTTTCCCGACTTCTTTTTCTCCATGTTTCTATTTTTTACTCTCTTTCCCCTCCCTTTTCTCATGCTTTCTTTTGTGTCTCTGTACGTCTTGGCCCTGTAAATATTGACATGTCACCACAATCTCAACGTTTCTCTCCCTTCACTTCGTGATGTGTTTTATTTTTGAATCTGAACTTTACAAAAAAAGTAAGCAGAATGGAGATTGTGAGCAACAAAGATAAACAGGGGTTATTTCCGTCTGTATTGAGCTGATTTAGGGTAATTTAATCTGTTTACTACCTTGCTCACATTCCACACCCGGATCACCATTGCTGGTTTATCGGTTATGTCAGAGTTTATGTGATAATTGAGAGTGATTGCTTCGGCACTGTCAGATTAAATAAACGGCACCCTAGGATCTAATTGGCAGCAGACAGTGCTACACTTGAATGACACAGCTTCAAACAGAAAAGCCCTTCCCCTCCGCACACACACACACATATACACACTTGGTTCCTAAACAAATAAAGCAAATCAAAGTGGCTCATGAGTGGTTGCCTGGTGCCATCTGAAATCTCCCAAAGTGTGGCTGAGTAATAAAGTGAATGTGAGGGAAGCAGCAGCGCTGGAAGTGGGGCTGCTCAGTGCTAATGGGAACCAGAGTTGCTTCTGTCTGTTGTAGGCTGTGGGCAAGACTCTTTCTGATCATTGAACCCCGCCTTTGGCTACTAAAATATCAGCGTTGCAGATTGCTCCTAATACAAAAAAGTTTTTAAATCATCTTTCAGCACCTGATTTGACATGACAAGTGAAGTGCACATGCTTCCTGTTGCCAGGTTTCTTTACCATATTATTTGATATTTACAGCTCATAAAGTTCCCCTTTTAAACAGAATCATGTGGGCTCAGGCCAACAGTTTGAGGCGCTCTGTGTTTGGATATTGTTGCTTATCAGGGTCGTATGTGTATATTGTGGTATTATGTATAGGCCAAGAGACAGTGAGCTGAACCACTACTACTTAGCTGCGGATCTGGACAGATGTAAAAGCAACAATTCAATTCTGTTTAAAGGTGAATCAAACTGAATACAATCAAATGAAAATACAATCTTCACCAGTGTGCTTTGTTTGTATTGATTTCATGACTCACTGTGAAGTGATATAAGCTGCTTGCAATGTCGGCTGCGAGACCAGCAACCTAAACTTAAATGAGTGTTTATTTCTTTCTTTCGATCACCACTGATTTCTGTACAGCCTCAGTGTAATCATAAAAACCTGCAACACTGTATACAGAAACTTGATTACCTTGAACTCTGTTTGATTTCCCCACCACCTAATTTTACCCGACTGGAGACTGGGATTGGTTAAAAACAAATTTGTATTCCTTTCTCTCTCTCTCTCTCTCTGAAGGTACGATGACGCCAACAAGCACTATGATGCCATTCTTCAAGATGACCCCACCAATACGGTAAGGAGGAGAAGTAAGGAAAGAAAGGGAAAAATCCCTCTGCTTAGTCTTCTACTTTGCTTTACTTTGTGGTCTCAGATTTTTGGATGGCTTCAGATCTGCAGAGACACTTTGGTGTTAGCGGCGTGAGTTTGCTAAGTTAAACTCCTCTTGGCCTCTCTGACCTCAACCACAGTGCTGATCAGCCTATCACCCACACAACTGAAAAGTGTTTAAGGGAGGGGGCTTGGTGGGTGGGAGGGGGGGTGATTCATGGTCTTAGTCAGTGGCAGACATGTTTGGTGGAAGTAAAGCGTAAATAAAGGTCTGGCCTTTGAAGATAGTGATTTAATAGACCTTTCAGACCCCCACCCTGGGTGAACAGGGCTGAACAGGAGACCAGCCCTGGTCCCACCTTCTCCATAGCGATCTATTGGCTTCAGGTGCAAAGTTGACTGTGAGCTATGTTGGCAACACTAACAAGCCCGAAATAACTTTTCTGAAACTCTCTCCTCACGATCTTCTATTCTTAATTTACTATTCATCTGTGTGAAATGACTTGCAGAAGCACGTCTAGCCAGTCTTCTACCAATCCCACATTACCAACCCAAAACATAATGTACCTGCTGTTAATTGTTTCCATAAGTACTTGTGGCAATGCAAGAAAATAAATCTTTTAAAAAGGATTTTCAGAAGAAACCATGGCCTTATTTATTTTGGCTACACCCTTCCCACCTTTCTCCAAAAGATGTTCAACAACTTTCAGGTGCCATGCTGACATATGGATTGGTTTAGATTCAATGTTTTCTCTCAGCTGGCAGACACAGCATAGATCTTTGTGCTTTAGATGGCATGCGATTCTTGACATTGTCTCCTCCTCTTTGCCAAGACCATCTCTGTTTATTTTATGCTTTTGGAAATTTGGAAGTCGGATAGGCAAGTGAGCCTTTAAAGCAAGGCATAGGACTGTTTTCATAGGCAGGTTCCTTCAGTTATGTTTTAAGATTAAACGAGTGCCTGGGTCACAGTATATACTTCTTTGCAATGTGAGGGATGTATGTAAACTGCAACAAAAATATATGCATGAGTTGAGTTTGTGCTCAACATATAAGCTAAGAACTTTCTGATGTAGTTAAGTATGTCAATTTCAATTGATTCTGACGCTGCCTAAAACGAATGCCACAGAACAACCAACTAAAAGATTGCCAACCGACATCATTATAATTTCTCAATCTCATGGTGTACGTGTCTGTGGCAACTAAAAACAGCCATGACTAGAAAAAATATTTGTGTGATAGTCTGCTTTTCTAAATTATGCTGTTCGCTTGTTCCAATCCATGTCTGAGAAGGAAGTTGTAGTGAATATTCTCAAAAGATTTAGTCCCAGTTATTTCAAGATTGAAGTGAAAGCCGCAAATCACATTATTCTTCTGGTTTTCTCCAGCAAATGTTGGTAGGCAATTGGCGAAATCTGCAATAAAATCACATTTATCCACTGTTTTGACAATGGGAGTTGTAATTTCAGTGAATCCCGGGGCGCCTCCCCGACATGGCAGAGATCCTCTGGGGATTCCAGGGACATCCTCAGAAAGGGAACAGTCGGTTTCCTGGTCTCTCAATGCTGGATACTGCCACCCTAGCGAGCGTAGGCTGTCAATCAAACCCGGGGCCGGGAATGGAACAAGAGAGACAAATGGGTGCTCTGTTCCATGGATGTTAACCTTAAACCTTTTTCCCACAATCCCTGTCCTGCATGATTTGGGTGTAGTGGTGTAGTGTGGAGCAGTGATATAATGCCATTGTTTAGGTCACCTGTCTTAGAGCGAGGGCTATCTTCTCCCTTCATGTTCTACAACATGCTCTTAAGAATCTGGCAGGGGATGGGCCTGAGAAATGGCGGAAAATTGGCGACCACAAGGAAGACTTGCGAGGCATCCCAGCATGCGAAGCAGAGATTGGAAACTGAGCTGTTGTAATTACAGGCTGTGGAATAGATGTGGTGCCCATTAACCAAAATTGTTGAATCAACAAAAATTGCTCAAGGTTTTTTTGCCATGGCGGTGTCCAAAAAATGTTTCAAACTCTTAGCCCTTCCATTGCTTGCTATGTTCCAATACCTACAGCAATGATCTGGCAAAATTCTTGTCTGTGTGCGTAAATGCATTTTTTTTCCACCTTTTTATTACTTTGAGTATTTTAGATTAAGCAGTGCCCACAATATTTACATACAAAGATGTGCCAATTTGTTATTTATTATCCAACATTGAGTGAACTCAATGATTGAATTCCAGCCTTCATATTTCACCCTAATTGTTTAATATAAAAAGCTAGTATTTCTCAAATAAGCCACTGAGGTCACATAGATGACTCCTGAGGTTGACCCACAATCATATGCAATTACAGATTCATTGTAGGACAAGATTATATTTGTGTGGAACAAGTGATCTGAAATTTAAAGACCCAATTCAGAGTTTCTGACCACGCTAATGTGAAATATATTCACAAAATAATGGCAGAGTTCAATTTAACAGATGAATGATTAAAAATATGCTGCTGTGTACAGATGTAAATACACTTTTGAGAGCAGTTTTGCCTCCTGCTTTCTCTTCCCTTTTTTCTGTATATGCAATTTTAAATATGTACATATCGTATGCTAGATGTGCCACCCTTGTTGTGATGGTTATTGTAAAGGCAGGTTGCGGTAGGTTGTTGCAAAGAGTCTGGCGTGATGTAAATAATCCAGTCCTCACTCCTAAGGTCTTCTCAGAGCACTAATTAAAAAAGAATCATGACAACAGAGGGATCAGACCCACTGCCAGGTTTTTCTGGCTCATTAGTTCGAGAAAGGAGGAGAGAGAGGAGTGGTTTGGAATTGCTTCTCATTTAATAAAGTGCTGGGTGACTCTCTGGGCTACCAACTTCCATATGTTCTTTTGAGCCCCAAGTGGTTTATCCGGGGTAGGAAAAAAAAAAACAGACAAGAGGAGTTTGTAGTGATGGAAGGAGAGCACAAGTGCAAAAATCCACATTCAACATCAGTGTAGTGTTTATTTGATTTTTTTTTTTTCCCTGCTTCCTTTTTTTTTTGGTATTGGATGAGGAAAGATCCCACATGCTTGTAATTTAGTCTGAAGTGAGTATAAATTCCAGAATCTCACATAACATCAAGTTCTGGTGAAATGCAAAGGATGTAAAATGCTTTGTTTTACATTCAGAGGATAAAATGAAATAATAACTTGACCTTTCACTGCTTTTTGTAGCTTGATAACTTCTCACATTAAGACCACCCTGATACTAAACATACACCCTTTTGCACACGTTAGTGTATTTGGGAATAAGATAAATTGTGGTGTAGAAAGAAACCCTTATTGTTGACGATGGAATCTTTCTTTCTCTCACGAACATGTTGTCCGGTTGCCTTTATGCTTTCTCCACTGAGAGGCTAAAATATTGCTTGTCTGTTCTACAACCAGTTGCGGCTGCAGTGCTTCTACAGGTCCTTGTCTTGGCTTGATGGATAAGTGGATTTCTTGTGATGGCAGTGTCAGAGGAGTCCCAAATTTACAGCCCCCTAGACATGACTCATACACAGACCTCAATGGCTTTGGTTATGAGTGCAGGAGAGGAAGCCCCACTCAATCAAGTGCCAGTCCATAAATAAAATAGGCTGTGGCAAGGCAGTGCACTTCTAATGGAGCGGCAGCCTCCTGTTAAGGTTTTCACTTACTACCAAGAGGAGGAGGAGGTGGTGGCTTGGGGGGAGTAAAGCATTTGGAAAAGTCAGAGCAGCAGGAGTAATACTTTCTAATTCAGATTGATGAGAATCTAATCCACCTTAAGGTCACTTCAGCATCAAAATGAAGCGGAAAGCAATTTTTAGCTGATGTAAGTTGGGCTGGTGCAGCTTTATATGCGTGCTGTGCCGGCAGGAAGGCAGGCGTTGGGGTTTGAGGGAGTGTGCCATTTTCCCCACTTGGTTAGGGGATGACTCACCACTTATCTCAGCCACTGAGCTTATTCCGACTCCCAAACATTGACTCATAATGTGCGTGTCCATCTCCTGTTGGACATTACCACTAACTATCTCCAATCATGTCTTGGTAGGCTTCTATTCATTTAAGAGCACCAGTGATGAAACAAATAAACAAAGTTAACTTTATTTTTAAGTCTCTGTGCTTTTTTCCCTTCTATGCTCAGGTCTGTTGGTATAATGCACTAAAGTGCTGATTCATTTTAAAGAAATTATTTAATCTCATCACCAATCTTGTGGTGAACTGACAAGATACTAATGTAAACACTTTAACTCACAACTCTTATATTCACTCATGCTCTCACCTCCTTTAGACAAACACTCTGAGCTGAGTTCCTAATCCTGTTTACTCTCTACTATTCAGGCAGCAAGAAAGCGCAAGATCTCCATACTGAAGGCTCAGGGGAAGAGTACTGAAGCCATCCGGGAGCTCAATGAGTATTTGGAGCAGTGAGTGCCCCCCCCGGCTTTTATTTTGATTAAAACAGTTTGCTTTCAATTGAGCTGGCACAGCTTGTGGTTACAATGCCAGAAAACACTCTCTACTAACTTTAAACTGAAAGACTGTCATTATTGTTTTTGTAATAAGTAACATTAAATTTGTTATGCTTGACGAGGAGAACTTATTGTTATTTTGTGTTTCCAGGTTTGTTGGGGACCAAGAAGCGTGGCATGAGTTGTCAGAGCTCTACATCAACGAACACGAGTAAATAAACTTTTATAATTTTTATTAAGCATTTGTATGATCAGACCAAACCATATCTTAATCAAAATAACACACACACACAACCATGACAAATTTTAATCAAGCCACACATATTATTTATCACCATATACAAAGTCTGATACGTCTAATTTTCTAAGTTTCATTAAAATGCTGTTAATGGATTTTAAAGGACTTTTCTGTATTAATGGATAGATTCAGGATTATTGTGAGATGTGTCAGGAAGGCCAAACGAACTCCATTATCTACTTTTCAGTCTGTTTGCCTATTCAGCTTTCAACCAATCACACACATTCTTTATGGTTTTGCTTTGACCACTTTTGCAATTACAACCTATTGAAGCCAATATACAATTGAAACAAGACCTTTTAACCAACACCAATAGAATTTGAAGCTTGCATCATGAAATTATTTTTCTTTGATTACAGTGGTTACCTAATATCATTAGGTAGTATTAACTTTAAAACAGCCACTTTGAAAAAATAAGATAATAGAGCTGTTGTGAATATCCCAGTGGCTGAAAGTACCAGAGAAGGATGATGCAGTAAACAGTAAAGAATGGTTAAGCCAAACTTTCTCTCATAATCAATTAAGACAAATTGGCATGGCATCACAATGTTATCAGAACAACTAGATCATTAAGTGGCACAAAGATAAGAAGGAAATCGCTGTGAACACTGTGTTGTACCTTTTGAAGTAAAACAATTCCATTATTTACACCAATAAGTCTTCCCCAAACAGGTTTATGTGTTTTCGTGTGAATTGTTGGTTTTTACTGTTATTTTTAGAGTGAACTCTTTTTTTTTTTTAATCATATAAAAATGCCCTGGATATGAGTAATTATTTCTTGTAAGGCATCAGTATGTTCAGGGAGCATCTGTCATTTCAACAGGGCTTCACATCACACTGATGGCTTGATCTCCAGAAGGCCGTTGGATGGCCACAATGGAAGGCAGTGAGATGCCTAACTCAGCCAGGGGTCTGAATGGACCTCTGTCCATGTTTGTCACATAAGAGTAGTTTAATAGGATTTCAGTCTTAAGCCCCCTCTCCTACATACGAGAGCAGAAAGAGTCCCCGGCCTCCCACTGATATCTCAGTTGCCAAGGAGAATTGCCAGACAGACAAGAACATTGTAAGAAAAAAAATAATATTGTTTGTGTCACCTTTTATCCCTCCTTAATTGTCTTGGGCTCAGAAGTTAGTGAAGCAGTGTCTGTAGTTGAACTATGGTTTTGTGTGTGTGTCCGTGTGTGTGCACTGACACTATGGTTGCTTGGTTGCTCCAGTACGAGGGCAGCAGCAGCAGGAATGTGTAGCACGGTGAGAAGGCTACTTATTGGATATTTAATGCTTTTGTCTGGGAGGCTTTATTGCTGTAGTAGCCAGAGGAAATCCAGGGGTGAGCGGATTATCTCCCAGCTTATCCCAACACTTCTAATATCACACCATTCACTCCCATAGCCCCTTATCTACAGGCGTGTCAATGTCTTTTCTTTGTTTTCTTTATTTTGGGTTACAAACTCCCTGTTTCCCCTCCTCCTCCTCTTCCGGATAGTCCAGCATTATCACCTCTCTTTTCCAGACGGATAGAGCAGGAGGCAGAGAGAGAGAGCACTTGCTGTGAAATTCCCAGGAGAAGGTGGTGGCACTTTGTCTTTCCCGCCAGCCAGAGAAAACAGAAGCTGATGGAGAAGCGAGGAGGAGAAATAAACTCTCCTCCCTCAGTGTGCAACACCCTGGGAGCTAAATATAAACAAAGCACTGTGTCTCTGCGTTGCCATCAGTGTTAAGACATTAAAAATGTAATTAAGAGCCTCTAAGTTGACACTATTAAAACAATCCTCATACCAGCAGTATTTAGAGGTTATTTTGTGTGTTTGCAAGTATTGCACGGAGCCACTTGTGGAATCTGCTGTTGGCTTTATTCCCACCCATCTTATGAGACTGTTCAACAAAATTGGACTGGTCATCCATAATTTCAGGATAAATAGTAATCATTTTTTCAAACATACTTTCGCAGTCTGAATCCATTTTGTCTTTATATGCAGTCAAAATGTGGTATTAAAATGGGGAAAAGCCGCTGCTGATGGTTTTGCTAACTTCCAAAAGAAACAAATACAATTCTTACAGTCTCACACATAATAGTGGCTACAACCTTGCTCAAGCACTGTGGTATGGAATGAGCTTAGAGAGCAGCTTGGTGATGGTGGGGCGAGATGGCTTAGAGGAAGAGTAGACGAGGTAATGGTCTGGCCCTGGTACAAGATTCTGGTTGATGGCTGATGGAATGGGCTCTGTTACAGGCCTCGGCCACTGCACGAGCACATCTGAAAGTCTTTATGGAGAGGAAGTGGTAATTGTAAGCAGCCCCCAACCTTCTAAGCCCTCTGATCTCCCTCTCTACACAACCCCTTCCCCCTGTTTATTTCTTTCTTTCTCTGTCCCCACCTTCTTTTCCCTCCTGTGCTCTTAATCTTTCAGCTAGTTACTATGGCAGACTTTAAATAGACTGATAGGTTCTTCGTGTTGCGGCGGACGAAATTTGGACCATTTGGTTCCCACAAAAAAAAAAAAAAACCTCTGCATCTGAGCATTTCCCCATTTCTTGTAAGCAGTGAAATTACGCACCATCTTTTCCAGTGCGAAGGCCTGTTGACGCAAGCAGGGGTCTATTTGCTTTTTCTTTTAACTGATAAGGTATGCTCAGAAACGCATAATCTGGTAAAGCAGCATAATAAACAGTATTGCTAAAGAGGTGAAAGCTTGGATACAGAAAAAACAACGTTAATGTTCAATTTGTTCACATGGGCTGATAGACAAACAGCGTAGCTGCCTTTTCTTTTTGTAGGGCTGGTTGTGCATTAGTCTTTCTGTGTTGGCTTCTATTTTGTTAGGTGTACAGACATTTTATGACTTTGTGTTCAATGATATATGGTATCTTAGCTCGTCTTGGCCTGGTCCCGTGAAGGGGAAACTGTGTATTAGAAGTGGAGTGGCAGCAGATTAGTGTGAGGTCAACAGCTCAGCAGTCTGCTGCTGAGAAGTGATCTCATCTGAGTATAGGCACGGTGTGCCAGCTCATACTGTAGTGCTGACCTCAGGAAGGTAGTTAACTACACATTAAAGGCTGAAAAAACACACAAACGGACAAGATTGATCTTCAGTGTCCGCTAAGAGAGAATCACCACATTAGATAGGCTTTTACCTTTGCCAACTGTCTGGACTGAGTAACCTTTACTGTAAGCCTGTAAATAAACTTTGTGTCATGTGGTGGATCTCTGCAACATGGGCTATAAGTCCATCGCATGTAAACTGAACCGTGCCCGCTGTAGTTTTCAATTCAGATTTATACCTGTAAATTTATTGGGCATAGATGTTGTACTTCACAGTGCATGAAGCTAAAG
The DNA here is from genome assembly GCA_036937835.1 of Pampus argenteus. Lineage (NCBI taxonomy): Eukaryota > Metazoa > Chordata > Actinopteri > Scombriformes > Stromateidae > Pampus > Pampus argenteus. Next base: position 8,063,577 of record CM072865.1, on the reverse strand, counting down.
GATGACACATCCACAGCTGTATCAATCGGCTCACTGTTTTCCTTGTGATTTCCACAGCTATGGAAAAGCTGCGTTTTGTCTGGAGGAGTTGATGATGACCAATCCTCACAATCACTTGTACTGTGAGCAGTACGCTGAGGTAGGTACCCGCCTGGATGTCCGTCAACAAGCACTCTATGTGAATGGTGCCTCTCTCTAACACTGAGAGACACTGACACGCACTTAACGTCATTGGGAATATAGGCTCAGAAAAGGAGAAATGTTTACACTGGGTTGTCATGTGTTGCTTATTCAGATGTCATGCTGTTATTGCTTGATCTGCCCTTTAACACAGCTTATTGGCCATGTTTAATTCCTCCTCACACAGGTGAAGTACACTCAAGGGGGGCTGGAAAACCTGGAGCTGTCCAGAAAGTATTTTGCCCAGGCGCTGAGGCTGAACAACCGAAACATGAGGGCATTGTTTGGTCTGTACATGGTGAGTACCGCTTTGCATGAAGAGGGAAAGGGGAAAAAAAAAAGAAAACCGAGAAAACCTTTTTTGTAACCCTGTGGTTTGTCAAGGTTGAGGCTGGCCACTGTGTGTGTCAAGGAAGACGTGTGTGTGTGTTTGTGTGTGTGTGTTTTGGGGGGGAGCAAAAAAGGGGCTCTCAAACAGGTTAGCTCACTGCTGACTCAGACGGTGAACTCCAGCATCGGAAAGTCTGCCCCTCTGAAGCTCTTTATTTTAGTAATAATACCCCTTTTGGTGAGACCTTTTTTTATATGTTTATGACTTAAATAAATAAAGTAGTCATGGAGTGAAAAAGAGAAAAGCCCAAGCAAGAGAGCAGTAGAACTGCTGCTAGCATTTTGTCACCGGCAAATTATCCAACTAGGTGCCAGTTTGATTGTAGACCTGGCAGAACAACCTTTTGATCTGCATATTTGTTTAAAGAGGATGTTGTCTGCTTGTACCAATGCATCATATGTAAGTGAGACCTGACATAAGAACACAAACGAAGCGGCGCATGGAATAAAAGTTTGAGAGGGGAAGCAGGTCTTACACAGAGAGCCCCAGTGTTTTCCCGTGTGCTGCACTGGGATTCTTCAGGTAGTCCAAACACCTCATAGCAGCGGAGGGCCCAGGCAGTGAGTACATGAGGAGCAGGGCAGGGTCAGACCGAGACATTGGCTTCTGTTAACCTTCAAGTTTGTCTGGAGACAGAGCAGACCCTCTACGGTTTCCTGACAAGTCATCTAATGACACTTGGAAGTTTAATGGATACCTTAGGTAGGAGTATATTCTTCATCAGTCACAGATTGGTCTAAGTGTGTTTCGCAGACTGTCAGCTAGTCTCGGTGGTCCAGATTTTGACAGGTGCAAGTAGTTCAGTGAAAGGGCAGGAAACTTTCACCATCTCTCACCAGCTTAGACAGTTCCACAGAAGACCTGGTAGCACTGACCACAGTTGGGTTGTGGCTTAGTTACTCACAACACTTTTGTGGGGATTCCCCTCCACAACGGTGCACACTGTTATTCGGGGATAGCCTGTCTGGGTTGACATCATCCAAATTGAGGTTTCTCTTGAGTTTAAAAAAAAAAAAAAAAAAAATACATAAAATGCTTACTAAAAAACACAGAAGCCAAACCATTTTATAGAAAAAAATAGGGCCAGGTTGATTGGTGTGTAGTTAAAGTTTCAGCACGCTGGTAGGGAGGGCTTTGAAGTGCAAGCAGGGTAAGCCCTCTGGGGTTTGCTGTGTGGAGATGATGGCAGGAACATGTGAAAGACATGGGATTTGTGGTTCGGAGGGGAGCTGTCAGGGCAGGCACAGACCGTGATTCACACGACGCTCCTCGCTGCATGGCAGGTTCTTTTTGAAGACATACAAGGTCCTTTCATCGCCGGGAATCGATGTGTTGGATAAATTAGGCCCAGTTAAGTGACAATTTACGTATGGAGCATTAAAACACTCACTTTTTCCTCCCCATAAATGATTTCTCCTGTGTCATCAGGCCAAGGTCTGTTTTTTCTCTTCATTCTGCCACAATGACTAGTGGAGTGGTAGATGGTAAGAGTGGTTGCACATTCATCTCAATTACGCTTTTATTGCTGTTTCACCAAGTTTTGATATAAGAACACCCCTTCCCATCTTTTCTCCCTTGCTTCTTTCTCTCATTTTCTATTTTTCCTCTAGTCTGCAAGCCACATCGCTGCCAGCCCAAAGGTTAGTGCCAAGGTGAAGAAGGACAATATGAAGTACGCTGCTTGGGCTGCCACTCAAATTAATAGAGCCTATAAGGTTGGTAACTGTAAGAGTATCTACTTGTACTACATATTTTATTCTTGTAACTATCGTCATTATCTGCTACATTGTTTGTGCCTCTGTCTTCCATTGAAAGACATTTTTTAACTTGTTCCAGCATATTCCTTCATTCAACCAGTGGCTCAAACCCACCAATCACATTATGGGATATTTGCACACAATACCCAGACATCCAGAAATCCCCCTCATTTGCATAGCATGTGAAAGGAATTCACCACCACCACCAAATGACCCCCGAATGCACAGCAATCCCGAAGGATGCCTTTGACTTACAGTGTTGTAATAACAACCCTGGTGTCTCTCAGTGTGTCTGGGTACATTTACTGTTAATGTGTTGACTTAAGGCCACAATGTCTAGTAAAACTTTATCCCACACCCTGATCTTCTCTCAGAGCCACAAGCTCTGAATCTCCCAGGACAACAATCATACTAGACAATAGAAGAGACGTGTTGTCTGTTTTAATGGTTCTCAAAGTGAGATTCAACGACCATCAAATGCCTTTGAACTGAATCAAGGAAAAATCTAAAAGCCTAGTCTTAGTTTTTAAGTTTAGTGTTACAGCATTTGTTTTTTTTACTAAGTTCTACATTCACTATTGAATCAGTAAACACAAATATGTTTGCCAGATGTGTGAAATTGAATCTGATTACTGTGGTCAGTGAATGGAAGTGTGTCCATTTTTGGATACCTGACCACAAAAATGTGTTGTCACTGACCTTTGACCATACAGATGGTAAGAATGTGGGTAAACTAGAGATAAAGGACACAAGTGTATGTGTGTGCATGCGTAGTATTTGCACCAAGAGGGGAAAAAGTGAGGAATTTTTCAGATGATATTACTAAATGGTGTATGCCGTTCTCATGGCAAGTATAAAAGCATATTTAAAAGAAATCTTATTTGCCATACAGGGCCGATGTGTTGCTTAGTTAAAGATATAATAAGCAGTTCTTTGCTCAGCATGTGTGGGTCCTGTTGAGGCTCCCTGCTGAGACTCTAAAGACCTTGTCTCACCACACTCTCTCTTCTTGCCTTATGGACACATTTCACATGTCGAGCACTCAGACAAGTATGAGACTTCTATTGGAAAAAGTGTGCGTGCGAGTGACTTCACGGTGAATGACTGCTCTCCTTTACGCATTTCATAGCCGCATCATGGAACAGCTCTGAGTTTCTACTTGTTCTTTTTAGTTTGTGAGTTAATGTAAAGTGTAGCATCATGACTGAAGTGGGTAATGTTGGCTAACTTTTAATGTGCAGCGATATCTCCTTTAGAAAAAGAAAGATGTGGAGGTGGTTTAGTCATGAAAACTAGTCAATCAGACGTCTCCAATGATGTCAAGTGACTTCATCTGAAACTTACAGCGATTAGACAGTAGCGTAACCAGTAGTGTAGCACATGTTTTCCTTGTTTAAATATTTTCTTTATGGTCAAGGAGGTGTGGGAGAGGTTATGGCCACAGACAGCGAACACACATCTGTGTTTGGTGATGCTGTCTGTAATAACTCAAACAGATAGTAATTTGGTACCCAAACACTTACATGTGTCAGTTCAGTATATATGTTTTTCTATAGATGTTGAGACAGCATAGAGTTCAGTTGTCAATTCACACAAGTTATTGACAACTAAACTCTTATTTATTACTGTTTTACAGTTTAAGATTGACCACTTTCATTATTTCAGGAATTTGTATCAGTGTGTGCGTTACTGTGATAAGTAGGCCTTGTCTTTGTGGCCCAGAGAAAATGAGTTTCGGGTGAGCTGTCCTGATGACAGACTGAAATACTTGAGCTACTCTTAAAGGCCAGTGGACAAAGCTTAAGTGTTAAAACATCTGATTGTACACTTTTTTTGACCCCCCCTGTGATGATAATTAGACACTTTAGTCAGTCAAACCTTTGTCCTCCAGGGAACATGAGGTGAGCTGCGTCCAGCCCCTGTGCTTCTGCCCTGGTCTACAACCTCTTGTATTTGTTCAAGTTGCCTGGTAATAGTGGGGCTTGCACTGGGACTTGACCTCAGCTGTGTGTATGTACAGTATATGTATGCGAGCCTGGCATCACGCTTGTGTGCTTGTAGATGTTTCTTTTGTTGCTGTGTGAGACAAGTTAAATGACAAGGTGTAAGGTTGCCTCCTTTATGTTTTCCCTTCTCACCTCCAGTTAAATGACTTCAGAGATCTTTAAAAAGGGAGCGGCGGTGTGGGCCTTTGTCACACAGCTGCAGGCTGCTGTGGGCTTGTGCTGGCTGATTGATGACCCCTTTAAAGCGATGCCCGTGTCAGTCATCCGCTTTTATTAGGCCCCGGTACCTGGTGATTGTCATACCTCAGTGTGAGAAAAAGGTAGGCAGGTGAGTGCAAGTGGGAGCAGACATCAGCGAGAGGTCATTACTGACTAGGGCCTGTTTTTTGTTTTTTTTAAAAGTAATTACTTTGATGGGGTCAGTTGACATGAAAAAGCCTGGAGATGTGTGGATTGAAGGTGCAACAGACTTGACAGCAGCCCTACATGGACTGCCCTCCTGCCCTTACTCTCTTAACAGATTCTCTGATTAGCTCCTTTGTCACGAACCACAAGCTCCCGCTGCGTCATGACTCTATTATCAGAAGCTCTAAATAGATGTGGAGCTGTCTGATCTGCTCCTACTGTTGGACAACAGGGCAGGAGTTAATGTGGTGGTCTCACCTCAGGCTGAGGAGATAATTGACTACCGGGCCCGGAGTAATGGCGCATTAGGCAGCAAGGCAATGAAATGCACTGATCATTATAGCTACCCCACCACACACACACACACCCTAAATCTAAAGGAATGAGTCACACTTGGAAATTGCGTAGCCAATTGTACACCCTAGCCAAATGTCCTCTCTAAGTTTAAGTTTGGCAAAAGAGGAAGGAAAAACTTTTAAAACTTTTGCCATGGAAACAGAGTATAGGCTACGCTTAGGCTACAGTTAGTTCCTGTTTGTTGAAGCCTGAGCATGACCAAAGGTTTTCAAGTAATAAATGCCTCACATCATTAAAAAGGTGTGTTTTATGTTGAGTATAGGTTGTAGCTTTGTCTGTTTTGGTGTGACATTTCACAAATAGATAGGATGCTGATGGACTGTATGTGGTTTTGGAAGAAAGCCAAGTCTTAATGAGGGCACAAGACTTAGATTTCTTCAGTCAACTGTGTCTTTCAAGCGTTGAAATTATTGTTTACAGTGTGTGTTTGCGTGTGTACACTCTCTCTCAAGGGGCTCATCTCTCACATTTGAGGACATGCAGAATGTGCTGTCTTGTCCAGAGGCAGCATTGCCATGTGGTTGAAACAGTATCTGCAGCCTGCGTTTGACTCAGGGTAGTGGTGTTTTCATAATGATTTAATTGAAAGGGCCCTGCAATACTGCTGCCTCCTCCCTGGTTTTACTTGTTCAGCTGTGCTGTAGTTGTTTCTGACATATCTGCAGCGCTGCCACACAGCAGCAGATAGTTTACTAAATTGTGTCCTTGGATTGTGATATACTGCCTCTGTCAGTCTAATAATCTGAATAAAATAACCAATTTCTTTATCCATTCCCATTTGTTTTAAATAGGGATGGAAATGTATGTTCGTTCGGTTGGTCGGTCCACCACTTTGGTCCAGACTGAAATCTCTCAACTACTACTTAGATAGACAGCTATGACGTGTTTTTTGACATTGATGGGGGGCAGATGATGAATCCTATTGACTGGTGGTTGGTGATCCCCTGGTTTTTTCAGCATCGCTTGAAGAGTCAAAGTTTTCATTCATTCAGTGAAACATCTGTGTATCTACCAGCTGGATTCACACACAATTTGGACATTCATGGTCCCCAAAAGATATATCCCAATAAGTTTACACATCCCCCGATGCCACTATGAGGTTCATATCTGTGGTTTTGAGTGTCTCAACGATTACTGGATGGGTTGCTGTGACCTATGCCCCCATAGGATAAATTGCAATAACTTTGCAATACTTGGAAACCCGATAGTTACTTGTGCTAATTTGCTAATGTTAAGCATGCCAACATTACAAAAACTATATATTAACTGTATAGTAAACTTTAAAATTCTTTGAGAATGATTGATCTCAACCCATACATGTGGGTGAAGTGGGGTTAATTGGACTGACCCTTTATTATTTCTCTGCTGCCCTGCTCGAGGTTAAGAAAGCTGACTTTCTCATTGGTATTTTTTGAGGGGACGCCCCCGTCTCTTGGACAGTTTAATTGGGTAGAAAAAGTGTGTGCTTGTACAGTATGTGCGCACGAGTAATCTTGTGTGTGTGTTCATGGATTATAATCTGCCTGACTTCCTGTGAAACTCTGTGGACACAGTGCAGAAATTAGTGTGTTATGTACCCCCTGCACTTGAGGCCATGGAAGTAGACTAATCATGTGGGCATGCTTTCTCGGAGCTCACAGAGGACTGAAATGTCATTTATGCAACAGTTGAGGAAAAACCCTCTGATTTGCGGTATTATTTTACTTTGCATGACCAGTTGTCTTTGATTATTTGTGCTTGTATCTTTAAAGATTCTGGGACAGGGATGTTTTTGCGCTGTTGGTGAAGCGTAGTATGGGTGGAAGAGGTTATCACGGCCTCAGTGGGGCTTTGCTCAAGTGCATTAGGCTCTCCATTACTTTTAGTTGGCGAAGAGATGTAATGAGCTGATGTTCTCTTTTCCCCTCCCCCTTCTCTCTGTCTCTCTCTTTTTCTCCATCCCACTCTGTCTCTCCCTGCCTTTCACTTTCCTTCTCTGACATGCAGCTGGCCGGTCGCGGGACCAAGGAGAATAAATGCTCTGTGAAGGCGGTGGAGGAGATGCTGGAGTCCATGCAGATCACCATGTCCTAGATACCCTTCGTCCACACCTTTCTTATTCCCTCCCAATGACACACACAGTCTCTTGGAGCAACATGGCAGCTTAAATAGCCTTTCAATGTGACAAGACCCGGATCTTTTTTTTTTCTTTTTTTTGTTGTCTTGTTTTTTAATCACTTATTGATTAAACTTGACATGGACAATGGAAGACATTCGTTTCCCCTCAAGTGCAAAGATTTCCTCACTCATCTGGAATCTACAACAGCAAACTCCAAGTACTCCAACCTATTAAAACAAAGTTCTAAATGCAGTAATATTAACCCAGCTTCCCTAAAACCGGACTATCCTATCCAACCCTAGTCCATGCTGTCTTTTAGGTTGAACTAATATCCCCAATTACCACATTAAGGCTATAACCATGTGACCAGGAAAAATAACAAACTGTACAGTAAATGCTATTTATAAAGGCGGTGTGGGGATCCCACCTGTCTGCACTGAGGTCCTATACTGTTTCCTAACTATCTGTAGATGAACAATGTCTAATAAAACTCTTTTTTCAAACTATCAAAATGTCTTAATAAAAGTAGGACTGATTGCAAAGTTGAAAATATGTTTTCTTCTTGGGTGTGGCAACCATGTAGGAGCAGAGTTGGTTGTTTTTTTGGATCCCATGTTTTCCAGCAGTGACATTGATAAATTCTAACGATCCAGGAGAAGGATGAGGGACATTTGTCATTATGAAGGCAGCAGGGGCATAAAGAAGGGCCTCTTCTGTGATTCCAGCTGGGAAATCCTACCTTTCAATTACCCTGGACAGCAGCTGAACCAACTTCAGCACACTGAAGAACACCTCTGTCATTTTAGTTTAGAGAGCCTCAGAGAACGCTGCCAGTAATTAACACGCCACAAGTTGGAAAGAGGGGAAAAAAAAAAAAATCTTTTCATGAATCTAGGAACATTCATGACAGGCGGGAAAGAAAGACATCTTAGTGCTGTGAGAGGTGGGCCTGGTTTCCTGCTGTTAGAGCAGTACACTTGGTTTTGTAATTGTTGAATCTGAATTGATCCAAATGATCATCGTTCAGGGTCAGCCGTTACTTCCATTTCTTTTGTTTATTAAGTCATGGCAATTGTCTCATAATTTCACTTTTTGACTGATGGAAAACTTGAGTGTTGAGTTTATGGTTTTTTTTTGGACAGCTATTAAATTGAGAGAGGTCACTAGCGTGTGTGTGGAGCGTGGAAAGACGCTTTTTTTTTTTTAGTTTTTAATACTCTCTGGCCTTGGTCAGTAGATGAATGTGTCTGCATTTGATTTGCCTCACGAATCTGGCGGAAACAGTGAAAACCAGGGGAGGTTTGAGCATAAACTGATTTGAGTTATTTTTATAGGAAAGGGGCCGAGGCTAAATCAAGCTCTTTTGAGGAGTTACAGGATGAAGTAGAGTGATTCGTTTTTCCTAAAGCCGTTGCTGTACTGTAAGGTCATCTATAAACTTGTAAAACTGGGAATAAAAGGTGGTCAATTAGTTTGATGGGGTCGTCATTAGGAGATATTGGTATCCAGTGTCAGCCTTACTGAGGCAATAGTGCCATCTGTAGTCTGGACTAAGAACCCTTTGAGTGTTACTGTGTGCAGCAGTGAGTGACAGTATGCACGTTGAAGTAAGCTATTACTGTCATGCACTTATCATCTTAAGCTCAACCTGTATGTAATGTCATTTTTTGCCTGTCTGTAACTCATTTGCTGTGCAAGAAAAAAAAAAGGTTACGCACCATTTATCAGTCATGATTTCTGATAAATCTTTTCCTTGCATTCAACTGTGCTATCCAAACATATCCATGTAGAGTCAAGAAAAACAGTGTGTTGGCCCTGACATGGAGTCTGAATAAAGTTTAGCATCACTTCTCACCTCAGTGTTTACAACACCTCCGGCTCCTGACAGCCTTTGTCCCAGTAGTCTAAAGTTTATGGACAGCCTGTCGGTCTGTACCCGGACAGCAGAGCAACATCGAAAGACAGAGGAGAGCAAGGGGAGAACCTTTTTCCCCTCACTAAGCCCTTGGCTCTTCTCAGGTGTGTGTAGGGGATTCACTATTAGTGCTGCCCATAATCCTGGATTCCCTGGGAGATTAGCCCCTGGAGTTGGTTTGGTTGTCCTTGGCTGCTTTTCAGTGGTCAGGTTAACTGGACAGGATGAGCTCTGGGATGATAAGATTACACCAGGAGCTGCGTCTGATCAGCCTATTCCCTGAAACTAGGGGTGATGACAATGATTTACAACAGCACTGATGGACAAATTAAACACTCCAGATTTTTCATTTTTTTTTTCCCTATTAAAGTCTGTCCTCATATTTTTCATGTTTAAAAAAAAGACACAGTACTTGTTCAAATCACTTTTTTGTTGGAGGTTGCCTTTGTTTACAATCCGGTAGACAGTCCATGACTGATGAGTGCGAGAGCAAGATAGCATGAAGTTTACTACTTGACTTCTGCGAGAAGCAGTTTCCTGTTAAAGCCATAAAAACCACATGACTATCAAATAAGAATGATGTGCACAAGGAGGTGAATAATAGATGCTACTGAATAGCTGCTGTGCACCAAGCTATTTTTAGTCTTTTAGTGGCTCTGCGGATGGAAATGTCATTCTGTTGGTTGGTTGGTTGGTTGGTTGGTCAACCACTTTGGTCCACACCTGAAACATCTCAACAACTACAGGACGGATGGAGTTTTTTGACATTCATGGTTCTCGGATGATGAATCCTCATGACTGGTGGTGCCGTAAAGGTTGACATATTTGGTTTTGAATGAACGTCTTAACTTTTGAGTGGATCGCCATGGAATTTGGTACACAAATTCATGTTCCCCGCAGGATACATTATAATAATAATAACTTTGGTGATGCCAATACCTGTTGATATGTATTGGGATTACCTGTGCTCTGTTATTAGTGCTAATTAGAGTGTTGGCATGCTAACACGCCAAACTCAGATGGTGACCATAGCTCAAAGCGCTGTTCCTAAGCATGGTTTGGAAGTCAGACAATAGAGAGTCATGATTGCAAGGCAGAGAGAACCAAACTGCTCCATGATGCTCAGGACCGGATCAGATAAGTTTCTCAAGGTGAGGGAGTGAGTGGAAACAGTGCCGGGGTCCAGCTCACTCATCCATCTCTGTCCATTTTAAGGGGAGAGGCTGGGAGTTCTGAAGATGGATGAGGCATGCAGTGCTAAATCCTGCCCTGTCCAGTCACACAACCGGGCCTGGTGATGAAATAGTGTTTTGGCTATGAGCAGGAACGAGCTGACCCACTCCCTTTTTTCTGGGAATGGAGATGCAGAGGAGCAGAGAGTTGAACCGGTGAGGATGAAGCACTCAAACAATACCTGAAATTTAGAGGCGATAACTGCTTTATTCGCTACAGCATATGAAACTCACTTAGATCACAATCACGATCCGAATGTGCCTCCAAGCTTTTGATCTGTTTCAATATAGCTCTGAAAATGAACACACGTACATTGCAGTAAATCTTCTTGGTTTGTCATATGAAATTATGTTTGTTTTCATGACAAAAGTTTTTTTGGAAAATAATGTTTGACAAGCAGGCATTCGAACCACGGGTCCTTGCCTCGGATACATTGCTGAGTTGGTCACATCTCATTCATTTTAACCATTTCACAACATACAGATAAGGAGGTACGGTTGAGTGGAAAAAGGAGGGGGGTTGTATTGCCTAATAAAAATGCGCAGGCATTGCATTTGAAACAGTATGGTCGTTGCACAATGCCTCCTCGTTGATCCAGACTGATTTTTCTCCTACACAATTGCAGCTGCATGAATGCAAACTTCATTTTTTTTCTCCAAGGGCATCAATGCTGGAAAAAATGATTTCCTCTCTAGGCAAGAGAACATCCCCGAGTAAAGCATGTATGTGTTTGTGTGAGAGAGAGGGAGAGTGAGAGAATTTGTGGTTATGAAAGTGTGATTATGAATGTGCAGACAATGTGCAGGCATGCCTTTGTGTCAGCTTGAATTTGTGTGTGTGCGTGTGTGTGAGTGTGTGAGTGAGAGAGAGAGAGAGAGACTATGTGGTAAATTTAACAACATGAAGAGCTTTTGCCTTTGGAATTAAAACTATTGGCTTCAGGCGGTGCTTGTACTACTAAGCCTCTTGACCAGGAGGCTCCAGACTGCTGCGATCTTCTTCCAGAGGATATTCTGTCGCCTCCACAGGCCTTTCTGGTTGTTGCGCCAACTTCTCAGCTCCAGGCTCTCTGGCAGAGTCCTCGACCGTGCACATGTCGAGGCTGCATCCTGTCTGCAAACTCTGTCACAGTGTAGGGCATGTGTCAAATCAGAGAGGGGCAAGTTGCTGGCTCCAAAAGGCAGTTGTTCCTTCCAGCCGAGGCTTCCCAGACCGCAAATTCCCATCTCAGAGTGTCTTCTCAGCCAGAATGCACGGGCTTACCCCACACAAGGCCTGGGGCCTAATTACAAAAAGGAGGGAAAACCAGAATTGGCTTCTGATTGAGCTTCCTGGGTGAATGTTAATGGCAACCGCAGAGGGATATTTTATACCCTGAGAGGGATGCAGCAGAGACTGGGTGTGTGGAAGTAGGGGAGGCTTGGGGTTGTACAGACAAAGCTTTACATGGGTTTATGAATGCAAACAAGCTATAACACGTTTTATTCCATAGGCAGTCAGAGACATCTCATTTGCGTCTACATTGATATAATACCATCCAGGAATGGTAAACACTATTTTACTACACTGGTGGAGTCAAAGTTTCCCCGGCATCGTGCCAAACCTCATTCCAACTGGGAACAATGGGACGCATTGCAGCTTTGATGGTGTGTGAACATTTCCGTCTCTGGATTTTGATTACCCACACATCCTGCTGCGATGCTGGAATGTACTCAAGTACTGTACTTAAGTATGAGTATTTCCAACTGTACTTGAGTATTTTCTACTACCTTCTATTTTACTACATTTCATTGGGGGAAAAAAATAGAGTGTTTTCACTCCAGCTATAAGTACTTTTCAGATATCAGTTAAAGAATTGTCAGACATTTTGGGAAATTTTCTTTTTGCTTTCTTGCCGAGAGTTGGATGAGAAAATTGATCCCACTCTCCATCTGGACACTAAATATGAAACTACAGCCAGTAGCTGGTTAAAGGAGCTCAGCATAAAACTTGCTCTGTCTAGTAAAAATCACAAAATGCTGATTTTGCTGTTTGGTTTTGTATGGATTGCAGATATGTAACCTGTTAATTAATGAGTTCTAGAGGTGTTAGTTGACAGATTTTGTTACCTTTGGGCAGACCCGGGTTAGCCCTATTTTTATTATTATTTTTTTTAACTCTGTTTCCTGGAATCCACCATGTCAAGCTCATTCTGCTTCATTACTTTAACATTTGTTACTTTAAATACATTAAACTATACTATATATTATTTTTAAAATGTGGTATCTACTATATTTAAAACTTTAAAGAATCTGAATACTTCCACCACTCAGCACCCCTCGACCTGCACAGTTTGAAGCGTAATTCAAAAGCAATTTTCCTCTTAACTCCAACAACTATCAACAATATTAATATCATTATTGATTACTTCTATATATGCTCATAAGAGCTGCTGTGTGCCACGCAAGGTTTCATTTTTTATTCGGCTGGCTCTTTTATCCTCATAGTAGTCATGTGTCTCCTCCACTGTCTCTGGGGTGATCGGTCACTGTTAATTTCTCCAACTGTGATAACTGGCAAATAGGGAGGGGTTTAAAAAAACAAACAGATCTCCAGTGAAAAGCCTGGCTCAGCCTGGTGTTTGATATGTGTAACTTATGGCATCAGTGAGTGATTCAAACTTCCATCTGCAGGACATACTGATACAATGTGGTCTGCTGAGCCTGCTTTGACTGTATCCACTTCCCACTGTTCACTTGCCATTTTGCAGCATAGTAAGGTTACCACCGTATTACATCCTTTCTCACATATATCCAGTCATGACCCATCATCCTCTGCCTCTGTGACATGATCTGTAATGGACACCCAAACATACAGCGCACCCTCTGTTTTGGAAGATAAGGGGGGGATTTCTAAGTAGCCTTTCACGATGGATGGGAATGAACTCTACCATGTTATTGCCACGTACAGTTTTATGTGCGGTCACGTACACACACATATACACACACACCATTGACTGCTCGTGTCACACACACACACACACACACACATTCTCGTCAGCGTGTACTTGGCAGGCTAGCATTGCTACCATCTGCTTGTGGGGAGAGGGATATGGCAGGCGGATGACCACAAACAGCCAAGGTAATAGTGATGGGTTCCACTCAGTCTCTATCTCCCAGACAGCAGTAGACTCCTCATTCCACACAGCTTGGACTTTATACAGCATGGGCCACGGCACAGCGACAAAGTGCTTCTCCAGTTCGCTGGCAGCTAACTGTAACATTTCTCAGACATTTACGTAGTTTTGTGTAAACCAAACAGAATCCCTTATTCATACAGTTTTTTTTACCAATGTGAATCTTGGAGCCACTTTCCGCCAGTAGTTCCAGGTAGGGATTTTTAATAAATGCTAATTGGGAGAGTTCTGCATTTGGAGGATTCTTTGCTCTTGGATACACATGAAGTAGGCAATAGTAACATGGAGAGAGAGAGAGGGAGAGGGAGAGAGAGAGAGAGAGAGAGAGAGAGAGAGAGAGAGAGAGAGAGAGAGAGAGAGAGAGAGAGAGAGAGAGAGAGAGAGAGAGAGAGAGAGAGAGAGAGAGAGAGAGACAGAGAGAGAGAGAGAGAGGGCTGAAAGGGCTTGAAACGGTAAAGTATAGCCAGAAGAGTAATAGGAAAACAGAAAAACAAAATAAAAAGAACTTGCTTTATGAGTTGAATGAATCACTGCCAGAGTATAAAAACCTGAGGCTAAAAATCCATTACCTATGGCAACGTTTTAATGGACACTTAGTTCATCTGGGTTGCGGACAGCAAAAACTCTTAATTATGCATTTCTCTATTTTAGAAACACTAAAACATCCGGATATTCATAGAGCCACTAATGATACTTGTTAAATCTGGTTTTGAATGATCACCATAAAGTTGCCAGCATCTATCCAATATCATGTTTCGTCAATCTACTATATATAGAAGGTGTCAATTCTCACGTACGAATCGTTACATTTCCTATATCAAAGTGACACTGTTGATCAGCTAAATTGCTGTTGCCGCCATGACCTTTCCTCAGTGTTAGTGTTGGCTAAAGTTTGCAGTTTCAAGAGAGCCAAACCAAAGAGTCTAATTTCATATATTCCTTTTAGGTCAAAGTGGGATGTTGGCAGTGATCCACCTTGTCCTATTCTTCATTATCAATCTGTTTTGCGTCAAAACGTTTTGCACGCATGATCGTGAAGGGTTCCACAGGTTGCGTAGCCATTTTAAAGAATCGTCTAACAAATAGCACAGCACATCGAGATTCAATGGCATCTTTTCAAATAATATTATCACAAAGGCTTTAGGTAGAATTACAGTGATACCAGTCTGGATAGTGTCGCTATGTATCAGCACAGGGGAGCATCAACAACAACACCACATTGAACAGAAGCAGGAGATCAGGTTCTTCTTTAAGCTATCAAATTCTGCATAGTCCAATCAAGTTTACCTTCTCTTTTGGTGACTGAGACACGTAAATCCAGCTCAATAATCTCAATTGCCACTGCCTGCTCACATTAAGACCAATGTATCGTACACCATTGTAACATTTGCAGAGTTCTGGATAAATAATGCATATCACATGCTGAAGGATGCTTATGCTTGTGAGGAGGGTAAAGTTACCTTTGTGGTGACGATTTTATCAATAATTGCACCGTTTATACCCCTGGAAAGTCTTCAGAAGAATTTTACCCCCCACCCCCTGGAAATAATCATTGATGCACATTTGTTTTGTTGTGGAGGCTATGATTCAGTCCAAGATTGAGACCAGTCCGGTTTCCTTTCAGCCCAAATAGGGCTATTTTTTTTCTCCGAGAGGTCTCAGCGAGTGGGATTAAAAAACCAAAACTATTAAGTTCCTTGACTGAGAGCATTACAGTTTTGCTCTTGTGCGTCAACACTCTTATGTTTCTTATTTTCTTTTGATACATTGTTGGATTGTTATCAAGTCCTTAAAGGAATAGAGTCTGTAAGTCTACCTGAATGCTTTGTGGGCATACTTGAACCAGGAAAGACAAAAATGACTTTTCATTCTCGTGGATCACAATTAGAACAGATGGTAGCAGAAACTTCGACTGTGGTATATTTACATTACAAACGCTGAGTTTGACTCATTGCATTGCCAAAACATTTGCAAGAAAGAAGGGAATGGGCTGAGTTTAATTGGTGCAGGAGGGGAGGGTGAGTAGGAGCGGGGTTGACTTCTTAACTCTTTCTCCCACAGACGAGCTGAACTTAACTGAATGGGTTAAAAGGGAACCATGCCTGAGATGAATGAACCAGACTTACAGACACCACCATCATTCAAACTGACAGATCAAGCATTGGCACTTTGTAATATTTCAAACGAATAAATAACTCTCTGTGGTGATATATTCCACCTCATTTCTTATCCTCACTCTACTACTTCTGCGTCACTGCCATCGTCACCAACTCTTGCAGCCAAAATAACAGCAACAGGGGGTTAAATATTACCAAGTCCTCTTCTAGGGCTGGACTGAGTTTCCTGTCTGTTAACAGTAAAATAGGGAAAGCAAATAGTCCATCATCAGGAGGTAAAGAGGCAATGATTTGTTCATGGCAGTCCAGTCCAGCCTGTACCAAATCATCCAGAACAGATGCCCTGATCCATCTTGCTGGCATCTCAGCCCACACTACTCTCTCCTTGCTGGCCCGTACTGGCGTCTGGGAATCAAGGATGCTGTCACTCATTATCAGCCAGTCAAGTGGGAAGCCAGATCTTTATATGGAGGGGTTTAAAATCATTCATTTGTGTAGTCGGGTGTTAGACTGGCAGTAATCATAGTTGGACATTTCTTCTCGTAAAAAACTGGGCAGTGTTGTCATTCATTCTGGTTATCAATAAATACAGCCAGCATTGCAGGAAGTGACACATTTCAGCCCATGTTTGTATCATATCATTTGTCATATTTTCACACATTGAAACCAAGCATAAGCCCAGCAGTACGGCAAGCTGGCACATCTTCCAAGTTTTGCGGTAGATGATTCATTTGATTCAGATAAACATTTGACACTGAGGAAGCTGTAACCGCTAATAAAAACTATAGTGGATAAACATCAATAGGCAGAACCTTTTTAACCTGTATCAGTTTGCTGGACTGTTTTTTTTTATTTTGGATCGGACAATTATTAAATTAAATCTGTGCATTGGAATAAACATGTAAGTTCCTTTACAAAATATCAAATGTCATAACAATGTAGAGAAATGTGATATAACAACAGAATCTTGCAAGAATGAGAAAACTCATGACATAATCACAAACACGCTGAATTTAGCAATTGCATCAAGTCTTCTTTTCATATACTGTATATTTTTAGATGTTTATTTCCGTGTTTTTGCTCCCAATCTCCAACATCCACCAGCAGTGTCAGGAACTTTACAGTTGGTGTGAGTGATGGTGCGGACAGCCACGTCCAACCTCTGTGACACATAATGTCGCCAGCTGCTTTGGAAAATATCAGCCAGACAGAAGACCTCGTCTGTCAACAAGTGTAGCCTATATATGTTGATTTCTGTCATAAACTGACCAATATGGTCAACCACAGGAACCATCTCCATCTCCAACCATGGAGGGGAAAAAAAGGCGAAAAGAACAAACATGAATGATAGCAGGGTACATCAATTTTTCTTGACAATACTTTGGTGAATTCCTATCCTGATTATTTTTGGACTGTAAGAAAGTATGTATGCAAGTAAACTTTATATAACACTTTTCAAAACAGTAGTTACAAAGTGGTTAAAGACAGAAAATAGACGCGACAGAAAAAAAATATACAGTTACTTCAACTACAGTGGCAGTTGTATATCAAATATGGATATAGGAGCAGGTAACTGGTGCAATAAGTTGGTCCTTCGCCTGTTTTCCGACATTTGATAAGCAGCAATATGTCACGAAATCTGGAGAGAAAGTAAAATACACATATGTATTTAATCCAAATGACTGCAAATATGGCAAACTATTGGGGGTTTGAATTTTCTGGAACCGTGCGCATGTTGGAAATTTTATAGGCGTGTGTCTGTGTGTGTGTGTGTGTTGCGTGAGCAGGTCTAAGACAAGCCTGACTCATTTCCTGACCACACAGAAAAATCAATTAAACGGCTGTCATTCTCTTCAATAAATCTTATGGCTCAATACAGGAAGTGTCTGAGGATCCAGCATGATTTCACCGCTGGTATGTTGACACATTCTCCATAAACACTCCTAGACAACGCCAGTCCAACCTGAGGACACTGTAATCATAACTCGATTAAGCATTTGATTTGATTATTGACCATATGAGCACAGTGTTCTTTCTGTAATTTGCTTCTTTTTTCTTTCTTAAAATGCATTACCCATAAGTGCTAAATGACCATAGTCTATTATCCATCTCATACACCCTTGAATCCAGAGATTAATCTCAATTAATACATAAAAACCTTTGACCTGCTGGTGGTGGAAGAAAAGTCAGCAGATCACCAAAGTTATTAGGATTCATCCTTTGTACCAAAGTTCATGGCAATGCATCCAGTAATCGATAAAAAAAGAAGAAAAAAAAAGAAAGAAAGTTAACCTCATAGTGACGCTAGACGAAAAAAAATCAGGGGATCAGAAAAATGTCTGTACAAAGTTTTATGACAATCCCTCCGATAGTTCTGGAGATATTTCAGCCAAAGTGGAGGACTGACTGTCAAACAGAATAACCGAAAAACCATCCTAAGAGCTACACTGCTAGCGTAGATAAAAATAGAAACCTTGGGTGTGCTGTTTTTAATCAATTACTGCCAAGAACCAACAAGTTGGATCTTCAAAAGACACCTTGCACGTCATAGTGATACCTCAAGAGTCTACTACACCTGAGGAGCTCCCATATGGCTTATTGAGAACAGATTGCAATATGAAGGTCTGTAACATCATGTACTGTATCTGATGTATGATGCGAGTCTAATGGGTGGGGGGCGAGAGAGAGAGAGAGAGCGAGATTGAGAGCGAGAGAGAGAGAGAAAGAGATTTGACCTGTTCCAGCTGAGAGAAATCTGTGAGAACGTGCTCCGGGTCTCCATGTCAAACTTGACTCCTGGAGAGTGCTTGGCTCTACTGTAAAAGGCTCTGACTGCACTAAACAGTCATTAGTGTTAGTGGTAGATGAATGGTCTGGCTTGAGGGCCTTGCTGAGCGGCAGTGGTCCTGTGGTAGGAAGTCATGGCCAGTAGAAGGCAGGCAAGGGGCTTGGGAAGCGTGAAGCCCAATACACATGGCCTGCTGGCTGGACCGGTGTAGGAGAGAGATAGGGTGTCTGGGAAAATATGTGAATATTTGGGTTCATCACATTTAAAGACCACATAAGACACTGAATCTCACTATCTATCTTCCTCCAGCAGTCTCCTGACAGGTATAATGGGAATCACTCTTGTATAGTATGCAAATGTTATTTCATCCTCTCCTTTTTGCTTTCTCTACCTGTTTTTTTTCGTCTTGGGAGTCATGGAAGAGAGAAATGGGAATGAGGGGATTTATATGAAGGAACCGTGTGTATTATATATCATCCAGTTGGATATATGAGTATTATTGTGTCATTCACTGAACAGATTCTTTCACATACAGTAATAGTACAGAGCAGGTCTGCATGCTAGAATGCACTTGTAGCCTCATCTGAAAATGACTTTGCTGCTATTTAATGTCAGAAAAACTTCATTGTTTACAGTCTCGGATTTTGTGAACTTAGGAACATTGATTTGGCTGAACATTGTGGGGGAGAAAAAAGGGGCAATGCATTATGTTTTTTAGGTTCAGATCCAAGCCATTTCCAGTTGTTATCTCAGTAATGGCAATCAAAAGGTCCATTTGGATTGAGTCAATTAGTTAAAACTCTATTCTAGTAACAGGTTCATAATTCGGAGCACCTGTACTTTTCATGTGGACACGTGGCAACGGTTTAGATTTCAAATATTTGGTTGATTCATCAAAAATAATGCCTCCTTGAACATTTTCTCCAACATTATCTGACATGCAGTATAAGACGGCTCGAGTAGCCAGGGAAGATTAGCTGGTCAGCTCAGAAGCTATTCAGCCAATATCAAAAACAGCCTAACTTTGACACTGTGATGAACTGGTCGCAGTGATGTGTCCATAGCGTTTTAAACATAAAATACTTAAAAAAAACCAAAAAAACCCTTTGGATTGTAAATGTAGGTCTTTGAGGCTGGTTGGTCTTTGCAGCTCATTCTACACTTAAATATTTTATGGATTTTTATTGTGAATACACAGTGGATAATTAAATTGAGTGTACTCGTGTACTGAGACAGGCCTATTGACATTGGCGAGTCTGTGTTAATGCTAGCGAGTCTTCCCCTTCTTTTGGGTTGTGTCCATTTTGTATACGATTTGTGGCTCTGGACAGTTTTTGGAGAGACCAGTGAATATAACTTCAAAACACATGCCACATCTTTTTACATCCAGGAGGGGTTTTTTACCTGTGGTTGCATGTACTTCCAACTCTAATGCAATCCTGCAAACCTAAGGGCAGCATAAAAAGCCAAGTGCAAATTTGTTTACTTTCAACAGCTCTGTTCCCTTTCATGTGATCCGTGTTTTGGGAGCTTCTGGCACCTGTCTGGGGTTTTTCTTTAGGAGGTATGGGTCAGCCAGACTATCCTCATCAGCCCTGTGGCTCACTTCAGCCACAGTGGACTGGATTGGGGAAAAGAACTCACCCTGTGGTTCTGTATAATTTCTGGCGCATTGAAACAGTGATATCTTTGGAATAACAGATGTGGTGAGCAGCAAGACGCTGCCATGTATCAAATCCTGATCGATTTTATCATTACATCAGTCTTCCTGATTGTCCGTTGTCATCTTATGGTGAAAGTCCAAGCATTCACTCATGCTCCCACACACACACACACACACCGTTTTACAATAATTCAAAGTCGCTGAGTGAATAAGGCAGCGCTGAAGTGTATCTCTACTATAGACAAATCAAATCAGTTGCATTAGTTCAGGAAGCAGTGTATAAAATGAAACACCCAAGGCCTTTAGGAGACGACTGATTCGCCTTGTTTCTTTCTTCCCTACTCTACCCTTTGCTCTGCCTTCTTGTCCCCAAGGGAGAGGACCAACATCTGCAGACGATCAGAGGGGGCATTTAAACCTTGTCTTGCAGGGGCCCAACTGATGTAGCTACAGTACAATGGAGAGGGTCATCATATCTGTGGGGTCTTGGCAGGATGAGTCATGCTGGGTTATATATTGGTCACAGCAGGGCTTCCGTTTTGCAGTTCGCCACACTTCTCAGAAGATCATCTTCCCAACCACCAAAAGGCTAAATTCCACACGTGTGTGTGCATCTTATGTTACTTTTACCTAAAGCAGGGGGTCGAGTGGAGAAGGATCAGCAGGTGTTATCAGTTACTTCAAAATGAAGATGCCGCCCCCCTCACAACATGAGACAGATAAATGGTTTAGGTCAAAATGAAAGGACTGACCAGCAGAGAAGATGGGAAATAAACAGGTTTGAGCTGGTACATACGCTCATAGAGACAGAAAAAATGATTTCATACAGATGTATGTTGCAAACTTTAACAACCCCAAGGGTGCTTTTTGTTGTACTTATGTGCACTTTGGTGCTTTCATATTCAGCCAAATTCTCATTGTATACATAATGATGAACATAAGTGAACTTGGGTATACTTTATTTTCAAACTGACCCAAAAAAAAAAAATCCACTTCGGGCCGTCTTTTGCTCAACTTCAACACTGCCATTAGTTCATTGTTAGAGTACGTGGCATTAGTATCATTTCTGTCTTCTCAAGGGGAGGCACTTTGTTAAATCACATCAAATTGGATGATGCACAACTTACTGGATGTAACACACACAGATGTGTTTTGGTCTACTCAGATGAGGCTCAGATGAGTCACCCTTCATAGCATCAATGAAATCTTAGTCTTCATACTGGCACGAGTCTCGGTGTTGTCATCTATTTGCTTTCCCCACGCAAAAAATATAAACTGAATGTATTCTCTTGTCCTTGCTGTTTGTGATAGATATTATGGCCGCAGCAGCGAGAAGCTTGATGACAGGAAACAAACTTAAACACATCATACACACATATTTATGACCAAAAACACCCCATAACATTTTATTTGACTTCTCACTTCTCACGGTAAGAAATTCTGCGTATTGTTATTGTGCGTTCAAAAAATAAAAAAAAAGGATGATAAACAGTTTTAGACATATTTATGGAATATGGAAAGACAGATTGTAGCCTCTGTGTCATTTCATAAGGCTGCGATTTACTGACATTTGAGAGGTGGCGCCACTAGTAGACGTGTCGTCAATTTACTGGAGCAGTCACAGCCTTCTGTAGCCTAAGTAAATCTTGACATGCTTTTCCTTGTTTAAAAAAACAGCCCACGCAACATTGGTTACTTTGTACAGTAAAACCTTTTTCACAAGTACAGTTTTGACAAATATTGTTTATATACACTCATATCCTAGCATAGAATAATTTTCATTTCAGTTTGACTTAATTAGAAATAAGTAACAACTGTACAACTCGTACAACTGAAGGAGCTGAGGGCAATTATGATTTAGTGAAGTTTTACTGAAGAGGAACAAAATAGTTGTAACGCGTATCCCCGCTGCACTATAGCTCACTGCATCTTCTCTGAGTGATTATCATTTACCACTCATCAATTTTTACTGGCTTTTTATATTGCCTGTATAACACCCGAGGTACTATAGTTTAATTCTCGTGAATGTGCTGGCGACTCCACCGAAACTCAGTTCTGTACATTTTGTAATTCCTTTAGCTTTGAGTTTAACGTCCTGCCTTCAACACTTTCGGATTTATGGAGGAGCCATTCTAACATCCACATGAGGTTTATGAACCCCACTAAAATGTTATTTTGTTCAGTCTTCCAAATTGTCAGACCACAAACCATCCAATCGTGGTATTAACAGTCAGTATTGACCTGTTTTTCTGCTGTGGCCTGCTCCCATGGCATCCAGTCAAGACTCTGAAGACAGGCCTCCAGCCCAAACCTTTGCTTAGATGGGGAGAGCAAACTGCGCCAAGCACTTCTTATTCTACAATAGTCCAAAAAATTTGGATATCTTCCATTGTCTTTTATTGGTTCAGGCCCTTTGGACTATTGCCTTGATCACAGCATCAAACCTTTTTAAGTTTCGGGTATATTTTTGTGTGAACCAAGGATCACATGAGGTCAGACATTTTAGAGCGTTCCATGTGGTCTTTGCCGTGTGTGTTTGTCGATAAAATAAAATCTTTGTATGCTACGCCGTGATGAAGGGATGTTTATTCTGAGCGAGGTGAATATGGATAGACAGGCATCTTGGCTAACCCGTTGAGTTTTATGATTTTAACAATGAACAGAAGACTGAACTCTATAAAGTTCTCAGAATATTATATTTCAGTAAGTAATAACTTGTGCATTAGCTATCATTATTTAATTTAAATGCAATGTTCTATCAGATCGGACAATAGAAATTATACATTTAACTTGTCAGTTTGAAGTTCTGTGCGATTTTCATATTGACCATTACTTCTGCCCATTATTATTGCGTTACTGCTACAAAGTCCGATGCTTACTTTAAAGCCATACTGAATCATATATCTGCACAGTTCTGGCTCTTCTTTATGATTGAAAATGACGTGAGGGGAGACAAAATAGCGCTGTGTCTCCATTCCAATCAATTTCAATCATAAGGAAGAGCCTGTACTATACAATTCCACGTGGTTATTTACAAAGACACGCTTTTGACGATTGACAATCAAGGCGCCTATTATGCAAAACCTCTAAGTAGACACACGTTTCATGATAGATTCAGCAGTAAAAAGTTATTTTTATCTTGGGAAAATCTCAATCTATTTTTGTCCATTTCAAATGTCATCAAAAGAGCCGTGCGCAATGTTATCATTTCCGATGGGCGATAAATCCTACGACAATCCTGCAAGTGTGGTATCCGAAAATTTGGTGGTAAGAGAACAACGTCTTAAAATGCACAAGTGAGAAATACATTTTCCCACCACAGAAGGATTACATGAAGGAGACATGACTAGAAACAGGCCGTGGTTTGACATAGAAATAGCACAGTGGAAAGTAAAGCTGCTGTGGTCGGGGTGGTGGAGGGCTATGTTCTTTTGCCTTTAACTGCAGTGACCCAGGTTCAGTTCACAACTTAGTACAGGAAGTCTAATACTTTTAGTATTTTAATTGTGGTTATTATTAACAGTTTTTTCTTTCTTTTAATGCACTATCAATATATTAGATAATCTCTACTCAAAATAAATTGTGAGGCTGTCTTGGTTGATGGAAGTAGTTGTGTGTGAAGAAATAAAAAAAAAAGAACTTGAGAGTGAGTGATTGATTGTCAGACTGTCTTAGGAAGTTGCATTAACTGAACTATTTAGATTAGAGCTTAGATGAAGCCTTTCCATGAGTCCATCATTGGAACAGGGATTAGAGGTTCCGACAAGCATATTGTTTTAAGCATATGAGGCTATTAGTCTGCTTCCAGACGAGCTGTAGCATTGTTTTCAGGGGAGAGTGCAGACGGCTCAACGAAAGGTTGGTCTATGAGACTTCCATTTGTCGTGGAGTATGGCCAATTCATTTGGAGGAGGAAAAAGAACATTTTTTATTGTACCATCATACCCATGGGCTTTTTCCTCTTAATGTCAGTATTAAACAGTATTTCAAAAAGAGAATAGCACAGTAGTAGCCCGGTAAAGCTATAAGATGTGTCAATATGTGACCATAAAACAGCCCATCGGCCATGTGTCCCATCAGCTTCAATGATCTCCAGAGAGAGACTGAAGCACCGACTTGCTGAGTCAATATATGCTGCATTCTACACAGACATAGCGACCAAAATGCAAACCGACAAATCACAACATGAAGAGCACTGATACACTACACACACACACACGCATAACGACTTGAAGAATCACCACCTCTTACCTTCCACATTCAGCACCGCATGTGTGAGCTTAGTCCATGGAAACAGTGCTGCCGTGGTAACTCGCACGCACGCACACACACACACAATGACAAGTACATTTCCATGTGTTCTCTCCTCAACGCAATGAATCAATCAAGCTTACATGCAATAAAAGCAAAAAGGGGGTGTGATTATTATTGCACTAAATACTATGTTGTCAGAGCGCCATTTTTTTTTTTTACTCTTTTACTGCTGGTCACAGATGAGTGTTTTATAGCCCCACGGCCCCTAGCACATGGTCTTGATGCAGTATTGGGGCCCTCACATTCCCGTAAGACTGCTTTTGAAACAGACTGACATTGTAATTATGCCTGGCAAAGACTATGACGCAGCATAAAAGCTGTGCGGCTATCTTTGTGCGGCCTGTGTAAAAACTTCTCCTGGAAGTCTGGGGCCAGATGACTGCAAGAGAGACCTCTGCACCAGAGCTCACACGACCCTCGCTGATGGCTCGGCCAGTGAAAACCATCCTGCATGGGTTTTCTTTTTAGGTTCTGAAATAACAACGTAGAACAATGGAGGCGCCAGGCCGCAACCCACGCTAATCTGG
Source organism: Pampus argenteus (assembly GCA_036937835.1). Classification (NCBI taxonomy): domain Eukaryota; kingdom Metazoa; phylum Chordata; class Actinopteri; order Scombriformes; family Stromateidae; genus Pampus; species Pampus argenteus. The sequence continues at coordinate 8,038,651 of CM072865.1, read as the reverse complement.
ACACACCTAGTTCAGCCGACACTCAGCACCCTACTCCGAATTTCTGTAACTATGTATGTTCATATTCTAGGAAAGCAAGAAGGACAAATGAAAAGAGTGTTTGCGAGTTATGGGGTGGCTTATTGGACCCTGGATGGAGACCCTGGCCTGAACAGAGGTCCGTGTTGTGAGATCATTCAGACAGAGGGTGGGATTTTACACGCTGGAGGCCGTCACTCCGTGGGTGGTGAACATGGATGGGGGCCAACTTATTAACTGTCATACTTGTACCCACATATTAGATTTCTGTTAAATAATATTTGGGTTTCCTGGTGACTCCTCTTGCCTAGTGTTTGGTCCAGACTGTTCGCCTGGCCCCAAAACCCAGGAGAAGCATGTGAAAGTATCAAAAGATAACGCCTCCAAACCGATGAGAATGTATAACAATACCCAGAGGCCAAACTTGTTTCCTTCTATTTCATCCACAGCCTGACAGTGTTTGATTTATCTGTAATTTATTCTGAAATGACAGGAAAAGGATTTATTGACTTTTGTGAGTGGAATAAAGCATGTCGGAATCATGCGAAAATTATAAACGACTTCCATAAGAAGTGACTTAGGAACAATACGTCCAACCATTGTGTAAACTCTGCGCGAGGCTCTTGTCCCCCTACTTTTAAAAATTGTTTATGGAGGAGAATAAAGTGGAAGCATGCGCTAAAAAGGTGATCTATGAGGATGCTCCTCTGAGGCAGAGGAATAATGGAAGAGGTGCTTTACCATAAGTCTATTACAGCTTTGGGCATTCATGTCTCGTCTCACTGCTTCTTTACACTGATTGGACTGAGGAGGGACGAGGGATATTGCTCCTTGAGTGAGTGTACCTCACCTTAGAACTACACAACACACCCTGGGGCCGCTCTTCAGTAAATTATAGTCACTTCAGCAGCTTGAAGCAGTGAGATTGCTCCCCACTTTCCCATGCACAGCTTCTTGAGGGAAATGTCAAGTTGTTGATGCTACTGCAGTAATCGTACTAATTTGGCTTTTTTACTAAAAAAAAAGATATTTGCACCTGCTAAATTATTCATTCGAACTGAACAGTGGCCGAGTGGGGTTTTTTTCCTGACCCACGGGCTATTTATTAGAGTGAGGCCTTTTGATTTCTCTCTGCAAACTAAATAGTTCTGCTACACCTACGGCAACGTGTTCAGTATCGTACATTATCCATACCGTAACAGACAAACATTTTTGTCCCAGTAAGCCATGATAGCGAAGACCATGAGGTGGTGTGATCAACACGAGGACCCTGAAACATCATTATTTTTGTAATATATTTCTTTAATTAGGTCACATTTGTACTTGAACACACACATTAAAAATGGGCATGAATGTGATGCAGCCAGACTAAACATCCCAGTTCTAAGTAACTTTTTTTTTTTTTTTTTTTTTAAAAACCAGAGACTGAAAATATATTAATGTAAGCTCCAGAATAATTTTACATATTTTATTGTCAATGCTGCCTAATTAACGCTCAGAAAATTCCTAAAAACATGGTCCTGATTTCATCTGACAAAAAAAAAAGGACCACAACACAGCAGATAGACCTCACCCCCCACCCAGTAATAGCATAATGGGAATGACCACATCTCTGACTGTCTGACTGTGAAAACAGTCATGGTTAGCAGTCATAACAGAACAATAGCAAACCTCCACAGTCATAATTCTACCTCGGAAGCAACAGAGGCACTGGCACGAACGCAGCCGCTAAAAAAAAAAAAAAAAAATCCAGAACACCGTCAAGGTCAATGTGCCACAATCCACTCAAGCACATTGCTATGGGAAGTGGGAGATGTTGGAACAGATGTTTTTCATATTGGCTTTGTGGCGTGGAGTTGATGAGTGCTCTGTTACATTAGCGCAGCATGCTGTGCTGCTGTAGGAATCGCATTCAATTTCATCTCTCCCTAATTACTCACAACAAGCTCTCACTCTCTCCGCGTCGATTTACACCACTCTCTCACAGGAGCTCGACTGCCATAAGAGTCTTCAGCCACCTTTTTCCAGGGGTATTATTATTAGTGTGTTTCAGTATCCTCTGTAGGTTTATTTAAAAAAAAGGCCCTTCAACAACATCATTTAGACAATTTTCATTTGAGGATCAAGCAAAAAGCAGCACGAGTTTTATTTTTTGAGCATAAACTTTTCTCACGAGAAACAGAAATGGAAACCAAACATTGTAACCCCAAAATAAATAGCCTTTTATGATTAACTTTATTGACATGAGGCGGAGGTGGGAATATTTAGGACTTTCCAACCTGGACATCGTCAAACCGCTCAGCCCTTTATTGCCAGGATATTTTATATTTGTCCTGCCATGCCCTCGGTGCACCTGGCTATGAAAATAAGACAGGATTTTGTTAATGATGTTTGGAAGAATGATACGGTCATGAAAACTGTAGGAAAAAAAAAAAAATAGTAAGCAGATCTTATCCAAAGTATGATCTCTTGTGTGGATGGATTGACATTGTCCAAATCTGTCAGATAGATGTGTGTTTGTCCTTTGTCTCCTTTCTCAGTACACACACACACACACACACACACACACACACACACACCTGTCTCAGCCTGGAAATAAATGAAAATGGACATGCCGTTAACAGTATTAAAAGGAGTCTAACATTGGCTGTCTCCATTGCCCTATATACCTCTGTCTCCTCCTGTCCCGTCCCTTAGTTTCAATAATAAAGTGGCTTATTTCTCCACCGCATCACTGCTTTCACTGCAGAAAACAGTCGTCCATATCCCCTCATTCGTCTCAATCAGTATCAAAAAGGACGGACATGATGTACAACACTTTTGAGTTAAAACATTTTGCTACCATCGCAAAGAAGCGATTCAAGCCGTATCCAGAAGACAAATCCTCCGCTGCACAGGAAGTGATGCATTAATGTATTTCATTGAATTGATATAAATAGGTCTAGACTAGATGCACCGATTTGGCCTTTTCAGACATTGAATACGTAATGTTGCTGGCATCATCTGTTAAAGAAATGGCTTTTTGTGATTCGAACGTTAGGTGTTGGTTAGATAAATGTTTCCTTAGAGCTTTATACAGACATGACATTTATGAAAAAATTAAATACAAATTTAGAATATATATTAAAAATGAGTAAAAAATGGTAAGATTATTAATCTGGTTGGGGTTTTTAACGGCACCGTGTTTTATTAAAGTTTTTCTTTGTACAGAAATCGAGATGATAGAGTGGCTCAATTTGTAGAGTGCTCTTAATAAAGGCAAACAAAAAGTGAGTTTAGAAGGTAACTACACACTCACATTCTGCAAGCTCCCTCCCAGCATATTAAGAAAAAATGTTCAGCAATGTTTAGACCTGATAATCAGCCATGAGGAGCTACTGTCAGAGTGTCTGGCGGAGCTTTGACAGTCACCAAAAGCACATTTGTGGCACTTTGTAAAAATAAGTTTCCTATACAGAGACCTGTGTTGTAACTGGGATAGCAGCTCTGCTGTTATGATCTTATTTGTAGCATCTGTGGGCTCATGTGTGGTGTAAACTTAATGCCACAGGAAAGGAGTAAATCTCCTGCTCATGTATGATGCTGCTGATGCTAGTTAGACAACGCTTCGCTACACTTCCATGTCACAAAATGATGATCTGTAGACCTCAGTTTCGCCTATTACAAAACGATTAGGGAGAGGCCACTGAATTTGGCTACACTGAATTTTTTAAATCCTTTATTTTTAAATTTTAAAGCCCAACTTTAAACTGTGTTTTACTTCTTGTTCCTTAAGTTGGATGTGTGAGCTTTACTGTGCAGAATAATAAGAAGGCTGCTTTCACATTAATTTGCTCAAACTAGAAAGTTTCTCTGTGCTCATCTAAAAAAATCGTTTAAAAAGGCGTGTACCAACGAGCATAAAGCATTACAACGAGTTTGGAGCCACTCATGGCCCTGTGTTCATCTTACACAAGTGTAATGTGGAAAATCGAGGCCTCCGGTGCACACTGGAGAAAGGACTTTTCAGGGAAGTAGGAGACATCTTGTATCCAGCAGTTAAATTAAAGAAATAATAATAATAATAAAAAAAAGTAATTTTACATTTTTGTGGAAAAACCTCATCAGAAACAAATGATTATTCCAAGAAGAGTATTTTTTCCATGTCTTAAAACATGTCAGGAGGGGATATTAAGTTTCCCTCTATGTTCCCTGTATGTTTTGTGATGCCATAGCCTTTACATTAATGTGACAGTATTCAATTCAGACTTGTGTTTTATAGAAATATTACTAGGTCCAGCCTTGTAAGACAGCTGTTATGACTTTTACGTATAAGTACCCTGGGCACTTTCAGACATGAGACATGTTAAATTGCCATCAGATTTGCATAACAGAGTGCACGTCTGAGAGGAGCTACTGACAGAATCGCTGGAAAGTGGAGTGAGGAAACAACATTTTATGAAAAAAAATAAAATAATAAAAAGCATTATTCCTGAGGACCACTTTAGCACAACACAGAGAACACAAAGAAAAGTGGAAGTGCTGTGGAAAATGTGCTGTCATTTAGTATCATTTTCTGAATCCTGTCTGGCCAGTTTTTATGAATACGAGGCCAATGGAAACAAGTGCCTCTGCGGACTCCCCGAGATCCCAATATTACTGCACTTTTCAAAATAAAAAACAGGCCAAAACTGTAACCAACCTATCATCTTCATATAGTGTTACACATTCTCTTTATCAACTACATTTGCAGTAAGCTTGAGTGACTCATCTTTTTCACAAAGAGCATCCCCAGCACACGTCAGAGCTCGCCTTCCCTCACCATCACCCTTTCACCCCAGAAGAAGGTTTAGATTCCAGTTCAGTGCAATACAGCCAACAGCCCTAAAGCCACACAAATGCTTCTTATTTTCACTGCAGCCTCTCTATGTCTCTTTTATGAGGGTTTTGCCAAAGCAGGACGGTTCTTTGGGTTTAGGGAAGAAAAGGCCTCACAGCTGCCAAAAACAATCGGCGGTTGAGAAACAATGGCACGCCCTGTGTGATTCTCACTGCTTCTCGAACCCCAGACGTTCTCCTTGCTGTAATCCTCGGTTCCTTTTATTTGTCAGATCATGGTTGCCTCCTTCAATTGGTTGTGTCAGCTTTGGCCCAGGAACACTGAGACGACTTGACCAACATGGTTGTGCCTCTTGCCAAAAGGACAGAGAAGAAAGGAAGAGGGAATGAGAGAAATGCTTTAATTGCATCAAGAATCTAGACAGTTTGGGAAAATTTGTTTGAGAAATGTGCGGATAATAAGACAGACGCAAGGCGAAAAGTGGCGGTGTGATCCAGCGGACTCGAAATTTGCTGCACTTCCACTTGCAACTTGTGTGGCAGATGCTCTTGCCTGAGCCATGCAGGGGAAAAAGCAGAGGAAAAGCCATGGGTAACCGAAGCTGACAGATGTGGAAGGGGTCTACACTTCCAAGATGCGAAAGGGAAACAAGTAAATAAGACTGAGCATAGCGAGTTAAGTCTCATTAAGGCTGCTTCACACTAGCGGATTTTCAAATCTCTTTTTAAGAACCCGGAGAAACCTGAAGACATAATGACAGATTTAACCGATTTTTAAATCTTTTAAATCATAGGAACTCACACACCAGACGTTTCAATCAAGACGCACGAACACACACACTCAATGTTTATACTAAACAATGTCAGAGTGGCGGTTCCAGGGACTCACAGAAAACACACGTAATCAAAAAAGTGACAAATGTTTTGCACAAAAAAAAAGAGAATAATTTACCCTTGAATTGGGAATGCCCCCGCGATTGTTGGACCCAAAATCTGCCCATTTATCCCCTAGTGTGGGTCCAGCAGTAGAATTCAAACAAATGTCAAGTGTGGGTGATTTGGATCTGTGCTTTTAATTTATGATTCGTATATCATCATTTGTACATCAACTTATCGTTTTTAAAATGGTAATATTTCTAAATCTCCACGTATTATATTGAGACTGTTGTTCTGTGCTGTTTCACACAAAACATCCATAAGCAGGGAGCGTGTGTCTCATAAAAACACAAATAAATGCAGTGATTTGTATCTGTAACCCATCATTTCAATAAATATAAACTTGACTTGAATATATGTCAACATTCTTATCTATTTATGCCAGTGCCAACTCCCACAAAAAAAAGAGGCCATTTTTTCACTATCAGAATTTGATCCAAATCAGTCTGATAACATTTCAAGAAAGTGTAGAAGAGTCTCTGGTGAGCACACCATAAAGGCACATGATGCCCATAGAGTGTATGTTTTCATGCCAGTAATTCCGCCTCCATGATTTGTTTTTCTCTTAATTATTATGAATAGTCTCTAACAGCCATGGTTGTTGAAAATTGTTGTAGAAAAGAAGAAGTGTTCAAACACTACAGCTACAGGCCAGTTATATAGTGCCTCTTTCATGTATAAATTTAATCTACAAAAACTGGTAATTCACAAATTAATTTAAGAATTGTGAATAAAGTGTTGTAGCAGAAGATGGACTCAAATGCAGAATGCAGGAGCAGCGGGACACTTTTTAATTCAGGATATGTGGCTGAACAAGGCTGGCAATGCAAAGCAAAAACAGAACATGACAAAACAAGAACCAAACAAAGACTGAGCTGGAACCCAGGGATAAAATAAAGACTAATGAGTGAATAGAGAACAGGTGACCATGCAGGAGAACAGGCAGGGAGCCGATTGGCTGAGGGAGCAGACCAGGCCTAATGAGGCTGATGCAGGGCAGGTGTGGAGGGAAAGTGCGGCGGGAAAAACAGGCTGGGGACACGAGAGGAAAAATACAGGGCAACCAGAAAACCAAAACCCACAATAAGCAATAGTCAAGTTGACACACAGATGATGATATATGAGTGGTAAATTTTCATTTGTGCATTGTCTTTCATGAGTTATGTAATGTGACATTTGTTTGTGAATGCTTGTGAGACTGCTTTAAAAACATAGACATAAAGTCAACATACCACAGACTGCTAATGACTCTCAGCAGTAGAATTTATTAAGATATCACCTTTAGGGCTTGACGTAGTTTTAAAGGACTTTTGAATCATTCTGAAATATTTGGAATATTATGACCCTGGATTATGATCCAATTATTTTTAGTAATAGTAGTAGTTTGTAGTATCTATTGAATACGTGCGGAAAGCTGCTTCAGCCCCACTGCTCTGGGCTTACACCGAGAGCTGTGAAAGTGATTACCACCGCGGTTTCTGTCTGCATTTCAAACCTCTGCAGCAGTTTCATTCACTGTTTTACTTTGACATAAAATATTTAAATAAAGCACAAAATTGTGTCATCAAATACCTGCGCGCTCCTACACTTCTGTGAGGATGCAAAGAGACATTACCTCCCAAATTCAGTGAGTTTATTGGAAGGGACGCGTGGGGAGAGCAAGATTAATGGCTTTAACTTTATCTTGGCAAATCAAATTACAATAAAGCTCAAAGAAAAATTAAAATCTGGCCGGTGCGAGCACTAAACTGTGACTTGATTGATGCGGGTTGGGTAAAGTAGTTCCAAAAACCTGCAGGTGATTCTTTTACAGCCTCCATATCCAATTCAAACTGGAGGTTTTATTAGTGGATGGTTGTTGATATAGGGACACTCATTTCCTAAATGAAGTGCTGCTCACCTGGACGTGCCTGTCAGGGAGAAACGATTTATGATCTTCTGGTTTAACATTACAGTGTATAAACTTTTGGACATTTAATAAGAACCCCTTATTCTTTGTGAAAACAAAGATAATTTGAGGAAAACGGGTCCCAACAAGCTGGACTGAGGGTCGTATGTGGACCACCTTTTTTGGCTCTGAAATATAATGCATTAAGCAGACGTTATCGTGACCTGATAGTTGCAAACATTTCGGAATAACATATTTCTTTCGCAAAGTTCAAGCAGTTCAGTATTTTCTTCGGGATTTAATAGATTTGTAGCTCAAAGACACTCGAGCAGGGTGAATCCGAGGATACCAGTGTGGGGATGAAACTATCAGTGAGTCTGACCAACACTGACTTTGTTCCCCAGAGTCACACTTTGCACAAAGAGAAGGTTTTGTATGATAGTTTGATGACTCAAGCGTTTCTGGGTAAAGAAACCATCTCATGTCATTGTGTATCATCTTTTATTTTTAGGGCAGTTCTCCAACAGAAGAGTTATAACTTCCTCTCTCTATCTTTATTGCTGACTGTGACTTTCTCATTTTCTTCCCAGTCTCCCTTTCATTCACGCTGTCCTCCTTGCATCAATGCTGTGTTACGTCTTACATTTTCATTTTGTTAGGGTCATACATTAGGTCGAGATCTCTGCCTTCTTCACTGCAGGATATCTTACTGGCTGTGGGGTTCAGGGCAAGGGCAAACTTGTGATGGCTGCAGTCTTAGAAGTACTGATGGCCAGAGGGAGGTCTGATGGATGGAAACCATTATGGGTACAGGGCCCCTTCAGGCTTGGGTCAAAGAGGGCCAACAAAGAACGAGACTAGATAAATATGGATGACCTGACAGGAAAACATGATTGTAACCTCAATAACCTCACAAAGACCTTGAACCATTTTGTAAACTGAGTGTAGTACAAGCCAATCATAACACAGAAGTGAAGACGAAGTACATACGAATCATCATTTTTTAAACATGTTTCAGATAACATTTTAACAGACATTTTCAGCAGCATACCATGACACCACCAGACATGTCCCATGTCTTCGCTCATGACCGTTTTTACTTTCATGTCTTAAGATGCACTTCAGGATAATACCCATTGACACCAGTATGAGGGCATGGAGCAGGGCAGGGGGATGTGTGGAGCTGGAGTGGATGCCGGTGGTGGTCGCCTGTGGTCGGGTGCCAGTCAAGCCTTCATCGGGAGAAGGCCATCCCCGTGAGAGAAGATATCACCATAGCCTGGTTGGCTGACAGCTTCAGGGCCCTTATTGAAAAATCAATGTCCATTTGTGCGTCCAGCTCACCTGGCCGTCTGCCAGCTCGGCTGAAGTCACCTAATGAAGCCTGATCCCGTTACCTGATTCCTGATTCACTGAGTCAAAGTGACTTTGCAGCTGAAGTCATCCACCCATCAGGGCCCTCCGGGGTGAGTTCAACATGAACCATGCAGCATGTTGTTGTTATTGTTGTTTGAGTTTACGTTCTTGTGCTCTTTTCGGTGTGGCGTAGAATCATCTAGATTAAGGGATGATGGATGAATGTTTATAATATCATATGGGTTTAAATTGAATTTAAATGACGCAAAGCAGGCATGACAGGATGACAGGAGGAGGCAGATGCAGGGGGCATATTGAGGGAATATTAGTGAATTATGCTGTACACCATGAGTAGTTTGAGTGACAGAAGCTGAGTATAAAATTAATGGATTAAAGTCTTCATACCTCCATACTGTTTTATAAATGCTGATAAGTTGCAGTGAGGAATTCTATTCTTGCTCTCTGTATTAGCATTGGAAAACGTGGGTAAACCCTCTGTCTAATAGCATACTGTTAATGACTCATACCAGGAAGGATTGCTAAAACCAGAATGCAGCCTGTATCCTAGACTCTACACTGTACTGTAGATTGTAACTGTGGTCAAGCTTTGTGGATAAACCACCGTGATATCACAGCTGAGACTGAGGCTTTTCTTCCAGTCACTCCACTCACAGTTTACCATTAGATGGATGGAAGGACTACACTACAGTATTGTGTATTGTGATTCATTTTTAGCCCATGTGAGGACTGTGGTCTAATTGTGTCCGGGAAACCTTTCCCGTGTGTAAACGCTCGGCCACTCTGACTGATCATTATGTTAAATGTCAGCTGGCTTTAAAGTTGTGGCCGAGGCAGCTGAGCAGCAAAGCCACCCTTCTTCAGTGGATTACTGCTCTCTGAAGTTTCATCTGTCCATGGATGAATGGCCAGCAGTGGCAGCAGGCCGTAATCCTTCAGGCCACAACAGCAGTTCCTGATCCAAGGTGGAATGAAACATCCAACTGTAAAACCCCAATCAGAATTAAAATCCCAGTAACTCTAGTGGACTGGGGCAGCAAGCAGATCCGGCGGACGGTGATTACTACAGTACATGATACAGATATCCAATCCCTTTCCGTACGGCTGGGTGCTACGCTCTTCCGTCCAGCCATGGAGAAGAAAAGGGGGTTTTGATGAAGTGTTTAGAAGAGTATTCCTGATGTACCTTCACAAAAGGGTGAGTCATATTGGGCACAGAGGGAGGAGGGAGGAGAAGTTAGGTCAGTGAGGGTGAGGAGGAGAGAATGATGGGGAAGAAGTTGTTGGAAGAAGGGAAGGAGAAAGAGGAGGATGGTGAGGAAGAGGAAAGAAGGCACTGCCGAGGGCATTGCTCATGATAAGAGACACCCTCATCCAGGAGGCAGAGTGCTCTGCCTTTAAAGCGTCCAATGCTCTCAAAGTTGAGCTGGCATTCATTACCAGAATGACGTAGTCTGTCTGTAGACCTTGTCTGTCCCCAGTCTGACCCTGAAATCACGCTGGCCCCTGCCTCCTCTCACTGAAGGGGAACCAGAGGAGTAGATTTGAGTCGAGTACAGTCGAATTTCTCAAACATACATGCAACATAAGGTTCTCTTGAAAATTTCTCATGATATCGGGAATGCCCCCTCGGTGCTTCCGTCCACTGCCCCGCTCCCCCCATTATCAACTCTGCAGCCCCAACTCTCCTGTCCCCCCTTCCTCTATGCTGGAGCCTCACGGAGGAGGCAGTGTGTAATGCAATTTGGTTGATTAAACGAAAACATTAAAGCACTACCTTATTGAATTTGACGGCACGTACGGATCCGGATCTCACCGGCCACTCTGTTTTATTGGCCGGGATAAAGGGGATCACGTCATACACCCCCGCCCTCCTCCCCAATTCCGCACCACCTTCCCCACCCACGAGCCCCGCCTTACTTCATCCTTTCCAGCCGTAGACAAACCTTGGCAGGAGGACGTCCTGGCAGGACAGAGATTTGTTTAGACCCCCCTCTCCCTCTCTTTTTTAGACTCCCCGCCCTTTCTCGTTGCTCTAACCTTGGCCACCACAACAGAGAGAGAGAGGGACAGAGTGACAGAGTAAGAGACATTACAGAGGGATGAAAAGAGAGTGAAAGCAAGAGACCCTTGGCTTCACTAAAGAGGAGTCATTTTGTCTGTATCAATAAACAGGCTGATAGGTCATTAATCTCATGAGCAGACGGGTTAGAGGTAGTCACCTCCGTCACTGTCTGTTCAAGATGACTCATCCGTTGTTCCTGAGAGGTTCCAAGTCTCATAGTCTATAATTTAGATTCAGACGTGTCTTTAGGGAGGGGGGGGGCTTGTGGACAGAGATGAAGGCGGGGGGGTAGCCTTCAGTGAATATCAAACACCTGCCAATCTCCTCAGCAGAGGCCAAGTTCGCTCTTAGCTTGCCATATCCAGTCCATTTATTTGAGTTATGGACGGATGGTGGAAGGGGCTGGTCTGGCCAGTTGTGTACAGGAGCAACAAAACAACTTCTGAATGGAAGTCCTGTGTTTAAATGACATCATCTGTGGCTGCTTCAATTATGCTGCTAGAAAATGAATAACAGCACATGAGGGGTGACGTCATATATCAGCAATATGTTGAGCTACTGAATTTAGATCTTTAATCCATAGTGGTCTCAGTGCATTGTTGACTCTAAATGTTTAATTACATCATCTATACAACAGCGATAAAAGAAATACCGTAGTGTTTTGTCTGGAGAAGGACTGACAGAAGACTTAATTTGTTGAATCTGGGATTGACATTCACTTTGACTCAAGGTGATCAATATGTTATTTATATGTATGCTTTAAACAAAGTGACTTGACTGATATCAGTTCTGTCTGAAGGTGTCCAGTGACTGGTCCAGGACATGCTAAGACACCAGTATGCTTCAAGCGAAGTGAGTGAATAGCATGTGAAACCGACTCACCCTCCAGCCTTTCTGACATCGGTAATCTGCGAAACATTCTGTTAACTTTCTGAAACCTGCTATCCAACATTCACACCCTCTTCAAGCAGTAATTGGCCGTTTTTCCTTATTTGTACAGCTACTTTTGCCTCTATTTGTGTGTACAAACAAATGCAACACCATGAATGCCATTGAGTAGGAACTGTCCAAAAGTGTGCACCATTTTCATAATTCATTGGGTCAATTACAGTAGAGCCTTTGACCTGCCTTTGAGTGCGGATGCTCTTATTTTGGTAATGACTAAGTTAATTTATTTTTTAAGTAATTTACCCAGAAGTATTGATATCAAAGTTTAGTTACCATGTTCATCAACAAAATCATATTAGCTCAAATACCTGCATACATACAATATCCTCCTATTCACAAACTAAAGGCAGAATTAGATTGCTTCTCACTACCTCCCTCTGTACTTTTATCTACAATGGTTCAAAACAACAGCAACTTTGGATGGTGAGTTACTCAGCTTGAAACTTTGCCAGTGAGACTGATTTTCTTTTAAAGGAAGACTAACAGCTGCTCCTGAGCAAACCCACATGTTTTGCATTGTCAAAGGGAAAGAAAGGATGTAGTGTGATTAGCAAAGGAGGAAAGCTTTACCAAAGACAAATTCCAAAATCATTAGCAGTACAGAGACATCCCTACAATTATACCCCTGTTTGACAGATTTATTGGCTATGTGGATGTTTTTTAGGTCAAGTAAATATCTGCACATGCATAATATCAATCCCTCCTTGTCACTTTTCCTACCTTATTTTTGTCTGCATCATTGCTCATGGAGCATGGATGAATATAGGAATGGGAAATATGAGAGGAAGAGAGATGAGAGAAGAGTTACAGAAAGATCGGGGGAGAGGCTGCTGGTGGTGGTGGTGGTGGTGGAGGAAGAGGAGGAGAAAACCAAATTTGAAGGTTAGGATGATGAGAATGCATTGCCTCACATCGGTGCGCTGTGCCGCTGGGAAACTTGAGATGTGAGCAGATACGATTGTATGCTAGAGTTTCCCGCAAAGAGCCCCCTTCACGGCAGAGCATCGAGTGAGGCGGGGGTGGGGAGGTTAGCAGGGTTGAGGTATTATTGTGTTAAGACATCAGATACAGGGCATAATCATCTATGTATCAGTTGCATAACACTTTGGGTACCAAGGGAGAAAGGTAGAAAAAAAAAACTGTGAAATTGAAAAATAAGCTGCAAGGATGATAGAGGAGAGAAAGAGGTGGATAAAACTGAGGAAGTGCAGGAGGGAAACGGTCGGAATGGTTGAAAAGTAACAGCAAGAAGAGTGTAAAGAAGACAGAGATGAGAAGAAGAGAAAGCCGAGGAGAAAGTGGAAGATCTTTGGAGGTAGAGGAGTACTTTATAACCTCTCATCATCCCAGACTCCTGGTGCTCTGAAGAGGGAAAGGCATGGATAAATTATTCAGTTTCTGGCTGGTTGATCTCCTCCAACGTTAGAGCACCACTTGACGGTAAATGCTCACTGGGACAAACAAGAGGTCCTTAAAAAAAGACCTGTGCACTTAACTCACACTACAACTCACACACTCACCCCCTCATTCCTGACCTCAGCCAAGATCAATACACATTCGGAGCCAGATGTTGCACAATACCACACTGGGGAAGCAAGGAAACCTCCAGAGGAAGTTGTGTTCCTGCATTTATAAACGCACTCCTGGGCAAGGTAATAGACTGCAGGGGAGCGAATACATTGACGAGAGAGGGTTGAGTAGCTTTCATGAAACTTTCATTTCATCTTTTTTTTTTTTTAAACCCATGTGCATTTTTATGGAACCACAGTGATTTACAGAGCTCAGCGCTGTAATCCAGGGATTTCACAGCCTATTCTCAGAGCATCAGACTCTGGATGTTGACAGCGCAATAAGCGCGATGCTTCAGGTCCACATTGTGAGGTCTAATGCTGCCATCTTCAGGTTGTCCTTAGTCAGTAAAATGAAACAATATAATGTGGATCATATTGGTACAAATGAAGGAAAGCAATCATTTATAAAGATGAATGTCTCCTGTGGCCCAGGGCCTCTCTCATTATAATCTGTAACAGGCACAATGACAATTATTGGTAATTTAATTATGTTGTTAGAATCCTTAAGCAATTATTTCTCCATTGTTTGTTATCAGCTGAATTTATTCCAGCTGTTTCAATGTTCTTGTGCTTTGAATGAAGGAAACTCTATTTGACTAAGCTGAGCAAAAGTCAGAAGTCTCCTGTTTATGTTTCCTCTTAACCAGTGATGGGGATTTAAGTCACGCCAAAGTCACACACACAGAGACTTGAAATCCAACATGAGACTTGAGATTTGGGACTTGTGAGCAATTTTTACAAATTTTACTGCAGCAGTAACACCATGGTGAGCACACCTGCAGCTACTGTGACGTCTATACTGTATCTATATGTTCATGTTACAAGGCAAAAAGCATTCATTGTGCAGTCTTCTTTCCATATTGCATTGCAAGAAATTGTTGAAAGTGATCATATATCAACCAACTAATCAATGCAGATACTGTATGCTCATAGATAAAGGAGTGATGATAATACAGTGCATGCTTTGAATTCCTGCATGCAGTGTTTGAAGCAGAAGCAGCCTGCAGCAGATAATGAAGAGAACGCTCATTACAACCATAAGAGATTTGACTTGGACTTGCAAAAAACGAGTGAGCATTTCTGCTTTCAACAACAAGTATACCCACATTATATAACATAATAATCTATTCTCTTTCACCTCCAGCTTTCTACAGGTTAGGCAGTGTTTTGACTGGAGGTCTCCCAACAAAGTCTTTAAACAATTACAGCTCATACAGAACAGCCAGAGTTTTAGTTGGCACAAAGTAAACAGCTAACAGCACTCATTTTCAAGTCCCAGCACGTGCTTCCAATTAGTTTTAGGATAAGTAAGTATCGTTGTTCTTGTCTAAAAATGTGTTTATGGGCTTGCCAAAGACTACTTAGGTATTATGATACAACTACATTTATTTTGTTAGTGTCTTTAAATCCACAGACTGTCTGTTGTTTACCTCAAAGCAAACTGTTGAATTCCCTCAATCTGAATCTGAGGACAGCAACATCTGTTGAGGCTTTTAAGAAAAAACATTTTTTTATTCTTGCCTTTCTACATTATTACTATTTCTCTAGGAGATTACAGTTAAGATGATGTTGGTAATGTAATGTAATGGTAATTATTTATATGATATTGTTTGTATTTTACTTTTTAGCAGTGAAAAGTAACTATTTAAGTACATTTAGTTAAGTGCTATTCTTTTATAAACCATGATTTTGAGGTTCTTCTACATATGCATAAGTATTACTAATCCAGTAATATAGTAATATAACACTCAATATGTTTTACTTTGATTTATAACTCCTTTGCTTAAATGAAGGATGTGAATACATCTTCTACCACTGCCATTCTGTTTCAGTACTAAGAACCCATCCCTTTGCTGTTGCAATGACCCCCGATGACAGTGTGTGTTCACCCTGTCAGCATCCTCCCTATCCACATCCTGCTGGCTCTCTCTACCAGCCAGTATCATCTCTCACCAGTCAGATGCTCACTGGTAACACAACACTGGAGACAAATCAAAATGCAGCACAGACAATCAGCTCTGCAGCGCCTGCTTTTGGTCTCAGCCTCAGACCGAACACTGCTGCTGACTCTGTCCAGGGCCTATCCTCTATCTGCTACCGTGCTTCTTGTCTAAACAGAACTGATTGTCCAGAGCTGATTTCTCTTCCTCGAGTTGAGAGCTGAAGCATACTGGAAGTGCTGGAAACCACAAACATACACATGTTAACACACATGGATTGGACATGCAGTTCTACAAAAAAAAAAAAAAAAAGTAGGCAAAAATGATCTCATTGGCTGGGTTAAACCTCTGTGGATGGAGCCAACATACCACAGTTTTTTGTCAAAGCACAAGCTGGATATGACAAGGAACATAAATTAAATTATGATGGTAGTGACATTTTCCTCATTCCTCCATGACCATGGCATTCATATAATCTTGTAAAGGTCAGCACCAGCTAGGCCAATGTGTCTCATTTGAAGGTTGGGTTCTTGCTGTTTTCAGCCATGGTAGCAGCGTAGGTCTGTCAGCACATTTTATTATTATTTATTACTTATGATTATTATTATTATTATAACCCTTATTTAACCCTGATAACAGTACATCTAAAACAATAAAAGACACACAGAAGTTACAGTATACACTGACAGGTTATAAAACAAACAGGCCAAAGACATCAACATAAGGGGCAACATCAATTCAAAAACATTTGCATCCACACTTCTCTATGTCAGTCAAAAGAGATTTGAATTGATTAAAAGGGATTAACTTGTTTACTTTTCCAGACTTCTGCAGATTCTTCCCCTTGTGTGAAGCATGGTATTTAAAAGCCAGTTTCCTAATCTCAGTACTAACATGAGGATTTTTGAAGACAAAATAGTCTTGGGGCCTAGTACAGTGTGACATTGGTAAAAAGACATATGAGATGCTTAGGAAATTTGCCAAGAAATGCTTTGAATAAATATAATGCATTGCCATTCTCTTTTCATTGCCAATGACTGCCAGCCAACTTTCTCATATAGATATATACAATGATGCGTTCTATAGGCAGTTATGAACCGATCAATATACCGTAATCAAGAGTCAAGGCAGGAGAGTGCATATATATTACATTGGAATAGTCCATAATGGATAAAAAAGGTTGTCTGCAGTTCTGGGCAATACATGCCTTATTTCTATTAAAGAATGTCAGTTTTGCTTTTAATAACTCAGTCAGTTCATTAATTATTTTGAATCATAGCTTCTCATCAAGCTAGAAACAAAGGTATTTATAAGAGGATACTCTTTCAATTGGTGTCCTATTAAAGGTAGTAATATTCACTTCAGTTTAACTGTTTTCTAGAAAACAGCATTCCCTTTGTTTTATCAGTTTAAAAGTAATTTAAGATCAAATAAAATCAAAGAGGGTGCTGTTGTATAGAGAATAACGTCATCTGCATACAGGTGAATTGTACTGTTGCGAACAAAAGAGGTCCTAGAATGAAACCCTGTGGCACACCTTTGTGAAAGCTAGTCTGATGGGCATCAGCCACAATAGCTTGAGTTATTAATTTGGTGTACTATTATCAGAGACAGTGGGAGAGAATCCAGCATTTTCAAATAAATAATCTGAAGAAATAAAGTGTTAACTGAATACATCACATATTTTCTTTTCAACAGACATAGTTCAGAAGTGTTTAAAATTCCTTTTGACAGTAATACATAGTTTGCTGTTGGGCAGTGGTCACTGAAGTCAAGAAAAAAAACACCACTAGAGTTATAATCTTGAGGTCTATTGGTTAAAATGATATTCAGACGTGTGGCCTTTTCTGCATCTTTTGGATCCAGCCAAGTAGGGAAAAAAAATAAGATGCGTGAGATTGAATTCATTGCAAATACTTTTTAGATAATTAGTTAACTAGATAATATTGATAGAAGTTTTCATAGTTGGATATCAAATCAATTAAAACATCTATCACACAGAGAGTGAATGATGAAGCCCCATAATTATTACTTTTCCAGTATTATTTTTGTTCAAACACAGCCAATAGTTCAGAACATTATGGTGTAGATACAGCCAACTTTCTCACAAAAATGGCAATGTCTCTTCCCTTCATATGTTGATCACATTGAAAAACACTATAGTTATCAACATATATCAACATTTTTTACATTAACAACAACAACCATGTTTCAGAAATCACAAAAATGTGTTTGTTGCACCCTGACTTTAATGTAATCCATTTTGAATGGATTCCATGAATTTTGACATTCATGCATAAAGGATGAATCCAAATGACTTTGGTGAGCCCCTGACTCTTCCTCTGGCACCACCATGAGGTTGATAGAGGATGGATCCTGATGGCTTTGTATCACCAGCATGTCAAAGTTTTCAATTGTTCACTTACATATTGAAACATCTACTGTGTGTATTGGTACAAGATTTAATACACACATTCACGGTTCCCAGATAACATATTCTAATGAAATCTGTGACCAACATCCAACCTCATTTGTGGCTGTTACAGAACTGTCATCCGGCTCAATGATCAGGTCAATTTTAATTTGTCCACAGGAAAATTCGCATGTAAAAATGCTAAACTAAGATGGTGACGTTAACAATTAGCTCAAAGTACAGCTGTGTGTAAGCAGCGAGATTCTTATTTTTGTTTACGTGGTTTATGTCTTCATCTCCATTGAGTTTTAATTGAACCAGTAAGAGAGTTGCCTATGAAGAAATGCCTGTTAAAACATGCAGATGCACATAATGTACCTTCAACGGTATAATGTATGAGTGTGCCAGCTCATTCCAGATGCCTCTTCACTTTGTAGCTCTGTTGTTCTGATGTTGTAGGAGGAGATAAACAAGCTGTTTTATGGGCTCATTGATGGCTTACTAAAGGCCACACTCTAGCCCTTTTATTTACTCCAGCAAACTAGCAAGCAATCATTATTTACTGTAATTAGAGGTAAATGCATAGACATAATGAGACAAACAAGCATACAAAGGAGGCCATGCATGATGAATAACTGCATTAGCAATTTGATACAAATTAAATCAATGGAGCCTAGCAAGACTGAGTGATTTATAACAGAATGGGCTGAACAGCGAGGTGATCAAGAGGTGAACCAAGCTCGTGATTTGTTTGTGAAATATGTCTACATTACTCATGTGTGCTAAGCTGAAGAGACATGTACCTAATTGAAAGTATGACTGTAATGTTATTGTATGAGCAGCCACTGTGTAACCACATCAATGGCAAGGCCATGGCCTCTGCCTTCACAAGCAGCCCATTAAAAATTCACTGTAGTGGATGATCAGAGAGGCTAAGAGAGATGTAATCCGTATTGCCTCCCTGCAGCGGTTGAGTGGTTTTACTGTAAGATTGATCCAACCGATCACCTCATTTCCGCCTCACGTCTACCATAGTGGCCAGAGCGCTGATAGTTTATCCGTCTGAAATGAGTGATTTGAAGGTGCCAAGTACAACACAGGAAATGACTCTGCAGACGTTCTCATGTCTGGTTATGGCAGACCTGATTGCCGGCTGCGGGATGAGGCAGCTGAGAAGCATCAGTGAGTTTGACCAGCGAGAGAGTGACAAAGCGCTTCTGAGGACTGTTTAATGTCAGCCATGCAGAACACGGCTGACCAGAGACGTAAATCGATTTGACACAGAGAAGTAGTTGCGGTTCTTTCTTGTAAGAATAGGTTTTTGTTCGATCTTACTACACAGCATTGGAAACTGCTGAACCATTGAGGAACACAAGAGACTGGAAAGGACTGATCGGGAAGGGGCATCTAATAATAATAAACCAAATTGAAATAAACTGGCAGGCAGCATAAACTTATTTTTTAGGAGCTTTAATGTCATATTAAAATGAAATGCTGGGAAAAGGCCTGGACAGGGCTGAACAAGGATGTTCTAAAACAGCCTGGCTAAGTGCACCCTGAGCAATGAGCTTTGTAGACTACATTTACAATACAATGAGCTTTCCAAAGATCCAATATGCACATTGACTAAAAATATCCTGTCTGAGTAAGGCAGTGGAGGGAGCAACCAAGAATGAAGTCATATCCCTGAGGAGTTTGGCTGTAGTCTTTTCCTCCAAAGCAATCAATTGAAGTGGAAACTTTCTTCTGGCCTCACGATCCACTGATAGATGGAGGGCAAGCTCACCACGCATATTAATATATTAAATATGGACGACAAAAGAAAGGCTTCTTCTAATTTGTTCTAATTTTCGCTTACAGTCTGCACGCGCTACATTAAAGCATGTACACATAACATATTAAAGGAATAGTTTGACATTTTAGGAAATATGTCGCTTTCTTGATAAACGTTCGATAGAAAGAACGATAACTCACAATCTATATAGTACAAGTGAAACTACGGCCAGAAGCCTGTTAGCATAGCTTAGCATAAAGACTGGAAACAGGGAAAAAAACAGCTCTCTCCAAATGTAACAAAATCCGCCTCCTCCAACTTTCACTAAATAAAAGGAGTCTCCCTGTGGAAATTTCTTGTAAACAAACAGAGGTTATGTTTACATTGAGTTACTCGTCTATTGTGGGTATCCTTGAGGTCTAACAAACATGTTGAATGAAGTGTCCTCATAAAACATTTATGAAACCAATGTTTAAGTATTTAAATCCACATTTAAGGTAACCAACTGCTGTTCATAGTTAGTGTCCAAACATAAAAGTTGTATCAATCAAACTCTTGGCGAAAAAGCCAACAAACCTATTTCCAATAATGTCAAACTACTCCTTTACGTCCCACTCCATGTAGAGTATCTCAGTGTTATGTAGCTTTCTCTTGTTCTGCCTGTTTGCATTTCCTGAGACTTTTTCTGGGGGGGGGGGGGTGGAAAAGCCTATTTAGATCATCTGCAGACACTAAATGTCTCCACAGAAACCTATTGAAATGGTTTTCTTAGGTCAGCAGCTTTTAAAGGTGAGGTGACACACAAGTCCTACGCAAACTCATATATATACACACACAGGGTATTAGCATTGTCAAGATGGAGGAGTGTAATAACACCTTTGGGAAATTAGCTGATCGCAGCAGCTCAGCTGCTCCTCGGCCTTACCTGAAGGGATCGACTTACAGAGGAGTCAACCAAATATCAATAAGTGTGATTTAGCTGTGCACAGCTCAACGATAAAGAGCTTATACATGAAAACTCTGGCAATACATTTGAGCTTGGTGTGTAAAATACTGTCTCTTCAAGCAAATCCCTGATTAAATCCCCCAAACGTGTTTAGTTGGCTGCATGAGGGAAAGCCTTGTGTTGGCTCTGAGGCACGGTACCAGCCATGGAGGAGGACTACAAGAAGAGAGGGGGAGGATAAAGAAGGTAGAGGAGAGAGAGATGACGGAATAGTACACATCTGAAAACCTACAGTGAAGTGCATTTCATGCTGCAGATGAGTCTGTTTGAAGTCTGCAGTGTTAATGGCAATTACTCAGTAATTGACTTCCCTTTAAGTATTTGACCATAATTCTAAGTAAAAGTACTGAGAGAGATTGAGAGAAAGAAGGAGCAGGAAGAAATGAGTGTCCAGCACATAGGGGTCACACCTCGTTTCCTATTGCAGTAAAATCTGTATTACTGGTTGTGGATTTACAGCTTCTGAGAAGAGAAAAAGACAACATTGCCTCATTTTGATCATTCATTTTTATTACCTTTCCTGGGAATCTCTCATTTGGCATTTTATTGCCATTTCAAATCTGATGGTTGTTTGTTCAGGGATACACACACACACAACTCTGACAGGCAAACTGAAATGCTGTATTAACACAAACTTGCATTAGTTCATTTCGCTGATAAAACTGCCTAATATACCTAAATGACCTCATTCTTTTCATCACAAAGTTTTCTCCTTTCACTTGAGCGGTCAATACGCCGACGGGCACTTTACGATATACGCTGTAACACAACACAGAGAAGCAACTGAATGAAGGCAGAGCATTGGTCAGGCCTCAAGCTGTTTACCATCCCGTAATCAGCCTACGCGTCTCATTAATAGAGGCTGACTCATGTTGTTTTGAATTTAAGCCTCGAAGTAGGGACACACAGCCCACAAAATGAAAGGACAGGAACCAAGGTAGGAGAGTGTCACTGTATAAGAATCATTAGCACTTGTCTTGTGGAATGCAATGTTTTGCTTTGTATATGAAAGTATGCAAATATGAATGAATTTCATGGTTCATGCATGATTTATAAGCCTTACAGGGTAGCTTACATGAAAAATGACTTTTTTTTTTCCCCCATTCAAAAAGAATGGTGTGGCATTCTGTATTCATAAATGCAGCCCTGCTCAGACAGCATTAATAAGCATCGGGGAGAAGGAGAATGCTGCTTCCACATGGACTTAAACTAACTTCCTCACCTGGTCCAGGACTTGTCTAGTCACTGGCGCATTGACACATATATTTTATATATTTTTTGCAAATCTACACATGAGAAACCTCTATTCCTAGAGTCTTTGTGTCTCCTTTTACTCCGATAACATCACATAAAACCTTTTTAAAAGAATGATCCTTCATTTTTAGAAAGGTAATTAGTTCTTTTGAAGTTATGATGGCTTAAGGTTTTGGAAGTAGGGCGACACTTTCATGTGTGATTAGAGGTTCTTAAGTCCATTCTCACCTGGACAGACACAGAAAAAGAAAAGCCATCCAGTATAGAAAAAGGCTCATCAACCTTGAAATGCCACAGGCACACTTGGCTGTGGTTGTCCAGGACCCTTCCCACGCACTCATTATGTAAGCACTGTACTGTGACTTTACAGTGTTCGTAGGTTGAAAAGGGCGCAGAAGTTCTGCAGGAGGTGAAGGAAGGAGGAGGAAGAAGAGCAGAGGAGGGTGCTCAGTGTATGTCAGAGCTGTCAAATGCAGTCAAATTGTTCACTGCAATCAAACCGACATGGAGCTTTGGCTCAGATGCTCACTGGCTTACCTCAGCACTGCACCAGCGAGAGACTGTCACTGGATATTATAGTGTGGACCACTGAGCTGATTCTACCACATCAGTGTGGACAGATACCCCCCCCCATACACACACACACACACACACACACACACACACACTCTCTCCTGCCCTGGGGACACACACTTCCCTACTTTACTGAAATGTCTGTGCACGATTTCCCTGTTTGAAACATTCACATTAAATATGAATAGCCTTAATAATGAATGGAAGCTCTTGGAAATTGCATCCTGGGTACAAATATGTGATTCAGTGCCACAAAGCTCTTAACATTCGGCCTGCTTGCTTTATGGTTTGGGCGCCATTCTGTGTCATCTGGGAATAATTTAATACCACATAGTGTTTTTTTTTTTCTGGCTATTGCTCACTTTGCATTACATTGCTTTTCTTGTCTGTTGTGGATATACAATACAGAATGTGATCTATTTCTACAGTATAGGCAAAAATGTTGCAGATTAGCACTTGCACAAATGTATGGATACATTTGTAGGTTAGACAATGTGTGTGAATGGCATTGATTCCTCAGTTATACAAAGAGTTTACTATGCAGAGCAGCATTTTAAGTCAACGTTTCTTCCATTTCCTCCTGCAGGGACAAGTGCACAGATGAGTGACTGGGACTTGATCTCGTTTTCAGGCTGATCGAGCCGTACAGTTTGGCAGAGCGCTTGGTGTAAGCGACAAGCTTTCTCCTGTACATCTCTCCCTTCCACATGGAGATCATCAGCAGCGTGGAGAGCACCACGCCGCCCAGCGTGAGCAGGCAAAGTCCAGCTATGACGCACCGATCCAAGTGGGCACCTATCCGGGCGCTCTCCATCTCCAGCCTCTCCATCTCTCTCGCCGACACGCTGTCACGGTCCACCACCACATCCCGCGGCACGGCGTAGGAGATGATCACCAAGGAGATCCCGGTCACCAAAAACGTGACTGCACTAATAAAGCCGTAGTCTATAGAAGTCCCGGAGCCCTCCCCGAAGGAGAGATCATCTTCGGACATGAAGGAGAATTCTGGCAACGTCTCGGAGCAAACCTCGCCATTGCGCACGGGTCTGTGAGTACTTTTACAACTGTTTTCCGGGCTGGCCAGTCGCAGGTTCACATTCTCATCTATGTAGGTGAAGGACGTCTCTAATTCCTCGTCGCAGCAAACTCGGACTTTCTCCTCGCCGAGGTGACCGAGTTTAACCTCCGCGCCTCCCTTGCGTGGCGCCGTCCTTGCAGCTGAATGACACCGGCCATGGCAGCCTCGGGCCGGGTTACAGCAGCCTTCCCAAGGGAGCGCTCTTCCTGTTGATCCGCCCGGCTTGCGGACATGCAGCGAGCTGGAAACACGGTCAAGGACGTCGGGAGGATCAGGCTGTTTGCCTCCCTCATCTGCAGGAAGCGGCTCTGGAGAAGCCATTCGTTTTCACCTCCTGCCGGTTCACTCTTAGCCTTCCACCCACGACGTTTTCACTCCACAGCATCCCTAATGAGAAGACACGCAGCAGATCTAAGTTAAACGGTGCATCTTAATTAGATCACCCTGGTTGCAAAACTTGGAACTTTATATCCACTAAAGCGCAAAAACATGCGCGTAATTCGGAACGACGCGCAGAATGCACACATTCTATAGTGACACTGAAACCAAAAGCACTTAAAAGTTGATTAGATCGTTTGAGAGAAATCCGTGGATCCTTCTTGAAAGACGCTTATAGAGGCTGTGATTAGCGAAATGCCTCTGCATCCAATTAGGAAAACAACCCACGTGTAAACCTAGATTAAACTATATTCTAATTCTGTTTTTAACACGGACACAGTCTACATAATACACACACATATATGAAACTGTTCTTAAACTAAATACATATAGAATATAACCACACGTGGTCTACTTCCGAGAAAATCACGATGAAATAACCCCAGCCTTTATAACCCACAGCCTGATGAAAAGTCTGGCACACTTTATTTGGAATCAGCTGAGGATATGTGATGCTCTTCTACATACGGGTGGACCAGTCACGCACGATCCGCTTTTTGTTTATTTATTTATTTATTTATTTATTTTCCTAACGCAAAACAAAACCTTCCTCAGATCATAATAAAAAATAAATAAATACATAAACTCACCGTGCTACTTCAGCATCCCTTCCGCCTTCTTTTCCTCATAGACTGCGGCTGCTGGGACTACATCACGGACATTTTTCTTTCTTTTTTTTTTAAAGCCGTATCAGTGGATGTGCTGAGAATATTCTCTGCTTGCTCGATGCTGTGGCGGCAGGCTGCTCTGAGGGGAGCTCTCCGTTAGTCCCTCCCACACAGATCCTCAGATGCCCGCGCTGCGGCGCTGAAAGGAGCCCCGCTATCTGTGAGCCGATTGAGATCACTGACAGCCAGTCAACACAAGTGGGATGAAGATTTGAAGGGCTGAGGGGAACCTCGTGGACCTGACGCTCATATTTTACAGGCAATGTCGTTAGGAGAGATTTTAGGATAATCTGATGTCATGTGTACAACTATAAAGCTCTCATGAAGGCTAAAATCAGATTAGTAGGCCATAAGAAATAATAAAGAAAATACCATCAAGAATGATTAAAACTCACAAAAAAAAGTGTTATAAAGGTTGCAATAAAATCAATAATGAAAACTACAGACACATCTGAAATTCATCTAGGGCTCATACAGGAATACTATATTGATTTCACAGGATATACATACTTATAATATACAGTTAGTCACAACAAAAATCAATATTTAACATCCCAAGTCACAGTATAGTTTCCCCCATATAGACTATTGGGGATGCTAAAATTAAACAACACACATACAGAAACATAATATAACCAGTTTCATGGACAACTCCAAGGTGGTGATACAATAACCAACGCTGCTTTTTGTCAGTCAACGCTGTCATCATGTCAGAAAAATATATTCATTGTTATGCAAACAACATTATTAAAGTGTGTGTGTGTGTGTGTGTGTGTGTGTGTGTCACGCACCATCTGCTCTATCAGAAGATTACTGGTCACTATGTCAAAGCCATTCCTAATCCATGTTTAATCTAGAGATCTAATAGGTCATCTGATCTGAGACCCCCCCCCCCCCCCCCCCCTCTACTGCAAATCTTTAGTTTCAGCTTCATTCACCTCACAAGAGTCTTTCTCTTGACAGCATCTTGACATAATGACAAACAATTATCACGGTAAAAGACACATGTTTTTCTCGCAAACTTTGTAAACTAGATTTTTAGTGCAAGTCACCATCAACCATTTAGTGCTTAATCCTACTTTAAACAGAAAATTCATTTGCTGACTGTTCCACCTTATGTAGCGCAACCGGGGAGCAGCTATAAATATAGTCGCCACTTTTCCTGGAGTCCTGGTGGCTGGGTGAACAGATTTGGCTCATTTCCCAACAAGACTCCATTTACCAGATGAGTAAAGAGAGAGAGAGAGGCAGAGTGAGGCAGGGAGGGAGAGAAAAGGTCAGAGACAGGCAAAGATTTACTCCACCCATTTTTGTTCCAGAAATGACTTTGCAGACTGATAGATCATAATAGTTTATGGTGTGCTTGGTCAGATTGTAGTTAACTTTAGTCATCTCATGCAGAGAGACGGAGAGAGGAAGCTAAAATTTTACTGTGTGCTTGTCTGAGGGGTAACAACAGCCAACTATCAGATGCTATCTGTCTGCAACAGTGCACCACTTTTTCCCGCTGGCAAGGACACCGGGCCTCAAAAAGGAGGGGTGACGACTGGAGTCAGTGCTTCTAACAGCTATAAATCCTCACAGTGTGTCTCCCGCCACAGGCATGCACCCGCACACACAGAATAAAGATTATGAAACACCGATGTGAAGCTGCTTTTGCTTTAGACAGTAGCAGATATCAGGAGGTGGTGAAAGAGAGAAGGTGGTGGTGGTGGGTGGTGGTGGTGGGGGTGTTCCTTCAAATACAGCAGCAGGAGGAAGGAGGCGAGCGTTATCGTGCATGTGACCGAGTGTGAATTATGAAGTGAATTAATAAATGAGGAAGTGCCTGAGTTCAGCTCACCTTCAACAGCTTTAGGAGGGAGCTGCAGGAGCTGGCCAGTGTCTGACAGCAGCAGACTGTATGTAGCAGATGAATGAATATGTATGAGTGGGACTGTCTCAATATGAAACAGGCTGCTGTTAGGGAGAAGAAAAGGTCGCCGTAGTTATAATCTATGTGCTTACTAAAGGGAGATTTACTCCTTTACTATAATCAATAAACTGGTTGTAGTAAGTCTATATGTAGGGATTGGTTGTGACTAAATATTAAAATCAAATTCAATGGCTAACCATCATAGAACCATCTCTACAACCGCACACGTTGTCACAGTATGGAGGAAGAAAGGTAATGTTGTGATTTCCTGTTTGGCCTTAATATGTGACACTTATACTAGAATAATACTGTAATACATGTTTATATGTAACTGCATCTCAGCTAATTTCGTGGTATTCAGATTAGTATATCAAGTAACAGGAGAGTTAACATTATTATCATTAACCGATGATCCATTAAACTCATCATATCATCAAAATGACTTGAGCTGCATGGATATATTATACATCTTTCATTCATTTATACATTCAATCGTTATGAGTTATGCATTACTGCTATTTATAGTCTACAGTATATAAGTTGTACTGTTAATACATGCAGTTGTTTTCATTGCTGATCGTCGTTGTTGCATTAAAGGGTTAATACACTGTATCACAGCTTCCTAAAGCTTTTCAGTTATGCTAAAGCTTGTGGTGCTACAGCGACTATCGGTTTACATAGCTGCTTTTGTTTGGACAGTGTAGATGTTTCCCAGCACACTTTAATGGTGATTTAAAAAAATAGTTTGAAACTAGCTCGTAGTTACAGACAGAAGGACTTTATATACAAATTTAGTCATAGATTTAAAAGGAGCTGCTGGTGTAACAGATACCCCAGATAAAAGACGACATAAAAAAACAAATTAATTCATAAGACTGCATGTGGAAATAGGAAAACCTTTTCACTTGTCATAGTTAATTTAGCAGCTTTATTTTATTACTAAAAATATGTTGGTACAGCAGATCAAAGTAGACCATCATAGCACATGTCTTCACCGTCAGCAGCCAGAGAGCATCCCAAGGTCTCCGAGAGGGAAGTGTGCCACAACAGCAGGGTACTTTAGATTATTAATAAGCAGGTGTACACAATCCCCTGGGTTTGTTTGGGGAAGACTAGCACGCAAAGGCCTCCAGTTGCTCTTAAAAAAAGCCTTGCAAAGATGAGAGTGCGGCCAGACAGCAGGATGACAGACTGTGTTTCAGTGGGGATTTTTTTTTTTTTTAGACAGGGTGGTGGTGGCAGACACCGTTATGAAATATTTAGCACTTGGACTTACAGTGGATTTGCTAATTGAAGCGGTGTGGCTGGCCTCAACACAGACACTGTGGGATAATGGAAGGATAATAATGGCTTTCCTAGTGCACGCATGTGTGTGTGTGTGTATTCAAAGATTTATGCTTCATGAAAAGATAAGACCAAGACAAAAAGGTGGGAAGAAAGCCTTTTGGTGATTAAACAAGCCATCTCATATAATTAATTCTGCCGTCCCATCAACACTTTTTCTCTTTATCGTCTTTTTTATCATAATTAATGTGATTTTATCCTTTCACACCACGGCTGCTTTTGCATTATAATACTCTTGATGATAATAATGACTGTCTTCTGCCTCTCAGTCTCTATTTGTAGCACTAATGATCTCTTACAGCTATTCTGATGTGCCCAACCATAATGATGCCCTATTTGCAACATGACAAACATTTAGCTTTAGCCGTTGGAACACGTTCACTTTTGCAAATACACAGTCAAGGTTCAGATGAGCCGCGGTGTCCTTGTGCGCTCCGGATGTAGAGCAAAGTCAGAGTAGCTGTTTTGTATGGACAGGGCAAACATTTTCAGCTGGATGGGATGAGATTCATTCATTAGGTAAATGAGAAATCTTTGACTTCAGGCCAGAGATGTCATTTATATTTGGTGAAATAGCGAGCCAAGCGCTGAGTAGTTTGCTGGCAATGCTGCCATTGGTAGAATTTTGCTTCTGAAATTCGGTTGGGACGTTTACCGTGAATGTTCAACTAGGAACAAAAATGATCTCTTAAAAGCTGCAAGTGGATGAATCATGCATTATATTAATGCAGAAGTCATTGTTGAGATTTGGTAACTGTGTCCAGTGGTTAAGATATTCATTTGTAGCCACTCACATAATATCTTTTCATTATCCCTTTTCAAAGGACAATAAGGAATATTTAGGCTGGGCCTCCGCCAGCATCTGTTTCATGTCCTGTATTAGAAGACGAGAACAAGAGAAAGTCTGAAGGAATGCGTTTCATAAATATAAATGAATCTGGAGACAAAGAGGGAAGAACCTTTTTCACAAACCTGAAGCAAAATGTTAAAGAATTCAGCAGCACAAAAGGTAACCAGGTATTTATTCCAACTTTTGGTTTTCAAAACAGTGTAACATTTGTTTGGATTAATTCCAGTATACCATGGCTGGCCTATATTATACTATACTTAATATTTGCACAGAATGTTTTTTGGTAAAAAAGGCTCAAACAAAGCTATGTGGCAGACACTTGAGAAGCTATTAGTGCTCATAGTAAGCATGCAAAATATAGACAGCCACATACACCCCCGAGATCATACAGATAAATGCCACCTTTATAAAATGTACCATGGTGCAAATATTTACAGTAACTCGGCTTGTTTTAATACCAGGATTTAACCACGAGGTGGCAGTGAAACCCCACTATGAGTGCTGTAGGAAAGGAAAGCAGAAGCAGACGCACCCATGGTGGTACCCAAGTATCATTTTATTAGAGATACTTCAACTTTACTTTATTTACTCTGTTTTCATTTTACAATACCTAATACTTCTACTTTACTATTTTACTCCAGTGTACTATTTACTTTTCAGATTTACCAATGATCAAGCTTATCAAATACAATTCATTGTTATAGATGAAAACTATGCAGCAGTGAATAAAGTAATGAGGATAAAGAGCTAGACGAGAAGGTTGATAGCACTCCTGTGTTTGTCCATTCAATATGAGTCTGGAAACAGCTCGTCTTGCTCTGTTCAAATGTAACAAAATCCAACTACAACACCTCTAAAACTCACCAATTAATGTGTTTATAACTTGTTGGTTTAATCTGCACAAAAAACAGTGTTGCCAGGCAACTGGTCCCGACCAACTGGTCCCGACCATGAGTGTGTCCATACAGTCAGTTAAAAGGTTTCAGTAGTCTGAGTTAGTCATATCAAGTGGGTATTTGCCACATTTACAGTTTTTAGCATCGATTTTCGTCTTTGTGTTTCCCTGCACAGGGTTTCCCTGTTGAGCTGTGGTGGAAGGAACTAAAAAAACTGTAAAAAAAAACCCAACAACTTTTTAATACATGTTTGCACAGAAGGAGGACTGTGGATTTTGGCTCCCATAACATACACTGTAAGTATGCAATACGAAATAATCTTTTAATGAGAAGAATTAAATAAGGTTGTTAATCCGTCTATGTCAACGGTCCTGCAGTCAGGATCATAAAGTGCACCATATTCAGAATGAATAAAGATGTAAACATATGCACTTCCTTTAATCACCTGCATGGAATTCAACTGCATCAGTAGACATCTCCGCTGGATGTATTCTGCAGGCTGGAATTACAAAATTTCTCTGTGTATTATGTGATTTGTACATCTTGACAACCCCCCCCATCCCCCCTCCCCCACAGCTGTGAGGAGTGATGACCTGTCATCGCCTCCCACCTGAAGCAAACACTTCATTTTGCCTTCTGGTGATATGGTGTAATAGGCATAGAGAAGATCGATACAGAGGCAACGATTAATTAATACCGCATAGACAGTCAAGGTAAATTATGTGGACCCTGATATAAAATCTTTGGAGGGATCGTGGGGTTAAGCAAAGAGAATTAAGCGGCTGGAGATTATAGGAGATTGACGAGCACTTAAAACCACGATAATCTGACACTGGCTTCTAAAAACACTGCCATTAATAGTCAGTTAATCTTATACTAGAACTTCTTTATCCACACAGTCTGTGGATAATCTGTCCACAGTCCCAAAAGTAGCCAAAACAGCCATGCTTCCTTCCAGGCGCTTTTCCAACAGACTGCTGAGACTGCTCATTGCTGAACCAGCCTCCTGGGGAGGTTATATAGATAGTAATATAAACAGCTGCACTGCCTACTGTGCTGAGATCTGAGTCATTTTCATCCTCTGCTTCTCTTTTTCACTCGAGCCTGTGCAGTTCACCTGGGAATAACAATCACACTAATCTGGAACAGTGTTGAGCGACTGCCTGAAACCATCAGCCAGTTTGTTTATCTTTTTGGCTACGGGATTTAGGACATCAGTAGGGAGGGGTGTGGGGGACAATGCTAATCATGAACAGTTAAATCATTAGCGTGTACATCTCAGTTTGTCGTTCCACAGTGGATATCCTGTGGATGGAGACGAGCGCAGACAGCAGAGGAGTTTTTCCCTCTCTCTCTCTCTCTCTCTCTCTGTCTCCCACTGAGAAGCAGCTCCATCAGCCAACACTGACACACACATCTCCCTCAGTCCCTCTATCTAATGTTACAGCTGTTTACCCCCAGAGAGGGGAATTGCTGCTATGAGCAGTCCATGGATGTTGTGATAGGCCCTGAGAACCCCCACCACCCGCCATCCACCCACCCACGCTGCCCTTTTCTTCTACATATAGCAATGCTATAATCAGAACAGTGCGACCCTTCATTTTCTTTTCTTGTCAATGAGGCGTGAGACGTCTTCTGGATGCAGGTGTAACAGGAAGAAAGAGAAGGTCATAAATGAACCAGGCGAAGCAAAAAAAAAAAAAGACATAAATAAAATGGCAAGAGACACTCAATTTCCCTGGTACATTTAACACAGAGGTTCATATACAAGTCAGCCAACTGAGAATACGATCAGCTGTACTACAGTACTAAATTGCAGACGTGATGAGTACAAATAGACTGCTGTCATACACCGTCGTGTTCCAAGTCATGCTGTGAACATTTTACAGATTGTTTTTTTTTTCTTTTTTATTATTGACATTAGAGCCACATGAAATGACACATCATCCCAATGCTGCACTAAAAAGTGATACTACTGTGACCTTGTTCTTCTTTATGAGATTTATACGTCCTTCCATCACCATAATAGTCCTATAATGGGGTAACAGTGTGCCTGTAGGACTCAATACAAATTTAAAATGATCATATTGTGCTTTATGGGATATCTTTTTTATTCTTTATCTCTTATTATAACCCTAACCTCCTGTGGTACTTGGTAACCACCTGTGGTAACTGAGCCATGGGGACTTTGAAATGCTTACTTCATCTTTCTTTTGTATGAATACAGCATTTAATACTCCTAAAAGTACTTACAGTGTGTATAATGTGTTTGTGTGTGTGGTTTTACGGGGATTCTCTTTTTTTTTTCTTAACTTGTGTAGTATTGGCTTTTAACACAAATAAGTAACTTTTCTCTCCGATTTTATACACTTGTTTAAATAGTACGTGATACATACACATAGTGTGCAGCTGGTGGGTTTATTATTACCTGTGGGTCAGTCAGTAGACTACAAACCCATGCTGTGTGGCCAAACATTGCACAAACCCCCCACTGAACTTTTTTTTTTTTTTTTTTTACATCTAGCATAGGTCCCAAGGTTTCCAGAGATGTCAAATGTGTCTGAATGATTTATGTGTATGAATGATGAACAAGACATCGAGAATATTTTCCTTTTGATGGAACCGTACAGCCCCAGGAAACAGGGTTTGGGGATTGAATACTTCACTCAGTGTAAACATCATACAGCTTCCCAGCAGAAGAGCTGGAACAAATTGGAAAGAATAATTCCCAGACAGATGCGAGTGGAATAATATTTATTTTTCAGTTGTAAAGCTATGGAAGAGTAAATGAAACTGGCTGTTTTGGGGTTAATTATATAAATGACTGTTGATGATGTGTTTCCCTCTCTGCACTGCTATCACCTCCTTTAACAGTTTAGTATAAGTAGTATATAAATCCATTAATAAAAAAAAAAAATCACACAATAACACTATAAAATGCCTCTAATGGAGCATGAATACCTGATGTATAAACACTTAATAAATTATTAATTACATAATATAGCATATCACAATTACATATAATAGTCTTCATGAGGTTAGAACCCATTTGTGAACATCTTTAAACTCTGAATAATTAAAAAAAAATCATTTATTACACTTTAAGATTTGTTTATGAGCGTCACCATGCAACTCAGCATTCATGAAGTGTTTATGCAGTAGTTAAAACAATTACAGCAATATTTGCAAAATATATGCAAGAAAATAAATGCTAAATAGGACTAGTTCAAATCAAATAAAGATCATTAATGTGCTAGCAACAAAACTCCTCTTAACACCTCAACATCGACCAAATTATGCATAGTGTGAGATATATATACACATGTCAACACACACACACACACACACACACACATGCAAACACACGGTATCCTCTGTCATACTGTAAGAAAAGTGAAGTTTGTGGTTCCACTGGAAGCCAGTGGCTCTCAGCAGCAGAGAGGAAAGCTCTCAGTTATAACAGTGTGAGCAGTGAGACAGGAGCAAAGCGCGGAGCTGCCTGCAACATCTCCTCTCTCTCTCCTCTCTGGAAAACTTCAACCAACCAACCGAGGCTCAGACTACTCTCCTCTATCATGTTTGTGCATGGAAAATGTATTGAAGGCTTTGTAATATCGGATCTTGGATTCCATGGAGAGGGAAAGGTAGTTTGACTGGATTATATCTGGATGAAATCAAGTTTTTGGTGGATTTATAGTCGGGCTTTCGATGGCCGGGCCCTGCAGTTTGATTGCTATGAATGCTTTTGTGATGTTTTGAATTTATTCTTATACCAGGTGTAATTTTCTTTAAAAGCGCACAGTGCTCCAGCTTCTCCTCCAGCTATGGAAAACCTCACCATGGATAACATGACTGTTGGGAACGACACGTCAGTGCAGGACAATCAAACCCTGGGTGTGTGGACTGATTACACCGTTGAGTACAAAGTGGTCAGCGTGTTTTTGGTGTCCCTCATATGCGGGGTGGGTATCGTGGGGAATGTGATGGTCATACTGGTGGTCCTGACCACCAAACACATGCGGACTCCCACTAACTGTTACCTGGTGAGTCTGGCCGCGGCTGACCTGATGGTCCTGACAGCCGCCGGGTTGCCCAACATCAGCGACGCCCTGCACGGACAGTGGCTGTACGGCTATGCAGGCTGCCTGGGCATCACTTATTTCCAGTACCTGGGCATAAACGCGTCCTCCTGCTCCATCACAGCCTTCACCGTGGAGCGCTACATCGCCATCTGTCACCCCATCAAAGCGCAGTTCCTGTGCACTTTATCCAGGGCGAAAAAGATCATAATGCTGGTGTGGGCGCTCACTTCTGTCTACTGCGTCATGTGGCTGTTTCTGTCAGACACTAAAAAGTTGGTGTACGACAACGTGGTGCTGCTCAGCTGCGCCTACAAAGTATCCAGGAGTCACTACCTGCCCATTTACTTCACAGATTTCGCGGTGTTTTACGTGTTGCCCCTCATGCTGGCCACGGTTCTGTACGGACTGATCGCCAGGATACTTTTCCTCAACCCGCTGCCTTCAGACCCGAAGGACAGCAGCAAGAAGTGGAAGAAGCAGATGAGTCAGGGAGGGAGGATGATCAGCGCCAGCTCCTCCAGCAGCACCACGGCTGCCTCCCGCAGACAGGTGGGAGAGTGTTTGATCAGCAGCGACATCATCACTGTGTACTAATTAAGATCTGTGTGTGTGTGTGTGTGTGTGTGTGTGTGTGTCCAATTTCACCACAGGTCAGTTGCAAAATCTAAATTTCCTTCCAATCAGAAATAAAGTATGAGTGAGATCTTTCAGTCCCTTGAGGCTCAGTTTGTATGGAGGACCATAAATTAATATGACATTAAATGCACCAAAGACAATATTCCAGACATTTTTTTACATTTGGTTGGTTTTACTTCCTCTGTGTGTTTGATGTCCCACTGATCCACACTCCTGTAGGCCTATGTACAAACACATTAAAGTCCCCCTTGAGACAAAAGCACTTGACATTTGGATGTCTGAGCTTCACTGTGCAGAACGATGGACATGCAGAGTTTGACACTAAAACACTGTTTTCACAATAATCTGCTGAAAGTGCACATTGGAAATCTGATTGTAAGAGGTGGGCTCAAGAGCAGGATCTGTGACGTCACAAATAGATTGGAAACCAATTGTGGTCCAATATTCAACATCACACAAGTGTGATGTGGAAACGTGAAGCCTACGATGCACATACACAGGATGGACTTTACAGTGAAGGAGATGACATCTTGTGTACAGCAGTTAAACTTTTGAAATTAAGTATATTTGCACGATTATAGATTCTGGATTTGTTTAATAAGGGAGAAGTCATTTTAAGGATTTTTGTTAAAAAAAACAAAACAAAAAAACAAACATATCAGACAGAAATGATTCTTTAAAGCAGAACAAGTAAAACAGGTCTGGAGGGGGATCCATAAAAACGTTTTCCTCCCCTTTTCAAAGTGTTAATCTTTTAGAACAAACTGTGATGATGCTCCCAATAACTCCCGGTGGTACTGCTTCATATAAAGTACAGTCAGCACCCATCACCCGTGTAAGCACATATGAAAATCCTTTGTATTCAACCACATTTTAGAGCTGAAACAGAGAATTGTTCTTTTGTAGCAAACTTCTTAAAACATCATCATTTCAAAGATAATGATAATAAGCAATTCTCATACAATTAAGAATAGAAAATGTAAAAAAAGTGTCAAGGTGATAAAACAATGTTAAATGTTTTTTTTTAAGATGCAAAGATCCATAGTAGCTCGAAGAGAACATTAGGGTTAACTGGTGGCACGGAAGTGGAGCTGTATACATTATTAAAATATACACTCTTCTTTTAGTATTTTTAAACTGTTTAAAATTGACCTAAACTCCCCTACTGTACTTCTGTACTCACTTTTTTGACTCACAGTAGACTACATCAAAATGCTGCCAGCCCTCATTTGCTTGCTTGTGAAGTGCAAAGCCACTAAAAACTCAGTTTGCTATATTACGGAACAGTGTTGGCCCACTTTTTGTTTCTTTTTTTTACGCTGGATGTGCAGCTCACAGTTAATAGAGACAAACTGACAAAAGTGATAAGGCATCAGGGTTTTAATTTTTTTTATCAAACTACTCAGATCTGTGTTGTTTCTTTCTCTGATATCATATTCTTTGCTTTAAGAATTACTCATTTTGGCTTGTAAAAACAGAAACCTCTGAAGGCACAAGAAAAGGCGTACTGCGCCAGATGTGCAGGTAGATAGCAGAGCTAGACGTTTGTTTATCAGATCAGCGGAAGAAGCCTTCCTGGAATGACATGGGGGTGTGGTACCCTGGGGGAGCTCCATGCACTATTGGATAGTCTTAATCAGTTAACCCCAAATCAAATAGGCTTTTTTTTTTTTTTTTTTTTCCTGTGGTTTCTGTTTAATCTTTGACAAATGCACACTCACACGTATTTCTGGTCTGAACATTGTGGACACAGAAACAATCCATACCATGTACCATACTGAATTACCTAAAGGCCAAGAAGTAATGAGGATCTAGAATTAGGTATTTCACTCACTGATGACACTCTGCAGTTCCCCTATATAATGCAATAAGACTCACCTCGCTGCAGCTGAGACGACACAGCATAAATATGGATACGATTTAATTACATACAAGTTTCACATATCACCTGGTAATTATATTAACAAATCCAGGCTTTGTTAAGTTGCGCATGCAGATTTCTTCCTAGTTGTCTTCCTAGTTGGAAATTAATCAGCGGCATCTGAATAAATAATGAACGGCTTATGAGATCTTCGAAAAGGGGTGGTTTTAAAGTCACATTGCAAATTTTTTATCTAAGGAACAGCTTGCTTTGTTTATGGACCCACACAGATGGTGTCACTGTTGTTGGTGGCAAGCTGATTTACAAGCTGGGTAAATGTGACCTCACGACGACCTTTGCTCATAAATGTTTGTATTTGTATTAATCATCAAATCATCCAACATTTTAATGCAGATCTTTTGAAAAACATTGTTGGATTGCACAGAGAAGAAACACAAATGAGGTGAATTAGCTAATTAAGTATGTCTGGATGGGTGTCTTTGGTTTGACTATGTGTCAGGTCAGCATTATTTTTATATTTAATCATAAAGTAAAGCAGTTTTTTTTTGTTTTGTTTTGTAGAGCAGAAGTATAAAACAGTTTTGTTGTTATTGTAAAAAAAATAGCCTTTTCTGAATGTTGGTCTTGAGGTCGGGTATTGCTTTTATCAGGAAAAAAAAATGTTGAGCTTGTTTTAATCTTTGAAGATGTGTCAGTGTAATAAAGATTATTCTCAAGCAGCAAACTGTAAAATTAAAATGTTTCCATCGATTGATTTTAGATTTGAATGGATTGCATGAATCCAGTTAGTTTCCCAGTTGCCAACAACAACAACACATGCGGTTAGGAGCTACTACTTCTTCCCACAGCAGTGTCAGAAATGTGCAGATAGAGTTAATTTTTGTTTAAAATAATCCTCTGAGAATTCAAGACGGTCCATCAGGAGAGCATTTGGGTGGAGTCACAATGTTGCAAACATTTTGATTTTGCTTCAAATCTCCATTTTTGGAAGATTCATGAATATATATAGACTCTTGACATGGAACCACTTCATAATATTCAGGAGATCTTTGGTGTTCACAAACCTGAAAACATACCAGGAAACTAACTTTTTTTTGAAAGGTATCATGTTTGTCTTTTGGGATTTGTAACAAAAGCAGAGTCTCAAAAAGAAAAATCACACACAATCATGTGCTAAAATAGACATTCAGCTTTTTGTGAATTGATTATGTAAGTGCTACTTTTTTTAAATTTTAATTTAATTTAACGCTTTGAGGCAGATCACCTTGATGAAATTTACTGCAGGGTTAGGATTAGAGATGGACACCAATTTTCCTATTCAGAACCTGGTACTCCTGGTAAATTGCCTCTATGAAAGATTCCAGTCGCACCGTCAATATTTGAGCACAAAGTGTGGAAGCACAGTGTTAATCTCTTTAAACATACTCAAGCTGACTCAAGTTAGGAGTTCAGATGGTGATGCAGCCGCGTTCACAGACAAAATGTTTAAAAAACCCAATGGTCTCAATAACCCTTACGACGGTTTTCAGCTGTACAGAAGGTGGCAAGAAGCTTTAACTGACTGAAAACTAGCTTTACTCTTTAGATTGTGGTGATCTTTGGTTTTGTGATGTGGCCATAGACTGTGTACATTTTCCGTGATAACATTTAACACATCGAATTAATTTTATCAGGTGACCAAGATGCTGGCTGTGGTGGTGATCCTCTTCGCCTTACTTTGGATGCCCTACCGGACCTTAGTGGTGGTCAACTCCTTCCTGAACAAGCCCTACCTGGACACCTGGTTCCTGCTCTTCTGCCGCCTCTGCATCTACCTGAACAGCGCCATCAACCCGGTCATCTACAACGCCATGTCCCAGAAGTTCCGAGCCGCTTTCAAAAAGCTGTGTCACTGTGGCCCTCAGCGTATGGAGAAGCCTGCTTCGTACAGTGTCGCGCTCACCTACAGCGTCATCAAGGAGACATCCAACGGGGAAAGTCCCGATCACTTCACGACAGAAATGGACGAGCTCAACACGCCGACCAATCAGTTTCTACCCGCCAGCCTCCTGCCGACTGCCAAGACGATGCCATTCGAGGAGCCTTCCCTGCTGGGGAGTGATGTCAAAGCCTGACTTAATACGAACTTCACAGCTACAGAGGGCATCGGTGATTCTGACAGCTTGGATTCAGTCACATGTTTTAATTAAAAGTACACAGACACCTATTTGATTTCTCCACAGTGTTTTGTTGCATTTTTGTGAAAAAAAAATATAAAAATTTAAGCTCAAGTAGCATTGTGCAGAAATTAAGTGATCATTGTTGTTGTAAAATATAATTTGACACATCTGTGCAGCAGAAAGCAGGAAACATTATTAATACAGAATGTGATGTACCTAACCTTTATATAAACATTAACTTAAAAAGGACATGTTCACATTTTTTTTAAAGCTCTAGATAAACTTTTATGGATAGACTTTATTGATCCTTATACAACACATGTAAAAACACCAGTACACACAAGAATAAAAGAATAGAAACAAATAATAACAAACACACAGAAGTGAAGTGATAGTCTAGCCACCAGAACTATAAATAGTATGAAATACAAAATACAAGGTGGAGATAAATATATATGCAAATACATTGTTGTTCTGGTTCACAGAACCAGTAATGAACAGTCCAGCAGGCGAATGACAGAATGCAGATGAGGAGCGATGGAGAGGCAGCGTCACATCTAATAGTCAATTTTGTCAGTTTCACTCTTCCATTGCTGGGAGGAGTTGAATAGCGGTGTGGCCTGGAGGACAAATGTATTTTTGCCCCCCCTATCACTTACATTGAAAGCGCATTTGACTAGTATGAACAGGAGGAGTGATCACAGCAAGCAAAAACTCTGTCAGTGTTCATTTGAGCACCTGACGGTTATTTTAACAGACTTGGAGAAAAAAAAAAGTGAACCTATCCTATGAACTTCTATGAGAGCAGTTTCTCTGCTTCGGTTTATCCTACAGTTGCATTATTCGTTTGATTGAAGCCAAACTAAACCAGACACTACAATATGTCACACTCAACAGTCACATGTTCATGTACCTTCCCACCAGGAGCCGTGTAATCCAAGTGAATCCGAATGCACAACACCGTGACATTTTAATCTCACTACAGGAGAGAAAGCAGAGATATCGAATTATAACACAGCACATGGCCTTTTGTAGAAAGAAAAAAGTAAAGAAAGCGACGGTTATTCCAGAAATGACACTTAAATCTGCAATTCAAAATGACCTGAGCTGTAATGTTTTCT
This sequence comes from Pampus argenteus, assembly GCA_036937835.1. Lineage (NCBI taxonomy): Eukaryota > Metazoa > Chordata > Actinopteri > Scombriformes > Stromateidae > Pampus > Pampus argenteus. Next base: position 7,999,004 of record CM072865.1, on the reverse strand, counting down.
GTAGGGACTTCTGTTTTAATGGTGAAAGGTGCCGTATGTTGCTTTAGTCACTGCGAGGAGAATCACTATGGACTCCCTGTGTGGAGCTTGTGAAGGTCAGTGGTCAGTGTATAATAATAAAGGGAGAAATGTGTAACCCCGATGTGCAGACAGAGAGGCTGTTAGTCACAGGGTCAGATAAGTTGTCGTTGCAGTAATTCACTGATATCGGCTGAGTCTGCAGAGAGCAGCGCTTTTCTGTGATTTATCTACTCTGCAAACCCCACAGAGTAATGATGGCATGTGCTAATAGATTGCATCAAAGTGCCAAACTTAAGTGAGTTGGTGCAATCTATAGTATGTATATAGCTCACCTTGCTATTAAAAGAAAAAAAAAAAAGCCTGCTGCTTTCTTTTTTTAGCTACATAAACGTATATGTATATATATAAATTTAAGAGCACTCAAATGGGAATAAATACTGAGAGAGTTTCTATATGAAAGTCACCCGTTTTGCTTTTTTGTCTAAACTGTAAAAGTTGCATAAAATTGATTGTGCAGTGCAATGTGAATTTAATTCAATATTGTGTTTTTCAAATATGTGCGAGCAGAAGAGTGCATTTTAAAAATAATAGCTTTTTTTTTTTTATTCCATTGTTCCGCCAGTGTGTTTTCTTGTTTTCTATCATTTTCAAACAAGTCAGTGGAAGCTAATAGGCTCCACGTTGGAAAAGGTGAGAGACAAAAAAAAAAAAAAAATGTTGAATTCTGTAGTAGTTTGTGAAGTAAAGCTCTCATTTGTGCACTTTTGATTCATTTCTCTCTTTATTCTCAGTTGAAGTGTGTTTCATTTTGGAGGAATTACCACACAGTTGTGATTGGTGTAATGCACGGCGCACAGTTTTCAGCATGAGCACCGGCTTTTGTGATTCCTGTTATATTTCCATCTGAGGCAACACTTGGTGCACATTTCTGTCTCATGGGTTTTTTGCTCTTGCTGTTTGATGCATTGTTTTGTATTTTGTATTGTTCTTTGTCTATAATAAACACTGCATTATTGCTATGTATTTATATCTCGTAAGACAAAGAGCTCTTTTGTTCCAAGCATCCCTGCGCCTCCGCCACTTCTGATCTACCAGCAGCTGTTGAAGAAACCATCTCATTCAAGATGCTGCCATGAATCAGACTCAGAAAGCTTCGCCGTGACCCGCGGCCGCATTGAGGGCATCAATCAGAAGGGTCGATTTCTCCGTTTTGAAGTCGCTCAGGCTGCTTTGACACACATCAATCTCACTGAACGTAACCGGGCCTTCAATACAAAACAATATGTCATCCCTGTGCAATTTATGTTCGGCTACTGTGGGTAATGTCACTGTAAATATCCGACTTATCAAACCTCCCTCGGTTTGGTTAAGTGATAATGCTAACAAATATATTATGACAGTAATTACCCACGCAAGGTTATGGAGCTGCAGAGAGCCTAATGTGCTGGAAGAGAATGTCCCTGAAAAACAGAAGCACTGCTGTACATTTTAATGCCATGTGCACTTAAGTTGCAGAGCAGCAGTTTATTCTGCTCATATTTATTAACACTTTACACTATGTCTGTATGGGCATCGTGAAGGAAAATTAGCATTGGGCGGAACAATTGCACCTGGGACACCACGCGATGTACCAACAAAAGGACTAGCATGTCAGAAAGGTTTTGCACAACTATAAACAGAAATAAAAAGAAATTTTGTTATATTTCACCCTGTGAAAACCTCAGCACTCTCACATTCCTTATAAGGGAATAGACAGATCCTACCCTCACTGCCAAGTGACAACAAAGGGTTCCAGGTTCCCTTTCATTCATAAAACATGTCCTCAGTGCTGTCGGGTAGAACCATGAACACACCAAGGTGCAATGTGTAGTCTGCCATGCCTCTTGGTCAAATCGTATTGTGTCAATATTGTACATGAAGAGAAATACAAAAGACGCAGTGATCAATAAACACAAAACGGCTCTTATCAAATCCTCATTCATAGAGTTCAAAGCTGATTCAAATCTCCGTTTTGCTGCTCAGTTAAAGTAATTCAAATGTCTTGCAGCCTGTAATTGGTGTCTCTTTATTTATAACCTTTAAAGTCAAGGATGCATCAGACGTGTTTTGTCTTGCACTGAAACATGATTGACCCATTTAGAGAAACAGCTGAGCAAGACCTGCCAGTCAGAGGAAATGGTACATAAAAAATTGACTTTATTCATTGTGTGCAGTGCATTCAAGACTGCAGAAACGCAGGCTGCGATTTGTACTGATCGGAGTTCACCAAACAGTGTAAAGCCATATTGTGATCCAGATACAATGTGTTTCTTTTTAATTATTAAACTGGGCATATTTACCCACAGGATTGGACAAATATATCCAGCTTTTCTGTGAAAGGCAGCGATCCTGATAAAGATTTACTGGCCTAGAATCACACTGATTTGGCAAAGAGTCTGAGATACAAACAGGTGAAAATGAGACACTGAGCAGGGCTGATGTGGCCAAGAGGATGAGACATTGGAATAAAATCTCCACTAATGGACAGCTGCACCAATGAAACGGCCCTGGCTGGCACTATGAGCCTTATTTGTTCGCCTGTCTCTGCCTTCCAGCCCTATTACGCTATCTATATAGCGTCAGGAGTTCACAACTGACAAGCCTTTATTTTGAAATGTACAAGTAAATCTAACAATTTTAATCCTTTTCCACATGAAACTTGTCATATCTGGTTGTATGTAAACAAGGTCGGTTCGTGTTGTGCATAAACACGAGAAGAGTTGAGAGAGCTTCTATCTGACATTTCCTGCAACCTCTGTCTGTCGATATTATAATTGTTTCATACACCAGGGCAATTAGCAACGCAATCAATCAACCACAATTAAGACAGCAAATTATGCTGAGACTGACGAACACCATGCACTCCAACAACAATGCCTTATTGGAAAAAATGTCCTTTTTTTGTAAAATGCAAAAACATTTTTTACAGATAATTAGGTGCTGGACTATCTCTTGGCTGAGACTACTGTTGTAATTTCCTGAAATTTCCTCTGTTTAGCAATCTGGTGTTAATCTATTCATCTAACTATCAGCGAAAAAGTGAATAATTTCCCACAATGAGGCATTATTTCTTTAATGAAATGGCAGTATCTGCAGTGTCTGGTTCTCACTTCAAATATTATAATAGTTTTATTATAATTAGTTTTTACATTCAGTGCAAGCTTAATTTACATCTAAAAAGGGGTAAACATTTATGGAAGCTCACTGTACTGATACTGATAGGAGAGAAAATTATGTTTTTGTTTTGACATAATCATTTCAGAAGTGTGAGTTTTTTTTTTTTGTTTTTTTATAAAATTGTAAATACAATTAAAGCTAATAATGCTTGTAATTATTAGACAATTGTTGAGGTGTAAATTAGCTCTCCGTCAGTGTCAGCTGAGGTCAGCTCCCCAGCTACCTTGTAGAGGATAAGAGGTGTAGAAAATGGATGGATGGATGAAATATTCATAATTAAGTGAAAATTCAATCCAACACAAACACGAACTATCCAAATCACATTTGGCGGTATTAGGGACCAGACAGAGAGCCAGAAAAACTGAAACTTTAACATCCAGCTTTTTGTTCAAGACTGACATTTTTAATATATAAAAAACAAAAATCCATCCTCAACATATTGTTGCTTCACTTCATATGTCCAGATAAGCACAGTAAATCCTTAAAAAAACAATCTAATGTCATTGTTTATATCATAGTTTGTAGTATTTCCAATAGTTCTGCCTTTAATAACTGATTCTTATTTGTGCATTTTGTTAAAACAGCCCCCCCCCCCCCCCCCCCCTCCCTCCCCCCTCCACAACAATACACATATTATGTATTAGAAAATGTGTTTTCTGCTCAAAACTAGTTTGTACGTGCCTCTTAAATGTGAAAGGTCAGTCAAGCTATATTCTCTGGCCCATCCCTAACTTTGATGTAATAGCCAAGAGGTCAGTTGTGTTAGTTAAACCATCCCTAACTGTGGTGGCAGTTGCACTGTCAAGTATAATAAATGAAACAATGGCTGACCGTAGCTCCAGGTTGTTTCTCTCGTACAGTAGCTGCTGGTAACACGTTGTCGAGCCTTCACAAGCGCCCGCCATGAGACGCCTTCGACAGCATTTGGGACTTGAGTTTTTATGTCAGTGACTGCAAAACTAAAATAACTTCCAGAAAACTTTTTTTTGATTCACTAAAAGTTTAATCAGTGGCAAGAGACTCCAATCAGACTCCAATATACTTCCTCAATGACAACAACGAAAACAGTGCAAAAAGAAAAAAAAAGTAGCATGTATAGATGTAATTTCCTACTTCTCTTTAGTTATCAGCAGGTTCTGCATAGTGTGTGTTTGGTTTAAAGCCCCAGCAGAAAATAAAATCAAAATGTTTTAATAACCTCCAAAAATTATAATACAGTATTAATCATAATGGACGATAATTCTAGAAACCAATTTCAATTTTTTACGTCCATGTATACTTTATTTTAGAGTGCTGTTACTTAAAACATGGTGTCCACTCCTTCGATGTGAAGTTTTCAGAGAGCTATTATCCTGTAGCAGAAGAAGAGGAAAAAGCTTTTAGTTTAACACTGAATACAGCCACCCTCATCCCTGCTGAGACTTTTCTCTGTGCAGTAATAGTTCCTGTAGAACTTGTTTGTGGGTTTAAAGGCACATCAATCCCGTGTCAATAAATTGGCTTTTGCAAAACAGCTTTACGACAAAAAGCTCCAAACCCCGATGGATCGTACAAACGCCACGCGAGGCATAAATAACGCTGACTGAAGAGTGGAAAATAAGACTACGCAGGCTAATGTTTCCATCACCTCAGCCAATCAAATTGTCAACAAAGAGAGAGAGAGAGAGAGACACCGTAGCATGAAAGAAGCCATGTAATCACAGCTTGTTTCTCAGGCGCCCCAGGAAATCTCTCACAGGAGTGAAGTCTTTATGAAACATGTCAGTGGCCGATAAGACCGGAGGAGAAGAAGCTGAAAACAATTAGTGGCAGATAATCTAGTCCCTTATAAAAGGTGACTACCTGCAGATAAGGGTATTGTGTCATTTATGCAGCAGTCCTGCACAAATGTGTCCAGTTAAATCTAAAAACACAGGTGTCTGTTTACAGAGTCTGCTTCTCTCATCACAACATTTCTCTTCAGGATAAAACTTCAAATCAATAATATTCTCTGCAGTTATTTTCTATCATCTGCAATATATTTTAAACCAACTAATGAACACAAATTATATCTAGATGTTGCGTAATTATGGCTCAGAAATGGCATCCTTAACACATATTTAATTTAAACTCCTACTAAAGATGAGAAAAATTAACACTGAATAAATAAACTCCAAATAGTACATCAATAAGAGAATGTAGAAAAATCAGCAAAAACCTTAACCATGTTGCAAAACAAAACAAACAAACAAAAACAAACAAAAAAAGTAGCCGTGTTAGCTTATTCTCAATATGAAAACATTATCATCAACTGAGGAGGTGGATTGCAGTGCTTGAATATACAGTGGCAAGATCATCACTGACTGGTGCTGATTGTGCTGCGGCTCTTAAACAGAGCTTCAGGGCACGTTTCATATTTTACCAACAAAAATGATTATACTTAGCCACAGTGGTGCTGCAGTTAAGGGGGATTCCTACATTTTGAGACAGTGAGAGTCGGCCCTCGGGGCAAGTCGCTTAGTTTGCTCATGCACCCTTCTCATCAACATGGAAACATCCAGACACAGCCAGCAGCTGGCTCATTTCAGCAAAAAAAAGGTCATTAGATTCTGCTGCAAATGTATGCACCCATCTACAACGGAGCTGTTTCTACATCAGACCAGCCTGTCTCTACTTCTTCAGTGAATGTTTAGCTTTTTTTTTATTATTCTGCATATTTAACAACATGTAGACTTTAGTTCCTCACAAGACAAAATCACGTCAATGTAGTTTTTCAGTGAGAGGAAATAACAACAACAAACAAAAACAAGTTCCTTACCAGCAAGACATTACAATTTAGGAATTTAGCTATTTTATCTAGAGAAATAGAGTCATTTCATATAAGTGCTACCTTAGTGAACTATCAACAGGGTAATTATGCACTACAAAGATCATTCAGAGTGCTAAGAAAACAATAAGTTGACCACATTAATCAAGTCACCAAGTTAAGTGTAAAAACAGTAGTTTAATAGCGCAGCAGCAACAACCAACACGGCTCTCTGTTTCTTTCTTTCTCACGCAGGAGCTACTTCAGGACAAGAAGGGCCCGTGTGTTTCCTCAGCTGGTCCTCCAGATTCTGTTCCTGACATGTGAAAAGTGTCATATGGATGCATATTGAGCTTCAGGTCATTTAGCTCCTATCTGCTAGGCTGCTCTCATGTTGTACAGTTCAAACAACACAGCCCCTATATCTTAGGAGCATGACATTGTTGCTGGCGGTGCATATTAGCTGCATGTTGACAGAGTCAGTTTCTTTTGAAAAAACCTTCCAACCTCTTGTAGGTATGAAGGAAACTGTTGATATTGAATTTATTACAATTATATGAACTTTTTATACAAGCAATCCATATCAATGTGATTCAACAATAATGCAGGCATGGTTGTAAATAAGACATAGTAAAAGTAATCACATAAAAAGCCCCATTAAGACACTATCAGATAATTCAAATATAATATTTGCAGCAAAATAAGTATCCAACAGAGAATAAGCTGTGTACATTTCCTATTGTCTTGATGGGAGCAGTGTCAGGTGTGTGTGTGTGTGTGTGTGTGTGTGTGTGTGTGTGTGTGTATACAGCACATTTAATTTCCAGCACACGGCTCTGTCATACTGATGCTGGGGTGAGCAGCTCGGAGCCTCGCTGACCTCGGCCCTGCTTTTCTCCTTTAACAGATGAAGGAAATGTTGCTGAGCAACAGCTACCTGTCCCTTCCAGCAAGAACATCTGGCTTCTTATTGCTCATTTTCTGGATATAAATGACCATTTATTGAACTTTTTTAATTATATTCCAGAGACCATATTTATAATGACAGTCATTTTGATTTTTGGCATAATAACTTTTGATGGATCACATAGCTGGTTTTATGCTAAATAATGTGTCTAATTTTATTTATGAAATGTCCACTTATTCCGAGGACTGATCGATTTGTCTTTCAAAGCAGTTTCTTGCTCTAACAGTAAGTGACAGGTGACCCTTGGGTGTTTCAACAAAGATCAAGCTAAATATCCACTCCTGATCAAATCTCTGCCAGCCCCCCCTCTGCCTGGCTCACGCTCTCTCCTTTTCTCTTATAATCAGTGTACACAGTGGTGTATAAAGACTGACAGCACGGGGCTTGCACACTAGGGGCCGGCTGGAGCAGGAACCGTTGATCTGACACAATGAAATATCCCATATATCAGCCATGTGATGAAGCCAAAACAACACACACTCTTCATTGTAACCCTAAAGTGACAAGTCATAGTAGATAGGCAAGTCATTGTTTGTCTGAATAGCGGTACCTATAGAGTGCTGACTATTTGAAGACTCACCTTCACAGAAGAGCTTAGAGGTTTCACACATAAGGACTCAGCTGATGGAACAAAAACAGATAGGAGCAAGTGAGCAGTGGAGAGCCTCTTTCATTTAGTCGACCAATAACAGCTAGACCTCTGCACAGTCTCTCTCTATTACATACAAGGCCATATGCTAAGTTCAATAAACCTTATTTGTGTATGCTGACAACACTAACCAAGGACTCTAAGAAGAAGCTTCATTTGTCATGTACTGACTGACTGCGGGGCATAAATAGAGCCTAAACCAGGTTATTTAGCAAGCATGTGGTACAATGGGGAGGAGGCTTATTGCACTGCAACTAGGTGATACTTACTTCTGACCTTGCATTGTATTTTATCCCTATGGTATATATATATATATATATATATATATATATATATATGATTTCAAACAGGCATTCATTCATTATCTTATCACAAAGTAAATACTTTTTTCTCTTGGCTGACAAGCAGTTGTACCATATGCCGGTTCCGGTTTTAAAGTGTTTGAGGGCAGATACTGCTGCTATTCTTGGATAATGAAGCAGTATTTAAACAATGTACACAAAAAAACTTTACATTGAAACTATGACTAGTACTACCATTGTTTGTTGTCCACGTTCTATTTTGGATTGAATCTGTGTCTTGAGTTTTCTTTACTTCTTTTTTGTTTGTTTTGTGAATATTTGGACAGGTGTATTGTGTGTACACTGTTTATGACTGAGAATAAAAGAGATAGACGTTTCAAGTGCTAATCATTTGTGTTTATTGATTTCGGCTCTCGCGGGCAAAATCAATGACCATTCTAATCCATTAACATCTGCCTTTAGAAAACTATTGTTAAACTAGTGCGAGTTACAGCAGAGGCTGACAGGAATGTCATCTTCTGCCATAAATCTGTACTAAACGTTGTGCTGGATCGTCACTTGATTTTTTTACTTGACGTTCAAACTTTAACGTGTTGATGGCACTCGATGAAAAAGTCAGGGGTTCGCCAAAGTCATTACGATGCATTCGCTGGACACTGTGGGTGCCTGTGCCAAATTTCCCATCGTTGTTGAGATGTTTCATAACCAAAGGCAGATTTACATTGACATCCATATAGCCATCCTGCAGGTGTGGCTAAAAACGTTTGATAAGTGTGCAATGCTTGTGTTTAGTGCCATCTTTTAGTACTGTTGAGCTCAAGTCTATCTGCTATAAATACAAAAAAGTGATGATTTGGAGTATTACGGTACTTTTAGAAAGCTGTAGCGTTTTTTAAAAACACTGACATGTGTACATGACCACAACACTAACCATAACACTAATATGTCAAAATGACTTTTCCCATACAAAAACAAGACATGTTGTTTCAGGAATCTCCTCTAGCCTGCAGGTTAGTTATTTCTTTATCAAAAAGACAAATCATAAAAGGTCAGAGAGGGGAGCCAGACTCAGGCCGAGACATGATTAATCATCCCATCACAGACTAAACCTGACAGAGATATGTTCCAATCATACACTGAATTGACAGGAAGTTGCACGGATGTGAAGGAGTTAAGCGGGGGGAGCATCTAATCCACAGTAAGACACATTTGTTTGTCTCACACTGCTGTTTTATTATCATAGTAGTTACCTGCATAGTTCACCTGAAGAAAGATTAAGAAATAGATACAAGCTAATGTAAAGAAAACGTGTATTGAAGAAATGACTTTAGTTAAAATTCCCAATGTGACCTTCAACTGAAAATCTTTGAATAATTTATTGCAGAAACCATTCATAAAATGGCTATTTTTAAGGCTTCTTCGCTTGATCGATTACCTTGTAAAATGCCAGAGTTGGCATCCCGTAGGCTGTAGGGGGCTTCCCCGCTCCCCTGGATAAGACCTTGTCAGGTTAGGCTGCAGTAAAATTAAATGGTGGTTGATTTGTGAGTCTTGTTACAGATAACCCATCACGGTCAGCCAACAGCTTCTGTAATTGCCACGGAGAGCAATTACAGCGGAGTGGAGAATTGGCCTGTCCAACTGGCTTTGCTCATAAATCACAAAGTATATTTTGTATTTTATGTTATCGCATATGATGTTAAACCTCTGCCAGGCAACTTTGAGATTATACATTGGCAACAAGCAATAACTATATGCCATCAGCCCTGGTGTTAAGGTACTAAAGACAGAGTTAGATGTTTTCAGGAGAAAACCAAAAACAAAAAGGTAAAAGAAAAAATAGGCATTTTGAAAATCTTGATCAGTGCAGCTTCATAAGGTAAACAGCAGACATCTAACCCAGTAACATCTACTGTGCTGAGTCTCATGAAAGATGCTTTACGGATAATTTGCTTAATAATATAATGACATGTTTTACATCATTTCCTCTTGACATTAAAATGATTGCAGCCGGAGCGTTGAATGCTATTTATGCATAGAGAATGGGCCAAACACGGAATCGTGTTCTGCACCGGCTTATAAAACCTGACTGAATATGGCCCTACCATTTTATTCTGTGCAAATGACCTTTTTTTTCAGTTGCATCAAAGTGATAATTATCTAAGGAGGAGCCTGGAGAAAGGGCATATGAGTGTGAGGCTCCAGAGTTGATTTTCCTAATCACAATGCTCTTTTCCGTTAGTCTGCACAAGCAACTTTTATGAGGGGTTTTTTTTGTTGTTGTTGTTGTTGTTTTTATCTTTCTGCTAATTCAAAAAGTAATTTATTTAATGATACTCATCACCAAGGAAACGACTGGGGAGCGCAGTTAGTTCTTTGTGAAAAACAAGTAGGTGTGAGAACGAGTTCGCCAACTCAGCTGCAAATATGACCGAGACAAGTTTCTGAAACACAAAGTGGTCAGCAAACTTCAACTTCACGTTCATTAATTTTTAATAAACGTATCGAGTATTCAAGTATTCCATCCATTAGAAAGGAACTGAAAACATGGCCTTCAGCTTCTACTGGAACAAAGCACTTTAAATGTGAACTCTCTGGTGTTTCTCAGTTTAATTCAGCTTATTAAAATAAATGTACATGTTTAAAATTTACATTTACCAAGATGAGGTTTTCTATTTCGACTCATTCACATCACTGTAAACAAGGATTCCTCCTGAATGATCCTCCGAGATGAAATAAAGGCTAGGAATAGTAACATCAGCACATATATGTGTCTTGTAATCGTCCTCCATTTGTGATTTACCATTTAAGATTTCACGTTTGGGGGGGGAAAGTTTTCTGTTTGACAAATAGAGCATTCACGCCTTTTTACCAGCTTCATTCAAAATGATTAAGAGCTCTTCAGACTAGCACAAGACAATCCATTCAATTTGAGGATTCAGCCACTGCATCACTGCTCCTCTCACTTCCGTTCCAGCTTCCCAAAGGAGTCGCCTGTCAGTTGCTCTGCACTGGCTGTTTTTCAGCATCAGGAGGAGCACTGGGGCACAACACTATAGCTAATTGGCATTCATGACAAGAAAGGTACTTGATGACATTTTAATCAGGGAAGTATTGTGGAAACCACATAGCACAAACAGAAGTTACAACAATAGATAACTTTTTACTAAAATTTTTCCCTAATTTTCATTCTTTAAATTATCCGTGAGCATGTGAAACACGTTTTACATGTTTATCACATGTAGAAAACCATTTTCCTCATGGGATTAATGCACATGTTAACATGTTGTGCAACACAGGTAAAAAAAAGCCTTCCACACATGATGAATGGACAAGGTTTTGGGACACTGTACATGGGACTTTTTTTTCCAGGACAATGTAGTGATGGTGAAATGTTATATTATAGTAGTAGCTGAATGTCCATTAAAATTGTACACTATTTAAATACTTATTAATAACACAATTAAACGAGGGGCAAGAATCAAAAGACTTGGCTTTTCGTAAAGGACTCTTTAGATTGGTAGAAAAACCATGTGGTAGAAAAGCAAGAGTTTTCAAGAACAGAAAATCAAAGGTATGCTGCGTTTCCACGGTACTGACTGAGTGTGTTTACAGTCCCTGTTCTATTTGTTCATAGCTAATGAGCGCGAGCTGAGACTCTTTTCATGTTTGCCCTCTCTGACACACTGAAGAACGCTCTCTTCACACATTAGTATAATACAAACACAAACATCCACAGTTATTGAGACAAACAACTTTTCGACACCTAATATCACCTGAATCTACGCATTATTTTTCTCTTTTGTCAATCAAACAGATGTGAAGGAGAGAGAGACAGAGATTACTTATTGAAGTGAAAATGTTCCAGCCAATATATGTTACAGCATCCTCTCCTCAGACTAATGTTGTTTGTCTTGTTATAATGTGCAAAAGAGCTTGTTAAAAAAAAAAAAAAAAAAAAAACTCAAGAAAGGTTTCTTGTTATATTGAGAAACTGTACTGTATATATATACAAACACTGGCACCAGAATAGGGATCCGATCATCAATCCAATCATAATCAACCATTGTCTAACCAAATTTTAAAAAAAATCAACGTGAAAAAGTTCACTACCCTATTACAGTGGGGAAAATAAGTATTTAGTCAACCACCAATTGTGCAAGTTCTCCTACTTGAAAATATTAGAGAGGCCTGTAATTGTCAACATGGGTAAACCTCGACCATGAGAGACAGAATGTGGGAAAAAAACAACAACCAGAAAATCACATTGTTTGATTTTTAAAGAATTTATTTCCAAATTAGATTGGAAAATAAGTATTTGGTCACCTACAAACAAGCAAGATTTCTGGCTGTCAAAGAGGTCTAACTTCTTCTAACGAGGTCTAACGAGGCTCCACTCATTACCTGTATTAATGGCACCTGTTTTAACTCATTATCGGTATAAAAGACACCTGTCCACAACCTCAGTCAGTCACACTCCAAACTCCACTATAGCCAAGACCAAAGAGCTGTCGAAGGACACCAGAGACAAAATTGTAGACCTGCACCAGGCTGGGAAGACTGAATCTGCAATAGGTAAAACGCTTGGTGTAAAGAAATCAACTGTGGGAGCAATTATTAGAAAATGGAAGACATACAAGACCACTGATAATCTCCCTCGATCTGGGGCTCCGTGCAAGATCTCACCCCGTGGCGTCCAAATGATAACAAGAACGGTGAGCAAAAATCCCAGAACCACACGGAGGGACCTAGTGAATGACCTACAGAGAGCTGGGACCACAGTAACAAAGGCTACTATCAGTAACACAATGCGCTGCCAGGGACTCAAATCCTGCACTGCCAGACGTGTCCCCCCCTGCTGAAGCCAGTACACGTCCAGGCACGTCTGCGGTTCGCTAGAGAGCATTTGGATGATCCAGAAGAAGACTGGGAGAATGTGTTATGGTCAGATGAAACCAAAACTTTTTGGTAGAAACACAGGTTCTCGTGTTTGGAGGAGAAAGAATACTGAATTGCATCTGAAGAACACCATACACACTGTGAAGCATGGGGGTGGAAACATCATGCTTTGGGGCTGTTTTTCTGCAAAGGGACCAGGACGACTGATCTGTGTAAAGGAAAGAATGAATGGGGCCATGTATCGAGAGATTTTGAGTGAAAATCTCCTTCCATCAGCAAGGGCATTGAAGATGAGACATGGCTGGGTCTTTCAGCATGACAATGATCCCAACCACACAGCCAGGGCAACAAAGGAGTGACTTCGTAAGAAGCATTTCAAGGTCCTGGAGTGGCCTAGCCAGTCTCCAGATCTCAACCCCATAGAAAATCTGTGGAGGGAGTTGAAAGTCTGTGTTGCCCAACGGCAGCCCCAAAGCATCACTGCTCTAGAGGAGATCTGCATGGAGGAATGGGCTAAAATACCAGCAACAGTGTGTGAAAAGCTTGTGAAGAGTTACAGAAAACGTTTGGCCTCAGTTATTGCCAACAAAGGGTACATAAAGTATTGAGATGAACTTTTGGTATTGGCAAATTAATTCTTTAAAAATCAAACAATGTGATTTTCTGGGGTTTTTTTCCACATTCTGTCTCTCATGGTTGAGGTTTACCCATGTTGACAATTACAGGCCTCTCTAATCTTTTCAAGTGGGAGAACTTGCACAATTGGTGGTTGACTAAATACTTATTTGTCCCACTGTATGTCATCCAAAGCGGGTTGCTTCCCGCTTCAAAACTCACCTGACAGCAGACATAGATGAAAGACAGCTTGAATTTCTTCAGATATAATTTTTTTCTGGTAATATTTCAGGTCACATTATCTTATTTTGTTTGAGCTCATCAGGCAAGCAGCCCTAACTGATATTGGTCAAATAACAACTATGAACTCTATAGAGAAAGCTTTCACCCTCAATGATGGTGACACATGCCTAGTTTTATTCTATAGTTTAAAGATTGAAGTCGATATAGATTTATAGCAGCATAGCTGGAGGGCTCACTGAGAGACCCCATTTCAGGCTTGTACGCTTGCTATTGTGAGACAACGTATCAGCATGAGGGCTTGAAAAATGCCCTAACCTTTTTGAAAACCTCTCACTTAACAGGCACCTGTGGCGTCATACAGAATCCAGATACAGATCCAATATTTCCTGTTGTATATAGAGAAACCCTCCTCCACTGGGAGCTGTGAACACAGCACTGCATTAAGGCCAGCGAGTAAGTACAAAGTGTATTTTCAAAAATCACTAGGAACTAAATGTTTTGTTGCTCTAACACGGTTTAGATTGTGTGTAGGTAAAATCAACAGATAGTTGTCAGAATATACAAGGTTCACCGGCCATCTTGTTGGTCCGTGACAAACACAAGAGAAAAGGTACCTTACATGTAAAGGTGTGATCCGCCTTGACAGCTGAGATGGTTGAAAAACTCAGGTGTTATTTTGGGTTCATATAGGCTTCTATTGGAGGGGTGAGGCTGTCTGTTTGTCTGAATGTATACATAGATCCTCAGAGGACACTTAACCTTTTTCATCCTCTACCACTTAAGCACCTCATAAACTGCAGTCCTCACCTCATCATTCTGTTGATTGCATGTGACACCTTATAGATCGGCAGTTTGATAAGTCTGTCACTTATGATTAACAAAGTGACAAGGCCAATGTTAAGATCATATTGCTCCTCTGTACAGTGTGAGCAGTCGAGCCAGAAGCCTTGAGAAAGGTTGCATTCATGCTCGCTGGGTTGACGTACATAGACGGCAAAGCTCCGTGTCGAAACCTCTGTCCTTTAAGGCTCATTAAACCCTGCTGGTGCATGACCACCTACAGTCTGACCGGCAGGCAGGAGGAGAGACAGACAGCCAGACAGACAGGCAGGGAGGCTCGCAGGTAGAAAGACAAGTAAGCATGAGCGCCTCCTGACAGAGACCGTTAATATACTCTTGTTCTTCATGCTGCCTGATTAATGAGGACAGGCCTACAGGATGGCTGAGCGAGGTGGTGAGCAGAGACAGAGGAAGATTAGTAGACAAAGAGAGAAGGACTGAACGAGCAACAGAAATTAGGAGCAGAGGTAGAGATAGTGAGGCAGAGCGAGGACTTTGTAAATATGGCAGACAGAAAATCAATTACCGGGTTCAGACATAGTGATCCGACTTTCAAAGCTCCTCGCTTCCGAAGCTTGAGTATGTACAGCTTTATTCTAGACAAGGTGTCCGTCTGTTATCTCACTGTAGATTTATTAGAAACTCAGCTTGATGAGTCACATGTGAACAAAGCTTTCAGCCTCGGTGATGGGGAAATTGAACAGCTCTGTCACAGAGGTTAATGTGTCCACGTCGTTACATGATTCCATTTTTCACCAAACAATGTCTCGTTAAAATAAAATTACAAGTATCAAGTAAAAGAAAACCTACTGAGCGAGTTCATTATGATAATATGTTGCCACCTAAGCATCTGGTGTGAGAGATTTCACGCAGGTGCAGGCATCATGACCGCTTACGTTGATTATTCATTAGAAGTACAGTGTCATTCGTAGCCGGTGTCTGGACCGTAAGCGCAGTACGAGCAGCACATTTAGCAGAGCAGCAGCAGCAGTGTTGAGCATAGGTCACCCGCGTTTTGGAAGACCAATGATGGTAGTTACGTGTGTAAAAGGTAGGGAAGTAGACTTGGGAAGGAAAATAAGAACTGCATTTTTTCCCAGCCCAGCACTGTGTAACATAAAGATGTTACACAGTGCCATACCTGCCAGGCAGGGTCTCCAGCTGTGGACGATGGTGGTGCAGCTGGCTTCTTCTTAGCCTCAGTTTAGGCCAAACTGGATGGCATAACAGGAGAAATGTCAGCCACTGCTGAACCCCGATGCGCTTAGTGTCTTGCTGGCTTTGACAGAAAAAAAAAATATGGATCTCTACTCAACTCTGTCATGAGGACAGCAGACAATTCGGTCGCATATTCACATCCCTGAAGTTTGGATTGAATGGAAAGACTCTGATCAATGTGACTAGCCATAGTGAAAAGATTTTTTTTTTTTTGTAGAAATATCAATATAATAGCTCACTTCAACCAGCATCCGCAGCGTACCACAAAGCGCGGCCCAGTGTGTGAATGAAGCTGTTTCAAAAGCCTTTCACTGCCATTTGCCATTACCGCATGAAGCATCCATTACATAGCGAGCGTCCACATCTTAAGCAAAAGGTTTTTAAAAGAAATCTGACATTTACATTTCCACATCAGGCAGCACATACACAACTACACACAGTTCACCTTTTTTTTTTTTTTTTTTGCTTCCTCCGTTTCACTAATGTATACACATTAACAGGCATTTGCAGTTTTTGCTGCGAATGAGCTGTCAGCCTCTCTCACCCAAGCTTGAGAAGAAGTGGGCTTATCACAATGGTGCATGACAGAATAAAATGTTAATGGAGGGCAGGGCCACGCACAGGGAGCTCTGATCAGCCTCTTGACGCTCCCTCGTCAGCCGGAGCTGTCACGGTTAAGGAGACAGTGTCGACACAGCAGTGTGGCCCGTTGACCTTATCGCTTTTCTGATGGCTTTCTTAAGGATAATGAAAATAAGGAGCTCAGTAATAATAGCGACAACGTTTCTCTGTTTATGTACTGATGTGTAAATTAAGTGTGAGCACTTCATTAACTTGTAAAACTGCATTTAAATGCCTACAATTTATATTATGCGTTTGTTCTTTAGCGGGCAATTTCTAATAAAAGTAAATTGTAGATTGTCACCGCGCAGAGGCTATGCTTATTTGCTTCCTTGCAAAAAAAAAAAAGAGACACGAGAGGCTCAATGCCACTCATATCTCTCAGCCAGCAGCTGGTTAGCTTAGCTTCATGTTTGGCACACAGACTTTAGTGTGGCATTGATCTTCTTTTGTAAAGAGAGCAGATATGCATTTTTTCCCCCCCAAAATGTCAAACGCAAACGTGTAAATGAACACATTGAAGAGATGAACACCATTTGCTTTAACATGCAGACAAACTATAATTTATTGCATTTTCAAGTCCATCTCTAAATGCAGTATGATTTAAGTGTAGCCAGTGAAGACCAGATCAAAGCGAGGAAAGAAGGCACACAAGCAGATGTGTTGAGGACTAATCCTGCATGATGCTTCTTGAATGTAATACAGGCTGGCGACTGCACTCCTGTATGGAGAGTACGGCGCTGATTGCGAGGACACAAGTCAAGAGGAGTTCAAGAATCGGTACCGATACCTGCTAAAAGGCCCTCAGAAATACACATGAGCTCAGCATCAGTGACAGTGAGGCTACTGACATATATTCATCTACAATGTTTTTTTCTTTTTAGAAATGAAGGTTGGCAAAAGGATGTGAATGCAGAAGGAGAGCAGCAGAGGAGGATCAAGAGAGCACGTTATCAGCAGCAGAGGGAAATGAGTAACAAGAGAGGCGAACGGGGGTGGATCTGCTCAAGTGGTGAAAAGCAGCTGGCCGTAGTGGCTCCATCCTCCTCAACTCAGGGTAAACAATTCAGTTACACCCCAGTCCGTGTGACACGCGCAACAACCGACAAATCCCACCGGGCTTTGTTTGAAAATGTTAAGTTTGTGAGTGAAGTTGTAGCACACGTTTCTGATCCATGTGGGAAAGGGGATTGTTCTGTCAGTGTGTGTGTGTGCACACAAGGCTTGCAGTGTGTTATGTGTGATTAAACCGTGATAGACAGTGGCCTCAGATCCACATCACTGCTGCAATTTTTATTTATTTATTTTTTTGTGGAAGGGAATCTTGGCATAAGCCTGTTATGGTGTAGAATTAGCAGGGATATGCTGTAAATCCCCCCTCACAGAAGGCAGACCGACAAATGAAAAACCTGTTTGGTGATGGCACACAGAGGATTGAAAAGCCATGAGGAATATCGAACCAATATGTTTTCAAATCTGAGCTTCCACCTTTTTGAGCTCCTGGAGATTAAACAGTGACAGTAATAAATGTAAATCAGTACACTGGCAAAAAAAAGCACTTTTCCATCTACAAATCGCTGTAGTTTTGCTTTTCACGAAGACACAATTTAAAGATTAGATGAAAAAAAGAAATAAAAGTGAGAGCAAATGTAGCAGTGAGATGCATAGGAGTTGCTGTTTCATAAACGTGCCACTGTTATCTCCTAATACATTATTCATCAGTAAATCATCTCCATAATACCCAATGATGTGCTGTAAGGATTCACTGAATGAAGCGTCACCAGTGATATCCTTAAAAACATACAACTATCAAGTAAGAGAATCATGTTTTTATTGTACAGGTAGCCGGCTACTTGAATTCATTTAGCATCGTAAATTGACCTGCTGCAGCTTTGTTGACAAGTTTTCAAATGAATTGGCCAGAAGCAGCGATCGATACGAGGGGATCTTGAGCAGCCAATTATAGAGAGCCTTTGAGGTACGCAGAGAGATTCATTATATCGTAATGGGGACTGTAAATTATTTTGTGCAATAGCATCTGGATTTATACATAACACACATGTACATAATACACAATCTCATATCAGACCCTCTGAGAGCCTGAGATTAAATCCATCCACAGTAGTTTCAGACCATGGCTTTCTGAAGCAGCATCCATTTCACCACACAGATGGGCCTCCGGCCCCGACACAGACTGCTCTCTTTTAACAATTTACCTGATTTATCGCCCCTTGTACCAGCTGCGATTCAGTCTGAATAAACAAGAAGCAGATGGCCACTTGGAAGTACAAGTGTCAATCAACTGGGGTGGAGGCAACAAGAGATACTGGAGCACATACAAATGTATGCATACACATAGATGTACACACGGGCCAGACTATATATCAGGTCTGTATTAGCCTTTTTGAATAAATCTGAATGTTAACTATACGATCCACTTTAATGTGATGGTTTCTTGCCACCACAACTTCTCAATAGTCTTAACAGGTCTAACAAATGTGAAGACGGAAGACAAAAACCTGTTTGTCATGAGGGTGAGTATGCATGGCTGAATGTAAACAGCAATGTGAGCAATGATCAAATCATTGAAATCAAAGAGAAGAAAAATTTTAAATTTAAGTTTGTTTGACGTGTTGAGTTTTATATTAATTTAACAGAAGGAAAAGGCACATTTTTTCCCCCTTATGTATGGATAAATTATCACACACACATGCAGTCAATTTATTCACAGTCCCATCCTTCTGCACATACACACTGTGGATAATTCCCATACCACAGTTGATTACAAGCTATTCCAAAAATGCCACACAGCCACCTGAATTATTCAAGGAAATTAACAATTCATACATTATTGAGACACTATTGAGACAATAGTTGTACCCATTGGTTAAGCATTACTAATTCCTTTTATTAAATGCTTTCACACACACACACACACACACACACACACACACAGAAAGAGACACAACTAAGAACAAAGTGGATTGTGTTTATAGGGGAATGCAGATGCTATATAATAGATAAAAGATAGTTGCTCATTTTGTGACACTGAAATTAAAGTGTTGTTTCCACCTGCCTCCAGCTCTGTTTTTTCATCCATTCTCTGTCGATTACAAGTGTAAAATCAGTCAGACCCTGGAAGAGAGCTAGCGGGTCAGACCGGGGGTCGGGGCCGGAGGTCGCATTTCATCACATGGTAAACCGGTTAATTATGAGTGCAAAAAAGAAGTGATAATCCCATTAGCTGTCTGAACTGTGTGCCGCAGAATGCCAACCTTACTCACATGCGTGTCCATTTTAGATTTGCATCTATAATAATAGCCATTAATATTAATGTCTCATACAGTTGCAAGTCCTACAGCCTACAGATTTATAGTATTGATTCATTCTCCGCAGTCCTTAATTGAGGAGATACATCTATTCATTTTAAATATCTTTTATTGTGCAATTGTTAAATGTGATGTTTACTATGATGTAATACACTTAATCCCTTGCCCTGTTAAAGTAATATTATTCATTGTTTTGTTGCATACTTAATTGTGTAATGTTACAATGGTATAATGTTATTACATTGGATAACTGTACATTGTAATTCTAGTGTGTTTTTCTGTTTATCGTTTAGAGAAAACCATAACAAGCCTCATTTTCCATTGCTTTATATTTACTACACATGTAATAAATGGTCTAAACAGAAACATCAGCTCTCCCTTCTACAGTGTCATGTATGCCAACACTCTGAATATAACCAGAATGAATGTGTCTGTCAGTAGTTACATGCTAACATTACTTTCATGGTAACATTACTTTTCTCAGGTGAGCTTCTGTGCTTTTAACCCATAATGGTGGTTGATTGAAACAGCCTTGATTAAAAAGCCGTATCAGCTTTGAGTGTTGTGCTTAAGGATTGTTGGGTTGACCTTGATTGGCTAAAAGAGAAAAAATAAATAAAAAATAAAAAGGCAGGTTTAAAAAAAAAAAAAATAGTACTCTTCACTGAAACAAAAAAAGTTAACAAATATGACCCCCAGCACACTCAGATCTACGCTGGTAGGAAAATCTACAGCTAAAAATTATTATCATAATTCATTACAACATTTATGTTGCCTTAGGGAAGTGGTCAGTGCATCCATTGAACCAAACAAGGGAGCTATAAAGGCAAAATGTGTTTTGGTCCAACAGATGAAGGACATGGATGCAGAGATGCACTTTCAGTACTTTTGAACTGTTTTAATGGTTTGGTCAAACACATCTGTCCCCGTCTCACTCATGCCGGCCCACAAAACTCCAGTAGATGTGTCAGAGAGGCTGGCCCTGATCCTGAGGATCAAAACAGAGTGTTGCCGTGAGTTACACGCTCGGATCAGCTACAGTTTCACTGATTGTGTCTGGAGGTTTGCAAAGCTCTGCAAGTCAACCTCGTCCACACATATATATGATAGGTGCACCTGAGTGACCCAGACAAGGACAACCTCACAGGTTTTGTTTGCCAGGCCTGATGATCTGCTGTTTCCAGTGGCAAGTTTCAAGAAATATATCTATTTCCATATGTCCACATGTCAAATCCTTCTACCTCCCCCCAAAGTGCACTGTGGCCTCTGACGTGTGGTTCAGCTGGGAACCGAAGAGTGTATTAAGGGGTTTGTTGGGGGTGAGAAATCCTTTTTTTTTTTTTTTTTTTTTTTTTTAATTAATTTTGTAATTTATATTACAGATTGTTGGTTTACAGAAAAAACCACAACCACACACACACAGAAGAAAATGTCTTTTGGCTGTCATACAATCGATGGTTAACAGTCATTTATGATGTTTGGGCTGATAGCCTTGAGGTTAGTCGTTAAAGTGGCACATTAAAGGATCCCTGTGACGGTGCAATTCACGAACACCCAGAGAAAAAGGGTCACGTTATCCCACAGTGCCTCAATTACTGCACAAATCAACCAAATCACATGATAGAAAGTCCCTGTTTTGCCGACAACGCCAACACACATCAGAGTCTAAACAGGCTCATTCTGTTCACTTGGGTGAACTATATACTGAAATATATCCTGTGTACCACATGTTTTTAACTGATTTAGAGGCTTTGTGAATATTTTTTCCAAACTAAACCCCAAACATCCCCCTTATCACGTTTTGACAGCAAACATGCAACATGCAAACTGACCAGACAAAGGGATAAGATGCACATAAAGAGCTGGGCGGAGAAGCTCAGGTGAGGGGAATGAGCTGATGAACCAGGAGAACAGGAAAGGCTGATTGGCTGGTGAAAACACTGGGGACAGGGCGGAGCTAACGAGGCTGGATGCAGGGCAGGTGTGGAGCGAAACGCAGGCTTGAGGACGGAGAACAATAACGCTGAAATGAAACACATGTGCAAGATGCAAATAAAATCATACAGAACCATGACAATATAGGTTAAGTAATCTGTTTCCTGTAAACTATACTTGTCTTGTGAGTTGTAACACTTAATACTTCTTTACCCTCCATATTGTCCAGATCAGGAACCCTGGGCAGTTTTTAACTTTTTTTGTTTGATTAGCAGTTGATCAGTTATTTCTCTCCATTGAATCCATGTGGTCATAATAAATACTCATCATTGATATACTGCATAAGTTTTTTTGCTTTTAAAGAGAAAATACAGCATGGTCAAATCAAGCATGTACAACAATGTAGGCTTGTATGGATAAAAATGCATTTTTCATCATATTTAGGCAACGCTTTCCCTTCATACGATTCCTTGGGACATTTTTTTTCTCTCATGCAGATCATGTTAAAGATACGAAATCTGATGAGTTTGGTTTTGCTGGAGTTCAATGCCCAAAATATAAAAACAGAGGAAAGCAAACATTAAATGGTTATTTTCACAACAGGCTGGGCTTGTGTGGCTGCTATCATCACGGTAACAACGGTTATAAGTTATAAAAGATATGTTTTGAACCAAGAAGATAATGTGGTTGTTTTTTTGTCTTGAAATGGGTTGTGTGTTCTGAAAACTGCCCGACTCAGTGGTCTAGCACACTGCAGTGTTTCCCTTTCTTAGATTTCACAGCTGGTATCAAAACCCATGTGGGTGTATTTTTTTATTTTTTATTTTGTTGATAACTGATAACAAAATATTGTTAAGAATATTTCTGATCCTGCAGTTTCTTACTTCTGTGTGAGTGCAGCGCCACAGTGGTTGGTGAATCTACTTTTTTTTTTTTATGAGAAACATGGTCGGAAGGCTGGATGGCTGAAGAAAGACACACATCCCCAGGCAGGGAAGAGCTGAGACATTCCTCATCCTTATCCTGGGACACTGGAGTGGTTTGATAAGAGTAGAGCTTTTGATTTGGAGTTTTGGATGACTTCTTCTGGCCTTTTTTGTCTTTGCTCCTCCTCTAAAGCCGCCTTCACAGGAGTGTCCTGAGGCTCACTGTTGACCTGCAACATTCAATTTAAAATACAGTGTTTTCTACCATTAAATCAAAAATAAATAAATAAATGAGACAAAGCAAGAAAAGAAAGAAGGCAAAAATACAAACTTTATTTAACTTTTTTACCTCTTCTCTTTGTGTCCTTTCTAAGGCTGGCCTTACGAAAGCAACGGACAACTTCTGGACTTTGCTCTCTCTCAATCAGGGTTCTCATCCAGTTGTCTGCTGCACTGTTAATTTAGTGCTTCAGTGGACCAAAGATGCTCCTGTCTAGTGGCTGGAGACGATGGGAGCAGTGGGATGGGATAGATAGGAGGGCTATGCCGTGTGACTTACAGAAGTCGATAGCTGCCGCAGAAACATGTGAACGACGACTGACTGTCCATGAGGAGCAGCACCTTCAACTCCACGATCACAGGGGTGTGTCTGGCGTAGTCCTGCAGAAAGGCCACAAAGTCTGACTCCTGAATCCAACCTGAGCCTTCCTGTGGAAGCTGAAGTACGGGGGAACACAACTGCCTTATGCAACGGTGACTAATGTCCTCCTCTGCCCAGGGGTTCCCGCACTGACCTGGCACAGGCATGTTTTCTCATGAACCTCACATGATTACACATGATTACAATTGCTCCTGGCTGTCTTGCTTACTGAGCATACACAACACAAATTTTAAAAAAAACTGCCTGAGTGAATTTACAGCTTTTTAGGTAACACTCGGCATATCATACTTGTATGAGCTCAGAGAAAACTGCCACTTTTGACCCAATTGTCCCCCTAATGGAAAATAAAGCAGCCTTATATGTAGACAAAACTAATGAGGACATTTCTTATAGGTTACAAGAAAATCCTGGTGGTAGAAAATGAAATAGTCCATTGACAACTGGTGTGTTTGTGACATTAAAACCACTTCTTCAAATCTCATGGCTTATTAGGTCACTAAACTAGGATAAAAAGCGGGAGCCAGTGGAAGAGATGCTGCATTAACCTTTTCAGGGATGCTGAATAATGACAGACACTCACTGACCCCTTTTACAATGATTGTACAATGTGCCGTACTGTACAACATCCAACGGTGCTCCATTTACGGTAATGCCGTCCACTCGGTAGTTACTGTGGCAACCTGACAGAGTGATGGGTAATTTAATAATTTTGAAACGAGTCTTGTTGTAGAAAGGTTCACAGCAAGAAGCGTGTGTGTGTGTGTGTGTGTGTGGATGGATGAGAAACACGAATATCAAGCTTTGAATGAATGAAGATGTGATCTAAATATTTCATACTGTACAATAGTACAATAGAAAATTCAATAAGCTCTAACCTCCTTTGTGCAACTATCATATAGACATTTATTCAGGAAATAACAGCTACATTTTTATCTGCTAATGAACCTATGAAATACAAAAGCGCCATCATATAGATGCCATGAAGCTATTGAAAATGGACTTTGTAATGTGAGACCACTTTAATCAGACATATGTACCATATGTCAACAGTATGTAAGCCACTGTTTACTGTATAGGCTGATTCTGTCCAGCCCTTCAGGACTTGCTGTGACAATATTTTGTTAAGAGGTTGTGCTATCCAAGATCAACTTTATCACAGTAGGCGGAGGCAAAAACCTTGTGTAAACAGGGAGCTTCTAAAAAGGTATTATATAGGTTTTACCTATATGGTCCATCCCTCCAAGGGTCTCCACAAAAGCAAAGCACACAAGTGCATACTCCAAAAAAAAACTTCTTTCAATGCTTAAAGTCTGTGCAAAATATCAAATCAACCCATCTGATTGTTGACATGTTTCACAGGATAAGTGGAGATGTTGACATGCTGGTGGAGCTAATCAGATAAAAAGCCAGGGCTTCACCCAAGCATTCATCTTCTGGGCACCGTGGATGTCGACAAAAGTCCACGACAATCCATCTAATAGTTGTTGAGATATGTCAGTCTACATTAAAGTGGACACTACCATCCCTGGAGCCACAGCGCTGACATCTTGACATCCAAGTACAGACAGTCTGTCGTCTGGCGGCAGGCTAACGCCACTACCAGCAGTACTAGGAGTGAGTAGCGCTGGAGGAGCTACTGTTGCATCCCACTGCTGTTCTAACTCTTTCTCTCAATGCCTGCTTTAGCTTTATGTTCACTTTTTGTCTGGTTACCTCTTGATGAACAGACAACCGATTTTTTCCGATTAAGCAATATATTGCGTGTAAAAGGGCAATAGGGGATGATGAGGCCTGTGTCGGTTGTGGTTATCAATAAATGATAAACAGAAAAACAAACAAAAGAACATCACACAATCAGGTACCAAAGAAAACAGTGAGTATTAACAGTAAGGTGGTGAAGGGAAGGCAGACCACTGCTGAAATGAGTAGTACATTAAAGCAGATCTCTATATATAGCAGGATTGGATTGGAAGTGAAGGAGTAAAAGGTCAGAAATATAGCAAGAGCCTTAAAAATAATCAATATGGTATTAAAAACAAAATGAAAACATAGCAGGCCAGTACAAGGAAAAAAAGCAACGCTGGGGCTGCGTTAGTGGGGGCGTGTGAGGTAACAGTGAGACAATGAAATGCTGGTGGTGACATGGTGGGTGACATACTGCGGGTCGGGTGGTGTTTGGCTAAACAGTACTCTAAAATATTTGTGCTCAAATTAGCATCACGACCAATATGTTTAGAAAGTTTAAGCAACAGGCGCTGATTACTTTTTAACTTATATGAGATATATGAAGCGGGGGCCTTTGGGTAGATATAATGACTGATGCAGTCATGTTGAAAAAAAAAGATTGTGGGTGGGATGATTACCCTCAAACGTTTAGCACATTAATGACATATCTGTTTGCCAGACAGAATTGTTATATTTTCTCTCTCTCTCTTCTCTCCTCTGAATCCCCCTCGTAGAAATCATCGATCAATGTCCAGGCACCCTTGACTCCTGCGTGGAGCAGTTTCAAAAATAGGCTCCCCCATCATATCAGATATATATCTGTCTGCTCGGTGCTTTGACAGAATCTCACAAACTCATTACCAGCTGCTGGACAATGATGGACAATGGACTATGGCTATATGTAACATGGTATGACACATTTCTAGTAAATAAAAGACAACTGTGATGAATGAACCTTTACCACACCAGATTGACACCATTTGCACAAGGGCAGCTCTGATTAACATATAATAAGGAATTCTGGTGAGATAAGCACATTTGATGAAGGAAAAGTGCCCCCAAAAAAAAAGCCCTAATGTAACTGATCCTTATTTTTCATTTCCCACACACATTAGTAGTGTGGAATCATTAGACACTGAAGCTCATCAATGTGATGATGAATGCAGAGTAGTGACAGCGTATCCAGTCAGTAGCAAACACTTTCAGCTCAGCCCCTTCATCACTGACACTATAATAACTGCTTCTGTCTGCCCGTAACAGCTTTCATGACTAAAGCGCCTTGACGAAGCACTGGCTGTATTTTATTTAGTTTTGTGTGTGTGTGTGTGTGTGTGAGACGTGTTTGTTGCTGGTGTTCATGTATACATATGGTATAGCCATAGTGTTTCTATGTGTTTACGGTGTGAGTGAGGTGACAAATGTTTCTCACCAAGTGGACTATTTATCAAGACCGGCTACCCTTCCAGTTAATGAAGTCAGGGAGCCTCAGAGCACACAGAGTGCTCCTTTCCCACCAACACGGGCAAACGGGAAAGCATGAGCGATCACACCGCACTGACTGCTCTCTCTCTCTCTCTCTCTCTCTCTGTCTCTCTCTGTCTCTCTCTCTCTCTGTCTCTCTCTCTCTCTGTTCATCAATAACAAATGGGTCTCCTTAGCACCGCATCACTTTAGAAGCAAAGAAGCAGCTGTGGCACGCACTGGCAATTCAGTGGCATTCACAATCAGCGGCTCATTGCAGACCCATTTCTGGGTTTTTTCTGAGCCCAGTAATGATGGGGAAATAAGCACGTACGTGGACGGCAGCTTTTTAGGAGTTTTTTGTTCTTAAAATAAATGGCAGCCATCATTTTGAGAATCAAAAAAATGACCCACTCCCACCCACTCGTCTGAATGCCAGGATGAATGCCAGGATGCCAGTATAAAAGCACGTTATAAGTCACCATGAAGAAGAACTTTCATCCAAAATGGATGTTGTATGTTTAAGCATAGATACAGTAGACATAGATACATTGATCCTTTGCATGTATTATGTACATACAGACATACACACACACACACACACACACACACACATACACACACAGAGAAGATCTTTCTGACTTAGCAGACTACCAAAGCATGAGTGATGATGCCATTTAATGCCTCAACTGGCTTCACCACAGTGTTTGCTGAAAAGGACACAGGTGTGCACCCACAGGACTGAGAAGAGGACAATGAGGGATATTGAGTGCAGGGTCCTGCTGGCTGTTCTTAAATCCCGGCACAAGGTGACTGAGCCTTTGCAGTCAGGGCCTCTCAGCTCTGGAGCTGCCTGCCTGAGAATTGACATCTTTTAAATTATTTTCTTTTTTTTCTGGGGAGGTTTGTTGATATTAGGTAAAACATACACTTTACTGAAAATAGCAACATTCAAATTAGTAGTATGGAGTATAATCTGTTCAGTGCCTAATATGGAAGGTTGAGGAAGGGCACCGAGTGGTGAGAGTACTGCAAATTGTCGTCCTCTGGAAGCATCTGTAAAAATGCTGGTTTTCTAATCTTGGCGGTGTTAGAAGAGCAGATGGCAACTGGAAACGATCACTCAGAGACTTGCGTGACACCGGAGGCTACGCAGTCAGGAAATGGAATGTCTTTAGATATTTCTGGCACGATGACAACTTTTATAAAAATGAATTTGAATAAGTTTCGCTTCGACATTAATTTATCAGTGAAATTGGTTGAAGAAATTATGAATATTGTATGAAGGCTAAAAGAGCAGTGACTCTCTGCTCCTACGTGAAGGGAGCGTGTTTTCTTCCCACTTATGCGCCATTTTACAATGCATGCTAAATATATATGATAAGAGAAGATAATTACCACTTAGACATCTGTGTTTCCCATATATAAAGATAATAGTTTGGATTAGTTGTGCTCTGCTCTTCTTCATGAATTTGTTGTCAGATTTAAGATGATAAACGGTAATTTGTGAGCTGTTTATTATTGGGTGGATGCAGGTGGTTTCCTCCCCTGCATTATCTGTTGTATCTTGTACGAATCTTCCCTGCTAACAATGGCGAGTGTGAAGCGCCGTATATATATCTATAATTAGCACTTCAGATTCTGAAATGACTTCTTGGCAAGAGAAGGGCTGTCAGCTAAAAGACAAAGCCATAAAAACAGCCAATTTAGAGTTTTAGGACAAGGTCTCGGGGGCTCGTTGGCCAAAGGCTGAGCTCACTCAAGTATTATATGCTTTTCAGACGGAGGATTATCCACGCTTTCTCCTCTCCAAAATAATTGCCGCTTCACACAAGACAAAAAGAAGAACCTCGTGCTATGCTCGTGGAAAACAGCACGACTGTGCCACATCTCATGGTATATGGTTACCTCACTGCAAAGCAGCGTTCGGATGAGCAGCCCTGTGGGTTGTTGCTTTGCAGGGAGCACAGTACATCTTTTCTCCTAGCTGTCCAGCTGCCCCGAGGCTGCTTCAGCCAAGATAACTGCAGTAATACGCCGGGACTATGTCAATTGGAGAGAGGGATGGAAAGTAGATAAGGAGCGTCTCACAAGCTCTGAGTGTGTGGGGGGAATTCCTCATGCACCTTGTTGCACAGGGTTCCTCCCCTTTTACCCTAAAGGTGCATCTGCTCGAGTATGTCCACTAAACTAAACAGAGATACAAACACCTTTTTATAAGATTGTGTCTGAGCGGTAGAAATGATTACCGGCACCAATAAAAAAAAAAACCCTCACTAACTTTTCACCCTCTCCTCATCATGTCAGCCAACTGTCAGTAGAGAGGCAGGTAATTAACTCCACAAAGACAGACAGACAGGTTTTCTCTGTGTCATGTAGACCTGTGCTCACATAGGTCATTACTCCACCCCTGGAGAAGGTAGGGCATCCATCAGTCAGCCAGGAAGTAACTCCCAGCCAGACTTCACAAGAGATTTAGTCCTGCTCAGCCTTACATTACATAGAAACGCTTCCCAGCTAATCGTTGCCTCTAAAACCCATTAAATTGTGTTTGCTTTAAAAGTTTGCTGTGACTTTTCCAGGGCTGGGTAACCTGTAACCAGGTGAGATTAAATGTGACCCTTGTTGGAGTTTTAGGTAAAGTAAATGAAAGAGACATAATTAAACTCAAGCGAGCTACCAGAAGTCAGTAAAGTGATTAATTATAACAGAGCAGCTGAGCAGAACAGCAGTGGTAACGGTGTCACAGGGCGTTCCATAATAAGGGAAAAAAGTTTTGGCCCTTTTTTTAGATATGAGGGTTTTTTAAAGACTTGTTCAGGCAAGTTCTGACTTATTAAGATACTCGCAGCATCTTTTGAGATTTGTGCACCAGACTGAAACACAGGAACACTTCCTTTATCATGAATCGTTTTATTTTTTCTATTTCTCCTCTCATTTTCAACCCTGTGTCTTTATTTAAAGCTTCGCATGGAGTACCGCTCAGCCCTGTCTAGAGAGCAGAGAATATTCTGATCATCTCAGAACTTGTGAGGCAGGACTCAAGAGGCCTTTTTTTTAACCGTTCAGCGGAGTTACCTTATTCCAATCAGTCTTACTCTGCATGTGTCAATCACCTACTATTGTGTAGGTTTGTCTGTACAAGAAATGAGCTCAGCTGGCCACAGGAAAACAATCAGCACCTCATAATACTGTGATATTAAGCTGCTGCTCCTGACTGTCCTCAGTTAAGCCTTGAAGGATACGCTCACGTTGTTTGTCCTAAAAACAACGGTCAGGTTTTTCCTCGCTGTAATTATTCCTCCTGTTCATACCGGCTGTTAAAAGATCAAGTGGACATTTGCCACGTTTACAGTCTTTTTAAGCATCAAATTCTCTCTTTGTTTCCTCGGACAGTGTTTACAGCGTAGAGGTTCTCAGGACAGAAGATAAGAGGGACCTTTTTGCCACTAAAAAGACTGTAAAGTTGGAAGATATGTACTTGATATGACGAACTGAACTGTGGATTTACGTTGTAAGTGCATTATGAAGGGATCTTATGGTCTGTATAAACAGGGGGAAGTGTTTATTTGGGCTCCTGTTTATTGTTTTAAGACAGATCCATCTTTTAAATTTCTTATATACCTTGGTCTACCACTAGTTCCACTTGTTTCATTCAGTTCATGTGACTGACATGTGATATTAACATTGTTTTGTGTTGGTATTTCTCTTTCTTTTGTTGTCCTCCACATCCACAAGCCTGCTGCAGAGAAGCATCCCCTCAGCACGCCACTGCCACCCCCCCTTAATTCATGATGGGCACGGTGCATTTCCTGCTGTATAGTGTTTGGCTTGCACAAAAGGTCATGTGAGCATTTTCAACACTTTCCACTCTCCCACTGATGATGTCGGTTGACCTTAAGAAGCAGCTTTAATTTCACACCGTGCACACATCACAGCACAGAGCTCAGGCTGACATCACACGTCCTGCTGCATCCAATTTTGTATCCATCATTTTCATTTTGGATATTTTACTGATTAGGACTTTATTTCAAATTTTACCAGAAATCGTTGTGTTTGTTACTCGGAAGGCTTGACACTGCTTCACAGTTGGACGCTGTTGTGATCCAGGTGTTGATTATAACTGATGTGGAAAAACTTCACCCTTATAATTACACACTTGTTGTACAACAACCTTCAACCTTTCCCATTTATGGTCAGCAGAAACCTTCTGTCTGCTTGAATTTTCTATGCATTACTTTATAACATCCCACATTGCCATGATTTGTGTATTTTTTTTTTTTCACAGTGACCAGTGACTCTACTCACTCTAATACCTTCAGACATGTCTCATATGAATTCACAGATTCCATTTTTTCCATACTTCCATAATTCAGAGTATGTCCCCACAAAATCTGAAATTAAGTCTACAGGAGACCAAAGAAAGACCCCCTTCACACATTTACCCGTGGCTGATGCCTTATATATTCGTTGAGTGGTTCATGGTGATGGTGATGGGGGATATTTTTCATTCTCCAGCTGGTTTTACAGGAAATAGCACGGTATAGGACTGATGTAAAAAGCACTATTACTGAAGATTACAGTAATACATTTGGAATTTTATATATAGGCTACATAATCGTGCTTATGAGTAATCTCTGAACAATCAGCTATTTATACCCTTGCAGAGAAAACACCCGCCTGAATTAAAAATGTTTATACTTTATTTCTTAAGAAGGAATCGTAATATTAACAAAACCAAAAATAAATAAATAAATAAAACGTCAAAGGACCACCTAATGGTACTTACATGCCTCACATCCCCAAAGATGAACCAATGGTTTCTATTAAAAAATATATATATAAAAGATAGAGGAAAATATCAACAGGAATGTGTTTATGTGAAGACTGACTGCGATAATTAGACCATACTCACTCTGCTACAGAGCTGCCTTACATCCATTGACCAACACTGCCGCCGTGTGGTGGCACAGAGTACTGCGTTTAATGAAGGCGTAGGAACCATTGTACCAGCCAGTGTTTCCTCTCGGAGTGTAATACCGGATGGTAAAAACAATAGCGAAACCCCTCTTTTTTTGTAGCAAGCTATCTGGTATCACTTCGAAGCTAATTTGCTTTAAAACGTGAATTAAACGTAGAGTTCAGCACATAAAGTCTGGCCGTTTGTGTGACGTTAGGTCTAAATATGTCGTCAGAGGCAGCTGATGCTTTCTCATCTTAACTTTTTTAATGTCTGCAGACTGTCTGTTGTAATAGTGAAGAGTGAGACCTCCTTTTCTTCCTTTATCTCAAGCGTGTGAGTTTGAACACATTGTACAGACGTATCTAATAAAGCCTTGAGGTTACTGTTGCTAGCGTCGTTGTTAGCTGTTGTATAGCTTAGTAGTAGCAATAATAGTGTTTCGTTTTTCACTTTGCAGCGCCAGCTTGACTCGAGATTGGATATTTAAACATGGTATTTTCTCACCTTGCAGGTAAAATATTATGAGCAAAGAGTCCAGGATGAAGGCAACAGTCAACCAGAAGCTGACAGAGATGGGCGAGCGAGAGAGGTGAGAGTCATGTCACGAGTAACAACAGGCTAGTAGGCGATGTTAACATGTTAACGTTTAATTGCGTTTTCTGTGACTTATTGGGTGTCTACTTTGAGTCAGGTGTAGCTAATACGTCATCTATTGTTCATCAGGTGTTGTTTAAAGCCGTGCTGCTACACATCTCTATTGGCAACGTTGACGGTTACTTAACAACTACACTTGTTACTTTTTAAGGGAAACAACTAAGTTGACATATTGCATGAATATGAAATATGGAATATATGGGGAAGATGTCTTTCTCCTCTGGTCACTTTTAAATATAAAATAATGTGCATGTGTATGCCTTGATATTCTCAACATGTTAAGTAAGAGGAAGAGGGAGCAGGAGGAAACGTGCCTGCTGAAAGTAGCATTGATACTGAACTGATGTAGCTACAACCGAACTACAAGGAGGGCAGCTGCTCCATCTCGTATTCATATTTTCTAACGTGCACAGAAGTATATGATATTGTCTACAACATAACAGAGAGAATGTAATTTCTCAGGAACCAGAACAACTGACATAAAGAGATATTTCCAGCTGTTTATTAATAACCTAGTTAGCAGAGACAGAAACGTGCTGCTGTATTCTCACATGTCGTTGCGTCTTGTTGACAGACTGAAGGAGTTACTGAGAGCTAAGCTCACTGAGTGTGGATGGAAGGACCAGATGAAGGCCCACTGCAAAGGTAAACATTAAACCCACTGATCCAGCATAACATGTAGTTGCTGAGGAAAGACGGTGTTACTGATTTAAGAAGCTTTGTCTTCACATTTTCTTCTCATCTAATTATGTTTTCAGATTTAACTTTTTACAGCCTCGTTACCATTGCTGACTTGATGCGTTTGTGTTCCTCTCTGTGACATTGGTAAAATATCTGTCTCCATTTCTTTGCAGAAGTCATCAAAGACAAAGGCTTGGAGCATGTTACTGTGGAGGACCTGGTGGTAGAGATTACTCCTAAAGGAAGAGGTATCTCAATGTTGCTCATATGAAAAATTGATTGTATAACTCATATAGCATAAAACTATCACTCATGTGACTCATGTGTGCAGCACCCGCAGTCATGTATCAAAGGAGAAAAACCACACTAAAACATAACACTGTTGAATACATGTTAACCATAGTTAGAGTGATCTTTGCCAGATAATGCAATGCTGACATGTTATATTTCTAGTGAAGGATGCACAAACAGAAGTTCGGATAATCTACTTATTACACTGTAGCTGTCATAATCAGAAGTCTTCTTCTCTTGCAGCTTTGGTGCCAGACAGCGTCAAGAAAGAGCTTCTACAGAGAATAAGAGCGTTCTTAGCTCAGCACGCCACCTAATTTACAATTACGTAGAGCATCTGTCTGATATAGAATATTTTATAACAAATTCATTTACTTGAATTGTGAGGTTTTTCTTTTTTATTCGGGATTTTGAGTGACGCGCTGACACACGCTTTGTGGTTGTGTGTTTTTACTAATCCCGTGACTGCAGTTATACAAGTTTTGTAAATGTACTTGCACATGTAGTTGGCCTTTGTATATGAAATGCTGTTGAAATAAAGGTTTTGATCTACTGGAGTGAACAACAATCGATTATTTATTTATTTTTTTCTTTTTAAAAAACAAAGTTTGCATAATCCTGTCAGGATTCATTGACAGTTTAGTGCAGTTCTTGGTTTTCACTGGGAGGCCGTAAGCAATGCACACGTACTGTAGCTGATTGCATTTTGTAGTACAGTCATGCAACCCAGGAAATCAGTACTTAAAAACATCAGATTAGATTAAACTAATACTGTGTCCATAAATAAAGCCATATGAAGTATTCGTACCGCAGTCCTGGAAGTATTCATATAGGCTGGGAAACAGTTCTGTGTGAGAACGACTTATCACAAGCTTTATTTCATTTATATTTTCACTTCAGCTACACTTTAGACAGTTACATAATTCAGCATATAAGGAAGAAAATAATACAGTATATCTTGATGGGAGATGTTATGAAATGTGAAATGTGTTTTTCCATTCCGCTTTCCATCTACGTGAGCAGCCTTTTCCGCGAGTTGTATGTATAGTGTGTCCTTCCAGGTATCAACCCAGTGGGCAGCTTCACACCTGGTGCCTCAAAGATGGAATCAAAACAAAGATGTGACAAATAAAGAGAATGAACTGAAATAGTTGACAGGAAAAACTGTTATTTTCCTTGGTTACATGAATCATACCCAGCTGTTGCTGTGAATTAACTTTTTTTTTGACCTTTGATTAAATACACTCGTATCCAAAGAAGCATGAACCTGTAATGACAAGGTTGGCACTGCTGTACTTCCCAGAATAAAAGCATGTTCCCAACAGTGGAGAGAAGGAGATGATGACAAGATAAACAGGAGTGACCCTGTTCACACGCAGAGGTGAATGCACCAGGGGACACGCTGCTTTCAAAGCTTTCACCAAAGCTGGTTGTCAAATTGTTTCAAGATCCTTAAACACACACATACACACACAGTGTTCCAGTGGGAGAGTTACTAGGTTGACAAGTCCAAAAAACATACTTACACCGTGGTGAGATGGAAAATCAGGGCTATGAGCTCTTAACATATCCTGATTGTCTAAGTGCATGTTTTTGTTTTGATACTGTCGTGCAACTTCAACTGCCTCCCTATCAAGTCAATAAAACTGGGACTATTACAGAAATATTTGGTCCTCGTTTTTTTTTTTTCCATCCACCGGCTGAACCACTTCATTTTGTTTTGTTGAAAGGTCTCTATAGTTACACACGCACGATGCCTAATTATGGACTACATTTGGAGAGGCCATGAACCCGAAACAAACGCACCCCTCGGCACGAGTTGCACATTAGTGGGTAGTGAGTGAGTCTACGCCGGTCACCCACCCCAAGACATTGAGTGTGTTTGCTTAGCCGAAGGACCTGCTGTGACATCAGCCCAGGTGACAACATGCTGATATACAGTGTTGCTGGGGAGGCCAAATGTAACGCACCCCTTCAGCGCAGCACACACGCTCCTTTAATGGCCTACATCAATCCCCATGTTATCAGCAGATCTCTCCGGGCCCCCGCATATAAAGGGGGTTCTGCGTGCTGCAGCACGCCACAGACCGGCATGGATAGAATTACCAGTGATGCAATTTATTATCATACAGATTTTTATTTACTTTCTCACTCTCTGTTCTCAGCTTGTCTCCATCACTCAGGACCTGCACAGCTCTGCTGAGGAGCTGTACAGTAACCAGATGACTCTGCACATCATAAAAAAAAGTAAGAGTTGTGTAAATATAAGGGAAAATATGATTTGTAAAAATGCCATTCTCCTATACTTTTGGCTTAGTTTTTGTACATCTTGGATGTGGCGTGAACAAACCGAAAACAGACGTTTTGATGCTCACAGCAGCTGATGGCGAGGAAGCGTCCATCCTGTGAGGCAGCCTCTGAATGAACCAGCATAAGTCAGACAACAACAAAGGACGAGAGTTCCCTTATTCCACTAAAGTCAATATCAAGCTGTGTCTGAGCGGCACGTAATGACATTTAAAAGGAAAAGACAAACATGTTATGTATGTCTCTGTGTGCTCTTGTGTGCATGCAGGTAGGTGTGCGCAGATATGTTCACCACCTCTGGAATCGGATCATTTCAGCATGATAGCAGCTGTGTCAATAGCCAGTGGAGCCAAAAGTGTGGCCCTGTATGCCGAGTCCCATAGGTGCTCTGAGGTCCTCTCTCTAGTGAGATTGGCAACATCCAAAGATCATAAACGCCTCCCTTACTGTACAAACAACTGAAGAAAAGGCAGCGCAGGTTGGAAACAGATGGCAGGAACGTGGTCAAATTATAAATAAATGTTGGGAAATGATGATGTTATACTGCATTGCCTTATTTGGGGTAACAGTGCACCTGCTTATGGGGACAAAAGTTTAAGAAGTGTCCATGAAAAACTGTATCTGGAGCCCTGCTCCTATAACATTGATAGATAAATCTCTCCATGTTTACAACCATATGTGGCATTTCTAATTTACAGGACACAGCTATAGGCTTTGGTGTCTCATATATCTCTTCCTATCTTTTTTTTTTTTTTTTTTTTCATAATG
The DNA here is from genome assembly GCA_036937835.1 of Pampus argenteus. NCBI lineage: Eukaryota > Metazoa > Chordata > Actinopteri > Scombriformes > Stromateidae > Pampus > Pampus argenteus. The sequence continues at coordinate 7,962,927 of CM072865.1, read as the reverse complement.
GAAAGGGCATTGACATTGCATAAGCAGACTAAGGGTCAAAGAGGGTGTTTCAAAGCAGAAAAATGGGGGCCATGTGCGCCTACAAATTCCCAAGACCCGGTGTGCAGTTGGCCCTCTTTACTGTCAACATGTGTGAATGCCATGCTCGATAAATTTCTCTTTGAATTCCCTCACTAGGATTTATGAGACGTGCAACATGGGGTTGCAACTCTTTTGAAGCCTACACACTTGCAGCATTCGATGCCGTTTACATTCTCATTTCGAGGGGGAGGAAACGGGGAGAAGTTGGTGTGTAGGATCCTGCAGTGTAAAGAGTTTTAAATGTATTTACACTCTGTTGTGTCTCATGGGAACTGTTTTCTGCACGCTAATGAGGCTGACGAGCAAGTTTCATTCTGTTATTCCTGGCATCAACACACCAGTCATAGGCATACCACTTACACTTTTTTATTTTTTTTCCTCTCCTCCCTTTTCCCCCTCGGTAGCCCAGTGCAAATAATAAATAAGAGGAAATACATCATCCCTTTTTCAAGCCGAAAGCCAAGACTGGGTCTGCCAAAGTTAACACAAAGCAATCTTAGGTAATGATCAGCAAATGTGTATAAAGTTTCATAGAGCATGACTTCACATAATTCTTGTTTAGATCATGTAGGCTGGCACCATCTCAACTGTGATGCCGCTGCTGTAGAAACCATGCATTAACACACACACACACACACACACGCACACATGCACACACAGTTTTGGGTCTCTTATCAGGCTTGTTTATATCACGCTTAAAAGCAGCGCTTCTGTTTTATAAGTGCTTGTAATTGATTTGATATAGTGTAACATTGTGGCAAGGATTAGCTACCAGTCATAAATTGTGGAATTTTAACAGAGTCTTTGCTCATTCTCATTCGTTATGTGAAGAAAAAAAAAAAAAAAAAAAAAAAGCCTGTCAGATTTTCCATTCATTTTCCAACAACACACATCAGTGGCTCGGATGCGAAACATTTTTATCATGGCTCAATTGATGAAAACGATTTACTCAGCGTAAAAAAAGAAAAAAAACAACAACTTCATGGAGTTGTTTTAGTGCTCTACCTACAGCACAGCGTGCAGACGGAGAGCCGGGGGGTCTCTATGTAACAACACAGAGGAAAGAAGCGAAACACAATCCAGACATTGTTTATCCAGTTTCTGATGTAAAGGCCACTTACTGTCGTGTCCAATGCCTAACCCTTAATTTGCTGCACTAGCCTTTGAAGTGTGTGCATATTTCTGTTTCCTGACACTACCTTTTCCCTCTCTCTCTCTCTCTATCTCTCTCTCTCTCTCTCTCTCCTCCAAGTCCCAGCAGTTGATATTGCAACTGGATAGGCCATGTTTCCATGTAGGGGCTCTTTTTTAGGCCTGCTCTGATGATAGAAAACACAAGTGGGGAAGGGGAAAGGAGTGCTGGGCGCACAGATCCACAGAGAGGCCCCGGCCCCGGCCCAGACAACGCTGCAGGGGATTAGAGCACACCCTGGCAGCAGAATGGTTTCACTTAAGAATTTCAGTAATCACTTTTAGGAGTGTAATATATAGCTGACCTTCGGCAGCGCCACACGACCCCCCGCTCCCCCAGCCATTTGATCAAAGGAAGCGGCAGTGGCTGTGCAAACAGGCGCTATCAGTGGACTCCAATGGATTTACTGCCTGCTTCTTCTCTCTTGTCTCCCCTGAGTCGTGTGCTGATACACACAGAAACCCAGTTTCATCTTACAGAACCTATTTTTCTCCTAGTACTAATTTACAGGCCAGATCATGACATGAGGGAACTTTCAGGAGGAGGGAGGGAAGTGAAGGGGTGTGTGTGTGTGTGTGTGTATGTGTGTGTGTGTGTGTGTGTATGTGGAGGGGGTGGTGGTGGTTAAGGGGGCCTCAGGGAAGGGGAGAGAGTGGAGGTGGGAGCAGCTCGCGGCCCTTATCCACTGCCTGCTGACTGGGCCGAACAGAGCGGTTCTCATCATGGGAAAAGCCCAGTAGGTGCTCTCTTCTCAGCTGGAGGAGCCAAACACCGTGGCCTGTGCTCCGCAACAATAACGGCAACCAGGAAAGGACAGAGGGCTGGCCCAGTAGGGTTTATATAGTGCCCTAAATCACAGGAGGCTCTGACAAAGAATAGGGGGGAGAGGATGTGGGTATCATAGCAACTATTAATAACCCAATACATACTAGTGTGAACACAGTCGAGGTGTCTCTAAGCCCCTCTAATGCTGCAGTTTAATGTTTTTTTTTTCCCCCTAATTTTTAATTAGATCCATGTAGCTGTTCACTCTTACTATGCCAGCTCATATTGCCCAGCTATGGCATTTTAATGGACTATTTTATAGCTTCATTCAATCAGTAACATAAAGTTCCCCTCAATTATAAACAGGCAATTTCTGTTAACATTCCTTAATGAAAAGCAGAAAACAATATCAACATGTTGACCTTTATGCGTTTATAGGGAAATGTCTTTCAGCTGGTTAATTCCAGCAGTAATTTGTAATTTGTGAGTCATGTGCTCTGTTGTAATTTCATGCTCTTGTTAAAATGTTCCTTGCAGTACTGTACACACTGTTTATTTATTGTGTCCTTGTTTGATTTAGGAGAAACAAACAAAGAATTTAAAAAAAAAAAAAAAAAAAAAAAAAGGATGGCCTTTGTTGTGTTTCCATTGGCCTTTAAAATTTGCATGGGAGCAGTAAATACCTCCTTGTGGCCAGTTGAGGGCATCACAGAACAGGTGACAGAGGAGGATGTACAACTGCATATGAGGGTTTGAAAGCTAATGACAAAACAGACATGAGGTCTTTAGCTGGCATGTCAGGGAGTGTTTATGTGACTCAGTTGATGACAATGTGTGCCGTGTCATTAAATGACTGCAGGAAGTCCTGTGCTTTTATGAGCTTCTTAGACCAGCTTGGAAGGAGGGGTGGGAGGGTGGGTGGGAGGCAGAAAAATGTTTCCTGATTCGAGCACGTGAGAGCAACTCACCACATGTTCTGTCTGTCTCAGAAACAACAGGAAAGGACCCAAACAAAACCTACCGTGTACTGTAGGCAGGGCCCTAAAACACAGAGTTTATCCTTTACCCTCCCTCTCATCTCCAAAGGTCACAGCAGGTCAGCAGGAGTTTTTATTTTTTATTTTTTTAGGGCTATATGAAAAGTGTGCTCCTTCTCCTTGTGATAGTTATGCAATCCCTGCTTTTTTTTTTTTTTTTTTTTTTTTAACAAGCAGTGATAAGGAGGAAGTGGCGGTGCGAAATATTACTGAAATATTACTTCACTCCCCTCATCATCTGATAAAGGTCTTCATTTGAAAAGCAAACAGAAGTAGAAGTACCTGCTGTAAACGCTCTGTGGCCCTTGGACGTGTAAGTGTTTTATGGTGTGACTGATAAGTCTGATACCTGAATGCTTGCCACGCCATTACTGTAATACAGCTGTTCATTTTTGATGGTAATTGGCGTAGAGTCAGTTACAGTAAGAAATATTAAACTAATCACGTAGCTGGAGACTGAGATGAGTGCAATTTCCTTATTAGCTTTAAGAGTCGGACTACATTATGTGGTCAACACTATGCTATTGAGGAAAACAAGGAGAACTCTGCTGACCCTCATGATTATCGCCTTGCTAATTTAGTGGAGGAGTGTGCAGCTCGCTGGGTGGGTGAATAAACTATCCGGCTTAAAGGTGATTAACAACATGTCTATTTTAATTAGCATCAGCACCAAGGCTATTTTAACCATTCCATTTGGCTGTGTGCACTATCACTGTTATCATCCAGCACAATCTCTTTCTCACACACACACACACACACACTGTTTTGGCCCCCTGATCATACAGTAGATACGTTCAGGGCTGTGTGTGTGTGCATGGCATCGGGTGTGTGAATCAGCTGAGGCTCATGTGGCTGGCCCGGCCTGGCCTGGCCTTGCTCCCTGCGACCCAGCGGGGCTCAGCCACCAGCTGCCTAGCACCCAACACACATTCCTGCTTTATTCCCAAGCTCGCCTCCCTCAGCTACCACCGGTCAGGATGAAATGTATACCAGCTGCAACATCATTAAGTAAATTTTTTTTTTTGAGGCACCATATTGAAATGTTAGCCAAATCAGTTCAGTCGGTGTGAAAAGCATGTGTCCTCTGACCTTTCGTCTAGCGCCATCATCAGGTCAAAATTTTAACTTTTAATCAAGTATCACCAAACACCTGCCAAACTATTCCCATTCCCATCAATGTGTTAAAAAAAATAGCAAATGTTAAAAACTAAGATGGTTGACATGATAAACACTCTCTCAACGCAGTATGTTAGGATGCTGGCATTGGCATTTGGCTCACAGCCCCACTGTATCTAAGTACTGTACAGCCTTACAAAACTTGAGCATGGCCTACTTCATTCATTCACTCTTCATAATGTGTTATTTCTTCCCTCACCACATATTTAGATGTGAAGTCTGTGTATATAAAGCAAACTGAGCACACTTGTAGGTCCACAAGGTGCTATATATATCAAATTTGATTATCATCATCGTTACACACACACATATACTCACCCTGAGGGCTTGACCTCCTGAGATATACACACAGTAATATTTGCAAAATGCTGCACACCAAAGAGTCCATGTCCACTACAAACCATCAGACAACACACAGCCAGACATACACACCCTTCCCTCCAGACTGCCGTCACAGCACTCCAAGCACAGCTGTCAAAACGCAGGGACTTCCAACACAACAATAGTGAGATTTCCTGGGAGAACCAGAGAAAGACAGATTCGAGATGTTATGGATGTTGAACTGACACCTCAAATGCTCTGGATCTGGGCCACACAGGTTGGATCCTCATTCCCTGCACCATGTCTATTTTATTTTTTTTTCACCTTTCAGTCTGCTCTGTCCTTCCACTCTTCCTTTCGAACTTCTAGCTCTCTTTTGCTCCAGGCACGGTGCACTGTTATCTCACATCAGCTCTCATAACAGCTCCGGGAAGACCTCCTTCAACCTCACGCCTCGCATGTGAGTCCACACGTCCAAGAGGAGTAATAACACCGAAATCCTCCAAATCAGGTCATGTCAAATTAAGGGAGGTATTTCGGGAGCCCACCCAAGTCTCTGAAGGGGTCAACTGAAAGATTGAGGCCAGATTTGCATGTCAAAATGATTCAGACTACATTACAAAGTGGAGCTGATACTCTGAGTCAGAGTGTATCCTAGAGTCTAGTAAGCAGGAAGTCAGGTGTGGACACGGGTGAGCAACCTTGTCGGCATGCAGAGATTGGCAACTCAAAATCCTGCAGTAAGTACCTGCTCTTCAGTTGAGCTGCCTACAATAATAATTTTTCAACATTTCCACCCCAAATCCCAGGTAAAAAGAAGACATCTGCCGTTGATATTCTATTACTGGAAATATTGCCTGTAGGATCTAGGCTGAAGAGGCTAAAGAGATCACTTTTATCTCAGTTTCATTGTTGATAACGCAGAGATGTGTTGAACACTGATAAGATTTGAACCTTTGCTTGGACTTACAAACAATCATTTGGCAACTCAACAAGCATTCCGGGGAAGTTCACGCTACGTAGTGATTTATTGCCAGGATGTGGCCGTATAGCAGAAGAGCGTGTAGGCTCCAGGTTGAAGTGGCTGATGGCACGGCAGGTCAGCGAGATAGCTGAGCTACGTAGCAGTCTGGGATTCATTCAGGAAGCTCCCAAGGGGGCTGTTGACTGGAAGGAGGTGGTAAATCCTTATTTTGAGGACTTTGTTTTTGCTGACGTTGTGTAACATCTTGTTCGGGATTTTGAAAATGATTAACTTCACATAGAGGGTCATTATAGAATCTATTGGATATTAAGAGGTGGATGGTGGCAATTACTGTACTGTGACGCAGAGACACAAATAAAACTCATTTTATAAACACATTCCTCAAGCGTGTTTTATTAAACTTGATGAACTTGACATGGGACATTTTAGCATGGCATTTAAAGAAAACATTTTTAAAGTGTTACATCTTTTAATATGAAAGTTTGGGGCTGAGTGCCAAAAGACAGAGTGAGGCTTTCAGGAAGTATTGATTTAAGGGACTAAAGTGTTGTTGTTTCTAAAAAAAAACAACAACAACAGAATAATACTAGTCATACACATCAATGAGAGGATATAGATAAGCCTATTAACCTTTATTAATGGATTTGCTGGCCACTTGGGGGCAGTACAGGACGCTTTAAACCCAAAGGTGACATATTACAGCATTGCCTTAAAGAGTTGTTATGGGGAACAGCTGTCTATTTTCAGCAGACATGAAACAACATTAGCATTCATTTCAAGGTTTTTTTTTTGTTTTTTTTTACAAACTGATGAATCGAAGTATAATATTCACTCTCCTTTATACTCTTTCCACCAACTGCTAAACGCTGCACTGTGTTTACCATTTAGTAGCTAACTGCTAGTTATCAACTAACAACAACTAACTAATTATCAACTAACTAATAGCTAGACTATGATGCTAGACTAGCTATGGTCTTTGGTTTGGTGTTGGACAGGTAGCGTAGTGGGTTCATCTGAAAGTAGCTGCTTCCTGTTGGGAACAAAGTGAGTAAGAGTGAACTAAAACAATAAAACAATGAGCTGAAAGATGTTGAAAATGCTGAGAGGGAGTGCAGAGTACGCTAATAAATGTCTGTTGGTTTGTCACAACGAGCGTCAGCTTTCACATTACGCACAAGTCATTTGACTCAGAGTTTAAATTCCAGTGTTAGCTTCTCCAAAGTGACACATAAATAAATAAATAAATTGGAGGCAAAATTCAAACTGTTTCAGAGGAATAACCCTGGATATTTGGACCACACTCACACACATGAGTACGTAAGACGTTTGGAAACTTCTTACTGCTATTCACCACTTCCCACAGTTACAAAAAAAACCTTTTATCATCCTCATCCCTTCCACATGTTCACCACGTTAAAATAAAACAAACACACACCTAAACTCATCTGCATGCTCCATCTGAGCTGATGTATACAGGTCCTCAGCAGCTGAGTGAGATGCCAAACACTTCTCAAGTGCAAGGAAACGGTGCGGTTTCACAATTCCTAGATTAGGACTGAAATCTGCAGTTCTGCCACCACTTTAAGTGGCTGTGGTGCACACACAAACCCGCTGAGACCATAGAAACATACACAGTGGTTTAGTGTTGGGCTCTGGCCAAGATAAATGACTGCTTCAGGTGAAAACAAACCGTGGCCCCAGCACATTCTTTTTTTTTTTTTTTCCATTTGCAAGTTTTGGGGCGACTTCTCTTTGTGTGTCAACTGTTCTTTACATATATGCTCCGCTTTGGCTCCTCTACTCGAACACTCGTTGGGCTCGTGAATTATTCAGAATGAGGAGTTAAAGCTGAACGATGCTTCACATGTGTTGAGGACTGAAGGTGGCACAACCCTTTTCAAATCCGTTACAACTGATACTTGTGGCATCAAGTTTAGGCAAGTAAAGAGAAGGGAACTGAGAATTTATCAGTCGTGAAGCATGATTTGGAAAGGAGGAGAAATGGATTTTTCGCAGTCCCCCCCCAATACACACACACACACACACACACATAATAAACACCCTTTATTCGTTCACTCTATAGTTGTCCTGACTATATCCGGAGCTGCAGTTGCCATCGGGTCATTTACCTGTATACCTTTTTATAATCATATGACTGTGTTTACGAGCCAGCGGTGAATATTATGAGCTATTATGATTGTGATGCACATGATAAGGTCCACATATAGTAATCTGTTATCTTTTTCTATGACAGAACAAGTCAACAAGAGTGGTGTTAGTGAGTACAGGTAGTTTTTACATGAAGATGGCTAAGAAATCAAATAAATATTATGCATATTGATCAGTTTAGTTTTTGAGTTATCTCCGTGGATATTTTGTTCTAAAAACAAGAGTACAATCATGATTAACAATGTAAAAAACATCCTTTTTTTTCTTCCCAGGTGATCACCTGAGTCCCACTTGAAGTTTTGAATGATCACCTGAGTCCCACCTGAGGGAGCGGGAAAAGCCGGTTGTCTGTAGAGGCCCTGAATGGCTTCAATTAAGAGAACAATTGCTTTAGTCACACAATTATGAGCTCAGAGTGACTAAATGCAAAAAGGCCCTGAAGGAGCGCAGCTAAAGATCTCTGGCATCCCAGTCAATGTGGTCCGCCCACCCCCCGCTGCTCATTACTGGGACCACCAACTGGGAGCAACATTATTGAAATGAGCGACAACAGTACCGTCCTGCAGCAGCAATGAGTGATTCACAATTAACCAAAGGGGCTGCAGTGTTACAGAAATGAGCAACAAAGGCTACTGAGTGAAATCAGGGTGATAAATAGATGAGTTGTGTGTGTGTGTGTGTGTGTGTGTGTTATTCAGTGGTGGAAGAAAACATCCAGTCCTCTACTTAATACTCTGGCATGTAAAAGATTGTATTTCAGATGTTGTTTGTTCCTTATGCTGGTTTCACCTGTTTATGTTTATTATGTTGTGATATTGAGAAGAGAGGATTGTGTTTTGGGTTTTGTGCTCTGTGACACCTGCCCCGCGTCAACCTCATCAGCGTTTCCTCCAGCCAATCAGCTCCTTGTCTGTTTTTTACTTTGGTCACCTGTTCCCCGTTCCCTCATTAATTCAGTTTGTATTTTAGCGCTGGTTTTCAGTTCCACCTTTGTTGGATCTTTTGTTCTGTTGCGTTTAGTTTTGCCTGTTTCTGAGTTATTTAATATATGTGTTCTTTTAGTTTCTGCTGTCTTTTGCGCTCTGCATCCATCTGCACTCTTCATGATGCTTCCACGTTTAGAGGATGAATGTGAAAACATGTCTTCTAGTGTCAAACTCTGCACATCTATCATTCTCTATAATGAAACTCAAACATTCTACTGTACGAACAAGAAGAAATATTGAGTGAAGGTGCACTTTACATTTTCTTAAAGATGCCAACCTAAATGACATGAGGTAACCAAGTTATTCAGTGCTATACTGAGCTCATGGAAAATCTCTAGATGAATGGTCTAGTAATCTTTTAAGATATTGGTATGTATACAGTTTGTGGAGAGATTAGCTGGTGAATTAATGATTCAATGTACTCATGTTTGTGAAATCCCTTTCACATGCCAGAGGGTTTCAGGACCGAGCTCTGGCATTCCATAGGCCTCTCCTCCTCCCCCTTCCCTCATCTGTTTGCAGAGTGCCGTCGAGTACTGTAAACGTACACAAATTTAGATTTTTATACACACGCAGTATCTAAATGAGTAGAAATCAGCAGCCATCTTGGGTGCTCTCTTCAGATTTGTAACTCAGCAGCAGAGTCGCACACTTCCACTCGGCTCAGGCTTTGCTTTGGCAACAAGATTTCTCCTTGGAGAGGAATGAATGTGCAAATGTGTTACAGGTGGGATTCATTAAACTGAGACCTGGCACATTGGTACTCGCTCTGCACAATTACCATGTTACAAAAGCAGGGGGCAGAGAAATGCTAACATACAGCTACACTGTAAATGACTCTTACTGCACAAAAATGATATACAGTACACAAACGTATGTACACACACACGCTGCATCCACAGCTGAGATTTATTTACTGATTTCATTGGTCTCCTGTGAGCAGTTCAAAACAAAATAACGTATTAATGGGGCAATTCGTGTCCCTGTTATTTCACAGAGGATGAAAAACAAATCTGATTTCATGAGATGTTTTTATCCATTCAGACTTCCCTCACCTCTCAGAATTAAAATAAAAAAAAAAAAGCAAGCTTGAAACTGTCAATCCCCAACAGACGTTAACGTCCCTATCCTTAACAAACAATGAGAGGTCTATAACTTTGAGCTTATTCTCAGCATATAAATGGTGGTGTTAATTTCAATGACTAATGTATCTGGTGTGTTGTTTCAACTCACCGGCCTGTGATCACATCACACAGGGCATTCTTACAGATTATAACTTCCTCCGAACTTCCTTCTTCGTGTTTCACAGAGACCATTAAAAGGCTAAAGGCATTTATTGTGCAGTGATACTGAATATGTAAGAGCTGAGTGAAAACTGAAGGTGTTCAACAGATCCTAATTATCACTGACTACTACAATGCGTGGAATTCGTTTGCAGTGTTGGAAGCAATAAAGTCTTGGGTCGTGCTGCACTAATGGGAACTGGCTTGCATAGTTGTGTGCTTTTTTTGATTTGATTTGAGGCGTATTTGAAAATTTCTCTTGTAAACTGTTGTAGCAGAGTAGCAGCTGCTTTTTGTCTCTCCACACATACACTCATGCATGCATATATATATATATATATATATATATATATATAAAATATGTGGGTGTGCTAAAAGAATTAAAGACACGCACACTCTGCTGCATGGGTAACACATTAAAAGTTTTGGCTATGATTCTCATCGTTAATAATGCAATTGTACTCACTATGTTAATTGCTGACATCTGGGAGCGCTGCAAATTTGCTAAAAAGAGGTGTCAGAGCAGGAAATACGAGCAGGTTTTTAAACAAACTGGTTTGAAGACAAAATTAATGCAGACAGTAAAATTATTCTGTTGTAAACATTTATCACAGTTTTCAAACACAGTTTCCTATTTCAATTAGGAACTACAGCACTGCTCTTAGCGTCGCTGTGCATGCACACAGGATTTCCTGTGCAATGAGGAATTCCTATTTCACATTTCTGGTTTTTCCCCCCCAGAAATACTTTTACATAATATGGCTAAAATATTGGCTGGTTTATGATCTAGTTGATCGTATGGATTAGGTTGCAGCAGCTATTTGTATATCCCTTACTCATGTGTAAAGTCCTCTACGTTGTATAATGAGTACTAGCTAGTTTCAAACTACTGATTTTTTATTTTTTTTTCTAAACCAGGTTGTACCATTTCTTAAGACTTTAGTAATGTGTACATCAGTCCAATTAAAAGTAAAATGTAAACATAGAATAACAGTTGCATTACAAACTGTGGCAGAACTTTCAATGGGGCCAAGGGATATAAAAAAAACTAAAAATAAAAAAAAACCTTGAAAATCTAGATATGTACAAAATTTAAGAAATACGTACATATATGACTTTGGTAGCCTGTCTGTGCAATTTGGAGCAGGTGGTAATTATCTGATAATGCCAAGTTTGGTCATTTAGTCTGTAACATAATACTTTGTATTTGAGTTATATTGTGTTATTTTTGTGAAATGTAATTTTGGAATGCTCACAGTTGGTGTGGTGACACACGTTATTTTTTTTTTTTGTATTTAGTGATTTGTAAATATGCTCTTAGTAAGCACTCTGTTCTAAATATGATAAGTTTGAACTTAGTTGCTCCTGATCATTCACTTCTGGCAATGTCACACTTTGTTGCAGTGATGTAGCTGTTAAGATCTCGGGGAGAGAAAAAAATGTCACAACTAATGAAAGTTAGAATAAAATGATCCTTTTTTATGCATTCATGAGGTATTATAATCATATTATGAGACCATGGATATTGTCTGTGTTTTTTTTTTTACTTTATATCCTCATTATCCTATTGTTTGTTTATTTCTACTTTTAATGCCTGGAAAAAGGGCTTAATTTGGCATATTGGCACTGTATGCAAACACATATTCAATCACCCTCCACACACAATCTCGCACACGCGCACACATTTCACAGTAGGAATGTAAGTTTCTCCTCCCATTGGACATCCGTGTGTCAGTCATCACTATCCACCCTTCACACCTGGTGATCGGAGCAGGGTGCGTTCAAGTGACCCGCTTCCAGAGTCCACAGCCAGATAATTATTTCCAGTTGCAATTAGAATAACCGCATGATTTTTTTTTTTCTTTCTCTGTGAGCAAAGGGGATCAGCAAATATCCATTCCCCTCCGTTTTTTGCTTTTCTGACATGCTTGTATAAATACCCTCCACCTGGTCATGGGAGTGCCTTTAGGGGAGCTATCAAAGCATTCATAAAAATCAAGATGTATGTGACATCCAGTGGATTTCCCCTGCGCTGCACATGGCAGGCCAACTGAGGAGGGCCAGAGCCGGGTTAAAGTTTCTCCTCTTTTCCTCCCTGACTAGCGGCTGACGTCTGATTGACTGTGATGGGCTTTTTTACGCCCTGCACGTGTTGTTCCGCTGCTCAGTCCTTGCTTCATCGTGTGTCTTCTCAGCATGGTGTTTCTCTGGCCTCTGCTGCTGCTGCTCGACTGTTACCTCTCATGTGTGTTTGTCAGTCCCAAACCTGACCTTAACAAGCTGAAAACATTTGTCCTGCTCATGTACTTTACACTTGGTTCTTAAATGACTCTCTCATCGCAACGTGATGGTGTATGTAAAAACACAAGAAGAGGCAAACATGACTGTGAATGTCATGTTTGTATATTCATCAGTGTCTTGGTTCACGTGTAAAACATTTATGAAATTGGGATTGATGACACACACACACATGTCTGATGATCAGAAACTGACCAAATTGGGAACACTGCATGTGTGATGGTGCAAAGCAGGGACTCAGATCTGTTTGTGGGGTTTAAAAGTAAACAGAAATGTCTCAGGCTTGCTGCTACGTTGATACTGTATGACATTAAACCAGTGGTTTTATGAGAAAATGCTCATTGTAGGAGTCATACTAGTGTGTAGCATGTTTGCAAAATTGCTCACTTTGGACAAAAAAAGAAAAGAAATTGAAATTTTTTTGACATCCTAGATCCATGCTCATTACTTTTTACACTCTGTGTTTTAGAGACAGTCACAAACCTGTAGGGGGCAGTGTTTGTTTTACTCAATAGGGTCTGACTCTGGCCATAACTGGGCATATATGGTGCAGGTGAGAGGAAACGCTGCCGTGGCCAGCCTGCAGAGATGGACACATACTTTCCATTCTTTAATGAAGTCCTTCAACGACTCCTGCACTACAGCACTTAAAACACACACTCACACACACACGTACACACTTTCCACTGGTGCACAGCTCCTGATAATAGACTCTACATAGGAGGCCTGTGAAGTATTTCAAAATGCCAAACGGCTGCGAGGGTGTAGACGTTTGAAGGACACTAATGTAGGAGCGGAGGCCTAATATAAACAACGTTATTCACATGAAAGCCTGGCTGCGGCCATTAGGGCTTTTCGGAGAGGTGGCACTTCTCCACCAGCACCCTAATGGCACTTGTCGTTTTAAACACGCAGATCTGTGTATACTGCACTGATTCCTTTGTAATTTTTTTTTCTGAAACGATCAGCTGTAAAATGATTTGTCACTCTTTATTCTTCACAAAGATTTCACAATCTCGTCAAATCATAACACAAGTCTTCCTCTAAACCTTCAGGAGGCTTTCCGTATGCTACAATTCGCCTGTTATCCCATAAAAATAATCAATATTCTGCTGAAAAGCAACTACAGCAGCTGTTCAAATACGTTCTCCCTTCCATTGTGAAACCAAGAATTACACTTTTTTTTTTTTTTTTTTTCATTTTGAGGCCTGTAACTTACAACCGCCTGGAGAATATAGCTGGCCAGTGGATCAGTCTCTCACGAAATTATTAATCCTACAGAAACGTTGGCCCAAAATCTACCTGGGAGAAGCTGTTGAACGTCAACATCTTGTGCGGCGAAACGCACCAGACCTGACCACTGTCAGCAGCAGTATAACATGGCTATCCCACCGGCAGCAGATTGTAACATGAAGCAGAACAAAACATCCTTGTAATCTTTGAGGAAGATCCAATCGGAAGAAGCGGGGAGGAACATACAGTAAAGGGGAGGCGATGAGGATTAATAACACATTTCTTTTTTGGCTGCAGCTACAATGACCCGCTTATTAGGAAATTAAACAAACAAAACAGTTTTCAAAGTCAGAGATGACGATGATTAATTAGATTTGAATCTTTCTCAACAGCCAGAAGAAGTAAACAATCTTGCCTTTTTTAATGATATGGTTTCGATCAAGAGGAGATTGGAACGGCCATGTTGGTTGTTGCTCGGCTGTTTTTGGCCTCTGCGCTCCACATCCATCTCCAACACACTGACGAACTTCCCTGTTTTCTGACGTCTTTGCCATTATTATAAGATTTGAACTGACAAAGATTTTTTTTACTCTGTGGATTTTTCTTTAAAACACTTGATTTGATTTGCACAGAAAATGAGGCCGTACTTATCTACTCACATTAATGCAACCCTGCAGTGCAAAATGCTGCTTTTATGCGCAAGCCATATTGATAGGAACAATATTCAATCCAGATTTTTTTTTATAATTTCAGCCATGAAAATCCATATAAAAGTGCATATTTTTTTGCTTGTCAACCTGCAATCATAAGGAGCTTGAAAGTAAAGGAAACTCATTTTCATTTTGAGTGATTGACATCATTTTCTATGGGATTTAGATTAACTATTGACTTATTCTGGGTTAAATCCTGCAGTACCACTCTGTGACCCTTCCACTAGCCAGGCCCATTAGAGATTAAAGGTGAACACAAGGGCAAATCAGTTATCAAGTCAGAAACACTCATCGTCAACTTCCCACTGTGCCATTACTGCACATGCGCGCACGCACACACACACACACACACACATATACATACATACATACATACATACACAGTCAACCCTCATCCTTCCTGCAATGGAGGCCATGAACCTGTGTACTAGTACCATGAAAGGAATGAGGACGAGGATGCGTGACTCTTTAAGACACAGCTGATCATTTTCAGTTCTGCGTGCATAAAAGTTTATAGGCCAGAGATGACCAATCCAAGAGTTTACATATATGGATGAACGATTTATAAGAGGCCTTAGTCTTTACTGAAGGGGACTCCGACATGTACAGAACGTGACTTGTGTTCTGTCATGATGAACACTGCAAAAAACACAAGTTGCATACACACAAACAAAACAAACATCAAACATAACGACGAAAAAGCCTGTGGATCTTTGCTAGGTTCAACTTCTCTAATCATATTTCTACTGAGCTAGCTGGTAGGAAATTAATATTGAACAGATATCAGCATTAGGAATCAATTTAAACAGATTCATTCATACTGTACCATAACAGAATTTTGCATTTAGTTTTCAAAATAATTGTCAACTGGATGTTACGTTTTAGTTGGATCAAAATTACCTACTTTACACCTGGATATTTACTGGATGGTGCTTGGATTGGAAGATTATAATTAATCTGTGTGAGGTTTATTGCAACCCAACATGTTTCCAATAAATGATAAAGGAATAGCTAGACAATTTAAGCGATAAATTATTTGCTTTCTTGCTGAGAGTTGAATGTGATGGCCGACATCACTCTCACATCCGTAGACTAAACATACAGCTAGTAGCCAGTTAGCTTAGCTTAGCACAACTAGACTGAAACCAGAGGTATACTGCTAGCCCGGCTCTGTCCAGAGGTCAAAACTCCACCTATCAGCACCTTTAAAGCTGAATACTTGACATGTTATATCTTGTTTGTTTAGCAAAAACAATAACTAAAGTGTAAAAACATGAAGTTTTGGTTTTAGGAAGCATAAAGCACGGGACATTTTGGCTGGTTGCCTGGCAACCTCACAGTGACAACGAGCGTTCAGGTCACTGCAACCGGCTCATGGATGTATCAACAGAACTGCATACGGTGCCACTGTTCAGCCTTGCTGCCAATTTAGACCAAAATTCCCTGTGGCCCAAAAAGTATTTTTTCCTGTAGATCACCATTATAAAAGAGACGTTTTATATTTTTTTATATATTTTTTTTATTTGTAAATCTGTCCTCAAGCCTACAGATCATATTCAGTCAGCCAACACAACATGATGCAGACGTGGAAGCTAGAAACGGCGAGCAATCCCTGAGTGGTATCCAGTTCTTACAATACATCCATGAACCAGCTCCTCATGAGCTGTTATACTTTCCCGTCTTTATAATATTACTACTATTACTACTACATATGTAACATATAGACATGAGAGGGGTATTGATCTTCTTCTGAAAAGAAAATGTTGAACTATTTTTCTTCAAAAATAAAAAACAAATGGTATTTAAAAAACACGTCTGTATATACAATACAGTGACATCTGGACTCGGACTTTATAAGAATTATTGAACATAAGGTCAAGTCAAGGTAGAGCGGTCAAGTTAGGTCTAGTTTAACAATAAGAAATTGATCTCAGCACTATTTTTGACACTGCTGAGGTTGAAAATATATACATTCATAAGAAAATGACAGACTACAAACATAAGTTTGATCCCAAGTGTTGAAAGTATCAAACAAACGAGGATTAGGAGAAATAATGGCCATCTGCGATAGATTTAGTTATGGTGTGAGAACCAATGGGAAACTGGGCAGATATATTGGCAAAATCAGTCTATTTCACTTAACTGTGACTGGAAAAAACTTTGCACTTTTCATGTTTTGAATACATTTCGGCCCAGTTGTGGTTGGGTCCATGTCTTTCAGCACTCCAAACACAGAGAAATCTGGAAAAATGAGACCCACTGAAACTGTAGGAGGCTAAACATAGATGGTGCATAATGGGGGACTGACGAGTGACAATAAGTCTACATTAGTCAGAGGAAAAAAAGACAGAAAGACAGAAAGAGAAAAGAAAGTATGTGTATGTGTGACTGGCTGAAGATGCTGGTGACAAAAAAAAAACTGTTATCACAAAAAAAATGACCATGTTAGGTTTGGTCTCAGTCTTAAAATCTTTTTTACATCTACAACAACACAGTATTTACATGTGCTGGCGTTACTAAGAGACTGTTGAACCTGTTTTGTTCTTGTTGAAGTGCTATGTCTGAAATGTCATTTACTCTATATCCCACCTGATGGACTGTAAGTTACAGTTCTCCTGATGCTAGTTTTCACAGCGGTTGATATGACAGATTGCTTTTCCATTTCACAGTTCATTTAAAATTGCTTGTGAAAGCATTTGGCACGCAAGCGAGTTTTTTTTTTTCCTGTTCCTAGTTTCCTGATAAGGTACATCAAGTCATTTTACAACATTCAAGTGTTTTTTGCATATTGTTTCACAGTGCTGTAAATGGATTACATTTTTAGAGAAAAAGAGAAGAAATTATTACACTGACAAAAGAAATCAGGACGAACAAAGAATGAAGGGCTCAAATATTGCAATATCACTTCAGCTACACGTCAAGATTCGTCCAGATATACAGCAGGTGCTCGCTGAACATGTAGCGTAAAGGAATCTACAGTTTTAGGAGAGATGGTATAATATTTTTAGACTTTTTTTAGTCTTATTTCACTTTAGTTAACGGTAATTGGTGTCACAACGACACAATGTTGTTAAACCACCTGAATCAGTACAGCAATCTGCAAGAAGAGGTTTATGGTTCATCTCGTTCACTCCTGAAGTCATGAAGGGTTTAGTGGAGCTTACCAGCGACTAAGTGGCTCCTCAACTGGAAAAACATTGGCTTTATAGTTGTAAAGACCTAATGAAGCATTAGCTCAGACTGCTTCTACCCCCATTGCGTTCCCCTAGCCTCTCCCAGATGGAGGGACTTTGGGGTGGAAAGAACAGGGGAGTTGGATTGATAGTCTGGGTGTCTAATCTGTTATCTCTCCAGCAACCTGTTGCTCCTCGGTGGCTCGGACCCGGCCCCGGCAGCTTCCCCGCGGGCAGAGGTTTCTCGTGGGCTATGCTGACAGCTATCTCCCAGAGCAATTGTTAGTAAACACGATTGAACTGCTTACCCCAACAACAGGTTTCCTTTCACCCCTAATCCAGGCCGTAGAAGAGACCCCCCTCTTACCCTTTTGACCCTTCCTTCAGTATGAACCCCCTCCACTCCTCCTCCTTGGTGGTGGCGGTTGATGGGCCGGTGAGATAAGCCTGGGTGGAATTCCCATCTGGGTGTTCTTGGGAATGACCTGGGTGGCAGAGGAGCGTCAATGAAAATCACTCAACACTCTACTCAATGAGGAATCAGTCTGAGCCACATTACACATCACTTATATTTCTGTGTCTTTCAAATATATATATATTTTTTATTATTTTCTTTCTTTTATTTGAAGCTTTACAGTAGCAAAAGGTGAAAGAGAAAAACAGTGCTGTCTTAGTTGGGAGCTTGTGTGAACTTTTCACAACCTCTCACCCCGGGGTAAGACAGCCTTAAAAAGTCTTGAATCGTTGAATGAGCTTAGTGATGGAAAAAGAGCTTGAAAATGGCACCAAGAATGTGATCTAATGCAAATCCGATTTCTTAAGAGTTATGGAAAATAATCATATTTGGTTCAGATTTACTGTATCGACAGACAAGTGCTATTTTGTTACAAAAGAACAAAAGTTGCCAATCATCAACAGGCCCAACTTTATGACTTGAGCCATTAATTCTTTTGCAAACATTGTAGACTTTTCCAAGTCAACAAACCTCCCAGGTGAGATGTAACTACATGCTGGGGTCCAGTCAGCCATATTTAACCATGCGTCTAGCACTTCCTTAGAGA
Source organism: Pampus argenteus (assembly GCA_036937835.1). Taxonomy (NCBI): domain Eukaryota; kingdom Metazoa; phylum Chordata; class Actinopteri; order Scombriformes; family Stromateidae; genus Pampus; species Pampus argenteus. The sequence continues at coordinate 7,944,457 of CM072865.1, read as the reverse complement.
CAGTGAGTCCATGGTGGAGGGGCTGGTTGCCTGGGAAAGAATGCTAGGGGTCTAGAGTGGCCCGGGTTAGGCAACGGCCTGGCCATTGTGCCCCAGGAGAAGGTAATTAGGAAGTGAAACCTTGACCAGTTGACAGCAGGCTTTGTTCAGGGGCGGGTGGGCCAAGAGAAATGCTTTTGAAAGCTTTTTCACTTTCTTTGCTGAGGCGACCTCAACCCCTTCCTCCAGAAACACGCTGGGGGAGATCATATAAGTTTCTGAAGAAAAATGCATGGGAGGGGGGTTAAGTGGTATTTATTGAAAGAGAAGAAATCTATAGGCAGCACGTTGTTTGACAAGAGTACCAAACCAAATATACAGCGTACAGTATCTGTTTACCAAAAATGTCATGTCTAATCCACGTTTAACTGCAGTTCCAGTAAATCATATTTATTTCCTTACATACCATACCGCTAATATATATTAAATTCTACAAATTCTGGTAATTATGCTCATAATACCCACATCTTGGGCAGAAACCAACGGTGTGTGCAGTTCTGGTTCTCTGGTCAGTGCATTACAGTCCAGCCACCTCTTCTTAAGTGCTGCAGCTGCAGCTGGAGCTGCCAGCCAGGCCATCATAAACATCTACATTTCCTGTACAGTACATTTACTCTCCAGCATTTAAACTGTGGATGAGCCAAACAACTAGCATCACTGCGATGAAGGCATCCAGCACCAGGAGCCTACGCCTGTCTTGTCCCTGTCGACCCCGGCTTTCAGTTCTCGGCTCCTAATGTGGCAGGAAAAGTGTGAACAAGGCTTTGGCAAACTGCAGTTCAGTTCACCTTCATCACCAAAGGCCAGTGAGGGGAAACTGCACACTTCTTGGACAGCTGGTCTACAAGCTCCTGCAAAGGATTAACTCTAGTACTTCTGAATCCAGCCAGAGGTTTTTAAGCAGTAATCCTTGACATATTTTAACATAAAATATCAGCTTTGTTCTGTTTGATGTAACTTTGACCTACTTTATTAAATCTGAGCATAGTTTATTCTGGGCATTTTGTCAACAGTATATATAACAAAACAATCAAAGCTCAGAATTCCACTTACTCGGAAGTGAACTCCTAATCGCATACAGTTCATTAACATTTTTAGCCATGTTAGTGGAAATGTTGTTTGGTCCACTACTTTGGTCTATATTGAGATTAGACTACTGAATGGATTGGCATTGAAATTTTGTACAAACATTCATCGTCCACAGAGAATGAAGCCTACTGACATTAGAAATCGTTTGGCTTTTTTTCTTGTGCCACTATGACTATTTTTGTTTTGTTTAGTGAAATACCTCCAATGTTGGTTGCATTGTCGTGAACTGTGATACACACATTCATGCCCCCCTCAGGAAGAATTGTATTGTATCACTTTTTTTGGTCACTTTGATTTGTGACCAAATCCAATATCCTAGCCCTGTCTATTTGTCAGATGATCTCTGGGTTGCACAATACAGAAGCACTACAAAAACAACATCAAACTAACAACACCCTTGAGATATTGCCCGAAATTACATGTCTTGTGTCTGAAATGAGATGTCCTTGGCTTCAACTCTGTGAAATCTGTGTAACAACAACTAAAAAAAAAATGCACAAAATATAAAACAGAAGCACAATGGAAAAACATAAGGAACAATGTGGAACAATCATGTCTTTAACCTGAAAAGCCCTTGACCACAACAAACAGATTCCTCCATGCTTGAGCTTGAGCATTAGCCTTGCAGCCAGTCTATAAAACACCAGAAAGAAGACGAAAGGAATCTACGTGTCCTTTGTTATCCTCTTTGTTCTCTGCCTTATTATGGGAAACCGTTAAGCAGCGACCCTTGGTAGACAGCGGTTTCACCCAACTCAGTCTCAAGGACTCGCTTGGTTTCCCTCCACGTTGAGTAAAGCAAATTATATGTATAGATGTTTTCTGAGTGAGTAAACCATTAATGAATGTGAGGTAATCAAACCTTTCCTTGCGTTGCATGCTACACCATGATGCTGTGATCCTTGTGATCCTGATGGCGTAGAGAGTCAAAGGCAGGGATGAATGCTAATTTGTCAAAAGCCTGTTGTTTGCTTGTTAAGAAATGTATCAACAGCAGCACATAGACATTAAAATGACCCCAAACACTCAGATCTATACTTTAAAATGAATAATAAAGGGAGGATAAACGTGGCCTTTCAAATTACAGGATCAAATGTACCATCACTGGCGGGGATCTTCAAACACGTCTCACCGTCATGTTTTGGAAAAAAGTACATCACCTACTTGAGTTGGTTATTCTTAACATCACTCAGGTTTTATGAACTTGTTAGGGAAAATCTGTGGCTTTATGGGTGGTTTTTGCACTGCTGTCGTACATTTACAGTGCTTACGTCTCTTAGCGCAGGTGTCACAAACAGGCTTTTCCAAGTGAATGAAGTCAACTGATTGCTCTTGACTTTCTCCTGGAGACCGGAGAGCTGGGACAGGGATCAGTCCTCCATGGCTGCAGTGATTAAAGTTTTTATGTAGTTGACAGAGGAGTTAGAAAATGCCAAGGGACATTTGGATTAATGATGGCATCCTTGAGGCCAGTATTATGTCACTCTGAATGAGGACTGAAGAGACAGAGGGATGACATTTTTACAGGCCTAGTACTTATAAACACATTTGTGTGCATTTGCAAGGCAAGATGTGCCAAACACACAAAAAACACCAAGAACCGCTACGCAAACACACTGCACGCATACATACACTTCTCAAGCACTTCACCATGACACACTCACCCTGTGGCTGCTCCAATCCGTATCCTGAGTGCGTGTGTGTGTGTGGTGAGTGCCATAGTTGGCTCGTGGGCCCGTGTTTGATGATGAAGTCATCAGTTTAAGTAAACTCCAGATGGCCAGGCAGAAAGTAAAACAAGTGCCATCTGCTTAGATTCAACTGCTGCTCAACTTCTCCCCTCTCCGTCTCCCTGTTTCCCCTCCTCTCTCAGTTGGCACAGCAAAGGACCAGACTACTCAGAACATTAATGCCATTAGTGAAATGTTTCAGAAGAGGCAGCCAAGCACAATGCATTACACTAGCTCTACATTACCACCAAGGGCTACACTCGCTGCTGGCTCCCAAGGTAATACACAACCTGAAAATCAACTGACATATTGACAGAGGCAAAAAAAAAAAGAGATGCAGCAGGTGCACTTTTATGTGTGATCAATTTTGCATACATTCACACAAATCTGCATTAACAAAACTGAAATAATGAAAGCCTAAAACCTAGCTCTTAACACAGTTACCCTGTTCAACTCAGGTCACGAGGCAGGACCCACCTTAAAGCCCTCAAATGTCTAATTATGTTTTATTGGTTCATATTTCTGCCCGAAATTCAATTAAATCAGTACAAACCAGTTGACACACAGTAAGCCTGGAGCTTTCAGGGTCCCTAGAGTTCTTGCAGCCCCAGGGAGCTTAATCATGCCCAGGAAATGTCATGGCAATCCGTCAATTAGATTTTGATACTTGAGTACTCGCTTACAAGTGGAGAATTTGTTGGGATGGTGGTACTAGAAAAGTAAAGGCAACAAAACACGGTTTAATACTTTCTATGTTCTTATGGCGTTAAGAAGTTTTCATAACAAACGTTTCGCAATACAAATCAGATTAATGTTATACTGATAAAACCTGCAAAATATGTCAGATATACTTAAAGAACAGCTAAGTTTTAATTATATTTCTGCAGACGTTCACTCCTGATCGCATCATGAAGTGAGCTTCCTGGCCAATATAACTCCAAACTAAATAGAAAAAAACCCTAACAGATACATTCATACAGTACTCCATATACAGTAGGCATGCTGAGTATGTTACCTCCTTCATTGCTTTTCTTTACTCATGAGATGACTGGTAGACTACACAAAAAGGTGGGAAAATGAATGTTTTTGTGGATGCTGTATGCTATTGCTCCATATGATGAATAACCTAAAGCAGGTCTTGTTTCACTTCACTCCCTGATGCAGAACTTTCACCGATGCCCTTCATCCGCCTTAAAAAACATTGGACTCTACACATCGGTTAAGCTCTGTGTCCCAGAAGAAAAACAGGACTGATCTCCTTCACCACTGCATGTTGTAATTAAGCCCACAGCTGGCAGTTCCCATTACGCCATCAGGGCGAGCAGGCGGACCTGGACTATGGCACTACAGGCCCTCCGCCTCACCTCTCCGCCCGCCGCCTTTTCCCTCTCCTCAGCACCTGTACATTGTAAAGAAGCAGTGTGTCGGCCAAAACAAGCCCGGAGCTAACAGTCTGATGGCTTCAAGAGTGTTTGTTGTGAAACACTTTAGTGTAACACATCATCTCCCTCCGCCTTTTGTCTACATTTTCACATTCCGCCTCGCCGACTGTTTTTACCCAGACCAGGTGGGGAAAAATGCCCACACGTGGTTTTAGGTTCAGTAAAATTCACACCAGCCCTTTTATATCTGACAGGAAACTACATGGAAATGTGGCATAATGGAGAACAGGCAAGTGGTGTGACAATTGCTTTGGGGGCGACAAAGCTGAGTGCTGCGGAGCAACAAGCGAGGGGTTTCATCACATCTGCCTCCCACTCCCCTCCTCTCTCTCTCTCACTCACTCACTCACCTCCCCTCCCCTCCTTCTCACTTCACAGGACAAAAACGTTATGTTTAAGCAAGAATTTTAATGTTGTGCCGCTATGAGTTTGCCCACACCACACCAAAGGCAAGCCTGTCCCTGTAGGCTGGCTCTCTCCTGGCCAAGATCAGCTGTCTGACCGCAGAGCAGCCTGCTGTAAACACTGGCCAGATTACCACACACAACAACACACGTACACACAACACACACATGCACACACACACACACACAACTCACGCTGATAAACTTACAAGCAACCATTGTCAACAAAATAATTTGCTTCCAGCTGCATACCACTTTTGATTTAGATTGAGACAGTTAAAAAGATTATGACTGGATCAAATAAAAACATCCAAATTCATTTCAGACTGTGGGAAGTCTTATGTAACATTTTTTGGAGGAAGAAAAAACAAAACGCAGGTCCGGTAATGATGTGCACATGATTGGCAATAGCAGACTATTAAACTTCTATTTGCCCACATTCCCACTTCGAAACCCACTGCAGGTGCTGCGAAAGCCCGATTAGAGGTAAAACTCAAAACTATGACCAGCTAACACACAGTGGACCAGGGTCACAGTTGTTATTGTTCCAAGTGGCGCTGTCAAACATAAAAATTACCGTGCATTTTGTTGCTCTGTCTCCCTTTTGTTGATGTATGTTTATGTAAGAGTTTCTGTCAAAACATGGGAAAAAAAGATAGATGTGGCTAATTAAAAGAACATTTCTTTGGTAGTTGCTGTAATAGATACCTCATTGTGAGGTCCAGGGGCAAAGCTCCCTTTAACCAATCACGGCTGCTGCTCATATTGAATATGACTCTTGCTGAAGTGTTTGATTTTTGAAATCCTGGATCTTGCTCACCGTTGCCACACACACACACACGCACACATACATAGAGGCACATGTGAGAACACGTACACACTATCTACATTTTAAAAAGTCGCCTTTGGTGTGTCACATCATGTTTGCGGAGAGGTGAGACTGAGGTTCACACTCCGAATTAAGAAGCTGAACTGATGGAAAGACTGAGTGCCCGTGAGTCATGGCTCTGAAACGAATTGGACTGAGAAACTGCAGCATGAGCACACCTGCTGCACCTTCGCGCTGCCCGCAGAATGTCCCTCCGCATGTGTGTGTGTGAGTGTGACTCTTGCTCTGTCGTGTCAAAACGCAACATGTTCCAGCTGACTGCAATTAAACGGTAAACTGGAAATACTTACCATTGATTTAGTTGTACATAAATTGGTCGAAATGTGTTCCAGGGAGGAGCTGGTTACCTCACCATTCACCACCCAGAGCGGACTCACATTTATCTAACGCTTTCGCCAATTAAGCCTCCGCCCCCGCCCCTCCTTCCTCACCTGCTTTTCGTGTGTTTTCAAGGCAACACTAAGCTCACCTGGAAAATGAGCTACACACACACACACACACACACACACACAAATCGAAGGCTTCAGAATCAATCAAGGCGCAGAGCTGTGAAGTGCTGAGTTGAAATAAACACACCCGAACAAAGACTGGTGAAATTGTGTGTGTGTGTGTGTTTTTTTTTTAAATAAGTTGTTTCTTTTTCTTCTTCTTTATTATTTGACTCTGTTAAACACCATAAATCCTCTGAGATAGACTGGAGAGTCCCAGTAAGAGATTTATATCCCTTGCCTTTTTCTAATCCAATATCCCCTCCTCTCCAGCCATTCCCAAAATGGTTTGGCTGTGAGGACTCTGTGGAGGCTCTGCTGAGGGAAAACACACACACAACACACACACACACACACAACACACACACGCACATGTTCACACACCCTGAGTGACCAGAGCAACGAGAGGAATGTAGCAAGTTGCGCCACATCCCAGCTGGTCTGACAGTGAGCGCTAGCGGTGTCCTCCTTTCCACCGAGGAGGATGAAAGGACATCAACTCGTCTGAGACGCAAAAGGAACGTCTGGAATTAAGAGAAGGGGAGCTCTCCAACAGGGGTTTGCCTGGGAGACGACCTTGGTTCACTGCTAAAGCAAAGAAGAAGATGGAAAAAAAAAAAGACAGAGAGAGAGAGAGAGAGAGAGGGGAGAACTTCAAAAACACTCCCAAAGCCACACCTGTGATCAATTATGATCTGCAAAATTAGAGAGTTACTAACAAAGCCCCAGCCTGTAATAATTCATAATTATGAAATGAGCAGCGAAGAGGGAGCGAGCAGGGTTCACACAGACGTTGGAAGACATTTGGAGGGGGGGAGGAGGGGGGGTACGAGTACATACGGTGTCCTCAGCGTGGCGTCCCACCTTAGGCTGTCCTGGCTCAACCAGAGGGTCAAATGAATATAATTGTGGTTTAATCATACACTCCATTGTCAGTGAAAATATTTGCCTTGAGTAACAGCTGTATGATGAGAGCCATGTTGTTGTAGGACGCGGATGGTAATTTCACACTATGAAACATGTTTCAGACTTCCAACTTCTAAAACAAAACCGTGTTGTAAAATAAATAGTGCAGCAATAAACACCTACTTCACCACTGTTTTTTTCCCCCCCAGTTGTTTGTTTAGCTGCGAGCATTTGCTCTCTGGTATAACACATTTGTAGGTTAATGACATCCATTATCCGTTGATCTGAAACAAATTAACAAAAAGATATTTTTGTCCAAGATTTTCTTTTTTTTCCTACCTACGTCCCTGCATGAACTTATTGGGATGTTTACCTGGAGAATTGAAAAAAGAAACTTTTGTTGCAAAGGCACAGAGGCCTCGACTCGATAAGGTGAGAATCTCCTTATGGAAATCACTATAAAATGTGATCTTTTATCTTTATCACCAGCCTTTATGGTTGTAGAAACAGCTCTTATCTTAACGAGGGATTAAATGTGATAAATATGCACAACCCTGCAATGATCAACCTTGCTTTTTTTTTTTTTTTAAGCACAATCATAAAGACAAATCGTTGTCTAAAATCTAAGTACCTCACATATTACAGGGCAGGAAGGCCAGGAGAGATACCATCAGTGTGAACTGTGACGCTCTAAGGATAAAACTATCTCTGCTTATCACCGCTGCTGCTAAACCTGTCAGAGAATCAGAGCAGTAATAATCAGACATGGTCTCACACCAGTGGACACTTCACGCACTGGGAGGAGGAGGAGGAGGAGGAGGAGGAGGAGGAGGAGGAAGAGGAGGGGTGCAAAATTAAACTCCTTTCCAAACAATCCCTGGGCCAGAGAATATCCCAGAGAATATACTCTCCCTGAAAGAAAATAAATGGAATCTCCTGTTTGGGTTAGATCGCTGAGAGAAAATAAAGCTAATTTGCAGAAACTGCTCAATATGCAATGGGTTAGCACCAGAGTTAATTGGAGGAAAAATGTGAAATGTGAGCCAAAATAGACAAGGATAATTGCTGTTCACTATGAGCTGGTAGCTCACAGCACTGTGGTAAAATATGTATAGTCTTCTATAGGCAGTTGCAAAATCTCTGAATTCAACAAAGGATGATTGTTTTTTTTTTTTTGTTTTTTATATCAGAGGAGTCGGGCAGATTGCACTGTACATGATGAAGTCTGAAACTCCAATTTACAAATTAGGAACAAAGTCATAACAGCCCATGTCAGGCTTCTGGGTAGTCTCATTTATTTCTATGTTCAACACAAGGTTTTCTCAGCTGCCGTTTTCTTGCACATTACAGTGACATTATGCACTATAAATGATATACATCATACTTCAAACATTTACATTGGAAACACAATGGCACGCTAACATTCCCAGATATCACTGATTCAGTATCTTTTTTTATATGAGGTTATAATTACAATAAAACCAGCTGGGATTTTCCCGCTCTTGACTTTGACTGCAGTGAAAACTTTGTTCTGAAAATTAACATTGTGATTACAGTCATTCAGACTGAATTTTGGAGGAGGCACGCTTGCATATAAAAGTCAATGGAATTCGCCCAGTGTGTGTGTGTGTGTGTGTGTGTGTGTGTGTGAGAATTGATGCAAAGACATGAGTTGAAAATGTTTCAATTAAAGTGATTAAATTGGCACATATCCTGGGGCTTTACAAATCTGCTTCATAAACACAAAGAGTCGAGAGGGAAATCACAGAAAGTCGGTGCGTCTGTTGCTAGCGCGCTAACGTCTAACGTACTGTTAGTAACGCGGCTGAATAATCACAAATAGTCTAGAGGTAAAACTTGAATGACGCGAATGACGCCAGGTAAAAATATGCTTTGCGTTTTGTCTGAACCTACCACTGCACATTCTGTAATTAACCATCCACTAAACATTTTCCCCTGAGCAGTTATTGTCCAATCCTATCTTAACAGGATTCAACCAAGTCATAGCCTACAGCTGATGCTAGCTTAATTAGCTAGCTAGGTAGCTACAGCTAGGTAGCTGAAATCTGAAAGTTCGACTCGAAATGAGAAGCCTCCTTTGTCTGCTAGTATCTGAAAGGACTGCCCTCGCATGAAAAACGACACAAAGAATGTAAATGTCAGTCGCCCAAAAAAAACCCACCTACAGTTACATTTGAGTAACAGATGCCATCTAGCGGCCACACGCAATTATGAATCCGGAGCACTGTCACAGTTCAGATGACGTATACAGTACTGTGTAAAGGTTTTAGGCACTTTTAGATGTTTAGACAATGACAGCAAACACGCAGCCATAAGTTATAAACAACTATCTTCATCATCATGGAGTCAGTCCGGGAGTATACGGAAGAGACGGAAGCAACCGAGAGAGCGGAAATCCACAGAGCTGTTCTCCGGATCATAATGCTATCTCGGTACTTTTATGAAAAACTGTACACAAGCATATCTAACTGAACTAAGCTAAGCAAACAATTATTTTAGGATAAAAATCACAGTGAAATTACAGTATATTTCAAGTTGCTTAGACCCCTTGGAGCCACATTAGTGCCTCCTAGGGCTCCATTGTAGCTGTCAAGCACTTTATACACAATTTTTCTAATGTCAGGTTTCAATGACCTTATTATTACACATTCTTTATCGACCCCTGATAAGCTCGTATTATTAGCTCTACAAAGGATAGCTGCCAACCTAGAGAGTTAAATTATGCAAAGAGGGTCAGGTTGCTCAAACAGTTCGCCTGCAGGGCTGGCAGGGTGAGGTCCGACCACGGCGGACCTGGTTAGCAGGAGGCCCAATCTGTCTCCCACAAACCGTCAGCGCTTAGCATGCATCTCATTAAGTTAACAGCTTGCCGTCAGCACAGAGACAGGAAGTCAGACTGTTGTGTCATGATGAATGCTCTCGTAAGCACCACATGTCATGGTTGGAGGTTAAACTGACGTGAAATTCAATCTCAACTCATCTGAGGAGGCATTCAGACGGGGGCGGGTGTTTTTGTAGTATATTTTTTTTTTATTCCCCGTAACAATTTACTCAGTGTCGCTGCTGCACTCGTGCTGTTAAACATTCTTCTGACTACATACATCAACACAATTGTGAAATTTTCTTTTTTTTTCGAGGCAAGAGAACCGGACAATTACTTAACGCAAACTGTTTGACAAACCACAGACGTATGCCTGATAGTGCGGATTCATACGAGAGAAACGCTCCCATAATTATTTTAGAGCCACAAAGCTGATTTGAGATTGGCTTACACAACACTAACTGGCCTGGAAGTCTTTACTCCAGGCAGCGGTGTTTTATTGGGCGTTGAGGCACCTAACGCTCGCCTGTCACACTGATACATTTGTTATTGCACTAATTTGCAAACAATACCCCAAGCACATCATATATAACCATTTTCTTGGATAATTTGATTGCTCAGATGCTTGTCTGGGTCCCCTGTGTCACAGGTTTTTGCCCCAGTGTACAATGTACACTATTTCAACAAAGAAAATAAATCTCATAAAAACTGGGGTCTGTGCCAGCAAGTACCCAGATGGTTAATTTAAAAACCATGAAAACAACATTATATGTTTCTTATTGTACATATTTCATAAAACTGCTAAGGTTACCCCCCTAATTCTCTCCATGCGTGTGCGTACAGACACACACACACACACACACTCTAAACCTCACACACAAAAAGTGAAATATATTTCAGCTTCACATGGCTATGTGCGTTTGCATATACATTAGAAATTAAAATTCATGCTCAGCTACCTTCCATGTGGTCAGATTATGTAAAAAAAATAAAAAATAAATAAAACATCAGAGTTAACAGATGTGAATCAAACTGAACAACACCAACAGACTGTTTTTAATGTGTGTTAATTAAGTACATCTGCTCCGGCTCTTTGTTGCTTCATATCTGGGCACAAGAAGTTGGCAGAGTTATGTTTGGAATCAAAGATGGATGAATACAAATATAACAAATGTAATATAAATACACAAAAATGTGTGTGTGTGTAATAAATAAAAGGTGTATTATTTGAGTAAAGTCTAGGTCTCTTTCACAGTGAAAGGGATATTTGTAGGTGAGTAAAAATGACACTGACTGTATTAAGTAAACTTGCATAGAAGTTTGAAACACAATGCAATTTATGGTAACTCACATTGTTTTTTGTTTCTTATATAAAGTGTGGAAGGCCAGCTTAATGTACACTCACTCCAACTTTTACATTACAGAAAAGAGATGATGTCACTGACATATTTTTCTCCCGCGAAGCGACTACAATCGGTGATTTTGACATTTCACTTAATTTATTGTGAGACAGAAAGATATGTCAATGACACCTGTTTTAGGGTGTTTGGCTATGCTGTTAAACAAAACATAATCATATGAGCAGAGACAAGCAGAGAGCACAGCCATGTTTGTCAGGATGGTCTATTCATCCAACCACACTCTTACCAGACTGGCTACCAAATTACATTTATTTCTTAACTTAATAAGGGAAAGAAGAAGAAAACTTTATCAAACTGTTGGTGTTTTAGTGTAGGCAGTAAATTATCTGAAAAACTAGATATGTAAATCAGCATAAGATGTGACTTTTGTTAATATGGTTATTGCAGGATGCAGGATTATGATCACTCTGTAATGGAGAAAAGTGGGCATCCTAATAAATTCCACGATGACAGTGCACTCCCAAAATGTCCCTCCCTCTTTCACCATCCCGAACCAACCCCCAGCTTTGCTCCTCAGGCATTTTTCCCTGACCCCTGCCAGTCTCTGGGAAACTCCCAGCGTGCTCTCTGTTCCACCAGGAACCGCAGGAAATGAGTCTCGGAGAGCGCTGAAGTTTAATAAAAAATAAATGAATGGGGTGTCCCAGGGACAGAGTGAATGAAGAGTGGGAAAGAGAAGTTGGTGCCCTGAAGTGGAGGACAGGCAGAGAGAGGACGGGAAGGAAAAATAAGGTATAAAGTTTGAACCCATTACGGTGTGTGTTTCTGTACAGTGATGAATCAGGGAAACTAAAACCAGCTGGAACGAGGGGTTCTCGTGAACAAGAATGGCAACATGGATCAGCTAGCGGATCATTTGAAATCGTCTAACCCTCTCTTTACCCTGTCTTACAATGACCAGTGGGCACTGAGCCTACAAACACAGATCAAACACAGAGTCAAACACAATTTGCTCACGTGTGTGTGTGTGTGTGTGTGTGTGTGTGTGTGTGTGTGCATTTTAGTGTGTGTGTGCACAGAGATAGCCACGTAGATCCCTTTCTTCCCTCTCCTGACACAATAACTCTCATGCTCTGAATGGAGGGACAAACATTCCAGACATGCCACATGTCGGGGCTGCTGGAGAATCATTAAACTGTGGAAGAGAAACTGCAGGATGCCCTCTTTTTCTCCCATGTCTTCTCTAATTAACCTTATGCATTTTTAATTGATGTTAAACATGAAACATGTATTAACTTAAATGGAAGTAAGTGGATGCACTTTATGCTTCGACGAGAGTATGTGATGACTCTATAAATGAGGCAAGGTATCATCTCCCTTCAGCAGCCTGACTGCAACCAGGTTTACAGCTTAGTTCTGGGCCTCAGAGCCAAAAAGAAAAAAAAAAAGACAAAAGCTTCCAAGAGTACAGCATAAAAACACCAGCTACACTAATAAAGGTTTATTCAACAAATCCAACTCTGAGCTTGTCCTGGAGAGGGGGGAAAAAGAAAAAAAAGGAGAGGGTGATTTAGAAATGCTAGTTGCTAGATATCCACTCAGAGCTCACATACCCTCGGGGCCCCGGCCTCCTTTTGAAAGCGTGGCCGTTTAAGTGCCTGAAGTGTAACACCAAGCAGTCTATTGAGAGGCAGGTGATGTGCAGAACAAAGGGAGGATTCAGCACCTCAGTGACACAGTGGGAAAGAGATGAGTGATTATTAGCCTCTTGACAGACCATTTAAAGGCAGCTTCCTTTGATTGTGACAGTGTAATTGTTTCACAGATACAATCACGTTGAGCACTTACCTGGGGCAGGGGAAACTGGACTTTCATTAAAGTGCGGGATTGTCTCCAGGCTGCTCTGTAATTGTCTGTTGTCTTGTTTTGTGATGTTGTCGGGCTCCGTCCCCTCTGCTCTGAGGTAATCCGGAGGTGTGTGTGTGAATGTGTGACTGTGTGATTTGACTGTAGGCTATTTAGAGTCTGAGATTCCACGCATACAGTGTTTAAATCAAAGTAAAAGTGTGTGCAATAAAAAAAACAAGTGCGCTTACAGCTATTTCACAGAATATCCTTCGCAGAGGAAATTGCAAAAAAACACCATTAATCTGCGATCCGAGCGGATAACAGCCTGAAACAGTGACAGGACGTGAGAATAAATCAAACTCGAGGAGTGCAAACAAAGCAAAATAAACGGTGCAGGAGGGTGGGAAGTCTTCTCACTTAATCCTGTTCTCCTCAAAAAAGGCGAACTAGCCCCACTGTTTGTTTTTGATTCAGCAGGCTGAGATGACACAGTCTGTTGGGTGCTTTATTGGCCATGTGGTCTGGGTCCATTGAGCGTGGCTGTGTGTCCAAGGCCCGAGCTGATTAGATAATAAACTGCAGGATGAAGAGAGGACCGAGCAGTGAGGAAAGCCTCTTTGCTAGAGCTTTTTTTTTTGTTTATTTTCTGCTGTTTTTTTTTTAGCTTTTACCACTGTATCATTCTGTCAGGACGCTAAAGAGCTTCATTCTGGATAAAAAACCAGCATCAGCACAAACATTAAGTGTTGACATGCAGGCTGTACTGCCAACTACTAAAGAAAGAATGGAATTTGAACTACATTTAAGGCATTTTGTCTGGTCTGTAAACACAGGATGTTTATCCGTTAGCTTAAGAAATTACAGAAATTGAGAGGCGGCTGCAGACAGCAGATTTTGCAACTTGATAAGTAAAACATACAATTCATTGCTTTGATACTTTCGTAGATGTTTGATTTTGAAAACGATTAGTTCCGGGTAATAACGGACCCCAGCACACTGCCGGCCATCATTTGGCAAGACATACACAAACACACAGCCGAGACCGAGCTTAACACAACAGCTCGCGCTCGCTTGTTTATTCGTCCATGTCCAAATGCGTTGTGAAGTATTTTTCATTGAAGAAAAATAAATTAGCGATATTATTGTTTGAATCAGTCATGCTCCCCCCCTGCACATGTAATGTAATCCCGTTCCCCTTCCTCTCAGTTTTGTGTTCACCGCTCAATTTAAGTGATGTATTTTTGTTGTCAAATGACAAATGTACGCTAACTAGAAGCTTGTGTGTCTCTCTCTCTGTGTGTGTGTACTGCACCACTGACCCCTGTTCTCCATGTTAATACTCCAAATACCCGCAGCTAATTTGAAACCTGTTGATAGGTATGGTGCAGATTAAATGCAATGTAGGGGCAGCACAGAAACTCAATGAGTAGACCAGAATGGAGGCAAAAAAAAAACAAAGCATAGCTGTGGGTGGCACAAAGTGAAACAACAACGCGTCTGCTTATTCTGAGTACAATTGTTGCAGCTTTCCTGATTCATCTCCACTTCATGAATGTACAAAGACTGAAGCAAAAGGCAACCTTCAGGTCTTAAAGGAATAGTTTGACATTTTAGTGTATATACGTGTATTTCCTTTTTTACTGAGAGACCAGTTTAATATTTGTTCTTTTTAAATAGCCAGGAGGCAGTTAGCTTAGCTTAGCATAAAGACTGGTAGCAGGGGTAAACAGCTAGCCTGGTGCAGTCCAAAGGTTAAAAAATATATCACCTTAAATATAACACCTCTGAAGCTAAATAACATGTTATATCTTGGTCGGGAGCATTTCCTTCAACTTGTGTTTTTTTTATGCTACGGTTTTCCTACAAATTAAACAAATGTAAAAGATATGAAATGTTACATACATTTGTCGTGACATACATTTTTGAGTAGACAACGTAACTGTGGTGCAGGTATCAGTATTTTTTAGTTTGTTAGCTAACTAGCTGATGTCTGTATTTGGGGAAAAACATGTACTGTGGACCGTGAATGTATTACACTATAATAACTGGCTCTGTCACTTTGCCACACCATGCTAGTTAGAAGCCTGATCACCTGAAAATTTAGATGTGTGTACACACACACACACACACACATACACATACACATACACACACACAGTAATTCAATGTGAAAGAAAGTTGCATATTGTAGCTCCTCTGTTGACTTATTAGGAGGTAAAGTAACAGGTGACACCAATATTGCATCCCTTAGTGGTTTGGCGTGTGTCCATGAGTCCCTGTGCTGTGCCTTCCGCATAAGAGACTCGCTCTTTGAGGCCAAATCCCATTCCAAGAGGCTCGGGGGAGAGGAGTTAACGGGGCCCCCAGGAGCAGAACTATAATTTGAATCCTGATGGGCCCCGATCTCTGTGGAAAGATCAGTTCCCCCGCTTAATGAGGCTCCAGGCCCCTCCACGCCATCGGCCTACGTCTCCTCGGCATTTCTCACGTCCACCGGATCAGATTCACTTCCTTCTCACCGTAAATCTAGTGAGCAGCAGCCCTGATCGACGTTAATTACCTGCACTCCTTTTCAAGGAAGTTCACTCACTCGTCAGATGACTGGCTGGACTTGCTTAATGTGCGCCAAGCCTGTGTGTGCGCGTGCATGTGTGTGTGAAACGGGAAATTGAGTTACGATAACAGGAGATGAGCAAATTGAATTCTCACACCATACATCCACGCAGTGGGACAGCCCATCCCTCCCTCCCTCCTCCTTCACCCCCGATCCCTCCTCCCTCCCTCCTTCCTCCTGCAGAGTCCCTCGCTCTCTGTTTATAAGTGCCTGAGCCCCCAGAATTTAAAATAATAAGATCAGGTTTCCAGGCAGGTAAGTGCATCCAGACTTGTTATCTGTGATATCACCGGTGCTTTAGCCCTCTTCCTCCCGCTCCCTCGTTTTTCTCCCTTATCCCCTCTCTTTCTTTCTCTCGCTCTCTCTCTCTCTCTCTCTCTCTCTCCATCTCTCTCTCTGTCTCTTTCTAGGGTATCCCCTGCATTTCTAAAACTGTACAGTGAAACACAATACTTTGCATTATATACTTTGTGAAAAGCGGTTTCTGCAGCATCTTGTCATCGTTTGGGTGACCGGCTGCTGTTTGAAGTGCTCTCGGGTTCAGGGCTTGGCATATAACAGTGACGGCTCCGCTGCACAACAGCGTATTATTTACCCAGATGGGGTTAATTGCTGAATAAAAGAATGGTTCTTTTCAGTTGACCATTGTAAAGCTTTGCCCACCCCTCTTCCAAGCCTTCCTCAACACACACACACACACAACTGCCCAGCCGCAGAAATATGAGCACACATACGCCAAACGCACATACACAAGAACATATAGGTGCACATAGACACTTATACACTCTCACATATACACACAGCCATAAAAATATTACAAGAATGCAAGCAAGACATCACACACAAGACACACACCTAAATGCTTGCACATGCACATACACAAGCTTTGGGTTATTCTAAGGAAAACTATATGTGTGTCTAGCTGTGTGTGTGTGTGTGTGTGTGTGTGTGTGTGTGTGTGTGTGTGTGTGTGTGTGTGTTGTTGAGGTAAAGGGGTGTAGAGTCGGGGGGTGGGGGGTGATAATCTACTAGCTTTCCTCATCAGATCAGTACTGTAGGAGGTGGCATCATCCCACAAAAATGCAAGCCTCTGATCACATACAGTACAGTTACTTATCTAAATGAAACTCACATTGCCTGCGTAATCAGATGACATATGATGGCATGCAATAAGTATGAGGGAAGAATTCATAACGCGTGAGAGGGAAGAAAAGGAGAAAAGGAGCTAATGCTCAGAGGGGAGGAGGGGGGAAAGAAAATGAGAGAATGTGAGGAAGAAAGAGGAGGAGAGGTTAAATAGCTCCCACACTTCAGGGCAGGATGGCAGGTTGGACAGGGCTTGACAAGTCCCAGAACAGTAGCCTCTCCTGATCCCCATTAGCAGCAGCCTGACAGTATTTCTCCTTTGAAGAACAGAAAGTCAACACTCCATTTGTGGAGATAAGGTGCAGGTGAAGGAGTGAGCATGGAGCCAGAAAAGCGGTTTGGGCTATACTGACTAAGAAAAAAGAAAAGGTTAAATCATTTGAACTGCTGTGCTGCTTCATTGAAACAATGTGTACATTAACTGCAGTTCCTTCCATCTTTCTTCCAAAAAAAACCCAAAACCCTCCTTATCAGAACCTTTAACCGTTTAACGCTTTACGTTCCACATAGGTTAGCTGCTGCTGACCCATTTCTGTAAACATCACTCGGATGGACATGCAGACAAGCAGTGACGTCACACACCTGAACAAAGCTTGGGAGTGAAGGCTATCCGAGTTCCCACTCTCTGTCTCGGTGACCTGTCTCTGTCTCTTAAAAAGCTTACGCTCTCCAACCGAGACCCCCCTTTCAGAAACCCCAGTGTCCCATCTTAGCCCTGCTCTTCAAACAGGCCTGCATTGATTAACTCAGAGGGCTTTCTCTGCCGTCCACCTATTAATTATATGGCCTTCATTAACACCGGGCTGATGAATGGCCTCTGCTGGAAAGGCGAGTTAAGAGGAGGTGTTAACACAGCACCTGCCTGCACTCATGTGGCCACTTATTAACCAACAATGACCTTCCACATCATAAACCCACTGGCCGGCTATTTGCTGTCTAATAAACGGAGCCCCCTCTCCCCCCGGCATCCCCTTCCTTGCTCGGCCCCCTTTCCTTGAGCCTCTCGGAGTTTATTGTTCTGGAGAAAATAAAATAAATGCCTGTAAACTCTGGACACCTGGAATCAACTAAAATACAGATCCATGGGACCAAAAAGGAGTTAAGTAGCATAGGTGGTTAATGGATTGATGAAGAGCCTCTCCACAAGCCCTCTGAAGGGATGATAGAAGCAGCTATAGGCAAGTGTCAAAGCTTTTCTCTCGACATTGTCGCTAATGGTAGCAGCTAGGGAGCACTCCAAGGCTATTCCATCATGCTGGCAGGTCAATATACACATTTGGTACAGTGGGTAGATATAAGCCATGATATCAGACATGGGATACATATCATAGCAGCCCGAATATAAGATACAGAGAATGATGCATAAATGATGCTGTTAGAGCCACAATGTAATAATCCAACATGTGATGCTCGAGAGGTAGCTGTGTCTCTGTTAAGGGGACGCAGTGACTTTAGAAGTTATGACATGAAGATTAAAAAAACAACAAATAGTCTTCTGTTTTCTCACATGCTGCATCAATAAGGGATTTAAGGGATTTTTTTTATTGAGGGTTTAATTAATGACCTTTGTGAATATGAGTCACCCCTGTTTCTCACACTGCACCCACCGATACATCTTGTTTATTTGACAGAGAATTCGGTTTTATAACGTCTGAAAGTGAACGAGCATGGCATGACAAGACAAGCTGGGACTCTCATTCAATTCCTGTTTGCTCACATGCTGTTTAATGTTTTGCTAGATATTCATAATTCCGTCCATGTGTTACTGACCCCCGTAGAGCTCGGATATTTCATCACATTGTGAGGTTGACTTGTTCTACGTCTTAGCGGGATTTTGATAGATGGTTAACAGTAGGCTGCAGCATATGTATTTCCAGTGTTGTCTTATTTATATACTAGCTGGTTGTTAATCACAATGTCTCATTTTATTATTTCTAAATGTGGTAAATACAGAGTTTATGATATGTGAGTATTAAGGCTTTGGACCCTGGAGTTGGGCTGATTAATGACAGTAATGTAGCGAGTAATTAAATAATTTTGCTGTTGAGTAATGAGTATTAGTAAATAATTAGGTATTCAATGACTAATACATCGGCCAATGAGTAATTCCAAATACTGCTTGTGAAAGTTGAAACCAGGAAGGAAATGCTGGTCTGATTGTTGTTACTCCCTGTATCTGCCATGAGAAGCATCTCCTGAAAACAACCTGGTTTATTCATTGTTTCATAGCTTATCAAACTGGTTTTATATTCGTATGCACGGTAGATGATACACTGTTACAATGATATCACTAAAAATCTTTATTTTCTCTTGTCTTGTCCTGGTGTCGCCTTATACATTAATCTGACGGATTTAATTTAGACTTGTGTCGTGTTAAACGTGATACGGAAATGTTACTAGGTTCAACCTTGTTAGATTGATGCCTTGACCTTTTACCTAAAGTGATTTAGATGCTTATTGAGACATTAGGGCTGACATGTAATACTGCCATAACTTTTACAGAACAAGGTGCATGTGTGAAAGGAATTTAAAATTTAAAAAGAACATGACAGCAGGTTTGTTGAAAAAGATGGTGAGTTGGGGAATGAATTAAGACATCAGTTGGAATTAAACTAAATTAAAAACAGTTAAGCCAAAAAAAAATCATGGACGACTGGGATTGCTGCTGCAGGGGGATGATATTTTTGTCCTTGTCAGAGTAGTTTAGGCCATTTGCCCAGTGGTTAGAGTGCTCTATAGTGGTCGTGTGGATGGAGACCTCTCAACAGAGGGCTATAGTTTGGTAGATCTCAGACAGACATAATGGTCCAGGACCGAGCCACCGCTCAGTCCCTCCGTAGACCAGGGGGAGAAATGGGAGAGAGAGGCCTGGTAATGGGCCCTAATGTGAGGACGTATTTATTTCATCCACTGGCCCAAGTAATTGGCTGTCTTTCAGTGTGGCCGGGGTTAAAACGCTGAGTGATGGATGGCAGTTTTGACAGAGGTTAGCTGGCTTCCGCTTTCACTGCTATTCTTCTCTCTGAGAGATGGATCCTGTCACTAGCTTTGGTGGAGTGATCCACTTTGAACCTCTTCATCCCGGACCAAAACCTCAAGACCAAATCTAGCGAAATCTCTAACTGAACATTAAAGAAAGCGCAAATTAAGGAAAACAAAAGAGCTATTAGCAAAGAACCGAATCCACATATTTACCCTGGACTGGAACATAATTCTCCCAGTTTGGGTTATAATGTCACATTGAAATTCCCTCATGTGGTACCAAAGTCACTATGGGAGTATGGGATAAACGGACATGTCAAGCCTTTTAGTAACTAATCTTAATGAATTCAACGATGAGAGATGAATTTAGAGAGGAAAGCACAAACTGAACCAATTAGGAAAGCCACTGCTATGCTGGCATGAGAATGTTTTTCTGTCTATTCATGTAAATGTATTGTATAATAAACTCAACTAATTCCCCTTTTCAATGGATCCAAGGGGGAAAAAAAAAACGCGGTGGTCTCTACAGACGGTTCTGCTCAAGTTTCAGCTGTTTATAGCATCACTGTTGAGCCTCATATGTTCTTTTTAAGTCGAAACTAGAAGCGTATTGACTACAGAACATTTATTTTGGATTTGCTTGAGAGAGCATCCAACAAAATGGTTTTAATTGAATATTTCATCCATCCTGAGCTGTGCCAAACCCATGAGAAGCTAAATGTGTGGATTTAGTCCTCATAACTGAGCCAAAAGAGTTACATTTGAGATTGAAGCAAGTTTCCTTTGGCTTGAGGACAAACTGTACTGTAGTGATTCTGAGAGCCATAAAAAAACAAAACATCATGAGGTTCCTGTAAAAGAAGGACAAAATGTGTAATACCAAGAAAACAACCACCACCACCTATTGTTAGATCTTGGCACAGTTTCTGACCCAGCAGGTGGACCCAACCTTTACCATGGAAGGGGTGGGGCTGGCACGTTATATTTCAAGTGGGGAGAGGAGTTCTCTTACAGTTGCCAGGCCACCTAACCCTTCCAGCTAATGAAAAGCTGTTTAATGCATTCCATAAATCTAATCAAACTAGTCCCTCTCTCTCATTACTCTGTCTGATTCAGCGGTGCTCCCTCATGCCACGCACAGCTCGCCATGCCAGGACAGCTGAAAAATCAGGACCTGGAACCAAAAACAATGTAGAGGACGTTTAAAACCAGACGTGGACAGAGTGCATGTTTAGCTTTTTTGCTCTGAGGAGACTTGAAGAATTATGTTCTCTGTTATCCTTCAGTTGATCCCTTGATTATAGTCATACAGGTTACGCTGAAATTCTTAAGCAAGCTGGGAAAGGGGCTTTGAGCATGCAAAACATAATGCTTTATGGGAATGAATCAACCATGTGACAGCTTTTAAATTCCTCAGAGTCTCCCAAACAAATGTTACTCCTGATGGTCGGAGAGGAAGTCTTTACCGCATCCAAAAGTAAATCAAATGCATATTTATGTCTTTATTTTGTGTGTCTAGCACTCATTTTATTTATTTATTTATTTATTTTTTCCCCCCATCCTCTTCCTTCTCTGAAGCAGGGCCGAGATGGAGAACTTTGCCTGCTTCAGCGGACTAGGCCGTAGGGATATTAGCTGAGACAGGCAATAGTGTTGATTACTCATTGGCCATTAGATTGCTTTCACTGCAGTGGCTAAGCCTCCTGCATCATGAGATCGCTTGGCTGAGTGCAAGATTAGAGAGCGTGCTTTGCTCAAATCCCCCCTGCTCCTCTACTGCACGCCCACCAACTGACCCGCCACCCCTTCACCCCTCCAAGCCGCCCTTCCTTTTCCTTTCCCCCACCCCGAAAAAAAAGTTCATCTGGCTCCCCTCAGGTCAGCGAGGCAGTGCAGCAGCAAGACAGGTTGACTAGCTGTGCAGTCCTTATTACCTCATTTCCTGTGACCACAGTTTTACCCCCTTCTCTTTTTCTAGTGCAGGAACATGTTTTATGGTGGTTATACATAGTTAATGGTCCCTATGACTTAATTGTTTTTAGGGTCAATTTGGAGTGACAAATTTAACTGAACCCAATTGTTTTGTTGGCTCCTTGGACCGTGTTTGGCAAGCGAGGAGGGAGCGCGTGTTCTGTTTATGATTTTAGCGAGGCCTGTCATACATACGATCACACACGTACAAAACACAGAGAAAACTCCCCATATGCATAAAACACATGGATAAACATTCTGCCACACATACTTGTACTTATGACACCCATGTGGACAGAATGAAGGATGGTAAGAACCAAACGTTAAATAAAAGTCCTCTGACCTGTTTCAACCTGAGTTTTATTCCTCTGTTTTTCATGTTGGCTTCTTGAGCTCTGACGGGATTCAGAAAAAACAACAAAAGATTTCCTTCTCAAAACAGAAAGAAAGAGAGGGAAAAATCACATGCGGCACTTCACGTCCAAAAGTTCTCTCACAGTCACTTGGTAAAATGAACCCAAAAAAAGTACTATGAGGGTTTATGGCTTTTGAGTCTCCTCTTCAAAAATAAGCTTGGACTTGAAAGGTGGCAAAGCAAAGGCAGGCAGAGGCATAGCAGTGCAGCTTAAAGCTCATTACCCTCTATCCCCGGCACCTTGCTGAGTTGAAAAGGCTTGGCTGCCTCTCGCAGACACATCCACTGGCTGCTAATCAGGTCAACAGCGGAATTAACCAATCTTTTAGATTTGGTCACTGATGCTTGCAGGTTGTAAAAATACTTGCTTTTGAGTGTCATTGTCGTTTACCGTGATATAGTTCTTGTCTGTCATTTAGAACAAAGAGGGGATAGCCTGATGGAGTTAAAGGACGACGCTGAACTTCAGAGTTAGCAGGGACGATGATGCATGAAAGTAATGAATCTGATAGACAGTTCTGCAGAGTGACTGAGTATACTCAAGTAATGAACATGAGTACAGTATAATATTTTACTGAAGTATTTCTATTTGATGCTACTTTATATTACTATATTCACCTCTGCACTACATTTCAGAGACACTTTTTTGTCATCTAGATCTATTTGACAACTTATATTTTAAAAAACTGATAAATCTGATCCATTATTTATATAAAAATATTGATTTTTATGCAGCTTTAAGTACCTTTTGTTGGTAATGCATATCTACTTTTACAGTATCTTTGCATTATGTGGTATTGCTACTTAAATAACTGATTCTTTCATCACTGCAGCTCTGACATTTGTCTTAGGTTTCATGATAATTTATCATGTAATGTAATTCATTTGTGGTTCACCATAGCACATTTTTTAAAAAGTGTTCGGATTCTGCATTTGTCGGCCTACATGTGACCGCATATGAGACTGATCTCTGCTTAATGCTGTATCTCATAGCAGACACAAACACACATCAGGGCAGCTGGTGCGCACTAGCCGGCCTCTGTGACACAGACAGTCATACAGCACATTGTCTTTGCTGAGAGGTACATCAATCTCTCTCATGCAGCACGGCGCTAAAGCCGGCCCATAAAACTGCTAAAACACAGAGTGGCATGTGTGCGTTTTCCCCAGAGGAATTTTTACTGAGCTTTCCTTCTAAACGACCACATCCCTGCCTTCAACCTCTTTTTCTTGTCACCTCTTTAACACACACTTTTCTCCCCAACACACACACACACACACACCTACGGACACACGTCACCTGTCAGAATGTAATGTGCTGAGTTCCACCGGAGGTCTTATCAAGTCTTTTTTTGCAATGTGACAAAATGGCACTGGGAAATATTGAGGTTGAAATATGAGGTCACATAGCTCTGACAGTTTCCACATAAAAAGGTTACTGATCTCTCTTAAGGGACAGATGTAAATCCGAATGCGGAGAACCTCTGCTTCCCCCACACCCTAACCCGCTGTGCTGTTTCACCCCTACAGTCATGCGGCCTCTGGGGGTCAAGGGGAGAGATGATGGGGGGGTGTTGTAGCAGTGGCAGAGACTTGTGCGGAGTGCTGCTCAACTGTGGGAATATGGGATATGTTCACTAACATCTCTGCATGGATTACAGCTCATGAGCCGTCACTCCCAGTTGGCCCAGCTCTACATCACCGTCAACCCGGACCTATCAGGGAGCGGGCCTGGTCTAGTTTGGCCTGGTCTGGTCCGGACCCTCCCCACTACTGGAGCAAGAAGAGAAAGGGGGGATGGGGCATGAAAGTGAGTAAAAAGGAAGCTTCTGGAAAGAAAACATGGGCGTACATGTACAAGCTCAGTCCAGACAGATGAAGTGATAGAGAAGGTACAGGAGCAGTGAGCAAAGGGGCTACAAAGGAGAGGTGAGAGAGGTCTAAATGGAAAACAGGATCATTTTTTAAAGATTTATGAACCCTTCACTTATGTCTACTGGGTAAAAAATAAAAGTCATGAATTCAGTTTCATTTTTTAAAATTTAAACACTTAAAGTGATGCCTTGATCGATGAAGATTTATGGTTTAAACTCCTTTGTCAGGATTTTTTTTTTAAAAATAAATTTCTTTGTCTTATTTTAACAGTTAAAAGGCTATCACTGGCTGCTTTAATCATATCACATTTAGACTGGAGCTTCTGTGAGCCATTGAAAATTAGGAAAAATAAGCAAGAGCCAGCTGCAGGAAAAGATAAGTCTTGTCCTTTTTTTTTTTTTTTGGTGTTTTGGTTTCCAATAAAACAGTACCACAAAATTTACACCTGCTTTTCTTAGCTGTTAAATCGCACCTTGAATAAACACAATTTTCACCGTGCGTGGTGATAAATCAGGAGCAGCAGCTATTTGTATAATATTTCATCCCCTCCAACCTTTTTTGCACTTCTAAAGGGGAATGCATATTGGATAAGATCAAGTATGCAGTTTTAAGATGTACTGCATTCATTTTGTTTTACCAACTAAAAGCCTTGGTGCAGTGCTTCAGTAAAAAAGGACAAATTTATAAGTAAGAATAATTTTTGACTGATGATGGCACTAGATGAAAAGTCAGGAGATCACCAAACTTATTCCGATTCATCCTGAGGGTAACATGAATGTCTGCACCAAATTTCACATCCTGTACCTCGTATGTTGCCAATTATTCCCGCGGCTCCCGTGTTTGGATGAGTTGTACTAGACACGAATTATTACACATGAATATTCTCTGAGGGGACAAACAGGACATCACAGGTGAGAGTTAAGCGCTCATGAGAGTGAAGCACAGCCGTTACGTGACAGACGATTCATCATCCACTAACTCCACTCCAGTCTGAGGCCATTAATAAAAAAAAAACAGTCTGGATACAGACATCATGACTCATCCCTTCTTTCTGTCTTATATAGGGGGCATAAGGACACAGAGGTAGTCAGATGAATAAAAACACAAATGAGAAAACAGCTTGGAGTGAGAAAAGACTGTAATAAAGATCACATTTATGTCTTTATGATAACAGAGTTAAGAGATGCCTCGTCCCAGTGAACAGCGCTCACCCGGAGTTCATTCCTTAAATTCCAATGAGAAGCAGGAGCGAGTCTCACCAGTGGCTCATTTGGCATGATTGACATTATTTGCTACCATTAGCCACTACTATGCAGTTGCCCTCTGACCCCCCGAGCAACCATGTTGTTTGAAACAACTTTTAAGTAGTACGGTTTAATCTGCATGGGAAAAAAAAAAAGCTTGTGGAACCCGCCTGTCCAGGGCCTCTCAGATCAATCAACAATTAGAGGTGAGATAATAGCGGTCGTATCTCCAGGGTCAATGATCGTATACTCTCCTCCCTGTCCAGCTTAGCTTAGCCAAGTCCCTCCCGTTCCATCGCCGCAGCCAAAATAACGGCCGTGAAAGTTATAGATGCAGGTGTAGCAAGCTGCATGTTTCTTTAACCACAGCGGTTTGACGTTAAGAAAAGCAGAAACGGTCTCTTTTCAGCCAAGAAGTTTCTGCCTTAGCTTTATCAGACTGACGTAAGTGTGAATTTAAGCAGCGCAACACAGAGGCAGCGGGGCCTATACGCTACGAGCCTGCACGCAGGGGTATTTTGATTGACAATTTGATCCTGGAGTTGAAAGCTTGTTTACCATCTACTGTGCACGGTCTGTGGCAGCGCTGAGATATTTATGCTCAATAAAAGAGGCTACAGTAAGGTTGCGGTATTTCAGTGAAAATGAAGGATACTCCAGTGACGGATTAACTCAGCCACACAGTTAGAAAGTTTCAGAAAAGACTTATTTTGTTTGTTTTTTTTGGGAGTTGTGGTATTTTGTAAGAGGAATAAAATTCATGATACAGGTTTTGATTAACTTTTTTTTTTTTTTTACAGCATTGCCTCCAACAATAATTCAGTGTTTTAGTTGAAACATGCAGAGCGACCTTGTCTATGGTCTGCCTCCCTGTTGTAACAAAACGCTGTTACAGAAATGTGGTCACAGTGTGGCCAGTGTATGTCCGTGCTAAAGGGGGAAGCGGTGTAAAAATGAAGAACACCTGAGGTATATTAAGTTTGCAACAGGCTGAACTGTGACCCTCCCGTACAGAGCAGCTGGTGTGAAACAAGGGTTAACAACATCTACACCCCCACTTACCTCACCTGCACCCCCCTGCAGACTGCAGTGGTAAGGAGCTGCAGCCCACATGAGGCAAGGGAAAGGGGGTCCCTGGTTGAAAATAAACAATAGCTGCATGTTCAGTGCTACAATGTAATCAGTGAAAATGCAATTAGAGGTGATTTCTCACAATATACACAGGGAGAAACCATCCAGGTAGAATGCTTGTGGTGGGAAGACCTCCTCTGACATGTGATATCGATTTGCTCTTGTCTGTCAGTAAAGTGAGTCATTGTTTAACTTCCCCTCCAACACCCAAAGCCGTCATCTTTCTCCACAGGATGAGGAATGTTTGGATGTTGAAGGTTGGGAGTTCTACTGTTGGTTATAATCCTCCTCGCTGTGCTGAATGTTGGATTTATATGTGTATATATATATCACATCATATATATGTGTATATATATCACATCATATATATATATAAATACAACATACAGTATGTCCAATGCTATTAGAGCATTTTGGCAATGAAGTGGTAATGAATTGTTATTCCTTATATTGTGTTTCTGTATGGCACAGAGTCAGTTAAATCAAATCTCTAGTATAAACAGATAATGTAGTGTTAACCATGACAATAGTTACTGTTAACAGTAATAGTTAACAGCACAGTAACTAGGGTTACGGTTATTGTACTTTTGGAACAAGTAACTGGCAGAATGAATATTTGTTAAGTACACAAGTTACAGAAAAGGCATAACAAACCATAATTTACAACTGCAAAAATATACAAGTACAAACAAATCTAGTGACTCAGTTTGCAAGTTTAATTTGAGCAAGTGATTTGTGGGCCTGAGTTGGACTGGGTCCAAATTATAGTCTAATCATCAGTCTAACCGGGTCATTTTTACTGGTACAGATCTCACGTCTGTGTGCCAATATGTCAAGTTAACCTGGATGAGGTGCATTGATCAGATATCAGCTCTGATCACACGGTGTGTTATAATCGCCACAGAGACAATATCAATAGCCTACGTAAAAGATTTACGTTATTAAATGACTATGTTTTTTGGAATTTGATTCACAGGTATTAAATTGGTTAGATTATCTGAGTGAAACAACATCATTATTATTATATCGCTGTTTCTTTTGACTGCGGCTGCTGGTGATGGTGCTCTCTGTCTCTTTTAGGGTCTGTTTGGGTCAGACTGGGCTCAGGTCTCTTCCTCAGGTTTCCCATTTGGTCCTTTTTGGATCGGGTACAACTTTTTTTTTAGATGTTGTGTGGCCGGATCCCCTCAAATTAGTGCATTATTGCATTATTAAAAAATGCCAGTACACAGTGATGAGCTACATCAATATGATGAGCAGCACATGTGAGATCATAACGGAATAAAGGACTAAACTAACAAAGGGAGACAGTTTTATCAAACAAACAGGAAACATTCACTTCAGTGAGTAACTGTGATAATTTCCAGTCACACTCATTACACCATAAGAAAAGCCAAAGTGAAGCCTGAGGCTGTTGTTTATGTCATGCTCAACATGTTCCCTTCTTGAGGAATCTACACATTTTCTCATAAGCACTGCAATTTAGGATGCATCTTTAAGCACCATGGATTTACGGTAGCCTGATAATTGTTTAAACCTGTTTTTTTTTTCTTCTGCAGAGAGCATTTTGCTTTCTATTGTGTGTGTGTGTGCGTGTGTTTCTGAGTACCATAAGGAGGTTAATAAAAATAAAATTTCCTTACTTCAGGGAACATTCCCCGTCTAAGGAAGTGTTAATAAGAGCAATTAAAACCTGTAGAGCATTTTGGAAGTGATAGCATGCAATAGCTCAGCACAACAGTGTAACCCTTTGTCGTTCCTTCTTCTTTGATGCATACGCATGTCTGACACACCAGAAGTGTGTCAAAAAAAGACATCTGTAAATTATGTTTCCAAGCATCATGATGACAGACCAGTCGTAGTCTGACATGACGAGTTTTATACAGTAGTGGGTATTTGCTGCGAACACACGTGTCCTGTTTTAGACCTGTTTGTCTCCCCTCTCTGCGGTGCCAGATGCTGCACTGATGTGTTCTTCCATATGGAACCACTCGGCTAAGCAAACAGAGAGGAGGCTGGATCACCACAGTGGGAAGGGAACTGTCCCTCTGAGTAGCAATAATGAAAAGTAGGCTAACCATACGTCAACTATCACATGTTTACAACAGTCTCCATCCATCAAACCCTCCTTGTTTCCCTCCACAAGCCAACCCTCCTCTGAAAATCTGCCTCTCTTGCTGCTCTCTACCTGCCATAATCCATAACAGGTTCACAACAAGTGCGCTGGTCTATCACGGTAGGACTTTTATGGGTGGTTTTTTTTTAATTATAGCTTCTATATAGCACAAAACATTTTAATAAATGACTTTTGATATTGATTTTGTTTAAATTGACCACCACATGTTTTGTTAGAGAATTTGTTTTGGCTGACTATAAAAGCCTTGAAACAGAAGATAACACGTTAAGAGATAAATGATCCAATCAAATTGTCACATTTAATTGTTGAGGAAAAAATAATGACCCATATAGCTAACAATAAATATACTGATTTAAAAAAAACCAACATATTAATTAATAGCAGAGGTAGACACAGATACATATGTTAATTTGATTAATATTTAAATAAATAAAGGCACTGTTAACAAGGCCAGTGTTATTGTCAGTGACAGGTGAAACTGTTTCATTTCCAAAGTAACTTTTTTTTTTTTTAATTATCTTTACATGTATGTATTTCTGCCAAAACATTTCTTAAACCTAAATAACAAAATACCTTTGACCTTAACTCTGCTCACTTTTTTTTCTGGAGGCATATATTGTACTCCATCACTAGGTGGCTATTAGGCAGTAGACAAGTTACTTTCAACATATAATTAATTGTGAATTACAAATTACTCATTGAAAAAGTACATTACATTAATGGTTACATCCCTTTCATTACTCAGCCGAGCTCCCTCAAGGGTGCCTTAAACAACTCCACACATCACATCTTCTGTAATACTTGTAAAAACATGGTTTTGAGGTATTTATTGAATTTTCAAAACAGAAAACGAGCTTACCCCAGAAATACTACTACTACTACTACTACTCAAACTACAGTTTCCAAGATCAAATATGTTCTTTAATTCTGAATGATATTAGCCTTTATTAGCCTTTGCCTGTCAAAACAACACATATGCCTGACTAATTCATATGCACATGCCATAACCAACTACATAGTTACAGATCGTGATCATGGTTTAAAGAAACTCAACAGTGATCTTTAGGAGATCGGAGGTTAACATCAGTGTCCAGTGTCAAAACAACACACATCACAGCAATTCTTCAATTCCTGCTTTTGAGAGAGGACAGTCATCATTTGCATGACCACAAAACCTTGCTCATCAGGACGATAATGTACAAACGCATGCACCTTCCCATTTTTTTTCCCCCATTGTGAGTTTTTTAAAGCGTTGCGTAAGCCCGAAGGCCAATGACTTCCTTTCACTCCACACAGGAACACATAATCTTCAACTGATGTTAAAACCTAAAAACCCCTTGAATCAGAGCTTTGATATTTCCACATGACAATACACACACGCATATGCTAGCTGTATCATAATGTCTGAAATGTCTACCTAACAAATGATGATACAGTAAAACAAACTCAATTCCCCGTGGCAGCAGCTCTTTGATCAGAGGATTGGCTGCTTTCAGCCCCTGATGACATATTTCTCTCTCAGTCTGGCCCAAAGTCCCCAAGGGTGAAAATGAGACGGCTTCATATCAAGACACACACCACCACACTCTTAGCCATAGGTCCCCCTATCCGCCTATATTACAAAATATGATTTATAGCTCCTAAATACAGCCATGAGGTGCTTTAATAAGACAGGGAGCTTATAAAGAAGGACATGTGATTAAGAACAGATCCCTGATCCTCTTGGGTCAACAAGGAGCATATAATATGGTTGGGTGGGAGGAGGGGGTGTTATAGGACAGATGTACAGATGTCTTGAAGGTACAGACGTTGGATCTTATGGGCTGTTGGACACAGTCCAGCCAGCGCTGACGTCCTCCAATGATCCTCCTCTGTGGGAGAAGATATTACAAAACAGAGAAGGAATTCTCCTTTGTCATCTCTGTTGTACAATTTAATTGGTGGTATTTATCTCCCGCTGTAATGAACAGAGACGTGGAATAATGTGCAGGGTCAGAGATTTCAACTAGACCACTGAGAAATAACTAAAGCATCTCTGCATGGCCCCTCCTGACTGAGCTGTTTAGAAACCGAGGCTGCGTTAACTCTTCAATAATTACAAATGCTCCATGTGATATGATCCAGGCTGCACTTGCACTAATTGTGGCATTTCAGTCAAAGGGTGGGGTCTCTGGGATTCTCTGTAAGGCTAGAAACACACACTCACATACACACTAATGCGTCTATCCCTCCCTCTGCTCTGTACCTACAGGGAACAGGGTCCAGTTCTGGCTTCAGTTATGTGACAGAGGAGTCTAGACTAAGACTTAAGACGGTGTCCAACCTGTGCTGCATGTGTAACAGATGAGAGTACATAGAGGGTAAAGTGCTTGATTTGTACCAACCACTGCCAAATGTAAGAAAAAAAAGCCCCACCAGAGCAAGACAGGGATGATAATGCTGGTATCTTACGGTAGCAGGCTGGTATAGCATCTGCTCAGCCAGAGGGACCCACACAACTCTTATGTTGTGCCACATCAAACGTTTCATAGTTACCTGATGAAAGACAGACTCTCATTAAGATGTGAATATTTAATGTAATAATGATGAGTAGTGATCATCATTTTTATGACGCACCACAGGTGTTATTTAACAGTTTTTTTAAACATTTTATGAAATGATTTTAATTGGATTTTTTTTTACTAATTAATTAATTAATTCAAGTATTACACACATTACATTTGTAGCGTGGTTTATTTACTTGACGTTTATTTTAACAAATGTAACTATAATATAATATAACATTGCTCATTGATCAGGAGTTTGGAGGCATTACACCACCTGAAGTCCTCCTGAGGTTTTACCTCCTGCAGCAGAGGGTGTCTGACAGGAAGTGGTTTTCAGAATACAAACACATCCAGGAGGCATGTATGGAGAGAGATTGCAACTTCTCATCTCATCTTAAAGGATGAGGGTTATCTGTCTCCCCCGGCTTCAGCTCATGGATGTATTAACTGGATACCTCGTTCAAAGGTGGCACCCACTCATTCCTGAAAGTTGCTCAGTTGTGGATGAAGCCAAAAAACGTCCTCCTCGTTCCTTACACATCTGTGTTTTTGCTCCATACAGCATGAGTGCATACTACACTCCATTTCCTTTGCTCACTTGAATGGGGATAAAATAATTTAATCATGCAGCTCTTTTTAACTTTCCAAATGTTGTTGGACCGAATGGGTCAAATTTCTGTCATTTTGCAGGGGGTTGTGACAGTACCGATGATCTTTTTCCAGTGCATGTGCATGGAAAATGCTTTTTGGGCCAGTAACAGTGGCCAATTAGGGACCTAAAAGTTGTAATTACACACTTTGGCCACTGTGTAAAAATAGCTTTACAACCTGGCGCTGTCTGCACGCAGGCTGCCTCATATTATACAAGACCCGCCCTCTTTAAGTTTGGCAACCTATAAAATTGACTAATGACAACCTGTGACCATGTTTGACAGGGAAAGAAACTCAAGCAGTCAGATGATCATACAGGTTATTAAACAAAACTCACTCAACTAATTTAGACAAGAAAGCAAAGACTAATGACGAAAATACATCCTTAACTGTGTAAACATCCATGACACTTCACAGACTGACTAAAGACGAAGAAGAAAAGATGTAGTTTGCATGCTTCATCAGTGCATTAAAGATGTAGTCCTTATTCTATTGACATAAGGAGGGAATGAGATACTTACTGACAGTAATATTGATGCATGTACTTTAGATCAGTGAACAGAGTACGACGACTTATCACACTTTTTAAATATGAGTAAATATATTCAATATTTTCTTTAGATGGTTCTCTTTATTTGTCTTTAATAACCCGTATTGATTAAATCACAACCTCACAAGACATTTAAAAAGATTAGCAGTTTAATGTGAAAATGTTTAACATTATTACAAAAAATGTCAGCTGCTCTTTTGTCCTGGATGTTGCTCTGTCTCAGTTCTGTTGGGTCTCAGACTGTTCCTGCAGCTCAGATGAGGAGCTGGGGAAGCCATTAGCATCAGAGAGACTTTAACAGAGACGTCCCTGCAGCTCTGAGGGCCGCTGCAGTCCAGACTCTGATTTGGAGCTGACTGAGGCGTGTGGCAAGCAGGCAAGGTCTCATCATCACCACTCACAACCACTCTCACTCTCTCACTCGCTCGCTCTCTCTGTCTCTCTATCTCTCTCTTTCTCTGTGCGGTCCAGTGTTGACCATGTGGGGGAGATGGAAGAGGAGGACAGGGTCCCAATCCAACTAACTCTGTCAGCGAGGCAATGTATCCCCCCCTCCTCTCTGTCTGTGCAAAAGACAGAGTGAGAAAGAGAGAGAGAAACAGACAGAGGGAGAGAGAGAGTCTGTCCTCGCTCCGTCTAGTGTCTGCTTACTGCTAACCTCCCCAGGTCCTGCATTGCCTCATCCTATATGAGCTCAAAATGGGCTGGGACCCATGTGTCAGGGGTCGCACTGTGGGGACTAGGCTTGGCCTGAAAGCCTGGGAAACGTGTAGATATTTGGCCATATACATTGTAGCTGCCAAGAGCAAATACTGCATGCATGCATGCCTGTGCACAAACATGGAAAAAGACATACACATGGACATTTAAAACACATGGTAAAGTAAGTGGGTGTAAAACTGTGAAAAAGAAAAAGGGGGAGGGAGGGTGGACCTGCTGTAGGTAAGCAGGTTGGGAGCATCGTGGTTGAGCAGAGGGTAAAAATCCCCTGCAGGCTCCCATCCCCCTTTTGTATTTCCACCACACACACCTCACAAATCATAGCAGCTTCTCACCAAAGTCCACATTCCTCAAGATTCAACTTCATGAGAAACATATGGCTGACGTGAATCACATTATTCCTGATTAAGTGAGTATTGGGGAAGCATCCATAATAAACATTTTGGGTATTCGGCACGATTTCATTAGATTGCTCTAATATACTGTAGAGTGAAAAAAATGTCCTGCCACAGGTGATGTACTCGAGTGGGAGTCTACTTCTCTTGGCATAGTATCAATACAATCCTCCAAAGATGGAGAAATAAATACAAACATGCAGTAACTCTAATGAGATATTTTCAGCTAATAATTTCCCAGCATAAGTTACAGCATGAAAGAATGGAAGAAAGAGAGCTTCTGCCATTCAAAACAAGCAAAGTGCAACCTTGGCCATAGTCACAGGTGAAGGCTCCAGACCTGAACCATGCAGTGGTTCAAATGAAGAACTTTCACCAAAAAAAGCAAAGTACTGGTAGTTTCAACAAGAAATATTCCATACCAAGGTAAAACACAAGGCAAAGTCTGATCACATGATGACATGCTGTTACATTCAGTGTACTACAATCTATTTGCCAGAATATTATAGTAGCATACATTACAAAATTGGCAATTAAAATTGACCAGAATAATATTGTTATGTAGTTAGCTTGCTGAAAAATATGTTTTGAATCATATTCTTTTTAAATCACTGACACCATGCCTTGTCAGCAATATTTGTCCTTCGAAGGACTGTTAAACCGCAATCGTTGACTCCACTTGTATGCAGATGACACCGTATTATTTACAAATGCAGATGCAACAGAACATGTGTTTAATAACTTGCAGTTTTGACTGTACTGTATTTGTTTTGTCCTTCATAGAGAACAGAAAATAACGGCAGTTTTCACAATGGAAAAAACATGATGATGATCATCATGATGTCCACTTTTAAACCACATTATATGATCTCAATATGAGCTTATACCTTTTCTAATATAATGTATCTTCATGTATCATTTTTATGCATAATTCTTTATCATGCCTGTGTATTTAGAACATTTTCTAAATGAAACCAGCACATGAAATATCTTTATTAGTTTTTTGTCTTTTTGAGAATGACATGTCACTGCATTAATTGATTGGTATAGAAATATTATCCTTTAAAAACATTTTTTGCATGTTTTGTCAAACTTTTTAACCTTTTGTACTATAAAAAAAATGCTGATGCATCACGCTACTTAATGGAATATCTTTTTACAAGCCTAATTAGTTTACTAGAAGAAACTTATTAGCACATTATTTACATTATTTGTCAACTGTCACTCAAATTTAAAATGATTTATCAGTATATAATAGTTCACACAAATGAATTAATTTTCTCCCATTGTCCCTCTACGCTAGCTGAGCAACTGTGAGCAAAGTGAATGTGAGATGTGATGTAATTTTTGGATAATTCAACTATCATCGAATGTTGATTTATCCAAGTAGATTCTGATAGTGATGCTCAAAATAAAATTCAACACTGCTCATGCAGTGAGATAACCCAACAATTACACCTCAATACTTGCAGAGATAAAAAGGTGAGTCCTTCTGTTTTCACGTGTCAGGTACAAGTTAAAGAGATTAAATAGTGTCAGGTACAGCCAGGCAGTTTTGACCTGTGAGGACGTGGCTGGAGGCTTAAAGAGTCATTATGTGGAGAAGAGAGTGGCATGTAAGTGATGGCATATCATTTGGTCATTGAACACACCCTACCCTCCAATTCACAACATCCCACAATCAGCTGAGAACACAGATGAAAGGAGCGAGACAGTGACAACACGGCAGGGAGAGGGAAAAAAAAATGTATAGAAAGAAAAAACAGACAGGACAAAAAAGTGCCCCGGCAAACATCGGCGGTGGATAATTAGAGGGCAGGATCTTGTCATGCCATGCGATTACTCAATTCCTGTGATATCCCTGAGAAGCTCCAGCCAGCCTACTCTATAATCTCAGCCAAGAAGACGCTGCAGAGGAAGAGAAAGACGCTAGCAGACAGACATGCAGTGAGAGGAGGGCTGTGAGTTTACAATGTCATGAGTAAATCATGACTACAAGAAGATTAGGGAAGGTTTTCCTCCTATTTTGACCCACATGCTGCATCCTGCATATTTACACCTGTATTCCCACACAAAATAGAGTTCAGATGTTCACGGTCTAAGAAATAAAACGCTTATCACTGCCAACTTCAAAAGGGAATACCACAGATAATTAAGTCTACATATCGCTGAATGATACAAACCAAAAACGTGTTCAGCGCATGAGTCATATTGCCCAAGGGAGTATGGGAGTATGAGACTTTATTAAGAGCCCTATAAACCCGGGGCATCTAAATTACACCTTTGATTATTAATTACCCAAAAGAAGCCATCTATTACTGAAACCACGTCATCCTGCTGTTGGCAGAGTCGTCAGCCAGTGATTCAGAATGGTGAAGCACAGGAAACTATTCTGGCAAATTAAACACAGGGCAGGAAACATGTATTGAGGAAAACATCAAAATTCTGCAGCCACAGACTGGGTGAAACAGGGCCATAGGATTTTCATTCCAAAACCACTCCAAAATATAATTCTTATTAAGGTAGACACGCGTATTTTACAACCATAGCAATTCTGTGATTATGAATAAAAACTAAAAGAGTGACTACTCAACGCAATGCAATCCCACCCCGGATTACATTTTTTCAACATAATGAGGAAACATTGTTAATCAATGTATCTGGCAAGTCACAAAAAAAAAAAAACATTAAAAAACAACTGAATTGTCTCTACTGAATACAATAACCTGTTCATAGCAGCTACAGCATCATTAAATTTTTTTTTTTTAATGTTTAGGCACTTTGCAGCATTTGGTTAAGGTTAAGGGGAAAGTAGTGACTTTAAGCATTTGAGACAGGATGTATTGACATTTACTAAAGCTACAATCTTTTTCTCCCTTTAGTCGACGTGCTTTTATTGCCTACACCCCAGTGGGTTTGTACGGCCACTCTGAACACCTCCTTACGACTTCATGTGGTGCATAAATATGGCACTTCCTCCGCTAGAAAAAAAAAACATTGCCTGTGAACATAAAATCGAGGCAGCGATTAACGTTTTTTAACGCAACGTAATTGGACAATAAAATTAGTATTATTTAAATGCAATCTCGAGGTGACGTCCCCACTGTTAGAACAACTCACACCTCTACTGTAATTAATACTGTTTGACTCCTTAGCTTGCTTATTTGTTTGCTTTACCAATGCAGAACCGATCATTTCTACAATATGTGGAAACCCGTCGTAACTAAGGTGGAAGTAATTCATTGTTGTCATGCATACATATAAGCTTAACTGGGCTCAAGCACAAGTAATACCAGATTAAGAACGCAGTGCATTACACTACAAGTCAGAAAATAAAGAATATCAACTTGCAGTCAGAATTTCAGACATATGATGACCTATAAGGTGTGGTCGGTTCATATTAGATAAGCAGCTTATCATGGTACTATGGACTACTACTACAACTACTACGAAAAAAGCATTGTGAGATATAAGGTAGTAGAAATGGTTGATCTTGCCTTTGTTCTCAAGATTTTGAGATAAAGTTAGTAAAAGACATTAAAGTTCAGCAATCCTTCCAATTTTTCATCATCTGCACCTTTTGTAATATTTCAGACTGCTTACTACATCAGTGGGACTCTGGTGTATTTATGTGTGTATGTGTGGCCACTGGCAAATCTGGATCTCTGCCATTTATTTACCAGTGACAGCATTTTAAACAAATCTGCTGGTTTGATCCAGAATGTTCCGACTTCTGTGGATCAATTAGCACTTTCCATGAGTAGCTGCATCCGCTCCATCTGCCTGAAGATTTATGCCTGAAAGAGGGAAAGACAGAGAAAGAAAGCATTCTCTGATTTCAGCCTCTCTTGTTTTTCTTTCTTTCTTTCGTCTTCCTCCTTTCAGACCCGGTCCCACCTCCTCTACTCTACCACCGTCTTCTATAACAGCGCTGATCTATGAAAACATACAAACATGACACTGAGCCTATGATAAACACCAGGTCTGTATTTGGGGAGGAGAGGAAATCAACTCCAGTTCAGGATGTGACCACTACCTCTGCCCAGATCAATCATACTCCAGCAGACCTGCATGTGGGGGGCAACCATATCAGTACAGGGGGTGGGAGGTGTACACACACACATGCACGGACACACAGACACGGACACACATACACACAAACAAAAGCTATGGTATACAAGTCTCTTTGCAGTGCAATGCACACATGGGCACAGCACACACAAAGTTAACAAGTCTCCCAGTCAGGCAGGTAAAGAATGGGCCTGCTGCAACTGGATTCCAGCGCTGCGGTGCTGGGTTTACACTTTCAACTCCCCCTTCCTTATCTACCAGATTAGCTCGATAAGAGAATTATGAAGCCAGACGGACATCTAAAGCTTCCTGGGGGGTCAACGGCGTGATGAGAGACAGCCCGGGAGGGGAGGCCACCGCCTCTGAAACGCTTAACCCTCCCACCGCGACATACATGCACACACACACACACACATGTGCACTCATATGCACAGACCCCCACCCCAGGGGGCCCTATACTTATTCTTTGCTCCATCATCCCTTCTCCCCTTTATCAGAAAGAGAAGGAGCGGGAAACAAAGGAAGAGGGAAGAGAGAAGGAAGGGGGTTCGTACAGATAGCCTTGCTCCTGCAACTTCCTTCCTGTGCATTCCAGGTTTTGTGACCCTCCTTCAAGGACAAAGAGCTGAAACACGCTTACCTCCTTCTTCTCAAAATTCAGAGGAAAGGGGGCGGGGGGCAAGAAAGTTTCACTCGAAGTTGCAGGATGTAAAGGACAATAAATTATGGAGGTCAGGGAGTCACCTGGTCACAGGAGCGACTCAGCACTGTGCAGGTACAAACATCTGGGAATGGAATGAGTTTTTCTTTTTGTGCATGAAATGTATGTAAGACTGAGATTGAAGGAAGCTGCAGCAGAATAAACTGCAAGAGTTAGTTTTTCTGCCAGAGAGCAACCTTTTAATGACATGTATATATATATCTTTACAAAAATCACATTGTCCTTTTGACACAATGTGATCTATTTGGCTGATGAACAAAAAATTGTGATTACAATGCTGCAAAAATCTCAAAGTTTGGATGTCAGCATTGATAATGGAACTGAAAATAAGATCAAATAAGCTAGAAAAACACCACTAATATTAATATTATAATAGGATTTAATTTTTTTTAATATATAATGTTAATTTCTTGCTTGTAAAATATATGGATTTTCAGTTTAAGGTGAAACACATAAAGAAGTTGAAGTGTAACCATTGAAGGTATGTGAGAGTTCAGTTCAAACTGAAGACTTTTCAGTTAATTACCTGCTGAAGAATGAAAAGCTGAACTGCACGTTCAGTGAATGTGACTACTGAAGTGCTGGAGAAAGTCGAGGTGTGGGCAGTGTAAACAGTTAAGTGTCAGTCAGAAATGGCTGCAGTTGAAATATTATGAGGAGACAAAAAAAGAAAGAAAGTCGTCTTCATTGTGATGGTGTGCCAATGAATCCACTGAAAGCTGACTTTCATACCTGGAATTAATGGAAACAACTGGCTGCCTTGAATGTAGTGAGTCAATATTATATCTTAATGACATGAAAACATGAAAAAAACATACAAATAACTTGCAGTACAATAATTGTGATCCCTTGCCATGTATTGCAATGCCAGTAAGCCTAGTTTCATTTTTAGAGGCCTGAAAAGGTCAAAGTATACATTTTTACATAAGAAACAAGCAAAGATTAGAGAAAATACATTATTTTGTAGAGCAGTGTGTTTTGTCCTCTTCCCCACCATGTTATTTATCTTAGCTACTCTCAGGCTTGTCTTATGACCCCTGGGAGGGGATCCAAACCTCCGCCAGTTTGGAAACACTGCTTTAGGATCTCTAGACAGTATAACCAACAGCCACACGGTCACTGGAGAGAATATGTTGCTTGAAAATCATTTTTTTGGTGTTTTACCGCACGGCAGTAAAACTCGGTGGAGAACAACATCTCCTGCAGGGTTTTCTGTTGGCAGAGTGGAATCGATGCCCTCACCCATCACACATCGTCCCTTGGGCGAACACCTACATGATGCCAGAACCAAAGAGTTTTAAAAAGGCTTTAAAGGAGCAACAAGTACTACCCCGCCCATACCCCAACCCTTTCCACGTCTCCCCCGCGTCTCCAAAACAGCAAGTCTCGGCGTTCTTCCATCCCATGATTCATCCTCCAGCTCTGTCATCTGTGACTGGTGACGCACCCTGCTGCCCGGGGCATAATTAAACCTCTTACAGAGATTGCAGCTGTACCGACACCTTCACCATTTGACCTCCTGCTTCTGGTATCATCTTCACCTATCAGCCAGGCAAAAGTGCCCCCATGGAGTCCAACCCTTGTACACTTGTGCCCTCACCTCTGGCTCAGACCAGCCGCCCTCTCATGCCATGCTAATTTAATCCAAAAACACTTCCTATAGCAGCCTGTTAATGTCAGAATGGATTTCCTTTGCGTTGTCCGCGACCCAGAAAAGAGCACCACCCTGCCACTTTGCCAGGAACCGTCCTCGGTTTAGTGTTTCTCAACAAACGGCAAATATGCTTCAAAACCAATAAACCTACCCCTGATATTTATTAGGCTGTTATTCAAGTATTCCCTCCCTACTCAGCCAAATGCCGACACACACGCATTGCATGCATGCGATATGCACACTCCTACACACAAACATTCAGGCTGTCACACACCTTTCACCAGCTGCAGACATATTAGTAATTCAAATGAGGAGCAGAAGATTAAAGAGCTGCGTTGTCTTGGGTGTTACGGTACACGTCTAGCCTTGCTATGAGGACCAGAGGTCAAGAAGAGGAACACGGGGAAAATTGAGAACATTTCTTGATTAAAGGCCTCTGGAACATCTAACCTTTGACTGCACACAGACTTGTGTGCGGTGACTACATATGTTGCCAGGCCCGGTACACTTCTGTGTGTTATGGATCTTCAGAAAAAAAAAAAAAAAAAAAAAGGATAAAGGAGGATATTCAGGGACTCTGTTTCACATCACTTGCCCAGACATCTGGGGACAAACTGGTAAAAGCAGCAGCCAGCTTGGCAGGAGCAGTTATTGTTTGGCTCTTGTGACTGTGTAGAATGACACCGGCATGTAAAGAGCGCTCTGTTTTTGTATGGAAATAACAGGCATGTATTGAATTGCCATGACTTCTTCACTTCCTTGATGATGCTTTGGTGGTTTCTTCAGAATTTGGTCATTTGGGGGTCATGGATCAGTTTTGTTTTTTGTTTTTTTTTATTATTAACTGATTAATGCACTTGTGCCAAAAAATACATTTAAAGAGGAAAACTTCACCAGTGAGAGAAAACTAACGTAATAAAAAACCCCTCTAGATTTCAACTTTGCTTTCAGCTGACTGAGTTGTCAAACACAAACAAATCCGCACCGAAAAACAACTTTATTGGGTGCATCTCCACCTCTTCCTCTCATTCAGTCAAGCCACTGTTTCCTCACGTCCCCTGACCTGACAACTCCTTCACCCCCACCCAGCAGTTTGCTTATCAATCGTCCTTCAGCTCCATCATCAATCTCTCAGTGAAAATCTCCTTGTTTTTGCCAGTTGTTTCCTCGACTGCCAGCGTGTTTGCTAAGACCCTGCAACAACTCCCCCTTTTTCCTGCCGGGTTGGTCAGAGGCTAATAAAACTGTCCTGGTCAGTCATAAGACACCCTGAGAGAGAAAGAAAGAGAAGGTGGGGTTGGTGGAGGGGGGTTGCTGAAGGGTAGCAGGGTCACAACTCAGAACAGGCGCGAGTTGGACCTGAATGGCTCAGCCGAGGGGAGGGTCTCACTTTCGGACCTCCAAACCCAGAGGATGATGAATGGCATTTAAAGGAGACAGTAAAACACAACTATTGCATAAAGTCATCAGTTAAACTTAATTACAAAATATATGGGGGTTTGATTGAATGGGTCTCTGGGGAGTGATCAAGGAGAGAAGCTGCAGGCGAGCCGTAGACAGTCGTCCGATGAGCGGCAGTGACTCACACACATTCCTTGAACTGAGACCTGGTCTGTGTAAAGGACTTCAGTGAGCAGGGATGATTCATCCCGGGCCGCCATAAAGGCAAAAGCCATAAGCAAATAAATGTTGGTCACTTATATACCCGAGTCTTGATGAGGAACCTGGAAATATCCAGGCAATGCATCCAAAGTCCTGTTGTTTTATATTCAAAGCTGCACTGGGCAGGATGTTTATGTCAATTACGAAGAGAAATATTCTACACTTGTTCCGAAGCATCACTGAGCGTATGAGTGTACTTACTTCATCGCCAGCCCAACCAGAAACTTAGAAGAGGAAACATTATTTCAGATTCTCAGCATGAGTAAGTTAGCCTTTACTTCCTTTTATGCCTCATTCTCAGGCAGAGGCAGGTACTTTCCTCTCACAAGCCTTAATTTGGCAGTTATTTTCTCCATTTGCCACTATACCGGCGCATGACAAATTACCAGCCTTTTCTAAACCATGTGTTTCCATGCATGATTTATAAGCATCTGTAGCTTAATAGTTAGTTATATCGAAGAGAGTTGGTAGGCCTAAGATTACGACAATCAACTCTATGTAGTTGAGTCAAGTTGAAAACGACATACTTGTTTCGCACGAGAGT
This sequence comes from Pampus argenteus, assembly GCA_036937835.1. Lineage (NCBI taxonomy): Eukaryota > Metazoa > Chordata > Actinopteri > Scombriformes > Stromateidae > Pampus > Pampus argenteus. The sequence goes on along the minus strand of CM072865.1, from coordinate 7,902,390 downwards.
CAAAACGAGGATGTCACTCCCCAACCCCATCGCCAGACAAGAACGTCAATATTAGGAATTTGATGGTTAAAAGAAATGTGAACTCTCCAGTCAAGCTGTCCGGTGTATCTGAATTCTAGTGATGCTTGACACCGAAAAGGTCAAATCTGAATGTGAAATCATCATTGATTTATTGCAATGAGAATATTTAACCAGCAGGCCCAATCTGAACCGGGGTAAATATAATCAGTTGTAAGTCATACAACAGACACACATTCTAAAAATTTAACAACTGAATAAAGGTTTGTATGGATGCTTTTTGTAAGTGCTCACATCTGTGTGTGTGTGTGTGTGTGTGTGTGTGTGTGTGTGTGTGTGTGTGTGTGTGTGTGTGTTTAGGGGGGGATCTGTTACGTTTCAGACAGAGGGCTTTGTTACTGCCTCTGAGTGTTGGGGTGCAGCCGTGCATGCAACGAGTCTGTGTTTCTTTATAATTTTCAATAAGTCTGTTTTTTGGGCCTCTTATAACTCAGCACCATCTCCCCCAACACAATCACACATTCCCTAATATACGCTCACATAGATACACAGAGAAACACATAGGAAAATAAATAAATAAACTTTTGTACTCCTTTCCGAGCACAAATGATTTAAGCCAGTTTCTCATTCAACCAGCGGACGCCATGTGTTTCTCATGTTGCCCTTACGGTCCCTTTTCATGAGGGCTTCATGTTTTATTTCAGAGTTAAAGGGACAGAAAGCCTAATCTTTGTGTATCATGTTATAAAGTACAAATCACATGGAGGGGAAAAAGTTAGAAAGGAGAAGATTGAAAGGTGGGGGGAGCCAGCGTGATGGTGGTGGTGGTGGTGGCGGTGTATAAATCTTCATGGGGTTTGCAGGGAAGGAAACTCTTATGCTGAGGAACAAGAAGCACATGTAGCAAGCAAGCTACCAGGAAATTGGTATAGTCTTGTATGATTTTATAGGGATCTTGGGCATGCCCTTCACATTAATTAGGATGTGGAGTGCGGAGGTATTTTTTACAGGAAACTAAGTATGGAACCCCTGCTGTCTGCCTCGGGGCTCCAGCTCCTGAGTCAAAAAACCTAGAGGACTCTGTAACCAAAGTAAAGCAGGATAATGCAGGTCATATGCACACAAACACACTGACACACACCACCAGGCACGAACACACACATACACAGAAACATACTGTACGCACGCATGAGGGAAACATTACTTGTTGGGGACAAATGAATGAGAAAATAAGCTTTTGGATGGTTTGAGCGGCCAATACAGAGATGTTTTTATTTTTTTATATGTTTTGTTTTTGACTGTGCAATGATGTTGTTAAGGAAGGGTTTGCTAATGACAATCATTATTTATGCAGTGGTAATGAACGTTACGGGAACGCATCTAACATTAGGGGACAAAAATCTGGTCCCCACAAGGTAAATAATTACATCAGGGTTAAGATTAGGCTTAGGTTTAGGTTTAGGTTTAGGTAAAGGTTTGGGTAAGTCTCCGGGGAATTAATGGAAGTCATTTTGATGTCCTCCCAAGTGACAAGAACAAGCATGTGTGTGTGTTTGTCACACAGGCTTGTATTTGCGTCATGATGCTGGTTTTTAATGTAAATGATTAATTTAACGGTGAAGACTTGGTTTAAAGTTAAGGTACTTTTAGGGTTATGTTTAGGCTCAATGCAATGTCCTCTGAAGTGATAGAAACACAACTCTCTCTCTCTCTGTGTGTGTGTGTGTGTATGTGTGTTGACTGCCCACTTGCAAACTCCTCTCCTCTCCTGCCCACCCAGGTAGTTCTTCTAAAGTACACAGTGGTAATTTCATCCTCTGTCCGCTTAAATATGGCACTGCTGAAATGCAGAGAACTCAGAGACGTGTCGTCAAATCACATGTAACATCTTATTTCAGCATGTGAATATGTATTTCAGCAAAACTCTCCATTTCATCGCGTAAAAATATGTCTGCCTGTTTCAACTTAAATCAACTTATTTTCAATAAAAACCTAGAATAAATATATTTCTGCTATCCGTTGTTATGCTTTTCTCTGAGATTTTGCCTTTTTTTTTGCTTGTGGATGATTGTACTTCTTGTAAGGCTTGAAAAACTCTGTAAATCTGATGACGAGGGGTTGCAAAGAGACAATGCTTTTGGCTAAAGGGGTCAAAAGCCAAAAAAGGTTGAACCACTGCAGCACAGGATGGAGTATCGGTGTGGTTGGTTATCATTTGATGATAAAGTGCAAGAGAAAATCCCCTCAATACTCTGCACTCCCTCACAGAGAAAAACCTGAGGGTAGATGTGCAGTCGCAGAGGAGGAAAAACCATTGCAGTGTGTGTGTGTGTGTGTGTGTGTGTGTATAGCACAGTGTCAGGACAAGCTGTGTCTTAACGTCTCGATGTATGTTTACACAATCTAATGCACAAGTTCAAAGGTGAAGGGGAAAAGGGCTTTTAATGTTTCCGGGTTTATTTATTCAGCCTAGTGTCTGGCTAAGAACTAACTCCCACTTCTCGATACCCTGCACCCACCCACCCCACCCCCCAACACCCCACCCCACCCCACCCCACCCTCATTTCAGGCACTCCTACAAGGGTTCCCACCTCAAATGTCATCGCAAAGCCTGCAATATGATTGGTGAAGAGCACAATGTGGTCTGTGTAAGAGGAAAAAAAAAGAGAAAGGAGCTTCTATCCACATGTTTTCCGAGGCAAGTTAAGTACACACAGTAGTATATAAGGGTAATAAATCAGCAAATAGCCAACCACAACAGTCCTGCTTATTTCTACAGAGGGGCAGAAGGTGGTGGGGGGGGTATTTTAAATTATCGATTTCAAATTGCTCATGTAGTTTTCTTTACAAGCACAGATCGCGATGTTTAATGATGAGTTGTTTCATTTTAAAAAGAGAAGTGAAATCTGAATTGTGTGGAAACTTGTGCATCTGTATTGCATGTGTGTGTAAAAAAAAAAAAAATGTGTCTGTGTCTCATTCTGAGCAGATGTTCAAAATAGTATTAAATGTGCACAAACACACACACACACACACACACACACACACACACACACACACTATAAAAATTGCTTTAGGTAGGCAGACACAGTATGCCAAGCTTTAACTGTTGTTCCTGTGAGCACAGTCAATCATAAACAGTTGAGCCATTTTATTTGGCCAACTCGCTGTTAGTGGATAGTGTTGGCACTCCGGCCAGAGACCCATAAAATTGACATGTCTGTAAATTCATGCATTTATTGACACAAATTAATAGATGCAATGCCTTTCTCTGCTATTTCATTTTGCGCCTTTCTCTATATTCTCAACCAGTTGGCCAGTTTTTGGACGAGGCTCCAAGTCTAAGGGAAGTGCTTTTTTCTTTTCTTTTTCTTTTTTTTTTTTTCTTTTTAAAGAGGCAAGTTTCAAAATCTTTTAGTAGAATGTTGCAGCCAGACTAAACAGAAAACAGAAAAGTTTACTGTGCACAGATGCACTCAATTTCTCAGTTTGAGTCCAGGAACTGAAGCCAAAGAGTCATGGCTGACTGTATATAATGGCTATCAGGGGACTCTCTTCTTCAGACAAGGACAAACCATTACATTATGCAGTGGAGAGTATGAAGGGACAGTTTGAAACTCAGTGCTGGTGTTTTGTGTGTGTTGTCTGCATTTGCGCCGGTATCCTCCGGGTGATCCTATTGCTTCCCACAGTCGTGTAGATATGCATTCATCGACTTTTCAACGTGCAAGCTGCCATTTGCAACATGAGATCATTTCCTTTTGCATTAATTTTGACACATTTCAGTAATCAAACGCAATACTTGTGACCCAAACATGTGCATGCAAGAACCCCATTAAAACTTGCAGATGTATCTGCAATTTGTTAAATGAGATGCTGCCACTATTTGTGATCTGTGCGTAATCAGTGCTCGCAAATGGCATTTGTTAAACGCGCCCCTGTTTCCCTTAATTTCCCACAATGAATCCAGTCTTTTACTGGGCTGAATAGGTACGAGTAGGTGTTGAAAATAATTGGACAATAAAAATACATACACAGGCATAGCTAATTTTTTTTATGTGCATCTATCTGCAAGTTCAGGGATGTCAACAGCATCCACCCACACATCTATCTGAGGTATTTACTGTCCTGGGCTGCCCTCTTTCTTCTATGAGAATTCTATGAGAATTGCATATAGATTTCATTTTGAACGGATGTTTCAGAAGTCTGCTACAGAAAATGACACATTAGGGACCCCAGCTGTAAATTATGGTTAAATACGATGGATTTTTATATACTCTAATATCTGTGATCGGTGTTGACAGGACGTTGAACACTGTACTACTACTCCCAAGTCCCAAAAGTCTATAGGAATGTCTGTTACACAACAGTTTGTTCAGAGCTATGTAGGAGAATGAATTTTGTCAAACAAAAGGAATTTAATGTATATATTTGTTTACGCACGGCCCGTATAACATGTAAATCATGATAATATTTCCTTATTTGGTAATAACAATGCATTATGGTAATTTCTGTATTTGGTCACCATCATATAATCTGCAAACTGCAAAATAAGATTTTGACGGAAAAAAAACGTTTCTGCCGTAAGCGAATACAGATATGAACGATACCTTGATCCACCCTTGATCCCACCCAGCGACAGGAAGCACTGTACATTACGGGTTAAATATGCCATGAATTATGGGTTAAGGTTTTACCCCCGGAAGAAAGTCCTTTCATGTCCCGAATTGCTGGGGAGTGAAGGAAGGAATGACTTACACGTGGCTTTCGTCGATGATTCATGGTTGTTTAGTCGTTTTGCTGCGTTAGATATATCGATGCATTTGTGATTTAAATCAAAGCAAACAGGTTGCAGGCTTGAGAACAATCTAACTCTGCTTTCACAATCTCATTTTCTCAATTTCACCCTCGCTCGTCCCCTCCTCCCCGCGCTAACGAGATGTGCCAGTCACAGGGCACCCTGCTGGCTGCAGAGAGCATTGCCTCTGTGGGACAGATGAGGAGCAGGCTTTTGCCGATCAGCCTGGCTGGAAATCAGGAATGCCCTCTTTCTCCACCTCCTCATCCTCATCCTCTGGCACCTCCTCCTTCTCCTCCTCCTCCTCCTTCCTTTCCTAGTGGCTCATACCAAACTCACCGGGAGATCTGTGACCGCACCATCCTCAGACCATGAGAAGACTGCCACCAACTTTCCCAGAGATCGAGGATTATGAGCGCAAATGCTTTGCATCTGTGCATGCCGGAGTGCCATTTCTTCATAAGCTAAATATAATGGGAGGTTAAAGTTTCATACAGTTAACGCTGAGCAAAAAAAAAAAAAAAGACAGGATATCAACCAAGTTTATTTGTATTTCATATTCAACTCGGGAGTTTTAAGTCATAAACTATTGATTATAGCCTGCAGGGAAGCACTAGAGCAATTTAAATGCAGTCATAGACAAGTTAGTGGCACTCTGTCATGAAACTGTATCCATCAGTGCTCGGGCTTGTGAAGAGGTTTTATTCAAAATGTTGAAAAGATGTTTCACTACTGTTCTGGTATTTTTATTATTTCTTTTTTTTTTTCCCCTCCTTTTTTCATTATTTTTTTTTTTGGTTCTTTGCCTCAGTTTACATTCTCTTTACTGCCCCTTCTCTGGAGTTCAGCTGGAAGTGCTCTGTTTTCTCTACAAGAATTTTATTACTCTCTAACAGAATGTTGAGACACAAAACACTTAAGCAGGGCTGGAAAAGACGGCGGGAACGGGACTGACAAACAGGGACACAAAGCCTTGGAGGAATGAGGAGGAGAGAGATGGAGACAGGCAGGAAGAGAATGTGTGTGTGTGTGTGTGTGTGTGTGTGTGTGTGTTCGTGTGTGTGTGCGTGCGGCCAAAATATTTCAGTGTGATGACCGAGCATTTCTCTCTCTTTTTCTATTTGTTATTTAAAGTCATTTCCAAATCTCACAGGAAGTGTGTATTTGGCTTCCAGAGGAACTATGGTGTTAAATGTACCTGCTCTGCCCAGTTTTGGGCTCTGCTCCGATTTGACGGTGATGAGCTACATCTCACATGCTTAATGGTTCACAGCAGCTCTGCAGCATCTGTTCAGTGTCTGTCTGAGGGTGGATATGCATTTTTAGGGCCAATAAGTGCAGAAGTGACAGGGGTGGATGGAATAGTTTGCCCCAGATTAATCAGATTCAGTGCAATAACCCTGCAATCCTAGAAGTCTGAAGAGCAAACCCCGGATCTTAATTCAGACTTGCATTTCGAACCTCTCTGAAGTAGACAAAGAGGTAATTTGCAAAAGCATCTGGATCCGGTGGCAAAGCAGGCCGAGCGGCGGAGTAAATTCCCATCTACAGCCCTCTGCCAAACCCCCTCCACCCTTTCCCCTTTCCCCTCCAACCACCACCATCGTCTGTTTATCATAGGATCTCCAACACACAATCAAACATGAAAGGATGAGTGCTCACAAGAGCCTTTTTAGATTTTGTGGAAATGTGACATCTCTGGAAACATTTAGCCTGTCATAGCTGCTGCTGCTCTTCAAAGAGCGCCGAGAGGAATAGATTAATGTTGCTTCTGTAACAAACCTTCTTCCTGTCTGCCCTCCTTTCCTACTAAACACGCTGGCTCCCTATATCTACTGTAACCATACACACAGATTACTGACTGTATAGTAAGGCTGCAAATCATTTTAAGATGCGTGTGTGTACATTTTACTGGCTATGATTTCAAACTGATAAGGCTTTTTTTTTTTTATATATCAGAAATATTTGCTTCCGTATCCCATTATGTAATCTGGATTTAAACTAATCTATGTGTCTTTGAGTTATGTTGACTAAATGAGAAAGGCGTGAGAGCTCACAACAGTGTTTCATGACACCAAAGGGACGGAGCTATGCCTAACATGTTACGCTCTAAGCTGTCTGCATCAGTACAGGGCAATATGATTCACTGAATTTATGTGGGATCATGACTCCGATTTACCTTTAACAGTTTATTAAATCACCTCCATATCAGTGCAAATTGGGGTACTTATGAGGGAGATTAAAATTGATGTAATTAATTTTGGCCATAATTTGTTTTTAAAATGTTTCAACTTGAGCAAAAGGTTTGCACTTGAATTGAATTTAGCGATTTCATAAATTTGCAGAGGCAATAAGAAAAAGGAGAGATATTGGAGGGAAGGAACTGAAGTTTGTGGTGAGCTTTGAGTTCCTCCATACACCAAACAGTCTGTACAGTCTGTGGTCGATATACTGGCTGCTTGGGGCAAAAGGAACACTGCACAAAAGCTCCAAGCGGTCAAAAATCCAGGCAAATAATGCAAGAGAATTTGGTTTGCTTTGTGTCTGAACACACCTCCTGTCCCTTCATGCTGTCAAAAGAGAGATATGGAAAAGGCCCACCTAAGGATACAGGATATTATCCAGTGTTACAGTTTCAAATTATATTACTGTATTTTAATGATGTGTCGTGAGCTGAGTTACTGCTATTGCAAACCAGCAAACGCAACATAATTGTCACTGAGGTGAACCTGATTGTGCTGCTTCACCAAAAACTTCCACAAAACAAGACATTTTAGGTATTTTTTTGACAGCAGATTATTTTTAAATATTGCAGTAATGAAACAAAGAAAATATAGTCAGAGTGAGCTGAAAGCAACAGGCTACAAACCTCTAACTTCTCAGCAAGGTAACCAGCTTTCACAGTGTGCTGGTGTACTTGCTGTTACCACCGTTAACCACAGGTGTCGCCAAATCTACCAGGATTGAATTTTTACGGATTACAACTTTAAAGTGCATTCGCAAAACTATCCACCGTTCTCAGATGTATGACACATGCTGAAGTGTCTCTGAGTTCTGTAGCTGTTCCTGACCTTTGACCTCTGTGTGAAGAGGGTAAAATTAAGACTCTTTCCTTACAGTAAATAATAGCAGAGAAGACAATAATATGGGTAAAAATAAAGTGGATGCATGGTGCCCCACACAACATAAAAAGAATCAACCATAACTTTGCCACAGATGATTACTTTAATTACGTGATCACATGTTTTTCCCCTAATGTGGAGCCTAATTATTAATTTCGACGTTTGAATAGAAAAGATGTGGTCGGTTAGGGATCAGAAGAAAAGCGGTTGAAGTGTGCACCACACAGCAGATATAAGGCTGAGGAGGTGAGGTGCTTCTGCTAATATAGACAGACTATAATCAAGTAAAGAAAGAGAGACAGAAATAGGAGGCAGAGAGGGTCAGACAGAGAGAAAGGAATGCTGTTTACTCATTGCACTCATCCATAAGAGGGCTCCATCTCAACAGTCAGTCAGCCGGACGTTGCTTTGAGTTCCGCAATACATCCAGCCAACCCCCCCTCACCTCACCCACCACCACCCCCCTTCTCTTCCCCCAAACCCCCCGACCCTAAACCGCCACCACTTTACCAACACAAAAAGATGCAGCACGGCACTTTCCTTTTCACCCTAGCATGCAAACCCCCCCCTCCCACCCACACACACACACACACACACACCCCTGGCCTCCCCCTTTTCCCACCTTTGTATCAGTTGAAAGGCATATGGTTACTGCCATCCGATTCCCCCCGGCTGAAAGTGCCTTTCACTTTACCGCAGTTCACAAAGAGGTCAGACTACGGCAAACAGAAATATTGTGTGAGAGCTCACTTTTTTTTGTGCCTGAGCTAAGAGATGTGAGAGACACAAGAATAGCAGGGGGAGAGAGAGAGACTCCCTGATAAAGTTACATCTGGTCAAACAAACCACACTCCATTCCTCATGCCAGAGCGGGAGAATTTATGTTGTAGTGAATAAAGAGCGGTATTTGAGAGAATTGACAGAAACTAAACTGGGACATGGTCAGTCATTCATCATTCATTCAACTCCACATCCGTGCACACGAGTTTTCGAGCCAGGCTGGATTTCCTGATGTGGTCCAAACAGCTGCCATAGAAATGTTCGGTAAAAAGGGATTTGAAATAAAGGTAAAGGAAGTCAAACAGTGATGAATTCAGGAATGAGAGGACAAGGGCATCCTGTCTGATGTGACTGTCACCATGAGAAAATCAATTAATGGTGGGCAGGTAGGGTTGATAGGAGCGAGGTGTCCGAAATATCACAGCGGCCGGTGTGTTTGTGTGTGTGTGTGTGTGTGTGTGTGTGTAACATGATGAGGCAGTGTTTCAGTCACAAACCCCTGGGTCCTCTGGGCTATCTGGTCTCTCCAGCTCTCTTTGTCCTGCTCTGGTAAATGATTAATAACGAGTGTTCCTCTGCTGACCTTGTTTGTTAAAAGACTTGTACCTGACAACTTTCCACAGTTTGTGCTCCAAAGGAAAACTATTTCTGACACAGACATACAGCCACTACTCCTATTTCAGAACATCTCGCGGTGCCGAATCGTAAAATAAGTTGAGCTCTTTGAAGCTTTAAGATCTCTACCCCAGTGTCTCTATTGTTAACCTTAATAATTGTACCCATAAGTTGCAGGGTAAATTTTCAGTATGCAGCCCTGTAATTAGACTGGCTATTCAGGCACCGATTTATGACCAATATTTTTCTTGGCGTTAAAGCTACTGAACTAAAGATTTGATTTCCAAAAGAGAACTCTGGGGAACCACACCAAAACAGCCTCTGGAAAGAAACCGCACAGCCAAAGAGTGTTCAGCACTTCAAACACTTCACTGCGAGCGAAAAGAGATTAATTCTGAAAAGCTAACTGGTGTTTACTTTGCCCTTTTATGATGGTTACTTTAAGTAGGCTAACATTTGGTGAGAAAGTGTCAGACTGGGTTTTACTCGAGGCCCGCTGCTTCCCCGTAGACCGGGGACTCTTCGAGGAGGTCTTCCCCCAGCAACCACCCCACCACCACCACCTCCCTTGGGGAATAGACTGACGACCGGCCTGGAAGTGTGCCTTGTTCCACGGGGCCATCAAACATTTATTCATCTCATAAGCCGCTGCCAACAACCCCACTCACAGCCGTGGGCACCGCAGTGAGCTGGCCGCTGGGAGGGCAAGTCAGACTCACAGTTATGACAGTCATATAAAAGATAATGCGGTGAATTTATATGCGTTTATGTTGTGTGTGTGTATGCGTGTGTGAACACAGGCAAGCGTGCAAACGTGTGTGTGTGTGTGTGTGTGTGCGTGTGTGAACACAGGCAAGCGTGCAAACGTGTGTGTGTGTGTGTGTGTGCGTGTGTGTGTGCGTGTGTGTGTGCGTGTGTGTGTGTGTATTGGGGAATGCGGTGAGGGGTTTAACCTCTGAATGGAGGACTGCCTTTGCACCATAAATCTGTCCCTCATTGGGAAGACAAAACGAAAATGGCCCCGTCATAAAACATCTGTAATGGCTCCATCCACCACCAACACATAATGGGGCAATTACCAGGAAGGGGGCTGGGACAGCATGAAGCCTTTAGCTCGCTTTGGTACACCACACATTACTTTGGTGTATGTGTCTTATATGAATACGCCTGTGCATATGCATATATGCAGTCTGTGCTTCATTCCAGCTAAGTGAATGATATCTGAATGGAATGATATTGCAATAAAATAAAAAGACAATCACATTTTTTCCCTTAGAAACCATCCAAACCCATTCTGCACACTGGCAGGCAGGTACATCTAATCCGTAATTGCATTATTGATGCCTGATCTTTTGCGCGGCCCATCCCGGGCCCTGCATCTTCCACACCTCGTAATCAAGCATAATTGAGGTTAACTGTACAGCACGGCTGAAACGCTAGACAGGTAAGCCGCAGCCTCTCATGATTAATGTAGTGTGTTAGTGTTCTGGGCTCTGACCTTTTGAGATAGGCCAGGCACCATTTTTAAGTGAAAGCTCTGCCTCTGCCGAGTTGTGGAGTTGTCCATCAAGTCCTCCTGCACCCCTCCACACCACCACCCACCACCCTTTCCACCTTCCACCCCACTTTCATCCCCCCCCCCCTTTCAAAGTCAGATCCTTGTCTTGCTGCCTCATTGCCCCTGACCCATGTTTGTTTGCCTACATGTCTCGTTTTACAATGCAGAACTCTCTTTTTTACCACCCAGGTCCCTTTTTTAATTAGATCTCATGTATAAACAGGTAAAATGTTAATGGACACAGACTGTTGTTGTGTTATTGTCTCTGAGACTCTTTTTTATTAGATCTAAGATATACTTTATTCATCTTTACTATTTAATTCATGACTATTCCTTCAACAGTGCAATTCAAAGTATGCATGGTAGGTCTAATTTGTCCTCCAATGGGCCGAGTGTCCAGACCAGTGAAACCATCCTCCCTCCCTCCCTCCCTCCCTCCCTCCCTCCCTCCCTCCCTCCCTCCCCTCACCTTCTCCACAAGCCTCCGCGGATGTGAATTGGCAGCGAGGTCATGTCCTAGCCTTGCTCCCAAACATAAGCATTGTCACAGTGAACTGAGTAAATTTACTTTTGACTCAAGCTCATTCAGTCCCTCACACAAACACACAGAGACGCTCAGCCGTTAAAAAAAAAAGAAAAAGAAAAAGATGGACTACGAGCACACAAAAAGAGCACACTCTTCCTTTCTGCAGAGATCGCTTGGAGAATCTGAAGGTGTACTTGTTAATCAGGGATGGCGAGGAACCCGGGTCACCATCTGTAACATAGACCAGGGGTAGTAAATGGATGAGGAGAGGTGAAAGGGCACCCTGAGACATTCCTTTAGAAAATAAACAGAACAAAAACGGGCTTCTCTGGACAGGTATGCCAAGTAAATCTATCAACTTGAGACTTTTTTTTTTGTTTCCAGAGTTTTTAAATGAACCTAGTGCCACATCTGTAGTCTTACCCAGATATATAATAACGTGAATGCAAAAGTAAGTAAAGTCAGTAAAGTGAAAGTGTCTTCCGCAGCTAAAAATGAACGACACCAGCACTCCATCCTCATCTTTCAAAAGCCCAGTTGGGAGTGAGTTTAACGCAATTAGCAGGTTATCTGTGGTGAAGTGGAGGTGTCTGCTGTCTTCCTGTTACCGTATGGCCTGACAGGAGGGAGGGCTGGCTTTCTGTAGGACCACAGAGGAAGAAGTAGAAGAAGAGATGGGCAGATGCCCAGTTTGAGACATCTTTTGTTACTCTGTCCCGGTTTTATTGTCTGCAACAGCAGCTCTCAAGCGTGACCCACCGTCGTGCTTTTTCACATCAAATTCTGGTTCAACGAGTGATTTCGATAAATTTCGTTGCCTACTTCGGTGGCAAAACGTGTTTTTGGTAAAGTACTTTTATAAAAATGATCATTGGGGATTGTGGGGTGACGGGGGGGGGGGGGGGGTTGACGACCTTTGGCAGTAAAGCACAAGCAAGTGTATATAATGTTTGGGGCCGCCCCTGCCTTTGTGTTAAAACCAGTGGTTCAATGAAAGGAGGCAGGAGGGGTCACTTCAGGCATCTGCTGCTCTCCTGCACCACTCATCTGTCCATCTGTGTACGCTGCTGCCCTTCTGTCCACTGATAAACACACACACACACACACACACCTTGAATACTGTTGTGTGTAAATGCACACTTACTGTAGACCTGTATGCCTGTATGAGTTTTATTCTGGCCTTGTTATGTGTTCTTGGCTGGAAAAAAAAGGTGTCAAGCTTTATTATGGAGGGAACCACAGTATATCTGCAAACCATAATGGTGGGAAGTAAGAGGAAACCAGAGAAGGAGGGACCCCTCTAGAGGCAAAGGGGGAAAAAAAATCAGTGAGGAGAGAAACAGTCGCTGAAAAATAAATAAGTTTGTGCTGGATTTTATCAGTAGCTGTTTAAAAAGTCAGGCCTTGGCAGCAGATGGAGCTCCTCTTTTTCCTCTTTCCCTTTCCACATTTACATTGTAGCCGTTCAACAAATCAAAGCCTGCGATCTGAGTCCTCACAATAAATTTTCTAATGCTCCTTAATGCCCGTTTAACAAATTTCTGCATGCTTCGAGGTCCTCACTGTCTGGAGGATCTGCGTGATTTATGCCTTTCCTGTCGCTGATGAGGACATCACTGATAACGGAGAGGTTAAGTATGAGGAACATTTACGTCTCCATACGAGCCAAGACATTTTTTTTTTTTTTTTTTTTTTTTAAATCTTGGAGAGGCTCCCGGGCTTTCCACTCAGAGCAACACCTATTAGATCTTTACTTTTGCAGCAGCCTACCAGTGTGTTACAGATCTCCGAAGAGGAGCCTCCGCGCACAGATGTGGGGTGTCAAGACTATTTGTGTTATACATTCTCCACATTTCTGATGAAAAGGACCTGTCTCTTTGCCAATTTCGGTTTGCTTAGACTAATATATTCGGACCAAGTTTCAAATAAACACAAGTCTCTTTTTTTTTTGCTCTCTCTGCTTCGGTGTGGAGTGGTGGGACAATAAGGCGGTTGTGATGAAGAACTTTATAGGAACATTTAACTTAAGAGTGAGGGATTGAAGCGGGTAAACAAAGCATTCCTTTCCCTTTCATCACCATTTAACTGTTCTCCTTTACATTCAAGTCTCACCTCTAGGCCAGTGCCCACCAGACCGGGGGAACTTGTCAAATAAATATAAATCAAAAAGTAAAGGTTTATCCCAAGAGTTACCACACAGCTGCTTTTTGTGTCTTTGCTTTTATACATTTCTAATCCAGAATCTCATCTCTGTGGCTGAGGAGAGACTCATGGCGGTGCACTTGTGAGCAGGAGAGGATACAGCATGACTTGTAGTAGCACCCCGGCCATGGTGTTCCAGACATATAGCCCGGAGGGCCATTTGGTTATACTCAGGGGAATGATTGTTGTGTCAGTCATTTGTGGCGACTGCTAAAGAGTGCACTTAGCATCCTCTGTTTCCCCCTAGCAAACATGTGGGGAGTGACATGATACTGTACAAGAGCCTGGACAACATATAACATTTCAAAGCAATTTCCTAATTGTTTCCAGGCCAAGGTCGATAGCCTATATGGAAGCAATCCCTTTCTTTCTTTCTTTTTTTTTTTTTTTTTTGTCATCCACAGATTGGGGAAACATTAAAGTGTTAAGTAAACTTGACCCAGGCAGGATAATTCATTGGGAAATAGCTGGGATTCATACATTCAGTGCCATATCAGTGACAGTCAGTCAGCGGATTTCCTTCTACTTGGATGGTCACCATATGTTTATATGTTATATGTTTTTTGGTTTTTTTTTTGGTGCAACCCAGCCAGTCACTGAGTAATCACATTTGTTGTCTGTGATGAGAGAAGGCAAAGGTGTGTGTGTGTGTATATATATATATATATATATATATATATATATATACATATATATAGTGTAGAGATTAGCTCATTCTGCTATTGATTTTGATCAAATCTTAAGCATAGAAAGTATCTATAAAACATGGAGATGCTCAAAATGGTCAATATGGTGATTTTCTTACATTTTTCTCTAAATGTGATTCAGTGTTTGTTTTGATGGTTAATAAAGAACGTCAACAGGCCACATATTTTTTAAAATTGTGTGTGTAATTCAAGAAAATATATATATATTTTTAATAATTGTGGAAGAAGCAACTATAATTAAATTTTGTTAAATATGCATAGGCTACATGATTTTAAAAAAAACAAGGATGTTTTTATCACTTCATATACCAGTGCATGAAAAGAAAATTCTTACCTTCCTATTTAGTTCATAAAGAGTTTTTCTTTTTTTTTTTTTTTTTTTGCATTTATTTTCCTTCTTAAAACACTTCTGCCATCAAATGAAATGAAAAGAGATGAGGGTGTAATTAAACATCAGAAGTACAAGGCTGGTGGACTTGGTTTTGAATTTTATTTGTACAGTAATGGTGTGGAATATTATCCAGTAATATATGTATATAAATGATCTTATATATCATTGTAAAAGTTCTTTACACTCTAACTGAATGCACCTCAAAACTCAGATCCTATATGCAATTATGAGGTAGACATTAATAATGGTATTTTCCACCCTCTGCAAAAAAAAAAAAAAAAAAAATATTGAATACACCTTAAATTACTCTTATCAATGTAAGAAATATATGATTATCATGAAACTCTGTACATCACAAATAATAAAATAATTATAGAATAGAAATTATACCGATTTGAGTGCATTTAGTATATTTACAAAGAAATGCAGCGCTCTCATTTCTTCATTCGTTGCACTTTGTAAAAGTTTTCGACTGTACAAATATTTACAGCTCAAAAAAAATAATGAACAGCAGTGCATTCAAAGCTAATGTGCATTTAAATATCGTCTCGTTTGCGAGTCTTTTTTTTTTTATCTTTTTATATTTCGTCATCAGAGAAGACAAACTCTCTCTCTCTCTCTCTCTCTCTCTCTATCTCTCTCTCTCTCTCTCTTTCTCTCTGTCTCTCTCTCTCTCCCTGACCGCGTGTCCTTGGCGCAGTCAGTTGTGGAAGTGCATTTCGTAAAGATGCAGACTTTTGAGCAAAAAGTTCGCCTCAGTAATGTGTGCTTTTAAAAAAAAACATTTTTTTTTTACAACAACAGTAACAACAGGGCCCCAGTCAGGCACAAGTCTGGATTTGTGTCCTTTCCTGTCCACAAAAGCGCACGACGCATCTCCCAGCGCCTCTCAGCCGGTCTCCAGTAAGGCAAAAGAAGAAAAATCTCTTGAAGGCATTACCACTATCATCATATCTCCTCTCCTCAGCCCGGTGTGCGTCTCTATGTGTGTGTGTGTGTGTGTGTGTGTGTGTGTGTGGTTGATTTTTTGTCTGTTCTGAGCCACTTGCTCGGGCCCTGTAATGACTCCAGCTGGACTGTGGCAATTACGGCCTGGATGCACATACCCAAAAGAGTCGCCTGGCTGGCAGGATCACACGGCGGAGCTGCAAACAAAGCGCGGACAGGCAAACCCCACTGTCCTCCGGCCTCGGCACGAACAGGTGCACGGTTGGACTCAATGGGCTCCCATCTCGCCTTAGTGATCAGTCAGATCACACACACACACACACCATGTACCCATCACTTGTGCCATATGGACGCGTCTCACTCTCTGGGAAACAAAAGCCTGTTTGATGAGTGGTAACGTGTTGCATGGATGGGAAATAAGGCGTAACACTTTTTTTTTTTAAGGCAGAGAGTGTGAATTATTGTGAGTCTTGAATAAATAGCGGATATCGCCTCTTGTGTGCATCCCTTTTGAATAAAGACAAGGCGCGTCATGCCTGTGAGGACTTTATATCTTCAATCTGGGACCCATCAAGACGTATCTTTGAGTTTATTTGTTTGTTTGTTTTTCTAATGGATTATGGGTTGCTACCTGCACCCACACTGCTCCACCACCATATCCTCATACTGTTTGTACACCACGTTATTGCCTGAGTCTATGTACAGGATGCTGATGGGACTGAGTTTGGTGGGGACGCAGCAGCTGGGCGGGGTGCTGTTGGGATCCATGGAGTTCATGAGCGTCTGTATGATGGCGTGGTTGGTCGGCTCCAGGTGCGACCTCAGGGGGAAGTCGCACACCCCTTCGCAGTGGTACGCCTCGTAATCCAGAGGCGCGATGATCCAGTCGTCCCAGCCCAGCTCTTTGAAATTCACATGCAACGCCTTTTTGCTGCACCTGGATTTGGATTTCTTCCCGTGTCTCTTCCCGTGCCGGTTGCTCAGCGCGGTCCTCCTGCGCCGCCGGGGCCCCTCTCCTTTAACTCCCCGCAGCGACACTCCCCCCTCCCCCTTCTCCACCACCGCCTCCTCCTTCTCACCGACGGTCCTCCGCGACTTGATCTTCTCCTTCATCTCGTTGAACAGGTTCTCCCTCTTTTTGGAGCGAGTGTAGGCGACCAGGATGGCCTTCTCCTGCTGGGGGCGGCTGCTCCTGTCCAGCCCCAGCTGCCTCAGGTCCACCTCAGTGTCTGATTTGCCGAGAGTGACCCGCAGCTGGAAGCAGAGCTGGTTCCCCTGCTGATAGTGATGATGAGGATGATGATAATGATGATGCTGGTGTGTTTTAAACATTTCCCACACGTCCAAAACCTCCCAGCCGGCCTTGGTGGAGTCTAGTGGGTCCAGCGACCTGGAGTGCAGCAGCCTGTCCGAGCGGCAGGAGTAGAGCTGGATGTCGTAGAGGCCCGTCGTCTGCAGGGAAGTCTGCAAATCCCCGGGCGCTCTCCTAAATATCCTTAATTCCGCCCCGACCAGCTCCTCTTTGTCTGAAAGGGTTGAGACATCAAACAGATACTTTTGTCTTCGCAGAGGAGAGTGCAAAAGATCGTCTGCAAGGATAAAAGAAGAAAATAATTGCAGTCAGATTCACTTAGGGTGTACAGTGTTCAGAGGGAGGGAGGGTGGGAGGGGGGGACTCACATTCTCCCACAGAGGCCTTCTCTCTCTCTCTCTCTCTCTCTCTCTCTCTCTCTCTCTCTCTCTCTCTCTCTCTCTCTCTCTGTCTCTCTCTCTCTCCTTGTTTTTCAAATGTCCACCCTGAACCTGCCTGAAACAAACTACAGCTGACAAGTCCTCAGTTTGGATGAGAATGAAAAAAAAACCACTTCATGCTTGTTGTTGTTAAAAACACACACACACACACACACACACTTTTATCCAACCTGAATCCGAGATCGTTTTATACATTTGAGCCAATCTGGACTCTTGATTTAACTTTGATTTGAATTCATCAACCTCAACAGAATCCTGCTGATAAATCAAATCTTTTTTATAAATCTGCGGGTTAACTGCGGGTTAGGTTAACAAAGCCTGTTTGAAAGGCTTCCTCTTCTAAATTGTATTTCCTAGAGTTTCTTAATTTTATTTCCTACAAATTTGTTGCACAGGAACTATTTGAAATGATGTTGAGATGCAAAACACACGAATGTTCATACAGGAAGCATCTAGCTGGCTCCAAAAAAATACAACAAAAAAAACCACAAAACTAAAAACTGTAGATTTCTTTTTCTACACTTGATATCTTATTTATCCGATAATCATTGGTCATTATGAGGCCAAATTTCAGGGAACATTACAGTAACAATAATCCAGTAAAAATCTGGCGATTTTAAAAAGCTACGCCAATTTTAATCAAAGTCAGCACGTTAATGAAAATAGTTCTACTTTCATTTCACCTGATGACAGATTGACTATTAATTTCCTCCTCCTTGGCAGACTGGAAGTAGTTTTAAATCTCAGCAGAAGTCAAAGCATCAGTGTGGTTAGAGGATTTTTTTTCTATATTTTTTGTACAGTTCTACACACACACACACACACACACACTCACACACACACACACAGACACACATACACACACAAACAAGAGGCCTAGTGATGTGAAGGCCCCTGGGTGCTGTCAGACACAACGGACCAAAGGCGACATACTGTACACTCTACTGAACAATACACAATTAATGCATTATTCCCTGCTGGAGACGCAGGACGCCTGCAAATATTTCACCAAGGCCAACCAATAGGAGCGGATATAACGATGCATAAAAAGACGTCAGCATATACAAAACACATATTAAACATGTGCCTCTCTGACTGTTTTAAATAATATAATTTGGATCAAAATGATTTATGTTTAGTATGTGTTACAGCATGTGCCCATAAAGTTTTAATGCAAAAAAAACTTGTTTTGTATTAAGTTTAAATAAATTAAAAGCAAAGTAAACTCGTTCTTGTAATAGTTATGGGATATTGTCTTATTTTATGTCGTTTTTCCCGTTTTTCCCCTCCTGCCACTGAATGTCAGTAGTTTCAGTAGTTTGTAGAATCCACAGCAGAATTTATTTAAAAAAAATGTGATTTAATTCAAGAAATCACCCATAAAACATCCGCGCTGTAAACGCGTGAAATGTTGGCTTATAACTGTTCAAAAAAAGAAACAATAATAAGCTTTTCAACTCAATAATGAGATAAATTCGCGTGTTTTGCCTCGGCTGATCGTCAATTACAGCCTGAAAGGTTTCTAAAAAAAAATAAAAAAAATAAAAAAAGTCAATAAAAGTGACATGCATGCTTTTAAACGCTCCTGTGATATAATTTGTAAAAGTTATTCTAAGGAGATATTTGAATCTGGTTGTCAGTTTGTCTCCGTGAACCCTGCCGAGTCAACCCGTAAAAAGCAGATTGAAACCTTGTGCTCCTTTCAGTGACTTTGCTCGTATGGTCTGCATTAGGTTTCTTCTTTTTTCTTTTCTTTTCCTTTTTTTTTATTTTTTTTTATAAGACCTCAAACAAATCGAACAGCCCACAAGTTCACCAAATAATTAACAGTTCTGAATTCCCATCTTCCTCATTAAAGCACTTCCCTTCTTATATTTCAGCCCATCCTGCCAACGACAACATTCCCCTTAAAAATGCGCCTGCACGGACTGACTGAACAGACTGCTGGAGTTCCTGAGATATTCGTGTTGACAGGCAAAAATGTACAAAGGTTTCTTAATTTCGTTATTATGTAAAAAAAAAAAAAAAAAAAGCCAATTGTTTTCCACTAACATGTTAAGATGCTTGACGGTGCATAAATGGGGAAGTTGGTTAAAACGGCATCCGGGCACTTTTGTTTGACCTCCTTGTTGGTTGTATTTGGACAAATGCAAAACATGTTTTTGTCATCTCTGAGAGACATAGAGACATAGAGAAAGAGAGAGAGAGAGAGAGAGAGAGAGAGAGAGGCCGGGCAGCACCATCTGCGCTTTAATGAGTTACCCCAAGTGCCAAAAGTAATTTTCAGATTCGGGTTATTTCGTTTCTGATCTTGCCTTTTCTGACCTCCAGGAAACACCCTGCCTGGTTTTATAAGGAAATTTCATTAACCTACAAAAGTGTGAAAGCCAAAGAAGCAAAGAAGCCGTAGATCATAAGAGGTGCACTGAGAGCAGAAACCTGTGGCAGCACTGCACTGGATGAATAATGCGTAAAAGACTCGCAATACTTGTTACTTTACGCGTCAAAAAAAAAAAAAAGATGTCCCCAATGCGTATTTCTCTTCTGTTTTGTAGGCGACTTAAATAACCACAAACTCTCCCAGCTGAGGACTCATTCTGCAGGTTAATGCAATGCAACACTTTAAGGATGCTGGGAGGACCCCCACCCTCCACCACCCCAATACACCACCCCTAAAAAAAAAAAAAGCAAAGGCGCTGAGCTGAGAGAACCAGAAGAAAAATAATTTTCCGTAATTAAAGTAGCGGTCGCAAAGGGAGGTTCCGCAGTAAAATACGAAACACTTCACAGCGGAGGAAGTGCTCTTTCATTCTTCCTTTCTCTCTCTCTCTCTCTGTCTCTGTCTCTCTCTCTCTCTCTCTCTCTGTCTCGTCGTTTTGTTGGTGATGTGCCATCGTGGCCGAGCTGGGTCATTATGGGAGAATAGACAGTGTTTGATATGTTATGACATGAACACTCAATTAGATCACCGAGTTCAAATACTCCAAATAGCCGTTCGATGCCAAGCAGCTCTCAGAGGGTCCAGCTCGGGGTCAGAGCCAGTGACACATCACATCAAAATCACGGGAGAAAGTGAGGCGTTTTTCCTATCAGATCACTTCACACTGCAACAAATGAGCCCTTTTACACTCACATTCACTCAGATTTGTTTTAAACGCCTTTCTTTCTTTTTTGTTGTTGTTGTTGTTGTTGTCTTAAACCAAGTTCTGCAGCTTATTTTCAATGTGTTGTTTTTTTTCGAGGGAATCTTGACAAAAAAAATAAAAAAACGACGTGTCTACGCTTCACTGATCATAAGTCTTGAAACTGTTGATTTGATATGTATATTATTATGGAAACATGGTTGAACCAGCCGACTTTGGCTTGGATACTTTTTGCAGCGGCGCAGTTTGCGTCCCAGAGCTGAGGCTCGGTGTGTTTTCACACAGGAGGGGACGCAAACACAGATAGCTTTTAGTTCTCCTGCAAAGATTAACTCGGGTTTATGTCCCCTCTGTGTGTGCGCTGGATGCGTTTGTGTTTTATCAGATGTGTGTTTGTCCTCGCAGGCTGGTCAAATCACTTGGTTACACATGTTAACTGACCCAAACACCTGCTTCTCACACCGACCCCCCCCTCCTCACCCCCTCCCTCCTCAGCTGCCTTTGTCAGCACAAGTTGGCCAGACTGGACGCAATAATGTCACCAGATTTGACTTTAGTTTTAATATGTGCCAGAGTTTTGCCCGGATTCAGTTTATTTTAGAGTGTTTTCATGTGGAGAGCATTGAAAAAAAAAAAGGAAAATGAAACGACCACCAAGTGCTTTAATTTCTTAAGTGGTGAATGAAAAAAAACCAACTAGTTTCCTCTCCTCTATTCACGTGGAGGTTGGGAGAGCGGAATAGTTTTTGCTGCACTGACACTGATTTACAGCCTTCATTTAGAGAGCAGCTCAATTAGTGTTTTACTGTCGTGTTAGCCGGAGGTTAATTCAAGTGTAATATAACTTAATACTTTTAAAAAATAATAATAATAAAAAAGTTACACGTTTCTGCGTCTGTGCGCCAAACAGACGTGAACGCACGCGAGAAACGTAACGCACTGCTCACCAATTTAAAATCGTTCCGCAGCCTTCAATACTTTATCGATATTTTTGTGCGTAAAAGTGGGTTTGCACATTATTAATATTATTTTTTTCATTATTTTTTTGCCTGATTCAAACGTGCGTAAAAGTAGCTGCTGCGAGCTTTAGACGTTTTTTTTGTATTTCTAATAAAGATCTGCACAGGAGGAGCATATTACTCCATCGAGGAAAAAACAGTGACACAGAATTATGAGAGAGCTGACGGTGCTGGCAGCGGACTGAAACCAACCTGTTCCTCTGTCCACAAAACTTGTTATGGTGTTGGCAGATTTAGATGAGCGGAAAAAGCTTGCGTTTAGTCCCAGCTTCTCCGCAGCCGAGTATGTCCTGTATATAGAGAGCATGTATTCATGTGGCACAATATCGTCCTTTAGGTCTTCTTTGTGGTGGCTCACGATTGGATGCGAGGACGCGAAGATGTCTTTTAGGAATTTGGTTGACCTTTGTCCGTTCTGATGAGGGATCCTGGTTCCCCTGCTCCTCCTCGGCGCAGAGGGAGAGATGATAGCAGCTGACTGGAAACACGGTATATTCCAAAGGAAAACAAGGAGAAGGCCCAGATAAAGCGTTACGACTCGAGATGCGTCCATGGCTGGAGAGTCTTTTCTTTTCTTTTTCCAACCCCTTTGCACAGTGAAGTTGGATTCAGGGGAGGGGGCCGCTGGAGCCGGAGATGGTGTGCGCGTCAGGGTCGGAGAGCTGCTACTTTTGCGCTCTCCGGTCGCACCAGAAGAAGTGCGTTTTGCGCTCTGGACTCCACACAAGAGCGGAGGCTGTTGGGACGAGAGAAACACGCCCACATGGACGCTCACAGTGCAGGGCTTCCCAAACAATTTCATGTCACAGACGTCCAAACAGACGCACACTCGAACCAACAGGCGCCACAAGATACAGACGCAGGAGTCCATGTGTTGTTGTTTTTTAATGTTGTGTGCTTAGCATTGAATTGATGAACTGTTTACATTATACACAGTTAAAACTAGCCCAATGTGGCCGAGTTCATCAAATTATATACTTTAGTAAAACAAATACAGTCGAGAGAATCTGTTTATATCCCCAATAATTCATTTAAAACTAAAATGACCATCACTGCCGAGTTTAAAATGTGGAACAAAGTCGTTGTTGGATCAGTTATGATGCTCTTTATCACAGTGTTTGAGAGACTGGTGCTTCCAAGGACACATCAGGTCAGATTAGATTAGATGTCACGCACAGATATGAAGACATAATGTGGTCGTTAAGTTGTGTCATAAAAAAAAAAGATAGTATATTTTGCAATTGAATTTCACACTTTGCATAATAATTTATAATAGTGAATAATACACTAACAATGCAGATGACATTTCAGTGCTTGACTTTGTGTTTTGGTCAGTGGTATCTGAATTCATGAAGATTGTTTGAACACTTCAGGAAAAAAATAAATAAATAAATAAACAGCGTTAAATGAAATAAGTGATGAGCTTTCGTGTATTTAAATGTAACATAAAGGCGTGAACACAGTGAACCCAAAACATAAACCCTTATTGTGGGGTCATGCAACTCCGTCAACACATTTAAAATGACTCCAGTGACCTCTAGTGGTCTATGTTATCTATTGCAAGACAAACGTGCAGAAACCAGGACAAATGCTGCATTCAAGTCATCTGGGGAAAAGCTATGATGTTTGATTTAATGGTAAAATTATATAGCACTCAAATGCTTTTTGTCCAAATGTCATAAACTAATTTTAGTTGCATTAGTCCTGATCCTGATAGTGACACATATGCAACTTTTTCTACTGTTTTGTAACTTAGATGCAAAATTAATGTATTGCATGTAAGTTGGTACTTTGCATCTCCCATTGTGTTTTACTATGTAGTTGTATTGTTCTCATCATTTTGGCTGTGATGTTATAGTCATGATATTTGGCATAGGTGTGTATCGTTTTTGGAGATTTGGATGTTCAACCACAGCTTCTATATTAAGTATATAATAAACTGTAGGAACAATACTAACCTTCCCTTTTAGGTCCCATTGAAACCCATAAAAACACATTTTTTGATCCCACAGCTGCTACAGTATAAAATCATGCAGACTTTCAAACTTCAAAATTGTAGGTTCTACTATTTTCCAGCTGACTGAGCAATTTTCTCTTTTTTATTAACCCTTTATATGCATACATGCTATATTTCCTGGTTTCCACTAGGGGCATTTATTCACTATTATAGTTGTATGTGTAGGTATGGATGTCTAAATGTGGTGTATATGGAGAAGTTGGTGTGTGTGTAGTCAAAATACAATTCAATTTTCATGTTTTTGTTTTGTTTGTTTTTTTGCAAAAAATGTGATATCACAAAAAATGGCATTTAACGGGTTAAAATAAGTTTGATATTTATGATGACTGATGGTTTAAAAAAAAGTAACTCAGTGAAAGTAGAAAATAACATTAACATATGTTTTAGGGCAGCTTTGATGATGAGTCGTTTACAGTAAAGCACAAGGGTGAAGTAAAAACTGCACTATAAATAGTGCTACAAATGTGATAACTGAAAATCATTCATTTACTTATAAGTTGAAAGCGAATATTTCCCAACATTGACGCACGCATTTCCTGCTTGTATAATTAAAGTTGGAGTCATTGGTTGTAAACATTACATTTAGAAACATGGGACGAGTATTACTCACCACAGTAAAATAAATCAGTGTCTGTTGACCTGCTTCTTATCATTGTATGACATTATCTTGTTGTTCCAGCAGAGGGCCTCAGTGTAAAGAAAACAAACTGCTCCTCATAGATCACATGCCAACATGTAATTCAGTACACATTGTCCAAAAGGAGCCAGTTTGATGAACATAGATAAAACATTACTGGGCAAACATTATGATGTTTTCATGCAACCAAATATCTAAGTGTAACTCTGATAAATTGGTATTTAATGCAGAGGCCCTATATTTAAACATAAATGGCTTGACATAAATTAGGACAAGCGTAGCCTTTCTTCCTGATTTTCAGCACTATGGAGAGCCAACACACTTTGATCTGGGAGCAGTTCACACTGCTTCCTGCACATTACACACACCTGTGTAGTTGTTGAACATATGCAGGGTCTACACTCAATGTCCTGTGCTATGTGTGGCAGCACGAGCATACAAATTTGCTACAGCCTTAACCAATTAAAATATTGTCCGACAAAGCAACCCTGGGAATTTCAACCCAGGGACTTATTTATAGCAACTAACCCCACGAAGGAGGCACTCAGGTTCATATGCAAGGGAGGACAGAGACAGTGGCTCAGAGTAGGATATACTTTATTACAATGAAACAATTACTCTGGAGATTTTAAAAGGGGAAACCAACCAGGGCTGAGACCTACTGTGGTGACTGGGTCCAACAGAACAGGGATTCCAGGGACACCACACGTGGAGAAACAAAGAAAATAAAAATAAAAACAAAGAAAACCAAAAAGTGCAACCACAATATAAAGGGAAGGGCACCGTCACACCAAACCACCACTATGTGGACTCAGCACCTGGATGGGGAGGACCAGAGAACAACAGAAAACTAAACAATGCACTTAATCACAAAAGAAACAAAAATCAGAATTAGATCTACAATAAAATACATAATAGGAAAAAAGAAATTATGGACCTCTAATAAACAATAATCTGTTTATCACATGACAGCTCATCCTCTGACTGAGAGTGCCGTGGAGGAGATGGAGGAGCAACCGCAGCACAACCTGGCGAATTGCCTCTTACCACAGCCTTCAGCAAAGAGCAATGGACCTGTCTGGCTCTAGTTGGATCATCCCTAGGGGCAATTGTGTAGACCGATCCCCCTTCCCTCGGTGCCCTCAAGACAATACATAACCAAGGCCCACTGATCTTGGATCTTGTAGCGGCCCCGTACACCAAGGTCTTGCAACCATACCAACTGGCCCTCCTTCAGAGGAACATCTCGCACATGTTGGTCATAGTTTTTCCTTCCGGCGCTCGGCAGTAACCTTCAACCGCTCACAAGCTCCCTCAAAAGCTATCAGTAAGCGAGTTCGGTGCTCTTGGACCCACTCATGGACATTGCTGCACACGGGATCCTGAACTCGCCCTAGCATAACATCCACTGGGAGTCTTGGCTGCTGGCCAAACATCAAGAAAAGAGGAGACTCACCAGTGGCCTGATGCGGGGTGGTGTTATAGGCGTACAGGACCTGGGGCAGACAAAAACTCCAGTCACGCTTACGCGACACGGGTAATGTACGCAGCAGGTCATGGAGTGTTCCGTTGAAGCGCTCACACTGCCCATTCCCTGAAGGATGGTATGGCGTGGTGCGAGACTTTTCTATACCATACCCTCAAAGCTACGTCCCTGGTCGTATCCGTGCTGGAACACCGAATTTTGAAAACCACTCAACAACCAGGACCTGAGCTACAGTGGCAGCTCGCTGATCACGGGTAGGGACAGCCCACGTGTACTTTGTAAAAACATGCGTCATTACAAGGACGATTTCCATGCCATTATGGCTGGCCTCCAGCAACAACAACTGACACACAACCTCACCCCCATCTGGCCGAAAAACCTGCCAATACAAAACACCACTCCTTTCGACCAGCCAATCCCACTGCCGAAGCAACACCAAGGCTGACTGAGTCAATTGTTTCCGCTCCTCCTTATTGGCAATGTCAGAGGGGGGGCTGATGGGGCAAGGCTGCAATGGTGGCTTGTGTCACATCTACCCTACCTATTTGTAGGGCCTGCTGCAAGGGCTTTGGGAGCGATGTACCCTGGACCATGGCCTGCATATACTGTGGCTTGGGGGAATGCTGACGAGAGAGGGCATCAGCGTTCTTGTTGCGTCCTGAACGGTACTTGAGTTCAAAGTCAAACGATGCAAGCTGGGCTGCCCAACACTGTTCGGTGGCCCCCCAACTTGGCGAGTGACAGGCGACAAGGGGTTGTTGTCGGTGTAAACGACACATTTATGGCCCAACAGGTACTCCCTAAATTTCTCGTCATTGCCCACTTGAGCGCCAAAAACTCCAACTTCATGGAGCTGTAATTGCTCATATTGCGTTCAGTGGGCCTCAGACCGCGGCTCGCATAGGCCATGGGCCTAACCTTACCATGCTGTTCCTGTGATAAAACAGCTCCAAGACCACCATAGCTGGCATCCACCTCCAGAATGAATGGGAGGTTGAAGTCAGCATATGCCAAAACAGGTGCAGAGGTCAGACGGGCTTTCAGTGCCTTAACTATGGCAACACTCTTCCATCCAACAACCAGAAACTGTCTGATCTACTCGCTTGGATTTGAGACCTGCCAGCTCTGCCACCAGCTTGTGCAGAGGCGCAGCCAACCTTGCAAAACCCTCCACAAAGCGGCGGTAGTAGCTGGCAAAACCAAGGAAGGAGCGCAGTTCTCACAGAGTGGCAGGAGATGGCCAACGTGAGACCGCCTCAACCTTGCTGGGGTCAGTGGAGACACCTTGGTCAGAGATGACATGCCCCAAGTAACGCACTTCTCGCTGAAAGAAGGCACACTTATTGAGTTTCACCTTTAGCCCTTCGCGCTGCAAGCGTCCCAACACCACACCCAACCTCTGCAGATGTTGCTCAATGGTAGAGGAGAAAACCACAATGTCATCCAGGTAGAGCAGCAGGGCTTGGCACTGCCTGTCACCAAAAATCCTCTGCATCAACCGCTGGAAGGTGCTGGGTGCATTGCAAAGCCCAAAGAGCTAGTTTTCCGGCAACTGGGTGGAGCGGAACGGCCTACTGGACTGAGAGGGTGGCAAGGGAGGCTGAGTGTTAGCAGGAACACAGGCCCCATCGCACTCTCTGGCTATGTGATCTGATTGCTGACAGCACCTACAAATGATGGGACCACGAAAAGCTGCTCGACTATGCTGATGAGACCTCTGTAGACGAGAAATGCTCTGAGTCAATTGGTTCAACTGCTCCCGTTGCAACTTCAGCATTTCCCTCATCTTATGCAGCTCCGAAGTTTGAGGGGGGCCAACACTGACCAACTGACGACTGCCCTGGACCACACACTGAGCACCGAAGACAGCAGGGACAGAATTACTACGACCCCTAAAACCTCCTGGTAAACCCTCTCGTTCCCACCTGATCGCCTCACTCCTAGCCTCCAGCAAGGTAGCGGTAGGCTGCCTGCGCACAAACTGTTTCAGCTCACGACGAAGTGACCCATCCAGCACATGCTTCACAAACTGGTCACGCAGCAAAACCTCTGCATTGGGTATGCCACTGGGTGCATGCTGCTTTACAGACACCATGAGGCCCATTAAAGCAAGTGAAAACTCAAGTAGAGTCTCTCCCTCATGCTGCCATCGGGAGAAAAAGGCCTCTTGTAAAGCAACATATGACTCTGCACACCCATATAACTCGTGCAACACCTCAATGATGCCAGGGCAATACTCAATTTCCTCACGCGCCTCCCTGATCCCTGCCTGATCGGATGCAGACAAATGCCATGCTCTTATACAAGCTTGCACCTCCTCCAGCCACTCTGATAACCCTATACCTGACTTTCCCCTAAATATGGGACATTTTCTGTCTCTCGACACGAAAATCAGCCTCTCCGTTAAAGGAGCACTGGCAATGGAAGAAGCAGTGGGTGGAAGCGAAACTGAGGGCGCTGTACTAGGGCCAGGCACAGCTGCAACCTGTTCCTGTCTTAGCCTTTCATTATCTGTCCTTAGCTGAGCAACTAAATCCCTCAGGTCCTGCAATTCTGACTCCATCACCATGTATAACACAATGGCTATCCCTACCGTAAAGCTGCAACCGGGGAAAGTAGGTGGGCTCGTCACAGGTCCACAAAACCAACTGCTGCTTTGCCTCAAGAAGAAAAAAAAAAATGCAGGTTAAACACAGACACTTACAACAACAGCCACAATTTTGTTTAGAAGAAAAACAAAAAAAAAACCCAACAACCCAGAACCGAACACACATCTCTGCTCTCCAATTGCAAATCTTGCCGACAACGCCAGATTGTTGCGGCACGAGCATACAAATTTGCTACAGCCTTAACCAGTTAAAATATTGTCCGACAACGCCACCCTGGGAATTTCACCCAGGGACTTATTTATAGTAACTAATCCCACAAAGGAGGCACTCAGGTTCGTATGCAAGGGAGGACAGACACAGTGGCTCGGAGTAGGATATACTTTATTACAATTAAAAATATCACTAAAACTAGCACTACAATCACTCTGGAGATTTTAAAAGGGGAAACCAACCAAGGCTGAGACCTACTGTGGGTGACTGGGTCCAACAGAACAGGGATTCCAGGGACACCACACGTGGAGAAACAAAGAAACCCAAAAAGTACAACCACAATATAAAGGTAAGGGCACCGTCACTGGGACACCAAACCACCACTATGTGGACTCAGCACCTGGATGGGGAGGACCAGAGAACAACAGATTAGAGAAAGAAAACTAAACAATGCACTTAATCACAAAAGAAACAAAAATCATAATTAGATCTACTATAAAATACATAATAGGAAAAAAGAAATTAACCTAAGTTTTAATAAAAAATACAAATTAACCTAAATCTATAAATTGAGGAAATCACAATCTAAACTAGTAAATAAATATACTCAAGGGCAGCAACACCACTTGTTGCACAAAAACAAAAAAGGAAACAAACGAGAAAAAAAACAAAAAACAAAACAACAACATTAAATGTCACCCGTTCTCATCCACGCACACACACACACTTAAAACGTGGCTGGGCCACGGTTCTGCCCGCCACAGTACTACCTTTTAGCAAGCCAGCCAGGCATAGGCAATGGTAGTGCTAGCAGCAAGCAGCACAGAGCCACAAAACAGTCCCAGATGAGACAACACAAGCCGGGAGGCAAAACAGCCCAGTCCGGGAGGCCAAGCAAGACAGTCCGTGAGGCAACACGATCTTGAGGTAAAACTGACAAAGCAATGGCCCCAAGACAAAACAGTCTTCCTGACTGCAAAGCAATACCGGGAGGCAAAACAGCAGTGATTTGTGGTCCAATCGGATAACACAATCTAATAACACAAACAGTACAGTCTGTACTGGACAGGAAACATGAGGGAGCTACAACCGCGGTCAACAGCCTACCTACCACACTGAAGGAGAAGCGGTGGGCGTCAGGACGTGACGCAACCCGGGCATCAGCCAAGCAAAAGGGGGACAGGTGCGTCCTGCCCGCCTTTATGCGGCCGTCTCCCCTTGTGATTGGCCGAGGCTGCGCCACCGGTAAATATGCCCAGGACCAATGAGTCCGTCCTGCTACATATGCATTCCTGCATAAATATTCTAAAATATAAAATGTAATGTGGTGATGAGGACATTCTTATACCAGCATGTGCATCTATTAATTATGTATGGAGGGATGTACCATGTGTTAAATGGCTCCCTTGCAGGAAATACAGAATATATTTACATTGGTGTCATACACTGATAAGGATTTTCTTTAGCTAGATTTCCAGATCTGCTGTTTTCTAGTCTACATATATATATATATATACTCTGCATATATGTTATGTTGATATATGGTGGAGGGGAGTAAAGGCTGTACACGTTATGTAACACACTTGGGATGGCTGTCATAACTGCGTGCACCGTCAGTGGTCTCGCTTCTTGTCCAATCGTGTGTGTCCTCAGTCTGCACACACACACACACACACACACACACACACACACGCAGCTCTCCTCCACCCAGACATCCCAGCAGCAGAGCGGAGGCTGGCACCAGCGGAGCACCAGCGGCGGAACGAGCCTTTGTGCTTCACCGACTGACGCGCATCCTTCTGAGAAGAATCACCACCAAAACATCCAGGCAAGCGTTTTATGAATTTATGCGACTTTCATGTAAAAATATATATATATATATTCCACAGCAATTCCATTATTACCAGCAGGCTAGAAAACGAAATGAAAGTGTTCCCAGGATGGGAGCAGGTGGGCAGAGGAGGAGCTGTTTACAAGTTTAGGAACGAGTCTCTTATTTTCAGTGATGCGGATGATATCACAAATCCTCCATATTTTGGGCGGTGCTGGGTGAAAACTGGACATGTTAGGTTTGAAGTTGGATGTTTACATCGCCACAGGTTACATCCCGCAACCTACTTCGCATGTCTTTATTCGAGACGCATCTCTGCGTCTGAGGGGGAAAAAAAACAAAAAACAAAAAACCAACAGAACTGTGGGGGCGCCACAGTGAAGAAAACCAAACCCAGTTGCTTTATACAACATGACAAAATAAAAAAAGTCAAACAAATATTTGAAGGAAATGTGGGGACATATGCTGTCACTGTCAGGGGATATATGGCCCTGAAAATCTCTTAAGCTTTATGATACTTAATGAAAGTGGCTCAGCAGCGTGGTGTGGAAAACAAAGAGAGGCATGTAAACAATGTCAACAGAGAGGAAAGCTGTTAAGGGTTTTTTTTTAATGTTTGTTCAGTGGCTTAAATTCTTAAAAAAAATTCTAATTATTAATGGAATAGTGTTTTATTTTAACATTTTCAACATGTCCTATGTGAAACCATGCGCTGCAATGATTCAAATACAGCATAACATAGTAGTGTTTCTATGGCACGAGTCTTTTAGACATCTACTGTACTATCAGGAAACCATTTATTGAATCGTTTCTAACGTAATTTATGCTCCCAAGAATGATACTGAAAGTCAAATGTGATTACTCAACTATGACATCATGCAGTGATGATGCTGTTTCTGGCTCAATGCTCTCAGAACAAATGTCACCAGTGAGGCTTTCAGTTTTCAGGAGGAGGAGGATTTCCCTCGTTCCTGGGCATCAGTGGCTTAGAAGTTCCTCATTGTGCATTAAATGTAGTCATTAATGAAACTTTTACACCTTATCAACAATCATGAAAGCGCAACGAATGGGGTTATTATCAAAACGGACTAAACAGCTCCACGTTAGTTCATGTGCAAGATGAACATTAGAAAGCACACGGGCTGGAGTGGATTAAGGGAATTATTATTCGTGCCCGCGCCGTGCCATTTTAAAAGTAGACCATCTGGATGAGGGAAAAGGCTTGAGTGGAGGCTCAAAGACTTGTTTACCAGTCATGAACACATTCTATCAGTTTGTTTTTTTTCATCCTATCCGTGCTAAGATGAGCCACGACTCCCTTTCCCAGTGCACTTGCCTGCTTGTCATGCTTAAGAGAGCTGAAAATCCTGTGTTTGCAACTTAGATAATGCTTAGCTTCTCACTCAGTAGGTAATCAATCAATATTGTCTGGAGTCAAGCAGATGATCCTGGTGAGGGAACCAAGCTGGTCGCATGCAGTAATCCTACTTTATGGAGTCTAATTCAGGCAGGAAGTGGCCACAATTGGGGGGGAAAAAAAACAAATTACATACAGGTAGCAGAGCATGCATGCACAGGTGTGTGTATCCAAACACCTCACAGGGTTTCAGGTTACTCCCGCTGACACTGTTGAGTGTGTATCAGCAAAGGAAGACAGCCAGGAACTGACTGACTGGAACAAATAATAATAAACACTGAACGGTTCAGCTTAAGAATGCAACAGTCGAGCTGATCTCTGTTTCTTCATTCTTCATGTGTTGATGACACACCCTGTTTTTTTTGAATGAGTACTCCTCACATTCTCCCTCCTCAGCATTCATCATCTTTCACTATTAGTTGATTGTTCTTTGTTTTGGTCAAAGAAAATTGCACTGCTTGCAAGAGAATCAGTTTTTAAAAAGTATATAATGCAATCGTATGTTGGAATAAACTGAATTATTTAAGTCTGTAGTTCTTGGTTCAGTACATAAGGATGCTTTCTGTGCTCGTACACACACACACGCACACGCACACACACACAAACACACAGGCTCAAGGACAGAATGCTTATTCAGAGTGAGAAAAAAACACTCTTTACAGCTGAATGACAACACCTCGGCATACTTTTCATATTTTTTTACAGTGAAGGACGGCATCTCAGGATGAGCAGCAGAAGTGTACACGTCGTGCAGATTTACACATAATTGGCCCCGTTGTTCGTGCAGCGCTTTTCCCTTGGTTGCTAAGACTGTTGCTAGGGCACGGCTGTGGTTGCTCTGCCCTGCTCGGTGCCTAATCTGATTCGGCCGTGCCAGTCTGCCATGCAGGCAGCCGTGCGTTGCCACAGTGCATCATGTCTGTTGGAATGCAGAAACTGAAAAAGTGAAACTGTGTGCAGAGCAGGCGCAGGCCACCCAGAACTCATATCTATTTATAATTCTGACAATGTGAGGCGGAGTTTGATTCCCACAGCCCTCTGCTCTATTTTTGCAATCCTCTCTGCTCCAATGTGGTTTGAAGAAAAGAGGATTTTTTTTTTTTTGCACTAATCTGAGTCGGTCATAGAGTAAATCTGGTATATATTAGGACAAGTAGTGATATCATACTTTATGTTATAAAAGAGGTGTTGTTATTGATATATAGTTGCTTTAGGAAGGCTAGAGGATCAAGGTCCGACTGACCAGGAAAAAATTAAAAAAAGGGAGCATCTGGATGAGGAGAGGGAAGATGGGTTCAGACTCACTGATGTGACAGCAGCTTGGGGTCAATTACATCATTGCTAGTGCAAAAAAAAAAAAAAAACACGCACGGAAAACATGCATGTGCTTATGCAACTGACCCCCTTAGGCGACGCTGCTGAGCAATCAACAGGCGAGAGGAAGTGAAGTGATTGTATGAAGTTCATTGAAGCATGATAGAAATTCTACATTATTCAGTTCTAAGGCATCAATAAAAAATATATATTTCCTCCTTACATAAATGTGAAAGAGGATATAATATTATTCCATCATCTGTTGTTATATATCGCTGGTAGAAGGACTTTGTAGCGTTTGGCACACAGCTCACAGTTTTGGCACAGAAGGATAAGAAAGGGCGTAGTTTTGCTTAGCAGATCTCAGAGCTCATCTGTTACTTTATTTCATCAAATCATTTCAATTTGGGATGACTGATGAGAAGTTTTTAAAAAATGAAAAAAAATATTCTGTATCTGGACACTCTAAACTTGATTATTTTCAAATCATACAGGAATGAGTTGTTTTTTTCTGTTCTCTTCATCAATCTTTAACTGTTTTTATTTCATTTTTATATCCTTTATTCTTGTCTGGTAGCTTTTGTTATATGAATATATCCTTTTCTTTCATTTGATTATTAAAATTTTATGAAGTCTTTATTTATTTATTTATTTTTTTTAAAGGCCCCTGGTGCACATTTATAGGGGTTAAAAACAAAATCTGGTTTCATAAGGTCACAAATTTAGTGTGTGTGGGTGAGTTACGGCTGGCTCTGTGTTTGTTGTGCCATCTGTACCAGGCAGGGTGTGTGTGTGTGTGTGTGTGTGTGTGTGTGTGTGGTGGGTGGGATTTAGTCGCGTAACAGAGTTTAGACAGAGGGCCCTTGTTTGTGAAGGGTTGCCACATGCCACATACGCAGTCCACAGAAGAAATGATTCACCTGATCTTTCTCCTCTTTTCGGCCCATCAGGGGAAAACGCTACGTGAAGCACAATGGGACCGTTCCAAGAATATGAAGTAAGTCTTTTATTTTTTCACGCTTTGCCAATATCAATCTTTTCCATATTTGACCTGACAGACTGTGACCTTACAGTTATCACCATAAGAACAAACAACAACAATATGAATAAAGTTTAGGTGGATTTCCTCCGTACTATATCCTTGCGTATAGCTCTGACGGATGTTGCTTTTGAACAGGAAAAGAAGTCACCAGAGAAAGGAAGCCCCCGCAGCCGCATCCCGCGCTTGGTCCTCCATCCCTTCCGACCAAAAGACAAAGGATCAGCTCTTTCTGATTCTCCGTTTTCAGAGGAGGAGGGCAAGGACTGTGACATCAGCTCAGACCACTCCAAAAGGACCATCAGCACAAACAGCTTTTGCTCTGGTGAGAATTCAGCTCCACTTCAAAGACAGCAGAGCTCATGCCTTATACATAAGAAAACGAAAAGCACCATTTACCAAAAACAATAAATAAATAAATAATAATAATAAATAGTATTTCACATTCTGTTTTAGCACAACATGCAGGATGCAACATCAACGTATATGTGTGCATGTGTGTGTGTGTGTGTGTGTATACACTGTGTGCGTAAACCACTGCACGATGAACACGATGAACCATTGGGAAAGCTGCGCTATCAGTCAGATAACATCCCAGCTGGACCTTGAGCTCCGGTTGACTGCTTGTGTTCACTGCCTGCCTGCCTGCCTGTCTGTCTGTCTTGTCTGTCTGTCTGTGCTGCACTGCCTGTACTTGGCTATTACTGTCTGTGTGCCTGTCTACAATAGATGACACCGGCTGCCCCACTAGTCAGTCTGTGTCCCCCTCCAAAACCCCGCCAGGCTCAGAGCAGAGTGCCCACAGCTCGCCGGTACTCCCCGAACGCAAGACCAAAGTGAAGAGGGTGAGAGTGATGGCCGAGTGGAGCGGAGAACCACGGAGCGCTCAGAGGCACAAGAGGGAGCTGCGGTCGGCCATGAAAGCCAGAGGTAAAGAAGAACTTAGAGATAATTTCAGACACAGCATAATTCCAAGGATCAATTACAATAGTCATTTTAGTCCCACACAATTATGATCTGATGCTATTTACTATATGGAAAAAAAAACATCTTGATTTGTGAGTCTTGATTGTACTTTTTCACATGCATATACTTTTATATAACACACAGCATGTATATACTTCTGCATGCCAACGTTTCCCTAAAGACCAAAGTACAATAACTGTGTATTTGTCACATGTC
Organism: Pampus argenteus; assembly: GCA_036937835.1. NCBI lineage: Eukaryota > Metazoa > Chordata > Actinopteri > Scombriformes > Stromateidae > Pampus > Pampus argenteus. Next base: position 7,867,069 of record CM072865.1, on the reverse strand, counting down.
AGCAGTTAGTGGATTCCCTGCCATGTTGGTTTGAACATACACTGGTTTCTTTCAATCTGTTCAAATCCGACAGGACACAAAACTGCTTGATCGTGAGTCAAAAGGAACAAGTAAGCTGATTGGTTGAGGGGAGAAAAAGGTTCGGGAGCTTAGCCAATTAGGCTGATTAGCAGGAGGTTACTAGACTGACTGAATGTGCACAGACCCTCATTTGACTCACCAAGTGGTGGATGATCACAACTTTCTTTTTGACCAGTTTTGTTTGTCACAGTCATCACTGGACACAGTAATATGGTTTTGTTTGATGGCAAGAGATGCTACTCGGGTACGGTTTGGAATTTTTATTTTTAATAATGGCAATATAATACTGTTGTCTGCTGAAAGGCAATGAATGTGTCCCAGGCTTCAATATTGTGCTGAGGCTTCTAGTTTTAAGTATCTGTCCTGAAGCATTTGAGAAGATTGAGTTACACGCCATGTTTGACTCTGGAGTTTCTGTGGCATTTGGTTTCTCTTTAAACTTAACAAAGGGGAGCAGCCCATCTAATCCATGTAGCATGACAGTTGTATGTCTGTTTAAGGTTGTGCTATTTGGTTTCTCCCACGCCCCCCCAACAGGCTGACTTAAAGAAAGTCTGGCCTACAGGGGCTGAAACATGATAGTTCTTGATGCTGCACTTGATCCTAACAGCATAAGATGAGGCTGTCGGAGTGTTTTAGATGCACAGACATGACAGCACACATCAAACCCAGTCTTTTACTTTTAGTCTGCCAGGATGTTAAAACACTGGTTCCTATCCGTGCAGGTAGTGAAGCAGACTTCAGCTCCTCTAGCAGCACTGGCAGCCTAAAGACCAGGGAGAGCCTCACTCACAATTCAGCTGGGAAGAAAGCTCCTTCACGCAGGTATGCGGTTTATATGCATTTGTGTCATCATTATGCTCTGCTGGATCCCTACGAGAGATTAAAAGAAACAACACAATTTAAAGAAACAATTAAACACAAAGTGTTTATCATATATGCTTTTTTTCTTTTTTCTTTTTCTTTTTTTGGAATAAACAAGTGAATTATTTTTTGCATTCATTCTTTGTTCTATCAAGTCGCAGCAGTCACATCAGATCACTCCCAGTGTTCAAACCAGCCGGAATCCCAACAACCAACCGTGATGCAGAACTCTACGCTCCCTACAGGACTCCTCCCAGAGCTGCCTGCTCCACCATCACCACCACCAGCAGCAGCTGCAACTCCAGCCCTGTCTCCAGGTACCAAACATGAACCTGAAATCACAGGAGGATTGTGGTTTTTAAAGTTTAGTACTCTATTCAGTTGTCACGGCTTCCTGATCAAGTCTAGCCTGTCAGCACCTCTGCACTTGGCTTCATTACAACATTTCTCTGCTTGAGGGCCAAGTTAGATTTTTGGAGACCGAGAGATTTAAACAGTAGCTCAGGCAATGTTTAGTGCGTGGGTGGCTGGATTAAGATCACACTTGTTTTATCATTACTCTTTCAGGCGGCTGGGATTATAGCATCATGACTTGTGATGTGGTTGGGATTAATGAGGACTCAATAACGCAAATGTCTGAATATGGCAAACAGTGGCCCAGTTGACTCGCAACTGAATTAAAGCTTGGTTTGGAGGGGAGAATGGGGTCATAAATATTTCAGAATAGCAGAATTGATGCACGAACAGAGTAGACTGAAGCTCAAAGTGTTGGTACTACCCTGTATTTCAGGCTCCCATATTATTTAAGTTTACTAAGGCTTTATGTGTGTTGGTAGCTCGGCCTCACATTAGGTTTAACCTAAAAATTCTCTCAGCAGTAAATAAAAACCTGACTTTCAATCTTTTTTTTGGGGGGGTGGGTTCAGCAGCAGAATCTACTCTCTACTTATTTTGTGTTTACAGCTTCCATTGATGCATTATAACCCTCCACTCTTGTCACGTTAAGACTATTTCATCCCTCTGTCATCTTTCCTTTGCCTGGCTGAGTGTCATGTGGCATCTTTTCCTCTCACATGCTACCTTCTCCTAGGGGGTTTCTATTTCTGGCAGGGATGCGGCACACTCGCATCGAACCCTCAAGTATCCCAGGTTGCTAGGATATTGTGGAATAGAAGGGCTTGGATGCTGCTTTGCATATTGTCCAAATCCACCCACTCATCCGCAACTGAAAAAAACCACAAATCCTTTTATCAGCTCTCTTTGAGCACGATGAAACACTGATCACAGGATATGCAGAGGGCATTTGAATGCTAATGCAATTGGCTCCAAAATGAGGGTTTTAACCAGCAAGGTGATGTCTTTCCTTTGGCGAATGTGCTTATATTTAGATAAACCAACATTTTCAGCACTAAAGGGTTTTTTTAGTCTCTAGTCTGCTCACCAATAATCCTGTGGCAGACATTAATTCCAGGCTTCAGGGAGCATCTGCCCTGACGGCACTCTCTCAGCCAGACTAATTACCTTCTGCAGGGGGTGATGCGTTTTTTTTGTTTGCTTTGCAAACAGCAAATTGGTTTGTTTTCTGTTGTCGCTTAAAAATGTCTCGTTGGAGAGTGATGGGTAATGTTGGTTCTAGATGGGTAAACGTTCACCAACATGATGCATCTTTCTGTCTAACAGAAGAGCCAACCTGGGCCGATACCACTCCTGTGGAGACAACCATGGCGTCAGACCCCCAAACCCCGAGCAGTACCTCACACCTCTGCAGCAGAAGGAAGTGGCCATCAGACACCTGAAGACCAAACTGCTGGAATCTGACAACAGAGTTCGTGATAGGTTAGTTTAAGATTTAGCAGCACAGTAGCTCGTGTGATTTTTAATTCGGGGTGATGGTGGTCAAATCAGGAAAAAAAAAAAAGTGACTCTAGTTGTGATGTAACAACTGCATTCAGCAGCTCTGCTCAACCGTTAAAATCTTCCGAAGTGTGAATCCACTGGGAAATGACAATTGCATAAGGTTAAGAGGTACTTTCACTGTACTACAAGGCCACTGATTTGAATCCTGCGCCTGCTGTTTTATCTGCTCTGTTATCTTTAGAGGAAGACTTATGCTTACTTGTTTTCTTGTTATGCTTACCGTTATATATTGTTTGCTATATCCAGACATAACCATATAAAATTGTGGTTTTACACAGGGTTATTTGTCGACCTATTTCTTGGCTGGGTGCAGTGATTTTTAGTGTTGTCCATAAACTGCAGGAACTAATATGGCACCTGGTCCAGCAACAATATTCTGCAATTTCACTTCTTGTCATAACCTTAATAGCTTTGCACTCCCGTTCTGCTTGTCACTTTGATGGGTCGATTCACAGCTTGAAGCAGATATGTGTAGCCTCGTTCTCATAGTCATTTTCATAGGCACATTTTCTTTTCTTCTGGACAAAGCTAGGCTAGCAGTTTCCAGTCTTTGTGTTAAGGTAGCTGGATGCTGGCTATATCTTTAGCTGGCATATAGATACAAGTGGTTTTGATCTTCCAAATCTCGGCTAGAAAATGAATAAGCTTCTTTCACAAAATGCCTAGACTATTTCTTAGTAACTGGACATTTTCTCCCTCATTTTTATCAGAGACACAGAGATTGAAGAGCTTAAGGGCCAGCTCAGCAGGATGAGGGAGGACTGGATAGAAGAAGAGTGTCATCGAGTGGAGGCTCAGCTGTCCCTCAAAGAGGCTCGCAAGGAGATCAAACAGCTGCGTCAGGTGGTGGAAACCATGAAGAGCAGCCTGATGGAGAAGGATAAGGGAATACAGAAGTACTTCATTGACATAAACATCCAAAACAGGAAGTTGGAGTCCCTGCTGCAAAGCATGGAGCTCGCCCAGAGTGGCGCCAACCTCCAAGATGAAAACACCTTGGATTTCATCTGTGACAGCCCCGATAACACTGGAAAAAAGATGGTCGGGGAAGAAGAGGGTGTGCTCGAGTTGGGAGACCAAGGGGCTGAGGCGATGGCGGACAGCGGGCTGCTGGTGAACGACGAGATGGCCAACAGAGCTGACATTTTGGAGCAGGTCTTTATGTCCACAGCGATGGATTTCAGTCAGGACTGTAGCGGTAAGCTGAGGTCTGGGGCCGATTCTGGGCCTGGGGTGTCTGCACTGTCAGAAGAGGGACAGTTGCTTGATAATTCTATTGGTCCTCCTCCAACTCTACCAGATACAGGTTTCACCATCTCATCAGATTCACCCTCCCAGCAGGTTTCAGAAGAAAAAGCGGTCCAGACCGACCTGACGCCCATGTCTCCAGACCTGCAGGCTCTGCTCCTCCAGTTGCTCAAGTTCCACAGGGCAACAGAGGGGGAGCCAGCTCTATCAGGCTCCAGCACTCTTCTGGGTCTCCCAAACCTGCCAGTCACCACTTCCACCACTTCCATTATGCTCGATTCGACACCTACCTTACCGATCAAGTCCAGCCCTGCCCCCTCTGAGAGCCCAGACACCTCTACCGATTCTGGCATGTGCTGCTCGGAGCCCGCAGAGAGCCGACGGTTCATGGAGGAGCTGGATTTCAGCGTCGCTGAGATGGAACCTTCTCTGTCACCGGGATTGGGTGTGGTTGACAAGCGTTACTGGAGCAACAGCTTCCTGGTGGATCTGGTTGCTGTAGCAGCCCCTGTGTTACCCACAGTGGCCTGGCTGTACTCACGGCACGGTGTGGACGGCAGCGCTCCGGTATACAACATTGCTGCTCTTATCAGGGGCTGTTGCATCATGGGATTGCACTCTCTTCGTCATGTCGCTCACAGGCCAGATGCGTAATGGCTTCCAACCCGCATGCACACGCCTAACCTTGAACTTAGAGCACTTAAGCATTCTTTGTAAGAGTATTTGTGAGATTTGCTTTTGTTTATCACTTAACGATATCAATGCAGTTATTTTGGTTACAACACTGTTTCTTTGCACTGTACAGTTACCATGAGTTGAAGCAAAAATGGTGACATGAAGGGGATTATTTATGATGGGGGTTATTTATTTATAATTTACATGCATAAGCTGATCATCTGGGTAGATGGTTATGTGTTATCATTGTCCTGTGCTGTCCCTAGTTGTCTTTATGTTTAAGGAAAAAAAGAAAAAAAGAAATTCATGTTTAGAATGGGATTTTTAAGAGACGAAAGTTTGAATGTTGGTTCAGTTTGACAGGTTCTGAAATTTCAACTGTTTTTGAGTTATTGTTCAAAAAGAAACCTTAAACCTTCAGCCAAAGCTTTAATGTGAATTCACCATTGTTTTGTGAAAAAAGTACGCGTGTATATATATTTTTTTCTTCCCTGGGAGTAGAGCTTTATTCGGTACAACCTGTGTATTGTTCATAGAGATAAGTTTGAAGCTTCAAAGCAACCGACACTTGTTATGTGCCTGAACTATGTGCAATACCGGTGGTTTACATCAAATGTCCTTGTATCTTTATTATTAAAGCATGATAAATTATGGGCACGTGTTTGGACTCCTGACATTTTTGATCAAGTTTGTTCGTTATGCCGGCACAATCGGGGGAAAGTTTGACTTATATAAGAGACCTGTACAAACCATAGGGGGAGACTGGAAGCTTCATTTGCACAAGATGTTCACATAAATAAATAAAAAGGGAAAATGTCGAGTTTGCTCCGGTGAGCAACTAACCAGTGTTCACATGACGGCTCATCTTACGTAAAGGCTTTCTCGGCCTGTATTTTCGCATGTCCCTTGGGTTATGGAGCGAACAGAGTAAAGTGCATTAGATTCAATTCACTGGGATCTCTGAGCCTCTTAAATGCTGTCTGCCCTTAACAACAATAAGAAACTGGGTCAGTGTCAGAGCAGCTCCATGCATGTCTGCCCTTAAGTGTTTTGTCTTGTTTTTTTTTTAAAGTCATGACATAACGTTGTTTTTAGGTTTAAATTAACGCTCGTCTTCACTATGACTCCGTCTCCACTCAACCATATGGTGATCTATCTTAAATTGCATAACCATGACCTCTTGGCTCATAAGGCATGAGTCATCAGATGCTGTAATCCCTACACTAGCCTGGATGCTAGATTAGAGTGGGGAGTGGCAGTTGTAAGGATGTATGTACAAATACTAATACCAATCTGTTGTTTTTAAAGGTGCACTCTTAAACATTTCAGGACAATTGTTCACTTATAGTATTTGTGGATCGATTTCTGAGAGGTTTTTGGATAAACAGTGTCCTCAGTTAGATGGGAGTAACGTCATAATGATGGGGGTCAGATGAGTGGTGACAAACATCTGTCAATCTAGATTAAGGAGCAATTTGGCAATTTAGTATAACACTTGCATTAGTGTTAGTACTGGATTTATCAGGCCCAGTTAAGACCTGACATTTCGGTCTATCGGTTTGGTTCAGACTGATTCTCAGCAACTGGATGGATTGACATGAAATGGATTGAGTATAGACATTAATTGTCCCCAGAGAATGAATCGCACTGACACTGGTGATCCTCAGACTTTTCCACTCTGCCACCATGATAATCCGACAATTCTGCTTTTTAGTTTAGTAACGTCTTGACAGCTATCGGATGGATTTGCAATGGCTTTTCGTTCCCACGTTGTAAAGCATACATCCTAAAACTTCTTCACTACCAACAAAAATTGTGAATTGTCCAATAGTTTGAGTTATGACCAAATACCTTAAAAATATTAACATTTCCATAAGCCTCAGCTGTACTTTCATTCTAAACGAAGATGTTGAACTGGTGTTAGCATTTATCTGAAAGCACTGCCTCACAGAGCAGCCAGCTTCGCTGAGGAGACTCTTGTAGTTTTCTGTTCAAAATTTATAACCTCCAAGAACAACATGATTATTTTCTCAGACTGTAGAAAGTTCCTGAAAAGACACAGAAGACATTACACAACTGTTTTCACTGGATGACGACTCATGACAAGTTAGTTCATATTTGTATATTAAATGTGGCCCTTGAAGAGCAACCTTTTAGAAGGTAATGTGATATTAAAAAGCACAATTGTTGCACACATAGTAGATGGGGTTATTATGTAATAGTACAAATTTGTAATGATGCCTCCACCACAATATATTCAAGTTAGCACAGTCATTACAAAAGTTATTCACCTCTATCAGTATGAATCAAATCATTTTATTAAAAACCTGTGTGGCACTACAGCAGGTATTCAAAACCAAACGTTCTGGATTGAGTCCTTGTTTGTGCTCAACCATGACAATTACAAGAAGTCTTACACATCAGTGAGGAAAACGGGGGTCTCCAAAGACTCATTTTTTGGATAAATCAAATGTGCAAAATGAAAACAAACTTTAATGACAAGTTGGGTGAAGAGCATTTAAAGAAAACACAAATCCTCAAAGACAGTTGACTGAATTCCCTTAAGATAAACGCCTGCTTCCAATTAAACCTTTAAACCTGATCATGCACAGTCATTTTATCATTTAACAGAATAGCATCAATAAATCATGATAGATAACATTAAACCCGCTATTTAATTTTTAAGCATGACTTTGCTTGCAAAGCGTTTCTAATGGTAACGTTGAGTATAGAAATTTGCTTAACTCAACCTCCCTTCAAGCCATTTATCTTAAGCTCAAAGACATCCATAGATATACTGTATCAGGTCTGCACATTTCAGTTGATAAAGGCCTTCTCCACCTGCCAATGTTGCCATGACAACAGCTTGCCGACTGACATTAGCACCAGTTTTTCCAACCACTGAATTTCACTTTCATCACAATGATGCATAAGAAGATGCTCAATCCAAACCACTGACTTAAACTGTTAACCTTGCATTTTCAGTTATGAAAGGAGACAAAAATTTGTTTTTCAACCTATCAGCTAAAATAACTGGTCTGAGATTACACTGATGGTGATGCATGGTTTATAAAAATGGCATCCGAGCAGTGACAGACAAACAACGAACGCAGTGATCACTGGATATTTTCCCTCAATATTAAGAGTTGACAAAAGAGGCGAGTGAATGACAGACCAGTAGCCATGAGATTACCATAGGAACCCACAGCTAGCAATGACAGTTGGGCTAGACTCTAGTCTATGGTCCTTTGGGCCATTTATCGATACTTCATATTAATGCAGATTTCCAGTGTAAAAGGGCTGCACAGCACATGAAGATGACATGAAATATCAAGCAACATTCATTAGGAAGAATAAAGCAGTTTTCAGACAACGACAGACATAAATATAAAAACACAATAATCAAGCAAACCAAAGGATGTCACTGGTAAACAGTGACACTTTAAATTAATTACACTCCTTTGTCCTGCGAGGTTATAAATAAGACAAAGAAAAGGAATTGTACTTCCTGTCTGAGTTCCAAAAGGTAGTACAGGTACCAGTTTATTTACATATGTTCCTGGGAAAAACTGTAATAGAACATTTCCCTGTGCTACCTAACAGAATGAATCAGAGTCTAAATGGAGCTATCTAATGCTGCATCTCACCTTTACTCTAACCTAAGATTAACTGGGCTGTAGACATACATACTTACATACATACTTTCTCTTGAAGACCAAAATGACCTTGCCTCATGAACAGCGAGAACACCGGGTGTGGCATCTGCCCCCCAGAATGGTGCATTTTACACTGCTGCAGCTGGAAATCTGACTAAAATGGCTGCTGGTGGAAACAGGGTGAACAGGGTTTGCTAACAGATAGGTTGTATCGGGTGATAATCCTGGTGGGTATGAGGACTTTAAAGATAGACTAATGATTGATTGAGTGTCTTTCCTTCCCATCCCTCTGGCTCAAAACTGAGCATGTCTAAAATGTTACGAGAGCTTGACGGCAATCTTTTGCTCCTTTTTCATCATTCTCTGAGCGTCTTTCTCCATCTTCTTCCTCTGCTGCTCCATGGTTCGCTTTTCTCTCTCAGCCAGCTTCTGTTGTCTGTTAAACAACGGCAAGACAAACACGAAATTGAGGGCTATGTCATTATTGTGCACATCAACAGAAGCTGGGTCAGCTGGAAGTGGGGAAAACAACATCTTGTCCCTTGTTCAAATGTGTTGTAGCAGGATATGCTGCCACCTACCGGCCAGCGAGTGAATCTACACTTCTCCATCTACTGATTATAGGAATCCCTGACATATTACCTGAGCACCTCCTCTGCCTCCCAGGCAGCATCAGACTCATCCTCCCAGGCGTTTGAGTCTTCCTGCCAGTTGTCCATTTCTCCCAGCTCAGACTGTGCAAAATGAATAAAACTGTATACATAAAGATTCTAGTATAAATACAAGAGATATCATTGCTGAATTAGGCCAAAAAGCAAGCAAACAAATATTTTAAACCCAGACGTTTACTACACAGCCATTTTGGCCATCTCCTCTAGACACCATGCTTCAAAGAGACTGGAGGAATAAAGGTTTTAATTCAATCTTCTAGTTAAAAAATAGATTTGACTCTCAGGGTACACTATCGCACTATTTACTACAAAACTGTGCTCTTACGATTCAAGGTGAGCACAGATAAATGAGCAAACAGGCATCTCGTGTCAAACTCTGCACATACATCATTCTGTACAGTGAAGCTGAAACATCCCACAGAGAGAATAGCGTGTAAATTTATGAGCTTGATTTGTAATTTGGTAGTTTTTTTCATGTGTATAAACTTAGCTGCATTTCAGTTAATACTACTCTATGAAAACACCTCTCCTCTCTTCAACTTTTTAACAATCATGTTTCACGTTGGATGTGTGAGAAAAAGTCCTGTCTGAAGCTTCAGAGGACATAAAACTATAACTCACTGAGGGAGTGTTGAAGGTCATCATATCCTGAGAGGCTGCCAGTCTGCTGGAAAAACCTGCTGACCCATCAGGCACCAGGTAGTTCAAAGGCTCCCTTTTCTTCAGCACTATCTGCAATGTGAAAGCCAGAGAGACCTTAGACTGACGTACTTTGTGATGCATTACCAACAGATTACAAACCCACTATAGGCACAGGTTTAGTCATTTTTATGTTCTAATTCGACACAAAACAAGAAAATGTGTTCATTCTTTTGTGTATTTTATCATGCTCACATCCACTTGCATTGTACATTCACTACCATATAAGCCTTTCATGTAGAATATTACCAGGAAAGACAAGTAAAGGCAGCAGATTGCTGCAATGTCTGTGGACATACCTTCTGTGTTTTCCTGATGGTTGGGGTCATATCTTTGAAGTAGTCCGGCTCTTCATCATCAGCGTTGGGCACAGGGGAAACGTTTCCGTTTCCACCCTCAATCTTAATACTTGTAGGAGCTTCTTCATCCCAAGAGCTCCATTCTTCAATCTCTGGCTGTGCAGACAAAAACATTAAATACAAAGTGAAAAATCTATTTTATAAAACAAAGCGAAGAGCGAGAGTCTGCGTCGGACTTATCTCTACAAACAAACACACACAAAGTGGAGCGCTCTAGGCTCTAAATATGTCTGCCACAGCAGCTACTACGGTAGCATACACACAAAGAGGACTGACGAAAACACTGACCTGTTTTTGCACGGATGATGAAAAATCAACCGTTGTCGGGAGAGTTATTTGATCACCACTAAGCTTGCGGCCCCTTCCACTCCTGTAACAAAAAAAAAGGGTTTAATTCATGCTGTAGATAACAAAAAACAAGGAAAATTATGCTCAGATCTAATGTACGGTAAAGATAATTTTATTACAGATGTATAATTAAAAGTTGAGGGCCTATGGTTAGATTCAGTGGCAAACCAGCCTGCACGTGATCCACCGTACATACGTTTATGTTTTTTGGCATATTTATGTTTGTCAATAAGCTCAGTAATGTTGCACTGGCAACATTATTAGTGGTATTTGTGTCATCTTTACAGAGAGAACAGCATTTATCGGGGGCCACTGTACATTACACTGATTTTGAGGTTTTCACTTGTGCTTACCTGCATATCAACCTTTTGAAGAAAGAAAGCAAGTTGGCTAGACATGTGCAGATCTTGAAAAGACGGAACTGAGTGATGGCCATGATGAAATCGAGCTGTAAAGAGAGAGAGAGAGAGAGGGGGGGGGGGGGTATTAGCACTGGATTTATAATGTTATCACGCTTGTGGATGAAATTATGCAATTGCCAAGTACAGTGTATGCAGGAATAACCAATTACAACAAAGAAAAAAAGACCAAAACATGCAATAATACTGCCATAATTTAATTGTCCAACATACTATTCTCCTCATACAACAAACTACCGTGCTAAGGCTGACGTTAGCTGCTCTGTTTGAATTTTAGCCAATAAGTACCGCTACTAAATTCAATTTACATGAGGTTTTAACACACCCTAGCTACTACACACATGCACACTCACCTTGCTTAATGTCAGTACACTGTACGCAGAGCAACTGCTTTCCTCTTGTGTGGTAAAAGAGACAAGTTCATTTATTTGCTAACGATTGCTTGCTAGCTAAGCCCACAGAAAACATGATATTCCTCAATCGTTCAATTGCCTAAATAAGACGACACACTGGCGGTAGCAAATAACATCGCTGTCATGTCATAACCATATGTATAACAGCAGCACAACCCAATGTGTGTTTCATGACAAAACTCTTAAATTTGTGTCGTCGCTCATCTCTGTCCCACGGCTGCCATCTTTGAGCTGGGAGGAACAGGGAAGTGCAGCGTGGTCCTGCCACATTCAGGGACTCAGAAAGTGTGGGAGATATAGGTTTCGTTATCAGAATCAGTCTTTACTTAACGAATATGTTTACACACAAGGGATATGAGTGGTTTAGTGGCTCTCAAACTTATTTACACAGAATAATAGAGGTGAAACCGTTTCTGTGAAATGTACACAGGATACAAATAGTGCAAAGTGCCGAGATAAAGAATAAATGGTATAAAAAGACGTCAATCTATATACATACAATTAGGTTTTTATGTAAAGTATATCCAGCCTGTTTTGATATACAGTGGTGAGTGAAATGTAGTTTGTATTCTCGACTATAATATATGTAAGAAGCAAAGCACAACATCAATTTAGAGAATTAGAGAAATTTTAACTTTTGCTTTGTTGTTGTTATCTGCCAATCGACTGCTCCACACTCCAGTCCAGTAGGTGGCGGCAATGCCAACCGCCAATACACCTAAAATAACAAGAACAAGAAGAAGTCGTCAGCACAAACTATCCAATCAACACACGGCTTGGGCGGAAGTGGCATATTTGAAAACTGGCAGTTGAAATCTGGTTGAAGTGGAGGCTTTTTCCTGCTCCATTAAGTGAAAAGGATTAACGTTTATTGCATCGTAAACATGGTGAGTTATACTACAATGATGATAATAAACAGTTTTATCATTTTGTATTAAGGCTTTACATACAGTAGACCAGTAAGAAATCAAATTCGCAAACCTCGTTAACGTTAACAACACAACATGTTAGCTGCCAAGCTAACACAGTTAACCCAGGGTGTGACTTAAACACGAAATGGTTTAGTATCATGTAAATAAACAGCAGCAGTGTTTGATATTCTCTTTTGAAAAGGTCGGTAATGTTACCTTCAAAGTATTAACTTAAGTTATTACTGAATACGTCGAAAGCTAAGCAGCACGTCATTGTGGCACCCTGAATTACGTTACAGTTAATGTTTTGGTTTTGTCTAAACCTACTCTGCTGTAACCTTGCTGTTATGTTAAATGTTGTTTTTATTGTAACTGATTTCAGAGATGGACATTTGAGGCGTTTTAAAAGGTCAGAGGTCATGTGTGCCACTAATGCACACTTTATGTCATTGGAGGAATCCTTAAATTGTCGTTGTTTTGAACGGGTTTTGGTGTATATATATGTATGAAAGAGACAATACATAACAATATCTGTGCTAATGTATGTTATATGTCAATTTCAGATGGAGGAAGAGGAGCATACAGATAGAAAGCAGCAGCTTGCCATGCTTTATCAAAAGATCAACAAAATAAAAAAGTTTCTCAATGAAGGTAATGGTGTGCCATACAGCCTGGTAACTGTAAGATCAAAACTAATATGTCCCATTCTTCATTTTGCCATGATAACACCTTGCACTTGTTGCAGATGACACCGATAATATCAACCAGATCATCAGTTCAAACTCGCCTGAAGCTTGCCTCTCATATTTGACGGACCTGGAGAAGAAAGGGGACCCTCACTTGGATCGTAACCACCTCACCAGACTTGTGGATGGTTATACCAGAGTATTCTCCAATATGCCACTGGGGAAACACTGTCAAAATGAGAGCTATGCCAGGATGTTGGTCAAATTTGCGGAGTTGAAAGTGTGAGTAATTGAGTTATTACTTGTTTCTCAAGACTGTTGTCCACTTGTCAATTGTAATTTCACCTACATAAGTGTTCTTGAGTATCAGGATCAAATACTCATCCAAGAGGTATCTTGTTTCTCAAATATTACTATTATTATTTTTTCGTTGCTGTTTTGATGTCAGTACAGTGCAGCCCTTACAGATGATGTGAGGTGTTTGTAATGTCTGTTTGTCCTGTTTTTCTTTTCTTAGAATTCAAGACGTTAATGAGGCAGAAGCCAACTTCAATGTGGCGAGATCTCACAGCCAGAACTTTGCATTTGTCCACATTGCACATGCGCAGTTTGAAAAGTCTCAAGGTACAGAGATGTGATTTTGCTGTTCTTGTAAATATTAAACATTCTTGTGCCATTTTATCTGTGGTATTTCAGTATCTGCTATATCACTTTACCAGGCAATACAAAGAGAGCCATTCATATATTGCATAATGCTATTGAACTGGGTGCCAAACCAAAGGAACTGCTGGAGGCTGCCTTGCAGAGCATGCACACAGGGAAAACACAACTCTTCTGTTCAGAAGACAAGGAAAATGCACCATGTTAGTATTTTTTTGTGTTTTATTTCATGGTTTGATCACCTATAGTTTACTTCACAGATATACAACAGTTGTAAAATGAGAGTTTACTGTTGATGACCATGTCATTGTCATTTTAAATAGTATCTTTACCTATTTGATTTTCATAGTTCACGTCTTTTCTCTTTGACAGTATTGTCCAACAACATTCTGCACGATTCTGTCAAAAAAGGCTCAGAGTTCCAAAAAGTCAGCAGGATGTCGGATGGAACAGGTGACCTGCAGCTCCCCAGCATTTTTGGGTAAGAACAAAACAGCCGCTGTCAACACATACCAAGGCCTATGTTTAGTTAGGAAATGTGACATATTGTCTCTGTCTCTCAGGATCGAGCCCCTCTGTGGATCATCAGATGACCAACTACAGGGATGGAGATCTGCATCTCAACGCAAGAGAGCAGTTGGATTGGTGAGAGTTGAATTTCTTCATGCTCGGCTCTACAAAATACTGCAATTTTTTAGAGAGTTCAGAAACAAATTACCAAATGATTGGGTTTCTTTATTTGTGTTGTGAACTTTTTGCATTCCAGCCAGGGAGAGTCCCTGTAGTTCCTTTCTCTATCCCAGAAAAGGATGATGATGGTGACTACATTTATGGGAGGCCCTCAAAGAAACATGATTCATCTGTCCCCACCAGTTTGTCCAGGTAATCTTAGAGACTGTAATCTATTTATTTACAAACCTTTTCGTGTCAAGGTTTTCTAGCTACAGTCATTTTACCATGAGCTTTGTTTAATTGTTGTTGTTTTTTCCTGGAGTATGCCGTATGAAAACATTGCTGTGGTTGTTGGGATGTGGTAAAATTGCCTTTTTATATATTTTGAAGCGCTTCTTTTAAATCGTTGTATGGTACTGCTGGGACACAGTACCATACAACGCAGTACCCCCCGCCATATAAATGTATTGAATAATGACACTGCTCATGTATTGAGTTGAATTTTGATATTCCCACTGTTCACTTTGCGTGTTTACTCTTGAGTATCTTGATCAAATGGGTTATAATTATTTTCAAGTGTAGAAATGTTTTATTGATGTTTTACAAGGGGGGATTTTATTTTATTGCAGAGACTTTATTGGTTTGACTGTGTTTTAGGCAAACATCTGGTTCCAGCATGAGCACAATGTTTGGGTCATCCTCCTCAAGGAAAACTGCTGTCGATGGACATTTAGTCAATCTTCAGGTTGGTACAATTGATTTTCTTTTGGACAACAGTGTCAGAATCCCAACTGGGTTTACACTCAATTTCATCCTTGCTCTGATCAGCAAAGATGTTCAGCATGGGCTGAAGAAGGAAGTGTAATGTGTGTGTCTCTTATATTGCTGTGTTTGCAGCCACCAACCGTCAGTCCAGAGCATTGCCCTTGGGAAGACCAGGCCGCTGTGGACTCCACCACCACACTCCTTCACACACATTACACAAGGGACACCTCGAAAATGGAAGGTACTAGATCACCAGAAAACTGTCATGCCGCATCCCTCATAATGTTGAGTGTACCATAATACTCCAGAGCTGTTTGAACAATGGGTATGTATTGTCTTTTGCTGTCTTTCATGAGATTTTGCTTTTCCTTTTGTAGATGTAACTTACAATTTCGACCAGATCGTCAATTCAAATTCCCCCGAGTCATGTTGGACTTACCTTATGAACCTGGAGAAAAGAGGCAACCCCCACACGGACATCAATCTCCTTAATAAGCTCAAGGACTGTTATTCTAAAATCTTCTCCAGACTGCCAATAAGAAAATACAGCAAAAACGCCAGCTATGCCAGAATACTGGTCAGATATGCACAACTCAAGGGGTAAGTCTGTATGAATATATTATATCTGTTGGAATGCTTTTGTGACTTTATTTAGGCAATGAAGGCAAACATTTGATAACTTTCAGAATGTTATCTGTATCAATGTATTAGTGATATTTATTTCAAGATTAACCACATTTATTTCCTTTTATTTTACTTTTAAAGCATTGAGGACCCAGATGAAGCTGAAGACCACTTCATAGTCGCAAGATCTAACTGCAAAGCCTTTTCCTTTGTCTACATAGCACATGCCCAGTTTGAGGTCTCTCAAGGTATGATGTCTAATTTTTCATTTTCTAGAAATTTGATATGCAAACAAAATGTACGTATTTGCGCTGTATACTTTGAATCTATATTTTAATGAAATGCATACTGATTTATTCTTTCTGCTATAACAATAAGAACTTTAAAACTGATTGCTGTGAAATGTCTTTCAGTGTCCTATTAATAAACTTACAATTGTGTAGTGCTTCTAAAGCAACATTCTTACTATGATAACTTTATGTTAAGTTTTCTAAAACCCAAGACGACATCCTCAAATGTCTTGTTTTGTCTCGACCAACAGCCCATAACCCAAAGATACTCTGTTTATTGTCATAGAGGACTAAAGAAAGCAGAAGCATTCATCTAATTATTATAAAATATAGCTAAAGTACTTTTTCTTTGTCCCTTTTTAAGGCAATGTGGTCAAAGCAAGTTCAATCCTGCACAAAGCCCAGGCATTAAAAGCAAAGCCAGCTGAGCTCCTTGAGGTGGCCATACGTAACCTTAAAGCTGGAGAAAAACAGCTGGTGTCCACTAATGAGGAGGAACACTACACAGGTACAGTCACTCACTGAACAGTCATTATTTGTCAATTTGAAAGATCTGGAGTGGATATAGTTTTGAAATTTACAAATTTTCAAATTCATCCTTCTTATAGATTTGCAAACAGAAATGGCATCTTGTAGTGGAAACCAGGAACTGCAGCTTCCTGCTCGAGTCCCTGTGAACCGATCAGTGGAACAGCATAAACCTGCCAGCAAGGAGACCTTATCAGAGTGGAAGATGCCAACTCTGGTCAACCGGCATGTTTCTCCAGAGGTCTGATAACATTTGTTATGTACTATGTACTATGTACTATTACTTACGGCTGCTACTACCTCACACAAACTAGTGTTGATACTGTATAACGTGTGTTGGCAGCTACTATGGCACGTTAAGACTATTGACATTTCAGAGTGGTATTTGACTGGTAATTGACTGATCACTATTCTTTTTCTTTTTCTTGTTGATTTTTTTTCAGCCTCCATTTTTATGTAATTACTAAATCCAAATGGTGAAAAGTGAAATCTGTCTGCTGTTTGATATTATTCCTCTTTTTTAATTTATATGACAATTTCAAATCATTCACACACTGAACCAAATTTTGTTTTTAGTCTCAGATGATTCTTTTTTTCCCCTCCCAGGATAAACAGACAACACCACCTGATCCCAGACCAGTTCCTCGTGTGATGGAGTCGCTGCCGACTCCATCTCTCCATATTCCATCCAGACTGAACCCACAAACAGTCTGTGAGACACCAAACAGCTGCAGAAACCCACCTGCCAACAGGTAATACCTTGATATGGAAAGGGGCGGCTTCTGGAAAATAATCAGTAGTCTCTTTTATTTATTTATTTATTTATTTATTGTATATAGACCAAAGGCTGTAAAGGAGTTGACTTCATTTAAAGGTCTTAAATTTTGTCTTGTTTCTTTTTGCCATCAAAAATCTGCCTGCTGACACAGACTTAAAAGTCTCTATAAATATCTTTTAAAGCAAACGTACTTGATGAAACATCTTTAGAATAATCCTTTTGAATGAACATTTTACAAACCCATTTTTCCGTACGTCTCTCTCTCTCCCCTTCAGCTTTATTACACCTGTTGTAAAGAGAGTCCCCCCAGCGTCTTCCTCTGCAGTAGCAGCACACAGAGCTGGACCTGTTCAGCAGCCCTGCACCCCTCTACACCAAGCACCATGTTTCCAAACTCCACAGGTACTGCATGTTCACACAAACATACCTCTGCTGTCATTTTATCAGTCCCTCCAGGAAATTGTGGTTTTGTGGTCACAATAAATGACACAAATTCAAGAAATGTTTGTGATATTTGTGAGCTAAATTACAGTTAAGTGACCAGTAACATTATACTGGAAAATATGTACAATTAAATATTGCTGAAATATACCGTATTGACATTCCACTGGACTACAACAAACTGGTGATGTTAGGGTTGACAACAGACTCGGGTGACTCCATTCCTTATTGCTCCATGTGGAAAAACATTACTAATTTCTCCTGACCAAGTTTTAGTTCAGTTTCACGATGATGATAAAACATGCGTACGGAGAGATGAAACGTTTTATAAATCTGGATGTGCATAGAACAGTGCAGCTTGTCTTTCAGGGGAAAAAAATGTCTATTTCTGTTTCTAAGGTTATCTACACACAAAGAAGTTTGAACTGTAATGCAAGATATATTTTTGAATCTCATTTTAGGCTTCCTTTACCATGTTATCAAATGAAACCATTACCATCAAGGGCAAGCAGTTCTTCATTCTCAAGATGATCGGACGAGGTGGATCTAGCAAGGTAAAGCGTGCAGAACACTTTGCTTTTTGTTGTTGTTTTTACTGTTACAATCTTTTGTTGATTGACAGTTTTGCTTTTTCAGGTCTACCAGGTCCTCGATCACAAAAAACAACTGTTTGCTGTGAAATACGTTGACCTTGAGGAGGCTGATGCGCAGACGATAGAAAGTTACAAAAATGAGATTGAACATCTGAACCACTTGCAGCAGTACAGCGATCAAATTATAAAGCTCCATGAGTAGTAAGTGTATGGCCTGCGCACAAGTAATATCAACGCGTATTGCTTCAAAATCACTTTGAGGCTTGTTTGTCTGTTTTTTAAGATGAAACCATTGTCAGTTAAGGTGTTGGACCAGTATAAGCTTAACAAGGTTGACAATATCATGATTTATTAATCACAAAATAATTGAGGAAAATAAGAAGTGGAAATACAGGAATTTACTGCATATATATAAAGCACATGATGTGAAAAATGTGCCCTGTGGCAATTTGTTGAATCCTGATGTTGAATCCTTTGCAGTGAAATAACCAACAGCTACATCTACATGCTGATGGAGTGTGGAAACTTGGATCTAAACACTTGGTTGCGAAACCGAAAGGCTGTGAATCCGCTGGAGAGGAAGTTCTACTGGAAGAACATGCTGGAAGCCGTCCATACCATCCACAGACATGGTTCTTTTTCTCTTATAGTTCTCACCATTGTTCTCTCACTGACTGTGTTGTTTACTGGCACACTAAAATAATCTTAATTTTTTAACCATTGGACGTTTGTTTTTTGTGTCTCCCATGTAGGAATTGTCCACAGTGACTTGAAGCCAGCGAATTTTGTCATAGTTAATGGTTCGCTGAAGTTGATTGACTTCGGCATCGCAAACCGAATCCAACCAGATGTAACGAGCATCATGAAGGATTCACAAGTAAGATTCAAGTTGATGACAAGACGGTAAACATTTAAGGAACACATTAAGCGTCTGACGTGCTGCCCAAGTGATCAGATTGTAACTAGGTTGCTGAAAAAAGGAACAAAATCCAGGTGTGAATGTGCACAAGTTGCAGGAAACGCAAATGAGTCTTCAATAGATGTGAAATAACATAAATACATGTTAAACTTTTTTTTGTACACTGGTTGATATTAAATTTAGAGGATGTAACTTCTGCTGAGCAGCTGCCACAAGTGGTAGAAGATGCTGGTGCATTTAATTATGTTGATATCTGAGCAGATTGCTATTGTAACATAAGGGAAAACTATTTGACTTGTTGTGACGTCACTCACTTTGCTTCTGGTTGATCTTATTTCCTGTGATCATCAGCAGCCATTAAACCCACAACAGCTGTACTGTGACTTGTTCTCCCCCACTGCCAACTGTCATTTCTCTCTTTGCTCTTCACTCTCGCTCGCTCCGCTCTCCTCACCCTTTGACAGCTGCCACCGCTCCACAAGCCCTATATGTTCAGTCCAGATATGGGATGCGGGTTAATCCAGGTAGAAAGGTCTGTGTGTGTCATACATGGCTGTTTGTCGCACACAGGTAGGAACCCTGAACTATATGCCACCTGAAGCCATCAAAGACACTTCGTCCCAGTCAGGAAAAGCAAGATCAAAGGTAAATTAGCTGCTTGTATAGGTACTTGTAGTCAGTTAAGTCAAGCACTGATTTCTGATTGCAGAAGAGTGGTTAAATACGTCTTTTTCTGATTTTGTTCCAAAGATTAGCCCAAAAGGTGACGTGTGGTCTCTTGGATGTATCCTGTACTGCATGACTTATGGGAAGACTCCATTCCAAAGCATCACCAATCAGATTACAAAGCTGCATGCCATCATCGATCCCTCTCACAAGATTGAGTTTCCTGACATTTCAGAGAAGGATCTGCTGGATGTGTTGCAGGTGAGAGAATACGAATAAACTCGAAGTAAATTTGACCATGTTGACAGATTGACTGCAAAGAATCTGCAACCATTCAGATAATCTTGTTTTAATCATTTTTATACAAATATTTAAAAAGATTATAGGTTTATGCTTCTCAAATGTGATGTTTTCATGCAGGTTTTGTTGTACCTGACAGTACAAGTGTTTAGGGCTCTTTGAAGACGTCACCTTTGACTGAAAATAACCAACAGATTACTTAGCAATTGATTGCATTCTTTTCAGTAGATGAGCCCTGTGTTGCATGATAATAATTATTGATGCATGTTTAAGACAAGTCCATAGTGTGAAGCAGTGGATAATGTGGAATTGTTGCCGAATTTATGTAAAATACAAATAAGCACATCAGTTATTGTCTTGTTGTACCAGAGGTGCTTGGTACGAAACCCCAGAGAGCGAATCTCTATTGCGGAGCTGCTGGAGCATCCATACCTGCAGCTGAATCAACAAGCATCACCTGAGCCAGGTAGAGACACACACACACACACTCACACTCACACTCACACTCACTCACAGAAATGTGAAGTCTGTGTATTTGGGAGCCAATTTTTACCACCTGTTCTCTACTGACCTCTTTCAGAACGCCACAGTGATCTCAAGAAAATCCTAACGGACCTCGCAGCCCTCCAGTCTCCCAACAGCATCATCCGAGCTGCTAATGTAAGATTTACTTTGTGAAACCTTTTCTGCAGCTAGTATTTGATGGGCTACTAATAAAAACTATTCTGCTCTTCACAGAATCTGGCAAAAATGTGCAGCAGCGGCAGGAAATTGGATGTTGCAGAGTGTGCAAAGTCTGAAACTATCTATCCTGAAAATCTGATGTAATTAGTTGTTTTTTTTTCCTTTTGCTTTTGCTTCAGTACAGTAACGATATGCTCTATAGTAAGATGTAGAACTAACAAGACTATATTTGCATGTTTGTTTTATGAAACACAATAATCATATCGCTTCAGTTTTACTTATTTTCTCTGGTAATAAATGTAAGCATGCAGGTTAGTCAAATAAATTTACTGTATCCCTAAGTGTTGTTGCTTTACTCACCGCAGCTTACAGTATTTGCAAGGTCTCCTTTGCAGGGGAGGTTTGCAAGAGGTTTCCAACCTCAATGAGACTTACTTGGTAAAGTAAAAGTTTAATTAAAAAAACTACATAAAAAGATTTTGCAGTTGACATCTGTGTTGAACCAAATTTTGACACAACTATATAATTTATTTCTATCTAACATTAGTGAGAATAACACAAAAGGATCATCATCAGATTGTTGAGTCTGGGGGCTTCTGTTTGTGATAAACACTGATGACGGTGGGAAAAAAAGACAATTCTGTTTTTGCCCGAAGATATTTCTCATCAAATTGCAACCTGTCAACTCTCACCCCATTTCATCCATTTCACAATAAACACACGTCTCAGCTTTGTGGAATCTACTGTAAAATTAGTTTTTCCAGCGTTACCAGTGTTCAATCTATTTGTGGTAACCTGAACTTCTCAATACCAATGAGCGCATCTGCAATGTTATGCAGTACAAACTTAAGGTTTCTACTTTTTAACTTGTTAATCTAAATTCTTGATGAGAACAATTAATCAATTTTCAGCAAATATGAACAAGGTAAAACTTATGTTCAGGTGATTTTGTCAGATGAGGATCAGTCCCAAAAATGTGATAAAAGATAAGAAACATCCCTGAGGTGAAAAACAAGATGAGGAAAATCACATCGGTGGAAAAACAAGACAAAAACAGCTTCAGGAAGAGATGAGCAAAGCAAAGTCTCCATAGTGGACATGGAAGAACAAGGTAAAGCCTAATGGTCATTTCATTGGTAATTTAATATTTCAGTATTTTGTGGAGAATGTCCATAATAACAAAGCTTAACCACAAGCATTAAGCATGGCACTATAGCTATTTCACGCTTACGTGAAGTTTTTTAATACTCTCATTTTTCAGTTTTCCAGTGACAGTGAAAAGAAGCAGTTGAGAGCAGCATGTATCCGGCCATGAAGGATTCAAGGATTTTTATTTGTCATTACAACACATGTAAACATGGGATGCAACGAAATTGGTTTCCCCTGGTCCTGGAGCAGCCCAATTATCCAAATATAAAATAAAATATCTATATACATATGTATATATAGAACATAAAATATAAAAGTAAAGGCAAATTTAAATTTAAGAAAAAGTGAAGACATGCAGGCAACATAATGCTTTGCATTAAGCCAGTGAAGGGTGGCATCTGCTGAGATAATTTCAGGTTTTGTTCGATATCCTCATATTTGTTGTTAATAATCTGAATTTTACCACCATTTCCATTATACTTTGTATTAATCAACATGTGGGGAGTGGATCAAACTAAAATAAAGTTAATAAAAACAAGGAAAAATAATCTCTTAGGTCTGTTGATGATGTTGGAAGCTTTTCAAAACTTGACAGAATAAAACATTTAAAAATTTTTCAGGTATTCAAATAAAGAAACATTTTACTGTCCTAAAAAAAATGAAATCTCTAAAAAAATTTTTTAGAGATTTAGTGTTAAAACCTGAGAGTGTGTATGCCTAGCTACAAAATGCACAAATAGAAATAGAAATTACAATTACAGTCCCATAAAAGTAGATACAAGACCAACATAATGTCAGTGATGATCCAGTTTTGGTTTCATGGGTATGAAGTTCCAAAAACTGACTATATATGTATAGTACACTCAATCTGTGACATTTTCTATATATTGAACCTGGTTGAGTCCCTTCATTCACACAGACAGGTTTGAATGGTCATTCAGTTGTAGTTCATGTACAACTTGTCTTGGAAGTGTAGCACTAGATATGATACTAAATTGCACAAAACACATGTTAAATTCTAACAGCACTCATTTTTGTTTAATGACATCTAAACCCAAACATACACTACAGTATTACACTATTAATATGGAAACTT
Organism: Pampus argenteus; assembly: GCA_036937835.1. NCBI lineage: Eukaryota > Metazoa > Chordata > Actinopteri > Scombriformes > Stromateidae > Pampus > Pampus argenteus. The sequence continues at coordinate 7,843,957 of CM072865.1, read as the reverse complement.
ATTAGTAGTTAAAACATGAAATGAGGACCATAGGAACAGGTTAAACTTCCCCACAATACTTTCAAGATAAACTGGATTAAATCATTTCTTAAGAGACCCAACTTCAATTTTACTTGCCTTAAATTTGTTGTTTACTTGCTGTTGAAAAATCCCCTTAAAATTCTATTACCGTAATACACATGTTTATCAAACATAAACCATCTTTTTTTAATATTTGAAAATGAAACAAACAAAAAAGTCAAACAATATATTTCATCATTCATTCATTTCAACTTATATTCTGAAAATAAAGAAAGATATTAAAACCATAAATTGTTGTACCCTTTATAACATTTTTGTAATCTGTTTTATGTGTTCACGTGTTCTTATCGCCTGGCATTAAAAAAAAAGAAAAGGAAAAAGAAAAAAAAAATCAAATAACTCCACGCACACCGCCCTCCTTTTTAACCAATCACAGCCTGTGTCTACACAGGGATGTTAACAAGCACATGTAGATGTAGGACATCTCACTGTGTCACTTTTCTCGGGTACCATAGAGAGCTGACATCCCTGTATTTTATTACAGCAGCCTCTGTTGCACCTTTTTCCCCCCGACAGTCTTGCTAATATAATAACAGACTTTACGGCTACATTCTAAATAGATAAAAACTACTGTTGTTGCTCTCAAACTTTTAACTCAAATATGTTATGTAAAGTTTGGTTAGCTTTCGAAAACGTGTGCTAAATTGACGCTGAATGCGAACAAAAATATAATAAATTATTTTATAATTTATATTGGGTCAGTATTGAACTTAATTTATTATATTACCACAAAGTCAAGAAAGAATTTCAATACAGATGGAGATTTCGGTTTGAAACCGTAATAAAATCCAGTTTTTCCTCTTCCTCGTTAGGACATCCTCACCCTTATAGACGATCTTCACCGCTTGATTCATTTTGCCCTTCCTGGTCAGTCACAACAACAGTGATGGCGGCTGTGGCACGGTTCTTTATTCGAGGTGCAAACCCGAAACTTTCCTTCTCCGGTGTTGGCACCGGGGCTCAGAGTTTATATGGAGCCACTCTGCTGAAACTGTCGCCGAGCTGCAACTCCCGCACAAAAACACAGCGTAGACACGCAGGGCACTTTACCTTCCAGCCTGACCCCGTCCCAACACAATATGGTGAGTGGCTGGCTAGCTGGCGGAGCTAACGTGAGCTAGGTTACATTAACAGGAGTGAGTAAACTTGCAACACAAGTTTGCATAGCTTAGCCGTTGAAAAGACAAGTGACTCAATGCTACCAGCGTTATAAACATATATTGGTTGGGAAATGTGAAGGAGTTGTAACCCTTCTTGCTCTATATCCAGCTGTCAAGACTGACAAACCTGTAGCAAGATGTCAGGTGTAACACAAAACATGTCACACCATACCATCCTATTCTATAAGTGTTATTTCTAACCACGATATACTGTATGTTTACTTCTTTAACGTTGAATGAAGTTTTGTTATATCCATTATCGAATAACTGCTGATGTCATTGCTGGTCAGCCGGTGTTTCAGTTTAACCGGTATAACTGGTGAATGACGGCAGCCGGTGAAAACATGAATTTAACACGTAGACGTCCTCTACAGTCTGTAAACTTAACTTTAATCAGCTTTAAACGCATACTCGCATCTAGTTAATTATCTACGTTAACAATTAAACGGTGCTCAGCAAGACTTTCGGTAACTTTCTTATATTGTGAGAAACAAACCTGTAACGTTAGCTTAACTGAGCTGGCGGTGCAGCTTACTGATGTTATCTTATCTCATGATAAGCTCTCAGGCACTGCTATTTATTGAAAGCAAACACGCTTGGTGGGTTAATTTATTTGTATGTTGAATTATGTGTAGCTGCCTTAAAACATAATGAAGAGGCACCATGTGAACGCACATACAGGCGAAATTAAACAAAACGAAAGAGGTTTGGTTTAATTTCCCCCTGCTGCTTGCTGTCCAGCAGGTGGGAGTGATTTGAGTTGATTACTGCCTCGCTAAGAAATGCCAGTTTTTCTCTTTCACACTTGTCTGAAGAGGATGGATCCAAATGTTGCCTTGAAAACAGAAAAACCTATTTATTAGGAGCCTAACAGTGCGCAGACCTTTCTCATCTGTGTCTTTTAAACATATTGACATTAAAGAGTTAAAACGTCTCTACACACAACACTGATATGTATATGGGTCCAGCCAGACCTGTTTATCTATGGCACATTTGACCAGGATGTTGGCATTAACAACAGAAATGATAAACGTATCACTTCATCACTTCTTTCTCGTTATGTCACAAAGACATGTGTGTGTTTGTGTGTGTTTTTTGCAATAACTGGTATGGTTACTTGTCGCAATGTCAAACTGCCTGTCGCATCCAAATGCTGTGTGTACAATAATGTTTAATTTGTCAAATTAATCAATTTTTTTTTTTTTTATTTTTTTTTATATAAAAAGGCCCCACCCAGAAGATGAACCTGTTCCAGTCTGTTACAAGTGCCTTGGACAACACTCTTGCCACTGATCCCACAGCAGGTAGGATGTTAAAATCTGAAGACGTCAACCCTGTTAATTCACTAACAATCATGGCAGTTTCTTTAAAAAGTATGCACTGGCTTGCTATTGCCCACCATGATGTGTAAATGGAAATCATGTGTTGGTTACATGCCTGTGAATATTCTCATTCATCCAGGTCATGGTTATCTCAAGGAAATTAAACCGAACACAACTGGACTTGGTTATTTGTCTTTGAAGACGTTTCACCTCTCATCCAAGAGGCTTCATCAGTTCATGCTAGCTTGACTAGGCTGGGACTAGTCCAACTAGCTGGTGTAGAAACCCAGGTATTTAACCTCTGTGGAGGCAGTCACATAGCCAGTGATGTCATTGGCTCATTAATACTCCATGTGCCCAACGACAGTCGTTAGAGTCACATGGGGCCTTTTGTTAATGGCTGTTGTTCTTAGAGGCTAAGTTGCTGAATCTCCTGGGAAGAGATGAAACGGCATGGCTTCTTTTACCCCTCTTTCAAACCATCTATCCTCTCTGTCCAGGATGTGAACATTGTTGTCCTCAAAGGAGTGAGCTTTCTCCTTGAGGTGTAAGTAGACAGCAGAGTCTAGGCCTGAGGAGTTGGGCCTCCTGTGTTGGTACATGTGCTTGTGCAATAGTTGCTTAGTTTCCCCAATGTAGAGTTCACCAGATTGTTTTTGAGTGTGTGGTGTTCTGTCTTTGGGGTGAACCAGTCTCTGTCTGAGTGTGTTGCTGGGTTTGAAATACACAGGGATACGGTGCTTGTCAAAGATCCTCCTGAGTTTCTCTGATACCCCAGATACATGGTGGTGTGAGTCGAAAAGGAGATATTGGTCTGTGTGTGTGGGTTTCTTGTATACCCCAAAGTGATGAGTTAATGAGCCAATGACATCACTAGCCATGTGACTGCCTCCACAGAGGTTAAATACCTGGGTTTCCACACCAGCTAGTTGGACTAGTCCCAGCCTAGTCAAGCTAGCATAAACTGATGAAGCCTCTTGGATGAGATGTGAAACATCCTCAAAGACAAATAACCAAGTCCAGTTGCGTTTGATTTAATTTCCATGTGTTAGTTACACACGCTCTCTCTTCCTGGGGTGTAAAACCTATATAGAAAATCAAAAGCAGAATAAAATCAATTGTGTCCTCATAGTAATGAATCCTTGATGCTAATCTAAACAATGTCTAACGAAGGTAAGAAATGTTCCTTAATTAGGCCAGTATTTATCCAGCTTCTCATGAATCACTCCTAGGAAAACAGGAGAAATAATTCCCCCTTTTGTGATTTGTGTGTGTACTTATTTATTTTTATTTTTATGCCAGTTAGGGGTGATTGGTCCTACTGTGACAAATTGATAAATATTGGCCCAGCTCTCTTTGCCAAGACTGTCATGTTCTGATTTTCCATACGGCGCTTTACAGTGTTATTTTTTATTTTTTTTTTTTTTTTTTTCTCCTCTCTGTGCACTTTTTACTGACCGTGCTGTGTGTTTATCGGCAGTCATCTTTGGGGAAGACGTGGCCTTTGGTGGAGTATTCCGATGCACAGTTGGTCTGAGAGACAAATACGGTAAGGAGCTTGAGTCCTCTTTGATTCACCACCATTCAAACGACTGCTGAGTCTACTTTAAAAAAAAAAAAAAAAAAAAAAAACTTCCATCAGCAACCTGTTCTTCTGTCTGATTTACATGGTTTTGCCACTAGGTGGCAGCAGAGCACTTTCAAGAACCTCACAAGGTCATATTTCTGTTCACTGTTCACCAAGAGGACCAGAAGGATCCGTTTGCACTTTTGTCCCTTGTAGCAGGGTAGCCTTACAAAGTTGATACAATCAGGTTAGAAATAGTATTGCAGTGGTCATTAGAGCAAGCTTGTTTTTGAGCTCCAATATTGCTTAAATTTTATATGGATCATAAATACTGTAGTCACCGTAACACAGGCATAGACATTTTGACACTGTAATAAATACTATAATCAGTGGTTACAATACACTTATTGACTGTTTAGATATTTTTCTTGGCAGGTTTTAACATGTCAAGTCAGGAAAAACACAGGTGCAAATAGGCGTAATGGCATTAATGACAATTTGCAATTTCCTCTGTGAAAAAGGTGTATTGTGCAGGCTGGCTCACAGGCACGGCTGACTCGGACTCTTTAATGTAAAAGAGCCATTGTTAGTGTCATTAGTTAGACCTGTGCTTCTCATGCTGTGACAAGTAAAAATTATTAAAGCTCCCTGCATGAAATTTCGTTGCAATGCTTTTTTGCTTGTGTGAATGTGAGAAGAGGGATGTTTTCTAAATAGTATTTGAGTTGAATGACATTGAATAAGTTTGCATTATAATGGTAGGTGTTCCCTTTATAACTGTTTCAAGCAGTTGTGGCACAAAAAAAGTAATTGTGTGTGTGTGTGTGTGTATATTGATGAAATTATTTCATGTGTCAGCTGACAAATAACAAGAAATCGCAGCACAGAAATGCCACTTATGTGTTTGATGTAATTTTAAAAATAATGTGACCGTTGCATAGTTTAAGTAAAATGTTGCACTCCATGGTCCCAGTCCCTAAATAAACTTTAGAAATCCTTTATTGAAGATTTTTCAGAATTTCAGGACAAAAAATGCACCCATATGAGTTACGAATAACGTGAACAGCTGTTTTATTCAAGTGTCCTGTAAGTCACAACGGTGAGTCACAACAGAATAAGAGAAACTAAAGTGGTTAAGTGCAAGTCAGCCGTCATTAATTTTATTGTTTCCATCTGTGTTTTCCCACTGTGACATGACAAAATGTCCTCCATTAAGAAAAAGGCGTAATGGGATGAAGCCCTGACTGCAACATGCTTTAAAGCTTGAACTCACAGAACCTACATCTGTAGTTAATTACATGATTTATGTATGCATCTTGCCAGTGTTATAGCATACAGATTTACCCCTTAAAAAGAGCCTGGTGGGCTCCATGTTGGGTTTACATGGCTCTAGCTATATCTACTATAATGTATTTTGTTTTAATACAAAATAGGACGTACGGATGTGCAATATTAAGTATAATAACACTTAATGGCTGTAATTAATTTTCACAGGAGTATGGAACAATAAACATTTTGATCAAAAATGTTTATTCTTTTTTTCTTTTTGTTGTCTGTCAGTAAAAGGAACAACCAATTAGTAAGCCCCACCTCTCCAAACAGTAGACCTCTTCCATAACTGGTTGTTAAAATGAAATCACAGTGGGCTTCATTGTTTTTCTCTTCATAAAGTACAATAAAATAATTAAATGTGAGCGTCCAGTTTATTTTTATCTGTGTGGGTTTTTTTTTTTTTTTTTTTTTAATAGCGAGGAGTCTCAAATCAATCCTAGAGTAGCTTGGCTTTGCCTTTTGTTTTCATTGACGTCAGAAGTGTTGACCTTTCAGAGAGGGATCATTATTTTCCATCTCATCCTTGTGTACAGCGACAAGCGCAAAGCTGTTTTTATCCCTCTCACTACTGAAAGGGATGGTGCACACCTCTCTCACCTCCCTCAGCCATTTTACAGAACAGAGGTTAATGCAGGGCGGACACTGTGTGAATGGCTTTTTACTAGGCTGATGCATTTACCTCTGTTATCCAGCTCTTCCGCCGTGGGCTAGTGGCTACCTCTGAGTGCTGTATACATAATAGTACGCATTGACTACGCTCTGACTGGCTCTCACTGATTCATTTACCCTTTTTCACTGAAAGCAGTGTTACTGTCGGACAGCAAGTTACCCAAACATATTTAAATAAGCATTCAAGACTCTGGTGTAAGACTGAAGCGCAGGCAGTCGACAGGAGGATGCATTTCAAACGCATTGTGTTATTTTAATATCACTTGACTGAGACTGAGATTGAGACAAGGCACTAAATTCTGATCACTTAATTGTTCATTCCTCTAAGGGTTTGTGGCGCTGCGGTTGCTAATTGAAAACATTGTGAGCACAGAGCATGGTACAGACGGGCAGAATCACACTGACACCCACTTCCCTGCAATCCAGAAACGGACCAAATTGGCAAATGCACAAAGGATGAGAGCGAAAATAACATTCTCAATCCAAATTTAGAGTCTGCACTCTTGCGGCTCTTGTTCAGATTATAGGGTAGAGAATGGAAACTTTTTTTTCCCTTCTGTTTTTACTCCCTGGGGGTTTTGTGCATCCCAGACTTTGTTAGCTACAGCTAAGGAGTCATCAGCTTGACACCTCACTTATTTTCGGGTTGCATGGCATTTTAAAAAGAGAAATCTTTACAGTCTCATCACTCAAATGTGTGGTGTGGGCTCATCTCTGTTCTAAAAAAAAAAAAAAAGACCTGTGATTGCTAACTCACATTACAAATGTGATCAACACCAAAAATGTTTTTTTTTTTTTCCAGGTAAGGACAGAGTCTTCAACACTCCCCTTTGCGAGCAGGGGATTGTAGGATTCGGTATTGGTGTAGCTGTCGCTGGTGCCACAGCCATAGCTGAGATCCAGTTTGCTGACTACATCTATCCTGCTTTTGACCAAGTAAGACTACCTTTCATGATGATGTAGGCTGTAACCCAAGAATTTAAAATGTATAGTGACAAGAAGTCCCTTTTTGAGGGGGGCTTTTTTTTCCCTCAGTTTTTTTTGAAAATCTTATGTGTGTCTTATGTGTGTTTTTATGTTGATGTGCTCTTACACTTAGTTTTCATTTAGCACTTACTGTACAGTGCATACAGAAAGTATTCACATTCCACATTTTACACATTTACACACAATGCCCCATAATGAAAACTTTAAAAAAAAAAGTTTGGGATTTTTGCAAATTTATGAAAAACAAAAAATGAAGAAATCACTTGTACATAAGTGTTCACAACCTTTGTGATCAAGCTCAAAACTGAGCTCAGGTGCGTTCCGTTTCCACTGATCATTGTGTTTCTATAGCTAATAATAATTAAAATTAAAATCCACCTGTGGTAAAACAGTTGATCGGACATGATTTGGAAAGACACACACTTGTCTATATAAGGTCCCACAGTTAACACTACATGTCAAACCACTAAACTGAGTGATTGGAGGATAAGGCCTTTACTTGGAGAGGTGGCCAATAACCCGATGGTCACTCTGACAGAGCTCCAGGGTTCCTCTGTGGAGAGAGGAGAAACTTCCATTGCTGCAGCTCGCCACCAATCAGGCCTGTATGGTGGAGTGGCTTTTACTCCTTAGTAAAAGGCACATGGCAGCCCGCCTGGAGTTTGCCAAAAGGCACCTGAAAGACTCTCAGACCACGAGAAACTGAATTCTCTGGTCTGATAAGACAAAGATGGAATTCTTTGGTGTAAATGCAAAGTGTTTTGTCTGGAGGAAACCAGGCACCACTCATTGCCTGACCAGTACCATCCCTGCAGTGAAGCATGGTGGTGGCAGCAACATGCTCTGGGGATGTTTTTCAGAGGCAGGAAATGGGAGACTCGCCAGGATTGAGGGAAAGATGAATGCAGCAATGTTCAGAGACATCCTGGAAGAAAACCTGCTCCAAAGATGTCTTGACCTCAGACTGGGGAGGCGGTTCATCTTTCAACAGAACAACCCTAAAGCATACAGCCAAGATATGGAACGAGTGGCTTCAGGACAACTCTGTGAATGTCCTTGAGTGGCCCAGCCAGTGAATTTTGAGGCAAAAAATGAATTAAATCCATCCATTTTTTTTTTACCTCCATTCTTTTTTTTTTTTTTTGGCAGTAGGCTTGTTTATCACAGAATATGTTGGACAAGATGCCATCAGTCCAGTCTTGAGTGTCAGGGTCCAGAACATCAGAGTTCAATGACACTCATGGCTTTGGGTTTTAAGAGATACATCTTGGTCTGCAATCCCAATCAAACGATGACATAATTAATATATATATTACACTTCTCAACAAATCTCCCAAAATATAGCAAAATGCAAAGAATTTTCGGCTGAACAGCACTGTAGGCTGCTGTTTTACCATGCATACATGTTGACACTAGTGTCATTCTGTGTATTCACGCCCTCCTTAAGATAAATGTGTGTCCCTGCTATGTAAAAGAAACATAAAATAGAATATATGATACTGGAGACACCGTCTAACCGGCTCCTGTTGCAATGTGGAGCGACAGTACATTTAATCTGGTGTCAGGCCTTGAGTGAGCTCCTGCTATCTCCTTCTGTGCTCTCGCTTAAAACAATCCAGTGGTTCAAACTGACCTCAGAGAGACATAAAACCTGAATTAACAACCCATCTGAGTTTCAGGGAGAAAAATTTGGGACACCTTTTTGGAGGAAGCTCAGTATCAAAAACACTACAAGTAGGTAAAAGAAACCAGACACTAGAGGTGATTTTGCTCGTTAAAAGTGAAGTTAATAGCTTTAAGAGGAATAGCAGAGAAAACGGCTCTGCACATAAAGCCAAGATCCAAAGTCCACCAGTGTGGTCTCGATTCATAAAAAAGTAAATAAAATATTATCTTTTTTTTCCCCCCTAGTGAGTTTTGGCAAAATAATTCCTCTCAACATTTGCACAGTCATTTTCCCCCATTACAATTTAATTGTTTTAATTGCCTTTTTACATACAGAAACTTGCTGCTTTCACTGTTACAACAGCGCAGGTGTCCCATTAGGATGATTAAATGTTCATCTTGTTGTATTAACCTGAATTATTCTGGTCCTTTTTTCCAGATAGTCAATGAAGCAGCTAAGTACCGCTATCGTTCTGGCAACTTGTTTGACTGCGGCAGCCTCACCATTCGGGCTCCGTGGGGGTGTGTTGGCCACGGATCGCTTTACCATTCTCAAAGCCCCGAGGCTTTCTTCGCCCACTGCCCCGGCATTAAGGTTAGCCGTGCACATGCTGACTTGTATTTCTTAACTTTTTTTAATATGTTTCTGCAATTATGAAATGTCAGGTCTTGCCCCATAACAGGACAGAACACCAAGCTGTACGTATAGACTTAGCTGATTATATTGATAAAGTGTGGTTTATATTCATGCTGATACACGTAATTCCTCATGCTGCCGTATAGAAATGTGCTAAACATGTGCTTGGAGGGGGGGACAAATTCTTTCCTGCTCACAAAGGGATGACCCAGAGTTCAGTATGCACTAAATAATAATGTCACTGACATGGAATGAACAGCATGTGCTCAGAGTCAACAAGTCTATGTTAAAATGTCAGCTGTAACATCCCTCACTGTCATTCTTCCCGATCATACATACACATATTCATCATTATGAAAGTATCTCGTTTGCCACAGACTGCACAGTTTACAGCTATAGTTCATCTGCTGTGAGTATCCCCCCTGCTGACGGCAATAAACATGCTGTCTCTCTGCAAAGGTCAGGCTGATAAGTGTTGATCTTTATGTGTACTATCAGCACAGTTTGCTCCGTCTGACGGTCAGTACCAACGCACCGTCTGACAGGCTGGATTCAGCTGTGGTCCAGCATTGTCATCATACCCAAATATTGACCTAAATACCAGAGAGCTGAAGTGACGAGAAAACGCTTTGCAATATGATTAAGCCATTGATATGTAGAGGTTAAAGCTTTCCTGTCTTTCTGTGAATTAAATAGTCCAAACAACTTTCTCAATTCATCTTCTTGGAGAAGACAAGTAAAAATATTAAATAATGGTGAAAAGTTACATGGAATTGGATGTCTGTTGATGGTATTAGTTGTCTTGGCATCAATGCTGGGCCTAATGAAGTGTTTGGTGTGTTCCTTAGGTTGTAATACCTCGTGGTCCAGTGCAGGCCAAGGGGCTGCTCCTCTCCTGCATCGCTGACCAGAACCCGTGCATATTCTTTGAGCCCAAGATCCTTTATAGAGCAGCAGGTAAGCTGGGTTATGTGAAAATGTAAATCTGAAATCGACAATGAAAACTAAATGCTTGTTAGTTTTGTTAATTTGTCCCCAGCTTCCTCCAGCATCCCGCCTCACTGGCCCTCTCTCGTCTGTTTGTCTGGTTACCTTATTGAAAGCAAATGTTCTACCTTTCAGGGGTGTGAGACAAGACAAACAAACAATATGCCTGACTGCAAGCAATGTGAGTGAGATCAGCAGGATAACAAGTGTGAAGCAGACCTAGTCTAAATGGGCTGTGAAGTGTTGACAGTGACAGGCTGAATCCTCTCACCCTCCCCTCCCTGTGGTGCTTGGCCAGCATGGATAAACGTTAGTCCAGCATGAGTTTGGGCAGACTGCTGAGTCAAAAGGTGTCCAGTAAAGTCAAATCACTTGTTGATGGCTGGTAAAAACTGATTGGTTTGACTTGGCTATGTATGATCAGGAGTGTGTTGAAGGTTTGAAGATGTTGTTTGAGGTCAATATAGTAATAAGAGTCAGAACTGGAAAATATTGGTACTACCAGTCTCAAAGCAAAGTCGTTTCGTCTTCTGATAAGAGCCAGATGGGATTGTGAAATATTACAGCCGACTACTGACACTGTTTCAATCGTGTCCAAAAAATTGTACATTGCACACCTTACATTGAAACCTCATCAGCTGGAAGGGAGTGACTCATTCATCACATCTCCCACATGCTTTCTTTCATAGTTTTTAATCAAAAAGCAATACATTTTTTAACCTTCATTTCTGCATATGCTACTAATGATGATGGAAAAACTTGGTTTTTGTAAAACTTTTGTTCTTGTTGACAAGAGAGAATTATGTCTTGCCTGTTTCCACTGAGACATGTTGAAACAGTGTAGATATGCACAGAATATATAGTAAAAGTATTTCCTACTTACTTTAATTGTCATTCATGTCTTTGGCACCACACAGATGTGGTCTAATCACATGATTGGATATTCTAATAAAATACATGCATTATGTTTTAAATCGATGTGGTTTAACAGGGTAGCCAAGAGTAGCTGAGTGATTTCTTGGCAGTGTTTTTATTTGCATAGTTCATTTGGATCTTGGTTTATTAGCCTCTTGGGGAGCGATGATATGCCTCATATAACCATCATGCAGCTATTCCAGAGGGACTGATGCCAGATTTAATGTATGCATTAATGTCCTCTTAATAACATGACAGAACCTTAATGTCGGAACATGTTTGTGAGAGGATAGACTTGCTTATCAAAAAACCCCAAAAGGGAACCACAATCACATGACTAAAGTGGAGGAGCTCAGTGAAACTCTTCCCCCAAAAGTCAAATATTTGGCTTCAGCTGGCGACACGGAGTCGATTTGGAAAATTCTGATTTGGGTACAGCTCTAATTTTAGATGAGAATTTAGGTTCTTGAGAACCTTAACGTTACCAAATTACACATAATCATCATTCAAGTCAGTCATAAGTTCTGGTCATGGTTTTGATCCTGTACTCGTGTTCCCTTTATTTCCTATCGGTAGTATGCTGTTTTCCAAGTCTCCAACTGTGTTTTTAAAAAGCCATGTTAGCTCGATGAGAATCAACAGGATTATTTTAGTATTACAACAGAGTGTTTAGTGTTTTTAACAGGCCCTTTTTTGTCACTTGAAAAACGAGCACATCACTAACTACAGTACCACCTGCACAGAAGGTTTTCCATTGTGGTTACGTTTCTGGAGTTATTTTGATTTCTGAAAGGGGCAGCGAGCGGGCTACATGCCTGTAATGATCTCTGCTCGGATTATGAAGTCATGTTTTTAATTGCAGCTGTCTCTTTTATTTTGCAGAAAAGGATAAAAACCACACATCTGTCTCATCGAGGCCACACTGTTTTTTAGGGCCTGAGATTCCACTTATTAAATCATAACCTAGTTTTCATAATTCAGTTTTAACATTCTGCAAAATGCTGCTATTCTACTCAAAAGGCCTATTTTCTGTGTCATCTAGAAGCCTAAACCAGTTGTTTTAACATGGCGAGTCGTTGATGGGAACATTTTCTTTACTTTACAGCCTCTCGAAAGCTTGAAATGATCATTGAAGCCATTCAAGGTTTCCAGAAAGGTCTCAAACCCAACATCTCCCCAGAGTATAATTAGTGTGCCTATTGTAATTTCGAGTTCATGCGTTGCTATGTAAGAATGCTTTAAACAGTTCCGAGTTCCCTCTAAAATTTACTCGCACTTCACGATCCAGTCCTCAACATGTTTCGGAGCCAAAGCAATAGCTGTGAACGAGATTCAAAAACAAGTTAAAATACTACATTTTGTGATTCTATGTTGTCTGTGCAGTATGAATATTAATAATAAACTTCATGCTTAAAAGTGATGGCAGTTTGAGTTTATTATAAGTTTTTACTTTGTAATGATTTCCATGTCTGTGTGAATGTTTTCCAAGATATTAACTATTATTCAGACTATATACTTGCATGCACTTTTTCTTGGATCTTTGTTCAAAGAAGGCTGTGTTCCAAGGCCCCCACTTTTGGACTAATGTCCCATTTCTGTGACCCCTTTTCTGATTGATATCCCATCCCTGGTCCCACCAATGTTTTGTTGTCAGGATTAATCAGGTTTATGGTCTTGTCGTTGGCGAAAGTTATCATTAGATCATGCATTATATTGTGCTGATAAAAGCACTCTGTCTCTAGTGAGAGATGAAGTGCTGGAAAAAAGCATGGAGAAGCATTTGACATGAGCCAGATAAAATGTTCTTTTGCAGGAATTTCTGTTTATTGATGGTCTGTCATTTCACCAGTTTGTCAACTATTTGGAGTTATGGTCAGTTCGGGTTAGTAGGATTTTACATGGTCACCACAGGGAACATAGTGAATTGATCAATGAATGAGTTCAAAATCGACCCCTGTTTCTCTTAGAGTTTGTATATAATGTTTTTCCATGTAAGCACATCGCAGCACTGATGGAATATTGACGTGTCTTATGCGTTTGTGTGTGTGTGTGTGTGTGTGTTTTACCAGTGGAGCAGGTTCCCGTGGAGCCCTATACCATCCCCCTCTCGCAGGCCGAGGTCCTACAGGAAGGAAGTGATGTCACTTTGGTTGCCTGGGGGACGCAGGTGGGTTAGTGCATCATTAACAGATTCTCAGTGGGTAACCTGAGCAGTATAAAGTTGTCATCTATCTTTGGATCATTTTCCATGGTCACAGGAAAAGGAGCTGAATTTCATCAACGCTAAATGATGTTTAAAGCCACAGAGGCAAGCAGCGGATTAACTTTAAGTCCATCACAAGCCCCCTCTGTGCCAGCAGGGTCTCTCAGCTGGCAGTCTGGGGCTGTATCTGCCCAGACATCTCCAGATCATCAAGGCTGTTCTTGGCTCTCCACGTGTTAACACTACATGTCCGCTGCACACTGCCCATTGTTGCCTTTCTTTTCATCCAAGGGATTTTATTTTCTGCAGCTTGGTATCGAGGTGCCTGTAACTCACCACGAGTCTGTCCCGCGTTTGATTGTACCCAGCCACTTAAACAGGCTTATCTGGGCCGTAATGTACCTGCAGCATGGGAGGGGGGTCGGAGGGCATTGAAGGAAAACATCTCCATGAAAGCCAGTATTAGCGTTCAAGGGTGGACAGGGAAGAAAGAGGATCCAGTAAAGTAGTAGAAACCGTGGATCTTTTTTTTTTTTTTCTTGAAATGTCACTCCTGCTTTCCCACCTCATTGCTTCCCTCATCTGTCAGACCTCTGCAGATGGAGTGAGAAGTCCTCGCATCAACAGTTTCTGGTGACCCAAACAGAGGAAGTATTTCCCCTTGTCCACTTTATCTGTGGAAATACTCTTAACTGCAGCATCATTCCAAAATAAATGCATGGTATTATTGAGCTAATTCGTTCAGCTGAGGCCAGGGCCTGTATCTCTCAGACTGATTTAAGTGCTGACTGAACCCTTCCAGTTGTGATGATTCAGATTTCTCACAGCACTTTTTATTTTAAAGCAGCCAATAATGCCTGCCAGTAAACATGGACTCTGTGAACTCAAGTACTGTATTGCTTGACTGATAAATTAATGGGATTGACGTGCAGTCCGTGTTTTGATGTTGAAAAGGCTGTTTTCTGTGTATTAGAAATTAAGTCATGAGGGGCTGCAGAAGGTAGAAGAAACCATTTTGTTTGTTTTACTCCCAAGTACCAATAAGTTTAATAACATTTAAAGTTATGTGTCATATAAATTACACATTGAGGCTTTTGTTTCATTGGAACAGCAAAAGCTGTGCGTCTCCATCCATTATTGCAGTTTATGTAGCAATTCAGTCCAGATTTATATGGAAGTTTACATGTGTGTTGTCCATCATCCAGCCACTGAGCCTACTGTAACTGTAATGTAAACTGCATTATCTCATTATGCTTTTCGTCTTCACTCAGATTCATGTGATGAGGGAGGTGGCCAACATGGCTCAAGAGAAACTCGGAGTGTCCTGCGAGGTCATCGATCTACAGACCATCCTGCCCTGGGATATTGAAACTATTTGCAAGGTGACACAGACGCATAACACAATATCCTGAGCAAAAACATTAAGTAAATACAAATCTAGACTCTCATTCTCTACTGAGTTTAATTCATATTTAGTTTGGTGTCATTCACACAGATGGCGTAATACATATTGCTACAAATGGTTTCACCCCAGTTCAGTTTAACAGAATTCCATTATTAACATACAGTTTGGTGTCCTTGCCTGCTTTTATACAGTACATCTACTGCGATACCTTTTGGGGGTGATAGAAGAGTAATGTAGTGCTCAGTGTTCACCTTTGGTTACAGACTGTGTTCTGCTATGTTCTGCATTCCCAACTGATTACGCTTGTGTAGATCATTTAGGTCGTCATTAGGCATGAATACTGTTGCTGTTGAAGAACTGTTCAATGGAACCGTCTTCTTACTGTCTGTGTTTATTGTGGTTCAGAAACAATGTTCCTCTGGACAGTGTGGATCTCTTTGCTTGATAAACAGGATTCTTTCTACAGCTAGTAAGATTTGACTACTAGTTTGTGTTGTCCTAGCCATGCGCAGGCTATGACACCAAGCAAAACATAATATTTAGTAAGGGAGGGCTTTCAGAAAGGAGCTTGCTTTCAAGTGGATAATCTGTTTATTTTGAAATAGTTGCTTAGAAAGGCTTTTTCCAGGCGTAACCTGGAAACAACCAGGATACCAGCCACACATTCTGATGTTTTGGAAAGCTGTTTGCAAATGAAAACCAAGGTGCATGTAGAGGCTGACCTCTGGGATCGTCACAATGAGATATGAACCATGTGTCTCTCCTCTGTTGGGACGTTGGTTTTTAAATGGCCTCTGAATATGTTGCATGCCGTCTTCCTTTGTCAACATGGCCGCTTTTTGCAGGCAATCAGCATATCCATTTTAACTGTGCACATTTATTGTCCAATTTTCATGCTCCTCTGGTGAAACATACGACTTTGCCAGTTAAGCATCATGCTGCTCCTGTTGCCAAGCAAATCTTATAACCAGCAGTTAAAGCGCAGGATGAAATTGTGGTAGGAGGGTAGTAATTTAATAGGGAGTCAATTGGAACGAATGGCAGAAACTGTAGTATTATGCTGGTGCTGAAGGACTTGAAACTTTAAGTGCGCAGTTGTTATAGACTGTTTGTTGAAAGAGGGGACTTATCAAGTGATTGTGGAAAAAAATGCAAGCACTGCTCCATTAAAACAAGTGCCATGAAATTGAATAGTGTGTTTATGTGCTGCTTAGTGGGCATACTGCCAGGCCTGCCACCTGGGCCTTGTCAGAAACATCTCTTCTTGTAATTTCCTTTAACCAGATGCCCACTTGAATGTTTATCAAATGCATATCAGTTTTCCCACAAGTGCACACACGCGTACACACAGATCCTTTTCTCCGTTTCATTGTTGACAGTTAAGTCACTTGCATTACTCTGATACCCCGGTGTCCCTATAGAGTGTTGTTTTCTTACTTCTCCACTGAGACCTTTCTTTCTGATGTGTTCTGCTGGCTGACCTCAGAAAAAGCCTTAGTCAAGCTATTATCAAATCGCATTGAAGGCACAAAATTAATTCCAGGCTAAATCGTGATTATTATTATCACCCAGACTAATGCATAGGAATACACATTAGAGACTTTCATTATCTTTTAATTAATCTGAAACCCAGCAGCACATATCCAGCTGTGCATTAGTGAGGATGAAAACAAATGTCGGCTTATGTTGGTCATCTTATAGTATGTAAGACTTGTGAATACAAATAAAAGGTGGTGAAATCAGCGTTGATGTGATGCACAAAGGGGCAATGCAATCCTGTTCTTTTGATGCATAAAAGGTGTTGAAGATATAATACCAAGATACCCTTTGCTTGTCCAATGGTGGACACGTCTGCCATTGTTTATTTACATTACTGGGCATTAGTCTCACTCAGAATCTATAGGAGGGCAAAATGTGCAAAACACTCCTCAAAGGTTAATGCTGACTTTTCTGCAGCAATGAAGAGAATAGACCATACAATAATGAGAAACGCGTTCCTTGGTGCCCTCAGTAACCCTGCGCAGTGTGGCCTTAACTACTGGGTGCTGCACAGCTGCTCTGTGCTGGCATCACATCTAGATGGTTCTGTGGCTGCAGCTCTGCGGATGCTCATATATTAAGACTTTTATCACACAGGAACCCACTTGAGCAGACATAGCTTAAGTGGAAAATCTATGTACTGCAACTAACAAATCATTATTGATGAATCTAGCAGTTTGTATGATGAATTATTGTTTAGCGCAAGAAAATAGTGAAAGATTTTCATGGTGATGTTTTCAAAATTGCCTGTTTTGTCAACAGTTTAAAATCTAATGTTCAATTTACAATAATGTATAACAGAGATAAAAGCAGAAATCTTCACAGAAGCAGAAAAAGCAATTGTTAAGCACTTGTTCTTGGTAAATTACTGATATGATTAAGCAATTACCAAAATTGTTGACATGTCTTCTGTCCATTGGCTGATCAGTTGATAGGGTAATCGCTTCAGCCCTGCAGTGCCACATCAGTTATCGGTATGTACAATATTGAGCTTTGCCTTTTCTTATAATTGATTAATTGATGCTACTTTTAAATGTTACTACTTAATTATGAGACTCGGCATGGTGTATAAATAAAAACCCAGAATAGTTTAATCTTTTCTGAGTCAGAAAGAAACGTTTAGGAGCCAGTGGAGTCTTCTGTGAAAGGTGAGCCTGAGACGGGGAGTAGCCAAGACAATGTGTCAACTTCTTAATTCAAAAGATTGTACACCTGGCGTCCAGCTTTTCCGGCATGCACACGTCTCTCTAAAGCTGTCCTTTTGTACCGCTTATTAACTCGCCGTCAGATGCGGTGAGTGTGCAGACAGTGAGATAGGCGGCAGACACACATCCGGCTGTTGGCAGCCAATTAAAATTTTTCATGTCCTGTGAGTCACATTTACCTTGCGTATCTTTCAAGGATGTGTACACATGTGTTGTGTGGTGAACTGATTTATGTGTACACATGTGTTGTGTGGTGAACTGATTTATATGTACACTGTGTGTTGTTTTTGAGTGCAGATGTATAAAATAAATGAAGAATTATGTGTCTTTCAGCATGACAGATCATTAAGGCACCATTTTGGAGGAACATGCCATCTTTCTGTTTCCTGAGGCATCCAATCTGGCAGCCACCAGCTATACTTGGATCTAAATATATTCAACCCTCTTGTTGACAAAGGGAATCATGGGCAGAAATTTCTGTAAAAGTACAGAAAAAGTGAGTGTATTTTATTTTGTCCCGCTGTCTAGAGTGGTGCAGTAAATGTAATAGTCGTTCTTTAAGGGATAAACAAAATGGCTGGTTTACCTCTGCCAGACCCATGGCTCAGATGATATGCTGTGGAAAGTCCTAGGTCAAAGTACGTGTGGCGTTTTAGTTTATTTGTGTATGTTAGGATCACACGCTATATATGACCCTTTAGTTTCTTCACTGAGTTGGGTGCTTCACTTCCTGTTGTGTTGTGGCTTTTTATTGTCATTCAGATGCCTCTTCAGCCAACATTTCTGTCCGTTCTTACATGGATCCATGTTTGTTTGACTTGGCTTGGAGTTGGCCAGTCAGCAGAATAGAAAAATCTCTGCAGCCGTTATTGTATTAGTCAATCGTTAGTGATTCAGCCTCACTCAGGTTTTCCAGAGTCTAGATCCAGCCAGCAAAGAATCAGAGAGGCGAACCAGTGCCGCTTCATAATACAGTCATTGGTTGTTTAACCATGATTGGAGATGGCACTTACCACAGCACCAGATACTGGTCCTGCTGGGCAACAGTTCATGGACCGGCATGTCTGCCCTTTCTAAACAGACCTGTCCAAGACAAACCTATTGGCGGATATGGCCAAAATGAATTGTCTTTACTTCGGCCCAGAAAAGGTTACAAAATCCTTGCGTGTTTGTAACAAATTAAAGCCTCGAGAAAAAGTAGTGTATACCTGTAGGCTTTGCACTGTATATGGCATTGTTTAGCAGGCATGCGTCTCTCTCTTTTATGGAGGAGACAGGAGGAGTCTGAAAGAGCGACTGTGTTGATTTTTGTTTTAAGGTATCTAGAGTCTAGATTTGAGACCGTTCTGCAGCCTTCCTATAAAACATTTCATACGTCATGGGTTTCATGGGTTAAAAATGTAAATGTCACGCATTAAAAATGTTGTATAACTGTATCTGTTTTCAATTGCGTTGGTGACTGCAGTGACTGTCCCCTATGCAGTGAACAGAGTGAAAGCACAGACCAACTCTATGTTAGCAATGCTGTGGCTATGCGTGTTCTAGTATACCAATGAGCATGTGCTCTGCAAACACAAACTGTAGTTTTATAAAGACAATTAATTCAATAACTAGGACAATTGAGCAGGCATTGTACAAACCTGTGAGGATGTTGACATGTCAAAGCAAGCACTTGTGAAATTGTTTTTGTCGAGTTGTATTGGGACATCTTGATTTGTTGAACAGCTACAGTGTATGAAGTGTTTGGCTCTGTGCAGATTCTAATACTATCATGACATGAGATTTTCTGTAGGTCCCAGGTGTGTCTGGTTATAGTTTTCTCTACTCCATTGTCTTCTTTTAAATGTGTGTAAACTTTTCTCCCACAGTAGATGTGTCTCTTGGCCTGCGCTGTGACTGCAGCGCTGTCTGGATCTCAGCCCTCCTAGTGATGCAACCGATTTTGGCTGAACCTGTTCAACCCTTAAAAACACATGCAGGAGGAGTCATGTAAGGACGTACAGTGCACAAGTGTAGCAATATGTCATGTCTTACAGAACATAAATTAAGTCCTGTCTGAGTCACAAACAAAGGGAGTTTAATTGATGCCTGATAGAGGAGGAAGAGAGGTGGGGGTGGGGGGGTGCTTAAACTGGAATGCACAACAGCATCTGTTCTGCGAAACTGATTCTTATAACTGTGATTCTTAGAAGCCTGCGTGTTCTGAGTACTCCGGAGTCTGTTGACTCACTGTCCAGATAAGACCTCGTTATCACGGCTCTGCTCACCCCTCACAATCTCCTAATGGTTTCAATCTGTAATGTGTGTCCTGAGCCAGACGGCAGGTAAATACAGCGTATGGAAGCAGCCGTCAAGTCAGGCAGGACGCTGTATGCTCACAGTATGTTTGTTTGAGGTGGAAAAATACATGAACACAAATGGACTGAGGGAGCCACCAGCATTTTCTGCTCGATGTCACGTTCACCGTGTCATTCTCATATCGACGGCTGTGGTTGTTGTTGTTTTTGATAATACCTACCATAATTATATGGGGTGAATGGTCATTTGAAGTACCCTAATAAAGAGACTTTAGAAGAGCCAAGTGCGACTGACTGATGGAAAATAATCCAAAATTGCAACCACACGTTAATATATCGATCATAATCATTAAAAAGATGTTACCTACATAATACTTGATTTCCTGTAATAATGCAAAACTAATCCTAATTTCCTCTGATGGAATGAATTTTTTTTTTTTGCTTCAAACCATAGTTTTAATAAACATACATACATAAATGATTCTGGCTGTTGCCTTCAGTGGGAAGACAGTGAGACCAAACGAGCAATATCACTGCACTGATGTTTACTCCCAATCCAACTCTTCCCAAATATTTTCTGAAAATGTTTTGGAAAATTTAATCTAATGTCATAATGTCAGAGGAATCTGCCAGGGTTTTTCCCCCCCGTATCCACAATCTTGATTGTTCTGCCTGTTGTTCTGGCAGTTGCATTTTTCATAACACCATAATAAGGATCGGGGGTTTTGCTCAGTCCACAAGAGACCCTGATCTCAGAGAAATTAAAATGAAGTCAGCTTATTAACGATGCTACATCTTGTAGGCTTTATTCTTTTGTCATTTGGTTAGTGGAAAAAGTACACATAAAACATTTTATTTGTTTGGTTTTTTTAATGTTAAGAAGCCAGAGAAAAGTGACAAATTTGTATTTTACAAAGAGTGGACTCATTCCACCACTTAAGACGTCTGCTTTAACATCTGCCACTCATACAGCACTCATTATCCTTGTGTTTCAGCTAAATTCATGTTCAGTTATTCAAATGTGTGGAGCCTGTCCAACCAAGCCAGGTTTTTGAACGGTTACATGGAAATTTGTTTGAAGCAAGTCTGCTGGCAAACACAGTTTCAGAACAAGCCAACTTATACTTAAGATACCCCTTGCATGAGTACATGCTTGCAGCCTGAATACGGCACATCAGGTTTAATTTATGTTGAAACCCAACCTTGAAACGTGCTCACTGACTGTACTACACCATTCTGCTCTTCAATTAAGACATTGAAATGTCACTTGTTCAAACAAAGCCAAAGGAAAACCTAATCTGAGTCCGGCAGCATTACTGTTCATTTGGGCTCGTTCCAGCAAGACCTGGTGCTTCCTGTGAGCCTTGTATTTTCATGGCCGCCAGCTCAGGAACTTAAAGTAGAAATTATGGCTCATCCTTTTTGCATTTCCTAATTTGAAAGAACCTTGAGCTTGTCATCATAAAATAATAATGTAGAGCTGCACATTATGGTTACCAACAGGTGGCCTCCAGATGGTGGCCCAGGACCTGCCTGTCTCTTCCGACCAGTGTTATTAACAAGAAAGGCTTGTTTCCGAGACCAGTATTATTTTAAATAAGAGCAAGGCAACAGGAAAATATCTGGACAGTAGAGATGTCGCACATGGCAGGATAAACAAGCTTCAGTTCAATTGTTACCATGTGGGTTTCTTTCTTTTTTCTTCTTGGAATAATTGATGAGGATGATAAAATGATAGACGATTCCTACAAAGAGCAACTAAAAATAACGTTATGAGCAATCAAGTTCAAATAACAAAATCAGGTTTAAGACTTTTTGATTTGATGAGTCTCAGAAAAAGTTGATGACTGACGAAGCTGATGATGAATAAAAGCATTGTTGCTTTTATTTATTATCTTAACAGACTTACAAATCATAGATTTTGTGTTTTTTAAGATACTGTACTTATTGCAGAAATAAGTGGCCTATTGGAACTCTTTCTGTTTTCCTGAAAGTCAGCAGCAGTTGCCAGGGAGGATGTGGAAAGACTGCGGTGCCTCGTGGCTAATTTGAGGAAGAAAAAATACGATCTGGTTTAAAAAAAACAGAGAGAGAGAGGGAGAGAAGCTGCAAATGTGTCCACAGTATACAAATAATATACCAACTAGTGAATCTACTGGGGAATGTCCATGACAGTCAGGACTCTTCAAGTAGTTCTTGCAAAGCTTTGAGTTGTGTTTGTGGTCATTATCCTGCTGCAGTATGAATCCTTCTGCACAGAGATGCAAACCAGAGGGTTTAGCATGTCTCTGAAGAATAGAGTGGGTCTTCTGCTTGTTCAATGTGGAGGCAATTCAGTGTACGTGTCTCTGGTGGAGGCAAAACACCTCCTGACTTGAATATTCCCACCAACATATCTCACTGTACTATTGATGCTCTGTGGTGTGATTCTCTCTCTTGTTCGTCTCCTTACATAAACCCGGTTACTGCCATAAATCCTAAACTTGGATTCAATAATACATATGTTTTTTCCAGTTATCCACTGTGAAATGTTGGCATTCCTTAGTCCACCCCAAGTGTTTGGCCTTGTTTCCCCTCCTGGAAAGTGGTTTAGAAACTGCTACTCATCCTCTTTTGTCTTATTGTTTTGTTCATCCATTGTCTGCAAAGTCTTGGAGTTTTATGCACTGCTCTCTCAGAAATTTGAGTCTGGCCCCGATTTTTTTTGATGCTGAGAAAGTTCTTATTTGCTAAGAATAATAATTTGACTTCTGACACTTTCACTTTGTTCTGATGCCATGTTTTCCACTATCACAGTCCTACTTGGTAAGCAATGATCTGCTGGAAACTTGAGGTACAGCCATATTTATCAAAGATGAGCACTGGCTGCAAGTTGAGTTATTTGAATGAGTCTATGATGAGTAGATCAAATCCAGTGTCACCTGAACACATGCTTCGATGGATGCTCGGAAAAGGAAATCTGACCATTTATATGAAGGAGTTAAGATTTGTGGTCAATGCCACACATTTGCTTAAATTAGATTGTCCACCTAGAAGTGGTGCAGAATCTTCAATATGTCATCTTCGACAGATTGAGAATTTCACACAGAGAACATTATTAGTTTGTATGTACTCGGCACTTTGTTTAGAACAGCTGATGTTAAACCTTTGAACTGGCTGTGCAATCAGTCAGCATTGTATCAATGTGTGGGAGATTCCGAAATAGATTTTATATAAATGAAAATGTCAGAAAATATTACCTTGAGCACAGATACAGTTTGTATTAACGTCTGGATTACTGCCTGGGTGATACCAAGCCAGATTTGACACCCAGCATGGCGAGCCGTCTCTACCTTTATCCGAATCTTTGATTTGGAGCCGGGCCAGGGAAAAAGCAGGCAGCCTGCTAGCGATTAGCACGCAGACGAACTGGGATCATGCATGTGTTTCCCTCTCAGTCAAGGGCTCTGAGCCAGTATGTGCTCACTGGCCCACCACAACACTCCTAATATCTTTGGCCTGCTGTCACATACACTGGAAACAATCAAAGTAGGAGAAAATGGCACAGGAAAAGAGTGGCCAGAGGTTTGGGCCCCACTCTCTGCATTCTTATTATTGTAGTCCACGCCTGTAATTACAATGTTAACACTGGGCCACTGTGGATCGAACTTGCAGGACTTTGTGAAGAGAAAGAAAGAAAACATATGGGGGGGGTCGACATACTTGCCTATTGGCCAGAATGCTTGTGTGTGTGATAACTCTTGTCATGTGTTGTGCTGCAGCAACGTTGCAGTGGAAAATTACTCATGGTTGTTTTTTGGTGATGGATTCAGCGACTCTTCTGGTGTCGCTGGTGAAAAGTAATACAAGAAAGAATAAAAACACTCAGAAGAAAGAATAAACCTTTTAGCAGGACTTAATTTTAAAGCATTGATAAGATTTACCTCGACCAAATTCATATATCGTAAAGATTGAGTTTAATAAAGCCCGTTTGTGGTGTATTGGAAATTTTCAAGGTATAGTAATCTTCCCTCCGTGTCTCCTCCAGTTCTCCTTTCCCCTACTGGCGTCTGTCTCTCACTGACTTCTTTTTCATTCTTCTTGGCTCAAACAAGTTCACATTCCACCGCTAGGCACTGGAGATTTCTCAAATTCTTCCCAGTGTCACTCACTGCAGAAATGTGTGTGTGTGTGTGTGTGTGTGGCCTTAGATAGCAAAATCCACACATAGACACACCGAAGAACCACATAGAGTTGTAGTTCTGAAAGACACTCAAAATATAGATGCTTTGTGAGTATTAGTCATGGTTGTTCTGTTGTTTTTGAAAGGGACAGACTGTCACTCACCCTGGGCTGTCTCCCTTACAGATCAAACATAAGATTAATTACCGCAGACCGTTAAACTGGCTCAAAAATCAAAATGAGGCAGTGAAATTTGCACTTTTTTTCTGTTACATTTCTCCCATGCAGTGATTGTTGGCTAAAAATACAATTTTGATACTGGATGATGATTCTAGCGATGACGGTTTTTGTTATGAAACGAGCCCTTTAAAAGCTAAATGCACTTTAGATTGGATGGGCTTTTGCTTGTTTGGGCCAGTTTGTCAGTTTTCCACTGGAGAGGACAGTTTAGTTGAGGAGCCTTGGCCAGAAGTGTGGGCAGATTGAGTGCATTGAGGTCAGCCCAAAGGCCGATAGCAGGACTGAGTGGAAAAGTGTCTGAAGTCACGAGGACAGAGAGACATCCAAGAGGTCCACTAGGATACAACACATTTCTGTTGCCCAGGGATTCTCCAGATCCTTTAAAAGTCAGTCATAAATCATGAAATGAGTTTCATAAACTGAAATCAATCCAAGAGTAGTAATAAAAAAGAATCTCTATTTGAGATTTTTTTTTCTCACATCAACATTTCAAGACTATTAAAGTGTTATGGAATTGCATTAAATAAAGTGTTATGCCTTTTTTGTTTATAACAGCATTTTTGGATTTTACTTTCCAACACAATTGGGGTTTATTAACAGTTAATTAAACTCTTATTTATTATGAATAAGCATATTTTCAAAAATATTGCACAGATTTGGATATATTTGTGGATTCAAGTTTCTGGATGGGCGTTCTCTATGACAGCGTTTGACTTGACATTTAAGCCCCGAGCCTCGGAGACATGCTGTAACTTCTGTGGTGTGCTACTGGCTGGAGCATGTCGTAGCCATGGATAACCTTTTTTAACAAGCCCACATAGTGATGGTTATGAGCTGTTGGCGATTGAAGACGTCAAGCCATTTTTAACATTCCACATTCGGGAACATTCGATCATGTTTTTTTATTTCAACACCTAGCTTCCATATACTCAGTGCTGTGTTTATCCCACATTATAGAGAGGGAGGAATGTAGCTAGAATTAGCTGTCCCTTTTTATGGGTCAAGTTGCGATGGCGAATGACCAGACTGTTAAAACACTGAGGAACCAGCAGTCCTTTAACTTTGTACTTTGTGTGTTAAACCATGATTCCATTCACAACACAGGAGTAACGTATGACAAATAAATGAAACGTAAATTTTTTACCTTTTTTTTTTTTTTTTTTTTTTTCAAAAATGAATTTTGATTTCAGGTTGTCAAATGGCACTGTTAAACTGTCACTGATCATATTTACTAACGCATTTAAACAAATCTTTGTTGCTTCTAGTGATCTATCGTAAAAGAGGATGAATTCTGAAACTGCAGTTATTAATCCTCTGAATTATCTGATCCACTATATGTCCCTGTCAGTCTTTGCGCAGACTAAGCACTGATATGAAGAGCCGCATACTGTAATTAATGGTGGTATGATATCCACAAGTATATCGATAGTATACCTCAGACTTTTGGACTCCACATCAAATTGTGGAAATGAAACTGGGATGGTTGTTTGAGTTTTCTCCTTCATAGCTTCCTCACATTATGACTTGTGGTGTTGTCTAGTGATGCTACTACCACCACAACTCACCACACTTTGTGTAGTATTGTCTTTTAGTCACAAATGTACACACAATAGTGCTGCCTCAATTTTTTATACCAACATTGTGTTGTGTATTATACAAGCAGGAAACACTACTTTTCTCAATTTAGTTGTTGTTTTAATATATATATGTTTTAATGAAGTGATGAACATTAATGTGAGCAATGTATTAACAAAGCAATAATGTTAATTGTGACACTGTTTTGTATGTAGATCTAAATGCTAATGCTGCAATATGAAGTACCCTTGATCTTGTATTAGAAGTATAAACATTTCATACTAATATTCTCCTAAACACGGCAAAATACTGCTGATATCAACTTTTAAAGTGTTCCTTTAGCTACATTGAACAAATACTTTCAGACAAATATTGACTTACACTTAAATATTAATATTGCACAGAAACACACAAGTTTGAAACATACCCAACAAGAGTTTATTAGTTTATTAAAAAAAAAAAAAAACAGATAACTAATCACAAACACTGATTATTTTTGATGATTAATCTGCTGATTATGTTTGATGATTAATTGACTAATCGTTTCACCTCAGAGACAATTCAACACTGTTGCATAACTTCATCAAAACCAAGCTATACAATGGTTCAAAGGATGTTGCCTTTCACAGTGACTCACTGTGAGCATTTAACATTTTCATCCTCCCTAGAAAATTAAATAAAATTTTTACAGGTTATCCTGCTGAGTAAAAATCCTCCTTACAAGAAATGGTTAGGGTGTTATATCCACAGAAACTACCCTTTTGTTATGTTCTATATTGCTTTATAGGGTCTTTAAAAAAAAGTGTTATTTTATTTTTACTGCTTTGCTTTCTGCTCATACGTGTAGCAGCCTGTGGGATGTTCACAAAGAGCTGTCATCAAATTGGAGTGTGTGCAGCTGTAGTGGTGTGTGTGTGTGTGTGTATACGCACTGATGCACAGTCAGGGGTACAGTGTGGTTGCAGGGCAGAAAGATAGTGTGTGTATGCGTGTGTCAGGGAGTAATTGAGTTGAATTGGTTTTAATGGGTCTTTATGAGATGTTTGGAGTTATTTCTGTCTGAGGTCTCCTCTGGCGTCCTGGCTTCTCCGGAGGATGGCTTGGCCCTCCGCCCAGTGCAGAGGCTGCTCTACACTTTCTCTCCTGCCTCGCTCACTCTCTCTTTCTTTCTGGTTCTTACTTTCTCTCTCTCTCTGTCATGAGAGAGAGAGTGATTGTATGGCACCAGAAGAGTGAGCGAGTGTTTGTGTTTCCTCCCACCCTGCTTCTCTCTCAGAGCTGTGATTTAATGGGGCCGCCGGTTCGTCGAATACTCACGCCTCTCCACTAATCGCAGAGCTCCACTTTAAAGGCCCAAGCAAGTAGTCAAGCCTCGTCCCGACTTTCATTTGTCACAGATCACATGGTAGCGCATGAGTTAGGACCCTGCGGTGGCCGCGCAATTACAGGGTCAGCAGAAGGAGGCAAAGCCAGCGGATCCAGTGGCAAGAACGACTCCTTGGTGGCGGCACGGAACTAAACTTTCTCTTCCTGTTATATTTTGATGGACGGCCTGAGGGAAGAGAAGGCATACTATATGGGAATATGGGAGTGACTTACAGTCGTGTGTGCGCCTACAGTACAAGCACAGCAGATTTTGTTTTTGTCATCACTACTATTTTTAAATTATTCTAGACCAATTTAGTGGCTCAAAAATACAGATCCAACAAATAAGTGTTGGCAGCTTCTTCTGGAAAGAGTCTTGTGTGTGTTTTAAAAACTTTGAGAACTCATTCGAAAGCACATTATATGATTCTGCACCAGTCTAACCACAGCCTAATTTAGATCCAAGTATGTTTTTAGGCACTTCTCATCCCTGCAGTCTGTACACGCTCCTTATTTAGAATGAGTTAGTGCTTTGTGATTACTATTAGGGTTGGATTTCTTTTTTTCTATTTGAACGTGTCTTGAGATGACACTTAAATGCCCAAAAATATAACAACAGAATCAGCAGCAGGAGATGAGGAGCGTTTGAGAAGCCATGTGTGTCTGCACATGTGAGTACTTGCACACATGTGCATGAGTGTGTGTGTGTGTACATGCCTTTGTGGCCTCCCCCCATCTGTCTATGTATGGGACTGAATATTTATGATTGAAACTAAAAGCACAGGCTTCGAGGAAGAAGTGCATGCATGGTTTAAAGAATGGATGCGGAGAGAACGTGCAACAAAGATGAGACGAACCACAGCATGGAAGAAAGACGGACATTGCAAATTGCAGGAAGGAAGGAGCCTGATGGAGAAAGCGACAGAACGCAGAAGTAGTGATGATGGAGCGACTGCGACAGGACGAGCTCCATGCTGCTCATTAGGTTTGGGTGTGTATGGGAATAGCAGTAAACATGACATTTCCCCTGCAGCCAGCGGAACAACTTCGGCATCTAATGACAGTCCTGCAGCACAATGAGTAGTAAAGCTGCAGCCACCAGAGCTGTAGCCAACCAGGAGCCGAGGCAGTGAGCTGGATGTATCAAGCACTTACAGGAGTGAGAAACTGAGATGATAAAAATGCAACTCAGTACAGTAATAAGACGAAATGCATTCCCCTGCCGATTAAAAAAAGGATACAGTTAAATGTTTGTGTGGACGCAAGAGAGTCAAAATCTGTGTGACAAGTGTTCACCCTCCACTGAAATGAAACTGGTGTTATTAAGGTAATGGCCACAGTTATCTGAGCTCAGACTTAAATCATGCATGGCTCTGGGTGTGTATTCTTGTTTTGTTGTGCAATTATTGCCTGGGGAAGTTTTAGTAGTAAATGACAAGTTTACTAATTTATAGCCCGAACTTCCTTGGCTTTTCTCAGAAGTCAAACAGTGTTGGGGAAACCTTCAAAATAAATTGTGGAGCACATCAAACTGTGAATCATATAAATACAGTGCATACACACAGTAAAAGGAATACATTGTGACAACACAAACTGTAAATTTTTAGTCAAAATGTTTTATAGGCGCTACAATTATGTGATACAGCAACTTTACCACTATCACTTTACCATTTTGGTGAGTCTTTGAAAGAACTCTGCTTTACGAGCAGAACAAGATCATTTCCAAACTGAACCCACATTCAGCACCTGCTGAGCTTCACATATTTAGATCCAGCCTCTAATCCTTAAACTCACATTTTCTCCTTTATCCACTTGAGTCTTTTTCTTTTCTTTTTTTTCTTTTGTGTGTCCTCTTAGATTGTCTACCCTTTTCCACCTTAATATTGTTGTAGAGTCAGCTTTTCTGCCTAAACAACGTCTTTTGACTGTTCTTATTTTAGTCAGAGGATGCTCTTTGAGTCACAGGACATGAGCCACTCGGTAATAAACTCATCAGGCAAGAGTCCATGGTGTAGAACCATAACAGAGATCCTCCAGCCAGCAACCTCCTGAGGTTGTGTTGAAAGATTCATGACTTGTTTAACTGTCCTGTCCTCAGCGTAGGCATATAATTTCTCTCCTTGGATTCTTCTAACTGATCATCTTCATGCGCTGTCCAAACGTACTTCCTGTGGTTCCACCGCTGTCTTATAAGTAACGGCTTTGCCCCCATTCCCGGCCCCAGTCGACATTAAAGGTGGCTGTCATGGGCAAATAAGAGGACTGTATGACTTTTGAGAAAAGGGTCAAACCGCACAATGAGAGTGAACGATTCTGTCTCCTGAAAACCCATCCAACAACCGGAAGCAACTGGGTTAAAGGCCAGCCACAATTACTATGTAGACACCAGAGTGCTGTCACAGTCTCCTGTCAGAGATGTAAAAACGACAGACTGTGTGTTTTTGTTTCCATCTCTTGAGACTGTGTGTAGTAGACCCTTCGACAGTGAGGGTTAGTTGGGACGTTGAGGCCATGAAAAGGTTTCATTCTGACAACGGGAGCCACTGGATGTGTCCTTCCACATAGGCATTGAATTACAGTACATTAAATTGTAGAGTGTCTCAAAAAATTGAGCGTTATACTGACTAAACATGTTAGCATTGAATGCAAAGCACTGCTATACAGCTTCAAAGCTCCTAACGTGGCTGTAAACTCTTAAGCTTCATTTAAACTCGTGTGTTAAGTGGATTGTTCCCTTACTGCTACACCTATGGCAACTGCTACCGTTTGCTCTTCACTGTCATGCTTTTAGCAAAGCCATATACTCTGCAAACTGCTCACAGTGAAAGAAACAGGTTGCAAGAAATGGTCTCATATTCACAAATGAAACAAGGTGAAACTGTGGTGGTTTTATTAACGGGAGAAATCCGATGCTGAACTACAAATCAAAACAGACTCCCATGCGTCAAATATAACCCCAGCTTCAGTCCTGTTAGAGGCCCAGCAGTGCAATGCATATCTACCAAGTCCAACATAAGCAGCTGTTATATTAAAAGTTTCAGAGATTAAACCAAACATTACTGGTCCTGTACATTACCGTTGTTCTTCCTCTGTGGTTCAACTGCAGTGTCTTCAGCTTGTTATATGAATTGCATTTCCTGCTGTACCAGTGCGCCGACAGTCAATTTACTTCCCCCAGACAATACTACATTTTACCATTTTTCGAACATATTGTCATATACTTCTGGAGTAGCCTGCTAAAGTTGCAATATGCCAGCTAGTAGAAACGTTGGCGGTAACTGTCCCTTGTGTTTAAGCAGTGTTTAGGGGCAAGTCTATTAACTGGGTCACAAGTTTTCCCCAGCACTCACTGTCTGACATTCTATCCCACGATATTATAAAAACAGTGGCAGGCTCCTTTTGTGTCAAAAGCATCTGAAGAATGCACTCCTGACACAGCGAGTACTGTGATGGGTATATCCCGTATCCCCACATGGCGATCGGGGCAACGCTGGTGTCACAGTGTAGATTGTTAGTTAGGTTAACACGGCCTTTGTGTGTTTGTTTGTGTGTGTGTGTAAGATAAGAAATGGGTTCAGCATCAGGGCGGGTGTAGAAGATTAGGCAGCAGCACTGTTTATTCCTGTATGAGTCATTTTGCTAAGGCGAACCAAACAACAACATGTCACATCAAGACATTACCCAACTCTCAACCCCTCGCTTGATTCCTCCTCACAGTGCAGATTGGAAGACAATAACTGTTGACAGTGTTGTTATTAACTTCCAAATTCCTGAAGATGGTGTCATGTAATCAGTGTTTTTTTGCACACTGAACACATTTACTGAAATGGTTTGCTAAATCAGTAAATTGGCATAAACACTGTATTTAGCTTTTGGACACTTGACGTTGGATGAAAAACGTTTAAGACCTTTTGCATTCCAGCTCCTAAATAGCTTGCCGCACAATACAATGTTTCCAGTGTGCCCCACCAGGAAGATGCATATTGGCATTTCATCAAGTGTCTCAGAGTGATACAGTGCTGACTCATTAAGCCACATTTATTTTATCCATCACAGCCAAACCTAGGACCTCAGCAATTTAAACATTTTAAACCTGTTTAGCATCAGCTTGAATGCCCAGAATGCCTCTATGTTTGATACTATGTGGTCCTGTCAGGGGAAAAAACTGTCAGGCCTAATTTAGAGTGTTATACGGCCATGTGATGGTTATTTTTAGCAGGTTATTTAGTTATGTTTGATGTTGTGCTTGGTTTGTGGCTTTTAGGGATGGAGAGGTTTGTGGACCCCCCCCCCCCCCCCGTGTTTAAATGAATAGTGCATTGTTTAGTGCCGTCATTTCAGTGCGTAAATACTCGCATGCCAAAACGTGGACCAGCTTGCACATAATAGTCTCCATATTTATCAGTTTTTTCTTTTGTCTTAACTAGGGATGTTCCTGATGACTAAATTCTCTGTTGATTAAACGATTTAAATTTAAACTAGTCGGTTAGGCTATATCTTGAGCACACTTTAATCGATAATGTTAAATATTCTGAAAAAATATTTTGTATTTAAGAGCAATTTCGAAACGGTTAATCGCATTCTTCAATTACCAAATCAGATTGTAAATTCCGCTGAAATGTGTGGCACTTTACACCACACATTAAAACATCAACATGCCTGTGTTGAATGTGGTTATGCGTAGCTCTGGTCGAGTGGTTATGTGCCAGTGTATTCTGACACAGCCTACATGCAACCCTATTTTCATTTGTCAGATCAAAATACTGCCAAACCGTGTTGGTTTTACGAGTTGTCATCTCTCCGTCCCTGTTTCTACCTCCCTGGTTTACATCGGTAGAGCGGGGGGGATCCCTGTCTCATTAATAAAATATAATAATTAGTTTAACTATTTTAGTTTCTCGTGCCAACTAGTGATGTTAGAAACGTTTAACCAACTAGTCGACGAATCGCGCACATCCCCCGTCTTCACAAACATAAATTGTAACAAGGATTTTATTGTTGGAAACAAACCGGATAGAGGAGAGAAATGTTTGCTGAAGTTGCAGAGAACAGACATAGCTTTGGTCTGGACCAGTGGCAAGTGGATGAGATTATAGTATTGGTTTTATGCTGTGGCAGATAACGGGTGGAGCAGAGGCATCCTTCTACAGTAATGTCAGGTTAAAGAAAAGCCAAATGCAAATGCCTGGGAGGCTGAGACCTCTAATGTCCATGATTGTCCCGTTGGCCCTGCGTACCAGCCCTCCAGCTCATACTGTTGCGTCATACCCATTTTGTACACACACATAGTGACACAGCCAGACGCACATGCAGCCTGAGGGTGGTAAGCAGATATAGCATACCACAGCAAGCAGCATGTGCACCACCCATACTCTGTAACACCCGTCTCCCAGCCCGCATACAGATTGTCCAGTGGTACCTCCAGTAGTTCAGCTCCCACCTCTACACCGTTTCTCCCACATCCATCATACACGCACCCAGACTTTGGTGTGCAATCACAGAAAATTGACAAAATCTTAAATGTTTCTTCCGTTAGCCCTCTTGTAATAATTATACTGTCTTGATGAGTTGAACTGCAGACCACCTGCACGCTGCCACTGCTGCTACTACATGAATTTTGGGAGTTATAATAACCCTATTTGTCAATGTTCTTCGATTTCTATTAAGTGTACCCATGTGAAGATTGATATTTATCATATTATTGCGGCTTTCCAAATCCTTTAAAGTCGCTAGAGAGGCTGAGGTTAGGTCCTGTATGTTTGGTATAACGCGCTGATGTTCAGTGAAGCACGATGAGTCCAGGTACGTTTTCAAAGGTTTTAATAAGATGACGTAATGTGGTTTGCCGTACACTGTTGGTATGTATTATAATGCATTCAAGCTAAACGAAAAGCGGTCAACAAATAATTACAGCTACATAACCTGCCTCTCTCCTCCCCTAGTGCAGGTGATTCAGCCCCTAATATAACCTATGTTGATCATCTGCTGGCACCCATGTGACCCAAACCACACACATCACTGTGGCAACCAGACCAAATGAATCAAACCAAGAATACTGAAAAACAAAACAATATATGGCTCCTACAACACATATTTTTATATTAATACTGAAGGTTGACCATTCATTTTTCCATTATTCTGAGAATGTAATCATCTGTATGTGTCTTTGTTTTTCAGTCAGTGGTGAAAACTGGCCGTTTGCTCATCAGTCATGAGGCACCAGTAACCGGGGGCTTTGCTGCTGAAATCAGCTCTACAGTACAGGTAAGTGTATGCAGTCTGTGTATCCGTATATGTGGGGGATATGATGTGTGTGTGTGTGTATGTGTCCAAAACGTACTAGATTAGATGAGGGTTTGTAGCTCCCAGGGGTAGGAGGTAACCTTCAAAGGTATTGGGCTTAATAGGTGGCAATGTATTTGTCAATAAAAGTGCCACTTTGCAATAAAGTTAAAATAGCCTTTCACTGAATGCCCCAGAGCAATAGAGACTTCAGAGACTCAAGAAGCCCTCAGATCTGCCAGTCTCGATCCATCAGCAGGAGTGCTGCGTGGGCAGCAACTCAGACGCTGGAGATTCCAGGTGGTCCCCACAAAAAATAACAATAATGCAATTATTTATCTGTCTATACATTTTCTCACTTAAAGCGATTTAAGAATTATTTTTTGTCATAAAATTCACATTTCCATAATCAATAAAAATTTGAATATTATAAACAATTGTACAAACAAGCAAACATCTTTTTGTGTGCTTCCTAAAGATTAAATATGTATCGAATAGGGTCTATTTTAGGAAGGATTGTGATTATAAAACCGCTATAGTTTACAGTTACGCCACATGTCCAGTCCACTATATTACATTTGTCTGCTGCTATTTATTTATATTAACCCAGTCAGAACTATGTATCTGTACGTCCACGGTTACAATGCAAACAGGAACTGCTAATAGCTAATGCAGCAGTACATTTCACGGTTCAAACGAGACAAACGTGAACAAATATACGCTAAAAAATTGGGCTAAAGGTGTTATACACAGCTAAGTCACCTATTCCATGTCACCAATATGCTGCCTGCTTGCATCCCCCAAAACATTATGGGAACTGTGTTCACAAACTTGTATTATGATTACCCCAAGTAGAAGAAAAGTAATAACAAAATTCATCAATATTATGTTTTTATAATGTATGTTTTGCCCTATCCATACTTTTTTTTTTTTTTTTTCATTACAATAGGGCTTCACACACAAGATGCATTCCCTCGGGCCCCTATAAGAAAGTCCTCGACAGTTGCCTTACTTGGTCGTGGTTATTTTTGCAGTGTCTAGTTTCTTTGGGCGATGATTCCACACTGTGAGGTTGAAATCCAATGTTTGGAAAGTCAAAGTTGTGGTGAATATTCTGATATATGAAATGTGGGGTTTTGTTTAAACCTTTTAGGAGAAATTAACCATTAAGAAATGATACATTTGTCCCACAATGCATTTCTTCTCCCACACCGACAATGATGTGGGCATGGTTTCTGATTTCCTGGTTTCTGTTAAATCCGTGACTGAGTGAACTGGTTACAGATTATATCTTTTCTTTCTTTTATAAAAAAAAATTAACTTCTATACATGTTTACAGTCTCTCTCTCTCTCGCTGGTTGAGGAGTCCTTTTTCTGTTGTGTGAATTTTAATAAGACGTTTCTGTTGAATCTGCGTTACGTTTGATGGTCAGGCACGTCGAAATTCAGGTCCAAATTATTTGTGCCGTTTATTCACATTATTGTTGGTGTGTAAAAGCTTTAAGGCTCAAGATGTCCTGTCAACATTGATATTATATCACAGCTTTATTCTCAACATTTGTCTACAAAGCTGCACGAAGCCTGTTTGTAATTTATGCCACTCATCTGAGAATGTTGATACAGTAACTACCCTCATAAAATATTCCTTCCTACAATAGAAAATGTCTGGACACTGTAAACAAGACATGCCAGATGGCAGCTGAGAAATTCTGAGCTAAGTGTGATACATGACTAAATGAAAAGTGGTCACCTTCCCATCATCCTAATTATATCTATTTCTGCGTAGTCAGATCATTATCTTTAGTATGTGGGGTGCATCTCTTAGCAGTGAGTACAACTCTCACCTCAATAAGCAATTTGCATCTCACTAGTAACAACTCTCCTTTTTATACACGTCTCCTCAAAAGTCATCCAGTTGTCTGCACGACACCGTATGTGCTTTCCTTAAAGGCAATAAAATCAATCGCTCCTCTCCTCATTTACTGTCAGTCTGTCTCTCCAGCTGTCAGTGATGGCTTTAATGGTCGGTGAGTAATCCTCCATATTATCATGTTTTGGCATTGCGTAGGGCAGATGTAAGTTGTTGGTGTATTCTTTGACTGCATTGATTTGTAGGTTTCTCATGGCCTCAGGCGAGTTGGATGGTCTTCTTGGAAAGATCACTTTAGAATAGTTGATAGCTGTGCTTTAAACGGAAGCAGTTAAAGCAACAGGTGTCACACTGTTGAACTCTACGTTATACTGTAGTTACTACTTCAGAGAGAGTGTAACGCCCCTGCTTTCGATGCACGGAAAGGATTTTTCTCAGAAATAAGATAATTGGCCATAATATGCTGTACATATTAGGATTAGATATAATATGACTAGCTACTACCACCAATGCATAAACCATATTTTGTGTATCTTGCTCGACAGGGTCGCGAGTAAAGTTTTTGCTATATTAAAATGAAAATATGAACGTCTGGTATTTCCACAGCATATGGATGACCAGTGGAAAAGTAGCTTATTTTTAGTGGTTTAGGAAGGTTGTTGTTTTTTTTCTTCACAATGAAACTGGGTCACTGTAAATTCAAGCTGACAGCTGCTGCCTTCAGCCAAGGGGCAACCAGCTTTTAAAGTTAATTTTTCAAGTTTACAGGTGATGACTCCCAAAGATTTGGGTGGAGTATTACTTCAACTCGGAGTAAGATTTAGTAAGTGAGATAACTGGAGTGATTCACCTGGCCTGTAGTGGAGAGCTGCACATTTCTGGATAAAAAACAGACTTTTTACTGGACTTGATTTTTAGAATTCCTCTTCTTCATAGCCATTTTGTAAAATGAATATCTTTTGTCTTGATGCAGGTAGAAGTGCAACAAACATTGATTGTGTGATTATTATTTAAAAGATTGTAATTGAACCAGTATAAACAAAACCATAATCTGAGGAGCTTTATAAATGTTTTATATGATATATAGAGTGATAATGTACAGTTTTAGATGACACATGGATTTCTATTTTTCTAGTCATGGGTGCAGTTTATAAAGTATATGATATTGTTATCAATTTTTAAAAGGTCACCTACAGTCAGATATAGTTTGTGGTGAAAGCACTGAAGCCTTGTCCATTTATTAAGTTTCGCAATGTTGGAGTGACAGAATGTTATTATACATGCCAAAGTGACCCTTTTTCATGATTTTGTCATAACAGACTTGGGTAATATTGCTTCCTCGTCCTCGCCATCATCAGAGGAGTTTCCTTCATTCTGTTCTAAATTTATTTTAGAAAGCCTGGAGAGCAAAAAAATAACATCATGGAATGTTGTTTGTGCAAATTTGATCCAAACTGCATTTGGAGGTGGTTTGAAATTATAAATAAATTGGATTTCGTCCAGACACTTGGGCAGCTCAAATCTGAAATCTCAAAGTGTCTCTTGCGTCACTCTCAACTTGACACAAATGCACAGGGACGAAAGTGCATCAGAGCGGCTGAGCAGAGGACGACGCAGTCAATCAACAACTGAAATAAATAGTCTACTGGCACGTTGGATCTTCGTTTCTGATGCTTCCGTGTTGTACGTAGTTACTGACTCCTACGTTGTCACAACAGCAAATCCAATCTGCTCACTACACACTGCAAATAACTGTGCAGGACAGTCTTAATTTCTTAAAGATTTGCCTGCAGTCTGAACACTTTCCACATTTTCGTCCTTTCTCCGCAGCTACAGAGCAACAGCAGTGTGAACTGGTACCACACTCCCCTGTTTATTCATTTATTGTCATTTTTACCGCTCCTAGGCATAAAGGGACACTGACTGTCACTAAACTTTGCATAGTCTAGGCACTGTCGTCTGGGAGCTCTATTGAAAATGTAGACTATTATTCCTGGAAAGTTGCTTCAACTACGACCTATCCACCCCGGGTTCCTGTGCTTCCACAGAAAGCTTCATTTATGGATTTGATTTTCCCTTTTGTATTAAGAACAGAGGAGAGTTTGGTGGGGCTTGGCAAGTTTCCATCATTTGGCTTTAGCTGCAGCCCTCATGATTTAATAATGTGTCAATGACTGGCCCCTTACCAAACGTTTGGCTGATGACTGGATAGGATAAGTGGGGCAGAATGAAATGTGGCCAAAGACAATGCTTTCATGGACCTCAGGGATGCACAGAGAAAAGCGGTGAATCACCCTTCCTTCCTCAACTCTGCAAGCCATCACGGGATTGTCGATAGTTAAAACAGATCCTTTGCTTGATTGGCTCTGGAAAAAAAAAAGAAAAGAAAACATACCTGAATAATTGTTAGAATGATAAATGCAGATCACATACATAAAAGTATTGAAAGTTGTCAAGCAGTCTTAACTCGTTTGTCCCCCACTTAACCATAGGTCACACTGCATTGAACTAAATAGCAGGGTGGGTGTCACGATTATCTGTGGGGCCCTTGAATTGCCTGGTTTTAATTCCATTGGGGGTGTTTTCCATTTGTTTGTGTGTAATTTGAACCAACAGAATCCAACATCCATCCCAGAACATCTGACCGAATTGTGGTATTGTACGACAGACTTTATTCTGGCTCAGTTGGTGTTAGCTGAGGATAAAAGCTTGCGCGTTTTCTGCCATGAATGCCCTCTGAATTAGAATCAGGCTACTCGTTGCCTGTCAGGCTTGTCTGGCTGAGAGAAAGCATAGGCCCAGGGCTCCAGGCATAGTGCCCCACTGTGAAAGTCACGGCAGTCACCCCATATCTTTCTCCATCAGGAGAAACACTAAACTGCCTTCAAAGGACAGCGTTTATACAAGAATGCTCCTTTAAAAGACTCCAGTATTGGATACAGTTACCACTAGGTTGGATAAGGAAGTTATATAACGGTATTATGCTGCTGCTGGTCCTCATTCCCATCGATTGCTTAATAGCCAAAAACCGATTGATTGATTTGACGTTTGTTCCCTTCATGTAGAGTCATTTCAACTTCTGAACTAAAATGACAGTATATTCAATACGCACCATAAATTGAGATGAATGAATGAGACGTGTTGAGATAACTTTGATATTTGTGGAACGTTGCTATTATTTGTCCATAAAATAAAAGGTTTAGTCCAAGGTTGTTAGGAGAGGAAATGCCATGTTAACTAAATCTAGAGTTTAAAGTCAATTTTTAAATACTGCTCAGGGCCTGTTTTTGCTGCTACTTGATAAGAAAAGAACGGGGCTTTATTTGAGACGGGCTATTGTTGGAGACCCAGTTTCAAGTATATTTGATCATGTTTTATTGAGATGCCATTAAACATTGTAGCATGCTAATGTTTAGCGTGTTAATGTGCAAATGCTTTGCTGTTGGTGATTAGGAGGTTAATGTTAAGTCTTATGAAGAGCTGTATTAGCTTGCCATTCCCACAGTCTATGCAGTCTGTTTCTTTTTGATTAAATATGATGGAGAGAGTAACGTGTTTAGGGTTTTAGAAACCAGTATCTGTATCCCCAGCCAGTTCTTGGTTAAAAATCAAGCATTGGCAAATAATATTGTCATTTCTCTGACTGCAACCTCCAGTCTGTGGGTGTTTGAGACAAATTGATTCTTTTGTGACATGAGTCAGAATTTCATCCCTACAACTCCAAGCCCCTGCTCTGAAGTATTTTTAAATCCTGTGCCACGGCAGGATGCAAGCATTTTGGTAATGCCATGTTGATGTTTTTATTCTAACATTTAAGTATATTACATATAATGATGCACTTCCCAAAAGATAAACACCGATTTGAATGAAATCTGAGTTTTGCGGCCATGCTCCATCCAGCTGTGGTAGCAGGCAGGCAGTACTACTGTACTTTGCGCCCACTTCCAATGTATTTAGAGGAGATTACAGATGTGATCCAGACAAAAGAGCAAACTCCCTTGGTACTGTCTGACTGGTTGTCTGTAGTAGGGCAGAGAATAGCTCTTGAGGTTGTAATCTCGATGGACATGGATAATCCCTTTCATCAATACACTGAGATGAAAAAAGCAAGGTGGTTTGTGTTTATTTTACTATTTTACATTGGTAGAAAAAGTTGTTGTTTTTTTTCCACCACAGCCCATTAATACTTTGAACAAAGGCTCATTCACTACCTATAATGCTGTCCGGTTCATACTGTAATTTATGAAAGCGCTCTGACTGTGTCAATGTTGTCTTAACAAGACAAAATCCTCTTATGAGTGTAATGTTGTGCAGGCCTCCCATCTGTCTGTCAATTCTTTAATTTATGACAAGCACATCCAGGTTTGCTCCAGGCGAGTACACTTCTGTTCAACTTTACATTCCTAAGTTTGTATGTTGCCAGTTGAATTATATTGAACAGGAAAACACCAGATTACCTGAAAAAGCCATATGAAGTGACGTGCCTTTGTCTGTCATGGCACACAAAAAATTATGTTTCAATGATCTAAAACAAGACCGAACTGTTATAGTGAGCTCATGGGTATAGAATTAATCTTTTAATCAAGATACACTTCTGAACATATCATGACCCAAAGAAATCTATGACACAGTCCTGCCATATCGTCCTGGAGACTATAAGATGTCTGCAGTCTGCATACTGTAGCTTTCAATGAAAACGTCTTAGAATCCAGGTCCACTGGCTTTTTTACCCCTCTGTCAATATGCAGCTGACTTTAAATGCACCCCATAGACCCTACGGCAGTGGACATTTGTCAGCACATGAAAATAATGTACTTACTCAAAAAATGAAAAAAAACCTAAAGTTAGGATTTCAGGTCGTCATTAGTATAGTGGCTGTTTTCAGGATCTGCCACAGCTTGTTAGAAAGAACCGGAAAGCACAAAGAAGTAGGGAGCAGCAGTAAAGAGGAAAGGAAGGTTTGTTGAACTAGTTGTCTCCATTCATTCTGCATTCATTAAACCTAATCACTGTTAATTAGCCGGGTGGAGCAGACTGCCAGCCCTAGTCCCCAGCGTGGTCCAGCTGCCAGGCAGATAGCAGTGCCAGCACAGAGCCATGCACCACAGATCAGGTGTCTGAAGCTCCCTCTGTGTTTTAGTTATCGTTCTTACTGCCACCACCCCCGTGCTTGCCTCTATTCACTGTCTTCCAGTAAATCAAAAGAATAATCTTGGATTTTCAGGGTGATTGCAAACCTATAGCTCATTAGCTTTGGTCTGGTTGATAAGTCTGTAAACTTAGTGTGTTTTTCCCAATAGTCGGTTTCTTTACACGCATTGAAAAATCCAAGCGAATCAAAATGAATCACTACAAGCTACATGAGAATCTTCACTCCACTTGTTGGACAGATGTGTCTGGGTGCAGAAGTAAAAGCATAAACACAGGAACAAGGCCCTATCTGCTCAGCTATCAATAATACAATCCATTCTCCAGCAAGCTGCGAGCAACTGTTGATTTCACTGATCTGCTTCCCAGTATGCAAATCACACCTGGTTACGGGAGCTGTTTAGCTTAAACGTGTAAGAGTGTGGTGAATAGTCGGTCTGATCACGTTCCCACTGCCAACAGACCACTGCACCTCCTCCTCTAAAGGGTCTCGGTATGGTTTCAATCCACACCCGAGTACGATTCCTGTTGTCAGACCTGCCCAAACAAATCGCAGGAAGGGATAAAATGAACCAGGCTCAGATTTAACCGGACTTAAAAGCACAGGTCTGAAAACACCTCATACTCTGCTACAGCTTTAAGAATCCACTGTTAAACGGTCACAGCTGAATCAGAAGGAGATCCGACTTTTGCCCCATTTTGACTTTCAGAACGCATCTTCACAATTGATGCTTTGAAATGAATTTTCTAAAGCTGCCTTTGGATATGTTTTGTATAGTACTCTGGTCAACTTTCATTGATGATCCACTTGTGGTGGAGTGTTTAGTTTGTATCAAAATTAGTCGTCCAGCTTCATTAAATAGAGTATGATGTCCTGTTAGCGAGCGTCACAGGTTTCCCACCCTGCCACACGTCCTCCATACTTTCTCAGGCTTAGATTGATCGACCTGATATTTTTACTGGTCTACTGTTAAATGAATTACCTCTTGCATTCACACTTTATGGTTGTACTTTCTTTTATTATATGGCAGAGCTTTTAAATATATGAATACATCCTAAGCCATCCAGAGTGAAACCCTCCCACTGTACCACGTCCATCACCACAGACACACCGAGCAGCAAGCTTCTGCCGCAGTTTCTCTCCCTCTGTTTCTGTGTTGTTTTTTACCAGGCTGTTAAAAGTACCAAAGCACAAAAGGCTCCTCATCAAGTCTGATATTGCCCTCGAGTCTGCCAGACGTTTTATAAGAAATGAAAAACATAGTGTGAAACATACAAATCCTGCCCTGCCAAACGCCAAACTGCTCCATGGCAGCCAATTGCTGGGTTTGTAATTGTGGGATTACATGGACGGCTGAGTTTGCGATGTTGTCAGTGTGACAAGAAACGGGTCAAAATATGTTGGTTGTCAAACAGGCCGTATACAGGAAGGGTGCTGTCCAACTTCCTAGGAATAAACTGTTACGCTTTTGTTTTAGTTACTCGAGTTGTTTGCTTGTCGGTGTAATCTGACGGAGGGCACTTCGGGTCTGTTTCTGCAAGTCTGTGTGCATGTGTTCATTCAACTCATCAGGGGGTTTGTCCCATTTGGAGTGTTTTGGCCAACTTCATTCTGCTTCGTCTCCATGGGAAGAGGTCGAAAGCCAGTTTAGAGACATGAATGATGGCTTGTATTACACTCTGACCAAATTGGCTGCTCTGAGGGGCCTGAATGAGCTTTTTTGGCTTGTATCATACTAGCCAGATATGGTAATAAAATAAATGTATATTAAAATTTTATGAATAGTATTACTAAAAATCCCCTCTTGATAGCTTTGGAAAAAATGAATCTGATCAAGCATTGAGAGGGTAAACTAGACTATACTTCTGTGACTGAGAGTGTTTGGACAGGGTTGGTGCTGGGTAGCTTCAAGAAGGAGGTTGATGTTAGTTTGGGACAAATCCCTCAGGCCATGACCACAATAGTCTCGACTGATCAAAGAAGCTGTAGGCAGGTCTTTCATGTCTGTCATACAAACAAACAGCACGGTCCTAAATATTTTGACAAAGTCTCAGTATATAACTCTAAAGTTTCCTCTCTTCTCTATCTCACTAAACATTTATATTTCCACCATTTTTTCCCTTCCTATACAGAACAATACTCTGGTGTGTACTCTGGTCACACATTACTAAATTATTGCAAGATTACTAAATTGTGCAGCATTAAAGATCATTCTTGACGATGGTAACTGTACTCTGACAGAATAATTTTAACTCCTACTTTAGACTTCATCTCATGTTCTTTGTCAGCAGGTAGAGTAGTTGGCACAGTAATGATTTAACTAGTTTGCAGTAAAAAAAACAAACAAAAAAGAACTGTTGGGATAATGTGCTGCGTTTGGCATCTTTAATGATTCAACCCACATCTTTTTGCATCTGAAAATACCTGCGACATGCAGCAGCCTATATAAAGCGTCTGTTGTCTCTCAACCAGCATGTGGGTCAGAGTCATCGCAGTCAAAACA
The DNA here is from genome assembly GCA_036937835.1 of Pampus argenteus. Lineage (NCBI taxonomy): Eukaryota > Metazoa > Chordata > Actinopteri > Scombriformes > Stromateidae > Pampus > Pampus argenteus. Next base: position 7,800,841 of record CM072865.1, on the reverse strand, counting down.
TGTTAGCTTAGCTTCAGGTTTAACTTGAATGAAGAATGTTTGCACACTGGCTGCATCCAAACCACACTGAGTATTTGTCTTCATCAGTTTCCTTTTTTTTATTCCAGGAGGAGTGCTTCCTTAACCTCGAGGCTCCCATCAGTAGGGTCTGTGGTTACGACACCCCCTTCCCTCACATCTTTGAACCCTTCTACATCCCAGATAAGTGGAAGTGCTTTGATGCAATCAAGAGGATGATCAACTACTGAACTCCAGTAGAGAAGACCTGACAGCTTCCTTTGAAGTAAATTTACTGTGCATTAAGGCCTGTCAACATCTACCCTATAATATGTGTTATTTATTCCAATAATACAGTGGTGAAATGCTATCTTAACTATGACCTGCCATCACTAATGAATAACCATCATTTTGTGTTTTCTTTTTCTAATCACTCATCCCTTTAATATATCCCAACACTAGACATATATTTTATTTTATATCCAGACATCACATACTAATCCTTATCTTCAATCATCAGGGCCTGTTTCATACATGGTAAACTCGATTTCATTGTTCAGAAACCAAACTAAGAAGGATCACACTTCACACTTGTACTGTACATCTTAAATTGACCTCAGGTGTTGATATGGGAGTGCATTTTATGTCTTAAAGGTTTGACTGCTAAATGGTCATAATACAAATTTACACATGTATACCTCAAGTTAAGGGAGTGGGTGTAATGTCAGAAGCCAACGCCAAGTATCAAATACAGCTATAAAACCAGGCAAGGCAACAACTATTACCATCATAGATAAGTTAATCTCATCTACAGTAACACCACCCTGGTCGTGTTGTTTTTGTAATGTTGTTATTGAATGGAGCACTGCAGTAATTCAACATTGCACTTGTAGGAAGTTGTTGGATTGACACAACATAGATCGGGCTATCCTAACTTTTAGTCCCTAGTATGAGTCAAACCTACACTTTGCATAATGCATCTTAATAGTGTCTTTCATTAAACCCTCCTTGACTGGTGAATGCAGATGTCTTTCAAACTCCACAATCCAACAAAGTTTCTAACTGTGTTCTTCTGAAAAAATTGTGTTCTTAAAATTCAAGCCAATAAAATCCTCATCATCATAGTACTCCCATTGATGTGTAAAAATCAGCGGAATGTCCCTTTTTTAAAGCTTAATACATTCCGATAATATCAAACATACCTTTTCCATTTTTATTTCTGAGCAGTAAGATTAGCTTAGTTTAGCTTAGTTTAGCTTATTTTAGCGTCGCATGCTTCCTACACACAGACAGGCTGTAGTAAATGTGACGTTGCTCAATGAGGGGAAATTAGGTTGCTCAGGGATCAATAAGTTCTGAGTACGTTTTTTAATGAAAGTTAAAGCAAATTTCAAGTTATGTCACCCTCACCCAACCAGAATGCATGAGCAATTTCTGATAGGAAGGGGGATAGAGGCCAACAGCTAAAGTTTTAACACTCAACACGAGAAAGCCATCAGTGCGGTGAGGGATGTGCCTCCCTGACAGCCTTCGTATGTGCTTTGATCATTTGGAACCAAATAACCTGATATGTCATACTGTAGGTTACGATATTGTCTTTCAATAATACAGGATGCCATGTTATTCTTCAGACTTTTGTTGAACCCTTTTTTTTAAATTGTCAGTGTCATACTGAGTTACAGCCATCAAAATGTTGGCCAAGATTGATAAGAGGGGAAGGAGCCATTAATAACATACTTAATTGAATCCAACAAATCATCTCTCATCGCTCTCCGTCGCATCTCCAGCTCTACTTTTCCTCCTCATCTGCCATCCATTGTGGATCGCCAAGTTATTCACTTTTTCAACCTCTCTCCTCCTCCAGAGCCCTGAACTCCACGCTCTCCCTTTTCCTCTTCATCCATCCAATCGGTGGAGAGAAGCCAGGAAAAGACACTTTGTTGACCATCCAATCAGGAAGCGGTATCCAGATGGGCTCCCGTGTCCGTCTGTGTCCTCGAAAAGACTGTTACATTACCTCTGGATTAGCGAACCTTATTCTCTTGCAACCATGCTGAAGACTAATCCATTCTATATGATAAAACTACTTTACCTTCAGCTGTCAACATGATGCACATCGTTTCATTTCCTCAGACAAAAGTTGGAACATTTTTGGAACTAGTACTTGGATGAATTTGTGACTGTTTGCCTTTCTGTGCTGTTGCTTTTGATTGATTGTGTCCTACACTGCTCTAATCTTTATTTAGTTAGTTTGACATGATCTGAACCTTATTGTACTAATATAATGGATCTGTGGTTTTTAAGAAAAATAAAATAATCAGAATTGGTGAAAACATGTGGTTGAATTATTTGCCTTCTTTTGAATTGGTTGAGATTTCGTCGTCTAGTTTCATCGCATGCTTTATTCACCGTTTTGGCAACACATGACAACTTCCCCGTGCTACAGGGTTCCCAGTGGCCAAGTGATTTAGAGGAATGTATACCAGACTAACAAAGTCCAAATTTGATAAATCTTCTGATGAACTCTGGGGAATTTTACGATGCCAAGATGTATTTTACAGCTTGTCCAGCACATTTATTGCATTAAATTGTGATTCCTCATCCAGCTGCTCATCCCATTTAACCTTGAGGGAAGAATTTTGAAGAACTAACATATTTCAGTTAAAGTAGCGTTTTATTTATTGATGAATGAAAATTGTGCCCTGCTGTAAAATTTAAAGACCTTTTCCATTTTATCACGCTTCCATAAGAAAATTATAAAACTTCTTGTTCATCTCTTACCATCATGAAATCAATCCATAAGCCTGTCCTTATACTGCAAGGGTTTCTGAGAAATCTCCAATAATAGGTAAACTGTAACATAAATAACTATAAAAACTGCCTGACAGGAGTTGGATTTCTGCCCATGCCTCCATTAGAAGATGCTGGCGAGAAACAATAGTGTCTTCAACTGCTTTGCCACTCTTGACAGGATGTGTGTGCAGGAAACATTATTACGTAATTATCATTTACAGCAAAGTTAAACTAAACCGGCCGTAAATTAGTGGCGTAGAAAGTCCGGGGAGCAATAAAAGTGTAAAGCTAAACACATTGTTATATGCCTTAATACATTTTGAGGCATGTAATGAGTCATGTATAAGCAGAAATGAAGTTATGTTAAAGTCTAAGACACCGGATCACCTTAAAAAAAACATAAATCATATTTTTAAACAAGCCATTATACATCTTGTGTACAACAAAGTTAACAATTTGACCTGAAAGTGGTGCGAGACAAAAGCTCAAATCAATGAGCTAATAGAAGCTCAACAAAATGCTTCCAGCTGACTGTTATTCTTTGAGACATTTGTATGATTAAAATAAATATTGCTCAATAAGTAAATGTTGTTTTTTCCACAGCTTGGAGGCAGCCGGACATACTGTACACAACACTGTTGTAAGTTCAAGTTAAGTTGTCATAGATGAAGTGTTAGCAAACGTTTACCTGACAGCATGTTTATTTAAATATTACAAATGCAAGTATAATATCCACTGTCTTCAACCACTGCAGACACCCTGAGAGAAATATTTGTTTAGCTTCTAAATGCTATACTATGTTTGCCAACTCGTAAATGATGTGTAAATATGGGAATAACAATGCAAATTTAGACAATTTCTATGACTTTCCAATACTAAGAATCCTATGTTTACACAGTGACTGGCCAGAGATGAGGACGTAAGTTTTTTTTTTTTTTTAATTCTTTATAAACTAGTTCAGTGATAATTCTCTGTGGGTTCATAACCACTGAACTGAGACACGACGACGTCCTCCACACAGGATGCTTCGTCATTTATTCCGTTGTTAATATAAACATATTGATTAGTTTGAGTTTGATCGGGTTGCGCTGGCATCAAATGAAAATTACATCCATATTATTTTGATTTGAATGTTGGTCTTACAACTATTAATCAGAAAATGTTCCCATATTCCAATTAAAGTAGCGTGGGTGCTGTCGTCGTCTCCCAGGTGGTGTTCAATTATTCAGTACAGAGCAGGACTGGACGACATCAGCACCCAGCTGTTCAGCTTAAGGAAACACACATTTCCCCTTCAACTCACTGAAATGTGTGGTTTATTTTATAATTTAAAATGATTGTTACAGGTAATTAATATCAACACCATTTATTTTCCCCCAGTTAATTATACTTCCTGTCATCCAATTCTTTAATGCTCACAAACCTTCGGGCACTTACTGTCACTTTTATTTATTTTTTTGTTTTCATGCCTGTTCGTCTCATGAGAGGAACAAGTTTCGACACGGCACCTCGACCCTCACAGCACAGCGCTCTCATTCCACCGGAGTCTCCTCTCTTTCAACCACACACTGACATCATACAAGAAAACAAACTCTTTTTATAAGGATTTCAACCTAAAACGGTCTATTTATTCCTTATTTTAGTGTTACATATTTTCTTGATGTGGCAGGTTTCTTACCCCCTGTATGTTCAGTTTAACATCCACAGCTTTCTTATTACATGTCACTGTGTACAGTATTGATGCCTTAAGGCTATCTACAGTTCACACCTGCGAGGAAAGAAGAATCATCTGTCAATGAAACATTTACAGTGAAGCGCATAAAGATGGAGCAGCAAGACCAGGCGGCACCGTGCCTCAAGGTCTTTGCTTCTTAATGTTCTTCTTCTAACTTGCTTCTGACCTCAAAGTGTGTCTAATAAGTTAACAGTGATGTTTTCCATGCAGCACGGACCAGGCAAAGTTAAGTGTTTTTCCCTAATAGTCGACCGAACGTTAGTCGATGAGAAGAGTCTTCATCCATCAGGTTTTCATTGGTTGGTTAGTTGCATTAGCAGACACGATATGTCTTTTCACTGCTATGATACCCTTATCCTTATTGTTAATCCATGCCCTCATCTCACCTTTGACAGCCAGGACGTCCCCCATTTCCTCCTAATCTGAGTGAGGGTTTGACCCTCACCTGATGTTTGTTGCCCATGTAAGACTTTTTCTACCAAAACAACTCGAAACTCCTCGAAGGGATCCCTGGCAGATGCATCCACAAGCCCCAGTACAGCGCTGCCAGGATCCTCATGGAAAAAACATTTCTAAATTTCTTCTTGAATTGGTTCAAAGCTGGAATGTGGCTGGAATCTCTCTGTTTCTCATAATCTCTCCTCTCAACTTTGCCCATGTGACACCTACCGTATCATATGCAGCACCCAGGAGCGGCTCACAGATGAAAGAGAGCAAAGATGGTTAATGGTTTACCCAATGTGGGGGAAAAAAGAAAAAGAAAGAAAGAAAACGATTGAAACAATTCCACAGATCAGTGAGTATCTGCTAAACCCTTGTATAGTTTCAGATAGGATTCTCAGCATTCTCCACCACAAACCCTTGGTCAAAATGTAAAGATAAAATCACGTCTGTCATTTTGGTCTGGGTGAAAGCAGGGCCTTTAACCACGGTGGTGAGGCGGCCCCTCCTTTGGGCGGGGTGGCAAAGATGACCTCTGGTTGGTAGGAAGGCCATAATAGCATCTGTGCTCCGACAGTGTGTCATTACACACTATATTTACATGAAACGCAAAACCCAGGGGTGGTAGGTCACAACTAGAGCTACAGGGGGTGAAGATGTTCTGATGCATGAAACAACCAGAGATTACCGGAGATTATACAACCGCTTAGCCTGTAATGTGGCCTGCTGTGCATTTTTAATGGTTACCGGGTCATGTTTTACAGTATTATTACACATTCATGGGTTTGCATTTTTAAATTTGTTACAATAATTGAATTGGGAACTCATTCCAGAGAAACATGTTCATTTTCCCCCCTGATAAGAAAAACACTCCTGGTTTTATTGGAAAGAGCAAATAAGCAGCGCACCATATCATTCCTACAGCGTTTGACAGTTGAGATTCACAATACAACACCTGCAGTGATGTCTGCTGCACTGGTATCGGCTCTGTCAGTCATTTCCGATCTAAAGTCGCCTTGAGTCAACCTTCCAGAAAAGTCCTTGAAATGTCTGTGTCGATGTTTAACGGGTTGGCAGCAAGGCGCAACAACCCAGAGGATGAACCAGGCACCACAGGGTGCTGCTCTCTATTTACTATATTCTCATCACACAGCTAAATAGATGAAATGGTGAGCAATATCATACCCAAGACCATCAACTCTGACAGCAGCGGCTAGGTGTGTGACGAGATGAAAATTTGCGAGATTTCTCGTCGGGTTGGAAATCGGTCTCGCGAGATTTGTTGTCCAACGAATGACGTCGGAAAATACAGGTATTGAAATTGAAGATGCCCCCACCACTTTCAAATCTTTTGTCTGGCAGCATTTTGGGTTTCCGGCAGAAATGATAAATGGCAAGAGAGTAAGTGATAAGACACGGACAATATGCAGACACTGCAAGCTAACAATGCCATACAGCGCAGCTAATACCAGCACAATGCAAAGACATTTACAGCACCACCACAGCGCAGTACTCAAATCCACAACTGCACCGAAGAAAACGCCAAAAAACCAGACAACGCTGACGCACACATTCGGACCTCAACTCACACAGTCAAAAAGGAGAAATATGTATATATTTTTTTTTTACTATTTCAACTTTTATAACATTTTATTTTAGTTTCAATATGTAGAGGAAGAAGTTCATTAAAATGAAGTTCATTGAATGACAAAGCTTACATAGTTATGAAATCCATGTGCAACAAAGTTAAATAAAAGTCTGTTGTCCAGGCATTCATATTTGTAATTTAGTTTTCTTAAAATCTCGTGTCTCGTCTCGTCTCGTGAACTGAGTGTCTCGTCACACCCCTAGCAGCGGCACATCCGTCCGTCCTCTCTCCCTGCTGTCATGCTTACATTGAAAACTATGTAGGCAGCAACCACTCAGTCTCTGAAAGCACCTTCACCGACTAAACAAAACAAACGCTAATTTGTTGATGTATGACGTTATACAAGACTGACTTTATGAATAAATCAATTTTGTCTTTTTTTTTTGTCATTCAATTTTTGTTCTCAGGCTTAAAGAAATTAGATTTTCTTTTTCTTTCATACTTCAACTAGATTGTAATGTATTGATGACACAAGCTCAGTACTGCGCCAAAATATCCTCCCGGACAGACTTGCGACTACGATGTCTGGCTTTTCATTTTTTTTCCCCATTCCAGTTTAGATCTGAAAAGCATCACTGAATTATGAGGTTCGTGGAACACAGAGACATACTAATGCAAAACAGCATACACGTTTTATTACTCCCTTCTGATGGAGAGATACGATGTTAAATATTTGTTGGTCTTAAAGAAAAAGTCATTTGAGTTCATTTCCTTCTGTTATGGTCAACACTGCTCATTGCGTCTCATAGAAAATCAGATTACTGTGTAAGTTATACACAGGTTAAACCTCCAGGGCAGAAATAAAAACCTCTCTGAGCCTCAAAATATTATATCATGTTGAGTATTAAGGTATATCTTTGATTTACTACCTATAAAATACTGCTAGTATATGATACATGTACAGTATTTGTTTTTCGGAAAAAAACACAGACTCCAATGTTTGCCGACCGGAATCACAAGGGACGGATGGAGAACACGGCTGTTTTTTCTTCCATTTATCCAACGCTTCATTACCCCATCAAACATTTACCTGCATGCACACACACGCACACACACACAAAGTATGTACTGTATATGAGTTCACTGATGCTATAACATTGAAAGAGATCACTGCACACACTCTTTGGGTTTCCAAGCTATGGTCCGCTGATGCTTTAAACCCAAACAGAGCAATTATGAATTTCTCTTCACTCTTTGTGCGTGTGTGTGTGTGTGTGTGTGTGTATATGTGTGTGGCGAGGGTGGGGGGGTGAGGGGTAAAAACAACTTTGGTCAACGGAGGTAATTTTGCTGGCTGACAGCTTGACTGGGTGTTTGTGTACCAGTGACATCCTGTTAGTCTCAGAGAGTAATTCAGCTTTATCTGACGTAAGTGGTGTTAATTTGTGTAAATAATTTCCAGTCGTAATTGAAGCAGCACTGCATGTGACGCTCACACCGTCCACAGCAGCGCAACAGGGAGTCGTTTACTAACTTGATGATGATGATGATGATGATGATGGTGCGTTGTTCTCCTCCTAAACAAGAGCAGCATTTTTATTCTTGTTGGGAGCAGCCCATTTATTGTCTCTGAAAGTTGATACGACACAAATGCGTACCATCTGTTCGCGTCTGACAATGAAGGGAACAACTTCACAGTTGACTGTTGGAAACCTACAATGTTTTTTGGTGAAGGAAACTTCATAGTTATGGGTGAGGTTATGTCATCATAGTCCTGTTTGCAGTGGAAACAGGTTTAGTTTTATATTTGGATTGGCTTCTTTAGGATGGATAATTAAAACACTAATAGATGAGTAGCCAGAGTACCTCTTCTGTACTGTACCGTCAAAAGGAAAACACGCAGAGTCTCCGACTGCTTTCTATTAGTAAATCAGCCAACTTTTTTAAGTATTCCTCCTTTAAGTTATTCTCCACCTTGATATAATTTCCCCCCAGTATTTTCACTGTTTCCAAGTCAGTGTTATGTTAAGGGTTTCTGTGGAGCAAAAGTCAATAAAAGAAAGAAATTCAACAAAAAAGGTCGTAGCCTGTCTGCCCTCACGTGTACCAGCAGATTACGAAATCAGGATTAGAGTTTCAGTTTAGGCCAATGAGTCTTTTCACACAGGAACACAATTTGCAATTTTTCCACCTGGTTTTTTTTGTGGAAGATGGAAATAACATCCAAAGGCTATGTTCAGACTGCAGGCAAAAGTATAACGGCTCTGTTTTCTAGATCAACATTGGTTACAAATCTGCGCTTGCGGGAGTCACCGAGTCAAATACGGAAGACAGCTGTTGTCAGTGGTGAGGAGAAGACCACATAAATACACTGCTGTGCAAACAAAACTCAAATAACTGAATAAAACGGCAAACGCTGACTTCAGTGCCATGCGTGTTTACTTCGTACGACAGCGCGTTGTCTTTGTTACGCAGCGCAGGACCGTGACTAGTTCACACTGGAATCGTATATTGGCCACAAGTTTTTAAAAAAAAATAATAGTAAAATAATAAGATTACTTCACCAGGATCAAGCGCCACAAATCCGAAACAGGTGGGGTCGTCTTCTTATAATCAGTTCCATTTACTCTTGTTTGGGGAAAATACAAGGATTCACTGAGCTGCCAGCGCTAACAAATCCTGTATCGAACCTTCTTTTGTTGGAACAAACACAGCATTTGAGATGACAAGCAGATTATACAGATTAATTCATTCATTCCATACTTGACCAACTTTGGTTTGTTGTGTGGTGAATATGTTCTGCAAGCCGGTGTCTATAATGAGCCAAGGATCATTGATGGAGGGAAAAAAAAGTCAGTTCTTGTTTCTCCTGTATAATAGTTAAAATAGCTATTAAAAAAAATTAATAATAATAATGTGTGCAAAAGTTTGATTGTGTCACGATTCCAGATGTTGGAACTGCTCTCATTTTCTCGGGTGTAGCTACACACATCGATTAGGTCAACATGTTGGTAAACATGATCTAAATTAAATATTTGTGTTTTAGTTATTTATAAATTTAGTTATTTAGTTATGTCGCAATCCATTTTTTCTTCATTGTCTGGCAGCTTCCACTGATTTTTATATACACACAATGGTTCCACCACGCGTCGGTCAACTACGGTGACTGATTTCAATGAAATGATTTGAGTAGGAGTATCCCATCCTATGCTTAAAAATCCCTATCTAAGTTTATGCATGACAGTATACATGTATTTGACCAGCTGACCCACCCACCCTGGGACCATTCCAGATGATAATAGACTGTACTCTGATAAAGTGAATAACGTCAGGCTGTGTCGTAATTCAGTTTAGACGTTATCAGCAAATCAGAAAGTTTAATTTACAATAGGATTCAAACTATCAGAGTCTCTGATTCAGTCCCAGCTGCAGCAGGTTGTAAGGATCAGTGGTATTTTGGAATGGCTCTAAATGAATATTTTTATTCCTGATAAAGACAGACAGACAGACAGATTTTTATCCCCAAACATGCTGGACTCCAATGACAGTGAGTATCCCTGACTTTATCTACCTGAAGACCAACATGAACTGACCTTTAACCTCTACTCCAGCGAAGGGGGATGACCAATGACAGAATGGACCTTTGAAGATTTATGTAGCTACTAAGTAGCATCAGCTAGTTTACTGGATGCTCTATCCTGTGTCTGACTTCCTGCTCTGTGCAGCTTGAGTAGTGGCGAAAAGTCTAAACAAACTTTTAAATTAGGCCTTGTGGATCTAATATGAGTAAAGATTCAGCAACTGGATTGCCTATTTCTCCTGATTTTGAGTGAAGGTTTATGCAGTCGGCCTGTCTCTCCAGGACTGTGAGCTGTGAGAGGATGGCATTTTGTGTAGAGAACGAGAACGAGAAGTGAAATCCTACTACTATAGTTTGTTTCATGGTTTGTTTACTAGCTGTGATGCAGCTTCTTGAAGCCGACCAATCAGAACGGAGTAGGCTCATCAGGAGGCGGGCTTCAAGAGACAGGAGCTAAAACAGCCTGATTCAGACAGAGGCTGAACTGAGGTGCTGCATGAAGAGCCAGTATGAGATAAAAAAGGATTTTTCTGAACTTTGAAGTGGAGTCACAGAATAAAAATACAGAGCTGGAAAGGAGCATAATAGGCTCCCGTTAAAATTTTGCTGGTCACATATTTCCACAGTTTGGACATGTCAGCCGAGGCTTGTGGCATGGCTTCCATTCTTCATCCCTTGACGCATTCTCACTTTTCAAAAACAATTGTAGACACAGAGCACTTAATCCGCTCTCGGTTCCCAGACGTGTCAAATGTGCCGTTTGAGCAGCGGTGCTGAAGGATCTCAAGGATCGCTATTTTGCAGGGAGGGAAGAGAGGAGTCGTTTGAGGTCAGCGAGGGGGAAATGTGTGAACAGTAAAACGTTTCACCTTCCTGGAGGCTGAGTCAGAGCACTTGTATCTGAGCTGAGAGCAAAGCAGGAGTGAGAGGAGCTGGTGAAAAGTTAAAGTGATGGCAAGCAACTGACCTGTGACACTGCTGAGATCGCACAGGAGGAGCGATTATCGGCCCTCTGCAACTACACACAGACAGAAAAACCATGGAAACTAACATGCTCGGCTGAAATCTGCAGATTATTGTTGGATTTTGGGTGTAGTAGACGCCCATATATGTTGCTTAGGTGAGAAGACATCCAAATGTTTGCCGTCCAAGTTTTACTTGAATAATTTGTTAATTGAGAAATACCTTTATCATGCGGCATAAGTTTTCCTTACGCATGTCATATGAATTTGAATTTGGCACTGGTTTACAGGGATGCATCCAACAAAAGATAAAGTTTCAGACAAACTTTATCTCATAAACGTAATCAATTAGAATTTACTAAATTGTAATAGCTCTATCTATAACAAACACTGTGCAAGATAGCATAAGAATTCTTTAAAGGATTAAAGGCAATCATTCATAAAGAATCATCACCTAAGCCACTATAATTAACTAGTGTCATTTACAACCTAATTAAGATTCTCATAATGCAACAAACCACCGAAGATTAAATTCGTCAACTTTTAGACATATTTATGTTCTCTTAAAAAGCTAAACATATACATGAATTACACTTTTTTTTCTTACATATGACTCACACACTCTTTTCTTCCTGCTTGTACTACAAAATCATTTACAATTCGCACAATGTCAACAGACGACTGAACTACAAACAAATGCAAAATGCAAATCCAAGTTCTGCACCTGCCGGTGTGTCGGTATAACACAACAGCAGCAACAACAGTGACTAGGCAAACAACTACATACTGTAAGCTCCGTAATAAACAAGAAGACTGCTGTTGGCAATGTGGTTTATTTGTTTACAAAGCACTTTTTTCCCCAGTTGCTGCAGATCATGATAATGAATCCGTAACTGGAGAATTATGGCTTGACTCAAGACCGGAGTGGCAGTGTGAGACCTTCTTCTTTACAGTCTGTGTGAGACTTATTGTTCTTTATTTTCAAATGTATATACCAATAATCCCCATTTTTACTAAATGTATCAGTAATCTAATTGCCCCCCCCCCTCCTGCTGCAGGCAAAAATATCACTGTGAGAGCGGTGAGCGTAAACTAAAACAGTAAAGTTGCGTATCGCTACACTATGAACTCACTATGAAGCTCTTTAGAGCTGAGAGGAGCTCCAGAGTCGGGTGATAAATCTTTCTAGGTTCAATCAGAATGAGGGTCACATTGTTGGATCAAATGTTAAACTTTACATGAAGCCATTATAAAACGGTAAAGGGAAATGACCGTTTCCTGTGCCTAATTTTTCCCTAAACTGCCTCAGTGTGACAGTATGACCTTTCCTGCCCTTTAGAGTCACTAATGGCTGCTGATCCACAGTCACATTTCTGAGATCTGACCAAACCACTGACTCCTGTAACCTGCTACGCTCCTCCTTCGATAAAACAAACTCACAAAAAAAAAAAAAAAAGTCACCTTTCCAGTTCCATTTGCAATTTCGCCCATGACTTTCTGTCTAAATGTTTATAATTTTCCATTTGGAAGCTTTGTTTTTGTTTTGGTATATTTAGCCATCCCTCCTTCTGGGCTCAGTGCCCGCTTGACAGAAGGTCTCTAATTAGCACAGCAGAAATACATATTTAGAGCTGTGTGGCTTTGGAGACTCTCTTTATTTAAGTCACCAGGGAGAGAACAATGGAGGAAACAATGGCTGCCTGCAGCAGGCGAGGTCTTCACAGCATTGCCTCAGATGCAGTGCAGATCTTTTCAATGTGCCAGCCCAGTTCAAATTGAGATACTGTAAACTAACCTACTCATTGCACGAGCTTAAAAACTAGTTCATTTTCTCCCGTGGACGGCGAGTTGATTGTCGTGCTGCAGTGTTCTACACACAATATGAATAGCTGCGGCGCCATGGCTGGTAAAGGATTCAGTTCGAGCGAAGTGTGTTTCACATTTGTCACATAAATATATAATGAATCATTGCTTAAATGGTGAATATATTGTGGCTGCTTGTAATTAAGACAAATGTTTGCTGCCATCTAATCAAGAGTGACATGAGTGATTTCAGCTGTAACAATGGACATTTTAAGAACAAACTGTTTTAATCTCCCGGTGGCAGTGGTGATAAGAGGAAGCTGTGTCTTATAATACTGATAGCTGGTTTGGGTTAATGTTCTCTGTGGAGGCAGGCTTGTTCAGGAAGTGTGTGGGCGCGGCCGGCAGACATTTCCCATGGCTCCCCGCGGAGACTCGTTAAAAGGTGAAACTTTAATCAAAGCTCATTCTTACACACTCGCTTGTCTGAGGTTCACAAATGAGTAAGCAGTGGGGGGAAACTCCACTTTCCTCTTATGCTATAATTCGGGGGAATTAATTCACATCAATTTTAATTTTTTCACGAAGACTATGCGGCAACCGCACAGTAAACGAAACCCCAGACGAGGGCTTAGATTTCGCCCTGAAATAAAAGAAGTGTCGAAAGAACAACACAGTGTGAATTTATAGGCGGCAGCTTGACAACACCATTCTTCATTAAGCCGTTTCAAAAATCTGTTGGCTCATAAAACCAAGAAAGTATTACTGTATATGAGTCATCGCCCATTTACCATACATTTTTCTGACAGGGAATAAAGCAGCTCAATCAATGTCTGTAACGACTCTAAATAAATCAGCAGCAAGTTGATGCAAGTCGATTCTTTATTAAAGCATTAGAGAATCATCATGGGTTGGTCCCTCATGACTTAATAAAGTTACCTTACATCAGACTGCCTCAGATTTCTGGATTTCAAACCACAAAGCTATGGACTGACTAAGATGTGCAATCATTATTCCCATGTGCTTTGCGAAAAAAGTCGCAGAGTCGGTGGGAAATTATTTTACTAAGACCGTTAATGTTCAAACCCGATCCAGATGTGACCCCAAAGTCAAACCCGATCCCATATGGCTATACAAAATGCTAAAAAAAAAAAAGCTCACCGATCAATAATGGTTGTGTGTGTTGTTGGCCTGCTCCCATGACATCCGTCCATGTTCACCTTCGCTCGGCAGAGGTGTGGCAACCCAGACGTGTAGTGTGTAAACATGCTGGTAATTAGGCCAGAACCTTAATCACACAAACGCAGTGACTCGCAGAGACTCGCATGACTTGCAGACACACCCTCTCTCTCCATGCCCCCCCCCCCCCCCCCCCCCCCCCCTACACCCAATGCCTGTTCACACATTACGTAACACACGTATTACATGCTAAATGTTGCCACCTAAACTGTAGCATCAAAGTGTAATTCCAACCTTGGCCGTAGCAAATCTTAATCCCTACCTGCTGCCAGTAAAGAACAAAGAACAAGGACACATACTGTACATATAAGCATGTCCTAACCACCGCCTCCTTAATATGGGCAATTATTCATGGAATTCAGTGATGCCTCTGGGTGATTTCCCTAACAAAGACACCATAGAGGTCTCCAGAAATGCCTGCCAGTTGGACTGATTGGTATTAATACCATTTGAATGAGAAAAGCTTGTCAGGGATCCCACATGGAAGAAAAGAAATTGGCTGAACAACGCAAAGAAGGGCTCCATGTGTTGAAAGAATGAAAAATGAATCAGATGAGATGAGAATCACTGCAGATTAGCTTCATCTAGACGCCCCATTACGCAAGTTGCATTTTTCCTTATGTATTGTCCCTGTTATAATAAGATACCAAAATACATAAATAATAAATATTACTAATGACATCGTGTTTAAACTCAGGAAACTCGGGAAGTGGATTCTTCACATTAATCAGTTCATCACATAAAGAAATCAACCACATATCATTTTTCGTTGCGCTGTTTACTGCAGCACGATAATCAAAATCATCACACGCTGCTGTTACTATTTCCACCGAAGCTGAAGCCGCCATCATCACATCAGCAACAAATCCCAGCTGAAAGCAAATCCCGATCTAACGGAGGAATGAGCAAACAAAACCACAATCAAATAAAAGCAATATGTAATCATCCAGTCAGAATCTGTTAAATTTGATTTAGAAATCAAGGTCTCTCCGCTTCTCAGCATTTGAAGGTGGTTAGCCGTGTTAATAAATGTTGACTGGACTGAATGAGTTCATAGAGTATAACATCATGTTAACTCTGTATCGGGAAGTTTACTTCTGATTCAGCAGACGTCGTCTCTTCTTCAAAGTAAGAATGAGTGAAGTATCCACGTTTCCATCCACAGCAGACACAATGAGATGACATAATCCATTCATCTTTACTCATCATCAATCTGGTCTCTGAAACTAATGTTCAACTCTGCCTAATATGTTTTGGTTTTTTTTTTTATGAAGTGCTGTCATTATTTCTATTGACAGTAATTAAGTCCTCTCTTTTTGTAACTTTCAGCTTATTCGTGTTTATCTTTGCATTTGTGTGTGTTTATCCCGCTCTACAGGCCTTGTTGCGCTGACAGCTGCTTCCCCACGTAACCGGTTTGACACATGGCTAAATACAGCTGATTCACCAGTGCTTTGTGTATTTGCACATTTCTCCTCTATGTTTTTGCTTGTCTGAAAACTTCCTCCGGGTGTGTCTTATCTTACTGGGCTGTCATGAAAATGATCAAAGCAAATGATGCCTGAATGGAAAGCGGAACACTAGATGATAGACTCTACAGGTTTCTTTTTGATTTGCCAGAACTAAAACTTCTTCAGACAACCCCGATATCTCAAAATATCTTGTTCTTTAAAGAAGGGGAAAGAAAAATACAGCTTTCAGATATTTGCTTTACTTTACCATCTGATAATGTGAAAATATTTAACATACCGTATCATTTAGTTTTATAGTTTTTTTTTTTTTTTATCCCCCCACCATCTTTCCCATAGATTTGAACTCATCAGAACTGGAAATACAGAAAACTCTCCAAGTTTCCCCTTAACTGATTCTCACTACATTCCTGCAAACAGCATGCCAAGCAGCTGAGCTGATTAAGAGCACAGGTAAGATCCAGGAAACGTGCCCAGCGCTGTAGGTTTGTGAGAAATTATAGCTATTATTTGGATCTGGTATACTGAATCTTCCATCTGAAGCAGCAGAGGAGCTTACAGTATCAGCTGAGGAAAAAAAAAACAAAAAAAAACAATTCAACATGAAATCTTGGCAGAGATGATTAACATACGAGGACACAAATTAAAGACGACGACAGAGGAAAATTTGAGAGCACAGATTCCAGATCCCTAATTCATAAATTGTCTGAAGCAGTCTTTGGCCCCCAGTTCACTGTTATTAATTTATCATCAATGCATTCATGCAGTATTTTATGAAGGGCCATGTATTTTTTTTTTAGAAGATATATGTTTTTGGAGTTAACCTATGGTAACAAGATATAAATACAGTCGCAGCAGGTATCCTGACTATCATTCATTCCTATTACTCAGCAGACGGCCTGTGAGACATGGCACCGCTTTCTGCTCTCACAGGGAGAATTTCGCCTCGAGATCATTTGAAGAAACATATGAAGACGGTATTTCATTTTGGTGTTATTTTATGGATGTTGCACTGTGGCCCCTGGTTGGTGATTTTACATACGGAGACAACACCAGCCATTACTACCACACCGTGTTTGCCTGTGTGGATTAATTTTGTTACCTGAAGCACATTTTGTTGGGTCTATTCACTGACAGCAGATCAGTAACAGAAACATTAGGACGCGTCAGTTGGCAGAGATAAACTCAGCATACTGTATTATATAGATTGCATGTTTCACTTCACAAACATGATTTATGTAAAAGCAGAGCAGACCGCCTATCATATGGATCAACTTAAGAAACATATGAAGATTGTATTTCATATTGGTGTTTTTTTTACCGGATGTTGCACTGTCGCCTCTGGTTGGCGATTTCACAGATGGAGATAACACCAGCCATTACTGCCGTTGGCCTGTGGATTTAGTGCGTTTCCCCCGTTATGAGGCCTTGAACAGCACCACGCTGTGCTTGTACTTGTACAGTGCGTGTCCTTGTGTGACCTCAGCTGTACCGGGGAAAATACAGCTTCAAAAAGCAAAGTGCTGATGTAATTACACATCTGTTGGTTTTTTCGCCTTCTTTTCATCCTTAATTTCCTTTCTTGCCATGTAAAATATTTACTCAGGTCAGTCATAATTACAATGCCGCTGGTGTGGACACATATATATATACACACACTGCTTACCACACCCCCAATTCTACAGTACTTTATTTACCTCCAGAGATGGAGTGCAGATATGTCTGCATGTCCTCTTTAGCTCGTCAGGTCTTTCTGGACACTGGATGAGTGGAAATTTCACAGCATTATATGGTGAGAGGTTTTGTTTTCGTCTTCCCTTCTCTATAGAGAAGTACACCCTGTCATTTGATCCAACTCCAAAGAGCCCATTGATTATATCATATACCACTGTATATAGCGCTGGTTCCTGTTTTGCATTGTACTGTATGCAACAACTACTGTATGCAATCCTTTGTGTATTATTCTTGTGTTACGGGGCATGCAGGCCTGACAAGAAGAACTCTAATTTCCTCAGAATAACCTGGCCTAAACTGAGCAGAACGGTGCCTGCAGTAGCTTTTCCCACACACAGTGTTGAAAATGGACCTTGAACTGCTTGGCCCTATGGCTATGATAAAGTATGCAGGCAGCCCAAGACACTGCTATGGCTGAACCTCAAGTGCCCTACCACCCTGTGTGTTCCTCATCCCATCCATGTCATCCCGTCTGAACTAGACTGACAGCTGCGCCTTCACTTTCTCTGTGATTTCAACCTCAGAATTCAACCATAAATTGGGTTCCCATGTGAAAGGGGGGGGAAAAAAAAAACATCCAGCCCGTGCTGATGTAACCTCTAATTACAACTGATGTTTTTCCATGGACTCAGACCAAAATGTTGCGCTGCAGACTTTATAGACGGACAGTATGTGGAAGGCAATGATAATTTACAGCACTGCAAATGCACGTCATAGACAGATTGCTTACAATTGTCCGTGAAGTTGAATGTTAAATGTTCAATGTAAACGTACAGTGTCCATATCAGCCTGTGTTCTCTTTTTCTCTTGTTTAATTGGATTATCAGTACTGCGTCTGTCCAAAACACGTCACAAAATTTGAAGTCATCAAAGTTTTTTTTTTTTCAATTTCTAATTTACTGTTTTATACTGTCTTGTAATGTATTCAAAGCTGCACTGATTACTAATTAAATTACTCATAACATTTTTTTTTTAAAAGTAAATTAACAATGTAATGTTAAATTTGTCGTTCATACAGATGAAGCACAGAGTCACCCAGCTCTGTTGATCCCTTCAGCTCCATGCAGTGTTTTAGCATCCTTCAGCTCATTGTTTTTGGGGGTTTTTTACGGCCTTTCAGCAACTTTAGCATCTAATTAATGGACTATAGTTTGTGTGAAGACACTCAACACTAAATGTAACTCAATCCTGAACCTCTCTCATCCCATCACAGTGCTTCTTGACGCTTTAATCATCCTAAATCTCACGTAAGCTTTGGGTCTTTGACATGCTGTACTCACTGAAATGTTCTCCTCGGTGAGTTCAAGTGTGTGATTCATGGCCATAAGCAGACGTCATACAGGGTGATCTTTGGCTGACAGCGTCGAGCCACAGGACCTTTCAACTCCCTGAGTGACGTCTCATGCTCAGGTTGTTGACTAATGTTATCAGCATCATGAATCTTTGACAACGTGAGGAAGTGAGTCACCGTCATTTAGCCTCGTGTCACACGCAAAGACTCGAGCATCCCTTTGGATTTAGATACAATCAAATGATGTTGCGTTAAAGGCGGATTATGATTATAATGTAAAACTGGTTCATTGAAAAGATTGCGTTATCTTTCGCTCTTTCTGATCTTCTCTGTAATGTATTTTTTTTAGCACATGTAATGTCCTCTATAATGATACAAGAACATGTATGAAACATGATTCTGAGATTCTTCTCTGAATTAAATATGACATCAGCACAGTGTTTTACTATGGAAAAACATTTTCCATTTCATAAAGGAAATAATCATGTTGTGAGCCTTCTTCATATGGTCTTGGTTTTGACCACATGGATCTAATATAGATCTCATACTTCAAGCTACATTAGGCCTCTCTGTTGATGTAACCACTTCACCCTGTTCCATCGTAGAAAATGTTCCTCTGAGTCAAACCGATGTGCTCTTCTTGTGCCTTCAAGGTAAAGTTAGTGTTGTTGTTTTTTTTTTTGTTTTTTTGTTGTTCTCGTCTGCTCTTTGATGTTGCCATTCCATGTTAAGTGAATAGTGATGCTCCCGCAGCATGATTATATTAAATGTCTATTCAAACTTTTTAAATCTGATGTCAGGTGACACATGCCTTTCAGATGTTGTTTGAGTCAGCATATCTGAATATCAATAATACATGTTTGACGGCGGTGATGGCAGAAAATATTTATACGTCTAATATTTTATTATTCATCCGTGTAATGACCCTCTTTGTGTGATGGCAGCACACATAACGAACTCTCTCGACAGTCAAAAAACAGTAAAAAAAAGAAAAAAAAACCACCCGCTACACTGGAGATGAAACATCCAGAGTGTGTGACATGTGACACAGCCAGCATCCAAACAAAATAATGAAGTGCTGGCCCGAGGCGATGGAAAACAGCTTGTTCTGGTTACCGGTGTGTGTCCTACATTGCAGGCAGAACAATGAAGAGAAGACAGCAGATGCAATGTGACAATAAAATAGGTATGTCTATACACTCAGTCTCCAATTTGCACAGTTCTAATCAAGCTCAGAGGAGTAGCAATAAGTGTGCCACAGTTGGAGAGTATACAATTGAGAAAGCACGGATAGAAGTGAAGAGCAAAAGCAGACAACAGCAGGACATAGTGAAAAAAGAGGCAACCGTTTCATTCTGTTACCGTGGAGCATTTTGTTGTCAGTTGAGATGACAGCTGATCAGGAACAGAAACATTAGGACGTGTCAGTTGGCACAGAGATAAGCGCTGCATACTTTATTATATATATCATGCATGTTTTCACACACATGATTTATGTGAGAGCAGAGCCATATGGATCACATATTGTCAAACCCACAATCAAATGTTTTGATCCTACTGATGCAGATCTTTATTGTCACCCAAGTGACCACGCATCCTATGATAATAGAATCAAGACACTTCTCATTACTCCCAGAACATGCACGGAAATGTAAATTAATGTTTATGTGTTAGAATTTCTGGATCGAGAGCCAAGTCTCACAATGCTGTTGAAAATCACATTTTCATTCATATTCACATATTTTTCACATATTTTTATGCGCATCTTAGACATGTGCATTCCTCATGCTGTCCCACTTATATGTCAGTTGTCCTCATGACAGTAATGTTAGTTTAGAAAAGGCTGAACTCAAGACGAGACTGCAGCAGCTAGATCTTTACCCCAATTCCTTTTTCAGGCCTCATTTTTTACCTCAAATGTTGACAGCTTTTTCCTGACTACAACGCAGTGGCAGACACGCCTGTCTGTAAAATCTCCACTGGACCAAAATTCAGGATGCTTGGACGATAAAGTTTTCATACTCCTGTTTCTCCTGGGGTGATGTGTTGCATTTTTTGGTAGTGTTGTTTAATAGTAGATGTGTGGAGTTGATGGATTCCCAACAGCCTTAAGAAACAAACAGGATCAACCATTCAGACAGAGCAGGCTGTCACCTTATAAGTCATGACCGCTCAAATCTGTTGTGGGGAGACATGGAAAAGAGGAGGTGCAGCGTGGGAGACGGACTTCTTTTGCCAATCAGATGACTTATCAATCTTACTCATTTTTGGGATGAGAGCAAATAATTCTCTCATTATGGCTCATGATTCTTTGGAAAAAATCTTCTTCTCTAGGAATTAAACCATTCCATTGAGACCTTGGATGGGGTGGCGGGCATAAGACGAATCAGCAGCGTGGAAGCTACAGTATAATAATTGCATACAGATTTTGCCAGATATCTACACCCACAGCTATATATAGATCCATCACAGACAGAGACAGCCTGAAAACAAATCAATCTTTAAAATATATGTACAAAATAACTTTCCATTTTGCACATGCACAACTATTCCGGGGCATCAAGTTTCAACAAGCACAATTTGGGCACTATTTTTAATAACATGGACAGTGCATATAAGAAGTAGTTTTGAGGCTCAAGATGTCTGGAATACGGATGAAACAGCGGTTACAACCAGAGAAAAAAGCACCAGAAAAGATAACCGCTCCCAAAGGGCCATGGCACATGGCAGCCATGATAGCGGTGCAGGATGGATGCAGCAGGAGTTGTTTTGTTTTCCTAAGCCATTTTGCCCTCCTTTTATTGGAGGCTTTCCATGTGTCTGCACTGAATTTATTCAAGGAGCATGGTCTTGTGCTGCTGACCTTCCCGCTTCACTGTACCCACAAGCTTCAGCCACTGGACAGAAGTGTGTTCCTCTCTTTCAACGGTAGGTCCCTATGTGCCGACTCCTGCATCCAGCCCTGTTGGAGTCAGGCCCTTCCCAAAGGCTGGAAAACAGAAGAGCGTTGCCGAGGCAAGGAAGAGGACAGTCGGCTCCATCCTCACACACAAACAGGCAATAGAAAAAAAAAGAAAGAGAAGAGAAAAGGCATAAAACCGGCACTCAAGGCCAAAAGTAAGATCTTACGTTCAAAGGGAAAGGAAAATGCAACAGATCAATCCTCTGAGGGTTGCCTTGTATGTGGTGAGTGTGTGGTCCTCTGTCTCTGGGGGGAAAATGGGGAGTATGAGCATTATATTTGTCATTTTTCATTTGTCAGTGTTTTGATAAATACATATGAAGCATTCTCATATAGACTAAACTAGTCCTACAGTCTGTGAGTCACCACTAGGGGTGGAGTGGCTAAGTGTGAGTGAGTGAGTGAGTGAGTGAGTGAGTGACATTGAAGGTTATAGAGGTACTACTAAATTAAAAAACAAGTTGCTTCGCATATAGCAGAGTAAAATTAATCTCTGGGAGCCTTTAACCTCAGCTAAATCCTATTTTAAGGCTTTTTTTGTTCCATACATTGACTTAATCCACCAGTCCAGTACTTATAATCTATTTATGCCCGTTGCTAGTGTTTGTCATGTTTGGTCATTTTGACTTTTTTTTTTAGTTTTTTTGGATTTGAGGTTTGTTTCCTCAGATTAAGCTTCGTTAGACCTTTGGCTCCATAATAACGTTGTATGGCTCATGAATGTGTTTTTAATGCATGCTTTTCATGTGTGTCTAGTCCATAGACTACTTTGATGATTTATTGAAGTCTTGGCTTTCATTTCTCTCACTGGTGCGGCAGCCAACCATCACTGCTTCACTCCATTCCAGTATTCGACTTCAGGGAAAGAGAAGGAATGAAAATGGGCAGCCCAGCTGATTTCGGGGAAGTTAAACTATTCTGGGAACCTTATTCTATTCTACTAACATCTAACTATTCTGAGAATTAATAATTTATAGATATACTCCATCTACATACATCCATTGGTTCATCCATTTGAATAACTGGATAACTATCCATCCATCCATGATATATATATATATATATATATATATATATATTCACACATACTTATCTATCAATCCATCTATCATGGATGGAAAGAGAGTTATAGATAGATAGATAATATCCACAGAACATCTATCCATCTATGTATTGATCTTTCCATCCATGATAGATTTGTCTGCGTCTGAACACATTAAGACACATCTGAAACAAACTACTTACTACTGAAGCCTTTGATGAAATGAAGAGGATATATATTTTATAAATCAGAAATATACAATGTGCAATTCCACACGTGCAGGTGGATAATTTAAATGAAATTAAACCAGTATGTTGTTGTCCAGAATATGTCCAATGTATGTCTTAAATATGTGAAGTGTGGAAGCTTCCGATATTTTCACCACCCTATTTATGTCAATGACTAACTAAATATTAGAAACACTTTTTAGTATGACGCAACACATGTTTATAACTTATGTCTTGTGATTATGAAAAACAATCGGTTTATTCATATAATAAAAAACTTGGCATGTACTGTACTGCAAAAATATAAATATATCAGCTTCCTGCTGGTGTCTGGTTAAAATTTGTTTTTTATCTGTTATCTATCAAGTTACACTGATGTCTGTGTGTCAAGTTTGAAGAATTGCATCTGGCAGGGTCTGTGAGAGTCAGCTGTATCTAGGATAATTACAATCTTCTTACTTCTCTGTCTGCGTGCTACGCTCCTCCATTGATTACTATGTCTTCCACTTAGTGCTGGAAAGTTCAAGTGTTTGAGATGCCTCAGTTTTCTGGTACCTGCACCTCTCAGACTACTATAATGCAGGACACTCCAACCAGATGTTGGACAACTTCAGTCAAATATGCAAATACTGTCATCCTGTGTTGTATTCATTATGCTAAAACACCACAAAGGTTTAGAGAGGAGCTCTCAGTTGTGAACTTATAATTAAAGGACAATAATAAGACTTAAAATTCTCATTGGTTTTAAGATCTACTATTGGGCTGGAACACAAAGAAATAAGCCAGAACAAATGGGTAAGATGCGAAATAGCTAAAAAACAAACCAAACCAAATCTAAGCTCCTCTGGGCATACAGCGAGCACACTCATATGACACACAATATGTCACGGACAGTCTTGGCCGACTAGGTTGCAGTTGAAATAAAACAATGCCGTTTCTCATTTTCTTAAAAAGTGCCATGAAATACCAATTCAGAACACACCAGCAAAGCACGAAACCATACATTTCTCAAAAATCACAACAGCGTGGTGGTGATTCTAATAAAACGCGTCTACTGAGTGGTCCCACAGTTTGGCATTACATGAAGGAACATTTATGACGTCGGCCCATATCGTTCCTTCAGAATGGGGCTGGTGATGTTTTGTTGACAGGATGTTGAAATTCCAGTCCTCCCTCCTTCGGAGAACATGTCATGTTAGGTTGTTTTTTTTTTTTTTTTGATAGGAATCGAATTTTTAATACTTAGAAAAATACTAAATATGCTCCAAACATGCTGACCCTGATCCAGCGCCGATATGGCCTGTTGTTGAACTACAAGATCAATGACAGTAAGAGTCTGCACTCAACAGACGTTTCATTAAACATTACCACGAGGCATGAACTCATGGACTGTTGCTCAAGCTCACAGAGTTATATGAGGAATTTACATTGATTTGTTTCTCCGTTCCCGAGGGCAGTCCCACTTCAGGTGTGAGCCAAGTCTGACACTTGACTTTTCTTATGATATGAATAAAATAATCGCCCCAAAGTGTTACGACTGGGAGCGCCCTAGTAGCAGAATAGAACAGGGACAGACAAAAATGCCTTAATAGACCTACAACCAATCAGATCAACAAAACCTGTGACGTAGCTCTGAGTGGCGGAAACATGTCAACAGATCACAGCGTGCAACGATGAGCTGTTACGGTGTAAATTCGAAAGTCAAAAGTAAAGCAAGCACAGCTTTCATATCAACAAAAGATTTGAACGCAGCTGCTTTCTTTCAGAGAAGATGTACCGTCCAGTTTGTTTAATACTGTTGCGATAGCAACAGACCGTTCCACATCAGCGGCAGCCATATTGGTTGTTCAGAAAAAGCCTCAACGGTGCTCAAACCCGTCCCATATTAGATAATGGTTGTGATTGGCCTGGTCTGCACCAGACCAGCTGGAAATCTGTCTGAACCAGAGGGGGACCAGACGCGTCTGCCAGAGCAAATAAAACACACGCTCACAGATTTGTCTGGTTTCCAGATTATAAAGCACCCTCATCAGATCTGAAACCCAGCGAGAAAACTATCTCCTGATCAAACCGAGAGGTTGGACTGGATTGTTGTCTGTATAAATAGTTTCTTTGAGGTTGTGATCTTCAATCGATCCTCTCCAATATGTTTAAAATGGTTCCGTCCTCCGGGAATTGGCTGATGCTGTTGCTGTTCATGGATGGTGTTGGAGATGGAGTTACTGGTTGCTACAGTGTCACTTACACCTGATTTGTTTGAAACATCACTGTTCAGCATCCAATCAGACAAAGCAAATCCAAACTCGATTGTTCCAAAATGAACTGTGAAAGAAAAAGTATCAACAAAAAACTTTCCAGTGTACAGCATGCCTTCTGTCACCTCATGACCGACCAATAAATATCTTAATATGCCGCAATAATTTCCCTCTCTCTCTCTGTCTCTCTCTCTCTCTCTCTCTCTCTGTCTCTCTCTCCACTGTGATAAACATAGAAAACATTTTGCAGACACATGCAAACGGGCCAGCACACGCACAAGCTCACACACAGCTGTTTAGTCAACAACTTCCCTAATTATGCCAGAGATGCTCTCAGCTTCCTTCACAAGATGCCTCTAAAACATTTACACTCAGCAAAGGTACATATTAGTGTCCCACACCTTGTAACATTAACACAAACAAACACACACACACACACACACACACACATTTACACTCACATAAACATTACAGTAAACCTCAGCGTTGAGCCGGCCCGGCTAAGCCTGCATCCTGTCATCCTCTCCCCACCGCCGGCACGTTCAAACAGACTCGGTAAACGTGCCGTTGATGTTCCACGGAGCATTCCCCAGATTCTGCCTTTATGTGAATGTTTGGTGTGTGTGTGCGAGTCCACAAGGAGCAATCTGTTAACCCCACAACGAAATACAAAGACACAACTGTTCCTTTGAAAACCAAAATGTTAGTTTTTAGCCGTGTGTGTGTGTACACGAGTGTTTGTGAGTCTACTCACACCTGCTTCTCTGTGTATATGCATATATATGTATGTTGTTGTAACAATTTTCCACATGTCCACGTTATAGCGGATGATATATTCACTTTGCATGTTTGGGGCAGTAAATATGCTGTAGATCTTGGCAGTGGATATTTCCTGTACAGTAAATGTGGAACCCCGAGATGGATCACATGGCTCCTCCGTCTTTAAAAACCTCTATTCACAGCTTCAAAGGATAGATAGATAGATAGATAGATAGATAGATAGATAGATAGATAGATAGATAGATAGATAGATCTTTTCCTGCCTCGTACTTGGAGTGGCTCCACCCTCGACTTCAGCATTAACATGGCTGTTTTTATTTTCTTCAACCACATGGCATTGCTTGGAAATGAAATAATGGTCATCTGACGATATTTCATAAAAGGTCTCAAACTCTTCCTTGCATGTGGGACACAGCGTTTTGTCGTTTTGTTTTCTTTGGCCTCTCCAGCAGTCGAAGCGGCTTTTCAGCAGCTGTCCTCATATCCCTGTGTGCCTAATTTGTCTCAAAGGATTTGGTTTCTTCCTGCGCAGCCAGCACACAGCAGCGAGAGGCCAGTATAGTAAAAACCCCGCAAGGTTTTCGCAGATACCTCATGACATCCAAGACCCTGTTGAGCATCAGCAAATGGTTGTGACAGAGCGGCAGTCTGAACATTCCCTACCTGGGACAGTGTTACATGATGTGTGGTTGACACATCCTGTCATTTTCTCCATCTTAGAGAGATGGAGAGAGGTGTCTTTTGCAGGAATCAAGATTGGAGACCAGTACGGTCTTGCTAAGTCCCTGAACACTATGTTACGAGACAGAAGTTCCATCTGCTGCTACCATTGCACACATGTTTTGCTGCACAATAATGCATGCACTACTGCCCTCAAAATGTACAGACGTACGAAGTATTGGAATATGAGTGTTGCATGGCATTTAGCATGTGTTAGGATACACTTTGTTGAGTGCTGCATGTACTTACACCAGTGGAAACCCGATAGATGCTATGATGGATATGTCGTATGTTTCTTTCGTACACAAGACATTCAAAACGGAGTCATCAGAAGCCGATAGGCATTACATACAGGTTCTTAGTGATTCTCAGCGTGTCCTCAGTATGAGTAGCTGAGCGATTGCAACACTAACACTAAGTATTTCTGCTTTCAGCATCTTGTTTTGCTTTTAGACGTTGGACTGGTAGGAAAGCTAAGAACCTTGTGCTTTTACTGTTTTATTTGGTAAAGTCAAATGGGAAAATTGTTGGATTTTATTGTTGGAGTTGGATTTCATAAACACAGTGGATTGTGAAAGCAATACTCCGATTAAAGGAGAGATGCTCAGTACTTCTGATACTATAACAGATAAAACCTGTGATTTACTACTTGAATGTGTGTTTATACAGAGCAGCGAGCAGACATGAAACACTGGACACGGATGCCACACAGATGAATTGTTGAAGTGTGACCATTCATCTGGTTCCCATGTCTCTTGAAGACAGTAGAGAAGGAAGGGCAAGTTTGTCCAGCAAGCACAATGACTTTCAACTGGCACAACAATTTCCACACTATATTAATCAAATGGTAAACTGAAAGCAACAAATAACAGACTCCAGGAAGAGGGGAATCTTCTCAGAATGGCTGCTCAGAGCACTGACACAAGATCAGACAAAGTCTGAAAATGATTAAGATTCTCAGCAACCTTAAATCTTGTGTTTATTTGCCGAGAAAATATCACAAAGTAGTTTGGTCTCATTCCAGCAGTCTCAGAACATTAATGAGTAAATAATAATAGTCATACTTAAAGAGGACTGGGGAGTATAAATGGCTGTTTGTTGTCTGACCTAGCAAACAGATGATGGCAACGGAGGGAAAACCAGGTTAGGAAACAATTACAGCTTTAACCAATGTTCATTTTTAGTCTAACTATGAAGAGCGTTTCCAGACAGCTCCACTGTTCTTCTCTTTACCTAGACTGTTACTGGGGATGATGCCTTCATGCACATTCAAACAAATCATTTTTTAAATAAAGCTCGTTGCGCAATCTGGGACAGATGAGGAACTCTTACTATGTATTGTCTGCTGAGTTATTGTTTTATATGTAAATAAATATGTGGTATATAAGGCTGCCCGGGCAACTTCAGCAGGCATTTGGCTGATATGGGAGGGTCGTTAGCTAATTAAGCGCACCTGGGGCCTGAGGCTATAAAAGCTGGCCCATGTGTTCACTGTGTCTCTGCCTTCTCACAGGTGACTGAAGAGAAGGAATGAGGGTGCATATGGAGTTAGGGTGGCTTGCTTGGACTCTGTGGTAGCTATTTTTTGGTTTAACCATTGCATGTGTTCCGTGTAGTTGTTTGTAATCTTAAACATACAATAGCTCAACTTGTGAAATTGGTCTGGCCCTTTGTCTGTATGTGTTGACTTGCATTCAGCCTGGTATGTCTTTAACTGCTTAAATGTGGTTTGGTAGGTGAAAAACCAGCTTGGTAGCCTGGGAATATAAGCAGTCCATCTCATGCTTTGGTTGTAGCTTAGTTTTTTCTGTGCTTTTTATTTTATTTTATTTTTTTGGATTCCTTGGTTTAGAGGAAACTTTTGGTGTTTGGTTTAGTGCTTGAGTTAATTCCAGTTTTGTGTGCATTTAGTAGCTGTGATTTTTTTTTTGTGAGACAGAACATTGTGAATATGCTTTGTCTAGCTGCAGGCCATGTGTTGGACACTTGCGATAAGCTTGGGTGCATATTTTAATGTGTACTTTCAGTCAAGGGTTTGAGCTTTTCCTGCTGACCATGCTCTTCACTGTTCTGTATGTGTCCCTGCAAAAACATCTGCTACCTTGAAGTGGGTATTGCTTCACATTCTTTTGGTCATGATCATAAACTCATCCCATGCGTCTATAGCTTGTCATGTGACTAGTTTTCTAAAGGTAATGGCAGTGGGGGAGGTTTAGGTCACTAGTTGAATAGGAGCATGTCTGTATCAGTCACTCCAGTGTAATCAAAGCCATGTGTTCACCCTTTGCCTTCTTGCAGTTGGCTCCCACCTTGTCTTTTGTTTTGACTCTAATAAATTATGTAAAATATCTTCATGTTCCATGGACAAGATGGTGACAGCGAAGACTGTCGCCAACTTTAAATTATCTGGTGAAACTCCACCATCGCTTGCTGTATTGGCACAAAACTTGTGCAGATATTGATGCTTCCAGTAACCTCCTGACCTCCTGACTCCGTGTTCAAGTTCATCCAGTAAGTTTGAGTTACAACTTGGATGGTAAACTGCTAAATAGCCACATGTTGACGTTATCATGTCAGATGAGTCTAACATTCCTGTCTTGTTGCATCTGACAACTAAGCAATGTTGTGTCACTGAGTCGGTGAGTTAAAAAAGCTGTGCACTGTCAAAATTGCCTTTTTGGGTTTAACATGGTTACACACGAGCTGACAAGCATCTGTCTGCTTAAAGCTTTCACGAATATGTAATAACGGCATAAAGATTATCAACTATTAACACGATGGCAGGTTTAATTCATTAAAGTTGCTGATATGACATAAGTGCAGAGCTGCTAAGGTGCCTGTATAACTATTAGTGTTTCAGTCTTTTCCTTTTTTTTTTAGTTTAGTAGTAGTCCACAGCTTTAACTCCGAAACTGTGACAATCCATTACAACTGGTGTGAATCCAAGCTTACACAGTCTTAGTTCTCCATCACAAACATTTATAGCCCCCTTTCAAGTTTGCAAAGGGTAAGAGTTTAATACTTACGAGATTTTGAGTGCAGCATTGATTTTTTTTGATTTTTTTTAAACAGCCCACTCCGTTCAAAGTATATAGAGTAATTAAACCTGGAACCTGCAATAAATCTTTTAACTTAATGTAACGTTGCCCTAACATAATTCAATCCGTTTCAGAGAAAATCATTTCCTGTCGCTGGATTCAGTTCCTTTTTCTGACTGGCTGCAGTTTCACAGTAACGCATGGCTTTGATTTCTGGCCTATTACTCTGGTTAATCTATGAAAGCTGTCTCTATTGATTTCTATGGCAACCTGTTCACTCACATTAACCATTGACAACAGACATAACAATGCTATTCATCACAAGTGTAAAGGGGAGGGAGGGGGGGGGGGGGTCATGTGTTTATGTGAAAGAGAGGATTAGAGAACATTTTTACAGTAAGTAGTGTTTATACACATATCCTAATTCAGATTTCTATCCGTGTGTGTGTGTGTGTGTGTGCGCACGCACGTCCGTGTTACTAAGGAGCGGGGAAGCTAGGCGAAGGCTGACGTCAAGCATCTGACCTTGGGTCTGGGTGTGTTTACTGCTGTGTGAAGTGTCTCTTCTGGCCAACGGTGATGCAGGCCCATGAGACTGGAAAATGCTGCTGCATGTGTGTGAGGCCACACCAACATGCCAAGCGAGTGTAACACACACTGCCACCAGCCTTGTAGGGTGTTAAAGTGACGCTTAAATGCATGCACACACACACACACACACACCTTCAGCTGAAGTGCGAGACATCCATCCAATTACCACCAAGGCTTTGTTTATATGATGATTATTAGAAGAGATAATTCTAAGGTTGCTGCTGAAACTCTCTGTTGTGTTACATTATTGATGACATGGTGCGGCAGAGTGAGCCAGTGGGGGGTTTTTCTAACTTTTTCTTTATTTACTTGCACTATTGTGTCATAATGTAGATCATACAGACAATACTGGTAAAATTGCAAAATACATCTACTGTCAGGCTATTGAAGACGACAGCTCTCCTTCTCTACTGATCTAAAGGGGTTAAGGAACACCTCCACGATACAAAATACATCTTCCCACAGCAAATACCAAGTTGTCAAGTTTGTGAAGCTTGTAGTTATCAGTTTTTAAAGACGTTGCCAGGTGCTGATGCAAGTTGATGGACATTAATAAAACCTTAGCCTGATGACAACATTCAAAAGAAATGTTTTAGGGAGCCTAAGAAGGTAGAAGAATAAGTCGTAACCAATAGAGGTGCGCATAGATTTCACCAGGAAGAGGTTATTATATATATATATATATATATATATATATATATATAACACACTAGTGAACATAATTGCAGCGGTGCCTCAATGGTCCAGTTGTACCTCTGTACTAAACAAGACTGCCATTATTATACACTGGTCACAATCTGGCCACTCGCTAAGCCCTTCCCACCTTAGTTACTGTTGCCATGCTCATCACGCTCTCCATTTTTTGCACAGTACATAAAGCAGTTTCCAATGACTGGGGGGCATATTTATCGCTTGAAATTTTCCTTTTTTTTTTGACACAGTGAAGCCTCCGGCTCCATGCACACATGACATTTTGCTAACAGCATGTTCTGCATGCATGTTCCAGGCAATAAGTCACCGATGAACCTCTCCAATTGATTATCCATGTAGAAGACATGAGATTGAAGAAGCACTGTTCTTGTATTACGGTGTAGAGCTGGTTAAAATGGAAAGATGTGAGATCAGACTCATATTTCATCCCAACAAAGACTGTTTGACTGCTTACATACTTGGACAAGCAAACCTCGTGGCGCTACAACCTGATTCTCATGCTTTGAGGTAATAGTTTAACTTTTTTTTTTTGAGATAGTACGATAAAGTATAAAACAATCCTCGCCCTTGGACGTAATGCTGGGTTAGGTTATTTCTGTAATGTAGTCAGACATGCTAAAGTTAGAGCAGACACTGTTTTAATATATTCCTTACACTTTTTTGTGCTTCTGGTTTTGGAAATAAACTATATACAGAGTATTGCTCTTAATAAGCCCCGTGCACGGCTTCTTAATATATATAATCCAAAGCAGGCCTATCGTGCCGAGTCGTCGTTGATAAGAAACAATTAATCAAATGGCTGTTCTTGGAAGTGCTTTAGTGAACATACATTATAGTCAACTTCAGAGGTCTGGCAGCGTTCATTTTTAGTTGAATAGAGTGAAGAGGTCCTGTGACTCAATTGTTCCATCTGATATGTTCAAAATTCATATCTTCTCTTACACACACAAACATCACTGTGAGTTCATCCACCTTTTTCGCTATCAGAGAAATGCTGATTGAGTCAACATCACAATAAATCACAGTAACTACAGAGTGAGAACGTTTCCCATACTCCCTCCAGTTTCGAGAGACTGGATTCTTTTAAAAGGAGGTTTGGGGTTTGCCGTGGCAGTTTCTGGTCCAATGAAAGTGGTTTTAATTGCCTCCATAAAGAGCTGAAAGTCTGTGGATGTTGAACTCTCTAGCCTTTCTAATTTTATACCTTTTTCTGCTGGCATGCACTGAGTGCATCACTGGCAACCGCTTGTCTTGAAGCTTGAAACTCTGTAATTCGTGCATGGCTTAAGTCTCGGCTTTTTTGTCTTACTACAATCTTTTTTATGTTTGTTTGTTCAGTTTTTTTGGGCATCTGCGACAAGCCATAAGAATGTAACAGTTTGGGTTTTTGACACTGAATATCTTTAAAGGAACATTCCTCCCAATCTATGATGATCAATGTGTAATATAGATGTCACTATAAATGAAATATGAAGCATAAATATTAATACATGTTTGCTCTTTGTCATCCCTTAATGTTAAATTCTTACATATTTTCATATCACAATAATGGGAATCAGTGGTTATTAAGATGATGGATGTATGTGTTGGTGGCCACTGTTTGTCATTTATATTTCAAACATTTTGAGGCTTTAGCCCTTGTCTGTGATGAAAAACCCTGCAGATTATCACTCTCTCTTTTTCTCCTCATTTCTGTCTCCTCTCTTGAACACCACATCTTTCCTTCTACACCTCTTTCCTTTTCACTCTTTGCCTCTTTCTATTCCATTGCTTGTTATCCTCCACCACCTAACCTTTCCTTCCTTCCCACTCGTTTTTTATTTTTAACTATATGTGTACTCATCCCACCTTTCTTGGCCATGGCATGTCCTCTACTGTTTACCATCAATCACACGTTAAGAACCCAGTCGCATTCGCTGCCTCTTCATCCACAGGGACTGATGAATCACACCCTCGGAGTAGATACATTGTCACAGATGAGATGTAGGTCACGGCTAAACTTTACCGATGACTCATAAGTGATTCCTGCTTCACCTAGACTAAACACACACCCACAGACAGAGAGCTTGAAGGTCATGAGGAATCCTGGGAAACTGTGTGTTCCTGTTGGCTGGCGTTGTGTCCAGAAGGGGTTTCCATGTTTCTGTGATGGCTGCAGTACAACTTTGTGTTGACACATATGAGGACAGTGTGGTCCACACCTGGACAGTTCAGATTTCTTCAGGCTAGTTTGGCTAATGTTCCAGGGAGCAAACTAAGCCACCGTATGGCCAAAATGCAACAGTTCCTCTGATCCTGTGACAAACTACACACGCTGGTTTCAAGTTTCTAGGAGAAGTTTAGTTAGTTACGTTCTTGTGCAAAGACAGAGCCTCCTAAAAGCTATTCTGCTGAGACGCTAATGCATCCTCACTCTCACATCACCTCATCACACAGCTTCTAGGAATGCACGCTCAAAAAAAAAAAGGCGTGAAATCCCTGCGTAGAGTTTATTCGATATTGCACACGGTCACACATTCTGCTATCACTGACTACTGCTTTGCTTTTACAATCTGTTAATTCAGCACGTTGTACGCTCTCCAGACACAACTATATTTGTATCTAGTTTGAAATATCTATTGAATGAGTTTAAAAATACAAAAAAAAATATAGATTTGTTTTCGTAATTTTGATTACAAATGCTGCATATGTGAGAGATAGAATGAATGTGTGTGTACATACACCCAGTGTGTTCTGTCCTCATTTATGTCTCATTCAGTTTCATTTCCTCCTTTCACTCTCCCTATACGGAGCACTCAGAGGTTTAAGGTTCAAGTATTAAGAATTAAGATGCTTCAGGCATTGGCTCCACAGATGATATTTAAATGTAATTTTTTTTTTCTTTATTGGATTTGTTGACCAGGCTAGAATAAAAATCTAGAATATCACCAGACTTGATCCTAAATCTAAAACCTACCAGGTCATCTGTGGTATTGGAAAAAAACTTAATAATAGAGTGCCTTATCGAGGGTGCATCGAAAATATTGACACAATGCCAACATAGAGCTGCATGTTAAGATGCTTTATGTGCATAGTTCTGGCTTTTTGCAGACTTTCCATCTTGTCTGTAATGCACTTTTTAAATTGAGTATTGCTTACTGTAGTTAGCTGAACACTTTATAATAATTAAAACTTATTTAGAGCTTATATTTCTGTGTACGGATGCTGGAATGTTATTTTGCACATCATATAAGACGTAATTCAGTATTTTAAATCATATATTACTATATGATACTGGCCTGACCCAAGCAACCTTTAAGGTTTCATCGTGTTGTAGTAGAAATGTTTGTAGTGGGGTAGCACATGCATTGGTTAAAACAGCACCCTGTACACTTTTTCTGGACAGCCATTTGTTCTTCCACTCCCACAGTGCTGTCTTAGCAGGTCTGCTCTCACTCGCTGTCGTGCACCAGCTGTTTGTCTAATAGGAAATAATTCTTCTTTTGATTATCAATTCGCTTCTCTCCTTTTGAAAGGGGAACATATCCAGGATGTGTTTTTACATAATCCTAACACTGACCTTTTGCAGTAAATTCTCTCCACAGACAAAAAACAAGCAAGCAAGCATCTTTTATAAAGATATATTATGTGAGAAACTGTGGAAGACTGGTATCCCTCGATAAAAAGAGAAACAATTTTAGCCTGGACTGGATTTGTTGTGTGTGGGCAAATTTAAGGAAGGTAACTTTTATGTAACTCCATGTGACAGTAAATGACAACAATGCAAGTGGGACAGGTGACTAAGTAAGTACAAAACGATCAATGTCATCAAACAAACTGACTGACCTGATAAATCTGGCTGTTCTGTTCACGAATTACTACTTTTTTCACGTAGTTTGAGTCTCTGTTTGAGCAGTCTAAGTAAAGCCTCAAAGTATGTGAAATATATGTCAAATAGTGGCCACCATCACATACATAAATCATCTTAATAAGTATAGCCCTTTTAACCCTCTGAGTACCCTCCTTTCTTTACATTACTGTACTTATCTCTTTTTCAGGCAGCTATAGCCTATTCCATGAACAGCATTGAGTTACAGTGTCATTGAGGTTTCCAAAGCAGGCCTGTGCAAGCTGCAACTGGCTCATTCTAACGCAAAGAAGAGCAGAATCAGGTGCTGCTCTCACAAAGATTTATGTTTTTATGAACTAGAAATAAGCTGGTTTTGTGTCTGAAGGAATATTTTGCAGACACAATGTTTCTCGATGCATAAAAAAAGTAATGTGCGTAAAAAACTTTTCCTTCGGAGTCCCAGTTGAGCTCCGCTAGTCAAACACCGTTAGCCAGAATTACTTCCACCATCCATCTTTTTTTCTGGCAGTGGTGATATGGAACCTCTGTATCTCTGACTGCCCCAACAGTCCTTGCTAATCTTCACGAGTGACCTTAGTAAGTCAGTATTCATGTTCCTGTGTTTTCCTGATGTCCACAGGCAGCTGATGTGTGTGTGTGTGTGAATGTTGACCTTCCCTCATCCACTGTGTCATCTCAGTAGTGCAGAGGTTAAACGTGATTACACAGTGGAATAAATGAGATTATTCATCTTGTAATATTTGTTGGGTTTGTCACGTTATCGCCGACGGAATTTAAGCATAAAGAGGGAGTGCAGCTGTGAGGTAAACGTTTCGTTAAACATTAATATTTTCTCAATATCCTCAATATTTTCTGTGACAGATGATGAATTATATAATAACTTAAATATCTGTAATTTTAACCTAATATTCTCCACAAATCAAGGATCTCTTCATAGCATATATGAGCTATTTTTTTTACAAATCACGTATCCAACCCACCTGCCACCTTGGTGAAAAATATGTTTAATTTACAGTATACTGCCTGTCCTGTTATCACATATCTGTAGCTCAGCCAAGGCGGACGGGTATCCACATGAGCAAGTATGCAATGTATAGTATATATGACATGCATAGATATATGTGAACATGTGTGAACAAATTCTCAGTGGTGGAAGATGTATCCAGATCCTTTAACTGAAGTAACAGTACCAATACAGCAAAGTAAAAATACAAATAAAAATATATTTAAGGTATTGTGGTAAAAGTGGTGGTTTGGTTTGTCTGACTGATTATTCCTTATTGTTATTAATACTGAAGCATCAGTGTTAGAGCTGCAGGTTACTGTTGCTGGAGGTGGAGCTAGTTTCAAATACTTTATATACAGTTTAGTCCGGTGGTTCCCAACCGATGGGTCAGGACCCTCTAAAGGGTCACCAGAAAAATCTGAGGGGTTGTGAGATGATTAATGGGAGAAGAAATAAGACAAAAAAAACAACACTAAGTTCTGATACACATCTGTTTTTAGTTTTTTGGACTTTTTCCTCTCATCTTTGATTTTTGGTGAATTATTGGATCATTTGAAAAATACTGAAATGAAACCATGTGAGTTTAGGGGGAAAAAATACTATTTTCTGGAGCTGTTAACAACTCATAGACATCTGAAACGTGACCCCGACGACACATTACTTTTTTATAAGACGTCAAAAGCCAAAAAGTTTGGAAACTACCCGTTTGGTTTTCAACAATGTGTTATATTTTAAAAGCTAGTATATTATCCATTGTGTCAAATATTAATCTAGTAACTAAAGCTGTCAAATACATGTATGGGAGTAGAAAGTACAATATTTCCTTCTGATCTGTATTGGAGTGGAAGTATAAAGTAGCATCAAATAGAAATACTCAAAGTACTAAAGAATTGCGACTTAACTACAAGTACTTGTTTAAATGTACTCAGTTACTTTGCACCACTGCAATTGCAAAAGTGAAAACAAGATGTAAATACAGCATAGGCATATAAAATTATAAAGACATAATCAAAACCACAAAGTCAACATAAAAAACGAAAGCAGTGAACTAAAAGATGCTGCAGAGATCTGTGGAGCTGAGTGGATCTGGAGAGTTGATTGTGATTCTCTTTGGTGTCAAAGAGCGAGACCTTCTCTCTGGAGTCACCAAATTTCAGTACAGAACATAATTTTGTATTTAGTGACGGGTTCGGTGCATCCATGCATCCACCACTTGTTAAAGGGAAATTTGGATACAACTAAATTGTAAATTGCAACTAATCACAAAGAGAGTGGGGAAAATCAGAGGACACGAAAGCGGTTGGCTTTTCCATAAAATTACGAAGCACTGTGATATTCGCAGCTGAAATCTTTCTGTTTTTTTGGTGCCAGGATTCAAATCTTACAGCCTGAAAGTACCTGATGGAAAACCAAGAAGCTGTCTTGATTGGCTATTTGTAAGCAATAATGTTTCTTAGTTTGGAAGTATCCTGTTGGCTGGGTCTCGCTGTCAGGTCCGCCTGGTCACTAGGGGACATAATGTTATAAACGTCCAAAGTGAGGCTCCTCATGGTATTAGGCAATCTCTGTGTTTTGTGTTATGTCTCCATGGGCCCATCTACAAATCTGCTGCCATGTTTTAACAGAATTCGATCTGCGAGGCTGAAGGTTTGTGATTGGAGCCAGAGGTTCTGTATTGGTTGGCCAACTGTATTTGATGGTGTTTCCTGTTGTGGGAAGGGATACGTCTGGCTCAATCGCAACGCAGGGTCACTGCGGTCACGCCTAATAAGAAGCAGAATAAGATTCCTCACATGTCTGGAGGCCGAGCATATGAGGGCGTCGTTCAATAGAGGAGAAGGGGGGGGGCGGATAAAATAAAACAGGTCGGTATAAATATTGGCATGAAGAGGAAGAAGAAAAGAAAAGGCATCGATCCCTTTATTGTCTCAGCTGGGAAGGGGTTTTGCAGCCAGGAAGACAAAAAGCTCTGCGGTGGGGCTAAATGTCTACAATTATAGCACCATATCATAAAAGAGGCGAGGACTGTACGCGCGGTTACACATGTCAGGAGAGATGAATACAGTGCAGCGTCCATCCACTGTCAGTTTTATGTCTCCGTGGTTATTGCAGGTATTATCACTGCGCAAGAAGCAGTCAGCCGACGCCTGTTCTCACTTCATAGCGGTCAAAGCAGAGGGACAGGTGTCCAGCAGCGCCAATTCAAAATACATACGGTGTGAGTCCGTGAAATTAAGGCACTGCGCAGCCAAAATGAAGAAAGTCTGTTCCAAGGAAAAGGTTTAATCTAATACCTCAGAAGGCCAACTATTGTTTTTGTCATTGTGTTTTTTTTGTTTTTTTTTGTTCAGTACTTGTTCTCAAATACTGATACGCTCATATACTGTTGACATGGCTTTTATTCAGCGCTTACCGGAATCAATGTGCCTGTTAGCTGGCAGACGCTCCGTACAATATAACCCACTTCACAGTCTGTATCGTGCACTTATTTATGAGCCAGACAAAATCAGTAACTGATAAAATGCTTGTTTAGCTCTTGGCATGGCGACCACAACCAGACAAGATTTAGACACCGCTGGCTCTCTGTCATTATGTTCTTTCCCTTTTTTCCCCCCTTTATGTCCTCTGTAATCTCTGCCTTCCCCCCCGCCCTACATTTTTTGCTTTCCAGATTTTTCTCTGGACGACATTTAAGCAGTCGAGGACCGGCACGGCTGGATCCCAGAACAACAGCAACGGTCACATGAGGGCCTCAGCGTGAACGGGCCCCGGCCCCTGACCCGGAGAGGGACTGTAACTCAGATACAATGACCTCATGAAGCACAGGGTAGAAGGCCTGTTCTCAGGCACACCACATACAGAACAACACTGACCAGAAACTAGAGGAGTATATCATCTGATGATGGCTTAAAATACATTCAATAGAAGTATACTTGACACACTGGTTGCTCGATGCTGTTTATACAGCAATCGAATCAATCGTTTCTTCTACCCAGATAAGCCACTGAGGATCAAGTATGTCAGTCTGTATTAGGGACATGCTAAATAACTGAAGATGTGTGGCTTATGTGGGAATAGATCGACTGAGAGCCTGTTGGGTTTTAAGGAATATATTTTTTATTTTTTCATTTTGGGAAATAGACTTAAACTCTGTCGAGTATGGAGCTGCAGCAAAGAAGCAGTTTGTTTAACTTAAGCATATAAAAATAGTCCTCATTAAAATGTACCATAACAGAAACATGGGTCCTTATCTTCTTCAAAAGTCATTTTTTTTTCCAGCTCTTTAGCTGTAATCTGTCATGTCATGTTTAAACTAGCCGTGGCCCCTCATCTAGTGCATGGCCTCTTCCGTGGAGCTGTTAATGTTTAGCTTATGGGAAATGGAGCATTCTTTAAACAAAAAAACATGTACTGCTATCCAACAAAACAAAGATGTTAATACAACAAAACAAAGATGTTAAATGTTTTTGGGTTTTTTTTACATTCTTTTGGCTCTGGCTCTGCTCAACAGTATACTGAGTCTGAGAATCAATCTTTACATCTAACTCTTGGCAAGAAAGAGAATAAGTGGATTTATCACTATCTATTCCTTTAAGGAGGTTTTTCAAGTTATTTTTGATGCACTGTAAAATAACACATCACCCAAAAATGCATCTTTAGGCTATAAAACACCAAAGGGTAAATATTTGCTCTTTTGTGGAAGCTGTTTACACAGTAGTGTAATCTACATGTAGAGAAGAACCATTACAGTCCGCTCATTCCTAACAATTAAAACCATTTCCCTACCCGGTGGTCATCTATTTCCAAACCCGCCTATTGAATGCAAGCATCTGTCATTTGAGTTGAAGAGTTGTTTCACTGCAGGAGGGCTGTATTTACCTGCGCTGGGACAGGTGTGTACGGTGTGGCAGGGATTCCGCTAGCACAGGTATAACGATGGAAAAACCTGATAATTACTGTCATCTTTATCCCTAGGTAAATATAGCTGTGGCTCAGAGTTTCTGGATGTGAGTGTTGCTCCATTACGGAGGCTTGTCCGGGGGGGGGAAACAGGAATGAAGTTTCAGGAGCTGCGCATTCACCGTCGTCGAGCTGCTGTGATACAGCGCTTTATAAGCCTTTAACTGGTGTAATTTTAGCTTTAATGAGCACTTGAGGAGAGAGGTATGTTGAAAATTGGTACTCGGTGCCAATAAAACATTAAAACGAAGCTCCTGGCAGCCCTTATCTTTCAAAGTCTCCATCATTGTTCCACTTGTAGGCGTTTAGTGTAATTCCTTCGCTGTGGTAGCTTCAAATGTACTGTAGAGAGCGAGATTGTGGGTGGCAGTCCTCGCTGTCCTGTAACGGGACATTTATGCCCCCAAACATGTCGGTTAAACATCTACGGAACATGATATTAAGTTGAAAAACTAAAAAAAAACAAAAAAAAAGTTCTTGTTTGACTGTCAGTGCCTTGTATCGGTTGTAATTCAATGCTTTTCACAATGTTCAGAGTGTCTATGCCTCACATAAAGCACAGCTGAGTTGAAAAATTGTGTTAAAAGATAAAGAAAAGAGAGGACCAGTATTAACTGATCAAATCGAGACAGTAAATGTTCATCGGAGCGAGGACACTTTTATATAACATCCCTGCTGGCTCCAAAATATTACCCCAATAACAGCTGAGATAAACAGCAGTCTTAAATGATTTAATTTCCTCCCATAGGTCAGATTAATGTTTAAAAGAGAGGCCAGAGATTTTGTTGAAACCACACAGGATCGTGTAATCCTTCAGCTGTGGTAAACGTTTTTTTTTTACGTGTAGTCAGTGATGAGCATTATGATTTAATGGTAAGCAATGCTCATCACTGTTCACCAAATCATCCCAAGACCTCCTGATAACCTCTCCAGACGGTTAGACATCCTGTGTACGAATGAAGGTCAGCGATGGTGTCCAAAAAGCTAGCCGGGGCCATGTTACAAGCTACCCACCAGAGAGGTTTGAGTCATCCAGACAGGAAATGAAAGGGAAAATGGTTGTAAAACAGGTTCTGCTCATGACTCATCAAGGGACCTCCGAACGGAGCAGCCAGGAGCTCGTCCCTCAGCTTGTTTTAACCTGGACTTGTTGTAAGTTGTGACTACACAGAGTAATAACAGTAATAACACTGTCAACCTGTGTTGTTACGAGGTACTTTTTGACAGTCTTACTACATTTAACAACGTCAAGCTGAAATAATGGTTCTCTAAAAGTACATATAAATGTCCTTGCTGGTCTATGTAAAGAACCTCAAGTCTCAGGGCCATGCAGACGAGCCAAATCTCTTGTGCGAAGCAGCTTTGAAACCAAAAAGAAAAAAAAAACAAAAACATATAAATGTTGCCCTAAGAATCCGTGCAAGTATAAAAGAAGCATATGTGTTCCAGACATTATAAAGCTCTCTTTTTTTATTCTTTCCATCCATTCATTCATTTTCCACCACTTATCCCGGACCGGGTTGCGGTAGCATCAGACTGAGTAAGGAAACCCAGACATCCTTCACTCCCTCCAGCTCCTTCTGGGGGATCCCAAGACATTCTCAAGCAAAAAAAGAGATATGTAATCCCTCCAGCGTGTTCTGGGTCTTCCTCAGGGTCCTCCTCATTTTTAATTCTTTACTTGAGCTATAAGAAATGATCTATAACAGTGTGATAAAAGGATTTTACAGTGTAATAACTCTACATGATATAAAGCCTCCCACGTTCATTGTGTTACCTTGGCTTAATGTCGTGACTCTAAGACAGCGATGTCGGTCATTCCGTCCACAACAACAACAACAACCGTAAGATGGATTGCCAAGAGAATTCGTCATTTACCTTCAATACACTACAAATTGACATATTTCTTCTCCAAAGGACGATTCTTAACTTTTCCTCAAGATTGACATTTGGGTTTTCGAGTGAAATATTTCTCAACAACTATTAAATGGACTGCCATGACTTATGTGGCACAGCCATTCATATCCCCTTCAGGATGACTTGTAATCACGTTGTGATCCTTTTTGAATTTTCATCCATCATTGTCATTGGGTGGTGACTTGCAGTTGGTCAAAGCACAGCTGTGCAAGTAGAGTTCAGTGAGTTTAACATCACAGAACTCTTGTTTAGCCTCACAAACAGTGCGGATGTAAGGATTGCAAGGCTGGGTGGTTCACCACATTGAACTAAAGACTAAATATCAAATATTGGATGGATTTGCATAACATTTTGGACATTCATGGTCCCAAGAGGATGAATCTTACTGATTTCCCCTGTAGTGCTATGAGCAGATTGACATTTTTGGTTCAGAGAGAAATGTTTTGTCAAAGGACGAATGAAATATGACACACACATTTATGTTCCCCATAGGATGAACTGCATTAGTAACATCTGGCCAATTTCACTTCTTTTGTGTGCATTTCCTGCATGTGTAAATATAACCTTACAGTTTTTCC
Source organism: Pampus argenteus (assembly GCA_036937835.1). Classification (NCBI taxonomy): domain Eukaryota; kingdom Metazoa; phylum Chordata; class Actinopteri; order Scombriformes; family Stromateidae; genus Pampus; species Pampus argenteus. Next base: position 7,758,572 of record CM072865.1, on the reverse strand, counting down.
TGTGCGTGCATGCATATTTGCAGATGCGCATGTCCAACTAAAATTATGAAATGTACTAATTGAACCCTCGTTAGCATAAGCGATTGTTTGTACAATAGGCCTGTATGTGTCTCAGCTTGCAGCAGCATTATCCCCCGTGAATTGTTCTAAGATTTATAGGGATGAAGCAGGTGTTTGTAAAGATACAAAATAACTGTGAAAACAAACAAAATCCACTGACCCGTGATGGGATTAAAAATCAAATATGGTTATGAGTCCACTGGAGTTTGATTTTATGTGTCTTGGACATGAAACAGATGGACACAACTAACTCAAGGAGACGTATGTTGATTTCTGGACCAGTGATGCTATTCGCTGCGCTGGGCCTTTTTTTTTTTTTTTTTTTTTTTTAGGAAAACCTCCAGCTGGCCCTGTGTGTGGAATTACACCCCAGGATCCAAGCAGGGCAGGCTCACAGAAAAGAAAACAGCTGTCAGACAATGAATTACTGTTCTGTGACCAGACAAGTGCTTTTCTGAGGAGTGAATGAGGAAACTGGGAGCACGTCAAGAATCGCACACATGTGTATATATACACACACTCTCTCATGTGCATATATATATACACACATATTGTTTGAGTACACATAAGTAAAAAAACAAAATTTTACAAGTCACACCACTTTTCCTATCTGGACTGAACCTGTAAAACGTGTGATATTTTAGACTTTACTATGTCAAATCCGTCAGAATACTGCACACAGCCAATATGACATAAATCTAATAGACTTCCTCTGCTGTATATAAACATCCGCAGGTTCAGATCCAGAAAGGACAAAAATAAATAAATAAGTCTTAGACTTTCCAAAAATGCCGTTCTTTTTCTGGTTCAGGCCGTAAAAGGTCTGCACGGCTCACTTTGGCAGCAGTGTGGCTTTGCAATACAAACAGCACACATCCTCAGACTGACCTCTGTGAACCGAAGCGGCGGCTCCACACAACGACCCCAGAGCCTGCAGGTTACAATGCAGCCTCAGTCTCACACAGGACTGTGAGTGACTGAGGCGCAGTGGCCTCATGGCACAGAAGAACCTCTTAGAGGAGCTTGGTTGGAGTGCTTGGCATTTAATGTGTGTGTGTGTGTGTGTGTGTGTGTAAAATGCCGTTAAACAGATTGTCAAAATATCAGCCAGATCTGGTTATTTTACAGTGTGAGTTTTATATATTTAACCGTAAAACTGCATAATACAACGTGAAAAAATTCTGCACAGAGAAGATCAAACGTCCAACTGATGGAACAACATATTTATAGAGAGGATGGGGGACTTTAAGTGTCAACAAACAATGAATTCAAAATGTATTTATTTATTTCTTGGTCAAAAGCGAGAGCGGATGCTGCATTCGCGGGCTGAAGCTTCTTGTCGCTGCAGCCTTTGGGAGGGAGGGTATCGATCGTAGCTTTTTTGGGGCTGCTGGTGACGGCTAGAGTAGGCGGTTAGTTTGCTTCAGCGTTTGGAGTGAAGGTCTGCTGCCTCCTGTCGACGGTCAGGGCAGGAGATGTAGCAGAGAGCACCACCACGTGATGCTGACGCCCGACCAAGTCCCGTCTACGCCGCCCAAAGGAGCTGTTTTCCTCTGGAAGGCGTCATAATCTCAGACCTCGTCACAGAACATATTTTAAGATGTTTGTAATATGTATGTTTATGTGCTTTAGCCATGCTCTAATGGTGTGTGGAGGAAAGACAGCTGCGAACCTCAGGGACATTTGTATGTTTTTCACTTTAAGCCGGTGACAAATTTGTCGATGTTTGCAGCGCCTGTTCAGTGTTAGTTTGACGGATTAATTGCAGTGCCTCCAGTTTAGAAGGATAGCATGCCTTAAAGGGTAACAACACACTCCCAGCGTATTTAAAATATGTAACAGAAGAGTGTAAGTAGTCCTGGCAGTGCCCTGTGCCTAGCTGACGGATGAGTAGCAGTTGCTGCAGACTCACTGCGTCCTCGAGTCCGAGTTTTGACAGTCACCAGTCACCTTTTACTTTTTTGTAAAAGTTTGTGTGTTTGTGCTCTTGTGTGACAAGCTCTCCAGTCTGTAAGGGAAATGTCAGTACGTATCCCTGCTGTTTATCATGGTTAAAGTTACAGCTGTCTGAATATCTTACGTGTCCTATCAGGCACGTCTTTATGAAAGTCTTTATGAGATCAATGTATTTTTATGCTTTAGAAAAGGTTGATGGAAATGGCCAAAATTTGACGTTTCTCAAAAAAAGTTTTTACGCTCGCTTGAGGAGGATTTTTTTGCCTTATGGGATAATGGAAACACTTTTGTCATATAAATTCTGATGTAGTGAACTTTTAACTTACATGACTGATGAACTGTTTCCCATGTCAGCGTCTGCCAGTGTATGTCCATAACATGGCCGGTACTGACATGAAAGAACAATTATAACTTCTTTTTATAGATGGCCAATGCAATTCGTGGCACTTGTATACACAAACACACTGTTACTTTAAAGTCTATAGCATATGTGTGTGTGCCTGTTGTGCGTTCACGTGTCTCTGCATGTAAGAATTGCATTTACCTGTAATAATCGAATCAGCGCTCAGTCTGGGCCGACCTCATCTAGTTGCATTGTGCAGCTTTCAATAGAAAATCAATATCTCCTGCCAGGAGCTTCTCGGCATTTCTCCTCGCCCGTCAGACTCTCCTCCTACCAATCAGATTTAATTGGAAAGTAATGAAATTTCTTTTTTAAGGAAATGACACACGTTTTTTACGAGGATCATGTCGTCGGGGATACATAGAATAGTCTTATCTCGGGTTTGGATTTACGTGAAGGCAGTCTGCGCCAGTCTGCTCCAATTCAAACGATAAGTGCCTGGTCCTTTTCACAATGCTCTCGTATGAAATTACCTTGTTTTTATATCAGCTCGACCATCTGGGTCCTATTACCTCAGCAACTGATGAGCAAGCCTAAAACGGTTTCATTTGTCTCCGAGAGAAGAATATTGTGGTTTACCTGCAAAGGTTATGTTTGTTATATGGGGTCAGCCTACACACACACACCAAATTGCTTGGATCCCATTCAGTTGTGTTTGCGACTGTTGTAAATGTGAAGCTATTTTGAGACCTATGTTAAAAACTGATGCTAATGAAATTATGGTGTGTAGGTCATACAGCACATCATGGAGGTCCAGATAAGAAACAGACTGGGTGGCTGTTTTTTTTTTTTTTTTCAAAAATATCTTTTAAATCAACAACATGGTTGGATGAGGAGAATAAAGTATATATTATCTCAGTATTTGGGAATTCGCAGTATGACGGCTTTAGTAGTGATACGTGACAGCCGGTCAGAAAAGGCTTTTCTGTCGTTAAGTACCCACAAGAACCAAAAACAATGCAATGACAATCTGAGAATATGATAATCTGAGAGCGACATTACATTTAAATTAGGTTTGCACACATCCGATTCCTGCTGCGGTTTCCCCTCTTCCTCATTCCGCTTCATACGAGCACCCAAACGTGCAGGGATGCACCCCCTGTCTATGCATAACCACAGTGTATTTGTGGCGATACGGCTGTTATGCTGTTTACTCTGGCCGTGTAACAGGGATACATTTTACTCTGACTTGTCAACAGTGGTTAACAGAAACCGCCGCACACGTGGAGGCATCATACGAGACCGCCTGCTCTCCAGACACAGCCACAACACCCACAAAGCTCCTCTAAAACTGCTGAAATTGTCAATTTTGAGACTCTACTTGTTTACGTTTACATTTACATTAATTTGTGCAAGAAATTAAACTGAACCGATCGTGCACCACATGGGAACAATTTCTCATTCGTACTGTAAAGATCCAAGATAAAAAAAACAATGTTCACAATGCGATTTAGTTGATGCAATAGCCTGTTCTGTTGAGAATACAACAGGATTAAGCTAATTTGCTAGCAGCATTATGAATGGTTTTACTTCCATGCATGAACATATCCATCCATCCATCCATCTAGAAGTATTGTAGTCATATATATTTGCATTACCATTACCTTTCACTACAATACTAACGGTGCTGCCACCTAGCAAGGAATTAGTTTCTGTGGTGTGTCGGATCCTCAGTTCCCCAGACTTGTTCCATCATTAGGGTATTAGCGTTTATATACAAACAAGATTTAGTATGAAAACAGTTGCAGCTAAATGTACTCATTTCCCAATGATGCAATTGTTTAGTTCTGTGGAGAGAAAAAAAAAAAGTATTTCTTACTAAATGTTTATCACACACTGTTTATTAAGATGAACAAAAGACTTTTTTTCCCCTCTCTCTCTCTCTCTCTCTCTCTCTCTCTCTCTCTCTCTCTCTGTCTCTCTCTCTCGCTGAGGGAGAGAAGACATTCATCTGTCCTGCAGGTTCTGAGACTTATATAAGATAAACCTGCTAACCTCAATGACACTAATCTCTGAGACGAGAGGATCACCTTCCTTCTCTGCCCTCCCTCACCTTTGCGCTACACACACACACACACACATGTACACACACACACACACGCGCACACACACACACACACACGCCGCTAGTCTTTGTGTCTACTCCTTCCAATCGTATCTTTTTCCACCTCATTCCTGCTGTGTCTGTGTTACTCCCCGCCACCTGTAACCTCATCCAGAAGCAATGAATCACTCAGCTCCATTCAGTCGTTTCAGCTCTGTATTTCCTCCCCGTTGATACGGTCAGCTGAGGTGTATTTTTACAGGAGTCGATAAATCCTCAAACATCAGCAACAACAGCCGTCAGCTCCCCATCACTCCCACTGACACCCATGTTGAGCAACCCCACCCTCCCTTCCAGGGTCTAGTTTCTTTTGTTATCCATTTAGCAGGCTTAAACTGGTGTAAAACCTGGAGTTGCATTACCTTTTGTTTGAACTACCTTTTACTACACAAGACTACAGTTTTCCCAGCTCAGTCTCACTCATATCTGCTCCAGATCTGCTGCACCGCACGGATGTTGTCACACGTCAACAAAGGTTGAATCATACAGCCCAACAAATACAATAATGGAAATCACTGTTGGGTTAACTGTGTTCGAATGTGGAACTTAAACTTAACTGTTGCAGAGCTTTTGTTATAGGGTGCCCTACTTTTAAAAAGGTTTTATTAAAGTTATATTGTCTTCACTGTAAACACATGCTAAAGTGTCTGGTGATAAATAGTGATTGGTGCAGCTTTTGTCCTAACAGTGCCTGAAGGTAAATCGTCTTATGGTCAAGCAGGTGACAGCAACGGTATGTGAATGATAGGCCAGTATTGAGTGAATGATAGCTAATATCTTATGCTGACATGTGGTGTCTTCACATTGGACAATTTTCACCCAAAATCAATTCTGAAAGGCTTTCTGGAGCTCACAGGAAACTCTGTCCGCTCATGTCAGACACATATATCAGTGCTGATGTGAGTGAGTGGTCGGGGGTAACGCTTGAGGCAGGTTGTTGGTTTGGGGTGTGGTAACGCCAGAGACCCCCCGGGCCTGTTCAAGGGATGTTTTGTCAAGAACAGTAGTGAGCTGCGGGTCCAGCTGTCTGTGACCTGCGGCTGACTTTCACTCGAACACTATCTCCTGCTTGACTGTTAACATGCCTGATGAATGTTTCCTTACTGTTTGTACAAACTCAGCCCTCTGGAATTTGTTTATAAGCCTGGCTCGATGTGGGGGTGGCGGGGTTCTGCTCTCGTGCTGTCTGCTCACTGTTATTCTACACTCCTTAAAAGGGTGAAAAAATATAACGCTGAAATGTTCTTATAACCGCACGCCACATTGTAAATTGAACTGGTGCGTTAGCTTGGCTGCCGCCGTCGCCGCCGCTCCTCACCAAACGGACTTGACTCTTAACCGGGCCGACCCAGCCAGTCAGTTTGGTTAAGCCGCCACTCCAAATGATTCCCTCTTATTCCATAAAAACTTTCAACTGGAAAAAATTCTTCACAGCAATCGAGAGGAAAAAAAAAAACGGAGAGAAATCTCACGAATCCGGCCACTCTCCAATCCTTGCAGTGGAAAAGCTATTAGAGAGGAGCCGAGCGCTCAGACGACCAGGGGTGACGGGGAAACTGGAGGATGAATGACAAGTGTCTAAGCTTTGCAATGATCCATTTTATTCAAAGGTAAACAGGTAATTATAAGGTAATAGCTATGTGGATTCACTCTGCGGTCTGCTTTAGCTCTCATCCTCTGCCAGCCAGCTCTCACATGCAGCTCCCTCAAATCAAGAGGGGCTATTAACTTTGATGCTGTATTCCAAATTGAGGACCTGAGATTTAGACGCTTTAGGCTCTGACATCAATCATACTTCTTCAGAGCAAAAGACAAATTATAGATATTCTTAATAAGGGATCGAGTAAAGTCACGCTTGAAATTAAGACTAAAAGACGAGGAACATCAGCAGGTATGAAACATTGATAGAAAGCAAATATGTATCCGTTGCCGGCTGCTATTGAAGGTCGTGTCGTTTTACACAACTTTGATGTCAGATAGATTTTAGGCTGGACTCATCATCATCATCATCTTCCATACACCACAGGCCAAAGTCTGTCCCTGATTACAGCTGCACTAAATACGGTATCATGGTGCTAGATGGATACTCAATAGAGCCCTGACTTGTAGCACTTTAAACCACATGGAGTCAGCGCAACAAGCTGTAAATACAACAATGACATATTGTTACCTTATAAAGTTGAACTGTGTCTGGTATTCACTCTGCTTTCAGGCCTGTTTTGGCTTTGGGTGTTTAGTTTGAAACAGCTGTTTGCTTGCAGGTGGAAGTTGACGAGAGCAGCGAGTTGTGAGCTGTTGAAACCAAAACAATTATCTGTTAGACGCTAAAACTGCTGAGTCGGTTAACAATTCACTGAGCTATAAAGTATGTTTGGTTTTTTTTGTATCACTAAAGTGAAAATATTAATACATCTACAGTAGTTGAACAAAAAAGCAGGATTTACACCGATAAAGTAAAAGTTGCACAATCAAACATGGCAAATAAAGTCAGCAGCATTATGTTCGGTGCTGCCCCTGATGGCTGGCTTGCAAATGTGATGATGATGCAAATGGTACTGGATATTTGCTGCTATATAAAGATGAGAAATTTGTTTTCATCTGACACATTTTAAGAATAAGCAAATGTATGTTTATAATGCTATCCAATAGTATCACATTTCTGGCTTTAAAGGATAAGTTCACATTTTGAACACACCACATGTGTATATTTAAATTAATTGTGCAAGTTGATGGGGAGGACAAAAACTGCAAAATCCAGCTGAAGCTAATATAAGTCAGTCAAAGTGGATCTTCCAAAGTTACTGTTATTTTTCATACAAAACTCCCACTCCATCAATGTCCACATGGACGTGCTCATATTGTTTTATGACAGGCTTTAAAACATGTCAACCTATCTACCTAAATACAATGTGCACAGTTTGTTTTTATGCATACGTGCTTGTATGTGCTGTATCTGTTTCGTGTCAGCCTGTCAATCATTGTTGTCACGACTCGGATTATTATTAATGCGATTAAGTGAAAGTGATAATGTCCTTATCATGTCTGCTATATATAGCAATGTGTCACACACTGAATCACTTGTTCATTCTGGGTTTTCTTCTCCATATCCCTCTGTATCTAGGACAGTTTGTCATGTGACCTGCGTGGCAGTCAGCTCTGTTGTGGAGAGTTTTATTTCAGTCTGACAACCATGAGACAGTTGGACTCTGGACTCCGCTGATCGCCACTGCATTGCTGTCAGTGCATGGGTTAGGAGGGGGTGGGGGGTGGTTAACACATAGAATTTGATGAGCAGGCAAAGATATTCACTCTACAAAAGCGTTAAAGTCTCTTTTTTGGGTGGACGTAAATCCCCTCACATTCAACAACAGCTCTTTCTGGCAGCAGCGACCCAGTTCTGGACGGGTTTCTGGCTGGGCCTTTTGGGCCCGACAGGCCATGGCAGGGATTTGCCTCTCTGAGCAAGGGAACCCGCCTCAAAGCCACTGAATGTCTAACATCAGTGAAAAAGAAACACTCACTCTGCTTTCGCAAAAAGAAATCTGAAGTTAATTAACTTAATAGGCAAATCGCTTGTGGACAAATAGCTTTTTTTTCATGTTTGGCACTGAGTTTTCTGTCTGGACTTGACTACATTTTTCATTGCAGTAAACTTGATTTAGATTCACATGAAAATGACACATGAAAAGCAAGAGGCGTTAGAAATCTGGTTTTCAAATAATTTTTTTTTTTTTTTTTTATTGTTGAAAACATCTTTAACCTTTTGACCCATTGGACACATAACATAAAATAGCAAAAAAAGCTATTGAGAACATATCCTTTTGAAGCCCAATCACAGATTCAAAAGCACTGCAACAACTGCAGTGTCTAGTACATTTATAAAAATAATCATAAAAAATATACATACAAGACAAGGATCTTTTTCTTTCTTTTTCAAAGTGTGATTTGTAAAAGACTGCATGAACAGAAACAGATAGTTGAGACAATGCATACGAGACAATGCAAGAACCCACAATCTCTAACAGATAGGCACAATCACTAATTGACAGGCAGACTGGAGCTAATTAGCTAGTCAGCTGTTAGGACTTCACTGAGTATAAATGACAATACATTGCCTGCACAATCCAAAGGATACCATCAACATGGACCATCACTGAGAAGAAGAAACAAGTGAGTAGAGCAATTGTGGATTATCAGAATTATGTGAGACAGAGGACGAAAAAAGAAATAATTTTTTTGTGTTTTTTTTTTTTTTGTTTTATTTTTTTTTTTTAAGCGAGAGAATTTCTCTTTTAATCGCAGTTATTGAGTTGATGCTGGTCTGCTGGGCTTAACCTTTTTTAATAAATCACCATTTCCTCCTTTTTTTTTCTACCGCCAGGAAAAGCCGCAAGGATTAAGTGAATTGGCAAAGCTGAAGCGTTTAATCATATACTGTATGTACACAGTTCTTTAAAAAAAAAAAAAAAACGGTGTGAAGCATTAAAAAAAAAACAACACATTAATGAGTATCAATAAAGCAACCTCACAAATGAAACATATTTTGCAACTTAAAAGTCTCCTGAAGCTGATGTGAATGCATGCAATTTTCTTTTTGTGTGTGTGTGTGTGTGTGTTTTTTTTAACAACAGTCAGATGATTAAAACAAAGAGCTGACAACAGAAATGTTTTGGTAAAAAGAACAAGAGAAGAGCTGCAGCACTGTCCATTAAGTTATAATCTCACCTTAACAGAGACAGTTTGTACAGTAATACATGGCAGCCCTACAGAGATAAACCCCATCACCAGCTGCACCCATCTCTCCAGACCGACTCACTCTCCCTTCTGCCTTTTTTAACTACTACACCCCACTCCCCCCCCTCCCACCTCCCCTCTGCACTTTTTTTTTTTTTCTTCACTCTCCTCCGTCTCCCTTTTTCTGCTGTCTACATCAACACAGCATCTTTTCTCTACATCAACAAATGGTCTCATTAAACTTTAGGGCTATCAACGGGACACCAAAATGTTTGGCACATGACAACATTTTCTGAACTCTGAACATCTGAGCATCTGCAGACCCAACCCCAACTAAAGTCAAGCTCTTCAGCAGCAGCTGAGGAATTCCCTGCCAGGGTGCTACAGCAAATAGTGTTTCATCATCTGAGGTGTCTCTGCAAATATCCTTCAAGCAGGAAGCATAGGAGCACACACACATCAGCTCTCTGTCGGAAACACCACTGTACACAATATACAGGAGATCATATGGAAATAAGAGTCAACCTCTCTCGTCATAACTTGAACAATACCGCTATTTATTTCTGACATGCAATGCAGCACGTGTGATCTGACAGCATCACTCTATGCGGATGAAACTCTCACAACAACCTGTCAAACGGACTGCGACTTTTACTGCAAAAACCACAGCTTCCACTCCAATCAACACACTAACGAAACGGTGCTCTGGTCATCCAAAGGTACACAAACACTGACATGTGCATGGTTTCACATATACATTCACAAACCTCCGGGGTGCTATTGTCTTGTGTGCCTGACTATTAACAGAGTTGGGGTAATTCACAAAATCATATGGCCTGCTCATTCTTTTTCTCTGCCCGCTGAGAGGCAATAGGCACTTGAAAACACATGTTCACATATACATATAGACAGAGCTTCATATTTTATTTTTTTTTGTTTGTTTTCCCCCATAAAAACTGGGTTGTAATGTTAGAAACAATCAAAAATCTTTGGTCTGTAAACAACCATAATTATATCCAAATGCAAGGCGGAGATGCTGGTATTATTATCCAAACTAGTTTAACAGCATCTCACCTCAGTTCAGCTGACATAAAGCAGAGTCATTTCAGGTTTTGCCCACAGTGTGCATGTGTGTGCATGTGTGTGCATGTCTGTGTGTGTGTGTGTGTGGTAGGGGGGAGGGGCACCCCTGAAAGTTGTGGAATAGCTGTCAACTTCAGGGCACTGCAGCAGCCGTTTTGCTCTGCTGATGGAACATGCTGGCTAATCAATTCTTTGACGGATTCAATCAATCAATCTCGTGCAGTTTCGGCGGCAGCTCTGCCGCTTGCATTCGCGGACGTCACGCATCTGCATTTAACCCATAAATGAGTCTTTTTTCCAAAACCTGGTTGGCCTGGACAGGATCAGGTGGGGTTGGCATTTCAAGAAATGTGAGATATTCACATTGAAATACGTACTGAAAGCCAACTGTTTGCTATTTATCATTCATACTCAACGTATGAACAAAAACACAAGCTTTGATGCAAAACATTAAAAAGAAGATTCCTTTTTTTTTTTTTTTCCTGTCAGCTGGTTTGAGGGGGACGACTACGCCGCTCTCTCCTGTCTCCTCTCCTCCTCCCTTTTCCAAATCACAAACTCTCTCCCTCCTCCTCTCCTCGGGGCTGACTCAGTTACAGGGCAGCCAGGTGGAGTATGCAGGCTGCTGGCAAGCAAACACCGGCTGTACCTGTGCTATGTAGTAGTTACTGAAGTTGCCGTCTGCCACGTAAGGAGCAGGTTGGTAGTAACAAGTAACATTAGCCACGTTAGGGATGACATTCTGCTCCGCGAGCACACGCACTGCCAGCATGGCTATGAGCCCTAAGGTCTGCCGCCTCTCGTGTCCCATCAGGCACACCGTGCTCTCGTTGACCACCCCGTGCAGGGTCATCAGGTAGTCATACTTGCGGTCCTCCAGGCCCACAAAGTGGTTTTGAAGGTAGGACTCCAGCTTGCGCTGCTGCTCACCAATGTCAGGGAAGTCAATGAAGAAACGTGAGCACATGTAGCGCTGCAGGGACTTCATCTCAGACTCAGAGGCGGCCCGGAAGTCCCTCACCAGCAAGTGACAGTACTTCAGCAGACCGCCGCCTCGGATTTCCTCCGGGTTCCGGGTGCAGATGACCTTGTGACGTAGGTGGTCCAAGGCCTCGCCGAAGTCACCGTACACACTCTCGCCCATGATGGTGGGGTGGAAGGTCTCGGCCATGGGGTTCTCTGAGCACTCGTAGAACAGCAGCAGAGAGTCCAGTTTGATCTGAAAGGAGTCCACGCTGAACTCAAACTGCCGCCGGAGAGAGTCCACAAACTTCAGCTCCACGTTCTTCCCCCGGTTGTTGGAGAGGGAGATGAGGCTCCAGCGGTCTGAGTCATTACACACCTTCACCATCTTCTGCACATAGGCTTCCTGTATGAGGCACAAGCATAAACATATAATTAAGTAGATATACATGCATATTTATGCATTATTTTGCAGTGGGATCTATAAGCTGCACTAGTTCTATCAATTTGATCATATTAGCACATATATACATATATACAAGCTACAGCCTGATGTTTCTGTATGAATATAAAATTAATATTTTAATACTATTGACCCCAGTAATAAAGATCATAGAATGTACTTGGATATAATAGGTGGCTGCGGGTCAACTCTAAATTGGTTTAACTTAATCCTCTTAAGCACAGAAAACTACAATTTTACTATCACTGAACTGATCTAATCTAATTGCACATTAAGCTGCGCGTAATCGTCGTTAAGACGAATCGGTACAAATGCAATTAAATCTTATCACATATCTAAAAGTAAACAGAGGAGGGGGTGAAAGGAAACAAGTGAAAAGTTATCAGAGTGGATGTACCTTTAACGTTAACGGAGTAATTTTCTCTTTATTCACACAGTCGGGTAAAAAGTCCAGGAGACAGTGCAAAACTATGTCCTTCACAGTCTGGAAATCACTTTCACCTTTCATATCTGCGCAAAATATGAGGTCTAGGTCCTTATAGCCCAGTCCGCTATCCTCATGCAGAATGTGGCTGGCTGCGGAGCCGTTTAACCGAACGTCCCGGACGTGGATCTGTTTCTCCTCCATCCGACTGCGGACTACTTTGACAATCTGCCGGGGCTGCATCTCCAGCGTGGGGAAGTTTCCTCGGCCGTGGATCGGGATGGTCTCCGTCAGTATGGCGTCCAGCCGCTGCACTTGCTCCCAGTTGAGGACGCTGACGTTGCTGCCTTCTGTGTCAGACATGTAGCTGGTGGTGGAGCTACTGTCGTCCTCTGACATGGTGGTGCGAGATGCGTCCACAACGGTTGAATTGAAAATGAAATTTTAAATTTTTTGAATTTTTTTTTTTCTTTTTCAAAATAGAAACAAATCGGTTGTCGCGTCTTTACGCACAAAATATATACAGTGGAGTGATTGTAACTTTATCCACATTAGGATTCTTGGTACTTGAAGTCGTCCGAACTGAATAAAACAAAAATAAAATAATAATTTAAAAAAAATAATAATAATAATAAAATACCCAAGGCAAGGAATAGTGAGCGGCAGTGCGTTACAGTTGCGCAGTAATTCTGCGGTTGGAGATTCAGCGGACCAGTGGCGCAGCAGTGGAGCTGGTGGTTGCGCTGGATGAGGAAATGCAGCCAGTCAACAGAAGCGTGCAGTGCAGGGTAAAAAAAAAACAAAAAACCCACCCGAGTCCCTAACTTTCTCTTCTCTTTCTCTGTGCTTTTAGAACATTTGCCGCGGTGCTGCCGTCAATGCGTCCGAGCTCTGCGCATCACAGTCTTTGAAGGTTGCTGATGATCCAGGAGGGGGTTTGCTTTTCCGGCTGTGACTCCATCGACCAAAGGCACGCCTATGATTTTATGAATTTGCATGAATAAGCTGCTCCTCAAGTCGCACTTTGGCACAATCCTCCCACCGACGATCAACCCCTCAAAGGAATCTTGTGGATTTTTACGCACAGCTCCTACATATTTTTTTTTTTTTTTGCCAACAAATAATCCCGGTAATGCAATTTGTATGCGTTCAGGAAATCCAAACTTGCTTTCCACGAGTATCTTTAGTTCAACACATTTTTTCCCCCACTTGTGGAGAAGTTAACCGTTACCTGACCACTTGGCACGCCGCGACCTTCTGCGAGAGTCAGGTCTGCAGTCTGAGGATGTCAGCTGTACTTCACCCCGCCCCCCTCTGACAGTCCGCTGCTCTACATGTTCACACTGGAAGACTTTATGAGACCAACTCCCTGCTCATTATACAATACCTTTAATCCGAAGACCTTGAAGCGCTCGTTTATATTTAACAAGGTTTGATTGGACTACTCTATGAAAAACACTTTGTGTGTTTAAAAAAAAAAAAAAAAAAAATCTACTTTAAATCACCTGCATTTATTTATGGGTCACAACATATTTACATGTATGACCATTCTTTATTATTAACCGAAAAAGAAAAAGACAACATTAAAAATATGAAAGCATTTTTCTGATCACAGTGAGATTCAACTGGTGCACATTCAGTCGACTGAACGTTGCCATGTCGCCCTCTGTGGGCTGATGGAGGTCTTGAAATGAAACAATGGCAGTGGCTAAATTTTCCCTCTTAGGTGTTCACATTAAAGCACTATGAGTATACCCTGAAGTCGTACCAAAGGATTTAGTCATTAAACTTTTGCACTTTAAAACGGACAGAAAACATTTTCCTCCATAATCTCTATAAGCCTGTTACCCTGAGACAACTGATCCGTCACCATAAGATTCTGATCAGTTTGCCCTCTGAGCTTTAAAAAAGACACAAACACACAACAAAATGTGCAGATATTTCATAGTATGTTCACCTACGTTCCTTTTAACATCATTTTACTGTAGCCTAATATTGATTCTTTTTTTTTTAATGAAGCCTCAGTTTTGTATTTAGGATTTCAACAGGGAAATCTATTTAAAAAGATCAAATCCTTGTCATTTCCAAAGCTCCAGACAGTACATGAGAGGGTCAGAGGTCAGAAGGGAGCAGGGGGTGAGAGCCAGCAGGGCCCGGGAAGGGTAAGGAATAGGCAGCGGCCATGTCGGGTGGGGCAGCTGTCACGGATGCTCCATTTGGCCGCGTAAAGCCCTGCGTCACTGCAGCCACTCAGATCTGTAAACCCTGGATTATCCCATTTAGTCTGTTGCACTGTCTTAACTCCGTCGCCCACACAGGAACTCTGCCTCTGCACAGTGTCACTGTCTCTGCAGGACAGCACACACACACACACACACACACTCATATTCAAGTTTACATTTACACGGTGTAGCTTTTCACCCAAAGATTACAAGCGATTAAAATTAATATTATTATTTTCTGCCATAGTTTTAAAGATCAGAGCTTAGGTTACTTTTTTTTTTAAAAAAAAATCTAAAATGTAGTTTTGTTGTTCATACTTGGCGTGTGTCAAGACAGGTTGATCGCAGGTCTCTGAAATTCAATCCCGCATCTGGAAACGTACATGGAATTATTAGTCACTTACATTGGGCCGGGAGCAGCCTCGTCAATGTGTTTCCCAGGTGTGGACGGATGGTTTGCTGAGTCCCTCGGCGATGCAGTGCTGCAGCCGCCCTCCGTAAAGCTAAATCAAAGCAGTAGTCAGAGATGAACAGCAGGCAGACATATACAGTAGGCCCTATGTCCAAAAGAGAGCCCTGCAGATGAGTGGTTTTGTTTATACTTCTGAACTCTTCTGGCTCACTGTTAAAAATTCATTATTCATCGGTTGGATGTTGGTGAAAGAGATTTGGATGGATGAGATTTGTTTTCTTGTCAAGGAAGCAAGAATTAAAAGAAAACAATACAGAGCTTTGTCATCTGGTGATGTTGATGTATTTCCCTGTTGTCAGATGGGTTTGTATTCATTTAGGCAGGACCCTACAAACAGCTTAAAATATGGACACTAGAATAGAAAACAGATTCCTCTCTCTGAGGAGATTTCTTCTTCTTCTTCTTCTTCTTCTTCTTCCTCGATCTATGCCTCATAAAGCTTTTTTTTTTTTCTACAGTTGCACAGAACTTGCCTCAGGGGTCCATGAAACATTTTCTGGACAGTTCAGCCCAATAAAAAGAAAAAGAGAAAAAAAAAAAAGCTGTTTTGTTTTGTTCTTTGCCATTTATGTGAATGCATGAGTTAGATTTATCCACCATGAAGTGTAACATCCTCGCCTCCTTTGAGCTTTTCTTCGGGACAGGGTTGTCTCGCTGCAATAGACCATCAAATCATCTCTCGTACGGCTTTGATCACATGACGTGATCCAGTATCTAATAAAAACAGCACTGATGTTTTTTTAGACAATAGAGTAGAAGTGTTGCTGGTATCTTTGTGGTGATCACATACATACATACACATACATGCGTTTTTTTATATTTTTGATTGAAGCCATATTCCACCCATGCAATGAGCCGTTCGCAAGACGGAATAAGCACTGATGTTTTACTTTGATTCCTGCACATTTTGACAAACCTAATAAGGCTTAACACATGTCACACAAATCACAATGCCTCATGGAGCCTTGGTGTGTTGGCATTGGCATTTCTAGAGCCTATTGGGATCCTTTTTTCTGCTGGTAGTGACCTGGAGAAGTAAAGAAGCTGGAATAACTGGTCAAATGTGAGATCAGAAACTACATCTAACGGACACACTTTCTGGTTGAGCAGTCTCTGAGGCATCATTGAAGGTGATGTTGCTTGAGAAAAATAGGAATGACGTAACTTGAAAACAAAGATCCAGTCAGTGTGATCTCCTCCCCTACTCACTTCCCTTTTACAGATAACTGGATTTCCAGTAGGGTCACATTCGTTTATCCCCGCCTGTTAAAGAGATATTTTCCACTGCTGACGGTAGACTTAAGTTTTGGTTGTGGATCAGAGGTACGGGGATAAAAATGTGATTTCCATTCCTTTTTTTAGTGAAACTGCTTGTGACCCCCACTGACAAAAAGAGCTGGAGAATCGCTCTGCCCTCCAAGACAATGTAGCGTGGGGTTATGTAGGGTCTGTGGAGAGAAGAAGCAGCAGCGATCACTCCCATTATTTCAGTTCTGTTTGATCCCAAAGGAATGAGGAGGTGTGTTCGGTTTCTAATTATTCTGGCAGATTAATGCTGAAGGTTTCAGAGGGGTGGGGGGGGGGGGGGGGGGGTCCTGTTTCACAGAGAGATACATCTCATCTAATCTGCCTTATTATAAGGTATGTGTAAGCTCACAGGCTGCAGGTTAAAGGAGCTGAATGCTGCTAAAGCATTTGAGAGACTAATAGCTGCTACAGACACGCTGTGATCTTGGTACCGTATACGTGCTGTCTCTGGCTAACTCTCATTCCTCGCTTTATGGTATGACAACCTTTCCTGGACGTCAACCATGCTGAAGGCGTGCTGGAAAACATCCACATTAAACACTCACACCTGTAACTCAAACGCTGTGAAGTGCGTCTCTTCTAATCTTTGTCATTATAACACCTTATCACACCCTGCATCTTTTATAGGTGTGTCCGTTTCTTGTAACCGCACGTGTTAGCACCAGTAAAGCCGTGGAACAAACATGTATTGCTTATCAGAGTTTGAGAATAGGTTTATAGTCCAACTATGAGCTATTATTTACAAGGTTTATTTGCATTCTGAGTTAGATGAAGAGATTGATATGTTGATATAACGACTGGTAGAGCATATTATTGGATTGCACATGTCCTAACTAAAAAACCTGACTAATAATAAAGAGGAAGAAGGAGAGGGTGAATAAGATGAGATAGAGAAACCAGAAATGTGGCCATACTGATTTGGCAATATTCATATTACATTTGCAAAAAAAAAAAAAGAAAAAAAAAGTGTCATGAACCATGTGTGCAAAGATATTTTTTATTAATACAGGCCTGTCTGTTAAAATAGGGAGCAGTGTGTTTGTGTGTATAAGTGTCTTATAGAAAAAAAAAAGAATAGTGGAGGAATAAGGAAAAGATTATGAGTTATGATCATGGCAGTTAAAAAGAAAAAGAACACATTCATAACATTTGCCATCACATCTAAAGGTTTTTTACTTTGTGACAAAGCTTTAGAGATGTCACAAGACCAACATGTCTTTGCCAGGAGACACGTGGCTCTTAGGCTGTCAAACTGACAGCATGAGGAAGCAAAGAGCACATATTTGTGCCAAGACAGCAGGGAGGCAGGCACGTTCTGGCCACACTCTCAGAGTGGAACATTTCCTGATCTTTGTAAAGCAGTCGGCCGCGGAGAGGTCAGGTAATCCAGGGCTAACTAGCTCCATGTCTACTAAATAGGATTGAAAGGCTCGTCGAACCTTTACCCATCTCTGACTGAGGCCGGAAGACTCTTTGAGCCACAGGTCAGCATTCAAGCCAAAGAAGAGTATGAATAACTCTTAAGTAACTCTTAAGGTAATTACAGGCTAAATAACCTACTGCACAAACTCTGAACCCTGCAGAGTTGTTCATACGACCATTCATATGGAGTTTTTCTTCATAGCCTCACCCAGGAGTTCACCTCCACCTCCCTGCAGCGAGGCGAGAAGCATCAGTGCATCAAAGCCTGCGTGGGATATTGCAACAGTGCTCCAGCCGAGCAAAGTCACATATGAACGTTGCAGTCACGGTGTTATCATTTTCATCTACTTCCTCTCATTTTTAACTTGACAAGGACTTCCCGTACAGACAAAATGACATCGCAGTTTTGCAAAAGAAAGAACTAAAAATGTGATGATTATGGCGCTAAAGCAATAACAGAGTAGTTATCAAAATTATATAATCACACAAACTCACTCAACAGGCAGAACACACCGAAACCCGAAAGACGACTTTTTTTTTCCTCAACAAAAACAAAAAAACCTTGAAAATAAGTTTAATATTTTAGTTGAACAGGGGGAAAAAAAGTACAATTTTCCATATTCAGTTGTTTCCATGGCATATTGGACTGGAATATTTAGCATAAAAGACGTTGGAGGACTACTTTACAGTCATTTACAATCATTAGACTCAGACAGATGACATTGACATGCAGTCTGATGAGTAATGAAATCAGGCTGGATAAAAAGAGGTTTTGACCTTGCTAATTTTGCGTTTAACCCGGCAACTATCCGGTCAGAGCCGGTTGGGATTGTAGGAGGTATTCTGTATGAGTGTCTAGAACGTTTTCTCTTCTCCATAAACAAATTAATCCTGAAGTCATCCTCACCGTCTGGAGGAGAGCTCTATGACTTTCCCATCTGCCTGGCAGGAAGACTTGATGGCCAGGGCCTATCCTCCACCATCTCTCCACGGGAAGACTGCACCTTCCTCAAATATGCTCCACTGCTCCATCACACCCTTCACTGTAAAATCTACCAGGGCCAAAGGTCACTGAAGGGCTTTTAGGAGTCTGGGCTACATTCCACTATAAGTGACATTTTATTTGAGACTCCTGTTCCATTTTGACCACTTTTAGGCTAATAAATAAATAAAGGATTCATTATAATCCCGCCAGATTTTTATTCCTGGCTGTGTGCGCGAGTCTCTGAATGTGGTGTTTTACATTTCCTCCGGTAATATTTCATACTGAAATAAATGAAGTATTTCTTTATTATTAATTACTCTACTCCGAAGGGTCCTCCTGTGCTTTACAGCAGTGACTCTCCCAACCAGGGGTACGACTTTTCAACCTCTAAATGGTTAAAATAGCAGGCTAGTGATGAGCGGTGCCGCTCTGTCATACAGGCCTGATGGGTGGAGATGCAGCGATGGTCGTCCGCCTGGAAGCTTCAATTTTGAACTTGTTTGCATTTTGATCAAGAAGGCTGTGAATACTTTGGTTATGTACTGTAAAACTACATTACGCAGGCTGCTTTTTCATGCTTCAAAGTGTCATTTTAAAACATGACACTCAGGAAGAGCAATGCTACTGTAAAATTCCACATTGATTTCTAGACTTTTTGTATCAATCTGGCTTGTTGTGGTGTGACATGAAGAGACAGACTTTCTTTCCAAGGCTTTAATTCATGTGTTATCTGTGCACCCCGGCTAATAGATCCTAATCTGAAATAAATATTTCCCTCACGAGCCATCTCTCCCTGACTTCCGATGCGATGCTCTACCTGTAATTACAGCCAATAAAGTCCCTAAATCACCACACTCTCCGTTCGGATCAGGGTCATTACAGCTAATCAGAGGCTGAGATTTGCTAATAGTCGTTTGCTCATGCAGGGCAGCCGACATGTCAGGAAACAGGCACATTAAATGTTATCTTTATTAGTTGCTGTGAGAGCCACATTTTTCAGTAAAGGACTGATCTACTGCAATAAAAAAAAAGACAGCAAGATAAATCAAGGGAATAATTGAGAAAATTAAATTTGTCTCCTTTCTGTTCTGCTGCAATCTAATCGCACTGAAACACTGACGGGAGACGAGGTCATTGCACAGGTGAGATGTTTTATTGCATGCCATTTTCTCGTCACATCCTCACACACAGTCATTTGAAGATGAGATTACATGGTCCAAAACTGAGGTAACTACACAGCTTACATTGGCTCCGAATGAAAATATAAAAAATAAAACGAGGGAGAAAGAAAATGAAGAAAAAAAAAAAAAGATCTTTTAGCTGATGTATGTGGTCATTATTTGATAAAAGGCACACCACCTTCAAAAACCACTCGTGATTACTTCAAAAGGCTCGAAAGCCACGCAATCAATCTCACTCAACATTCAATCGTATCAAATAAAGCATTTTAAATATGACAAATATGCTTTTTATTCATATTAAATACACATTTACTGATTACAGCAAGATTACCAATGAGTCAATGCGTCAAAGCAATGTAGGTTTTAAGAGAGAGAGAGAAAAAGAAACTAAACCTACTGCCATGGTAGTAAGAGCTCATTTTACTTCTTAAGTACAACTGATGCTCCGCCACAGTTGATAATTGGCACTATTACTTTCTTAAATCACATTGAGCACTTCCACCAATTGAACACATTTACTCAACAAACCCCCCTACGTGATGGAGTTTGGACCCAATTCATGGTTTGAACATCTCCATTTCTTTGGCAACTTTGACTTCACATTACTACAATATTTATATGTTTACATTTTGTATTATTAGTTTGCTATGCCAGACATAACCCCAGCAAAGAGGGGGAAAATATATATATATAAATGCACAAGTAATCCCATGCTCAAATCGTCTCATCAGGACCACATTCAGTTATTATGAACACTCGCTCTCTTTCTCTCTCACACACACACACACACACACACACACACACACACACACACACACACACACACACACACACACAGCAACAAAATGTCGAGCAGCAACCAAATAAAACTTGAACAAACAGCAAAAACAAAATAAGCATCAGACCCTGACCACTGGGCTGGATGAGAGATACATCTCAACACTGATATGATGAAGCTAATGATGTGTTTTTGGGGGGGGGGCTGCCAACGATATGGAGCAACTGCAGTGGATGTTCTTACTTTGATGGTATGTAGTGGCTGTGCTGTTAAACATTAGTGTTTGTTCCAGGTCGGGGCTGCCATGGGACCTTTGGAAGACCTCTCTACCACTATCAGTTCATCGGGGTTGTCGCGTGCCTTATATTGGAACAGAAGGTCTTGGATGGCTCGCTCTTCAATCTACAAAAAAAAGACAAGTGAAGAAGACACAATTGGGGATATTGTGGGTAACAAAAAAAAAAACAACAATTTATTGGAGGGTGAAAGGAGAAAATGCTGACACTGAGCTTGATGATAATATGAGTGTTTTACATAATGGCAACCAGAGAGCTGCAAGGAAAAAAAAGTGCTTTATGAAGGTGCTGACAGCAGTCTGGCAGCGGCTGGAGGAGAACAAAGAGGGTGGCCAAGACATAACTGATTTATTTCTAACTAGCACTGTACAGAGCATGTTCATTAGATAACGAGAGGAGATGTGTGTGTGTGTGTGTGGGGGGTGTGTGGTGGCGATACCACCCCGAATGCACAACTCGCTTACTCCACTCACAAGCTACAGATTCAGTCATGGCAGGAGTGTCTGTGTGTGTGTGTGTGTGGGTAGGTGTGAAAGCACACACACACACAGACAAAACGTGTTACCTGGATGAGCGCCAGCGGCTTCTCTCGACTGCGGATCAGTGCAGCTTCCTGCTGCTTCTCCTCCTCCACGATGGTAGCAAAGGTCACCAGGGAGGAGAGGGGAGGGCTGCCTACTGCTCCCAGAACCCAGGGCCTGAGGGGAGAGACGAGTGATGGAGAGAGAGAGAGACAGAGTGAGGATGGGTATCAGTGGCAGTGCTGTGACTGTGCTAACTGAAAGCAACACGGGTCTCTGGGTGGACAAAGGTTGAGTCAAACGCTACTGACAAGCTCCTTTTGTGCGAGTGGTCGCCTGTCCACCTGGCAACTAAACCTGGTTCTAGCATTGTGTAACTATCACAAATTAAAACACATCTTTATCATACAGTTTGGATTCTGTCACAGTAGTGAGACAGTTATTTTAAATGAGCTTAAATTCAGGCGAGACTTGTCCTTGAACCAAAAAAAAAACCTGCAAGATCTGCAAGATTCTGCAAAAAGCAGCTTCTTGTTCCGAGGGGAAGTCAATCTTTTAAAAATGGTTTATAACATCTTTTAAAGATTAAATGTTTGAAACTGCCTTGTGCATAAATAACTTTGCCTTCTCTCACACATACACACACACACAAAATATTTCTTCCTCACGAACCAGAATGCAGAACATGCTTTCCTCTCTGAATATTTATATTCTCTTTATCTTAAGCTAAACAACTTGTATTGCTTTCCTCCCCTCCCCAATCCGCGATGATCCTTAACATATATTTGACATGACATGTAAAATGTAACCTGTCACAATGATGTCATAAACTACCTGCAGTCTGATTTGTGTGCGCTTAAAGTGATTTCTTTTTTTTCAACATTACCATGTGTGGGGTTGGAGACACATTTTTTTTATTTTATCACTCACTGTGATGTATGTTAAAAGTCATATGGAAAGCAGAGTCTGTCTGTGTGCGGATGTTAATCTTGCCAAAAAAGATAACTCTGGTAATGAAGCCTAACATTCAATAACAATTAACATATTATAAAAACATATCTAGAAATTTTGACTTGAGATATGGGAACACATTCTCATGTCTGCCTTCTGGGACCCATCCATCTCTCTGCTCATCCAAATACCAAGAAGAACTTAAAACCTGCTCCCTGTTCTCATGATCTAGTGTGACATGAGGGCTGCCCCTATCAGTTCTGATTAACATCACTGCCTTCACTGAAGTGACTTGCACAGTTGTTTAATATCTAGTGGTTTTCTCTAGAAGAGTGGCCAAAACATACATCGGAGGAAGTATGATACGAGATAAGAGAGACGGAAGAGAGACTTTTTTTAATTTTTTTGTTTCTTTCACTTCCACAATTTATTTGTCTCTTTCACACAGGCTGACATCAGATATAAAAAATATAATATATGCCTTCGTAAACAATAATTCAACTAAGAATACACATGTATGGACTTGCACAGGAGTGTCTCCTGTGTGTATGTGCGTGTGCAGTGTTTGCCCAGCTGTGTGGAGACGCTGTAAAGGTCAGGGTGACTTAGTGTCTGTGGGCAGGTCAACACAGCTGTACTGAATCGTTTAGAGCTGTTCGCCTCACTCGGGCCAAAACCTCCCACCTCACAAGAGGAGATTTGACAACCTGTCTCGTCTTAATATCGCTAGGCGATCCATCAGAGATAAACACTCACCGTCACTTCCCCTTTTATGTCTTTATTTTTTTAAAACAGCTGTGTTTGTGTCAGATCTTTATTCCTGTTTTTAACCTCAGAATGGCCCCACAAGAAAAAAAAACACTTCATCAAGAGAAAACAATTAAGAATATAAATTAAGTTTTATAATAAGGTTATTCTTAAGTTAAAAGTGGTATCCTGATTCTTGTGTCTGTGCGCACACACACACACACACACACACAAAAACAGTTTTATGAAGACACCTCAACAGCGCCTCCAAGTGGTAAACAGCAGTACAATCTACATGTATTATGCAGAGGCACTATACTCACCCAGTGGGTCTCTCTGGCTCGCTGCTTTCGACACATTTGAATGTGACCCTTCTGCTAGAAGGAGCAGCACTGACAGGGCACCCCTGGGTACTCTGGCCCCTTTGGGCTCCTGTTTGTCCCAATCTGATCAAGCGGTTCTCCTCTTCCTCCAGCAGAGCTCGAAAGGAGCATGAGGAGGGCGGGGACTGGACTGCTGTTGCCCTGCAGATAAAGATGAAGGAAGGAAAAGCATGAAACATTAATTCAAAATAAAAAATGCATTTTCCTTTTGTATGACCCATTCTCTGTTTAGCAGAGAGACTGTAAACCCATCGAGAGGAACCAGGAAGTTATTTCATGACAGTTCTGTCAGTGGTCTTTATATTCAGGCTCACCAGGCTTTCCCACTGCTGCTTGTGGATGGAGTGACTGTGGGGGCGGGTTTGGATGCTGTATACTCCACACTGGCCTCCTTATTGGCCATGGCCAGCATCTTCCTCTGCTTCTGGGACAGTTTAGCGGCAACAGGGGTGTGCTTGCTGATGGTGCTGACACTGTGTAGGCAGGCGGAAATATATGTGCAGTTAAGTGAAGAAAAAAAAGTGTCAGTCATGTGTTGCAGTACAATACAGTCGCTGTAAAGAGTGTGTTTGTAAATCATCTCCTCATGTTTTGTACCTTCCAGGGCTTTTAGGAGTTGCTCCGAGGGGCTGCAGAGAGTTGGCTTCCATGTCCATGATGGTTCTCAGATCCAAGACTGGGGGTGGACGAGCAGGGCTGCAGATTGTAATAACACAGTCGCATCAACTATGTAGGACACAGGACGGCTCAATTTACAATAGTTATTTATTCACTCGGGCTAAAAGCATTTGCTTCTTTCTCCAAATCCTCCTCCTAAAAGTGAAGTGGGAGGATATCGGGTGTGTTGTTGAAGTGCCTCGTATCAAATCTCAAACCCTTTTTTTCAAAGCATATAAAATAAGTCATTTCTGTGCTGTGAATGTTCACGGAGGAGGAGAAGAGTAAAAACAGGAGATTTAGTTCAGTCCATCTTACCTGGGAAGGAGTTTGGGGGTGGTCCGTGGAGCAGAGTTGGGGGGAGTTGGGAGACCATTCCTCAGGGAGGTCGGCGTGCTGGGTGGGGTCTTCATCCTCTGACTGAAAGCCTTCTCATCCTGCCGATGAGAAAGAGACCAGTTCTAATGAACACTATAAGAGCCCCAACTGTAACTTTGGCTACCTTTAGTCTAGCTGTGCAGGCTTTACAACATCGTTTTATTAAAGCTCACATTCTGCTCATTATAATCATAAATAACAGAAGGCAGCACACATATGTCTTCACTGAGTTGCACAATGCAACACACAAAAATATGCCACATTTTTTATATTAAGTTTGTGATGAAGTGACTATATATGATTGTGTCAGCAGTCAAAAACTAACCTCCACTCTGTCGTGGAAGACGGGGGACTGCATGTCTCGGGGACTGCCCACTCCCATGCAGCTGCCCTCTGAGTCCGATGTGAGCAGCTCCTGCAGGGACTCGGTCGAGTTGGCCTTTCCTGACTTCACCAGGCACGGTGAAACCACTGACAGGGGACAGAGTGTGTTTAGTAAAATTATTACACATAAACCTAAAAATGAGCTATAAAAAAAAAAAAAGAAAAAAAAAGAAGAAGTGATGGGTGTGAGACATAAACAACAATCTTTGGTGTGGTTTGTGATGATGTGTGAATATGTGTTCAATGTAACATGATATTTTCATATATTTATTTACACACACTATGTGTGTGTGTGTGTGTGTGTTTGTACGTTATACCTGCAGCAGGAGGGCTTTGGATGATATCAGAGAGTGTGTAGCCCCCTGAGCTGTCAGAGCGTCGCCTTGGTTTCTTTTTCGCCTTGATCTTGGCCTTCTTTAAGAGTATTTCCCTGAGGGAAGACAGTTTTTAAGATGTTAAAAAAGGGGCTTTTCAAGAACTTGCAGACATCCTTGTTAGCTCCTCCTTTCATAAACACAACTGTGTGGTTTATTGGTCTGTACCCACTTAAGAAAAACAATGATTTGTGGAGGGATATAAAAGCCCACATTTCTTTTTAAAAACCAACTGTAATCTAATAAGACATTTGCAAAACTACAAAACTTTGCACAGCAGCCCGATGAGAAAACAAGCACACCAAGAATTCAAATGAAGACACTGAATTTGATTATGCTTGTGTACCTGCAGGAATGATCCAGTTCTGCTTCTGGTTTGGAGCTGAAGGCTGAGTCCAAATCTTCATCCTCATACATACCAAGGTCTGGAGCATTGGGGTAAGGGGTGATAATCCTCTTTTGCATGGCTGGGATCTATAATAAAATGGCAAACTATTAAAAACATTGTCAGAGACGACGCAAGACACCATTTAGATATTTACTAGATATTGTTCACTCAGTGAATCATCGTCAGTACGAGGCATCTGTCATCAATAACCAAATCTGTACTGACTTAAAGGAGATGAGACTTTTAGTAATCAACTGTACACAAAATTTATATTTATATTCATTTATAAATGAAATAGAAATACTGCATACTGACTTCATATGTGCCAAAATGAATAAATTATAACAAATTGTAGGCAGCACAAAAAAAAACCAAGCCCTGACAGTTAGTAGTGACGCATTACATTAGTTAGATTCTTGGCAACAGATTAACAGCATTACATTCACATGATATTTAGTTGGGGGGAAAAAACATCATGGAAAGCATAATGCAGATGGAGATGTTTGTGGCAGAGGTGGAAGTGAGGTGACTCACCATCCTACGGTAGGCTGCAGAGAGGTCCACAAGCACTTCATCACTAAGAATATCCAATGCTCTGAGGGAAACAAATGGAATATATGTATAATGAACTTTAATCAGATTTAAGTGCAGTTATAAATACATAAAATGAATCAATTGTTTTAAAAGCTACGTCATAATTCTGTTTCTCACTTGGACTCCAGCAGGGCAGCCATGTTGAGCACAATGAACTGAAGGCAGGAGAGTTTCAGCTGCTCTGCGTTGTACATGGTGGCAAACTCCAGCAGCTCTGCAGCGTTCTTCAGAGTCACTGAGAGGAGAAAAGCGAGCAGCTTAGTGAGAAAATTGTTCAAAATTATGCAATTATGTGGTTCTATTGATTTCTTTTCTTAAATGATGTTGCATTCACATCATATTTAACTTGTAGTCACAGCTTTTAAAAGGGGAAATTGCATTTATTCTAAGATAAACTTGATGTTTATATCTTTAATACCCAGAGACTGACCAACTGTATGATGAAGCAGCACGTTGAACTTCAGTAAAAGTTCATATTTAAAGACAATATCAGATCAAATCGCTCAGGAAACTGAATACAATAAGACATGTCATTCTGTGACTAGCTGAGTTTTGAACATTGTCACTTCATTGTGTCCCTGTTTAATGCATTAATGATTAATAATTAATTAAAGTTACAACAACTTCCAAGTTATCAGCCAGTTGTCACTCACTGTCAGATCAAGTGCATATTTAGTGAAATCTGGAACGATAGAACATAGTTTGCAGAGAACCCTGATCAAAGTGATGACTGCTAAGCTGTTGCTCCTTCAAAATCCATCAAATTGTCATTACGACATTACATTAATACACTATTATGTCAAAAGAAAAGAAAAGAGAAGGAATAAGAGCAAAGTAAATGACTCTAGCAGGAAGGATAAAGGAATAAGACAAATGGGACATACGGTTCTCAGTAATGGCGACCTCGCACATCTCCTTCAGTCGTGTGATGAGCAGCTGGTCGGCTACAACCAGAACGTTGCAGACAAACTCTACATTCAAACACTCTGTCCGGGAGAAAGGAGGAGAACAACAAGCAAACGCAACGTTTATAACCAATACATCATTGTAGAAAGACATATTCAAAATGTGCTGCCAGCCAACATAAAACTCGAGAAGCTACCTTTAATGGTGGGAGACTCATCTGTGTAAATATACTCGAGGATGACCTGCAGAATCTCTGAGCTCGTTGGCATCTCCAGTGCAGAACAGGATGTGGCCTGAGGGGACAGAAGACATCAGGATTATGTCACAATAAAATAGCAAAAAATAGACAGTGACACACTAATTTAAAAAATAAAGCAGCGTGAAATAACAACATACCTCAATCCAGGGGTTTCCAAGCATACTGTGGAAGTATTCTGCCGAAAAGATAGATATGAAAATAAAGACACTGCTACTTTTAGATTATATCTTACAGGCACACGTCTATTAAAGAACTTTGTTTTGGCATGATTGCAAGGCCCAATGTAACATATATGCTAATATGTTTTATACACATATCCACAAAGTAAACACTGACGCTTACAGTTTGTATCAATGTACATTATTGGAAACATCTGTGTTTGTGTGTCCTACCTAGTCTCGCACAGAGCACGCTCTTGTGACAAGGAAACTCTTTCCCATCTTCAGATTTCAGAGTGACATCACAAAGGTAGGAGCTGCGGAGACACAAAAAAACAGATATATCAGAAAATTAACATTTTCATATCAAAATGTATTATCTAGAATCTATTGTGTAGCAACACCTGTTAATACACGCCCATACACTTACCACTTTTTCTGGTTGAATTTAAGTTTGTTGCCTGTTTTTTTGTGTATAACATTGATCTTTCCACTTTCATATTTGACTCCATCCAGTCTGTCAAGAAGTAAAGAAATCATGATTAGCAAAAAATGAATCTGTATCCGATGGTGCCTCAGGCTTTAGATCACACTCTGTCTCTCACCGTGCAGACAGGCTCCCCAGGCCAAGCTTCTTTGCAAAGCTCTGTAAGGTTTTCACAGGGTTGGCCCCTCCCTCATTGGCTCCAGCCTTGTCACCTTTGCCTCCTTTCCCCTTCTTGCCAGGCTTGGAGCCTTTGGTCTTGGCCTTGTCACCATCTCCTTTGGTTGCAGGAGGAAGGGAACGGTACACCTCGAGGGCTGAGCGACCTCTCAGGCCTAAGTCCTGCAGGCTGCTGATAAGTCTCTCCTGCTCTGAATCCTGGCCAAGGCAACAGATGCACTTTTAATGAAATAAATACAGCTGTATCAGAGGTAATACTTCTTTCCTATAGCAAGTATAGCCCAAGATTTCATTCTTTTGCTCACCTGGTTTTGTCCTGTCAGGACTCCTGAGGCTCTCGGTCGGGCGCCGTGCACCAGCAGCTCACAGGAGTCTGTGTAGATGTAATGCAGGACGTATTCTAATATGTCTGGTGGGACTTTCTCCAAAATGAGTAAATCGCAGCCAACGGCGTCTTCACTCTTCCTCACTTCTCTATCAAGCTCCTCATCGATCTCACAACACTCGGCCATTAACTGTTTCCGGAAGAATTCGGACCTCATAGACAGGATGTATTTGTGGCTTGCGAAGGTGCGATCGCCGGCCTGAAGCGTCACATCGTGTATGCTGTCCATTTCGTCCGCCTCATCCAGGAGGCTCCGAAAGTGTTGGGAGAAGGAGGATGGAGAAACGCTGGGAATCTCATACAAGCTGGATTGAAGACATGGGGTGGAAATATCAAACAATATGATAAGTAGCATAATACAAAAAAAAAAAAAAGAGTAAACTAATCTATGTTATCAGCAGGGAAAAGAGCTAAAAATAAAAACAATTCCACCTCTAGATGGCAGAGTTACCTGCTCAATGATGGTCATGTCAGATATTCTCTGTCATTTCTCTGAATATTCTTTTCCTCTTTACTTTACTGAGCTTTAGATCAGCCACATGGATACCAAAGCTTGTAAAGAGCACATCAAAGCAACTCTAATAACTCTAATAGTTTTTTGTTTTTTCCAGTGTGGACGATCAAAAGCATGTCATACATTAATCACATTATGTTTTTTTCGTGGATGATGATGATGTACCTTGTTTTGGGGTCAGCCTGGAGCACTCCAAAATTTCGACCTTTAGAGTCCATGGTGATGCTCACAGCTCTGTGGACGTAGGGGAGTTTCTCCAGACGTATTCGCTCGTACACTGTGCCAGCATCTGAGTGGCCACAAACCTCAACGCTGACCTCTGTAAGATTACACAAAGCATCCAAATCAGATTAAAAATTATATATGATGAATATTATGAAAGTCTTTTTACTTAAGCCGTTGGTAAACGTCATCGTCTATAAACACTTATCAGACCAAATAAAGCAATGGTTCACTGCAAGCATTAGCAATAATTTGAAACTTTAATTGACTATAGCAAAACCACTTAGTGTAAACCATGTTCCTAAACTCTTTACCTTTCTTCTCTCCGTACTTCTTATATTCTCCAGCCCACACACCACTGAAGCCCTCCCCCTCCTGAGTCACAAACATCATGCCGTTTTTGCTGAGAGCTATGTCCGACATGAAAACCTGGCGTCCATACGCCCACCGGCACTGTCTCACCGAGCTGCCGGAGGAACGCCAGCAAAACACCTGACAGGGGTAGAAAAATACAGGAGGGAGAAAATTTAAGGAAAGTTACGCCGACAAGTCTTAGTCACCATTTTCATCTATAGCACTCCGTATAGAACAGGGATTGTATAACTGTCTACAATGAGCCGTAGGTTAGATAACAACTGGGGAAGCAAAGCAATGTTAAAAATAACAATGTCAACATTTAGAATCTGCGGCAGATGCAAGATTCACCTACAGTTTTATTGCTCCATAACTGATTTAGGCCAAACTATTCAGCAATGTTTCTCTGAAAAGCATTTCCTGTTATACTTTTTGAATGCACTTACCCTGCCGGCTTCATCTAAAGCCAATATGGCCACTTTTTCCCCTCCTCCCTCATTGAGAATCTGTGGATCCACACGGTGGTCCAGGCTGCCGCCGCTCACCAGGACCTTCTTGATGTTTAGCTGCCTGAACAGGACAAAGCCAAGAAAACCATACTGTCACATTCAAAGAGGTGTGTGTGTGTCAAACCTTCCGTCATGATTGCATAACATCACCAATATTAAAATATACTATTGTCGGTATTTAAGTATAATGTACTATATTAATCACTTTTGCCCAACGATGAATTAGGATGTACATTGCGAGGTGAAGGATGCTCATTTAATAATCTGTTGATTTCTTGAACGTTTGCATTCAGTTCAAGTCAACATAGCGCTTTGCTTTTTAAAAGAAAGGTGCACTTCTGGCCTAGTTCAAATTAGTTCCCTCTTTTCCCTAAGATTCAGTGACTCGTACAGTTTTTGTGTGTAATGAGGGGTTAAGTCCTACAATTTTATTTACCTTGAAGCCAATTTCTTGCACTGGTAGTCAGCCAACAGGTAGACGTCCCCCTTCTCAGTCACAACTACTGTTGCTCCATCACTAGCAGCAGCCATTGCTATGGTAACATCCTTGTGGTGCAGGGCTGATACCTGCCGGGGAGCCGTCACACACTTCTCCCCATTGGGGTCCAGCAGGTAACCTGAAAATCAAATTAGGAATTAAGTACACTATGCATTAATACTGTATCTGTTAGTCCAAATATAAACTCAATACTTACATTTTACCAATAAATAAACGACAATTACTGGTCTTATTGGCAGGAGACAGTTGTTCCTTCCTACCAAACATCTCTAGTACAGATGTAAATAAAACATTTGTTCAACTCTACCATGACAACAAGATCATTACTCACCATAGAAGAGATACCTGCAAAATGTTTTACCCTCTACTTTTACTCTGGCATGGTAACACTTTGCCAATGGTTGTTCCATCACTAAAATTTAAAAAAGTGAATAAAATTGAGACAACATTGAGACATACCCAGCTGCCCTCCATTGAGCCCCATTGTATAAACAGCCTCCCTGGTCCACAGAACCGTGTGGAACCTTCCTGCTGCAACTCCAATCACTGTCCGTCCTTTCAGCGTCTTGGAGAACACCTACATACACAAACAGTCAGTGAAATTACGAATATGAGTTACTAGACAAACATAGAAGACAGTAGTTTCCATGGTGCTGGTTGGAAAAATACTATTAAATCTATTAATCTAATCTATTAGATATCTAATCTATTAAAATACTATTAAAGACACATACATTGTATTAATCGGACGCTTGATTTAAGAAATCTTCATATAGGACAAAAACAATGCTCCTTACATGGTGCCCATCTTCATCCCTTCTATAGCTCCTACCTGTTTAGGAACATGTGCAGAGGCTGGAGGTGGAGCCAGACCGAGCTGATGGAAGCTGTTGAGGCCAAAAGTGTAAACGTAGCCTTCCTCTGTCAGCACGACCGTGTGGTCTTTGGCTGCTGCCACCTGGGAGCAGTGGTGAGACATCAGACCTTCCACCATCCGAGGAACCTGCGGAGAGGAGTGAGAAGATAATGTCAAACAGATATTTTACCAGCCCAATCTCACTGCTAAGAGTTTAATGGGGTCTCTTTGGGTTTGACCAATAAGAAGATTGTTCTTACAGTTTCCTGTAAATTTACCTGTGACAGAGTACCTCGCCTAAATCATTTAAACAACAGCATAACTATCAATTTATAACTATCGGTCACTCAAAGGGCATCATGTAGTTTTCCAACAGTGAATTGATCCAAGTAAACAGTGTTGTCTGTGTATTCAAAGCCACGGAGCTCTATTGTTGTCCAAAAACAATTAAAAACACATCAATGAGCCACACTGTTGCTATGGGTCAGATGTTCTTTCCGTACCATCAACATGCGCCGCCGTAGTTTATTTTCAGTCTCACGTACACCATCCTGCTGCTATAAATACTCTCTATGCATCAAATGTGTATTAATCCACAGCTTGCAACCGTCCCCAACAAATACACAGTTTAGCCCTGTTTTAGTAACATTTGTTAAAAACTTTAGTGGTTAAAAAATAAAACTACAGATTTATAACCTGTTTTTATAGATGTACATATTTGTTGGGCAAATTGAGTCTGACAGCCGCAGATGTTGTAGGAAAATCAGAAAGTATAGAGAGGCGGACTAACACATTGAGTATGTTTACAAGTCTTGTCCTGTTTATTATATTCAGGTTATAGTGTTTACAAAGAACAAGAGAAACCTGGTTATTCATATCTCTGTATACATGATCGTAACAGTATCCAGGTTTCCAGGGTTCCTGGATTGTCTACCTGCGTCTGTGTCTTGATTTTTCACATCTCAGCCGCTATGAGATGGTTCAGAAACCTGGATAAGGTGTTTACATGCCACGGTATCCTGGTTTATCGGAGTAGTATAGGTAGGAACAGTCTCTATTTATGTAGCTGTGGTGAGGGAGGAACTGCAGTGTTCTTAATAGGTTTTGGACAACACGCCTGGCTGAAATGGATGAAGAAATTAGTAACAGACATTTAAAGTCCTGATATGTAACATCCTTAGTGTTATTTCTTTTTTTCAGTGCAACAAAGAATGATAATCATCACCTCATGTGAAACATTCAACACACTGAGCAACCAATGAATACAGCAGTACTCATTTACTGTTTTACAAGGTTGTGTCAAAGCGATGCCAAAGAACAAGTCTCACCAGATAAGTCTGTTCATCTCCATGACCGAGTCGTCCACCTTGTCCATGTCCGCAGGTGAACACCTGGCCTTTCTGAGACAGGAACACGGAGTGGAACTTACACAGGACCACCTAAAAAGGAGAAGAGATTAAACATGAACATAATTGTAATGGCTTAAATGTGTGTGTGTGTGTGTGTGTGTGTGTGTGTGGGAGGGGGGTACTGTCTTGTGCTGATTAAAACTCTTATTATTATTATAATTTTGACCTCACAACAGAGGCTGCAGTGCATCTCTTTCCATGTCCCTCAGCCAAGCCCTCTTGTAGTGATAGTAAAACAGTATGCCAATAAAGGCCAGGGCACAAGTGGAAAAGCAAACATCATTACTAATACATTGCTCCCCTCAAGCCTTCAATAGAGCGCAAGGATGTTTCCTGAAGTATCACATTGATGTGGACATTCACACACATGCGTACACAGCGTAGTGGTTCATTTAATTAAAAACATGTCATTGTGGAATTAATATTTAACCTCTGGCACCTGCTGGATTGGGCTAGGAAGACAAATACTATATGCTGAGCCACTGGGTCATTGTGTGGTCATGAAATCAGATCCGTCCATCCCCTACGAAGCTTCGTGAAATTACTCTGCTGCCAGTCACACGAAAAAAAAAAATTTAATTAAAAAAACAAACAAAAAAACCCCACAGGGTTTCTTCTGTAATAGTATAAGAGGAACAGCAATGAAATGGTGATATGCAAGCAGGAAATACTGCAATTGCTTAATATATTAGTAGAACTCCCAACTGGTCTGTAGACACACTCACCACTGGGGGTAGTTGCACTGGTGCCAGCAGCTATAGTAATCACACTAAGAGCGTCCACATGACAAATGCATGAAATTGTAGCCAGGTTGGCACAGCCTGGCAGCATAGCGTAACCATGCACAGGCCGGCTCAACAAAGTCACAAATTAAAACTACCAAAGGAGAAAACAACCCCAATGGGTCCATACTTGACACAACAACCCTGTCCTCAACTTGACTCCGATAGCGACTTCTGCTCCTAATCATCAGTATGAGCCAACACTTACAGGGAAAACCCTTTTTTTGTTTTTATACTACTGCTCATCTACCATGAGGAGATGCTTATGTAATACAGGACTTTTGGGAGAGAGCATTTTGCCTTATCTGTAGAGCCCATGTGCATCGGCTTTTTTTTTTTTTTTTTTGCAACACATGTTGGCACAGACTTGAGCAGCATGAGGCCATAACTGGTGTCCGCGATAATCTCCACAGAATGGTGGAAAACACTTTCTTACTCCCTGGTGATCTGGGACAACAACAGTGCATTGTTTTGCCTACCTGCTTGATGTAAACTCCAGTCCTGGCAAACATATCCACTAGCTCAGGGTGCTGTCGGCTCTCCTGATTACCATGCCCAAGACTAAAATTAGTATTGTTGCCCCACATGTACACTTCAGTTGGGTCTGTAATGAGGAAGAAAACACAATCACACAGCCGCAACAACATCTCCACCTGCAGTTTGACTTAAACCACTGTTTTTTTTTTCTGCCATTAAAATAAATAAGATGTCCTGCTCAGCTTCAGTGGATAATACACTTCTCTTAAATAAGTCTTCCAGGAAGCCCTCTTGTGAAAGCCTGGAAAGACAAATGATGTCTTGCATAGGCAGATGCATGTACAAGTGTGAAATGCATCATTAAACAGAATGAGTCACCATGATGCTCATAAGCCTCTTGACAAGCCCAAAACTGAAAAAGTTGCTCCTGTGTCATATTGGCGTACAATGTCAACTCAAGTGCAGAAGGAATCACTTTTCTTACCACTGTTTCTAAACACAACATGTGAGGGTCGGTCCTTCATTGTCAGGTCCAGGACAGAGAGACCCTCCTTGTCCTGAGTGGAGAGAAGTCCGCCATGCTGAAAAAGAAAAAAAACAAAACACAAACTCAAATGTCTTCAAATTCATGGGAATGATCTTTTACACACTACACTTTTGGCACTGTTTGGCTTTACCTTGTTGATATTTCTGATTTCTGACTCTTGATAAAACATGGATTCACCCTGAACACATACCTTGACCAGGGAAATGAGACAGTGGA
This sequence comes from Pampus argenteus, assembly GCA_036937835.1. Classification (NCBI taxonomy): domain Eukaryota; kingdom Metazoa; phylum Chordata; class Actinopteri; order Scombriformes; family Stromateidae; genus Pampus; species Pampus argenteus. The sequence continues at coordinate 7,723,584 of CM072865.1, read as the reverse complement.
TCTGTCCGTAGAAGGCGCTGCGGTGCACAGCGGTCCAGCCCGATTCCTTATCCTTCACCATCAGGTCAGCACTCTTACTCTCCAGCAGCCACTCCAGCAGGGCTTTCTTTCCCAGCGAGGCTGCCAGGTGCAGGGCTGTGCGACCAAAGGCATCCCGCAAGGTGGCCGCATTGTGGCAGTGTGAGGTCAAAAACGCCCGCAGCTGCCCCTCAGAGCTGCACGTTAGTGCCGCCACCACCTCGTCCGCATGCTGCAGTGAGCGGCATTTGGGGGTGCAGTCTGCCAATACCAGACTCATCCTGACCTCCGCCGAAGCCTCGCAGTGAACACTCCTCCTTTCTCTTACACAGTCCCTCTGACAGCCCACCACCCGCAATTGCAAAGAAACTCAAAAACAACAAAATGGGAGGATACAAACTAAACCAAAAACTATATCACTTAAAATGTGTTTTATAACAGCTGCCCTCCAAGAAGAAAAAAAAAGCACATAAGGTAGAAAGAAATATGTAGCAACAAAAGGTCGAGATGGTTTTGGAGTGCTAGAATTGTGCTTGTGTTGAGGTTCCACCGCACCCTAGCGACCCCAGAGCCTTTGTGTGACAATCAATCCACCATTTCGACCACAAATTCAACACAACCTAAGGTGCTTGCGGCATACAATGACATCAAGTATTCAATAAATACAAAGCGTCCTATACGTTTTATACAAAATTGTACATTTCAATGCTTGCAAAAATAGTTTTTCCTCTCTGTACTCTGTAAATAATTTACAAAAGGTAACAGTTTCAACAACCCTCTGACCTTCTCATCCAGCAGTCCAACCATCAAATTTGAGGGGAAAGGCCCCCTTTCCCCTCAAAATTCTCACAATGCTTTTCAAAACTCCATAATTGTAGAGTGCACCTGAGGGAAAAAAAAAAACACATACAAGAAATTTAACTCAGTGTTACAATGTAATTACACAAAATAACAACACTCCACACAAATATAAACAAGGAATGTCTAAACAGTTTCTGTGGACTGTAAACAGGATACAAATAGTGCAAAGAAGTGATGAGATGATCAGTGAAAGAGCACCTGAATTAAAGAGCACATTTCAAGCAGAGGTTTGCTAGATGCAGTTGAAAGGTCCACGATTGCAAATATAAAGCTCAAAGTTTGGCCTACTTACTGACAGATATAGCAAAGCTCTGCAAAGAAGACCCACTAAATTCATTTACATCCGGGTTGTGTTTTTTGTGTAGCAAATGCACTAACTTTAATAAAGAGAGGCTCGTCACAACTCATCATCAGGATTATGTCACGTTGACAGGCTAAATTAGCCCAATGTTATGAGCTGGTTAGCTTTCTGTGTTTGGCTGCATCTGAATTGATTCCCTGTATGTTCTGGTTTAGAAAACAGAGCTGTTTTCAACCAATGTCTGTATTAGAAGTATCTTAACCTGTACCGGTATTTTTCCCACTGCCCACATAACAGTTAGCTTCATTGACACATCATCGCAGGTTAGCATTAGCGGGCTGCGTTGCTAAAGAACATTAACGTCGATACATTTCTCACCTTCCGCTAGTTAAAGAAGAAGGAGGACAAGCAGAAAGTTGATTCAACGGTGTACATCCACTGTGTCATTACTACAATTATGCGACAACTGTGGGTTTTTTATCACTGGAGAAGATTTTGACAGGAGTAGACGCCTGAACCCCAGTAGGTTTAGATAAAACACCTAATAAGCACCAAGACTTCTGATTGGGCAGTTCGTGTACATTCCCAGATTCTATTGGTTGATGTCTGGGGGTGTTCCGGTGGCTCAGGGTTAGCTGTTGCTTGCTGTTTCTATGATGTCATTGGATTTATTTTATTTTATTATTATTTTATTTTATTTCAGAGACTTTATTTATTTAGATACATATTATTTAATAATAAATAATATGTTAGACAACATATTATAATAATTTAGAAATTAAAAACTCAAAAATTCAATAAAGCTTAAATATGAATTAATTAAGTGTTGTGACGAGGGTATTACAGTACATTTTGCACCTCATGTAAGACTGGACAGTTTAATCTCATTCATCATTTCAGTGAATATAGCTCAGCGTTCTTGCATAATGGTAATGTTTATTCTCTTTTTCTTCCTCAAGTATCAAATGTAAAAGTTTTTATTTTTGTTTTTTATTTACATGTGAAATGATGAAGGCACTTGCAATAGAAAATGTAATGTGTTTCATTTGACTTCTTTAAGATTTCATTAAACTCTTTTTATAATTTTCTTTCTTTGTTTTAAAAAAAGATCCAAAACACTGACAAAGAGGAAGATAATAGGTAGTAAAGAGTTAATAAATATGAAACATAAGTAAAGCCAAAAACACTTCTTTTGTCTATGCCTTCCACGCCTCTAAGTAAACTGCTGTTATAGCTGTATTTGAATTATAATGCCTTCTTTGTTACGAGTATGACAAACTAGTGGTGTGTAACTTTTTAATAGAGAATAATACTCATTAGATTCTGGCTATCTGGGTATAGTATCACTTTCAGCCTCAATCCAGGTTTCATGGAAATACTCAGATGATTGTCACATTGACCCTGGCTAAGAATAGGAGAGGGTCAAGGGAAGGTAAAGCTAAGGTTACACCGGGATCCACAGCAGGGCTTCCAAATATGACATATTTATGAGCATGCCCTCCCTCGCCATTCAAGCATGAACACATCCACAGTTTTGCTTTTCAGCAGTTTACTCCTGCAGAATCCAACTCAAGATATTTCTCAAAAGGAAATACAGATTAAGGAATCTATTGGCCTACATTTTGTTGATACAGTCGTGCATGCTGCATATAGAAAAACTGCATTCTTCTCACATCAGGAGTTTCTAAACTTTTCTTTCCAATATTAACATTCAGATCAGTTTTGATTAATGGTTTTCTGCCGATCAGCACCTATAAAGATTTTGTTAAGTGTATTTTTGAAATTCTTATACGACTGTATAACTGACTGTATTTACCGGATAAAGTAAATGAAATATTTTGTGATTTTTCTGTGTTTTTTAACCTTTTTCTAGGTGACCTTCACCGGACCCTAGTTTGAGAGACAAGCAATGAAATTTAAACTCACAGTTTCAAATTCACATAGAAAACCTTTTATTAATGCTCCACAGTACAGAGTCATCGTGAAAAATATATATATTTCTGAAAATAAAAAATAAAAAGGTTATACATGTCAAGTATTTCACATGGCTCCACATGAAAGGATAACAAGGTTTTCTTTAAACCTACCTCAAAGCTTTATTCAAACAATAAGTCATATTTTTTGTCTATTATTCTGATGTTTTTGCCTGTGTGGGTGTCTGTTATGTTGGCAGACAGTAAAATTGATTACTTTTATACAACACAGAAGCCTGATAATCAAGGATTCACAAAGCTTAAGGGGTAGCAGCTCTTCTAAGGCTTTGCATCCATCACTAGCACGTAATCACTGATCAAATGATTGTGTATCCTTTACCAGTTTTCTTTTGGCTTCTTAACTCCTTTATGTGTGTTTTTCCTATAGATCAAACTAGTTTGCCTACACATAAAACACCACTGATCATATTCAAAACCATCTTGGAATAACATAGTCAAGCCATGGATGTATTATGAGAGCTCTTTTCATAGATCACAATATATGAGAGAGGCTGAATTATTCTTCACTTTAACCGGGACATCACTGAACTCTCCCAGGGAGAAAAATACTTGCAATTTTTTTTTTTTTTTTTTTACATTTGGATAACAATTTTATATACATAAGTCAGATTAAATCAAATACATCCTCACGAACAGCACTATCACAATAAGTGAAAGTGAAGTAAACATGGAAATGGGTGTCTAAATAAACTTGTAAGAGGTCTCTGTTCACCCCTCCTTGTGATGAATAATGGTATGCTCCCTCCCTCCAATGGTCGGCTGTGCTTGGTTTTTCCCTCTAGTCTCTCATCGCTTTGGACAGCAGCAGTCTGGAAGTGCGTATGTGATATAAGGCGCTGTTAGGAGACAGGCAGCATTGTCTGTTTCGGTGACCAGTAGTCTGTGTAAGTTCCTTTTAAATTCTACATCGTACGTCTTCGTTTACCAGGAACATTTCTACATAGCCTTCAAATCCCTTTTTTTGGACAGCTTGAGGTTTTTGGAAAAAACAAACGAAGAGTGTTGCCAAGAAGTTTGCGAGCTTCAAAAAGCGTTTCTCCTCAAGGAAATGTAAACTTCTCCCACACAAGGATGGTGTGGGGGTAATATATATGGAGTTTGAGCTGGAACTGGGAGCAGTTTTCGAACGGATAAAGGTGGGAACACACAACTGAAAAACTTTCCCTCGTTCCCCCGCGGAGGAACAAGGCGGTGACTGGACTCGGTTGTTGTAAAGCGGTCTTTACGCACGGTCCGCGCACACTGATTTGTACGAATCCAAGATGCGCTTATTGAGCACATTGTGCGTGTGTAAACGTGGAGAAATGCGAGAGAGGAGAGAGAAGAAGTCCGGTATGATCCATTTACTCTTCCTCCTTGCGGTCGTATTGTCCTGCCAAGGCTGTCCGGACAAATGCATGTGCTCCATGCAAACTGTAAAATGCCAAAATCAGGGCTTGGACGAGATTCCGTCTAATTTACCGGCGAATACTAAGGTCCTGTTCATCACAGGAAACAACATTTCTCGTATCAGCGTGGACTCTTTCCCAAGCAGCCTGCAACAATTAACAGATCTTTATCTGAGTGGGAATGAGATGGAGTATGTGGATGCAAAGGTATTTCACAACTTGCCAAACCTTGTGCGTCTGGACTTGAGCAACAACAGGATCGAGATGTTCAGTGAAGAAGCTTTCCCCGATGTCAACAAACTACAGCTCCTCAACCTGAGCAGATGTTTTCACAATCATTCCATTTTTGATTCAATGAGTTTCCTGCAGAATGGAAACCTCCTCCAGCTTAAAGTCTTGGATCTGTCCAACAATGACCTTGTGATTCTTCCAGACGACATATTCGCCGGCCTCTCTAACCTCGTCAACCTCAGCCTGCAAAACAGCTCCATGATCTCCATCCAGAACGGGACGCTGAAGGTGCCGCCGCTACAGGACCTCGACCTGAGGGACAACAGCTTCAGGGATCTTACCGCCACCACCATGGCAGAGTTCAGACACAAGCCCCAGCTCCACATTCGCTTGGCAGGGAACCCCTGGCGCTGCGACTGCTTTATCGAGGACACGGTGCTGTGGCTGAAGGACTCCACTCAAGTTGTTGACTTGCAGAACCTCACCTGTGTAGACCCGGAGGCCCTGAGGCGCCAGCTGCTGGTGGAGATCGAGTGGTCAGAGCTGAAGTGTTCGAGCGACATGGAGGGCGTGCTGGAGACTTCATATGTTTTCCTGGGGCTGGTTTTGGCCCTGATTGGCGTCATATTCCTGTTGGTGCTTTACCTGAACAGAAAAGGTATCAAGCGATGGATGTACAACATCCGGGATGCGTGTAGGGACCACATGGAGGGCTACCATTACAGATATGAGATCAACACTGACCCCCGTCTGGCCAACCTGAGCATCAATTCGGATGTGTGAGCGAGGATGGGACCCTGCAGTGAGATATTAAAATGACTTCATATTATTAAGATTTGCATGAGTCTTCCGCCCATTCCCCCCCCCCACCACCCCACCCCCATGATGCTATTGAGGTTTTACATGGCTCCTAATTAACTCCTCTCACAACCACTGCCGCATGTCTTTATACAAGTGTCTGGCAGTTGTGATGTCAACAGCGTGTAACATTGCATGGACAATGAATCATGACAAAGGGTTGGAAAGAGTGGTATGTTCTATTTTTACTTTTCCTAGAGGAGAAATGGATGGAGTACACTGACTTGTAAGTAAGACGTGACAGAATACCTTTAAAACTAAAAAAAAAAAAAAACCCCATGTACTGCTGGTCATTGCATCCTTCTCATTATGCCTCTGCTGCAGAGAAATGCTGTACTGCTTGCCTGTGAGTTTGTTCTTTTTAATATGTGCATTTGTGATATACAGTATGCCTTCTTTGAATGATTATAGTGCACATTGCATAGTTTTTGTATTTAGTAGGTGGATGTAATTCCTCTTTATTTTTATTTTTTTCTTCCTGTGAAGACATTCATTAAATAAAAAGCCTCTGGAATGCTGGTATTTGTCTCGACTAAGGCCCTTGAATTATAAGACTGAGGAATGTGATCTAAAAGGAGTTCAGGGCCACACACACACACACAGACACACATGAACACACATTGTAGGTGCACACTCATTCCTTAGGCAATGCCAAAGCTAGCATGGACCATATGGCTAACTCTAAATCTTACTCCAGTTGTCAACGAGTTCAACAACGTGTGAAATGTTTGCAACGCTTGCCATGTTGCAGACATTTATAGTATCGCCTCTGTTTTAAGAGTTATTTCAGCTAACAAGTGAATAGGAAATAAAAATCAAATTGAAAAAGCGAACAGAGATTCCATCTGTGGGTCTATAGGTGATGAGTGTAGTCAACGGTTATCTCCCGTACAACTTCCTTCCTGCTGTGAATCAGATAAATAACAAAAAAATAAAAAAAATCCCTGGCTCCGCTGTGAATTCCCCAAAATAATGTCTGTGAGCCGCAGCCAGTGGGCAGGTTTCACATCCAACAGCCCCTACCAATAGACTCCAGTATTATAATAAACTCCAGCAGCTGCACAAAAAAAGGGAAAAGATGTGTGCAGTTTTTCATGGCACATGCAAATGAAGGCGGACTGAACCCGAGATTCTCATGGGGCACACACACAGAAGTATTATGGAAATGAGCTCAAGCGGCTTTGATTTTCATGTAACCCTTTTTTTTCTTTTTTTTTAGAGGAAGTAGCATTCTTGGAAAGAGGGTTTCCCATCAGTGTTTATTCTGAACTGCCAATTGCTATTTTTCACACCGTCCACCGTGGTATGTATTAATAATTAATGCGGTGGTATTCCTTTGAAGATAGTGTACCGTGCACTATATGCTGTATAGCAGTCTAAATTAATGAAGATGTTTGTTATGTCTGCACATAGGGATGACTGTGAACTTCCTTGACCTTTTTTTTCAACAGCAGCCAGAGATAATAATTTCCTTCTGTCTCCATCACTCAGTCTCCCACATACACACACACACACACACACACACACGAGATTTCTAACAACTGGCCTCACATAGCCTGCAGCTACGTGTAATTTGTAGTACAGCAGCACGGCCTGTGCACAGATTTCCCTCACAGTTTGTCAAGCGTGTATCTCGCAGCAGCATGTTCGGTCTTCATGACATATCTTTGTATGTCGCTGTGAATTTTTAAATTTTTTATTTTTTATCGAGTTAACATCAGCGCGTGCTGTAATTGTGACCGTCTCTGGGTGTGTCTGATTACGCTCGTTTTGACACGAGGAAGAGAAGCGATGTGTAACACTTGTGTGTCTGGTCTGGTGCTCTGGCTGGTGTTAATGCTCTATATGTCTCCTGACTTAACAGAGCAGCCACTCACTGGCTCTGTGGGCTGAAGACACACTTCCCTTCCTGGAAATCTCTTTGGGAGATGTTTGTCCAAAATTATTCTTTCTGTTTTGAGGGTGTGTTGCTCAGGTTTCTCACGATGGCGCTCTGACTCCCTTGAACAATTGTGATTTTTTTACAGGTCCATTTCAGCTGGTTAAACCAAGCCAAAAGACTGTTAGTTTTCCTCACTATGGATTTGTAATTGTTGCAGCTTCATGTTGAAAATGGATGCTCTCATTTCACACTCGCACTCAATTCCCTAAAGCGAGGCTTCCTTACCTCTTTGTCCCGGGAGGGACATACAGGTGCAGGCTGCTTACAACCTAATGTTTCCACAGAGACCGTCAGTGAGTAGTCCTCGTCCTCACACAATGTGCAGATTCATATTAACGAGTGATTTTTTTAGCGCCCGGCCACGCCTTGAGTTTGCTTGACAGAGCAGGTGTAATTATAGTCGCACAAAAAAAAAAGACGAGAAAAAAAATATAGAGAGAGTAAACGGTTGAAAGGGAAGAAGAGTGAAACAGATGAGCGCGGGGAGTGTTTTCTGTTCTACAAGCACAATGAGGCCTTCTCTGGCTCGCTCAGTGGACCCTTTGTGCTTGTTAACACCATTCTCCAAACAGCTTCGACGTCTAAATAGCAGGCCATTGACTTATGGTGTCAGCTTGGGTCCGGAGAGGCAGCAGTGTATCTCAGGCAGTTCCCTGGACTCTCTCAACTGTCTGACTTTGCTGTTGCCTCAAGCTCATTTCCAGACAGGAGTAAGACTGATGTTTGTTCTCACCACTAAACAGAGGCTTTGCTGCAGATACTGGGAGCTCAGGGATTCAGAGAGTCAACTCTGCTCTGTCTCCTCCACTTTGTTGTTTTTATTTGACCTACTGACTAATATATGATCACTGGCACAAACATTGTTTTTATTCCACTGCTGTTGCCTCTTGTCTGTATACTTCTGTGTACCTCTGTAGAGTTATACCTTTACAGATATTTAGGGTATTTTTTTTTTAGTTAAATAGGTGCAGTTTAGTGACCTCTTGGAAGATGGATATGACATTAGGAGGCAAATATTCTACTGATGGTCAATTGGTTAATAATCAAACGTGATATGTGTAAATGTGATTTATTACCATTACCCTAGGTTTCAATGGTAGGTTTCACTCACACGCCCAAAATCATTTCCCCCTGTTCATACTGGCCAAGAAAAAGAACACAGTTTTAATGTAGGACGCAATCCACAGCCCTTGTTCGGAGCGGAAATGCATATTTGAGGCTAATATGACACAGCCTGATTTAGATAATCTTCCAAAATTATAAAATGTACTGTTTGTGTTACATTTCCTCTACCACAGCTCAGCAGGGAAACGCAGTATGGAGAAATACAAAGAGGGAATTAGATACTCAAAAGATCTTTGATTTTGGCTAAATGTAAGACGCAATCCACAGCCCTTGTTTGGAACGGAAATGCATATTTGAGGCTAATATGACACAGTCTGAGTCAGGTAATCTTCCAAAATTATGAAATGTTCTGTTTGTGTTATTTCTCCTCTTCTACAGCTCAGCAGGGAAACACAGTATGGAGAAATACAAAGAGGGAATTAGATACTCAAAAGATCTTTGATTTTTGGCTAAATGTAAGACGCAATCCACAGCCTTTGTTTGGAACGGAAATGCATATTTGAGGCTAATATGACACAGTCTGAGTCAGGTAATCTTCCAAAATTATGAAATGTTCTGTTTGTGTTATTTCTCCTCTACCACAGCTCAGCAGGGAAACGCAGTATGGAGAAATACAAAGAGGGAATTAGATACTCAAAAGATCTTTGATTTTGGCTAAATGTAAGACGCAATCCACAGCCTTTGTTTGGAACGGAAATGCATATTTGAGGCTAATATGACACAGTCTGAGTCAGGTAATCTTCCAAAATTATGAAATGTTCTGTTTGTGTTATTTCTCCTCTTCTACAGCTCAGCAGGGAAACACAGTATGGGGAAATACAAAGAGGGAATTGGATACTCAAAAGATCTTTTGATTTCACAGACACAGACTGCTTGAAAGCCTTATATTAGCTCCAGACAGATACAGATCACTGTCCGTCTTGCAAAGGAAGGCTGCAGCCAATTATGTTACAGTCTAATCTATGGCTTTAACCGAGTACAGGAGCCTGATTTTAGCTTTTATGGCAGCGCCTTCTTTCAGACAACAGGGGGTGTACCACCTTGGGGGGGAAAGTGCTGTCTTCAAGGATAAACTCAAGGAACAAAAGCCTTTTCCCGTTGCTGTCGTTTCTCACTTAACTCACAAGTTCTGTGGAGGGTTATAAAAATAGATGAGTATGCTTTAAACAGTAGTAACTAGCTAATCGTGCAAAACTGCATTATTTAATGCAGTTATATTGACAACAATGACACTGACCAGGTTGAGCAGAGTGCACCCAATGACTCAGACACCAGTGGCTCCAGATGAACATTGGGATGCATTTTTTTGTGGTGTCTCATGACGGGGGTCATAAGATGGACTGAACCTTTAATGGAGAATAATGTAATGTAATGTAATCTATCAAATTGACAGGTATTGAATAATGGAAAAATTGTCCCACCCACCACCGCTTACCTCATAAGACTGCACACACAGACAATGTTCCCCGCTCACAGGCGTGTTTGTTGAGCCGTATTTAATATGCCAGTGCACTTTCCTACTGTTGAGAGACAGACTGGCAGGTTATCAGATTGCCAGAGTGCCGTAATTACATTCACCGCACCGCGCTGGTCTGCTGCTCCACAAACACCTGGCAAGTTGCCCCAGCCACTGACCTTTCCCTTGGAAAAAAAAAAACAGGCTATGTAAATGGTGGTCATACGGAGCAAAGACTGAAACGACAATAAAGGATTTAAGAAAGCAACAGAGTTTCCCCGATATGCCATTATTTCTCCTCATCCTGTCAGTTCTTTCTCTGAATGTTGTTGGGCATTGACGGGCCACCCTCATGCAACATACCACCACAGGAGACGCTTCGTCTTCTCTAATGTGGATTTATGATGCTGTGCATGAGCGTGTTGTGGAAAGCCTGCCTCCTGTTGAGCCATGTTGAGCTTAATGAACAAGCGCTCTCCCAAACGAAGACAGATCTGAGCCGACAGCGCTACGGCCTCTACGAGCAGCATCTGCCACATGTGCTCCATTAGCAGATGCAAGGAAGTGCAGAGATGGAGGGTGATCAGGAGGTGAATACAGCGCCCCCTAGTGAAAACATAATACAATAGTGTGTTAAATGCTAGTAGTGTCCAGACTAATAAATGGATCAGCTATTTTTATATGTATTACACTTAAATAGTTGCACAAAAGTCCAACTATAATTGCCTTAAGTATACTTGATATACTGCAAAATATTTTAGAGGATATACTTTCAATCTATTTGATAAATACATTTATATAAATATACTTCAAACATACTTTGCATTATTGCAATGTATTTTAAATACACTTAACTTTTTTTCACTTTAGGTCATACTGGCTCATCCTCAAAAGGAACTTGATGTGATACGTGTAAAATGTCATAATGCACACAGAGAGTGACCTTTATGAATAGAGTTGCCACCACTAAAGGGTCGGGTGAGGTTACTGGTTTGTTTTTACACAATGTTGAGTAAGCACATGATAGCTGTGAATGTAAAATGTTAATAATATACTGACCTTTCCTGTGTGACCTTTACTTTTAGAAGACTTTGGGAGAGCATAGATTTAATCATTTCGAAAAGCTGTAATTTATTTATCTTTTGTTATGTTATGAGATTTGCGTAAGATTTTGCTCCAAAAGAAAAATATATGTCTCTTGATGTTCAACATGTCTTGACTGTCGACATCAAAATCTTCCTACATCCCTGAGTGATGCACTGGGTCCTGTGTTAGATATGAAGATAGTATTAAGAGCAAATTAGTGAGAGAATCAGAACACATTTTACCTGTGAAGTTAAATCAAGTTGAGCCTTTTGCCATGGAGATTTAATGGTTGGAGTCAGCTTTTAAGAAGATTTCAAAATTTTAGTTTCTCAAAGGTGAATATTTTTCTGTGATAATAAACTAAATATTCATGGGACTGTTGGTCAGGACAAAACAATTCATTTGAGAACGCCACTTGGGCTTTGGGAAACAGCTTTCAACATTTTTCACCACTTTCTGCCATTTTATGAACCAAGCAACTAATTGATCAATCAATAATGAAAATAATCGTTAGCTGCAGACCTACTTGAGTTACCTTCAGTTAATGATGTTTCATTTTTCACTTTTACGAAGCTAGAGGTCAAAATGTGATGAATGTGTCGCAGCCTTTCGTGACTTCTTCAGACAACATAGTAAATGCTGAACGTGTTACCACTAAGCACTGCAACTAAGAAGCCAGACTATCGGGCACACATGGATGATTTCTGTGTTGATTTCTCAGCACTCAATAGCATAACAGATCAATGGGCCGGTCTCTAAAGCATTTGGTGTTTTCCTTCAATACGTTTGCTGTGAACTGACTCTAAAATTTGAGGCCAGCTTGTTGTAATGGAACATGAGGGGCAAGGGCAGCTTTTTAAAACCACTATAGACTAATTAATGTGTGGACATGTGCATCTGCTGCTGGGCTCTGCCATCAAATCCTCTTTTGTTTGTGCTCTTCAACAGAAAGTGAGACATTCAAGTGTTTTTACACGAATCAGTTTCTCACACAAGCTCATATCTTGACTGACACCTCGGTATTGGACCACTTAATAATAATATGATACGCACTGTTTGTGTAGAAGAGAAAAAGGAAACTTTTACATTCTCAGATTAATCACTATTATCTGTTTTGGATTCAGCAGTCTGGAAATCTGATCTGGACCAGAGAACACCTTCAGCCCTGAGCTCATGGAAACATCGTCTCCGAGCACGTCGCTCTATTGGCCTGTTACACCATCTGTGTGCCGTCAACAAAATCCACAGCTCTGACAAAGCAGGTCACACATTTTTCCATTTTGGTTTTGTTTACATTAATGCCTGAACACAGAGTTCTTACCTTTTAGTCACTTTTATACTCAGCGCATGATGATGTCTAATAGCAATTTTACCAGCTGCTTAAGCAAACAATCTTAGCATATAGTATTATCAATACAGTAGGTATATCAAGAAATATTGTTATGAGACTATATAATGTAGGAGAAAAATCATTGTCCAGTCTATATTTTGTAATTTACTAATTCATGTCTGCACACGCCATTAGCCAGGAGTTGGTTAGCTTTGCTTAGCTTAGCTTAGCTAGCTTTGCTTAGCATAAAGACTGGAAGTAGCAGAAAACAGCTAGCAGCTAGCTAGCCGGCTCGTTTCAAAGTTTGAAAATAAGCCTATCAGCACCTCTAAAGTTCGCTATTTAACATGTTGTGTTTCGTTAGTTTGATTCGCACACAAACCAGTTTTACAGTGAATGACGAACTTCAACTATTTTTTGGCGGTACACTGACTTCTTGGAGGAACCGCTTTAGCACTGTACTTTAGTGAATCGTGTGCAGTTTCTTTCCAATTTTGTAGGAAGTGACAACAGGATTTATGATATACTGTAAACCAGTACTGTTTGTCATTGTTCTGGGACTTTACAGGACGAAAAACATTAAAAAAAAAAAAAAAAAAAAAAATTGGTTGCACAGTGTGTGCATTTTCCCACAAAGTCCTTCAGAGGATATGATCAATAACTAATCAACCGCAGCGTCAAACAAAGTTGCGAGGCAAACATAAAAAAAAAAAAAAAAGTTTTCCCCGAAGAAGCACAGCAGTGTGAGGGATTTACTGAGTGAAGCGCTTTAACAGTCTTGGTAGTCATCTTGGTGGTTGTTTAGTGAGGCCGTACAGTCAGCGCGGAGCAATATTAAACGCTGGGTAATATGATGTAGATCAGCGGAGGGTGTCACAGTGAATAACGACCTCAGCAACACGGCAGCAAGGCACCGGGGGCAGAGACAGCCACGAGGAGCTTGATCATGCCATTTTGCGCAATGCTTTTTACAAGGTCATGTGGTGCAAAAGTCCTATTTAAAAACATGTATTTTCCCGTCCAAAGCAGAATGCTCAGCAGGCCTTGAAGTAACTGTAAAAACAAGGTTTTCACTGAATCTAAACGCTGTGTGCCATTAATCTGTTGTACAGGAGGTATTAAAGTCGACATTGGTTCAACTCCTCAGGCTACAGCGCAGAGGAAACAGTCATTTGTTATGTTGTCTAAAATGATCTGATATTTCACAGCCCTTTTTTTTTTTCACAAAGCAGCCAGATTGGATAACCCGCACTTCTCTGATCTTGTATTCTTAGTCTAGAAATACATTAGTTTTCTTCTTCTCTTCACGAGCAGCAGATCTGATCAGATATTATTCTGGATGAGGCCATCCAAGGGATAATTTCAAAACTAAAAGCTTCTCACCACATCCATTGTTGTCCATTATTTTAAATGTATATATACTGTTGTGTAGCATGAATACTTCAACTAGTTTACTGTGTGTACTGAATCCATACACTGTGCAGTTACGGAGCACTGATTTTGTGTCATGTTTCTGACTACCTTAAACTCAATACCCACTCTTGAGTTCTAGCTGTGTTTTGGGTCTCCTCCAAACTCACACTTTGTCATTTAATACTTTTTATAAAAATATTGATTATAGTCCCTTTATGGGGGGAAATCAGTTAAAGGAAAAGGTATATATATATATATATATATATATCATTTTAATCATTTAACAGTATTATTTATTGATGTATTGATGTATGTATCCTTTGCGCTCCATCTTGTCATTTTCTATTCTCTGTATAAAATGAGACAAGTCTCCATGCCAGCAAAGCAGTCTGGCAGCAGCACTGGAGAATAATGAAATAGGCTTCAGATACAGGCTCAGACAGTCCCCCGACAGATGAAATGCAATATTCTTAAAGTGCTGCGTAACATGAGCTTCATATGTAGATATCAGATAGTACAGTACTTGACGATACCGCTATTACCATCTACAAGCCAACGCTTTGGGCAATTAGAACATCTCTGGTTACCCCTCTGTACACGAGCCAATCCGAGATGAGGAGGATAAAAACTCAATTAGCTTTTTGTAAAGTGCTGCCTACTCTATAAACGGGCTCACATATTCCGTACTGTCTTCATAAGATCAAACACCAGGTTAAGACCTTTCTTATTTCTTCGTTGTAACTACTTGGCAATAAACAAATTCTTGCAATTCACTCAAGAGGGATTAATCTGTCCTGCTCTCTAGCAAACCTCTTTAACAATGTGGGGATAAACGTGAACAGAAAACCTGATCCGACAGCTGGTCTTGTGGTTTAGGGATCCATGAGTGAACAAAGTAGGTGTCGAGTGAGTAACCAGTGAAGTATGTGATGAAGTCACTGCATTAGACAAAATGTGACATTTTACTGATACTTTCACCCTTCTCCCAACATCTATTTTTTCCCATTCTATAGCAACATAGTCCACTATGTTTTTTTTATTATTTTATTTTGATATTTTCTTATTCTATCTTATAAAATTTGGATAGTGAGAAACCACTCTTGGTGTCTGTATATCTGATGTGATGATGAATATGTAAAATGTGTTGTGTGTATTACGTATAGATATAATAAACTAATGATGGCGTTTCAAATTAACGTTAACGTTAATTAACGTTAAAAAAAGGAAAAAAAAAGTGCTGCAGCTTTGGGAGCTAATTTACCTTCACTGACATCAGGTAAAACTCCAACATTAATTGGGAGAGATTAGAAAGGCGTGCAAAGTGTGTGTGTGTGTGCGTGCGTGTGTGTGTGCGCGTGTGTGTGAGGGTGTACAAAGTCAAGCAGACAGCTGCTGTGGAAAAATGAAACGCTTCCTCCTCATTCTGCCCATTAACAGAGTTTTGAAACATCCTCCTCTCATCAGCAGTGATCCTGAACAACGCTGGCAGGGTTGCACGCGGGCCAGGGCCACAGGCAATAATGTTGTGGTACACTGATGTTACAAAGAGGAGTGTAAAATGTTAATGACAACAGATCGGCTGTGCATGCACAACCACTGTAATCACATCATCGTCCCTACTGGCCAGTTAGTCACCCTCCTTTAGTAGGAGCTGTGTCTTCCTCACTCCGAGTGTTGATGATGTGTGCATACTGTGCCCTATAAGCGCTGCAACCTCAAGAAACACAATAACATTAGTGGCACAGGCTCAGTCTTTATGGCATGCTGCTCTCTTCTTGCAGCGACTCTGCACTGTGATGATGGAGCTGTTCAAGTGATAAAAGAGCTATTGGATAACAAGCAGCGACAGAGTAAGATCAGGGGAAAAAGGTTGCTGTAATAACATCCTCTGCATGAGACAGCCCTGAGAGGCATCATTTAGCGATGTGAACAACGGAGAGCTCTTTGGCTCACAGACAAAAGCTACAAATTACGCTTGATTTCAGTCGGCTCTCGCAAGATGTTTTTCAGAATTCAGCTGTGTTGAAGACACAAATTAAGTAATTTTTCTCTACTAGAGAGAACATTACCCCAACCCTGCACGTATTTATTAAGTTTAAAGATTAGTCAGTCATTAGGTTTTGTTAAAGCAAGGTGATCTTCTTTGTTTATTGTTTAGCAACTAATATGAAATGGCCGAACAAGGTTCTGGTCAAGCGGGTAGCTCCGGGACTGAAAAGTGAAGCCAATGTGGAAGTGACTTAAACCTGCATTCTTTCTAATGGCATCAGCGGGCAACTCTACTGGCTCCAAAAAAAAAAAAGAAGTCAAATTGTATAGAAGTCTTTAGACATAGCTGGTGTTATTTTACACTATTTCACATTGTGTTAAATGTGAAACAGCAGTGTTTTACTGTGCATTTTCAGTTCATGAAATTTTTTTTGTAACATTTTGGTTGCCTAAAGAAGTCTTTTTCTAGTTCGGTTGTACTAAAAGACCTGCAAAAGGAGTCGGTTGTTGCTAAAATTAGCATTATGATTATCACATTTAACTGTGAATGCATTGTGCTAACCGAGCTAGTGTTAGGGTCAACTCCATCCTCAGTCAATGTGCCAAACTCGAGCCTTCAAAATTAATGGGTGACTCCACAGTAGTTACATCCATTATTCCTATACGGTGCATGGCTCTGGTCAAGATTGAAGCTGTAAATCAATATTTTTATATTAACTGACTGTGTAATGTGAAAGTAAACCTACTGTACCCTGCATGCCCTGCACCAAATGACAAAACAGTTAGGCAATAGTTAGTGACAAGCTGGTAAGTGTGGTGGAGCATTTAGTAGAATATTTCAAGAATTATTCACAATAATACTTTTTATTATAATTCATAATTTATAATAATAATAATAACTTATTTTTCCGTGCACAGTGCTGGCTTTCTTCATTTAACAAAAATGTAGCCACACGCATGGTACTTCTAAGCGTAAGTCAAAAGCAGAGTATGGTAATTACATCACCGCTTACTCCTGGAGATAATAACATGCACCGCCATTCAAGGGCTCTCCCTTCCTTCCTATTTCTTTTTGCAAAAATTATATTAAACGCTGCATATCGTGACCATGATTCACTCACTACACACAGTATAGCAATGCACAGCGCAGTTCAACACATCTAGCCTTCAGCTAATTGAAGTGAATCATTTCTTAACTTGGTTACAGAAGCTATTAACATTGACACAATGCATTTGCCAGATCCACGGACGGAGGCATCGTGAAGCTATAAATATAAATATATAAATATAAATGAGAGGCAAACAGGTCCAACACTCATATTTTAACACCTGAGTATCACAGCTTAATTTTCAGACTTTGCATGAAATAGTAATACAGGAATGCAAAGACACCACCTGAGTACAACTTTAGTTGTAGGAAGATAGAGAAGGCGCTCTCTGACAAGAAAATAGATAAGATGATACTCTCAATATGTCAAAACGTCCTCCCCTACACCGGTCGCCCCTGTGGGATAGTGAAAGTCTTTGTTCTGTCTCAGCGTTAAACCCGCCACTGAATAAAAGCTTCTGTCTACTAGAACGAGCTGCCTTTGAGACCTGCGAGTGGAGGGAAACCGTAATTTGGGAGCAGCTCTAGGAAACGGAGACTCTCGCACCTCAAAGACATGCCTCAGAGACTCATAATGTGCACAGTTCCTGGATCCATTCAAAAAACTCATTCTCATCACGATCGATCCCATCTAAAGATAGATTCGTGGAAATATACTGGAATAGACAAAAAGGCTCTCTGTTTGGCAAGAGACAATGGGCACATATGTGCGCACGCAGAAAGTGTGGAAACCATCCTGGTTGGCTCGTAGTAATATGTCTGTGTCTATTATTCACTTTGGTTCTTGGTTTCCACTTTTCTTGTGTTTATCTTGTGTAGGATGTGTTGCTGTAGGGTCCTGGGGGGTCAGGTACACAAACAGAAGGCTCACTTATCCCGGGGCTACAATCAGTTGAAACACCTTGAGAACAAAGTGGAGAAATTCTCTCATCTTTTCCTGACTACAGTTATTTTTGTGTTCTGGAAATGCTGAAAAGACGGATGCCCCAATTTTAATCCTTGTTTTATTTTACATTTGAAGAGCGGGGGGTTAATCCATACTTGTCACTACCTGGTACATCTTGACAATTATTTGATTCATTTCCATAGTAAATTATAATTCTCAAAACTTTTCATCGTCATCAGCTCAATTCAAATTTGAATTAGTGCAAGTATCCGCAAAAATAACGTGACATTCACATCCACTCTGTGTGTCGTGCTAATTAACTAGGATGCTGAAGATGAAAGCACAACATCTGCTTAACATTAGCGTGTTAGCATTATGCTGATGTTGGCCTTCAGCACAGTACAGCCTCACAGAGCCACTAGCATGGCTGCCAGTATGCTTCACCAGAAGTGCTTTTTTGGATGGCTCCTTTCCTAAAAACCTCCTCCCTCAATACCTTTTTTTCTGGCTGAGTCTAACTATTTCTGTAAAATTCATAACAACTTCATGCAGTGATTGACTAGGTGTACGGAGGAGAGACAGTAAACAGGGTTTGAACGTCTCCCTTAAGCCCTCTCATTTCATTCCTTACACAATTTATCTGTCACTTTTTCTGTACACACTGGAGAGCACCACTATAAATGCCTCGCAGGAGAGACTGTCTCAAAACATGCAGCAGTTATCCCTATATTTAAACGATTATTGCATCTCTTTGATGATCAGCTTTTCACAGCTTTTCGAGGGTGCCTGCTCGGACAAGCTTTTGATTACACACACACACGTCATACAAACATTCTTTTCCAGCATGATCCGACCCTTTTGTCTTATTTTGCTCTGGGCATGTGCAACACAGACAGAAATTTCTGACATTTGTAAAGATCTGTGTAACTTCTACCCCTATAATAGAATCATCTTATGCGATGTCTGATAATACCACAAATCAAGATCAGTTCCTGTTTTTATACTACGCTCTTTATTTGCGGATCCAAAACGGCAATGGCCTGTACCACAGCTGCAGTGAATACACCCATGAGGCATGCAGAGGAGACATGAGCCTGCGTCGATTGGACCATTTGTCTCAGCCATGAGTGCTGACAGATTGCCCTGGCCTTAACATCCCCCTCTCCGTCTCCTTCCTGTTCCCAATTCTAACCATCCCTCATTTAGATCCTCCCTGAAGCAGCAGTACAGCCGTCCATATAGTTGTCATTCCATTCACGGGACACAGCCGAATGATTGATCTTTGCTAAATACTTGAAAGATCTCAATTTTAGTGACTTGAATATAAGTCTGAGATTTGCCAGATGTGATGTATTGCCATTGTACGGCCATCGGGTACCACTTAAAAAGTCCCATTTCATTTTTATTTTTTTAACTCTTATTTTATGCCCAAACTTACGTTTTGTTCATTTTGAATCATCCAAGAATGCAAGCCCCACACACTGCATATTTCCCCCAGGAGTGTGGATTAGCAGCTACAGGAAATTTAAATGCTTATTTTTCTATAATACATGCCGAACATAATCGCTGATAAGCATTTTGTACCCCAACAACGAGGCAAAAGCTTCTCCGTTTTTTTAGACTCAGCAGCAGCCGATTGATCTTCCCTCGGGCTGGAGGAGGTATCAAGCTGCAGCAGTGGCAGAAGCAGCATCCTAACACTTCCAGCAGGGCTTCCATCTCGTCTGTCAGCTGTCAGCTCAAAATGTCTCCTGCCTGTCAGACCAGAGCTTTCAACTCAGTCTGTGTGTGTCTGCACAACTACCAGCAAGCTTTTTTTCCCCCCTAATGTCAGAAACGAGATGTGTATTCTGCAACCTAAACAACAGAAATATTGCTGATGATTTTGACAAGTTTCACTCTTACATAATGTACCCTCACAATGGACCTACTCATTACTATAAGCAGTCTGTCTGTCTGTCATTGCGCTGTCACAAGCATTATAAGTTCCAGAAATGCTGTCAGTTGTTTGTGCGTCATACTTGCTGAGGAGCAGGTTGACTCTTCGGCAGGTGTCTGCTTGAAGGCTTGGCATAGGTTTGCTCAAAGCTTGTTGAAACCAACAAACTACTAACCGACAAACTAATGACCCTCCGCGGGCACCACTCATATGTCCCATGGCCTTGTTAGTAAGCCAAGATGGAGAGGGTTAAGGTGGTTATATATAAGGTGGACATATTGGATCGTACAAGGGCAGGGTAGAGTGTAGTGTTCTCCAATCCAGTAAGAGGCCGCAACACCTTTGCAATCCTGTGAAAACTCAGGAGACAACAGAGCTAACTTTATCATGAAGCTGTTGTCTTTATTTTTCACCCTCAGGATGACTCAGGAAAATAAGGAAAATAGCAAAATTATGTGACCCCTCTTTTACAGAACGACTCCCAAGATTCTCAGGATAGATGACCCATTATGATTGGGTGACTAAAACGGGAACTCAATCTAATGCCTCATTTCCTCTCAGAGATGAGACAAGCTTTATGGCTTGACCTCTCCCAAAAGGATCTCTCTCTTTCTACAGCGGTCACGTAGTAATCTCACACATCGCTGTGTCGCTTAATCCGAAAATAATATCAAACACATTAGCTAAGGCAAAGGCCTGGAAAATCCAATTTGAAATTCATACCGAGGCGCTCGTAGAGTCGAACACATCGTATGTGTGAAGTCACACGTGGTTTGAACAGACATTTATCTCCAATGGGAGAGAAGTTATAGAGGAAGCAGGGTGAAGAGTTGCACGCAGTTACACTATTTTGGTATGAGTTTAAGTAAAATAATTTATCTCTTTTACATCTACTGCACACTGCAAAGCAAGCAAAAACCACTGACAATTACCAAGGCTGAATATGAAGTAGACCCTTGTCCAGACTTTTTTTTTTTTCCACGATATAACTGTCTAATAACTGGATAATGAGCTGTATAGTGTCAACAGATGGTGGTGTACCAGCCACAAAACTTTTAATTTGACACTTCCACATTGTCTATCATCAAGGGGAGAAAGACAAAAGACAAAGATTGCCTGGAACTCCTCAAGGCCTCTTGGTGACGGTGTCTGCCAGTGTGTTCAAAACAGCAGAAGCAACCAGTAATGTGGAGTAGCTTCTTCTGCTCGGCGGGCTTGAAACAAATGGGTTATTTAGAGCCTACTTCATTTGCACTTGTGGAGAAAGGGCAGAAAGGAAATGAGAAGCCCTCGACTGTTCGGGCTTTGGATGTATTTAATTAGCCAATTCACTCTCTGCTTTGCCGCCTCAGTGGGCACAATACTTCTTTGTATTTCCAAAAAGTAATTGTCACTTGCAGCATCAGCATTCAGCAGGTCCAGACATGCAAAATAAATAATAATAATAAAAAATGAAGAGCTTGTAAAAATAGACATGCAGACAGATGTGCTGCGTTGCTGGTCAGAGATAACCTTCATAGAATAGATACTGTGTAGTAATAGATCATCAATCCATTTGACTCGATTAAGGGGATTTCAGGGTTTTGAAAGAGGAAATGTGATGCTTGTCAGGTAATCAGCAAAAAAGTCAACAGGCTTCATCCTCTGGTGGCCGCAAATGTCTGTAACATATTTAATAGTTGTTGAATATTTCAGTTGGGACCAAAGTGGTTGACCAATGAAAACCAACATCAGCCACCTTTGAAGGCGCGCTCCTGTTTATAATACTGTGAGAAGCTCACATCATGATGAAGTGTAGAAGGTGAAGAGTGTATAACAATGTCAAATTATAAGACCAATTTTCAAAGTTTAACCCCAGATTTTTACATTATCAACAAATGATTCAAACAAATGAAAAAAATCGCCGAGCTGCACAAGCTGTGATTACACTCAAGTGGATGATAATGCTCTGCTGTAGTCCGGGTCTGGAGTGCCTTTATAATAAGCTTTCATCAAGAGCAAATTAAAATGTCCCACATATGAACCAGCAGTGCTCATCAGCAGGTTGGAGGAAAAAGAGAGAGAGAATGATACTTTCAGAAATACAACAGTTTATTCTGTTTTTGTCAAAAATGGTACGAAAAAAAAAATACAAAACTCAGTCTGGACAATATGGCTGTTTAACCATTATGTATATTACTAAACAATATGATTAATAATAAAAACAACTACACGCAGATGTATCCTATGAACATTATGTGGTTTCAGTCTCACCTATGTTTGAAATTTACTGAATATAAGCTTTACAACATTTAGCAGCGCGGCAACAACTTGTTACAACATGCGTCTGTTTGCAGGTGAAGGTACAGATTAAACCAGAAACCACAACCTGACATGCTTAACAAGCTATTTCCAAGCTATTGCTGCGTTTTCATTGGCACTAATTAAAATTTTCATACTTAACTGGAAATCTGAGGTCACTTTAGAATGATGTCACCTTCACATAAAAAAAATAAAAAAAAATACATGTATATGTTGACAGTAGTCCTTCTCTCAGTTGTCCAAGGTCTTTTTCAGTTCTTCACCAACAGTTATCAGTGGAGTCTTGACCTCACAGTCTTAGGTACGCCACCTGAGGACAACAGGAGAGAAAGTTAGGAAACGTTTTTTGTTTGTTCCCAAAAGTACCGATGTACAGGATGTCTACGGTCTGCTGATCAGCACAGTATTGTCACACATTATTTGCAATTACGATCTTCAAACAACCAAAAAAAAAAAAGATTTTCAACTTCAAAACTACACATTCAGATAAACAAAGCACAGAAAGAGCTGGACCTCTCTCCGTCTCCTCCTCCATCTGCTATTCCTGGGTGTGTGCCTGGCGCAGACAATGGTTTGCGCTCCACTGAAGGCTCTATATTGGGATGATGGATGAGGGCATTTGCCTCACTCAAGGCCCTGTCTTCTCCGTCCCCGTGCCAATGTCTGCTCACCACTCAAGCGCATTAATGGTAATTCATACAAATGATAACAAACCGCAAATAGGTGAGCTGCTGCTAACACAACTCAGAGTCACGGGAAAAGAAGACGAAGTGTGATAAGAAACTAACAAAGCAGAACAGCAGCAGACTAGAAAAAGGAGAGAAGCAGTTTCTAGGTTGGAATGTGAAACTTGAGCAGATAGATGCTTTTAGAATAAATGAATCTCCTCAACTTGATTTCAAATATTTCTCATTTCTACATATCCATAAATACATAATCAACAATCAAAGTTAAAAATCCTCTTCAGACATGTTTTAAGAATTATATAATAACTACTCTACTTTGGATAATAATCTGCACAGGAACAAGAAGAAAAACATTTCTCATTTTTCAGTGGATGGGGACGTTAACGTTAGTGGGAAAAAAGTGATTAAATTTGCCTGGTAGTGCTGATGATATAAGCAAACACCTCTACAACCGACCCCTGCACTTGGCTAGAAAGAGGGAGAATATGTTCTCATATGTGAAGAGATGGAGACGAGAAAGAGGTGTAGAAAAGAAGAACCTGATAGTTCCTGCTGCTACGGCGAGTACTGCAGTTAAAACAAATAATACAAATGGACAAAGATAATTTCCTGCCAACATCAACAAAGTCACTGACCCATAATGACAACTACCAAATTAAAAGTGACATCATTCCCATCACACTACAGGTAAACAAACCCTTTGTTTAAAGGACACAATTCGCCATTTTTACATCTTGAAGTTGAGATATTGGTCCAATCCTGATGTGAACACTGATGCACAACAGCATTACACATGCCTGCTCTGTTGATACATTCCTCTTCTCATCCATTGGTCCATGTCCAATGAATCGAGACGTGTGCGTCTTGGGGGAAGTAATTTATTTCGACAAAGTGCGGCCGCTCCTGTAGTGACGCTTTGCGGACTGCAGAAAGACTGAGGCGATGTATGATCGATACAACTCCTAAGTTCTTCATTGTAAAATGTTGGATCACTTTTTGGATCAGTCTCTGTGGGAGTGAGGAGGTGATTAATGAGGTGGTGGTGGGAGGTGGTGATGGTGGGTGTTGTCTGTTCCCGGACTCGAGAGTGACACTCTGAGCTGGGACTACTTTACACCCCATTACACCGGCAGGTCCAGTCATGGAGGGCGGGGAACACAGCAGCCCAGACAACAGTAGACATTCCTCATGCAGCATAATAATAGGCTGGGTTATGGTGCAGGCTTTGATCTACTCGTAGGGACTGAATTTAAACAAAAATGCACACAACACTCTCTCTCACACACACATTCACAAACAGTTACCTCCAAACGCCAATATGTATAGTACCAATAAATTGCATTGTGCAGTCAGTGAACATAGGTTGATGTACGCTGGATATGATTCAGTTTGATTAAAAGGTTAATGTACATCTGAATATGTGTGTTGTCATTTCTAATTTCCATTTAATCATAGCTTATTTATCCCCGTATGGAAAGTTGTCATATCAGCCTGTTGGGTTTAGATATTCAAGCACAGTTCTAACGATCTCTATAACAACATGGGTCTTGTTTTTGTAATTTTATCCATCACTATTATTTGTTATGGCATTTTTACTCACTGGTTAAATGTAAAAAAAAAATAAAAAAAATATTTGATGTTGTTTTTTTGAGATTTTCTGTTATGATGTTAAATGTTTATGTTAAACATGGACACAGATCCAAAATCTGAGGTGAAAATATGTAAAAATGCTCCCTGCAAGTCAAAAGCCAGGGCTACAGCCTGCCCCGTTTGTAATGATACCTCTACTTCTTCCTTGTGATGATGCCCATGAACAGCCGTCGTTCCGTAGCGTTTGTTGCTAAGGTTGTTGTTAGGTTGGCCACTAGTATATTTTTGATCAGATTATGTCTTGAACAACAACAACAAAAAAACCAAGAAAACTAATTTTTGTTTGCGTAGCCTCCCGAGCAACGTCTGCCAGCCTCTAGGAGCTGGCCAATGAGAGCAGAGTGGGCTGACTGTGGGGTGATCTCAAAGAGACAAGAGCTAAAACGGCCTGACAGTGGCTAAACGAAGGGGCTAGATAAATAAGGAGTTCTTTGAACTGTAAGTCACGTAAAGATATTCTAGTAGAGCCCCAGAATATAAATATAGACCTAGAAATGTGCACGACATGTCTCCTTTAATAAGGTTAGCACTCCATTTAGGTGAGCCAGTTTCTTGGGACTGGGAAGGACTTCTTTTTACAGCAGACATTGTCATTGGCAGGTGTTACAACAATGGCTGGAACACGGCCATTATTCACTTTTAACATTTACACTTGGGCTTTTTACTACTGTGACAAGTATGAAAAATTGTCTAGGCCTATTATGCATGTTGGCTCATACTGGCCTTCAAGAATACTAAATCCTAAGCTTGATAATAAACAATAAAGTCTTTGTTAATGTTATTAGTTATACTTGTGCTTTTTTTATTACAAGTCAAAATGTTTGCCTTGGGAAAAAAAATGTGTTACTTAGTTCAGATCTTAGTTAGATCTTTGTCATTTTCAGACAGCTATGATAAATACATCACAGTCAGAGTTGCTGTAAACAAATCAAATGGACATTTTAAACAGACAGCTGTGTAATAATTGTAAAGACCTTTCTCAGCCTGTGAGTCAATGGCTTTGAATAAAACAGTTGTTTGTGATTGTATTAAGTATACCTGTGCTTGTTCTGCTGTGACACGTCAAAAAAATGTCATGAAAAGTCCTGTTTTGAGCAGAGCTAATCAGCCAGAATAGATGAAAACACCCGTGTGGGAGTGCAGGACATTTACTATCCACCAACAACACCAATGGTGTTTAGTTTTATCATATGCTCGCCACAGATCCCTGAGCCTTCAAAAGCCAATAGTGAGTTAAGTATAGCTCACAGTGCCCTGCCTCACTGTCACATCTTCATCTCATGCAGCTCTTCAGATCATTATAAGCCTCCCGACGCCCCCCCCTGCTGCACGCTGGTCCTCCCCCTCTGACACTCATTGCTCCGTAGTGTTTTTCAAACTATATTTTAACACAGGGACTCTCAGACACCATCAGACCTTCTCCGGTAACTCTAGATGGCTCTATGATCATATTACCTCCTCACCCTCTGCCGTCTACAACACAACAGGCTTCTACAATCAGGAAGTGTTTGAGTGTGTCAACTTATCACACTCTTTTTACACTTGTAACCGCTCCCAACACCAGACAGATACTATGTCTTATGTCTAGGTCGCTCTATCTGCAGCCTTCTCCATTTCAGCAGAGCCTAACCCCCTCCTTCTGTTCTCACAAGGCACATATGCAGTTTACAATGATTACTTAAAAGTCTAGTTATTTTCAGCTCTTTGATCTGAGACAGTTTGGTGTGATTTGTTTGGGCAGGAATTGTACTCAGGGCACCGACCAAATAAAATGGGTATAGAGACCCTTTAGAACAGGCAGTCCCATCCCAAAATGAACTACTTGTTTGTGCTGGAAACATGATCCAGCTTTGATCTGATCCAACTACTAGCCGTACTCTTCAAGTTAGTTAGGTGTGCTTCGCATACTGGGATGCAGACGAACAAATTTAACAGTAGCCAACGGCTACCCGGAGAATTAATCAAGGTTGGACCGGGACGAGTGCAACACAGCATGTTGTATTTGGCCAGATAACCTTCTCCCTGTGTTTAAGTTCTTGCTCCCACACTGGACATATCTGACCAATAAGGGTCCCTTAAATGAGGAAGTGTGTTCAAACTTTTGACTTGTACTGTAGCTTTTGGTGATGCATTTTGGTTCCCTTGGATTTTTCTCTGTGTGAAACAGAACCAAAGGAAAAACGCACAGAGTTGACTGACTCAGCCACTGATTGAGACCAGAGCAAACGAACTATAGGTTTGAAAAGCTGGATATGGATGTGCTAGTTGTGAACATGGCTTTATTTTAATCAAACTTGTACCATTAGCCCGCAAATCTAAAGTTGTTAGTTAAGAACTAACGCAAGGTCTCCACTGTACACAGCCAGATGTGCTCGGGATAAACACACTATTGAATAAATTCTTCACTTTTGCTCTTGTGTTTTTAGTTTTGGAAAAGCACATTTCATTCCACTTGCACAAATAATGGTTGCACCAAGCCTTCAAGTGAGCACCCCATCATAGGCTTACAACAAAAGCATTCTCCACCTGACAGAGAGATTTGCTCATTATTCCAGCTCTCGTATTATTTAGAAGATGTAAAACTTGTTTAAGTGGAAGGAGTCACTTCCTAAACTTTCTGAGCAGGAAAGCGGAGGATAATGGTGCTAGTAATTACTCCTGTCACTAGGTTTAAAACGGCTAAGAGAATAGAGTTGTCAGCAAAGTTAACACCTCCCATTTCCTAGTCAAAGGATTTTCCTTGGCACCTCGGGCTAAATATACACGTTTTACACAATTACAGGTGTATGGAAGCGGAAATAAGGCTGACAAAAACCCCATAATCCCTAAAGCGAGGCTGTTAGATGAAACCTTTGAATCATGAAATTAAATAAGGCAGGATAAAAATACCAAACACTACTGAATAGTGGAAAAAACAAAGTTGTAAGTGAAGAATAATTGATTGCTGTCAGCTAAGAGCTCTTACTGTGTTGCAAATATGGCTTTTTACAAAACACTAAGACACATCTCTGTACACTATACAGTATCAGGGAGAGAATTTAAGAAGTATCAGGAAAATACATCGTTCCGACAAGGATCAACGTGCCTTCGCTGTAACCCCTTACAGTAACTGTCTCACCTTGTAGGACCTCATGCAGCACATTGATGCAGGAAGTGCAGAGTTGCTGTCATATATCACTTGCAGCAGTTCCTCACACACCTTCGGCGGCAGCTCCACAGGATGTCCGATGGTGTTGACCTCCCAGCTAGTTACAATGCTGGGAACACACACACAGAGTAGGAGAGATTTATGGTGACAGCCACAGCATTATACAAGCAAGATGATGCCCAAGAACAGCAGCTGCAAATCAATGGTCAAAGCGTTTGCATTGCTGTTTTAATTAAGCGTCTTCTAACTGTAAACTGAACTGGATAACGAGGGTTATACAAAAGTGGATTGACTGCGAGTGTGTATATGTGTTTGTGTGCATGATGGTGTGTATGTGTGAAGACTGAAATGAGGAGAAGAAGAAGGGTGACTGAGAGAGGAAAGATTCATGTTCTGTCAAAGTGTGGTGCTGATCCGGTTTGTTTGGGTGACATTTTGCCATCTGTGCAGTTCCTGACAGGAAAAAGTCTTCTCAGAGTTTTTGCAGTTCTACTTAAGACTCCATACAGCAGAAGCTCTACTGCTATAGCAATACTTGTGTTTAAGTGCATGGTAAAAAAGTGATATATATATATATATATATATAAAATCAAGTTATGATGTCTACACACTGACCCCAAATCAGCCAACAACATAATTATAGGGTTTGATTGCTCACATATTAGAGTAGATACTATAGAAAAGGAATTGTGCATACAAATATTATTACACTCAATTACTGTACTGGTGCATGCAAATTTCACTCACTCATCAACTCATAATCAGGTCACTGCCATTAGTGACAAGCGTAATCCACTTAGGCATTGGCTCACTGATTCTCCAGCCAATTATTGGCAGTTTTAACAACACATACTGCAACCCCTGACTGCAGTCAACTGTGAACGACTGTATCCCGAATAAGAGGGCTATCGCCCAGGGAATTCAGCTCCCCAGGCATAACATTTAATTTAAAAATGTCAGAGATGAGTGATGAAGGATGAGTGGTAAATTATTTAGGGGGGAAATGGAAGCGTGAGTAACACCAGAATTTAGCTTCGCAAGACTTTGAAGAAATGTCAAGAGATAGGTGAAATAAAATAAAAAAAAAAAAAAAAAAGTTGTTGTTTAAATTAGAAGCATCTTCGAGACAAACCAGGGGTCAGTTATTTGGTTTTCAGCATTGAAAAACAAATAATAAACAGCTCTGAGGCCAGACACTGGATGATAGCCATGAAATATACAGAAGTCTACACTAAACTAAGATGGTGGCTGAACATTAGCATTGTCGTTATGAGCGTGTTAGCATGCAGAGCGGCTAGCATGGCTGAAGACTGTTAGCCTTGTTATTTAATATACTGGCAACAGTTAATGTTACCTTTTACACTTTGAAATAATTGATACAGTAGCTGAATTTCAGTGCCGTTTACTATAATTCAGACTCGACAAAAAAACAACAGCGCTTTAGTCAAAAGTTGCTGTCAAGGCTTGTTTCACCAGAAAGATGCATACCCAGCATGCACCTATGCTCATACCGTTTATTGTGACATTTAGATGTACTGTTACTGCTTTGACTGAGAAGACAGGCTCTCTCCTTTTCATGTGAATTTTGTCTCTAATTACCTCTCCTCCGTCAGCCAGCCAGTGGGCTTGTCAAAAATGGTAGAAACAACAAAACTCTGTACTGCCTTCACTCTCCCAGGCTGCAGGGAAGAAGAGGAGGTGAAAAACGCACGAGTGCTGATTCAGATGAAAATAATGAGGATGGAAGGTTTCTCCGGTAGGGTGCCGCTGTACAGAACATGCAGCATATCCACCTACACCTTTCTAATGCATCACAGCAAGATACGCAGTCAAAACAACATCCCCCCCCTTGTATGTGCAACAAACACAAGTGTGGCTTACGCAACTGACAACCTTGAGACGATAAATACCTTTTTGATGGCAATCTCGTTCGCAAAATAATAGACAATTATGTCTGGGCAGGGAACCTTAGCGCAGAGTGTTCTATTAAGACCTAAAATCTGTTCACCAACAAAGTAGTCTTTCATCCTTGACGGCGAGCCGAGACAGGTGGTGATTGAGAGGGTGTGAAGAAAAGATGAAAGGATAAGATTAAGCAGAGGAAAACAAAGACTGGTGGAGGGTTAACAGGGAGAGGATGTGCGAAGTGTCCTCGCTTACTCTCTCTGCTGGGTGCCTGTGTCGGAGCAGGCGATGTAGAGGAGTTTCAGGGCTCTGGCAGCTCTGGGTGATGGACTGTGAAGAGCGGGGGAGCTGACGGACCTCTCACCTCCGACACACGTCTCTGGTAAGACTGAAGCTATGATGGAGTCACTGTTCAGCAACCAGAGCTGCAGGAGGAGCAGACAGGACATCACATGCTCGACATCACATCCTTTCTTGATACTTTTATTGACCTGATGAAAATTGCTTTTAAACATGATTTAGCTTGTAACTGAAAATTAAGCATTACTTCCCATCTGTAATATACTCTACATCTGGTATTGGTGCTCTAAAATGACAGTCAATCAGCTTATCATATTGCTTGAATAACCTGCCATATCACTCTCTCCCATTTCTACAATAACTGAGTGGTCTATTTTTACTAGAATTGGTTTCTATCATTATGCTGGCTTGCTCTCACCAATAAGAAGGCTTTTCCGTCAGGAGTCTGCACACAGAAGTGGAAGGTGCTCAAAGAGTTGGACAGCTCCAACAGCCTGGCTGCTACAGTCCTCTCCAGGAAGAGAGATCTGTCCAAACAGGGACAATGTTTGTTAGCATATTTAGTTTTTTATAGGGCGCCATTTTAACCTTGTGCACACAGAAATGAACTTGAATTGATTTATAGAGCCTGCACAGATTTTATTGTGAGGGACAAACAATGAATAATCTAGAAATAGATTCATTTTCTCTCAGCTATAGTGTCACCACTGGGAGTTTGATGTAAACCTGCCTGTTAAGTGATGCCTCTGGCTTTCTGTCTCCAACAGTGGCCTCAACCACCACCTGTGTGATGTACAATTTCAGGGTCTCTGTAGAAAGACACAAGAGAGAAAGACTGATATACACAGTTCTATATTTGTAGTTATTAATGAAAATCATTTAGAATGATGTATACCTGGTGCGACAGCCTCTCCCAGGATGGAGGAACAGCTCTCGCAGGAGACGAGCGTCCGTCTGCGGCACGGTTTCTGTACACGACAGATGCAAAAAAAAACAAACCAGAAAGCATTCAACACAATACAAGGCCATATTTAGTGTAGCAGTTTAAAACTGCAATCAATAGGCGCTTTAACCAGGATGGAAAGCAGAGACAGAGAGAGATATACGGCAGGCAGGCATTTGTTCTCCTGCTCTTTATCTACTTCTATTTCTCTCAGTTTCAGTCATGCAAAGAGTGCCACTTGTGCAGAGAATGAGTAATGGAAAAGCGGGTAGATCAATCCTCATCTACAGACTGCTGGAGTTTAACGTCACTGTTGCAGCTGTCTGAGGAGCCTGTGTCTGTGTGGGTGAGTATACTGTATGACAACAGTATGAAGCCCATCGTGACAAATTGTTTTGTCCAATGTTTTATATTAAATATTCTGTCCATTCAATGCTTAAAACATTGAGGTGTGGACAGTTTTAAGTTTGCTTTTCAAGAATTCAACAAGGTTCATCCTCACACGATTTGTTGTGCAGTGCAGGATAAGGTCTGACTGACTAACTTAAAGTCTCCCTCCGCTCAAAAATATGTTTTTCTTCTTGTTGCTTCAGTTGGATGTTTGAGCTTCACTGTGCAGAATGATGTATGCGCAGTTTGACACTAAAAGGCTGTTTTCACATTCATTTGCTGAAAGTGGTGTGAAACTGTGCTCATTGAAAATGAAGGTTTTAATATTTTACATATCAATAGATTCTGGCATTTCTAATGAGGAAGAGAGAGAGCAGATGCCATTTTAAACTAGTGTTTTGTTTCATGTGGAAAAATCATATAAAATGCATGTCAGAGTCTTTTTTTATATGTCTTGATACATGTCTGGGGGAGACCTTTAATGATCTGATATTGAAGACTGAGTAGACGGGAAAACTGACCAGCTGGGGTTAGGGACCATTTAAAAAAAAATTTTGTCAGTATCTTCCTTGTGTGCAGAGCAACCTTAACATGTTTGTCTTTTCCTTTCCTTCACTCACCTTTGGATCTTGGTTGTCCTCTGAGCCAACGGGGGTCACTTCCTGAGTAAGAGTCTGTTCACAACTGCCATCTCTGGGGAGGAGGATGAAGGTGTCACCCAGCAAACAATCCTCTGCTCGGGGCAACAACTTCTTGTTAGCAAACGGATCTGGGTGGCAACACCAGTCGTCCACAATGGCATTCCAGTTGCCATTAGGGAGAGGAAGAACTCGCTTAAACAATCTGATGAAGAGGAAAAACAACATTGCTATTACAGGTTTTCTTTCTTTTCTCTAATAATTTTTTTGGAAATTGTATTAAATGGAGCTTGTTGCAGTGAGTGTTGTTATCTCTCAATAAGCACAGGGTTCGCTTGAGGGTCAGAGAAGATCAGAATGCTAAAGAGTAAGATTAGACAAAAAGTACCCAAATGTAGACAGGGACAAATGCATTTTTATAGACTGCATATAATAGAGTGGGACGTTTGCATAATGTCCACAGTAGAAAAGCAGGTGAAACAATATCCAAGGTCAGACGTGCTTTTATAGCATAACTTCCTGATTATTGTAATTTCAAGTATTCCCGGTTAAGACAAACATATTTTCATGTCTTTAGTTGGAACAAAATGCAACCACAAGTGTTTAACAACTTCAGAAGACACAGGATCACATCAGCCCTATTCTGGCCTCTTATCTCTGCTTGATTTCAAGACTTTACTGCCTATGTTGATTAAAGGTGAGCAGGCTTTTATCGTCAGGGCTCCAGTGAATCTGAGGCTTGTAGATCATCATTTCATCACTTTTATTAACACTTTTAGCCACTTGGGGGCAGCAGAAACCAGCTGTAATCACAACAGTGGCATATTATCAACCTTAAGGTTGACATGGTGAACATGTTAGTAAACAATGGCCTATTTACAGACAAAAAATTCAGCAGACACAAAGCAACATTAGCATACATTTTTAAAGTTGTGTTTACGGACACCTGGTGAATGCATGTCCAATTTCAACTCTCCTTTTGGCTCTATTTTGGTCTCCACCAACTTCTAAAGGAAAATATCAGGATGTTTATGCATCTTTAATACATTTTGTACTTATTAATCCCTGTGAAGCACCTGCTGTAGTATGCACTGTTTTAGGCTACACAGAGAAAACGTTTGGATGGTACCTTGTGATGGTTGCAGTCAATGGTAACACAATGATAATGTTTACCTTCCTCCAAGCATTTCTACTGTCATTGCTACTTTCCCTGGTCCTTTATGAACACAAAAAAAAAAATAAATAAATAAAAAGTTTTTGGCAACTTCTAGTTGGTTATTGCTGAGAAACACAGCCATGGGGCAAGGGTCTCGGTAATGCAGCTACTGCAATTTTCAGCATGTCACAATGCTGACCACAGAAAGCTACAAGCTGAAGGCAATAAGAACAATACCACTGTCCTACTGAACCTCAAGGTAAGAAACACAATTGTTTTTTTTTTTGTAATAGGTAACGTTATGTTGCACCGGCTCTATAACTCTAACCCAGTCAGCCCGACTCCAGCTCCGACTCCATCCATCAACCTTTCTTTCCTGAGCTAGCACTCGCTCCTTTTCCTTTCGGAGGAGGGGTGTGAATAAAAACCCATTTTCCAGTCGTGGAGTTCTCCCTCATCCGTCTGCTCCTCACCTGTCCTCGAGCAGCCTGGTCATGCAGCTCTGGCAGTAGAAGCAATAAGTCTCTTTTACCCGGAGTGTCTCCATCACGGTGTGAGAGGCCTCTGTGGAGGGCCAAAGGCAAACAAATAAATGAGCCAGATTTGGTGAAGGGGTGGTAACCCTGTACTACAGAGCAAAAACAAAACAAAAACAAACGATAAAATACTGGGTGGTGAAGATGGCTTGGTTTAGAAGCAGTCGATCAATCTGACTTTGATTATATTTGTCAATGGTTCCCTCTTGACACAAAAAAATCTCAGGAAATGCCAAAAGACAGAGTTTAGGGATATTATGCAATCACTCCAGGGTGCACCTGATGATATGCCCTCATAAGATCAAACTAAACTAAAAAGGATTATTCTCATGACTCTGATGATCAGTTGAGGATCCCTGAGATTCAGAATTTCCACCTCCACTGTCTCAGATGACCAAGTGACTCAATCCAATTAATTCAAAATAGACAGCAATCTCTAAATAGCTGCCAAAAGACTTTGTCTTTGCCTTGGCACAGAGGACAGAGCAATGTTGAGAGACCTTGCACGTGTCTGGGTATGTTTCCAATGATAGTCATGTTACCTTCATTTCTGTTTTGCGCGACGCTGATACGCAGTCTGAAATGCAGCTCCTCTCCACAGGATTCTCCCGCGGCTGTCGGAAAGCAAGATCCCTCCTCGAAGGAGACTCCTGGCGGTAAAATCTGGCTCAGTTCGCTCCTGGGCATCCGGACGCAAAGAGAGGAATCGCCACCCGTCACGACCACATCAGCAGAACTTCCGGCAACATCTTTCCTAGAAGACATAAACAAGATTTAGTCTCCTGTGATCAGGCTAGCTGGTGTTGGATGTCACCATCCTTCACTTCAGTAAACACTATGTTGAGCTTAAATTATTCTACAGGCTATATAATAAAATATCACATTGCATGATCTAAAGTGTTTGTGTGTCTGCTGAAGAGGAGTAATGATTTTTCTGTTCTCATTACTTCACGAGTTCACATAATTCGAGCAGATTTACTAAAATCATGGCAGTGTCAAATTTGTCCCTTTTCCAAGATATATGGATTCATGAGAATCTGTAATCAGTCTGCCTTATATAACACAGTGATTAATGAGTCAGCCTCCTTTGAGGGAATAAACTCTGTCATGTCTTCTGAGTGGAGCGGATATAAGTGAAGGTTCAAAAGTGTCCCAACAATCCCTGCAGAACTGTGCCTGCTAATAATAAGGAAGTATCATAAATACTACCACCTCTATACCTCCTGCTGGATGTTGCTGTCTCTGCTAAAGGAAGCACTGAATAATGACTGAGTTCATGACAACCACCAGCGGAGGGAAGCAGTGTTTTAACGGAAAACTAGATGCAGTCTGAGCAGCTCCTCTAGTTTTATGGATGCGACTTATTTTTTTTTTCTTTTCTTGTTTTCTGGAAACAGTTGACAGTAAACAGTTTTACTGGTGGCTTTTACTTCATCCATTATCGTCTGAATCTTAAAGACTTCAGTTCTTTAAGATTCAGTCATGATTTGGAATTAGTTCCAGCGTGCTCAGAGATCACAACAGTAAACTTATTAAACACAAGTGACTGCAAAAACATACTCTTACAGTTATTTACAATATTTCAATAAATACAACTATGTGGCCCGTGTCCTTAAAGTTACAAATTAAAGTCCATGTTCTCAAGGAGTTTATACAAGTTCATACAACCAATGAAGCGCTAAGGATGCATATTGCTTCAGGGTAAATGCTATTGTGGAAGCGGGATATTCTGGTCTTAATACTGCAGAGTCTTTTACCCGGAGCAACATGATTGAATAGGGGGTTGGCCAGGTGTAAGGAGTCCTTTAAATATTTTAAAACCTGTCCACTGAATGCGGATGTGGTATAATTCAGAAATGGTGGGGAGTTCACAGCCCATTATTTATGAAGCCATTATTTTTTTCTGATTGTTCAATTCTAGATTGTTATTATTACACCAGCAAACTTGGATATCTTTCATATCGTGAACGATATGGATTTTTTTCAGCCGATAACCGATAATTACCTGCTTCTCATGGTCGATACCGATAAGGTAATTGATAAATTCACATTTTTGTGTTTTAAAGTTCATGAAGTTCTTTGTTAACAAAAACAAATAACTGTTCATCAAAAAACTTCACAAACATACTTTGGCTTTTATAGAATATTTTGCTTTGACATAATCTGGTTACTAGTGCTTTGCATTGCTTTAATACATCTTTGTTGCGATGACGACCTTTCAGGTGACCTGTAAGATTTGTTGTGCCGTGTTTGGATCTCCAGTTTACACTGCGTGGCTCTACCGGGCTGCAGCAGTTTGACGTCATGGTTGCAACAACAGCTGCTGCACTTGTTAAGTCAATGAAAGCAATATACCATTGATATGTAGTCAGTGAAGCTTCATATTATCAGCTTTATTTATCGGTTACAAATTTCAATATCAGAAAAGGTGAAGAGGTGAAGGGCACATGTGCTAACAGCCAATGAGTTTAAAAATGTACTGTTGATTCTGACAACCTGTGTTCTCCCCAGTAAAAAGTCTGAGATCCAGAGACACAGAGACTGGCGCTGAAAACGCTTGTTATATAGCCTTGTGGGCATGATTGTATTAACAGCTGAGCTATGGACGATGAGCAGCATTTGAGTGTGGGTGTCAGGCGCCTCTAGGTGCTGGAGACATCCTGGAGAGATCCTGTAACAACCTGGTTGGGATCGAGCACGGCACTGGACAGATGTTTACATACTATATGCTCAAACACCTTCATTACAACAGACAAAAGGCCTGTAGTAATTTAAACAGCTAACAATGGGCTCTTTAGGCACAGGAATTATTACTAGTCCTAATATGACTTTTAACCCCGTGTTTGTAATGATATGTCAGAATAAGGGACACACCTTCCTGTAGATTCAGGAGCAGGGCTTAATTTATTTCCCATTAAACCTCATCAACCCCATCTATTGATGATGTTGGTGTACTACATCCACTTTCAGACAGCAGAGGTGTATATGAGCAACGTCAGTGATACATTTTTTATTTTATTTTATTTTTTTGATTTTATTGACTTATTGACTATATTGACTAAGAATGTCAGCACACATTTATGACTACTGAAGTGGTGTGAATCTTAAAGACTGTTTTACTTGAGATGTGTTGTATTAACATATTATTCTGCCTTAATTAGCATGCATTTACAATATGATACTTGACCTACAACTCCCTCCACTGACTGAATACGTTTTTGTGTGTTCAGGTGACACTGGATTTGAGCTACTCATCAGAGACTCGTTCAAGTAACTCAACTTGCAGCCAGTGTTCATCTTTTATAAATATGGCTGTACCTCAGGTTTCCAGCAGATCATTGCTGGTAGGGCTGTGATAGTGGTTTAGTGATAGTTTTAGAAACCAAATTATTATTCTAAGCAAATAAGGACTTTCTCAGCATCAAATCGGGCCCAGAGTGAAGTTTCTGAGAGAGCAGTGAATGCCAGATTACCGGGTGACGCATCCTGTCACACAAACGATCTTTGGTGTAGCTGCAGATTTTTAGTATTTTTACCGCTATATGATTAAAGAGTGGCCGAAAAATAACTATAACTCACAGTATAGTTGACGTTGGGGATTTGCATATATCACTGAAACAACAGAGACATACCATTATACATCTTTGCTCTCTGCGATACTGTAAACTGAAGCATCAGTTCACATGTATAGGGTTAAGTTAGCTGTAACAGTTAGCTTTTAGTTAGCCTGGCTTGCACTGTAAACCTGCAGAGAGATATAACAATGTTAGTAAAATGGTACAGTTTAACTAGCTGTGTATTGAAATAGTTAACGTTACCCGACAATAAGGAGTCCACTCTGAAGCCTCTTTCTCAGCTCAAGGAAGACCCCGACTCCATGTGTCTTGGCTGGCATCTCCATTCCTGCCATTCAGTCAGCGGAAAACTCCGGAAGAACGAAATTCAAAATTAAAACTTACAAGAATAACGTTAAGACCAACATAAAGGGACATTAAGGCACGTCTATCTGATATAGTAGAGTCCAGTCCAGAGGCTCATATCTGCATGCAGCGTGACGATAACTAGATAGAACTTCCGGTCAATCATTACAAAAATAAAATAATAATATTTCTGACATTGAAGAATGATCTCAATTAAAACGTTTGGCCTCCACAATGAATACATTTTCATATACTTCGTTTAAGAAGGTTATTAAGTTTTAATTAAGACAAAACTTAATAATGGAATATATCATATGTGAACATACATTTAAACGCAAATACAATTTGACACTTGGCCTACTATATGACAGAGCCACTCAATGAGCTAAAAATGTAGTACCTGCTTTAGTTGATGTTGTATTTTAGATGGGAAAATTAGATTTTTTTTAATGTGAAAAACCCCCAACTAATCTTTTATTTTGAAGACGAAGCACAAGGTTTCCGTGTATCTGTAGGTGACGTCACAAATCCGAGAGGCGGAAGAGCAGTTGGACATACAGCTAATCTGCAGTGCAGTCTGGGAGCTGTCAGTCATCGTTCTTGTTTTATATTTGTGCTACTGGACGCTACTGATGTGCTGTTTGTTTACACGCAGCGGGGGATATATGAAGAAAAACAAGAATATGTAGAATTTAATCGCCTATTGTCTCCTACCCGAGCCTGTGAAGAGACGTGTCTTGTGTAAACGGGAGACACCGGGCCTGTTTCTCCATCACTTAAACAATCTGCTGCCAGCCTGAGCTAGCCTGTTAAGTTAACGTTAGTCATATTATTGACGGTTGTCAGCCGTTTCTACTCGTCGTACCGGCCCCCATGAATGACTGACAGTCGCTGGCCACTAACCTTTAACGGTAAGCTTCTATACCAACGTGAATTATTGATGTTATTAAAGCGCTGTGTAGGTTAGCTGTATATACTGTTACCTCACCTAGCTGGTGGCAATGTAGCTGTTAGCATTCCCTCACTAACATTACAATGGTTGTTATGGGTTTGCCGATATTAATATTTCGCGAATATCCCGTAGCTAAATGCTCGATATTTTAGTTATGTATATGTGTATGTGTTTTCCAAAACAGAGCGTTACAAAGCGTAAGTAACTGCTGGACGACAGGTGCGTGTATCTGCTCCACTGTTAGTTTATACATTGTTGTTGTTGACACTTCACATGCTTAAAGGACAGGCTCACAGATTGTCAAGTCAGTCTTAAAACAATTGTCAGGTGTTTCAAATAACAATAAATTGAAAATCCACAAGCCTCCACCTGTGCAAAAATGTATTAAAGTTTATCTGAAGCTTCGGCTGTCCAAATGAGTCAAAGTGCTAAAGTTCCTCTTGTTGTCATTATACTTTATCCGCAGCTCAACAGGGAAACACTAAGAGGGAAATTGATGCTACAAGGACTGCAAATGTGGTCGACATCCACTTGCTGAAGCTCCATGTTAAGCTTCAGATACACTTTTAAATGCACAGAATAACTGACCCTCATCACTTACATTGAAAGCGCATTTGAAGGGGATCTGTATGGTATGATCTCATATGTGTGCCGCCAGCTGATGCATAACATCACTTTTCCCTGAACACAGTCGCGCTGTATTGCTGAAAAAGTATGACGATTTCTCCTCAAACATTCTGTAAAACATGTCAGACTCAGCTCAGCCACTCTATTCAGTTGACTTCATTTCCTCTTCTTCTTCCACTGAAACATTGTGAGCTTTAGTAAGCAGCTGTGCCACTGGGATTTGTGTTGAAATGATTTGTTAATAAGTCATTCCACTTCAAATATTCAGTAGACTGTAAGATAAGAATGGCTGTGCGAGGAAAATAAAAGTCAACCAGAAGATGGTCTTCGAATATTGGTATTAGAGCTAGACCAATAAATCAGCCGGGCCCATATAGATCTGCCTCGATATTGACTAAGTTCTGTGGTTGATGTTTTTCACAGACATCACCCTGGGAGGAAATATGAATCATGTATTATAACCTGTCATCTTTAAAAAGTCTGACAATACATGTACCATTGTTGTCATTGTGTGGTAATAAATGATGAATATAATCAGGTTTGCTCAGCACTGTTCTTACTAATTTAAGGTGATAAGGCACGTTGTATTAGGTGTGTACATGTGACAGTAAGTTAGACTACACTTATAAAAGAGAAGCATAGTTGAAAAGTGATCTGCTTCTGTGGTATGATAGGAGCCCAGACTTGTTCATCCTGTCCTCTCTGCAGAAACCTTTTGTCTGGAACGCTGTTCCTTTAACATAAATGTTTTCCTGAAAGATTGTCGGCAGCAGTAGCAGTAACAGCATTATGAGAAAGGTGATGACTTCTGCCTTCGTAAGATTTTTTTAGTCCATTGGTCATTCTATGATTCAGCACCCATCGGTTGTCTTGCTTCAGTCCCAAACACATAAACAAACTTAATAGCTGCTCATGTCAGACTTTGCTCCTCCTGATTTGTGCCTATTAAAATGGCTCCACTTCCTCTCTGGCAGATATTGGACCACATGCTACTCATCGACTTATAGGCTCAAGGTTTTTGCTTCGGGGTCATGTCTTGTGTCTAATGTCTTGTGCTTTTGTTTCTCTTTGTTGCAGGTGTGATGTCCGTATGCGAGCCTGGTGTTTGATGTTAGCTTAAGAACCACCCAGGAGAATGAATGCAGAGGAAGTGGAGCTGCTCAGCGACTCCAAGTACAGGAACTATGTTGCAGCAGTGGACAAAGCCCTCAAGAATTTTGAATACTCCAGTGAGTGGGCTGACCTCATCTCTGCCCTGGGCAAACTCAACAAGGTAATGATCAGACAGGTCGGTTTACTCAGATTAATAAGTGATACAATAAGCAAAGACGTAGAGATACAAACAGTCATATGGAACAAAATCTTCAAGTGTAGTTGGTTTCAAAATAATAAACCAGTGTAGCTGGTGACCCTAATTGCATGAGTTGAAACATAAAGATGTCATTTTCGCGATTGCATATGTCGTGGGTCTGACTGTGTTATTCTGTGGACCACACCTCTTGGGACTGTCTTTTAGCAATTTATTACCAAACAACAGCAACTGTAGTTGTGACAACACAAATCATTCCCAGGGTTTCTCTTGCAAAAATGCTCTCTGCACCTTTCAATGATGAAACGAGAGCATATAATGCACGCTAGCCTTGCAGAAGAATAAATTAAATGGAAATTACATAAATAAATAAAAAGGTTAAAATATCTCCTGATTACACAATTTGCTCCCCTAATTATCCATGAAAATAAATCGATTTGCAGCTCTGAAAGGTAAATATGTCAATACACTGAAATCACATTTGTTCACACACCAAAAGTAAACAGACAAAAGCATACCTTCATAACGAAAAGAGAAAGCAAGGTTGACGGCT
Source organism: Pampus argenteus (assembly GCA_036937835.1). Taxonomy (NCBI): domain Eukaryota; kingdom Metazoa; phylum Chordata; class Actinopteri; order Scombriformes; family Stromateidae; genus Pampus; species Pampus argenteus. Next base: position 7,682,645 of record CM072865.1, on the reverse strand, counting down.
GTGCAACAAGTACAGTTATACTATACTCTCTGTTATAACTCACAAGATTTCTTTACATGAAACCATATATACTCCCATAAAAACATTATAGGAGCACAGAAAACACCGGATCATCTCTCTCTCTCTCTCTCTCTCTCTCTCTCTCTCTCTCCCTCTCTCTCTCTCTCTCTCTCTCTCTCTCTCTCTCTCTTTCTTTATATTTATGTTCTGTTTTTTTGCATCTTGTCTCAGGTTTTGCAGAACAATGCAAAATACCAGGTGGTTCCCAAGAAGCTGACGATAGGCAAACGGCTGGCCCAATGCCTGCACCCTGCCCTACCCAGCGGAGTCCACCGCAAGGCCTTGGAGACCTATGAGATCATCTTCAAGATAATTGGACCCAAGCGGCTGGCCAAAGACCTCTTTCTTTATAGGTAATACTGTGTTACCTCTTACAGTTTCCAGTTAAGACGCATAGTTTTCTGCTAGTATCAGATGTTATAATAAATGAACCATATCTTCTTCATCACTACAGCTCTGGGCTCTTCCCTTTACTCTCCAATGCCGCCATGTCTGTGAAGCCTGTGCTACTGGGGCTCTATGAGACGTACTACCTGCCCCTGGGGAAGACACTGAAGCCAGGCCTACAGGGGCTCCTGACAGGGGTTCTGCCTGGTCTGGAGGAAGGCTCTGAGTACTATGACAGGTAGAAATAGCAAAGAAGGAGAAGAAAACACTTCTGATAATGATAATGTGTATATATGAGCATCGGGTCAGGTCCATTAGGAGAAAGCTTTTTATTGCTTAATGTGGACAGGAAATGATTGCAGATGGTATAAATGATACATGAGATATGAGTCATTGTAAGATCGATGTTTCATCTCAGCATGCTGTGAGACAGGGTAACTAACCACACTGTTCTGGAAACTGGCAGCATATTATTTATTCGCTCTATTCATTCAAATTATTTGTTCATCTAGTTTGGAAATGATATTTCAGTTGGAAATTAGTGGAAATGATTAATCTCATCAGTGTTGACGCAGTTACACTTAAATGCCCTAGATGGCGCTCCAGTCACACGTTAAACCATGGTAGTACAGATGGCCAGGTGGGGGACTGCATCATTGGGCTTTTTTATGATTTTTTTTTTTAGAGCACATGTGTGAATAATCAAATGAATGATGGCGCCATTTGATTTGACGTCAGGCGTGCCAGATGAATAAAAGAATGTTGTTAATTACAGCTGTGCTTTTCCTTTTTTTGCTGTGAAATGTAAAATATACACTGTTGTATTGTTTTTCATTGAAATTCAAACAACAGATATTATAGTTTTAGTACTTGTATATCAGATATGCAGTACTTCACATTCTTCCTTTGGGTTGATTTTACTCAAATTGCACAGCAGGTTGCATTAATGTTTCCTGCTACTGTTTGTTGTTGCAAAAATTAAATTTGGTATTGTGCATGAAATGCTATTTTTATTTTATTCTTTTTGTGTGTATATAGGATGGTACTACATAAATCCTCAATCCTCACTAGAAATGGCATATTTCTCATCCTCTCTCTATCTCTCACTGGTACCTTTGGTGTCAATATGGAAAGAAGCGTATTGCAGCTTTAAACAATTATTTTCCTTTCTAAATGCCAACTTTGCTTTGTGAAATGCATCTCTCTGCATTGTGAGTGTGGCAGGTGATAAATGCTGGCGTGTACCTGTGTTTTTCCACAGAACCAACACCCTGTTGGAGAAGGTGGCTGCAGCGGTGGAGCAGTCGGCTTTCTACAGTGCCTTGTGGGGCAGCATCTTGACCAGCCCTGCTGTGCGTCTCCCCGGGGTGTCCTTCGTTCTCCTGCACCTCAACCGCAAGCTCTCTATGGAGGACCAGCTCTATGTCATGGGCAGTGACATCGAGCTCATGGTACAGCGCTGACAATCACTACAAATATCCCTTGTCTATGATTTTGATTTATTAAGCAGCATCAGCATTGTAATGTTGTACAAAGTTTTTGTATTGTGTACCATATATAGGCAGGTTGAATTATAGCATTATTCTGTTCTCACCAGGTGGAGGCAGTTAGTACCTCAGTCCAGGACTCAAGTGTGTTGGTGCAGCGGAGCACTCTGGACCTGATCCTTTTCTGCTTCCCCTTCCACATGAGTCAGGTAAGGAAGCCTGTCTTGGAACTAGTCACCTGTCTGTCTTACAGTTAAGAGCACCCTAAAATATCTAACTGCCAGATGTTGATCTATTTCTTTTTGTGCGATCACAATGAGGCCACTCAGCCAGCCACAGTGGTACAGCACGTGCTGGCCGCTTGTTACATGCTTTCACCTCAAAACATTTCTGGACCTGTCAGAGCTGGATGACGTCTTCAGTCTTCTCCCCATAATGTGTGTGTGTGTCTGTGTATGAGAGAAGGATAGAAGTAAAGTCACACATGTTCTGATCTGTTCTGTTGTGTTCAGGCTACTCGCCCCGATATGATCCGGATCCTGTCAGCAGCTTTGCATGTGGTTTTGAGAAGAGACATGTCCCTCAACCGCAGGCTGTACGCCTGGCTGCTGGGTACGAAATACACACAGTGACGCAGTACTGACACTCAGATATATTAGGGTTTCCACTCATCTTGGATTTTCTGGATTATTGTAGAATTTATACTTTCCCAGTAGGAGAAAGTAAGGGGAAATTATTTAGGGAACTCCAAAAATATCAGGTTTTACAAATTGGTTACTCTACCAAAATATGCCTAAAAACATTCTCTCAGCCACATTTATTAACTTGTGCAACTGTTCACAATGCTAGTATAAATTTATGTATACACATTTTACATGGACCACTAGGGGAACCCTGATATACAAACATATTGGTTCTGTTTTCTGACATGTCCAGTAGGTATATGTGTGCTTTGTTGCTGCATTTTCCCCATTTTTGTCTGTTTTGTGGAGTCCAATTCTGTAGTCTGCTGTGGTCATTGTCTTACTTTATTTTCTCTTGCTTACAACTCACTGCGGATGAACATACTGGTAAGTGTCTGCATGGCGAAGGATGTGTCAAGCTTCTACTTTTATCGAAAGCAACTTGCACTGTTTGCAATGTTTGAATATCTATAATTCGATTTGAAACGCTAATGCCAGATTATGGGCCATTAAATGGTCCAGAATCCAGCGGGGTTAGGACAGCCAACTCTAGCTGTTTAGCCAAGTATATTTATTTTTCAATCATAATAGATTTCATAAGGTTGAAACTAGTCAGGCCAAAAGCTCTTTCTGACCCAAGGCTTAAATCTAAAGGATTTCTGCCAGCATTAGATGTTTAAAAAAAATGCCATGTTCAGCAATGCTCAATCATACTGATAAATTACATCTCCATTTGCCCCACTCTGAATAAGTATTTTGCTTCTTACTTCAATTATAACTGCATGTGTTTGTTTTTGCAGGCTTTGACAACAACGGGGTGATGATAGGCCCACGCAGCACTCGGCAGAGCAACCCAGAGGAGCACGCAAGCCACTACTTCAACACCTTCTCTAAAGACATGCTGGTCCAGGTGAGCTTTACACATTTGAAGCTAATTACAAATGCAGTTTCTCTGCCAATAGATTATTCTTATGTCTAAAATTAGCTCCTAAAAAAAAATCCCCCAGATGTCTCGGGAGATTGGGCATATATTACAGTATGTGTGGGTTGTGTGTGGTGGGGGATCGCCCTCAATTTGGCAGATCTGACCTTCTTTTGTCAGCCAAACGATTCATCCATCCCCTTTAATCCTTCTCTTCCACACCTCCCACTTCCTCTTGGGGTTTGCATATATGTTGTGCTCCCTTCTGTTCTTATTCCCAGCAGGGTATGCTTTGAAGCTCACAGTCCTCTAAAAAAATTAATCTGTCCTGTCACACTCAAAACAATCCTGACCTTTCTGGCATGTAATATGCTCTGGTACTCCAGGGGTTGGAACTGGGGGACACGGAGAGCAACCATGAGGGGAAGTTTTGTTTTTTTAAGTTTTTGTGTGTGGTTTTTTTTATTTTTTTATTTTAATTTTATTTTTGTTTGCTCTTCTGCCATCTGCTGTGAGCTTTGTGGAGCTCCCTCCATTGGGAGAGGGTTGGTACTACAGGGACCGTCTGTGCCGGGCTTCAGCCCATTATGTGGCAGATGAAGCGTGAAACACACAGAAAAGAGAGAGGTGGTGGAGGCCAAATATTTTGAAGCAAAATTTAAAAAGATCAAAAGCAAATGGATGTGACCTCAGACGTGTCAAAAGTGACTCTGGAGTTCACAAATGGGTGTGTGTGTGTGTGTGTCTCTGTGTATGTATACGTGTGTGTTTTCAGGCAATGGTGGGGATCTTGCAGGGCAAGGCCCGAGGTGGAGAAGAGGAGAGTATTCTCATGCATGACCTCAAGCCGTTTCGCATTCTCATCAGTCTTCTGGACAAACCAGAGCTTGGTAACCAATTTATCAATATGTAGACAATAATCAGTCTAATTAGTGTTGTAAATATGTAAATAATGAGTCACACACACGCAGCCTGAATTTATTCTGTCTATGCGTCTTTCTCCAGGTCCAGCAATCCTAGAGGATGTTCTGATTGAGGTGTTTCGTACTCTACACACACAGTGCCGAACAGAGTTGGATCTCCAAAACCAGAGTTCATTCAGCAAGGACCAAACACACCTCAGCAGGTCAGTCCAGCCCTTTGTACCCTGTGGACATGAGGTAGGACAACGGGATGTGTGTAAGACAGAGTTCGGTGATAATTCAGTGTTGCTGTCCTTGATCTTCTTAACATATTCATTGTTTTTCTTTTAATAGTAAACTGCGAGAGAACAAGAAGACGGCAGAACTGATTAAAACCGCCAATCTCCTGTTCAACTCATTTGAGCCGTACTACATGTGGGACTACATTGCTCGCTGGTTCGAGGAGTGCTGCAGGTTTGCATGTTTAAATCAATGTTTACACTTTGTGAGGCACACCTAGCTGCTATCAGAAACACAACCCTGTGTATGACCGATGGCCTAAATACCAGTGAAAGGTATTTTCCACACAACTACTCTACTGTTGACATTACACAAAATAAATCACTCAAAGCTCCATACTTGATGAAAAATAATGAAAATGTATACCAACTCAATTTCTTAATTAGAACCCAAATACAAAGTAAAGCTGGTGGAAATTACAGGTATTTGGCCATAAAGCAAAGCTGAGGTTTTTAATGTTTATCCTCTGGGGACCATAAATGTCATGGCATTTCATCCACTAAGTGTGAGGGATAATTCAATCTGGACCACAGTGTTAGACAGACAATAACTCAGTAAATAACAAGAAATGATTTATTGATAAATATTTAAGTGATCAATGCCTCTGTTCCAGGACGGCTGTGAACGTCAACACACAGGCACAGAGGCAAGCTGGCACCGTAGATCCTGCAGGCCTCTCATTGGTGGAATTCTGTCAGCTGGTTGATTTCCTGCTGGATATTGTTTCCTTGGTGAGACTCTTTCTGTTTCTGTCTTTCTTTCTTTCTTTCATTTTTCTGTCCGTCTCCCTTTTCTCTTTATTTCATCTGTCTTTGATTTCATTCCACTGTAATTTTCATTTACAATCAAGTTATACGTCACTGTACTTTTCACTCTTTTTTTTATTTTTTCTGTATTTCTTTGTCTTTCTTTCATTTTGTCTGCAATGTTTTTTTTCATGTTTCCATTTCCCTTCATGTAAAGATTTGTTTATCTACATTTTCCTCTGTTTTTATATCATGTCTATATTATGTCATATTCTGTCTCTTCCCTGCTCTTCCTCCTCCCTGCGCACACCTTCATTTCCTACCCATGTTTGGACTTGCCATCTCTTTCTCCTTCTCCATGTCCTTCTTGGCTCACACATCTGCTAATATGTTCCCTAAAATTACCTTCCAAGTTTCCATCATTCACAATTTGGCCTCCATGTTGTCAGATTCATCCAACTTCATTTCTTGGTCCAGTTGTGGGATTTTACTGGCAGTATTTGGGAGTGTGTGTACCTCCTCTTTCTTCTATGTGTCTGTGTGTGTGTGTGTGTGTGTGTGTGTGTGTATATATATATATATATACATATATATATATATGGGTGTGTGTATGTGTGAGTTCAAAATCGCCTGTATGTTGAGTTTCCCTGCCAAATATTTCTTTGCATCCTGTTAGAAATATGCTTGTTTGTACTGTATTTCCAATCTAATAGTTTGGAAATCCCTCAGTCTTTTATTACTCTCTTTAAATGCTTGTTTGTGTGTGCGTGTTTGAAAGAGAGAGAAAGAACCTTGTGTTCTGTGAATTTGTTACAGAGAGAGTGAAAATGTGTGTGTGTGTGCGTGTGTGTGAGTCTCTGCAAACAAAGTGTAGTGTGGCCTGTGCTCTGCTTGCTCCTGTCTGTTCAAACTATCTGCTCTTTCTCCTTGAAGCCTACTAGAAGCATGAGGGTAATCTGCCAGGTAAAGTACTGCTCTTTCCTGCTTTTTCACCTCACTCTGCTTCACTGAGGCTACGATAACATTTCTGCAACGTCCTGCCAACACCCCTAGGCCATCTTTGTTCCTGTCCTGCTTTGAGCGATCATTTCAGAATGATTGACTGTCACGTTTTAATGCCAAAAAAAATGATCCCAAGGAAGAAGTGGGATTATAATGTGATGAAAACGTAACCCTGGCTGTTTGGTGTGGATCTTGTGAAAATGAAATCTCCGCCCAGTGTGTATGTGAATTCTGTTAAGCATGCATGCAGTTATATGCTATTGCAGTGCTCACATATTTGTAAGAAATATGTTTTTCACTTCATGGTTTATTGCTTATTTTATAATTTTGTTGTTTGTTGTGTTTTAGGTTTTTTTTTTTTTTTTGCTAATATTTTCTTTCATTAAAATGTTATTTGGTTGTTGAGTCAAAATACTAAAATGTGGATAAAAGAAGGCGCTGCACACTTAGGCATCAATACATACTTACATTGGATCTAAGTGTGCAGATGAATGACAATGAAAAACAAAAAATGGATGTCAGAAATTACCTAAATTACCAGTAATGTAACTTTTTATGCTTTTTAAGGAAAACAATTTTGGACTGAAACTTGTAATAGCAGGTAATATTTTGCCCCGACTCTTCAGTATATTTAAATTTGACCATGCTTTAGGGTGAAGATAATTTCTGTTTAAAATAATGTGTTTAATAACATTTAATTAAGAAAACTGTATTTCATTAATTTTGAAGACGTCACTAAAAGTCCAGCAGGATCCTCATTAACAGGTTTAATGTCTTTATCGTCCAGATAGCCAGTACCTGCACTTTCAATTTCTCACCTAATTTCTGTGTTTTTAAACAACCTTTCCAGGAGACGTACATAGAAATCCAGACAGAGCATCTTCCCCAGCTGTTGTTGCGCATGGTGGCGGCTCTGACCGCTCACCTACAGGCCCTGAGTCTCGGGGAGCTCACTCACTGCCTTCGTCTCTGCTCCAAGATCCTCAGCAAAGTGCAGCCCCCACTGGTGTCCCCCCTGGCCCTGCCCTCGGGCCCCCAGGCTCAGGGCCTCTCCAGCTCAGCAAGGGAGAAGACCAGAGACAAGGAAGACAAACGGGTGAGTAAAAGGCTTATAAATGCTATGTTTCACAGTGACACCGCTCTATAATTAGACTCCATCGCTGGGCAGCTGTATGGCTGACTTTATCACCTTTTGGATGTTTGTTGTTCAGTAAGGATACAAAGACACAATATTTGATAAAAGTATTTGATAAAAGTATTTGTTCCCTTTTTTGTGGTCAGTCAGAAATGAAAATCACACGCACCAGAACTGGCACTGCCATGCCAACCTCTGACTTAAAAAAACAACAACACTGCCATCTGATAATTCTGTTCTTGACTCTGATCTTTTAACAGTATTTTGATAAAAGCTTAGACCTTGTTGTTGCCTCAGTCAGAGTTCAATCTCTGATGGTCCCTGAGCAGGCCCACTTTAGGCTCTTGTTGACTTCTGCCAGCCTCCTGCCCCAAGCTGCAGTTGGCCGTGTGGTCCCACGACTGGCCCTGCCATCCCACGGTCCCTCGACACAAGCCGTTTGAAGACTTGTTCAGAAAAAAGGCTTCGTTGGCTGTCCTGGTTCTTCTGGTTCCTGTTCGGCAACCCGGTTGTTAAAGAGTGTTTGAGAGCTCAGTGAGGTGTAATTAATTTCAGCCGGTCTGTCCCATGCTCAGAGATGGATAGGCTAGATGGATTGAGCTAAGCCCATGAGGGGCAGAAGAGAGAACAAGTAGAAAAATAGAAGATAGTTAACCAACAGCTGAGCCCGGCTCGCCTTTTCTCTCTAAGGAAGAAGAGGAACAGACTAGCCTGTGGCGCCTCCTGGGTGAGCCATCTCCATCAGAGTGGAAAACATCCCACATACATCCACTGAATACTATAACGCCCCCACCCCCACCCCCAACCCTGAGGGGCATATAGAGAATGTCCTATCTAACGTGCCATCTGAGTCCAGGCTCCAGAACGTGCATGATGCCTCAATCAAAAGCCCTCAGGCTCCCAAAGGCTGACTATGACAAAGAATTGTAAGAAGTTGTAGTTCTGTCAGTGCGTCTGGTGTACAGTTCAGTCTACACACGTCCCTCAAGTCAGACCCAGCAGCTGTGTACAGCCTCACTGTAAGACTTGTACAGTGAAAGGACAAGGTCAATGTGTCAGCAGTGCCACTTCTAAAACTAATAGTTAGCCTTATAGTTTAACCAGTGATTGTTTTTGTAACTTACTGAGAGGGATTCTAGATGGGTTTTTTTCTAGCTGTCAATGTTGCAGAAGAGCCTCATAAATTTGCGTCAATCGCTGTCTGAAAATGGGTTTACACTGACCTGCTCTTTTTATGTGCTTTGTTAAAAAGTGAGTAAAAACACAAAATGGTGATATTTATCTAAATATTGTAACGTACAACATTTTCATGATGATGAAGGGCACATACTCTGTAAGCATTTGTGTATATTCCTTTTTATATTATGTATGCTGTTGTTATCATATTCTGATTTTTATTTGCAAATATGAAGACAACTGGCTAATGTTCTCTAGTAATGTGAATAATTTGCACTTGGACATTTCCCTGTTCATAGCTTGTATACACCTTCTTCCCGCAGGCTCTCCCTGCTACTCTGGAGCTGCCCGGCAGTGGGGAGGTGTTCGAGGATGCGGAGAATCCTCCCAGCAGTCGCTCCTCTGAAAGTGGCTTCACAGACTTCGTCCAGTACCAGGGGGATAGCCCTGAGGAGGCAGAGCGAACACCACATCCTCACCCGGCACTTAAAACAGGCCGTCGCTCCTCAGGCCCATCGCAGACCAAGGCTCTGGACAAACCAGTCATGCAATGCTGCCTAGAGCACTTCCAGCAGTTTCTCTCCCGCCTTATCACCTTGTATATTATCCCTGGACAGGCGGACAAAGTTGAGGGTGAAAGAGGGGAGGTCATACAGTCGGGGATCCTGGTTTCAGAGGGCTCACAACAAAGTGAGCATATGGAACAGACAGAGTCATGCTCAGAATCTGGGTTGGTCCAGAGAGAGCGTATTGCTGCCTTCACTGCTGCCTGTCAGCTTTTCCTAGAATGCTCTAGTTTTCCAGTCTATATTGCAGAGGGTAACCTGAAGGCCTCTCCCCCTCAAGAACAGTTTGGTAAGTACCAGAAAAATATATATATGTATGTGCGTGCGTGCATGCGTGTTAGGAGTTTGGAGGTGAACTATATTTAAACATACCCCTCCTGAATCCATACAGATAGTGAACAGGTCCGCCTGCCAGTGTGGTTGCAGACGCTTATGGATGCCTGCTGCCTGGCCAGTGACTTCTGTCTGCAGGGTGTGGCCATTTCCCTACTTATGGATCTCGTGGGACTCACTCAGTCTGTCGCTATGGTGACCGCTGAGAGTGTGGCATCCGGTGGCAGCACCGAGTCTGCCCAGCCCATGAGCCCCAGCCAAGGTCGAGTGGCTGTCGTCATCAGGCCCCCACTCACTCAGGGAATCTTAAAGTACATCGCTGACAAGACAGACTTCTTCAAGGTAGAGATCCTGTGGCAGATTAAATTTCTGTTTAATGGTCTTGACCTAGTTTAATCTGCAATCTTTTGTCCAGAGTGTGGCTCTGATCCTGTGGGACCAGCTGAATGAAGGAACGCCTCAGCACCATCAGCGCAGCGTGGAGCTCTTCTACCAGCTCCACAACTTGGTGCCTTCCTCCAGCATCTGCGAGGACGTCATCAGCCAGCAACTCATGCACAGGGACAAGGTGAGTGCAGTGAACAGCAGAACACTTACACACACGTCGTCTCCATGAAATCCGTGTCGAAGCCCCCTTTTTTCTTTCAGAGAATTCGGCTAGAAGCCCACGTGAAGTTCTCCGTGCTCTGGCACTTGACGCGAGATTTGAACATCAATAAGTCTTCTCCTTTTAATCGCACGTTTGACAGGTGGGTCTGGATCTGTCAGTTTATCAGTTTATTTCTACCATTAGTAGAGTTGCCTTTTACAGAAAAGTGTTACAAGTTGCTTTCTTGTGATTCCCGTCCTCATTTTTCCTTTATCTTTTATTGTCCGTATCACTCTCGCCCCTCCCTTTCCACTTTGCCCTCCAGATCTCTTTTCATCATGCTAGACAGTCTAAGTTATTGGGATCCATGTAACAGCGCCGTTGGTCGGGCTTGGCTGAATCAAGTACTTCAGAGACATGACATTGCTCGGGTCTTGGAGCCTCTCCTCCTCCTTCTGCTTCACCCGAAGACCCACAGAGTTTCCATTCAGAGGGTACAAGCCCAGCGTCACTGGGCCAACGTCTTTCCTGACCCACCTGACCAAGAGCCATCAGAACCCATCTACATCAGGGACTCTGGCTTCTCAGAGAGTAAGTAATGACAGTTCACTCAGTCAATGGATAATAATGTAAAAAGTATCTTTTTTTTCCTTATTCTTTACTCTTTTTATATTCTTTTCATTAGACTTCAATCAGATTCAAGCAGACAAGTTGGCTCAAGAGGAGCTCCGAGGTCTTGGTGATATGGAGCCGTTTTGTCTTACTGTCAACCCACTGAGTGACAGTCTGTCTTTACTGAGCCTGAGCAGTGAGAACTTACAACTAGCTGGTGAATATCAGCCTGTTGACCAACAGGGGGAGCCCCAAAGCTCTGAATCGAGTGGTTCTCATTCATCTACAGTAGAAAACGGCAGCTTTGAAGAGCCAGAAGGTGTCAACAGCACAGTCAACAGCTCAGACCAACAGCCTGGGTCTTCAGATGACCAGTCTGAGGACTCTATAGAGGAGGCTGTGTCCTCTGTTATGAAAGAGCTGATAGAAAGGGTTCTAACTTTAGCAGATGAGGGGTCTCTTGAAGCCCCATTTCCACCTGAAAACTGGCCTCAGACAGACACAGACAGCACTTCCTCAGATATCTCCACTGGTCCCCGTCTTGACTCTGGTCCTCCTCACGGATCCAATCACCAGACTCTGCCAGAGATGCTGGCTGAAGGGACTCTGGACTTCCTCTCTGGCACACCGGCTGATATCACTGCAGAGGATCAGCACAGAGAGGGCATCACTCGTCATAGTTCATCACCCTCCATTGTCACATTGCCAGACGGCTCAGGGCCAGCCACCCCAGATCACAGCCTGCGGGTGGATGACTCTCAAGCCCGCAAACGGAGTCATAGCAGCACCCAGCTCAGCCTTAAAGGCAAGATCATGGAGAGGCTGGCAGACAAATCTCCAGGTGCAAAGCCCAAGAGCAAAAAGTCTAAGAAGAAAGAGGAGGAGCGGCAGAAAAAGGCAGCAAACCAAGCTGAGAAACTGAAGCCGCCCAGTATTTTCTTCGGGGACAGCCTGGATCTAGAGAACTGGTACAGCTGTGGGGAAGGTGAGGTATCAGAGATTGAAAGTGACACTGGTTCACCCAGTGGAGGTTCTAGTGGAACTGTCGGGGGTGTCAGTGTCACAGGACGCAGATCCTCCTCCGCCCCACCTCGTTTTAACATCCATCCTCTCTACCAGCATGTCCTGCTCTACCTCCAGCTGTACGACTCCTCCCGGGCCCTCCACTCCCTGTCAGCCATCGCAGCCATGCTAAGATCCGCTCCCTCAGGGTTTGTAAGTGCCATCTCCACCACTAGCATCAACAACACCTACACTCCACAGCTCTCATTGCTCCAAAACCTCCTCGCCCGTCACAGGATCTCTGTCATGGGCAAAGACTTCTACTGCCCCATCCCCCAGGACTCCCACTCCCACACGTTCCGCAGCGCCATGTACCTGGAGATCATCATCTCACTCTGTCTCTACTTTCTACGAAGCTATTACTCTGCCCACGTGGCAGCAGGCCCTCAGGACTTGGCAGGGAACCGTGCCATGCAGCTGACCAGTGTGGAGGTCTTAACTCTGCTCTTCAGTGAGCTAGGCAAAGTCACTGGTGGCTCAGCGAAGGGCTTTGCTAGTTTCATCAGCGACATCCTGTCTAAGTGCAAAGTTCAGAAGGTGGTTCTCCATTGCTTGCTCTCCTCCATATTCAGCGCCCAGAAATGGCATGAGCAATGTGTGGCAGGGGTCAACATGGCCACAGTGGAGGAAGGTCTATCAGAGGACAGCGTTATCAACCTGTCAGAGGACCAGATTGACAGCTGTAGTGCCGTCCAGTCCCAGTTACTAAGACTGCTGCAGAGCTTAGTCGTACTTGAGCACAAAGTCATGGTTCCAGCTGAAGAAGGAGGAGAAGGAGGACCTGTGGGAGGAGGAGCAGGAGGCACAGGGACAGGAGGTGGCGCTGGCGCAGGGTTTGAGATGCTGGGCGGAGAAGTGGAGCACGTCAACCCTCAACAGCCAATGACATCACTGCAATACCTCCACGGGCAGCCTATCACAGCGCAGGGTATGTTCCTGTGCGCAGTGATCAGGGCGCTGCACCAACACCATGCATGTAAGATGCACCCACAGTGGATTGGACTCATCACAGCCACCCTGCCCTATATGGGGAGAGTGCTGAGGAGGGTGGTGGCCTCTGTCACCCTGCAGCTGTGCAGGAACCTGGACAATCTTCTTCAGCAGTACCGCTATGAGACCGGGATAACTGATACCAGGTATTAACATCTACATGAATAGTACTGATGGGTCGTATCATTGTGATAACCCTACATTCACACACAGCATACAGGCGGCAGAATGCAATACAGTAGCTCAGCAAGGTTTTGGTCACCAGATGGCACCCTTGACCACAAAATGCAACACCTCACTTATACACCCTCCATTTTTCTGATTCACCGAATTGTATCTAATGCTTAACATGCTTAACAGACTGTTTGTGTTGACATGCTGAAAACTATTCATTCGAAAATGTGCGCTGATTGATTTTTACTTCTATCTTCTAGACCCCAGTGGGTGGCTCTCTGTATCCCCCCTGACCTGATTCTGACCGTGCTGGAGGGCGTGACCGCCATCATCCATTACTGCCTGCTGGACCCCACTTCCCAGTATCACCAGGTGAGGGTGCTGTGGTTCAACAACTGCTCTTTCACACCTCTGTGAATGCTTCCTTTCTTGTATTTAAGACGTATTTTTTATGTATCCATACATATGTGCTTGATATTTTCTATTTCTTTGTATAGTATACTTATAATTCTTATTATCATTTTCTATATATACAGTATATATATAGATAATACACAACTCTATAGTACCACAAGTACTGAATGTTTGAATGCATGTCTCTCAGTTACAAGTGAGTGTTGACCAGAAGCACCTGGCTGAGGCTCGTTCAGGCATCCTGTCCATCCTCCACACCATTATGTCTTCTGTCACACTGCTTTGGAGCGTCCTCCACCAGGCTGACAACTCTGACAAGCCAGCTGCTGCCTCTGCTGCTTCCACCTCCAACATCAATCTGGGCTCTACTAAGGTACACCTGGCAGCAGACAGTTATTCTGTCTAAGACTCAGTACTATCTCTAAAACACATGTTTGTGCCAGTCCAGCAACATACTAAATCCAGTTTTTGCCGTGATCTGTCTATTACATCACACTCATATATATATTTTCATGTTTTTTTTAAGTTAGCACAAATCAAATGCATATTGAAGTCTAATTTACTCAGGTTATAACCCAAAATGTCTCACAAACACAGATCAAGTATAGACAGATGGAGGCATGTGATACATATCTGAAAGTCTCCCCAGAAATATAAGGAAATAATACAGCGTCTATTGCAAGATGCACTGAAATAGTAAGTCGGCAGCTGTTTTGCTCTAACTTCCTCACTCACTTTTGGTCTGTAGAACCTCCGTCAGCAAATCCTGGAGCTGCTCGGTCCAATCTCCATGAACCACGGCGCTCACTTCATGGCAGCGATTGCCTACGTTTGGAATGAGAGGAAGCAGGTGAAGGCTCCAGTCAGAAATAAGGTGGGTGTTGTTAAAAATAAACCGCATTGGATAACCATCGAAAATCCATTTAAATCAGACTTGATTCACTTTTCCTTTCAGTGTAGTAAACGGCTAAGCATAGTAGTTCCTGTTTGTGTGTTGCTGTAGGCTTATATCACAGTTCTATATGTACTAACGTCTGACCTTTTGTCTTTCAGGTGATTCCGGTAGCCAGTGAAGAGCAGCTGCTGCTGGTGGAGTTGGTCCGCTCGGTGAGTGCCATGCGCACCGAGACAGTGATGCAGACGGTCAAAGAGGTTCTAAAGCAGCCTCCTGCCATTGCAAAGGACAAGGTTCGTGTTTTAGTTTGTCTTGCTGATGCCAACTGCACACTTGTATTGTTAATAAACTTAAACTGTTTCCTCCCCATCGTCTTCCTTCTTCTTAGTAAAAAGCTAGTACACACTGCAGATCTGCACACAGTTTTAGTAAAATGAGAAAACTAGTTCATGTTCAAGTTGATCATATATGCATTTATTTCGATTAACAGAAGCAGGGCAGCAATAAGCTCTGTAGCCTGAAATACACAGTATGTTCATTGTTGTGAATTTATGCAGTAAATGAATTATGAGTTTGACTTTTACATCTTTTAGTTTCGCCATGTCTGCGGTCATTCATTGCATTAATATTATTTCTTCACTGTTCCCCACAGAAGCATCTGTCTTTGGAGGTCTGCATGCTGCAGTTCTTCTATGCCTACGTTCAGAGGTGAGTGCATTGCTTTCTGTTACTATTTAATGTAAAGTGTGCTTAACCTTCATAAAGGTCTCATTTTCTAATCTTTAAACTTCTTTTTGTCTCCTAGGATCCCTGTTTCCAGTCTAGTTGACAGCTGGCCATCTCTGCTGGCCCTGCTGAAGGACTCTGTGCAGTTAGGCCTGCCTGCCCCTGGACAGTTTCTGATACTAGGGTTGGTTTCCTTTTTTTTTCTCCTTTTCATTCTCATACAGGCATCTTTGTCGGCTTGAGTCAACCGGTCACAGTGTGAATCTTAATCTGTAGAGACTACACATTCTTCCACTTAATATACTTTAGCATATTTACCTTGGCTCACCTTTTCTCTTTCTTTTCTCTAGAGTTCTGAATGAGTTCATTTTAAAGAACCCCAATCTGGAGAGTAAGAAGGACCAGAGAGAGCTGCAGGTAATTACCGTCTCGACTTCAATTCCACTCTTATCTGTTTCCATTATGTATAATTATAAGTGGATTATATAATATTTCTTCCCTTTTAATTAATATAATATCTCTTTTGTGTAGCGACTGACAAGTTTTCCTATATAGGATTACAGAGTGGTAAAAAAGTGGTAAAATTACATGAAGTAACTGAATATTGTTTCTGTGTTCAGGATGTGACTCATAAAGTGGTGGAGGCGATCGGGACAATCGCAGGCTCCTCTCTGGAGCAAACTACGTGGCTGAGGAGAAACCTGGAGGTGAAGGCCTCTCCTCAGATAGTCGTGGATGGAGCCAACCTGGAGGCGGATGTAGAAGGTGTGTTGCTTATATATTTGTTTCAGAGGCAATCTTTAGTTTGACAAGGAAAATACCATTTTTGTGTTTATACCAGAGATGAATTTTCCTGTTAGGGTTTAATGCAATCAAGCTAAATCAAGTGTAAAAATGAATCAGTGCCTAAAACTAACTAGGACACAAAGGTTAAAAAAAAGAACACTTCAGTGCATGTGAAAAGTGAACATATTTTGTAGATGGCCTGCACGTTTCAGCATGGCAGTGTGAATCTTTTTTTTTTGCTGTGTAGCTGCTGCTAATGTTTGGTATGTGTGTTTTATAGATTTAATGCTCACAGTAATGGAAGCCTCCAGCTTTACTCCATCCGTGTACAGCGTTCACGCCCTCACACTGTTGGCCGAGGTAAAACACCCATGTCTCTGTGATTCAGCTCAACCCTTCCTACACAAGTGTTGTTTCTCAGGCCATCAGTCAGTGACTCGGCCAGTTATTTCCACAGTTCGTCTTGATTATGTCTCAAGCTGCTCTCCATCACATTTACCAGCAATGTTTAGGCCCTGCACTAACACAGTCCAGCTGATCTTCTTTATAGCTGATTTACCACGACCACTTCATTATCAGCAAACCAATAAATCAATTTACAGCGCTTAAAGTGTGGTGCTGGACAATTGAAATCACTGGCCACCTCCTTCCAGCTGTGCTATTTAAGCTCAGTGTGGAATTGTACAGATTTTTGCCTGCGCTTCGCTGTTGTTTTTCAGCGCTTAGATTAACAGGTTTATTCAAGAGAATACATCAGTATAATGCTGCTGTACAGTTTGTTACACTATTGGTTGGTGCAGTCTTGTTGTGCCCATGTATAAATATCCAGTCAAGAAACTAAAGTAGCTCAATATTTGGAGATTAATACATACTTTCTACTGTAAATTTGTATGAATCCGTGTTGCCATGTTTACTGAAAGCGTCTGGTGTGACTGACAGGTGCTGGCTCATCTGTTGGACATGGTGTTCTACAGTGATGAGAAGGAGAGGGTCATACCACTGCTGGTTAATATCATGCACTATGTAGTGCCCTACCTCCGCAATCACAGGTGGGGACCAGCCTCTTTGTATTTTATAAAAATATCCTCTGACTTTATGGATATATTTGTTTGAAAATGAACATTTTGAATTTATACCTTAACTGCGGAATGGCTTTGAATTAAAAATTCATACTGCAGTATGCATCTTTTTACCTGAGTATAAAGGTGAAACGTGTAGTTAAAGGGAAAAAATGATCTGTTTTATGTTAAGAAACAAGATGTAGTGCAGTGAGCTGCCAAAATGTAAAACTGAGTTGTAGCTGATCATAATACATGATTCAGATGAAAGTATTATTTCCTAATTCTCTTGGCAGTGCTCACAACGCCCCCAGTTACCGGGCGTGCATCCAGCTTTTGAGCAGCCTAAGTGGTTACCAATACACCCGCCGTGCCTGGAAGAAGGAGGCCTTTGACCTCTTCATGGACCACACCTTCTTCCAGATGGACTCCTCCTGCGTGAGCCAGTGAGTAGGAGCAGGAACTTGATCGTATGTGGGCAACCACTTTTTTATAGCTGGTGTGGACTTGTAGCCTGTGATCTCAAAGATTACACTGAGAGAGATGAAAACCTCCACATCAACTTAAGATGTACAAGATGTGCTTAAGATGGTTTCCCCCGAAATGAAAACGGGTCACAATCAGGGACACCAGAGATAAAATCTTAAAGTCAGTGTTTAAATACTCTTTACCTAAATGTTATATTAACATAAACAGAGAGGAATGAGGCATGTTAACAAGCATGTTGATTTGTTTCTAAATGTGCCTGGAATATTAATCTTAACATAATTTTCTTCATTTTGTAGCTGGAGAGCCATCATTGACCACTTGATGACTCATGACAAGACCACATTCAGAGACCTCATGAGTAAGCTTTAGATTTCATTAACACATGGTGCAGTTTTAGACTATTTACCATCATTTTCCTGTAACTTACAATTACAGGAGTGTTTTTTTCATGTTTATTCTCAGGGGCAGATTTAAACCTGCATCCTGTAAAGTGTCTTGATCTGAACAAGCACTAACATTTCCACTTCAATTAAGTCTGTTGCTTATCCAGATGCATAAGTATACCATTGTGATACAGTATCAAAATGTAAGACATGTGGCGTGTAGAGTAATAATGACCCTGGGTGTGTTTCCCTCTGCAGCCCGCGTGGCTGTAGCCCAGAGCAGCTCTCTGAGTCTGTTCACCAACAGAGACGCTGAGCTGGAGCAGAGGGCCATGTTGCTCAAACGCCTGGCCTTCACCATCTACAGCAGTGAAGTGGACCAATACCAGAAATACCTTCCGGACATCCAAGGTAAACACCCAGACACATGTAATATAATTGTATGAAGATGTACATTCTGGCTTTGAAAAGAAGAAAAAAAAAAATTTCCCACACACAAACAGCATAAAAAATCCCCTACATGTTTTGTCACATGTTCATTGAGCAGATATTTATTTAACCGTGTGTCTGCGCATTCAGAGCGTCTGGTGGAGAGCCTGCGTCTGCCTCAGGTGCCCATCCTTCACGCTCAGGTGTTCCTGTTCTTCAGAGTGCTGCTGCTGCGCATGTCACCTCAACACCTCACCTCACTGTGGCCCACCATGATCACTGAACTGGTGAGTGTTACGTAGACCGCAGTGTCTTTCTTTCACTGTACTGTTTTGTTTTTCTTTCCGTCTCACTCCATAAACTGATTCACAAACATCTGTTTCCCTGCAGGTTCAGGTGTTTCTATTGATGGAGCAGGAGCTAACAGCAGATGAGGACATATCAAGGTACATTATCTGTAAAAAAAAAAAAAAAAAGAACATCAAATATACTGTCTTGCTGTGTTCCTTTTGATGACTTACCATCTCTGCCCATCTCTAGGACATCAGGGCCGTCTGTGGCCGGGTTAGAGACCACCTATTCCGGAGGGAACGGCTTCTCAACCTCCTACAACAGCCAGCGCTGGCTCAACCTTTATCTGTCTGCGTGCAAGCTGCTGGACCTGGCCTTGGCCCTGCCTCCTGAGAGCCTGCCTCAGTTCCAGATGTCAGTACTCACATGCCTGGTTCATAATAGGCTCTGCATGGGATTGTGAAGAGTTAAAAAATATCTTGCCTTTGCACCTGATGTACAGTAATTGATTAAAAGTGGAAGTTCTGCATGTGTGCTCATTACTATTTGGGATATATATATATATATATATATATATATATATACATAAATCACTTGTTTTAATGCTTTGGTGATTTGTTAAATGGAACAAAATTGAGCGTGTCCTGCTTCATTTCAGGTACCGCTGGGCCTTCATCCCAGAGGCTTCAGACGATTCAGGATTGGAAGTGAGACGTCAGGGGACTCATCAGAGAGAGTTTAAACCCTACGTGGTCCGACTGGCCAAGCTGCTGAGGAAACGAGCCAAGGTATCTCATCTTTCCTCTGTTTACACAAGGTTCTCACATGATGGAGACAAATGACGAGTACGTTCATGGACACACTCATTAAAAGGGCGGTTTTGGTTTTTTTATAGTTTTTTTTTTCATTCATGCTGCAGTTTTCCCCACCTGCACTACGTCATTTTTTATCTTAAATAATTTAAATATTTATATGCCCCGCACCCACAGAAAAATCCAGAGGAGGACTGCTCCACCCGAACCCTGTCCTGGGAGCCAGGTCACCTCATGCTGACCCTCTATGTGATCCGCAGCATGGAGCAGCTGCTACCCTTCTTCAACCTGCTCAGTCAGGTGTTTAACAGCAAGGCCAGCAGCCGCTCAGGTCCTGCTTACACCCACAACCCTACAGACGCCTCCTTCCCCGGACACAAGGAGGGCCACAAGCTGGAGAGCCAGAAAGTGTTCTGGAGTCGAGCTCGACAGAACATTGAGGAGATGGTGGAAAAAGACTTTCTCGAGGGCCTTATCAAGACGTGAGAACACATCACGGTATTAACAGATAACTGATCAACACTAGTGAAAAACCTCAACTTGTATATGAACAAAAAAAACAACAACAAGGGAATACGAATGGGGGAGAAATAGTTTGTACATTTTTTGTATTTATAATTATTATTTTACTTTTCAAAAGCTAATGTATTTAATTTTAATTATTTGTATATATGGAGCAGCTTTGATGACTTTTAACATTTCATGTGAATCCTGTGGGACAAAGTGAACATGCTGTGCCATTCCATATCGATGTGACTTAATAAAGATTTCTAATGGGAGGGTTACTCAGGCTATGTCACTTGCTTTGTGGCCTTCAAATTAGGCTTACATTAAGTCACTGGTGCAATGTATCCTGAGCTTCGCCAAATTTCCAGCATTTAATTAGGACTGTAAGTAAAAATTCATACTGCAGTAAGACTTAAGTGCAATTTACCAATTTTACTCATTTTTATGCAAATTTATAATTCTACTCAACTACATTTCAGAGAAAAAAGGTACTTTTATCTGACCCCTATAGTTACTAATTACAGTACTTTTCAGATCAAGATTTTACATAATGTGACAATCTAATGTGTTGTAAAAGATTAAACCAGTGTTTCTAACCTTTATTGCTTGTGACCCCTTATAAAAAGGGTTCCAACCATCTGTTGGGGCCCCTTAACATTTTCAGATGTTAGCAGTTCAACCAGATATATAAAGATATTTTTCTTCTTTAATAGCCTATTAATCCTCCTCTCAGATTATATTTTAATCTTTGGAGGTGGCCCTACCTCTGTATATAACATTAGCTGCACCTCAGCCAGCATAAAACCTTACTTACCAGCATAAACCTTATTATATATTATATAGATATATTAACAATTTAATAATATAATATAGAGATGTAATAATATAACTCACAAGGGTTTTTTTTATGTGGGTCAAACACTTATCATTTGAAAACATTTGTGTAGTAGATTAGTGGTTTAGCTTCTTTCAGCTCATTGTTTTGGTATACAGGCTGCAGCTTTACTGATTCAGTCTCACTCTCAGTGTTGTTTTTGGTTGCAGCAGGAAGCTGCTTCAAGCGGAGCCAGATATCTTTCTCAGGAGTGGAAAGAGGTGGAGACCAAACAGAGAGTTAAAGGAAGAATTATGGATTTACAAGTATTTACAATACTGAAGTATTTTGACACAATAGAATTTTGAATGCAGGGGGTTTTAACTGCATATGCTCACACTGCTACACTGAGTACTTCCACCACTAAGTGATAGTTGTATTGATGCATGGACATTATCTCTGCTTTTAGACCGTGTGGTAATATTCAGGACATTCAGAATAAAATTCAGCCTTTCACAATGAATGAACAACAAACCAGTGACTTTGAACTCAAGCTCCAAAGTCACATCATAGAGCTGCACCAGAGGAATCAGCACCATGGACAGGGGCGGAGGCTGACTGGCTCATGCACATCCTGACCTAAGGTGGATTTTGCATCGATTTGTTTACAAACATGATCATAGGGAATGATGCCCAGTGAAGCTGCACGCTTCATATGACCTTCATCTTGTGCCAAGGCATCGAGCTTGGCTGTAGAGTAGCTTTATTTAACCCTCCATCCTAATTCTCGTCTCCTCCCGGCTCTCGCGATGAAAATGGGCAGCTACGTAATCATGAAAGGGGGCGGGGCGAAGGTGAGGAATATAAATGCATTAATAATTAAATAAACAAGAGGGTGTAAATTTACAGAAAACGTCGTCATCCAACGACCCGGTTTGAAGCGAGCATCGCCGGGGCTTGCAGGCTGAAGGTGGGCCGCAGCACAGAGGAAGCGTCCAGCGGAGGAGGGGGGAAAAAAACCCGCTGCACTGGATGCATGGTGGGGGATGATGTTCTCCTGCACGCCCCGCTGAAAACACAGGGACTGGTGGAGGATTATCTGGGAGGCTGGAGGAAGGGAGACAGACACAGAGAGAGATAGAGAGAGACATCAGCGAGCATCATCCGGGAGGCTGGCCGACAAAATAACGCGGAACAATCCGAAATTAACCTAAAATAAAAAGCAAAAACCGGACAACGTGCAACGTTTAGACGCTGGAGTAGGATTGTGCAGCTAATTAACCTGCACGGTGTAATTATCAGAGGATACTGGCCCCGGTGGAAGTAAGTCAGTTCATGATTGTTACAGAAACGCATGCAGATCCAAATCCAACTGAATGGTAATCTGCCAGCTCCGATATCGTTATGCAACTCTAATCAATTCCAATTAAAAGAAGATCGAGTATTTCTTTTCTAGCCCCAGCTCTATAGTGGTTTCAAGGGCAGCAGCAGCAGCAGCAGGGATTACTGAGGCTGGTCGTTGATCTTGGTGTGGGTGGGGGGGTAGGACCGTATATTGGACGCTTGATTGTCGAGGTTTGGACTCCACGGAGAGAAGATGTCGGGTCAGACGCTGACGGACCGCATCGCCGCGGCGCAGTACAGCCTGACGGGATCCGAGGTGTCCCGAGCTGTGTGTAAATCCACCACACATGAACAGACGGCCCCAAAGAAAAAGCACCTGGAATGTGAGTAGAGGAAACATCCATCTATCCATCCATCTATGTATCCATATATATATATCTCTCTCTATATATATACTGTGTCCTTTCTACCCTCCATCCATCCTCCTCATGTACAACTAGGCCATGCACCAAAGCCTCCCCCCATCAATTCCTCCAGTGTATTTCTCTCTCTCTCCATGTGTGTGTGTGTGTGGAAGGGTTCATTCAGCCACAGGATGTGCTCACATGTACAGTATTTGCACTGCACACACTCTCGCATACTGCTTGAGGCATCATCTGCTTTAATTTCGACTTTAATTGAACAAACCAAAACCTATTACCTAAGTACAGCAGGGTACCTTCCCCCCCTATTGTGCCTGGTAGATGAGCATCAGTATAGAAGCACCGAGAAACCATGGAGCCTTAAACCAGATCCTACTGACTGGAGGCCGTCTCCCCCATGCTGCTCCAGTGCAGGTGGATGCATAATTGAAAAGGTTATAAATGGTATTGTTACTATCTGGTCCTTTACAATCTATTGCACTGTTTAGTTAGCATTTTCTTTGCATAATTTGTTGATTTGTTGGCTCATTGTTTTGCACAATGAGGGGATGCCAATTCAATTTTCACTGCTGAAAAGAAAAAGTTGATAAAGACCATAATGTAATTGGACAGTAAACGTGCAGCACACCATCATTCACCATTCTGTCCTGAATTTCTAATAGCTCACTTGTCTGTGTTTTCCCAGGCTTTTCACAGACTCCTATCTCCAGTAATATCCCACCACCCCTGCGTTAAATTATAGCACAACAAAAGTTATGTGTCAATGTTTTGTTGTTGTGGGCCAATGCGGAGGAAGCACCGCCCTTTAGGTTCGACTAACACTTACAGTAATTTACTCAACATTGTCTCTTCTTTTAATATACTTCAAAATGTTCACACTAGTTACATTTAAATTGGTTTGTTGTAGCTTCGATCGTCTTGATCATTTCCCTCACTTATACCTGATCGCTTTTTGTTTTGACGCCACTCCTTCTGTGCCCATTAGAAATAATTACACGCACCACCAATGTAACCTGTTCGTCAGGATGTTCTGCACCAGCATCATTTCACCACAGCTGTACTGTCCTGTTTTACATCCACTCTTACTGCACTGAGATATTATTCCTTATAGCCATCACACAAACCATAAATGTGTGTGGGGGTTTTTTCCCCAGAAAATCCATCTGATTCCAACACGGATGCGACTATGGAATAATGGATATGGTATCCATGTAAAATCGCAGCACAAATCCTGATCTTTTCCTGAACCAGTTTACTGACATAATCACTATTCTTCATCGTTAGCCCCCATTCCACTTCAAAGACCCTCTCATCATGTTAATGTAGTCATTAATAGTAGAGACATGGCTAATTACTATTGTTTGCACATATAATATATCAACCACACACCCACATGACGCCTCCTTGACTTTCTCACTATTACTAAAATCAATTTAATATTTTAGATATTTACAGTGTTGGAAAGATTTGCTTTTAGCCCATATTGTAATACTGTTGTGTTACAGGGTGGTTTGTGGCAGCTCCCCACAGTCAGGCCGCCATGTGACCGTCACAGATCAATTAAGATGACACAGAGATATTATCTTATCTTGCTTTTTTTCCTGCGCCGCTCCACTTGAGACGTCCATTAAATAATGTAGTTGGTCAATCTGAGCGTCAATGTCAAAGCAATAGCATGCAGAAAAACATACTCTACACCTATTTGTTCATATCCAGTCACGTCACAACAGATACTGCATGTGTCCGCGGTCTAAAAATAAAAACCGTCATGGATTGTTTCACGGATAGTCAAATTATTGATCTGTTTCTCAGTTGATCTAGTTCAAGTGACATCCAGAGAGCAGCAGGGCAGTAAGCTCCTCATGCTGTGACCCCAAAGCCTCAGACAAAGAGAGAGACACGAACTGAGAATATCAGAGAGCTTTTGGACTCGATCATGTCCTCCAGCATATTTGAGGATCAAAGGCGCAATTAATAGATAATAGATAATAACACACATGTGGCAAATGGGGCATGGCATATTCCAACCACATTATACAGACGTACAAATCTGATCCATATTATAAATCAGTTGTTTCTGGCTGATTCAAGGTAGTGGATTGTGATCAATAGGTTTGTGTCTGTAGTCCACACACTGCTAAGTGTCTCTAGAGGCTTGGTAAGAATTTGGAGACACGTTTACTCTTTGTTTTAAGAGCCTGACAGATGATTTGTGATACTGATGATACTGATCGGAAGTCTTCTAAACTCTCAGCGGCAGCACAGATTGCCTGAATGTGTCTTACAGAAGCCTCTTGACAGCTCTTGAGTTGCACTGGCTGCATGTGTTGTTGTGTGTGACTTGACATACACACAAAGGTTCATGTATGCCTCTCACTCACACACACACACACACACACACACACACACACACACACACACACGCTTTTAGCAACATCCCAGTAAAAAGGACTTGAGTGACGATCCAATTGAGTGTGTCTTTGTGAATAGGAGCAGGGTGGTACAGAGAAGCAGCTGTGAGGCAACCGCCTGGATGCTTCTCAACATTTTGCTAAGAAAGTTTTTTTTGGGGTTTTTTTTTGCCATTGACATGATGAATCATCTCCTCTGAAAACATATTTGATATTATTACGACTGTGTTGTCGTTTATTATCTGTTTGAATGACAACCACAGCGTTCACTGACATTTATCAGTCGTATACATTAGTGATGTGTTTAAGGACCAGACTATGCTGTCAGAAATATTACAATTATAAGGTGATCGCTGAACAAACCAATAAAGATAAATACCAAGTTACTAGAACATACTTCTTTGCTAACGGAGGAGATGCTACACTTCTTGCTACCATAATTACTGCTAGCCCAGTTAACCCATTTGCATACCAAGCACTCCATCAGGCCTGTGTTCAGGACACTGATTCTGTCTTTTTGGATTGATTGGTCTGAGTAGATTACATAACAACTGGCTAATGCATCAATTAAATTGTCAATTACATGCGTAGTGCACATTATTCTGCTGCTTCAAGACAATGTAGCTCTGTGCTGCTTGCTATCTAAACCGAAACAGCAGCTGGCAAATTATTACTTTCATCATCAAGGGTGCATTTTGTTTTTATTTTCAACCTGGATGTATGACAAGCACTATGTCTGATTTTTCCTGACTCAGAAATTGGAGTATATGAGGAATGCTTGAAGGCAGTATTTTGGTTTTTTTTTTTTCTGGTTTGGTCAGGCACACAGCATGGATCAGAGGACATGCAGGGTATCTGCAGCCCAAAGGGAAACAGAATGAGAACTAGTGTAACAGGGTTTGAATATCTGCCAAATGAAAATGGCTCTGTTTCCAAAGACAGGCCCCACCACTCCTGCTGCACCTAATAGACTCCATCTTTATTTACTGCTACTCATGTTGCCCTAACGTCTTAATCCTCCTGCCGTGAAGAGAGCTATGACATGTCTATGGCTTCTTTCAAAATATATGGCGTACATTCCCCTCTTTCTCTAGGTTTCACATTTAAACCCAGACATTGTTTCTGATTAAGCGTTATGGCTGATATTCTGTCTGTGTGTTCACTGACATAATTATCACCACCACCACCACCACCACTGCTCTAAATCTAGTTACTCTAATTAACAGGGGTTTTTTTTAACACAAAGATGTGATTATTTTATGCTCTACTCATTGCTAATGCAGGATGTAAGACCTGCTGTTCTGTGTGTGTGTGTGTGTGTGTGTGTGTGTGTGTGTGTGTGTGTGTGGAGGGTGGAGACAGGAGGGTAAGCGGTGAGAAACATAAACAGCGTGCTGAGTCCCCTTTGGCTGCTATGATGCTGTTACCACAACATGAGTCACCATCAATGTGTTGCCACATTTGAGAGGCAGCCTGCTGGAAGAGGATGGAGGTGAGGGGCAGGCGTGTATATGTTGAGTGTGTGTTTGAGCTGTGTGCCTCTTATCAAAATCCATTTATATTGATTTATATTGCTGCAACCTTTTAAGACATTTATTTTCTTATATATATATATATACTGTAAAAGGCCACAGCTGCGCAAATCTCCAAGTACATTGACACTAGTAAAGCTAATCCAGTTTAGGCAAGATGTCGTTGAGAATGAAATAGCGCTGCATTCACTAATTATATTATCCTGCTTTACATCCGTCCTTTAACAGTTTTATGTTAGGAAATATGTCTCACTCTCCATCTAGACAGTTAGATATAAAGATTGATACCACTCTCATGTCTGTGTGTTAAATATGACGTAGCCGGATAGCTTAGCTTAGCTGAGCTTAGCTTAGTTTAGCTGAGCTTAGCTTAGTTTAGCTTAGCATGAAGACTGGAGGTAGCGGGAAAAAGCTAGCTTGGCTCTGTCCAAAAAAAACATCCGTCCATTACCACTAAAGCTCACTAATGACACACATAGCCTATTACAAAAGAGATACAAAACATTTTTTTTTGTTTTGTTTTAAATAATAATGACGAGTTTTAATTTGACAGAATTACAGTTTCCGGTGTGTCATAGCTAACTGTCGCTTGCTAGCTTCGCATTTAACGGACAGATGTGACAGTGCTATTGATATTACTCTCATATAACTCTCCAACTATTCATGTAATTATAGAAGCAAGAGCACAGCTGACCAGTTGAACCTTTTGTGAACAGCTGGCTTATAGTAGCAGTAGCTTTTAAAAATAGGAACACCAAAGAAACAAGTTTACCAGCCTAGAAATAATACAGCACATTTTGTTGAATCCATTATTTCCATTGACGGTCAGTCTGGAAATCATGTGGTAGTGATCGGCTTTAACTAGGTTTAGACATACTGTCTTTATTCCTGACAGTTAAGTATAGTTTTCACAGTAGCAGCATCAGTATGGCATGCCTGAAAAATGTCAGTAAAGTTTTTCACTTGGTTCTCTTTTATCAGATTTTCCCGCTCCATCACTATTGCTGCCTAATGGTAAGTTTCAGTGAACAAAGAAATGTAAAGAGAGGTTGGTAAGAGGGCTCGGCGTGTACAGTACCTCCACATCCTTGAAGGCTCCTGAATTCTCTCTAATGTCAGACACTGTGTGGGAGGTGGACTGGCCTACCAACAGTGTGTGTCCAGATTAATGAGCCGGGACCAAGATCACCCACACAGCTGCTACCAGGTCATTATCTACTCTAAATCTGAGCAGCCAATTTGAATTGAGTTGCTTCTCTTTTCTTGATTCCTCCCACCTCTTCCCATTTGTCTTGATCCTCTTTCTGGCCCTTGAGCCTGCTAGAACATTAGCATTACAGTACAGTTGTAGAAGTGTTTTCTAGGGGGATTTATGGCAAACTAGTGGTCAGAATACACATTCAGAGGCTGGCTTTAACCCAGAACAAGATGAAGGTAAACAGTCCCTTGTGGTACAGCAACCTTTTCAGCAGCACACAACATTGAAGGGACAAGGCTATACCCAGCCTGACTATCAATAATGCAGAAAGGCTTGAGTTTCCTACTGATTTATTACTCTGTTTGACTGCTGAGATCTCTCTCTCTATATATATTCAAACTTTGGAAAAGTTTGAGACAACCGTGCCTCTGGGAAAGATGAAGTAACGGAGTAAGATCAATAATTTATCTTTCAAGATCACTTAGTATTTGATCTACTTGTGAGATTCACATCATTTCCTCGCTTTACACATTATTCACTTACTCTTTGTGAGCTTGAGCTCATAGATAACTGAATACCTTTATGATACTATAACTCAGGGCATCTTTCGAGATCTGACAGACAGCTTTTTTGACTAGATTTGTGTACCTGTTCACCTCACTGTGTGGAAGTAACTATCATCAGATCGGGGACTGCTGTGGCACTAAACACTGTAGCCCACTGTGAGTAGATGAAGCAGATGTAACTGATATAGTGCATTTAATGTATTTAATACCGATCCAGATGACATGTGAAGATGCAGCTGCCAACCCTTTGACAAACTTACTTCTTACTACTTTTCCGCAGTGTTTGTGTGATAGCTGTAGTTATGAATACAGCCAAATAGCCACGGATCCCCAGATGATGACCTGCAGTATAGTGTTTTGGGTTTTTTGTGTTTCCGAGATGATTTGATTACTTTCTCATGCAAAGAGTAGACGCTGCTGGGAATATTTCAGCTCTTGGATTTTTTTTAAACATTTTCTGTAGGTTCTCATTTATTCCAGACATAGACATAGAGTACCTGTAGTTAAAAATCAATGGCTACGCACACAGGGTGGATATCTAAACAACAGAGGAAAAAATGAATAGACACAGGAAAAGGCGTTAGACTGATGGAAGAAGATATATTGGCTGCAAGCTGTGAATTTTATTCATCTTTTTGTGGGATCATCAGTAGTTTGACATTGTAGCTGCGGGCAAGGACGATTAAAGTAGAGAGATTGATTGGTTGATTGGCTGGTTTTGTCAGCTCTGTTAATCAGAAGAGAAGATTTATAAGCTTGTTTGGATGCCTTGTTAAATGATGAGCAGGTTTACCTGCGGATCGAAAAGTGTCTGCAGTATATTGACGAGAACAAATATCTATTTGCTACTTAGACACTGATTTATTCAGTAAATCAACTTATAACCGGTTCATAAAAGCATTTATATTGTCACTCAGTATCTTATAGTTCCCTTTTTATAAAATGGTGTATTTTATGTGTCTAAAAGTGTTTTGTAATAAAGAAGAGCAGGGCACTTACAGTAGTATTAACAATGATAGACACCTTGACTGAACAAAGACAGGGTGATTGTTACTGAAACAATTATTTCTACACAGATTATAACATGACAATATTGGGAACAAGCACAGTGCCGTGCACTGCAGCAGCAAACATTTGTTATGAATGTCTCACTATGGAAACGCTCTCCATGTTTCTCCTCACCGTTAATGCAAGTAGCTTAATTGTCCAATTCATATCTTATCCTGACTGATTTCTAAGCTTTTTAATGCCTTGGTCATCAGATGCTAACATATAACGTATTTGTGAAGCACTTAGCCTATTGTTTGCTACAGAGCGGGATTAGAGATGTCTGCTGTCACAACTAATACACCATTGTTATCTGACCAAGCTAAAAGTGTTAGATGCTGTATATATACATCCATGAGCATGCTACCTGCACATCAGAGCAAGTGGATTACCGTAATTACCCGTAATGGAGTAACAAAAATTTAAGAGCAAACAAGCAGATCAGAAAACAAGGAGGCTTTGTGCTATACTTATACTTACTTATACTTGTTAAACAGAAATAATTAGAAGTAAAAGCCTCTCTCTAATATAAGCCTGCCTCCAATAAAGGCCCGGTACCCTCTGCAGTTGAGGTAAATAAAGGCCCCTGCCACTATTAAAGGAAATGCAGTATATTAATTGTATTAGTCCAGTAATATTAAAAGAAAAGCATTTCCCGAATTTCTGCTTTTGAATGTCATTTTTATTTCATATCAGACACAGTTTGCTTTTTCACATGGGCTGCATCGCAACATACAAATCACAACAACTGAGTCAAATAGTCGTTTAAAGCCGAAGCGCAGACAGCACTGCTATCTGTGTCTACCAGCAGCAGCAGCAGCAGCAGCATTGTGCGGGATGCCAGCTTTTTCCTCAGATGTCACTCCCACCCTCCACGGTGTCTGGATCCCAATGGCTTCCTCTTTGTGTAGCTGCCACACCTCGATGCTGCTATGCTAGGCTGGAGCACAGTGCATTCTGGGTATTTTTGTCTCCCTCTCTATGTTGCTTGAGGGTGAGAAGAGCTATAAATAAACATTGTGCTTTCATGGTCCATTCATGTGTAACTCAACAAGGCATCACTCATGCGACATATCTTGTGCTCTGCACTCACATAGATTTAGTAGTTGCTGCATAAACCGGTCTTTATGGGTCTATATAAAACATGAAAATCAACGTTTTTCAGTGTAGAAAAATAATATAAATGCTCAGCATAGAGATTACATGAAGTTTATCTGAGTGGTGCTGAATCTCTCAGCGGTGTTAAGGCTGGCATGACTCATATACAGCTACTTCGGCGACCCCCATCGGTTTGCTGCTGTGGGAGTTTGCACCTGTGAAGATGATTTCAAAGGAATTGTAGTTGCATTCAGCAACTATGAGAGCTTGTTGCTAAGGAAACCACCCTGGCATGTCCTCATCGGTCCTTATTTGGACATGTGTAAAATTCCATCTATGAAAAATGTGAACTTTGTGCAGTCATGTATATATGCTTAAGTGTGCTCTGTGGTGGATGCATGCTTGGCAGTTTTCCTTCAGTTGTACTCACACAGTGGCTTTGATATCAGTTACATGTATTGATGTGTTAAATGATGCTATTTGAAATAGGAGTCCTGTCATTTGTGTGTTGGATGTGGCAGTCGCTGCAGGGCATCCTGATATGGTATTGAGTGACAGTTATTTGACACTGTATTGGTCAATAGAGCACACATGAGTCCCAAGTTGTGAAGGTAGAAGATCTGGATCAATACAAGTCCACTGTGTCACCTGATAAACAGCTGCCTTTAAAGGATAAGGCTGATGTTGTTTTAGGTTTTAGTTCTCAGTCTCATGCAAAGATCAAAATCACCATCAAGTGAAGCTGTAAATGTTTAAAAGTGGGTCACAGATATGCGATTTGAAGCGAAGTTTTTTTTATTTTAAACAAAGTATATTTAATATTTTATATGAAGTGTATTTTATTTCTTTCACCTCAACAAACAGGAAAACCACTGTAAACCAGGAACCATGTCCCTGAGCATACATGGTAACATCTGCCAACACAGCTCTCTCCTGAATGTAGCTTTTCTATGACCGTCTAATAGGATTTAAACCACAATAGTGTTCTGGTATGGAGGAATACGCTCTGACAAGCAGTGGCTACGCAGGAATTTTATTTTATTTTTTTTAAGACGGTGATTCTCCCCGGTGTCAGCTCGAAGCACGACGCAATTTCAGTTTGTGAAAATGGTAAAAGACTTTTCATGCATAACAGATGAGGCTGCATATTGGCGTATATGTCAGACAAAAGCAGAAGGTGTAAATGTCTGTTTGAATGTGAGTGGTGTTTTTTTCCTTTTCATCTAATGGATGAGAACATAACAGACCCATGTTGTGTCACTCTTTGTTCGCAAAGCTGCATAAAGACGGCTCAGGTGCTGTGGCTGGCTATTATAGTGGGGTAATGTTTGTGTGTCTGTCAACATGCGTGTGTGTGTGTGTATGTTTGTCAGAATGTGTGTGTGTGTGTGCGTCTATAATATAGTGTAGAGGCCTTTGTAATCCTCATGTCACGATTAACCTTGTATAACAGCTAGAATTCCCCAGGCTTTGAATGAAGGACGTACTCTGTGTGTGGACTGTATGTATTGTTCATAGTACAACTACTGTATACAAGACTGTCTCAGAATAGATCTTGTCATATTTCACCTATTTCCCACCCCTGTTCCCTTTCCCTGTTTCCTTTTCACATCTGGCCACATCAGACCCAACATCCATTCCCATCATTCTTCTTTAGCCGTCTGTCATTGCTGGAAACTCAAAAAGCTTTTATAACAACAGCTCCTCTTCCTATTTTGTGTCATACTCATGTCTCTTTTGCTATAAAGCCGCTTTCTCTTAAATATCGTTTCTTATAAGTGCTAAATTTCTGGATTACTTTGAAGATTGACATTATCGTTAGTGTGCACAATGCTGTTTGAAATGTGTGCACTTATTTGTGTGTTTTTGTCAAGCAGATGCATTAAAATATTCAGGATTTGCTGTATAATGCATATGATATTATGGAATTTAAATCCTGGCATTTAGTCAGCGTGACTAGCGACCCTCATCATTTCTCTCTCTCTCTCTGTATCTCTTTCTTACTCTCTCACACACACACACACACACACACACGTGAATAATAGTGAAGGAAGGTGGGGGGGGAGACCATGAATCAGGAGCTGCTGTCGTTCAGCATCTCAGTCAGTATGGAGGCTCATTGCCCATGTCACATGTGTATTTCCTTCTACAGGATTAGGATGATATTCAACAGCATGTAAATAAAACAAAAACAACAATTTCCGCTTGTCTGAGAATTCACAGTAGGCTTGCTGCACCTGTTTATTTAGATATTAGCTGATAGTAACTGCACTTTGCATCCCACTCTAAGTACTAACTTCAGTAGAAGAGAGACGAGATCGACCATCCAACAGACTGAGATGAAAAGCAGGCTGCTGACTCATCAGCCCTGAAGGGATTATCCTCTCTCTCTATCTATCTCTCTCTCTCTCTCTCTCTCCGTGTGTGTATGTGTGTGTGTGTGTGTTTGCTGCCTTACTACTGTAGAGGACGTGCACAGCAATCATTGCTGCTTGATGAGAGCATGATAGAGGAAGCAGAAGAGCTAGCTGACTTGTAGCATGACTATCCAAAGCAAAGTGACCTTGAATTCATCGTCATTTTCCATCCATTTTCTTTTCCAACTACTCCTAATATGACGTAATTGACCTGATTTATTCTTGGAAAATAAAAAATATGCATTATAAACCAGGAAAAATAATTCATCATACACTTAGTCCCAGAAAATTCACCTGTTTCAGGCATTTATTGAGCTTGAGACATCAGCTCATTAAATATTATCAGTTGTCAACCTACTGGAATAGAGCGTATACGCTGCTATGTTACATTATGTTGAATACTGAATCATAATTTGGGTTAAAATGATCAACTGAAATGTGGTTAAACGGGGCAACTGTTGGTTATGAATGCAGTAAAAATGTACAGTCCAACAGTCGTCTCCTACTGCTGAATTATCTAAATTACACTTGGTCATATTATGTTTTATACCAATTCATAGTCTAACCCCATGTCTTATGTCATATTTCTTCCTGTTAGTACTTTACTGTATGTTTTCTTTGGCAGGTGTCATGATATTAAACATTATGTTGCAGTTTTTGGCCAACGAGCTTCTGGTGTCTTTAGAGCTCCATTAGGTATAAGAGAGTTTCCTGGTCCTTTAACAAGTCATATATCAATGTACGGTAATGCACAATGTAATTTTCCACTAGAGGTTTATCTTATGGAAAAATGGAAAGCTATTGGCATTTTACACATTCTGTCATTATTTTATGAGGAAAAAATATCCCTCATTTAACCCTGGATAGATCTGACTGACCCCTGTTCTGGTACAGTGTACCTTTAAGTAGTTAATATTTCAAACTTTTCAGTCACCAAACTCCCTATTGTGCACCACTCTATGTCATTATGACAAGTGACAGGTTTGCTCCTTGTGTGAGGTATGAGGTGAAGTGGTTTTTAGTCTGTATATTACACCATGAGGGAAAATCCAATAGATATCTCTCTCTCAGCTGCCCCCGTCTGCTGGCAGTGAATGAACGGACATGGATATGACACTATTAATGAATCACAGGATTCAGTAGTAGTTGCTCTGCTGAATCAAACCTTTTAAAATGATGCCGTGTCATGTTTTCTGTCCATGTCTTCTCCGTCCATCACTGTGCCGTACACACCCACTTATCTTATTACCCGTCACTGTCTCTGAATATGTGCCGCGGGGGTTGGCCATGGAGGACAACTGAATCCAGTTAATGGATTTCCTGTTGCTATTATCTGACAGATGCTGATGAACAGGAGGAAGGAAACATAGCTCAAGACTGCTCTAATTTTCTGGGTATTAGTAAGCTTTTGGTAGATCCTCTTGGTCATCAAGTGCTTTGTGAATAAATATAAACGCACCAAGATTGTTTACTTTAATTGCATTGATTGTTTGTTTTTTTTGACACACCTCATAAAGTTATGTCAGCAAACCATTGCTTGTTTATATATATTCAGAAACATAAGCATTTATTCAGAGTTGTGTTTCTGCGTTTGATTAATCTAAGTCCAGTATTCACTCTCCTTTAAGCTGTTTTGGCTCTTTAGCTGCTAAATGCTTCCATATGTTCACCAGCTAGCTGGAGCAAATGCGAGCAAATTTACATTTGACATAGTTATTAGATCCATTGTTACTGTTAATATATTGATGAGTGCAGCTTTAAATGAAATGTTGCATCTTAAAATGCTCATACTGTAGTATTATTATTGACGTTTGTCACTGGAACCCCTAATATACAAATGAAAATTGATTATTGCGGTATGACTTAGTTTCTTATTGCTGAATGGGTGAATTGAGCACTGTGTCTGCTGGTATATCTGGTCACCACTCAATGTCTGATTCTCGTTGCAATCCTGTCTTCCATCTCGGTTTCTCTTTGTCTCTGTCTGCTGTGGAATATTCCACTCTCTGCCTGCCTCTGCATCTGCTGGTATTAATGGCTGGCTGCAAAATCGAACAAAGCAGCAGCTAGTGTGACTCACACCCGGCAGTGGTTGGCATAATGCGAAGCACTCATCTAAATGCATTTCATGAAAATGGAAGGTTTAGTTTTCTTAGAAAGGATTGAAATCAAGTGAAAATATCTCATTCCATTTGCAAATGCTTCGCTTATTTTGAAAAAAAAAAAAACTGCTGAGGGGAATGAATATGAATATGAATATGGGGAATTAAAGTGAAAATTAGGATGCAAGAGAGTGTGGCTGTGAAATGCAGCAAAACATCGACTCAGTACCACGGCATGGCATTTATTCTAGCGTGCTCCTGGTTGTTTTCTTACTCATGTGTTCGCTTCCACCATTCCTGCAGTTGTTCATGTTGTCATTACTTGAACAAAAGGTTTTTCAGCACAAGCTAATATCCATCATCTGACTTCCTGTTCTTCTTCTTCTTCTCTCTGCTTCTCAGACCTGATCCAGGCCACGCAGGAGACCAATGTGAACGTCCCCCAGATGGCTGACACACTGATGGAGAGGGCTGGCAACGCCAGCTGGGTGGTGGTTTTCAAAGCTCTGATCACCACACACCACCTCATGGTGCATGGCAATGAGGTGAGGCTATAACACATACTGCCCGAGCTGCTACTGGCCACCATACCAGTAGAGCAGTGCCGAAAAACGCATGCTTGGTCGACTTTCTCTGGATAAAAACACAAGACCAAAGGTAGATACACAAATACCTGCTCATAAACACACCAAATTACCTGTCATGGATATGAGCACACGCTGCTGTTTTGGTCTCTGTTCATTCAACCATGTTATTTGTCTAAAAGGGTGGAAATAACTCATCAGCATAATCATATCGCAGTTCAAAACCCAGAAGTGATTCCTGTTAAAACCTTGTGAATTCATGGGTCAGTTTCATTGTTACAAACTCAAGCCCAATGCATATTTACAGTTGATCTTATGGGTAACGTTTACCAGCATTATTTCAACCCCGGGTCTTGGGTGTCAGGCTCTGAATGGTGCCCTTTAAAATTCCACTTTTGTTTTGGCCTAGGCTAGTTATGGCCTTGCAGTTTGCAGTGGGACTTGCCTTCTGTCTCCTGACCCAATTTATGTCCTGACAGCTGAAGAAAGGCAAAAGCTCTGAGTGGGCAACAAAGGTTAACTCAGAGATAAACAGATGATGTTTTGCTGCCATTCAAATTGAACAGGCTGCCATGGTAATACAGAAGACACAAAGAGAGGGAGACTGAAAAAAAAAGCAAGAGAGAGGAGGAGAACGGGTGCAGAATATAGATGCTACTTGGTGGATGGAGAAAGAGTATATTATTCTCACTATCATATATTAAACTAATAGTGTTGCTATGGGGCACATGCACACATGTCACTGATGAGCTCAGTTTGTGTGTGGATAATGTGATGAAGTGATTGAGCCTTTTCCATGTTTCTGCTATTATCGATATGATACGGACACAAAGGCTCAAGGGACCAGTGTCATACAGTAAATGTGTGTGAGAGCCAGATCTTTCACTGTTGTAGTGTCCATGATGATGACAGTACTGAGTACTAACTTAACTTAAGCAGGAGAGGAGAAAACGTGTAGCTCACCGGTTCTCCAGGGAGGATTTTTCAATTTTAACCTCCTCTCAATTTATTGTGTAAGTGGAGTCATTAAGTAAGTATCACGTGTGAGTGTGTGTGTGTATGTGTGTGTGTGTGTGACATGTTTTTACATCCATGTGTCACTGGAGTCTTTATTATGCTCTATTTCCCAGTGTTCTCCGTGTTTCTCATTTATATTCACACCCTCCCACTCACGGAGGATGAAGCATTGCTCCTTTAATGCTGGATTTCTCTCTAACCACCGATGAAACAGAACAATATAGCTTCACATGTCTTCTATTAATCCTGTTATCTGCTACAGGCAGTTTCACTGGTTTCTTGTACACTGCTGAAAGTGCTAAAAAAAGCTCCTTAAAGATGGATGTGAACATCAAACAAGCCTTCTTTTCTTATATTTCAGATGCAGCAGCAGCCTGATATTCAGTATTCAAGTTCAAGTGACTTTATTTACCTTTTGTGCAGGTACAGAGTACAAGCATATAGAATTCTTGGACGGTTATCTCAGTTATTTAGAGGAGAAAAAACTAGAAGGTAAAAAGAAAGAGGAAATGCACATCTGGGTCCCGCATGGAGTAAATAGATAGTAGTAAATAGTGCTTTTGAAGACAGGAAGAAGCTTCTGCTGAACCTGCTGCGGCGTGTTATGAGATGTTGTAGTCTGTGATGCCTCAGGTTGTATTTAGTGTCCTGGCAGGTGAAGAGAGTGTGTCTGAGGATGGCTCATATTTTTGGTGTATCGAGACTCAGTGCTGCTAACAAATTCAGCATTCACCTGCCAAGATCTGACCTGCAAATATAAATATGATTCTGTTTTTGTGTGTGGATGCACAGTCACGGTTGAACAGTTGTGGGTTCAGACAGAGACAAATATCAGGAATGGATACGCTGTCACTGCTGAGATTTAATGCCGTTTAATTTGTAATGTATGATTATTTCTCAATTAATGACAGCTAATAGGAAGGTGTGTTTCCTAGTTCTGTTGATGTGTACTATACATTCAATATCAGCACACTAAAGATATTTCATAGTCCATTAACAAGGCAAGAGTTTTAAATGTGAGCCTTCTTCTTAATTAAGACTAATGATATTTCAACAAAAGATCGTACTGCATTTATCAGAATTAGATGACTGCGAGTGCCTGGCCGAACGAAGTAACTGACTGTGTGTTTGTCCTCTCTGCAGAGATTCCTGCAGTTTCTGGCCTCGAGAAACACCTTGTTCAACCTCAGCAACTTCCTGGACAAAACGGGCTCCCACGGTGGGTGGTGTTTCTTTTCTGTCTGCTAGCGTGGGTGTGTTTCTAGTGTCTCATCTATATTTTCATTAATTGTGTACACCGTCATTTCTGGCTTTCACTTTCACATTTTCAAGTTAGTTAATTTGATTGAATCCTGAAGCAGTTACAAGAAGTGCAACAGCACAGTCAGATCTAACATTCCTCTGTTCACCCTTCAGTTGTAGTTTCTCCAATCCCTTTCTCCCCTCAATTAAACCCATCTCCATGGAAATTAATGCAGTCTCTCATGGTGATAAAGACTAGTTTCACAGCCTGTTATCATGGACATATTTTCCACTAGGGCGATTGGAGAGTGAATTCAATCTCCCAAACAACTCTCAGCAAAACAGTTTGTATTTCTCAAAATATTGAACTAATCCTTTATTTATTTTTTTGTTTTGTTTTGTTTTTTTATTTTTATTTTTTTATTTATTAAGACCCTGCCACTACTGCACCGAGTGTGTGTTTAATTAATGTGTGTATGTGTGTCTTCCTCAGGCTATGACATGTCCACATTTATCAGACGCTACAGCCGCTATCTTAACGAGAAGGCCTTCGCCTACAGACAGATGGCTTTCGACTTTGGCCGAGTCAAGAAAGGGTACGGTTTCTCATTTCTCATGACACTGCCCTGCTGCATGATTGTTTCAGCAATGTTATTTTAGTCTTTTAAAAATGCGTTGTTGGTTTCGTCGCCCTCAGAATAACACACATCATTCAGGGGTCGTGTTGGTGGTGCGTGGGATGGACTCAGCGACGTCCAGCCCAGCACTGAACCAAATGCATATCTTTACAGTGTGGCCTGAGAGCAGTGATGAATACAGAGTGGATTATTACTCATGCTCAGAGAGTGGACGGCCTTGTTTTGCCCCCCTGGCTTGCATAAGATGGCACTGAAAAATACAAACGCAGACTACAGAATAAAGATCAAGACATGTTAGTACATACAATGTTTGTGACGGGTGCAGACAGACAGAATATGGGACTCTTCTCTGTCCTTTCTGCTGGATTAATAACATTGGTTGCTAGACCACGGCTGTTCCAAATTATTAAAGGGGGTTTAATATCTTTCTTCTCCCTCTCAGAGCTGAGGGAGTGATGAGGACCATGTCAGTAGAGAAGCTGCTGAAAGGAATGCCCACCCTGCAGAGCCAGATCGACGCACTGCTGGACTTTGAAGTGAGTGACAATCACTAATAGGGAGCAATGTGACTTTGCAAAGGTTACTGTAGTTGCTGAGGGATAAACACAGTCGAGAACAAAAAGCTGCTAAATGGGTTTAACGCAGCTAAGTGTTGTGGGAGCATGTAAAAAGACATGTCACTCACAATTTCACAGGAAGAACAGTTCTTAGAGCGTTGAATTTAATGATGTGTGGTCTTCTATAAGAGAAACAAAACATGGATACCAAGCTTATAGCATGTCAGGATCAAGGTATTGAAATTGTCCGAATATGTTCTATTTATCAGAATTCTGTTCCTCGAAAAACCAAACTCGACTTTAACTGGTGCGATGTATTTGTGTGCACAGGTGCATGCACAGGAGCTGAACAATGGAGTGATAAATGCCTGCTTTCTCCTACTCTTCAAAGATCTGATCAAGTTATATGCCTGCTACAACGACGGCATCATCAACCTGCTAGGTACAGGAAAGAATCACTTCACTTCATCACAGCATCAGTGATACAATAAATTCTTAAAAGATCAGGCTGGCATTATTCTGTATTCTCAAGTCTCTTGTTGGTTTTGGTCGTTTTGTTTGGGATCTGTACCTCTGCTTCAGAGAAATTTTTCCAGATGAAAAGGAGCCAGTGCAAAGACGGGCTGGAGATCTACAAGAGATTCTTGACACGAATGACTCGGGTTTCTGAATTCTTCAAAATTGCTGAGGTAACCTGCTGTACACACCATGCATAGCTATAGCTACGTAGCAGCGGACTCGTACTCTGTTTGGTAACTGCTGCTTTGTCACTGTCTTTATTTTTATTTTTATTTTTTTTACAGCAAGTGGGAATAGACAAAAATGACATACCTGAACTCACTCAGGTAAGAATGCTTTTCAAGACTTTTTCTTCCCTTTATTTATGTTCAATAAGTTCATATTTGATTTATGGAGTATTTTAAAGCTACACACTAACAGCATGTCAGTGTTTTGTTTTTTTTTAACTGTGTTGCATGTTGTCACGTGAACACCAGCTGTGTTCACCAACAGCTAACACAAATCCTTCGGCACATAAAAAGGAGGCACATCCCACTGTACCTCATGTGCCACTTCCATTCTCCATGCAGCCAATGAGCTGTGGTTCTTTGGTGATTGACAGCCCCTATGCCCCCGTCTCTTTTCACTTCCAGAGATGCAGATTGATCATTCAGACTGAGAGTGTGAGTAGTGCACAGTGCTAGCTTTTTGAAGCAAACGGCATAGGGAAGGTTTGAACATTTGAACTCTCTTTGAGTGCACTGAATTGAAGCACACTGCACAGCGAGTGCACACCAGGCAGACATACAACAGGCGCTCTGATGAAGTGGGATGACTGTGACTGGACATGACGACTGGATAAGCTGTGATATGCTGAACAGTGCTGCTGACCAGGCGGCTGTTTTCCGCTGCTAAGACTCTGAGCTAAACATAGTTTTATTTCAACAAATGTATAAAAGTGGACTATTATCCTGGAACTGTACAGCAGAGTTTCCATGACAGCTATAAAGTAAAGATTATTTTTGAGTTTTTCATATAGCTGAGTTTTCTACTGAACAATATAAGTGATTCTCAGGATGAGAAAACAGATTTCTCTCCTGAATCAGTTCTCTGTGCTGTTGTGGAAACTCTACAGCCACCATTATCCTTTCAGATATAGCAGTATGGATGCCTTGCATGAAGAGCATGCTGTTATGCTGTCTGATCAGCTTAATTGGTCACTGGAACGCTAATGGTATAGGATTTTATTCAGACAGATCCACACCATGCCGGTGCGAACATATGACATTTTGACTATAGAGTATTTGAACATGGCTAT
Source organism: Pampus argenteus (assembly GCA_036937835.1). Classification (NCBI taxonomy): domain Eukaryota; kingdom Metazoa; phylum Chordata; class Actinopteri; order Scombriformes; family Stromateidae; genus Pampus; species Pampus argenteus. Next base: position 7,641,924 of record CM072865.1, on the reverse strand, counting down.
GGGACGTTATACCTGCAGAACCAGTCAAACTCAGAAATTCATGTCAAGGGATTTGTTGGCTTTGTAGGCATGAAAATGCTGCCGTGGACGGTTGCGAGCCAATCGTGTTAGCATTGGTCTTGTTTTGGTGTTAGTTGGGCATGTTTCTACTCTCACAGTGCTGTAGCTGTTTCTGACACTGTTAATATGCTGGATTTTAGCATGAAGCCGAAACTCTATGTGTTAGCCTGATAGCATAAACCATAAACAATGAATAAATACTATGTTTGTGATCCAATTTGAATAATGGTGCCACGTTTCTTCTTTGCCAATGCACAGCAGTGACACTTTGCCATACATTAGTAGAATAAGCTCATTAATCTTCACAACCAACCCTACAGAGTTTAGAGCCTCCAGTCGTTACTGTATGGAAGATAAAATACTATTTATGTGTACAGGAGAGCAATTTCCAATGTCCCTGAAACTAACTGATTAAGTCTCAGTCCCAGCCATCAATTTCTGCTCACGTCCCTTCCAGGAGGCATTACATCAGCACAAACAGGACAGAATTGTATTATCGTCTCAGTGTCTTTGTAGCCGTGTCGTTATGTCATCACTCAGATATACTTGCATGCTGTTCTTTTCAAGAAGATGCAGAAAATAATCTGCAGTGTCAGTCAGGCCTCACAGGCGTTACATCCACAGGGCGACGGTTCTGCAGCTTTTACACCAGCCTCCTCATATGGAAATTATTACTGGATACGTCTTAACATTGCAGTAATAGAGCTGTTATTTCTGTCCTTTAACTGTTGAATAGCCTTCTTTGTACTTGTGAGGACAGACACTTTGGATGATAAATTGTCTAGTCATCTATGTCAGTGCCAAGACAAAACATCTGTCTCTCTGCCTCATTGGCTGCTCTGAGTTTTAGGGGTAATAGACTCGACATCACCGAATTGATAGATCAAGGACATGGAGCAGGGAATTATTTCATTGTCTGAACTAGCTCTTAATAAGCTTGTTGGATATTGTATTATCCTTTTCACTGCATGTCGGGAGGTGATAATGCCCCATTAGCCTGGTAGAGCATGCAGCTTTGCATTGTGGCTGACTGAAACAGTTCTCTCTGGATTTTTTTTCTGTCTGTTTTATTGATAATTGTTTTATATCCTGCTTCATCCCCTTGTTATTGTTCCATTTCCTGTGTAACATTTGGAATTGTGCAATTCATCAAAGTACACAAAAACAACTAAAGATTATATACATTATTAAAGTGGTAGATGTTAACTGTTTATGTTTTTTTTATGACAAGGCATGTCAAATGTATTTATATAGTCATCAATAAGTGTATCAGAATTTGCAAAGAGATCAAGTGTTGCAGAACAGTTCAACAGTCAATTAATTAGGTTTTTAATTTTGATGTTAATAATCCCTTTATAGTTGCAATATATAAAAATTATTAAGAATTTTAGTTTAAAACATTCCAAAATGTACTAAATTTATGAACCTTGTTTCATAGCTAACTGAGCACTATTGATTCAGCATTAACTTAACAGTGATTTGCTGCCCCCAATTGGTTTGGAGTGTGGAGTATAAATTTGTCAATTCTTTAAGTAACTCTATATATCTGTATATATGTATGCAGGCCCCGGAAAGTCTCCTGGAGTCTCTGGAGACCCACCTCAACACTCTGGAGGGGAAGAAGCCGTAAGTATTTAATCCTGAAATGGTGTTATTCTTCAGGCCAGCATGAACCTGAGCATGTTTGGTGCTTTCAGGAGAGTTTAGTAGTTCATCAGTAACTACTCTGGTGTCTGATACTTCTCTAACATATTGTTTCCTCTTATCTTTACCTAACTCAGAGAGGATAAGTGAGTATTTTCTGTCAACAGGAATAGAACTTGTAAATACTAATTTATATAATTTGTTTGTTTTTTTTTTTAATTATTCTGTTGTCGTTTTTTCAGTTTTCAGTGATTCTATAGAAATGACATCTGAACAAGCCACTGACATCAGTATCGTTGTGTACTAAAAACTTGTTCAAGATGCACTTCTATATTTTGTGACCTAAAATCGTAGATCATCATTTTCATTGACATGCAATGACAGGTCTTGCCTCGGTGTCATTACTAATATATTTGTCCATTACAATCGCCCCCCAACTTTTTACAAAGCTTTAGTAGCATGCCAAGCCATTCACCTCTTCCTCTGTGCCTGTAATGTTGGAAACTAAAGCTTTGTTGATGTGGAGCTCGGGCCGAGATGCTATTACTCAGCAGAGCAGAGCGGATCCATTACGTTGCAGGTGTTTTACTAAATGGAATTGCTTTAAAACGCTGCCTGCCTGAAAAAACACCAAAGTGATACTTAAGCTGTCACTTTTCCTCCCATCTCAGTAACAGCAATTATGTTTCAGCAAGTACATCATTATGCTTTTTAACTCATATGCTATCATTGTTTTTGCAGGTCGCCCACCAAGGTGAGCTATGATAATCATTATGTAGTAATAATAATAATAATAATAATAATAATAATAATAGTCTTTGTTTATATAGCACTTTTCAATGTCAAGTTAGATATTTACAGAGCAGCGGATAAACAAGTAAAAAATGTCACCCTTAACGGTTTCGGGGTTGGTTGTGAAAAGCTGTTGAATCATATTAGTTTACATACAGTAACTGTGTTGGTCACCATTTTAACGGGGGGGGTTTTTACTCTGCGGCAGGATGCGACAGCCAACAACAGCTCGCCAGCTGCTGCTGCTGCACCAGCTAAACCTGCACCTCCCGCTGCTGCCGGTGGGCCCCCGGCTCGCCCCGGGCCGCCTGCCAAACCTCCTCCACCCTCAGTCACCCCCACCGCAGCAGCCCCCACCACAACCGCCAGCAAGTAAGAGTCACTCAGCAATATCACCCAAATCAATATCCGGGCATTCATTTTACATTAGAAATGAATTCTGTCTGTCGATACCACTTGTTTCTTTTTGTCTTGGTGTAGTGCCCTGGATGATGGATTCCTCTTGGATCTAGACCCTATGTCCTCCTCATCAGCAGGAGGCACTGCAGCAACTTCCTCCATGACTGGATGGGGAGGTGAGAACTTTGACTCCTTTGCTAAGCCCTTTCCCTCTTAGTCATTGTTGCACTCACAAATTGACTGGAAAAACTGTTGCTGGCAGATTATATTAGATGTAACACTAGCGAGCTAGCTAATTAAGATTAACATTAACTTCATGAATTGATTGATTGAAAAGCTATTTCCAACTGACTTTTTAACATTCCCTGTTGATATGTTTTATATCAGTTTTGTAGGCTATATGATATTGTGCTAGACTGAAGGTAAAGAACATCAGCATCTTCCCCACGATTCATGTTCATGTTTTTTTGTATTTCTATATTATTAGCTAGATATTAGACTGTTATTTTGTTCTAATTTACCATGTTCACATATGTATGTTTGCTCTCCCAACTTAACAAGAGAAAGGGGTTTTAGCTTCGTACTGGCAACCCTCCAGTGGTGAAATACCACACAGTGGATGTGCTAATTGTTAACATAATCTGTAACCCCACATAATGTATTTAGTGAATTATAAGATGCTTGGCCTTGGAAGAAAACACTCAGTAGTACTGTAGGCAGCACGCTACTTAACTATATATGCTAAACGTTGCAGTTTACATTACATTCATTCATCACATTCTTATGTTTTTGAAAGGGAAAAGGCTGGAAAGGCTAAAAACTACATCACCCTTCAACCTCCTACAAATGCACAATATTAGTCTTGAATGTTCATGCCACCTCACAGCCTGGAGAAATCCAAAGCTTACGGGTCTGCAGAGCCTAATTACAGTTGCTAAGTTATAACAGGTCAATCATTGTCAATCGTGAGAGGCGTTTAGCTAATTTTCCTATTTTATTCTATCTACAGAATAGCAATCAGTAAGTCAATAAATGATGCAACACATTTAAATTTCATCAAATTCACCTGTTTTGCTTGTGTCATCCCATTAACTGCAAACCCTCTGCACGCTAACCATTTACCAAAGCATATATTCAGTTAAGGTCACTGCAAATTGATTTTAACAGTGCTGTAAAATGAATGGAAACCAATTACTGTCTAGAAGAGGAAGAAAGGCGAAAATCTTTTTAAAAACCACGTGGTATACTTGCAATACAACAATAATAATAATGTGCAATGGTTGGTTAATATTCAGTGCATTTGATTGGTATACATTTGACTTTGTCATCATCTAAAACAAACAAACTGGTCCTTTAGATGCTCCATATACTCCATTAAATAAGTGATACCCTCTTTGATGTTTCTTATTTGACTGGGACTTGTAGGGGTTTAAATCACAGACAGTCTCTGTTTATCTCCGCTGATACACTGAAGATCCCAAATGACATTAAGGACCTTTTAGCTCTGTTGTGCTTTACCAGTGGAGCATGATTTTTTTCTAGCTTGTTCTGTATAAAGTTGGCAGCTTCCAAATTAAATATTTCTCAATTTCATCAGAGTGTCTCCTTACTTTTGTCATTCATCCTCTCTCGCCTGTGTCTCTGTCTGTCTCTCCTCTGTTGTGCAGATCTCTTGGCTGATGGTGAGTATTCTGACATCACTCCGCTACAGGCTGAATATAAAAAATACCTGCAGGTCTTTGATTTTTCACTATCCAACTAGTCTTTTTACCTTAAGTTCTCTATTGTCTGTGAGTTTTTAAAAACATATTTTCACTTTCAGCACTGATATCCTCCCTGCTGTTTTTTCACTAAACAATAAGCCTCTTTTCAAAAGTATTTCCGTCACTTTGACACTGCCGTCTTCCTCCTTTCTCCTATTTTTGTCGCCTCCTTTTTCTCTCTCCCGGGGGTTGTGACTGGGTCGTGGCGTATGGATTGTTGGGTTTATTCGTGTAGCAACTCCAGCTGCCACTGACAGCGCCTCTGAAGCTCTGCTGGCGGATGGAGATTCTGATGCCGTTGATACAGACGACGCTGCCGCTGCCCCTGCAGCTTCTGCGTCCACAGCCACTGCCGCTACTGCTGCTACTGCCGCTGCGGCCGCACCAGCGCCCATCGCAGCTCCCACCACCACCTCAACCACAGATATCGACCTTTTCGGAGGTCAGTGTGGTCGCGGGGCAAGATGTAGACCAAGATACACCGCATGGCGGCTTGCCTGCTTTTCTGCAACGAGCCCGGTCATTGTTTAGTAATTTCTCGTTAGGTTTCCTCTGTTAGTATTGGAAAGGAATGGGATTTCAGTGTCACATTGCATTACAAATATTATCATGCGGCGTGCTACTGTAAATCATTTAAATTGTGTAGAACAACCACAGAAGGAAGCTTTTTCACTCAGATGACAAATTTATTATCTCACCTTGAGAATCTTGTATTGAATAATGCAACATGAAAACATGCTAAACCCGATAAAAATATGTCTATACTGTATAAACAGTATGACATCGCAGTAAATAGCCAGCACCGGTACGGTTGTGATTCGGCAGATTGTTTTATATCCTGTTTTTACGTCCCTGCCTCTGTCGCCACTGTGCACACTAATGCGCTGACATGATGTCAAGCGTTCACACACCCCTGTTTTGCACTGAGACTAAAACCTTTTATCATTTGTGGCACATCCCAAAAATATGAGCCAGGTTACTCGATCTTGTCAGTGGGTTTATTCAAGGCCGCACAATTATCACAAAACACTAATGTGTTTTGACATCAACATGCTTCGAGCATTCATCCGAGTATTTCATAACCATTGTGTTGCTTATTAAACCAACCGCAGTGTAATTAATCTGCTACCATGACTCTTAGTTTTGGGATATGTTGCTTTGTGTTTTTTATTTATCATACTTATTGATATTCTTCCCAGTGACTTACTAACAGTTTAATAAATATGTCAAAATGATGAGTAGCTGACTTTTATTGAATTATATTTAATCTCAACGTTTTGATAAGTGGCAGTTACATTTTTGACTACTAAAAAAACAGCAAGTTGAGTATTTTTGTCAAAGAGAGACTTTGCCTTGTCCATCACTAAACTTGACATTTTCCCTCTTGTCACAGAGTACAAGTAACTTGTGACAAATTGCCTCATTTCACAAGCCTGTACAGGTAGTACACTCATTGAATGCAGCATTATGCAGCCCTCCAAAACTCCTCATGTGACTGATGGTACAGTCAGATAAATTATTACAGTAACTGGGCTGCATATTTCTTGTATTCTCTGCTTTTTCCTGATGCTGACCTCTCATTTTTGTTCCCTGTCCATTCCATCTGTCCATCATCTTTTGTTCTACACATCCATGTGTCTGTCGGTGTTGTGTTTTGCGTTTGCGTTCCGGCTGTTTTCGTCTGCAATACCCTAGATGCGTTTGCACCTTCCCCAGGAGACGGTCCTGCTGCCGTGGCCCTGGGCCCTGCTGCTGATGCATTTGGTGAATCTGGTGGGTGACAAAACAGCTTTATGTGCAAGAGTGTGTGCACGTGAGTGTACGGGTGTGTGAATGTGGAAGCTGTTGCTTTTACTGTATTAAAGCTGCTTTTGCTTCCCTAGGAGACAGTAGAACAGGCGTTTGCCTGCTGTAGGGCCTACTGTCTCACCCCAAATCCTGCTCTAATGTCCCAGTCATGGACCCTCTCCTCCCTCATCTCGGCTACTTTTCTCCTCGTAATATTCACCCAGTGAATACTGCAGTAAAAAGCACAGTACAGCTATCTAACTATACTGTAATCCAGTAATGAATACCCTTTGTTTTGATTCCACTAACCCTGATGCTACCTGTTTCTGATGATTACATTAATCATCTTAGAGCCTTTCCTTTTCTTTTTCTTTTATTTAATTTCATATAGTTTCTCTCTTTGGCTTAGTCTGTAAAGCAGGACGATGACTTGAGCAATCAGTGTAACGTCTATGAAATGTGTTCATATAATTATTTTTTTCTATATATCCCAAAACAACTCTTTGCGGGACATTTTTGGAGCTCTGGTTTATGCTTAGTATACTAACCACAATAACAATAACAGACCTATTTGCAGTTTTAAGTTTTTCTAACATGTGGCATTAACTTTATTCTGCCCCCACACTCTGAGCTGTAAACTATAGTTGACTATTGAACAAGTTACACACCCGATCACACAGTTACTACTTAGTCAAAGTTCATTTTAATCCTCTGTCTTATATGATGAATTGAATGTAATATATGGCTAACATAGTTTCAGTTTGAGGAAATGCTCTTAACAGCATGAATTAAGCAGCTGTAATCTTAATTGCTTCAGCCTTGGGACCAGTGCTCAGAGACAACTATAAATCATTATGGGTCTCAATCTGTAGATAGGTGAACCAAATATTGTTTTTTTACTGTTATAAGGACCTTGTCCTTAATAGCACGTATATAATGCTATAATGTTATTGGTCCCATGCAGGTACAATGTGTCAGTGTCGTTCTAGTGACACAATATCACAGCCTGTCACATTGAAAACGATGTACCAGGGATGCATGGGTGATTTTGCTGTTTGTCCTCATCAGTTACCAGACTGATTGGCCAGTCAACCAAAATGTGTTGTACATCACCTACTGCACAGTTAGAATAGCTCCCCAGTGTTAGTTGGAGCTTGTGGACGCAGTACTGAAGTTAATGAGTGACTGTGTGTTTGATTGGTTTATTTTCTTTGTGTCTAATCCTCATTTGGAGCGTCAGAGGACTCACAAAATATGCTTTTTACAGTGTTTGTTGATTTAACAAACTTCAATCCCCCTCCCCTCCTACCCACCACCCCCACCCCTTCTTCTCTCATCATAACCCCTCCTAACCTCTCAACATCACCCCCTGCTGCTCTTCCTGAAGACCCCTTCGCTACAACGGAGGGGAGTGCGGACATTGCTCCAGAGCTGGACCTGTTTGCTATGAGGCCCGCTGACACGGGGGCTGCCGCCATCACCCCTTCCACCTCTAATGAGGCGCCGACCATCGCCGCCCCCATCGCTGCCCCCGCTGTCCCCACCCCTTCTTCCACCACCACCACTACCACCACAACCACCACCGACACCACCACCACAGAGTCTGCAGCCGCCCCGACTCTAGATATCTTTGGTGGTAAAGTCCTCTCGCTCTCATTATGCCTCTCACTGCATTTCCCTGCATTTTGACAATGATGATGATGATGAAGGCGGTTGTGTTGTTCTTGCTACTGATTATGATAGTAACAACGATAATTTGCCCAGTCCCTACATTTGTTTTCTTATTTTCCATGATACTCTTCCTGATCCAGATCCAGATCATTTAGTTTGACCATTAAATGAATCAAGCATCTTGACCTCCTCTGTAAAACTGAAATAGTTTATATATATATATTAAAAAAAAATCTATCCATGAATTCATTGTTTGGCAACCAAATCTGATATTGGACTTTTTTTTATATCAACAGAGGTGCCTCAACTTGCTTTGATTATTAACCTAATACTAACAAAGAGACTGACTGCCAGATGTTAGAGGGAAGAAAAATGTTTTCTTCTCCTGCTTGTGACACATGTTTCAGATACAGACAGATGTGAATGCTTTATTGTAGCTTATGCACTTTAGTTAAAGGAGAATATTGCCTAACTTCAAAATACATGTGTGTTTCCACCAGATCCTCCGCATAGCTTCCACAGTCCAAACCTAACATGTTAGGTGAATCTAAATTGGTGAACTCTAAATTACCCGTATACAGTATGTGACTATGAATTGTATGTCTATATACTATAGATATTATCCCTGTGATAAACTGGTGACCCAGTGTGACCTAGAATATGCTCTACACCCCGAGTGAGCAAATATTCGCATGCCAACATGCTAAACTAACATTAACATTATATCTGTTAAACCTGTTATGCCGTGTTTCAGACAACTTGGAATTCTAAAAATGTCCGACCTTTGGCTGTCATTGTAGGTATGCTAACATGCTGACAGAGTCACTATCATGACTGTAGGCTTTTGTAACTGAATACCATAGAGATTTGAAAAATAAGTGCTCTCATTGGAACAGTTCTGGCCATATAATAAGTAATACGAACATCTTGTATTCATGCTGAACTTGGGCATTATTCTATTTTAACTTTTTCACAGTTTCATTTTGCATTGCACTGAACAGATACACAGCAGCTTACCCGTTTATTAATCAATCTATATCTGCTCTCTCTGCTTTCCCTCATCTTTCTTCTTAACTCATCATTCTGTTTGCACTGGACTTGAAATCTGAATGTACATATGATTGTTTGTCCTTGTTCTTAGATATGTTTGATTCTATGCCTGAACAAAGCCCTACCACTGAATCCAAAGCTGCTACCACTCCTAGCGTAGACCTTTTTGGTGCAGGTACAGGAGTTGATATGCATTTCTCTGTGTGTGGAACCTCTTCATCTCTTCTGGTTTCCATGCGTCCACTCCTCTGTCAACTGTTTTATTTACCTTACACGTCTCGGTTTGTCCCCCATAGTGGTATGAGATCTGTGCATGCAACCCACTCGTCTAGTACTGGATTGTCCTTGTGGCTGCTTTCTATCTACGCTGTGTTTCTACTTGCCACGCTAATGCTTTTCTTTGCTTCCCGACCTCCACGGTTTTTCTTCTTTCCCGTATTTTGCCTCTTGCTTGTGTCGGTAAATTAGACCTTCCTGCTGTTTCTCGCGGGCCCTCTCCTTTGCCCGAGCCGGCTCTGGTTGGAGACATTGTGACCGGTGAGTTAAGCTGCTTACCTTGACTCCATCAGTTTCCCTTCCTTTTCTCATGAAGAGTGCAGCCAGCCTCCACACCACACCAGTCCTGTACTGCGATGGTGCACACTTCAATGTCAAAGGATGTGGATACACAGTAAAGATGCGGGGATGTTTGCTTTTTCTTCTCCTGCTTCCTCTCGGCATGTCTATCTTGCCTTTTAGTCCAGGCATAGAAACAGTGTATGAGCAGAGCATTTTCACCTTGGAAATAAAGCTGTCACGGATAAATCTGGTCATTTACATTTGATAGTAATTGAATCTCTCCCTGCTTCTGTCTCTCTCGCCTGTTTTCTTGTGTAGACTCATTTGCATCTCCAGCTCCTGCTGCTCCTGCTACTCCTGCTGCTCCTGCTGCTGCTCCTGCTGCAGCTCCCGTCCCAGAGGCCTCTTCTCCACCCAAAGCAGAGCTGGCACCTGTTATTGACTTGCTGGGTACAGTACCTCCCGTTGCACAAAATACACAAACATACGCACCTCTTTGCAACATATGATGTATAAAAGTTATGTGTCGTATAATTTTAATTTTTATCTCTTTTTCCGCTGGATGTTTTTTTGTCACTTCTCAGTTGTTTCAAGTTCTCAGGTGAATGTTTCTACCAGCTGGGTTGATATTGTCCAGATGTAGTGATGGACTGTAGATGTTGGTGCAAAACCTTCAGCTATTTTTGAGTTAGACTCTAGACAGATCATAGATTTAGAAAAGACAATAGTTGGCGGCAGCCCCTGTTTGTGTGTTTCTGTGTAGGTGTGATTTTTTATTTTATTTTATTCTTTATGCAATGATTTCAGTGAATACTAATGTAATGTAATAATTTTGTGCTCTGACTTTTGACTCTGACTTCATTGTCATTGTGAGCGTTTGGGTCAGCTTTTAGCTGGAATGCTTTGTATAAATATGTTTTTGTGATGCATCACATTTTCCTCCTTTTTTAAAAAAAGGAGAAAGAAAAATCTAAATTCCCCTCATCCACCCACCCTGAACACAACTTGCAAGGAATGTGTTCACAATACAACTTTTCACAAATACAAGGACACATTTTCACAGCCATATCTCACAGGCCCACTCATACATACAACATGTTAGATGGTTTAGATTACACTGTTTATAATGCATAAACCATCCTGTGATAAATTAAAAAAAAGAAAGAAATTGAAAAGGCAAATCCCCAACTATGATCAAATGCCCTCATATAGTTCCCTGAAATTCTCAAAGTATGACAAGAAAGGTTCCCATTACAAGTAGAACTTTTGCGTAGGACAGGTCAAATTTGGGGATCAATAAAGTACTTCATCTTGTACTTCATCTAACACGTAGAAACTAATTGTTTCAGGTTCTTGCAGTCATTATATTATGTTATGACAAAAATCAAGGGTTATATATTGAGGTGTGTAACCAACTGTGCACTGAGCTCAGCACTGATTTCAGTTCATTTAGGTTAGCAAATAAACACAGAACAGAAACTATAGCAAAATACACCAGGAGGGTAATCATTCATAGTCCATCCATCATAGTCCTGCCTTCTTGAAGCTTGGCAATCAATCAAGACACAGATGACAACCTGTGACCATGACAGTCGGTTTGATCTGTCCCACTGTGTCCTACCTGGGTGGGTGGGAGATGGGGGTCTGTTGCTGACCTTTCACCCCTTTCTGCCCTCCATGCTGCAGACTCCTTCAGCGGTCCTGTGGAGGAGACGCAGAGCTCTGCTCCTGGAGGGCCTGGAGACGACTTGCTGGGAGGTGAGACTCCTCTGTCTGTAACGTGTTTTTGTTACGTCAAAATATTTGAATGTAATTTATACTGCATTAAGTTGAGGCTGCCAAATGTGAATAAAACGTCTGCAGTACTGTGAAATAGTTTTTATGCTGGCAAATGTTTGATGGAAATTTGCTTTGCTGATGATAAGAAATGTATGCATTAAGTAATGATGGAGACGCATTTCTCAAATTAAAAAAGGCACAGACTTGGCACGGCGGGTTGAAGTTCATTACACAGGAGTTCCAAAGGGGCTTTGGATTAATTTGGAAATGGAAAATATCTGTTCATCACGACCTTCATCATTTCACGGCCACAGCCTCGCGTCCATGAATTACAATATCACAATAAAATGGCACAAAAGTTTTTTTTCTTTGTACGGCATGAATAATTATGCAATTACATCAGCGGACTTATTTATTTGTTTATTTGGCTGTCTTTATGTCTGTTATTGTAAAAAAATGACAAAGCACATTTGTCAAGTTCTGTATCTATAGGGATGAACACTCCTTGTAATGTAATAATTTCACCATTTGTTATACATGTATGTTACATATCATCCAGTTTTCATCTATGTTCTTGTCTTGATATAGATATGATCTATTGTTACATGGATAATATAGATAGTTTGGATAATATAATTCATATCATATGTTTTAAATAATTTCCAGTAAGATCTATTAGTTGAGTAATTTGCTGTTTTATATTCTCTTTTTCTGTGCTGTATTCTGCTACTATTAGCTGCTGCAGTGATTGACTTTACCGCCTTTATTTTTAACCGAAAAATTTATTTATTTAAGTTGTATGATGTCTCGTGTGCCACCTGTTGCACCAGTAATCATATTTAATGTGTGTTTCTCCTTGAATTATAGCAATTCTGTCAAGAAACAGCACAACAAGCATGATATTACATTTGCCGCCCTGTCTGTTACATCCATCAGGTCTGATGTCCCCCACCCTGGCTCCCACCTCCGCCCCTGCTCTGGCTCCAGCTTTGACTCCAGCTTTGGCTCCGACTCTGATGCAGAACGATCTCCTGGAGTCGGGATTTGACGCTCTTGGCTCACTTCCTTCTCCAACACATCCGGTACCTGCTGCAGTGTCGGCAGTACCGATAGTACCATCGGCAGCAGCAGTCGAACCTGCAACCAGCACACCAGCGCCCTCTGGTGGTTTTGATGCTTCAAGTAAGTGTACAAGATGTACATTTATTCTTTTTGTTTCATTTGGATACACTATAATTTACATGCTTTGTGAAATGTGAAACTTAAGAGAGTTAGCTTTTTCCATTCATAGTCTCACAAGTCCGTCGCTTGATGTGCATTCATTTTGGTCTGGTTCATTAAAACTGAGCTCTCCTAGCCATAGACCTAGCCTGTCATTGTTATTACTGCTTTTCTTCCTGCTGAGAGCTTGACTTCTGCATGAATGACGCACACTGCCATGTGCTGCTGTCCTCCTTATTACATAAAACTATTGTTCCTGCTGACTGCTTAACTCCTCAGCACTGCTTTCTCTCTCTCAATGATTTATCTGTTTTTTCTCTCAGTCTATTCTACATTTCTTGCTGGATTCTTGCACATTCATAAATATCGTTTCTCAGGCTCCTGCACACCTCACACTCCCTCCTGCCTCCCCTCTCCACACAATTGACATCTTTCTTTTTCCTTTTTTCTGCTATACACCTTTTCTCTTTTGCTCCATTTCAACCTCCCTCTCTCATCATTACCCCTTCCACTCTGCTGGGTCATTGCTTGCTTCTTCTAATATGTAATTGGTGAGTTCAACCGGCTGTGCATTGCAGCATGTGCAGTTTGGACAAGTCTCCCATTCTGCGTCTTTTAATGACCTTCCTACTTTGCATGTTGCAACTCAACCCCTTGTTGTCTCCTGCATGAGACAAAACTTACTGTAACCACGTGCCACCAAGGCTAAAGTCTGCAGTGTACTGCATTTCAATCCTGCGATAATACACATTTTGAATAATACATTTTTAAATATATTCCTGAGTGGCGAATGAATACATTCAATTAATTTTGCCTAAAATAACAGATTACTATTCAATATCTTCCATATTCTATGTCTCAGTCTGCAGTCAAAAATGTGATTGTTTTAGATTTGTATAGATTAGTTGCTGCAGAGGTTGAAATATTAAAGATTTTATATAAATGTGTCCTTAGAGCATAAACCCTGAGTTAGAAAGTTGTAACCGCTTAAAATGAGCGTTGTAGCATTGTCATTTTGAGCCTGTTAGCATGCTGATGTTAGCATTTAACTTGAAGCCTCACAGAGATGCTAGCATGGCTTAGGTTTAGTCATTAACTTCAAATCACTAATTGTTCATTAATTAAAATGAACAATTAGTGATTTTGATAGTGATTAAAATGAACAGTTTGGATATAGCAGTGTAAGTTGTTGTCTAATGTACAGTGATTGTGGTATTATTACAGCAGCGTTGCACATATCACATATCACTTTAATACGCCTTCAGCCAAAGGTAGGCTGCTGACTGGTTGGTTGGAACGAAAACCTGCAAACTCTGAGGCTTTGTGACACGTGCTTTAAAACCTGTTATTCCAAAATAATACAGTGTTTAATGAAGTTCATGAACTGTTACTGTTGTTGCCTTCAAATGGAACTCGTGAGCTCCTGGTTACAACATGGGAAATCGTATAAACGATGTCCTCGGCGTTCTAGTGGTTAAGTTGTGAGAACAGCCCTGGTCAGCAACATGGACGCCAGTCATGTAGTTTTCTTGTCATTTTATATTTTGTATTGCAACGCCATGCGGAGGGAGCTATGCTAGCAAGCAAAACATAATATCGGCAATGGAAAGGCATAACGACAGAGGAAAAACATGAGGCCATAGGGAATTTTCCCCATTTGAAGGCAGCATATGTAAACTGGCTAGTAACTAGCCAGCTGCTCTAGTTACATCCCTTTGAATGCTCATATATATTTAAAATCCTTCTTTGTGCATGTGATGCACACCTGACAGCTGATGCTGTCACAGCTGGATTGTTTCCCTCACCGCACCGTCTTCCCTCTTCCTGTGTTATAGCTAGATTAGGGATTCGCAGTTTTGTAATCTATGTTGTTCCTCTGATGTCCTGCCATTCCCACCCTCTCCCCAAGTGTTTGGTGGATTAGGTGACTTACTGATGCCCGCCATAACGCCCCAGAGCACCGGGGGAAGCACTGCTGGGAGCACAGCAGGAAGCATCGGAGCTCCTATCACAGGGGGAGGCATTGCAGCCGCTCCACCTGCCACCCCAACCCCTACCAAAACCATCGCAGGAGATCTGGACTCATCACTGGCCAACCTGATCGGAGGTAGAGTGCAGTTTTTCCTGCCTGGCTCTCAAACATTTCTGTCTGTAAGAAACTCTTAAATATAAAGTTAACATGTTCTTTCTTTCTTTGATCTGTTTAGACCTCGGAGTAAAGAAAAAGTAAGTGCATGTATGCAGATGTGGATTCAGTGAATGCATGTGCATGATGGGTGTTTAGGCTCCAACATATATGCATGGTTCATAGAACTGGAGTGTTGCTTTGTGGATTTTGATATGTCTTCCATTAATTTTTGGCCTTGAGAAACTGTTGCACCCAATTATATCGTAGCTGTTTACTTTAGGTTTGCATCTCTCCAGAGCTCTTTTTTGGCTTGGTGTTATTAAATCATGGCCTACAAATGGATAGATTTTTCTCTGCTATTTCAACACTTCATATGAATACTCTGTTGTAAAATGTGATACAACAGCAGTTTGATTTCACAAAGATTTCCTGGGAGCAAAATTTAGGGCTGATTTTGGCAAATGAAATTTGAATGATAAATGAGTGTCAGAGCTCTTTGCCTTTAGACAACTGTGCAAAATGGCACAGTGGAGTCTTACATCAGTCTTTAATCTCTTTTAGGGACCCATCGAGTGAAAAGAAGCTGACTGGAGGAGCCAACTGGACACCCCAGGTAGCCCCCACAAGCTGGGCTACAGCAGGAGCCCCTATGGTAAGAACAGCATTGACTCCTCAACACTCCACCATGAGGTCAAACTTCATCTGAGTTTAGAGCTGTGCATACAGCCTCATAAGAAACTAAATTCGTTATTATGTTGTGTTTTATGACAAAAGTAAGAACATACAGCCACTTGTGCTGGTCTAACCTCTCCTTTTTGTCTCTATAGGCTGGTGCAGCCCCTGGAGCTCCTGGGGCACCGGGAGCACCTCCACCCGGTGGAGCCATGGTGCCACCGATGAGTGCACAGCCTGGCTTTGGCATGGTGAGCTACCCAATGCATTTCATTCATAGTGAAATATCTAGTATACAAATGTATATTTCACATACGTGCTACCCTATTGTCTTGAATCATAAGAAGATGATTAATCAGCGTTATGAAACCCTCCTCCACCGTGTTCACCCTGTGTCACCAGGCTGGTGCAGGAGGCCCTGGAGCTCCAATGATGCAGCCCATGATGGCGCAGCCTATGATGGGGCAGCCCATGATGAGACCTCCTTTTACTGGAGCTGCACCCGGAGCTGCTGCGCCAGGAGCACCGGTATCAAACCCTCAGTTACCAATAATTCCATTCATCTAATGAAATCAAATGAATCTATATATTATAGACAGTAAACCAGTTATTTACTTGCACATCAATTAATGTCAAAAAGATTCATGTCAATCTAAAATGATGCAGTAAAATCGTGAAGATATTTCTACCTGCCACTACACGGCAACTTGTTATAGTGTGTTCCTTCTGTGTTGTTTTTTTCCACAGCTTTCTCCAGGACCTACAAGCCAGAGTCCCAAGAAGCCCAAGGATCCTCTGGCAGAACTCGACCTCAAGGACTTCTTATAAAGCCCAAGGTGGGAGCTCAGGACACATGCAGTATGTCAAAACTTCTAGTAGTCATTGATGCTGCACTTATATTGTGGTGATACATGGTAGGTAACCGGCTTTTTAAATTTTCTTGCCACCACTATCAAGTTTTTAGTGTCCCTTTAGATGCTGTTGTGGGCTTTACACTTCAGTACAAGTGGTAGCAACACACATTGAATTTGTCTCTCATTCCCGGACAACGGAGCGGTTAAATTGAATTTTCATCCTGTCGTGTGGCCGCAGCCTCATTATTCAGCTTTTAGCATAGTTCTTGCACAAAATCATAAGAATCACATCATGATATGATTCTTATGTGGAAATATTTTCTCTTTCCTGTCTTCCAGCTGCTTTCTTCTCTGGAGCAGGGCCCTCTCACCATTTGCCTGGTGTCTGTCTACAGCTCAGGATGCCAGCAACTGTTCAACTATTCAACCTTAGAAGAGCCTCTTTTCTCCACCCTGCCCATCCAATCCCCACCCCTCTCCTGTGTGATGTAGCACAAACCGTGAAAGTGAACCATAGCGGATTATGTGTATATATATATATATATGTATATATATATATATATATATATATACACACACATATATATATATATATACATATATATGAGAAAAAATACAAGCGTGTGCTCATGTAGATGTACTAATCTTTTGTCTAAACAAAATCACACAAAACCCTGAAAAAAAAAAGCCCACAAAAAGTAAGTGAGAGAAAGTGAAGACGTATATGTGTTTAGATTTATTTTCAGTGTTGAGCTGAATGATGAATGTGCTTTGGTGTCCTAAGCTCCACCCACAGCCCCATATCTGTCCCCACCTCCTTGTAAAGGAGAAGGAGCTCTTCTTTGTCCCACTCTGATTGGATGAGAGTGGTAAACGAAGCCCCCGTAGATTTTGGAGAACCATGTTGTGTGTTGTTTACAGAAAGGTCCTCTTTAATGTATATAGATTTCTCTGGCGAAATCGAGGATTACGTCTCTAATTCTGTGTGTCTGTTGAAGAGAAATATAAATGTGAATCTGACATGAAATTGTAAGAAGTCGTGTGAGTATCCTTCTATTTCCCGTCATCATTTGAAAGTATTTGGAAACAAATATGAATACTTCTATATGATTAATATACTGTATATTATGAAAACAACTTCTATGGGCTTCTGAATCTTACCAGAGCAACAAGTGATCCTTTTTGCTTGTTTCTTTTTTTTTTTTTTTTTAACTTGTGGCTTATTTTTCTATGTCTGTATTTGTCTTTTTGTTCTATGTTATTTATATATTCTGTTTCTTTAAGATTTCCCACCAGACAGACTGCTGTCGATATTTGCTGGTATTGCTATTAAAGAACATATCTTGCAACTTAATCCCAGAGAAAATACTTTAGTTATTCATCACAGAGGTTATTTCAAACTGCTCTTCAATATAACTGTAGCTGTCTGTTCCACTACCCGTGTGGATCGGCGCTTCTCTGATTTCCATGGTTGCCTGTGCTTTCATTATAACTATGACCAGGTCAGTATGTTTTTATACCTAAAAAGATATTTATTTGCCATACCAAACTTTGTGTTCAGACGGATCAGACAGAAAGTGTTTTCCTAAATCAGGTTGATACGCAGTTTGAAATGGAGATCAAAACCCTTCAATGCATCGCAGTCTATCAGTTGTGAAGTAAGTTTTTTTCATTTTATCTAATTTGCTATCACACTTTCTTATCTTGTCTCATCTCATTACTAAAAGAAACAGGAACAGATTAAAGGTACCCTTTGAGTTTTTGTTGTTTTTTTTTCAAACAAAGAAAGGTATGTTTACATTAGTGTGTATCCTTGAGGCCTAATAAACACGTTGAATGCCTTTCCTCCCTCTTTAGAAGTTTGCAAAGCCAATTTTTCAAAACCGTCTATTTCTCTGTAGTCAAAAAACTCCAAGGGGTACCTTTAGCTTCCATGTTACTAGCCTGTTGCACCAAGTGCTGTTGGAAAAAATGGGCCAAGCCTGACTTGACAATGTTATAATTACAGCAAATTATACTAATCTCTTCTGGTCACCTGAAAATACCAAAAAAGGACAAGATCTGACATACTATTAATATTTATTTGCTCTTTGAACATATTGTTTGTTTGAGTTGTTGCTGACCTTTGACCCACTGTAATATTATACAGTGTTGGGCCACATGGGAGCAATGCGTACAATGCAGAAACCCACAGGAGCTCACTGTTGATCCCAAAAATGCAATTTTTACACCAAGCACCTCTATTCCTGCTGACTTGTAATAGAATCAATATGTTCTCGGGTGACGTGCATCTGGACTGCTGTGTAACACCAGTGGCCGCGGTCCTGTGCTGTCAACTACAGATAGTTATAAAGTTCACTCTGTGCTGTCGTCTCAGCGGTCTGTTTGCAAGACCAGCCGACTGGTTGTGAGAATCGAACTGGATTCAGAGTAAAAAATGGGAAGATTATTCACATTTTTTCATGGCTGAATTATTAAAATTGTATTTTTGTTTAGTTGTAAATTTTATTTTAATTACAATGGCCCTCCCCAGTGCATGTAAGCCCTTTGAGATGCAATAAATTCAATGACGGATCGAACTGCGGACAACAGTTTTCTTTTTTTTTTCCATATCACCGTTACAGAAGTCAGTTTGAAGGAGTATTTTATGTCCCACCCACATCAACAGTATCCTTGTGACTGTTCACCAAAGCCGGATTTTCAAGTGGACATGTGCCCAAATGCCTTTGGTGAATCAAAGTAAAGTACAGTTGGATGCCGTAAAATCAAAATAATGAGCTGAAAAATGCTATATAAAAACCTCCAAAGAGCTTAGAGGAAACACATAGTTGGGTCATTATTTTGAGTGCTATGAGCAACATCTGTCCCATTACTTTCTGTAATTTAATCTATTGTCAGTATGAAAATATTGATGAGACCAGCTTTAATGAGAACCTGGAGGTGACACAATACTCAGTGGGTGGGTGAGTTGGGGAGTCAAAAGGGGTCCAACAACATACTTTTTCTCTGAGGCTCCATAACAAGTTAATCCAGCCATGCTGCTCAGTAATGCAGCATATAGGTGAGTTTTTTTGCGGTAGCGTAATCACAAACACACACAGAAGTAGTAATCTTGGTTTAATGGTTTGGTAGTCTTCAATCTGCATTATTAATTTCAGGTATTTGGTATTCAAAAGGATCCTCGTATGCATTTTTTGGAGCATAAGCAACACGAAAAGTCAAAAATATCACATTCCAGATTTAAATTTTGTTATTATATAACATTACTGTGGCTTTTGTAATCTCATTTAACCCTTAGAATTACAGAAATCGAAACAGCTCAAGTAAATCGTTGAATGGTTCAGTCCCATCTTAACACAACCACAATATGTAGCCTCACATTAAATACATAGTTACAGTACTAGGCTATCAAAATATTTTCTGAGCAGTCTCCCCTCCCCCCCAAAAAAAGTTTACAATTCCATAAATTAGCACCACGTCTTCTGGGTAAAGCACCTCTATAATTATGTGCACAACAATGAAACCACATTTCACTGCGTTGCAAGAACAGAGAAAAGATGGCGAGACTCACAAATCAGAAAACATCTTCTATCCGAGGTCCATTAGGACAGAAAAATAGTCTTATTTCAAAAGGTAGTTGTAAAAAAAAACAAACTTCTAGATATACACAATGCAAAACACCAGCTCATTCAATTAAAATGTTTATAAAAACAGTTATCCTAATATCTCTATATAGTTCATTTGTAAAACAAAAGTTACATATATTTTTTTTCCCTTGGGTCTTTTGTCAATGCCAATGCACACGCTCTTCTTTTACAGTGGTGGAGAACATACAAAGTCTGGTTAGAATATAAGACGAATGTACCAAGGCTTTGCTCACACTTGTTAACTTTGTATCCAAAAAGGGGAAATCTTTTTTAAAAAGAGTCAAAATAGAAAGCAAAACTGCAGATCTGAATGATCTGTAAACATGTACAATACATATCTTTTCTCAGTTTTTTTTTTTTTTTTTTTAGCAAATAAATTAAAAAAGCTGAAGTGCCACAGTTCTCTTTATGTGTTGCTGAGTTCCTGTTGTTGTCAACACTGAGTCTGTATGGCTGTGTGTGGGATGTGTGTGTGTGTGTGTGTGTGTGTGTGTGTGTGTGATCAGTGTAGCAGGAGTCACTGGGAGATACAGGCAGGAAGAGGAGAGATCAGTCGACAGGTCCCTAGTTGGTTGGAGGAGGTGAGGGTTTGAGTAGATTAGGAAGTGGGTCTGAAGGACAGGGTTGGTGGTGGTTGATCGGGATCCTGTGTTGTCTTAGGCTACCTGGCACTCACTCGAGTCCCCGTGGACCCAGGAACAAATTTGGGCATATTTGAGGGGCGTTATCCTCACCGCAACGTTGTAATCCTGCTGTATCCCGTTCCCGTTTACATCCACCCACTGGTGACCGGAGAATACCCCAACAATCTTCCTTTTCCACTTCTTCTTGCCAGGCTCTTTGAGGCGAATGTAGACCCCAGAGCCGCTGGAGCCGGGTTTGGCATCGCAGTATTGGTACATCAGATCATTGGACTCCTCAGAGACAGAGCAGAACCGGTACACCAGGTTGCCAGGCCGGTCATCATCAAAGCCAGAAAAATGGATCCTCCCAGCAGGGAGCTTCTTGACTGAAGGGATAACACCCAGTTCCATGTGCTTGACTTTTGGGGCTTTCTTCAGCTCCAGAACAGCATAATCATAATCCGCAGCCAGTCCATTAGCCACGCCTTTGAACCAGCCCTTAGGCACCTGGGTCTGCTTGACCCTGGTCCACCGAAACGAAGGTTTCTCCGATTCCACACTGCGCCGGCTCCGACTCTTTCTACCTTTCCCTTTCCCTTTGCGGTCCCTTTTTCCACCAATCTCTTCCTTTTCTTCGTCTTCCTCTTTACCTTTGTCTCCCTTTCTCCTTTTACCTTTTCCTCGCCCTCCTCTCCCTTTGCCTCCTTTCCCTCGTCTGGATTTCTCCTTCAGGATACCAACTCGTAACTTCTGAGCGCCATCTAGATAATCCTTTCCGTCATGGATGCAGTGGGCAGCGGTCAACACGTGTTTAGGTGACACCAGAACCCCAGAGCATCCTGTGGAGATCTTCACAGAGGTGGAGAAAGGATACTTGGTGGAGAACTGCTTATCAGAGATGGTGAACCGGGTGTCTGTGCCGTACACCTCTCGTTTGTGTCGGGAGCTAGATGAGTTGTTTCTGGACCAGGCTGTCACCTCATTGAGGCCCTGCACAGACACTGAGGTAAACGTGCGTGTACCATTCTCGTAAACTGTCTCGTAGGACAGGAACTCCTCCAGGTCGTCCAGAGAAGGTGTAGGGAGACGACGCTGACACTCGATCCCACAAGTCCCACTCAGCTCCGGTTGAGTATGGGCTGAGAAGTTGGGGCTGCTGAGAGGCAAAGTGCGTCTTTTCCTTACCAGAGGAACCTTCCACTGCGGCCAGGTATACTCATCATCAACTGTGTTCACCTCAGCGGCTACAGCCACCACCAAAGCCAGCACCGTCACCGGGAGCAGGACACACAGGGGTATTGGGCCCATTGTTAAGTTGGGCCTGGCTCTGAAATGTTAAGAATAGAGAGGAAAACTTAGGGAAAGGAGTTCAGTTTATTGATGTGTTCAGTCCAGCACAGAGACTCATAGTTACTATGTGGTTTATTCTTTCTACCTACACTAAAGAAGAAGCCACACATGGCTGTAGGGACGGCAGTGTCAGTCTGTCGGTCAATTGGTCCACCACTTTGGTTCAGACTAAAATAACTAAACAACTATTGGATGGATTGCCATGAATTTTTTGTATTAACATTCATGGTTCCCAGATGATGAATCCTGTTGACCTGTTTTTCTGTTTGGTTGACATTCATAGTTTTGAGTGTGGATAGATTGCTTTGCAATTCGAAACAGGATGGATATTATTGACTTCTTACTGTCTTCACTTTAGTCTCTAGGTAAGTTCAGCCTG
Source organism: Pampus argenteus (assembly GCA_036937835.1). Lineage (NCBI taxonomy): Eukaryota > Metazoa > Chordata > Actinopteri > Scombriformes > Stromateidae > Pampus > Pampus argenteus. The sequence continues at coordinate 7,619,546 of CM072865.1, read as the reverse complement.
TTGCTTGTATCGTCAGGTTCAGTAGAAAACAAGATGTATATAAGCACCTGGTCATTAGATCAGCAACGGAGTCATTGCTTCTTGATTGTTTCTATGGTTTTCAGTCTTTCAGTGAGCTTTAAATCAAGAAACACACTGTATACTGACTTTAAAACCTGCATCTATTCACACTGACACTGATGATTCAGAACACTCAGCTTCAGGATGTCGTGTCAAAGCTTCTCTTGTTTATTAACTACACACCTCCAGTCAGTAAAGTAGGTGACATTATCTTGTTTGGAACCAGACTGCTCAGCAAACAGCCTTTAATCACCTTTAGGCACTTTGAATCGCAGCTGGAAAAACTCAAATCTCCCTGAACTAAGAGGGTCTTCTATCCAATGTTGAGGCCTCCTGATTGAGGGAAAAAAATAAACACAGCTCCAGTTACAGCCACAGGGAGGCAGTGTAGCCCAGAATATTAGAAATGGCCATCTCTCGCTCTCTGGACCATCATGAGGGCAACTCAGCAGTCTGTGACAGCACAGCACAATCAGGACATAAACACAGGTTCTGAAAAATGCTCATGTTTGCAGAAAATGATTGGCGCCACTATTCATATGGAGAAATAACACTCTCTTTATGTTACTTTAAAGATCTCAAAAACGTTTCTCCAGAGTTGACACATTAGCTGTGTGGTTAAGAGGAGATTTATATCCACTGAGTCCTGCTGGAGGCTGCGGCCAGCGAGGAGGCGAGGATGAACCGTGATCTTCAGAATGGGCTGAGACAGTGGCTTGGAGGTTTGCCACAATGGTTAACCTTCTCTTTCAGTAATGACCATATCTGGTTTCCAGAGCTCCACTCTGCTCCCTGTCTATATGTACAAATGACATTAAAGATAGAGACTATACGGGCTGCTTCATGCTTCTATGAGTATGACATTGCCAATAATCCTCATGACCCTATGAAGAAAATTACAATTTTGGCTATGTTTTAATAGATTCAGCAGACCAGGGTAGAAAAGATTAATTTCGTCAGCACGTCTGTGGTGATGAAGTCACCCCGTCAATTCCAAACACGAGGGGAGGAAATCATTTTGATTGCTGCTGCACTGGAACACAAATCTAACAGTCAATTTCAAACAGAGGTCATCAGTGTGAAACACCACAGAGATTACATTCAGTCTGGCTGTTTGTCCAAAATAGTGACATCTGGGGAATTCAGCAGGAGGACAAACTTTTCAGGGACAGCCTAAATTAGCCAGGGGGTCCACAGACACATTCATCTTCAATTATATGTTGATGCAGTGTGAAAATGAGACACTACCAGGTTTGGCAGAGCTTTACAGCATCACCTGTGGACCGAATCAGTGCCTCACCATCCGTTTTGGGGAGATATTATGAACTCACTCACTCTCCAAATCCTTTACATTGAAACTAGAAAGCATGCCTTTTATTTGGCTTAGATTTACCACACAGTGTCTGATCAAACAGGCCCAGTGACCGAGATCTAACCTGACCAAGACGGACGGTAATAAAATATAAGAGCTGTAAAACAGTCTCAATAAATAAGGAACACAAATGACCCCTAGGATGTGTTCGGATCACACACACTCCCACAGCCAGACTCAGACATAACACAAATCTAGAGAAAGCCTGCAATTATTCAGCATAGAGTGGAAACCGATATGCAGCCATGATGGCTCTCGGTCACAGAAAGGCACTCATTTGAACATTTTCCGCTGCAGTCAGCTGAAACAGTGTTGTGTCCTCTCCATCCCTCAGACTGGATTCAGATGCACTGATAGAGGCAGCCTAGACACATATTGACCAAAGGATGGCGCTATGGCGCAATTGTCCCTTTCCTACCTTAAGGGATCTCAGCCTATTGTCTGGTTCAACATGGCATTTATTAGAAAGGGTGATTTCACCCGTTTTGACCTGTTTTCATAAACTCTTCAGGTACAGTTTCCACACAGGGATTCACGAGACAGGCACTGCCAGTGTTTAACAACAACAGGGGGAAAGAAAAGTCAGATTTTGATTTTTTTTTTCATCATTGTAAAAACTAACAAATATGACTATTAGCATTGTAAAAGCAAATAAATAGCCCATAAAATGAGATATCCAATGAAATGTGAAAACAAAAACCAGTAATTTCACATCTGCTTCCGTTTAGCAGCTGTATGAAGGGACAGGGACAAGGTTCATTATGAAGCAAACTGCCATTAAATAGCTTCATCTCATAATAATAAAACGCTTTAAAAAAAAAAATATATATATATATATATAAGGACGACTTAGGCAATAAAATCTGATTAAATCCCCAACTTAAACAACTATCCAAAACACAGGAAACCGATGATGATAATAATAATAATAATAATAATAATAATAATAATAATAATAGTAATAATAATAATACATGAATAATAATTAAACATATTTCCCCCAAAGGCTCCATTAAAATATCGTAATAACTATGCAAAGTGAGAGAGGTTTCCTACCTGCTTGCATCCGATTGATGGATATGCCAAACCCGCAAGGTATTGTTTGTTTTTCCTAGAAATGTACAAATATGATCCCGCTAGAAAGCAAACGGTTAGTGCATCCCAGACGCGCAGGTATCAGCAGGGAGACGGATCCCTTCTCCTCATTGCTTCTTCAAAGAGGCTGTGGAGAAAGTCACGGCCGGGACGCTCCGCTCAGGCTGCACTTGATGCTGAGGAGGAGGGAGGGGAGGAAAAAAAAATCTGAAAAGGACTTTTTTTTTTTTTTTTTTTAACTTGTGACAAAAGCTGTTCACATATGGGTGGGACCAGACCAAGCGATCTAACTAAAGGCTGAATTGGGAGAAGTCAGTGGTCTATTCAGCAGCAGCCCAGTCGGGAGGTGTGCTGGTGTACACCCACCCAGGCAGGAGCAGGGAAAGAAAAAAAAAAAATAAAAAAAATAAAAATCAAGTGCTCCCTCAGTCAATGGGACTTTCAGCGGACTGTGAAGGAATTAGTTCCACTGGTCTCTACAATAGTTTCTGAGGCGTTTCCACTCTGAGCCTCAACATCTGCAGCATCTTTATTCTACTAGTTCAGTGAAGCATGAGGGGTATAGAGCACAGCAGATAAACCCACCCAAACACAGACTGTAGTACCTGATATAAATGCAATGATCTTTAATAATGGACATAAAAAATAGACAATATACATGATGTAAAAAATGATGGTTTTGGGTTTTGGCCCCTTTAAATAAAGTTGTACTTGTGATTATATATATATAATATGCAGTAAGTAAGTTTGAAACGTATTTATTGACACCTTAATTGTATGAAATGTGTAGGTAAAACAATGAAATCTGCTACTTTCATGACCTTCGTCTTTACTTTTGATGCTCACTTCCACAGGTGAGGTTTAGTTACAGCAGCAACAACTCAGTGTCCTGCTCAAAGGCACTTGGGTAGATGTGGACTCCGGCCTCAGTCTACCGGCTGAAGCGTTTGGTTACACTGCAGCTTCCGCCAGGTATCTACAGATGTGAGCCAAGACAGTTTTGTGTTTTGTCTTTGCATTATGAAAGCCGGGCTGGCAGAGGAGGAATGTCATGACCAGCTGAAGTCTCAATGAGCCAAGAAAAGACATGGAAAATATGTGTGTAATGAGGGGGTCGAAAGAGATGTGTGATGATACACATCTGGCCGGAGAGGGAACGAGGAGTACAGGATGCCATGAGGATTTCAAACTGATCAGCGTGTAATCACTTCTGTCAGTCACTTTAATCTACAGCAGGCTTCGCGCCGGTTATACTGATTGAAGAATTCCCCCTGTTAGGTGGTGATCACATATACTCACTGCGTATGAACTACAGAACTTCATATTCTTTAAGCACAATGAGTTAGCACAAACAAAAGAGCAAATTGTCTCTTCCTCGTTCTTTCCCTGGATGTGGTCAGACCCATTGACCCATCGGTCATTGAAAACAAACAAACAAACAAACATGGGCTGTAAACACATAGGAGACTTTGGACTGAAGACTTTTTAAATAGTCATACTTGTGTTGAGCATATTATGTTTTTTACGGAGGGCCACACAGATTATGGAAAAAGCATTGTGTGTGTGTGTGTGTGACATCACCCATAGCTTTCTAAAGGGACTCTTTGAAGGTTATGTTTGGTTTTGGTTGCTGGCTGCTAGCTTTGTCGAACGACTGTCGCCACAATATTAAAATTATTTAGGCTGTGTGTGCTTTTAGTGGAGCAGCAGCCACCACAGGTTTCATTTCTTGGAGCCAGCACCTAGTGGTCAGTGAAGGAAATGCAGCTCCAGACATTTGGTTCAACCGCCCGCCATGGCTGATGGTTAGCAGGACAACAGCGTTATCTGACTGGGAGAGGGCGAGAACTTTTTGAGGCTTTATAGCTTTAACTGCATTCAGTTTTGTATATGACAAATGTCGCCACATTAACTGTGGATGAATATGTTTTCCTGGATCAATGTGAGGTAAAGATCAAATTTTGATGTCCTCTTCATCATGTACTCTGACTTGTTGCTGGCCCGCCCCCCATCAGAAGCTGTGGCTGCTGTTATCACAACCTTCACAGATGCACAACACAGTATATGTTCCTGTTTTCAGTTAAGTTCAAGGTCAAAGGTCACAGTAGAAAAGTGAAACTACAGAGAGAGAGAAATAGAGAGATAGAGAGTGAGAGAGAGAGAGAGCGCTACCAGCCCTGTGGCTTCCAAATAGGAAAGCAGTGAGTGATATTTCTGGTTGGGGTCGGGGCTATGCAGCGTGGATAGAGGGGCTTTTGTGCCGGGCGTCACACCCTCACAGGAAGTGCTCCCTTTGCGCTCTGGTGTGGTGGATGGAGGATGCTTATTGGTGGGAGCTAAGTTTCAGGAATTTCATTAGTTGTGTTTGGGTGTACTGGATGAGACCTTGCTTAGCTTCACAGCAGTGAACCAGGACACACCAGGTTTTGGGGCTTTCTGGTTAACATTTTCATCCTTGAGCAGCCATCTGCTCTGACTCACAGTATTTAGAAAACGGGTGAGTTATTCTGGATTCAGTTTTAATGATTTATTCCCCCCCCCACACACACACACACAAATTTCATGGAGCACAAAAACGTTTCCCTATTGAAACTCTATTTGAGAGGACCTCAGTGACCTTCTTGCTGTAGAAGTATACATTAAAGGATGACTACTCCTCTGCACAGACCACACTAATAAACCAACTCAGAGGGCTGCAGTGACCCACAGCTCACTTCCACAGGCTTTATTTTGACAACTGAATGGCCTTTTAGCTCTGCTCCACGCTAAACAGACCACCATTGATATGATAGGAGTCTCTACCTCACTACTTCTCTCTCACACAAACATATAGTAAATACATACAGTATATATATATATATAAGCAATAATGGGATAGTTAGTTAAAGGTCTGGCTTAGATCCACATACAGTTTATAACCTTTTTAATTGTAAATATTTGGCTAAATGGTTAGCATGCCAGCTTTCAGAGAAGAAACTGTGCATGATGAAAGGCTGACTGAAGTCATACGTGCTCCTTTGAATATCATGTGCAAATGAACATACACAGTCCTGCAAAGACAGACTTGTGAATACCGAAGTAGCGAATGCTAGTCCAATTGTGCACTCAATATTCCCAGTAAGCTAGCGTTTGCTACGTTTGCTAGCATTCAGAAAGGCAACACCCTGCACCAAACATAACGGCTCTAATGACCTCACTGGCTCGCTACATCCATCTTTATATACAGTCTATGAGTCACGCACGGAGGTGTCTGAAGCTAAAAGCTAAATTCAGGATGCTAACATGCTCACAGTAATAATGCTGACATGCTGCTGTTTACCGTAGTATGTATAATGTTTACCATGTTCATCTCTTTATTTTAGCTTTGCTAGCATGCTAACATTTGCTAAATAAGCAAGTTGTGGACAAACCAACAGCCATCTTGAAAACTTTGATCTGGAAAATGACCTCCTGAATTGTGGACTTTGGTCACTATATCGGTTAATTTATTGTTATGGCTACACAAGTGAAATTTGGAGATTAAAAAAAAAAAGACACAGCTGCTGTTGGTCATAAATGTTACTGTGAAATATCTGCTTATGCGGCTAAAGAGCATGAAAATCAAACCTCCTTCGGCAAATGTAATAAGCAGCACTTTGATATGCATATTAGCATGCTAGACTGAGCCTGTCTTTTAGAACAGATCAGCATGTACACCTTTATCACCATCAATGAGTCTCTCTGTGTGTGGCCTTATGTTTACACTGACTACCCATAATCCCTTCCTGCAATAAAAAAAACGTAAAAATATCTTTCCACATCACACGCCTGCCTGCACCTGAAACATCCACTACAGATGCTGTTAATCTCCTCTTCATTAAAACATTAAAACAGTCCTACCTACAGGTAAGAAACAGACTGCCTGTTTGCTTTTTTTCATGACTCAGGATAGTATTTGGACATTTGAGGTTTCCAGCCATGATTGATGACCTTGTAATTTGTGCTCCAGTACAGTAATGGTTGGTTCAGAAGCCCAAAAGCACATGAAGGAAAATGGCATTTGGGAGATGAGCCATATTTTCCCGAAAATGAACTAAACTTAAAAATAGGAGTTTACCCCAGGGCTCTTTTTACCAACCAATCTGTCACATATACAGATGTTCTTATACTGCTACTGTACATAAATCACAGTGTTTTTTGCCGAATGCACCTCTGAGTATTAAGGTGAAGACTCATGTTTCAACTCTACAATCATTTCTGCTTTGAAATCTCTTCCTTCCTCATTCATCCAACCGTTTATCCAAACATTTAGAACAGCTTGGAAATTCATGCTTGGAAAAGGAGGAAAACAAACATCCCACAGACTCACCCCTTAAATCTCTTATTGTGATAATATTAATAATAATAATGTGTGCAAAACCATGTTTTAAACAAAGGTTTGCATGAGATGTTGCCGGACACGAAATTGATTATAATTCACTTGCAATAACTTGCAACATATATTTGTCAGATTAAACATTAGATGCACTATCGGAGAGCATTTAGAAACACAGAGGAAAATGGAGCCAACAATTCTTTGCCTGTTTTTGAGCCGAGGTGAACAGATCTGCAGTGTGTCTGCACGGAGATTAAAACTGTTTGGACATTCTGAGACAAACAAGGAGAAATGTGACATTTATGCCTGACAGACCTCTTGTTTATAGTGAGGATTTGGACAGAGGAGGTGTTTTGTATTTCACAACGTGCTGCCAGAGCTGGAGACAACATGTGAGCGGAAGGAGGCGTAGATGGATGAAGGTATCCGCTGAGCTCAGATGTTGCGGGTGGAGAACAGATATATAATCTAAGAAGAATTAAACAAATATGTAGTTGTGTAAACACTGTTTTTCAACGATTTCAAATATGCAACGCAGACGTGCATAAGGATGCAAACAAATGCTCTCGTGTTTGAAATGGTAGCATACAATGAGAATGAAGTGAGGAGCGAATAGAGAGTGTGTTTGCAGGTTGAAAGACTCACATATTCTGCGAGGTCACAAAGGTTACGCAAACACACCGTGTGACTAGGTTAACACGCTAATCTCTGTACTCTCTCCTGGAGAAGAAAGGGGGGTTTTGTTGAAATGCAACGACGACGCCTCTTTTGGCTCATTCTGCCAAATGACATTTAGTTTGACAGGAGAAGCTCGGCCGTCTCTTCGGATGAATCTTCATTTCCCTCTGATGCCTCGTTCAGTTCTGTTTGGCAAACCTTGACCTGCTTGCTTGCGCTTCTATTTCACTCTGCAGTCATTCTCAGCTCAGTCACCTTGTTTTGTGGGTACGGTTGCTATTAGAAGTGGCTGAAACACACCCACACGTTCATGCATACAAGAAACACACACACACACACACATGCACGCGCATATTCTGTGCCAGAAAAAGCAAGACTTGAAAGAAAGTTGCTTTTAAAAAGATTGTTATTCTACTGTATCTTACAGTCAAAGTGAAATCTGAGTTCGCCTCACTTGAAAATGAAATTAGCTGTAATTAGCTATAATGATACCGCAGCTATTGTGCATATTTCTGATTTTTTCCAGTGGAGGATTAAACCATTTTGTACCATTACCCATTTGTCCCTTTACAACAACATTTGGGATGATCCATTAAACATTTAGGTTTGTATTCTGTAAGTAATTTGCATGCATGAAATTACAGAAAATTGTCAGGCAAAACTTAATTTTATTTTTTTTTATTATAATTTTAGAAACTTTTACTAAGCACATTTTTGTCCAAATAAATACACACATCAAAACACTTACTGAGGACTTACAGTATAAACTTATTTCTCAGGAAAAAAAAAAAAAAAGAATAACTCCTTATATACAGTAAAAAAGTTTTTCAAAAAATGTAAAAAACGACACAATAGGTCATAATGTCAATGTCACCCTGGAAACGACACATAGTTACATTTGAGTGGTAGGTGCTGTTTATTTAACCATAACAAAGTGACTTGTTATGTTAGTTTTGCATGTTAGTTTTTAATTGAAAGAGGCTGCAATTTTGCTAAAATGAAAAACCTGTATTCTTACAGTATATAGTCTGTTAACACAACGGCTCAGCTGCACCTTCCTCAGGATATGTTGAGGGTTTCCCAAACTCTACCCGGCCTATAATGATCAAGCTCCTTCTAATAATGCTAAACAGAAAGGCTGCAGCTTAAAGCTCTCTCTTTTTCCACCTCCCCAAATATCCCAGGCCTTAAACAGTGCGTCATTATATGAAGAGTGATCAGTGAAAGGGCCCATTGATTTTTGGGGGTTGGGGGGGAAGGTCATGTATGAACTTGGAGGAGAGAGCGAGAGAAAGCAAAGCGCTGGGGGCAGTCATATACATGTATGTATGTATGTATGGCAGCGTCCCTCAGGAACATCCACCCATTTCCTCCACCGGTACTGTAGGTGCTCAGCAGACTCGATGCCTTTCAGCTTTTTTTTTTTGTGTGCATTTTGTTCAGGGTCCAAACAACAACAGTTATGGCTTCATAAAAGTACCTAAAGGGAGGAAATGTGGTTCTTGTTCACATTTTCCTCTGCCAGCGATCAAACGTGGATGTTGCCAGTTCTTTTTTGAAAACCTCAGGGAATTGTGGAATGGTTAACTATGGGAAAGGTTGTTCTCCGAGTTAGTGAACCCAGTATGGAAATAAACCACACAGCGTTTATTGTAGGTAGAGTTTATTGATCCTGATTATTTTAAAAGTTGAAATGTTAAAATACCCCTGAGGCTATTTGCCATCTGGCAGGTGAGCACACCTTCATACACATGAGGAACAGTTTCACATCAAGTTCTCATGTTGTCTCTGACCTTTGACCTTTGTGCCACTTCACCCATTGGCTCTGTTCTATTCTGCAATATCATAGTTTCATATTCATATTCCTCAATAACTGGAGTTTATCCTCCAACTACTGAGGCATGTCTCACATTTATGTCCTTTTTTCCAGCACTTTTCACTCTTAATATTGCAGATATCAACCTGCTGAAGTATTGGATTTCTCTTTTTCTCCATATCGGCTTTATTGCTAAAAACCTTCACACAAACTCTCGTGCCAATGAAATCAGAAGGTATGGCTTCTCCATAGAGTCTGGCTGGCTGTAATTACATTTAATGACCACCTTTGTGAATCCTTTACCGTCAGCTACAGTGCAGGAAGTATGACCAGGTGTTAGAGGTATGAGAAAGAAAACCATGTGTTTGTGGGTGATTAGATTCTCAGTAATTGTATTTGTCTTTGTCTGCTGCCTCCTCTTCTTCCTGACCAGAAAAGTCCCACAGGGATAAACAAGAGTCAAAACATAGACAAGGAAAAATAAAAAAAGACAGCTGTGTGTGTAGACGGTATTAAAGCAGTTCCTGTGTGTGTGTGTGTGTGTGTGTGTGTGTGTATAAAATGTGTGGTTCAACAGGGTCAGTGAAAAGTTGATAAGGAGGGATGATGGAAATGAAATCAAAAGAAAAGCTGCATGTTTCCTCATTGCTTAGCGCATTTATTATGATTATCATTGTTACTCACGGACAAATGTCAAGTTACGTAACTCGATAAAAACACAACGCACGGATAAATGCAGAATGATTTGTATCCGTATCCATGCATATCACATACAACAGACATCATCATTTATACATCGATTTAGCATTTTTGTTTTTTACCTATTTACATCATTACACCATCGGTACTAGCCATGTTTTATGTTCTCTTTCATCAGAGCAGGAGTGTCGGCTCAATAGAAATCCTTTCAGAGTTTCAGATTACGGCCTTGACTGTTGGCCAAACCATCCACTAAAAACCAAGCCAGCTTCCATCATTACTCAACGTGCAATTCAAGTCTTATCACTGCTGTATCTGTGCAGCAACGTTCGACTTCAGACTGAGAAACACAGAATGGCAGGAGTTTCTTTCTCCCATTTATTGATCAATCAATAGTGAATGATACTGAAACTAGTTAACTGAACTACGGCTAACATATCTAAATTAAATGATCTTTTAGCAGGTGACACATTACCTGTGGTGACATGTAGTCTCTGCCAGTTTCTTGCTCTTAATAATAATAATTATAATAATAAACATTTTAGAACCTCAATTTTCTCTTCCACTTAACACCAGGTGGACTGTTCCAGCGTTGTGATCGCCTCTTTCCCTTCTTCATATCAACATGCTGATTTCATTTGGGTGGGCTGATGGTGCTTCCCAAACTCTCCCAGCATTCTTTGTGCCCTTCAACTGCCAGCTGGCATCATGCCTAGACTTCAAAAATAACTTCCAGCTCCTGATACAGAAACAGATGGCATATGTTTGTCATCCAAAATGAGCCATTCAAACAAAGAATCACGATAAACAAGGAGATCAGGAGAGTCTGCGGCTATATCACTGACTGCTTTGGCTGGACTCATTGATCAATATCAAATACTGACATCCTGCTACACAGCTGCCACTAGCCTCTCTCTTTCAAACCTTACCTTACCTTCATTATTTTCCATGTTTTCATATAAAATTGTTTTCAGGTTTGGGTAATTTTGTAGATAATGTGAAGATCCTTTACTAGTTAGGACATTGTTCAAACGTTCTTTCCTTCTCTCAAAACATAATGGATTATTTAGGGGGAAAGAAAAAAAACCACACCTCCTTTAAAGGCCCCTGAAAACAAGACGTCTCAATCAAATTGGATCCTACGTTGTCACACAATATTCTGCCAAATTCATTCAAAACCAGTTTGAATTATTTCTCATAAACTGATATATGTCTGTTCTGTGTCATCTGTGCCCGTCTCGCTGGTTTAAAGTGGCTCAGCTCAAAAAGACTGACTTCATGTACATTCAATCAGAACATTGTGATGACATGTGGTGAGTTGTTTGCTGATGCTTGTTTTCCACCATCAATCAAACCTGATCCCACACAAACACAGGCCAGATGAAGCACTTAATTAAAGTCTGGATACATTAACTCATCATAACTTATTTACTTATGAGTACTGAATATGATTTCAATAGGATCAATTGGAAGTGTATAACCCATAGCCCATACTATATGAAGACAGGAGATACAGTAGGATATAGGCTGCAGATGGTAAAATATCCCAGCTCAGCTTTATCTTGATCAGAAGCTGATTTTGACAAGAGATAAAGATGATTTTTCAGAGCTCAGTCAGGTCTGTCTATTTAAAAGCAGCCGCGGCAGCAGTCTGATGTTGACTCTAAGTCTGGAGAACAAAGTACCCTTCCACTGAGGCTGCTATCAGAGGGAACCAAGCCAGCACAAACCCCATATCACCCCATATGAACCTCAGCAGCCTGTTGGTACTGGATTGGTAGCCAATGATTCTGATTGTGACTGATTATGTAGCTCCAGTGCACTGAAAAGAGGTTAAAAAGAGGGGACTTGTTAGAACAATCCAAACCATTCACAGAAGTATGGACACATTTATCAGATCAATCTCTCCACCAACAGTAATGTGACCAAATTTGTAATACATCCACAATGTGGCATGATGTGTTGGAGGAACGGATGTTTGCTACAAGTTCAGATATTTTCTCTGCAGCTTTAAAAACTACTGCTGGGACATCGCAGACTGATTTAAGATAGATAAGGGAGTAAGACACACAAAAAAACTCTGCTCTGTGCAGCTTACCAGGAGCCAGAAGTGGAATTCTTTCCCTTCAACTACCTTCACATTTTCACTATCTGTTCTGCAGACACAGTCGAGGATGACTTTATCAGTCCAAACATCTTTACACACTTGGCACAAGTTCAACTTTGTCATAAAATCATTCTACCGGCGTGCTCATCTGGGGTTGATATCTCCTTCTCTCTCTCTCCTTATCTTGAGCGCTGCACACTGATAGGGAATTGATAACGAGAACATGAATATGAACAGAAACCTGAATAAGTAAATGAATTAAGGAACTAAATTTAAATGTTTGTGCTTCTGCGCAGACAAGAAGAGTTTAAACGCAGAAATCTAGTTCCCCTTTTAGAAATCCTCTGACGGGGCTGCCGTTAAACGTATTGATGTTCACAAATGAGCTGGTTTCGAGTGACCTCGTCACAGTCACCTCATCATCATGAGGTATATGGGCTGAGGGTTGAATGACCTTTCTCCAGAATCACGGCATATTTCTTACACTCGCACTCACCGCAGCCTAACGTTGCATAACTCTCCTGCTGTAACAGTGTGAAGGCTGAAGGCTGACCCTTGGCTTCAGATGTCCTCACCCCTTCCACGGCCCTGACACACACACTGGGCCGTAAAATGACCTTTGTTACATATTTGTAACAAGAGTCGTGACTCATCGAAAAACTATTAAGAGTAATCTCAGTTTATATTATAGTTTTTATTACATACGATTATAAAACATATTGAGTGTTTATTGTAGACCTACTTTCAGTGCTAAGATTACTGCTTACTCTGCTACTTCTACTGCTGCTGCTACTAGTAGCCTCCAGCTATTAATACTAGGCTACACTCACTGCTCATATGACTTACTGCTCATATGAAATATAACACTACAACTACAACTACACTAATAACAATCATCTATGTGAATATGAAAATGTGGCTCTAAAAAGGAAATGGTATGTATCAGTTGAACTATGCTGTTTTTTTTCTGTCAAACCCCTTTAAATTATTAATAATTAAGACATTAAATGGCTCTTTTCACACCAGTAATCATGTAATTCATAGACACAACACTAAATCCATTAACTAACTACAACTCCCATGAATCAACTAAATTAAGCCCTGGATACAAAATCCTTAATACAGGAAATAATAATATATTTTTTAATGTTGTTTTAGTTAGTTTAGCACTTAATATCAACATATGATGTATTTTAGTTAGTGAAAGGCTGTTTCTAAATGTGCTCCTAACCATCATACACCTCCCACCTGGTGCCAGGTGACACTACATGCAGGGACTTCGCTCATATATTCATCCTCTTGGTGAATTATTGGGAACAATAAAACAGGAGTGATTGATAAGGAGACCGCAGCTCTTCTTAAATAGAGACACGGTCGGACCTCTGTGGTTGGACACTGCGCATCTACTTGTTGACTCCGCAACGGTTCACCGTCGCTCTATTTAAAGAGGCAGCAACATGTCGCACGGTCTGGTCCGACGGGAGTCGGTGGAAACGGAGATGCACACGTCCGAAGACAAAACAAAAGCCTTCGTTTACACCAAAAAGAGGGGCTACGATGTTACCCGAAACCCCCTCCTCAACAAGGTAAGCGTAGAGACGCACCTGTGAGAGTTTTCAACTTGTTTCTGTGAACGACAAGGTTAACAAGCTAGCTGATGCCTTCGGGGGCTATAGGAAATGTGAGAATTTAAAATAGGAGCACTGTGTAAACACGAACCAGGACATATGGACATTTTCTGCTGTTAGGCTATAATTTATGACAGTTACGTAGTTTATATGGGAATAATGACCTCTGTCAACTAATATTAAGTTAAAGACGTACCCAAATGTAGTTCTAATGTTAAAGACATGTGCTATAGCTAGCTAAGGTATATAGCTTTCAGTTCAGTGACGTCCCTCTTCATCTTACTGCGTAAGTATCAACTATCAAAATATATATTACTTATGCCTTCAATGTGTTCATACTTCTGCTATTTAATACACAAAAGCTGTTTTTGGCTTATCAACCCCCGTGTGCAGAGGTCTCGAGGGGTAAGTGAACGCAGCATTAGGCAGGAGGTTTAGGTATCAGCTTTAGACGCGGTTATATTTAGATTTAAAGAGACCAAACACTACAGACACACAGATGGGGGGCTTCGGTTAGTGTAGGTCTGTGGCTGTGTGGTTGTTGTCCATTATTTAATGGTGAATGGCGAGTCAGTCCCATCTTCAACAAGCACTGCTACATGTGATTCAGCATATTCTGACAAGACTCACTGTATAGAAGCTGATATCATGCCTAGTAAGATAAAGTCACAACTGCCACCAGAAACACTATAAATATTTTAGATCTATTCATTTATTTATTTATTTATTTTACTTTTCTTAATGTAAAATGAGGAACAAGTGTGGGAAGTTGCTTAATCACACACACACACACACACACGCACACAAAATGCTGAGTAGTTTCCTTGCATATCATGGGATAGGCGGATGACTTTGCATATTGTGGGAAAAAGCTTGTTAGTCTGCTGGGATTGCTAATGTGATTCTACTGCCCAGACTTTGCTGTTGATTCAGGCTGATGTATTTCCCCCCCCCCTGGACTGTAACTGCATCTATTACAAAAGAGCCTCTGGCAGCTTTTGAGCCTTTCCAGTGTTTTCTCCTGGTTTGTGGTTGTGTGGAGAGATGGTGCCCCAGAGGTCATCAGTCCAGGCTGTGGTGACAGGGTCTGGTCTCTGTCCATGGTGCTGACTGACCGTCAAAACAACCGGCTGGATTTAAGCAGGGTCACCGGTACAACGTCATGGCTAATTTTAGAATACTTGTACGAGCTGTATTTGTATGAAATCAGAATATCAATAACCAAAACACAAGATGCTATAGACTAACACTAAGCGTCTTTTTGTTCCCACTTGTTGCTTCATCCAAATTCCAATCATCAGTTTTTAGTGTAAAAGCTGTTGCAGTCTGATAGAAGCTGTAGTCTGTTCTGGGCCTGGGCGATGTCAACACTGAGCTGATAAGCCAGATAGTTGAGGGTCTGGTGGCTGCACAGAGCCCTGTTTGTTAGGCAAGTTAATGAATTTGCTCCTGAGACCAGCGCAAATGTTGCAAATCGTGTGTTTGTTTCGGCAGATTTAAGTATGAACAGTGTTGCGAGTGTGAGGCGGGGTGTGTACCAGAACCTGAATAAATATGAGGGGAAACTCCTGCACATTGTCTAGTTTACTGTTGGATTATTTGTCTGTTTACAGTGTTTACAGTGATATTATATCACGGTGTACGGGTGTTTTTCCTCATTTATATTCAAGTTGCGTTTCCCCCAACACACCTGTCACATACTCAGGTGTGCAGAGACTTTTTTTTTTTTTTTTTTTTTTTTTTTTTCAGAACTTGCAAAACCAGATTTTTTCAGATAGCATTTTTTTTTTCAAATGTGTTTGCACAGTGTGTAATGATTCTCCAAATCAACAGTTCGGGTCATAGCTTAATTTATTTTTTTTATTTTTTTATGGGAAAAAAAAAAGAAAAGTCAAAACTGTGAATACTGTGACGGTTCATTAACGTTATAAATCAAATTTGCATAAACTAATATATAGTAAGTAAATACACCTAAATAAATACATTTTACTGAGGACCAGTTTCCATATTAACTAAGTAAACAAAATCTGCATATTTGCTCTATTTTTAGTAAAAAGCCACCTTGTTTTCTGAGCTGCTTCTGTGTGCTCTGTTCATTTTCAGTTACTGCATTAATACTAATTTAATTACAGCGATTCGCACCACAGACTTCCGGCTGAGTCAGCTAACGTCCGTTTTACTGTTAACTTGAATGGCGATAAAATAATTTGAATTTAATTTAGAATTTTTTTACAAATGTTATCAGACCGAACGAATCAAACTGTGATTGTGAAACAGGTCATATCGCAGGAAGCTGTGTGAGTTTTGTAATGTAAGGTAATGAGAGCGATGCGAAGTGCCAAACAGTTTCTTTTTAAACTCTCCTTTCAGACGATTATGATGTTTGTTTGTAGTTGAGGTCAATCTGGAGACCTATATCTTCAGAGCTTAAATATGACCCAGTAAACTGTTTGTTTACATCTCAATTTACACCTTGAGGCCCTGAATAGACCCAGTGTACCAGAGGACTCTTAAAGAAGGCTAGATAGGTTGACCGAAATTCACTATCTACCACTTGGATGTTACATTATGTTTGTCTGTCTTAATAAAGCCCGGCCTCAGACATTTAAATCTGGGGACTGAAGTCATTGTTAAGTCTTTTAGCGTCTTAAGATGTTAAAAGTAGCACTTCTTTCTCTCTTTTCTCTGTTTCCGTAATCTTTCTCGTGAGTGGTGCTCTGAGCCAACGTTACGAGAGCAGCTAGGCTTTGTTCTTTACTTTACGAGGCAGCTTTTCATCTCATTTTTTAACGTTGGCTATCCTAACGAGCTCACTATTTGTGTTGTTACATCGGTTTGGAATAAAAGAGTTTAATGAGATTAATTACACGAGTACAAGAACTGGGCTTCAAACCTTCAGAAGCCAGGATCCGAGGAGCCTGCTGTGACAGTTTGTACTCGGCACAGTCGTTTGTTCAGTCGGGAAAAGGAAATATGAGGGGGAATTCTTCAAACCATGACCTCAGTGCTTTACAAAAGAGAATAACTTTTTTTTTTTTTTTTTTTTTTAAAGGTTTTGGTCAGACCATAATTTTCTACATGATTAAAAAAAAACACTGTAAAACAGACATTTTGTTCTTCTTGGTTGGTGGTTCTGTCTGATCAATCTGCCTTCTCATCAGTCGGCTCAAGTGACCCAAAACACAGGCTCCCCATAAACTCGCAGGTCGCGGTAATGGCAGAAAAAAAGGTTTCTTATGCACCCAGGTGAACCGTCCACTGTCAGCCCTGTGCATGAACCGGGGGCGAGGAAATTGGAGGAGAAGGTAGGAAATGACTGCTAAAGCGTGTTAGTGGCCAGGCACAGGCAGGCTTCTGTGGCTCCGGCAGTGGCACATTGTTGCCCTCCCTCTGATTTCAGCGAGCCCTGGGGATGAGGTGTGTTTACCTCCCTCAGCTGGCCCACTTCACCTCTAACAGGAGCCAGTCACAGCACAACCTGCTAATTGATGCTGAGGGACGCAACGCTGAAAGCAGCCTGTCCTCACATCGACAGGCTTCGATTTCCTTTTAATCTCTCTCCACATATACATATACACACACACACACACATACAGGTTTTACATGCACAGCAGATGTATGTGCCTACAGCTTCACCTTGGTCGGTCTTTGCTTAACACCGCCTCCTCCCTCTCCAGAGGTGGAACCGGATATTATAGGTGTGTTTTGTGTGTGTGTGTGTGTGTGTGTGTGCTTGCTGTGTAATAAAGAGATGAAGTGGGGTGCGAGTCGTAGAAAGGGTTCTCTGTGGCGAGGACGAGAGTGTTGGCCGCGCTCCACAGACGTCCTCTGTCTCTCTGCTTGATCACGCATTAATGAGGCATCTGTGTGAATCTCGGCCCTCAGTGCGTCTCTCTGACGCTGGTTCCGCCTGCAGCGGCCTTGAAAAACAACAACAACAACAACCTCCTCTAAAAAAAAACGCTCTTAGCACCCAATCAGGGATGCTGTTTCACCTCAAACACTGAACTGAGTGGCCGGTGTGTCGACGGCCAACAGATGCCCATTCACTGGCTCTGTACTGTAGGCGAAGCTCGGTGCAACAAGTGCAGTCAGTCATAAAGGTTGAGGAGAATAAGGACGGCGGCTCCTGTCTGTTTGTTATCCTGTTTTACAGTTTCAAAACCCTTTTTACTTGTTTGCACACAAATGTCAGAGGAATCTTTTACTTTCTTTTAGGTCTCCATGAATAAGAAATTCTGCAGCCATTCATGCTTTTACTGCTAAATCCAGAGAAATCTCAAATTTCTTCCCGTTGACCGTAAACCGTAACATTTTGTTTATTGAGGTTTTTAAAATCACCAACATTATGCATCATTTGAGCACATGATATGGTGAATAAAATGGTGAGCCCGTGCCCAGACTCCACTGCAATCGGATGCGCCATTTGTAACCGCAGGCTCCACTGTATGACATCGCAAGAGGGCCTGTCGGATGAGAGGCTTGAACCAAGGATCCGTGTTCTTGGCGGGTGCTGAACAACAGTGTATCTGATTGGGCATTGTGGATGTGCTGCTACGCCAAATGGCCACAGTCCCTGATAAGCGTCTGTAGCAGCTGGAAGTCATCAGACTCTCATGTTAGCGTTACTCTGGTTTGGCTGAAAGGTTTTTTTGTTTTTTTTCCCCCTCACTACATTTACATTTAAACAAAGCTGACATAAATACATTTAGCAACAAGCAAACAACAGTAAACACGTATGCTTAATTTTCCAATTGTAAAATGGAAATATTTCTGCGTGGCTCTCTGAGTCGTCGCCTTTGGTTACGTGTCATTCTTCCTCGGTTATCATACAGTAACTGATCTGCTGAGGCTTTCACGTAACACATAATATGCTCCAGCCGGTCTGTGTCACTGTTAAGGCCTGATAAGACTTTTATAGCAGCGCATGCACCTCAAGAGAATTATGTCACAATTGGTAAAAGGTGCAAGTGAACTGAAAACAGCTTGCAGACCTGGCCCTGACTTTTGCCACTTCAGACTGAGTCAGGAGCTTTGATATCCACTGAGTCAGTTTGTATTCTGCACAGTCACGACTTTAAAAGCTTTGCTCTGACAGTTTACTGTGTTGATGATTTGTTTGTGCTAGCCAAGGTTCCCATGGACCCTCTAAATGAATCAGTCTCTAAACTTTTCTGGCTCCCCTATCCGTAACATACAATCAGCATTTCATATTGTAGGGAAAACCCTCTGATGGAAGAAATGCTTTTAAAAACATCCTGTTTCATTTCATTTTATTCAAGTGTGGAGTGACAAAATCAGGTGCAAACATTGAGCGTTAACAATGTTAATATTGACAAATGTCAACCCCAGGAGTCCTAAAAAGGAGTAGTTAAATATTTATTATGTCGCTGCCAGGAGCTAAATGCAAAGCTCCCAGCTCTGTATGATGAGTATGAACAGGCCCGCCAGGGTTTGACTTCAGCTTAGAGTGATATTTGTTTTGACATTATTTATGGTAAATTGACCCACTCGACCCCTCTCTGGCCTTATGGACCAATACCAAAGACCGACGCTCCATTCCCATCATCCAACACTCCCCACTTTAGTCTGAGCAACTTGGAAAGATACATAATTGGCTTTGGGGATTCTGGGTAGAGAGATCATGTGGAAATGTCAGTGTGTGTGTGTGTGCGTGTGTGTGTGTGTGTACTACAGGCTGTTTAGAGGTGGATGACAGTGGTTATGTGAGGTTGAACTCGATGATGTTGACAGTCAGATTACAAGACTTCGTTTTAACTGAGCGGCGAAAATGGCACAAACGTCTCTCTGTTCAGACTTCATGCAGAGCAGCTGCACTGTCAATCCCCCTCACTAGGTGGACCGCAGACCTCCATGGAAATGTGTGTGCCGTATACGTGTGTGTGTGTGTGTCCCAGGTGTGGCCAGGTGTTTCAGGTCGACCGCACGCATTACTGGTGACCAGACATTCCTCAGATGGACTGAAGTGGATCAGCCAGACAGAAAGAAAGCGCACCCTCGTTCCCCTCCAGTAACCAACCTGCTAACCTGAGCTTTACACACACACATATACACATGTGCACATACACACATGTGCATTCAAACATACACACAAGCACGTACTGTGACATGCTCATAACAAAAAGGTTGATAACCTGCAGACACATTTTTATCAGTATTTTCTTCAAGGCTTAAATAAACTTGAGCGTAATATGATCGGACAGTCGACTCAACTGTCTGCATGCACACACACACACACACACACACACACACACACAGACTTCTGATGCTGTTTATTCAGGAGCAATTCCATCCAAATGGCCCCATCTCTCTCTTTTTTTTTGTAAGTTAGTCCTCATTCATGTGAGGACAACGGAGGAGCCATTAGTCTGTCCCAGACAGAGAGATGGAGACACTCTTCACTATGAAGCTCTTCTCAAGCATCCCACCTCTTTCAACCCCTCCTTGTCTTTTTCTCCTCCTGTTCTCCTCAATGCTGCTTTTGTCTTTTTAATATTAGAGCGGTGGAGGTCTTGGCCCGTTTTTTTTTTTTTTTAAGAAAGATGCAGCAGCACGAATTTAAGGGCAGTATTTAGTTTCAGCATTGTACAACATGTTTGAGCTTTATATATAAATGGTTTTCCCAAAGTCAGAGAGATGGCTATCAGTGTCCCGTGTTGATTGACATGTTTTGTGCAGTCGTAGCCAAAAAGAAGGAGGTTAGAATCCGTTCTAATGTGGATTTAATGTGATAAGGGACATAAATCCGTCTGTGAAAAGCCTCAAGGCCTAAAACGTCAGTGTTTAAATTGGCAAAATATCTTATTTTTCTTTTTAAAAAATGGAATTGTGATGCTCAATGGATTTGTTTTGTGTGTCAAGTTCAACTATGATGGACTTCAGTAACTCTATTGAATCACTTCATGTGGAATCCACAGTGTGTCCACGCAGTCATTTTCTGCAAAAATGCATTTAAAAGTTTATTAGAAGCTTATATGAGGCTTCAGCAGCCTCAGCTAGTCATATCAAGTGGATATCTGTCACATTTACAGGCTTTTTAGCATCAAATTCCCTCTTTGGTTACATTCACTGGGCCAGCTGCCATGTAGGTGGTCATCTGCAGTGAACTCGCAGTGACAACAGGGGAAACGCATTTCATTCAGGCCGTTACATTAGCGTGACGCGTTCACTTCTCAGTACTGATGCTGCTCCACCTTTTAATGAAGTCGCAGGAGGAAGAACAGAGGTGCTGTTATTGCAGTTCAGGGGGAACTATTACTGTACTATCTGTACTTGTATTAGTAACAAGGATTTTGTGTTACATTTTAGGCGTGGTCATTTTGTTTTCAAGTAATACTCCCTCTACATGACTCAGTATTGTTTCTCCAGCGAAAGGACAGAATTAGAAGTGAGTGTTCACTGGGAGACAGTCGTCGAGACACACGCTGTCGCCTAAACAAGGCCGACGAATGCTGATGCGACGTTGGCCTAAAGTAAGTGAGTGTTGGTGCTCGGAGCTTCAGAGTTGCCGGTTTCTTTAGAGGCTTGGACACTTTCCCGGCTACACTCAGGCTCCTAAGGGACCTGAACTGTGGAGAATGAAAAGGCTGCCACGAGGGGATTGGCTGCATTTGAAGAGCCCTACATATCCGCTACCTCCACCCACTCAAGGCTACCCTCCCTAAGTCAACAGAGGCTCGGTTTTCAAGGCTGTTTGACCAACAAGCGTGTCTGTACATTCACAAGTTGACACCTCCTGATTTAAGGAGCCCTGCGCTTGCATATTTGTTCAGGATAAGGAATTTTAAGACGCTCCTTTCGGTCAGTCTTGGAGCGCAGTGTTGCCAGGGCGGTTTGGATAACATGGCTCATGAAAGTGAGGAGTACTTTACAGGATGACTGATGACTGTCTGCTCCCTAATGGTAGATTAGGACAAGAGATTTGCTGTATTACGTCTTGAAAGCTAAGCAATAGATGCAAGTGAAGTCAGGGGGAACTGACACACTAAACGTCAGACACTTGTGGGGTCTTCATATCTCATTATGACAGGATTACTTGTCGAGTTGTTTTCCCCAGTCTGTATCCCCTGCCGTCTGTTTACTGAAAACACAATGATTATCCAAATGAAAATGAGCAGAATATCAGTCAAAAGTTCAAGTTCAATAAGTCATGAAGAGTAATGAAGAGCACAGAAAAGTACGGAAATGTAGAGGATGTGCTGCATACTGTGAAAATATGAGTTAAAAGGTCCTTATTAGGTCCTAACAAAAAAAACTCTCCTTACAGCTAAATACATGAGTCACACTTCCTTTCTTTCAATCTGCGCCTCAGTCTTAAACCTAGAAATTACAGGAAATGTGAATTTCTACATATTAGCAATAACACAAGAAGAAACTTAACAATATTTCACAGGGTATTCCCTCTTCAAAAGAGTATTATTCAGGACTGCAAATACAGACAATTCAAAATTCATTACAAATGGAGTGTAAGAAGAGGCTTCAATGTGCAATGTAGACACTTCTAATTAGATTAAGTACGTGGTGTGATGGGGCTGTTGAAATAAGCGCTCATGGAGCTCTATTTCTACCTTGACTGATCCTCATTTTGTTCATTTTCTCAGGGCTCCTATCTGGCAGCATTATTAGCAGAGCGCAGTATGTTGATAGAGAAAACATTGGTTATCTTTTGATTAATGCATTTGGCCCTCTGAACAAAGTCGTAGTCCTCGGCCTGCTAATGACCAGCCTTGTTTAGGAATGAGAGTGCACATGCGGGCCTTATACGGGACATTTGTTGGGAGGCATTCATTGGGAAAAGCTTAGTCAGGCCGTAGGATCCTGAGAAGAGACGAGAGGGAGCTGATGTGTGCTTTGTCTCTACCTCATGAGAGGAAGGGATGGATTTAACAGGCTTTATTTGCAGGGCAATCCTCTTGAACCCTGCTATGCTATGCTATGCCATTTCTGCAGGAAACAGATGGAAGGCATCTGGCCCTTTACAGGATTTAAACACAATAGGGCAACCTGCTCCGCTATGGCTTTTCGCATTGAATACATATGTATTCAGAAGTAAGAGCTTACGTAGACAGATGAGTGACACTGAAAAAAAAAAAACCCGTTTAGCTTCATATTCAGTCTTAACAAGTCAGAATACAGCAAATTATTCCTCTACAAGCTGGAAAATTACTTTTGGTTAAACAAAAAATTCAAAAAAACAGCTTTATTCACAATATCAGGTGTAAAATTGTATCTAAGTGCTTAATGCAAGAATAAATGACTTGTGAAGTTACACCTTTTATTTTATTTCTCAGTCATTTGCCCTCAAATATTTATTGGCATGTGGCCTTTTGCTGAACCTTCCTGTTATCTTCTCTTCAGAAGCGGATGGAGATTAGCCTTTGTGAGACATCTACTGTGGTTGAGTCTAATAACTTATCAACATATACTGTATGTGTATTGAACTCACTGGGCTCTATCTTCTGTGAGGCGCTGAGGAGTTTGTTCACTGAAGCATTGTTGAAGAATTAACAGTCTCTTTGTGCATTTCATGTTCATCCGTGGCCCCTGTTTACTCCTATAAAAAAAATATGGACAAGTAGCGAATGTAAAGATTAGGCACGGACTATAAAAAAACCCTTCCTTTAGCAAACTAACATGTTCAAACCCAGGCCCATTTTTAATTAACTGAATGTACAAGCCTTGTCACATACTGTACAGTATTGTGCATTTATTCATGCAAAAAAAAAACAACAACTTTACACTCTGTCTATACTCTGTATACTTGGATTTTCTCTGGTGATGATGATCAGACTTGAACTGAAAGAGCCATTTGTCTGGTACTTCATACAGGTGGTCTGGTGTTTCTCCCTCTGGCAGGTTTATTGAGTTCAGTGTGCAGCGCTGTCTGTCACTGTGCACTGATGGTCTACTAACACAAGGAGGAGAAAGACAGACAGGAGATAATGAGCCGTCTTTGATTGCCTCGAAGCCACTGGAGGATACAGGACACTGCAGTGCGTCATTATGGAAGAGCATCTAGATGGAAAAACTGAGAACTGTAGCTCACCTGTTTGTTAAAGGCCGCAGAAAAGCAGAAATATTAAATAAAAACAATACTTTTTTTATGAATTACTAAACTTAAACATATGGAGTGAATCACACATCTACTGTTGGTTCTTTTAGTTATGTGAATCCTTATGTTTTTTGTTTTTTTAATGTAGTAAAATGAAATAATTGACCTAAAAGTTGGTCGAAGTTGGAAGAAAAGCTGGTACTAATGTTATTAATAAATGTACCACATGCGACGCGTAACATCACATCATCATGAATGGATGGTTGATGCTACACTTGTTTATTTTTATATGTAAAGCCACATAATTCAAGTTCATTGACACTATCCCTAAATCCATTTTCAAGCATTTCCTTTGCCGCTACTTTATCGAACCCTAAACCATCCATACCAACATCTGTGGAACCATTAGCAGAATGCTAAGCTTTCTGAAAATGTTTCTACTTTTAAAGTTGCTGCAGGAGCCTGTGGTTGAAAAGTAATACTTAACTAGATCCCTGTGTGTGTGTGTGTGTGTGTGTTGTGCCGATTCGTAGACACTCTCATAGGTTAAAGATGTTAAAAATGTCATCTCTCTTCTATTTCATGCGATGCCTATTATGGCACTTAAGCAAATGTTTGTGTTACCATGAAGTCATTACAGGAGATTCATTGTTGCCATTTGTCACGGAACTTCCCTTCGACGCGACGTAGGCCGACTTCAAGGAGGCGCTGGAGTATTTCAAGGTTCCCCTTCAGCAGGCCAAGTGAACAGAAAAGGCGAGCACATTCAGACTAATTTACACCAGGCTGTGCAAGGTTTTCCATTCTTTGACGTTGCACCTGCAGCCAGGAGGTGCAGCCAATAAATAAATGTCCCTTTCACTTTCTGTGTACAGTTAGGAGCATTTAACAAAAACCTCACTATTGCTTTGCAGTGAGAGAAAACACTTTACCTCAAGGTGGCCTTTATGGAATAGTCGCATCTGTCGGGTGTTGGACAGAAAACCAAAGGTCAGGGGTCAGGCAGCATCCGATTCTTTGGCATGCGTAGAGTTTTGAGATTTAGGAGCGTGTCAAGGAGAAAAGGGGTCATTTGAAGGCTTTTTTTTTGTTTGCATTTAGGACGTGTGTCAGTGCTTCACCTCCTTGGGAAATGAGCACAGACGTCTCTGACGTTCATTGTCACATCTCTGCTTCAGACTGTTTTATTGGATCTCTTCGTTGTTGAGACTGAAGCTCGGTAATCTCCCATTTGCTTTGACTGAAATATACTGAAGTAAATTTCTAACCTGATGGTCTTTTCAACCTCTTTTGACACATTGTGTATATTCTCCTAAATTCATCATTCTTGGAAGCCATGCTTACATTTGTTTTTAACCTATTCTGACGGACTCCCAGCGAACATGTGCTAACCGTGTGTCAGCCTGTTCCGCCTGCTCCTCTAAATAATCGGATGGGTTTTCCTGGCTCTACTTTCACAGGAATTGAGCTGTTTCCAAAGCAAAGCTACACTTGTAATGCTAATTTTTCATGCTTGTTGTCCCTCTCTTAAACATAAGCAGATAGTGGTATAAGATCAGCCAGCACTGTAAGCAAAAAACATGCAAAAACATGTATTTGTAGGGGAGTGAGATATCGGTGCTGCTGCACGGAGAGGTGATGAGCAAAGATTTAAAGCTGTTTGGCAACACTGTGGAGAAAATAGTGATAAGCACACTGGCAGCAGAGGTCACATCCCAGCTGAACGGTCCAGGGTGCCGTTCCACTGTAACAACGTACAGGAATGAGCAATCAGCAATGATCAATAAGTGTTTCATGTGTCATAGTTATACTACTTATAACTATTTAAACACAACAAATACATTAGCCTTGGTTCACATTTGCTGTGTAAGTTCCCTACAGCATGAATAGTGTAGGATTTCATATGGAAATGTGTTAGGGTGATGAAAATCTTTTTTTAACAGAGCTGTGAGTTGCTCGCATCACACTAAAAAAGCAAGCCAATTAAAAGATAAAGCTTGACATTATATATATATATATATATATATATATATATATTATTGGCAACAAATCCCATGACCAGACCAAAACCTACAGTGAATTGATTGTGTGAACAAGAATTGTTTGTGTATCCAAACCTTAATGTAACATATTACTCAGGGCCACAGAGCTCTGTTGTTGTCCAAAAAGTATTAAAAAGACATCAGTGTTGCAACAGGTGACATGTTCCTTCATTACAATGAACAAATCCATCATCCTGCTGCTGTAAATACTCACTAGTGCTCCAAATGTCTAGTGATCCACTGTGAACACACACACATTTACCCCTGTTTCAGTAGGATTTTCCTAAAAACTACAGTGCCCAGCTGTTTTTAAAGACAGTAAAGTAAGAAAAAGCGAGTCACTAAAATAAAGCTCCATATGTCTATAGCATGTTTAAAAAATGACAACCTGTAGTAACAAAAGGGGCTTGAGGCTACAGATAGGGTATAGAAAACGAACCACTTATCCTTTACGTTAACACATTTTTTTCTTCATAGTTTTTCTTCATGCTTTTCTTACATCTTCAACTCTACCGTATGAGATGAACAAAAAGTCGCGTCCTTTTTCTCTGGTTGTGGTTCGGTTGTGAGACACAGCTCAGGTCACATTTCTCCGAAGCCATATGCGAGTTCTCTGCAGCCACAGCAGGATGACTCTGCTTCAGGATGGATGGGCTTCTTATGTTGCTACAGTTTCCACTTGATTGCTGCTGCCTATGGAATTGATATAGTGTAGGATGACTGCTATGGTCATTTAGAACAATGAGTGCAGCGATGCAATTGGGCATGCTTCCTCAAAACCAGGAAATGCATTCCTGCGAAGCGTGGGCCCGATATGTAGCCCTTTTTAAAAAGACATGGTTTAAGTTTACTGTGAAACCTAAAAAATATTGACTTTTTGTGAAACCGAAGAACATCTGCGGGAAGACTCCACATGGGGGTATAATTTAGATGATTGACACCGACACTGATATCCCATCATTCGGTGGATGATTGACGGCAGCCGCGCTTTCAGGCGCTCACACGTCTTTCTAAGTGCGTCTTAGAAAAGAGAGGGGCGTGGATGGATGGATGGAGGGGCTATAAGAGAGTAGAGGACAAATCAACAGTTTGAGTACGAGGGTAAGTATTTGTGTTGGAGAAGAACCAGTCCACCTCTGTTCAGATTCATGGTCACTGTATGTTTTGCAGATCATAGCGCAGAGTGAGCATGAACATACACTCATGCACAAACCGGTATGAATGATTGCATTCATTTCTCACTTTTATCACTCCTTCAACACACACTTACCTACTTACTATAATGTAAAATGGACGAGAACACATGAGAACACATCATACTGTACTACGTAGCTTCTATAAATGTCATGCTATAAATAAATAAATAAAAAAGAATCACAAGGATTCATTGATTCCCTTAAAATGGTTAATAGAACCACTGATTCATTGATTATGCAACAATGTGTACATGTGAACAGATCGGGTTCTTGATAGAAGACTATCTGCCCCACACATTAAACCACGTCCTTTGCTTCTGTCAACTCTCACCTCCCCAAAGCTGCAGTAAACGTTCTGGTAATGTTCTTCGGTAATGTGTGAGTGGGCAGTGTGAACCCTCCTGCTGTGGATGGGTGAAAGCAGTGGTGTTGCAGCTCTGAGCTAGCTGTTGTAAGGGAGTCGGTGGAAGGGGGGAAACAATATACTGGGATCTGATTTCATATGTTTTCAGTTTACAGCCATCTATCAAGTGTTGATTTTAATGTGCAAATCTTTCAATATTTTTAAGTATTCTTCTCATGTTTGTACTTTGATTTACAACCACAAAGAAGAAACTAAGAAACGTAGCTGCATCTGCACTCCTCGTCTGGATTTGTACCACAAATAAACCTTTTATTTTTTTTTACTGTAAATTAATCTGTAAATGTCTCACAATTAACATCATTATCAGTCTCCAAGATTTGCTCTCACCCAGTCATTTGATGTCACACACGCGCATGTCTGTTCTTTAATCAGACGACAACATTGGAGGCAATGAATGTGCAGGGATGTAAATGTGATAGATGAGATAATCAAAACATCCAGCTGAATTGATGATTTGTCTGGATATGATCCTCATAGAAGACAACAGTATCATATTCTTTTTATTAGTTCTTGTGGTTTGGGATAATGTGCATGACGGGCTGGGATGCTCTTCTGTCTGTTCTTTACTTTTACGAGTAAAGCTGGAGTTTTTTTTTTTTTTTTAACCAAACAATCCCGCCTACTGCAGCTCACAGCTCAAACCACATTGGAGCAGGAAAATGTCTTTGGTAGACTCTGCAGTCTTTTCTTTTCTCTTTCTCTCTCGCTCTCTACGTGGCAGCACCATAGAAAGGCTGAGGTGGTGTGGTGGTGAATGGTTATATAACCTCCTGATCACAGCCTAAAAAGAGCTGTGAATACTGGCTCGGTCCTGCACCCCCCTCCGACCAGCCTGACCACTATTTCTTTGACCTTCGTGAAATAAGCGACCTCTCACTCACCACTTTCTTTCTTTCTTTTCCCCGCTCATTTTCTTTTGTTTTTTATCACTCTTCTCTCATCTTTGGATCTTATCCTCTAAATCCCAGCTATGATAACTATGGTCTAAGTCTGTCATTCCACTCTCTTTCCCCCACCAGCTGTTTTCACAGCGTCTAGACACACATGCCGCTATTGATAAAACAAGAGGAGCTGGCGGACAATGAGGACGTCGTGGAGTGTGATTTCTTCCTCTGCAGCAGGATTAAACAGAATCGCGGCTCATTCATAAGCTTAAGGCCCAGCGTGTTTATGAGGACCTTATTTTTGCATTATTTGTGTATGTGTGGGCCTGAATGTACGTGTTTGTGCGTTTATAAACACTGGAGCAGGAATGAAGGTGAAGAGTCATATGACTCAGGCTTTCCTTCAGCTGTTGGCCAGAGCCTCCTCCAGTGCGGGTCACCGTGAGCCAAACCAGTGAACTCATCGGGAGGCTTCTTGTGATAGCAAGTTTCTCATTTAGATTCTGCTGACTCTCAGCATTCATCTTCGAGCATAAGGTTTGCTTTCCAAATGGGCTTACTTTGCATGTCTGGGGCACATATTGTATTATTCAGGGTTTATTTTTTACTTTTAGGCCAAATCTACATTCCTATCTCAATGCGTGTTTGTTTCTTTTTCTTGCATAGATACCTTTTTTCTTTCTTTTTTTCTTTTTTTTGCTGCACCTATTGTTTTGATTAAATGAGACAAACATGTCTCTTTGCTGGAGTCCTTTCTGCAGGGTGTGAGAACACGTGGCGTGTAATCATGGGGTAGAGTAGATGGCGCTGATGACAGTGTTTTATGGGAACAAGCCCAGTGCTTCTCTGCTTCCCTGTTTGGTCAGCTGCAGAGAGGTTGCTGGTCTGAAGATCTCTGACATCATCAGCACAAGTGAATCCAGATATGGTGGTCTACGGTGTAACAACAGCATGGGAGCATGTTACAAAAACTTTTAGCCCTCCAACAGTTTTCAGGTTTATTTAAAGCACAAACTTTTGTGTTGGCAACTAACGGAGGAGCTCTGTTGTATTTCCAGCACAAAGATGTTCTGCTTTAAATGATGAAACACAGTGCAATTTATTATTTATTTATAATATTTTATAAAAATGAACTGTACATGACATTGTAAGTTACAGTTGAACAAAGGCAACAAGTGAAGTCTTTGTCTGATAGCATAGTGGTTTCTTTTATTTGGGAGATTTCTGATGTGTGATGTAGTTGTTCCAAACGCAGCGCAGCTCGTCCGACTCGCAGCAGATTCTTTAAAACCTTGTTGAGTTTCGACACCAGCAATGATCCACGATAACTATGTTGATTGTTTTATATCCCGATTCGATGAGGAAAAACTGTTTTGTACATGAAAGTAAGCCTCAGAAAAGACGTAACGCTACTCAATAACTTTGTCACTGTACTCACCTGCTGCCGCACAGCGAGTGGCTGATTGGACGGGATGCGTGTAATGCATCCTGGTACGTGTAGGCACTGCCGGCAAGCAGGGAAAACAAAAAAAACAATAACTCCTCTTTCTATGTAAATATAGCATCCACTGGGGAATTTATTGCTTCAATCAACACTGATTGAACAGCCACATAAAAAGTGGCGAAATTTCCCTTTAACTGCCTTTTTTTTTTTTTATAATGGAAAACATTTTGGAGAAGCGTGCATAATGACGTTTACAACTCCAAACACAAGGTTTAAGACTTGGACTTGACTCGGTGGACTTGGCTTTGTCCCATCTTTGTTTTCCAGACCGTGGCTCCAACTCATCAAAAGCATCAACCAAGCAGAATAATTTCCTGTCTTTAACATAAATGTAGATTAAAGACCTGCGTTGACACTTTTAAAACCTCTTCATTCCCTTTTTAATGGCTTGTTAGTGTAACTGATGTGGTTTACCTGCTTTTACTGCAATGTGCTATCCCCATTTACTTTTTGCTTTGATTCGTTTTTAATGTCACGGAATACTTTGGAACACTTTTAAACGTTAGACGCCTCATAAATGGATAGAAGGCAAGATTTAGATGACTATCGCTATACATCACTCCCAGCAAGTGGTTTTTCGCCGATAAGTCATACAAGAAAGGCCTTCGCTTGTAGCCCCTCTTATGAAAAGAAAGCACTCTCTCTCCCACACACCATTGAATAGAGAAGTACTCTTGAGGCCACACACATCTCTGCCAGGCCGTATCTCAGTGCCAAACATTTGAACCCTCTCCCCGTTGAAGGCCTATAGGCTTTTGTCTCCATGTCTGATCTGCAACTGTGGCTGAGAGCGGCACAATAGGGAAAGGCCTCCCTATCGTGTCGGGCTCAGGTCTCTCAATAGGGGCTGTTTCTCTCGGTGCAGAGGGCATTTCCATTGAAGAACACGCAAGAAAAGACGACGCTATGGAACGAGGCAACGTCCAACTGTTTAACAGTTTGTTTGTTTTTTTTTATTTGGAAGTGGGATTTGTGTGTTTGAGGGTCCGATTGTGAGCAGGAAGTGTTCCCTCCCCTTGTCTTATCTGGGAATCTCACAAGCTCAATCAGTCACGGCTTTGTGTCCAACTGCAATCGTTTTAGAGTTTCCCAGAAACTGGAAAAGGCTTTTGAGGGTTTAAGTTTTTGGTTTAGGTTTTTTTTTTTTTACTTTGTCAGCACGTTGACAAAATTGTCCCTCGAAACCAGTTATTTAGTCTCCTAGTGAGTCATAAACCATATTTATATTAAAAAAGAAAAGGAGAGAAAAATAACTGCTAAAGGAAAGAGATGATTTCATTTACTTCCACTGTGCTTTATTGCCACATGTGACATGACCTTGTGTTTCCTTTATATGATACAACCAAAAGTCTCAAAATTAACAAAACTGCTACTAATGGAGGACTGGCAATATTGCATTTCAGAGTTTTCCGGTTTTTCGTTATATGAATAGTAAACTGAACTTGTGTAAAATTGGTCCTTTTTAATAATTTCCTCTATGAGTGGTCAGTATAAAGATGTTTTGGTCCTGTAGAAAATTACATCAGATGATAAATGCCTTTCACACAGAAAGTGAAATATTAAAAAAATAAAATGTTTGAGAGTACTGTGAATACTTTGATAAGGAAGCTACTCCCATGGGTGAAGTAAACCAAACAGTGACATTAAGGAATTTAACTCTTTCCTGATCGGGGGAAAGTGTAACTGTACTGAAGGGAGTGGCTGCACTGTGAGCCTCCTTACAGGCCTGCTGTTAGAGCTCTGTGTTTTTGTGGCACGTGGAAATTAAAAGGTTGAGGTAGCAGAATGTTTAAGTTTCTAAACATTTGTGCCGAAAAAGTTGGTACCCACCCTTCGAACTCCCTGGAAAGCACAGAAAGGCTTTTTTTTTTTTTTATCAGTTTCAAAGGATGTGTACCTTCATCTTTCTTGTTTGGCCGTCTGGCGAGCTAATTAGCTGTTTCCTCTCCTATGAATGTTTCGTGGTAGGCATGGCAGCAGTCCGAGGTTAAGGGGTGGCACTGTCCAGTGGGTAGATTACAGGTTTGAGTTGTTACCACGGCTTCTGGAACATGGAGCTGCGGGCGTCACATGTGTTGGCACAGGGTGCGGGCACCTCAGATGTGGTCAGGGACATGTGGAAGCTTTCTTGGGTTTATCCTGCCCAGCCCAGTTTAGGGCTCCCGAGGGGGGGAGAGACAGCGAGCGCTACAGCAAACATTTGAAAACCTGTATTCATACAAACAAACATATAGTGTGTATACATAGGTGTGTGTGTGTGCATTTTTTGTGAGCTTTTGGGTGTGAATGTGTGGTTGTTTGTTACCACACCACACTCAGAAGAAGATAAACCAAAAAGCAGAGTCAAGAAAAAATGTTGGCATTTATTTTTTAATTGATAAAAAGCATCAATGAAGCTAGAAGGAGACACGCTGTATTTTTTTAGGGTTCGACCTGTTAAGGTTCACACTTCAAAATTACGAGCCAATCAGGGACTGTTAACAGAATTAACAAGGAGTTAAAATATATATATATATATATATATATATATATATATATACAGTATGAATGACGGGTTGGAGACTTTTGGTTCTTGGGGAGCAGAGCTGCTTGTTCGCTGCTTTCATTTCTAACAAACCACATGTCAGTAGCACACCAGCAGGAGAACTGAAACTCCCGGTCCTGAAATGTTAAGGAGTTATTATGTTCAACAACTTTAAAATAGCATTACTGGCAACTGATGAAATCAAACTAAAAGAAGAAACATGCCAGAGTTTGAATGCCGTCCTTGCAGCATATTCAACGCTGGCCCATGTTGAGGCAATGTCCGTCCTCCATGTTTGAGAAGGTCGACTGACAGACAGGACCTTGGGATTGAAGAGATTGTCAGTTTATTTATATGCTGAGGACAAGAGCATGCAAAGCCAATACCCAAGTGAAAAGTCAAAGAGATATCATATCTAGTATCAACGGTTCCCACGATTACCCAGCCAAAGTCTGTGAACCGTGTCATTAACCCCCCCCCCCATCCCTTGTTCTTTTCTCCCTCCTCGCCAGTGTCCGGCATTGACCCAATCAGCCATATCTTCAATCATAAAGTCACTCTGCCGGCCAGCGTTTCCCTTCTGGACGGCCAAGTTGCTCGCTTCTTTGTGGGCCATGTTAATGAGTCATTTTGGGCCCAACTCAGTGGACGGTATCTGTTTCACATGTGACACTGGCAGCCTTTAAGGCCTCATGGAGTCGTGTGGGTAGTTACTCTTAATGAGGCATATAGTGCGCTCTGAGATCATGGGTCTTTTGTTTCTCACTAAAATGTGTCCAAAATTGTGTATGTGTGCTATTTGTAAAGTAGCATGTCTACGTCTGACATAAAGAGGGTTGTTTCTCTCAAAGTGAACATGAATAAATTGAGTTTCTACTGATTGAAGACACATGCGTGCCTATCAGTTTTTGAGTTGAAGCAGAGATACTCCTCACACATAAACAGAACGAACAGAATGTCTGTATTTAGTGCCACTCTCTGAGTACATCTCAGCTAATGAAAGAGCAGCATGAGTCTGTGTGAGGACTGAGTCTCATTTTCTAGCCTCATATTAAGCTCAGTTTGCCTCATGTATTTTAAACCCCTTTTCACCCATGTACCCCTCGCAGTCAGCTGCGGCGGGCATCGGAGCAGTGGTGCATCGTGGGCCAGTGTCTGACGTGAACAGGCTGGCTACTCTGGAAAATAGAAAATGTTTTTTGATAATTGCAGGAAGGTTGTAATTCAGAGCTGCTTCTGTCTCTTTGAGGTCTGTTAAATACAGAGTGTGTGTCGAAAACCTCAGCGAACGACGGACGGATCGGGACTCGTACTTAAGTGTCCGAAATAACCAATGCCCTTGCTGCAGATTTAGTGCTGAAAATGACATTGTTTGTGTGGTTTAATGATATGTTGTTCTGTTTTAATAGTTGCAATGACATACATACCTCCTGCTCATATTTTGAGTAAGCAAACACAGAACCCATATCTTTCAGATGTTTAGCCAATGGCATATTTTGGCTTGTTTTCGTCCCCTAATTCCTTCCTTTCTAGCCTTATTACCAACAAGAATCATTGAGATTAAATCTAAAATCAACAGAGGCCTTTTTTTTTTCTTACTAACTAACTGACATTATGTAAGTCTAATAAGACTTGGAAGCGTGTCTGTGGTCAGCACTGATGGTTCGTCTGACGTCAAGACCACCAAACTTTAATTCCAAATGTTTTACTCTGTGTCGTATGCTTTTCTACTTCCCTCCAGCGCTGCGCCTCGTGTGATCGAGCACATTTTTTTTTACAACCTCAAAACGGTTTTAACAAAACCAGATACACTCAAAAGTGCCGGTGGCTTGGAAAGGCTGTAAACTGCGGCCGCCCGGGCCAATCAGCTGTGGATTCGGTCCAAAACGGAGACATTCGCAGTCAGCAACAGTAGCTGGCATGTTGAAGCTGATGTTTCGCTGGTCTTTAATGGATAAAAATGGCACCATACTGCCTTAATCTCACACAGTCGCCACTTTCTCGGTTCACATCGACTCATGTCACCTCTCCTTATTGAGGTCATTTGTCTTCTCTTTGGAATAACCTCACAGGTCAAAGGTCAGACTCCTCTGGGTTACAACTTTGACACTAAACATGTGCATGTTTTTCAATATTCCTGTTTGGAGGTCAAAGGGTGAGGAAGATAAAAGTCAAAGTGAAGCTGGTTATTAGTCTGGGTGTGTGTGTGTGTGTTTGATGATGTGCATTGGTGGAAGTGGCTAACAGCGGCCTCTCTGAACACAGATTGACTGAGAGCAAACCTCCCCAGCATGCTGCTTCTCTCATCACTCAGGAATGTTTGAGTAGAAATAATTGTTGGATATTTTCCTAAATATTCATGTGTTCATAGTTCAAACAGAGTTTTCAGAGCATAGCTGAGCAAAGGGCGTTAAATACCGAGATACTTTTATAAATCTGGGCCGCGGAGTAATTATGTTTGGCCCGCTAGATCATATCAAACTTGCGTTACAGCTGTTTTGCCGCTTTCTCCGCTAATACTACAAATCCCAGAATGCTTTGCCGGTACAACGGAGCAGAGTCGCAAACGGCAAGCGGCCCTCATTTTCGGTTGACAGTCACATCGGCAAAAAATGGCCGAACGAAAGACAATAGGAGCTTTCAAGACAGGTGGGAGGCAGATTATATCAGTTGTTTGTCTGTACGGAGCTGACGTGGTTGTAACGAAGGAGGAGACAATATGAAAGGAAACATTATGAGAAGTACAAGGACCTGGACGTAAAGCTGAAGCTCCAGAAGGTGGAGGTGAAAGGTGGAGGAGATGTTGTTGTCTCAGTGAGGGAGAGTTTGTCAAAAAGTTTGCGACATTGGTTGTCCAGATAAAATGCGATAATGAGCAGAAACACAGAGGCTGAGCAGGCGAGTTAATATAGTAAATATGAGTAAACAAACTGAGCTTGTATATATGTTTTCTTTTTAGCTGAAGAGTTGGATTTTCATTGAATGAAAATATTATTTTTAGTTGTTGGCTTTGAAAAAGATTTACTTAAAAAAAGGATACAGTGGGAGACATAATTAATTATAATTTATTTAAATAATAAATAGATGCCACTGGTGTGTCCTTTACTTAAAATGTAATTTCTTGTGTGTTTGTAATATCAAGCTTTCATTTTCACAGAACTTCATCAGGGTGCATACGTGTCTCATTTTAAGTGGGGTTACCCGCTGTTTATTTTACTCCTGAAACCTGGGATCTGTTAGCTTTCACAAGTGCATCACTATTAGGTGTCACATCCTGAGTGGCAGCCAATTTTTGAGCACAGGTTTGTTTTCTTGATGCTCATTACAGAAAAAAAACTTGCTCACACAGATATGTGGCTCCAAACATGGACAACACTTTTGCAGCAACGGTCGTCAAGTTTGGGTAACCTGGCAAGAGATGCTGGTAAAATGTGTCCAAGCTAGCTGTGACAAACTTTCTCTTCAGATCTGAGTCACACTGCAAGTCTAATATTACTAGTTGGATGTTGACGGGCTGATCAGAGGCATTCGTGGTGAATGGCGAGCAAAAAACTTTGAAGTCTTTCTCCAGTTCACCAAAAATCTGAACTAGTCCTGTTATTTTATCTTTGAACCGCTTCATGTCTGCGGCATGTTGGGTCGCGCACACATCTTTCAGACAAGGAAAGTGAGCAAAGACAATTTGGGGTAATGAGGGTGCCAAAGCGCTTAATGTTCAAAGTAGAAGACAAGACAGCTAGCTCCGGGCTGGGCAGCTAGCAGGCTAACAGGTATAGGCCTACCTGCTCAGCCCCAGTATAAACAGTTTACCTGCTTAGCAAAATTGCTATTGCGACATCTGTGTGGCTAGCTTGAGTGGAGGTGGCCGTGAGGGAGGGGAATAATCCCTCCTTCCCTCCCGCTCTCACTCACAGAGCAGAGTCGGTCAGCTCTGGAGCTCCAGGCTGCTGAAGGCCAGATGCTTCGCAGGAGGTCCCCACCTGAGGGGCATAGCCGGCAAAAAGAATAGAAAAAAGCAGAAACAAAAAAACAAAACTGAGGATGAATGTGCCGCTCATTCATTGGGTCCTCAGATGCCTCCTCTTTCTCTGCAAAGCATCTGACCTTCAGCAGCCTGGAGCTCCAGGCTATCTTCGTAAAAAAACTTGAAGCTAGACTTGATTGACGCGGCAAGTGCATGGCAAGGCAGCTGAAGCTTTGCATTATGGGATCTGTAGTTCTGTGCAGTATTGTGTTATCAGCGCTTCATATCGACGGGCCATTAATAACAATGAATGTGGAATGATCTCGCCGGCGGGATATGATTACACGGCGGGCCGTGACTTTGATACATGTGGTCTAGAGCTTTGCTAGCAGCTGTTTAGCATAGTCACCGTCCACTCAAAACTGTAAATGTAAACCTTGTGGTGATGCTAGAGGAAAAGCCAGTTCATCTTGTGGGACATATTTACCAACATTTGTCATTCAATCTAATAGTGGTTTGCTAAAATCCCCCAAACCCCTAAAAACCTACATAAAATGACAAACAAGAACTAGTAAATAGCAACATTTTTGTAACTGATCTGGCTTAGAGTCTTGTGCTCTAATTGCAATGACTGACCCTGTGTCATCTCTACAGTCCTGTGTTGTATATCAGTAATCATGGGGGAGACGGATGCCGGGAGGTTAGTGAATTGTGTTAAAGCACACGAGCTCAGACACAGAAGCAGCTTCAAAACACAGTTGGGATTTAAAGCACAACTGACCCAGCAAGACTAGCAAATGCTAAAATCATCTATAATTAATGTGCCCTTGAACACATCATGGTCTTTGCCCGCTCTGGGTGTCCCTGTACATGTTAGGATGGTAAGAGGATAACGGCTGGTTTGTGTGTGTGTTTGCAGGGCATGGCATTCTCCCTGGAGGAGCGTCTCCAGCTGGGGATCCACGGCTTGCTGCCTCCCTGCTTTATCAGCCAGGACATCCAGCTGCTCCGAGTGCTAAAGAACTACGACATGAAGAAGGACGACCTGGACAGGTGAGGCTGACGCACAAACGCAGACAAAAACCACTTCACGGTGCAGCTACCACGATGTATGACCTTCTTATCGGAACAGCAGTCTTTTGCAGAGTTGAATTACAGCATGTAGCCCTTGAGGGTTTCCCCCCGCCGCCGCGCACACTGAGAGATGTTACATCTGGAAGCCTTCAAAGCACGAGGGGCAGATTAGTGATCAGCCCTCAGAGATCTACATCCATCTCCTAACACCATATATTTTACCCAACAACAATTTCTCCATCTCCTCCCTGTTCTCCTTCATGAATGTTTTTATAGCCTCCATAGCGAGCAGTAGTAGCTGTTTTGCATTGTTTGATCAACAAGGCACCACATGGCTGTACCAGGCCTCAAATTAAAGTCATAGCCAGCCTGGTTTACTGTTTTGAATTATGAGCCAGGTGCTGAGTATTATCTGTGCTTGTGAAATTGCATCTTACTCTGGTCATCATGGCTCAGTCAACCGTTCCATCAGCTGTCATTTCCAATGTCAAGCGTGAGTGATTTGCTTGTAAGACAGGATTTAGAGTCAACGGGAACTAGGCAAATTCTTTAAAGCTGCCTTATTTTATTTTTCAAAATAGCCACACGGCAGCGTTAACATCTGAAAACAGGAATTATGAGCTTGAAGGTGACATTCCCATGCCCTATCAATGTCACTGACAATCTGTCTCTGGGCTCTGAGTGCGTTCCAGCTTCAGGCTTTGCTCTAGTGGATTAAGGGCCGCTTTATGTCTGCCATTGCTCAAGCCTGCTGTGTTTACATACAGTCTGCTCCGCATCTCTCAAATACTTCTTTGGTATTTACTGCTTGATGCTGTCTTTTTTTTTTATGACCATAACTCTCAACTTTAACTATTTCCCATTTTATTTTCATCAGCTATCTACACTCCCACTTTTTCCTATTAAAGGAATTTGTCATGGTTTTTAAATTATTGTGACAAATTATAGCAAACAGAACAGCACTGCATATTCATTATGGTTTATGATATGTTGATGATGGAGTGGCTCAAGTGCCTGCTGGGACTGTGTCGTCAACGGAGGAAATGGATGTTCAGAGGCTTAGCCAACTAAAATACTGCATTATGTAGAGCTAGAGCTAAAGCTCATTTCCAATGGGGTCGTTAGAAAACAGCAACAGGCTTAAAATGAACCTGACAGAGCAGCACTGTTTGATCACCCATGCTAAAAAAGGTTAGGATAGAGATAGATTATGCTCTGGCTGCCTTAGTAGACTGACTATAAAGGAAACACTGCACTGAATATGACAGCACATTTACTGCTTTATAAAGCAGTGTGTACTCTAAATAATCCCTTTTCCTAGGTGTGGCGAGTGTTCACGCCTTTTAAGGCTAAGAAGGGAGAGGGAAGCTTAAATGTAATTGCCAACACAAAATCAAAACAATGTCATGCTGCAGTATAGTTTTGTTTGAGTCACAGCAATGATTAGTAGTTATAAGTAAAGACAACAATGTTGCAACCGAGTTGAACTGAGTGAAGAAATATCTAATTCTGTAATATCATTCTTCACTTTTTCATTCTCAAGCTTAAAGAAGTATATACGGTTTCCTGCTATAATAGGCTACTTTAGTGTATCCTACATGGCTTTCACATGAATGGCAATGAAACTCACACACGGATGTGAAACCATCCATGTATTTTCTGCATGGTTGTCCTGGCAATAGATAGTATCCCTCTCTCCAGGTTTACTTGGGTGATCCCACAAATATCCCCCCGGTCAGATTGGCTACTTACATTAATTCTTCCATCGTATTCTGGGTCTACCTCTACCCTGGATTCTCCTCTCAGGATATGACTGAAAAACCTCCAGAAGGATGCTCCCAGGAGGCGATGAACTCAGTAAAACTACTTGGTGATTAATTGTGATTGTCACTAATCATGCTTGCATGAACAAGGCTTGAACTCAGATTTAGGATGAGCTCAGAGAAACTTTCCCCCTTCTCGTGTCAAACCCTGCACATACAATGAAGAGTAAACATTCAACTGAAGGAACAAGAAGAAAAACACATTTTCTCATAATGTAGTGTTTGACAAAGTAAACAAAGTCTTAAGCAATAATAAATGATGATTTTA
The DNA here is from genome assembly GCA_036937835.1 of Pampus argenteus. NCBI lineage: Eukaryota > Metazoa > Chordata > Actinopteri > Scombriformes > Stromateidae > Pampus > Pampus argenteus. The sequence goes on along the minus strand of CM072865.1, from coordinate 7,579,962 downwards.
AAATCCACTTCAACTCCATGCAGTCCATATATTGCATCAGGCAGAGGATAATTTGGTTCACAAAAATGAAAACATTTATTTCAAGAGCAACTGTCGCCACCGTTTATTGTGCAGCTGCTGTGGCCTAAACTATAGCAGAAAGGGTGTGCATGCTTTTTATCCGTTCAACAAGAGGCACCTTGTGCTCTTGGATTTATGGAAACTTCTCTGATTAGGAATAGATCCCTTTCTGGCAAGTTCTGCTTAATTTGGATCATATACAAACCTTCATCTTCTAGTCAAACTACAGTCAGAACAAGCTTGCGTCGACTATATGAGGCTGAATTTTAGTCTGTGTATTTTTTCCAATCATTTGTAAAATAGACAAAAACTACATTTCCAAGTGGTTATTGTACACTCTTGATTTTCTTCTGTTTTATTTCTTCCTCACTTTGCTTTTTTTTTTTTTTTTTTCTTTACCTTTGCCCACCATTTCTCTCTCTGTCCTCTGATATGTTCTCCAAGTGTTTCCATACAGTTCCCCTGATCTTACCTGGTATATCTCCCTCACAAAACACAGACTTCAACATCTGACTTGAATAAACCCCTCCTCAGTTCAGCAGGTATGAGTCCTCAAGATGTTAAAGATTAAGATGCAGTGTTTTCCTCCTTGTAATTCCCAGATATGTGTTTCTGATGGGGCTCCAGGACCGCAACGAGAAGCTGTTCTATCGAGTGCTAATGTCCGACATCGAGAGGTTCATGCCTGTCATTTACACCCCCACCGTGGGCCTCGCCTGCCAGCAATACGGCCTGATATTTAGAAGACCAAGGTGAGACACACACACAAATGTTTTCACAGACGTCCCCGTTGAGCTATGAAATAGTATCGAAAAATCTGATTTGAATTAAGAATTGGTTCAGCAGTGAACAGGCAGCTGGCCAACAGGAAGCGGGTGATTCTGTTTTCCTTCTCCGTTCCCACCCAGTCAGTCTTCCACTTATTTATTATGTGTTTTATGGTATTGGTTGTTTAGCTTTTTTTGTTAGCGCACTTTGTACCAGCGAACATTTTCTTCTACTCCTGGCTGTGTGATACAAATGTTCCACAGTTTATCTCATCCAGACTGAAAGGCACTAAACATGCTGAACAGTGGAGGTCTTCACACGTCCAAAATCTTAAATTGAATTGCAAAAAAAAAAAAAAAGAGAGACTTGATCTGAGCCTGATGCATTGTTAAAAAGATTAGCTATGTATAATAAGAATAGAAATAATGAAACGTCGTTTAAGTGGTGCTCGCTGGAGCAGAACTAGTTGAGCTCCATCCCTCTGTACCTACTTGCTCACAGAAGAAATGATCATGACCACATTACGTGGTGGCGACGGCATGTAGTGTGCTGAATTACACGGCCGCCATCATGTAATGCGGTGTTTAAAAGGTTGTGGTCATTTCTAGTATTTCTGTGAGATCAGGCTGTATTTGTGCTTTCCACAACTGTTGCAAATCTCTGTTTAAAAAAACAACCAAATAGTGATGTTTTACAGTGTGACAACTCTGCGGTTGAGGTCTGGTTAGGTTTAGATACAAAAACCACTCGGTTATGTTTAGGAAAAGATCATTATCATTTTAAATCATGGTTAAAATGATCACTTAAAACATGATCTGGACTTCCTTAATGTTACGCAACCTTTGTCGTCATGGCAGCAGTAAACACCATGACAATCTTTGTTAGTGTACTGTTGCATAATTTATTTACTGGTTTACTAAAATATTGGCTCGGTTCTACAGAAACAAATGGACTTTATGGTACAGTTATCACTTAATGTTGACACCCAAACTCGGGATACTGTCTTTTTTAAAATACACAATTTAATGAACTTTTTGTCTGTGTTTCACCTGAAACACCATATATATATATATATATATATATATATATTTATTTTTAAACCTGCAGTTCTTTGAGCAGATCTATTAAAACCGCAGCAATTTGTCAAAAGATTTTGATGCACTACAATGAAACCACAAGCTCAAGGACTCTTAAAGCATGTGTATGTTAAGTTGAAATTGGTCTTTGATGCTAAGAGATCTGAACCAAAGTTAGAGGTTGCGGTAGCCCATTTTAAAAAGGCGTTGTGTAAGCCAGCTCAGCTGCAGGCAAACCGCTGTATGCTCTTGAAATCAGCTCAGGGTTCACCTTGAGTGGATCTGGCTCTGATCCTTGCAGACAAGAGTTTCATTGGTTTCCTCTCCTCGTCCACTGTAAACACACTTTCACTCTTTTCCTCTCTCATGCACGCACGCACAGACAGGCACACACATCTGGTCGTATCTGTTTTCCCTCAAATAAGTTCATTAGGTCCAAGTCTCACTATCTGACAGCAACACTCCCTAAGCAGTTGCTAATAGATATTGAATTGACAGATCCTTCAGTCTCAGTAATGCGTTCAGGGCCACGCTCTGTTTTCCTTGGCGCTGCCTTCCTGAGTTTCACCTTATTCAGGTGGTTACAAGTGTTGGGTTTGTTTTTCCTCTAATAAGACCGATAGGACAAAGACCACCGTAGTCAGCTGCACTTACTGCTATTAGCTGTGTGCACTGACTCTTTCAAGCATCTAATATAGGATACATATAATCCTCTTATCCATGTGCCAACCAACAGTGATTACCAAATGTAGATACTCAGTTCATTTGGTAACTTTGTTGGAGTGATATCGGGAAGATCTGTTTATCCCAGTTTCATACAAAGAGCAACTACAGAGTATTTTCCTCTATTGTAGTGCCAGAAGTGTCCAGGCACTTTATTCAGTGATGGCTTCATTTATATTACCACCACTGGTTCTTCTGATTAGCTGTGAAACCCTTGTTGTTTTCCTAATTGTGTCCCAGCAGTTTTATTATGCTTACCTTGGGTATATTTAAAATACTAGGAAGTTCTCTCATGCACATAGCTTTGTTACCCAGCAGCTCCCCGTCTCATCATCCCCGCAGAACTATTTGGAAAATATTCCTAGCATGCTTCCCGTCCTCTCATTTGGTCATTTTGTTGGGGTTGGCTGGAGGAGTCATTTTATACACATCCCTCAGTTTCACAGCACAGTGGGCCAGGACCTGCTGCCAGAGCCCCCGGGTTGGGAGTTGGGCCTCTAGGAAATGTGCATCAGGGGATCTTCTATAATATCTATGGCAGACTTAAGTTTTCAGCCAAGTTGTTTTCTCTCCGCTAACCAAGGCCGATAAAATGGAAGCTCCAGAGACCGTGACACACATGAGCCGGCACTGGCTGCTTTTATCTGATTTTCTCTCTTTTAGCCACACTAGCGTTGTGATTTTAAGGGTAGCAGACTATCAGTGCGTCCACCGCTTTGATAAATCCAAATGACCTCGGTGATCCCCTTTGGTGACTTTTCATCTAGCGCCACCATCCGGTCAGATCAGGTTGACATTAGCATTTAGCCAGTGTGGTTTTAGACTCTTAAGTCTTGTTTTTAATGATCTTGAAGGATCAGCTTGTGTCTCTTATCTTTGCTGAAGTATTGTTCTGTTTCTATCTAAATCTATGATCAGGGCTTTTTACTCACCAGCATCCTCTAAAAATCCTTGTAATGAACTACTGATGCCACTGTATGCGCGTGTGTGTTCATGAGTGTCTTCCAGCCGGACCACCATAGCAGCAGATTAGGCCTTTAATCACTGGCTCTCAGGTATAAAGACTTTCTGTGTGGAAGCAGCAGCCTTTCCTTGTCTTGCCTGACTTTACCAGTTAATCTACCTCATGGAGACTAAACACTCCAACACCGGGCTCTGTACCAGAGGCCAAAGGTCACGCGCCATTAAGTGTCAAAACACGGCCGATTCACTGATCTTTAGATGAGGCAGAGGCAGGAAGGAGAGCTGGAGAAAGGGACACATTCACATCAACACAAGATTAGCGGACATGCTTACTTTTATTGGTTTGTAAGCTTATGAGCGGATGCAGTGTTTAGCAGAGAAAGTTGGCCTGTCTTCATCACACAAAGTTTGTTTCTGTTTTTCTCCATAAATGTCCTTTGTGTACTTTGCGTGACACCTGAAAAGTACTCAGTTGTGATAAATGATAATGTTTTGTTGCAGAAAAATGATCCCAAGTATTTCATGAAAGTAATTAAGGTTTACTTGAGCCATTTCCAGTGTCACCGTGCCCTCTGTGGTGGACTGCTGCCGAGTGTCTAAATAAACTAGTTATAAGCCCTTTTAAAGTAAGTCTGGCTGCTCATGGGGCTCTCGAGGTAAATGACATGAACCAATTCATCTTGTTAATGGAGATAAATGATCATTGGAAACCCATGAGTGGATTCCTGGTTGGAGTCAAGGGTCAATAACTATGTGCTTCTACAGCTGTCCGTCAGGAGCTGCAAAGTAAGACATAGGCATTCTTAAACTCCCCCGAGAAAGGGTAGGGTAAGGACCAGATGCTGCCTTCTGTGCTGTATACAGGCTATGTATTTTACCAGTGGTCGAAGATGTATTCAGATCCAAAAGTACTAATACAGTAATGTAAAAATACATCATTACAAGTGGAGGTCCTGCATGTAAATTCCTACTTAAGTAAAAGTACACAAGTAGGCCTATTGGCAGCCAGAGGGATTTGAAGTATTAAAGGGATAGTTAGAATTTTTCTGAAGTTTTGTTTGTCATGTTTTTGTATCATGTATAAATACATAGTCAAGTGTATTTCCTGCAGATGGTTGTCGGCAGCCTTAGTTTGGAGAAGCAGACAGGAGTACGTGCTGCTGTGGACACAAACGGCAGAAAAATGTATTTTAGCCACCTAAAAAAAAATGTAGTGCCAAAGGAAAGAGCTTTGTGACGGCAAGGTGAAGTGAAATATTCAATGGTTTGAACATTTATTTAAAATGAAACCCTGTGAAGTTTAGAGAGAAGAATCACTATTTGGTGGAGCTGTTAACAACTCATAGTGTAATAGACTCAAATGGAAATACTAAGTACAAATACCTCAAAATTGTACTTAAATGCAGTAGTTCATTTAATGTACTTTAGTTAATTGCCACCAATGGATTTTACTGCCTAAGATGCAAATGTCATGTTGTAAAAGGGCTGTAACTAATGTTTCACATAATTCACCCTTATCTAAGGAAATTGAGCTTTTCTAGTTTAACCAGACCACAAAAAGCAAAAACCTAATTGTACTCTGGCTCTGCAAGACAGATTTGTATTGACTCACAGTACAACAATTGCCCTATTTGGTATCATTTAACACCCTAGTATTAGTATTTACTGTGCAAATATATCTGTGTGAAGCCACACAGAAGTAAAGTGCTATTTGGCTCATTATCAACTGAATAAAAGCCGTACTGTAATATAACCTGAATACAGTCGTACATTGAGCAGCAGGCGGTGAGCTGCAGGTAGTTTGTAACAGTGAAAGGCATCAGTCGAAGCCTCAGCCTCTGCTGCAGTGGCGCGTGCTGGACGGTGAAGCGTTCCAAACCTCGCAGATTAAAAGCTTTTGAGCCGTGATCTCGCATCACTCTGGGCCACACGCATCATTAATCCACAGATAATCGGTGTGCTGTGATGACCATGAATAAAAAAACAACCATCCACACGACTTGACTCCGTAGAGAATTTGCTACCTCTGATTATGACTGATTGCATAACTTTTGCTGATGTACATGTTAACAACATTTCTTTGTTAGAGCATGAGAGAAGCCCTTTTGTTGAACGGGAAAAGCTCTGGAGGAGTCGGGAGGAGAGACATGGTTTGGAATTACACTGACCTCATGAGAAACGTGGCAAACATTTGGGATTAATTCCACCCTGGACTTTGAGGACCTTGTATAATAATATGGAGCTCATGTCCGATGTCTAAGTTTCAGAGCCAGTTAAAGCAAAGAAACTTTAGGGCACATTAGACCTTTACTGCTTAGTATAATAAATGAATGTATCGGTTAATACCCAACTTAAATCCACAGCGGTGTTATGGTTTGCTGTGTAAACATGGAATGTAATCAAACTAAATATGTGTTTTGAATAGTCTCGACTAAGACTACCTGGCTGAATTGCCTGTGACCTACAGTAAGAGGGACCGCTGCTAATTCAAACTGCCATAACTTTCCATGAGCAAGGTGGTTGAATTTAGCTCTTCAGGAGAAAATCCAGTTTGTTCCACTGTGACAGTAAGAAACAACCCTGAATCACAATCATATTAATTTAGGTTTTGGTTTCTCTAACAGCTGTCAGCCTAAAAGCCCGTCTGGCAGCGTCCGTCCCTCTGTCTCCTCATCTCGGAGATGTTTGGCTTCAGTCAGACTGTGTTGGTTGTTGACCTGCTGCTACTCAGGTTAAGCTTTTGAATTTGAGCATCTGCTATAAACCCAATGAATGCCAGACATGACACAGTAAAGAACGGACAGCCAGAGGGTTTTACTGGAACTGCGTAAGGTAATTTCGCATTATTGTAATTTAGTTGTCTCTGTTTCTCTGTCTGAGCATGTGTGATTGCTCAAAAGTCCATCTTAAACTGAACTGTATGTTTGACATTCAGTGATTGGCCAGGATTGTGCGTACAAATGAATGCAACACTATGAATGTCTTCCAGTAGAGACTGTCTGACAGTGTGCACCGTTATTTACATATTTAAACGATTATTACGTCTCCCTCCTGTCTACGACAGCAGGTTTGCGGTGAGCGTGGCAGTTAATGGAACAGTTAATAACTCTTGAGCTTTGTCTCTAGGCTGCTGCCCCATCCAGAGAAGAACACAAAGAGGAACATAATCTAAACATAATCTCTTAAAGGTGCAACATATAAGAATTTGCAAATTCATACATATTGTGCTTGTCACGTGAGCTAATGTTGTTGTGATTTAGATTAGGTTGCCCTCGGCAATAAGGAGGAAACTGGTAAAATGGCAAAAACGTAAACAAGGTTTCTTCAAGCCAGTAGTTTGTCGGACCCTAAGCTGGGCAAAGTTTAAGTGGAGCAACAGGACGGCAACAATAACAGCTCAGAGAGCGAGACAGTGGAAGCAAAGTAAGAAGCAGGGAAAAGAAGGCTGGAGGGCTCTGCGGATGTTTTGTGGGCTGTTTTGTTTTTATTATTATTCTCCGCTGTGTAGTGTTGTTGATTGATGAGAATGATGATGGGTATGATGATGATGATTAATGCAAGCCCCACACATACTGGTAGATGCACTGTTTGCTGGCAAGTGGTTTAATATTTTTTAAATCTAAATATTTTGGCATATGATATGCTTATGAAAACATCCCATAAGTCCCAATGTTGTCGCCATGGTATATGATTATGTTGCCATTGTCGCGTGAAATGCAGTTCTTCTGATAATATCGGCTAGCTGCGTTACACGTTGCTTTGTTTGTGAAAAGAGTTTTGCTTAGTTTTTATAGCTAACAGCTCGATGTTGTGGATTTTTCGATGCGTTCCCCTGACGGATGGGTTCGGTTAGACCCCATAGGTTAAATACATAGACGTCGTAGACACAACGTCAAAACTGGGTTTTTTTCACATTCTGTTGATAATCTTAATTTTTGAATGTTTTCAACAGATTCTTACATATAAATCTTGCCTCCACCACTACTAGAGACCAAATTATAGAGCACAGTTGTGTTTAGCTGCCCTCCCCACACTGTCTCCACTGGTCAATATGTAGTAATATTTCACCAGCCCACACTGGAAAATACGACTTGCTGGTTAATCCCATGAAGATTATCTGACGCTGTGTGAATCACGCTCTGGTTTGGAGTGCTAAAGTAAACCTGAAGGTGTCTTAGAAGAAAATTCATTTAGCATATGTTACATAAGTTGGCAGCAAAGTTAAAATAATTATGGCTTTACCCTTTATTTTATTGTGCATTAGAAGAAGAAGGAAAAGTGAAATTTGATAGATGAATACTCAGCATAACCTCAAAATGCAATGATTTGTATGTTAGAAAAACCAAAGTTGCTAAAGCTTCCTCTGCAGTAATAACCCAAACTGCTATGGATGTAGCTTTCATCCCCCTGCCTTGAGGAGCTACAGCGATAAAACACAAGGAGGGGTTGGTGAGTTAAATACAATGCCTTATGGAATAACCATATGTTTACAAATGTGGGCCACTTTCACTACTTTGTTTTTCATACGCTCTGTATGTTTTAACGATGTTATCTTTCCCCCACAATTACTGCTGCGAGGGCCCTCAAAATCCACAAAAACTGCAAATTAAAATTAAACTATATCATTTTTTATTACACGTGTCAAGGCTGAGATCCGTAGCGCATTGTTTGGGTGTCAAAGCATGTGTTGGAGGTGTTTTTTCAAAAGCTAATGTAGGAAGCTTGCCAGCACCTCGGCGGTCGTTTCACGCCGCTGACCTGCGCTGGCCTCATTCCTGTGTGACTTGTAACAGCCAGATGGGCGTGTGTGATGTAATATGGTGCATGTATGCAATACGTAGGTATGCAGGTTGGAAGGTTGAATCTTGGTCGTATGTGGACAGATTTGTGGCCACAGCTGGGTATATTGCAGTGTCATTCTCGGTAGCAGTAGTGGCAATTAAAGATCGTAAAGAAAGTTTAAAGACTTAAAATTTATCGTAACTTTGGATAAAATCCCGTCCCTGTCTTCACCTGGCACTAGCTATCACTATAGAAAATCAAAAGGAACATAAGAAATGGAAAAATTCCATGACCAACAAAAGTGACATCAGGTTCAGTAACGCACCTACTACCGGCTCACCATTTGTTAGAAATTAAAATTTAAGGTGTTAAATCGAGTAATGCATCTGAGGTGTACACATACATACACCGCTACCATTATGCATGGAAAAGTGCCTCAGTAGGTTGTTAAATCCAGCTTTGTTTCCCCCCTGGATTAAATGGAAACTCCAAACTAGAAATTTCCCCCAGTCACAGTCCAACCTTATTGGCCCGTCGTCATCGACAATCTCTGGTGTTAATTTGCTCTTTCGAATGGGGTGTAAAACACTATAACAGAATGATGCAAATATAATGAAACATGCAACAGCAGCCCCATCAGATGCACACTTCTGCTACCATGCTACTCCACTAATTGTATAATAGAGCTGTTTGGACTGTGTGGATTAGTGAAGACGATGGAGCTTGACAGTTTGTGGTCATTAAACCTAACTGCACATCTGATTTACTGTAATGCTTGTTTTTCTAGTGTGTGGCACATCCAGGGCCTCAGTTGCAGATGCAACATTTTTATTTATTTATTTAAATAATGGGAGCGAAAAGAGAGTGAGGGGGATTTCACAGATAGATTGACTGAACATGTACATGTCAAAAAAATAAAAAAAATAATGCGCCTTCCAGCACCTGTAAAGATGTTTACAGCATTATGTTTTTAATTTAATACAAATGCAAACAGAAATTAAAAAAAGAGCCAGAGCAGCTGTTTGTGTTTTCAGTCTTCATGCTAAAATGCTAAATTGCCTCCTAGCTTTGGCTCACTGCAGTGCACAGACAGATGCAAAAGGAAACAAGCACTCTTCCTAAAATGTCTCAATGAAGTCATTTTTGTGCCTAAATCTGGCCAAGCCTTTTTTTAAGTTTAGAGGACTTTTTGTCATTTTGGGAACTTTATAAGTTTTGAATGAGAAATTAAAAACAAATAAAGGCATTACTTTAGTACATGGAGGCACTATTTAGCCGAGCAGACCAGTCCAACTCTGAAAATGGGTCAGCCTTATATTGACATGGGACACTCCTCACTGCTGATAACAACGGATCGCATCGATATCTGCAGTTAGATAAAGCCATAGTTCTGTGAAAGACCTCCAGTATCTAACAGCTCTGCCTCCTTTATTTGTCAGTTTAAAAACAGCCTCTGCTTAGTTAATGGATGTGGTGAGAAAGCTCTTAAAGCTAATTTGTCTTGTTTTGACAGCTCCATCAGCTCACAGCTCAGATTTGGCTGTGAACACTTGTAGTCCTGTCATGCATTTGGCCCGAGGTTGGAAACCGAACACGTGAAGATATGCAGTCTGAATCAATCAAAAAGTTTCCAAACACTTTTCACTGATGGAACATACACTAATTAAGACGTGTGATATTAGAGTTGTGTCAGATCTTTAATAGATGTACGTATTTGAGCTCTAGCAAAGACAATCAGGGGACTGTTTGCTGAATAGTTTATTGGCTTTATCCCAGTGTGTAAAATCCAATTGTTGTTGTTTTTGGTTTCTCTCTAGTTGAATGCCGCCCTCTGTGACTTGTCCGTGTTAGTTCCCGTGGTGCTTTTATTAGCGAACGTTGTATATACTCAATAATAACACATGTAATCGGTGGAAAGTTTTAGTAGCTTGTGTGTGCAGGCAGCTTCATCTGACTTCCATGTACGGGAACACAGATATCTGATACTGGAGAGAGATAAAAAAGTCCCTCAGACAACCAAAACTTCTAATATACTTTGCTACAGATTTCAAAATAAAGCAATTACAGTTGCAGTCTTCTAATTTTTATAGATGACTTACTAGAAATGTTACAAACCACCACTAAGTCTATTCTTTTCAATGCGCCCAAAAGATTTGTTGTTGCAGAATATTATTTGCTAATCCAATGAGATTTCTATAGGTTTTGTAATAATTAATGAATTATTAAATAAATCATCATTCGTGCACAGGCTATGTTTCCAGCACAGCACCTTTCATAGTGAGTAGGTCTGCAAATTTACAGTGTTTGTTTTCATATATGAACAAAAACCATGTTGAGCCCAGACAACTTATCACGGTAACATTACATATACTTTAAATATGTGTGACAAATGTGATTTATGTAGGTTTGGGCATTTTTAAGTCAGATTACTGAAACCATTCTGCACTTTAATAGTGCTCATATTTCCCCCTGGTGTGTGGCACTGTCAGTGGTCAGTTTTTGCACTTTAGACTAGATATCCGAGATGCATGTACATTTAAGTCAATGCATGTAACCCCATGCAGGGTTTCAGTGTCACTTTGCAGGACACATAAACCCAATGACTCTTTGGAAAGATGAGCACTTTGACCTTCTTCTTATGGATGATCTCACTGTGTTGATGCAGAATAGTTTGCAGCTCTCTGTCTGACCTCTGCAGGAATGAGGTTTGACCCAAGGTGACTTGTCTTTTTGACTCTCTTTCATCTGATTTTATTACGTGAGACTTGACCTCTTCACTGGCACCCGGAACATTCACTTTGACTTAACGTCCCAGTCAGGGAAGTTACTTGTTAACGGGGCACACATTCTTCTGGCATGATGGAGGTAGATTTGTAGTAGTAATTCTTATGAACCTTTTAATAATCAGACTATTTTAATGGACTGGAATTCATTTTTGACTTTGGGCGCTACAGTCTGTTTTATGTATTCCTTGTATTTCTGTAATTACAGTAAATTAAATGTGTTTTATACTGACTGCCTTTGTTGTAAAATATGACAGTTTCTTCAGCTAAAAGGCATGAAGAATTGGATACTCTTAAAGCTTTTCTCCATCTGTTTTATAGTGGACATTAACATCTCACCTGCCGCCACCCCAGACATCCCTAAAATTCAATCCACATTTTTGCATGAATGTTAAAGTGAGTACAATAGGCAATAAATCATTCATACAATGGAAAAGGATTTTACAGTATTATAATCGTATAATCTGTCTGCCATTGCTGATGAGCTCTGTGTACGTTTCCCATAAAAGGATGATCTATATGAATTTTAGATGATTTACATTTTTCCTGTATACGCATTCTGTGATCCAGCCTTGACAACTGTTGCATATAAACTTCTCGAGTCTAAACCAGTTTCTTCTGGAAGTGAGTTTGTATCCCGCACCAAAAGTCTCATTGGCATGTTGGTCCATAATGTTGTTGACGTGTGTGAGAGGGCGAATGAATGGAAAACCTGGTTGCAGAAGGCTGATATTCATCTAATAGCCAGCTGGGTTCGTCAGGTCTGTGGCTCTGATTCCTTTTGCAGGGCCTTTGTGCTGGAACGAGGCTTTTCCTGCTGCTTCTTGCCTCTGAGTTATGTAAAGCTGGCTAAGAGAAACTGGACATCCGCAGCAGTCGTCTGGACACCCGACTGCCTCTCTTTCACCCAAACAGCTATAGTAGACGGCAAGCTTTGAAATCCCAGAACCTCACGCTGTCTGGTTGCTGGTTTTCATGTATGTCAAAGATTCTCTGTCTTTTTATGTTACCAAAAGTGATGGAAGGCTGTTCAGATAGGCTAAACTGTGTTAATTTTAGCCTTTTAGCCTCTCCTTCTCTCGTCTGGAAAGGCTTCACAAGGGCAGACATTTGTTGTGTGGAAGACCAGGCTGATTTTTAGTGGGCTGCACTGGAATGAAATAAGGGTGGGTGATGGTTTTCTGGGGCCAAGGACTGGAACTGGTTCTCAATTGTGTAAAATGAGAGGGTGATTCAGGCAATGTGTTGAACACTTGTAATGTGATGGAATCGTGTCAAAGTGCGAGTGTGCCATAAAGAGTGGGAGGCAGGAGGAGAAGATTGCATTGTCTTTGGAGGCTTGTATGGAGAGAGGAGAACGTGAAGGGAAAGAGAAGAGACTGGAAAGAGATTTCCGGCCTTGCTTCTCGTGCTATGATAAATTCCTTGAAGAAATACACAAAAAACAAAGTCTGCAGGCATCCTTCAAAAGCATCTTTATCCTGACTGAATCACAATCACATCAAGGCTTACTATGTGCTTACACAGCAAGAAGCATCACAATTGTTAAGCTGTTGCCAAATTATTCCCCCACTATTCAAATTCCTTTTGTCGTTGCTATTTTTTATTTCTTCTTCTTGTCTTTACAGAGCACTTTCTCCTTTTCCCAGAGCTCCGTCGCATATTTAGTTTCTTTGACGATCATCTTTTCCATTTCAAGTATTTATTTTTAAACTGGGTGAGGTTGGCGTCAGCTCAGGCTGCGGCATGAACATGGTTATTGATTGGCACTGCCAGACCCCCTGTTCTCACTGAGCTTTCTTCTTCTCCTTTATTGGTTCAGTCAGTTGCTTGGCCGCTTCATACTTACACTGTAGCATGAGTGTATTTGTGATTCCAACAGCTTTGGCTTCACTTACTTAATTGCCTTGGAAATGACTAGTATGAACAAAACCAAAGGTACAAGCTAAGTAGTAAAACTGACTTGCTCTATTATTATATTTATTATATGAATACTTCAAGCTGACTTACAGCTTGTGCATGTAATGAAACTAACTTTGTCTTAAAATATGTGTATGATCATATTGTCATTGCAGTGAAAATTGTCTCTCGGGGCAGTTAATATTGATATTAATGTTGTGCCTTTTTTTTTTATAAAGCTTGTGGTCGGATACCACATCCAGTCATAGAAATTACTGTCTCCTTTTTTTACTGTATATATGCATGTGTGTGCATGTGTTGGTGCGTCTTCTCACTTTTTGCTGTCTTCTCCCCTGACAGTGTTCATGTCTCTTTTTGTCCCTGCTTTGGCTGCTGGTAACACCAAGTTGTATTTATTATAGTGTTTATTATTGTTCTGCATGGCATTAAGAGAACACAATATATTGCATATAGTCTCTGACCTTGTCACTACCCACAAGGAAGTGGCAAGCTCATCTCAATACAGCAGAGTGGGGAGTGACAATCATAGGTTCATGGTGATGAAACCCTCACAATAAGAATTGTAGAATTGTATTTATTATATCTTCAATTAATTTTATATGTTGTAAGTAGTTTGGGAGTTGAAGAAAAGTTTTGGTTGGAAGACAAATTGAAAATGTCCATCCATAGTTCTGTTTTCTCTGTATGAGACCAACATTTTACTAAGAGCAGATGTGTTGTCAAACTGAATGGAAGTGAAGGGTCTTATCAGTTTTTTTTTTTTTAATAGTCCAATGATAGATCGAATTTGTCAAATTGTTTTTTGTTATTTTTTCATTATTTGAAAAAAAAATAAAGCTATCGTTCTTATACATTGTATAAAAGGCAGACAGAAGACATTTATTGCTAACACATGGTGGGACATCAACAATTTGTGGTTGTGGGTATTGTGTTTCAAACTCTTTGTCTTTGTAACCATTTGAACCCTAAACAAGTGATGAGTTTAGTGATTTATTCTAAGGAAATTCTAAATATGAATTTCTTGTTGTTGGCATACTACATACATCCTTGAAGTTCAACTGAAATGAAATAATAACTCAAATATCCCAGCAGCTGGCCTGGAACAAAGATCCTGTGTTCATCTTGGAGTGACGCTTCACTTTGAACCTGTTTTGCAAAGCCATGGATCTCAACCGAGGGAGTTTTCTCATTGAACAAATGTGTTTTCTTTTTCTGTCAAAGGCAGACGGTATCTTGGAAAAGCCTCTGCTTTTATATACGCCACAAGTTTCTTACGGTGCTGGAAGCCACAGTTTAAAGAACATTCATTCCGTGTTAGCTTCTTCTGTGGATGCACGCTATTGTGGAAGTGCTAATCGAGTGAGCGTGTATCACTACGACAACCAGTGAGAGCTAAATGTGTGTCACGATCTCTCTTTGTGAGTGACGGTTTGTATAGTTACTGTCATAGCTCCATCTGACAGATACACCGCATGTCATGGCTTGCACAACTTGTCTCGTTGCAGCAACGTCAAGCAGCTCTGAGTTCATGAGAAAATCATCAGTCCAACAGCAACAGGACACAGTTCCAGCCGGCTGATTGGCTGGAACAGGTACAGAGATGGATAAACTAAGTTTTAAAGCTATTTCTGTCCACTGCACTGTTATTGTGAAGGCTGAAAATTTAATATTGTGTAGTAAGGGAACTCAACCTTATTGACTTAAGGTTTAGGCAAGCATTTGACATTTTTAGATAATCCCATGAGTTGAATGAATTAACAGTGTACAAAGAAATTGATTCGCTTTTTTGGTGGAGATACTGTACCACTTTACTTAGGAGATAGAGTTTGCTCAGTTGTGTAGATGTGCAAATGTCTGAGCCAGTACCAGTCTCCAGTCTTTATGCTAAGCTAAGCTAACTGGTGGTAGCATTTTGTATATTATGCAGACATGAAAGTGGCATCGATCTTCACATCTAATGAAACAAAAAACCGAATCGGTGTGTTTCCCGAAATGTCACAAGGACCACAAGTTCAACAACTTGAAGTTGCTGCTTCCTCTGGACATGGTCACACTGCAAGGTGTTGGCTCCATTCATCTCCAATTAGACCCTTTCAAACTAATTTAGAAAATGAAGGAGAAAATACCCTGTCATCATTTTTTTTTCAGACGTGTCGTGGCAGATTTAGAGCTTAATTAGTGCGCAACTGTGACCTTCATCACTATTTTCAGTCTTTTCTCAGTGATTTGTGTCTGTTGTGTCACTTGAACGTTATGTGGCTTGCTAAATGAGGGTGTCCACCACAGTGAAAATTAACTTTATGCGATGGGGATGAAGAATGGAGACTGGCGGTGTTTTGTGTGGACACGGGTCAATAATTGGAGGCCGTCTTCCTCATTGGGCTCGGATTGTGTTTTGGGGTGAAAAGCAGCCTTTTCTCCTGCTGGCCCCCGCACACTTTCCACAGTCTCTGGGGTGTGTTTTGTGTTGGGCTGCGGGTCAGCAATGGTGCCGTTTCAAGCCATCACGTTGTTTTCTTTACCTACATTGCTGCTCAATGCTTTGTGGCCTTCCTCTCATCTAGAAAATGAGGCTGCTAGTCAATGTTATTATTATTTCATCAGCAGCAGTCTGACACGCATGCACACAGATTTCATCTAAAGCATCAATATAAGGGGAAATGCCTTGATAACATGGGGTACTTCTAAAGTTACTTGGGGGTGTGTGGTGGATAGCTGAAAAAAAAAAGTCAAATTCTCCATTGACAGAAGCCTGTAGACAAGAAGTTATGCAGTGCATGTTGTGATTTTGCTTTGTTGTAATTTAATAACCCTAAAAGTATTAAGAGGCAGACTTTTCCTTTAACCGCTAACTCAAACCTGAACCCTGAACTATCCATAACCCCTTGAAGAAGTGTAAACAGGCCGAAATGACTTCATTTCACAACAACGTTCTCAAACAGGAAATAGATTTAAACACATTTATCTCTCTTCATCATGCATTTCTCTCTCTCTCACACACAAGGGCAAAGCTCTCGGTCTCTGAAATTATCTCAGAAACAGCAATGATGGATTTTAAAACATCATATGATCAGATACTGTAGATTAGCTCTTTGCTGCAATTCCTGTGAGGAAAACTATTACCCCTGCAGCTCTACTTCATTGTACATGACAGGGTCAAAGGTCATGAGGTCGACGGATCCCCTGAATGCACACAGTGGCAGTAAATGAGAATTGGAGGAGGAAAGGGGGAAACGGCAAGCTGAATCTGAAAAAAAAGACTTGTTTTTTGGTAAACATTCAAGTTAAGAAAGATTAGGAATTGTCTGCTTCGATCCATCTCATAAGCTTTTCTCCCAAAATTGCTTGTAACGCTGTTGCTGGCAGAGGTCCTCATGTCCTCCTGGCTCCAAATAAACACACACAGCATGCCACACATTAAGCTAAAAAAAAAAAAAGTTGGGAACAGTTATTTTCTTTTATAACGCTAATGCATCTTTTTTATTTTTTATTTTAGATTTAACACAAAATACGCACAAAGATTAAAGCAAAAACTGAGTTAAATAAGAGATTACTTAAAAATGTAGAAACCCAGTATGCACTCGGGACCTAACCACATGTTAACAGAGATGCATTGTGGTTTACCTATTTAATGTTTAATACTCTGCTGTTAAAATATGCTGCCATTTAAAATAACTCATACTCAAATGATCCAGTTGAAATCTGTAAACGAGATACGATTGAATTTATTTGGTCCTGACATATTTTTTGTGCCAAAGATGCTCCGTTTGTTGTTCATAATAGACATAAATATGTATATACAAAACATGATTTCAAATGCTGATTAAATATGTATTGGACCACATTGAAATAAGAGATGCAGCCTATCAAATATAGCTTCTTTACTCCAAATAACTTCTCACTATTTTTGGCAAAGCACAGACACCAGCTAGCAGAGAAACGACAACTGCCAAGTTTTATTGTGTCCTGACATTGTGTTTCTCAGGGAATTAACATTGATTTGCAAGTTTTTACATTTACACACACACACACACAGATTTGCATTGTAGAGCCCTGCTAACAATAGTGCATCTCAAGCAGCACAGATGAGATGTGTCATTATACTGCTAGAAAAGTTAACATAAGCTGTTTAAAATAATGGATTCCAGATGTCTTTGGCCTCGTGACCTCTATATGATCTGCAGAGCAAGGAGAAATGTCTCACTTCTACTACAGTCAGTGTTTTTGATCAGTCCTGCTCTCTTTTTTCCCCTCTTACACATTATTTCTCTTTTTCTTGCTATGTTCATGTGTATTGGGCTAAAATGCAAGTACTACTATGAACATTTGTTGTAACAGAAAGAGAAAAAGGTGCAATGAGTATGACAACACTGATGTTGGTATTGACATTTGGCGTGTTTTTTTTTTTTGTCCAAAGACTAAAATCGCCTGTTTCCAGGACTATAATCAATCAGCACTGTAGAATAGCTAAAGTTCAAACTGAAGCTCCAGCATGGCTTCTCTAAATGATAAAATGGCAGAGAAGGAAAAGTCAAGTTCAAAAGAAGTGTGTGTGTGTGTGTGTGTGAGCTCAGCCTAATTGATTATAGATCAGAGAGGACACAGTGTTTACCTTTGGAAAGCAAACACGCGAGCCCCGGGGCTGCTGCTCTGCTCCTCCACTCTTTAACTGGAGTCATGTGGTCACTGACCGACTGCCCATCAACTGCACTCTCACTCACACACACACACACACACACACACACGCACATAACTCAACCAAAAAAGTGTGTATTTTCCCAAATGCTGAGGGTTTAGTGTGTATTTATTTGAGAGAAATATCTCACATCATCCTACTGAACCTAAGCACTGTAGAACTAAATGTTAAATGTTCTCTTTGCTGTATTTTCTACTGAGGTTACCTGTGTTAAATGTACCTCTTTAGCACACACTTTAGCATATTTTCCTCACACTTTTAACAATGTTTCATACTGTTTTGCATTTTGACATTGACCCAGTGTTGTCCTCCTCTGGTATTAACCTGTGGTGGGCTTTTACTTGATGAACTGATTATTGCGTGGTGTTTTTACTGTCGCTGGCACATGGAGGAGATGATGTCCTCATACTATAACCAGATGAGTTTGCAGGGAAGAAAAGACCCTGCAGCTGGACCCCACGCATAGAGATTATCTTCTTTATCCTGGGATTGTCCCAGAGCAAAGGACATTGATGCCAGGGAGTAAGAAATAGAAATATGGAGGGGGGTGACAGTAAGATGAATGAATTTTTGTGGAGCCTCAAGGGTCCAAAGCAAACTACCTGCTGAGGCTCTTGGCTCAACATTAAAATCCCAGGAGCCATCAGTTTTCAATAAAGTCTTCGTTAGAAGAAAGAAAGGCAGAAAAGAAATAGCAGCGTAACTTTAAACAACCTCTGGGCAGAGCTTAAGAGCTGTTTTCCTTTCGAATCGTAGATAAGCAGGGTTTTTTTTGAGTCGTCTTGTGTTTAAGAATATTTCAGTGACATTTTGCTGTATTGGATAGCTTTGATAACAGAGCGTGAAAGGAAACCTTTAACATATGTGAAAAAGTGTGGTCTAATTAATCCGCTAACCTTATTCTTTCTGTCGCTCTGTGTTGCAGGGGACTGTTCATCACTATTCATGACCGTGGCCACATCGCTTCACTGCTCCAGAACTGGCCGGAAAAGGACATCAGGGTATAAATCATACCAATCAAACTGTGAAATCATAATTTAATATTCATGTTGTTGTCACACTCCCACATTACAAACTGGATTCATGGAGTTTTGGTTTTGTTGGTCAAATGTTATATGAATATACATTAATGTGCAATATATGCATATAGCATGTGATATGTTTAAAAAAAAAAAAATAAAATAAAAAATAAAAGCTCAGTCACCTTACAGCAGACTGACAGTCACAATAGTTAATGTACCAGGGATCTTGTGGAGACATGTATAGGTTCTCATCAATGTAAAAGTAAATTGACCTGCTATATTGGCCAATTTCCCAAAAGCCTGAAATATCCCTTTAATCTTGTGTATAGAGCAGCCTTGTGCAAGTCATAATCTAGTCTTATGCAGAATGACGAAACCGGCAGGCATTCCTGGCATGTCAATATACCTGCAGCCTCAGCCACCTGTTCACAGCTGTCAACAGCAGAGCATTTACCTGAGCGCTGGCAGGCAGCCACTCATTGTCAGGGTGGTCTTATCATAAACACACATAATATGCCCTACTTTTAACATTTCAATAGGGAGAGGACGTACGGGAGCCAAGGTAGTCATCCACCAATAAGCCTCGGCAGCCTTTCTGTCACATATTAACGTTGCGATAGTTATAAAAAAACTGCTAATGGTGGTTCAATTATGGTCATTATGCATTTTAAAAAGTCATGTGGGAAAACTAATGACACTCTTTAAACCTGTCAGATTGTGGGAGGAACAAGGCTGTAAATTGTTCGAGCCAGTGTTATCTGCGTCACATGTGGAAAAAGACAAAAAAAAATCAAATTAAACACTTCTGCTGGTGATATTAAGTGTTTGATTTGTTTCATGCTCTCATTCAACCCAGAGGAATGTATTTGTTGCTTAATAAGTAAAGTGACTAGTGAGTGGAAATCCAGGAGTGTGTAGGAGGGCCTGGCTTACTCTGAGGAAAAAAAAATCATGTTTCTGGGTAACAGGGTGGACTTGTTTTGCTAAAGTTTTAAGCTAATAGGACTGAACTGTTGCTTTATTTTATCTTATATTTAAATGAATATAATCTCAATAATATTAATGTGATATCCAAACATTATTAAAGAACCACTTTAATTTCCTCTAATCAACATGACACAGTTTTGTTTACAGTCAATTGATGATTTTTATGGCTGACAGTTATGTTGATTGACAGGCTGTGTGTGTGACGGATGGCGAGAGGATCTTGGGACTGGGAGACCTGGGCTGCTATGGCATGGGCATCCCAGTGGGCAAGCTGGCCCTCTACACAGCCTGTGGAGGTATGCCGCCACAGCAGTGCCTGCCTGTCATGCTGGATGTGGGCACAGACAATGAGGTAAGAGCTGAAGTCTTTAAAGGATAAGTGCATAACTTTTTTCTGTCTTAAAACAACAGTCATGTGCCCACGTGAACACTAAAAGAGGTTTTCCTCAATAGTAATCATTCCTCCTGTTCATGCCGGCTGTTAAAAGATCACCTTCAAATGTGCTTTCAATGTGAGTGATTGGGATCAAAGTCCACAGTGTGTCCACACAGTCATTTTGTGCATTTAAAAGTTGATCTGGCGCTTGCATGTGGCTTCAGCAGTCTGGGTTAGTCATATCAAGTGGCTGTCTGACACATTTACAGTCTTTTGCACAGAAGGAGGCTTGTGGATTTCAATCCCCATCACTTACATTGTAAGATCATTATGAAGGGATGTACTAATGGTTAGTATGAATGCCTTTCAGTGTTCATTTGGGCACCTGACTGTTGTTTCAAGACAGGCTTGAAAAATTGTGAACCTGTCCTTTAAGCGACTTGTTATATTATTTTAACTTTATATTACATTATCATTACATACTACAGGTTACTACTACATAAAAATGTCAAACCCCATTTTCGATACCGTTTATGTCCAACATTTTCTTTGAAATAGTCATTTTATGACTTTACATTCAGTAATTATCACTATTCATGAGCTGGATTCAGATGGCTTATCTAAGCGCCATACTTGTGACCGATGCAGGAGAACTTCTAAAGCTCACTAACACGTTATATCTTTGTTGAACATGTACACGAAGCACTTCGAGGAAACGATTTGTCCTGGCAAATAGTTTGCTACACAGCCCAACATAAAACCGCAACTTGTCATTTTTACACTTAGATTTTTATAGAACGTGTTAATTAATGAGACTTTATAGGTGCTGTTAGGTTTTGTTACCTTTGGACGGAGCCAGGATAGCTATTTGTTTTCAGTCTTTATGCAACGCTAAGCAAATTGGCTGCCAGCTGTAGCCTTATGTTTGTTGTTCAGACAGTAGCAATAGTATCACTAAATATTCTCTGCAAGAAAGCATATTTCCAAAACTGTTGATCTTGTAATAGAGTTCTTGTTAGTCTGGTACTGCCATTTATACTTGAGTATCTGCTCACTTTACACACTTAGGTCAGAGATCAAGGTCAACTGTAGAGAAGCAGAACCTGGTAGAAAAAATGTAAACATACCTCCTATCAGCTCCTGTGAAGTAACCGGCTCATTACTGCCCCAAGCAGTAATAGCCAACTGCACTTGGTTTGCCTGCTTACCTCTCATCTCTACTGCCCCAGACCCTAAAACTCAAAATATTGTCAAGAAATGCTCTTAATCAAGTGTACCCAGGTAGGCCTTGCCACAGAAATCAGCCAAGAAAAAGAAAAGAAAAGAAATCTCTCACTTTACAACCAGGAAACACCTTTTACGTAAGTGAGGTAAGCAGCTCCGTTTATGGATGCCAGCTGGGAAAGCACCTCTCCCCTCTGCCAGCCTGTGAGAGTAGCAGCTGTAGTTACCCACCTATGGTCCCTGTTCTCTGTGTCTTGGATCCAAACTGTGGGCAGGGCAGCACGTGTGTCCATAGCCTTAAATAGACTAAGAATAGTCTGTGCGCACTTCTATATACAGCTCTGTGTGTGCTGTATCCATGTATTGTAGGCCTTGGCCAAGGGCGTGGCATTCTCAGACACAGCTGAGCTAAGCCTGTCAGAAGCTGTCCTTTATTTTCTTCAGATGACTCAGTCTGGAGCTCAGATTCAAACCAAGACATGTCTCAAGTGGATTAAAGATGAGTTGAGACATTGACAGTATTTCTGAAGTTGGATGAGTTTGCAAATGAAATAAAGGCAGAAATGTTAAGAAGAGCAGTTTGACCAGACAGAGAGCAGTATTAGGTTTGTGCAGCTGGTGGCATCCTGGACGGTCTGAGGTCACTCTCAGGCAGCACTTATCTAATACACACTTCATCAACGTTCTCGACTTCACAGCAGAAATCTCTTGCAGTTATAACAACAGACTGTACTTCTCACAGAAAGCCCATAAAATATGTTTTTTTTATTCTTTTGTTTTTTGTTTTACATTTCAGCTGTTTTTTTTACATTAGTCCTCTTCGTGCCATTGGAACTGGATTTAGAGAGCAAAATCATTTCTCACTCAGTCAAGTCCTCCACCGGCTTTCTGTCTATAAATACATACTTACTGCAGATCTGTCTTTTGACCTCTTCCTGTACTGGCATCTCTAAGCAATTTATGTTTCCATACTGAGTCATACTGTTTCAATGAGTTTAGTTCAGGGTGATAATATCTGCAGAGATGCCGATTGGATTTTTGGGTGCTCCGCAACAGTTTGAGACATTTATAGCCATCACAATACAACTTTAACAAGCTACTTTAGAGTCTTTGATCCATACTTGCCTGTGCCCTCAGATGTGTGTGTGTGTGTGTGTGTGTGTGTGTCTGTCTGTGAAAATGATGCCGAGCTCATGGCTAATCAATTAGTTTCAGTCAGAAATGTTAAATGAATAGTAAGGCATTTTGGGAAATATGCTTGTCCACAGTCTGTTCTGTGTGTTAAGTGCAGAAGGCGATATTAGCTTAGCTTAGCTGTCAAGTTTGGAAGCGGGGAGAAACAGCTATGTTGGCACTCTTCAGAAATTCAATAACCAACATGTCTAATGCTCACTAATTAGCATACATATATACAATTACAATTTGTAGTTTTAGGAGAGGTTACTTTCCATCATGCGCTCACTGATTGAATCATTATACTGTAGCTGGAGACACTGCAAAGGCATGTATGGATAAACTGCACAAAGGTCCCCCTAAACCCACAAATCGCTGTTTTTTTATATTTCTGTTTGTGCGTTTAAAAAAATAACAAGTAAGACTTTGTTAATTAATGCACAGACATCCGATTGATACTGATGTTCTTAACTCTTGGAAA
Organism: Pampus argenteus; assembly: GCA_036937835.1. NCBI lineage: Eukaryota > Metazoa > Chordata > Actinopteri > Scombriformes > Stromateidae > Pampus > Pampus argenteus. The sequence continues at coordinate 7,556,928 of CM072865.1, read as the reverse complement.
GAAAGCGAATAATTCAATTACCCAATATGTTGAGCTATTTCTTAAACATTATATGGGATATACGCATTAAGGGTCCCTTCAGAACAGCATAGGAGAAATTATATATATATATATATATATATATATATATATATAGCTGTCTATGATGCACAGGGACAAACCTCCCTGCAAGCACATGGATGTGTGCTGTTGTTGCTTTTGCAGCTTTAGCAAAACTTGCTCGAGAAGATATTTTACTGTATTTTGCCTGGCTGTGGCCGACTTTTCCATTTTACTGTTATTCTAAAGAGATGACAGGCTAAATGAGATGTAATGGGATAAATGGACCAGCTGTGTGTGTATGTGTCTTAAGCCATGTGGAGTGACTGGCTTCATATGGGAGGCAGACTAGCCCACTGCCTCCTGGTATCCTGCCTCATTCTGCAGCACCAACTGAAGGTATGATAGGAGCAGATGGGGGTTGGGAGGCTATGAGGAGGCAGTAGTAGTTTAAGATAATTATTAAAATGGCTGTTATTATGGGATTATATTTGTCCTTGAGTGGATATGGGGGCAAAGAGGGAGGCAGGCAGGCAGGCAGACATCCAAACACTCAAGCAGGCAGACTCCACAACCAAGATTAGATTAGTGATTATTATTAGTTAGTTTATATGTTTATATGCAGTAGGTATTTAAATGCTTGCATCATTTGATATGTTGTTTAATCACATTACGGCCCGTAAAGAGTTGAAGTCTGTTTGTATATGTGCAATATGAAAATATTAAATATACAGTTTATTGTTGTAAATTGAATAGTTTGGACTGATACCATGCACATGTCTGTGCAGTAAATATGTAGCTGGGGCTAGCATTCCTTCAGTCACTATAGGTGAAGGCTGGAACGTAGACCGGCTGGTATATTGAGAGCTTTGCCTTTTGGCTCTTTCTTTACCACAACAATCTGGTACAAGACCCGCATTACTGCTGATGTCGCACCGATCAGCCTGTCAACCTCACACTCAAAACCCTGACATACTTGAACTCCTTCACTCGGGGCAGCAACTCACTCCCAGCCCAGAGAGAGCAGTCCACCTTTTTCTGTTAGAGTACCATCCGAGATGTGGAGGTGTTGATTCTCATCCTGACCTGCTTCACATTCGACTGTGAACCGTCCCGGTGCCTGTTAGAGGTCCGGGTGTCTTGAAGTCAACAAAACCACATCATCTGCAAAAAGCAGTGGAAGCAATATAGAGATGCATATCTCTACAAGAAAGAAAACCATTTTCAAAATGTCAAACTATGCTGTTAATCTTTTACCTGATCATGAGGCGGGTGAGTGCCTGTGAAATGTCTGTTTGTCTTGAAATAAATAGGAAGTGAGCAACTGTGTACTTATTATTCGTGAGAACCAGTGATAAACTCTCACTACCTGGACAGCTTGTATCTCTTTCTCTCATGCAACGCTTACAAAACACACAGACGTATCCACAGGGAGAGAGGCACAGAGTGTGGAAAACTTTCTTCCTCAAACAGGTTTACAGGGAGTTAAGTTTTTACTGCATCATCCTGATATCTCCCTGGACTGTATCTGTCTTTGTATCCCTGTGCCTGATGTCACCTGGAGGAATTTCAACACACTTACTCATGCTGAAATAAGAGTCTGTGATGTCATCCTGGACAATATGCTGTTTGTGTGCGTGTGTGCACTGGTTGGGCTTTCACAGGTCCAAGCTAGTCTTGATCTGCTCCACTTCGTCTTTAATTCAGATTTCAAATAGGCTGCAGTAATATTCTTAACTCAGGATGTTGAGTGGTAAATCCTCTCATTGGAAGCAGAGCACCACAAAAATAGTTAATATATTAGTTTCCTGAACAGTCATCAGTTTGGAAAAAGGTGCGACTGGAAGGTGAAAACGGAGCTTCTGTGTCTCCAGCAGGCATGAACTGTGAAGCCATACACGAGGACTAATCCCTTCTGAGAGAAAAGGGGCTGTACAACACAAAGGACAGCTTATCCAATCAACAGTAGATAATCTGGGACAGAACGACAACTCATGTCAACAGTTCAGCACAGTGTCAACGAGGTCAGCTCACTTGAATCTCGCTCACGTCTGATAGTCACTTTCAGCTCCAAAGGCAGTTTAGTACCGCCGTTTCCAAACCAAGACATGTTCGCAGCAGAGAGATGAAACTCCACTGCAGAGCTGAGCAACTTCTCATGTTGTATTATTTTGTCAAATTACTACCAAATCCTCTCTCTGATATCAGTCCACTTGTTTCATGGTGTGTCATCATATGAAAATGTTGGTTTTGTTTAGAGTTGAATTAGCTCCAGTCTGTTGCTGTCCACTAAATGCCTGCCAGGAAATGATATGTCAGCTTCAAATAAATATTGCTTTAAATAAACATTTTGAGCTGTTCTTGGACATGGAAGCTCTTGACCCTGCCACGGAAAGGTGGCTGCTGCCTTCTCCAAGCTGCATTCATCCGAGTGGCACCCTGTAATTATCTTTTACCAAAACCTCTGGGAAGTAAAGGTCACCTTTCTCAATGAGGCATGACCAAAGCTCCACACCCTTTAGGATCAAAGTTTGCAGAGTGCAGTAGATTAAGGTTACGCGTCTATCTACCACAATCTGTGTATGTAGGAATCTACTGCCTGTTGTACGGTTGAGACACAGCCGTGTTATGCCAGGCAGGTGCGCCATGTCAAACATTTGATGAAATATGTACAGCAAGCCTAAAGCAAAGTCTGCAGGCAGTTTATCAATGCTGGGAGGCATTTACTTCCACCAGATTCATCATAGTCCTTCTTCAACCAGGTGTCACACCTCTACTCTTCATTTTCTTACTTCCCTGCTGCGTCGCTCACATTCTTCCACATACTGTGGTGCAGAGGTCAAAGTTCACTGGCGCTCCTTCTTCAGGCTCAGTGTTTGTTCACCCTTTGAAGGATTTCTTTGTTGTTGTTGATGATGATGATGTAAAAAACAGCGCCCCAACCTTGTTTTATACAATGCATCCATCTGTAGGAACTTTATTCTATTCTGTGATGATGGAGTGGTGGAAATGTTAAATAATTTAAATTAAGAATTTACAAGATTTTTCTGACCAAAAATAACTTTTTAATAAAGCCAGAAAATGTTTTCCAGGAATGTTTTGAGACATGAATGTGGCAAAATTATATTTACCGATTTTACCGTTCATTTTTACCACGGCTTTGGTAGTTCATATATCCAGTGTAATGGTGATCTCTCCTATAAAGCATGTGCAAGTGATTGACATTACAACAACAGGGTTTGCTGTACATGGAGATGTGTCTGTAGATTATAGACTGAACTGACAGGATCACACATGTGGTTCACATTTTAGTGGAGGTCTAAAGTCTACAGAGGCACAGGTGTGTGGGTGGGTGGGTGGGTGTGTGTGTGTGTGTGTACACGGATGTGCTCACATACTGTATATATCTCTCCTCTCTCTTTAATTTTCACATCACCAAATGTCAAGACTGGACACAAAACACAGACAATATGCTTCATTCCCTAAGTTCCTCTGTTGCTCCTGGTACAGAGTGGTTTCTTTTCTATGTGAGCATGCAGTACACACACCTCATATTTTAAAAATAATTAATCACTGATGTATCTAATTTTAGAATACAGCCTTTGTTTTGATGGCCTTGGCTTGATTTAATTGGCCCATATACTGAAGAGGGCAGGGTTAAATGAATCTTAAGGATAAAGGTTTTTTTTGTTTAGTTACCCATATGCCAAAGTCTCCTTGAGCAAGATACTTCACCAACCTGCAGGAATGGAAAGAAAATCCTTCAGTCCTCTTTTATTCTCCTGTATTGTACATTCATATTCATTCATATTTATTCATACATTCTTTTAATTAGTTAAATGTGTCAAAATTAACTTGAGAGAAAATTCTATCATGTTGGAAGTCACAGTTTGCATTTTGCTGATTTAGTGAAACAGACCTCTGGACCTTTACCAGGCAGGAAGGATTTTTACTAAGAGATGGTTTGAGTTGCATTATGGGAAGTAAGGTTTTCAGTGTTTTAGGGATCTCTCGCAGTCCCACAACTTTATGGAAGTGTGATAATTAACTGGTGGAATGTCCTTTTTAAGTATTTATTTTAAACTTCTTTACAATTCTCCAGATACTTGAGGTTGCATAAAAAGGTTTTGCAATGCATTTGATATGCAAGACGGACACAACACAAGGTCTTAAAGGTTGATAATGTAGTCTAAATATACTGTATGTAAACACAGTTTGGTAAATTTAGTGTTCGGTTTGTAGTTCTCTTGCATTAAATTACAGACTTTCTGTGAGATTTCAAAGATGTCATGTAGAAACATGGAGTCTCTCATCTGTCGATCTTCCCTCTCCCTCCATGTGTTTTTGCAGGCGCTGCTGAAGGATCCTTTCTACATTGGGCTGAGGCACAAGAGAGTGCGAGGCCAGGCCTATGATGACCTGTTGGATGAATTCATGACGGCTGTGTCAGACAGGTATGGTCATATCAGTCTGGGCAGTCTGTTATTTTAATTTCAGTGCAGGCAGCACAAAGGATCTCTTAAAAGAAACATGTTGAGCAGTTTAGCACCAGTATGCATGCAGTATGATGCAGACGGGGTCTGGAAGTTAAGTCAGTGGTGGTTCAGTTTTACTTTTTTTTTTTTTTTAGTAGTTGCAGATGCTAAGCAAGGTCAGTCGAAACTCTGCTTACCAGCTGAAATAGTTGCAGCATAAAACAGCATAAAATGATCTAATGATCTAACAATTATTGTACTTGCTTATTTGTTGACAGAAGTTGACATATTTAAATGATGAGATGCATTTTCTTTATTTGATGTAAACAGGATATTTAGGGATATAATAATAATAATTGATACAGTTTAAGCTTTCAGAATACGATTGAACATGTAAACCGAGACACTTAGAGGAAAAACAGGAGGGCTGTGATTTGCTGAGGAGTCAGATAACAGAGGATACATAATTCAGACTTGTGATGTCATGTTGGCATGTTAAACCCTCACAGTGAGAGGTTAACTTTGCCTTGTTTGAATTGGAGGCACACCAAAGCACCGAGGCATTTCATAGTGTCTCTCATTTGGTTTGCACACACTGATGTTATCTTTTCCTTCTTCTCTGGGATGAAATTCGATGAGTCATGCACTATACCGTCCCTCAGGTCTTGTACAGTGTGTAGTGCAGTCTTGTACCTTGATGAAACCTGTGTGTACCTTCTGACTTGTTTACATGTCTGTGTGTCCTTCTGTGCCATGGAGACGTCACACACACACACACACACACACACACGGGTAGTTAAGCTTCAGCCTAACCCAGAGAGGCTGAGTCCAGAGGGAAAGGCCAGGGTCTGGGCCCCCTCCAGCTGGCAACAGGAAGCCATGACTCTAATAACCGGGTGGCTTCTCAACTACAGGGAACAGCAATGCTTTTCCCCAAAGGAGCCAGATTGGCGGAAAATGAATAATTATGGGCTCAGATTGAATGAATGATTACAGCTTTATAGTCTTTTAAGTAATATTTGCTCTTAGTTCTCTAAGAAACTACACATGAACTCAAATAGTCCAGATTGACTCATCATCAATAAGTAGAAGTCTGGAGGCCTTGTTAATGCACCATTTAAAAATGCACCATTTAGCTGCAGAATGGTTAGTGGTGCAACTGAATATTTGGTTTCAGGCCAGGCTCCATTCTCTAGTAAAGAATAGTCAACAGGTGCTGTCTGGTGCTTTTGTGTTCAGGCAAAAGTTGATTATCTTATAATCTTATACCTCTTAAACGCACCCACGACACTTTGTGAAGGATGAGCTGAGGCTCAACATTGTCACATTGCATCACATTTAATAGTATTTCTCTGCAAAGGTGATGATGAAACTAGAGGAATGTGTTAGGACTGAAAAGTCCACACAAGTAGTAAACATTGGGGGACCTTAGTTACCTTTTTAGTTAACTTTTTAAGATTCTCTAGTGTCATGAATCTGTCTTGAAACCATATTTTATCCAGGGAGGAATCCCCAACATATGTGTGCAAAGTGCAATTTTCCAGTTGTTGTTGCAGAATTTTCACAGCTGGTCTGGAATTTAAACCAATAACTTTCCAGTGACACTTCTCCAATATTATTATAATATGTTCAACAGGAACAATTCCATATTTTGTGAATTATGCACATTTCCCTCTCTTGCAGAGAGTTGGATGAGAAGACTACCACTCTCATGACTGTTAAATATGTGTAATAGCCAGTAGCTGTTCAGCTTAGCTTAGCACAAACACTGGAAGCACCCTGACACTGTCACCATGAGGTTGCAACAAGTGCTATCTCAATACCTCTGTTTCCAGTCTTTACACTAAGTTAACAGGCTGCGGACTGCTACTCATATTTAACATATGGACTTGTGATCTCTTCTCATCTAACTAACAGCTGTGGCTTAATACACGTTTGGTGTTCCAGCAACAGGAAAACTAATAACTAATAAAATGCAGTTCACTTGCTCATTGTACTGTGGGAACATGTCACCCAGTGCAGTGATGTGGCAGTGGTGCTTTATGGCACAGAAGAATAAGTAATATCAGGCTTTGGCTATAAAAACGGCACTTGTTAGTGGTTTGTTCGTCATTTGTAGTTATATAACAGTTTCAACTATTTTAAACTCTTGGCGCTGAGAGTATAAGGGGCAGACAGACCAAACGGATAGATGAATAGAGGAAAGGAGCAACAGAGTAGAGGAGAAAGAATGCAGAATGCGTCTTTGTCTTTAATGACGGCTCAGGGATTTGAGAAATAATGTGTGCTGAGAGATGCTGGCTCTCTGGAGAGCATGAGGGGGCTGGGGATTTATTAAGGCCTCTGCCTGGAAGCCTCATGGGGATGGCGCTTAACAGACAGTCTATATGTGTACACAAACACGTATATGCACACAGGCTAGACAGCTGTGTTTGGACAGAGCACCCTTGTCTGTGACCTGCTTTGCAGAGGTCCTTCCTATGGCTGCTATGGCCTTCATGAATGCACTCCAAGTAAAAGGAGAATACGTCATTACTTCTCCTCTGTGACACCCACCTACTTCCTGTTAGCTATAGATTCAGATTTCATCAAGTCCCAGGTGAAGCATTTACATTTGCTGAAGGAGCTGCATGGGTTACTCGTCAACTCCCTCGTCCTACAGATTGGCGCAGACATCGCCAAATGTCAGAGTGAAGCAACACATGGGATAACACTTTCTCACTTTTTTTTTCTTGCTATCAAGAATCAAGGGGAGAAATTGCAGCTCATACTGAGGAGGTGACAAATTGCAAGTCAAGGACAAACTGTATTACTGATGTGAGGTTGTGTGTAGCGTTGCATTGAAACAAGTGAGGCTGGTTTTATAGGTTGTACTGAATTTATATATTACCATGGCACCCACTATCAGTAAATGAATAAATAAGCATTTAGTTTCCAGATATTTGGTGTTGCACAAGGAACGGTATTCAGCCTTCTGTTACTTATTCTATACATAAATAATATAGAAGCATTACAGCATCCAGTTGTATGCTGACGATACCATATTGTATGTTAACAGCTATACTGCAGTGCCTTCTACAAGTCACAGTCTGCTTTTCACGACCTCCAGACTGCTTTCATTAATTTCAAACTTGTTCTAAACTCCAATAAATGATTGCATTTCACGAGAGGATAAAAGTTCCTACTCGGATCTGTGTTCTCAGTGGAAATCTAATCTAATGATGTATTTTTTTGTCTCTTTTGTTTTGTTCTCTGGAACTGGGAAACCTGAGCGGCTTTATCAGAGTTTGGTGTTTTCACTGTCACAGTTTTACATTCTTAAACAGGTGTAGGGAGTATTTTTCTTCCCTGTTCTCTCATCCCAGTGACAGATATGAGTGCTTTCCCACCAGGCCCTTCTCTGTCTCACAGCTTGCCGAACAGACACCGCTGTTGACAAAGCACTGGACAAAGAGACAGAAAGTGATCTCACTGCCAAATCTAGACAGCAGGGTTAGAGAGTTTCTTTTCTTTTCTTCATAACAGCCATGAGCAGTGGGACAATGTCACTGTTTTACAGTTACAAGTCTGAAGTCTTGGCAATGGAGTCGCAACGAGTCCTGAACTTTGGATAATAGTCTGAGATCATAATGCTTGTTGCCAAATTGAATGTAAATTCAAGCTTCTAAAATGTGTAAGTTGAAATAGTAATGACTAAAAAAAAAAATAATAACTTGGAGTAATTTATTTATAATCCACCAGTCCAATCCAACCTATGGCAGTGATACTCATAATACAAGTCCCTGGTTTAATCTATTCACCCTTAAACCTTTAATGTATTAAGATAAATAAAATGCACTGATGTAAAACAGACTATGGTACATTTTATGTGAGTGAAATTGCTCTCACACTCATTCATTTTTGTTCTCTTTGAACCTCTTCTCTGTCTTTCTTCTCCACTGTTCAGATATTAATGCGTTTCTGACTGCAGAGTCAGGAATAAGGTCTGTTTTTCATCTTTTGGGTGTGCCCAGTCTTGCTTAGGTTACTGCCCTTGATACTTAAGCTTAGATACAAAAGCAAATCCTGCTTCTTTGTCCAGGCTATTTTTTTATTCAGCTGGCAAAGAGGTGCTTTTGTGGGATTTTGGCGTTCTATTCAGAAGGCCGTCAAGGAAAGACAACAGACTTTCAGGCAGAATAGGGACAACCAACACAAATGGCTTCAAGAGGAGCTTTGTTCTAGGCAGTGCACACACACACACACACACACACACACACACACACACACACACACACACACTGTCAAAAACACTCCCCCTATCTTTATTGGATCAGGCCAAGGACCAAAGAGCTTTCTGTACTGGGAAGATGTTTCTTTTTTCTGCAACCCCACAACCACAGATAACTATATACCTCTATAGTTTATGGTCAGTGGATGCTCATAAATATTCACAGCTCAGTCATTCTCAGAGCCTCAAATCTGTCAATTTTATAAAGAAAACCTATGACTTCAGTGTTTGACAGTCCACATTCTGTAATCCTGTCATTACTGAAGAACAGGTGCAGGATGTGACCATGACTATTGTGATCTCATGGACTCCCACATGCACCTCTTTGGGGACTTTGGGCATGAGGAAGTTGGTAGTGCATGAACTGGTGTGACCTCTCCAGTTGCAAGCTGTACCAAACCATACCAGAGAGTGCTGCACTGGCAATAGGTCAAGGCCACATCTATCCTCGCCCGTCGCCTGTCTCCGTCTCCTAAAGCCTCAACACAATGAAAAGTTTATAGCTCCCTTCTTTGCCTCATTATTCCTCCTCTTCTCACAGACTCCCAGTGCTTTAGTACTGCTCTCTGTTTGATAGAAAACACATTTCTCTCTTCAACACTACTGCTGTGTTGGCAGTAAGTCAGCCAGGCTGTCAGTCTCTGTATTCGACATGAGTGTCTTGCAGTGTGGCAGAGGAAGGATAAACACTGACCCAGTGATGGCACTCTCTTATCAGGGCATTAAGTTTTATTACAGCTGAACTCGGGTTGCTTATCATCCTGCGTTTCTATTTTTCCTCGCTTCCCCTCAACTCAATCGTCCTGATCGTTTTCCCTGTGGGGTGGGGTTTTATAAAACTGAAAAGTTCCACATAAACAGTGATCTGAAGGAAACGATAAAAGAGACCAAGCAACCTCAGTTGGGGAAAAGAAATGTGATGAGGAAGGATTTCGCCTCTCTCTATTGTGACAAGGTTGCAGGTGTTTCAGGGTTCTTTGGCGCAGCTTTCTGTATTTGCTTGGATTGTCTTCAAATTCCTCCATTGCTAACTTACTGAAACATGAGCTCTGGTGTTTTTAATACAGGTTCCTGCAAATATCCAATTGTTTCTAGCTGAGAAAAATATTTTATAGAAATGATATTGCTTCACTAGTTATCTATATGTTAAGAGTTGCATCGTCAGTGTGACATCAATGTAGTCATCCCACATAGCTCCTGCTTGAAATGCAAGCTAGGCTTTTAAATGACTTTCAATGCAATTTGCACAAGAATCTTCCTTAAACAGATTATCTTGAAGTTGTTTACTTCAAACAACATTTATTCAATCACAACTGTAACATCAGGCAACCTTTGCATTTCTCTACATACTGAAGCCCAGTGAATGGGTCTGTAGTCCAGTGAATTTCACCTAACGTCTTTTTCTCCAAAACAACAACAACAACAAAAGCTAAATTGTAAGGAATAAATCAAGTTGTGTTTGTCTGCCGTAACGTAAACTGCAGTCGTTAGCAGGTAGTAAGATAACTCACGAGTCAGCATGTCATTAATTTATGTCACTAGTTTATGGGTTTACAAATTAAGTTTAAAAAAAGACCAGTGTAAGACTAGTAAACACACTGTGTAGTAAGTGTTTTAAAGCCTGTCTTGGATGCTATCGGAGTTTAGGGTTACATGAGTTGGGTTAGGGTTAGGGTACACAACAGTAATATACTTCGTGCTATCCCGAGATAGCGATATGCTTGTTAGCTCTCACGAGTTCATTACTATGTCCAAGTATGTACGCTAGGCAGGAAATATGGTTATGCTATGTTAAAACATAAAGGCTGATCTTAATCCATTTCTTTGTCATACTTTTTATCATTCGGTCTAACCAGCTCAATACTGCAATACGAGAACAACGCTGTGTTTTTGATTAAACGCCTTTCACATGAATCATCAACCAGTGAGAATGATGTTTTTCTAACTGAGACATGCATCAAGCATGATATCATCTATACAGCCATCGAGTGAATATTTCTTGTTTTACTTCAAACCACCAGCTGATCAAATCAAAAAGTGACACTTTAACATTTTAGCTGTTAAAATTGTCACTGGTTGGAAATGAGCCTGTTTTTATTAACGTTGCTCTAAAACCAACAACCCATTGTTTAATTTTTTTAATTTTATTTTATTAGAGTTTAGTTTCAAATTGGATTTTAATACTGAATACTGAATATTTTGCAGCATACATTACCAGTGAAAGTGTGTCCAAACGTTGGATTCTTACTGTATAAAATAGCCAATAAAAAACAAAACAAATCTCCATTACTTTAATATACAGTATTTTTCTTGCCTCTATTTGCCATGTCGTCCTGCACACCTTCACCAGGTCATTCTTTCCTTTCCTACTGCACCCGTTGCTCTGCAAACATCCAATAAATTCCTGAACAAAAGTGCCATCTGTTGAAAGCCATGGGAACTTGGGATTCCTCTTTGTAGCTGCTAAATTTAATTTACAGACTCATAACGCTGAGCCTATTTTTGTTGTGTGATGTTTTTGTAGGGCATTATTGGCACAGACACCTGTGTTGCTGTATTGACCATGTGGTCTTGGCAACATCACATAAAATCGAACACTGCTGTTTTACTGGGAGACTGGGTGGGCTCTACCTTCTTTCCTTCAGATATTGAGTTTTTTTGTGATTCTGTTCCTTTGTGGAGGTTTGACCTCCCTCGCTGTGGGGTGTGTTGTCGTAAAGCTGGGGAAGCAGGTGTCAGCTTCTCGTGTCTATTAAACAACATTCTGTGGCTTTAATTTTCCACTTTTATTCAAACCAAATAATGTTTTGTTTTCTCTTTTAATTTGAAACTACAGGATGCAACAGACAAACCAGCATGGCCTCTCTTCATTTGTCATCCTGTGCTGTGTAGTGCAGTGATAGGCCGCCCTCCTCAGGACTCTCCAGTCTTTTCAAGCTCTTTATTGGTTCAGCCAGACTGAATGTAACTCTTCTGTTCACAGGTATGGCATGGACTGCCTGATTCAGTTTGAAGACTTCGCAAATATTAATGCTTTCCGTCTGCTGAGCAAGTACCGCAACAAGTACTGCACATTCAATGATGACATCCAAGGTACACACACACACACACACACACACACACACACACACACATATATACAAGACAACAATTCGTCAACCCATTAATTAATTTCTCTTTCACAAAACCACGATTAGTGCAATAATGATATTTGTATTTTTTTTATATTTGTATTAACATTTTAACCAAACCAAAATCAAAAAGAGAAAATAATTGTGTGTATATTTTAGATACATTATATATTTATTATATATTTATAGTCGGCAGAGAGTAAAGATTTCAACATTCTTCTAGGTGTAGACTAAAATAAATTGAGATGTATTTATTTATTTTGAATTAAAAGATTGAAGTGACAGCAGTTAATATGCTGCTGTATATTGGTATTTGGTGCACTGTATATTTTTGGAGATCAGCTTCCTGCTCTTTCCTGATGCTTCGGTAAATTGTCTGCTGCTTTGGCTCCTCTTTAAAGAGTCAAAGGGTGCATTCTGAAATCACGTCAAACACCTTGGACTTGATGAGACTGCGTTAAAGGATCCCGTTAAAAAGATGGGTACATGGTACTAAAGAACTCTGTGGACCGAGAGTTAATTTCCAGCTGTTTCATTTGTCAACTTTGGACTCATTTGACCTGGAGTTCAGAGCCTGTGGTTTATTTTGAGCTTGTGTAATATCATGATACGAGGCTGTGCTTGCTTGCTTGCTGCTATGTCTGCTGCTGTCCGCTGTCGTTGTCTGGGGTTAGTGTTAGGTTTATGTGTCAGTAAAAAGGTGTTTGATATTTTAAGCTTTTCCAGCTGCCATGAAGCAACAGAACATCTGATGTCTTGATGTCTTTCTCTCCAGTCTATTTTGTCCCTCATTAGATGTTGCTCTATAATCTCCCTCAGGTACTGCTGCAGTGGCGGTAGCTGGACTCCTGGCCGCACTCCGCATCACCAAGAGCAAAATGTGTGACCATACTATAGTGTTCCAAGGTGCAGGAGAGGTAGGTGTAGCACACTTATCAGTGTACCGTCTCAGCAGTTTCATTTACACAATAGGTCTATATTAAGTTTGCTCACTAAAGTATGATCACAACCCCTGAGTGTAGTGAGTTGAGTGAGGGTGTGCTCGTGAGGTAAACTAACTAAAAATAAAAATAATTACATTCTCTTTGTGATGTGTGGATTTGCAAACGCATATAAAAATACTGTGATCCTTTTTGATCATTGTGCTTGTAACATACATGTTATCATGAACAGCTCATCTCCCCTCTCCCAGGCAGCGATGGGGATCGCTGAGCTCATCACTATGGCCATGGAGAAGGAAGGACTCGCTAAACCGGAGTGTTTGAAAAAAATCTGGATGGTTGATTCCAAAGGCCTCATTGTCAAGGTGTCTTAATGAAATAAAGCAAACACACATGTATAAATACATAAAAATGTTCCAGGAAGAAGAGTAGATGAGACAAACTATTCACAAAAATAAGTCCTGAAATGCACAAAATATCACAGATTGGTTGGGTTACAAATATCTGAGGGTGGATTTTCTTGAGTAGTTTGCCAGCGGAGCTCATTTCCCATGGAACATTAATTTATATGACAGATTTGTCTTTGGAATCACTGCAAAAGGCTCTCCAGAGGGTGAACATCTGTTATACCTCTGGTTTGTTCACATTATCCATGTTATTCAAGCATCAACTGTCTCTCTCTCATCCTTTAATCCTCCTCTTTACTCTCTTCAACTCTTCTAAGATCCTCTTTCTAAGTCCTCCTGTGTCATTTTGATGATCGATGAGCCAATATGAACACTTCGAAGCAAAAACACAGACTCCACACCTTAAACTCAATCATGTTTCCTCAGTATCTGATGTTTCCACGGATGGTCTTTAACGTCCTCCTCCTCCTCCTCTGCCTTCTCCAAATGCTTAGGGTCGAGCCAGCCTGACTCATGAGAAGGAACAGTTTGCTCATGAGCATCCACAGATGAAGAAACTGGAGGATGTGGTTCAGCAGCTGAAACCCACAGCGATAATTGGTAAAACAACAAGCATTAATATGATCAGTCGAAAAAATGCTCATCTTTCCTTCTCTTAACATGCTTTCTATATGACATGAACGTGTCAATAGCCGCAAGAATTTAAGTTACCTCATAGTCTCACCAAGACATTTTTTGACAAACCCTGTCTGATTTGATTGTTTATCTGGTCCAATAACATCTAAAATATAACTGCAGTTGTTGTTTTTCCCACAGAAAGAAAAGTGAATGTCTCTCGCTGAAGACACACTTTCACACACACACACCTACCTAAGAAAAAACTGATGGGAATGTATTAAAAAAATGTATTTAAGTTAAGATACCTCAGATCTGTACGTTATCTTACAGTAACTACACTACTGTACACACAAGGCTTCTATCTGCCAGTCCGATTAGAGCCCTGAAGTGTTTGCAGTAAGCATACAAGAAACAGACTTTAAAATATCACAAATACCACAAATCCCATAGCCACAACAATAAATAAGTCTTTAGGAGACAACACTCTCTAAAATGTTGATTACATCTTTAAGATTTAAAAACATACGTTTAGAAAAAAAAAAACTAAGAAAAATATGGACTCTATTGCACATTGATGACTTTCTGTCTCAGGTGTGGCAGCTGTTGCTGGAGCTTTCTCCGAGCAGATCATCAGGGACATGGCGTCTTTCAATGAACGTCCAATCATCTTCGCTCTCAGCAACCCGACGAGCAAGGCCGAATGCACTGCTGAGCAGTGTTACACATTAACAGAGGTACACAGAGGACAGTCTGGAGTCTTCTTATATTGCCATACTTGGATATTTGGAGCATCTGTAGCTCGGAGGTCGAGCGAGTCGTCTGTTAATCAGAACATGTGTGGTTCGATTCCCTCTCTCTCCTCCACCGCAAATTGCTCCAGACGGCTGTGCCGTTGGTGTGTGAGTGTGTATGAATGATTAGATCCTCCTGATGCACAGCCTCTGCCATCAGCGTATGTATGCGTGTGAACTGGTGAATGCTGACATGTATTGTAAAAAGCTTTGAGTGGTCAAAAAGACTACAAATATTGTATATTGAAAAATGGATGAATAATAACTTTATGCATTATTATACCAACTTGTGGTGCAGGGGAGGGGCATCTTTGCCAGCGGCAGCCCATTTGACCCTGTGGTCCTGTCTGATGGGAGAACATTTTATCCTGGTCAGGGAAACAACGCCTACATCTTCCCTGGTGTGGGCCTCGGCATCACCGCTTGCACCGTCCGACATATTACTGAAGAAATCTTCCTTACTGCAGCAGAGGTAACACACTGGCATTTCCACCGCAGACGCATGAACATTACATGAGCTACGTTCTCAGTCGCTCATGCTGTCATCCAAACTCTTTGAGGTTATAATGTAATGAAAACCTTGTGTGCCTCGTGAGCCTTTCAGGTTAGATTATTGATGACTTGTTACTATGTAAGTGGGTATAAAAATAACGGATAGCCATAAACATAATTCACCACTGTCTAAAACTAATGTTATGTTGTCACAACCTTAAACCAAGCTTAAATTTACTCTTCATGTGTCATTGAACTGAGGTATTTACTATCACTATGAAGGACACAGACAACCCGTTAATACCACTGTGGGGCTGATCTCTGGGATCACATTTAAACCTGCGTAAATCCTTGTTTGGTTCTAAATGTTCTTCTGAGCCACAATGTGGACCACCAGCTTCCCTGCATCACTCTGTAATTCAGCTGGGAGTAATTTGACTCATGCAGCACATGTATAGTCATGTTATTCGCATGTCCTGCCTTATCGTTTGTTACCTGAGCTGTGTGTCTACTGTTTCACAGACTCTTGCTCACCTGGTGACAGAGAAGGACCTCGCAGAGGGAAGACTGTATCCTCCTCTCACCTCTATCAGGGAAGTCTCTCTCAAACTGGCAGTCAAGGTGAGAGCTCAGCAGAAACACGATCAACATCAGATTTTCTTCATCAGTCCCTTTTTCTTAACTCGCTTGTGTTTTCTTAACTGGATTACAAAGATTTCACCAAATGCAACTGCAAAAAATGTAACTCGTCCAAAACCTGTGCGTTACAGATCATGGAGTACGCCTACAAGCACAACATGGCGACGCTTCACCCAGAACCGTCCGACAAAGAAGCACATGTGCGCTCGCTCATTTATGGCACCGACTATGACGAGTTTGCTGTAGATTCGTATCGCTGGCCAGACGACAGCATGATTGTACAGTCATGCAAACTTTAACGACAGACAGAATGTGCCCTCGAGGGCCAGGGCGTAACTACTGACGTCAAATATCACGGCGAGACGTGATGTTGGCGAATGAAAGAGGAAGTGTGTAGAATTTCCTCTTTTAATACATTACTGTTAATTTTATGATGACAAGCAAAAAGAGCCAATAGTGTTGACTAGTGATGCTTCACGCTTCTGGCAGGCCTTATGAAAGCGGTATCGAGCTTTATTTCTTTTACCCCAAAGAATAGCAATCTACTTCAAATTAAATTAAGTTATTAAATATTTCAAAACATATGAACGTGTATTTTATAACATATGAAGTACAGACAAAAGGGAAGTTAATAAAATGTGAAACAGATATCAGTTTGCTAAACTTATGAAATATTGCACTAATGACTGTTATCACATTACATGCTGCAAAAAAAAAAATATATATATACATACGCATATGTAGAAAATCCTTTACAGGCTACTTAATCGTACTGTAATAGGGAGTTTACAATGTCAGTAAACATCCATTAACTCACTGTGAAATAAACTTGTTTTTGACTAATGTTTTTCCTGTCTGATTATCTTTTGTACTGACAAACGGCGACGATGCAGTCAGGACATTTGTCTATTTGTCAGTTAGTCTCACAGAGATCATGTGCAAATGTTCCTCTCATTGACGGAGACCTTTGGTATCTTTGTGTTGTTTTTTTAATCTGTTTGCCTTTTAAATTTTATATTACAGTCTTGGAAAAAACAAACATCCAGGTGCCTGAAATGCATTGTGATGCTGTGGCTCCCCCTCCAGGTTAACTAATGTAATTGCAACACAGCTAATTGCTTTTCGTGTGACCTTATTATAAACTGCATATTTGTGTTGTTATACCAATTTTAAACAGTTGATTTTGCCCAAACTATTGCAACCTTGACAGAAGCCTTCAAACTACCACTTGTGAGACATGATCAGTATTAACCATGATACCTTTATACTGTACACATATGTGTGATGTATATGCAAACAAGCAACAATGAAAAGCAGCAGGTGCATCATCAATCTAGTATTTTCCAACAGCGCCTGGTGCTGTCCAAATTAAAATGAGGATGATTTAACTAATCAATCACTGGCCAGACAGTCAGTACCAGAGGCTCGCTGCCCATTCCAGTTTGAAATCAATAGGGAAGAAACCGGACCAGTCAGCACTCGCCATTCAGCGTCCCTCCCCAGGCAGGACTCCGAGAGAGAAACATTTGGTTTCCTCAATTTCCTTGCTTCACGCTCCCTTTTAAATCGTCCAAAAAACAGCCCTGGGCAAACTACTGCTGGGACGTGATCAATATGTCTCAATGTCAAAACCATCTAGTTGGAAATAGTGTTATCAGTATTACAAAACATGTATACAGTAACTAATCTTACTTGGAGTTGTGTATGGATGTGTATCTGTGTGTTTTAGAGATATTCTCCACATCGTTGTGACCTTGTTAACAGTCTCACATTAAATGGTACCTTGCAGAGACCTTGTGATTAGTGCCAATCAGTAAAGCCCTTGAGGGAATTTCGCCTGTGTGAGTCTGTCTACCCATCCTCCCTTTCGCCTGTCAGACATTAATAAGCCCAAAAAAAAAAAAAAAAAACATCTACCGGACCACAAACCTAAACACAGCTTGTCCTGCAATTGAAGGATCAGACAGAAACGCACAATATGTTCCTTTTGTTTACATTTTCCTCTGTCTATGAAACTACTTTTGCTACTCAACCTTG
Source organism: Pampus argenteus (assembly GCA_036937835.1). Lineage (NCBI taxonomy): Eukaryota > Metazoa > Chordata > Actinopteri > Scombriformes > Stromateidae > Pampus > Pampus argenteus. Next base: position 7,539,088 of record CM072865.1, on the reverse strand, counting down.
CATTTTTAAGATTTCATATTTATTTGAGCATGACGGCTTTAGATCCAGCCCAGATATTTCAGATTAGGGCATGTCGCAGCTGTGAACACATTACATAAAATTATTGTCTTTAAGTGACAGGGTCTCCTTATTTTCCTTGTAAAGATATTTCAAATATTCACTGTGTACTTTCACTACCTTACTTGACACTCTTAACCAAAAAACCCAGCAGAGGGTGCTCTAATAACAGAGATCATATAAGGCCTGAAAGGGCACCAGCGCAGCATTTGTGACAATAATGGTTTGAATGCACACATTTGTCTCTTATCATCACCTTTCTGTACGTCTATCATGTCCTTTTCCTACAAGTATGAGGAAACCTGTGTCACTAATGAATCAATATAATGACACAAAATAATGGATCATTTGAATCCGATAATACAATTAATTACCGTATTTTCTCATGGCTCTTTTCACCAGCTATTATTTCTACATATAATATATATAATTGTTTAAACTCTGTAATTTTCTCTATGACGGGGCAATGATGAATACCGAACTATATTAAACAAAATTGTCTGTAATAGGCTAAATGGAACAAAAGTAATTATGGTAACATTATATTTCCCATAGCTGGTATACATTAGTCATTAGTTTCTTAGGATACCAGCTAAATTTAAAAAAAAATCACGCAAAAGAATCAACTCTCTTTAACTACATTTAATGCTTAATAATTTGCCATTTTTACAACCCAGGATAGCTGAGCATATATATATATATATATATATATATCAACAATTACAACAGTCTAACCTGAACTAAAAGATAAAATAAATCGAAAAATAATGCTTTGTATTGGTTTTTCTGTTAGAAAAACCTTGAAGCATCTGTATAAGAATGGTTTCTTTTACAGATCCACAAGCCTTGGTAAACACACTATATAAGAATATACCATAATGGATGAAGGGAGTCTTAACTATTTGGAAGTGCTTTAAAAAAGTCCCGTTTCTTGAATTGTAAACAGTTTACCAGTTTCTACACACTATGGACCGCAGATACACACCAAGATGGTGCTCTTTGTTCTCCCTCACAAAGAGCAATATCTGTGCTAAAGGTGGGTGTATGAAGGGTTGAAATGTATTGATTGCAGAATGTAACCAGTAAATAGAATACAACGGAGATGCAACTTTTCTTTGCCTTTAGAAATAAATTTATTCATGATGATCTGCTGCATGTCGGAGTGAAAAGATCAGTGTACAAAAGCACCCTGAGAGAATTAACTAGTATCCCTCGCCTTCAACTTTTCATGAACATTTTGTTCAACTCTTAACTGAAAGCTTTTGCTGAATAGATAGAATAAACAACCTGATCCTGACCAACATCAAAGTTTTCACAGCAACCACCGTGTCGGTAAAAAAAAGGGTGTTAGATGAGCAGACATGATTGATACCCATAATTCCTCTAATCTGCCTGAGCGGCACATCAGCTACAACCATGACCTCTGACCTCCCGACAGAGATGAGTGACCAAAAGAAAATGTACCTAGAGCGATCAATAACGTCAGTACTCACTTCAATGAATATTTTTTTCCTCTTTGTTTTGTGAAACATTGAAGCTATTGTGATATTTTCATGTTGCCTGGCTGGTGGTAGGCTGAATGAAGACTGTTATCACCAAATCACCTCTGCTCAGCAGCTTTATACCGTTCTGCGGTTCTCATGTGTGGTTCTGCGAGTAATTTAGAGAGACGTCTCTGTTTCGCAGACACTTTGTGAGGCCTGCACGTCGCACAGGTTTTAGCCTGAGAGGCAATGGTGGGCGCAGGTTTCCGACAGCCTGTTGTATCTCGGGCGGGTACCACGCGCGGATACCAAGCAGGAGCGCCAACGCCTTGACAACTTTTCCATAATTAGATGAGGCCTTGTGCACGGTGTGGGATTCCTGCGCTGAAATCTAAAGTGACATGTGTGATCACGACCCAAAGTCGAATTTAATTAATTTCTGTGGCGACACAGAGAGCACAGACATCGTTCCCTGCAGCTCCCTGCACCAAGAAAAAAATAACAACCCAACTGTTCTACCGAAATAGGCCACTTTGTAGCGTTTGTGGACAATAAGACGCCAGTTTGCTGAGCTGAACCTGTATTTTAGGCAAAATTCAACAAGTATTAGGTCCAGGGTTTTGGTCTTTCCGAAAAAATATTCTGTTCACCTGCATGGAATAATTCAGAAAAGGAAATTTGACATGTTTTAGCCTGGTTTAGTTAAGCTACCCAGTACGTTGCCTTTAGCTGTTGAGCATGTCTTTGCCGCCTTTTGAATGTCGGCACATGCTAGCCAGGCTTGTGCTTATTTATTCTGCTGCAAGCTCCAGATGGATCGACACATGCTGAAAATATTATAAGCAATGCATTTGCATCTGACCCAAATCCCTCACTTCTGCTCCACCATGCAAACAAGTCATTCCAGAGACCCGATTTAATGACCCTGGATTGAAACATTTGCACGATGTCAACTATATTCCTCATTTCCCCCACAAATGTAGTTATATGTGGACGTAAAGCAAGAATGCATAGTTTAATTTTTCATTTGGGAATGAACACAATTTTTTGTCAAATTACCTTAGTTTCTTTGTACTGATACTGCTGGTAGTGAAGTTAACACGATACATTAATACTAATATGAATGAATAATAATCAGAATTAGTAAATGTAATAATTTCACTGGACCAGATTCAGAAGGTGTTACACAGTACAGGAGGGAGACACAATACCCAACACAATATCTTTCCTTATCCGACACATCCATGAATCAGTTCAACTTTACAATAGTTCAGTATTCACAGTTTCGACAATAACAGAATCTTTATAACTGAGAGACACAATACACCTGTACTATAAATACTCAGTCCACCACTCGAGCCCACTGGCCTTGTGCCTCCATCCAGTAATCCAGGAATCTCGAGGTCTCGTCGGGGTTGACCTGAAGTCATTGACATGGCCAGAATTGATCATCAATCGATTGTCTTTCTGAACTGTCAGGAATGGTTCATTCCTTAAACCATCAAATTAAACCAAATTACATATAGTAATTATAAATATATAGTTTATTATACATTATATTTTTTAAATATACAATGTAAACAGTTGGCAGTATATTTTATCGTGTTCTGCTCTCTATTTAAAATCAACATCTGAATAAAGTAAGCTGTCTCTTCCATGAATGTATTATGGTCTAACCTGACTACGGTGCCTGTGTTCTGATTGGCTGAGGCACTTGTCATGTTATTCACTCTTTGTGACTTGTGTTACTCTGTACATGCAGTTAAGATGAATAATATAACTCTAACGGATGCGTTGTTAAAATGGTATTTATTTTATTTATCTACAGATGTACGTTTATCTTTAACAAGTAGTCCAACTTAAAATTGAATTGATTGATTGACAAAGAAATAAAGTAAGCCCACCATCACACTTGATGCACTCAAGAGCAATAAGAGAGCTCTGATAATAAACCTGGATATATTCAGAGGCACACTGTTGGCTGAAATCACATTTAACATGCATGCGTTTCAAGACATTAACATGCATGTATTTGCAACAGTAGCCTCTGCTATTGTTTTCTGGATCTTCATTAATTCTGTAATTGTTCGCTGCCAGTGATTTACTGCCAAGTTTTGTGAACATCAAAGCGTTTTCCCCCTTTTTTCTGAAACCAGACATAACCCATTAAATTAACATGCATATTGCATCTTGAGCTCAATAAGTTGCCTAATTAATTGTGAGAGGCAACAACAGCTTCTGGTTGTTATGGGTATAGAAAGTAGTTTGTCCCTCTTGGCTTGTGCGGCTATGGTGCGCGTCCATCCTGCCGTACGTATAGTCAGTGTGTGTGTGTGTTGCTGATTATAAATGAGGACAGCGTGGGTGCATGTGGTGGTAATGCAGCCTCCAGTGCTCTCTCCTTGTCCATTAATAACCAGGTTCCCTTTGATGTGGCCACGATGAGCGAGGTGGCCCCTTGTTTTTTTTCCATCAGTTGCGGCATGTAAATCCGCTTGCTGTGTTATCTCCTTAACAGCTTAAGAGTTTGTCCACCTGACGGACAAATTGAAGAACCTACAATGGGTGGATATTTTCTTCTTCTTTTGATATGTTACAGTACTCTGAACCAACCCAGTATCATGCACGGTGACAGTCTGGTAGAAAGACACTATGTCCATTTTAAATGACAATTGTTGAATGCCTGTGTGTTTGAGGCCAGTTTCTCTTTTTTTGAAAGATGACTAATGGTTGCATATTGTAGGGCTACTGTAGTGATTTAGTTTACCACTTACATAAAGTTGGGGGGATCACATGCAATAGATTAAAAAAAAAACAATCAAAATCCAAACAGCAGAGGCTGAGATAGCTTAACTTTAAGTCTCGTAAGTCACCAAACTGCAGACAGACAAAACACCCAGTTGGTTATAGAGAGCTATAATATATTAATGTTGTGTTAGATGTGTGTTGTGTTTCATATGTCCCAAAGTGGCTATAAAATCTGTTATTGCAGGTTTGATTTATAATTCAGACTAGTATATAGTATTGGCCAGAGCTAAAGACCAGTAAAACAATGGAGACCCTCCAGTGGACCACCATCATGAAAGCCAGACTTGGGTTGCACTAATATTTGTGATGCAGCTATCTCTACAATAAATGCTCCAAATATAATTTGTCAAATATACAGCCTGGAATAACCACAGAGCTTGTTTTAAAATACTCATCTGTTGTATTTGTCATTGAATGTCTCACAGGTCTATTAAGAGCACCAGGTCTGGCTCTTGACCTTATGCTGAATGCTCCCTGCTTTCCTCCACTCCAAACCCAAATCTCCACACACACAAATGCTCAAAGGGAACAAGCAGGTCAATATTTCGTGAAAAAAAAAAAAAAAAAAAAAAAAAAAAGATGCAAAAAATAAATCAATTAACCACAACTGAGGCCAACGCTGCCCGACTGTTTGTGTCCCTATATCAGTGCGTATGTGTGTATGTGTGCCCGTCTTCTGCTGCCTGCATATGGGTGGATAGCTCATTATGTATTGTCAGCACGCACAATGGTCTGGAGGCCAGGCTACGTTTGCCCAACAGTACAATAAACAACGAGCAACCTAATTGAAAACACAGTCTAGCATCACCATGTTGTCTCACAATGACAATGAATGAATGAATGAATGAATGGGGAGGCGGGCTATTAAAAAGGAAAGCTTCATCCGTTGAAAGGTGGTAGGTGTTCCAAATGAGAGGTTGCAGCAGTGGACGTATTGAGTGTAACCTCAAACAGCCTCAAACTGTTTTATTTATTTATTTATTTATTTATTTGTCACTGCTTCTCAAATTGCAGGTACTCTTATCAATATTGTTTTCAAAGTGGATGTTTTTTTGAATGCACTAAAATTGGGTTTTTTTGGTATGTTCATGAATATACATGTTAGCCAACATGACTCAGATAACACACAGCATCGATCCGATAGAGTAGCTTCTAAAATGTTATGCATCATCTCACTAATGCATTTAACTCTCGTGTTGATTGCTACCAATGTGCCCCTCGCATCAGCCCCAAGGCACTGAAATCAGGGATATAATAGTCCTGTATGTTCCAAACGAGGCCTATACGTCCTTTTAAATGACGAGTGTAGAGAAATGTCTTTCATATAGGTCACTGAGTCTACATCCATCCATCACCTTCACCCACCAGGGTCTTAAAGAAAACAGGAGAGAGGGAGGGAGTCAGTCTAAAATAAGAGCTTAGCGTTACTCACGCTTCACTGTGTATGGGCTAAGTAACAGTAATCCAATCAGATAAAAGACTAGTCAACATACAAGTTTTGCCGGATATCTCAGCCGCTGTGTGCCTACCACAAATTCACTAGTTCCCTGTCAACTTGTTGGCTTCCATTACACTGAACTCCGATGTTATGGACCTAATTCTTTTGACGCTGTTCTTTAAGTGGCTTTTGCGATTAGGCTCAGATATCTGCTTCTGTTTCCTCTCATGCACAATGAAGAGCCGCAGCCATTCTGTCTCTCTCTCTCTCTCTTCCTCTCTGTCTTCATACTCTATCAATAGATCTTGTTTCCTTCTCTCACCAAGTGTCTCCTATCCTATGCTTGCTCTGATTTGTCCTTGTTTGTACAATGAGCGTGTCTTCAAAGCCATAGGCTAGTTATTTGTGATATCACATGTCTCGTGGATGCTGTTGCTCAGCTTCACAGACAGGTTGTCTTGAAGGTCAGTGAAATGGACAGACGCTCGCCTAAAACAAAGGTGAAAATGAGGTGTTTCGAAGCCTGCAACTATCGAAGCCCAGCTGCTGCCCTTTGTGCAATAGCTGTGATAATCGTGAATATTTGCATTATTATTTATTGTTAAGACACGTGTGGCCGCATATACTGCATATACTGCATATACTGGAAACTTGGGGAGTACTACTCAGCTAAACAGTTATGTAAGTCTTTCTGTCATGTCATCAAGGTTATGTCAGCATGGACTTGGACAGCACATATTTATAAAAAGAAAGTCAGCGTTGTTAACAGGAGTCTGTGAAAGCATGGGCGTGTTGCACATGTCTCCCAGCTTCATAAATCCAAGGAATACCCCCTGAATGAAGATCCTTCTTCTTCTTGATTTGCTCACTACCTACTCATCGTCAGCGTTTCCTGTCGAAGCTAAGCAGCAGTTATTTTACGGGGTGACATGTTAAGTTGGGTAACTTAACACACCAGCAACTCCAGCATTACCTGAGTTAGCGTCACATAAATTAGCTCTAGTTTAGTTTTCTGCATATCTCTCTCTTTCTAGTCTGTTTCTCTCTCTTGCTCTCCTTATCTCGCTGTCTTTCATTCCTTCCTTCCTCTTCCTCTGTTGACCAGCCCTAATTCAAACAAAGACCCCCCCCCCTCCTCCTCCTCCTCTTTCTACTTGCAGCGATGCCCTCCAGATGTTCTTTAGTCAGGAGCTTTGTCCACTGAAAATGGGGAGGGGTCATCATGTGACCGTCATGTGTCTGACCATGCTGGTCTTTCTGGGTCGGTCAGCCTCTCTCTGCATCTCTGCTGCTGCTGTTTCAGTTTCCTGAGGGCATCGAGGCTGGTCAGTGAGGCCACATGACCTGAGGCTATGGGTAAACTCAGGCAGGTCCTGGGCCCAGAGGTGCCGCCTCAGATTTGCACTTAGTTGGTCTGAAGAGCCTCTGTGACGGGCCTGGATGTGATCAGATCCGAGTAGCACTAATCTAGTGGGCTGGTTGGGGCGGGTTGGGACTCTGGTGTCCCATTAAGTTTGGCCTGGAAGATCATAAGGTTACAATTTCAAGAGTCTGGACTAGCTATGGGTAATATGAACCGAAGGTCCACAAGCGCAACGATCATGGTCGGACGACCAGGAAAGAGAAGAGCTATTAGCTGGGCTTCATACAGACAGAGAGGAGATAAGAGGGCTCATCCAGCCCAGTAGAAAAGCTTTCATACAAACTCAATACTTCTGGACTGATGTTTTTCTGTATCAGAGTTGTTTTATTAGAACATTTGATTGTGTTTGGTGGTGCATGTGCAAGGTTTTAAGTAATAATTTACATTTACATTATACATTGTACACTATAAAGGTCATTGCTTTGAGTCTCTGTCTTTATCCAGTGTTTGTGGAGGGTGTGTGTGTGTGTGTCCTTATTTTGTTTTGTTTCTATCAGTAAAGTTTTCTCCAAGGGCTCCTTGTAATCCAGTGCATGATGGGATAGGCTCCAGCCACCACTGACACTAAGGACTGTATGTTATTAGCATTTACAGTGACATCTATAAAAGGATTGACTTTGTATTTTTTATTTATTCAAACAATCTTACTGTTTCCAGACTATTTTTAGAAGCTAGACATTTTTTTCAAAATATTTTAAATTTTTTTACATTTAAAAAAATAAAAATAATTTGTACAGTATTTTAGTGTCTGACAGTTTTCCGACAGTTTACTTGATTGAAACAATCTCTGGTCTTAAAAAGGAATTAATGAATATTCTAATATTTCAATACTGCCATTTTTTTAATGTAAATTCATGATTTTTATCCAGTTCAGTAGTAGCCTGCTGTGCCAGTTGAAGTTGCAGCGAGCAAACACTGTGATGAACACTTACAGGTGAATGATTTTAAAATAAGAGCATGTTCAGTAATTTAGGACATTTACCTTCAAGACAAACGTATAGCTTCAGGGCAGCATGCTCAAATTAAAACTGATGTAATCACATTCAATTATGTCCCGAGGAAACGTCCCCGTTAGGCTCACTTTTTCTCTTTTCTCTTTGAGGGTTCAGCTCATGATATTAATTGGGTCCCATCCCAGTCCTCTTTATTGAACATGACACTCCTAACAGGCCCTGTCTTTATATCTAACAATATGGAGGAAAGAGAAGGAATGAAATGAGGAAAAAAAAACCCTGAATAATCAAAATTAAATTACTGACCAGTTAATTTGGCAATTATGGTCAATTAGCCAGCACGTGGAGAAGTGTGAAATTAATACCAGGCCTTCAGCCTCAAAATGAGCATTGTGACACTGTGACCTGTTTTTGCCTTCAGGGGGCAAATGAATGTTTAGGATTCGTCCGTGATGTGGGTTCAGACCACTCGCCATCATAGCCAATACACACACACACACACACACACACACACACACACACACACTGAAAATTAAGTACCATTGACTCTCTGGGCATGTTTATTACAAAAAGTAATCTACAAAATGGCATTTTTACTTCTAAAAGTTATAATCATAATTATAATTCTCAAATAATTTTCAAACCCGTATGTCAGGGTTACATGATACATACAAATAAGAACCGCCAGAGAGCTGGCAGGCAGCTAGAAGATAAAGGGACAGTCTTGAGGGAAGATTAGACCATAAGTCCCTTGAATAACAGAGGAGCCTTCGTGGAGACTTGTATGTGTAGCTACTCATGACCTTGTCCTCTTCCTCTGGAGAGAAATGGTTTGCTGGTCACAGTAGATATTTACATCATCTTGCATTACCTTGGCGCATAAATTAAATGCTTCAAAAACTATTCACCGTGGACTGGAATAACCTTCGCAATCTTGAAGAAAATAAGAGAATTAACCTTGAAGGGGTAGTCCATTTTGAAGTGGCTAAAATGTGTTTTGACTGACTGAAATATATGGCATGTCCTACCCTCGACCATACAAGAGCAGGGTCATTCATACTTACAGTTGAATAGGTGATTTTTAAAAAAAGAACAATTTAAAAAGTCCACATGCATTCACCAGAAGCTGTATTTTAATTACATATACACACTATGTATTTGCTTCGAGAGGCCAGTTACACACCGTGCACAGAAATGCAAACTTTTAATATAGAAAAAAAAAAAAGAGCATAATCCTCTTAAACTGCTATTATTTTTGTCTTTGTATTATGTAGTTATGCTGGAGTGGCGGAGTAAAACAACCTGCCGTGAGGGAGCATAGTGGCGCTCGTGTTGTGCTCTGTTCCAAACGTAACAGCTTTCGTATGGCTCAGAGGTTATTGAAGGGTTGAATGTTATATGCTTCAGTTCCCCGCAGTAATAAGCGATGTGAAACGTTCACAAACAAGCCGATTGAGCCAACTCAAAAAACACAACAGCGTATTAATTCCTGCTGGTGATTTGAATTTTAGTGTTGTTGTTTTTTTTTTTGTTTATTTCTCACACTTCAGATGAACAACCAGACCCATAAACTTCTTATCGTGTTTCCTTATCACATCCCTTAAAAAAATAAATTCTGTCTTTTTCTTCCGCCTTGGTGAAAAGACCTGAGAGGAATGAAGTGAACCATAACTGTACGTCTTGTTAGGGCACAGCCAGCCACTGTCTCTTCAGCAGAGATCTGAGAGAGCGGGGACATCCAGTATGACACCAGCGACGCAGAGAAGAAGATAAATGCTGGAGCCTTTTGTTCTTCTATTTACACCAGTTTACCAGTTTCCTCCCTTCTCCAAAAGTCAAAGGTTTCGGGGGAAGCACAGTATATCAATTGAAGAGCGTTGGGGGGAGGGGGGGTCAGGTCTAAATATTTGGAGAGAAGGGTGATTTGGCGTGGCAGAGAGGCTATTAGTAGCGCTAAATGGCCAGAAACACCCCACACACACGCACACACACACACAAGCACCACATACACATGTTTATGCAGACACAGGTGGCAGACTTTTTTTGTTTCTTTTTTTTTTTTTCTCCTGCCACCTCTCACCTACATGACACCTACATTTGTTGGTGCTAAAAATCTGAGGGGGAGCAAAGGCATTAATCGCTTTCCATTCAGGAAAGGTTTTTTTTTTTTTTTTTCATCTTAACTCTTATTACTATTTCCTTTATGCTGTGTGTTTCTATGTCATCAATACTGTAGCACTTTGAATGTCACGATGAATGAAAGGCACGGTACAAATTAAATGTATTATTTATTATTATTTATTATTATTAAAATCTTTGGCTGTGGTCAAAAGTATCTGAATATGCCTTTGTAGTTTTCTCCTGTGGAAATTTTGTTGTGGCACAAACCTTGAAGCGGTGGTGTGCTTTATTTGCAGTTAGATAAAGGAAGACTTGTATCCCAAGACCACAGAATGACCTCCTTTATAGCGCACAAATTGATTTTATTCAAAAGTGGAGAATTAGCAAGGCCAGTATCTTTCAATTGTTGAGAAAAGTTCTTTGAGAGAGTAGGGGAAATAATCAAAATAGCCCATTTGCTTTGCCGTTTTCTTAATTATTGAGGCAATCTGTCCATACCACTATACAGTTACCTCCGCTGTATGGCACACCTCAACTGGGATGAAGTGTTTACGTGCTTCTCACTGCTCCTGAGGTCATTTGCATTACATTAGTGCCAATCCTTTCAATTTCCAGTACAGTAAGATTGTGTATTTCTTTTGTCAAGTCATTTGATATCCCCCACAGTCAAGTGATTTCTAATGGCGAGCTGTCAGGTTTTTACTTATACGAGGTGTGAATGAGACGCGCTGACGGACACTCCTTCTTCAGAGCCGTCGTTACAGTGAGAAACTTTCTGCGGCCTTGATGTTCTGACCCCCGTGACCTTCAGCTGCACCACTGCATTCATCGGCAGCGACTCTTAAAGCCCCAAAGGCAATACACGAACTGCACGAGCACTTGACACAGTACACAAAAACACATTTTATTACTGGATGGATTATATTATTCGAATATCATTCTTTTTTCTTTTCTTTTTTTTTTTTTGGTGCAGTTTGAATCTGTGTATGAGCATCACTAAGGCACTTTTAAAGGTCCAGTCTTCTTTTTTTTCTTTCTTTTGTTTTTGCAACACTTCTGCTATGTGGTATATGTTTAAAAAAATGGCAGCTGTAATGTAAACCCAATTAAATATAAATAATTCCACTAAAATGCACTAAAATATAAAATATGAAATATGGGTTATGCTTCTGCTTTCTGCAGCAAGACAAGGAAAACAAAAAAGAAAAAGTCATTGGCTTGGAATAATTATTACATTTTGTATGAAGTAGGAATCTGTCTGTGGACATTATTATGAACAAAGTCTGCCGTGGTTTATCACCAGGGCATCACTGTCATCCAGTCAGATCAACTAAAGAGCCAATTAGAGTGATGAGACACAGGTTGCAAAACTGGTTAAACTTGATTTGACTTGTGAAGCTTTCTCGTGTTTTAAAATTCATGCAAGAAAAAAAAAAAACAAAAAAAAAAACACGGGGAACCAATTATGATAACAAGAATACTTCCTCAGGAAGGCAATGGAAATAATGAAAGAGTCTTTCCGTAGCTTTATTCTGCTTGATTTGGTTGGTTTGTCTGAGGCAAAGATATTTAAAAACAGCACTTGTAGCCTTAAGCAGAATTATTAATTCATAATAAAAAAAAAATGGAGAGAGAGAGGGAGGGAACAGAGATGCACAGCAATAGGAAGATTGTTCCTTGAACATGCACTTGAGTTCAGTCCGCTGCGCTTTTGCACAGTGCGGTATGCCTGTCTGAGTTCACAAGCCAATCCTGCCTCCAGGTTTGAAAACTGCACTGGCCTCACACAGACCCCAGGGCAAGGCATTCATATGGCGGGCGAACCGCATATTAGACACATATGGTGCCGAAACAGATTTAAGAAATAAGCTGTCATCAAATAATCAAATCATTCATGTTTCAGAGAGCAATAATGGAGGTATGTGAGCAGATATGTCCAGGACCTTTCCTAGTGGGATGTCTTTGTGTGTGCTTGGTGTGTGCCTGTGGACAAAGGCTCGTTACCGTTTCCTCTCCTGTTTTCTTCATGGTCACACATGAAGACGTTCAAACCAAAGAACATCATCAAGGATTACCGTAAACAAGCTTGATTCTGATTAGAAATATCCGATTGGCCTTTTGATCAAGATTAGATCCATTTTATTACCACATTAGGTCCATTTCTGAGTACAACAAGCATCAGAGGACAATTTCATTTCATCTTATACATACGTCCCAATACATTTACAAATGGTCAAATTTTTTTATCAAACTACAAAGAATAAGTGCCAACCAATATAATCGGCTACATGTGGAGCTGTAAGTGTTGGATGGATGAGTGTTTTTCTTCCAGTGAAAATTAGCGCTAACACTTTTGTCACTGATAAGATGACTGCTGATCAATTCCCACTGGTCCAGATAGGCCACTTCAATTAATTAATTAGAGTCTTAGCCAAGCTGTGGCTGGATATGATGCACACTATGCAAGCACTAGAAAAGACAAGCCGTGCTCCCTGTACCCTGTCTGCACTCATCCCATCAACGTCAACAGATCGCAGTGTCCTCGCTGAGAAAACAAGCCAGCAAAGAGAAAAAAGGGGGAAATAACATGCACCACTCCGCCCACCAAACCCCAGGCTCTGCTTTTTTTAACCCGCGCCTCAGCTCATGCCCCGCCCGCCCGCTATCCCTACCACACAAACACACACGCACACACACCCTCCACTTGCAACCCAAGGCCATGCGTCCAGGCTGTGTATGACAGCTCGCAACATCCCCTGCCACAAATGTTTTCCCAAAGCATCCACTTCCGTGACCCTATCAGCAGATAAAACCTCCCCACAACCCCTGATGGAGTGTGCCTCTCACTTTTTTTGAATGTGTCAACAATTTCTGGCTGGCTGGCCAGACACTGCATCCTGGCGATGTCTGCTGCGTATGTGCCACTGTGTGTATATGTATATCCATCTATGGGTGTGTGTGTGTGTTTGTACTTGCTTATATACGTTTGAATATATTTATGTCTTTGTGTTTTTTTCTGTCTTTTTCTACATAAAGCAGGAGAGAGAGAGAGGAAAAAAAAGGCCATGTCATTCTTCCACAACTTAATCAGGAGCTACACACAGGAGAGGGCTGCTGCAGCATGGACCTCCCTGATCATGTTAATGAGGTCCCCTGGCTATGCAGTCATTGAAGTATAATTGACTTGTTCGTCTCTTATCTTCCTAATAGACACTCTGACCCAGAGCACGTTTATTTCGCTATGAGAAATGTCAAGAAGGATTGGAAGTTTCCTCAGTGTGCCCATTAAAACTGAAGGCATGCCACCCTGTCTCCAGCCAGCCAGGGCTGCCATTGGCTCTCTGCCTCATTATGCAGATGCCAAACGTAAATAAATGATTTGCAGATCACTGCTGCCCCCACCACCCCCCGCCCAGCCCGCCCTCACCCTGTCCCTTTTTACCAAACTGTGGTCTTCTCTTGTCTCCCAGGACTGGAAAAGGAGGACAAGAAGGAGGGAGGGAGGAGACAAAAACACGAAAGCGTCCAGAGAGCACCATGACGATTTGTCTCTCTGGAGCAAAATAAACAATACATATAGGTAAGTAATTATAATAAGACATGTCCCTGACTTGAAAACCTGGCGAAGCGCATTGATGTTGTTACAGCTACGTATGTCTCCTGGCTTTCAGGACCCATCAGAATCAAACAGGGCCGTGTGTAATGTTGAAGGACCAAGAGGCAAGCTGTGTAAGCGGGCGCCAGGCGGCGATGAACCAGTGACTGCGGTCACACGCTTGTGGATATGAGGGGGAACATCTGTGTGTATCAGCAGCCTACCGTCTTTGCATGTCCACCATGTCTTCTCGGGCCAGTCGCATAGTCACAAAGAAATTACTTTTGCTCACAAAGGCATGTTTTCTGATTACTGTCTTCTACAGAGAAGCCTAGTTCCTGCATGTTACATCTTCCATGTCTGCACACTCCCAAAATATCCTTGTCCTACACTGTTAAAACAACTCTGTAAAAGCACTAGAAGGATCATTTAGACCACAGAAAATGCTTTTTATTGGATTGAATGATGCACAATTACATTATAAAGTCACTTTAAACAATTAAACAGAGTAAATAACATAAAATATAACACACACACACACACACACAGATACAGGCAAGCCATACAAACATTCACTCGTTCCATGCAGAATTTACTGCTTTTTTTCCTCACAGGTGATCTGATGATGTGAAAAATAATAGTTGTTGTTGTAGTGTTGACTGGCAAATGTTAGCATTCATCTGCCTGTCTTTAACAACATAGACACTGAGACACAAAAAAACTGAGCTTTCATGAAAACATTTTCAGTCCTGATGCTGATATCTGAGCTACCGAGTACTGATTCAATACCAGTGTTTAATTAATGAGCTGTTTGACTTTCTGTGTGAAAAAACTTTTATGTTTGAGGCAAAATCAGGCTTGACTTTAACATTATTTCCTAACATGTAACAAAAATTTTACTAAATTGTTATTTATTTATCGGCCCATTGTCACCGATACCTTATCCAGCTATTAGTATCCAATATCAGTGTCAGTATCACTGATCGGTGTCACTGCATCTCTACTTTATACATTATTATACGTGTCATTTTTGGTGACCTGCCAACGGTTTTAGATTTAGATTTTAGGGTACTTGAAAATTTCAGCTGACATGTAACATTATCTGACGGCCTCAACTGACATTTAACAACTTTTAATAATAACATTTTGGTGCGAAATAAATTTTAATTTTACATTTTTTTTATATTTTTTTTATTTTCTGGTTTTAAAAAGTAGTCAAATTTAGGACTGGAATTACACACTTGTGTAATTTTGCCAGACAATTATCCTCAATGGTAGCCAAGGCCGTAACCAAGATTTTATAATACTGAGTTCATGAGTACAAAAACCTCACCCCCATGAGAAAAACAAAATCTCACCTTATATTTATTATCTTCTATTATATTTTCTATCAATTATTTTCTCCTAGTATGACACAGTGATCCTGATAGACATTAAAAAAATAAAAAAATAAAAAAGAAGAAGAAGAAAAGCCAGTGGTCCTGGCTGTAGCCCTGCTGCACCGTAATTATGTTATCAATCCTAAGATATTGAAAATCATTTTCACCATGTAACCTACAAATCTCAATATCATCTTAAGAATATTTACAATATTAAAGCTGTCTACCTGGCACATTTGTGAAAGGCCAAACGTGATTTTTCTGTAATTTCGCCTTATTCAGCAAGATTTAAGGAGATCACTGTGGCTGCCTTGTGCGCCTCCTGAAATTTTTATTTTCTGATCAGCTTCTGTGAGATCACTGGCTCTGCCTTGACTTGGAGACATCATTATTGTAATTACCACAAGCTCTAGTAGTTGCAGGCAAATAATTCTGCCGGGTTCACTCCCCAGCCCCCCCGCCCCCCCGCCCCGCCCCGTGCTGCAGCTCCACAGAGGAGGGAAAATTACATTTTTCACCAAGCCTTTCTGTTGTCTGTATTGTGACAGCGGTCATACTCCATCACATAGCCCTTCTCTCAGCTATGAGTATCCCACAATCGGAGTAATGGTGAAAAAAAAAAAAATCACAGCAGAGCAAACAGCCTATTTACTGTGCAGTCCCATACCACCTTTAGCTCGTGAATAGAAGACTAGGTTGCGTTCACTGACTACCTTTCATTTCTATCATCTCAGTGTTGGTTTAAAGATCACTTGTAATTAAACAATTCTGGATTTAGGGATTCCAATTATCCTTTTTGCAGCGTTTGTAATTTATTTTGTCTTTTATTTGATGGTTTATATTCAATAATGCAAGGAAAGCTTCAAGCAGCCAGACATGTGCTGCAGAGAACCGGTATCCATTTGTTCTGTGACCTGTGAGCAGTCTTTGTAACTCTAAGAAGGCCAACTGTATGAGAAAAAGCCTTCAGTAACACAATGAGTAAAGTTTCTACAGAAGCCTTGCGTGGAAACAAGACTGGAAGACTCACTTTTCTGTGACGTCCTCTGACCTCCGCAGAAAACACGGGCAAAGCATATCTGCTGCTGTAAACCTTTTAACATTTAGAGATTGTTGTGCTGGAGAGATGCATAAATACTTTGAGGGTGGGATTTTCTTCTTTGACTACATAACTCAGTGGCTCACCCACATCTACCCTTCTTCACAACCTTAAATGTCTCAATGTCTTCTGACAAATAAAAACAAGAGAACAGAAAAAGGACTCCACCACCATTGCTCGGGGAGGTCTAGAGAGAATTTAAATGTAAATGTTTTACTTCTTTTTCTATTTCACATTTGCTCTGCTCTTACTCGCTTACACTCCATCTTCCCGTTGTCATCGACCACCACGTCTAAAACCAACTATTTAGCATGTAATAACAAACATAATTAGCATACCTTTTATTTTTAAAATGATTTTTAATTAAGCACTAAAAACTGCACTTTGTCACCGCGCTGAAGTGTGCTTGAGCGTTAGCTTGTGTGTAACATTTCTGAAGTGCCTTTGTTGCCCCTCACTTGTTGTGCACCGTGCTAACTCTCTATTTAACAGATGAACAATTAAGAGAGATGCAATTAATGTAAAATAGATAAAAGGAGAACTGGTGAAAAGAAAGACATAAAGAAACAGAGGACAATAGTGGGATGATATTGGCGGAAAAACACATTATATGGGGCCGCAATATCAGATACCACTTCACACACACACACACATGCGCGCATAGATACATGAGCACAGACAGGATTGAAGTGCATGCTTTACATCAGCAACATAAAATATATATACAAAATTAATAGTCTGCACAGATGATGGTGAGAGTACCGTGTTTATTAAACCTGACTATAATTTTGGAGAAAGCGCTGGATAATTTTTTCACTCTGTAATTAGGTATTCACACCAAGGCCACACTGGTCACTGTCTACGTCTTCTGTTCTAATTACACCTAATTGAACAATTTGTTTCCCCTTTTAAACCCCAAATCATCCTCTATTTTAATAATCATTTACATCCAGAGGAGTGACTGATAGACCTCCTACTGCAGCTACACAAGCAATTAAGAGTTAAAGGTGTTATGTGTAGTGCTTTATTTTTATTTTTTTTATTTTTTTTATGCATTTCCTATAAACAGTGTTCTGTTGCAAAGAGGATATACTCCTCGTCCTCATGTCCACACCCTGCTAAATATACACTAATGCACCAGTCTTCATTATATACTGTTTCACAGGTAGAATGCAATAAATGTTCTGTGTGCTGTTTTCAATCTCAATCAAGCTGCAGCTTTGCCACTTTCAACTTTGGAAACTGGGGGGAAAAAAAAGCAACAAAAAATGTTTCCAAAGATTTTATAACGTAGATGATTATTTGTTACATGCGACTCTATTTCTGTTGTACATTTCATCGCCACACAAAATACAATACAATGTGTTCTGTCAAAATATCAGTTATGTGATTTTTTTTTTAAAAACACAGTAGATGTAATTGTGTGTTGTTTTTTTAAAATCTTTTGAATCTTTTTTTTTGTTGTCTCATTTTAGATTTTATGACTTCTTCTCTAAGAAGATTGTAAAAACTGTCAGACTGAGACAATACGGCAGATTGTTGTCAACAGAGTAACCTTGACTACTGGTTCTACCTTGTGTTACGTAATTAAAGATGTAGCAGAATAAACCACCCTCCCACTGTCACTGAGCAGCAGCAGGTTACCTCTAATTCAGACAACTAGAATAATGAGGCCATTAAAAAAGTGACAGTGACTGCTGCCTGTAACTCCATTTAAATTTCAGTCTGTGCAAACAGTAAAAAAAGTAAATATGTAAACATGTTAGTGTTTTGAACAAACACTAACATGTGTGTGAGACAGTCACCTTTGCCCTTCCATTGATACTTGCAGAAGATTTCCACTGGTGCTGGTAATCACTGCTTGGACCCTCTGCAAGTGTCTCTGTGTAAAGTGTGTGTCTGTTTCTTTCTGTGCATCTGTGTTAGCGTGTTTTCATTTGTGTATGAATAGATTATGGCTGTGGGGGTGCACGTGTCCTTGAGTGTGTGTGTGTGTGTGTGTAGGCTGTGTGCCCGTGTGTGAGCGGCAGCACGTGTTGAACATGTGCTGGCGTTCTCAGAGGAACAGCAGGGCTCTAATAAGGACTAGTCCTGGATGGCAGCTGGTAAACTCTGTCCTCAGAATAGGTGTCCTTTATTCATGCACAAAGGAATGCAAATTAGTCCCAGTGCCGAGTGGACACTGAGAACGGATCCACATGGCACACACACTCACTCTCAAACATGCATTGAGAGTTGCGCCGCAATGCAACTTCTCTCAATCAAAAGAAAAACAAGCAGGACTAATGACAAGGCCCACCCGCACAGCTGTTTTGTTTGTGTGTGTGTGTGTGTTTGAGAGAGAGTCTAAGCACGTGTGGTCACCAAGTGTCATTTTCTGATATGACAAGAAAAGCACACACACACACACACAAATGCAGACAGAATCAAAGCACTTCATTTTAAAGCCCCACCTGAGTATAGAGTACCTACTGGTGACCTCATCGTGTGTGTGTGTGTGTGTGTGTTATTTTTCACCCCAGCAGCAGTAAGATGGCAGATAAATATCTTTTAATGGTTGATTTTCAAGTTGCTATAAATATCAAGTGTGAGTCTTTCCCAGCAAATCAAATTATGCCATTTTTTCATACAGCATTCACAATGTTCCAGTTCATCTTGTAGAATTGTGTGCTGCATTGATTTAATAACAGTTCATTGGCTATTTAAGAACCAGATGCCTTGAAATACATACATGCTGTACACTGACAGTACACAGACAAAGTTAGCAACAACCTGATGAACATAGTAGAGCATTTAGCAGCATTAAATCCACATGTTTCCCTCACAAGTTGGTAAAAGGAGAGTAGATATTGGAGACTAACCAGTCGGTCACAAACATCAAATGAATGCTGGTGGCTGTGTGTCTTGTGGATGTGAAAATAGGCAAATCCCTGAAACCAGTGAGTGTCTATAATCAGTATTAGGGATTAATAAAAATGTGATTTCTTGGCTATGTACATGCATAACCAGGCTTCTAATCAGCTTTTTACATGTACGCTTGTGCTTCAGACTTCAGACTTCAAGAAGAGAAACGGCAGCGAGAGTGGATGAAAGGAGAGATGGTTATAAACTATGCATCATTTTTTATTTAATAGGGTTCTACTTGGTTCTTGCCCTTATTGGACATCATTGTTCAGTAATAATCTGCATATTATCCTAGCCTGATACAAAGAAAACACAAAGCTACAATAATGCTTAATGGAAAACAAAGAGCTATCAGTAGAGAGATATTTAGTTGATTTTGGCAGATCCTTTCTAACATCACACAGTGTGATCAGCAGATCCAGCAGATACAGAATAAGGTCTCCAGTGGACCAAACAGTCACGGCACTTTTGTAATTTTGGTCCCAGAGTGAGAGCTATCAATTTCTAGGTGTCAGGAAGCGACGCAGGAAACCCATCATAGTTATTTGTAGCATGGTGCCATATAGAAAATGATTTCAACGCCCTGAGAACGGTATGAATAGATACCCTGTCAGATGCAGCAGTGGAGGTGACCCAGTACGAGGCCAGTCAGACATCAAAGGGTGCCAGCTGTTTTCTCAAACTGAGGCAGGGGGTGGAGGGGGTGGAGGGGGTGGAGGACAGGAGGGCTGAAGAGGAAGATTGAGATGACACGTCGGATCTCCAGGAGTGTCACTTTGTGTAATAGGTGAGTGGCGGGTATTCATCTGCCTTGAGAGAGAGAGAGAGAGAGAGAGAGAAAGAGAGAGAGGGAGGATACTCTACATGGACTTCAATGAGACTTCAGTAATTACTTATTACTGCACATATGGATGAGATGGGCGACGAGAGGACTTGAGGCGTACACGACTCTTCCTCCATCTGAAAACCACCTCCGGGGTGACTTCAAGAACATCCCTATAATGCTCCAAGACAAAAGTCTCATTACAGGTAATTATGGACTGCCTATATTGGGCCCTCCACCCTCCCCCTTTCTGCAAAGCCCTCTGCCTCACCCTCACTACTTTTATCCTCTCATTCAACAGGAGAAGCAGCCAGGGAGAGGGAAGCAGGGATGCAAAGGGGGGGTGGGGGGGGATGGGGGCTATTACCTAGGAGTAGACACTGATCATGGCCGCTGACGCTTTACTGCACTTCCATTCATGTGGAGTGGCTCACTTGTGGGCAGCAATTACCGACCAAATGATCCAAACTGGGCCTTGTGATGAAGTAGCTGGACTGACTGAGTGACTAGCACCACTATTCTTCTTTGCTTGTGTGCACAGTATTGTTCTATATGCTTTTAAATAGAGTAGGGCTGCTAGGTAAGTGTGTGTGTGTGTGTGTGTGTGTGTGCGTGTGTGTGTGTGTGCGTGATGCTAGCAACTAGTCTGATAAACAACAGAAGTTCCTCTGTGACAGAGTCTACACTATATGTTGACGGTGGGAAGTATTTATTGAATTCGACCAAAAACTGATAAGATAAAGTGCTACTGTGCTAAGTGTGAGCAAAAGGTGCATGGGTGCAAGGTAGTGAACATAGTGTTGAGGAAGCAGAACAACTGCTCAGTAATCTTCTTCTTTTCAGTAACACACATCTGGCAAAACCATCTCCACCGCAAAACGCCATGCTCGCCATGACCCCCGCTCTCTGTCACAATGAATGCATGAACATACTGTAAACGTGGTGTTTTCACAGCAGTAGTATCCTATTCAGTACTGAGAAAAGGTGGAGTAGAATATGGATGTCCAGTTATGTCAGCGGGTTTCGATTTCACAAACTGAAGTGAAACCGTTATTGTTGCGGGAATGTAATTTAAAGATTAAAAAGATACAACCTGATAACGTACAATCCAGCCATCTGGTACCGCGGGGCTGAGCTGTAGTAGGTACCTGTGGCGCCACTCCCATTAACATCTTGCATCAGGTATAAATCCGACTTTCTGCACCGTCACCGAATGTTTTTTTCAATTAGAAATTAGTTTGGGTGAGTCTGTAAAGATAGAGGAGATTTGATGTTGTGTTTTGAAAAAAATAAGTAAAAAAAAAAATTATATTTAGAATTAAAATTTGCTATTTTGTCATCAAAAATTGGGATTTTACAATCAGACAGGTAACGGCTGTTCTGGATCAATTATACCAGGTGATCTTCATCACCAGATTTACCTTTTTACCCGATTCATTCATTTATAATCAAATGCTCCAGAACAGCTATTCAAATTCTTTGGAAAACGCTATGAAAAGATTGTATTAATAGTAATTTATAAGTCACATGACTACTTCATGTACTGTAAAGAATACAGGAGATGATTTGTGCAACATGTTTAATTTTGTTGATTTAGTTGATCGAAATGTTTGTTTTGTGTGTGTGTGTGTGTGTGTGTGTGTAGGAAACTTCATCATCAAAAGCAATAATGTTTTCTTATCATTGGACAAGCATCGTGGGTAATCTGATGCTAACATCGGTCAGCCTCTACAGTACATGTCGCCGCACGCTCGCCCTGCTCCTCTCTCACCGTGAGACCGCCAGCGTGGAGCTGGTGCAACAGGCAGGGCTGTCATCTACAGATCAGAGGCTACAATGGCGCCTTCCTCGGCCTCCTTTGAATATGTCACTTCGGGAACAGCATAATCAACCCCGTGTCACCACCAGCTGCTCCATCCGGACCACATTAGAATAAACAACAGGTGAGGAAGAAGCGGAGGTATAAAGAGAGGAGATGAGTGGGTTGGAAAGACAGCGATACACTTGTCTGGTCTGCCACCGATGGAAAGATGATATTGTTCTCGGTTATTTGGCCCATTGTCAACACTGTGCTCCATCTGTGGTCACTGGTGAATGAGGAGCCATGAAGCACAACTTGAGCCAATAACTGAAGGGTGGAGAGACATGGAGAACCTCCTGTGTTCATGTGTGTGAGGTGAACAGCATTTACATTAAACCGTCAACAACAGAAACGGGTCCGCCACATTCAGGGACAACCTTCATTCTGTATTTCTTATGACCTTTAAGATGCTCAAACATATGGTGTCTTACGTTAGTTCAGGTTTTTTTCCTTACACAGCTGTCCTTACTTTTGTATGCACTTTTTTTTTTCTTCTTTTTTTTCTTCATAAATGTGCGCAAACAGTTGTGGTTAATACAGAGATTTTACCAGTGTATCCTCAGACTGAGGATAACAGAGAAAGAGGGATGAAAAAGTAGGCTGAGCACTACGACCACAAGAGCTGCCATTGTTCTTTATAATGAATTAGAAATAGATTTCAGGACACAGATGTGTTTGACGACAATAGGCTGTCCTTGGGAAAACTCAGACAGAATGTGAATGGAGGTTTTGTCATCATCTTTGACAAAGGACCAGTACTACCTGTACAGAGGAGGCTATGCTTCCAATTTCCCTGAGGTCAAACACAGGTCACCCTCAAACAAATGAAACATTTTGAGGCAAACATGGCTCCCGAAAAACTCCAAAAGTCAAAATGTGTTGAAGTCACCTTGAATACCTTGAAACATTGAGTGGAAAAAAAAAAAAAAAAAATCCCACCACCATTTCCCCCCATATGCAGTAAATTACATTAAATATAGGTTGTGTAATGCATATTCCACTCCTATTCATCCTATTTGAAGTGCCCTCTCACTAGCCAAGATCTCTTCTCATCTCCAGTACCTGTGAATTATACAAAATGATGCGTTCGCCATTGATTTTATCAGTCCACTGTAGTCGCTAGTAATCCCATTATAACATGTCTGTTAGTACAATAGCCAGATATGGCCTGAATAAAGGCAGCCTTTCTTTGCCTTGTCAAAGGTAGGCTGTCTTCCAAATTACTTCTTCAGAAGTTAAAAGGCCCACTGTCTAATCAGTCTATTATACCAGACTAATAGATGACCAGTAATTGCAACTAATAACTTATTACTCATCTACACAAATATTCTAATAGCTTGTATTTAGAAGCCAATTTTTTCAATGGATATAGTGAGAAAGGGGGGGGGGGTCCTATTCACAAGCCAGACAGACAGCAACACAAAGAAATACTCACACAAAGGAAGCTTAGAAAGCAACCTGTAGCATGTTTTTTCTTCTCTTAGCTGGATTAATATCTAACCTTATTCACGGGGATGTGAAACCTCAGCTTCATCTTCATCTCCAGAGCTGTCTAGCAGCAGGGCTTTGTTTGGTACCCGGGCCCCTTTTGAGAAAGAGACAGCACAGGGAATTATAGATAATGTATCTATCCTCTCCCCCTGCTAGCCTGCTAGGCCTCAGACACAGAGCTCAGTGGGTACCAGAGAGGTGGACACACTGTACATGATTTCAGCTACAGCAGCCATTGTAGTCACGACAGGGCTCACAGGTGGAAACGCGTTCAGTCACAGCCAGACTGCGAGGAATTACCTACGAGACAAAATAATAAAACTCTGGCGTGCGATACACGGCGCATCGCATTTGTTTTGTTCTGATATCTGCTGCGATGGGGCGATGTTAAGCGTTTTTAGAGTTTTAGATAATGATCGGTTTTAGAAAACAGAATCAATTACTCATTAAATATTACTCATCGCAAATTGCTCAACGACAGAATAGGTTACTTTTTACTTGCACAACTCCATTTAAAAGTGGCTTTACTGACCATAAACAGCTCAAAGGAGAGCTTTGGGTGTGTTAATACAATGCTGACATACCTATATGTACGTGGTCATATGTTCCTGCTCTCCACGCTGGTCCTTGTTCTGTGCAGAAGTTCAGCTGAAGCTAATATGAGGCTTTTGCGGTCTGAGTTTGCTAAATTGAGTCGGTATCTTACTCTAAGTTACAGTCTGGCTGGTCCAAAATGTCTTTTTTTGTTTAAATGTTCCTTGCCAAGGTGCTTCAGAGGGATACATTTAGTAACTGTAATGTAACTGCATTACATTACATCCATTATATTTCAAATTGCCCAACACTCAGCATCAGATCCCCCGTTTATTAAAAGTTGCGTGTTCAAGTCAGTAAACATCCTGTGGACTAAAATCTACAAATGTGAGGAAGCATCATTAACAAATATGTTTATTGACCGCAGAGCATTGAGGATAGAATGAGCAGAGGACAATAGGGGTAGTTAAAGGGGCAGGACACACAAAAACCCACTGGGAGTATACAGCCCCTGCTGATCAATGACCTCATCCAGAGTCAGTTTCTCTTTCAAAGGCGGCGAGACCAAAGAGCAGTGGGGCCTTTTCAGCGCCGCAGATAACAAACCAACACCAGACACCCAATAAAGAGACTTCCACTTCATTTAAAAGCAATTAATATTCTTGGCTGGCCGGCGTGATCCCTTTGGTGTGGCAGGTCTGTACACGCCCCCTGCACTGTAATGGAGTTGACTGGTTAACTTTGAGTCTGTGGCCAGCGTTGGCTGCCTGGGTGAGAGCGCTGATGCGCAGTGGGACACAATGTTTAGATCAGAGTGAATGGACCTGTCTCACAGCCCACTGCACCCCAAAAGAGCCTGCTCTTCTCCATCTCTCTCTCTCTATATATATATATATACGTGTCTCGCTCTTTCCATGTCTCCCTCTCCCTGTCTTTCCCGTCCTCTTTCTTTACTCCACGTTCTCTTAAAGTCTATCTCGGCTTTTGTTTCCTTTTTTTTTTTTTCCTTCCTTTCTTTCAGTTTTTTAACTTCTCTTCTTCAGTCAGTATGAATTGGCTTTCAATAGGAGCAAGGGTTTAAATAGTTTGCCTTTGTAATGTTTGGTAATGATTGTCCCCTGAGGATGTGAAAGACAGGTTGGAGAGAAAAAAAAATTCTTCCTTTAATCATACTTTACCTATTTTATATAAACATAAGTCAATTCACATTAACATTGATTAACATTAATTATAGCTATATCTAAGATGCTTGCAAAATTATATGTTTCCATATCTGAGTAACTAAGCTTCTTTACAGCTGGTCATTTTTAATTCAGAAGCTGCTTATAAAATAAATTATTTAGGTATTTAGTATTATTAAAACTCAAATCTATAGCACATCTTCCAATTGCACAAAGCATTTTTTGTGTGTGTGTGTGTGTTTCATTTGAATTAAATAAAATCTGATTGAAGTTTTTTGCTTTGAATAAAAGTGAAACCTCGTCTTTGATTTCCATTCTTTAACAAAACTTGAAGCACAAAAAAGTATACAATAACATGGCTTTGTGTGTCCTTGGGGATGGTGAAGCAGAGGTTTGCCTTCACAGACCTTGTCCAGCAAGTTGAATGATAATGACTAGTGCATTAGCAGTCGCCTGGTTGTTTAGTAGGCTGAGGGTAATTAGGAAATCAATGGGCCACATTCAACACATCTTTACCCACATACACACACACACAACTAAAAGATAAAGAGTTTTTCCAGCACTAGAGCTCATTCATTCTGAGTACTGATAACATCTTCTTAGAAGTCACCTACCAAACACATGAAACAGCATAACTCAAGTCTTAATGAGTCACATCTCAGCAATGTCAACAAGGACGATAAATTGACCAGTTAACTGTTACTCCCTCATAGACGGGCCTTCAATAGTAGCTTATAGCTGCCTGTGGGCTTCAATTAAATCCAACTTTTAACCCGCCAGTTAATCAATAGATCTGCTATTTTTACTGCCCCACACAAGTTGCTCTCGCTCTGTCCCACACTGTATACTGAAGTATTACATTTAGTTACAACTCCCAAATTATAAATTATATGTTTTCTGGAAGTTATGTATGCATATAGTCTTTCTCATTTTGGATTAAAACATTCTGAATTCAAGAATACTTCCTTTAGCTTAAAGATATAGGTCAACGTTTTTGTACGTATTTGTGTATTCATACGAGTTAGTTAGGAAGATTAAAATCTGTTTGTCAAATATGAAACAGCCAGGAGAAGGTTATTTAAGCGTAGCATTAAGACTGGAAGCTGGGGGTAACAGCTCTATCCACAATCTGCCTATCAGCAAATCTAAAGATCACTAATTAACACGTATATATATCTCTTATATATCTGGTTACTTGGCAACCATACAATGACAACAAGACTCCAGGAAGTTACCGCACACAGCCCAGAAATAGTCTGCACATAACCAGGTTACTGAGTACACTTTGCCCTCATTGTAGCTGAAACATACAGTATACTTGCTCTTTGGGTTCCTCAATTATTGTATGCGTGCATGCTTGTATTTGTATGACCAGTTGTGCGTGTCTCCTCTACCTGGTTTACCTGCTCCAGGAGAGCAGGCTGCCAGCAGAGGAGCCCCTGCTTCACATCCCCATTGTCAGTTGTCCATCACTGCCAGGAGGATCACACGTCTACCTGAGATGGATGCGTCACATACTGAGATACTGAATGTAACAAATTCTCAGGTCACTGTTTATTGTCCTCAGCAGTGTGCAGTATAATGTAGCCACAGTGTTCAAACTGACTATTCATTTTGCAAAATCATTCTGTTAATGCATGGGTTTGAATTGTGTGTGTTTGTAACTTGGACATGAATAGACTCCTGAGCTCACCGACCTGACTGCTTGATGTGAGCGGTCTGAACAATAGGCATTTTAGTTTTTCAGAAACCTGCGCAAATGAAAATTCATCCTCATTATTCATGACATCAAACAGCACTGGGGCCCGAAGCAGGCTCATTTGCAGCTGAATGTGGGAGGCTGTGGAGACACTGGCCTGTTTAGCATGTGTTTGTGTTGCAGAGGTGGTGGAGGGATGGAGGAGGAGAGGGTACCAGTGGGCCACAGCTGGTGTGCCACAGTCTCAACCTTCTACCTGCTGCTATCACAACTGACAGGCTGGGGCCTGACCAGGGACTAATAGTCTCTCTCTCTGACAGAAGTTGAAGCTGTGGCCTCTACCTACGCAGTAACCTTGTCTGCTTGTTTGTCCATCTCAAATTCAGTGAGCTTGTTTACTCTGCTGCCCTCTTTCCTGTCAGCCTGCCATGTTTACCTGTCTGCCTCTGTTAGCTGGAACATTCCAGTACACTGTGCACAGCTGTGATGTGATCCTTAAACTTTCCCTTGTAAGTAAACCCAACTCCTCTGACCTTTAGTTGATCTTATTTGATGTAGCAAAGTAAATAATATAAGAAGTGAAAGGTAGACGATGCATTTATTCAAATGTACAGCTGTCCATCTTTTTCTATAATTTTCAACTCTCCTTAACTTTCTGTATTACTACCTGCAGTTGTGTGTGTGCATGCCAGCATGCATTATATTGTCTCTTTGTGTCCCTTTACGCTTTTTTCCTGCATGTATGTTTCATCCCCCCTTTTGCAGCTCTGTGAAACCAGCTGTGTGTTTACTTTACCTGGTTTACCTGCTTCAGGAGAGCAGGCTGCCAGCAGCAGCGCCGTCACTTCAGATCTACTCTGTCAGACCCCCATCATTGCCAGGAGGACCACATGTCTACCTCATGACTTTGTCGTGTGTATGTGTTTGCGTGCGCACTCTGTGCATGCGATGTAATTTGTTCCATCTCTTTCAAGCTCTACCTGTGTTCATCTCCTGGTCTACCTGCAGCAGAGCAGTCACATGATATCAGATCTGCCGGATCTAAAACAGACTGAGAAACTGAGACAAGCATTCGCTGCCGATCTGTCAGAGACATGTTTATGTTTTACCAACCACGCTTCTTAAGAAAGCTGAATCAACTGACATGTTTGGCTGTGTAGCAAATCTTGTACTGCATGCTAAAAAAGGAGATCCTGTACAGGTTGTTTCACTTCTGGTGGTAGTTTTTTATTTGAGATATCTGTCCCTCAGATGTCAGATGTTGAATTAAATGCTAACGTCAGCATGCTAACATGTTCATGCATACAATGCTGCTGATGTTAAACAGTTCATCCTGTTAACCATCTTCGTTTGTTCCAAACTATTTTACCTGATGATGGATCTCTAGATCAAAAGTCAGGGGTTCACCAAAGTGATTATAATTCATCCTGAGAAGGAGTATAATGTGGTACGAGTATAAGGAAGGTGTATAAAATTGCAATCCATCCACGCACAGTAGCAACATTTCACTGTAAACTGCAGATGTCAGCTTCACGGTGACAGTAGAGGAAAACAAGTCATTAGAGATTCATCATCTGGGAACCATGAATGTCTATGGAAAATACAGTGTACCAGAGTCATTTGGATTATTCCTCTGGGGATCATTAATGTCCATGTAAATCAGTCTGCACAAAACTGGAGGACTGAACGATTGCAGTACCAAGAGCTACATTGCCAACATGGTTAAAAACACATGAAAGCAGTTTTGCAAGGTTAAAGCATGACAAATTACAGTAAGTGTAAGCCTGATAGTGAGCACACCGACGTTTATCAAACCATCTAATGAAAATGTTGCGGCCTCTTTCTTCCAACAAAACTTCTCTCTATCTAAGTTGTTATTTGTACAGTATGTTAGCTACCAGTACTCCCATTGTCAAGGAGAAGATCCCGGTGTCAGTGGACATGTATTGCATGAGGGTCTTCTGCATCGACACAGTTGTATTCTCCCTGAAGCATAGAAATACACAAGTGTGTATTACTGTGTCAGACAATGACTCTCCAGCTGCCCTAGAAATGGGATGTCTTCACAAAAAGTACAGGCAATTCTGTTAGCTGCCATCGCAGTGTATCATTGTGACGCATTGAGAAGACCTGATGTTTATAGCTGATTTTTCACATTTAACTTTAAATCACGTAGTATTTTACAGCTCATTTTACAAGAATAAAGGACTGAGGCAGAGGAGCGTATACAAATACACTGGAAGCCAAAACTCTTCAAACCCAAGTGTATGATCCAGACCTTTAAGGGTATGTGTTACATGTTCATCTCAGTCATCATCCCTTTTGGATCATGTGTGTAAGTTGCTATAGCGATAGACAACATCATTCATTTCCTTCATTCATAAAATTAACCTTCTAAAAATGGATATACGTGTACTTATTACTAAATTTATGTATTATGTATTTCACAATATACCATTGCCCCTGCAAGAAAACAGAGGGGGGGGGAAGCTTGGACTAATTTTATCTGGAATAACAGATGCCCAAAGCTAAAACTATCTTTGCTGTATGTACCACATGATAGGCGAGGACTTCAGTGTCCAAACCTACAGTGGTACTACTGGGACGGCCCAATTGCTGACGATTATCTTCTACTTCTCGAAAAAAAATCCCCTCCAGCCTGGGTAGATTTAGAGACATGCTCTGTTAAACCAGACCTACCGCTGCATCCGTACATGTCCTCATCCAAAGTGAAAGCTTTGAAGAAAACAACGAATAACCCTATTATACTGAAGATGATAAATGTGTGGTATGACATCACAAAATATTTCAACATCAGCCTTTATTCCAACGTCAGCCTTTATCATATTACAGTCCGATCTGGGGCAAAGCTGAGTTTAAACCTGCAGGAGCAGATGGGGGGCGTCCGTATATATATATATATATATATATATATATATATATATATATATATATATATATATATATATATATATATGGGCAGAGAAGAGGTGAAGCTCGTGTCATTTCAGGAGTTAACAGGAAAATTCAACCTATTAGAAAACAGGGTTTTTTTTAATACTTTAATTGTTAATTGCTAAGCTGTGTGTGTGTTTATGTCATCCATTCGTCTTTTGATAGCAATACGTTATTGTCAGTGTAATGTTTTGTCATTGTGTTATATTGGAAGGGTATGTGGGATGGGGGGAGGTGGAACATTGTTTGTCCTTGTCATTTGCACTTGTAAAGAAAAACTAATAGACATTGTTTAAAAAAAAAGAGAAAAGAAAGGAAGGCCACAAAGGATTTTTTTTTCTTTTCTTTTTTTTTTAAGTGAGACCTTAAGACTATAAAAAAGTACAGAAAACCACAGACCTCATGCACCTCATGGATAGAATATTTAGGAGTTTAAACATCAATATGAGTCTGAAATGTATGCAATCTTTATCATTTCTCATCCATTGCTTGGTCACTTGAGCCAAGCGGCTGAAAAGGATTCCTATGATCAAGGATACCAGCACCAGGCTTTTAGAAGAGACTGAACTGTAGCCTGGAAACAAGTCAACCTCCGTGCGGTGGTTGGCCTGCTGGTGAAGTCTGGTTTTGGATCACATTCTAGGCTGGGAGTCAAACTCTCTCAATCAAACTCTTTTTTTCCAGCGTCCCCACTAATGAACGTTGCTAATTGATTGAAAACGCTGGTGGGAGGGGATGAGCGAGCAGTGTGTGATAGAGCGAAGGGAGTTTGGACACAACAGTGTCTGGATGCAGTCCAGACTGATGCAGGGGCCCACAGCGGAGAGCTGTGAGCATTGTACACTGAGGAGGGAATGTAATACAGGGTACAGCGAACACAAGGGAGCGAGCACATAAAGGGACAGTCAGCTCTGACACTGAAGCCGCTCCCCTAGTGAGAGTGAAAACACTTTGTAGTTAATTACAGTAATTCCTGTGGGTTGAATGCATGTTTGGTGTGTATTTTCGGTGAATGCTCTTATGTACACCACACTGGACTTTTCTTCTTTTCGTCTAACACTATATGCAAGAGAGTAAATTTAACCTGATCCACCAGGAAAGTAAATCACATTACATCCACCTGCACCACGCCTTTTTTCCCAGATTATTCTTTGCACTCTCATATCATATTTGAATGTTTACTAGTTGTTGATGGTCAGAAAATACCCTCAATGGACTAATTGTAAGTCTTTATAGTAGCACCTTAACATGGCAGTGTTAATGTAAATGTAAATCTTTATTTAAAACAAAAAAAGTAAAATATTTACTGTATGTGTGTAACCTTCTGTATTTTTGAGTCAAGTGTTTGCCCATTTCACTATGAGAATACAACAATTAATGAAGGTCAGACAGACCAAAACATTGTAATATAATAAATATTTCAGCAGTAAGCGAGATAATCTGTGGGAGCTCTTTTCATTGTTTTCAAGTTGCACCTTCCCCTGACACACCTGCCACACATTCACATGTGTAGAGATTTTTTTTTCGTTTATGTATGAAACATACAGTAAGTGGCAGTGAAAGACGAGACTGAACACAGTGGCATATTATAGGCAGATTCTTTACATCTTTCACAAATGGATTCACTTTGTGACATGAAGGTCACACATCTCTTCACCACCTTTACATCTTGTAAAAATGAGACTGTCATTCCCAAGTGGCCGATTTTAAATATGAAATTGCCCGTGACATTATATAAGTAGAAGAAGCCTGTGAAATGGCAGGATACCAAGCCTGCTGGAGTCCATCACATCCAAAAGCAAAACAGCTGTTTTTTCCATCTCAAAACTCAATGTAAGAATAATTAAGCTAAACTGCAAAGGCTTGAATAATTCTGATGCAAAAGCACACAAGTATTCAAAAAGACACAAATTCCTTGGACCAATTTGAAATTTCAATATTTATTTGTTTAGAAGCACAAGAATTTAATAAGACGTGTGAAGATCTAGAAAGCCGAAGCCACAGAGAAAACATAAGACTTCATGGAATCAAAGAGGGAAGTGAAGTGGACTGAAGTGAAGTGCTTGTGGCTACTTCAGAAGTGCCAGTGAAGTCTCTACATCACCTGCTAATGTTAGCAGCAAATATGACTATATTAATAAAAAACAATATATTTCTCAGCATTTTATAACCAAAAACACAGTGCTAAAAGTCAAACCATTCAATTTATTTTTTAAGAACCAGGCAAGGGGACCGTTTCACTCCTTTAATTTTTGCTAACAATAGCAGATCAGGAATAGAAATTGTTGTTATATGCAGATGATATTATTCTCTATATGAGAGATCTGGAGAGATCTCCTCCTGCCTTGATGAGTATGATTAGCATATATAGTATGTCAGGTTACAAAATGAATATACAAAAATCAGAGGCAATGATTCTGCAGCAAAAAGATGTTTCATTGGAAATGGGACCAAAAGAGAATTAAATATCTTGGCACTGTCATTGGCAAGAAACTAGAACTTTTAAGTCAAATTTTGGGAACCTACAGTTACACTTTAAAGAAGACATGACCAGATAGAAAATGATACCATTACCATTGGCTGGTCACATTGATGTGCTTAGAATGAATGTGTTTCCTCGATTTTTCTTTTTCTTTCAGATGTTCCCACCAGTAATTTACAGGGTTATTTTCAAACAGATACAATGTTTACCAGAATCCTCCATAGGTGTTCAACTGGGTTAAGATCTGGTGACTGAGAAGGCCATAGCATATGATTCACAGCATTTTCATAACTCATCAAACCATTCAGTAGCTCCTTATGCCCTATAGATGGGGGGCATTGTCAATCTGGAAGAGACCACTGCCATCATAGGATAAAGGTGATCACTCAGAGCAACTTTGTATTGATTTACAGTGACCCTTCCCTTTAAGGAGACAGGTGAACTCAAATTGTACCAGCAAAATGCCCCCTACAGCATAACAGAGACACAGCATCCCCTCACTGTAGGGGTCAAGCATTCAGGCCTGTACCATTCTCTTGTTGTAGCCACACATGCATTCACCCACTTGTGGACAATATGGTGAAGGATGACTCATCTGACCATATCTTTTTTCTTTTTCCCCCACACCTGTGTAAACATAGTGCCTGTGGTTTATGCATCACTGAAATCTCAAATGTGCATTCATCTTTGTTATGGGAGGTTTATGCACTGCAACCCTTATATAAGATCCCTCTTTTGTCAATGGACTGTTCTTGACCTAATCTGATCACTTCCTGCATTCTCAGTCACCTGAGGAACAGTTGCTCTTCTGTTTTTACTTACATATTGTACTAATGCCCCATAGATCTATATGCAGATGTCACTGTAGTCACTGTTCCTAGTGAAACACTGAGCAGTCGTTGTGACTGAAGCTCCTGCCATCTGTACCCCAGAAATGATACATTTTTTTCTATTGCCATGTTGATACAAAATCCTAATCAACTGAGCCTGCTCAGCAATTTTAGACGTACCACAGAGCATGATTGGATGTTCATTTCTTAGTTGTACCATGCAGCGCACCTGTGAGGAAGCATCTGCATTTGTTATGGGTTTTTTTTCTTTCATTTGTCACAGTCTGTATATAATTAGAAACCACGACAACATAGCTGAAAATAGACTGACAAAATAGACTGAAAACTACAACCATGTGATCTAAAATAAAATTTCATGTTTTGCTTTTTTTTTTTTTTTTTTTCTTTTCTTCTTTGGTCCTTGGGGAAGTATGTTTTATTATTATTATGATGAGTAGGGGGAGCTATTATAATGACATGAAGTCCCTTTTTTCATTTATCGGTTTTCATATACTTATGTATAGAATTTTTAGTACTTTAATATATATTAGTATTAATATCCCTTTATTCAGATTATTATTGTTTTAATGAATTATATTTTATTCTCTACTTATTTATTTATTTACGTTATGGTATGCTTGTTGTCTTCTTTTATTTATATTGTATGAAGAAATTAGTTTGTATCATGGAGAACAATACATAGATAGTATGGAAAATGAGTTAAAACGTTTTTTTTCCCTTAGTCTTAAAACAAGGTTAATGGTTGTTTGTTTGTTGTTTGTTTTTTTGTTTGTTTGTTGTTGTTTTTTGGGTTTGTTTGTTGTTGTTTTTTGGGTTTGTTTGTTTGTTTGTTTTTTCTGTAGATCTACTGTTTCCTCCATTTAACAGTGCAGAGGCCAGTGGTGGAATGTAAGGAAGTACAAATACTCAAGTTCTGTACTGAGTATCAGTTTCTTATACTTCATTTGAGTATATCCATTTGTATACTTCTACCACACATTTAAGAGAGGAATGTTGTACTTTTTACTACACTACATTCATTTACCGGCAGTGTTAATAATTCATATCTAAAAAATATATGGTCTAATTAATTATTATGCATTGTTATTAAGTGAACTACCCTACATTTTATAGTTAAATAGTTAACGTGAGGTCCAACTTGACAACAGTAAAATACTAATTACACATTACTCCATCAACATTAATAATCTATAATATAATATTACAATAACCCTGGTAAGCGTCAGCATTGGGCATTGACTACTGTTACGTTTGATACTTTTAAGAACAATTTGCTAATAATACATACTTACTTTTTTTTTTTTTTTTTACTTGTAAAGAGTATTTTAACACTACCATTTTTTACTCAAGTAAAGAATATAGACGTACGTCTTCCTCATTGGAAAAAGGGGATAAGTAGTGTAATCAATTTAAAGAACGGCATTTTCACTCCTCCAACTAAACGAATTTACTGTTATTTTTATCATTATCATCATTATTTATTATTATTATTGTTGCTACGGAAACAAGGAAAAGAAGAAGAATTTAAAGACATATTCGACCATTGACGTTTTTCTCGACTGTTAAGGCCCGTTTTGTCAAACAATATTAATATACAATAAATCACATAAATTAAAGACATGAAATCAAAATAATACTGAGCTTTGGGAATTTAACAATTTCCATGGAAAACATTTTAGGGTTAAAAAGCGTTATTGTTAATATTCATCTCACTGATAAACGAAAAAATAAAAAAATTAAAAAGAGAGAGAACACTTCAAAACCACATTCAGATATTTTAAATTTAATTTATTCAAAAACCAACAACTTATCGGACAGGAGTGAAATATCGTCTTCACAGACAACATCACTTATAAACAAACGTATACACTTCTCCACTGAAATGTGAAATATCATACTTTACACTTCTTTACATAGGCTCTAACTGCAACCAATACATTTTCATTCCTTAAATAAACTGGGCGCTGCTGGCTGCGTCTTTAAGAACAGCTGCCTCGGCAAGAAAGTGCAAATTTAAGTACAGTGTGTTCCTAAGTGAGGCGCAGGGAGGCAGGACTTCAATGACATGATGGAGATCACATATATGCCCATTGCTGTTTTTAAAGTGCAACTGAAAGTTTAGAAGGGGGAAAGTGTGAACACTGTGAATGCGTTGCCCATTTTTATTCACAATAAAAAAAATAAAATTAAATAAAAACGAAATGAAAAGAATCATATCCTTTTGCAGTTTATAATTTCCTAAAATGTATCCATATCCAGTCTGATGGAATGTAGTGCTCTTTTTTTTCCTTCTTTTTTTTAATTAAGCCTTTAGTTAACTAAGGGGGGAGAAACACGTAACAAAAGACCCGTAATCTTTTTTTTTTTACACTGCAAAATATATATTTAAAAAGTAATTTAGTCCCCCGTTCAGCCTTGACAGGTTTGACTGAAAGTCTGTGACTGAGTTTGGATCATTGTTCGTCTTCCCTTGTTAGTCGTGTCAGTATTTTTGAAACGCGGCAGAGAAAGACACTTTTCTCTCTTGAATATGGAAACAATGATATTGATTTGCATTTATTTGTGTGTGTGTGTGTGTGTGTGTGTGTGTGTGTGTGTGTCCAAATCTGATCTTAAATCCTTTGCCAAAAAAACCCGAATAAAAGCTTTATTCGGAGCTCCCTCTATGTAAAAAAAAAGAAAAAGAAAATATTTGTTTCAATAGAATTTATCATAAAGTTGGTAATCCAGAGCTCAGACTCGGTACAAGACTACAGGACGTTTTCTTGTGTAGCTACACCATGTTAACACAACGAGCAGTCTCTCTGGATCATCTCAGTCATTGTTTTTGCTCGACTCTTGGTCGCTCTGGTCGTCGGTGAAGCAAACGTCTACGTCGCTGTCGTTGTCGCTCTTTTGCTCCGCGTCCTCGAACAGGCCGCCCGGTTTGTCCTCTAGTTTCTTGACGGTCTGTCCGGGGTGTCTGGACTTGACGTGCCTCTCCAGGTCCCGCCTTCGCACCAGCACCTTGCCGCAGAAGTCGCACCTGTAAGGGGTGTTCCCCTCGGCGTGGAGCCGGATGTGTTTGTTCAGGTTGCTGGGGTCTCCGAATGGCCTGAAGCACACTTTGCACTTGAGCGGCTTGTAACCTGTGTGAGTCCTCATGTGGATTTTCAGGCCGTATTTCCTGGAGTACAACTTGCCGCAGTACAGACACAGGTGTCCCTTTTTCGGTTTACCGGAGCCGGTGTTGCTGGTGCTCCCGGTGGGTATGGAGTCTAACCGCGTCCGGTTCTTCTCTGCTGCGATTTCAGACAGCTGTTGCGTGTGCATGGCTATCTCCCGGTCGATGTTGGTGATTGAGCCCAGGTCTTGGCTCAGTGACGGTGCACCAAAGTAGGACATGGACTCTGGGTACTTGAGTAAGTTGCTGAAGTGGAATTTCAACGGATAGTAAGGAGAACCGTACAGGAGCTCCCCGTTATAGACGGTGAAGGGCATCAGCGGGATGTTACAGTCTCCACCATAAGTCTTGACACCATCGAAGTGAGGCAGAGAGAACCTTTCAAAATGGAGTCCCGGGGGCATCTGTGGGTAACGGGACGGGGACAAGCCTGAGTGCATCCGGCTCTCCACATGCTTAAAAGCCGAGGTCTCCTCCATGTGAGGCAGCAACGGGAAACCTCGGATAGCGTTTGTGCATGGCACCATTGGAGATGTGGAGTCCATAATTGCAGGTGCGCACTTGGGTGGGTGGTTCCCTCCCCCGTTCAGGGTCTCACCCATATTGCGGATTGGTTTCATGTTACCGATGAGTTTGCTGAATCCGAGGCCGCTCAGCTTCCCGTTGGCGTCCTCTCGCGTTGACGCCTCTGCGCCCGGGACTTTGGAGACGCCGGTCGGTTTGAAAGCAGAGCGCACGCCCGGGTGGAAGCCCATGCTGCTCAGCACCGAGGACGTGGTGCCGAGGCCCAGGAGGTGTCCTTGGTTTCTGGCTGACGTAACGCTCATGTCGAGCGCCCTGTCCTGCTCCTCGGAGCTGCTTTTCTTCGCCTGCCCCGCTTTGTTTGAAAACGGCGAGGAGGACACTGGCCGCCTGCTAGAGTCTGAGATGGAGGAGTTATTGTGACCGCTCCTCGGAGAGGTGGCGGTGTTGGGGATGTCTCCAGACTTCGGTGACCTGCTGAAGGTCTCGGTGCCTCTGGCCTGCTCGCTGCTCACAAACCCCCGCCCGTTGCTCAGGGCGCAGTGGAAGTGGACGTGGGCCTTGAGTGTGTTCGGGTATTTGAATATTCTCCAGCAGTACCAGCAGATGTAACGCTCCTCACCTGCGGACACAGCAGCAAACATGACGTTAATGATGAGACGGCTGCGGATGGTTAAAAACAACACAGCATGAAACCAGATCATACTCATACACCCCGCGCGTAAAATGTAAAAATAACAGGTCTGGCAACCTGTGGAGAAAATACATGTGAACGTCTGCACACGCAAATGAACCTTTCCCAACCCACATCAACCCACATCGCACACACACACACACACACACACACACAGAGACAGAGTCAGAGTGTGTAGTCGATAATTTTGGAGCGTAAAATCGATTGTCACATTGAATTATCATATTCCTTTAAAATGTCCCTTTAAAGATCATCATCTCCATCACTGCCACATTTTTACCTGAAATTTTGAATTTTAGGCCTAATGGATGTAATCCGGTTTCTAAGATCCGGTGCCAAATGGTAATAGACCCAGCGAGCCATCTTAATGACCCCCAGTCGAGCACTCAGAGGTTAATATAGATGTAATGATTTTGTAATCCTCATACGGGCCATTGTTTATGATCGCCATCAAAAGAGCAAAACGCCCTGCCCAATCTGGCGCTCACAAACCGATGCATTGAATGCGCCACTTTCCCCTCTCTGCGCTCTTTCCCGTGGAAGTGACAGCAGCTGTTGCTTGAAATCGCAAGTCTCCAGAAACAATGGCGCCGGCCCATCTGTTGACGCCTCATAATGGGAGAGAGCGTATGTCCAGGAGCGCACACGGTGTGTCGGGCCGGAGAATCAGGGCAATATACACCCCACATAAAAGTTAGCATTCATTAGGCCACAATACCTTAACGCACCCACCTAATTTGCCGTGAAGCACTTGTTTTTGAATTTATTTGCTTTTGAATACATGAATATTAATGAAGCGATGACATTTGTTAACCTCTGTCTCGCAACTGAATCATCAGTCTCTTCTTCATTTTCTTCCGTGGCCGCCCAGACGCGTAAATTCCTGCTTTTAATTGCGTTTATTTTATTTTATTATTATTATTATTATTCTGTGTTTCAAGCACGGCGTAATTAGATTTTTTTTTCATATCGTTTTCAGATCCGTCGTTATGATTTTACATGTATTTAATTAATTAAGATTCCCCTCCCAGCAAGCAAATAAGTATAAAAAATAATAATCCCATAAACACCGTCTATTAAAGGGATTTTCCTGCAGAGTATCTGTCAATAATAAACGGATTAGTTTCTGGTGAGCTGGTCTTCTGACAAGATTAGAAGGATGTAGATTAATCTCAAACGCTAAATCCTCGTTACAGCCCAGACAAACAGTGATGACGAGATGAATAAAAAAAGAAGGAAAAAATCCCGAGAGGCAGTAAACGCAGCAGGTATGTTTACGGTAAATAATTATAGTCAACATATTGTAGGTTATGTGCTGTTAATAATTATTCTGTAATAGGATTTATTTACATCCAGAAATTATTATGGTTATGTATTATTTTCTAAAGATAAAATAAAGGTTAATATACATATTTCATTTTGATTAAATACCATATGTCATCTATTCTGGATGATACAAATCCACAAATGAGTAAATATAAATAAAATAGGCTGCCTGAAGGGAAAAACAAACAACAACATGCAATTGATTTCCATCTCTCAGCGATAAAGGGGCAACATCACGGGTATTGGCAGCTATTTAACCGTGCAGTGATGGACCCCTCAACATGTCGATGACCTATCTGTGCTTTATAGACAGGAATGAAGCTGAGGGCATGCCCACAGTTTAACACTGTTGTTGCCTGACGCCAATCTTTACTGAATAAATTAACACTTAAAAAGTCATTTAAAATCTGAAAAAAATCATTTTTATAATAATAATAATAATAATACGAAGCGAGGAAAACATTTAAAGCTCATATGATCGTCCCACTGATAGTCTCTGAATCAAACAGTCTGAATTACCTTTCTCGTCGTGCGTGGGAGTGGCTGTGGTGGGGATGTCATACCACTGGGCCAGAGTGTTGGAGTACCACACACTGAGCTCCTCTCCTGCAGGGATTTCTCTCAGCACACGGTAGAAAATCTTTCAAATAAAAATAAGAGTGATGAGAAGAGAATCGAAAGTTAGTCGAGGTGTCCAGCTGGAGGAAGGAGTGACTTTCAGAAACTCCAGTAGGGCCTGCAAGTGTGAGCGGATGAATATATTCACCTGTCCTCCAGGTAAATCCGACACAGCCTCCAGGTTTTGCTCTTGGCTGTTCCTGGCAGCGCGGATGAATCCGATCCAGTCTGGCACGGGACAGCTCGATTCATCCACAAACTCTCCCCGTACTAAACGGATCTGAGGAACGAAACGGGATAAGCATGAGCACAAATGAAACAATAAGGAAATAAGGACATCAAAGACTCCATACAAACACATTGGGCCTATTTATCACGTTTTATTTCCTGAATGTATTTCTCCACCCTTTCTATTAATCATCTGTCATGTATTTATTCGTTTATGGATATTTTATTTATTTGTTTATTTGTGTTGTCTGCTGCACTACCTGGACCTGTCGCGGTCACGCTCGACCTAAACTCTCCTTAACGCGTCTTCATCCGCTCTGCTGATAATTTACTAAAGAGAGAGAGCGACACACGGGCCTAATTGAGTTGATATGGGAAACGAATTTGAAGAGTGTCAGAGCGTTTCTAAACTGTTCAAGGACATTAAAGATCGAAGCGTGACATTTGACACGGAGATTGCACCTGATGATCGCCGGCGGCCCGGGGCCACGCATTTAGACGCATCAATCACAAGCGCTGACAGCTGCAACAATAACCAGGGTGCGGCTCTAGAC
This sequence comes from Pampus argenteus, assembly GCA_036937835.1. Lineage (NCBI taxonomy): Eukaryota > Metazoa > Chordata > Actinopteri > Scombriformes > Stromateidae > Pampus > Pampus argenteus. The sequence goes on along the minus strand of CM072865.1, from coordinate 7,498,845 downwards.
GCACGTATAGCAGCAAATTGTTTACTATTGTTTGTCTCAAAATATCTCACTTTTATTTTTATTTTTTTGAGTTTTTCTCATGTTCTCATGTTTTAATAGTTTATATTATTTTCTCCCCTGGACTTTAAAAAAATATTTAACACTACGGCTGTTAATCTGTATAATCACAGTCCAACGTAACATGGATGCAGTTATTTTTCCCAGATATTTATAATTTATTACTGTTTTTTTATTAAGAATATTTATTTTCCATGTCCCCAGGCTGCTGCTCCCACCTCCGTGGCATCTTTCCGTGGCCGGATTACATTAAAACTAAACGGCTCATCGGGATAACAGGCCCGCCAGGCAGTGAAATGTGAGGCGGCTGAGGGCATGAAATCCCACACAGCAGACCCGGTCGCCCATTAAGGCCGGTTAAGTAGAAGCACAGACTGACAAGTCGGCCACTAATAGAGCTCAATTATTTCCAACTTGACAGGCCAAACCAATTAATAACCGAAGGCCTGATGGAGTTTGACAGTGCAGCTTTATAATCCAAACCCAGTCCCTTCTTCTTTTTTAGTAAATTTAAATGCTTAAATTTAAGATATGACAGTGTAACAGTGCAGATTTTATTATTATTATTATTATTATTATTATTATTTGGGCATTTTGCACGCAAAACAAACATTAATGTACTTAAAAATTGTTTAGAATTTCTTCAGCCAATAATCAAGTTCTGAAATAACGAAATAAGTAACAGATAAATATAATATATAAAAGTTAATAATGTTGCCCTGCATCACTTATTCAATGCACCTGATTAACCTGCATCACTCCAAAATATGTTAAAATGAGACTAAAATGAGACCCATCACTTATTTAAAAAGTTTTAGTCTTTTAAACTCACCTTTTTCTTGGGTCCAACTTCCTTGCGGTCCGACACGTACTTCCCCAGTTTAAAGATGCCCGGTACCGGTCCTATCCGGAGCCCGGCCGGGATGCTGCAGTCAGCAAACACACTGACGGTTGTGGGCGCCCGGATGGCTTGCATTGCGTGGGGTGAGATCAGAACCATGAAGGCTGATGGAGACCGAGTGGGAGAGTGCAGGGAAGGAGGAAGAGGAGGAGGAGAGGATGAGGACCGGCCGATATCCGCCCTCAAAGTGACGCGGTGGCGTTAAGCTCTCCGGCTTTTCTAGTGATGGTCCAGGCAAGGTAGCCCCCCTCCACAGCCTCCACCCCCAGCCACCCATCACCATCACCCCCCCCCCCCCCCCCCCCTGTGTGTGTGTGTGTGTGTGTGTGTGTAAACTGGAAGGGGGGGGGGGTGCAGAGAGGTGATGCTGTAGATAGTTCAGATGGGGAAGGAGGGGGGGGGGGGGGGGTCCTGAGTTTGTAGCAGCAGCAGCAGCACTCCTGCTTGTATACGTGTGTGTGTATGTGTGTGTGTGAGAGAGAGTGAGTGTGAGAGAGTTGGGCTCTCCCAGCAGCTGTGAGTAGAGGGAAAACGGGCCGGCCTGGTCACATGGAGACTTTCCCTCACCCCGCCGCATAATGAATTGCTCCAAAACGGTCAAGAGACACAAAGGGCCAGGCGACCTTCCCATCCCCAAAATCCAATTTGTCAAGGGCAGAGAAAAGAGGGTGCAGAATCAAAGGTCCAGAGCGACCATTAATCCTCAGCATGTGGCTTTGTCCTCCAGACAGTTCCGATATTTTAACTGACAAATCCACTGTATAATTTACCCATAAATCCTCACCCTTTTCCATTCTTCCCTTTCAAGCCAGGTTTTGAAAATCAGTGGCTACTTTAAATCTACTTGGCTGGCATTCTTTGGGTTTTTATATACTTCAAAGCGCTTTATTCTCCTCCTCCTTTGTGTCCTTAGTTTAACAAAAGGAGCAGGAAAGTTTAGAGGACTTGTTAACTTCTATTGACTCTCGGCGTGTGCCGGGTTGAGATCAGGCAGGTACTGAAAAGGGAGAACCACCAGCAGGAAGAGAGAAAGAGAGAGAGAGAGAGAGAGGGGGAAAAAAACCTTGAAAATAACCATCACCATCTTCCCATCGCACACACACACACACTTGTGGTTTTCTGCTCGTTTACCTCAATCAACACAGGTTGATTCTGATATATTATTATACAATGCTTTTTTTTTTTTTAAAGTCCTCTTATTAAAAAGCAATGCTGTAAAAAAAATAAAATAGGACAGTTCATAATGTCACATGCAGCTAGATTACTCAAATATAGAGGATGATTTCAATATTTCGTTCAATGTGGTTGTTGTAAATCCATCATTAAATTACCCACAAACACGCCAAAGTCGTTACAGAAATATCACAGACATGATTTTGATCAAATTATTGATTTTGTAATAAAAATACAAAATGCACAAGGTTGATGTCCAGTGAAAACCAAAAACCTTTTTGTGAAGAAAAATATAGTTGGTTTTTTTTCAGGCTTGTGACATTTTACATATCGTCCATCCTGTGCAAAAAATAGGAAGATTATTATTATTATTATTAATTCAACATTTAGGAGATTTGTGGTTTTCACTGGACAGCAACAATAAGCATAATATTAATAATAGTAACAGTTTAATAATGCTTTAAAGACCTTTCATGTGTAGATAGATATAAAACCATCAGTCCAACTGTAACCACATTCAGATGATTAGAAACGTCACATTTTGCACTTTATCACTTCAGGACCACATGACACTAGTGACAAGAAGACCCTAAAAAGGTATTAATGACATGCGGTTGAGGGATAAAGACGTATTGTGATTGGAGGTTAGAGGAGGGAGGCTCCGACACGTGACTCTGTGGCATCAGGTTCTTAAAAACTAACTTCGATCCCTTTGATGATGTGATGATGAGTAAAGAAAACGAGAAGAAGAAGAACAAGAACCTGTGGGCGATCAATTCAGACCATGAACATGTTGACCTTTGACCTGTCCACCGGGGACGTGGCTGTCTCTCTCTCTCTCTGTCGAAACTAAAAATCAGAATCACAAGTAGTTATTAATATCAGATTATATAAAATATCCATATGGGAACAGTTGAAATAGGTATTTGAGATGTTTAGAATATGATTATAATAAAATGAGGAATCATGTAGCGAAAAAAACAAAACAGTAATGAAACAAAATTGTTACTTTAAATACATTTTAATTTGGTTCATCTGGACAAGTTCGCTTTTTTTAGACACTGATAATATAATAATTACTACACACCATCATCTCTCTCTCTCTCTTTCTCTCTCTCTCTCTCTCTCTCTCTCTCTCTCTCTCTCTCTCTCTCTCTCTCTCTCTCTCTCTCTCTCCTCCTCCTCCTCTGCGCTCCTCAACACTCAAAGAGCTTGAACGACACGCGAACAATCTCGTCAATAGGCGCAATGTTTGCGCCTGGCTGTGTGGAGGGGTTATTTATTAACGCCTCGCCATTTGCGGCTGGTTCCCATCCACCCCGTGTGCTGCTTTAAAGTCCCGCACTTCTTCACAGGGAAATGAATTATTCTCCAAGAGAGGAGGAGGTGAAGAAGGAGGAGGAGGAGGAGGAGGAGGAGGAGGGGAAGACGAGGACGTTTCCTTATAGTAAAAGTCGTTGGGGTGAATCCCCGCTGCACTGTGCGCACTGAAGCCCCGGAGAGAAGTCAAAAGGCTCCGGTGACAGAGTGAAAGCAGTGTTGGAAGCAAATGAGATGGAAAATTAAATGAAATTAAATGGCTTGACCGGCGGTATTGTCCCTCCTCTTTTTTTTTGTAAGAAAAAGACACATTAATTACATGGTCGGATCTTTATTCTGGGACAATATTGCGGAGTCAATCAACAGCATTCCGCAAGTGCGATTCTCTTAAATGAATCCTGCGTCTCTTTAATGAACTTAAATAACGACCTGAGAAGAATCGGAGGTTTGAGTGGAGGGAGACGTTTTTATGGGCCGGCTCTCTCTTTGGATTTTAACTGTCTAAACGGTGGGGCTCTGATTTAACTGGTTGGCCATTAATGAGCCATGAATATAGAGGAACAACCTGTCTGCAAAGCAACGCGGTAAATACAGAGAGCAATGCCCCACCAGGGATCTCCATTCATGCGGCCTGACTATACTTCAGGGGTGCCAAAGGGTTCACCACCACCTCTCCTGGACCGGTTTCAATGGCCTACCATTTAAGACCCCTTCTGAGCTCAGAAGAAAACACATTTTTTATGTCGACCCATAAAAACTTTGTTTGGGTCTATTCAGGAGAGCCCAATCATTGTCCCACTTAAGCCACTTGGCCTATTTCTCAAAAATTCCCACGTTTTAGAAGTGATTTGTGTTTGTTGAAATTCATTATTTCACCACATGTAAGCCCACGTCTTCTATTATTAAATAAATAAATAAATAAAGGGAAAAAGGACATCTTCAATCCTCTCGGTTTGAGCCTGAACGTATCACCATCCCTTTCAGATCTGAGTCCGCTCTTAAACAAAGAGAAACGCTTGTTTATCTTGTTCTTCGCCTTTTCTTTCCTCTGTTTATACCAACCCTGGCCACATTGAAGTGGTGTTTTTTTTCTTCTTCTTCTTTTTCTTCTTCTTCTTCTTCTTCTTCTAAGAAACCTGGGGAAAGATGCAATCTGCGACCAAGGGCAGACCAGCTGCCTTGATGCGGGTGGGACATTAGCGACGCGTTTGAATAGTAATTATGCTTGTATGGGACTCCCACCAGATGACATGATTGGGATTTTAACCCAGACTAATATTCAAAATCGCATTAGAGAGGAGCCGAATAAACGGCACCTGATTCAACGCAGTTCATGCGTGATTTCTTTCAGGATGCCTTCTCTCTCTTTTTTCTCCCCCCTCTCCTCAGAAGTGGGCTGCACCGTTTGGTTATTCAAAGTCTCTACAAAGTTTTTTTTTCTTTTTTCTTTCTTTTTCAGCCACATTTCCCTGACTTAAAGTCACTTTGTCTCGCATGAGGAGACGCGGATAAAGGCGTGTGAAGTTGCGTGAATTGATATGTTTCGGTTTACCTTATAAATTCATACCTTTTCTCACTCGACCGCCTCAGAAAGAAAGTGTCACTCAGGCTGATTCTCTCTGCTGTCCGACGCATTTAGCAGGAGATCTATTTGAGAAGTTCATTCCTAGGCAAATGTATGCAGGCAGGGCTCTGCGTGAATGGAGCAGCGTGTCAGCCGACCCTAATTGGGATTTAGCCACCCAAAGCATATGCACAAAGTGACAGAAAATCACAGGTTTCAAAGAAAGTCACAACTTTTGCCCTTTCTTGGTGAATACGCGGACCTCTTTCCTTCAACCCAGAGTAACACAGCATTTTTCTCATAGGATGGAGGTTAGTGACCCACTTGGATATGCGGCGTGTTTCTGCAAAGTAAAAGCAAAAACAACTAAAGGCAAAGAGCACGTTTCAATACATGTAACCTTGACTGGCCTGTATGCTTCACTAGGACGAGATATTTTAGCCGAAGTCACGGTTGTTATGTTAACAAATATATGAATCATTTTATAGCTTTTCTTTTCTTTTCTTTTCTTTTTTTAACAGATGCTTGACATGTGTTTCGACCATTTTATACAGAAGAATAGTCGTAGTAATAATGGTATAATAATATTACATTTTACAGCAATAATTGTGCCAGTTTATTTTTATTGAAAAGAAAAAATCTATATTCAATGTAAGTTTATGGAAATGCTTTAGTCCGAATATATTTTACATGTATGCTCCTATTATCCTATTATCTGGTGAGTCTGTGTGTGTGTTTGCACTCTGAAGACGGAGCACCATGGAGAGCTCCGCACACACACACACACAGACACACACGATGGGACCCTCTTCTCTGTTTTTAATTATATTGATGATAAACTCCATTTCATCATATTGATGAGAATGTTTTGGGGTTATTTTTGACTCAAGCCTCATATACACTCTTCGGGTTGGATGCGCATTAATAATTCGCTGTAACAAAACGTAATCTAATGATATGAGCGTCTCGTGGCTCCCTCATTATAGCTGCGATTGACAGTTCTGGGTTCAAACTAATTGTGTCATGCGTGTTGTGGTGAGGGATGAGCTAGTGAAAATGATGCATATGATGATGATATTGATTATTTTAACAGGAATCCACCATATAATCATCATAAAAAAACAGGATTAATAGGTGTGGCAGTGACAGATTTTTTTTTGAATATGCTGTTTGAGATAGTTCCAACAACATGGTGAGCATTTAATTGTTGTTTGAGTTTGCTTGTTTTTCATTATTTTATTACCTGAGTCACAAGTCTGCTGCTGTGCTTGTATTGAATAAATCCTATCTTCCTTTTTCTTTCTCAATTACTCTGGAGTGAGAAATATTCTTGCTTTGTTGGGCTTCTTTTTTTTTTTTTAATTAAAAATTATTTTCTCGGGAAATCAAACAGTATGTAACATATTCAGTCCAAAATATGGTCTCATCCCAGCTCTAAAAATGTACATTTGAATTAATAAACATTACAATATCAGCATTTATTCTCTTGCAAATATATGCAATACAGAAGCATTTAGATTTCCAGTCTTAACCTGAGTTTAGTCAGATGTGTCCCATAATAATAATACTACTACTAATAATGCTAATAATAATAATAATAATAATCCCACAGCAATCTCATTGCTGCCATAATAACACTGATTCTTTTCTGATCTTTGTTGCAGTTTCTGTCAGGCGGTTGCTGTGTTGCATATCTCTGCTCTCGGCCTCTGAGCAGGACACTGAGTGTGTTTGGCATCTGCTGGCCAGATCCAATCGCTCCCAATCAGCAGCAGTAGGAAAAGGTGTAGATGTGGATGGAATGAGGACAGAAAACGGCTGCGTGCCGTCACTTCACTGCAGGACAAAATTTGACTGATGGATTCTTTAGCCCCTCCAGAAAGTGTCAGAGCGATCGCCTCGACCCTCAGGTGACTCTATCGCTCTCTCTCTATCTGTCTGTTGTGCCGTTCTCTCACTACTTCTTTTTCCTTTCCCCTTATCTTACCCAGCCAACGCTATGAACACGAGCAACATCTCTCTCAGTCAAGAGAAAATACAACTTTACTTGTTAATATTCATTAAGATACCTTAAACAATAACCCAACAAAGACATCAAATAAAAACAAGACACGGTAACTGAATGCTAACAGCTTTATTTGCAGCAAGTAGAAAAAAAAGGGGGGAGTGCGAGGCACACAAAAGTTTGGAGACCATGTTGGACCATATTTAAACCCCCATGGGTGAAGGTTTGTACCAAAGGGTCATTCATGGTCTTCTTGTCCAGGGCAAAGGGCAAAGGTCAGTGCCTAGACATGGGTTGTGGTCAGCGCAAAGCTCAGAGGGGTGTGAAGGTTTAGGGGCGCGAGGGGGTCACTTGGGAATTCATGCTGCTCAGTTGGCATCAGAGTCATCGGCTGCACCGGTGATGGTGTAAGTTTGTTCCTGGTGGTCCATCTCCAGCACGTCATCCTCATTTTTAACAGTCCTGTAGGGGAGGAAGGAAAAATGGAGAGCAAAAGGAGCACAATTACAAAGCATTTTTTTCAGAGACTTTAATTTCTTCTTAATCAAGAGTATGTATGAAATATAAAACAGTACCTGATGGTACCTTTACCTAATGAGCACCGTCCTTCTCTCCGTCAGCTCCACTGCCTGCTCTGCATAGTCCTCAGGGTTGCCATCGGCACAACCGGTACCACCCATTGCTTCACCAGTCTTCTTCTTTCCAGCAACCCCTGACAGTGCAACATCAGTTCCACCACCCGTTCCCGCAGGACCCATTCCACGGTCTTTACCTCCATCCCTACCTGTGACTGCACCAATTCCACCACCCTTCCCTCCACCTACACTGCCATCTCCACCGCTAAACCCTATGCCATTTGCTACTGCAGTGCCACCGCCAATTCCTCCAATTATACTGCCACCCTTTCCACCTGCACCGCCCATGCCTCCACCACTAAAGCTCATCCCAGAACCAATGGCGCTCACGCTACAGCCGGTGAGAGACATGCTTTGCATCATATCAGAGAGTCGCAGGTCTTCTCCTTCAATCAGTTTTCTGCAAAAAAAACAAAAAAACAACAAATATATATAAAAAAAATGTTGCATACATTTATTTAAATACATTTCATAGCGCTAAATCTATTTTAAAATGACTTCTCTTTCACCTGTAAGCTGTGATCTCCATCTCCAGAGACATCTTGATATTCAGGAGGTCCTGGTACTCGCGCAGGTGCAATGCAATTTTCTCCTTGGTGGATTTCAGCTCGAGCTGCAGGGTCTCAATCCGAGCCTTTTAGGTTAACAGAGCCGTACAATTACTGCACGAATGAACTATTGTGGTGGCTTTGTGTCTGCATGCATGAAAGAGATTGTATGTATTCATGACTAACTCCAGGTGTGCACCCTGGGACAACAAAAGTGTATCTTTACCTGCAGGTCTTCCAGTTCTTTCTTGTAGTTTTCTTTCGTCTCTTGAATCTGGGCCTCAAGAGCTTCGTTCTTGGTCCTCAGAGTATCCAAGTCTCGTTCCTTGCTTTGGATCTGGAGGTATTTTTTTTTGTATGCTTATAGTTATTATAGTGATTTGATATTAATTCTTAATAAATCATAATTCACTTTTGATACTCACATCCATTTTGACACCGCTGATTTCTTCTCTAATGCTTCGAACCTTATCCACGTGCCTCGTAGTCTTGTTGGTTAAATCTTCAAATTTATTTTTATACCATGAATCCATATCCTACAATGGAAGGATGACAATTTAAAACAGTTTACATCTTAAATGCCAAAAAAAAAAAAAAAAAGCTTAGTTGCATGAGTTTATCTTCAGACAGGATTTTACCTGGAGATTTTTAGCTGCGATGTCATCATATTGGGTTTGGATTTGTTTCAAAGCAGCAGCGAGATCAGGCAGGGTGTGTGAGCTCGACACCGAGACGTGAGCTGCATAAATCTGTTTCATCAGCTCATCAATTTCCTGAGGGGAGAAAGAAAAAAAAAAAAGGATTGTTAGTAATCATCAAAATGAAAGGCAAAGTGTTTTTGTCATCCTTGCACAAGGACGTTATCCACCTGTTGCTGGACCCGTTTAAGGAATTCAATTTCAATTTCCAGCTGCTCCAGCTTCTTCTCCAAAGCAATGCGTGAGGAGGTGGCTTTGTCGACATCCTGAAGAACACACACCATTACTATCGTTTATCATCACAAATGAATTTGATAAGGTGTCGGTGTTGAAGTGTGCCAAAGGTAACGTACGGGGCGGAAGAGTTCAATTTCGGTCTCAGCTTTCCTCCTCAGCTCAACTGCCTCCTCATATTTGATTTTGATAGCCTCTAGTTGAGCAGCTGTGGACTCCTTAACTGCCAAGGAAATGTCCTAAAAACCAAGAAGCCAGAAGTAATATGGTCGTCTATTAGATTTGAAGGTGTGTGCAAGGATGTGTGCAAAATCAGCCTCTTTTGCATGTTCTGTATTAACATCACTCATGTGTGTGTTTCTCTGTGTGTGTGTGTGTGCATAATCAAGTCATGTCATCAGTGCATAAAACACTGCTGAGGACAGCTGTACTCTATGACACATCTTAACATGCTGAGGCACCTCTCCATTTGCCACTGCCAGAAAATAAGCCTGTTACCAGGTGAGGAACCTTGAAAACACCAAGTTGACGTCTTGTATTGTTGCTTGGATGGAGCTTCTGCAGCTCAGTGAGGTGTAAACCTCGCCGGAAACAAAGAATACAGCCTTCATGCTCTATCGAGAATCTAAAATGTAAAAATAACTTGGATGATTCTGACTCACTCGCTGAACTCTCATCTGGTCTGCGACCTTTTTCAGCTGCCTCAGCTGTTCCTCATAGAGGAGGCGCAGACCTGATGGCTTCTCAAACCTGTTCTGGTAGGCCTTGATCTCCGTCTCCAACAGCTTGTTCTGCTGCTCAAGCGATCGAACCTGTAAGCACGAGAACATTTCTGCTGAGATGTTTCAAACGTTCCTGATACAGATAGCACAACATATGCATCACAGAGGTAAGAATAATATGCCCCTATTTTTCAAAGAAATAAATTTTTTGGCCTATCTGGACAAATGTATTATTTATCTGGTGGTACCTTTTCAATGTACACCGCCAGTCTGTCATTGAGGATGACCATCTCCTGCCTTTCACCTGTGCGGGTGCTGATGAATTTCTGGTTCTCAGCTGCAGCCACATCTAGATCTATGGCAGGTTCTCCATTGGGCCCAACACAAACCATAGCTCCTGCACCCACACTGCAAACACATACCAATACACATTAATCCTACAGTCACACATCTGCAATTTGTAGATGGCATTTCATGAGAAAATGTTGAATCAAAATTCACAGCATCTAAACTTGTTTTAAAAAGTGTTGGTTACATCTAAGAGGAATCTAGATTGTTTCTTCTTACGTGTATTTTCATGCGGTACAATATTCTGCAACTTATTAGTAAATGAACCTTCCAAATCATCTTAAAACTCACCTATGAGGCCTACATCTGTCCATATATGTAGGTACTAAAGCTGACACAGCTTACCCTGCTCCAATCGTGCGAGACCTGCGTGCAGCTGAAACGGCCCTTCGTCCCACTGACTCCATACGCATGCTGCCGGCCCCGGCTCTGCAGGATGCATGACGGGCGTCTCTCCTGGTGGGGGATGGGCTGGACACCCTGACCTGGTAGGATGAGTTGCTGCTGTCCTCAAAGTGACGGCGGTAGGATGAGATCCTGTCCGGGCTGCGGCTCATGGTGGCAGCAGCAACTGTGTGGCTTTTGGTTCTCTGGGGGGGAAAAATGGGTCTGTCTGTGGTTTCACTGCTGCTTCTTTGCACTCCCTGATTGTCAACCCACTCTCAGGCTTTATACTCCCCTTTTGCCAGGCATGCCCCTGTTCTGTCCAAGAGTACCGGGTTCATGAGCCAACACCTGTGGAATCTTGAACCTCTGCAGCAACGCAGGCTTGACCTGCTGCTCAGATATCTGTCAGCAGCTTGTGAGCTGGGCTGGGACATTGGCTGAAGACATCATGCGCCATGTATGCAGGGTTCACTCATTAATCTCTCTGCAAAATACAAGAGTGTGATCATATATCAGCCTGCTTTTATCAAGACTACATTAGGTGTTGCTAGGGTTACGACGCATCCACCACCTCAGTGTCTACTGCAGCAGTGGACAGCAGACAGACAAGCAGGCAGGCAGTGTCCGGTCAGTCATAGCAGCCAGTAGGTGCAGCTCTGATGTGATTTGCTCTGATGGGACGAGGGACTTTAATTGAATGCTGAGCAGAAGCTGGAGGGTGACCTGATGAAGGCTGCTGAGGAACAAAGAGCCCTGGCAAGATTTGACATAAATTAGTACTTATTAGTCTGGTCCGTTTTCAGCATATTAAAATGGGAGTATGCTGAAAAAAGAAAATGAAATTAACTGCTTCTGAGGGAAAATAAGGAAGCAGAAGAAGAGGAGGGGGGAGTTGTAGTCTGGAGTTTACGGTTGACATGGCACAGTGATATGAGGGGAGAAAACAGTGGTCAGGCCGGTTCAGGGCAATTCTCTGTTGACACCTATATGGTCACTTGGTCAGTTAATAATGCACAATATAATACCAATTATCATAAAAATACCTGTAAATACTCAACTTTTATTTTTTTTAAAAAGCTCAAAGATTTACCTAAACATAGATTAAAATCTTTTTTTTTATATAGGTAAAACATAAAACCCAACTTGTATTAAGTAGGCATCTACTTCTTTTCATTGACCTCAGATCTTGCAGCAGTGTGGGACTTTTGGGGAAGGGGTGGAATCTTTCAGTCATGTGAACAAACTATCTCCTCGAGATGTTTAATAGCTCACTTCAAATGCCAACACCCCCCCACCACCACCACCACCACCACACACACACACAGGCACCATTAAATCTTGTGTTTTGTCGACATTGGTAAAATACTTTCTCATTGTTTTCCCCAAATATATTTTTCTCTTTTTTCTGAACCTTTATAAAAAGACAACTTATAGAAAAGTACTAAACCTGAACAGAAAATGACAATGAAGCTTTGGTACTGTAACTAAAAACTATTTTAAGTTATGTGTTATTATATGGCTGATACATCAACACATGTACAGTATGTTCCTATCGCTATTCTCATATGACAAAATGTATGTGTTATCCTGCACTGTGTTGTGTTACTTATGTTTGGGGTCACTTGTACAATTATTCCAAGGGGTCAGATGCTTCCTTTGCCTCCTTAGAGAATACCTTTTAATGGAAGTATGAATAACAAAGTATGAATGTAGTATAGAAAGGCACTATGACTGATGTACTGTAACTCAGTATCAACAAGCTGCTTCCGAAGAACTCTTCTCTTCTTTTTATATTGACTTTGGACTTTCATCTTAATCTATAAAAGGGGAGGATAATAGGGAACAAGGCTGACCTGCTGTAGCAGAGCAATTCTTGGAACACAAATGGAGGACAGCTCATTTGGAAACAAACACACTCATCATCATGGTTGATGCAGGAATCTGTTAATGTTGCCTGGAGGGTCGGTGGCAAATTCATACTGAGACCTGGTGGATATTAGACATGACCCTTCAATACCATAAATCATCTCCAGTCCCGCAGTGTGCCACCTCAGCAACTTCCTGTATGCTTATTTATATCGCAAAGCATCCATATGAATGCCTTCTCATGTTATTTTTTAATAAATACTGTCCCTTAGTTATAAATAAAAAAAAATAAGTCATAAACTAAATATTTTAAATCAAAACAATAATTTTATTCATTGAATAATGTTGGCAACAATTGCACTGACTGCTGCATCTATGAGCAACATGGCATGTGATATTTACAATACTTTAAAATGAAATGCTGAACTAATCGTATCATCCAATGGAGGACATCATTTTAACTCAGAATCATACACAGTTTTAGTAGTCATTTGCATAGATAAGTCTGGAAACAAAAAAAAAAAAAAGATCACATTAGCATTTTCTGCACATCATAATATTTGTTGTAAGGTTTAGAGCAATCACCTGTTAGAGGTCTTAGAGGCTGTAAAGGGTTTGTAAATAGCTTTAGCAGCAGACGAGTCATTGTTGAAGTGTGTTAAGCCCTCTGGTCTGAGAGTTCTTTGGGATTCGCAAATGAGGAAAACAACTTAAATCACTGGTTCATGAAACAGTAGAAGACTATTAACTTATTATTATTATTATTATTATTATTTTTACAAATCCTTTACAAGACCCCTTATTACACATTCTCACTTTCTTTCTGTTTCGTCATCCCTGGATCATTTATGTTGTTCATTTTTCACCCAGTCTTGCCATCCACCTGGGTAATGCTGAACACTGAATGGAGAAAAAAAGGAAGTCAGTAACTGAAATGTTGCATAAACAGAGTTGCATAAGAAAGTAAACCATTTCTGTGTTAAGACTTCACTGGTGAAAAACACATAGTAAGCAACGCACGGCATTTAATAATTTAATTGTTAGCCTCTTAAGCTAAGTGGCCTTTTCTGTACTTTGCATTAGATACTGGATATGTGGTGTGTGGAGGCTCTCCAAATAGCACTGCATGCATGATATGTTGGCACTATGCAACAAAAGGATAATAACCTCGGTTGGTGAAACTTTATAATGTCTTATGACAGAATATAAAAATCTGTAAAGTTTTTCAAAAGCAGCAATAAAATCAAACTGCTACTCTAACCTTTGACTGCAACGATAATGTGGGAACCAATGATTTTAACAGACAGACGGCTAAAAAAAACCATGTCTCACTCTTTGTATCCCAGCGAGGTGGCCGTGTCCAGAGCGTTCTTGCTCCTGACTCCTGCCAGGCAGGTGAACACAATGTTGTCTGTTCCTCGGGGCATTTCACCACCATACTTTTCTTTGAACTCTTCCGCATCCAGCTGGAGGGCCGTGTTCACCTGTCCCACTGTAAAGACAAGGATGCATAGACAGTTCAAGTATGTGCCATTAGATAAAATAAAACATGGAGCGTATATTGATATTACATCGATACAGTGATGTGAGACTAGAGTCTTAGATTTAGGATATCGTAATGGCATGATATGGCAACACTGTTTTATTATTTGTCTTCACCCACTTAGTCATTATATCCACATTACTGATGATTATTTATCAAAAATCTCATTGTGGAAGATATATTTTCTTAATATTTTGTCCATATCGTCCTAATGAAGGAGTCCTGTGTTTCTGGGAATTGTTGTATGAAGTGTTTATATCTGTCAGGATGATCTAGGAAATGTTAATCATCAAGGAAGATAGGAAGCATATTCATATTCGTACTATTTACCAACTTGTCTACAGGTATCAGGTGTAGCCTGCAAACACAAACTATTTGATACCACACATCCCTGAATCTCCCAGGTTTCTATGTATTTTTTTTTTGAGAGAACAACACTCACGGGGAACATTAATCGACCCCGGGATGAAGCCGTACTCTCTCAGCTCCCAGGGCTCTCTGACATCTATAACCACAGCCTTCCGACCGGCCAGGAGCTGTTTCAGCTGCTCGTAACTCACATCTGTGCTTGGTGGCGCTGAAGCGAACCTGCGTAGCAGCAAGTCTGAAGCTGAAAGTAAAACAAACAAACAAGCAAACAAACAAACAAACATGTTTATAGACGTAGACACAGGGTTACAGTAAATATGTGAACCATTTTAAAGGTTCGAGTTGAAACTTATACGGAAATGGGGAGCACATATAACACTTCAGTGTTGAACTTACATGTACAACCGGGGCGAGTGTTTACAAAGCTGGACACAGAGCTTCGTCCTTCTGGGACAGAAACCCCAGGACGGACGGTACTGTTCAATAACAGCCGCGGGATCGACCCTACAAACCTCCAACTCCTTCTGAGAGCCATATGCGATTAGTTAAAACCTAAACTATTCTCTATATGACCACGTCCAAAACATTCACCTGATTACACTGCTCACTCTCGTCCTGCTAATAATGACCTGCTCTTGAGTGGAGGTACGGGTGGCGTAAAGGACAAAAATGCTCTCCTTTGACTTCTGATCTTCTCTTCTTCTTCAACACAAAAGAAATTGATGAAACTGATTTTTCAAAGGTCAAACTATTATCAACACGAATAAGGGTCGTGCGGCCCGTGAATCAAAAATTAAATCACTTATTATTATGGTATTATAACAGATGTGACATATGAGGCGTTCAAAGTCAATCATGAATTTATAGAAAGCTCTCATATTAAATTTATCCACCTTGTGTTGTCCTGCCAACAGTCTAAAACTACATATATCTAATACATTTATAATGTATATTGAATGTTAGGCTATTTTTTTTTTAGAATAGCTGCTGATTATTTTTTTCTATCTAGCACTACACCAGCATCTCTTTGGTTACAAACGTTTGGTGGGATTTCCGACGAATTTTGAATGCAGCATTTGACCAACGTGAGCTTCCGTAGTGCTTTCTAGTGCGTCACATGTTAATGGGTGTTTGCTAGTTGATGCTACCGAAAGCTTGACAACATTTAGAAAGTCAAAGACAGACACGAACAGTTTTTTTTTCTTTTACATACGTGCTGTATTGTTATTATCAGTCCTTGCTTTGTTTTAAAATGCTTTATTCTCTCCGTGTGTTGTGAGAATAAACACGCCTGTTCATGTGGTATTCATTTTAGCTTGTCTGCTAGCCAGGAAGAGTTGGCATCTCACTGTTGGCACCAGGTTAGCTGACACAGTCAACATAGGAGCTAAAAGAGAGAGGTGAGTTTATAAGGCTTTTCGTTCAGTCTAAATATTGTGAAAATAGCGCTATAAAACATATTTTGTGACCTAAATGACTTTCTTGTTTAGTTAAATTGGACGGTCCGAGCTAATTGAGGCCTCTTATCTCGTTATTGCCCATAACTACATATTTCCCCCGAATATATATTAATATCTAATCTTACTGACCATATTTATTCCAGTGACATACAGTGTGACAGTGGCACGTTTATTGTTGCTTTGGCTTTGAACCTCAGTACAATGCGTTTGAAATGGTGGAGATTAAAGTGCTGACTTGAAGAGATAAGGATGCTTGAGGGTGGTCACTGGTCACATTTTTATTGTAAACAGTGTAGAAGACATTGCCTTTAAAAAAAAGAGAGGGAGAGAAAATCGTTTTGAGTCATTGAACCTCAGTTCACCTGAGCAGGTGTTTCACTGGACTGAAGATAAATATACACATGAAACAACAAAGAAGTGGAGATTGCTGAAGAAACAATACACTTTGGGCAGATCAGCATCAGTGAAGATCAGAGTGGTTGACCAAGTCTGTAGGATGTAGAGACCAGGCAGATTTAAACCAAGATTAGAGAGCGATGACTATGTATGATAAGAACTACGGTTCATCTGATGCGAACTGATTCATAGTTTTCTCTCAAATGATGAGAATCAAAAAACAACACAACAAACAATGTGCCACTGTTTAAATATATACAAACGGCAAAGCAGCAGCTTATTAATTTTATTCAAATTTTGTTTATATGACATTGTTTTATACAATACAGTAATAAAACAAACAGGCAAATATATGCACATACACACATACATATATAAGACATACAACATATATCTATATGGACAGCTAAACATGTATACAAATCTCTATATTGGAGGACTGGAGTGATGATAATCCAAGATGATAATGGGAGCTAGTGACTAAAAGCATTGCAACAGTTGAGTATCTTTATTAAAGATTTATTTTGGTTTAATTGTGTGTCCTAACCTCTACGTCTGCCCTCCATCTTCACCTCTAGGGCTCCAGATGAGGCTTAAAGACCCCTTTTCTTTGAAAGCCGCCGACATGACTAAGCGGACAAATAAACCGAGGAAACCTCGGGATGAAGAGTCATCAGATGAAGTGGGTGGTAAGTCAACGAAGCAGTACAGGGCACCTGCTAAAGTGCTAAAGTTAGTGCTGTGCGTTTGAGGGCGGCACTGATTTGGTATAGTCCTCTGTAGCATAGTGAATGGGATTAACTCTTGAGGCCCACTAGACTCTAAAAAGTCAAATATTTATGTATTATATTGTACATTACTACATCTTGAAGTGTCCACCAGCTACTCGTCTGTATCCATTAGTACTCTCAGGTTCTGCCTTTTGCCGTTTCCATCATTTGAAATACAATATTGGTTTTAACTGAATAATGGTCATATGTATATGTGTCTCTAGGGTTGTAAAATTGTCCTACTAGACCAGGGCTGTACACTAGTACGCTATAACCAAGCCTAGTGACAGCAGTAGAATATCCATGATTGTGAATTTGCCTAAAAATTAATAAAATATACAACCTGATCTTAAACTGGTCTGTAAAAGTGATTGAAGGGTAAATGCATCATTATTTTTTAATCAGGGCTGACTTGCCAGCATGTGAGTAAGGCAGTGGACCTGAGCTCAGTGAAGAAATCCGTGCTGTCAAACGTGTGGTTGGTGTGTGCTGAGTGCCTAAAGGAAAGGACCATGATCGATGGAGAGCCAGCAGCATCCCATGACATCTTGGTCTGTCTCAAGTGTGGTTTCCAGGTAATATTTGTTTCAGGCCCACACACTGGGCTTCCTCAATCTAATGAATATCTATTGTCCTTCATAACCTGGAGACACAGTCTTGTTGGTATCACAGACATTTAATTCTTTTGTTTTTATTGATTTTGGTAATTTATTTACTTTTGTGCATAGATGTAAGGAAGCAAATGTGACCAGCACTTACAGTATCTTGAATAAAATGTTGTCTTGTGAATTGGTTACAGATACGTCTTATTTTCTTTTTCAACAGCACAGAAAATCAGGAATGTGATCAATCAAACGTTTTAAATGAAAATGTGTATTTTAAATCTGTTTTGTCTAATTAATTATTTATTATGCATTATTACACATGCTTAATAATGTAATGAAATAATAAAAATAAAAAGAACTTTATAAATTTCAGAGATAAATACATGAATTTCTTCATATGTACTGTATATTGTCAAAGGGCTTAAAAATATTATTATGGTACTTCTTGCACATGTGCTCTGTGGGTCTGGATGGGTTTTTGTGCTTAATAAATTTTTGACTAACTGATTTTTAAATGTATTATTTTACAGGGATGTAACCAGTCAGGGATCCAACACATCGTCAAGCACCACCAAACTTTCCATCCTGAGTCTCACTGCATCACCATTAGCTTGAGCACGTGGAAGGCCTGGTGAGAAACCTACCAACTGCTTTCACTGTAAACTGGAATGAAAAAGTCAAGACTGCACACAATGATGGGCATCAGGATGCCACATGTGTGAGGGCTTACATAGAAAACAATAGGCGCATGTGTTTTGATGAACGACATACACTGACTGTGTGTGTGTGTGTGTGTGTGTGTTGCCCTTAGGTATTCCTGATCTTGGCTACCACAGTTTATTTTACCTAATTTTAGGTACAATTTCAGGTCCTTAATACGAGGACTTAACCTGGTATTAAATGTTTTTTTCCACCATTATGATATTTGCTTGTTTTTATAAACGGTTTTCCATATTAGCCAAGTTATTGTGTTTTCAAATAATATTTCATTTCAGCATTAGTTTCTTAAGGGTGGTTAACTTCCACAGTAACTTAAAACCTTTCTGTCTTGTCTGTGACCGTCTCTCATTGTAACAGGTGTTTTGAATGTAATGAGGAGCTCTCCACTCACTGTAACAAAAAGGCCTTGGCTCAGACTCTGGATTTTCTACAAAAGCACTCTGTCAAGGCAACATCAGGTAAGGTGTTCCATCTTGCTTAGCCACCTACTGTTGTTGAATCGAGCTTTTATTTGACACGTAACCCTCACTGCAATTTCAGCAAGGCTATAGTCGCTATAGTTGGAGTTTTATATACACATTATATACACATTAGCAACCATGTCTTCAGTTAAAGTAAAAAAGGACTGTTCTTTATATGCGCCTTTGTGTCCTGTTGCCAGATCTATGACTGTTTAACAAAGACTCTAAGCAGTGACATATAATACTGATGAATGTGACTTATCTATATTACGTGATCACAAAGATTCAAACTGTGTGAGCAGACTGTCAGTGATCCACATGCATACCAGGAATGGACTGTAGTACCACTGCTCCCCCTGCTGGCAGCGGTCATCAGCATTCACTCAGAGTGAAATTACTCTGTGTGCACTGGCATTATTCCTAATGGATGTCATTAGAAAGCTTTATAGATTATAGAACATATAACAGTGTATTACATATTTCTTACCAGTAAAATCACAGAGGAGAATTTTGAGCTGCATAGCAGCAGATTGTGTTTACACTAGTATATGACAATCTGCCTACTTACAGTCTTTCACCTTTTCACCTTATTCCGACCACCTGAGCCCTTTGCCCCCAGTCTGTCAACCATATAGATATTACCCCCACCCCCTTTCTGTACTTACACAATTACACCGTCTGTTCCTGCCTCTGTGCTGCCTCCCTGTACCTCCTCTACTTTGTGCTGGCATGTTGAGAGCCATCTTAACTGACTGTAGCTGATCAGGGTGGTGGGCGCGAGCACTTACGGTCTTGCTGGCTGCCTCTGCTTAGCCCCCTGCCCTGTGCCAAGTGGCCAGTGGCCATAGGCCAGCTGCCCAGGCCCAGTAAGACTGGTCCTTCATCAGTCTCTCAGCCACGGCTGCAGAGTTTCGGGATTGATGCTGTGGCAGTCCCTCACCCTCACCCTCACCCTCACCCTGCTCATCGCATGACTGCACACATTAGAGGAATTAGGCGCTTGAGCGATGCTTCCCGGCTGGGTTCCCTGAAGAACAAGAGCAGCTGCGTGGGGTTCAGCCTCTGCTCTGTCGTTCTTTGTCTTTCCATCACTATCTGTTTCTGTCCCTTGCCTTCTCTGTCGAGCCACTGTATGTCTCACCACCTCTGGGCCTGTGTGCTGCACTAGTGGGAGCCAGGGTCCTCAACAAGTCAGAGCGACTGGATCTTAACAGCTGGAGCGCACTAACTCTCAGTGGACACACACAGATACACATATACAGAATGTTCAGCTCAAGCAAATACGCTATTTTATTTATATTTTGTATTACACATTTGTTGGCCATTACAAATTGATTTTAAAATCAGTAGTGAACTTGAGTGAATTATTGTGGCACAGCATGAGAGCACAAATAACTTCTGTCTGCAAAGTACATCACATACCTGAGGATGTTTTTAGAGGTCCTCAGAGAGTACAAGAAATACATAGTGCTGAAAGTATTTAGAAATTAGACATAAAGTAGTTAACTGACTCCTGTGCATATCTTCAGTTTCCATCTGCATCAGACTATTAACAAACCAAATCTTTTTCCACCCTCACTATTTCTTAAGATTCCATGTTGTTCTTTCAGTGACTGTTTCTTCATCACAGTATGTTCATAGCAAAACTAAGTTCAATGAAAGAGGACTGTGATGAGCAATGTGTGTGTTTTCTATGTCTGGATGTTTGTGGAACAGCCCTTTAGTGTACAGGGGCCAACCATAGGCCTGCTGTGGATGTGGAACAATCTGCTGAGGTGGACAGTCACTAACTACAGCTTTCCCTTTCGCCTCTATAAATTACCTGCCATCTTTCTGCCTCCCAATTGTTCATAACCGGTTGGTCAAATAGGTTTAGAGGCAGGCAGCTATTGTTGCAGCAAAATAGGCGGTTGTTGTCTGTTAAGGAGCTTGTCAAATTGCATTTCAGTGTGAAGGCCAGGTTTTCAGAACAAGCCTATAGACAAAGCACAAAGGAGGCCCCAACAAAGATTTTTTTTAGAATCTATAATAATTTTGTACAGCAACAGCTCAGGGAAGAAAGAAAGTTGATTAACTGTGCTCTCTCACCATCAAGGTCTTCAGCTCAAGTAGCCGTGTCCCAGTAAAAAGCATATTGACCTCAGGGAGCTAAACTCCAGCTTGTAACACAGCTGGGGAGTCTTTGTGAAGCAAATTAAAATGTTGGTTCTGAATAGACATCAAAGCTTGTTTCTCATTGGAATCTGTCAATTTATAGGGATTGTTATTAATTATATTGCTGTAATATTGTCTTATTATATCATGTATATTTTCTTTTTTTAATTTTACAGCATAAAAATAAATAAAATACATACAAAATATATAAATTCTAAAACTGTTGTCTAGCTTAATTATACAAGGTGCTATTTTAAAATGTGTTTCTTAGTTTATAGAAGCTTATAGAAGCAATATAATGACATGCACCTGTTGTACATGGGACATGGGACTGACTCAACTTTCTATGATTGACATCAACATTGACTCTCTGGCCAAAGGCTATAGCAGAAGACACAGTGCTGCGTGATACCTGCACCTTTATTCACCTGGTTTCCTGTCTATGGCTGTCAATTGTGGAAGCCGTTGTTAATAGTTTACTGTCTGTTTTGCTTAGCTGATCAGTAGCCAGTAAGATGTTTGTCCCCTGGTGGTGCCTTCATGGAGGTAATCAAGAGATTCTGTCTTTATTCCCACCACCGCACATGAAAGTGGGCCAGATAGTGAATAGCAAAAGTGTGTGTGTGTGTGTGTGTGTGTGTGTCTGGAAGTAACGTGGCACTGGGTTCTCTTGGCCTCAGATGGCAAGGAAACAGGCTTTTCATGCCCTGCAGTCACAACAAATTAGCAAATTAATAAGACATTTGGTGTTGCCTGGACTTCCTCTTGACTGCCTGCTCTGCATGAAGGGAGCTGGCCTCTCTCTCTCACTGCATCACTGTAAGTGAACATGGAGGCATAAAGCCCACTGGCCATACTATTCGACTGTCTCAGTCCAACTGTGAACCACATTGGGAAGGCTCTAAAAAAAAAAAAAAAAAGCCTTTTTGTGGAAAATATATTTTTACAGGCTCTTGTTTTTGGTTGTTGTTACAGGTGGCTGTGAGACAAGAATGACATTCTGTTTATGGCATTGTTTTAGGTGGTTGAATTTACTCAGTCAGGAAGTCTGGTGTTTTGGTAATTCTTCATTTTGACAAAATGTAAAAACAAAACACGTGCGTGACAAAACATTCTGCTTTTTTGAAAGATTGCAGTTAGCATTCAGTGTTTTTTTTTGTTTGTTTTTTTTTTTTGCCTTTTTTCTTTTTTTTGCAAATACTCTAGTATTTTTTGCAATAGTCCCATATTTCTTTGTGTATCTCTTGTGTGAAAAAGAGCAGGGAGTGCAGGAGGTGTTGGTGTACATGCGTGCATGTGGATGAGCCTGAGCACCGTGATGCTTTCCTCCACCCTGGGGAAAGGCTACACAGTGTCACTGCTGCCCATACTCGGTGGCTGAGCAAGGAGGGCCAGGTGGTGGTGCCGAGTGCAGCACAGTCAAGCGTGGACGCAGCGCAGGCTGACATTTGCCTTCGTTGACTGCTGCAGGGAGAGGAAAAATCTGCTTTTCCATATGCTTGTGCTCGTTGCAACCCTTCCCTCTACCCACTACCCCCCCGCAACTGCCCTCTTCAGCTCCCCCCCTCTCTCCGGTCTCAACCAGATGGCTCCCTGAACATTGTTTACCTTGGGTGACGGTCCCAGATGCAGAGTGTGTCCATAGGCATCCCCGTTCCGCCCAGTTAGTTTCCTCATTCCTCTGCTCCCTCTTAGTTTGAAGTGCCAGTCGCAGCTCAAGTTGCTTTAAGTCTGTTGATTTTGGAGTTTCTGCACACACACATACACAACATGTAGATGTACTCATGCAAACACTCTTTCTCAATTATTTTCTGTTTTGCTCAGTCGTTCACGCTTGCATAGATACATTTTCTCACCTTCATAGTCTCACACCAAATCCAAAAATATAGTTTGTTTTTCCTGATCAGAGCTGCAGTCTTTCCCCATCTCCACTTGTTTTCTATGCATTGATTTGTCTGTTGACATATGGGCGCTCCCTTATGGCTTCATAGAAGAGATGGAAACCCCAGATGTTGGCAGCATGGGGGGGGGGGGCAGATGCATTTAGCACCACTGGGTGGAGCGCCACGTCAGCCTATCGTCCCGACAAGCTGAACTTTCTTAATCCCAAAACTCACTTTGTTTCTCATCAGTGTTGAACACTTCTCAGTTAAAGCAATGTAAATCTAAAGCTACAGTGTTTGTGCAGGCTTAAAAATATATTGGTGTGGCATATTAATGAGTGTGTGTGTTAAAGTAAATGTGTTTTTTCTTCTCAAATCTGTTTAACCTTTAGACCATAGTCCATTTTTGTCTTTTTTGGTTAACAGGTTAACAGTACACATGCCACATAGAGATGATATACATAATTTTAAAGATGGGAACCTGAAGATTAATTTAAGATGGAGCTCAGCAATGTGTCTCAGGTTTTTCTAGTCATAAATCTGTAATAAACATTGTTTTTTGGTTAAGTGTGATTTCAAACTGAAAGTTGACTGTATTCGGGTTTAGAACATTATGACGGCCGTTTATCATTAACCATTTTTCACCACTCAAGAATTAATATAAATGGTCAGAAATTCCTCCAAAATACCACATTAAGACACCAAGACCTGGAGGAACACGATAGAAAAACATCATGCAGCGATATTGTATGAAAAACATTTGACATTTCGAGATTTCTGTAAGAATTGCATTTTTCAGTGATTGGATTGCAAGTCTCCTTCCAAACAAGCTGGCAAGACATTGTTGGTACCAATGGATGCCTTAGGTTAACTAGTTTCACACGATACCTTTACTCTTCACAGTACTTTTAAATTTGAGCCTGCTACAGCTTCTGAAAGACAGTAATGTTGAAGATGCCGCTGTGTGTCTCTGTTGGTTAACAAAAAAGTTGCCCCTTTTACTTGGATTCCTCCGAGTGGAATTGGGTTGAGTATAAAATGCAAATTGCCAGGCCACGAGTAAAAAGGACAAGGTTTACATTCCAGCGACTGTGATCAGAGCACCTCTGCTAATGTCCTTGGCCTTGAAGAGGAAAGGCTCACTGGGTAGCGGCCTGTAGGTTGAATAGCTTTTTAAAAAGAAATGCATTGTGCACAAGGAGTGGTCCTATGAATTGAATATATGCTAGGGCAAGGCCATTTATGCGTTGAGGGGAATAATGGTGAGAGTAAAGGTGCAGGCTGTTATGATGGTTCATGGTTCAATTGAATTTCCTTAGTTTGGGCAAAAGTGAGTTCAGGCCAGTGACCCTGCTGCCAGCCTGCTCTCTTAACTGGCCTATATGACTGAAGTGTTCATGGACTACACTCTTTTTGTGTTTACTCGCATTCATTGGATTTCTCTGCAGCCTGCAGGCCTTAAGGTACTGCCATTAGTCCCGGCAAAAATTTGCCATTTTGCTCAGAAATTTCCTATTAACTTACAACAAAGGAACTAGTTCTGTTTACCATTTATAACTCATTGAATTCATAGAGATAATGATAGCACACTAGCAATCATTGAAATTGTACAGCAATAATAGTCTAATCAAGATGAAAATCATTCTTTTGATTTGTAATTTTCTATGATATATTAAAGAACCATTTAACCATTTTTATCATGGAGTCATGAGGTTAAAAAAAAAATGTCTCTGCTCACTTCTACATTACATAATAAATAAAAGCAATTATGTTTCCTACCAATCAGGAAATGTAATGGTCATCATTTGGTGCATTTTAAGACACCTGGATGTCTATCTTTTGGTA
Organism: Pampus argenteus; assembly: GCA_036937835.1. NCBI lineage: Eukaryota > Metazoa > Chordata > Actinopteri > Scombriformes > Stromateidae > Pampus > Pampus argenteus. Next base: position 7,474,181 of record CM072865.1, on the reverse strand, counting down.
TTTAGCTAGTGGTGCAGAAAGTGGTGGAAGTGGTGGAAGGGTGAGAAGGCCTCCTGTTTTCTCTGTACGGCCTTGGGACTTTTCACTTTTCGTTTTCCTCATTAATGTCTAATGTGAAACTTGTTTTTCTTGTAATTTGTTTTTCCGTTCATCAAAACAAACCGATGCATGTTGAGTTAGAAGTGATCATCTCTGGGAATTGTTAGTTGTCTATTTCTTGTGTTTGCATACCAATCTTCATCATGTTTGCTAGATAACGTAACAGTACTCACAGCTGGCCAGTTACACATTGTGATGCATTTTACCGAAAAATTAGCAGGTGAAATTCCTATGACAACCTGTAAGTAGGACTTCTCATTGCGTTTCCCTTTTTGCTTCCATGTCATGTTAGAGGAACCATGCATTTCTACATTATAATAAATCTTTCATCTACTATGGAGGATATGAAATCCAGCTTGAAGCTGTAGTGGAAAAAGAATAAAGTCAACTCAGTCAGTCAGCCAGTCTTTTTTAGCAGTCAGACTCTTTAAAGAGGGGTTCTCCTCAGCATCACTGCATGAGAAAGAACAATCTTCTAATGAGCCGTTCCTTCTTTTATTATAACACACCAGAGGAGTACATACATGCATTACATAAGATGAACGCTATGTTCACAGACTTCTTATTTCCTTTGTTTCCAGGTGTTTTCCTTTGTCCTGTTCTGACAGAGGATTTCACTCCCTAACCTTAACACGATTTTAAATCACAACTCCTGTCACAACTTCTGCTAAATTTGATGAGAAACATTAAAGAAACAAAATTACAGGCATGTACAGTTGGTTCAGCAGTCATACACTGTAAGGTTACATGTCTAAATATGGTCTGTTTCTCATCAGGTGATTCTTTGCCCTGGTGCAACAATCATCCCACATACAACTTGTCAGTTATCATCCTTTATTTGAATGTCTCGACATTATGACACCAAAGTTTAGGAAAAGGTGAAGTATCCATTATCTGCTAGAGAGTGACTGTGCATGAGGGTTTGGTCCTCTTTAAACCTTAATTTCATTTTTTAAATTTCTCAGTAGTTGGTGTATTAGTAGCTAATAACATGTATCAGTAACCTGTTATTGGTATTAAGTCATCATGATGTCAACTTTGTTGGCCATCAGCCATCAGCTTGCGTAGCTGCAGCACCTTCCCTATTCTGTCCCCAGCAGACTGTCTGCATCACTGTCAGAATCTGACCATCTGTGTCTGAGTTGCTGTTTAAGGTTAGTTTTCATCAGTGATCAGGAGTAACAGCTGGCTCTGGAGAGCCATCTCTCCAACCCCAACCCCCATCCATCCCCCACTAACCAGCGGAAACTTCTACAGCTGTCATCTGCTTTCCCAAATGACCCAGCTTTCCTTCCAGCTGCCATCCCAGCACCCTGCTCCCAGCCCCAGTCTAGCATCAAGGCTGAGCCCAGTTTTCTTCAGTATCCTGCCACAATCCAAATATAAGGGAAGTCAAAAATGTTTAGCTGCAAGGCCCAAGTCTCCAATCAATCCCAGGACAAGTTGCCACCCCAACCACCATCTCAGCTGTAGCTCTAAGATGGACTGTATCAAAAATAACTGTACATAAAGCCTAATCATGTAACTGTTGTTTCATTTTACCATTATATGTTGTTTTTGCTATTCTAGTTCTCTACATGTCCAAACTATTTTTTGTTTTTGTGTTCCAGCAACATCACCCAAGCTCATCAAACTTCGAGAGGAACCATCAGATTATTCTGACCCCACCAGGGGCAAGAGTCCAGTCATCAACAGCACCTTGGTTCCTGTCAAAGGCATCAATAACCTTGGTAACACCTGCTTCTTCAACGCTGTTATGCAGGTTGGTTAGTACCAGTACTGAGTCTGTTCATATGTCTCTGTGTATGTGTGTGTCTGAAGAGTTTAGGAAATCATATTGCTAATAAATTGGTTATCTTGTGGATTAAAAAATATTACACATGTTTTCTCAATAAATACCTGAAATATAAGGAAGGTAGCTGCGACTACAAGTATCTGTCATTGTAAATCTGTAGCATGATCATTTAAACACAAGTGGTGCTTCTTTGGGGTCTGGCCTACAAGGAAACCAGATTGCGGTCTTACAATGGCTCTGAGTGTAAACAAGCTAGGCCCTGAGGTCATTTTGAAGCATATTCAATGCCGCAGTAAATGCAGTGCCATCTTGGACATGTTCACCTGCCCGTACACGAGTGGCACTCAGTTGGTGCAGAGCATGTTCACCATACAATACAGCTTTAGAGCCTCCCTAGTCTTTCTCTGATCTGTTCGTGTCATGGCCACTGCAAACTGACATGCCTCTTTAACAATGAACCTGTTTTTTTTCCGCCATTTTGTTAATCACCCTTAGGGCCTTCCTCGTTGATTGAAATTCGAGTGAGCACGCTTTACATGCTTTTCCCTCCCTCTCTCTGTCTGTTTGTATTGTCTCCTTGATGTTGCAATCTTTCTGGTGAAAACACATAATTGTCACAGGATGAGCTGTGTCTGCGTTCACAGTGCCAGCTTCATTGTGTGTTTTCCATAGCAACTGTCTTCACTGCCAGGATGTGTCAAAACAAATATCTCTTGAAAGGGAAGGAAAAGATGTTTCTCTAACATGAAAGGACAATGTCTGCTTCACCAAGGATCTTCTCTACATTTCAAACTCAGGTCATAGATATTTGAAAGCTTCTTTCAGAATAATGAACTCAACCACAAGTTTCCCAAATCCTACTAAAAATGGAGATAACATTTCCAGGGATATTTTAATGGACCACATTAAATTACCACAAGCTAAGCGTGATTTCATACAGTTTCATATCTTTAAATAATCATAACTTTTTCATTGTTGATGTTTTTCTCGTTCATGGATTTGTTATTGGGTTATTTCATTTGATACATGGTAAAATGTCATCATGACACCACTTTTATTCTCCACCAATGTTTGTTTAAAGTATTCAGCTGCTTAATTAATTCTTTATTTTCATTCATATCCATACATGTGTACATGAAAATTTTTCAGTTTCACAGGATTGATGACTAAGACACTGGTTAAATAATTTAATTCTGTTCCCACAGAACCTGTCCCAGACACACATGCTCATCGACCTCATCCAGGAATTGAAGGAAAAAGGGTGCAAACTGAGGATCTGCCCCACTGTTGAGACCCATCTGGTACAGTTTGCTGTCCCCCTCTTCTACTTTTCTAAAAGCTTAGTTTTATCATAACCAACTGACAAATTGAACAAATGCAAATTACTTTGCTTTTGAATTCATTGTTCTAATTCTCAGTATATGCCTGAACATTACTGATGCATTCATGAGATGAGTGACAGCTGACACAGACAATAATTTGAAAAACAGAAGTGAATAAATTAACTAGAAGATAGTCATATTAAGTCCATTCATTGGTATTAAGGGCAACTTTAATTCTAATTTTGAAGCTACATGTTTTATGATGTACAAATAAAACGTCTTGATAGACATGCCAGAAAAATGAAATAATATGTACTAATTTGTTATATTGATACTACTAACTTTTTTCTGTAAAAAGCATACTTATTTGAATAAGTAAATGAAATAAACTCTCAATTACATGAAACTGGTTGTTGGTACACTGATATATCATACATGCTTTAGCTCAATCCTGTTTTGTTGTCTTTGACCTCCAATATTTCTGCCATACCATCCAATTTTTTTTTTAATGTCTTAATGTTGTCTCTAACTGTTCCAGAGTCCACTGACAGTAACGCTGCCCAGTCCAGAGCCCTTGACTGCGGCCATGTTTCTCTTCCTCCAGAGCATGAAAGAACCAGGAAAAGGCCCGGTCAATCCCAAGATCCTTTTCAACCAGCTCTGCCAGAAGTAAGGCGCCACTCTTAACATCAGCCTCATACTACTTCCTTTTCACCCTCGACCCTCCCGTTGGTGAGGGCTCATGGGTGGGAAATATATGGCTATCACAATAAAAAAGCTTAGATAGCCATAACGTCTTGTTAGTATATAGTATAGTATAGTAAAGTAGCAACAGAAGACAGTTGAAAAGATGTGGCTAACATTTTGTTCGGTAATTATTCAGTAGGAAACAAGTTAGGGGAATAGTTTCTCTCCCAGTGATGATACAAGAAGTCTGGACCCTGTATGCAAATAATTTACCCCAAGGTCAGTGAAGTCACCAGACTGCACCACAAGTGTTGGCATTGCAATTCTCCACCTGTACAGCAATGGCTTACAACACAAGAGCCACAGCTTTTACCTGCTTTCATTTCTTCACTCTGACTATGACCGCTTTAACCAGCCAGACCCAGTTAGCGCCTGGTCCCAGCTGATTCTCTTTCACATACTCTGAGCTCAGCATATGCAAAACACATGAAAATTCACTGTACCTTACCAAATGCCTCAGAGCAGCCACCTATTTGTAGGTCTTCTGCTACTTGCCACACTGCTGCGCCACCTGTGTCATATTTGATCCAGAGTAACGTCTAATGGGCTGTGTGACAGGCAGACGAACAATTGTTTTGTTCACTTTTATGAATTATATGAGAATGTTTGGTTGGCTGGGTTCTTGTTTGAGCTGCTGGTTGGGTCTCACACACGGCCAGGGTGTGTGTGTGTGTGTGAATGGGAGTGGGAGTGGGGGGTCTTGCACAGTTTAGTAGTGCAGGTGGGTGACCAGGGCATTTGACGTCGGATGACTGGGTACATCTCTGGTGCGGCTTTGACAGTTACTCTGGTACCTAGCTTTCATCAGGCAGGCCTGTATGCATGCATGCATATATATGTGTGTGTGTGTGTGTGTGGGCTACCACCTCACCTGGTACCACCTCAGCCTGTAACACACATGTAGTCAATTGTGCATTCAGACAGCAGGCATTGCACACACCTTCATGCGCTCACACGGATCTAATATTACGTAGTGCTAATCTATTCCACTGACATGCATTTGAATAGAGAGTTATGACTTTAAGCCTCAGCACCCATCACTCATGTGCTACACTTCCACCACAAGTGAACTTTCACTCAGGCCAGTATGTAATTGTTATATACATTCAAACAATAAATGCAAATGTTCAGCTGTAATATGCATACTTACGTTGTTTTCAATAAAAAAATAAATAAAACAATAACAAAGAAAATATCATGAAATGTTGACAAGCTGGATAACACACAGATATGTTGGAGAATATTGTCTCAGGTGATGTGGCAACATCTTACTAGTGGTACCTTGTTATCTTGCTTGTTTTAACAATGTAATGTGATGATTTATCTGAAGATAATTATCACAGGCTCAGGAGGATTTTCATGAGAGCAGACTTTATTATTCGGGGCTCTGATTGACATGAAAGAACTGGAGATTTTATTGCACTTCAAGGCCTTACTCATTTACAGCGTATGCTGTTTTTTCTTTTAACATTCACACAGTGTACATGATTGTAGTTGCCTGAGCTCGCACATGCTTCTCTATCAGACTCCTCCGCACAGGAAATAGTTTACATTTGAGCTGAAAGGGCAGGGTCAAGAACTGCTCCTGTTTACCAGGATTCTTTTTTCGCCATTGCAGTGACCTTTATGATGGCTGCACTCTTTGAATATAGCCTGCCCTCCTAACTTGTCACTGCAAGCTCTTATCCCTCCAAGTGGGTTGGATCTGCCCTTGACCTGGAGGGACTGAGAGCGCTTTTCCATTTCTTTTTCACCGTCTTTCCTGGTATGTTCGTATTGACAGGCAGGTTAATATGGCTTTCTGGCACTGTAGCCCTGTTGAGCCCATGTTTGTGCATGGGCGTGTGTGTGTGTGTGTGTGTGTGTGCACATGCACACATTGAGTACCCCACAGCCTGCTTCTTCCTCCTCCTGGCAGTGGAAGGAGTCTGGCCTGGACAGGGACCAGTGGCAGACTATATATGATGTGTGTGTATATATATATGTATATGTATATATATATATATATATATATATATATATAACATCATGTAGAAACAGTGTTTTTATACAATGTTTTTCCTAATCTAAATCAAATAAATAATATTGGTTGAGAATTTGACTATATACTTATCAGTGTATTGGATGCACTGTATGTGTAACACATAAACTGGATAAAAAAGGCCACACAGGCATTCATCCATACCTGCTTCTTTCAAGGACTGATTCATTTTCTAGGACAGCCACTGGACACTTCTTTATTGCATGAAATATAAAAAGTACACTCGCTCTCTTCTCCATCCGTGTGCTGTGTGTAAATGCCGACATACCCATATCTTTCAAATATTGGTTATAAGCCTTTATGAGAAGCCTTACATTCCTGATAGAAATTGCAGAGGGCAACAATGGATTCCATCTCGTGCTCTGGCATCCACACAAACACAAAGAGGCAGCGCTGGCATGCTTGTCAGCACAGAAGGAAGACCTCTTTCAGGTTGAAGAAAAGAAGCAGAGATTCAATAATAATAATAATAATAATACAAATATTGGCTTGTGCACCTATGCTAATCTGAGAGCTACAGTCCAAACTTCAAACTTTACAGTCTTAGGACTGTTCTTAGGAAACATGAAAATAATGTTGTTGATAAGGTTGTTTATGTTCAAAATATGTCATTGTCATTGTCATGTACTGGCTTTGATTTTCTGCATCTGAGGTTTTTGAATCAGCCAGATCAATACAGCAGATGTAGATGGCACCAAACAAAAGCCTGATGTGTTAGAAATTTAGGAATTCAGAGTCCAATATGTCCAATGTGAGTACAGCTTCTGTTTTGTAAAGGCCTCTATATTTGTATTTTACACATTTTCTATGAACATATTGTAAATCATTGAGTCACATTTCTAGTTTTTATTCCTGCGTGAGTAAATGCTGCATAAATGTATTATGTGAACTGTGTGCGGGTGCGTTGTGTTGCTCGTACGTGTGTGTTTGGGGGATGAGCTTGTGTGGCCTTGTGTCTGGTACTAACTCATCCGGCTGTTAATTGTGTTAGCACCGCAGCTGTTTGCATTGGCCAGATTGAGAGCAGCGCTACAGGGCCCTTCTGCTTCTCTCCACTGGGATGAGCTTCCAGACCTTGTCATTCCCACTGATCCCAACCAAGCATTTCATTTTTTCCCTCTGTCTCACTCTGTCTCTTCCTCTTTTTTCTGTCTCACTCATTTCTACCCTCTTCTTCTCTGTTTTGCTTTTTCTCTCCAGGGAAAGTGACAGACTAGTTAGCGGAACAAGAGGGGAGACATTCCTTCACATGCTGTTCATTTTTAGAGCTGGCGAATAAATGACATATGTGCACTCCACCATCTTCACCCCTCCTCCCACCCTTCCCCATGTGTCTGCACAAAAAGGGCATAAGAGACACAGCTCGTGTCTGTATGTAAGGGTGTGGGGGTGACTTTGTGCTCCTCCAGACCTCCTGCTTATGACCTGTGTTGAGGGCAGGTGGTTGGCCGTATCTCCTCCAGCCGTGGGCATTTTTAGGTCACAGCGTATCTTAGAGATGACTCAGTATAAATAAATTCCTTCAATAAGTATGGTTATGAATGGTATTAATGTTTGGCTACAAAATATTGTGGCCAAAGTATCTCTACATTGAAAGAATCCTTATTTAAATTGTTGTGGCAATTTATATACTACACCTATTTTGAAAATCTTAGTTCACTCTCAGTTTACTTTGATTATAAATCATTGTAGCAGAACACTCTAGTCACATGCGTGTTCCACCTTTACTATAAATTAACCAGAAAACAGACGTTTTAAATAGCTGTGAATATTATTACAGTGTATAAGTAGTAATATATCATTATCATGTTGGTACCAGTCACCAGCAGTATTGAAGAAGTGGTGACCGGTATCTTATCAACCCAAGAAGGATGCCATGATTGACTCTTGAATACCTGAAGGGCCTGAAGACCTCTAGTATAGACCATAAAGTACCATTAAAGGAGGTAACTCACCGCGGTAACAACCTTCTGCCCTCCAAACATCCTCAACATTTGACTGATGGTTTCGTTGCTCTGCCTGTCAGACCAACCTGTCCTGTGGTTATGTGGCTGGCTCGGCCCAACAGGTTGCAGTGGCTCTAGCCTTGGCTGCCCATCTGCCCCTGGCATCTGTCCTCACATCTGCTTTACTGTGGGCGGCCAGGGGACGGATCCAAGGGGAGCCTCCCCTCTAAGCTCCCTGCCGCTAATGTCCAGGATGAAGGGCTACCGAACAGAATGGTCAGAAAAAGTCAAGGAAATAAATGACCTGACAGCCAGTTATTCTTAGTTCTGTGTGAAGCACTTTACCTTGTACTGGACTCTCTCAGTTCCTGGAAGCACAAATTGTTATTGAATATCTATGGAATCATTATGAAATATAGAATAATTGGAAAACAGCACACCGTAAACCGTAAATTATTTAATATAATCAGTCATTGTTTCATTTTTTTAAGTGATTGTTTGGGACATGCAGTGTTTTCAGTGTAGCATGTAGCATATAATGTTCTCAAATTGACTTGGTGTTTTACCCGTCAGTGTGTATCTGTAGACATAGACAGTAAAAGAAGAGATAGGTAAGTAGGTAAAGGTGCATTAAACAAGGAGTGGGTCTTCATTTATTCCAGACTAAGCTGTTTTCACACCTTTATTAACAGTTTATCAGGAAACAGACAGTCAGCCTGCATGAGCCTATAAGCAACTCAAAGCAGAGGCTTATTGCTTCAATGGTCAACTGTGGTGCAACAAATAGAATAATCTACAGTACCAGTCAAAAGTTTGGACACACCTCCCCATTCATTGAATGTTGTTACCAGAATATGTTTTACACACTGTTTAAGTTTTCTTTGTTACATCTATAGGATTTTATAGATACAATACTGAAAAGACCTTTTTCTTTATGTTAGAGATTTACTCCCTCCTTAATGTTTGCCTGTTATCACTGTTTGTAGTCTATTACTTTGGTTGAACAATTAAAAGCTAAACATTTCCAGGTTCAGTGTCTGCAGTTTCATTTGTACTTTTGTTTTTTATTTCCAGGGCACCACGCTTCAAGGGCTACCAGCAACAGGACAGCCAGGAGCTTTTGCACTACTTACTGGACTCCATACGAGTAGAGGAAACTAAAGTGAGCTTACATATACACACATACATACACATGTGTTTCAGACTTACGATCCACATGCTTTTTTTTTTCAAAACTTTTTCATGTTCTATTGAAGTTTTACTTTTGGTGACACATATGTCCTTTAAATCTGCACAAAGTACTCGTGTATTTGAGAAAAGTTCCTTTACAAATTAATTTTATACCATTTGATAAAGGAAAATGTGCAAAAGGTTAAACACCATGTACATGCATTATCTGAGCAGCAGAGGCAATCCAGAGTTGTATAACTGACTGTCATTTTTTTCTTGCTAATTCTATAAATTAATTAATTCATGTATTGATATTTAAAAATTTTGAACTGATTTGAAGGCCATTAATCTCAACACCAGGTCCTTTATATTCCTTTATATCCATTATATTTTATGTTACAGTAAAGCTCTTACCCAGTGTGTGCATACAGTGTGCATACAGCTGTGGGTGGCTGTAACTCAGTGTTTTCATTTTGCTTGGCCAGACAGTTTTTTGTGTTTTAACATTATGGTGCCGTGTTTTTGGCAAGTACAGAGCATTCCCACCCCCACCCCTTCACAGGGCAATTAGGAGACCCCACAGCAGCCCTTTGCGGGACTGAGCCAGCCCCCGTGGCCCCACCAGTGGCTACGTGAACCTAAGAGGAGAAGTTAGCGGGTGTGTTTAGTGGTCAGCCCCGGGCCCAAGAGGGGCCGCAGTCTGGGCTCCCTGTTCCCATTCAAACTTGTGAACACAGACAGTTGTGCCACTTAGGGGACTTGCAAGTGGCACGACCGGCATCATTGTGTGATCTTGGGAAACCCACAGCTGCTGAATGGGTTCCAGGGCCGTCCTATTGTGCTTGAGGGTCACCCACCGCCCCCACCTACACATACACAAATACACACACTCATCAGCCATCTCCCAATCTAATCAAGGATGCATAGAGGGAGGGGTACCGCCTCCTCTATTCATTCACTCAGAAACTCATTTATTCAGCCAAGCACATTCAGAGATACAGTGGCATTTTAGCCACATTGTACGATCATTTTTAAAATGAACACGTACATTATACTAGTTACTATCTTCTCTAATGATGTACTGTATAATTAAGTATTAGATAGTAGATACAGCTTGTTCTCAAACATCACATAAACATTTTTTCTTTAAAAAAAACAGAAATTAGGTCATACCTATAGAGCTTGTGCAAACCCAGTGATCTTAAATTGAATTTGAAGTAACACATAAATACAGTACATTTATGTACTCACACTGTCCTGTGTGTGTGTGCGCATCCAAGGGAGACTGGTATTTTTACAGTGGGTGTCACCAACCTTTTAGAGGCCCTAAGTGTTTGTGTTGATTGGCCATTAGTATCAGAGATCTAAATATGCTAATTTGGCCACAGTCAATTATCACCAATTAGCTGAGACGGTAGGTATTTCTCTCTCAGGGCATGGACTGTCCTTCTTCGCCCCATCTTGATTTTTGTTTCCACCCCTGCACCCGTGTACCAGCAATCCACTCCCCCCCTTCCCACTGCCCATCCTGTGTGGGACAGTGCACGCTGTTACTTCGGGAAGGGAGGGTGGGGGTTACTGGTAATTAATTAGAGGGACAGCCTCAGCCTGGTTCGACTGTGCTGACTGAGTGGGGTGCAGGCTGGCCGGGGTTGGGATTAACAGGGCTTTTTGACCTAAATAGCCAGTCCAGTGCGTGGGTCCCGGGACAATGGGGGATGACTGGTCTCGACTGCAGACATAGACCATGGCCAATTATCTATTGATTGGTGCTTTACTGTGGCTGTGCCTCTTCACAGCTCTCTCACTAACACACTCACTGACCATGTCACCTTCAATCAGAGAAGAAGAATTTATACACACACACACACACACACACACACACAAACATGCTCAGTTAATGTAGAGATGTACATGTTAACAGTTTTAGACAAGCACAATGATTATTTTACACTAATGATGCTTATAATAGATATATCTGTCAAACTGTGCTGTAGCCTAGACTGTGATATTTCACAAATGGATGTAATCAAGAAAATTCAAGAAAAAGACACAAGAAAAACCCACAGAAAGAATGCATGTATTTGTTTTTGCATGTAGGAAAATGACTTCAGGTCTGCATTATTAAACAATTTTTTGTTTGCTGTTTTTAGAGGGTGAAGGCAAGCATCCTGAAGGCGTTCAACAATCCCACAGAGAAGACAGCAGATGAAGAGACCAAACGCCAAGTCAAAGGTTCATATGCATGCTGCACTAGAAAACAGCCAAGACCAATAGTCCCATCTTGTGGCAGTTAATGGAAATACAATTAATAATTATGCACAGACCAATTTGATGGAGGAAAAGGACTTATGTCCTTTGTTAGATTAACCTCCCCTGTTTCCTGCAGAGTTAAAGAATCAAGGAAAACATTAATATAGCCTTTAGTCCGTATCCCCTTTTTGAGATAGAAGTGACTAATATAACTAAAATGTTTTAGTGGAGAACATTGACAGGAGGATTATTGTGTTCATGGATAATGGAATCCATATTATAAACTTATGAAATGTGTAACATCTAATATTTAACTAAACATTATTAACACATGTAATTAATTGAAAACAATGTTTTTCTTTCAGCCTATGGGAAGGAAGGTGTAAAGATGAACTTCGTTGACCGCATCTTTGTAGGCGAGCTGACCAACACAATTATGTGTGAAGAGTGTGAGCATGTAAGTGTGTGTGGGTGAACTATAGAAAAGGATTAGATTGTTCAGTGTGAACCAGTCAGGCTTGTCCTCACAGCATATATTATATATATATATATATATATATATATATATATATATATATATATATATATACTGTTTTCGTTGATTATAAAACCTTCCCCACCTTTTTTAATATTTACTTTTTGGAAGCTGACCAGATGTATAACAAAAACCAGAAAAACAACAAATAAAGCACTTCAAGGACCAGTTAAATACCCGCTTTTTGCTGCAGGCATTTACTATAAAATGCTGGAGCTCAGGGTTGCTAACAAAGCGCAAACACTATTGTGCAAACTAAAGAATGTCATTGAAAGTAAAGAGCACCAGATGCAGAGCTGTAGAGGAAAAGCAGATCTCAGATTTCCTCCCAGACCTTTTTAAAATCTGCTGCAGAAGTTAGCAACTATATGTGTTTTTGACTACAAAGGAAAATGATTCATGTATATGCTGACACTGACCTACATGCTGATTTCTTTTTCAGATCTCCTATGTGAAGGAGGCTTTCATAGACATATCTTTACCCATCATAGAGGAAAGGGTGAGCTGCTACAGACTGTAAATAACGGCGGATGATGATTAACACTTTCATACAATCGTTTTTTCAACTCATAAGCAACACTACAGATATTTGAGAAGTTTGGCCAAATGTTTTATGGATCCACTGATGATGATTATTTGTTGGGCTCAGATATCAAAACCGTCCAACCCTGGCAGGCTGGGGAAGGGCGGCCGGGAGCAGGACGTCCACATGACTCACAGTGAGCAGGTTCTTCCTGCAGCGCACTCTGTCAACAGAAACACCAGGAAGCCCATTGGACAGGTGTGTATATAAACTATGCACTGATACAATAGTTGCTGTGCATGTTGATTATTTGAAAAGTGATTATCTGCTCCATGTGTCTCAAAAAGTTAATTATCTTTTGGAAGTGTTTGCTTCCTTTCCTTTTTGTGTTTCATGCTAGTTCTTTTTTTCTCTATTGTCTTCAAACAGATACAAGCTTATGTTGTTTTTTGTTTTTTTGTTTTTAAAATTTGTTTACAAAGGTGCTTCCAATTATTCTTTTTTAACACAGTTTTCTTCTGGCACAAAACAAAAGAACCCTACAACAAATCTGATGGAATTGGTTGTCAGAATATTATGAATAACCCGCATTATAGTTTAATCTTCTAAGCTTCAATGCTAGTACCAAATGCAGACATTTCTTTTATTTCATGTCAGTTTCTTTTCTTTTTTCTATTGTGATATTCAAGACAAAGCATGGCTCTTTAGACTCTACAAAGCAAAGCTCTCATTGTGGCTCTAAAACACAAAGGAATTACATGATGCCAGAAGAAATGGTATGAGGGTGGGTAGGTTCATAGCTGATGATCTTTTTCAATTGTCTAAATATCAGTACATACTGTATTTATCAAATTTGATTCTTACCACTTCATAAGAAATGCCTTTTCACAAAAAAAACATTGTAATGTTTCTTCATAACCAACATTATTGAAAATTTCCAGGCTGAATCTTTCAATAATTACTGGACTGTAATGGATAGAGCCACAATGCTTGCGTAGTGTTTGGCATCTGACATATCTGACATAACATCTGCTCCATCATCACCTCTTCAGCCTTCTGATTCCAGTTTCTAGCTTTAGCTTTTCAGCAATATTGTAACTAATTGTAAATTTGTAAACATCATGAAGTTTCTCATCAGAGTCAAATCTGCTACTTTAAAATGATCTCTGTGATCCAGCCACAATATTTAAAGCATCACCATCTAGTGATGACACCATCATGCAACATTGGCAGGGTATTAAAGTACTTGTCTGAAAGGGGCTAACATGTCCATTTCTTCCCCAGAAACACCAGGACAGGAGGTCTTCTAGCTCTGTGGAGGAGAAAGGAGCAGGCTGCGGTGCAGAGCGGGCAGAGGAGGAAGGAGTGGCGGGCGGATCAGCCCGCGGTGTTTCAGTTTGCAAGATGGCTGCTGCTGGCAGCCTATCAGATGGCAGTGAAAGAGACTCGGGTCCTCAGGACAGCAGTAACGACGCCGACAGCGAGGCTTCAGAGAGCGAGTGGACCCCACGCACCTCCTCCTCCTCCAGCCATGTCCACAGTCAAATGTTGTCCACTCTCACTGCATCCCCTACACCCATCTCCACCCCATTACCCATGTCATCCTCCTCCTCCACTAGGCAGGGTGGTGCCGTAGAGCAGCTGGTTACTGCAGTGTCTAAGGTCAACCTGGGCTTCACGCCTGGGGACTGCTCGGCCTCCACACACTGTTGTCCAGACGAGTCGGGAGAAACGCAGTCGCGAGATAATCTCCACCATCAACACCACCAGGGGGCGTTCCAAGCACTGTCCCACAGTTACACCCCCAGCTCCAAGGAGTGCTCCATCCAGTCCTGCCTCCACCAGTTTACCTCTGTGGAACTGCTGATGGGCAACAACAAGCTGCTGTGTGAGAGCTGCACAGAACGCAGACAGAAGCAGCTGCGCAAGAGCAGCTCCATCGGTAAGACAGAACATCTAGAACCACGTTGCAAAGAACTCTGAAGAAGAGCAAGCAGTTCACCTGCAAAATGATTCTAAATTATTATTATAGATAGATAGATAGATAGATAGATAGATAGATAGATAGATAGAACACTTAGTTTTCTCATTCATGGAGCTTTAGGCATCTTGAATTCATGCCAGTTTCAACAGATTCCAACGATTACCAGTTTGTACAAATATCAAAACATCCATGGGAATTTCTCAGTTCACTTTGACAGCAAAACTCCCTGTTGAGGTCATCAGTAGCAGCATGCACACATTGGAGGGAGTGCAAGTTTTTACTACTTTCATGAAGAGCTACAATGTCACTTTAATCTCACATTAATTTAATGAATTTGTGCTTTTTAGATATGTTATATAATGAATCAAACAGTCTGTTTTAACAGTTAAACCTGACATTGCTGTGTTTTCGTGTGTGTTTCGGTGCTGTTGGCATAGATAAGAAGTTGGAGAAGATTTACACCAGCGCTCGGAAGCAAATGCTGATTTCCTTGCTGCCTCCTGTCATCACATTGCATCTCAAACGTTTCCACCAGGTTAGCAACCACACACAGACTTTTGATTGTCCTCCAAGTTATCATGCGGATATTTAAATCTCGTTATATCCATCAACATTTACATATCCTAACAGTGACGGTGTGTTGTGGTCTACAAGCCTAAATGTTCGTGTACTGCGGTTCTGTTTTTGTATTTTAAGGCAGGGATGAACCTACGAAAGGTGAACCGTCATGTTGACTTTCCACTGATCCTGGATCTGGCTCCGTTCTGCTCGGTGTCCTGCAAGGTACCACACTAGTCCACACAAAAAAACCCAACATTGCTTCTATTCCTTCTATGTAGTTGAGTTTATAATGAATGTCCTTGACTAGTACTGTATTTGGAGACATTCTCTGTTGTTTGCTGATATATTTTTTTTTTCAAATTTTTGCTAGAACCTGGCAGCAGGTGAGCGCGTCCTCTACAGCCTGTATGGGATTGTGGAACATAGCGGCTCAATGCGGGGGGGACACTACACCGCATATGTAAAAGTGCGTGCTCCCCAGAGGAAAACAGAACAGCACCATAGAAACCTGTCAGGTAAGGGTCGGGCTCTCTTCAGCTCTTTTAAGACCTTTTAACTATTTTCTGTGTTTGTGTGCAGTTGATGGAAGTGGCCATTGTTCGTGCAGCAGAGGCCTCACTCCTCGTAACCTTGAAGCTGTCCTCCACAAAGGGCAGCATGAATTGAAGTCTTTGTCTTCTATAAATCGCCGTTGGTCTAACTTTTTTTTTTAAATTTAATTCCATGTGGCTTTATTGGCATGATTGTATACAACTATACAATCATAATAGACAAGATACAAAATAAACAGTTTCTTATTGTCAGTTCTCGCTTGCTGCATTTCTCTTAGCAGTTCTGTTAGCGTGGCTAACACGTGTGTCTCGTCATGCTGACATTCTTTTAACTGGGTCTGGATATTGTGTGTTCATTGTTGACAGCTGCTGACAGATGGCTTTGTCACGATTATCACTCGCCCTTGACACACAGTGCTGAGCTGCACCTCAAATTAATCTTCAGGTTTCCAGCTGATGATGTATATTGCCGCTATGTGGCATATATTGTTGACCTGCTATCTGCCCCTAAAGATCCCCCTACAAAAGACAAAGTGCATGTCAGGTCTCTAAGTGTTAAATCTACATTGAAATTCAAGTTGTTTATATCGTTGTATTTAAATTTAGTCGTGATGACCATCGACTGGTTTTTGTGCTTCGTGTGTTGTGAACACAGTTAGGACAAAGAAACCTTTAATATGCTGACCTTCTATATGATGAGACGCTGGCTGTTATTTTTATTCCTATGTTTGATTTTATCTTTTTATTTTTTTATTGCCACATTGGGTCCTATTGAAAGCCCAGGGTCCAGGGCCATGATTCACCATTGAGTAATGCACAGTGCACAGGCTTGGGTCACTACTGTTTTATTACAATCTAAATTCAATTTTTTCTCATGATGATGTTATTCAGTGTTATAAAGGACCATTCAGATATTTAGGGTTCAAAAATGTAACAAAGGCTATAACAGATTATGTCATGTTTTGCTCCATGCTGCTAGTCAGTCACAGATATGTTGATATGAATGATTCCAAGGTAATTTCAATTGAAAAACTTGATTTAAAGCATATTGGTGGAAGAGTTTATAGCATTGAAAATCATTGTTCTCTTCACTGCCATGTTTGTTTGATCTCTTTAAAAGAAGAAGAAATAATGTATCTCAAAGGACATCCTGGTGTTAGATAAAAAAAGAAATAAATGTGATTATTTCACATGGGATTTTGTATATATAATACATTTTTCTTTTCTTTTTGATATTGGTTTTAACTAGCCTTTATCTCACACATACATTAATCACCCTTAAAAATATAAGTCAGAAGAAAGACAAATTTGGGCAAACTAAGGTAGCTGTACTGTTTTCAGATTGGTCGAGTTTTTGTCTGCGAGTCCATTTTCCTCACTGGAAGCTTTTAAATTTTAGCGTTGTTATATTGAAGTTGTGGTATGAACATGATTTTTCACTCATTTAACAGAAACACTACCAAAACCTTTTTTTTGATGTATTTTTTTAATGACATCCGAAACAACAAAACATCTTATACGTTATCAAAGTAACCTCTGTGCGCCATGATATTAATACGTGTATAAACGTGTTTCAGGTGTGAGGGACGCCAGCAGCAGCTCCCAGGGCCAGTGGGTCTACATCAGTGATACCACCGTTCAGACGGTTCCAGAGTCAAGGGTACTCAACTCTCAGGCATACCTGCTCTTCTATGAGGAGATGCTGTAATGTGACCAGAAGTATTTTATACCAGCTGTTTTGCTTTGTATTGGTTTTGGTACAGCCTGTACAACTCCTCTTATTTTATCTATGGAGGAGAGAAGAAAAGGGAAATACTATATACTCACTTTCCTTACATTCTCAATCTAAAATTGGCACTTCTAAATCTTAAATATAAAAAGTAAAACAAGATTTTTTCTGTTTTGATATAATCCCAATTTTCATTCATGTTTCCTGATTTCCTAAAAAAAAATCCTAAAAGAGTGTTACTGGACCTGAGCATTTCTAAGTTTGTCACATTCTTGTGTCTGAGATATAAACTGCATGAAAGAGTTCAATAACTAACAGGAAATGAGCAGAATTATCGCATGCTAAACTGCGCTCAGCACTGAAAAGTTGATGTCAATTGTGTGCGTGTGTGTGTGCACACCGCACACACACATATGAGTGAGTGAGAGGTAGAAGAATGTAGTTTCAAGGTGCTATGTGTATCATTTTCACATCAGTAAATGTTTGCAACATATTACAGTACATAGTAATTAACATACACAAACATCTCTACGCGCTCTACACTAAAGATTGTACATTTTGTGGCTAAAATCTGGCGAGAAATCTCCTTGATTCTTTCTGGCATTGGCACATGATAGATGGTACGAGACGCCAATGGAAAAATTAATTCAGACATGTTTGTCCTCTTCACTAAAGCAAATGACACTGAGAATGAGGACAAGTCTGGCATCCGTTGTGACGGGTTTTATGGGAAATGTGGTCACATATTTGAGACACCAGCAGTTAGTAATTGTCTGAGTTTTGGCCATATTTATTTATGATGATAATAATAATAATAATTCACATTGAGTTACTGGTTTGAATTACTACATATAGCACCTTGAAGTAGTAGCACAGCAGTTATTTTACAGCCTATTTTACAACTTTGATTTTTATTTTTATTTTTACATCAGAATGTATAAATGTAAGACTATCAGTAAATTACATTTGCCAAAGACGGGTTTTGCAACTGCAGGTCAGAGCAGAAAATCAAAACCAAACACACAAGGAGTTTCTTTCACATTTGTTCAGGTCATCAGTACAGTTCTTGAGTGTTGTCGCACAAACAACACATTTATCAGATCAACAAATCACCTCGTCTGCCTTCATTGTACTTAAAGCTCTACTGTAACTGTGTAGGCGCACACACAATCCCATTAAGATGTTCAACAAAGAGTCAGCACTGCAACAGACTGACTTCTTATGAATTAATAATATCAGCTAGGTTCAGCAAAAAAAAATGGAAATAAAAAAAACTCAAAGGCTCTAAGCCCTAGTAGTAAAAAACATCTTTGCTGTCATGTGCATGGGGTTAATGTTATAATGAATGTATTGCCTATTCTTGAAATGTCTGTCAAATGAGCTGTTCATCTTTTTCTATAAAAACCTTTTAGATGACAATGTTTTCAGTGCCTATGCTACAGGTTAAGAAACCTGTGCATGGTGAGAGAGAACATATGCAGAGTCAAATGCAAAGAGAGAAATGCGCAGCATATTTATGTACAGTATAACTTACTGTAAGCAAAAATATTAAGTATATGTAATTGTATATACTAAAAACAATATAAACTCATGGTGCTTCAGGCGTGCAGGGTTTTTCCTCAAGACATATTTTTGTTTCCAGAAAAAAAAAACACTTAATTACAACATGATAAACATTTGGAATGTGTAAAACTACATACTGTATCAAAAACAAAATAAATCTAATTTATGAAGTGAATATTCTACAAGACGCGTCTCTCTCTTTATGTTTTAGCCCCTCTTGTTCAACAGCACTAGTAGAACAAAGATCACGTGGGAAAAGGTTTTTGTTGTTTGGGCTTTGGAGTTGATGTCGTCCTGTTTTTATTTCCACTTTGAGCAAGATATTGTTGAGCATCGCTCTCGGCTGTCACAGTGTATCCCATGGTGCCATATTCAACTCATCTTCGCCGGTGATCCGCCCTGACGGGTGCAAAGCAGCACTGCTTCAGAACATGTAGCGAGCTGGTGAAGAGGAGGTGGGTGTGGAATCAGGAAAAGGGCAACGTCCAAAAGCATCGCTTTGCGCGCCCTCTTGTTCCCACATGCTGTGACATCCAAGTCGTGCTGCTGAAACATTAAAACAGGTTGTCACCGCCGCCACCAACAAAAGAGCAAATCTTTTCTGAAATGTATTTGTCTATTTTTAAAATGGCAGGGGGGTGGCTTTTGGCTCGGGGACATGCTGCTGTAGCATTAGATGTGATTTAATCTCAGTTAATGAAAGGCACCCGCCCCCCCACCACCACCGTGTGTTAGACGGTTGTAAGAAACTAATAAGGAGGTGCTGTAACGCTCCTCACTGTCTACCTTTCTACCAGCAGTGGAGGTTAAATTTGACTGATGTCACCATGCACAGCCACTGTCACTGCCACTGCCACTGCCACACCTAGCTTGACCCCACAGTATACAACCCTATATTAATGCACAACCCGGTAAACACATTTGTTCATGCAAACCACTACACACAACACTGCACATGCCTTTAGGCTTTGCTCTACACAGTTCTTACATATCAATGTTACAATCTAATTCCAACATAACCACATCCACAACAGCACGCAACTGTTACTGACTAGTAGATGATCCCTTTGTAATGCACTTATAATGTAAGTGATGGGGGCAAAAATCCACAAACCTCCTGTGCAAAAGTTAATTTATTTACATGTAACTGATATGAAGCTTCAGGCATACAAAGAGTTGAGTAAATATATTTAAACATTAAAGTCTAATTAGTGCCACAGCTCAACAGAAACACTGTCTGAAGAAACACAAAGGGGTCATTTTATGCTGAAAAGCCTGGAAATGTGACAGATATTCACTTGATATGACTAACTCAGACTGATGACATCTTATATAAGCTTCAGGTGAACTTTTAAATGCATTATTTTTGCACAAAATAACTGATTTTGGCTCCCATTACTTACACTGAAAGCACAACAGGAGGAGTGATTACAGCAAGGAAAACCTCTTTTAGTGTTTATATTTGCACCTGCTTTATTTTAAGACAGATTTGCATACCCATGTGAACCTTTCCTTTAATAAACATGTATTAAAGTCGTCTACAAGGTGAAGGGATTGTTTGTGGATGTATACCAGCAGCTGCTAAAAGGTCTCTGTCTTTCTGTGTTTGAATGGTTTGTTGGTTGCTTAAACCATTTCTGTTCCTGATACTGCTGTCAACAAAATAAGAAGTACTCGTTGTTTAAATACACAGATATGCTTTTTTTTGCTGGCTGACCTGACTGGTTGTAATGTTTTTTGGTTTTCAGAATTGTCTGTGTCTCTCCGGGGCTGGATTGAACAGAATCATTTTTAAATTTTAATTACAGCTGTAAGTGTTTTAATTTAAATTTTAAAATGACGATATTAATACCCTTTTTTCCATTGTTTACTGTGTTCATTGTCATCATCTCATCTAAAGCACTCACGGTCTCAATGCTACCTTTACGTGGTGCTCGGAAACTCTATTATCAGTTACTAACTCATTCCTGTTCCACAGTGTGTGGACAAATTGACTCTCGACCTAACTAACTAAATAATTCACAAAAAATAATTAACCAAAACTAGCAACAATTGTACACACACTCTAAATGTGGTGGGATGAAGAATTAGATAAGAACCGCATATAAAGCCTGAACAATTAAATATTCCGACAGGACTTGAATGCAGCAGCAGAGCCCTCGGTTCACACTTCCTCCAGCAGCAGCAGCAGCTCACTAGTGAACTAGTGCATTGCAGCCATTTTGGAGTCGCAGCGCTGGAGAGAAAGTGTCTGGAAAAGGTGGGATTATGTTGCTCAAAGCACAGCGCTGATACAGGTTTCATACACACGTTCCTGTTAGCATGGGGTTGAATTTAAATGTGAAGTCATATTTGTTCACCTGTACTGATATCAGTGCTACTATCTGTTAGCTTAGCCACCGTTAGCTCTTAGCTTGGTACAGCTTACTTAGCTCGCTAGCTACTTAGCATTTGGTTTAATTATTGGTTATTTCTCCA
Organism: Pampus argenteus; assembly: GCA_036937835.1. Classification (NCBI taxonomy): domain Eukaryota; kingdom Metazoa; phylum Chordata; class Actinopteri; order Scombriformes; family Stromateidae; genus Pampus; species Pampus argenteus. Next base: position 7,452,884 of record CM072865.1, on the reverse strand, counting down.
CTATAACATTTATTTCGGTATCATGCTGCAGTAATGACGCAAGACCGCCTACAACACAGATGCTATTTGCTCTATCATCTGAAAATAGCTGCTCATTAGCTGTTAGCTGGAGCTGCTAACGCACAAGCTAGCTAGTCGTCATGCAATAACGCTTACAGTTCTTTTGGTCATTAGTTGAGACCCGACTGTAATATTATATCACTTCAGCTACAGCAGCTGTTGTCGGCAGAGTCAGTGTTAGCTGTGCTAATCATAATCAAAATGTAAATGGATATTTCAGGTTTGAATCCAGAGAAGAGGGATGTGGGACCAGGGAGGTCAACCCTGGCCGCAGTGGCCTCTGAGCCAGCAGCAGTGGATGCAGTCTTTCCAGCACCAGCAAGATCCAGGTCAGTGAGCAATGCTCCAAGAAAAGCACCTGCAGGTGTTTCTGTGAACATCCAGCTACTGCTTTCACCGCCCTCTCGCTAGTATCTGCAATATTTAAGGATGTGTTTTCTGGCTTTGTGCAGGTCAAGTAGACTGGGCTGCCCTGGCACAGGCGTGGATTGCACAAAAGGAGTCGACAGGAGCAGAGCAGCAGAGCATTCAGCCCAATGGCCAGGACATCCCGGGCCTTGAATCTGTTGCCCCGAGCAACCATGGGACCTTCCAGGGTGATCCAGCGTTTGGCAGAATGTGGCAACCAGGTACACCATTAACCCTGAAAGTTTCTGCCCATCACTCACTTTCTGCACCTATTTTTATTTTGCTACTAGAAATAACTTAGAAACTCCTTTGGACAGTGTGTGTGATGTTGGTACATTCAGTATTGATTTATTTTTATTTAGCAGACTAAAGAGAATTGATATGACGTTTGACCTGATGTGATCTCTCATGTGTACGTCCTTAGCCTGGGCAGATGTTAAGGAGACTGAACAACATGATTCATTTGGTAGAAATTCCTTCTGTTACTTCTCGCTGTTCATATTGCTCTGGCTTTTGTTTACTAATTGTTTTGCCATCAACAGAATGGGGAATGCATGGCCAGCCCCCTCCTCCTCCTCCACCCCCTGACCAGACCTGGATCCCTCCAGGGTCAGGACCGATGGATGTGGTGAACCCCAGCGAAGACAGCAACAGCCAGGACAGCGTGGAGTTCAACTCTGAAGCCCACCACGGGGTTTACCCCCAGAACAGCCATGGGTATGGGGCACAGCCCGACAGCTACGCCATGGCCCCCATGGCCATGAACCAGTTTGATTATCAGGTATGCAGATGCTACAGTAGAAACTGTTGAAGCGTTTGGGTTTTAGTGTGACAAGAAGGAGCAATCCATAGAAACTGTGCCGGGTCCCAGCATCTAGGTGTATCAGTCATTGCTTTCTTGATGCGGTGCAGAGGAAAGTGTTGACTTATTGAGGATCCAGCATGGTTTGGTATTATTTTATTAGCTGTTTTTTTTTTTTTTTTAAATGAAACAAACTTTCTAGTCCAGTCAGGAGTCATGGATGAATGTGAAGACGACGACAACCTCACGCAGAGTGAATGCCCCTTAGTGGCAGTAACAGAGGACCTTCCATATTTTGAATTACCTTTTTTAACTTCTATTTTGTGCTGTCTTTCCACAGCATGGAGCCGCTTCCTCCTTCGCCCCCACACCAACGGCCTTCCACTCCCCATACTGGCAGGGTCCTCCTCAGAACAGACGAGACACCAGACCGCCTGGTTTCAGGGACCGGCCTCGATCCCCCATCCAGCTCCCTGTCAAACAGGAGACCCCGGCAACGCTCGGTAAGTGTGTGTGTGTTAAGATAATGAGCTCACTGCTTGAGGTGCTTATGTGCTATACTGGTCCCTCAAAGAGGATGGTGCCCCTTTATTTCTGTGCATCTTCAAATAACTTTGATATTATTTAAGTACCTCGTCAATGTTAATTTTCTAAAGATCATAAACGGGGGGCAGCTGGAATCCTATCGTCAGAACAGTTTGTGAAAACAAGGGCTGCAAATAACAAATAACCTAACCCAAACTGTCATAAAGCATACCTATATAGTGGATTAAGAAAAGCAAATTGCACAGTGGAAAACTCACTTTGACCATGGATTTCACCTTCAGATGCTGTAAAGAGGCGCACACTGCCTGCGTGGATCCGAGAGGGCCTTGAAAAGATGGACAGAGAGAAGCAGAAGAAGCTGGAGCGAGAACGAATGGAAAAGGAGCGTGCAGAAATGTCAAAAGATGATGGCAAAGAGCATGAGGCAGACGAGGAAGGCGACGGGCCTCGTGTGCCCCGCAAGAGTAAATTTGTAAGCAACCCATTTCTGTCCTCGGTTGAGTGTTTTCTAATCAAAAACAGATGGCATTTAGTGAGTTGTGTTGTTGATGAAAGGACATCTGAGATCATGAACTGTTCCCCGGCACATTTATTAGGACTGCAGCTGTCACTGATCACGCTTTTGGTGTTTTGTTGATTGAAGCTCAGTCTCTGCCTTTGTCTTCACCAGGACAGTGATGATGAGGGGAACGACGACAATGACGACGACGATGATGAAGAAAAGCCTTCCACAAAGAAGGAATTTTCTGTCCGAAGCCCGTCGCCTCCTGCAGAGGACAGCGAGCCTGAAATGACTGAGGAGGAAAAGGAATTCCAGCTGGTCTGTTTTGCCCATCAGATGATCTATTTTGCATCTAGACCGTTTCAGTAGATGTGACCTACTGTTGGATAGGAATTCTTGAATATAATGGATTTCCCTTGTTTTGTTTTGTTGGTTTTTTTTTAGATGATCATCACAAAAACACTTCTGACAGAGATCCTTCTTGAGGTTACAAATGAAGAGATTGTGCACGTGGCCAAAGAGACTCACCGCAAAGCCACCCGAGGTCTGCTCTTGTTTTTTCCAGTTACACATCACCTATGCTTGTCTCCAAGACATTATGTTATGTATGTAAGTCTGAAGAGAATACATTATGTGCATAATAGTCTCTTTAAATTGGACTAAAGTATGCCCTGTAAACGAGGGTGGCTGAGCAGCAAACATGGGAGTATATGGTATGCATTTTTCAACCGTTATCTGCTGATGCAGAGAGAGCAGTATTTGAAAACCTGTTCCTGTGGTTCATGGGATTGAAGGTCTGTTGAGAGACTGTGTAACTGTAATAAAGTCTCAGCATTAAGTCTGATCTACACCCACCTATAGATACAAGTGAGGTCCTCCATTGACGTGACAGTGCATTAGTACAGATTGGTTCTTGGCCTCCTGTCCAACTGTTTGACTTGGATTGTGTGACAGAAGATTGTTTGTTAACCCTCTCTCTTTTCTCCATTTTCCTTTTTTTTTGTTTATTTTATTTTTCTCTTGTTACCAATGGCAGCTCTTGTGAATAGTGCTTTATCTGTGACTCCCTTCTCTAGCGACTCTCTTGCCTTTGAGAAAATGGCAGTATGTGTTTTAACATGTTGTTCCTGTTGTTGATGTGAATCAAAGCTCCTGCAAAACAGCTGGCACAGTCAAGTGCACTGGCTTCTCTGACTGGTCTCAGTGAGTATCCCTTCTTCTGTTATGGGGGGGAGGGAAGGAAAATATTTTTTATTTTATTTTTAATCTATGGCGGAGTGTTAGGAATGTGGTGAAAGCTGCTATCACAAGACACATCGCCCCAAATATTTCAACATTTAAGTGTAATCTCAGTGATTAATAGAGGTTTACGTTTGCACTTTTAATAATAGAAGCATGCTCTTTAATACAAAGTATTTATAGAAGTTTTTAAGGACCATGTGTTGCGTTGTCCTTAAGGGTCTTATTGGATTGAAATATAAACCTATAGAGGATTAAGTGCCTTTCTTCTTGGGTTGAGTTTAAAGTTTCATCAGTGGATCCTGATTGTGAGAATGAATATTGGTCCTTTTTTTCCAACACTTAACATTCTCGGGGCTCTATTGTGGCAGGCGGCCTTGGTGACTATGGTTCAGATGAGAGTGGGGACGAGGACGATCGCAGCGTCCGTGGGTCTGAATCCTCCGACACCGATGAGGAGGAGTTGCGCCACCGTATCCGGGAGAAGCAGGACGCCTTCCGCCGCAAAGAGCGGGAGACACAGCAGCTACAAGAAAAACAAACACAAGAGGCTCTGCTTGCACGTGGTAAGAATTGTAGTTTGTATGTGCATGAACTAGACTAGACACACTGCATTTCTTCTGAGTACATGTGTACATCTGAATCTAAATAAATATGATGGTAAAACAACTCCGAAATTAATGCTGATCTGATCTTTAACATCACTCAAAGTAACAGCTATAATAGGTGTGAAAGGTTGTGTAGGGTGTTCTTAGTCTAACCAGCACCTAACGTTTCCCTGTTGAGTTTTAAAATGAAACTTTGTTTGTTTTTCACAGAAGAGATGGCGAAGGAGAGATTGAGCAGAGAAAGGGGGGGTTGTGATGAGGGACAATCAGAGAATCCACACAAACAGGAAGTAAAAGAGAGGGAGGCGGAGCCCTTGGTAGAAAGGCGTAGGTCCCGTAGCGAGATGGAGAGTAGTGATGGCAGGCATTTGGGCAGAGGGAAGGAGCGATCCGGGCGTGGTGGCAGCGATTCCCCAGCCAACGGTCACAGCAGCAGCTCCCGCTCTACCTCCAGCAACAGCAGCAGTCGTTCCTCCTCCTCGTCTTCTTCCACAGCATCTTCCCGCAGTTCCTCTCGATCCTCCTCCCCACGGAGGAAGAGGAGGCGTAGCCGCTCTTCATCCCACAAGGCTCGACGGCGTAGCCGCAGCCACAGCTCCCACAGGCATCGCAGTGACCGTAGTGAGAAGGTCAGGGACAGGAGGAGGAGCAGTGCAGAGCGGTCAGGCCACCACAAGAAAGACCGCAGCGATTCCAGAGAGCGCAGGAGCCGCAGGAGTAGATCCAGGTCCAGAGAGCGAGACAGAGACAGGGGCAGAGCCAGGGCCAGAGACAGCCGCAGTCGCAGCAGAGATAGAGAAAAGGACAAAGACAGGGATAAGGAGAGGAAAAGGAGCAGGGAGCGCAGAGACAGCAGTCATAACCGCAGCAGCAAACACAAGCAGAGGGCCTCCAGCAAAGACAGAGAGAGAAGGAGAGAAAGGAGCCGCAGCCACGAGAAAGACAAGAAAAAGAAGGATAGGGAGAAAGAGTCTGATAAAAAGAAAGAAAAACCTAAGGCCAAGGAAAAGGAAAAAGGCAGCTCTGTAGTTACCGAGGAGAACGGCAAATCGAAGAAAAGGAGAGAGAGTGACTCTTACACTGACTCGCAGAGTGACAGGTACTCCCGGCAGGATAGCAAAGGCAGCAGAAAGGGCTCCGCCAAAGCTAGCAGGAGACGCTCAGACTCTGACTCAAGTAGATCCCCCACACCTGAAGTTAGCAAGGAAAAAAAATCTAAGAAATCTAAACGTAGTCGCTCCAGGTCGACGGAAAAATCTCACAAGTCTGGTAAGAAGGCAAGCCGCAAACACAAGTCTAAGTCGCGATCAAGGTAGTATTCGTTTTTTTCCTCTTTTATTCCTAATACATGTTCTCATTGTATGTCTCATTGTGATTTCTCTGGAGTCCTCTTAATATATTTCAATAACTAAAGGACAATGATGAAATTGTTTACCGAATGTTTAGAGATATGTCTATCAGCTGCAGTCACAACTGCTTAACTGTGTAAAGTCAAGCTTGATGCAATAAAAGGTTTTAATGCTTCATGACGGTCTTATCCATAAAATGCAAATGTGCCAATTCTGGATGTCTAACAGTCACAAAGTTTTGTTTTTTTAAAGAACAGCTTAGGCCTTTGTTTCTGTTAAGTGCCTTGTTAAAATGTGAATCTGGCCATCTTTCTAAATGTATTTACTTCTCTAGAGTTTGCTGAGTATTTTTTGTGGATAAAATATATATACAGTATTGTGTGCTCTGGGAGTGTGGCTGGGGGGAGGGGGGTCTTGTGCATGTCTGTGTTTTGTAGTCTACATGGGTGATTGTGATTGGTGCAGTATTAATTTTGTGTCCACGCCTCTCTTTCAGGTCAGCTTCACCCTCCCGTCGTAGCAGACGCTGAGGAGCACAGTTAACTCCCTGATCTGTGCACTTTACCATTTTAAATTCCATGAGTTGAACAGGCTTGTCTCATTATAGAGGCAGTTGTGTAGGTGAACCACCCCTCCCCTCCCTCATACATTTCTTTCATCTTTGTAAATATGATATTTTTGTGTGACAGAAGAACAAGACATTTTGAATGGTAGGAGTTCTTACTTGTATCATTATGCGAAGCTTAATAAGACCTGGTGGACACTAAAAACTCAAGTTGTACCATTTTAAACCATAACAGGATTAACTTTTTTTTCCGAACATTATTGTAAGATGTCCAATAAAACTGTTTGTTCCTTGTTTTGCGTCACTGGTTCCTTTTTGTATTTTAATGCTATAATTAACAGCAAACAGTATTTCTTAATACTTCAGCTACATAATGTAATATTTGTTTGTAATCATAAAGATCTGCTCTCAAACCCGACTCTAAGGTCCCTAAAGTCATCACATTCATGTGTAGTTGAAGGGTGATTGACATCCTGTTATAAAATAAGAGATACTGTCACAAACTCAGTATAAGAAAACCAAAAAGATGGAAACACAATGTACCATAAAACATAACCTGAAGCAGCAATGACTATATATGAAAATGGCATATATCTATGTTCATATCATAACCCCTACATTTGAATAACTATTCCAAATCAATTACAATTACATCTCTACATGCATTTCTCCTCGTGTTTCCCGTCGGTACCAGTAACGTCAAGTGTCCGACTAGTAGGAACTAAAGTGTGTTGTTTCTACCCGAGCAGTAAAGACCTCAGCACCGTCGGTAACTGACAACAGTCAATGTTGTGGAGTAACTAGTGTTCAATGACATTAGCATGTACTCCAGTAAGTTCAGCCGCCTCATGTTAGGACTCTACAGCCGTAAAGCAGCAGCTGTGTGCGGCGCGGCGGGCCGGAGCACATTCAGCTGGGCTGCGGTGTGCAAACAGCGGACACTGTGGCTGCAGAGGAGCGCCTGTCTGGAGCCCCGTCGGACCAGGTACCAGGCTGGACGGTGTCACGTTAATATCTGTTAATATATGTAGTTATAGCTAGTGAGACAAACAAATAAATTAGCTAACCAAAAATGGTCAATTTAGGAACCCAAGAGTGGCACTATTGCACCAAGTGGAGCTTTTAGCACCAATGTTTTGCAAGTACAATTTAATTTGGTAGCACAGTATTTTACTATTGGCTCAAATTGGTGATTGCTTAAATATCTCATCCAGACATGTTTCAAGATGAATATGTAATGATCTGCTTTAATTAATTGTATCTAATGTGTTTTTTTCCCTTAAAATATACCTTCTTTATGAATGTGTGAATATTTTCTTGCTGCAGATGCCCCCTTCACTGTCTATTCTTAGTGTGTGTGCACTGGAAGCTTTAAAGTTTACACATTTTTGCAAGTTTCATACTTGCACAGATGAACATCTCACTTTCAGTAGATGAGTGTGAAAGCAACCTCCAAGTGTCAAACTGTATTTATTCTGCACACTGAAGCTCAAACACTCAACTGCAAGAACAAGAAGAGAAACATATTTTTGAGTGGAATGGGCCTTTAAACTAATTATAAATGTGGTTGCATGACAGCAACAAACCATTTCTCTACCTATAAATTTGACAGTGATTATTTTTGATTGTTTGAATAATGATTTCGTTTATGCAAAGTCGGAAACATCCATCACAATTTAATCATACTCAGAAGTGACCTCTTCACATTTCTTGATATTTAATTTAAAGAGAAGCAGCTAATGTTTAGCGTTTTTGCTTGTTAAATGACCAAAACAATTAACTAATCATCTAGCTGATACTTCTCTGAGATGCTAATTGAATAATCAATAATCACCATTTCAACACTAATTGGAAGATTATTTGGCATCATTATAGAGGCAGGAAGTCTGAAGTTCCAGTGCTCCCAAGACATTTTTCCAGTTTTTCTTGGCTCTCCTTTTAAAACGTGATGTTTAGGTTGATGTGTCCCTGTTCATGTTTCCATGTGCAGCACTCAGTCTGCCTCCCAAACCACACTGGACCCGGAAGAGGTGAAGAAGTTCCAGTCGCTGGCCAGCAAGTGGTGGGACGAACAGGGAGAATTTGGCGCTCTTCATGCCATGAATGACCTGAGGGTACCTTTCATACGGTGTGTGTGTGTCTTTTTGTACAAGGACATGCATTTCAATATCTATCACACTTTTCTAACACCATGATGTCACGCCTAAGTCGCTGTCTGCACGGGTGATTGATTGGCAGACGCGTAAAGCAATTGTGTTGAAACATAACCTGAAGGAGATCCAGCCTTCCCACATCACGGATACACTGACGCAACAGAAACCCAAAGTGACAGGATTCCTCCACACATCAGCACATTTTCAGCCAATAGCGTTTCAGTCGCCCCAGCGCTACATATGTGGCTGTTTTAGGGGCTGACTGGAGCTGTTTTGATTGATGAGATCTGCTGTTGGGGCGCTGCATGATAAACATTGTATTACTCATCCAACTGAGAGGCCAGTCCTGCTTTCCCCTTCCCCCTCTGTGGTCCTGTTGGTGGTGATGATGATGCTGTGTGTTTGTGGTGACAGAATGACAGATCCAGTGCCAGCGTATGTCTCGAGTGTGGCAGATTTGCCTGATACAGCTCTGCCCTCAGGGTGTGTCTAAATGAGATGCAGCCCCGCTGTTACTATTGCTGCTGTATCATTCGAACTATGATACAGTTAATGCTGTTTTATTTCCTTCTTTGTTTCAATAATCCTGTCTAAATGCAAACTTGAGTTCCACATTTTCAACGTGTCACACAAACATTTTATTTTTCTATTGTTTCTTTATTTGCAGGACGTGCGCGTGTTTGTCATGGAGAGTGTTTTATGGTTGCTTTACCTTAAAATCTCACATATCACAGAAAATATTTAACGTTAAATTAGGTAATTGAAATGATGACTCTGGAAAATGTTATTAATGTACCACAGTAAATATAGACAATGAGGTCTGTTTGTGATTTTATTCAACAAACCTCGTTAAAGTTCAACCATCTAATATACAGTAAGATGCAGTAACACTGTGACGCTGGAAAGTATCTGTAACAGACATTTGCAACATTTTGGCAGTAATCATAAGGACTAAAGATACAGTTTCCTTTTTTTCCCACTTTACTACGACCATACATTTGAAATATAAGGCAGTGGTGTTGAAAGTAATGTCGCCCCGCTGCTCATCAGGATAATGATGTAAGAATAAGGAGAAATGTTTGGAAACACATGTTGCATTGATTCAGTGAACAGTTTGCGTATGTGTTTTTCACTTTGTATTAGAGCATTTTGTCATGGACATGTAATCTAAATTGGTCAGAATATACACGTTTTATCATGAGTATAATAGTTCAGGTGTGAATCCTTCATCATGTGGAGACAGCTTGACATTCATTCCACTCAGACTGAAGCTTCATACCGTTTGTCAGCATCTTTCTGCGTTGTGGATGCGGTTTGGAGCTAGTTATGTCCATATCTGTCAACACCCTTATCTTTCGTCTTTCCTTCACTGTTTGCATGAATGCTCCTGCACCCCGGCAGAGCTTTAATGAGGATGATGCATTCTCAGATCTCAGCCTGTTATGCATGCTACATGCCTGAGGCAGACAGTCGTCAGACAGCGTGTGAAGGAAGGAAGGAAGGTAGGTAGGTAGGTAGGGAGGGAGGATAGAAGAAACAGGAGTGTAGCTGTGATTTAGCCAGAGGATAACTTGAGATTGTTGAGCTGTCTGATTCTGTAGCTCAGGGCAATGTGTCAGGGTGGTTACCTCCGTTTCAGAAGCAGCATTATGCGCTATAGGCTGCAGAGGATTAAGATGCATACATGGCTCCTTATCATTTCAGATTTGACTCCTTTAAAGGACGTGTGCGGTGGTGGGGTTGAGAGCAGTCTTTCAGTCTGAAAATGTGAACTGTCGCTTATGTTCCTGTTTTCAGGGATAATCTGCTGAATGTGCACAGAGCACGTCACCCAGGGAAACCACTTGCTGGACTCAGAATACTGGATGTCGGCTGTGGAGGCGGCCTGCTCACAGAGGTAAAAGTGTGTGTGTGTGTGAGTTTTGACTCTTGCAAGAAAGACAGAGTCAGTGTTAAAAGGAAATGCAGACAGAAATATGCCACTGGCCCCGCTACACAATCTCCTTCAATCCCAATTTTTTCAGTTGCTAATTTTCACATGAGATTATCATTTCTTTCCAGATAAAGTCTGTCTTAGTCTGCAAATCTGCTTTGAGTGCGATCTAGTGCCAGTCCTCTCATACACAGTACATGCCAGCGCTCAAGAAAACAATAGAAACGTCAGCCCGATTCTTGTTTTCTGTTGATTTGACTGGTTTCAGTTTGGTGGAGTGGACAGTCGGTCAGTTACAGTTGTTTATCTGTTTGTTAGTGTTGATAGCTGGGCACCGAGGACAGAGCTCCTGTCTTGTCCTTCATTTAAAGTGAGGACATACCAGCCGTGCTGTGTGATCTGAGGAGACAAAATCAGGTCCTGTATTTATGCAGCTCTGTCATATTCAGATACAGACACACGAGGAAAACCAGAAAGTGTCTGTTGAGATTGCAGCTGTGAAAGCATCTCTGGATGTCTTCTTATCAGAAAGGATCAACTGTAGCAGGATGGATCAGCCTCTGGGCACACAGGGCTGTGTGTTTTAGCTTTTATCCACATGAGGGAGCTGAAGTCCACATCCAACCACTGTTGATGCTCTAGCATGCTTTCAATTGAATACTGGTGCATAAAAGTGGAAAATGTGATGAGAACGTAAACATTTAGGACATTCGGAGTGCGTCTTATATCCCATAATTTTTTGTTGTTGTTGTTGTTTTTTTTTTTGTTTTTTTTAGGTCAGATGAAATGAAGGAAAAAAGGGATTGTAGCTCCCAAAGTCTTTTTATTACTGTCTAAAAAAGGCACCATTTCCACTTCATCAGGCAACATGACAAAGAGGAAGACATACTGTATATAGACACCAAATTAGTAACATCATGCCAGTGTTACCACACAACAGTCAATACTTTTTTTACTTCTTTCCTTCCCCTTTTTTTCCTTCTCCTGGAATTTGTATTTAAATTTTGGCCCTTTTTAACTTTAGTATATGTGGTTAAATATTGCAAAAAGTTTGTACACTCTTGTAATCTTGTTTTGCTATGTTGCTATCTCTCTTTTTCACTGTATACATTTTGCAGTGCATATATACACACCAAATGACTTATATCACACCAACATCATCACACACACAGTTTCTGGCAACAATCGACACCTGATCACAATCGGCTTATCAGTGCCTAAGAAAAAAAAAAAGTCTACCAAGCTAAACGAAGGCTCATTTTCCTCACTGATTGATCTGCTGCTTATTTTCTCAATAGGCGGATTGTTTCGTCTATAAATTATCAAAAAATAGTTTAAAAAAAAAATGTTCTTCATAACTTTCTAAATCCCCCAATAGTCATTAGTCATCACTCCGAAAATAAATGATAAATCATTATCAGAATAGTTTTTTTCTATCCATCGATTCATTAAAGTGATGTGGGATGAATTAAAGGTCACAGAACATCCAGCATGGACTCATTAGTTACGGGCAATTAAACCCATGTATGAATGATAATTAATGTTATGCCAATAAACTGGTTTTAAGATAGGGTTTTGTAAACTCATTTCTTTTAAATTCGTTGTGCTTATTTGGTGCCTGATCCTCCCCATCCTCTCCCTTCCCTCCTCTTCCTCCCTCAGCCTCTGGGTCGCCTGGGAGCTGATGTGTTGGGTATCGATCCAGTAGAGAACAGCATCAGCACAGCACAGCTGCATGCGTCCTATGACCCGGATCTTCATGAGCGGGTCCGCTACCAGGCCTGCACCCTGGAGGAGCTCTCAGCAGAGGAGGAAGGAGTAGGAGAGGTGGAGGAGAAGGGAGCGGGCCAATTCGATGCCATCGTAGCGTCCGAGGTGGTGGAACATCTGGCTGACCTGGAAACGTTCGCCTTCTGCTGCAGCCACGTGCTGAAGGTGCGTCCCATGACAGTGTGTGTGCTTTCCCTTCGCTTCTCAAGTGTGTAGCTTGCATTGAACCTCAACAAGCTTTTTAATGAAAGCTGTACATTAATACTGAAGCCAGATGATCATAATCTCCAGAGGAGTTGAGAGGAGAAAATGACAGCTTCATCTTCACTTAATGCCTCTGCCTTTATTGACGGCATGACTTGACTGCTGTTTTGGATAAATACTTTTTTTTTTAAATGTATCTTACCTCAGGGCAGCGTTGCAGAGATGCTTCAGTAAGAACTCGTATTGTGTGGATTCATTTTCTAGAAGAACTGCACTCACGCTTTTGTTTTCTCTCTCTCTCTCTCTCTCTCTCTCTCCCCCCCTCCCTCCCTCCCTCCCTCCCTCCCCTCGTGTTGAATTGTTAATCTTGACCGAGGTTGAACCTTGAGGTTTGGCACCGTTACTTTGTGGCGTTGAGACTATCCACAGAAAGCTCTTAAATCCATTCTATAAATCCCCTTATGCTTCAGGTATCAGCGCGCCTCGCTTATGTGTTGCAGGAATGTCTTAATGTAAAAACATGCTTTCTAAAGCAGCATCACCAAAACAATGTCACGCTTTACGATACTTTATGAACTGAAACTGCCCTTTGTGTTTTCTTTGTGCAGCCGGGCGGCTCACTGTTCATCACTACTATTAATAAAACCAACCTGTCATACGCACTGGGTATTGTTGTAGCCGAGCAGCTGCTGCGCATCGTTCCCAGCGGGACACACGACTGGGAAAAGTTCATCAGCCCTGTGGAGCTGGAGCGTCTCCTGGAGTCCAGTGAGTCCTTCTCTTGTAGAGAATCACATGTTTTCCCTTGTGAATAATTAACACCAGAAACACTTTTCTATAAGTCATCTTAGTTTACAATATATTAACATTTTATGAATAGTTTATAACACTGTAATGAAGTCGTAAGCAGATATAAGGGCTTATTAATCTACAGTATTTGTCGCCAAACATAACTTCTCATGTTATGTCAAGTTATTTTTTGTATTATTATTATTATTATTACAACTGTTTTACTGTATTGTCATTCATTATCTGTTTTATACACCAGCCTCTGCTTATGAGTGCACACGGGAGGAGTTATAGTTGTTGATGAATACATTAACACTCATATCATTTACATTATAGTGTTATTATCCTTTTGTGTTTATATGCTGCTTATAAAATGCTAAAGTGTTAGATATTCAGCATAAAGTGTCAGTGTAGTGAAACAATCAGCTAATAATTAGCTCATTATGATATTTTATAATACTATTATAATAATAAGGAGAAGAAATTGTCAGTCACCTCTTACCTTAACAGAATATTACAATTAAGCGCATGCACCTTGAAATGTTGCATATTTTGATATAATTTTAGAAAATAATTAGATGGTATTACCAGCCACTACAATTAGCTTCTCTAAATCACACCATTGCAATTTGGGAAAAAAAAAAAAAGATCCTGTTAGTGCTGCTCTCTTCTCGGGCCTCTAAACCCTGCTCTCTTCATCCTTTTATCAGATGGTTTCTCAGTGCAGTCTGTCCAAGGAATGCTGTACAACCCATTATCTGGAGCCTGGAGCTGGACTAACAGCACTGCCATCAATTACGCCCTCCACGCTGTCAAACTGACAGACGACACTCAACCAAACCCACACACAGCTGAGTCTGGAGAACATGTCTAAAAATGAGGGCAAAAAAAAAAATGTGCGTGTGTGTGTGTGTGTGTGGAGTCCCGAACTTCCTGAGGCCAGCTGTGATGCAGCATATGAAACTGAGGTTAATCAAGGAAAGAGACGAAAGACATGTACTGCAGTTGCTGGTTTGCAGGGTTACAATTGATGTTCACATTTTTATTTTATTTTTTTCAGTACAATTAACTGAATCTGTTTGGTCATTTCAGATGAACATTATGTGATTTGCCATAATAAGTAGAGTTTCTTAAGGGTAAACAAACAAAAAATATGATATGAAAAATGGAATTTATTTTGTCCTGGCTGCTAACAATAAATCATATTTCATACGGTTTTGGCTGCACCATTAATAGCATTTTTTAGCTTCTGGAGCCTTTGGAAGTAGAGAGCATACAGTCACATTCTCTGTGCTTATAATAGGTCTCATGTTGAAGCATTATGTAATACAAACAAAGCCTGGGGTGGATAATAAGTCACGCATGTATGATGTTCTTAAAGAGACCAATAATCAAGCTTCAAGAGCTCCCGAAAGATTTGTTTTTTTTTCCTGCAGTGCAGCAGTTAACAGAATAGATTTTAGGAACTCCGGGTTTAAAGTGTCTCAGCTAAACAAATATTATTACTGGATAAAATGGATCAAACAAAGTCCCTACATATTCACATGTCCAGTTTGCTCTCTGCTGTATTATTCCCTTACTAGTTAAGCCGTCTGTAATAACAAACTCTCCTGCTCTAATGCGCGCCAACCAAAGCCGCGGGAGCGAGCACCTAACTTGCGGTATCCATGGCTGCAGTGAGGTCTGTTGCACATGCAGCACGGTGCCATAGATTCAATGCACACAGTTCACCCTTATCTGCTTAAATGCACTTGATGTCATTGATGTGGACAGATTGTCATCTGTTGACAGACAGGAGCCAACATTTCACCGGCATCAGTCCAGCGGTGAGGTGACCTTTTAGGAAGGATCTTTACTAAATCTTCTTTTCTCCAAGTTGTCCACATCCATCTCTCGGCATGCCCGAGATTCAAACAACACCCGGTGGTTTCATTTGTCAAGATGAATGTCTTCTTACACTTCCGAAGTTGTTCCAGAGTGAGTAGACTTTATAATCTGCCTGTAATGTGGTTATTCTGGTCTGTTTACAAAGTTGTTCATAGATTATTTAATCCAGCCTAGACCTGCAGCACATCTGATCTGAGCTGAATGGACACAATTACAATCTTAATGTCTCCTCCGAATAGGCTATATCTATTACTGTTGGTTGAAATATGATTTTTGTTTATTTCATTTTTAGAAAAAGCTCTCTTTCATTTGTGTTTTTTAAGACGACAAAGGTAAACAAACAGCAGCAGATACAGTTCAACTTGTATGAACGTCAGAGGGATGTCGTCACTCAGTGTTGTTGCCCAATAGGATGAGCCTATGTGTGTTTATGTTGAGCCACTGGTTTCACTGGGATGCAGAGGCTCGTCAGGGCGGGGTGGCTCCTCCACTGGAGCAGACAATAGGCCAACTGCGTCAAGACCCCGGAGTTTGACGCATCAACACCGGAAGTTGTAAAGATATGCAATAATAAAAAAAATGCCTTTAGTTGAAACTATATATATTTTATATTTGTATTATTTATATCTTGATTAGTTTGCAACGAATTTGAATATATGTGAATGCAGCAATAATATAGGACGCAAAGAAAGAGCAGACATCTTTCCACTTACTAGCTCTCTCCTGGACCATTAGCCAGTGTGTCAATTTCCATCCAAACGCCATTTCCATGTCCAAGAATGAACTTTAATTTGCTCTACATAAGAAAGGTAAAATAAAACTGACAAAAGTGAGCCTTCATAATTTACTAGACGTGCCAGTGAAGCTTTGTAAAACGCCAGTGTTCTCATGTTAGCATTTATTTTTAAAGGTATGACCGGAAATGAACGTGTTGTGCTTCTGAGTAGCTTCACACAAAAATAAAAACCGCAAAGTAGAGCGCACTGGGCGATGAGCATCATCCCAGGGAGGGGGAGTGGAGATGTTTACTCCTTATGGATTTATGGAAAGATATTAGCCACACCGCCGCCATGCCGTAGACAACCCACCGGGCGTTTAGATGAAGCCTACCGGGGACTGCAGCAGGGGGGAAGCGGGCCGGCTGTAACCGAGGAAGAGGGAGGATGTACTGGGCTGCTGGCATCGCCTCTTCCCGGCCGTGTGTGGTTGAACTCGGGCGGAATCACAGCCTGCCTCTCGGGCTGTGTGGCTCCGAGCAGCAGCAGTCTTTGTATGGCTACATCATCGCTTTCCCTTTGCAGGACTACGGAGGGATCATGACGGCTCTGGGCTCGGACTCCTGGTGGAAGAAGACCCTTTACATCACCGGGGGGGCCCTGCTGGCTGCTGCAGCCTACCTCCTGCATGAACTGCTCGCCATCAGGTAAAGATGCACAGTACCTGCTGTGTTCATCATCATCACCATCGGGTCTTTTTTATTTATTTCTTTTTATTTCTCCTCCAAAACTTTGGGTCTGATTGTTAATCACAGCCCTGCTGACGGAGATGAGTTAGTGTTATTGGGATGTGATACAACCGTGAATGGGAGTTTGTACACACTCATTTCTAATTTCTCTGCAGATCTCGCGATTGTTGCAGAGATTTCACTCCCTGTTTTCCTCCTTCCAAGGACATGACACTGGATGAAAAGGGATGAAAAATAAATAAATTAATAATTAAAAAAAAAAAACCGAGTCACGCGTCAGCTCGTGTGCCAACTCCGTCGGCACCTGAGCGTGTCTAAACGAAGCGCTCCCCGGGCGCTGCGGAGTCAGAGCGACCTTTAATGAACTGTGTACTGAGAGCGAGAGAGAGACAGGTGCTGCGTAGACATCTAGGAAGAAACACGCCTATATTTGCAGATACGTCTTCTAATGGCGACGGATGAATGAGGTTTGATCAGCCTCTGCGATGTAAAACAGATTAACGCTATTGTTAGTACGGCGAGTGCCTGTCAATAGCGGGATTATTTTGGGCCAGGCCAGTGCCAGGGGAATAAGCGCATCCTGTTACAGTGGCCTGGTAGTGGCTCTCCTTTCTCTCCCTCCCTCCCTCCATCCACTTCCGTGATAATCGGTGTAACCTTGCATTTCGTGCAGAAACGCTGCTGCTGAATCACGTGCGGGATACTGAGGCCGGACCCGCATCATATGTCCGTGCCATGTGACGTGACGCGTCGTTGGCACTGGCAGCGGCTCTGCCACACTGGTCGGCTCCTTAATGTGCGGAGAGATCTCTGAGCGGTTCTCCAGGGACGTTTCATGAAAGAAGGATATGCACATGACAGATCAGCCATTCATAGTGTAGAAACATGTTCCAAGATCAGCACCATGTAACTGTGGACAGTTTCAGCACCACGAGACAGTGGACAGAGACACAACAGCAGCAACTCGTCTTCTAACCACTCTGATTATTATCATTTCCTTGTATTGGAAATCACGAGAGAAACAGACTCTAATCTAATTCGGTAACATACAAGGAGCAGAAACAGTGGCATTCCTACTGTGGGTTTAACTCAAACCTTCTGCAAATATATTCCCAACATGGAATATATTTATAGTCAAATTAGAGGCTGTGAGGTGTGCGGTTGCTGTTTTAATCGATTTATTTCTAATGTTATGTCAACACTTCTTCACAAACAGTTTCAGCAACATTAATAACCTTTATGAAAGCAGGGGTATTTGTATTACACGGCATTTGTTTGAGCTATAAGTGGGAGACCAGAGTAGTATTCATGAAGTAATGTCAGATAAAGTGTAGAGTGCATATTGCTCTGTATATAGTTACATTAAATTATTCAGACTTGAAGAGTGTCGGCCAGTGATAAAGGAGACATTGAACAGACCAGCCAGCCAGCCACGCTACTGCTGCCTGTCTGTCTGGAGAATGATTAGTAGATTAGTATCAACAGTATTTTCCACATCAACACAGTTTAAAGTTTAGACATAGATACATCTGTTGCCAGCGGAATACCTTCCATTTCTTGGGTATTTTTCTTAAAAGACTAAATAAGGGAACCTGAGTGGGAAATAATTTATAAAAATTGTATGTCGTTGTTTAAAAAAGCAGAGCTGCTGTGTCACCGTGCTATAATAACTTCCACGTTCCTCTGGGGAACGTTTGATAGAGCCTGAAACTGAACAGCAAGTCCTGCTCTGTGTTTGGATGATGAGTTCTGTTCTGGTTTTTATGTCACAGCACTGGCTGAGCTGGAAAACAGGTAGTAACACCGCTGGCTCCGAGCCTCGATTCTCTGCTGACTGTGAAGTTCCTATCGTATTAAAGCATTCTTTCTTGCACACTGTAATAAAAAAGAAGTAACAATGTTATTGTTTAATCAATGTATTTTTCAGTATGGTGGCTTTGTTAACTGGACAGTAGATACACGAAAGTTAGTCTGCTTCTTCTTCTTCTTCTTCTGCTTCTTCTTCTGCTGCTTCTTCTTCTGCTTCTTTTTCTGTGTCTGCTGCTTCTTCTTCTGCTTCTTTTTCTGTGTCTGCTTCTTCTGCATCTTCTTCTTCTTCTTCTAATGCTTCTGTTTTCTGTGTCATTGTGTAGGAAGGAGCAGGAGCTGGACTCTAAAGATGCCATTATCCTACATCAGTTCTCCAGGCCAAAGAATGGCGTGCCCAGCCTCTCACCCTTCTGCCTCAAAATAGAGACATATTTGCGCATGGTGGATCTGCCCTACCAGGTGATACACAGCACCCTCTGCTTTGGTGTTATTCAAACACAAAGCTGCGGTACAGGAGCAGACTTTTGATGGCCTTGAGCCTGTTGTTTCTGTCTGTCGAGTCATCATTCATCAAAGCTAACTACCCATTTCTTCCCAATTTTAATACATATCGACCAAAAAATAACCAAATGTAGCAAAATGTGCATCCCAGACTTTTGGAAAATCTAAAGGACATATTTCACATTGTTCTGTCTGAAAACCATCATTAACCATCATCATTAAAAAAAACAAAATTTTGTCGAATTTCAAGTCAAACCTAATACGATTTTAAAACAACATGCTATTTTTGTATTGAATCCGGCATATTCTCACATGAAGCTGTGTCTCTGTGCAGAACTACTTTGATGGGAAGCTGTCGCCGCAGGGTAAGATGCCCTGGATCGAGTACAACCACGTGCAGGCTTCAGGGTCAGAGTTCATTGTAGACTTCCTGGAGGAGAAGCTGGGCGTCAACCTCAACCAAAACCTCACCCCGCAGGAGAGAGCCGTGTCCCGAGCTGTCACCAAAATGGTGGAAGAACACCTCTATTGGTAAGGGACAGAGAGGTCATGTGTCATTGAGAAAAAAAACAAATGCGACATTTATTTTAACATCTAAAAAAAAGATCTTATTTTTAAATTGAAGAGTTATTTCACAAAGATACCTGGCCTTCCAGCTCAGATTGACTCCATCCTCACCACCGGTATCGTGTATCAGCCGTGGTGAGTCACTCCAGTAGCTCTGGGTGAGAAATACACTTCTGCTAGGAAATTGTTTACCACTCCTCCCACGCCCAAAGAGTGTTTTCCATTACCTAAAAGCTCTATCCATTGATCTAGCACTCTTACATCTAGCTCAGTGTGGCCTATTCTTCTCTATTTAATGATGTCGGGACACATTTTGAACTAAACTCTTGGATCTTAGTCCTCACATTGAGATCTATTTGAGGGTTTCCATCGATGACGAACAAATAATACGAAGGAGTAAATGAGGATTTGACATGTGTGACCTCAACGTGTGATTGGGGGGAAACGTAGGTGTGAGATTGTACCATTTGTCATTTGTAAACGGGGAATTCCATATGATTTCTTTCAAAGCCATAGAGGTCATTCATGTAACACCCCTCCCTCCCTCCCCCTGCCTCCCCTTGTGTCACCTCCTCGCTCTCCTTCCTCTGCTCTTCTCTCCACCCTGGGCCATGTTTAGACCCACATATAGACCTATTGATTGAATTATTTATGTCAAGGAAGGGCAGTGTGGTGGCGTGTTGATCTTTGTGTAGCCAGCTGCAGGCTAGCTGGAGCCCCCTCCAACCTTCCCCCCGATTGATGCTACTATTAAAAAAAAAAAAGATAACAGGAAACTGGAGAACTGGCAACTGTCTTTTATGTCTTATCTACAGTTTATTTCTCAACTGTTTCTCACTCTGTCTGCTGGATGTGTCAATGTGCAACACTTTACTAACAAATCTCTATAAAAACCTTAAAATATGTTGTTTTTACAGCTTGTTCCACTGCTGCCAAGAGGCCAGAAAAGAGTTAATAAATGCAGCTTTGTACGTAAAGAAATACTTCCAAAATACTTTTTTTTTTATTTTTTATTTACTAAAAACACGACTGGTGCATCTGATTTAATCTCAATATTATGCTACCACTATACTATACTAGCACTTTTGGCAAAATGGTTGAAACACTACTGCGGTTAGTCATTATCATCAGTGCATGAAGGTTGAAGGAGTTCTTTAGGAAAAACATCTTGTTTACTTGACCCCAACATCTCTTAGCATTTCAAGTGTTGACTGCTATTTATCAGTTTCCCCCTGAAAGAAGAGGTCATATGTTCGCTACACTCAGTGGTTGATTTGTTCAAATCATCTTGAAAACTGTACCCATTCCCAAAAATAGGTTTAATTTTTCATATTTTCATTTTTCACTTTACTTCAGGACACTGCAGCAGTCAAATCAACATCAGTCAGATGATAATCCTTCCAGTCCTAACTGCCATACAGTCAGGCTCATGACTCACAACCATGAGTGGGAAAAACTTAAATAGAAAGGATAAAAATCAATGGACAATTTCTTAATAGCACCCACTCTCATTCCCCTTGAAGTGACCCCTCCTGGTTAAATCTTTGAATTGATATTTTGGTTTTCTTAGTTGTACCCGAACAGCAAATCTGGAAACAAAAGGACAGTAGATCCTGTTGTAAACGGATAACAGGAAGTGGTGTGTGGACCACAGACAGTCACCACTCCCAGATGTAATATAGGCCAGATGCTTTTATCCAATTTCCATTGAGCGTCCGGTCATATAGAGTCATCCAGAAGACTGCAGGCAGGAGGCAGATGCTTCTTTACAGTAATTTCACAGCGTTTGGCTGCTAGCAGAATTATTATTCAGTCGCGCTGAGGGAGAAGCTCAGACTTTAGAGTGCAGCTGTGTAAGAATATAGCAGCTTAATCTTGTTAGTGTCCACACACACACAAGCAGATTGGCTGGAATAACAGGGTAGTGGGAAAACTATTGTCTCTTTTCCTTTCTTTTATTAAATCCATATCAGTCACAAAGAGGCAGATGGAGATAAACAGAAGCAGAGTTAGAGACGGCTTGTTTGCACACATAGATACAGGATTTCTCTACTTGGTGTCAGGTGTTTTGTTTTTTTGTTTTTAATTCAACCCATGCAAGATCATCTGCATGCGGCTATGTCTCTCCGCCTCACGGCAAGGAGTAGATGTTTTTGTTCACCGGCTTTCAATCCAAACCTGCAATGGAATTTGTCACCTTTTCTCCTCCAACCTATTTCTGCATTGTGAGTGGCAGCGACAGACTCCGAGCATTTCCTCATGTTTATGACTACAAGCTGACAGTTTGAAGGTCTGACTATATAACATTGTCTCCTGGCAGTGAGCTGAAAGCAGTATAGCTGATGAATGGGTGGGAGGGCAGAAATGCTGGTGCACTTTTATTTATTAGAATGAGAGTAATTGTCAACAGACATAAAGCTTTGTTGGTAACAGGGTCGTCTTTGGTCAGGTTAGAACAAGAGATTTGAAGATGTGGCCTTAGGATGAGGGACAATGAATCGATTAATGGAGCAAATAATCAGAAGATTAACAAATAATGAAAATAATTGTTAGTTGTTAATTATGTTCATGGTGATTGAACTTATTGTGCTTTCAAGTAAATAATTTAAATCACTGTATTCCTTTGCTCATACAAAAATGATGGTTACCGTTTAGACACGACTGAATGCCGTGATCTAATAAAGGTGTAAATAAAAAGAGCTTAATGATTATAAAGCCAATATAGGAACCTTATCTTTGTTTGTTTCATGTCATCTATGATAGCAGGCGAGAGTCCTGAGGTGTTGATTTGATTTGAAAGAGGTAACCAATGAAACTGTGTGTGTTCTTTCAGGACGATCGCCTACTGTCAGTGGGTGGACAACCTGGAGGAAACCCAGAAGCTTCTGGCGATGAGCGGCCCTCTGAGCGACACGCTGAAGTGGCTGCTGAGTCACCTGAACGGCGGCATGGTGCGCAGGGAGATGTACGGCCACGGCATCGGACGCTTCTCTAAGGAGGAGGTCTACGGCCTGATGGAGAAGGACATGAGGACACTGGCCACCCTGCTGGGTAGGAGGGACTGTGTGCGTGTGTGTGTGTGTGTGTGTGTGTGTGTGTGTGTGTGTGTGTGTGCCTGTGCCTGTGTGTGATTACCACACATATTCTCATTAAATTATTACCATGTATTACCATTTACCTTATTTGAATTGTGTGCATTTATCACTGTAGCCATTAGTAGAAAGAGATTTATTTTGTTTCTAAAAATATTATAGTCTCAAATGTCTTTTATTTATTATATCATTATATTAATATTAACCCTAACTCATTTCGGTGGATAGTTGTGGAGAAATTTTAACTTTACTAGAACAATAAATGTTTTTTTTGTTTTTTTTTGTTTGTTTGTTTGTTTTGTTTTTTTACCAAAAAATCTGAAGTAAATATCAGCCTTAAGTTAGTTTGTCCAGTCAGGCACAGGACAGTATTCATGTTGATATATAACATATCAACTTAATAAATCAATAAATTACAGAATGTTCTTTTGAATTAAGACAACATACCAAATATTCATATATGTGTTTTCCATATATGTCAGTATAAAACATATCTATTGTTGCTTCCTTGGGTACGCTTGAATTTATTAAATGTTTAAATGAGGTATAATCAGAAATTCAGACACACAGATACAATATCAGAGTGTTCAGAAGTGAACAATTAGGCAGTTGCTGCAAAGAAAAGTGATTTTCATGGACCTATTTTAACGGACAACTGCTCATTGAAAAAATTGAAAGCTATTCGCAGAGTGAAAGCATCAATATGTTCTGCAAACATACGGCTTCTCTTAATGTGTTGATGTTCCAGACTCAAGTGCCAGAAGCGTGAATCTAAAATCTGCTGTCGCTGCCAGAAGTGCAGCTCTCCCAGCCTCAAAGTGAAATGACTTTATTTAATGAACTGCATTATCTAAAGGAAAGGAACATATATTTTTTTTAAATATCGTACTATTCATACTTGACCTGTCTGTATTGGTTCCTTTTTTCTTTCATTCATTAACATTTGTTGCAGATTCTCATTTAAAAAACATTCAGAATATTCAGATTGCATTTTCTGGTAACTAATGAGGGGTTTTAAACCATCATTAGCTTATTTATTCTGTTTCGTCTGTGACCTGCAGGTGATAAGAAGTACTTCATGGGTTCCAAGATGTCGACATTAGACGCCACAGTGTTCGGGCATCTGGCCCAGGCCATGTGGACTCTGCCTGGTACCCGACCAGAGCAACTCATTAAAGGTTTGTGAAATACTCAGATGATGAGTTAAATTCCCCGTAATATTTCATCAGTGATCATCAAATCATTAAAGATATATGCTGATGTTTTCTTTTGAGCTTTGTGCTCTCTGTTTTTGTGGTTTTTTCCTGCTGCTTTGTCATAGATGTATGTCTCCGTTCCAGCCACTAGATGGCAGTGATAGTTTACTGCAATGCAGAGTTTTTGACAGAAGCTTTGATTATTGTCACATTTCTCATAGCACTAAAGGCTGTGAAGAACACTAGAGTGTCTTATCTTTTCACAGAGCAAAATCAGAGCGTGTAATGTCACAAATGAAGACGCTTTGATACATAATTCATGATGAAACTGCTTGTAGTGAAGGGATAACACACACAAAAAAAAGAAGCTTTTTTCCCTCCCCCACATGTATTGTCTGTCTCAGCATCTGTAAAAACTCACACATGAAATCCTGCTACATCTGATCTCCTTACAGGAGAACTGATCAACCTGGCAATGTTCTGCGAGCGGATGCGGAGGAGGTTCTGGCCCGAGTGGTTTGTGGAGGTGGAGGATGTTTACTACGACGGAGACAGTGAAAGTAGCAGTGGCTCCCTTACAGGCCAGCTGGACTTTGGCCTCTTCTCCAGGACTGACACTCTGGAAGACAGCGACGCCAGCAGCCGCTCGGCCGGACACACACATACACACACCCCCGACTCCGACCCCTCGCTCTTTGACTCGGATGTGGGCACGGGGTCTGAAAATGACATTCAGCTCAAGGAGGAGTTAATGCCAGACCTGGAGGTTTGACCTGAGACTGGCTGACAGATTGAGACTGACGGGAGGCTGGAACAGCTGGCGTGTGAGGAACAGCCTGTCCAGACAACAGCTCTCACAGCTGAAGAAACTAATCCAGCTCCAACACCTCCAGTACCCCAAATGTTACAACTTCCTAATGGACAGACTGGGTATTTATATGCAGAGCATAAAAAAATGAATCTCATAATTCACATGCTACTGTACGGTTTATCCCTACCCGTAACATCAGAACTGTCCCTGTGGCAGTTTCTCTTTGCCTTATTTGTCTCGTCCTAAGATGCAAAAGACAATGTGAGGGGTGAGCAGAGAAGACACATCTCATGAAGGTTGCGGGGACGACAGAAGAGCGTTGTAGAAAAGACAGGTGGCACTTCACTTGCTATGAAACGATGCAACTAATCACCACTCTGCCACGTGTCTTAACGCACAAACCCGTTCAAACAGGTGGAGATCGATCATGTGGCTGGAAGGAACAGCTGGTATGTCTCAGCTGTTACCCATCCGACTGCTGAAGAGGACACGCAGCTGACATTGTGTGCCATGTCGTAGACTGATCCTCATGTCATTTTCTTTATGCTACTGTATATGGAAATAATCGGTATCGGGAGGGGGGGAATTGCCTGTATGTCTCAAACAACCTCAGTCATAATAGGGTTCACCTGTAGACCTGCTGAGTAAGAAGTCAGGAGGTAGGATGAGCAGGTTTTCTGCCTGTTTCATTTTGTAGCTATTTTCCTCATTTCTCTCCATTGAATAGACATTTGATTTAGTTTTCTTGTCAGGGAAGTTGGAGCTTTTGGTCCTTAACGTCCTCTGAGTATGGGTGAGGCTGCAGTTCTTATGTTTGACCACTAGATGGAGTTAGCAGACAGCCTCCATTCTGTAACATCAAGGTCATCCCACCCTGAGGACCTGCAGGCGCTTTAGTGAAGCAGATGTTTCTCCTTCAGCCCAAAACGTAAATGTTCTGGCTCCCATTCATAGCTGACATGTCTTATGCACAATTAAGAACAAAAATGTGTTTAGTGTGCGATGTGTGTGTGCATACTTACTTGCATAGTGCGACTGAGCTCAGCTACAGATCAGCCTTAGAGCTCAGACTAAAGAATTAGGGGAAAGTGAACGGTTTGCTTTTACCCTGCAACAGTTTTAGTTTTTAACATTATTTAATATCAGTGCCACATTAGTTTTCTTTCTATTCTGATATATATATATATATTTATTTATTTTATTTTTTTTGTTAGTCTTTTTTTTCTTATTGCTCTCAAAGAGAGATTATTTTTGCACTAGTGGAAATTAATTTTCACCTTATTTCAGCGTGGGAAATGTGTAGTGCAGGATGCTGAGTGTTCTGATGATGGTTGTGCTGTGAGGGGACTGTGCTGCTTGTGCTGGCTGTGTCTATGTGAATGTTACTGGTTGTGTGAATGTTGTCAGACAGTCAGAACACCAAAACCAAACAGGACCGAAAACATCGGCAGTTTAAACGAAAGTGGACCAAAATGTCAGAGGAAATGTTCCCATTTGCTTGTCACGTTAAGCTTGGTGGAAGTGCTCGCAATATAACGGCTGTAAAAAAAAGATTCTGGTGCATATAGAGTAGATGCGATGTTAGTTAAAGGGTTAGTTT
Source organism: Pampus argenteus (assembly GCA_036937835.1). Classification (NCBI taxonomy): domain Eukaryota; kingdom Metazoa; phylum Chordata; class Actinopteri; order Scombriformes; family Stromateidae; genus Pampus; species Pampus argenteus. The sequence continues at coordinate 7,427,028 of CM072865.1, read as the reverse complement.
ACCCAAATGACACAAGCATACTTTCTCTCTTATCTCTTGTAGTGTTGAGCCATGCAGATTTGTTTGCACAATGTCTGTCTCTAAAATTGGGAATCTGGAATTTTGTTTGTGTAACTCACAACAATGAAATGTTCAACGTCCGTTTCCAATTCTTGTTCCTCTGGACAGAAAACACTGTCAACGGTATTTCTTTGTTAAAAAAAAGTGTATCCAATGTTCACAATAGGTATGTCACTTGATATTATGTTCAATTGTGTTCTCCGCTGCCTTACTTGAGTAAGAGCTGCCTTACTTGAGTGTGTTAGCACACTGTAAAGTAAGAGCATTTTTTTATAGGCAGAAAACATGAATTGTAAGTATGGGAGTTCATTATTGATCATGACATGTGGTTAAAAAAAAAAATTTAAGATTGTCACACATACTGTGAATTTTGAATTTTAACAAATTATTCCAGATTCAATATTTAATATTTCCACTCGAACAGTAGTTTGAATTTCAAATATGAAGTGACATCCCTCGTTCCCAGCGAGATCTGTGGATTATTCAGACTAACAAGGACACAGGTTCTGGAAAGATATGTATCTGATAAATTATTTAAACCCTACATAATCAGTATTGTTATATTAACAATGAATCAAACGGCTACATGTAGCGTGAAAGGTGGTGCTCGTAGTCATGAAGAAGCACCCACCTCTACTCTAATCCCCAGCTCTATACTGAGTGTTGTATCTTCTAATTCCTTGTTTTAGTTTTACAGCCCCACAACTGATTTAATACCACTATACCAGCTAACTAACCGATCTAAGTAGTAGAGCATGTAACAACTAAAAACCTCTCAGTACTTAGTCGAGACCAAAACAGAACTATAGCAAGAGTGTATATTGGACTGGCCTACATCAGATGGTCAGAAATAGGACCCAAAATAAACCTAAATTTAAAATGTAAAAGCTGCCAGTGTTGTTTACAGCAAGTCATTTTTAATGCTGCGAGCACCACAAACAAAATCCCAGTCACCCCCACTGCAATGGGATGGATGTAGAAATCTCAGAGAGAGATATTTTAAAACCTGGACACATAAAACTAACATGATCTGCATGGCCAGTTTGATCACATACCACTTGAGGTAAATGAGAAGATATGACAAGATGTGTTTGTAATATGGGTGGACCTTTACTGATTGAAACCTTGATGGGTGAGCTGGAGACACGAGGCCAGAGTTTGATCCAGTCTCTGGGACTCCAGAAACAAACCTTCTATCATGTCGTCCTGTGGATTGCACCCTAACCCCCTTATCCACTCACCCACTCCCACCCCGACCCCGGCCTGGGTTGTGTGCTTTTCAGTCGCCTCATCCAGTCTGGACAATATCATATACAGTTGGACTAATTTTAATCAAGCCACATTAAAACTAGATGTCTTGTTATTGGAACCATGTCATAACATCACTGCTGGGGTAATGTAAATATCGTATGTGTGACAAAGTGTACCATAATGTATGTAGAGCAGACTGATCAAACTACCTATGGATGTGCGGTCATAAACTGGAGCGACTGGGTGATTTCAATAAAGAATAGCTGTGACAATTTTAAATGCACCATCATTATGAGTTTAATTTGCATCCCTATCATGTGTCTCTGGGTTATAGAAGGGTTTTGATGTTGTGACGCTGCTTTATTGAGCTGCACACTGTATTTTAGTTATCATAATAGCCAGCGGATTGTGTTATATTATCATATGTATGACTGTATTTTTATGTGTGAGGTTGTGTATTTTCAATCACGTTAACAAGTCGCAATCATTCAGTGGAGGGGGGCTGATTAAGACTCTGCCAGCCGCTGGAGGCGAGACAGGAGGAAAGAAAACAGGAGCCGGAGCTGGAAGAGGTAAAGTTGGAAAGGGAGGGTGGGGGGTGGGGGGTGTTGAGGAGAAAGTTGAGCCAGAGGTGAAGGTGGAAAACAAAAAGCAGAGGTAACCTAGAGGAAGAGAAGAGGAGCAGGTGGTGGAGAGGAGAGAAGAGGTGAAGAGGCCAGGACTGAGGAGTGAAGGGATCGAAGGAACTGGGGTCACTGGGGATGGGTAGAGACCAAAGATGCATCAGGAGTTTTTGGAGGGGAGAGATGGAAGATTGAAATATAGGAGTAGGAGTAGTAGGGGAGTGTAGTGGAAGCGGAAGGAGGCTGTAGAAGCAAAAGGATGTCGCTGTGTTGGAGAAAAAGCAGGAGGAGCAATGAGAGGAGAGTAGAGGAGGCGGCTGGGCTGGGTGGGGGCCCGGGGAGGAGAAGCAAGGGCCACGGATCAGGAACCAGGCTCCCGGGGGAAGGAGCAGGTGCAGGCTGCGAGCAAGGCCTTTGGGCCTGAAGGGGCTGCCAGAGCTTAAAACAATCTGCACTGCTCCTTTTTTAATTTGGCTCTCTGAGCAGCCAACCCTCCACACTGGCTGTCTCTCTCCCCCCCTCTCCCTCTCTCTCTCTCTCTCTCTCTCTCTATGCTTAACAGATCAGCGATCCACAAAGAGGGGTAAACACACACAGAGCAAAATTAAAATCGGAACTCCCCTGGCACGGCAAAACAAATTAGAGCAAACAAATTACAGAGAGTCAACACACAAACAGTGGAGCATCTGTGGCTCTCTGGACTACTGGAGCCGGTGGCTACCTCCCACACCACCACTGACATGTACACAATGAACTCTGTCAATCCCACACACTAAAACATAGTCCCTTCATATCACTGTGACTGTCTGTCCTTAAAACACTCCTAAACATGATATTGTTTTACCTGGTTTTCAGGTTTTTAGTCCAAATTCGGACATTTTTGCATGTGTATGTTTCATATATACCATATACAGACAGATTACATATTAAAGGGGAAAAAAACAACTTAAAGTGCCGTATGCATGGGGCATTATGCACTGCAACCCTACTATAAGATCCCTCTCTACTTACGTGTCGATCGACTGTTCTTGCTTAAGGAAGAGTTGCCCTTTTGTTTTTCCTTACATATTGCACTAATACACAGTCATCAAGTGAGTGCTGTTGACCACATTTTCCAACCATATTTACTGGTCTTCCCCATAGATCTATATGCAGATGTCACTGTAGTCACTGTTCCTAGTGAAACACTAGCCAGTTGAGCAGTCGTTGTGTCTGCCATCTGTACCCCAGAAATGAACCCTCCTTCAAAGTCACTTCAGAGATCTTTTCCTCTTGCCATCTTGACACAAAATCTGCATTTGTATACATGACGCAGAGCATGATTGGATATTAATTTCTTAATTATGCCATACAGTGCATCTTTTTTTGTTTTGTTTATTCTTAAAAGGTTATTGAGGTGTTCTATATTTGTGGAACCATATCGGTGTTCAGTGGCACATTTTTCTTCCCACTGAATATCTTAACAAATGATGTCGTGGGAGTAAAGAACTGGCATGTGTCATGTCCTGACAAAGGCCTATGCGACCAAAACCGTTGACAATACTTTGAGTACTTGCATTAGAGATAAGTGTGCAGATGTTTGCATCTATTTTTTGCATCCAGCACCTTCTTGTCTCGAGGTAGATCGTGTACAATTCAATTCAGCTGTTCCCATGCAGCAATTCTCTGGTCGCTTCTAAAAAAGCATTGCTGAAAATATAAAAAGGATAAAGGATATTTTCATAGGTTAGCATAACATTAGTTAGCATAATGTTAATTATGCTAACACTGCACTCAACATTTCTTAAAAGAAAGTTGACATGATTGCCAAAACTAGTAAGATTTGTATATAATAAGTTTTATATTTCACATGTTGTTTATATGTTACTGTGTTTGTCTAATATTTTCTTCTCTTCTGTGCGTGTGTGAGCTCTGTTGGTCTTGGCTGGCCCTCTCCTTTGGCCCTGTGGCCCCTCTGGCCCTCTGGCAGTGGCTGTGGCCTGTCCATCTGCCTCCCACTGTCTGGGTCTGGTGGAAAAGCGGCCATGGAAGACCCCCCGCACCTATCTCAAACCTCCTCCCCACCGAATACCCTCAGCAGCCCCCAGGCCAGCTGCTCAGGCCCCAGAATCTGCATAGCGCTGCCAGGTGGGCCCCAGGACACGCAGTTACACGAAGGAACACACAAACACACACTCTCACACTCACAATACCAACACATATGCTCTTTAAGCCTCTTTACAAATGGAAGCCCTGCAACACACATGGTTACACGGGTGGCCCACATGAAAAAAAAACTTCCTCTTATACACACACATCATGCACATTTGCCAACCCTTTAACACACAGCCTTTGCGGGCTCAGGTGTTTCCCACAGCTCCCTATAATGGTATGAGTTCACAGGGGTGGGGCACCAACAGGTGGCGCTGTTTTCTTTACTAATTACAGCTTTATTTATTCATTGGCATGTAGAAGCTTCCAGATGACTTTGGCTGGCCTGCTCATTCGCAGGATCGGAGCCAGTGTGTGTGTGTGTGTGTGTGTGTGTATTTTCCAGGATGCTTTCTTCTCTCCATCACCTGCGTTTTATATAGTCTTATATAGTATTTTGGTCTTTAGCAGCAAGTATGAAATATATTAGATGAGATATTATGTAATCCATAACCATGTCTGCCAATACCAACAGTCCTAACTGGATGCTCGTGTAACTCATGAGCCAATGATGAATGAATAAACGTACAGCTAAACAGGTAGAGTCCTATCTGAATGATGAAATGTATTTAGTAACACTGATTCTTCCTTTTTTAAGGTCATATATAATATTCCTTCGGGATAACTACTCAGACCATTACATGCTGCCAATTCTTTAAAAAACTACAACACAAATGGTCAATCTATCTTCCTCTAACAGCCAATGACCCCTCCCAGTATGTAGAAAGTTGAGGACTGCCTGTCAGAGGTCCCTCACCGGATATGTCACAACTTCCTGCATTTGAATTAGCGCAAGACTAATAGACCTGTTTTCATGGATGTTTCCATTAATCTTGATGCACAATTACTCAAACAGTCAAGAGTAATAATAGGGGAAACATTTTTTAATTTTATGCCGTATATCATGAATGTCACATGCCTTTTTTTTATTTATGTCCAAGATATGGACCATTTTATCTAATTCAGACACCAAAGTCCTTGCACTGCTTTTAAAACAGCCAGAACCGTCCTTTTTTTCTGGCCTGGTCTACATTTGGTCCAGAATGTTCTTACAATATCTAAAATGTTTGATCATTTAACATCTGTCCTGATGTCTTTGCATTGGCTACCAATAAAAGCCAGAGGTGATTTCAATCCCTCCTTCTGACTTATAAAGCTTGGATGGATTTGTTCCTTCATATATCTCCAGTCGTGTTCGCTTCTCCATATGCTCCATCCCGTTGTTTATTGCTCGTTGCTCCATAGATCCTGGGAATTTAATGGTTCCTAGAATTAATTAAAACATTTACGGGGACAGAATCTTTCCTCTTCAATCTCTCCTTCTGTGGATTAAACACAATTTGGGAGGCGGGCTCAAATGAGATTTTCAAATCTCGGCTATGGTCCCTTGTAGTTTCGTTGGTTGGTTAAATATTCAACAGTTTTCTACTTCAATAACTGTTCACTAAAGTCTGTTATCGTTGCTGTACTAACTTTCTTTTTCTGGGGCAGGTCCCAGCCAAGAATTAGTCCAACACAAAACCCCACTATAACACAGCAAACTGGGTAATGTGCACTGTAAACAAGTGTTAAGTTGTGGATGTTGTAACTTCTGCTCTCCTTCACTTTCTCTGATTTCTGTCAATCTAAAAACTGGACCAGGAAACTTTTCCTTGCCAAGTTTCCTTTACTTTTCAATATCCTTGGAGACGGAGTGAGTCAGCGGGTCTCCTGATACTCTGGTGTGTTGTAGCAGAGAGACAGAGACATCGCCATGGACCAGACCCTATCATAGCTTCCCTTCTGTCAACGCATTATCTCTCTCCCGGTGCTCCTTTTCCCTTTTTCTCCGTATTCCCTCCCCTCGCCTTCCTCTGGATGTTATCTGCAGCCGCTTACGCCCTAATACCCCAATTGTTGTGCTCTAAAAACAATAATTAGCAATCCCAAACGAGACTGAGGGGTGAATTTAACAGCTTTCTTCTGATGTGCTACCCACTCCCCCCCCTTCCCCTTTTCTTTCTCTTTATCTCCCCCTCCTTTTTTCATAAGAGCAAAGAGAGGTGGAAGGAGGGTAGAGGGAGGGTGGGGAGGTGTTGGCAAAGCCTCTTTAAACTCTCTGGTATTACGGAGGATTATTTTGTGCCGAGATCCTGGCTTGCATGTCTGTGTTTTTTTCTCTCCCCTCTTTCTCTTCCTGGTTGTGGCAGACACGCTAGGTAAACAGTTTGTGTCACACTTGATTGCGTTTGTGAAATTAAAAAACAGAAATGACAATAGGCCAGGGTTGTGGATGAGGACTGGCGGGATACTGACACCATAAGACCCTGGCTCTTTGGGGACCCCTGGTACGCCGTGTGACAGAGCGGCCCTCGCAGCCACAACAATACAAGACCTCGTCCTTCAGAGAACACTCCTTGCTCACAGCCTCTGCGTCTATCTGCACTGGGCCATCTGCTCTCCTCTTCCTCCTCCTCCTCCTCCTCCATGACTCCTTTTGGAAAGACGGTGTGTTTGAATCAGGCTCAATTATTCAAGTGTTTACAAGCACAAACACTCTGCCAGGTTGGAGGTGTGTGTGTGTGTGTGTGTGTGTGTGTGTGTGTGTGTGTGTGTGTGTGTGTGTGTTTTCTAGACATATTCCCCTTGTGATTCACATACAGTCTGTCTATATACACATAGAGAGTGCAACATCTGTGCCTGTCACCGATGTCAGTGCAAAAGTTAACAGCAAGCCTATTACAGTTAACACCGAGTAAAGCTCAGCCAAGGAAAATGTTGCTAAAAGGCTTCTGGGCAAAATGTAATTCTCTCTTTGTTGAAATGTAGATCTGTAGAGTGCTGTGAAAACAACCGGGGAGGGTATATGACTGAAATATCTCTCAGTCTCTGCTGAAGATGACTCTGGTGCAGTTAGGAGCCAGCTCTATAGAGGGCAGTGTTACACTACAAAAGAAAAAATCATACTGGACTTCATGATTTCATGGTAAACACTGAGCACTGTAGCCACTGAGAGGTTTAACTAACAGTGTTCACTTGTCTATTGTAGGCATATTAATATTTCTACAGTGTTGTCTGGTGTTAATGATGTCCACTTTAAAGTGATACTATGGTAAATTGAAGTAGTTTAAACTATTAAAACGGTTACAATGAGCAGATTCAAGTTTAAATTTGAGGTCACTTTTCGATTGTATCCTCTTTTTGTGTTTATGTTCATTTTTTGCCATGTTTGTGAGACCAAAATTTGAAAACCTGAAACTGATGTTTCAATTTTAAATCAAAAGAAACAAGGAAATTAAGTCAAGCTAAAGTGAAAGCCAAAGCCAAAGGTTTAATGTAAATCTGATCTTAAATCTGAGGCACGAATACCTCGCTTAAACTACAACAGAGCTAACGCTAAAGTCTAGCTAGGCTACATCCAAACGTTTAACTCTAAACCTGAATTATTACTTTAGTTAAATATAAAATTCAAGCTGTTTCCAGCTTAAGTGTAACCAAGCTAATTCCAAACCTAAAACAACAACTTAAAGCTAAAGATAAAACCTATAGCCTAAATGAAACTAAATTGGAAACGTAATGCTAAAGCTTAAAGTCAACTGAAAGCTATTTATAACAATAAAGGTAAAGTGAAACATAATTCACAGCTTTGGGCAGAAAGCATAAACCGGGTCACCTGAATCTCTCTTCTTAAAATGAGCTGTCTTGTGCTCCACCTGTGAATACTGAGAGTGAATTACTGTCTGTCTCCCCACACGCAGGCATCGAGTAGAAAACAGGCTGCCATGTGACACTGAAATGCCGAGGCAAGCAGAAAGTGTCACGGTGAAGGACAGGTGAATGCACCTCAGCTCAACTATTTTCATGTTACCTTGGGATTAACTTTTCTTAATGTTCATCCTACCTGAAAAATTGTTTCAATTGTCTAACCAAACAAGCCGTATCCGGCTCGAAATCCAATATTTAGCCGATATATGATTGTACTAGATTAGAGCACATCGTGAAACATATCAATATTTCATGTTTGTGTCCTAAATTTGGGATTATTTGAGTTTCACGTGTAATCTTATCACGTTATTCATGTGGTATCTGTGTTTCAGTGATCATTCTCATTTCATTAAATTGACTGAGCCGGTGTTAATGTGACAGTTGCAGGCAGCTGGAGATCAGTTTGTGTCGGGCTCAGAGACCCGTGCCTGCTTTATTCCCTTCAGTCTCTACTTTGTGTGGAAGTATTAACTTGTGGCCAGCTCGAGCCACAGAAACTATCTTAAAGCCAAACACAGGCGCTAACCCATTTATCACCCAGGGCTCTCCTACCTCTGTTTGTGTTCTCCTCTGTTACAATCAATCATGTTTAATTCAATAGGCTTCACTTTACGAAAATCAAATCTGGAGTTTTGGATAAGAGTTTGTGTTTACTCGTGCAGCACCTTTTCTTATGGTTATTTGCATTTGTCAATTTAGCAGGAGTAAACCTGACACAGGTTCCACCCAAACTGTCACACGTCGTGCTTCTGTTGAGGGACCAACCTGCACCGGCCTGCCTGCAGCTTGCAGGCCTCCCCTAATATATAATCTGTTGTTATACTGTCACTGCAAGGAGCACAACCAACCCCACGGAGACACCACCGAAATTCATTAATCTAATTAAATATGTCGTATTGCCCAAATGAGACGCTGGTATGGCTTTGCTGCAGGATAAGTGCAAAGTAAGGCTGGGTCCCACAAGAGTAGCATACAGCCGACGTGCACTAACGCTACTCTGCTTCATTACACTCTTAATTACCTATTGTTTCTAACTAGTTGGTGGCGTTTTAATGAGAATCTACAGGCAGTTAAATGTAATCTAAATTTTCTAATCTACTGGTCCATTACCAAGGAGTCAAAATGTTATTGGTTTTGTGAGTAATCAGACTTTTAAATGGTGCTGATATCACTCCCGGAGGGCAAGGAGTGGGTTTCGACTGTGTAATTGAATTCAGTTTTTTTTTTTTTTCCTCCTTTTTTCTTCTTCCTCTTCTTTTCATGGAGCTAAGAGGAAGATTTTTCTGTTACGGCTGATCGCTCGGGTCGAGGAGCATGTCTTTGGTTCCAGTCGGATCGCAAGGTTTTTTCCGCTCATGGGTCACCACAGCGACCCCTTCAAGAAAGTGTGTGTGTGTGTGTGTGTTTCTCTACACATAATATGTGTGTACGCGTTTATGTGGAATGTGAATATGTATACGTGCAAGCATTTTTGTGTGCGTGCGTGTGTGTGTGTTTGTGCCCCAGTCAGCGTCGGTGCTCTGCTGTGCTGTCACCTGCAGCCAGATAAGCCAAAGGATTTATCACCCAGCGAATTGCCTTTGAGTGGTGGATAAAATGGCTCCAATACATTCTCATATGAAAACGCTGCGAGGTTAATGAGAGCCAAATTCACAGAGGGCTAAATCTATTAGGTTTTCATGGATGGAATCAATCAACATGCACCACACCGGCTGATTTGTCATATTGAAGCATTGCCCGTTTGAATTCCAAAACACAATCCTCCTCACGGAATGATTCACTTTGATTTTGATTGCCTCTTCATCAGGAAGATGACAGCTATGAACTAATTTTCTTTTCTATCATGTTACACACTTATTAGCTCCGGCTGTCCTTGGCAGATGACTGATTCTCTCCTTTTATAGGCTACAGTTGGATTTTCCTCAGGTCTGTTCAAACACAATCGCCGTGTATTCTCGTATTCTTTTTTTTTAAATCAAATATTTTCATTAAGGATTATCCCTTCACTAATTAAATTCTTTTAGAGATTTGCTCATATACATTCGTGCCGATAGATTATAGTGATTATGATGATTACCTTTGCATTCTCAATAGATTGCTGTTTTAAGCGGAATAGGTATTTGATATTTTGTGAAATACACTAGTTTGCCAAGAGTTAGATGAGAAGATCAATACCACTCATGACTCAAGCATCAGTATCAAGCTTATCTTCAAGAAAGAAAATAAGGGATATTTCTCAAAAGGTTTTACACAATAAAGAAGAAAAAAAGTTACTGTACTTTAGAGTGTAGTATCCATTTACAAACATCCTGTTTAGACGTAGTATTTCCGTGTCTGGTGAGTCGATTCATTACTGTCTAGCGTGCTGAATGTTGTGCTTTCCAGCGGCTCAGGGTCTCGTCTGGGTTTCTAGATTTGTCTTCAATAGATCTCTTCAGTTGGCACCGTGTACAGCGTGAGAGAGAGCAGGCATCACTTTATTCTCTATGTGTGGATGCTGTGAAGCTCCATGAGAGAAAACGTCTAATCATTGCGGAGGAAATAAGAAACAGAAAGACGCATTTGTCTTGGGCGGCTCTTACCTTTCTGTCAGTGTGGTGATGGATGACAACCTTGGTGTTGAGTGTGTGTGTTTGTCTATCGCGGCAGTGCAAAGTGACCAGGGACAGGCGCCAACAGAAAAAGGCCCTGTCCCCCAGCTAATGAGCAGCATTATTCAAATGGCGTCTTTGTTGTCAGTACACTGCGCTCTAGTCCGCACACGGCTGTCACTGGCAGCATCGCTTCCTCATTTTGATGCTCTATCAGTTTATTGCCTATTGAAATGCATGTGGGAAAATAAGGCACCTTCAAACTGATGTAAGTTCAGATTGTGCACACCGTCCTGTGTGCGCGGCGTCCTGCACGTGAACATCTAACGGCGATCGTCTAATTAATATTCTCAATCTAAAAACAGAAAATGAGCCATTTTGTTGCACTGTAGCCTCGAAGTATTGACATGAGAAGCTGTCACGTTGGAGGATTACCCTCTGTGCTGCCAATATATGGTGTCAGCACAGGATCAAACTGTAGGTGGGCACTGAGCAAAAGGTACAAAAAAATGACAGCAAAATACAAAATGTCAACAAATAGAGGAATATCACCCAGTTTGTCTATTACACCGTGGAGTCGCATGGAAAAAAACGAGGAGAGGAGCTTTCAAGGCATGCACCAGCTGACAGGAGGAGCAGCAGAGAATAAAGGAAGAAGAAAAAAAAGACAGAAAAAAGAGAAAAATCGGCTACTTCTACAAAGACGGACTGGGGGAAAAAAAAAAAGAAGGCCGGGTGTTGGAGGAAGCTCCTCCGACCGAGCCCATCTCCAGCTGTCACAAATCATTTCTGCTCGGGAAGTGAGGGGAGGCGAAATGTCAAAATATTTGAATAAATTCCACAGAAGCCTGTTGAGAGTGGGGCGGTGCGGTGAGAGGGGTATTGTTGGTGCCAATGGGGTGGAGAGGGGATGAGAGGGTTGGGGAATAAAAAGAGGGGTTGGGGGCAGTAGCAGAGGGGGGGGACTTGCATGTGAAATAGCCTTCACAGGCCTCAGGAGGAACACGAGCTAAATGGAAATCAAAGGTTTGGCCACTGCAGTGATATTTTGGCTCATTTTAAACAATTTCCTGCCTTGGCTTGGATTACTGATAATGACGCTGATAATGACGCTGACATCACGCGACAGTGCAAACACGCTTCGCTCTGTGTTCTGTTTAAAGCATCCACATCACATTCTGTACATACAGTTTATCATCTGCTCCTGTAAAATCAGCACGTCTGTATATGTAGGCTGTATGTACAGTATATATTTGGTATATATATATATTTGCATCATACTGGGATCCTACTTGATGCTTTACACAATGTCATGATTCAAAACTGCATACTTTTCTCACGTTTTCTAATTGCACCTCTTTGATAATGACAATCATTTGTTTATTGAATATTTAGTGTTCCAGTTTGTCGATTTGTTAGTACATTCTGTCATACAGTTATTTGTTATCATATTACTATTTAAATCATATTATATTATCTTGATAACATATTCAATATGACTATGATACTAGATGGTTACATTTTTGTTTCATTGTTGCTGTATCATATTCTGTATTATTAGACCACAGCCAGTTCTGGGTTCTCTACTTTCTCTTAATCCTGCAGTGTCCTCTTACAGATGTTAGAGGGTGAAAAAGGTGCCTCAGACCTGATGTGTCTCACCAGTTTGTCAACTACTGCATCAGAGACAGTTGCTCTTTGACAAGCAGCTGTGATTGTGAGGCAGATTGATTTAGGTCCCTAGTATTTACCTACTATTATTAATGCATATAATGTCCAGTGAATATGCTATGATTCTTGTTATGGTGGCTTTCAGGATTTAATCATTGAATTAGATTATTAAAAGCAGCAACCCTGTGCAACTCAATGAAGATATTTAGCCTGCTCCTCTTTTCTATAGGTAACAAAATCAAAAAAAATGTAAACTCCAAAAATGCACGCTAAAAAGCTAACGTCAGTGCTTAGTTTTCTGAAAGTGAAGTTTTTACCTGACATCCGCTTTCTGCATCCCTTCCACCCGTCACTGCAAGCAACTGGATCAACCTCACCTTCTTCGAAATTATATTCATATAACTGCTAATTTTCAACAGCAAATGTGTTTTTAGAGAAACATAATGCCACCCCAATTACATGTTTTATCAGTGTAAGGAGGAGAGGCTTTTAGTGGCCCTGTCTGCCAAGTGACAAAATGTTCTTACCCAATGAAACAAAATGTTGTTTGACAGCATATTTCCTTTGTTTTCCTTCAGTATCCACTTTTGCAACGCTATAACTATTCATTGAAGTATGTCTGAACAAAACTTTAATGATGATGTTTAGGCATTCAAAGGACTTGGTTAAGGTTAAGGAAAGATCATGGTCTGTGGCATGAAATACGAGACGTGTTTACTTTTTTTTAAATATTTAGCCGAAACCACATTCTTTCCCTGACGTTAATCAAACTGCTTTTGTTGCCCAAATAAAACGCGTATGTTAATAAGTCATTTGATGAGCTAACAGCAAAGGTGAGTCATCACACAGCCACATTGGAATAAAGCAATAAAATCACATCACTGTGTCCTCAAAAACACGTCCTCCAAGTGATTTTATTTAATTGCCGGGCAGAACTTATAATATACTAATAATATAACATATAATAACAACCTTCAAAATGAATGAAAAGAGGAAATTCCAGACTATGACTTTCATCTTATGACTGTAGTGAATCAAGTAGTGTAATCTGTCAAAATATGGAGCTCGGCTGTAGATTAACCATGCATTAGAAGTTGATGACAGCTAATCACACGCAGCTAATAGACGTCCAGTGACTTTTAAATTGTAGCTCACTTGGTATATAGCAAGGTTGTGACATTTTTAAGCTTATATATTATTTGCTTGCCGCGTTTTACCCCGCAGGTTTGAACTGAGGCCAACATCATCATGAGCGAATGTTTAGTTTTGCTTAATTTCCCCCTGCCTACCTATTAATATGTATCATGCGAGGTGAAGAGTAAATTAAGGACAAGTTCTGGTGATAAAGGTCTGATGATGCTTGTTTGTTCAAAGTCTCTGAATGCATGTTTTCTATCAGACTGTGTGAATCTACTCTCTTTGTTCAGATGATCCCCAGGGTGCATTAGAAGTCGCAGGGTCAGTGTCTCCTCTGTTTGCCTCTGAACTCGCTAACACTGTATTTAATTAGGCCTCTAATCAGCCACTAAACACACAATAAAATGAGACAATCTGTATCTGTTTACCTCCCGAAAACACACACACACACACACACACACACTGCATATTTGCATGTATAGTTGGTAAAAAAAAAAAAAAAAAAAAAAATCATTCATCAGTGAGAAAGATCAAGGTCATGACTCCTCTTCACACCCGATTCCCTGAAACCAATTAAACTGTCGGTCGGTGAAGTTCAGTTGGAGGACACGCACTGGAAAACAATGGCAGATGACAGCTTCTCTCCGCTATCTCTGGCTGGGTTTTCTTGCAGCAGTAATTATATTTGCAGATTCATGTCATTAACACTGAAAAGCCAGAAAAGTTTTTGCCAACAGTTAGAAATTTTCAAAAACGCTTTGTGGAATGACGTTATCGTAATTTGGAAACACAGTCAGATGTCAACAGATCGGTATGACGACTCATATAAACAGAAATGTAATATCAATTGTAAAATGAAGTGAACTTTTATGAGAGCTATAGGTAACATTTGACTTTAACCCCCTACTGCTTAAATAAGCAGTATATGAAAATGTAATAAATGCTTTATAACACACTGTAATGTAGTTGTACGCAGACATAACACATTTGTAAGAGCTTAATAACTTATTTGTCACAATTTTTTTTTTCAAACTCATATTTCTAGTGTGAACAATGAACCATTCAACTCTTTGTTAGTTTTAAACTTATACTATATAGAGTTTATGTGTATATTACATTTAATAAACGCTTTATAACACCATATATATGATAACACACTTCATAGGTGTACGATTCCAGCTATGTTACACTGTGTTGCCAATCATCACTTAACTGTTTATAGACCAGTTGGGGATGCTTGCAGTTGTTGACATACATGATTGATGACAGGATTGTCTCAAGGCACAGATCTGAAGAAGGGTAAAGAAATATTTCTGCAGCTTTAAGGGTCCCAGTGAGCACAGTGGTCTCCATCATCTGTAAATGGAAGACGTTTGACACCTCCGGGACTCATCCTAGAGCTGCAGTCCCTCTTAACTGAGTGATGCCTTTAAAACAAAACCGCAACATATAATCTTCAATCTTCTGCAGCCCTCTTAGCTCCAGGTACTCCACACCTTAACTGCCCGTGCATGGTTTGCACTGCTCACATGCCAAAATGCATAAACCATGTTAGACTGTCAGATATATTTAAATGCATGTGAATAATAAATGTCCTGCCACCTGGATGTCATGTTTATAATGGCACTGACCACAGACCTGTCTGAAGTAAATTATGCTCCACTATAACATATGAAAATCCTTTTATAAATCACAAGACTCTACAACTCCTCACTGTAGGCTCAGTCCCATAGTATATAAAGTAGGACAATACCATATGATGCGTTGCTGTATAACTGCTGTTTTCTTCCCTTGGAAATGCATTAAAATAGAAGGTTAGCTACAGTGCAAGGCTGCCTATCACTGCCTCAATCTAAACAAGGATGAACAGGCTTGCCTGGATATTCTCAGAGCCTCATGAGACGTTTCCCCATGTGGGTTGACCATGTTGCAGCTCGGAGAAAAGCACACACACAGTATACTACCCCATACAAGAAATAAACAGCTTTTCAGCCTCTATGCAAAAATGAAGGAGAGCAGCAGACTCGTTATTTAACTGGCTTCTGACAGCTGGGGCATAGCAGAGGGACAGTGTGTGTGTGTGTGTGTGTGTGTGTGTGCGCATACACATGTATCTATGCATGCACGTATGTGTGTGTCCATCCCATATTTGCATTTTTGTGTGCTCGGCCATGTGCATTTGTACGTGTGGCACAGTGGACCAGAACAGAGCTCTGACAGTAGCAGGACTGCTGCTTGCTGATGCCTGCCTGGAGGAGCTGACAGCGGCTCGGCCTGTCAATCACCGAACATGCCCACTAGCCCCGTTTTCACATCATCCTATCTTGTTAACTCTAAATCTGGCTTGATACTGTTTATATACTCACCGTGTGTCTATGTGTGTGTGAGTGGGGTGGTGGAGTGATGCATCCTTTTCTCTGAAGTACCTCTGTGTTACCATTTGCTATGTTTGGGTCAGTTTCAGACAGAGATTAATCAAGGCAAACTGTTACAAGCCAGGGATTGCTAAGAAACATGTCATGCTACAATAGCGAATCAGTTTTTGTAGAAACATATCCAATCAGGAGATATAATGCATTGATGTCAAGGAGTAGCTGATTATTCAACATATTCAAGAACTATTAAGTATCACAATCAAAGCACCTTGCAAGGCAAAGACTTGTCCTCTATCAAAGCCATTTAGTCACACTGGCTCTATTTTTATCTCTAAAGTGGTCCGCAATATCTATGATAGGCCAAGCATTGTTGCCATTGGGAGAAAAGGAGCAAGAGCTCTTGTAGTCAAAGGTAATTATCTCCTCTTGTCACCCACAATGGATGTCTGCTAATGAGAGCCGGACTTGTGATTGGTTGCCTGCAGGTCTGTGGAGACACGCAGCTCTTTTGGTTTTGACAATAGAGTCTTGGTGCACTGCAGAGACAGAGTGACTGGACAAGTCATTCATCTATGCAAATGCCAGCCAAACTGCGACCACCACTGTACACAAGATCCATTAGGCTCTTAAATATCAGGGGATGCAGGGGTGTGTGTGTGTGTGTGTGTGTGTGTGTGTGTGTGTGTGTATCTTGGAATACTTTCACTGAAGGTTAAGAGAGACACAAAGAAAGAAAGAACATGTGCTGAGCAATGAAAATTCTAACTCAGCAATTGTAAGTATAGAATAATTTCATATATTGATTACGATCAATTACTTTAGTGAACTCAGAATACTTGTCAAAATAAATCTAGGTTATATCAATATATATATATATATATATATATATAATAACTGTCTGAAAATGATCTGACAGTAAATTGGTGTCCAGGCTGCACATTCCGTCTGAGTTTGTCTATTTGTTTCTGCCTTGAGGCCTGAAATGAAACCCAATTAAATCTTGTTCTCACTTTAATTTGAATTTAGTAATCAGGAAAATCAAGGTAAAAGGCTTCTAATTTCTGGCACAGTTTTTTTTTTTTTTTTAAATAATGAAAAGTAAAAACGCAGTGGTTGTATATTGTTATCAGTGGCTTCAGTGTCTATAATATAGACATGTATTCTTATAAGCTTCATATAGACTCTATATGAAGCTAATAATAATAATAAAATGTGAGTGTTATGTATTATATGATTCAACTACTTTTAAAATGAAAAGCACGGTGAACAGCAGCATGAAGATGAGAGATGTTGAGTTTGAAGCCAGATGGCACCTCGGCTCATCAGAGAACATTCCTCTTTAGTTTCAGTGGGTCATGTTTAACACACACATTTGTTAACAGTTACAGTAAAGTGGTTGTGATGCCTCTGCGGTGTCCTGAAAATAAACTTTGAATGAAAGTTACAACATCATCAGTCAGGCTTGTATATAAACCAGGAGCCTCACAGAGCAGCAGCAGCCCTAGCTCCAAACTCCTCTTACTGTATTTCTACATATAGACAGACAGACAGACACACACACACACACACACACACACACACACACACACACACCAGTTTGAACTAGACACATACAGTATTATGTATTGTTTAATTTACTGTAAATTAATAAAGCTGTAACATTAACCATTACTGCATGCAACATTACTGTATGAATCCATCTCTATTAAGATTCATCCAGCCATCCATCCACTGATAAAGAAACTGTAAAGAAGCGAAAGAACTACCTCCCCCAGAATGCTTTGCTTTAAAACAAGGTCTTCTGACCGGATGTTGATTCCTTGTTGTGCAGGACTGATGCGGCTGTTAAGGTTCCTACGTAGCTCTAAACAATCCAGACATTTTACTATCCGCGTATTCATTTAACCTTTTTAAACTAAACAGTGTCGAATTGGGCACGTCATAGTTTCTCTGCTATCATAATCTTTTAAAGATTAAATGATATTTACATGTTTAGTGTGCTAGTGGGGCATGAAGAGGAGAAATGAGCAGCTCTACACAACATATCGTGTTAACCTGCAATTCCTCACACGACCTGTATTGATATCACTTTAAACTCATCGGCCAAAAAATGTGGATATCATAGAAATTATATTCCTACCATTATTTGCCCATGTAAAGGGTTAGTTATGGTGTGTTATTTATGGCTTGGCGTATAACTGCAATGTCCGATCGTCTTGAAGGCATCATAAGGTAAATGTCAGGAATGTGGTTTTGTGGATGAAATATTCTGAAAGAGGAAAGAAGAGGATTCGTCCTTATGCATGGATATATTGATCTACGTTTACCGTAATTTTAATTTATCTTCCGTTCTCTTTGATTGCTCAGTTTTGGAAATCTAGCTATCAGTCTGTGTTATGACAGCTAAGCTAGTCTGTAGGCTAGCTAGCTAACGTTGGCTAACTAACATCAGCTATTTAACATAAACACCACCAACACAGACTGATGAAGCTTGTCTTTCTGGTTTGTTACTCTTACAAGTAGTTATTTTTAGTCTTCAGAAACAGTCTTCAGATAGCTTTCTTATATTAATGTTAATGTCATGTAAAATTAGACATGCTTGTAAAGTTAGCCATGGTTTTAGGATAATTGAGCTAACATCTACCTTTGTATAATGTTAGTCGGCACACAGAGAAAGCCAGATGACAGGTAACATTTAATAAAACAGACTTAATGCTAAACTATACTTTATAAATATGTAGATTTCTCAATAACACGCACAAACCGACTAGACCGAATGGTTGTTTGTTGTTTGTACCGTCTAATACAAACACTAATGCTAGAGCTTTACCGGATTGGATTGAGAGCAGTGTATCAGTCCTGCTTTGTATATTGGTGGTGGGCCTGCCTTTTTGTTTACATTTACATAACAAATTCACATTTAAGGTCTCGCAAGTGTGCATTGCTTATTGCAAACTGCGGGTGTGAATAACCGATGATGCAGAACTCTGTCTGTGTTTTTGAAGGTTTTAATTTTAAAGTGCACCAGTTATGTAGCTATGCTGATTGCTATAGAGTTGTGGTGAAGGTGAGGACCATGCAGGATCAGGATCATACTGACCTTCCTGCAGACGTTGTTCAGTCCTGCCTGTTAATGAGCCACTCTTGGTTTGTGTGTGGAGTGATTGTCAGGGAGTTACAAAGCCTGCAGGGTGCAGGTTATCAGAAGGAGTATTCAGGTTTTTATTTGCAGTGCTAACACACTGTTTAACTATATAAACATGCTGTCATGTTTTGCACAACAGCCCTCTGCATGTTTTTAATACATACCTACAGCATTATGTTCCCATTAGTAAACTTCACACTCCAAAATTTGTAATAGACTCCCTGAGCCTTTGTCTTATAAAAGTGTTCCTGTAAGGAGCTGTTGATTAACATTATTTTGAACTAATCAAGACTTGTATATTAAAAATTTCAATTTACATTAAGCTAAAAATGTGTTGTGTTGCTGTTCTCACTCTTGTATGTGTTTGTCTCTGCCTAACCCACAGGTCATGCATGCAGCCGGGCCTCTAGCCTGCGCTTTGTACACCCCAGCCATTGAGCCAGTGTGCATCCAGTAGGTGGAGGCTCTTCCTCCCTCTAGCCTCCATTTCTCTCACTGCCCCCATCAGCCCCAGTGTTCCCTATGTTAACCCTCTTGAGCATGTTTTACTATATCTGTCTGCGGCGACGCTCCAGGAGCGGGACTCGTGGCGAGGCTCTTACCAGTCGGCGAGCCGTGGAATCCGGCCAGCGGGTGTTGCCACTCAGTGTGGAGGTGGTTCAGTATGCCAAGGAGGTTTTGGACTTCAGCTCCCACTATGGCAGTGAGAACAGCATGTCCTACACAATGTGGAACCTGGCTGGGGTACCCAACGTCTACCCCAGTTCCGGGGACTTCACCCAGACAGCTGTGTTCAGAGCTTATGGGAAGTGGTGGGAACAATGTGCCAGTGCTCCACCACCTTTCCGCCGCACCCCCAAAGGCTTCTACAGCCAGGATTACATTGAGCTGGGTTTCGAGGATCCTGTCTACCCTACAGCAGTGGAGGTACTTGAGACTTATTACCCTGGAGCCATCGTCCAGATCTTGGCCTGCTCACACAACCCCTTCTCCCAGAACCCACCAGCTGATGTCAGGTAAAGGCAATCATCTGTCCTGGAAAACCACCATCAGACATTCTCACTGTTTAACTTGAAGGTTCAGTTAATTAAGACCATCAAGAAAACCAAGCAGTACCAGTAAATAAGCAGTTTTAGAGTAGAAGCCAGGCCTGGTATCCTGTTGACATTAGAGGCATTATCTGAATTATTTGCTGAATTATTATTTTATTACTTGCTTTAACAGATTGATGTAAGAATTGTTTCTGCTATGTAATAATGAAACCAGTAGGTGCAAATGTAAGCCTCACGTTTCTGTAAATATAGTCTAAAGAGACTATAGTCTGTAATTGTAACAGGTCACAAAGGACTTTTAAAAGTAACAAGTTCAGCTGGTATTTTTTTAGAGGGACTCGTTCTACAAGTATACCTTAAAAAATATAATTCCTGGCTAAGGGAGTAGTACTGGTGGTGCAAATACAGATCACAGTGAGAAATCAAATAGCTAAACTGACTGGTATGAACTCTATATGTGAACCATGTGACCGATCCGTGTCCTCTGATGACCATGTGCACAGCAGGTAGTTACTTTTGCAGAAACATCCTGATCAACTCTGTATTGGCAGAAAAGTACAGAAGTAAGCAGGGTTTAACTTTTAATATTCATTGCTCTCCATAACAAGCCTTTATAAATGTGTATATTCATGCACAGCACTGAAATTACATTGAGCAGATTACTGTCTCTTGTGGAAACTCGCTAGTATCTATGCAACACCTATTTTACGCTGCCAGTAATAGATGATGTATCTCTAGATACATCTTTGTTTATTGAAGGTTACATAAAAAAAAATACTGTACTCTTCTATATAAATTTAAAGAAAATAATAAAGAGAAAATGATCTTACATAGAAAAGCCTTTCTAAATGTTATTGACTGGCCTGGTGACCCTGTGAATGCATCACCAGATGGAGCCATACTGCAATTGTAATGTTTTGAACGTGTCCCTACAATAAAGATGTTTACCTACTAACAGTACCACTATAATTATTGATTCGCCCCCTGTATTACAATGAACATACTGAGACCTTCACCGGTTACACAATCTTCTGTACGCAGTATTGTGGACAGCACGAATGAGCTTGTTCATTGCTGCCCGTCAGTCGTCCTTCATGAGTCACTGCTGGTTTTTGTCAAATCAACAATCTGTGAAGTTGTGAAGGAGTCACGGTGCTGTTCAACACTTAGACTTCTTCTTTTTGAAGTGTCTGTACACGAGGCATACAAAACACTGTTAGAAACACTGAGACAGCAGCTGGAGATGAAAAGTGAGAGACAAAAGCCATGTATTCCTGATGGATTATGAGCTATATATAAAACATTGTGAGTCATAAATGACTGTAGGTTCAATGGATGCTGTGTGCAATAATACACACAGAGCAACTGCTACGAGCCCTGTGGTGGAAGGTGCTCACTTGCTTTCGCTCTAGTTGGCCAGCTTTTAAGGAATGGTGGTGTGGCTATACAGTACAACATTGCATACACTTTCTCTTGTCCAGGTGGGAGGTGCTGTGGTCAGGGGAACCCGCCAAGGTGCTGACATCCCAGGCACGCCAGTTTTCACCCAACATCAAGCACATCAACTTCCCCACTAACCTACTGCGTCTGGAGGTCAACAGCTCTCTGCTGGACTACTACACTGAGCTGGACGCCGTTATCCTGCGCGGGGTAAAAGAGAGACCCATGCTGGCGCTCTATAAGATGCCCATCATCGACATTAGTGACCTGAGTGACAGCGAGGAAGAGCTATCTGATGTGGGAGGTCCGTTCAGACAAGGAGATGGCAAGCAGAGGACGGGAAATGGCTACTTTGACAAACTGCCCTATGAGGTGATTACAGTCCAGAATGATGTGTACTGTAAATCACTCAGGGACGGGGAAAGGAACACACAAATCCAGACAGCTGCTAAAGGTTTAATAGGTCTATTTGATATAGAATCTCTGTTAAAGGAATAGTTCAACATTTGAGGAAATATGATTATTTGCTATCATGCAGAGAGTAAATTGAGAAGATTAATAATGTTGTTATGTCTGTGAGCAAAATATGAATCTTCTCAATTGTCCCAGATACACTTTCTTGTAAAAATGTCATCACAATCATTTTACAAATCTTTTTATTTTATTAATACAACATATTTAATAGCATTTCATTTTCCTTAAGTGCACTGAAAAGTGTACTTCAAAAATGTGCCCAAGTAGCATTTCACATGGCATGGTTAACTACGTTTGAGTAAAAAAGAAAACATTATATGCCGTTGCAAGAACAGTAGAGAATTAATCAAATTTTAATTATAACTATTCATATTACATATCTTTTTTCTGCCTCTTTTCCAAGTCGGAAGCAGAGGTGGCCGCGGCCCCCGCTTAACTGATAAAACCATGTTTTACCTGCAAGATTTGTGTTTTAACGCTGCTGTTCATCGTTTGTGATGTGAAAACGTCGGCGCAATGGAAAAAGTTTGCATCCTGGTATTAGTTTAGTTATAAAATGAAGACAATAGAGTTTTAAGAATATAAAAGGAGCAATATAAACTTGTTACAAATCATTTTATTTACAGATGTCCTGCATTGTCATACAGCGACTGGCACAATGGTGTCATGGTTACCACTGTCACCAAGCGTTTCAGGCCATGCACTGTACATTTAATTACCTTGACAAAAAGAAGTGGAAATAGATTCTCTGAATCAAAACAGTACCAGTAAAAATACTGGAATATCCAGTCAAAGAGTAAGGTCATTGGTCCTAAAACCATTGTGCAGTGCTGTATTTAATAGCATTAAAAACAAATACATGAACGTTGTGGCTTGTGTGCACTCATGGACACTGAGTCATTTTCATGTCCTTCAGACGTATCATGTTGTCTGAGCAGAGTTTCAAAACACAGGCACTGCGCTTGATATTTGTTCTCTTATCTCCTCTCCAAACCGCTGCCATTAACAGCAGTCCTCACAACTGCGGTGTGTTTGCTTCAGAAACACAATATAGCTATTATCTGTCAGCTGATACCCGCTTGAACGCTGCGTATTGTTAATTCAGTGCAACACACACACACACACACAAATACACACAAGCACAATCATTGTTTCTCTTTGAGAGGCATAGAATCACAGCTCAAGACAAGCGGGCTCACCTCCGCACTGATCCCGCTATCGTTGCCTTGTGTCCCAGATAACCACTATTTAGATCTGTCTGACGGAAGGGATGCAATTAACATTCTCTACTCTCCACTACGCTGTTATTCTCTATTCTCTGCCAGGTTCTACTATAATCTTTAATTTTATATTTCATACTGTGCTCGGCTACAATATTTGACCTGTTTGAATTTTCTCTCTTTTTTTTCTTTTTGTTACTTTTACCCTTTCCCTTTCTCCTCTTCTCTCCCCATCTTTCATCCAAAGCTCATCCAGCTGATACTGAGCCACCTGACCCTGCCAGACCTCTGCCGTCTGGCCCAGAGCTGCAAGCTGCTGCACCAGCACTGCTGCGACCCGCTGCAGTACACCCAGCTGAGTCTGCAGCCCTACTGGGCCCGGCTGAGTGACACCTCCTTGGGACACCTGCAGAGTCGCTGCACCCTCCTCCAGAGGCTCAACCTGTCCTGGACCGGCAACCGCGAAGCTCTCACCCTGACCGGCTTCAGCAGGTCAGACTGTCAAGTGCTAGAAAAAGTGGAAATGACCTTGGAAAAGTAGCAAATACTCACAAACACAAGCATTTACTTAGAGGAAGGGGATATGAGTAATTGTTTGTTTCTTTACTAGCCTGAAATGTGAACAATCCTTGTAACTAAAATGCTGTTTTCTTTCTCTCCTTTCACTTGCGTCTCTCCTCCTCAGCTTCATGAAGGCCTGTGGTCTCAGCCTGGTCTGCCTGGAGCTGTCCTGCTGCCACTTCCTGACTGAGGCCTGCCTGGAGGTCATCTCCCAGACCTGTCCGGGGCTGCAGGAGCTCAACCTGTCCTCCTGCGACCGCCTCAACCCGCAGGCCTTCACACACATCTCCAAACTAACACGCCTCCGCAGGCTGGTGCTCTACCGTACTAAGATAGAGGTAGGCATGGTCAACACTGTATCTGGGAAACCACAATCACAATGACATTTTCAAGAGTGGACTCACACCTGTCCTGTCCAAATACACAGCATGTTAACGGTATCCTCACTGTTTGTAAAAATGAAATACACAGGTTCCTTAGTTACCTTTTTAGCAATGCAAGCCTTACATTATCTTCCACTATTGATCCAGGAAGTTACAGCAAGGTGTCCTTTAGGTTTTGGAGAAGTTCGATTTCTCGTGCAAGATTCCAAATTTCTGATATTGTACCTCAAGGTGCACTTACTCTCTTGTACCAGAGTTTTTAAATCTATCAGATGGTCTTCAATGACAGATGGATGCTCAAACTTTATCATGATCATGATTATCAAATAATTATTGGACTTCTCATCCATGTTGGCTTGAGTTCATGGAGTTCATTCTTATGCTGCTAGACTGACTGGTATGGTTGTAAAGTAAATGGTTTCCTTTTGTGATTTCAACAAGACATGCTACTATTAGTACTATTGTTTTGCATCACTTTATTTTTTGCCTGCAGACTTTCTGTAGACTAAATTCATCTAGTGTTGGTCTGCTGTTGTCTTGTTGTATCTATCTTTGAACAAATCAATATGTACTTATCTGTTTCTACATGGTAGTTTGCATTATTTCTAGTGCATTAATCAATTACAGTATGTTTGGTCAAAGAAGACTGGAAGAAATCACTTCACTTGAGGCTTTAACCCATTGGTTCACAACCTTTTTAGTTTGTGACCCTTTACAACCAAGTCAGGCTTACTGATGACCGTTCGTCACAGGCTGCATTGGTGTATATCATGATATCCCCTTCATAGAGTGTTTCATTTTAATAGTTTTCAAAGTCCTGCAAAGGTCAAACTCTGCAGCCTTTCACAAGATAAAAAGCACATTTGAGAAAAGACTGAAAAAATAAACATCATTTAGTCTGCATAAAAGTATCCTAAACATTCATCTTCAAATTTGCCTTGTTATAATGATGGTGAATTGAATTTATGTTTACATGGAATGAAGATCTTTACAAGCTGCTTATTTGATGGTACATGTTTTGGGGTAGGTGCTGCTAATTCTTGTTGTTGCTTTTTAAGATGAACCGAGTCAACTCTGAGCCCACGGGGGTCTTGAAGACACATACTGCGTGTGTTCAGGTTCGGGCCTGTCTGCCGTGTAAAACCACTGGTTCGTGTTTTCATGTTGCACCTCAGTGTTTTCTCTGGTGTTTGTCATGTTACAGAGCGGCGTTGCGGGCAGGAGTGCAGTGTAGAGTTTCTTCGGCGGAGCCAAGCAGCATGCTGCAGGTTGTTTATACCGAGGCAGACAGAGCGAGCTGTGTGTCTGTTTGAGGCCCTGACATCTCAGCTGTCATTACCCTGTCATGGCTCTAATTAAATGGCTAGCTCGCCGGAGAGAGGCGTTTATAAAGATGCCAGCGACTGAATCGAGCACACGCGCACAGACACAGGAGGCTTCCGCTTTCATGTCTGACACTTTCTCTTGCCACTGAGGTACATGTGTTGGCAGTCGCAGTGTTGAATTCCCTGATTTCTATGCTCGCTGCAGTGCCACTGGAGAAGTCTCACTGTGCTTGTCTCTGTGAGGAGACATACAAACTATCTGTTGTACAATATTAAATTCCCTTAAATACAGTGAGTGTTACCTGAGTGCACCAGGGAGCAGACAGGAAATCACTTTGGAGGGACGCTGACTGACGTGACTAAACCTGTTGCTATTATTTAAATGTATATTATTCTCTTCATGTATACCTTTTAGATTTATATTTAGATAAGACATTAAGGGGGTTTATTTGGGGACTTTTGTTGTTAAAGGAATGGCTCAAATACAGCAGTTATTTTCTGGATGGTTTTGTACCCCACTACTCCAGGTAATTGAACTTTCTTTTGTAAGTAGAACCACACTGCTGGTTACAAAATTGGAATGGGTACGATTTATATACTACAACTATAATTTGGGTAAAAAAAAAAATGCATGTTTGTTGTTTTTCTTGTCATTGCAGCAAACATCTATTCTGAGCATCCTGACTTTCTGCATAGAGCTGAGACACCTCAACCTAGGGAGCTGTGTGAGGGTGAGAATGCACACACACACACGCACGCACACAGGTACACAGGAGGAAATCCAAATAAAACTCAGCCTGTTAACTACACAAACTTCCATGCGGCCTTGATTGTTGTTGCAGAGCTGCTTGTCCAACAGATGCCACCAACATCTCTTGTGTTTTTGAAGTATTTGAGGTGCTGACAGTAAACTGTTTGGGAGGCAAGTAAAACGTGGCTTTGAACAGAACTGAATACGTCGTTACTGTCCAACCATGGCTGGAAAGGGTTAGGACATCTTCAGCCTCACTCTTAAATGCAGTGAAAGCATCACTGAAAAATACACACATGCTGTAATGCAACATATCAATCTAGACAGAAATACTGCAGTACATCACGTAACATCGAAGGGAAGACAAGTACGTTAACGTTAAAATATGGCTTTTTTTTTTCCAAATTGAACATTCATTAGATTAATAATTGAGCCCCATTAACAAATTAATTTTTCTTGATGATTATGGTTGGGCATTAGGCAGATCCTGTGCCTATTTATCGAAAAGATATTTCAAAAAGAAAAGAAAATTCATCACTAGCACATTGTTTACTCATTTACCGACTGTCTAATTTGCTCACTCATCCAGTTTTTAATCGACACAATGACTCTCACTCACCCACCTTGTCACTAGCAGAGTTTGATGCAAATACTAATGTAGCAAATGGGAAAATGGGAAAGGAAATGCAAAATTTTCAGACAGTTTACTCTTTTGCTTTCTTCTTAAGGCGCTAGTGTCATCTTTAGTGATGAAGTTCTGCAACGCTTGGCAATAGAAACGCTTCATGACAGTCAGTGTTTTAATACCCATCCACCGCTAACCGCTACTGTCATTGTCATGGTTAAGGTGCATGCACTGGCTGTTAAATTGCTTCTTCTTTATTTATTTATTTATTTATTTGCTTTCATCTTTAGATGAAAGGATGAAATATGGCCAACATTACCTAACACCAAAGAACACTAACAGCCACACAAATACAAATTAGTTCTTGAAAGACTATTCTGTTTTCTTCTGGTGGACGTGTTCTCCGTTAGAGCCTTGTCCTCTCCTCTTGAGGAAACCAGGTCATGTGTCTCAAACCAGTTGATGAAGCTAATCAAAAATGTGTTCAAAATACATAAAACAGGAGAGAAATGGCTACTGGTTGACTCATTAATTCATTCCCTTCTCGCAGCATCATTTGAAAACATCACACCAACATTGACGCTTTAAACAGATAGTTGCAAGGTGTATTCTGCACATGCTAGAGAGAGAGTGTAAGTAGACCTAAACCGCTGC
Organism: Pampus argenteus; assembly: GCA_036937835.1. Lineage (NCBI taxonomy): Eukaryota > Metazoa > Chordata > Actinopteri > Scombriformes > Stromateidae > Pampus > Pampus argenteus. The sequence continues at coordinate 7,399,756 of CM072865.1, read as the reverse complement.
CTGTCCCTACAGATTGAGGATTACGACGTTGTGGCCAGTATGCTGGCCGCTCGCTGCCGCTCACTGCGTTCACTGGATCTGTGGCGCTGCAGAAACCTGACGGATCGAGGCCTGGCTGAGCTCGTCTCTGGCTGCAGGTAAGAAACTATGAACAAAGATAATTAAGGTGCAAAGCAGAGCTGCCCTGTGATTAATGTATGGACTGAGTCAAACTGTGGGTGCTCAGGATGCTGGAGGAGCTGGACCTGGGCTGGTGTCCCACACTGCAGAGCAGCACTGGATGTTTCCAGCATCTCGCCCGCAGCCTGCCACGCTTGCGCAAGTTCTTCCTCACTGCCAACCGTACAGTCTGCGACTCAGACGTAGAAGAGTTGGCCGCTAACTGCCCGTCACTGCAGCACCTCGACATACTGGGTAAGCTCTTAACCTGACACAGCAGACACATGACTCACCTAAAAAGTAGGAATTGCCAAAATATGGCAAAAATGGGCTTTTAGAACAATGCCAAAGCCACAAAAATGTGCAGGCTGCCCTATCATGGCTCCAAATGTGCAGTGTTGCCTCCTTTTTTGATCCCGATCATCATCACAACAATAGATTCCTGGAAAATGATTTATTTTTATCTTTTAAGTTAAATAATAAGAAATTTATATTGTATTTGTATGTTTCTTGTGCATTCATTTGTGATTCTACATGGCCACGACAGACATTTCTGTGGCAAACTCAGTGCCAAGTAAAAACTTTTACTCATAATATATGCTTAATATTTATATGAATAAAATATTGCCCACAAAGCAAAGTTGCACCAGCACACCACAGTAGTAACTGCTGCGCACTAACACTATAGTTCCAGTTGCATAAGTTGATAGGTTTGACAGCACAGTAGCATGACAAGTGTTATTCAGCTTGCTACAGAAGCTGGATTGGCCTGTATGCTGGAGAGTAAGTCAAGTGATAATTAGTTATTTGGGTCTGGAATCAACATATATGTAGCATTTGTAAATATACATAGTAAGTGAAGAGTGATGATTTTTTTTAATTGTATTTACTCAGAAATGTGCAGCTGCAATTTATTTTGGTAGATTTGCTCAGACCTTGAAATGTAGGAAATTGCTCTATTTGTATCCGTGTTGTATGATTTTCATGGACAGGTACCCGCCTGGTGAGCGCTGCCTCGCTGAAGAAACTCCTCCAGTCATGTCCACGACTTCTCCTCCTGGACGTCTCCTTCTGCTCTCAGATAGACATACGGGTCGTCCAAGAGCTCTCAGGCCTCTTCCCCAACGTGGCCATTAAGAAGAGTTTCACTCACTGACCCCCAGCATTGTCTCATTTCTTACTGTCCTGACAAAGTCAGCGGAGGGAGGTGCTCACCAGCAGACACTGCCCCAAAAGTAAATCAAAGGCAGGTCAGATTGCGGGAGAAGATTGGAGAACTGCCTGCAGCTGCATCAAAGACAAGATCTTCTTTTAGCGGTCAGTAAATAAAGCAGTTGGACTGGGTGAGGAGGTTCTTCGGATTAACAGGCTGAACACAAACAACTACAGACTTCCAGTCACAGGATTATAGAACGTGAGACTTTTTTATTATTATTTTTTTTGGACACTTTAAAATCAGGGTCGCTGCAGCAAAGCTGCTACATCTTCCCAGAATATGAATCATCCACTTATGTATCACCAAGCAACACAAGGCCAGGAAACATCCGTTGTTATTCGATGCAAGACACAATCCTCCCCATAACATCTTGTTAGGACGATGAAAAGGAACAAAAAAGTGAAAATAAACCTTTATTGGAAACTGTTGGGAAAACTAGAATAGGATTTGGTAGTCACTTGCTCATGGCTTGTTACATAATTAAAGATCAGGGCCTTGGTCAGTGCCTTGTCAGAATGTGCATAATCATAAGCTGTTTTAGTGCATGAAGATAGATCAGAGACGCTATCAGAGCTCTACGTTGTTATTCTGTTCTGAAGGAAACATTGACTTCTAGCCAGTTTGATAGAAATCATATATAATAGTTTTGTGTTCAAAGACATCAGGGATGAAAATAAAGGAGTGATTTCAGCCTTATCTGACACAGTGTACCACGGATTGTGTAAGCCCAAACCTTAATGCAACTTTTCTTTCATCGTCTGGAATCATATGTTGAAAAGAAACACGCCGTCAGCTGTTGTGTAACTGAGATGACATGTTTTCATCCACAATTTGACAACTTGTGAAAAAGCAGACTGGAACAACATTTGTTTTAATTTAAACATGCGCGATAAATGGAGAAGTAGAAGAAGAAAAAAAAAACACTCAAAGGCATCAAATCACAACAGACAGACAGAAAGTGTCACTGACAGACCAAGAAATGTGACTGCAAATATACAAATTACATATCACTGACTGAAGTGATGATCTTAACGTTTATATCAGGCCTGCAACTAATAAATATTTTCATTATCAGTTAATCGAAATATTTGTTCAATCTGTTAAATGTCAAAAAATAGTTTTAAAAATGCCCGTCTTAATTACTCAGAGCCCGGTTCAAATGCTGAAACCAACAATACGTTATCTAATATAAATATATAAATTAATATAAATAAAAAAATAAATAATAACAATATATTCACTATAAAAAAGAGTCACAACATTTCAATACCCTGTTTCGGGTGAATTTTTGTTTAAGTCTGCCCTTCAGTATTTGATTATGTGAGATGGTTTTCATCACTTTATCCTGCATAAGTAAAGCAAAAAAAATCTTAAAATTAGTCAGAATAATGTTATTAGATCAATTGGTAATTATGTATTCTGAGCTCATGAACGTCTTAGTTAGTCATTCTATTGGCTGTTTAATTTTAAGGAAATAAAGGCCGTTGTGCTTTTAGGATACGGAAGCAGCAGTTTTGTTTGAAAGTCACACACCACTTCCACGTAGCTCCCACGATGGCTCACGTTTTTGTTTTTTTCCGGTTGTCATTCTCACTGAGCCGTTTGTCACTGCTGTTAAACTACAGCCATCTGATTACTTACCTACCAAAATGACGTTACACAGATGGGACGGACTGAGGATAGCATGTTAAAATAATAAAGTGTAAATGCTGTATGTGACCACAGTATTTATCCTGAAACTCAGGGGTTATATTTTCATCTGGTTTTATTTATTATTATTATTATTATTTTTTTTTAATTTTACATATATTTTACTCCAGAAACCAGCACAACAGACTCTCATCTCAAACAAACGATACAACCACACTAAGTCAGTTTACCGGTCGTCGGTGTTAAACAAGTAATGTACACGAATGCTCAGTTAGCACTGATTTAATTGAGACAAAGGAAAAAACAAAAACAAAAAAACAATTTGTTTATTGGGTGTTGAATGTTGCCATAATTGTATGATGTTGATGAAAACATACGTTGCTATTCTTAATTATTTAATTTTTGTAATATTTGAAGCCACTGCTGCTGTGTGGCAGTAGTGCTTGAAAAGCATTTCCTTTGTGAAAAAAAAAAAAACTTGAAGTTTTCTTTTAAGCACACGCTACTAGTCGATATTTAAGAGATATTTGTGCCTTATACTCCTGTTTGAATGTGGTGTGATGTCCGTGTGGTATAATATACGATTGTAGTGACATGCTTTTGCTTTTTACACACTTTTCAACCAAAGTGAAACACAGAGACCTGGTCTTTAGTCTTCATATGACCAGTGTATATGCCATATACTGTATATCAGCCATGTTTATTAATATGCAAAGTATTTATTTATATTTCCCTGTGTGATACACATTTTTATTTAAGCTAATTACATAGATGAACAGTTATACACATTTCGAGATAGACAATGTTTTCTTTTGTTCTTACCCTACTATTAAGTGGAATGAGAGGAAGGATATTAATTTCAGTTCATGTTTAGCTTAGCTTAGCACAAAGACTGGAAACGGAGGAAAACTGAGCCGAGCTCTGTCAACAAGAAGAAAGAAAAGCTTTATTTATGTGTTGTGTTTTTCTTTATTAACGTGATACATATACAGAAGTAGAATATAAAAAGAGGATATTGTGGTTTTTAGACGGCTTTAGCTTCGGAGCTAAAGCTTAACCGACAACCACAGTGAAAACGACTGCATGTAGCATCGCAGGCAGCGTGTTCTCCTACTACACCGTGAACATCGATGCACTGCATACATAAGACTCTTGGTGCTATCGAAAGGTGTGTTTATGTATTCCCCTTCTTTTCAGTCCTTGTGCTACATGTATGCTAGGCTAATCATGGCTGACATCCATTGCGCTGAATGGCAGAAATCAAACAGATATCAGTCCTCTCAGTCTAATGTGATGTGAAAACCTCTAAATGCCAGACTGTTTCTTTTTAAAATTGCATTTATGTTGAGATTTTTTGCTCTCAGTCTGAGCTGTGCTTTAAAACAGACTGGATGCGGTGACAGTAACTGTGCATAATACCAGCCTTCCCGTTCCCGTCCCAGATGATGCAAACGTTACTTCACTGAGTGGAAATCGGGTAGCCGAAGCAGAAAGCAATCACATTATATCTGGTCGACTGGAAGCCAAGATGTGCATACACCATGTTTGCCGTAGCACGCCTAAATCCAGGCAGTAATTTCAAAGTTTATTTTGAGACAATTACTTACTCAAATTACTGCAGCGACACAATGGAAACACTGAACATGTTTAACGTGTTCACTCTATTCTGTCAACTATTCTCTAATTGTTTGTTTCCTCTCGCAAACGGTCACTGTTTGACCAGTGAAGCAGTTTGGGTTCAACATTTTTTTTGCGACATTTGCGTTGTATTTGACTGACTGGGATGGCCCTGCTTTATTTTTTTGTGTGTAATGATTATGCATTCTGTCTGTCTTCTCCCGCTCGGATGTGCGGTCAAACCCATGTGCCATTGGTGCGAGAAGATAGCCACCGTTGTGTGAAAAGATTGTGCCTCTGTCATGACGAAACTGGGTGCTTCACTTTCACCAGATTTTAAATAAACCGAAGGCTGATGACTGAAACAGGGGGCTCTCTGTGTCTTGTGTGGCTGCTTTTCATTTTCACAGGCTTCTTCTTTCTAATCTTGTAAGGAGACAGATATTCTACGGGACTTGTAGAGCAAAGTGCATTGAGTTGATAATATTCAATTTTCGCCCCCCTTATTCAACAGTATTACTGACAGAACAGACGTAAACTCTTACTGAGGCTTCATAGGTAGAGGAGCGAGGTCGTCTACTAAATCCACAACATCTATCAAAGCTATTCGTCAGGATGACTGACTGGAAAGTAGTGGCGGAATGATCCTTTTTTTGTCTTAACCCTTTGCCATTTTACAGTCTATTAATACCACAGGGAGAACTGACATTAGCTTGTCTTCTTAACGGCCTTTTAATGAATTGTTTATGCCTGGTTTAATGATGTATATTGTGGCCCTGTAATGTGCCCTAATGACGGAGAACGAGGCGGCCTCGGCTGAAGTATTAATTTGGACTGCCTCCCCAGTGATTATTCCTCAACCGCCAACACCGCCGCCGCCGCCGCCTCTGCTGCAGTGTGTGTGTGTGTGTGTGTGTGTGTGTGTGTGTGTGTGTGCGCGTGTGTGCAAACGTGATTCATGGAGGCTTTCCGCTCTGCACAACGGCTTGATTTCTTGCTGTCACGCTCCTCTATGAGCCTGATATATCCAGGGGGGGGATCCACAGCAATTAGTTCAGCTTTTTATTTGTCTTTCAAGAGCTTACAGACATAGCTTGATAAATCTGCAGGGGGGGTTATATGGATGGCAATATTGTTCCTGAATAATAAATCCAGCATTAAGATGTAAACAGGGAAGGGAGAAGGGTTTGGCGGGGGCACATGGTTGCTCTATGCCTCCTTTATTCTTTTATTCTTTATTCTTTCTTTCTTGGTTTCTTCAAACCACATGAGTGACACCAGAACATACCTTGACAAATATGGCAGCGCCCCGCCGGTGCAGTAACAGCCTTGTCCTCAGTGAGACACATGTCTGCGGAGTGCGCTGTGGTCTGCCTCCTCTGAGCCGTCCTCGGGGCTGGGACTCGACAGGCCTCAGACCTGCCTGAGGGGGGGGGGCCTCACTGTGATACCCATCATTATGTGGCTCGGTGTTCCTTCTCTAGTTTCTTGGCTTGGAGTGTAATAATGAAGACATCGCTGTCAGTCCTCGCTCTGCTGGGTCTAAAGCATATTGTTTTTGTTTTTGTTTTTAAGGATATTTGAAAATGTCAGCACTGAGTTTACCTAAATCCATAATCCATAGCACAGAGAGCTTTATGAAGCAGGTAGGGGTGCGGTCTTTCTTTTTTAGCCGAGTCGAAATCCACAAGGATAACAGTTCATTTGTACTGTGATACCTTGGTGTAATTACTGTAAACAAGTGACTCCAACCTGATCTGATGCTAGTAATACAGATACAGTGTCTTATTATGAAAAACCCATTGTTTCCTGTTACAACACGTCATTACTTGTTTGCTTCTCCAGAAACTTTGAGACATTTGTTGTTTTTGGCTTGTGACCCCTGATAATGACGTCTACTTATGAGCCTTCATTACAGGTTATGGCCTCTGTAATGACGTGAGTTATGATGATTCTTCTTTCTCAGATTCTTTAGGAGCTATAAGAGTACAAGAAAACAGAAAATATCCTTTACTCTCTTATTCTTTTGATCATTTCATGGTTTTGACTCTACATGAACAACGTCACTTTTCTTGTGTTGTGCCACCGACTCGAACCCAGCGACACAGACAATTTAAAAGCACTATAAAGACAAATCGTCCCGTCTGAATTATCGAATATACTATTGTCTGCATGCACTAACACTCAGAACATATTTCTTTTATTGAATAGAACAAAAAAAGGTTATTTGTATTCAACTTTTTATATTATTTTATAGTACCCCCGTGTATAAGATGACAAACAGTTCATGTTATTGTCGTTTTCCAATATAGATAATATGCTGTGCAGTACCAGTCAAACATGTGAGTGATACAGTCAATACCATGAGCTCTAAAAAAGCTAGTATGCTAGTAGATAATAAGTAATAAGTGGACCTTGAATTGAGTTGGTTTTTTTTGCCCCATTTCTTGTATATATTATTATTAAACCAGGAAAGTATAACTTTGGCCAGTTCTGATTTGCTGAAGCATCGCCTGCTAACTTTTCATTTTGAAATTCTGAATTTCTTCTTTCACAAACTGCAAATTCTCATGATTCTCTCGATCCAAACCTGACCGGCCTCTGAGCAGCCTTAAACAGATCCATAATCAAGGCTCACGGCCTTTTCTCATACAGGATCAGAAGCTGCGTACGATGGCCTTGCTGAGAGATGAGCATGTTTCACAAACAGGCCGTGCAATTATAGGCTGAATAATTATGCGCTGAAGGGGAGACAGGATTCGCCCCACTGATCAGCAAAGTTCATGTGAAGTTATAATTAAACAATAACTCGTTTACAAATGAACGCACGCACGCATTTTGTGTACTTAAGTGTGCAAAGTGTAATTAGCTGCGATGCATCTGAGTGAGATTGAAGAACAACAATGTCAAATGGTGGAATTATGTTCGAGCTCGTGAGCGTGTATCACTGTTATCTGTGTGTGGGTGGGTGGGTGGCGGTGGGTGCGCAAAGAGAGAAAGACAGATTGAACGAGTGATTGATACAGAAGGCTGATTCATCTTCACACAGTTCAGAGATGGACATGATGTTTGACAGGGAAACTTTGTACACGGATATTAGATTGAGATCTCTGGGGGGTAAATAAAGTTAGTCACAAAAACATTCATTTTCACAATTAATTAGACCCCAGGAAATCCTTCTAAAACATTAAGCTGTTATTAACAATGTTGTATTATGCAGACAGACAGACAGGCAGACAGGCAGGCAGACAGGCAGACAGACGGATATATCTGCCTGTGATCCAATTATGCTTTAATTTGTCACTTTTCCAACAACTTAGTGAATCTGCCAATAACAAATAAAACGCTTTTAGGCTGGATGTGCTGAGTCAGCAATGCTGCTTTAACCAAGTCCGAACACCAGGAAGTATTACTTATCCCACTCTGAACCAATGACGTGGTCAATAACCAGCATTATGATAAAACATTACTCACAGATGATGCAGGCTAGGTAGGGAAGTGGATAGAGAGGGGAGGATAATCCTGATAATAACCAGATTTAAAAAAACTCTGTGTAAAAGACACTTGAAACAGTTTGAACTGACACCCTCCATGGTGTTACCAGCTTGCCTCAACAGGCTTTCCACACTGAGATGTCCTTTCACGTTTAGCAAGAATGACATCCAGGAGGAAGCATGCAAAAGACAAAATCTGCAAAGGAGACATGTAGAGTGACTTTTTCTTTTTAAAGTAAATCCAACGTGATTTTTGTGATTAATCATTTGGTTGATTAAAATGTCACAAAAATTACCACCTCAAGTCCTTTTTTTTATTATTTTTTTTAAATTTTACAGCAGATATTTGAGTAGTAGGAAAAAGCACCGGTGTTACTTATAACATTAACAATAGCTCTGTAAGCATCTCAGTGAAACTCAGCCATTGTTCATCTCGTTGTTACACCTGTGCTTTTCTTACTGTGTGTTTGGTCAAAAGCGACTATTGCTCGTTTTTTTCCAATATATTCAGTTTATAAAGTTTATAATAATCAGTGAAACTGAGAAGAGCAGCGACTCCTCACAGCTGAGACCAGCAAGTGTTTTTTTTTTTTTTAGTTTAGTTTCAGGGGGCAACAAAAGCCATTATCAGCTGAGACATCCCATAATAGTAAAGGTGGTAAAGAATATGAACATTGTCTTCTGATCATAAACTGCTGTTGACAGGACATATTACCGTATATTTGTTGAGATGTTTGTAACAGTCTGATTTTCAGACACTTCATAGATGTTTCCAATTGAAACGCAGTGATAATTATAAACAATGTCACGTTTATACCAAAAAAACAACAACAAAAAAGTAATTGATATTAAAAATAGTAAACATTTTACCTATAGATCAACCGTATAATATGTCCATAAGGCCTATTTGAATATTGGTTTTATATTTTTTTTTTATATTCATGGTGAATAGCTATTTGTAGGCCTCTATGATCCCTCTCACATGTATTATATTATTAATAAATGCCTCTGCAGAACTGTACCAGCATTACACATTATGTCTGTCGTTAAATGATAATTGTGCATGGATTTGAATATGAGCATTAATCCAGTGAATGAGAGACTCACCCTCTGCCGGTCGCTAGATGGCGCTAGAGCACCGACTATCCTGTCAGCCTCTTCACAGTTCAGCTAACTGCAAGGTTTTTTTTGGTTTTTTTTTCTTCCCTGGCAGCCTAATGGGAAATTTCAAGTCACCTAAATAAAAAGGAAGGTGTAATTAACGCGACGCGCTATTAATTGCATCTGCTCGAGAGCGGATGAAGGGCACCCTCTATTTTTTTTTTGATGACTGGCCTCCAACAACGTCGACCTCAAACATCACCCAGGCCTTTATTTCCGGGGGTCATTTCATGCCAGGAACTTCATATAAATATGAAACTCCACTGTGTCATCTGCAACACCTGCTGTAATTCACACCAATATTATTATGATCTCATTCAGGCAGAAATGAACCATATTCTCATTGATTGAAGCATTCCATCAAATCCATTGAGCTCATTAAAAAAAATCACTTTTGAAAAATAAATTATAAAAGAGTCTAGTTCTCATTAAAGGGATATTATACTGTTTTTTACATACATAAATAGCCTACATCTGTAATACACATATGATTGGATAATGAGGAATTGAAGGTGTGTGTCTTCGTTCAATTAAAAGTAAGGAGCGACCATTTTGTTTTTGATCTAGTTAATGGGTCAGAGCCATCAATGACCGATCAGCTATTGATTCCAAATTGATCCCCGCGTCGTTGTCTTAATGTTGACACGTGTGTGTGTGTGTATGTGTGTGTGTGTGTCACACACTCAGCACCGCAGCAAAAGCACCAGGACAGAGAATAACAGGTGAAATGATGAAGATGATGATCGTAATTAATATTATTATTATCTTATGACAACCAATCAGAGCGACGCGTTGCTACAGGCCAAGCCGGAAGTAGCAGGAAAATACCAACTTTGTGTTTTGGCTGCCAGCTCCAAATAGTAATGAATTTAGAGAGATGTGACACCACGGACTCCTGTGGGAACATTACAGAGAAATTACCCACCATGTGAAATGGAAAAACAGCATCAGGGTCAGCAGTGTCACTGTCACATGAAATCCCTGCAGAAATATGACGGATTTGTCTCTTTATGGGGAGAAGATCGTTTCTGATCCGCTCAACTTTCTTATTAAAAGGAGCGAAATGAAACCCTGTGAGTTTTGGTTTTTAAAAAAAGCTATTTAAATCCCACAATATCCGGACAGTTTTTATCTTGTCAGAACAAGTGACGCAAGATGTAATAATATAACAGATTTTGTTTGTTTGTTTGTTTGTTTGTTTTTGCAACAGCTATAAATAAGAAAGAAAAAAAAACAACTTTGTGAATTTTAAGGGTTACAATATTTAAAAAAAAAATGTTATTAATCTTGCGATGTGGCGCGATGTTCTGCATGGTTCCTATTTTACTTTACAGTACTGTGATAAATGTATGCAAAATATCACCATGGCGGACCACTATTGGTCCTCGGACCCCACTTTGGGAACCCCCCCAAATTGAACCCCGGATGGAAGCTGTGGTTTCCCAGCCGATGCCAGAGCTTTTAAACGCAGCCTGAGGCAGAAACAGCACATCATCGGCTCCCAATCTTCCATTCATCAAGCCTGATTTTCTCTCAACCATTAATTCCATCCAGACGCATGTTGAGCTGGAAGCGAGGAGCAGATAGCAGATAACACAATGAGATCACTGCAGCAGGGTGCTGCTCTGTGGCATTAAAACAAACAACAACAAAATAATAATAAAAATAAAAATGCATTTAGTCTCGACATTGGAAAAAAGCTGTTTAATATCAACCCCATTATTTAAAAATGTGCAAGTTGTTCATGTTGTAAAGTGATGAAACACCTACAGGCATTGATCACCTCTGTTTTATCTACCCCAAGTTCATCCAGTGAATATGACAGAGCCTATACCCCCCCTCCCCTCCCCTCAAAACAAACAAACAAACAAACAAACAAACAAACAAACAAACAAAAAACCAAACAATGGGCTGATTTAACAAGCAAAACAAAACAGCGGGTTGCTACAGGTCTACATCCCAGTGAAGTATGAGTTGGATCGATTCATTAAAGCTACTGAGGAGAAGATTTTAATGCCACGGTTGTTTTCTGGAGGAGAAACTAAAAAAAATAAAATAAAAAGCTGTATCCACACGAGAGGACAAAAAACAAACAAACAAACAAAAATAACCCCAAAATCCCTGGATATCTGTCTTTGCATAAAATAAAATAAAAAATAAAATAAAAAAAGCAAGCTACGGAGAACAGATGTATATACATTAAACTGTGACGGTCCAGGCTGAAATCCCGCTGACAGAATCAAATCAAAAAATATGTCTCTTTCCTCTACACAACACAAGTCTGCTCGGTGCCATGTTCATATATATTTACCGCTCTATAAAAGCCATCATAGAATAAATTACAATCTCAATAAGAAAAGTGGAAAATAAAATTAAATCTCTACGAGCAACAAAAACAATAAAAAAAACACAAATCAACAGTGATAAAGCAACATATAGAGGAAGATTAACAAAATGGCTGAAATGAAACGCTGGCAACGACCTCGCAAACCAATTAAAATATTACTTATAATAATAATAATCATTTTGATCATATGCTGTCATTTTTGGAATGCCACTAAAATATGTTTTGGGAACAAATTTAAGGCCTTATTATTATTATTATTATTATTATTATTATTATTATTGTTGTTATTGTTATTGTTCCTCTCAAGCTGCCTGATTATGATGTTTTTCATCTGTGGACAATCCTCTAAAATACTGTCATCGATTCATTTGAATTTAAAGCATCCAGGCGATATTATGAACTGTAACTCCAGAGAGGACATCAAATGGTAAAAACAACAACAACACAACTCTTCAGACAATTTAAACTGATGAAACCGATTTACATTAAGTTCAAAACAAAACCAAATGAAACGCGCTACAGAAAAATAAAAAATAAAAATAAAAATAAAAATAAAGAAAAGAAAAAAATAAATCAACGGTCAAACGAGCATATTTTAAGCAACAAAATGAACGTTAAATAGCACACAAATACAAGGCAGTAGGTAGGCTGTGAATGAAGACGGATATTAAAAAAATCAATCTGTTTTTGAAAACATCAATCAAAAAAAAAAAAAGTGCCCCAGTGAAAAAAAACAAATAAAACAAAAAAAAACCAAGGATGAAACCATGACTTTTAAAGTTATACAATATTTACAAAAGTGGATCCAAATGTTCTGTGAGAGTTGGTGACATTTTTTTTATTTTTATTTTTTTTTATTTTTTGTAGATATCTATATATCTATCTATAGCCCATCCTGTTGTGGAAAAGTGCCAGATAATAATCCAATCAATCGCCACGGAGCCCTTACTGGGAGACTTTCTGAAGAAGTAGGAGGGATATTATTTAACGCTAGTGTTATGGAAATAAAGCGTTCAGATTGTTGTTATGATAGAGGTCATATATATATATATATATATATATATATATATATATATATATATATATATTGAGGAGTTTAGCCAGTGAGCTGCACACATGTAATAATAATAGCACTAATAATGTGTGTTTGCTTCCATAACTAAATCTCGACCTCGGTTATCAGAGAATAAATAAGATGATAATCCTGCAGTGAAGTGAACGCACAGCGGCTCTCTGCTGCCTGGCTGACAGATGGGACTCAGGCGATGCTCACACTCAGCTGGACTCCACTGGACTGGGCTTCAGCCTTTACTGGCCTCCAGTTTACTCCATTAACGCAGCTCCTTTGACCCCCACCCACACACACACACACACACACACGCACGCACGCACACACTCCCTCCCTGCACCAACCACAAGCCCATCACTCACAGTTTAGAGCTACAAAACTAAACGCCTTCGCCTTGACTTTCCTTTTACGCGCAGGGGGAACAAAAACATGTTGGATTCGATATAAAAGTGGCGGATGGAAACCATTCAGATAAAAACCAGGTCCCCTCTTTTCCTCCCTCCCTCTTTTCTTTAAACCTTAAGTATCATTTCAATACACAATAGGGGCTACACCTTGAAACTGCGTCGGCTGGAGTCACAGTGCTGGGCATATATCCTTGGAGAACACAACACAGGCTTATGTTCCTTTAGGTCTGGGAGAGGGGGAAATGTCCTGTCCTCCCCTTCTCTCACTTTCCATTTCTCACATATTCACTGCAGATATTGTGTACTCACTGCAATCTATTATACATAAAACACCCACTATATCGTTCCATAGTCCAGTGATTTATATATAACCTTGGGGATAAATAAAAAGGATAAACAAGTCCTGGAGGAGCGGTCCAGCAGAGTTCATTGGACCGGGGTCTGGACCCCGTGGTGCGGCGGTGTGTCCCCGTACACATCCTCGCTCCCCGGCAGAGCTCCTCCTGGAGGGGTCATGCGTTTCTCCTTCTGTCTCCTGTTACAAAACCAAACCCTCACCACTTCTTTCTCCAGGTGCAGACTGTCCGCCAGACCGATTATTTCCGACGCTGCTGGTTTAGGGCACTTCAAAAAATGGCTCTCCAAAGCTCCCTTTACGCTTACCTCGATTGAAGTCCGTTTTTTCCTTTTCCTCCCCTGTGCAGCGATTTTGTCCAGGCTGGTCGGGCTGCCCGAGGTGGAGTCCGCCTCCTCCAGCCACTTGTTCAACAGAGGCTTCAGCTTGCACATGTTTTTGAAGCTGAGCTGCAGGGCCTCAAACCTGCATATGGTGGTCTGGGAAAACACATTTCCGTACAGGGTCCCCAGGGCGAGTCCCACGTCCGCCTGCGTGAAGCCCAGCTTGATCCTCCGCTGTTTGAACTGCTTGGCGAACTGCTCCAGGTCGTCCGAGGTCGGCGTATCCTCGTCCGAGTGGTCGTGGTGGCTCTGCGGCCGGTGCTGGTGCTGATGCTGGGACGGCGGGTGGCCGTGTTCGCTGAGGTGCGGGCTGTGGTGGTCGTCATGACTGTCTCTTAGGTTGTGGTGGTGCATCCCCTGCCCGCTGCCCGGGATCAGCCCGTTAACGCTGAAACCCGGTTGAGAGTAAATAAGGCTTTGGCCGTTCGTTGTCGCCATGCTCGGTATGTGCGCCGTGGTGGTGGTTCTCCACGCCCGTCCGTCGTGGTGGTTCCCGTGCGTCTGGTGCACCAGGTGGGGCGGTCGTGACTGGTGCTGCAGGTTGCTGCTGGAGTTGTGCATCTCGTCCCGGGCGCCCTGCACCGCAGGTTTGATGTCCTGGTCTGCGCCGAGCGGGCTGGAGGACCACGGGGCTCCCTCTCCGTGGGACAGCGCCGTGATCCACTGGTGTGCGTGGCTGAGCGTGTGGCTGTTGCTCTGCAGCGGGTAGTCGCTCTGCAACAGGCTCTGCGCGTCCCGGTACGCCGTGGCTTGCTGCATGCTGCCGGGCTCCGAGTGCACGATGGATGCGCTGGAGGTGAGGATGTTGTAGTGGTTAGACGCTGCGGTCGCCATGACTCTCGGAGCCGGACTGGTCGCTCTTATTAAAGGAACCTCGCATTTGACAGATCCTCTCCTGCCTACAGGCGGCTCCCAGGCGCTCTGCCAAGTGGACGCCGAGGCGCACCTGGACTCCGCCCCGCCCCCGCCGCTCATTGGACGTGAGAGGATGATGGACGTTGTAACTAGGGGCAACGGCGCGGTGATTGGCTGCAGGAGAGTCTCCACAAACACTACTCTCTTTGTTGGAGAGGTGCGAGTTGAGGCTCCCATGGAAGCGGAGAGCCGGAGTGCAGCATGGGGAGACGGAGCACCGGGATCAGCAGTGCAACTGTAAGATACAGTTGATTTACTTTGATAATCATGTTCTATCAAGACTCAGGCTGTAGGTAGGCTACTTCCACCAGAGCAGCGGAAAGATGAAGCCAACGTGCTCTCTTATCTAGACTATTCAATGGTTTTATTGAGGTAGACTTTAAATGTGCTTATTTGACTGTAATTCTGCACACATGTATCATATTAAATGTTGTTATTGAGACGTATGTGCAACATCCTGATTTGTTTGTAAACTTTTAAACCTGCAACAAAGGGATAGATTTTATATTTTAGATATGTATTTATTTAATCTGCATATGCATAACAGAATATAGAGACCGATCTGAAAGGATGAAAAAAATGCAGTTTAAGGTCTTATGAGTTCTGCTAAGACGTTGTAGATGTGTGCATATTAATAAGTCTGTGCAGTGTGTACAGTGTTGTGTATGTATGAAAGAAATGTGGCTTTTTCCCTTCAAAGTATTGATAATAATAATAATAATTATTATTATTATCATTATCCATCGACCATTGATTTTAAGTTAAGATAACATGAATTAAACTTTGCGATTAAACCGATTTATTTGCGAAATAAACAAAACAAGACAGAAATCTAAATGATTGAAACCGGTTTTAAAACAACGCGCATGTTGAGATGATGACGGATAAAAGTTGTATGAAGCTCAGTGATGAAGCTCACTGCGGTGCAGGGCAGAGATGTCGATCTGTTAAAAATGAATAGTTTGTTTTTCTAAACCGTGATATTCAGCTCCGGCACACTTTCACTAAATTGATTTTATTAGAGGGAATAAAACGTTAATAAAGTGGATTAGATTGTAAATAGAGAAGACACTGGCGGACTTTATTCTCCTCCTTTTAATCTTTAAAACATGTAAAACAGTTGTTTTTATAGCTCTTTAAACGAATATACTGATACTTTAACTGCTGGCATCAAACTAAAGTCCATAATGTTCCTGCCAATGTGTTAGAGTCTTTTAAAAATCAGTGCTGTTAATGACAGAATCACCTGCACCCCTCCCCCATCCCACCCCCCAGGTGTATCTTGACTTCTCTCATATGTCTTGACTTGAAAACTTTTAACAGCTCATGAAGTCAACAAATCAACTTTTGTGTCCAGCTAAGCTATAAAGTGAATTAACAAGCCTGCCTTGGTAGGAGTGGCTACACACAGGAAAAGGAGGGTCTCTGGATTGAAGTTGGGAGGGGGGGTCTATATACAACTTTATTGACTTCAAGTTGTTGTTTTTGTTCCACCACAAATATAAGCCATATATTTCCCAAAATGCTCGTTTTATAAATCTAGTTTGGAGCGTTTCATGTGCTGCTAAATGGTTGTTCAGAGCATTTTAAAGGATCTATGTGGGACTATTAAGAGTGTGGTGCAGCAGTATTGAGAGCCTTCCAGGCTCCATTATCAAAAGAGACTTAGAAATCATTTTCAGGTCTTATAGATATATATGAACGATTTTGGAGTTTAATAGTGTGTGAAAAGCTTCCCTGGCTGCTCATCATCCAGTGAAGTGAAGATGTGGATTAAGTCCAGACTCAGGCATCCAATCCAGGGCAGGGAGGGCAGGTTTCCATCCCGTCCCAGCTGTCGTCCCCCCAGTGTCAGCTTCAGGGACCAGGACTTTGTCCAGAGAGGGGACATTCCTGGCCGACCGCTGCTGGTTGCCATAGGGAGAGGTAAATGAAACAACAGCAGCCGCGTCGCTGCTGCTCCCCCCCCTGTTCCTGGACTATCTAAAGGCCTCTATTTAGAGAGGCTCTCTGGTGCGGGGGACAAAGCCTTCGCAGGGATAAAGGAGGGAGGAGTAAAGAGCACAGGGCCCTGAGAGGGAGAAAGGAGTAGAAAAACTGAAAAAGATGAGAGAGATTATGTATGTCCTCAAAGCTGCTCCTCACACTCCAGCCAGATGAAGCAAACTGTGTGAAAAAAAAAAAATCTACTTCAACTGTCTAACTTCTGAAGCAGTCCCTCATAATATTATAAGGCATTAATAATTCCCACTGTATATAAAAAGCACTTTTGATTGGTCTACGGCCTATAACAATTCAATCCAGCAGAAATAAAGTGATACATACTGGTCACAAATTAAGCCTATAAATCAATGCAGACATTTCTTCAATATCCACACTTCATACCTTCTAAACTATGCAAATGAGTGAAACTGTAATTAAACATTTTATTTAATAACTTCACAGTAAAATTAAAAGGCAATAAAAAAAAAAAAAAAAGCAATTATCAAAAAAATATTTCCACCCCCCCCAAAAAATATTCTAACTGTGAACGGGAACACATATTTCTGTGCAGTGGAAACACTTAAAACCTACACATGTCATTCTTTGCTATGTTAATTTATTCAAAACATGGGACACATGTCATGTGTATAGACTGAAGTCTGAACAATACAGGGGCCTGTAACAAAGGGCGAGTGCTAATTGCTAAATGTTCTCTGCTTTCTATGAGCTGGATCGGATTTAGAAATATTTATTCAGTGATGTAAGTTGTGCTACAACTTTTCATTTTGTCTTGATGCTGCTTCAGTGGCCAAACAATGGCTGATGTTACTAACAAGGACAAATAAAGAAAAAAAAAACAATAATTAAAATAACTGTAGGGTCATCACATTTATATCACACATAAAGAACACAGTTTATTTTATTAATGTGACCCAAATGTACCAAAATGTTCAACACAAGATTAGCAATTGGGATCACTTGTAATAAAAAGACAAGTTATTGGGAGGACAAACAGTAATTATAAGACTGTAATGTTTTCTGATGTTGTTGGTCTGTTTACATCAGTAATATCAGTAAACAGCCATAAAAAAAACCAGGCCTATGATGATCAGTGGAGAAACACACACACACACACACACACACACACACAATGCTCATTTTCCATGTATAACTCAAGCTCTTCAATTAAGTATACTGATTGGACCCGTTTAATGTATCTCATTTCATAGGCTAATAATCCTTTATGGATGTGAATCCAGATGCACTGACAGCAGCACATGAAGCCGCCAGGATTTAAGTCATACGAGGAAAAGTTTCCAGGCACGGTTCAGTAATTCATTCTGGTAATATTGGACATTATTGTGGCGTAACATTGAAATCGGCCAAATCAAAAGAACATTGTGGTAATTAGGCTGTAATTCAAGGAATTACCACATCGCCACACAGGCTTAAATAGTCGTGTTGGGAGAAACGCAAAGCACATTATTTTAATGGTGTAATATGCAAACTATGGCTCGTTTCAATTACATGGCTTAACAATGCATAAATGATGCGAGCCTTGTTATTTGGACTGCAGGGTCCTTAGTTATTCAATCAGTCAGAGGGGCCAATGTTAGGGGCCATGCTGGCTCTTCTTGTACAGTATAAAAAAATATTGCTGAGCACCGAGGGCCACTGCCAAACTACGTTTAAGGGAATAAAAATGAACAGCAGAGAATGTAAGCGTTAAATTAACAGTAGGATAATTATATGACCCGTGTGCTGTAAAGATTCAATTTCTAACGCTCTAATTAGGCGACTGTCTCCCCATACATCAGCTCACATCCCTCTGCCAATTTCTCACCAGAAAGCGTCCTGTGAGCGGAAATAATTAGATTTTATTAAGACACGGCTCGTGTAATAAAGAAAATCAAAGGAGGGGCTGGTTAAATATGATATGTTTTTAAAATCATTGATTGTCTCACACACACACACAGTCCACTGAGTCCCATTAGGCGAGGACAGTGGAGTCCAAACTGGAGAAGAGAGGCGGGGATCTGTCTGTCTGACTGTATTAACCCATATAATGAACTACACTACACTGTCTACTGACAGAAATATAGTCAGTCTGTAATACCTTTCAGATGAATGCTATACAAAGAGCACAGAGTAAATACTGTAAGTAGGGATGCAATTAATAATTATTCTCAATATTTATTCATTTGTCAATTATTTTCCTCAATTGACTGATTAATTGTCGGGTGTGTAAAATGTCAAGAAAAAAGAGGACATATTTAAATGGATTGTTTTGTCCAACAAAGAGTCTAAAACCCAAAGTTATTCAGTTCACTATAAAAGTTGGACAAAAAGATCATTTGTTTTGGCAAAAAAATGTCAAACGATTTATTGATTATCACATGTTGCAAATAAATAGTTATGTCTATTGACTAATCTATTAACTGACTGCTTTAGCTCTAACTGTATGTATATGTCCCTATTAGTTGCTATTATGATATCTGGACTATTTCTACAAGACAAAATGATGTACAATAAAATCCTTGGCAACTTTAACTCCACATAAAATGTCCTTATTAGAACAAATTATTGAAGCAACGTTCATAACTAAATATGCTCTGCTTCTTCCCTTTGTCACAACTTTGACTTGTTTGACTTGCTAATGAATATAAAATAAAATAAAAATTAAGAATCATAAGAATTGAACCAATGTGCTTTAATATAGTGGGATGAATTTTCAAAATAAAAGATATCCTGAGTTACAGCCTTAGTTGCTTAATTACACTGTGGACTAATAGCAAAGTGACAACAGAGATATCATGCTGTAGTTGTTCAAATACCAATAATTCTCGCTAAGGCAATTCTTACATAACGAGAGCCGACCCACGCCTTTCATCTTTACTGTAATTGTTATGTGCATCAAAGGGAGGGAGATTGACAGGCTGCATGGGCGATTAATACAGTGGCTGATGACGACATACTGAGTTGGGAGGGAGGGAGAAAAAGGGGGGTGTGGAGGGGGACTAAGATATGGGGTGAGAAGGAGGAGAATGAGAGAAAAGAAGAAGAGGACAAAAAGTGGGGAGAGAGTTAACGAGAGGGAGAGCTTTAATTGTATGCATTGTGCCGGAGCTCTTTTGCTGAGTGTGGCTGTCGAGGTGCGGGCGCTAACCCCTCCAGCAGCCCGCCGTGATCTGAGCCAGCTCTCAGACTGCTGTATTCCAATGCAATTAGGCCACTCAAAGGCCTGCTTAAAGCTGCACCCCCACCACACACACACACACACACACAGAGAGAGATAGCAACAGCCCCTGTGGGTCCCCTCCATTGTAGCGGGGAGGTGTATTCTGTCCCTCTTTGAGGCCCTGGATGAAGAGACCACCCCGGGGAGCAGAAAAAAAAGGGAGGATTACCTCTCTTTCTGTCCCTTTCCCTCTTGCCTTTCTCTCTTTATCGTTCCCTCTTTCTCTTTCCGTCTGGTTTTAGGAGTTCACCTCTAAAGTCTATCAGCTCGGGCGGGCACAGAGCTGAGCTGAGCTTCGGTTAGCTCCTCCAAAGAGACGCAACTTGCGAGCTTTTGCAGGGAGGAAATGGAAGACAAAGAAGAAGAGCAATGAGACATTTCTGTGATGGATGTCATTGTGGGACTGCTTTAGCAATATCACTTTCCTTTCCCTCTTTCATTATTCATACAGTCATACATTTCAACAAGTGGCGTGGGGTGTGTAGCTCACTAGCTCATCCCTGTTGGCATCAGCGCCGCAGCCTCAGTCAGTCCCCTCTGCCTGCTGTATTAAGAGAAAGCTCTTCATGATAGCAGAGTTCTCTTGGCTGCGTTTCAGCGTGTCTCATTCCCCAGAAAGCATTTAAAGCAGATTACCAACCTAACGCTACACCTCCCCAATAACAGAAGAGAGAAAAAAAAAAAAAAACCTGGCACATTAACACCTGCAATACTACTCAATGGCATCAACAGATTAACGAGGTAATCCACACAATGAGGTCTTTGATTCGTGTGGTTTGGCAGGCAATAATACCAGGCATAATGCATGCTGTTATTTCAGACTGTCCCAGCACGGGAAAAATCTGGCAGAAGCAGCTCCCTTTTTTGTCTTTGCGTCAGATGAGCTTTTTGAAGAATTTTAACTCGTGCATCTGGTATGTTTTGCCTGTTCCTTGTCAGAGAAATAACCTGCTGGCTGCTCCTGTGGCACATGTGAGTGGAAAAAGGGGAGGAATCACAGGCTTTCTGAAGGCTGTTTAAACAGCAGGGCTGCTGTGGAGCTCTCCCTTGTCCTTCCCCCCATTTTTCTGCATAAGGACGTGCGTATAGGATGAGTGAGTGTGTGTGTGTGTATGTGTGTGTGTGTGATAGATCTCACAGTCCCATCGCTCATGTGCGGCTCGATTAGCCCCACGTGTCTCGTTCGTCAGACGTGGAGGCAGAGCAGATGGCAGGAGACGCACCGTGTTACCATGCTGCGGCACTACGTAACGCTGCTCTAATTGAAACATCAATACTGCCCTGTCAATACACTACTGCTACTTTACAAAACACCACTACCTACAGATCTGCACTTGACTGGGAAAAAGCTGTTATTACTCTGTTTCTACCTGAAGTGAGGCTTTGAGACGACAGAGTAACT
This sequence comes from Pampus argenteus, assembly GCA_036937835.1. Taxonomy (NCBI): domain Eukaryota; kingdom Metazoa; phylum Chordata; class Actinopteri; order Scombriformes; family Stromateidae; genus Pampus; species Pampus argenteus. Next base: position 7,378,360 of record CM072865.1, on the reverse strand, counting down.
TTCTGGTGATTCTAATATCTTAATTTGAGTGAAACACATGAACTGGTTGGTTTTTCTGCAGTGTTGTGATGGAAAAGGAAGCGTGCCGCAAAAAAAAACCAACCAAAACAAAACAAAAGGAATAGCATTTGGTCTGTAGCAACTCCTTTGTGGCACATTTTTAATGAATTGATAAAAAGTTGAGGGAGTTCACATGGCTGCGATTGGTAATTTGATGTTATCAAAAATTCAGCGGAGAAAAGAGAGAAATTAGGGCGGCTAGAAATTAATTTGCTATTTGTCCAACTCAATGAGGAGTGACACAACCCTTTTAATGAATGGGTAATCCATTTCTTATTGCGCTGAGCTGAATTCACCCTTCAATGAAGTGGAAAAAGACAAACAGATCTTCCAGTAACCTTTGCAACTTCCAGAGGAAACCGTGCTGAGACCTGCTCCTGAAACCATTTGTTTTTGGGGAATGATTTTTATTTGTTTGTATGTGTTTCTGTGGGTGGGAGAGTGATCGAGTTATAAAGCAAAGTAGGAATCCACAATTCTGAGGCAACACAGTTTAAGTACTCTACATGGAACTGATTGATGATCAGTTAGTTTGCTGCATCTTTTTTGACATTCTTTATTTAACCATGGTTCTTTTCTTTTTTTTTGTCTTCAGTTCCCTGCCTGCTGCCCTGCCTACCCGTTCACAGTTTCTCCTGGATCTGAAGAGTCTATTAGAGTTGTTACACCGTCTTCAAATCCATGACCAACATCCCGGAGACCTTTCAATGGTAAAGACGTGATCTGCTCGTCCACATTGTCCTTGATGATTTTTTTAAGCTCCACCACGGCAGCAGCTCTTGATCCTGCAGAAGACTCCAATACATCTGTCTGATGTACCTGTGGGATAACAGTAATATTAAATGAGAAAACTCTACAGGAGTTAAATGCAGAAGCATACAATAAGAGCAACAAGGGCTGTAAAGTAGCAATTATTTTACTTAACAATCAATCGTCCAGTTATTTCCCTATTAGTCAATGACTGAAGTTTCTTGTTTTGCATGTTGGTGGTCAAATGAGCTTAAATGCTATGAAAACAAACATTTATCTGACTCACAAAATCATTTAAGCTTCATCTTTTCCAAATATTTAATCATGCAAAAAAGCATTAGACAGTCATTAACATGTACAGATACAATCAGTGAGTTACCTGATGAGACAACATCGAGGGCTTGTTGACGGTCTGATTATCCAACACTGTCTTTCTGTCTTTCAGAGTCTTCAACATCTGGTAAATGGAACAGATTGTATCAAAATGTAGGATAGTATAGAACCATAATGGGTCATTGCAATTAATGGATTAAAGGGGCACTTCAATGATTTATTATTATGCTTCCATAAAGTAGACAAATATTTAAGATCGAGGCAGCGAGGGCCTGAATTTGAGTCTATAGTACAGTTAAAACTCGAAAACACTGGATACTACATGTCCCATAATGCAGCCACTAGCAGTTAGACCTGCCTACCCTATACGTCCACATCTTTCAAACTCTTTATAGACCTGTACAGCTGGCTTTCAAAAACGCCATTTTTAAGTCTCCGTCTCATCAGGATTATTTTTTCAGGCTTTAGAAAGATCCTCCAAAGCCACAGAAATCACTGTTTTCACAGGCTGAGCAGTGCTCCCCATGGCCGTTAAACTGACCTTTATGTGTAAAATCAGTAGAGTGCCCCTTTGATCTAATTCTAATGAGCCATGACTTTATTTAAGGTTGGTTGTGATGTATTACTTGTTCTTGTTAAGACTCCCTGAGTCTGTTGCACTTCACACCAGCACCATTCGCAGCAGGGGTTGTGACCCCTTTCAGCCCCCTCCTCTGTCAGATTTCTCTGACATCTCTGTTCAGAGAAATCTGACCTAATTCTGTTTTCTCAAGAAAAAAGACAAACAGCTGAATTTGAAATCAATCGGAAACTGTCTCTGTCCATGTGAGCGACATTCAGGCTCTGGTGAAGATTTGATCTTGGCTCAAGTTTTCAACAAGTGTTGACGTCTCAGGGTTGTGAGAAATCCCAAGGCGGCAGCTTACAGCGGGGGTTTCAGTGATACAGTATTTACAAGGCATGAGGAAGTGGGAGCGCTGCAACAGACGGCACCGTACACAGTGCTTTCAATTATTTCTCACAGCACTCATGAAAATAGAAGCACAGTGGGGAGTACAGTATGAACGACAAAACTATAAAAAGACATGGAGCGAAAAGAGAACTCCCAAGCTAAAATAAATAGTGTTGTATGCTGATGAAGAGCTAAAAAATAGTGTGTGTCTCCACAACAGGATGAATAGAAATAGTATAGTGGAGTGTAGAAAGGGTGAGCAGTGATGGAGCAAAAAACCAGAGTTTAAAATAACTGGAGTGGGGTTAAGGGATAGATCTGACAGAACTGAAGTTGGTCTGGGAAGCTCGATGGTGGACCTGCGAGAACCACTCGTACGAACAGATTAGTTCTTAATGGCAAGTACGAAGGATTCACAAAGTCATACATGTACAGAGTTGCCTTTCTCATCAGGGATATAAAGCTTTAAGAACCATGATGTCTTAATCTGAGTTTAGAGACCAAAATGTCTACAGACATGCCAGCAGCTCTGTGAGGTTGTACTTTGTTACAGAGGTGCTTTGAGCTAAATGCTAACAGATGCACACTGTTTAGCATGTCCACCATTTTTATTTTATATAACATTTTCTTCAACAGCAAATGCAAAGTACATATGAGGATGTGATTAGTTTTGCAGGTATTATATCATAAACCAAAGTATTTAACAAATAAAAAAAACACTGAGCTGCTGGTGGTGCAAGATGGAAAGTCATTTAAATTAATTCTAAGGGGAACGTGGATGTCTCTACCAAGTCTTATGGCAATCCACCCAGTAGTTGTTGAGATATTTAGATCTGGATCCAAGTGGTGGATTGACATTGCCATCACCACAGCCATCCTGCTAAGGAGGATACGGTTAACTCAGTGTAACATTCTCTTATCAGTGTGATGTGCATTATGAACAATCAGTTTAGTGGGAGGTTCAACAAAAATTGACACAAATCAGAATTCAATAGAAAATTCTCACAGTCCAAGATGTCCTCCTGCTGAACCCACAGTCGACTGTTCTATGTCCCAGATCACAATTAACTTGGCAAGCGTTATTATTAAATAACGACTGACGACCAAAACTACAAAAAGAAGACCCAAGATTCAAGCAATAAAATCCCACACACCTGTATCCTCTGTGCCTTCTAGCTCACTAACAGTAAGAGATGACAACTAGCTTTTCCTGGAGTTGATCTCTCTTTTCCCCTGCATGAGAAGCTGTTAGTGAGAAAGAGAGATGTTTGTTTCCCAGCCCTTGCACCGTCTCCGTGGGACAACCCCCTCACCCCTCCCAACCTAATGGATCAAACAAAGGACATCATTTGTAGGCCAAGTCTTTTTCTGAGCGTCTCACTCCTCGGCTCTGCATACCAATCCAATACAGCCTAAGGAAAAAAAAAGCCACACCGTGGTATATATGTGTGTCTATTTGTGTGTGTGCGTGTGCATCTGTGTGTCTGAGCCGGGGGTTGGAAGGTCTGTTTGCCTCTCCGCCAAGCATCGATTTATCCTTTTCTCCAATTTATTTCTCCTCTTTGCCTCTACAATCCATTCAGATCTGCCTCTAGGGGAGGAACTCAGGGTACAGACGTTGTCAGGCCTTGTCGTTGCCTCCTAACACCGGCTCAAAACTCATCGACAGGCCCGAGGACCGTGTACCCCTGCAAGGACATGTCGAGCAGCAACAAACTGAGCAACCTGTCGTCCGGCGGCACACTTCTGTCAGGGCCTGATAATGCAGCGTAAAGGACACAGATGAGAGGATAATGCTGAGTCCGAGAGAGAATTATGTTTGTTTCACTGTGCTGAAAGATGATTGAGTAGACCACAAAATGTCCTCTAATTTTAAAGGACGGTTCTATCGGGGTCTTTTTGTCCGCAATAACAACTGTTGGAGAAGCTAGAATGATATTTAATTGTTCCTCATAATCAGGCCTAGACTCAGTGTACGAGCAGATATGATCAGAATAACAATATCTCAAGTCCTGATTCAACTGCCTGATCCCTATCTCTGTCTGTGTGATTCTGACATTTTCAGATGTTATTACTCAGACTCAAGGATTTGTATCTTAAAGCCTCGATGGCGACACGACTGTGTTGAACAGAAATGCTGCCTGCGCACAAATCCCACTGTTGTATCACTACACACACGCACACACACACATACACACACATACACGTATGGCAAAGATCTGTGAGCCATTCCTCAGTGTCACAGTGAGCGACGCCTGGCACATCCTTATATGTGAAGTTGATCAATGCAGATATGTCCAGGGGGAAATTGAAATCCATAGGAAATTAGGCAGCACCAGTGATTTATTGGAATAGTAAATCACTGTGTGTGTGATGTGTGAAATGTGTGTGTTCCCGCTCTGTGTATCGTACCTTGTGTCTGGCTGAGGTGGTGATATCAGCGGCCTGCACCTTCCTGTCTCTCTCCATTTGGTAGACCCATTCAATCAGGTCCAGAGTAGGGTAACGGTCCCTCTGATAGAGCCCCCTGTGAGGGACAGGGTGATGTGACCCCATGGATATAATGCTCTGCAGGGGACCCTCTGAAGTTGAAAAAAACAAAACAAAAAAACATAAACATAAAAGAATACAAACAGAAACAGATCATCAAAATCTTTGTATCTATTTTTATACAGTACGGTAAAATCCAGAATCTATGAATATGCAAACATTTCAAAATTTTAACTGCTGGATGCAAGATGTTTCCTTCATTATAAAGTCCATTCCCAGTCTGTGTGTGTGTGTGTGTGCACTGGAGGCTTCAGGTTTTATATTGAAGAAGTCCTAGGAAAGTTTTAGGACTTCTTCAATACCAGAATTAGCTTCCAGACTATTGTGTTGTCACAAGTCATGCTCATGTACACGCCTTCAACTAAGATTAAAGGTGAGCACAGAGAAACTTTCCATGTTCAGCAGCTGAATGTGAAAGCTAGTGTCACACACATATATCATTCTGCACAGTGAAGCTCAAACATCCAACTGAAGGAACAAGAACAAAACAGAGGAAGGAATCAGAATCAAACCCCGTTTTTGACATAATTTATGTTGGGCCTTATTTAGCAATAGCCTGTCATCATATTTATATTCAGTTATTACCTCTATATATAGTACTTACCACCATCAGCATTACTGTTTGTCACATTCTGTCATTTGAGAGCTGTATTAAGTTACTGCTAATGCTAACCAAACATTTCGTACTGCCGTTTACAAGAAAAGCATTAAACTCGCAGAGCATAGGGTGTTTTTTTTTTTTTTTTTGTGAGGCAGTTACCGGAAATATTTCTGGACATCCAAATCACGTTTTCATGCAAACCATGCTAAGCTTGTATAATTAATAATCAGATTAATATGGTTACAGTAGAGTGTGCACGAGTAATCAATTACCAATCGGACATGTGTCTGATGCTCCCAGTTATATCTTTTTTTCCTTTAATTATATACAGATTACCAGCCTGCACACGTGTATGGAAAAACAAACAAACGTGGTATTTAGATTCAAGGACTAGACAATCACATATTATTAACAACATAATGTATTCTTTTTGAATGGGAAAGGAGTGTTGCATTATGGGTTGTTGGTAGCCGTGTTGTTGCTAGGCTTGTGAGTTTCTTCCAAGTCTGTTTATAGTGTGTCTTTTGGAGTTAGTCAGACCTAAAAAAAAAAAAAATGTTCAGGAAGCCCAGTTCAACCTACGAGATTTAGCTCATATAACATGTTTTACTGCCAATGAGAAAATTAATTCCTGACGAGTGAAAATGAATCGAAAACGTCTCCTGACATCGACTGCAGAAACACAATGGGGAGCTCAAAAACTGTTTGAAAAACTGACAGTGGAAATCATTTTGACTGCTTCCAAGAGCACTTATGTTTTACAGGAAATATTTCATATTTTACTTTTATGTCTTTTAATAAGCGTTTGTCTAATATTCGGGCCAATTCTATGACTAGACAATCTATTAAAAAAGAGAATCAATATCCCAGGTTTACAGTGCAATTTATTATTATTATTTTAATTATATATTTATTAATTACATTTTGATAAAGAAAGCTGTGTGATGAAACATTTTGACCATGATAAATGTGTTTAATAATGGCATTAACATTCAGCCTTTCTTGTTTAATATATCTTTATATAAAAGGAAAAACAACATAGAAATAACTAACTTTAAATAACTTTAAACATAAGTTAAAGCTTTAACAAACTGCCCACTTCAAGAAGAGCAGCGCCAGGATTCCCTTAACTTTCTAAACGTGTGAAGTAAATCTGACAGAACTATGTGTGCATTTACAGGAAAATCAAAAATATATATCTGACATTGAGTAGCTGTGTGACTGTATTTGTGTGTGAATGTTCACATAACTCCAAAAGGCTTTTCTAAAGACTAAAACACAGATAATGTGAACCCAGACTGAAGAATCTCCACCCCACACCCGCTCCTCTTGCTGTTATTTTTCTATTTCCAGGTACACTGTTTGTGTTAGCTTGTTTTTGTCCTGCTTTAATTGCTTTTTCTTTTTCTTTTTTTTTTTTCCAGAGAAGGAAGAAAAGACAACAACAAGGCGGCGAGGGCTGCAACTAATGGAGAGGCTGTAATTGTGAATGGAGGCATTCATCTGGAGACGTCGTCCGTGAATTACGCCGCACAATACCCAGCGCCGGGCTGCTCAGATCACCAACCAGTCACCAAACACACACGCACAAGTACACACACACACAGACACATACACAGAGCCCTCAGATCACTGGTGCTCAGAGGAGGAACATAATCACACCTCCACAGAGAACAAGACACCGAAGAGGGAAGGAGAGAAGGAGGAGAGGAGCTGGAGGGAGGAGAACAAGAAGAGAAAAGAAATTAGACGAGGAGTGAGGAGGCGAGGGGGGAGGAGACAGGATGGTGAAACTGATGTTTTCTACCATTTGATTTAGGCCATAGAGCCCAGGAGGCAGATCAGATAGAGCCACATAGACACACACACACACACACACACTCACTCATAACACACATATATGTATATGTATATGTATATGTAGCAAACAACCAGGAATACACGTGCAGTCTGTTTGTCTTACACATGCACACACATACATGTATGCAAGTAAGCCCACATTACACATACGCAGTTTTGAGAGACAGGTAGAAAAATCCATCTTCAGAGAATCATCTCACATACCGCACTCCTTCCTCTACCTGCTGCAGCAGCAAAACCCACACGCATCCTTCAGCCAAACAAACACTATTAAGCCAAAACACACAGAAACACAGGTAAAAAAGACACCACAAAGCCTACATGGTGGTATTAAAAAAAAAAAAAACATCTCGACGAGGCGAGATGAGGCACCTGTCAGCGCGGCGGCTCCTGCTACTACAGAGAAACATCAGGAAACAACAACTCAATTAAACACACCATCCCTGTTCAATTACTGCCACATAATCACAGCAATTTACTTTCACTTGCCGCACAACCACCAAACAAACACACACGGGGGCAAGCACGCATAAAGAGGCAGGAAAACATGCATGCAAACACACACACAGACACACACACACACACACACACACACACGGACAAGGCTGGTTCACTAAATACAACAGAGCTGGAGCTTCATCCTACACATCATGAGTGTAAAGCTCACCATGCGGTAACTCACTGCAGGGTAACTAGCATAAAACAGACATGGAGGATGTTGGCAGATATAAGTGGATTTCTGATATGCAAACATGTTCACTACAGTATAACCGACATCATAAGTATCACATTTTCTGTCCAGTTAGAGCAATATTCTATATTTTAATGTAAGCATAAGTATATTTTAGAGTTAGAAATATCTAAAAAAAACGTATTTGACCATTTTTGTCTTCGAAAAATGATATCAAGTCAACTGTGATGTAAATTCTTCAGGGCTTGTGGAAGAGACACTAAAATCAATCAGATGCTATTTTATATAGTCCCGAGTGCTTTAGCGTGTATTATGTCAAGTGTCACAGTATGACGAAAGAGTAACGTCATTATTTTCTCATGATAGTCCCAAATTAGTTGCCTTGTTACTGATATTTACTTTTTTTTTAAATTCTATCTAAAATTTCCCTGCAGCCCTGCAATAAATAAATCCTAACCTCATAAGGTTTTAACCTTAAGCTCACTTTGGAGGCTGAAGTTTGCACTGCTGTTAATATTGCATCATACTGAGAGGTGTTTCTAATATTTTGTTCACCCTCAATTACTTTAAAAAAAAAAATGGGTTGTGAACATATCTCTCTAAACGTGTTTCAAGATTATAACCTTCATGAAAGGATCCATTGCAGGGCTGTTGTGTACCGACTGCATTAATTACATCCGTGTACCTAATAAACTGAGCATACAGAGGTGCATAGGCTTTAACAGAGGACACAGAGGGTCACAGAATCTGTGTACATTATTTGCTCGGTAATTGCTACTCCCACTGGTATGTATGCACGGGTCTATAATAATCACACAGGTGACTGGAAACAGGACAGAAATCATTAAAACGTTCCAGTAAAAAATATCACTGAACATCTTCCATTTAAGCTTTCTGGTCAGAGGCTTTTTTTTTCCAGCTCCCTGAAGATAACGTAAAGATTCTGACAAATGTTAACCCTCGGTTCATATTAACAACAACTAGCAGTTCTTAAGCTAACAATAAGTAATCTTACATGTCATATACATTATATGAATTTAAAAAAAAGGTACGTGGACATTATAGTTGCTTGTAGACCTCTCTTGTAGAAGGCTCTTTCTTGTTTCAGCATGACAGTAACCCCATGCACAAAGGCAGGTCCATAAAGACTTCAACCCCGTCAGACACCTTTGGGATGAACTTTAACATCTTTTCAGGTTCCCATTATGTGCTATATATATGTGGTGAACATAGGAACGGCTCCTTTATTCTCCTGTGGTTTAACTGGAGCACATTCCTGTAGCCAGCTTCCAAAATCTTGGGCCCTCCCAGAGTAATGGAGGCAGTTATAGCAGCAGATTGATGCCCATGGGTTTGGAATAACGTGTTCAACAATCACATATGGGTTCAATGTTTGGACGGCGACATGTGGAGGTGACTACATACGGTACTGGTGCATATAGTGTAGGCTCCTGTGTGTCGCTACATCAAGCAGCTGTGTAGCAGACTGGTCAAATAAAAGATAATATGATGTACTGAAAAGGTAACAACTTCAGCCTAAATGCACCTCTAAGATTACTAATTATTAATATTTTGTAAATTGTTTCTCCCTGCTCCTGGCTTTAATGCTAAGCTAAAACAAGACAACATATTTAGCATATTCAGAGTCGTCTCATATAACTCTTGCAAAGAAAGCAAATAAGTGTGTTTCCCAAAATATCTCCAAACAACATATATTATATTTTCTGCACATAACAGAATAACAATCAAAACGTCTGCAGGTGAAGTTCAGAGAACAGTGAGGCAAACTACTACACAACAATGTCATTGGGGATAAGATTGAATAGAAGCAACACTGTGAATGAGGTGTGTGTGTGTGTGTGTGTGTGTGTGTGTGTCTCTGTGGACAGCAGATTGACTAACAGCTTGAACTTGGGTTAGATCCAGGACCATGGAGAGGGATACATGGATGGATAGAGAGAGGGAGAGGAGGGGGGAGCCATTGATTTCTCAACAGAGAGATCAGCATCTTGACAGAAAGAGACAAGAGAGCAACAGAGCAAGACACACACACACACACACACACACACACACAGAGAGAGAGAGGGGGTTCCCACTGTGATCCTTCGGTGAAATTCCATGACTTTCCCATCACATTCCAGGTTTCCAAAAAGCTTGTGTATTTTTATTTCTTCCTTCCTTCCTTATAAGTAAAATCCAGGTTTAATATAAAAATCTGTAAAATTTCACAAATTTGTTAAGGTCCTGACTTTTCCTGACTATCTTTCAAAACTCCATGATATTCCAGGACCTCCAGGACCGGTGGGAAGCCCCGTTGACAGAGATCAACAGCAAAGTCTGGTTCAATGTCTCTCTCCCAGCATGCCTCGGTGATTCTAACAACCCTAAAACCCCCGACAGGGACACGGAGGACGGTGCTGTGGCTCTGAGCCGGTGTGGCTAACGAGGTGTGTGTGTGTGTGTGGGTTGTGGGTATCAGGAGAGCTGACACACACCGTGGAGGAGGGATTGGGGAGGGGCAGCCAGGGGTCACGCTGTAATTACACATCACAGTCCCTGTGGTCAGTGGCCTGACTTCCGCCTCGGCCAGAGAAGAAGAGATGGCAGGTGGGAGGGAGGTGGTGGTGGGAGTTTTTCATACATTTTTCACTAAATTTATGAAAAACTAGTAGTATAATGCATTTTAAATTTCTCTTAAAGAGTTAATATAGTTCAAATTGTTGATTTCTTCAATTTATGCTGCCTACCGTGCTTGTACGTGGATTCATTTGTCTTTCAGTGGATGGTGTTTATCAAACGCGCCCTCTGTGCATGATTTATCAGACCTCTACAGTAACCCTGGCTCCAGGCTCACCTCAGTTTGAATGTATTTAAAGTAACGCGGGTGGCAAACACTTTTACATACCGTGCGTGGTCCTGTGTGGGTGGTTGGTGCCGTAGAGGATGAGTGTAACACTGAGCAAAGCTCCGGCTGCCTCCTCTTTATTTGGTCTTGAGCAGCTCCACACTGAGCCTTTGTGGTCAGTCAGCTGGGGAAAAGAAAATATATGGAAATGTTAAAAAGTTTTTATGAATTTTCTTGAATCTTGTATTATATGACATGACATCAGCTGTGATGCATATTTTTCTTGTGTAAAAGCTAACATGTAGCTGATGCATATGAGACTCTTGATTCGTCTAATCCAGTCTGATGAAGCATCATATTAGCGTTGTCTGAACTTTAAAATGCATTTTTACACCAAATGGGAACTGTGAGATTTTGTGCCCAAACACTGGAGTCATTTTAAGAGGAGATATCTTCACAGCCTCTATGGACAGGAGGAACTGGATGGGATTGGCTGCATCCTATCCCAGCTGACATTGGGTGAAAGGTGGGTTATACTCTGGACAGGTTGCCACTCCATCACAGGGCTGACACAGAGACAGGCAACCATTCACACCCGCTTTTACACCAAAGAGAAATTAAAGTCACAGATTAACCTATCCTGCATGTCTTTGGTCTGTGGAAGGAAGCTGGAGACACACACACACACACACAGACATGAGCAGAACATGCAAACTCCACCTAACAACAAAATGTGTGCTTCTTCCTTGGACACAGAGATATTAATCAAACTTTTAGTGTGACCTTTAGCGCTCTTCGTTATGATAATAAAAACAATAATATAACATCAACCTCAGTTTAGTTTACGTATGCAGACAGCTACACCCTGACATACCCAAATAACACCCAGTCAGTCTAGATCTGCTCCTCCCTATATGTGCCACAGCATCTACCCAACCTGTCTGCCTGTGAGTGTGTGTGAGTGTGTACGTGTGCTCTATATGAGTGTGCACGAGTGTATGTGTGAGTGCTCTAAGCAGAGCAGAGGCCAGGCATGGCGCCCCCAGCCGAGCGCTGCATTGATTTGTTGTTGGTAAACAAACCGCTGGATGCTACAGGTGGATCGATACGCCTCGCATGCCTCCCAGCCTCCCAGCATGCCTTTCTACTGGGTAGACATGGCTCTCTGAGGAGCTGTGACCCAGCTGTCGCGTGGAAACCTCATGAGTCAAATATTTTTGAGTTGCCTGATTGTTTGGAGTTGAGTTGAAGTTAATTTTCTACAGAAAGTTACTCTTGAAATCCATACATACTGTTTTTGGATGCCACGTCACATCAGCATAAAATTGTATGCCGCAGTAACGTATCATGTCATGTTGATGATGATGTCAGATATAAATGCACATTATATTATATAAATGAAGATGACAGCAGTTCTTACAGTAATAGTGTAATTAAAAAAGTATTTTCAAACTACACTGGAATAATGATGGTGAGGGGGTGAGAGATGGCAGCATACAGAAACGGGGGTGAGTGTCAGGGAAAGAAAAGTGAGACTCAGTGGCAGAAAAGAAGAAGTGAGAAGAGAAAGGAGTTGAAAAAGAGACACAGAGTGATACCGAGGGAGCAAGGAGACAAGCAGTCAGAAGAGGGGGATGACAAAATAGATTTAGATTCCTTTACCAAATCTTTTTAAAATGTGGTCTTAGCTTTATACGATTATGTTACAAACGTTTGAAAGACCTTAAACAACAAATTAAAACTTCTTGCTTTGCTCTGTCATTTTACTAATCGACCAGCTGAATGCTTCGTGTTCATTGTCTTTCATTGATAAAATATGCAAGTTATATTAAAAGATTTGATATGAGAGTTGTTAGACAAAAATGTAACCTAACTTATATCAGATAAACATGATACCATGTATAGGAGACTGAGACTATACTTAACAGTACAAGACAGAGGTAATACTTCATATCAATCCCCAGGCTGTAGTTGGACTCGGTAGCTCTAAGGTGTAAAATGTTAAACTAAAAGACTACAGAGCTTGGTCTGCTTTCATGGAATAAACAGAAGCTTAAAAAAACAAAAACCCAAATAGGAACCTGGGAGTGTTGGCTGTGTTGAAGAGGGAGGCAGTGTCAGATGGGAGGGGAGGAGGAGTCTTGCTGCGTCTACATATGTAAAGCAGCAGGGAAGCAGCAGTGTGTCAGACTGAGGCTCGGGCCCAACCTGAGCTCCTCTCTGCTCCCTCCAACACATCAATCATCCAAAACAGGGCCATCATAGCCACACTGCATGCTGACACACACACACACAGACGCAAGTACTGTACGCGCACACACACTGCAGCGTGCTTCAACACAAACAACTGAACAAATACACACAGGGCTGCACTAACACAGGTGTTTAAATTGTTCACACACACACACAGCACAGTTATGTAGTGAACTGCAAACACATGTATATGCACACATACGGTAAAACATACAGATACATACAGTATCACAGTGCACACACACACAAACACAAACACACACAAGCGCGAGCAGACACATGCCACACTCTGCCTCCCAGTCTCACACAAAGCATGCAGACAAACAGAAATAGGTATCCTGTGCCCACAGGGTGCCCTCGCCCCCGACCATCTGTGATGGGTGCCAACACACAGTGGGTGATATTTACACGGAGAACCCCCCCCTTCCCCCCGCACCAACCTTCCCACCCCCCCTCTGCAACACACACAAGCACTGAAAAAAAAAGAAAAAGAAGAAATACCCACAAAGGGCCGCTCAGATCGCTTGATCTCCCAAAACTCATTAAACACGCAGATGTATGCAAATGTATGCACCTCTAGAAATCCACCTTGGGCCAGAGCATGTGTGTGTGTGTGTGTGTGTGCGCGCGCGCGTATAAATGTGTGTGTGTTTGTGGGTGAAAGTACACGTTTGTGCATGAGAGTGTGTTTCCACTGTAGCAACTGCGGAGGCTTTGACAGTGTTTTCCTGCCACTGCCAAACCTGATGCTGAGTGTGAGCTTGTGTAGTTACTGTATGTGTTGTTACAGTAAATTGTGGAGACGTTTCTACATTTGTTTACCAGCGATGAGTAGAACTTTTTCCGGTTACAAGTAATGCATCAAATATTTTATTACTTTCAAAAGTAATAAAACTGCATTTCAGAATCAGAATCAGGTTGATCGCCAAGTAGGGTTACGCACATACAAGGAGATTGCCTGTTGTGGTACGCAACAGACAACATATACACAAGTAATCAAACAGTTTAAAAAAAAAAGGAGGAACCTGCAATAAAAATATGTAACTGAGTGATTTACAAGTCAAAACAAAGCTGATTCATTAAGTTCAACTACCGCATGTTAAAGTAGTGACACTAGTTTTGCATTTAGTAACTCATTAGTTAGTATATTCTCACTGTCTCACTGTACCCGCACTTAAGGAGAGTTTAGACAACAATGGAATTAATAATGAAAATTATATTAATATGTTATAAAGAATGTGGTGGTCTGTTGAGATTTTTATTGCATTTTCAATGAATTTGTTGCACACTCTGTCCTTTGTTAAGCCTAAGCTGATGAATGTTTGCTTGATATATTAATAATGATGCCAGTACAGTTGTCAATAACACAAACTGCATCACATCCCTGATTCGCTAACATTGACTGCTTGCACTAATCGAACTCCAGCATTCCTACGTTATTTGCAGGTTATTCCATTATCAGTTTTTCACTGTGTGCTTGGTGTCTGTAATCTTCAAGAGAGGAAGATCAGGAGCGACTCCAGATGAAACGCTGGGGATGATGATGGTAAATATATGATCCGTCAGTCATGGCCAGCGAGGATTTCATGTTTGTGTGTGTGTGTGTATAGCCGCAGTGCTTCAGGCTAAATAGTGCTATTATATTCCTACAGCAGCACTAGTCACAGTCAGCTTGACTCTCATAGTCCACTGGGAATCAGAGCGCTGCCACCCTGCTACGCACACACACATAAACACACACAACTCCCCATGGTCATAGCAGCATGAAGCCAGGTTGGGGTAGAGGGGACAGCGATGTATGCGTGTTTATATTTGTATGTGTGCTTATCTGTGTATGTGTGTACATGTATGGGAAGAGGGTTCAATAAAATTGACAGTGACATTATGACCGCTTTCCCCAACCCCAAGACTTTGTCTTTGCACAAGAATTAAAAAATATATCCTTTTATAATTGGGCTGAACTGGCTGCTGAGATTCACCTAATAATAGTGATAAAGATGCTAAATGTCTTAAACTGTCATTTGTGTCCATGTGCGTGTGTACGGAAAAAAGTAGAGTGCAAGACAAACAAAAGATGGAGAGAGGTACATATTAAGTAGGAGAGAGAGGATGCTTAATGGTTATAATAGATATTCATTACTCATGTCAGTATGTTTTAAATGCATGCTGTGGCGTTTGTTGGGTTTCTGGAATAAACATATTCCATACTGTTCAATACTGTCTGTATTATTGCCTCTGATCAACAGTAAAACCACTGAGCTGAACTGGGGTACCAAAGACGGTGGTAGAGCGAGCATAGGGTAGAGTAGATACTAGAAGAGAGAGAGAGAGAGAGTGTATTTCCAGCCCTGCGGTCTCGTCTCCTTCACAGCGCTGGAAGGTCAGTCGAGCCTCAAGCCATAACACTCGCTCCCTTTTCACTTCAGTCCTGCTTTCATTCCAGCAGCAACACAGTGCTCTTTTACAACTGTCATCATGACGAATCAATATAGACTCTCCACAGACCCCTTCCCCCCTCCCCTCCCTGCTGCCCTTGAGTTTTTAAACCCGGAACCAGTATTATAGTCCCGGGCCTCCATTTTATAGTTTACTCTTCTGTCTCTCCCATCTTCTCTATTAGTCCTGTGCGACCTCAGTTTGCATCGTTTCAAGATTTCATTGGTATGGCTGCTCGTCAGAAGCCGTTTTTATTTTCGCGGCAGCACAGAAAATATTAAACGATAGCAATCAATCATAAATATCAGTAGTGAAACTTGTAATTTATACAAGTCGTTCAAAAGCTAGTTTCATACTACACTGTTGAATTTTAGGCTTTGATATTCATCGATTCTCTTGTGTCACCTCATATATGATGTCACCAGCAAGAGAAGTTTATAAATAGAGGTGCAAAATATAAAATCATCGAGCTGAGATCGACTCGGCTCCCTTAGATAAGATGCCCGGACCTCCTTCACATCCTCAGAGGTGACCGATGTTGAGTCGCTGATGTTTACAGAGTTTCCCGCGCTGGAGAGTAGAGTCAGTGTGCAATAACTGGGCCTCGCCTTGTCCATCCACCTCTGTCGCTGTGTGACGGGGGACTCTTTCCATCTTTGTAGCTTCTCACACTCACACTCACACACACACACACACACACACACACACACACACACACACACAGTGTGGACTGTTTGTTTGTGCAAGAGTACTGACAGCTTGTGAGAAGTGGCGGTGTAGAAAAAGTCATGCTCCATAAAAGAGTGAATTGTAGATGTACCGGCCCACCGGCGGTGTTTGTGTGATTGTTCTTATATTGTTGTTTTATATCAGAAATATAGTTGTTTTTTAATATCTTGTCAGAAACTAGTTGGGAGTACAGTTCTCTCTCTTTCTATTTACTCCAAGCGTTGTAACATTCTGATTTTTAGTCTCCTGTATGGTCGGTTGTGTGTGTACTCTCTCTCAAACCTAATCTAAGTCTGACAACCAGTGTAAAACCAATCAGCGTGTGTATATATGTGTGTACGCTGATTAGCGGTGTGCTAAGGCGTGCAGCACGTCACATGCAAGCGTTAATTCGTGTTGCGACCATCACGGTGACTCGTCTCAGCCCTCCTGTAATAAGCAGCGGCGCTGTTATGTTGCTCGACTTCACGGTGTTTCCTCCTCGTCTCTGTGACACACTGGGCCTTGGTAATTGGTCACAGAAGGGACAGTAAATCTGCACGAGGACGTGGGTGAGACACAGAGATAGACATAGAGAGTGTGTGTCTGTGTGTGTGTGTGTGTTTACAGGAAGAGGTAGGTGATAGAGGACAGGGGGTGGGTGTCTTTCATCTTCACAGCTTTTTCTCTATAAACCTCCAACTGCTTACAAGGACTGATGCCTATTTGCACACACACGCACGCACACACACACACACACAGTTGGTCCGCCCCCACCTCCGCTGCTACCACCCACACGTATATACAGTAAATGACCTCAGCGTGCTACTGTCTGTGAGTATGGATTCTAATCAGATGTCGGCAGTATTGTGTCTGTCATACCCGGCCAAGGTTACTTAACCTTCCAGTCTTAATTTCCCTTCCATTTTAGCTCCTTCCTCCGTATCAAACATCAGCACATCTCTGAAGGGAAAAAAAAGAAAAAGGAAAGAAAGAGTGCAGGGAGGAAAATGAAGATTGCCATGCATGGCTGAAGCTCGGAGATGAAAGTAGAGGATGATTCACATTGCTATGGCAAAATGAACTGAACCAAGCTGAGCTGTGCTGTGCTGTGCTATTTTTAAACTTCTATACACCGCAGCTATTGGAAGAGGACAATGTGAACCGGAGCAAATCACCTCTATATGATGAGAAGGTATGTGAAATAGTGTTTCCAGGAGAGTTTAATGAGAATTAGTATATAAGGTGCTCCGGGATGCTACGTCTTTGTTACATGTTACATTTCATACTCCAATTTTAGTTAGAAGTTGAAAAAAAAGAAGAAAGAAGAAGAAAGAGAAGGAAGAAGGCTGTTTGAATGATATACAGGCAAAACAACATACAGCTAGGCTTAAAGCTCTGTCAGGGATTGAATGTGCTAAATGAGCTACATGCTAATATGCTCACAATGACGTTGTCAAAATGGTGTTATAGCAGGTGTAAAGTTTACCATGTTCACAATCTTTTACATCTAATTAGCACTAGACACAAAAAGTGCAGCTAGTTTGGCTACAAGCTAAGCTAAAAAAAAAAAAAAAAAAAAAAGATGTCACAATTGATGGCAGCTGTGAAGTGCTTTTCCTCTCTCACCTGGAGGGTCCAGAGGCCTCGCGGCGTCTCCCCCCAGCTGTGCACCGTCATCAGGGTCCAGTTTTTCAGGCCGGCAGTGGAGGCGTCGTTGGGCCGTTTGTCCAACAGCAGTGATACGGTGCCACCTGGAGACTCCAGGCTTATGGAAAGGTCACCTCGACACACAGCGCTGATGCTCACCTTCACCTGGTGAGTGACAGGTGGCAAGAAATGGAAAAAGAGGCAGGGGTGAACAGAGGGAGGATGGAGGGAAAGAGAAAGAAAGAACACCTACTGTACCACATACTGTATAACACCGTGTGGCTATTTATTGAGTGTTACAGGACAAACTAAAAATGAAGACTAGTCTGTATTTTAAATCTTTATGATTCTTTTAAAGAAATTGTTCTGACTGATTTTTGAAAATATTTATTTGCTTTTTTTGCTGATAAAATAGATAAGAAGATTGATACCACTCTCAAGCGTGAATGGTAAATATCGAGCTACAGCCAATTAGAATTAAGACAGGAAACAGGTGGAAACAGCTAGCTTGGCTCTGTCCAAAGGTACTTTTTTTTTTTTACACCAATCAGAACATCAACAAAAGTTTTACGTGTAGCTGTTTGTTCTTTTAGAGATATACTGTCCAGTTCTTTAAAACTGTCATTGCAGTGGATTCATCAGACATCAGTGGCAGCCATCTTGGTTATTAAGAAAATGCCTCAGCGACGCTCAAACCTGCCCCGTATTAAATAAATGGTTGTGATTGGCCTGGTCCGGGTCCAGGTTGGCTGGAGGTCTGAACGGGAGGAAGACCAGAAGCATGAGCTCACAGATTTGTCTGGTTTCCAGACTAGCGTTATGTGCCTTGGCTGGCTGCAGCGAAATCACTCAGAAGTTGACTTGTGTTTCCCTCCTGCTTCCAGTTGTTATGTTAAAGTAAGCTAACTGTCTCCTGGTTGAATAATAGCCTCTTCAAACAGTCATATGACACATGAATAAACAATGGAGTGATTAGACCAATCAGGGTAATTTTTTAAATGCTGCAGTGCAGTAATCCTACTTACATTCAGTGTTTCCCTAAGTTTAAATCAGCATTGTCTTATATATTACAGTATGTGTGACAGACTCATGGACGAGCCAATGATCTCTCCACAGCCACCAAAAAAGGACGAACACGGAACGAGCGGGGAGCAGTGTGACAAACATGGCTGAAGGGAATATTAGCTAAATGATCTAAATAAGCGCATGTATCCCCCAAATACCCATCCAGTAAACACTCTCACTGTCCCTGTTCATCACAAGTAGCACATCTGGTGTGACAATGGCACATTGCAGAAAGAGAGAGAGAGAGAGAGAGAGAGAGAGAGAGAGACAGAGAGAGAGAGAGAGAGCCGCCAAGCTGCAAAAAGACTGACAGCCCGCTCCTGTTTACGGCGTGTTACCACGGCAACACATCCATCAATCACACCTCGCAGCGATGGCCTGACCCACGCAGGGAGCAGAGCCGCAAAGATGAAGCCTTTTCAATTTACATGCTGACACACTCCCGCTCTCTCTTCTCTCTCTCTCCTCGCTATTTCACAAGTACACACACTTTCACAAACACAGATAACTCGCACATCAGATGTGCGCGTACGCAGACACGTACAGTACGTTTGCCTGCTGACACAGTCGAACATAAACACATTTGCATTTATGTGCCTGCACTCAAGATAACACAGTTTTGCCATTTTCTGCAAATGAGTTAACATATTACACATAACGGTATGATCTTTTTTTTTTTTTTTATCTCGTCTATTCTCAGTTAAAACACATGACACTGAACCCTGAAAACAATTTGTACGAACTGTTCAAGCTTCCCTGGTTGTTGGCA
This sequence comes from Pampus argenteus, assembly GCA_036937835.1. NCBI lineage: Eukaryota > Metazoa > Chordata > Actinopteri > Scombriformes > Stromateidae > Pampus > Pampus argenteus. The sequence goes on along the minus strand of CM072865.1, from coordinate 7,358,837 downwards.
GAAGTTAAGTTTTGAATGCATTTCTGCTTGATCTGTTACTTGTCAGGGGCAAGAGGAAACAAGGGTTTTCAGCAGAACCACAGCACAAATACATTAAGTGAATATTTATGCTATAGGTGAAAATGGACTTTTCCACCTTGCTTGCAGTGTTAACATATATCTAATTAAATATGGATGTCAAACACGTCCCCAAGTTTTCATGTTTCCGTTTTTTTCCCAGATAAAAAGACCTAATTTTTAAACAACGTACTGTATGTTCATGATATTTGATTTTGTTTAAAAACCGCTGCCTAACCTGAACCGCCTCCAGGGTGTTGATCTCGTCAGGTTCCCCTCGGCAGGCCTCTGATTGGATGTTTACACTGACCACGCCTTCCGAAGAAAGGATCCTGACCGGTAAAACATAATTATATCTGTCAATCAATAGCCAAACCTCTTTTTCAAATGGATATTAAACACATACTGTAATCACACACACACACACACACACACAAAGCAGTGACATTATAGATGAAGATAAGAGCAAAGACTATTGATCCTGGGGAATCGTGGTGAAGCCAATTTGTTGAAGCAGGTAAAGTAATGACATACGTCAAGGAAAACAACTACATATAAGCAACAGAAATCTGTGAAAGCAATAAAAAAAAGGGACATAAGAAGCATTTTACATAAACATACTGTCTGTAGTCAATAACGTTGGAAAAAGTTTTTTTGGTACCTGGTAGGATTGAATGTGACTTCTTGCGTGCACTTCCTCTGTGGAGCAACAGTCTTGAAATGTGCGGCCTGCTGCACCATCAGCCCTGCATCCAACACTCCAAAGCCATACCTGAAACAAGTCGGGAACATGCAACTCTATTATATGCGTGTTTGTGTACAGGAGCTGTGTACAGCTTATATCCTATCCTCACACACACACACACACACACACACACACACACGTAGAGGAGAGGCTTTTACGTGGGCGGCTGAATGTGCTGCAGGAGTAAGTGCTAATGGCTCCGACACCAGGAGGCAACAACTCATTGACGAAGATGATGTTGTCCTCCGACACAATCGCTTCCTGCTCTGTCCGGGCTGAGGCTGAGGGCTGCTGTTTGTGCCGCCTGTAATTGCCTGGAGGATTGATTCTGAACAATGTGCCATCTCACGGACTGTAATCAAGCCTCATTATTCATGCTTTACCACCCCAATCTGGGTGCTGGAGACACAATGGCCGACCCCTAAGCGGCGCCGCTGCCTGGTGACTGTATGACGGCTGCTGATCTCACTCTCTCACTCTTCGCCATCTCTTTACGTCTCTTTTTGAATCGTCTGCTCTCATCTTTCCTCTTTGCCCTTTTTTTTCCCACAATACAGCCTGTTATCCAGTGTTCTACTCCTCTCTAAATTCTCCTTCACTCTCCTCCATCAAACCCGAATATCTTGCTTTAGAAGTCTCCTTCGCCGCTTCAGTGATGCTGAAATCACAGTCCTCATAAGTCTCGCCTTAATTCTCCCTCAAATCTTTCTCTTTCAGCTCCCTTTTGTTAAAAATCACACTTTACAGGACTGTAACTACCTTCATTCTCCCTCCCTCTTTTGGAAATCCAGAGGGGGTGACAAAGAGCTAATTTCTGCCATTATTATCATACAGACCTTATGCTGTTAATCTGCAATAAGTGAAATTCATTATCCTGATGACGGGGTCTCTTGGAGCAGCAGACAGAGAGACAGTGAGAGGAGAAAGAGCTGATCAATAACTCAATCTGCTACCCAGCATGGGGCTCCATCTCCTCTGTCTCAGACTGTCAGTGTGTCTGAGGAGGAGAGGCAGGATCTGCAGCCCACACCGTCCTCGTCCAAACAGCACGCCGGGCGATCAATGGACACAATCTAATCAGCCCCTATCACCACCAATGACTTTTAGCATGTTGGGCGCAACATAATAGCATTAGGCAGGCGGGTGTATCGGGTTGAGGTGTGCTGCTGAAGTTCAAGGTTGTTTGGTGGGGGGGGGGTTTGTGAAAACTGTGAAGAGTTAGAGCAAAACACAGTTGACAACAGCTGAATGCAGGAGCAGAGATGAGTGACTGCAGAGGCATCAGCTGACATGGATCCAAATAAAGACAACTATTATACCCACTGTTTCTAGCTGTTTCTAGCTGTAGTTTCTCTTCACACATTGTAGGATAAAGGATTTGTACATGCCTAAACAGGTAAACACATTTGGGGGTAATGTTGTCCTTTAATTTGAGAGTTGACAGTGAAAGAGAGATGATGTGAAGAGAGGAGGGAGTTGTACTGATATAGTTCAAGTCTTAAACCACCACATCATGAGGACGTCGTGGACTTACTTATTTACTTAAGCAATGATGTCAACATTTTTTTTTTCTTATTCTCAACATTGACCTATGAATGCAGTCTGTGTCTCTCAATGACTTCTGACTTCACTACCTCGTCTGTTGCTCTAAGCTTCAAGCTCACTTGCTTTATAGTGAAGATGTAAATCTTTACGGGTCACATATGGAAACGATGTATAAAAGAAAACCATGTGTAAAATGGCGACATATGAACGGGTCACGTATAGAGCTGTGGGTAGAGAGGACATATTTAAAGAGGGCTTAATCCACACTGAAATAACAGGAATTAATGCTGGACTTTGAAAAAAATTGTTAGAATGTATGAATATAGCCACATTGGCTACTTGTGTTTTTTTTTTTGTATTGCATTTTTCTGTTACACATATAATTTTATTCTCCTTTTCTCTTCTAGTTCTCTGTTAATATCATGTAGTGAGTATAAAGCAGTTTGACAATGTTCACAAAATCTGGTCTCTTCTTATAGATTTGAGATTTTGTTTGGGTGCGTCCATATCAGTACGTTGCTTATGTTTTTGTGTATCTGGAACCAAAGAAAGAAGAGGACAGTTATACTAATGTCATATTGCAAGTGGTGCACATGTAATTTGTGATTGTACTTAACTGTCAAACCAAAACCATAAAAAAAAAACAGGCCACAAATTCGTTTTTTTTAAAAGGGCTCAGAAATGTCATAAAACAGCTGGGTGCTGAAGCTTTTAGCAGACGTTAATCATGTATCGTGTATTTGTTGGGGACTATTTTCAGCTGTGGATAAATGCACATTTGGTACTGTAGTGAGTATTTCCACCATTGAATGATTCATGTGTAAAGATTCTCTCATGTATGAAGTTATGCTACAAATGGAAACTTTGACAACATACGCGGTTGTACACTAGTGGTAGTAAGAATATGGGTCAACTGGAGGTTATTCTTTTTTTTAATTCGGTGAACTCGAATGGAGAAGTATAACGAAACCCCACCACCAACAATAGATCACATTAGATTTCTCACAGTGTAGGAGAAAACTGATACCCTGACTTCTCATAAAACTGAAACTGTTGGTGACTGGGGCTTGCCACCCAGCTCCCTTTTTAGTGATTAAATACACCCTCCCCACCTCGCACCCCTTAGCGAAAGCTGTGCACCTATTAAATCCTATAGCTCCTGCAGATCGATTGGGCCTGCCCCGGCTCCAAAGCCGTAAACCCACACAGACATATATCTGATAGAGAAAGCTGCAGGAAGCGGGTTTACCCACGATAGAACATGATGAAAATGACAGATTTTATGTCCCCTGCCATGTCAATGAAACACCACCGCTGAGCTGAGCCACTTTCCAGGAAAACTCCCTGGCCTTTTCCGCCGTCTCATCATCAGTAGCAAGGAACGGAGAGAGTAACACACTGCAACAGTACATTCAGCAAGAGCTTTGTGATCTCTCCAGTTAGAAACGTGTGCAGAGCATGCGTTTCGTAGCTAATGTGGATTGTGACATTGCTTAAGATTTAAATGCATTTAAGATGAAACCCCACATAATGTCATTGATATCAAGCAATTAGTCAGACAGCACAGTCATCCAATTTTCAACTTGTTCTTTCTCCACCTCCTGCGTGGTCGGAGAGAGGTTGAGCCAAGACGTCTACAGAGTGACAGTCGATCTTCTGTCCACGCAGCACGAAGCATGTTAACCCCCCCCCAAGACCCCCCACCTCCACACTTATCGAATCTGCGGCCCTCGCATTTTCGCCATCCACTTTCACTCCTCAGTGGCAAATGCCCTCGCAAACTCTACTCACTTCTTTTTACCCATTAGGATGAAGGCCACTCCCCCCCCTGCCCCCCCACCTCTCCATGGGGCCTCTTTGTAACTGTCAAGGAACCCTTTTCACTTTTTGTTCTGCAGGCCTTCCCAGGTCCTTTTCTCTGTTGATATTCACACCATCTGCCAGCAGCAGAGGACGGTGCACACAAACCCAACTAGCACTGAGGCATCAAGATCTCCGGGGTCGAGGTCCTTCAGTTGTCTTTGCACAAGGCATTAAAAACACAGCGATAACAACTGCTACGCCACAACCAAAACATATCTGTTCTACAGTCAGAAGCTATCCAGGGACTTAGATACGGTGGTTTCACCCCTTGTTTGTAGTGGTACGTCCTGCTAAGTCCCCCCCAATAGAAGTGGCTGTAAAGAATCACTCAAGCCGCACTAAGCAGCTGCCTGTGAGTTAGGTCATTTTCCCAGGAGCCACAGAGTGGGCATTGGCAAGACCTCAGAAAAGAGGGGACACCATCTGTTCAGCGCCTGAAAAGGTTGGTGACACCTTCTGTGGTACCAACAACTTCTAATTAAGTGGCCAGGAATGCAGCAGCAGCAGCAGCAGCAGCTCCAGCGCATGATTGGTGGGCTTCCTTACTTATCCTGACGACAACATAGCAGATCCCCGGTCAGTTTCATGCACCTCTCTATCACATCTGGCCATGAACTAATGAGGAACACACCAAGAGTGGACACAATAAACACTTGATCAAGGTGACTTCAGCAGCGAACTGTAAAAAAACAAACCAACCCTATATTTACATTTGTTTTGTATGATTTTTTTTATTTGTTCTCCTTGTAGCACTTAATTAATTGTTTATCAGGAGCATAAAAAGCTGCATTAGCCCTATGGTCAATCCCAGCGAGGTTTCATTCTGTTATATCATGATGCACTAATTTCATTAACATTAGGATTTAAATGAAATAACAAATAGCTTTAATATTCCTCTGATTTCCATCTCTTTTACAGCCAAATCTGCTGCTCAGAAATGTTACTAATTAGGCTTATTAAGTAATTAAGAAGAGGTCTTAATTATATCTGCGCCACTGGGACCTGCACGGCTGTAACCATGAAATGCTGTGCTGCGCTGCTCAGCTTTGTGTTATACAATTTCATCCGTTTAACTGTTCTGAATTGTGTGCTTTGCAGTGGAAATGATTTTTGGAATATATTTTTAGGCTGTATTTGGCAAATATCTGTCTCACTTCATATTACAGGGAGGGAAACACTCAGAAGCCTTCAACGCAGTCTCAAAATGTCAAGTGAATCACCTTGCAAAGAGTTAAATGTTTAATAAAATATATTGCGGGGAAAGAAAACGAGGCGTTTGGCACAGGCATGGACTTAGTCTCAGGAGAATGGGCACCAAACGGCCCCCGCCGCCTCTACAGCCATCAGTCAAAGTAGCAGCCACCCGTCCCCTTCTCTTACACAAGGAGACTTCTCTGGAAGCCACAGTGATCTATACCCCATGACCTCACTCTCAGTGTCCAACATATTTTGATTTGTAGCTTGAGTGTTATTCAAACACAAATTCAAAAGAGGACTAAATTCAGCAGAGAGCTTTTGTTGGACGCACACCAAGGTACAGTGCTTTCAGATGTCTCTGCCCTTGTGGGCAAAGAGGGAGAGAGAGAGACAAGGTGGAAAGGATTGAGCAAGCGCTGCGCTACAAGCTTGGCAAAAGATTCCCTCCATGGTCCCAAGTGCTTTCCTTTCACTCTGGACAAAGCAAACACTGAACCAGAAGCCTTTGTTTGCCTCTTCAAAAAGGGACTAGTTTTTGATGCCATATCACTAAATGTGATGTAGCAAACAAATACGGAACTATCAAAAACAGTCTGTTTTTATGTGTTTACTGAACGCCGTGACATCTGTTACACGATTTCATCACAAGATCTAAAGGTTCCTCATCCCATGTACAATACAAAATAATATGATTATACTTTTTTAGGTAATTTATCAGTTCATTGTTGCCAACAAATCCCGTAAAAATGACCACAATCAAATAATGTTGGTTCCAAACCCATTGGGCACATGTAGCTGAAAATGAACCCACAACTCTTTGAACTTAACTTTAACTTTGAACAAGGAGAAAGGAGTTGAGGAGGATGAATACAATCTGTAATGTGTTGTGGAACTTAACTTTGAAATTTCATCTGTTTTTCAACCCCCCCCCCAGCAGCAAAATATCAAAATTGCTTCTTGTACATGAATAATGTATTAGTGGAGGTTTAGAAGAGCACAGAGTCCCTACAACCCCCCACCCTGGGTGGAGTGTGTGTGTGTGTGTAGGGCTTTGGGTGGAGGGGTGTACAGGCACCCCTCTGTTTGCCTGCTGCACCCCCCTGCCGGGAGACACGGCACCCCCTGCAGGAGGTGCAGCGCTCCGCTTCCCCCTGTCCCTCAGGGCGAGTCGGTGTATGTCACACACAAACACTCGGCACAATCCGCCCGCTTTATCTGCTGACCCATCAATCAAATGCATCCACACAAACACACAATTACCAAGTCCACATTCTGCCTCTGTGCGCACAACTGGAGCGTTATTACAACACTTCAGGCTTACAAGGGACAGGAACCGTTTCATAATCCACACAAAAAAAACGATGGTAAGGAATAAGGAGAAGAGCTAAAAGTTGATATGTGGTGCCATCGATTTGTCTGCTTAACCAATCAAGATTCCAGGTCAAGGGTCAATTGCACGTCACTGGCCTATCCAGACTTTCCACTTTCATCCTTCAGCTAATTAAGAATCCTAATCAACACGAGGACTTTATTTCTCTTCTTGTCTCCTACTCACTCTCACACAAACAGACACACACACCCATAAAGAGCCTCCACTTCCTCTCAATTAGCCAACGCTTACCCACACGTAGATCTGCTCTCCTTTCACAGAAAACAATATCATTGCACAGGTACCCTGATATTAAATAGTCTGTAGATGAGCTATATCTTTAATTATGCCGTACACACACACACACATACCCTCTCTCTCCTAAAACACATGTATATAGACCACCGGGTCACTCACAGAGTAATTGGCTCAGCAATGAAAAAAGAGGAGGTCTGGATAATTAATTAATCTATCTGGCTGGGGCCAGTTTTACATCCCCACCAGGGAGACTGAGGGAGAGAGAGAGAGAGAGAGAGAGAGAGAGAGAGAGAGAGAGAAAGAAAGAAAGAAAGAAAGAAAGAAAGAAAGAAAGAAAGAAAGAAAGAAAGAAAGAAAGAAAGAGAGGTACCCACTGCCCTCAGACTATCTATGGCCTTGCATGAAATGGAAATAGCTTGCCAGAATGCATTAGGTGTGTACACACTCATTTCACACACACGTGGTTTTTTCCATATCTCTCACATCTGTGCACCCTCGCAAAAAAACAAAACAAAACACATATGCTCTCTGTTCTCTCTCTCTCTCTCTCTCTAACACACACAGTCTTGTATTTCTGTCTCTGAGGACCCTCATGGACATAAGGCATTCCCCCAGCCCCTTACTCTAACCATCACAACTAAATGTCTTACCCCAACCTTTATTGTAAACTGACCCTAAAACCAAGTCTTAACCTTGGATAATTTACATAGATCTGCATTAGTTTCCTGGAAACTTACCCCAAGCCAATATTACTGACGCCAAAATTTTGTCCTGATTTCTCCTTCTCACTCAAAACTTCAGTTTGTTTTTGTTTAATGCTTATAAAGGTCGCAGGCATCACACAATGGCACAGTTTTTTTTTTGTAACGACAGCAGAGCTGGGTATCAAACTTCAATACTTTTTTTGGTATCAAGGAACCAGAGTTTTAATTTAGTTCTTTACATACAGTTCCTGGTGCTCTGGGGTGGGGGTCAGGGTAGAATTTGCAGCTCTCAGTCTCCCTCTCCAATTCCTTTTATCATTCTGTATATGTACTCAAACATCGGTGTTGCACTACAGTAAATGCAGAGTTGCTGTCTAGTCCATCGCTCCCTCTCTGGTTCCTTAGTGCTTGTGGTTTGACACCATTAAAGCTTTTAGAACTTTGGCATTTTTAGTTAAATAAAAACCAGCTTTTTATAGACATAAATATTTACATTTAGGTATCAAAAAATGTATTGTCTTGGTATTGGTGCTAGCACTCTGTGTGAAATCATCCCAATTTTTTTTCACAAATTTCAAATGATACTCAGTACCTGCATGGTGATGTAGCGACTGTTTAGTCTTAAACAAATTGTCTTTTAAGAGAGGAAACGATCACCAATTGGAGCATGCAAAAAATAAATGAGCCAGAACAAAACAATTTTAGGAACCTTCTCTAAACGCAACAGAGTATGATACTGTATTTAGAATATACTCCACTTCAGGGAATCAAAATACATTTCTTGGTTGCTCAAATCCTGGCAGAAGAGTGAGTTGAAGAGTGTACGGTAAGTGATGAGTGCAGCTTCTCTTCAGTTCCAGACACTTTCTCTGTCAGACTCAGGGTGGGATCTGGAACTTGAAAGTATTTTTTCCCCCTTTTTCACCACAAACCTGTGTTAGTGGCTGTCAGATCTAACAACAGGATGGGAGAATACACACACACATATACATACACATACATATACATACACACACACACACACACACACACACAAACACACACACCTCAGCTGAGGAGCGAAGTGGCAGGTACATCACGTCTATGGTAATAGAACAGCAGATGGAACTGGCAGGCACACACAGCACCTTGTGCTTTGACACAAACAAACACACACACACACGCACACACACACACATTTACACACATATACTCTTGCATGTGCACACACCCACTTGCTCATACATTGCAAAAAAACACACTGACACAAATCCGCAGGAACAACCTGCCTTTACCTTATGGTGATGAAATATCACGTCTGAAAATAAACACACAGTCAAAATCCACACACGAGTTGAACAACATGTGAGTTTGACTTCCTCCTGTCAAAGTTGTAAAAGCTGCAGGCCAGCTATAAATGGCTCTATCGTGAGATATTCCTTCTAAGAAAGACAGAGTTGTCAGAGTATCAGTCCTAGAAGGTACTGTCTGTTTCTGACCTGTCTCTTCAGGCCATCATATGAGCGACGGCGCAGCTACTGGCCCTGATAATCTAAGAGATAAATCATCTTTAGTCACTCTCTAACAGCTTGACAGACAGACAGGCCTAAGTACCTGGGAGGGTGGCAAAGGGGCACTTTAAAATCTCCAGTGATGAGGAGTACTGCCGTGACGAAAACAGTTAGCCGCCCCAAGCTCCCTCATATCCCCCCCCTGAGTCTCGGGTTGCCATTTTGGCTGCGTCTCAAGGCGCTATTCCGGCTCTATCTCATGTCACTGTTCTGGCTGTCGTTCAGTTCTCACATTGGCTCCCGTTCAGACTCCATTCTGGCTCTGGTTCAAGCTCCACAGTGGCTGTGTTTCGGGGGGCTTCATTGTGGCTCTGTTTCAGCAAAGTACCCCCCCCCCCTCAGTTTCAGCACCCCAGGTAGCTGGCCTCCTGCCCGGCCTGCAGATCAGTGGGAGATCCAGGCTCAGGCCTTTTGTTTGGGGTGGCATTTTGCCTTTGTTTTCCCATCTCGCCTGTAATCTAAACACCCAAAACATCTCATGCTTGACAAATCGGCCCTGAGACGAGGGAGCAGCGGAAGACAAACGGCTGGAAACAGTTCAACCCCAGGCAGGACTGATGGTGTCCGACTGGGCCTGACCTCCCAAAGGTTAAAGACACGTTCACTTACAAAGCAATCAATTACCCAGGCTGTGTGGGCGCTTTTAGCCAACCTCCCCTCCCGCCTTCCACACAGCCGGCGTTATTGATGAGGGTCCCAGTGTACAGCACACTCCAACCTGGAGTGCGTATTACATTTCACAATTGAAATAAATCTCAGATTTCTGGAATTACTGCCTACCTGAACCTCTCTGCTGCTTTATATCGTCTTCCTCCCCTCTCTCGTCGTCCTCCTCCCTCCCTCCCTCTCTCTCCTCTCTGCAGGTTGTTGTAGCAGGTTTATTCTGGTAGTTGGGCTCCGTGGGCCCCGGCAGGCCCCTCAGCTGTTCCGCTGGGTTTGTAATTACCATTTCATTAAGAATGACAGTTTCAGGGGTTGAAGCACCATTTCATCCGAGTCTCGTGGGGAAGGCGCTTGCCAAATTTCCAGTGTGAGTGGCAATTATCTCTCTTCGTGTCTGCAATTCACTATTTTGTACTTAGTGGCTTGACAACGGCTAGGAACATTTTGTTGGTAATAATAGGTCTGGGATATTTACACTGTAGCCCACTCAAGCTTAGCTCTGTGAAGCCACTGATATGAGCTACCAGAAGAGAGAGAGACAGGCTAGAGGAAGCACACTACAATACGTCTTTGTGTACATACTGTAGAGTGACTGGTATCTATATATTGCTTCAGAAAAGGTTTGATTTTGAGGATTCAATTCATATTAAGTGGTATATTTCTATTTTGGATTTAGTGTTTTTCTTTTAAGAATGATTCTCTTTTGGCCAATAGGCAAAATGACTCTATCTCAGTGGAGCAACTTGGTTCGACTATAAAATTTAAAGTGAAGCATTACAATGTGTTACAGTGGAAGGATTGTAATAAAACACTTTCCAAGAGACTTTCAGCTCAAACTTTACTGTGTGGAAAAGTACAGGAAGTACAGCACCAGAAATCCAATCTCTTTACTTGTAAACACCTGTCATTTTCATTTGATCTGCAAAACCCTCTGTCTCTTTGAATGCCAATACTTTTATAATTGCTTTCTCTCGTCTCTAATGTACAGCTTGTACTTATGTTCATATTTATCTATATGCCACGGTTTAGTATGAATGCGTGTATATAAGGATAGGTTCACATTTTCTTTTCAAGTCTGTCTTTAAACAATTGTCACATACTCATACTGCATGTGCACTGTGAAATAGTTGCTGGTGACTGATCATTCCTTCTTTCCATATCGGCCCTGAAATATGACTCGAGTATGATAAGAGATCATCACTCCTTAAGACAATAAATAAATAATTGGCCTGGCACTCATTAATTTCGATTAATTATTTAACGAGTTTAATTTTTTTTTTAAACATATTGCGGCATGAACAGAATAAAATACTAAATAAATATCTCTGTGGTTTAACTTAACAGCAGTCTATGTTAGATAAATCAAGTTTGTATCTTCGGAAGTTGACCTCTCATACTTTATGTTGCGGTGACACACGTTTGCATATCATTGGGTACTTGTAGTTATTTATCCTCAACCGCAATGAAATGAATGTAGCCGGACTTCATTTATCATACATGCTAAAGAAGGCTCACTAGACCTCACAGGAAGTAGAAGCCATAATAAGGGGATATGGATGTTACTGAGAGAATATGAATCAGGTATCGTTTTATTTACTGTGGTTACTTCATATTTCAAACTAACCACAAGCTAACCTCAGCGCAGTCCCTTTGCATGAGGACTGTGAGTCTGAGTGAACACAAAGTAAGCAGGTGGGGAGTGGGGACAATTTAACGATAATACAGCATGGCTCCCATTGGCCCTGCAACTCCTGCAACATGGATTTATTTGAGTTGTAGTCCAGGGAGGGAAATTTACTTTAAAAAAAACCCAACACTTTAGTGTGAACATAAAGTACTGTATTTACTATTGCTTGTTTCCAACCCTCATGGCATCTGTGATGTCTTTCAAACTGTAGTGAAAACAACACTGAGGCTAACAGGCTAATTATTTCCACCTTACAGTACATTTATATTCACTTGTGTAAGGATATGTGTCTGTCAATGTGTTTACTCCTCCCTCTTAAGAACAACAACAACAACAACAACAAAAAGAAACGGCAGGAATCAGTTGTGTTCAGCGATGTGTACGGCGAGTGATGGCTGCAGCGCTTTTAATTGCATTGTCTGCGCTGAATGATGGGATACTTAATTCCTACACATTCCATGCAATTGCTTTTCACAGTGGCATGGGCCTGGGGAGGCAGCGGAGGCTTTCTGTGGCCATATGGAGAGGGAGGCAGAGCCCGGGCTGAATGATCGGGAGCTTCCTGCCTCGTCCCTGCACCAGACTGGCTGCTATACTGTACTGAAACTGCAGACGACTAATGAAACACATTCCCCCAACACCACACACAGTACACACGCACAGTGCACACGCCATACACACATGAATACAAGTGGCATGTAGTAAGATTTAATTCTGGTTTAGTCTCTTTAACACACACACACACACACACACACACACGATTACACACACGTTCACATGTGGTCTGTAACACACAAGCATACACTCATGGTACTGTACACACAGACATGACATGTAAGGACACACTGTGACACTCGCATATATTCTCTCAAATACACACACATGCGCACACACACACACACACACACACACAGTCAGCTGTATACAGTGTGTTGACAGCTCATGGTAGCACCATCAGGCTCCCTGCTGTCCTGTGAATGGGTCACTTCTCCTTCATCTCTCTTATCGCTCTGTCACATCGCCTGTTTTCTGTTGAGTCTGGAGTGAGAACAGTACTGTAGTGCTACAGTTGTTGTAAACTACTGTAGCACGACAGTACCCCTGCTGTCATGGTACTGGATATTCAATAGCCATGAGACTGAAAGGTGATTGGTAAAGTGGTAAAACTGCACCACCACGTCTTTTTAAACTAGGGTGACAGTGTCATGCCATTGTGTTCAGAGGCTTTCACATCTTGACAAAGAAAACAAACGCTGTAAACAATGGGCCGCGTGCCAGAACACTAAATCTCCCTTACTTTCTTCCACGAGGTTTGCTTTTATAGGTGTTCTATGTTAGATTCACCAAATTGTCAATCTGCGCAAAGCGGCCACAGATTACCACCTGATCACGAGGAGGTGTGCGTTTGTGAGATTTGAACGTTAGAATAATTGCCTCCTTAAAATTGCTTTATAAGGCTTGGCTACCTTTTCTGCTCTGATTGCGGGCAACCCATATACCCTACACACTGGAATCACCGGGATGAGTTCACATTAATCATGTCATAGGAGCTGGTATGTTTTTTTTTGTTCTTTTTTTTGACAGGAAATGAAGGAAATAAAATGCAACAAAAGTCCCTAGTTGGACATGAACTGGGGATCATTCATCGTCATGTTATGATAATTAAGGGAAAACTGCTATAATGCGACCCTTTTTATTGCATTAAAAATGGCTGGTACTTGTCAGGTTCTTCTTCTTTTTCTTTATTCTTTTCTTTTCTTTTCTTTTTTTTTTGATTTAAGCACTTGCAGCTTTGGAGGTGTTTCTGCACTTGTCAGTCAAACTGTTTGTTTAGCACTGAGACATCACACTGACACTGATTTTAAGAACTGTTAATGAAAAAGCTGAAAAAGGTTACTGGGGGAAAACTATTATCAAAATTCATCTTTATAAAACGTTGCTGATTACTTAAAAACATACTCAAAGGCATCACAAGAATTAGCTAATTGTAGAATGAATGCAAATGTGGTATTGGCCTTAGCTGTAGCGGTCGAATATCAGCTAAGTGTGCTGTTCATTGATGTGACCCTGGAAATACCCTGGCCCCCACAGACCCTGACAGGCCACTGTGCATGCAAAATGAGGAGAAAACGAGACATATAGTATTATATGGATAAAGACAGAGACTGCTAATGTATTTAGCAGCCAGCCCTCGTTTAAGGAAATGCCTTAATGACTTTAATTGATCTTTATTAGCTTCAATTAGAGAGGGACACTGTGGGGAAAACAAGGTTGTGATCCCTGCAGACAGATCAGAGGAGGTGAGCAGGACCAGAGCAAGAAGAAAGGAAGAGAGAGATAGAGAGAAGAAAAGAACAAAGACGCTGATAAACAAAGGTGCACATAGAGTTGTTTTTGTGGTTTGAATCAAGCCACTGTTACAATTGAAGTCAAAGCAGTTAACGTGAGTCATATGACAGAGGAGTTATTAGTAACTGACTTATTGTCCTGCAACACTGTCATATCTTATGGTACACTGACCGTTATTAGCGTGTTATTCATCTTCTCTAATACGAAAAGAACTCATAAAGAAATGTCTGAAAATAAACATCAGATCACGCTAGAAGCGAACTTCCATCAGATATGCCAAAGAAGACATCAGCAGAATCCTTTATCATAACGGGGGGGGAAAAGGATGTTATGAAGTCAAGATAAATTTGGTATTGTTTTATATAATGTTGTTAGTTCATGTTGCTAGTTCAAAACAAGCAATATAATCCCTTACTGTAACAAAGCGACTTACTCTGTGTCTGCACAGTAAACGCAGCAGCACTGCTGTGTAGTTCACTGTGTTTTGTCAGTTCTTACAGCCCAATACACAAACGCTGTACTTACACACGTTAAACACATTAAAAACAGACTTTAGGTTGCAGTTACGCGTGTACAACACCGGTGAAAAGGTAGCGATTACACGCCATGTGTACACAACTGTATTGATTAAAATAAAAGTGTATCTGTTCCGTCAGACACGCATGAAACAGGTGACTCTGTGTATACAGTCATACAGTAGAAAAAAAGGGAGTATAATTCAGCATTAAAAGCACATAAAGATAATATCTATCCGATGAGAAACACTATTTTCTTTGGGATTTATCACTTATATATTTTCATTTAACCTGCGGTATATTCAAAATGTTCAAATTCAGGGTAAAAACATTTTATCTGTTTTTTGTAAAACTTTTTGCTGCACGGATCACTTAAAGAATTCATCCCTGACTCAGTCAACTCAGTTTCATGCTACTTAATAAGTGTCGTTAAAAAGCATGTTACATATAAATCGAAGCTATAAAAAAAATGACTCCACAACAATGATACAAATACAGGATTTCCAGTGCTGAAGTGAAAATCTCCATCTCTCCCCCAACCCTCCGGTCCCCTCATCCAGCCCACCATCCATCCTTTCCTCTCCCCAGCACTGTGTTTGTGTTTCTAGGGGGATCCGGCTGACCCCTGACCCCGGGCTAATGAGAGCGATAACGAGGATTAAAAGGGGGTGACTGGAAGGTGTCTGAGAGTGGGGTTTAAACAATTACACTGGGCTGCCAACATGCCTTTCTTCATGACTCAGGAAATTACAGCCCCCCCCCCCCAACCCCATGCACACACACACACACACATACACACACACAGTCTTTCAGCAGCACACAAAAGAAAGGGCTTATGGAAAATAATAAATTATCTCGGGGCCACGTTAACTTGGATGTAAATCGCCGGGCAATTATGTTTTAATAGCCCTTTAAGAGAATGAGTAATTGGGTTGACACTGCTGGGGTTGATCAGGCTCACCCATCTCTCTCCCTTTGTGCCCACTGGAAGCGAGCTGTGGGTCTGTGTGTCGGTCAGCCTACAGCAGCACGGGAGTCAGTTAGTTAGCATGTGAAAGATTGTAACAGTGATACCTGACTATCATACTAGAGGGTTACTGTGGTAAGAAAAGCATTGTTTGTATTTGTATTGTTTGTATTTCTCTGTCTTTGGTGCTTATCACTTATTGCTAAGATGTTTTTGCAGCGGTATCACCTGTTTCTTTTTTTTTTTTTCTCTTGATTGATTCCTTTGTTTTTATAAGTATCACTCTGGGCTTTGTCACCAGAAAATCTTAAATTTCCTGTATTTTTCTCATTGTCCAAAGCTTGATATATGCTACTGGCGTACTACCTGGTCGTGAAGGAGTATGTCCCCCCGTGTGGTGGTGTGGCTTATTGATGTGCTTTTAATAGTTTTGGAGAACAACAGAGGTCTATGGCACACAGGAATATGATATTTGCAGGTTTTATATGAACACATAACACTTGGAAGTAGATCAATTCATTGTTGGGTTGGCTCTGCACATGAAATTTGTTGACAATAAGAAAAATATAGAAAATTTCCAGCGATTACTTCTATTTTCTCTTTATTTGGTGCTAATCGGTCAATGTGATGTTTTTGAATTGCATTTCATTTCTTTCTGCTGTCTGTGTACTGTCAATACTAGCCAATTCTTTATGTGTTTATGCCAAAACTAAACGTGGGATACATAGTAGGAGTGTAACACAAAACTATATGTGTCATATATGTATTGTAATTTCCCAGTTTGGGATTAATAAAGTATATCCATCTATCCAAGTCTTGCACTACTTTCTTCTTGTTTATGATATTTCTTTGCACTTGTCTACTTCCAATCATTCCTTACTTTAATAACCAAATAAAACAAACAAACAAAAAGAATTCAAGTCTTGTGCTTTTCTTCATTGCCTTCCTGATCAGCTACTTGAAAATTTGTATCAGAGCTTTTTTTTGAGTCACTGTCATCTTAAGGCTTACTGTCTTACATCGCTTGTTAATTTCTTTGGATAAAAGTGTCTGCTGACAAAATGTAAATGAAAATAATAAAAAAAAAAGCATGAGAAAGCTACTGATAAAAATGACACCTGTGTAACATCAGTCAGCTCTATCCTGCTCTGCACAACACATTGGTTGAAAATTGATGAAAAGTTATTCAAGATAAACCTAGATAAATATCTGTGTCTGTGCTTCTAGCCTGTAGCCTATGTGTTTACATTTTGGCAAATATTCATAATGAAAAGTCATGCTGCTGTGATTACTGGCATTTGTTGTCTACATATATGAATTTTTTTTTGGATGCTGTTCATATCTGTATAATTGTTTTTATATTCAGTTACATGACTTAAAAATAGGAGGTAAAAATAAACTGGTATTAATTTCCTTCCTTTCTGTCTGCTATAACAAGTGTGAATGATTGTGTATAGATCATGTGTGAAGGTGTGTGTCTCTCTCTCTCTCACACACACACACACACACACACACAGAGAGAGAGAGAGAGAGAGAGAGAGAGAGAGAGAGACAGAGACAGAGACAGAGACAGAGAGAGGTGAGCAGGACTGGCCAGCTCCCTTTGACCTCCGACCTCTGTCTCAGACGGTGACCTGAGGGTGATGTGTGTCTTGATTTGGTCGCCATGGGGGGAAAAAAAAGGAGGCAGGATCGATGTGAGGAGGGAAGAGATCACAACAGGCCAAACCTGGTGAGCCAAAATCCACCAAATGAGACTGGAACAACACAAACAGCAGGAGGATGTGAGGAGAAAAAAAAAAAGGAAAGAAAAGAAAAGAAAAGGTTGAAAAAAGGGAGAAAAACGTGATAGAGATCTGAGACTGGACCGAGGCTGACACGCAACAAGGAAATAATCAAAATCCTCGGCAGGATGTCAAACCTTACTGCAAGGAAGAAGCAAATGGTGGGAAAAACCCATATTTATCTCTTATTTCTTTCATCTCAGGAGGAAGACAAACGGGGTAAGAAATTGATCAGATGAGCATCTGTTAGGCTTGGCAACAGTCACAAGTCTGCAGAGACGGTTTTTAAATCCCATTTTTCAATCTCATCTCCATTACTGTCAACACTGTACAGGCACTTAAAGGACTGTTCCACGGAAAAAGAAGGGGGGAAAAAAATGGCTGTATATGCAAATGAAGCCTACTGCACCTCACTTCTTCACCCTGTTATATAAAAAGGTTCCCATGTTACCCGGTAGCCACAGTAAGTGACACAGACAATTTGTGCAGTGATGTTCGACAGGAGTAATGGAGTAAAAGAGTAAGAAGTTTGATCCTTTGATGATTCCTCTTTTTTTTAAAATGTAAGGGCTATCTATATCTTATAGTGACACATCCTTAGCATATGCCCTTTACTAAAACATCATTGAGGTTAATGGCAAGTCCAATACTAAACTGTATAATTTCTGAAATGTTATAAGAGTGCAGTGTGTTTATTATTTCTCTGTGTGTTTTTATTTTATTTAATAAGCATTAATGAGTCTGATTCCAAGACCTACCGGTATATATTGCCATGGCTCAAAAGTAACTCCAGGTTAAATTATTTTGCTAGACAGCCCTGTGTGTGTTTTTGCTTTGTTTGTTGTTATTGTTGCCAGAACCGTCTGGGTCAGGACTCCCGCTGTGCCGATGCACTGATAAGAATCAGAAGGTTTTTTGTGAGGTTTTTTTTTTCGTCCATCAAAACACGGCCTCTGTAACACAAATTTTCAAGAAGAAACTTTTAACTTCTACTATCTATCTAAGTCACTTTGCATATGCATTTTGTTATTATTACCAGCATCTGTTTGAGTCTATTCATACACTGATTTTGTGTCTCTATAGTTTCACTTTGTGTTCAGTCTCGGTGTTGCCAGACTGGCCAGTTTTCTGCTCAGTTGGGCTACTTTTAATTTAATTAGACGTGTTGTGATAATTTGGGCCACTTTTTGGGCCATTTTAGGTGGTTTCCACTGATTAAAATTTAAAAGGCTATATTCCAATAAACCGTCTCCTCTCATCCGAGTAGATTAAGACTCAACACACAATGAATAATAACTGATGTCTGTCAAAAACCAAATGTCATTTCAGTTTATTACAGCTAAATTGAAACATGTTCCCTATACCAATCATTATTCTGCCATATTTCTATGATGAACACTTGTCTTGATATGAGTGAAAACACTTCACCTTTAATGTTGAAGTTCACCTTTAATTTATTTTTATTATGCATTTTTTTCATTATAGTAACTGTGGTCTTGACTCTGCCTAATTATACTTAACAAAACTGAAAACTGGAGGTGGAAATGTAGCTACTTTTATGATGATTGGGCGGGTGAAAGGCTTTGATTGGGGTTCTTTTTGTTGGTCCTTCCTGGGAACACTGAAGGAAAATTATTCTATGGCTCTGCAGTATTTCTTGTTCTTGTTAGGGCGGAACAGCTTCTGAAACAGCATTACGCCTCATGTCTGTCAGTCCCTTGACTAGATTTGCAACAGACAGGGTGACTCTCCCACTTACTCAATGACAGAAGAATATCAGACACAGATTATTGCTTTCTACTACATGAGTGAAAAGATTTACTGTTAGATGTTATATAACGTACACAGTTTCTATATCATATACTAATGAGCACCTGCAGATATGCATCAGTATCTAAGTATGTTGGTGTGTCTCTGTGTATTCCACCTTCTCTGCTTCCCATCCTCTCCGGTTACCCACTGAGGCTCTTTTATTCCCTCCTGAGCAGCTCCGTCACCCGTGTCGCCGGGGGGACAAGGAGAATGTGGCGTTTTCCCCTGGATCAAAAATTTACGAGCAATTAAAAGTCGGCCGACGCCCGGCATCCATCAGCCCTGCGTGCTGCTGCCAGCCTGGGTGAGGGGGATTCGCAGTAAACCACAGGCTATATACTTTTATATCTGTTTTCCCTCCAAAGAGGGAAGGTTATGACAAAATTATGTTTTACTGTTTGCGGCTTCAAGCGCAATGTAGACATCTTTCATGGAACAGGCTCGTTGGAGGTCAGAGCCCCAACAAGGGAGGCAGAGATGGAGAAATATGCAAGGGTGTGTTGTGTTTATGTCGGGTGACACAAGCCTTTAACACAATACTGTAGGAATAACATAGGATCTGCTCCTCTGGTCTATCGGTTACAGAGGGAAGAGTGACCTAATTACCCTGCTGTTTATTACTGCAGAGCTCTGATTTATTTCCCCGCGCTGATGTAATTTCAACACTGAGTCTTCCTCGTCAATAAAGGCATCACATTCCTCTAAACATGCCGTTAATGAACACAGTTGAATTCGAATACGTACACACATGCACGCTCATGCACAATGATCCATTGCGACACACCTAATACACAAAAAAGCACGCAAACCCTCATACATCAACGCAGTCACTCTTTCACTTTCTCTGGCTCCTCGTGACAGGCCCAGACTCATTTGCATCCTTAATTGTGTTGTAATGTACTTTTAATTTGAAAATGGAGGCAATTAATTATTTTGATATGGAACAAAATGCCGCAAATGTAAACATTCTAATAGTTCTCTGTGAACAGAGTATCATTTTTCAAAAGAGGGATTGAATCTTATCTCATTTTTTAATGCCATACCAGTTTTTTTTTTTTAAGAAATCGTTGCCTGTGCACCACTCATGTATTCTTCTTGATATTCACTTTGTCTTTGCAGAGAGGGCAGAGTTTCTTTGATCTATTCCACCGCTGTTATTTTCTATCTAAATCTCCCACAGGATAATTACTGTAGTTTCACCTATGCTATCAAAAGAGATTAAATGAAATTAAGCCTGTTTGGACGTTCTGCTTCTTCTCTGTACGTCATCCCTCCAGTGCAAGCCGCTAACACTAGACTCTCCACTTTTCTTTCTATTTCTGGGTCAGAGAGGCTTCAAGGGGAGATGTGAATCGCAGATTAATTTTTTTTTTCTTTCCTCCACCGACCATGTGATCAATAGGTGTCAGTGTTCAAAGGATACAGTGCAACGCCGGAGAGGAGAGGAGAGGATGTTCCATTTGTACAGGCCGTAGAAAAATCTGACACTTTCACTCGCTCAACCTGATAAACTCACCGCAGAGAGGAACAGGATGGATGCGTGTTATTTTTTCCCTCTTTTCACCCATCTCCATCACCTTTTCTTCCTCACCCCCTCCCCTACATACGCAGAAACTCTCAAATATTCTATCATCTTCTATCTCCATCCCCCACCCGACCACCACCACGCCTCAGACCCCTATCTCTTTCACTCTCTCTTTCCGATTCTCCCGAGGGTGCTGGGAGCTTGCTGACATCACAGCCGGCCTGGTAACTGCCTATAAATTATGAGTGACAAGTCTTTGGACCAATAAAAGCACCACCATATTTCATGCACAGTAAATCTGATCGCAGATTGCTCTGGCGTGTGGTGGCTGACATGTTTATTGTCGCCATGGCGGTGGGAGCTGAGGTGGTGGGAATTGGGTTGGGGGTGGGGTGGGGGTCGATCCTTGATATCAGAGTTTCTAAAGCTCCAAGTCTATATGGAGGGTAAAACAGATGGAAACTCTGGGATTCAGGCAACCCCATTCACCCACCAAACAACCCCCCAAATCCCCAAACACACATACACATCAATGCCAACGCACCAAACGTCTATAAGGCAGCTATTTTTCCTTCAGCTTTCACAAAGCCGTGCAGTTGCTGCTTTCACTGCAACCATCTGTCCCAAATCCACACATGCTCCCTATGAAGCCTTTAAAGAGTTAATACTCATACATCTCCATCTGTTTTTTAATATTTAAATCAAGATTATGTACTTTTTGAAAGACGAAATAATGTTCACTGCACTACATGGGCAGTGTAGTTAATACACCGTCCTGCTGCATTAAATACTCGCTGCACTAAATGTGTATTAATCCTTGACTGAAAATAGAGATGGACGAATGCATTGTTGGTTCTCAAGGGATTTGTTGTTCCTTGACTTTAGCATGATAGGAACTTTTGTCTGACTGTGTATTGTAAAAAGGTACGTGTGTAATAACCTTTATTACAACTTTGCAGTCTGTAAAATCTTCCATGCTATGTTTTTTGTTTCCCAATGTGTTGTTTTTGGCGGGTATGATATTTGTACTTTACCTGAGTATTTCCATTTTATGCTACAGAACTGTATACTTCAGACAGAAATATTATACTTTTTACTCCACGGCGAGAATTTTAAAGGTTTAGCTACCGGTTGGTTTAGTTTTCGATTGTACATTTAAAACATTCCTGCTTTCCTGTTACATCAATAATAATGAACTGACAACATAATAATGTGACATTCTGTTGCTAATTAAGCTGTACTTTGATTTAATTAAAATTCTGAATGCAGGATTTGTGATGGAGTATTTTCACAGTGCAATATTCTTATATTATCTATATATCTACATATTTCCCTCATCACTATGTTTACCTTATTTAAGACAGATATTAGTACAATGGGCATAACAGAGTCTGGTGCCTGACTTAATGAATTGTTTTTAGTACACATGATTTTGACACATAATTGTAATTTGTGGTCATAGCTGTCAAGCAAAAGTTAAAGTAAATCTTTGTTACAGACAATTAAAGGTAATTAAACAAAAATGTTTCAGATGATCATCACATCTAAATTATATATATATATATATACTGAATTTCTCACTACAGCAGTCGACGTATCTTGTCATGTGTGTTTATTTGACCGTCTGTTCATATTAACTGTGATTGTATGTTTTGGTCATGTCCATCTAATGCTTGCCGATTTACTGGGAGATCGTTTCATTTCAAATACTACAAACTTACACAATGTACATCCACAGAATTCACATTCATATCCTGTCTGTCTCTGTTTAGACTTCAAGAAAATCTAACCTCTCTCTCACACACACACACACACACACACACACACACACACACACACCCCTCCTCTACTTCATTACTAACCATGTAGAACTTAAGCATTCAGCATTAGCTTCAATTTTCCTAAACATGGATCCTCTCATTACAGATATCATATCTAATCTTAAATGTACTGTAACAACCATATTGATGGTAAGTGACCCTGTGCTCATTGCACTGTCTAGTCCATGCGTCCTTGTTCGTGCAATAAACCATTCTTCATAATTAGCGTGGCCGCTGCAGTATGATCAGGACATTACAAGTCCTCTACCACAGCCCCTAAATGGACAGATTTCAACAGACGCCCGCTGGTGTGATCGGCATCATTATATTTTAATTAATCCATTCTTCTCACAGCAACACAGTAATTACAATCTATTTTATGACATGGCATGCTGCGAGAAAGAAGGGATGGGAGAGAGAAAAAGGAAGGGAGCAAGAGGGAATAATAGCAACAATAGGGAGAGGAAGAATGGGTAAAGAAACTACAAAGAGGGATGAGGAGAGTGAGTTCGAGCCAGGATGAAGAAATGAAATTTTAAGGTGAGTGAGACAGAGAGCAGAGGGGAAACATCACAAACGCTATGAATGATTACCTACATGTCATTGCATGGCTGACGTTGTAAAAGCATTGTAAAAGCGTTTATACGATGTCTGGAGGAGCAGGGCTTTCCTCTCTCCCTCTTTCTCTCTTAGAGTCATGCTTTATACATTCAGAGGGAGAAGCTCCATTTCCTCCAGCCTTTCTGTGTATAAATCAGAGCAGGTACGGACACTCAGACATGCTGTGGGTCTGATAATAACATTAGAGGATTACAATGACACTACTCCCTAGACAAGATCACCTGTCATAAAACAGACTGCTGCTTTTTGTGGTTGAAGCACTTTACATGAGGAGTGTGTAGGTGTGTGCGTGTGTGTGTGTTTATGTGTGTGTGTGTACATAAAAGCAGTGTCTGTGTGAGACATGGCAAGGATTTTTACAGTTTAGTGTTAAAGTGGCTTATGTAGTCCAGAAACATTCAGGAGGACCTAAAGATGAGTAGGCAAATATGACATATTGGACAGTTTTGACCTGAAGAGATGCTGCTTTGATATCCATAGCAACAAACGATGGCAGGTAAAGGCCATGCATGGTAGCTCAAGTTGTTCTATGGAAACGTAATATTAAATGTTTGTGTTCAAAACCACTGGATGAATGTTTTGTACTGCAGGTGTATGCTGAATACATATACAAATATGCTATTAGAGTGTATGATGACCCTTCGTAAAACAGTTTCAGCACAATACCTGTGGTGAACATGGTATCCTGCTGCGTTGATGTTCCATCCTGGCTCTTTGGGGTCGGGGATCTTCGCTGTCTTGGCAATCAGATGCTGAACATCCCTCCACGTCAGCTCAGGACTGGGGCAAGAGACATGAAACAGAATATCATCAAACGCATCCTTCCTTCGGCCCGTGTTCTACACCGACTGAAACCACAGAGGAAACACTTCAACTCTGTGTGATACTCTGAAAAGAAATCTGCAGGGAACTCCACATGTACTCTAGTCTTGTGTAGAAAGAGGCTGGAGGACCTTTTTTAATGGGGCTTACAGCACATTCTATCAGGCAAAGCACATACTGTATTAACACTATGATTTATTGTTACATACTGCTGCAATGAGACACTGCCATACATTTTAGTGCAGGTCTACTAGATATAAAAAGAACCTGTTTAAGTCAAGCTTCCAGTTTTAATAATGGTGTCACTAGAAAAAAACTGTGAATCCAACAAAGAATATTTGAGACTTTAACAAAAGAGCCTAGAGAGTCGAATGTAGAAAAAGTCTTCTTTTTAATCCCAGGCAGGGGAATTCTAATGGAGCGGACTCAAGTGTCATGTCAAGCAATATACTAATGGAATCCAATTAAGACCTTTAAACTGCGCAGAGAGCTGGAGGATATTAGCTCAGTTTTCTATAACAAAAGACCAAAGGGTCGTCAACGAGGGCTTTTTCGGGATATAAAAAGCATAAATGAAATTGGGTTTTTCTGCTTTTATCCACTCATTATTGTTCCTTAAGAAAATGACTTGAATTGTGTGTGTATATATATATATATATATATATGTATATATATATATATATAAAACCTCTTGGCCACCCGTTCTGGACAGCTTTTTCTCTGCCTGAGAAGAAGAAACGCCTCCACATCTGCACTGAAGAACATAGCTAAGGTAATTAAAGGTGTGCGGCTAGACCTAAATTCTCTGATCATTAATGACAAAACTGCAATACATCATGCACGTCTTCTCGGCCACATGTGAAGGTATGTCTTCATAGCTTTACTGTGCGACGAATGTCTGCACAAAGATGTGAAGAGAAGCCCTTTAAAAAACAAAAAAAAACACAAGTAGCCTCTTCATTATTGTGCTGTTGAGTGTTAACATCTCACGAAATATCAGGCAGATATAAACAGATGTATTCCATTCACGTGTGTGTGTGTGTGTGTGTGTATATATATATATATATATATATATATATATACAAAGCAGAACAAAAGCAAAGAGAGAAGCTTTCATTAGCAGCATAAAACAGAAATCCTAGCATGCAGCGAGAGCAGGCAGCTAAAACAACATGATAGGAATAACACCAGTAACACTAATAATAGACGGATAGAATGAAACAAAACACAACGCACAAACAATTATTTTAAGCTTTGATTTCAAAGGGATTGGTGTGTGTGTGTGTGTGTGTGTGTGTGTGTATGTTTGTGTGTGGGTGTGAGGGGGGGGTGAGACTTTGTACTTTTGAACTGTTGCTGCTCACTGCATATGTCTGTGTGTATGAGTGTGCGTTCTGTATTATATATTAGCAGCGGCAGTGTGATTGTGTTGTGTGTGCAATCCCCCGCCTCCATCATCAGCACCACCACCACCATCACCCCTCTGGTGGAATCAGAGAAAGCCCCGCGGCCCCGGCTGGTTTGCATAAAGCAAACAAAATTAAATTTGCTTTGCTAAATCAAAGCATGTATGGTATTCCGAGCCGCTCTCTCTGGGACAAATTACTTCAAACGGCCTCCTTTGTATCATAACAGAATAAAAAAAAAAAAATAAAAAAAAATTCAGCCCAATCAGCGGCTCTCCGAAACCCTCGACTCGGGAATTAATTATTGAACCGAGGGCTTTTCTCTCTCCTAGCAGTCCACGACACAGATCTATTTATTTTGGAAAAATCATTTTGCTCTTAAAAACACACTGTTGGCCGAGAACCCAGTTTACTGCTATCTCTGGTTCACTCCTCTTTGTCGCACAGGCCCTGAAGGGACATGTGAATAGGTTTAGACCACGAAATTAATCTAGAAAACCCCACGACCGGCATCTACCATGGTGCTGGTTAAACAGAAGTATTGCTTTTGCTGTAATGGACTTAAGATGAACTGAGCTGTTAACTTGTGAGGTTTCTACCACATAGAGATGACATTTTTTTTCTCTGCACTGGCTCTTTGTATCACTGCTAGAGCATGTGTTTTCTCCTCCTGTTGCTTTTTCAGGTATTTCACAGACAGACTGAGCTAAAACAAGAAGAGGCTTTAAGAAGATGGTTTTGACACGCTACATATGGATGTTATTTTATAATATAAACCCTTTTTCATTGCCTTTTGAAGGTCAAATATTGGTTTAAGTCAACCTAGTATTATTTACTGATGAAATTACACACAATTGGTAACAAGTATAACTCCACAAACCCAACAGTACTCTGTATTAAGTACAACTTATAGGATTTCACTTGACTTGCAGCGGTAAACTTCTGTAGCTGGCAGCGAACCAGACAATGAATTAACACACTTGTTACACACACACAGAGTTATACTATTAACTTATGTCTGTAAACCAGGCCTTTTTATAGGGGAAGGTACTCAAACAGAGGAGGTTTTACATACATGTGCAAGGTGCAATAATGCTAATAATGATAATACGAATGCTTCTTCTATGTTTGACTCTCCAGGCTCTCTATTCCCTCAATGGTCATCACCAATAATGTCAGTTTGCCCCGTGTCAATGGAGCAAACTCAATGTGAAATTTCTGTGTAGACGCACCTGAAATGAAAGAATATTGCTGTTTTAAACGCTGGCGTGAGTACGCCATTAAGTAGAAATGTTTCTGAAGAATAATTGGAGACTGATTGATTTTTTTTTTCCTGTGGACCTACAGGTGACTCTCTTTAGGCAAAGCCTCAGGTAATGTGACAAAACCCAGTGAAGGGATCATTATACAGTACGTGACTTTATCTAACACTGTGAAAGATGTTTTCTTTTCTATTTTTTTTTTTATTATAAAGAAAAAAGTCTTCTTCTGAACAACTAGTAGAATAAAAAGGTCACTGATGTCACAGTTATAAACAAAGACAAAGACAACAAATAAAATAAAATAAAATAAAATAAAATAAAATAAAATAAAAAGCATGTTGTCTGGCACACACATTAACATGACCTGGCTGCAGCTCATGAGAGACTGCAGGGACAGAGTGCAACAATATATGAGCCTCCTCCAGACCCTTACAGCCCTCATCCCCTCACCAAGGCTCACAAAGCAGCACAGCAGCCATCACAGTGAGCACACAACTGTTTACAAATCCCCAGTTAATAGGATCAAGCCTCATTGACTGGGCCGCTTCGATGTGTCTGATGTAATCTATTAGCTGTATGATAGTCAGTGTCTCAGTCCAATCGATAACACTGGGCCTCCATATTGCTCCACTGTGGACTGTTACTCCTCTTTAGTGCTGCTTAGAATGCAGGCTGAGTGACTATAAAGTGTGTGTGTGTGTGTGTGTGTGTGTGTGTGTGTGTGTGTGTGTGCGCGCACAGAGGTTTTTGTCCATCTGCTTGGCCTTGTGTGTCAGATTGTGCAATTTGTCTGAGTTTCATTGTGTGTGTATCCAGTATGTGTGTTTCTGCATGCAACACATGTGTGCACAATGCTGCATTACTGTATTATGCACTGCTACAGTTTGTATAAGAGCAATGCTAAACCATAAAACATAGTGTACATAGCTGATACTTAGGCAGATGTTACTTCTGTAACACTATAATGTGTGAATGCATATGGGGATTGCCTCTGTGTGTGTGTGTAATTATGTTGACACTTATAATATCCATGAACCTATAGTGTATTACTGTATAACGGTGCATCACGTGTATTAATGGAGCTTTATAGTAGATGGCATGTCTGTGAGTGAATGTTTGTGTGCTGTGTTTGTGTGTGTCGGAGTGTGTCTGTAGCTGGTGTAACTGGGTTTCCAATTAAGTTGAACCACAGGCCGGATCAATGCTAGTCCTCTGTGTGCAGGAATGAGCAGCCCTGGGCCCTCAGAGCATGCCCACGAATAATTTATCACTCACACTGGGCCCAGGCAGAGAGGAGGAGGAGGAGAAGGAGGAGACAGGGAGCGCAAGGACAAAGTGTCCAGCCCAGGGGAAAGAACGCCAAAGATGGGCAATCAAGGGAACAGAAAGATGGAGGGGTAAAGAAAGAGAGAGAGGGATCAGGACCCGGAGGAAAACACTGTCAGCTCCCAATCATTTAGAAGCATCACACTCAACATTTTTTCTAGTAAACAACCATCGAAAATTGAATTCTGTAGGGAGCTCAAGCTGCATAATAACTTTTTACCACAACAGACTGTATGTTTGCAAATGTTGCAAGTGGTACAGACAGATTAACATATGTAACATAAAGGAAGGAGCAAATTAAATATCAGATGGGCAGTATCATCTAATTCAAGGCTCGCCTTCAGACTGACTTTAGCTCTGTGTGAAAACAATGAGATGTTTCCAGAATATTATGTGGCCCTGTGTACTCTTTTGGCATCATGAATCTTTTACTAAAACTGGATTTGTCTATGAATGAAGCCTACTGACTTTTCATCTCGCGCCACCAGAAGGTCAATGTTTACAGTCTAGTAGATGTTGAAATGTCTCAACTATCTATGGGACGGATGGGACAGGCATGAAAATCTGTACCGACGTTCATACTCCTGACT
The DNA here is from genome assembly GCA_036937835.1 of Pampus argenteus. Classification (NCBI taxonomy): domain Eukaryota; kingdom Metazoa; phylum Chordata; class Actinopteri; order Scombriformes; family Stromateidae; genus Pampus; species Pampus argenteus. The sequence continues at coordinate 7,330,400 of CM072865.1, read as the reverse complement.
TCACCTGTAGTGTTATCATGAAGTTGATCGTGAGTGAAATACATTCAGGCTCCCCATATATACCCCCAACTGTGTTACTAGTAGTTTGGTTTATAACTAAATTCCTGAGAAACCAATGACAATCCCATCAGATGTACGTTGGTTTAGTGCTTATTGGCAAATGTTAACATGCTGAACTAACATGACACTCATTATAACTACTAAACATCAGGATGTTAGCCTTATTATTGTCACCATGTGAACACGCTGATGTCAGCATAACTCTGAGTCTTGTTGTAATTTTATTAAAACTAATAATTCTCAGCCCATTTATCCCATTTCTACTGAAGCATTCTGATGTTTTATGGCCTCAATACAAAATGATCTGACAGAAAATTATACACTATTTGCTATGTTGTGGCTCGTGGCAAATTAAAATGTGGAGATTAGCAAAAATTATAAGATATCATCTGCTTAAACTCAAAAAATCCACAGTAGGCTTAATTTCATTGTGCATCGTGGATGGATACAGCCTGAACAAATCAAGGCATTTGCATTCACCCTGATGCTTGCTTGTGTGAAGCTCAGCGTATCCAGCTTTCTTGTTCTTTTCATTTTTCTGTTAACAGTAACTGAAGGAGATATGAAGATATCACTAACAGCCAGGCTTGTTAGTCAGCAGGGTATCGTGTGTTAGTACAGGAAAAGTAGCAGTTTAAACCTCACTGTCTCATCCCAGGCAACATATCTTCTGCTTGGACACTTCGTATCAAGATCTACTACCGACCCACATTGCAGTTTTAGTTGAAAGGCATAGAAACACATGTGAATATACATTTAAAAAGATGCACGGATCCACCCACATACAGAGACAAACATAAAGACCAGAGGCAAAGACACACACACACACACACACACACACACACTATGTACATATATTCACAGAAGAAGGTTGATCAGCCACTAGATGATAACTACACAAGAAAAAAAAAAAAAAACACAAAAGACACACTAAGACAAACCCAGTACTCACATTGATTGAGCCACTGGTGCACAACTACACACACACACACACACACAGTGTCCCCACCCCGTGGAGTGTCACAGTCAAATGCTCCCTCCGTCGCTGTCCTCAGTTTGTCTCTATTAATCTCACAGTAGCGAGGCGTGGACTGGTAAGACGCTCCACATCGCTCTGTAATCTTCTCTTAATGTGCTGCACTCTAAGCCTAAGTGAACCCATTTGGAGTGACTGTGAGCAGACTGAGATTCCTCCCATGTTATCTGAACAAGTGTTACTAATAGGTTTATCAATTAGGCCAAGTCCAATAACTGCATGCCTGCAATCTCCTGTAAATACACTCCACCAGTGTAGCCTTGATTTCCGTAGTTAATGAGTACACGTGTACACGCGCGTGTGTGTGTGTGTTTGCATGATTCGGAGACCACGGACAATTTGCATGAGTATGTGTCTAATGCACACATATGCGTATGTGTGTGTGACAGCTGCCTTTAAACATACTGAATCGTACTCGTTTGTGTATACATCTATGCTTATTGTATCACTCACCGCTCCCTAGTCTGGACAATATATTCATACATACAGTATATTGTTATTTTGATTAGATCAAAAGTCGGTAACATGTTTACATAAATATATGTACATGGTTTATGCTGAAGCAGTTAATGATGTAGTAATAAAAGAAACCTAAGAATGACTTTGAATCCTATATTACACAGGCTGTAGATTAGCCAATGTGGACAGGCATGCTTGATAATGCCAAAAGTGTGTTTCACAGGTATGTTAATATTAATATCATTACTTATAAGTCATCAAGCCCAGCTCTGGTGTTTATGTCTTTTGTAACTTTCAATGACAAACATTAGCACGCCCTCACTGAGTATGTGTGTGAGTCTGTGTGTGTGTGTGTATGTGGCACAGTGTTTGAGTTAAGACCAATTAGAGCGAGTGGATTCGCTTTGCCATCTACTTTCCCCAATGAGAATACTGGCTGATTACTCTTTAACTCCCCACAGAGAACGTTATATACACTATTTCTTGTATTCATTCAACTGATGCAAGGACAAAAAGAGAAAAAAGGGAGAGGGGAAGAGGATGAATTATTACAGAAAAGATGCGTTCAGGTGTGCTCGTGACACACTAAAGGGTTTGATCAGTTTATAACCTCTAAAATCACCGATTATTTTTTTTGACTGGGAGGTGAACTAATGTGATGATCAAAAAATCTCCACGCAGCTGTGAAGTGATACATTATTGTCAATGATCAGCCATTCTACTTTGGATAATGCAAGTGATCCATTACCATTTTACACTGAAGCCAGAGTGGATCATTTTAAAGTCTCCCCTCACTAAACTAACCAACAGGTTAAAGGATGTTTAAAGATGATACATGTCTGCTCCTGCTGCGTAGCAGAAATATATCATATTGGGACATGAATAGTTCACCTGGTCACAGCACAGGGTGTCTGGGGTTTAGGTGGATACAATCAATCCTACTAGACAGCACAAGATTGTGGTTGAGGACATGTGCAGGTGAACAGAGAAATCCCAGAGAGCAAGGTGGGAATGACAGTGGAACCAAATATTCAGCTCTTTCAGAGCAAATGGATAGAAAGACTGATGAATGGATAAAGAGAAACAGAGATAAAGTGACAGAGAGGCTGACAGAGTGATAAAATGAACAAATAAACAGTCGGAGACAGAGAGACCGACAAACCAAACGACTGAAGAATTGATTTACACTGATGGTTTGTTGGACAGGCGTCAAGACGGCTGGATGGAGACAGATGGAAACGTGGACAGACAGGCCAACATAATGTCAGAGACAGATAGACGGTGACACCGCGACACTGCAGGGCAGTAAAACACTGAAGGCTGATAACATAGACAACAACACACTGTACTGCGCTGTGGAGAAATTGACCAATTTGTATCAGCACTGTATGTGGCGATGTCAACTACTCCATCTACTCCAGAAAACCATCACATTATGCAAAATTACAAAGATTATTGGTTGCCAACTCTGTACAGTTTGATTAACATCTAATAAACGCAGCGTACCTGAGCTTATTCAGCCTTTAGAAATACACACAGCTATGAAACAATGTAACTGACAAACAACATACATAAATAGAAGAATTGAACAGAAGAAGATTTGGAAAATAGCGTGCCATTAATATAGGTTTAAATTGGACCAATGTTGTTTACCAGTCTGCCAATAAAGTAGATAAATATTAGCATTTTTACCTAAAAATGAAAAAAATGAAATTAGCATGTAAACTAGTTCATTTGCTGAATTTCAGAGGCCTGAAGAGGTGAAATTGTATATAGCTGTAAAACTATATACAATAAAAAGATTAGAGAGAAGTGATTTTTAGTCATTTCCATCATCTGGTGACCCTTCAGATTCATTTTAGAACCACTTGAAGGGTCCTGACCTCTTGGCTCGGAATCACTGCCATCAAATTTATTAGATGTGATGGTCTGAATGTTGTCACAAATCTAAAAAACCTTTAATTGGAATGAAAATACAAACATACTGTGTGTATTAAAGGTAATCTTATGCCTGTACATAGAAATGCTCACAGGAATGCAATGTATGAGGCAGGTTGTTTCTTTCCCGATGAAGGGATATTAAAAAATTCTCCAGAATGCATTGAATGTTGTGTATGTATGTATGTATGTATCGAGCCGTGTGTGTTTGTGTGTAATGTGGAGAGAAAAAGAGTGAGACACGAATGAGCGAGCATGAGAAACGGAGAAAGAGAGAGAGAGAATCCAGCTCCATGCAGACGTGAGCAGAATGCTGCTGATGTGAGTGAGAGAGGTGATATATAGTTTAGTCTGTAGCAGCGGGTCACGACAAAGCCTTTAACAGTAATGTCCTGGGTGTCGACTCGCCCAGGGGACCTGCGCTCCATTTTACAGCCAAGCGACTGAGACTGAGACGCTGTGGCATGACAGCTGGAGCAGTAAAGCCGGCCTCTAGTAACATCCATAACATGAAGGAGGCGTAGACGCCGCTGATACCACCACAAAACACCAAGCCTGAGGCCACACCGACAGCTGGTGAGTTAAGAGGAATGAAGAAAAAGGGGGCTTGGGAGATGGTAGGAAGTAGCAGATGAGACAAAGGAGGGAGAGGAAGAAAAAGGCGAAGAGATATATTTGCAGATATCGACAGAGACAGAAAGAAAAGGGTAGGGGGAAAAAAAAGAGATGATCTATGTCAAAGGAGGGACTAAAAAGCAAAGAGAGAATGGGGAAAGAGGGAGGAGAGACAAGGTAGGAAAAAGCTCAAAAGATGCAAGGTGCAAAATTTTAATATAACAAATCATGGGACGCATTAGTATTAACAAAAGGAGAAGCCTCTTTTCATGTTGAAATCATTTGTTGATTGACCAAAACATTCATTTTCAGTAATTCCAATAATTGACCGATCATAATTACCTACTTTATTTTAAGCAAAAATGGAAATCATTGGCTATCTCTTCTCGTGTTGGACTGACGCTTCTGGAAACTGTGATGCTATTATGATTATAATGACATTTTATACAAAACTACAAAAAAAATGTCTGGCAACTGTAGTATTGGTGGTAGTGAAAACGATGGGAAGTTCAGGGATGAAATTTGCAATCATTTTCAATATCATTAATCAATTAATTCAAATAATTTTTTTCTATAAAATAGGGGAAATGTATTCAAACTGCTTGTCAGTGACTATTCAACATTTTTGCCTGAAAAATAAGTAAAACAATTATCAAATTAGTTGGCGATTCATCTTCTGTTGATTAACTAATCAATGAATAGACTAATAGTTGCAGCTTTCAAAAAGTTATCCTTTTCAAAGAGGACAAAGACAAGCTGTTCAGGAGGTATAATAGAAATATCCCTTTTTTTATAGATGATTGAAAGCAATTAAATATGAAATAAAGTGACAATACCACTGGTAGGAGACAGACCCGAACAAATCACCACACGTTTGAGGACCAATGCTTCTTAGACAGTCAACATCCACTTTGCCCAAATGTAGAAATCTACAAAGTATCAAGTGTCTTGTTATGTAGGTATAATTGGTTTGGAGGTGACTGGGCAGACAGATACTCACTTAGCCTCCAAGACAAGAGCCAGAATCCCTGCAGCTGTCGGAGCAGCACTGGAGGTTCCTGGAAAGTGTGTGACGCAGCCTTCGCCAATGTTAGTGGCAGTGACCTGCAGCAGGGACAAACTGAATATGTTACAACATATATGTAGATGTCATGTCAGTATGAGGAGGAAAAAGCAATGTCTGACCCCTAATCACATGTCGCTCGTAAGCTGCGAGCAAATTCTACCATGTCAAATTCTTGTTTGGGAACTTGAATGTAGCGCCAGAAGAGTTCATAAGAGTAGTAGTTTCTTATCATGTCATTAAAAAACATCAATGCTGTTTTACAGTGATGATCATTTAAAAAACAAAAAACAAAACAACAACTTATGCCTGTGGTTTGACCACCTCGTTTATGCAAGATGGAAAAGGGCAGGCAGCCCAGCAGGCAAAGGTGATATCACACTGATAAAATGGGTTTTTCTGTTTCTGTAGCCCTGGAGTTCCTTCCTGGCTTTTCACTGTTACCTCCGCCATCAACACCTCGGCTTCTTCCTCTCTCTTTCTCAGCCACTACAGCCACGCTTTACCTCCAATTAACACTCGTTTGCTTCTGTGTGTCTCTGTATGTGTGTGTGTGCCCAGCAGTCACTGAGGTCATTTGGCAGGCCTCTATAAATATCACACCAGTAGCTGCTCTTTAACAGGCTTCTCACAGCTCACAGGAGCCAAAGAGCAGGGTTGCTGGCAGCACACACACAGACACACACACACACACACACACACTCATTAATGATAAACACTGTTGTTAGATGTGTTAGGCGGTATGCGCACACTAACCAGAGGTAGTGAGCTGGCCACGCCGGCCCCTGTCAGAGTGACGGCCATCGTCCCGGGGCAGGGCTCACCGAAGTAGGCGGGCTTCCCTGTCTGAGTGACAGCGCCGATGGCAATGCTGTAGATTGAGTTGACATAACCGTCTGCGCCGCAGTGGTCGTGTTGCATTCCGCCATTACCTGACGCCCACAAAAAGATGCTGCCCTTCCCACCTCGGCCCTAAAAACAAACAGAGCAGAGGGACGTCAGAGGGGGGAAAGACGTGGAAAGTGGATTTTATAATGTTTCCATCTAGCGGTCAGCGGAGCATTTCAAATATCAAATGCTATAGAAATGAATTATATGTATTTATATCAAGGGGGGCAAAAGTGTTGAAACTGAAAATGGAATTTGTTAATGTTTTCTATTTTATGAAAGCATAACTACTGGGCATGTTGCTAATGTTCTTTTAAATCAACTAATGATGGTCGTACTGAATTCTTTTAGTGAAAAAACAATTTGTTGCACATGGTGGTATCGGGTGATTGAGAATAATTTGAATACAGGCTGAATAAAAATAATATGCTAATTGTTATTTAATCATTATGAGGTTTACTTTCTCTTTTGGAGTGTTCTGGTTTGCTTAAACCTGTAGTTTCCATCATCCTTCATATGAATGAATGCAGTGGGAGAACTATCATCTTCTCAGTTCTCTTAAGGTGCAATAAACAAACACTAAACCAAAGCAACCCACCAATCTTCAGTGCATGACGGCTGTAGGTTGGAATATTGTGTGCATATAAAATATATATGTACAAGCAATCTTTATCTGCTATTGGACTCATTTGCCTGCAGCAGCAAACTGAAACATTTAGTTTTAGATTTGGTTCCTGAGTGAAGTTTCTGTGGCTTTGAAAAGGGGCTAACATAGAGGCTTAAATCCCCCAACCAATGGACCACTTATTATGGACATACATTTTGTAAACTAATAAAAAAAATAGATATTTTTATTTATCCTTTTATTTATTTATAATACCAACACTGGACATTTTATCCTTCCAATTTCAGCTCCACTGACAGTGAGAACGTCTGCTTTACATCTGACAGACAGCAGTGGGAACTTGGAGAACAAAGCTGTGCCTTGTGAGCTCCTAGCCGGAGGGCTTGCTCTGTCAGGCTGTGCGGCCCGTCCATCTCGGCCCCGTCGTCCTGCGGGCCCCAACTGCAGACATAGATGTCGATGAAGCCGATGTTGAAGGTCAGAGCTGTGGCCTCCATGGCATCAGTGACAGAGCCGTACAACAAGCGGATACCTGGACGGATCGAAAAGGTCACAGAGAGATCAGAGTTCAGAGGAAGGCTTGTGGAAATGAGAATGTACAAAATTATATTGGAAAGGTTGCAAAAGAGATTATTTCAACCTGTGAAAATGTATTTTAATATTGTATGTTGTGTTATAAATCACTGATACATTATTAGCACACTTATAGCAGGTCTATATTAGAGTTCCCGGTGTCTTCTTTTCTCTGCCTGTTTCTCGTGTGTGTGTCTGTGTGTCATTTCTGTCTATCTTATCTTTGTTGGTTTCCTCGTGTTTCCTCACTGTCAGACTCAGACTCTGCTCGCTCTCGCTATATTTTTTTTTAATTCTCTGGATTTGCTCCGTCACTGGCTGCTGAAGTTAATCCATGTTAATTTAAACATGAAAGTGATGTCAGTAACATAGACACTATGAGCTGTAACATAAACTTGCACAATGATTTTTATCATTTCTTCCCAGTAGTTGTTTTAGTAGTTTTAGCTGAGCAAATGCTGGCTAAACAGTTAATTCGGGACTTAACTGCAATGGATGCATTAACTTGATATTCTTTCTTGTCAGTCCACTATTAAAGAACAAACAGATTCAGGCTGTAGCTGATTTGATCAAGAAACAAACACTCTTGCCACAACAATAGAGACTTAATAACCAGGAGCCAGAAGTGGTAAGATTTGTGCTCCAGTTGACTGTAACATTTGTAACAGAGTGACAAAGCTGCAGTGGAGCTGCAGGGACCCTGGACTGTTATTGTCTGATTCTGCCGGTAAAGGCACTCTAAAGAGAGGAGAAACTAGCGTGTGTGAAAAGGTGCTTGAGGGTTTGTTGAAAGATTAATCAAGAGAAATCAATTGCAACAGGGACAGAGGCTAGATGATTACAGAGCTGAGTGTTTCTCTACCCGAACTGTATGTGTCCATACAGCCAGCAATAACAACATGTTATGTTATTATTATTATTATTATTTTATGATGAATGTTTTTTTTTAAATATACCTCGATGCAACCAAATTTCCGGTGGTGGGATGATAAAGTTTGACTCTAGTCTCTAAAAAGACCCTTTTGTGAATGCCTGTTTCACATCATATGGTAAAGCAATGGCAGAAAATCAGTAGGGACAAAATATATAATTATAATATATTATTATTAATTAAGTAGATTAAGCTATTGACATTTATATCACATTTTCTGTCAGTACTGTACTTCCCACCTGTGTGTAACAATTATTCCCAGTAAAACAATGAATCAATAATGTTACCAGGATCTAGAGATGACTGGCAGAAAATTGAAGGCTAAATTAGCCAATTACAAAATAGTTAATGAATTTTTGCTAAAGCTGACACGCGCCCATTATGTTCAATGAGTTCCCTCGCTACTGTTCTTAGCTACTGTGCTGTAGTGTTTTCTACTGGCTCCACAAAAAAAGGACTAAACTGCTTCCTTCAATCCACTGTTACACCTGTGTCACCTATAGTTTATGCACATTTTAATCTCGGGCCTTTTTTGGAGGGAACTAAAGCCTCCAGATACCCTCATGTAATGTTCAGGTATATTTATATAGTTCCAAATATAGTTTGTCTGGTGGTTATTTTGTAAGAAATGTTTACATATAATGCATTATGTATTTCAACATTTGTGGGTAAAAAACATCAATTCGAGATATTTAATTTGGATTCATTTGGCTTCTTTCTGCCGATGTTCATCTATACACTCTATAATCTAACAAGGCTACATCGGGGCATTTGTTGCCTTTAATGTACAGCTGATAGTAGATAATCAGTCAGGACACAAGGGAAGAGAATGCAACAAATGTCCCTACATGGAGTCAGCCCAGGAACGCTGTGGTTATGTGTTGTTCTGTTACCAGGGCGCTCCAATGCACTGAAAATTTTCGAGTAAATTTCCAAAGCAGAAGCAAACCCAGAGGCAAAATCTATGCATAGTCATTCCTCATTGTAAGAAAGCGAGCACAGGTCTCAACAGCACCCAGTGGTTCAACATGCATCTTTCATTTGGGTCTTGCCCCTTCATCTCCTGCGTGCCAGATTCTGTTTATGAGTTGAGATAAAATAGACTCAGCAAGGTGAAATTAAGACTAACAGTGAAAAGAAATTCCTGGTCTTGCCTCGTGAATTGTTTTTTGCTCCTTGTTTTTCTCTCTCGTCAGTCTCTGACAAATGAGGGAGGGTCGAGGGTTAAAGATCACAGAGCAGGGTTCAAATGTCAGGGTTCAACCAAGGGATTCCTCTTCTCAACATCCATGTTTCATACTGATGACACCGCTGTCTGAATGTATTGCTTTTGAGTCACACAAATCTTCAAGTGCTGGGGAAATTTTTTTCGACACATATCATGTACTCATCAACTGGTTTATAGCACTCTTAGTGTATCCTATAAAAAATCTTTGATTTTCACAACAGAAAATGGGCTATCGTGCATTCAGTTCATTCATCCCTCGCCAATGTTACAACCAACACTAAAAAAGCCATTACTGAAGCTTCCACTAAAAATGAGCTGTTAAATAGGGTCAGCACGGCTCAGTAGCAGCCAGTGAAGTCTGTCATATTTCACACAAACACAAAGCCAAACACACAAAACTGCACAATTTCTGCATGTGTATAGCAATAAAGTATATACTATTTTATTTTTCATTTTTCAAGAAATATTTCTGATCCTCTAAACCAAACCTCAGTCTTGAAGACTTTCTAACAGACATATGAAAGCTTTTCAAATAAGAAGTCTCAAGTACAGTTGATGAGGCCATTTTCAGCAGCGAATTGTCATGAAAGACTGCTTATAGCTAACAAGCCATAAAATTCCCATTTCCGTCCAAACCAAATATGACAACGGCCCTTTGATTTACTATAATTTGCATCATACCACGTTGTGAAATGCTGTTTAAAAATAATTTAACATAAAAAATTAACTGCACTGGGTGTGAAATATTTTGTTTTTTTGGAATACTAAACACTGCAGAATGAGGGGCAATGTATTTGAGTTTGAATTGTAGATTTTTTTTATTATTATTAATTAAATGCATTTTGCATTGTCATACAATGTTGGCTAGTTTATGAGAAAACATTACTGGACTGGAACACGTGTTTCTGAAAAGGCCTCTTTCTCATGCCATGTCGTAATCCTGGCCACTGCAGTGCATCTACAATGCACTGCCTCCCACTGTCTCTATAAGGCTGTATTGTATTCCTCACCTCCGATCCTGGCATTGAAGGCGATGCCCACACCGCAGTAAGAGTTGTTGGCCTCCATGGCAACTACCCCTGCACACTGGGTACCGTGACTGAAACACAGGTGGAATAAGATGTTAGCCACATACTGAGAGTAAATACGCAGGGATCTTTTTTTTTTTTTTTCTCTCGATGTGTTTACTTGAGCACATCCCAGAAAGACAAACAACACAATGATGTACTTTCTGATCTTAAAACTGGCACAGAATATTAAAGACAAACACTAAGCTGCAAGAGACTGCAACTCAAATAAAGGAAGCCAAGCTGAAAACACACCTGACATAGGCTCTACTGTATATGGTACATTTTCAAAATCTCCATTACAATTTTTTTTTTTTTTTACCATGAGCTTTTATTGTGATATTACACTGTAAGAGCAATATCTTTCCATATGCGTATTGCCAGTTAGCCTCCTCACATCACTTACGCAGATTTCAACAGTAAATCACCACTAAAAACATAGTCATTTTTTAAACAAGATGAGATGAGGACTAATTAATGTGTTCAGTGAACATATTGCTGTCTTAACTTTACTCAAGCGTTGTTGGAAGTTTAACTTCCCTACAGCCATTAAATAGCAGCTAACATGTTTCCAAATCTTAAAGCTGGAGTGTGGGACTACGGCTGTGAAACAGTGAATAAATTGTTGTGAGCGTTACAACACCTGCAAAAAGACCCCGCTGGATAAGATTTGGAAAGTCCGGAAGAGCCGCGCAGTTAAATTCATTTATCCCCCGTTCAAGTTAGCAGAGGGCTAACTGGAAGTTAGCCGGCTCAGTCTGTGGAAGTCTCTGGTGCGCAATCAAACGAGCAGTGCAGGAAAGTTGCCACCGACACCAGATTGAAAACTTTGGCACACTGTGAAATATAGACAGATTTATCTCGAGGTGATAGGCTTGAATGTATCAGATGTTGATTTTTTTTCCATACTACACAGTTAGTATGCTATTATGAACAAGGCTTTTTTTCCCCTCATGTAACCTCACAAAATTTATCTCGATTTATGCACTTTAGCCCTTGAAAGTAACGATTCTTTGGTTACTACTGTGGATAGAACGCTAGTTAGCCAGGCATGCTAACATTAGCATCTTATGTTAGCGCAGATAAACACTACACTACTGTTTAATGCCTAACATTTTTGCTCTTGTGTTTTTAGTTTTGGCTAATTACTAGAAGCAACTAGAAGCACAATGCGTTCTTTTGGATTTCACAAAAATCTACCCTTTTCCCATTTTATTTAATTTTTTTTTTATTGTATTTATGTATTTCATGTCGTTTGTTGATACTGTGCCCCTGCTGTTAGTTCTCATTATTGTTCTGTATTGCTTTTAACAATACGTGATGAAGCCAAAGACAATTTTCCTCAATGTGGACAATAAAATTACTAACTAATAATTAACTAAATAAGACACAACAGTCCAAACTCTTTGAAAGGCATAGTAGCACTCTTACTACAGTCCCATGTGCAGAAATCCGAAGGTTAACAAACCTGTCAAGAAACACAAACAAATAACAACAGTCATTACCTGTTCTCCTCATCTCTGACAGGCATGGGATCCTGAGCCAGACCATGTGAAGCACACAGGTCAAAACTGGCGAGGGCCTCCTTTATGGAAGACAGAAAACAAATGAAGCACGGTGTGAGACAATGGAACCGTCAACATTACACGTAACAATGACACAACAGGAAATGAATGAAAGAATCCCATGAAAAAACTCTCGATACTGCCACTTGAATTAGTCTGTCAACATATTTCCTCTGACTGACGGCAATCATTGTCACTGAGGTGATGCCCGTGACTGTGTGAGATTGTGGTTTATGCGTGCGCTTCATAAATGAGAACATGTCTGAATGACTTGTTTGCCAGTGTATATAGGCATGACGGGACGAGGATGTCTTGGCGGCAAAATGTACAAGAGCAATTATGTATCTTTTCTCCCTCTCTTTCTCCAGCCAGGCTTATCCATGCCAGACAATCTGCTCTGACAAAGTACAAGTTGGCTTGCATGCTTCAAACTGCCTATAGGATTATAAATGACAAGGCAGCACACAACACTGCCACTCCACGTATGCTTTATAGCTAGCCAGTGAAACAGGATGAAACGACTTTTATCGCTGAATAAAAGTTTTATTGTCGCCGGTTCTAAGTAATTGAGAAGTTATGCTAAAGTCAATGCACAGAATTCTCTCTAATGAAAATCTGAGCATTTGTCCAACCGAGCAGCACTGATTGGCAGAATATAATCTTGTAAAAAGACAATGGAATTAGAAATGACATTGCATTAAATGAAGCTTCTTAACTGTAACTGAGATGGAGATAACCGGGGGTGATGATATTTCACATCCCTGCTTTAACGAGATTTGGTAGAGATCACATATTGTTCAAAAATTACAATTTTTTAAGTTTACTCACAAAGTTTTTCATCAGGTCCTTGTTTGTGTGATCTACACCTGGGAAAAAAAAGAAAGAAAGGAAAAACATAGAATTTATTTTTTCTCATGAAGCACATCCATCAGTGTGGTCACGAGGATTTCAACAAGAGAGGGTTGGCATGAATAAAAAAGGAAAATATCCTAAACTATTCCTAGTGAGACTGCTGCCATAACTTTTACATAAATGTACTCGGGCGCTTATTCAGACATGAGACCGACATGTTAAATTGCCATCACATTTAGGGAGGGAGGAACCATGAGACATTCGATGCTTGAGACAGAAGTTTACAATCAATTACCCACTTTCAATGATTCGGTGCAGTAAAAGGGTGCACTCATTGTTTCAATTATTTCTGTTGAGCTGCGTGGTCATGAGAGCGCTGCTGTTTCATGTCATTTGAACTTGCAGTGTGGTAGACAGGTTATTAAAACTTTAAATTTTGAGTGCCCTCCTAATTGGTGTAATTAATTTGCCAGAGCAGTGGTGTATTTTTGTCAAGATCCAGACTTTGGCTTATGAGGTATTGCACATGACTGATGGATAAATGTATGAACAAATGGGACGGAATAATCTGTTGTCCCCAAGATTTAGATTTTTTTTTTTTTTTCTGTCGCTCTTTTCATTTTTTATCCTTCCCCTCATTCATCGGGATTTTTCCTTGCATCTTTTTATCATCCGCTCTTTCCACATCAGTTTCCTTTCTTTCACTTTCCCCTCCCCTTTTCTTCTCCTCCTCCTCACCCCAACCACCACCACCACCACCACCTCCTCCTCCATCTCTGCTGCATCAGGGCTCCTGTGGTCTCAGCGAGAGACAAACGAATGAGGGCCCCGGGAGGGCCGTGCCTGCTCTGCCACACATCACTCACTCACACTCTCTCAATCACACACACACGGGACCTGCCAGCCTTTGTCCCATGCAGGCATTGCCTCCGGGTTGTCATGGTAACCTGCAGTCGGTTTCACTGTTGAGTCCTGATTGTGTTGAGCTTAGGCAGGATGGAGCCCTGGGTGGGTGAAGCCTCATTGGAGGTTGCCATGCTGTGCCATGCTGTGCCACGCCACACCAGGTCAGTCAGTTTTGTCCTCTGCATAATCACTGCTGCTTTATTCTCTCCTCGTCCACCACTTTGTTTTTTTTGTTGTTGTTTTTTTTTTTGTCACAGACAAACTACCTCCTACGCAATAAGGTATCAAACTTACTGTAAGTTTCTGCATCATTTATGGATAATTTGTTTTGTTTTTTGTTTGGTTTTGCTGTTTATGTTTATTATACGTTTAATTGTTTTCACCCTGTTTTATTCCAATTAGGGACCACTGCATGACATGTGGTATCAACAGCTTATGTTTTTGCCTGCCAGAAATGAGCTTCACCAGGAGAGCGGAACAGGCAGAGGTTTACAGCATCCCCGAAGCAAATCAACAAACCTGCTCACTCCACACCTGCCTACGTGGCCAATTGTGTTTGTTGGTATGCACAACCAAGCTGGAGTTACTGCTGCCGGGAATCAAAGTTTGGCTCTCGTCCACAGTGGATGGGAACTTTACTCCTGCACCACCAATGCGCTCCAGGCATGTGTTTTGTCATTTAAAGTACTGATCTACTAATTCTGCTAATAAGATACTTTACTATGCATTAATTAAAAACATCAAAATCCAATAAACAACATTTTGGTTTAGAGCCAAACTTTCACACCTCAATATAGGACTAAATTTCCTGTTGGAATGGACTTTTTTAGTGTTAGTGTGTCCCCTTCATACATGAACGGAGTTCTAAAAATCAGTAGATGACTGCGCTGTTGTGTGAAAAGAATTGCTTTCTGCAGGGGACAAAGCAGGCTGCTTTATTAAGAGTTCATCTTTGTTTCAACTCAATTATAAGAGCCTTCTGTATGTGTGTGTGTGTGTGTCTGTGAACAGTCAGACCCTCACACAAAGACCATCACACTGAGTCACGTCAGTGTTTAAAAGGTGACACTGTCACTTCTGCAAGGTTGTAATGGAGACATCTTTGGGAATTAACGTCAAGCTGCTCAGGAGGGAACAAAGTAACAAGTGAGCAAAGGATGGAAGGAAGAAGACAGACTGGTGAGACAGCGGAGGAACAGGAAGCTGCAACCCCCTTCTAACTGAGTGTATGTGACACCAGTAACATTGATAGGATGTGGTATGTTGGTAATCACCCTGGTAATAGACAGGTACAGTCTATGATATCTCTGTCCACTAAAGATAAATCTCTACGGCTTGTCAGAATGTGTGTGCATGTGCATGTGCATGGTGTGCGTGTGTGTGAATGTGATTTAGATCTGGATTAACAGCATGATCACATGTACTGTATGGTCTGAGGTGGAGTGTCATGAGGGTCAGTTTGAGCATCAAACTGCACTTTCGAATGTTTACAAGGATGATTGGAGTGGAGAAATGCATTCAAGTCAGCTGCTTTCTCTCAGGTAGCGCCATACTGCCATAAATACCGCCATAAACACAGTCCAAGGTCTTCTGAGTGTGAAAGCAGAAAAGCCACGTCCCACAGTTAGATAGAACACTGTAGGTGGTGCAGCCAATGCAAAACCTTCCATGAATACAAATGCTTTGAACCTGGCTGACCCAGTCTAGATTGTGATTGTGCGAGTGTGTGTTGCTGCTCTGCATGTGTGTCAGCATTCAGCGGCAGCAGCTGCACTCTATCTCCTTGCTCCTGCAGCATTCATGCCGGTCCACAGGGTCAAACACACACACACAAATCAGACACAGAGATGTGTCGGAGGCCATTTTGAACCGACGGTGAGTCGTGCCTGAGCCGCTGCTGAGAAAATGAGCCGACATCACTTCAGAGGAGG
Organism: Pampus argenteus; assembly: GCA_036937835.1. Taxonomy (NCBI): domain Eukaryota; kingdom Metazoa; phylum Chordata; class Actinopteri; order Scombriformes; family Stromateidae; genus Pampus; species Pampus argenteus. The sequence goes on along the minus strand of CM072865.1, from coordinate 7,314,663 downwards.
CCCCCGCTACACCTGGGCCCACCACCCCAACCCCAACCCCACCAGCTGGCTTTCACTGTATAGCTTAGGTCTTACTGCACAGCCCCACCCCCCAACAGCAAAAGTCAACACGCTACCTCTGCTGCTGAAAAATAGAGTAAAGGAGAGGTAAGTCATAAAACACTGATACCAATGTTCCTGCAATGAAGCTACACATGGTCGATAATTTGCGTTTGCAAGTGTGAAAAAGAAAATGAAATGTGTGTGTCTGTGTGAGAGAGAGAGAGAGAGACACAGAGAGAGAGAGAGAGAGCTGTAGAAAGACAGGGGTGTGGATCACCACCCACCAAGGGTGAGACTTCCTGGCCCTACACCTCTGTCTCATTAATCAGTTTGGTATTTAAGCAGGACTGGAGTGGACACTTGCCTGTAATTAGCTGGCTTTGTCAGGGATGTGTGTCTAGTTATGTGTGTGTGTGTGTGTGTGTGTGTGTGTGTGCAGGATTAAAAAGTGAACGGCAAAGACAGAGATCTTGGAAAGAAGACAGTTTCATGAGTGGGAGATGTGGGTGATGGAGAGCCTGGAACAGGGAGAAAAGCAGGAGAGGACAGGAGTGAGAAGGCAGGGGGAGACAAGCTGGAGGAAGAGAGGGGAGAGAAAAAAAAAAGACATGAAAGATATGAAAGAAGGCAGTTGACTGAAGGGAAATGATGGTGAGGAAAATATTCAGGGAGAGAAAGGGACAGAGCAGAGGCGATGCGGGGAAGGAGAAGAGGATGACTTTTAAAGTGGGACATTAGTATTCAAGCAGCACCTATTCACCCACCCGCCACCCCTACCACACCCCGCTGCCCTGTCTGCCCAGCGGCCAGCTCTCCTCCTGCGGTGGACCCAGACACGGAGCTGGAGGTGGCAGAGGAAGCTTGTGTGTGTGTGCGTGTGTGAGTTGGGACTTAAGTGCATTGCAGGTCTGAAACGTTTCCTTCAATGGAGATGTCCACTTTAGAGAAATATCTTTGTTTTCCCCCATAGTGTGTGTGTGTCAGTGTGCTCTGAGCTGTCGCAATCATTTTAAAACGTACAACATTCAACGCTTAAATTAAAATGTATCAATAAAATGTTTCTGTCAACCGCTTGCAAAGGTTTGCATTGACTTGAAATGTTACTGTATCCATTCCTGCACTGTGCCACACGCCTACGTACACAGATAGCGATTCATGGAGAGTGGCATCGAGCCAGTGTTTGCAAAAGTGACCTGGCAAATCCTGAAACAGTAAAGCACGGGCATTTAGCTGTGTGCAGTGTTACTATTACTCATTTAAAAAGTAGTACACTGTTGAAACTTTGCATATCACTTTGATTGATATCTCAATCAAGGATGGAGGCAGAGAAAAATAAATAAATAATTGTTTTCACAAGTTAGATGTAGCAACCCTCAGGTTATTGCTAGGGAACAGTTACTGTCTAATGATCAAACCTCACAGTGTCTCTGGCTCAGGTCCCACCCACATCATGGGCATACAGGAGGTTTTTAAAGGATGAGGCTGGCGGTGGTGAATATTTTTGTAATTGTCAACAACCGTCCTGTCTGTAGCTTCAAGTCCATTCATTTCATGTAAGAACGTAAATCTTTAAACAACACTGAATTTGTAGGGAACTATTTTCAGTTGCGGATTAATATTATATACTATTATTATACTATTATAACACTTATACTCATGATGAAGGAACATACCATCCGGTGAAATTTTCACTTTCCTTTCCACAATGCTCCTGTATTGTTTGATTCTTCGCATAAGTGCCACTGATAAATGCCACTGACTCCTTTGGAAAACTATTATCTCTCCTGCTGCTGCTTGTACACTTTCATTTACTGTGATGTTGAAACTCTTGAAAAATTAAAGGACTGGGAACAAAATAGGATGTCAGCTCAGGAACATAATGACACGGCTCCGGTGTTGGCGTTATTCAGCATGTCTAATAAGTTGTTTATTTTTTCAGAAATTGGAGGACACTCCGAGAAAAAAGGAGTAATCTCATTCGTCTCACATCATACTCGTGGAACCCAGAGTATATGTATAACTTCCTTTTCCTCTAAACTACTACCTAACTCTGGTACTCCTCCACTACTTTGCTTTCATCTGACTAATTATATTCACAGAGAACGGTGTTGACAAATTCATTTTGAAATCCATTAGTCCCGTGGCGTTGTTTAAACAATGTGCAAGTTAATGTCCGTTGCTTTAATACCCCTGATTCACATTCTAATAGCCGTCTGATAAATCAGGTTATCTGCGACACCTCCTCACGACGTGAAGAGCGGAAATTAGAGAATTATTAACTATCCGCGGTGTTCTGTTGTGTCCGGGTGTGTTAGGAGATGACAGAGCAGAGGAGGCAGGGAGAGAGACAGAGCGAGACAATGATGGAGAGAGAAAGAGAGAGCAGAGAAATTAAAGGGATGGATGAGGTTAAAAAGAGACTAGAGGGAAAAACGTAGAAAGGAGATAATAAGGAACATGAAGAGCAGCAGGACTAAGTGATAGGAAACAGGATACAGTATAGTTATATTATATACAGTTCACATCATGTCTGCTGGAGTTGCATTATTGGACTTCTTTTGCACAAATATTTACAAAATCCATTTCATTTTCATCCCATTTTTTATTAATGTCACCTCGCTAATTATTTTATCTCTTATGTCTGTCTACTCTGTGTTTCTCTGTGGCTGCACATTTGTGGGGGTTGAGTTTTTTCACGCAGTGCTAATATTGGCCTGAACCTAATTGGCCAAAACACTTGGATCAATTCCAGCCCGTTCTTGTTGGTTTGTTGCCTCCTCACTCCTGCTCATCCTCAACCAAACCAACATCCTGATATGAACTTTCCCAAACCCCCCACCCCCACCCCCCACCTCCATCTACGCGCTTCCACCTTCTCTCTCCACCTTCACCTCCTGTCCCCATCTCTAGCCATGTCCTGGCTACTTCCCCTGCTCCTCCTACTCCTCCTCTCCACACTCGCTGTACAGCGGGAGAAATTCTGTTAGTGTCAGTAGCCCTGCTTGTGGTGTTTGGTTGAGTGTGTGTGTGTGTGTGTGTGTGTGTGGATTAGACACAGGCCTGATTAGCTCCTTGTTTACCAACCAGCACCACCACTATCAAGACCACAGGGGCTTCAAGGGCAACACCAGTGGATCTGCTCCTCACACACACATTCACACACCAACACACACACACATGAAGAAAACAACTAATAGACACACTGTTGAGCTGTGCTGGTGTGTGTATGTGATGTGTGTACCACTGTGCCCCTGTTGAGTCGCCCACCATGGCACAGGGCTCTTAATTAAGAGGAGTGTGTGTGTGCGTGTGTGTGTGTGTTCAGGGGGAGGAGTAGCTGGCAGGAGGCACTGGGGCCAGAGAACATCTGCAGGAGGCCGCAACGTAACACACCTGCACACACACGCCTTAACACACATACACAGACATATGAACACATGTGACTACACACCCTGTCACCATTGGCAACTCGCACCCCTGATAACAGAAAAGCAGAGATACACACATGCAAGCACACACATGCAGACCCTCTGAACGCTGCCATCGCCACTGTCGCCATACCAGTGGGACTGTCACCATAGCAACCCAGGACTGGTCATGTCACCCTGGTTTAGCGAGATGGGTGACAGCGCGAGAGAGTGAGAGATAGGCAGGCGATAAAAAGAGCAAAAGACAAAGACAGAGAGTGAGGGGCATTAAGTACCCTTCCCCAATGCGCGGCTTCAGTGTTTTGAAACAAAAGGGTAAAGAGAAAGAGAGGGAGAGACAGCGACAGAGAGAGAGAGAGAGAGAGAGAGAGAGGGAGAGAGAGAGAGAGAGGCGTCTCAGCAACGGAGCAGCTCTGTGAGGAGGTCAGCAGCTTAGAAGACTTCAGACGCACCATAGGGCCCTCAGAAGTCAGTCTCCTTTCAATAAGTCGAGAGCTATATAGTTGTGTAACACACACACACACACACACACACACACACACACACAATGTCATCATGTTGATAGAGAATAGAAAGGTATAAAGGAGCAGATAGATTTTGTCCTTGCCATGAAGCAAAGGCTCAAGCTGAGGGTAAAGTATTAAAGGATCATATCAGCCTTAGTGAGTTTTCTTTATCTCCTGCTGTTATCTGTGTCAGTCCATATGAGGAATTTACTGAAACTGATGTGTACGTTTACGTCAGTGAATCATTGCCATGTTATATGAGAGATATTTGTGCTTTGTTGGGAGTTGGACACCTGTTGGATCACTTGCTGGATGCTGTTTTTTTCCAACGCAAATGAGTTAGTGACAATTACAGAAGCATAAAGTAGCAAAATAATGCTCGCTCACCCTGGACCCCAGTGTGCAGTTGTTTTCATTGAGTATAGTAAGTTCAATCACAGACATGACAAGGCTCTCAAACAATCCAAGAAGCAATTACGGCTCTGCGAGGAGAGTCAGCCCCTCCTTACTAAACACCTATACATCAGATCTTAAGAAAATCAACAATACCAAACACTTAACACATAAGGAGGGGGTTGAGAGCTGCAGCAGGAAACTGTGTTAACGTATCAGCAGTCAGAATATGAAAATGATTCGATTTTACTCGCCATTTCAGCTGATGAATGAACCAGTGACCTTACCTTCAACTACATCACTGGTTTCCAATGTGAGGTAAAAAAAAAAAAATACTGTCAATAACACCGGTGTATCAAACTGAAAATGGCCGAGCTGGCGTCTCAACTTTCGCCCCTGCGGAAAAATAAATGTTAACATGAGCCACTGTTATGCGTTTCCCTGATAGATTAAGCGATATTCAGACTACCAATCATCTCGTGCATGGCCTCATTTGTTTACAGTAATTGCACCAGAGTATCACTATTAATGTTATAATGATGTTTAAAGATGGGACACGGAGCACCTTTAAATCATCTTCTGTTTGTCTTTTGCATGGATGTTCCGTCGTTGCGTTACATAACAGAGGGATGAGTTTATTACCGGCTATAGCTGCATTGCCAAAGAAATAAGCTAATGTGCTAAATAATATAAGAGGGATTGCAAGGTAAAGTAAGTTTTCTTCAGTTCAAATTACATAACTAACCAAAGGTTGGTGCTGAAGAGTAATCTATGGCTAGTGGAGGAAAAAGGTCAGTAGCACCAGTTTGATCCCTTGAGTCTTTAACTGTCTCTACATGAATTGGGAAATGGTCCGTAACCACAAAGACACACAAAGACTCATACATGTAGTGTTGCCAAAAGCATCCAACTGTACTGCAGCTGCTGAGTTTATTTCATTCACAGCATGTGAGATTGAGTGTGCGTGCATACATGCGTATCCTTGTGTGTCTGCAAGCATCTAGATACATATGTGTGATTATTATTTTATGCTCATACATGTGTGTTAGAGAGAGAGAGAGATGTAGTGTGACAGGAGACTTACGCATATTCATTAATCAATAATTGTGTTCCTTGGGCTGTGCTATACAGTATTGATCTGCACGCAGATCCTAGAGTATATGTGCTTGACCCTTGACCCCTATAAAACCGTAATATGCCTCTATAAAAAAAACAATGTGTCCCCAGTTTGCACTGACTGGGTGAGCAGCTATTGAACTGGAGTGGAAAGCTACACCAGTCTAGGAAACCGCTGTGATAAAAAGAGTCAGTGCTTCAGAATTGGTTTCACCTCCAGTGAAGACCTTCAGGTGTATTATTGTATAAAGTGATATTTATGATATGAGGAGAGTCATGTGTGATACTGTCTTATAGCAAGGGATATTAACACAACAGCATTTACTGCAAAAACTGAACTTTGCATCAATAGGAAGTAGTTGGGGGCACGCAGGAGGTAAAGTCCCAATTTGTTTTCAACCTAAGTCATGTAAAGTGGGTTAAATCAGAGCTGTTTCTCAAAAACTGATAATATACATGTGAATGAAAACAAAGCAGTAAAGTTTGGGGTTGAAGAAATAAATCAATGAGCTTAAAAACAGTAAAATCCTCAGATGCGTAGGATTTTTGGGGATTTTTGCGCTTATTAGATAGTAGGCAGTGAAGAGGCAGACAGGTAACATAGAGAGAAAGATGGGAATGTTATGCACCAAAGGTCCCTGGCTGGAATCATGAATATTGCTGTTATGTGGAATACACAGTAACTATTCAATTATAAGACACTCCATGAAGGAAGTTGAGAAAAAAAAAAGGAAATGAGTATGAAAATAAATTGACTATGTAAATGATTTAACTTAAATATTTTGTAAAAGTCTCCCACCTATAATCACAACATTTCTGTGTTTGAATATAAGTTTCAAAATACCTTCACATTTTCCTCATGTTGCTGTTTTTGTATTTCTTCCAAAGAAATATTGAATTTCCAGACTAAACCATCAGTAAATAGATGTAGTGATACTACACCTTTAAGTCTAAACAATCTTAGCTGATCACTGCGGGGAGAACCAGCATGAGTGACGCATCATGAACAACAGAACTGGTTTGAATGTGTGAGAAGAAAATATGTTTTGTTGCAGTAAGTAAACCAGCACAGTTAGACTGAGGAAATAAACTTGTTATGATTAATTTAAAGACTCTTACATAGAAGATCGTAATAAGGACATAATATGTGTGTATGTACAGTGTGTGTGTGTGTGTGTAATACAGTAATGAAAGCATGCTCCGGTTCCAGCTGAATTCAGCGTTAATGATGGACTGAGATCAGCTCTAGCTGTGGGATCAAATAATCCGCCTGTTAAATAATGTAGTGTACAGGGCCAATGACAGTCCCATACGGACTAGAGAGAGAGAAGAGAGATGTTGGAAGCGTAATGTATAGCAGGTACTGTAAGTATGTCAGCAACTGCTGTTAAATACTCCGGGGCTGGAGGAAGGATCACTGCCAAATATATACAGTATTTATGTGTGTGTGTGTGTGTGTGTGTGTGTGTCTGTGCACTTGAGGTTGTGCGCTTGCGATGGTGCATGTTTGTGTTTGTGACTACGTTGGCAATGTGTGTCACTCATCAATAATGTACAGCTCTTGGTTCTCCCTTCTTCAAAGCCAGTGACGCGCTTGTGTTCCACATTATTAACTCTCTGAAACACACACACACACACACACACACACACACACACACACACACATCTTAATACAGTTGAGGAAATAGTAAGCAAATATACAAGCTAGAAATGTGCTCTGAGATATCAAAAGAAAATTCAAACGAAAACTCAAACAACTGTTTTTTATGTAATAAAATCCATAATATTGTCTTTTATTGTCTCGTAGTCAGTGAGAGGAAAAGAAAGTCTAATAAAGCGCAGGGGCAAGCGGACCTGAGACCATTAGACGCTCTGCCTACCAAGTTCAGTTGTGGGAGAAAAGTTATAGAAAAAAAAAATATATATATATATATATATATATATATATATATATATAGAATTACTGCAGAATAATTTAGATAGAGAAGAAAAGATCTATGAAAATGACATATATATAAAACATATATATTTAGTGCATGTGATAATAAATACAGAAAAGTACACCACTGTTACTTACATGTAGGATTTTCAGTATGTAAGATATTCGTTCATTTACTCACTCAATCACTACCAGACTATTTGCCTCCTAGTGGCCATTAGGAAGCTGGGCAATACCTCGAGATGACACAATGAACCTGACTGTGTGTTGGACTGCGCTGTACGCTTTGCTTTATGACCTGTGTTCTGTATGAACATGTGTTCTTTCCTTATTGTATTAAAAAAAAACCCAGTTAAGTTTTGTTCTAAAGGAACCAAAAAAAAAAAAAATTGGCTAATTGTGTTAAAATTAGTAATTGCATGTAAAATTCTAGAGGAGACATCAGTGTTCCCTCTTGGTGTTTTTTGACAGGAAGAAAAGTGTGATGCAATGCAGCACAGATATGAAAGCACCAAACACAGTGAAGTCAGATTTAAAAAAAAAAAAAAAAAAGAAGGGAAACACTGATAAAATAATGCTTTCAGTTGAACTTGAAGATTTATTATTGACATTGGAATTTAAAAAATGCTTTGTGTTTTTTTGGCTGGATTATTTTCTCTACAGAAATTGTTCTTCATCATAAACTATATATATATATATATTTAAAAAAATCAATGTCTGTTTACAGAACACACAGCAACAAGATGCGATGACATCACACACAGGATGCTGGATGCTCTGCCACACAGTCGCTGTTGTAGGATTTCAGCTTTAAGACCCAACCTCAGTTAATTTCTATTAGAGAAACATATAAAGACAGAAGCTGACAGATAGAAAAGTTAATCATCATGATCATTTTTCAGGAAAAATAAATGGCTAATAAAGAAGTAATCAAGCAAGAAACGCATTGATGGCCATAATGATAATGACTGTGTGTGTGTGTGTGTGTGTGTGTGTGTGTGTCATTGTATTTTCCTCTTTTGTGCCTTTATTGAAATGGATTAAAATAGTCAGAATGGCATGGCGGCAACGATCTATTTTCTGACAATTGTGTGCTTTGAAAATGGAGATGTGTAAAATACAGACAGACAGACATGCAAAAAACACATCTGTGTACACACACACACACACACACACAAAAAGTGAGTGGTGTTGATGCCAGCTTGGAGTGATGGTAATATCAGAGACTGGAGGAGCTGCTAATGAACAGTGCGAAGGGGAAGAAAGGCTCGAGCTCAATCCACTAATTGCCTTAAAAGCTTTTCATACAATTTACCCTGTCAACAAAGATGGTGCATGAGTGTGTGTCTGTGGGAGTGTGTCAGTGTGTGAGTGTGAATGTGAGTGTGGGTGGGATAAGGAAAAGAGATAATTCTGAGAAAACATATTGAAAGAAAGTGAGAAAGAAATGCACAATGGTTTTACACCTACGCAGGACCAATCAAACACACAATCTCACACATACACCAAGACTTCTTATTTAGTTGAAGCCAGTAGCATTTAAAACTGCAGCTAGACATTTCAGACACCACAAGAGAAGACACACACACACACACACTCATTCCAACACACACACACACACACATCTACATAGCCATATCTTTTACACACACAGACACACACTGCTTGCTCCGTGCAACACACACCAGATTGTACTGCAGCAGGGCGCTGTAGAACGGCCCGGCCCTCATTAAAGTAAAAAGCCTGCTGAGTGTTTTAAGCAGCATTAAGGCAACAGCAGAGTCATAAATACAGGTAGCTCTCCAGCACGGCTCCCAAGCCTATTGTTCAGAACACACACAGCTCAAGGAGCCGAGTGACACAGTACAGTAATGGTACATGAACTGCTATGTATAAAAGCTGGAAATAAAACCAAGCTGTCCAAATCTGCACATTTCCACTGACACAGTACTCGAAAAAACATGTAGACGCTAACATGAACAACAAAAAAAAAGGGTTGAGTCCTGTTATGTTCACTAAATCATGATCTCCTCTCTGACTTTTTGCTGTGCTATAAGTGCAAAATCACATAAAGTATAACAGCAGAATAAAAATCAATGCATTTCAATGACATCACCACTATCAGTCAGTTAGTAAAGGGTCACTTAATTCTTGCAATGAGACCCATATAATCCTTAAAATAAAAATAAAGTTAAAATAAAAAAAAACAACAACAACTAAACCAATTGCTGTCACACATAATTGGCCTGCAGATATCCGACACATGTCCTGCATCAATAGCTGTGTCAAGCACACCTCCTGATGTGGTCTAAGGGGGTTGGCGTTGATTGTAAAGGAGGTGTTTGCTGGCAGTGAAGAGTGAGACAGTGGCAGGTCATGACCGGTGAGAAGGGAGCACGGGAGGCAAGGGCAGCCACGGGGTGTCTCCAGAGGTCGGAGGGGTCCTAGGTCAATTCATCACAGTCAATAGATAGATGCCGGATGCTCCCGAAGGGCTGACGATGAAGGGCTGATGTTCACTAATAGAGCTGGTGGGGATGAGATGAGCTGGGGGTCACGCACATTTACATGTGAGCCAGTTTTCATGCACGTCTCTGAAAAGATACGTGTGTGCATTTTTGTGCACGCTTGTGTGGAGTTGGAGGCGTCCTGTTCAGCGGTGGTGTGTGTCTCCAGTGTCTCCAGCGTACAGAGGCACCTCTAGACCTCAGACCCCTCTGTGGAGTCTGTCAATACAGACGAGGTGGGGAGGTAGAGCTGGCCCTGGGTCAACACCAAAGCCAATACCCGAAGACAGCCAGCGCACACATGTACATACGTGACCACCTAAATCAAACTCTCACTCTCACACGCGCGCGCACATACACACACACACACACACAGCTGGCAAGCCAATAACTGCAGCCCATTATTGAGCTGGCCAGGTCCAAGTTCTGACACGAGCCACAATTAACCCCTGAATCCCCACTGGGCTGCTGGATGTTCATTCGGAGCGGCTAACGAGGCTAAATGTGGGAGCGGTGGCTTCAGTCGAACGACAGGATAACTGTGCTGTGTTCCAGCCTGAGCGGGTCAGCTCTCACTGGCCCTGAGGATAATATCCTACTTCCTGATTCACTGTCTTGAATTTCCCAGTACAGTTTCTGGAACGGCTATAGTTGCCTGTCATTGGAGCAATAAACCAAACTCCTCTTATCTCTGTCTCACACAAACAAATATTGGTGGCAGCCTTGAGGCTTGAGGAGCAGGGTAAAGGCTACTTTGTGTTTCAATCGAAAAGTCAAACCGAGTCCTCTTTTTCACCGACTTCAGTGTTTAATCATTCAGAAAATATGCAAAATATCTCAGAATGCCACACCACACACTATTTCCTTTGCTCTGGACAAGTTGGCTACTAGCTTTACTATATGTGATGGCAAAATGTAACACACAGAAGTAAAAAGGGAGATGGGCAGTGGAAAAGGTGATTTGATAAACACAACAGACAGGAAGAACTGCACTGCATTCCCCTTCCTCTCCATTTTATTCCTCTATTCCTACTGTTTATTTTCCACCAGGGCCGTTATCAGACGCAAGTGTGCGGTGAGCGGAAAGGAGAATGCAGAGAAAATAATTACCCTCTGCCTCAACCAGCTGGTTTGTTCATAAACACGCAATTATGATTTCATGGCAGTCCATTATATACAAGCCACTCCAGGGCAGAAAGCTCTGCCAAAGCGCGATCACTGAAAACATCTTAAACACTCTGCAAGGGCTAATACCTCAGCAACTGAATGCAATTTTCTGATTTGCTTGGCAGCTCCTCAATAAGAAATCAATTAGCCTCTGAGAAATATGAGCAAAAGTCCTGTAAACCCAATGTGTTTGGCCTGAAAGCGCTCCGTCTACATGGCTACCACACATTCAGGGCGTGGGAAACAAAAGCAGAAAATAAATGGTGGTCTTTGTGATATTGTGGAAAAAGGGGTTGATCGTATTCTCTCAATATATACATTCGTCCAGCTTTCATCAGACATTTTATTTTAGCACCAATAATTGGATGTTGATTGAATGCGGGCGAACCTATGCTTTCTGGCAATTTGCAAAATTATAGTGAGTGGCTCCAGACTGGTGCAACAATTACAAGACAGATAGATGAGATTGAATGGATATTTTAAAAAAAATAAACCGAATGGACACAGATTTCTTAAAAAAGGAGAGAGAATGATTATGTATTTACATGTAGCATGAGACTTGTGACCTTTTTTTATATTTACTCAACTGATTATCAATCAATCTGAATTCTAAAGAGGCAGATGGCGTCCACGCTTTCGTTGTCATTCTAGTCTAGTCTCAACCGACAAAAGTGCCTCGTAATCTTGGCGAGACGTAGTCAGTAGACACAGACGTGGTCGGTAGCATTAAAGCTCTGCTACCTTGTATGTCTGGGATACTTCATGTTAGAAAATGTGTCATATTCTGACCGGTCCAGTTTCCACAGTTCCTTCACAAATATTGTCTATATTTTACTGTTAATGGTAAAACATATCTCTCTTCATCTCATAAAATCTATATTCTGTCCGACAACTCTGATCAACCAGTGTCATTCATTAATGCACACACTCTTTTACACTATAGGATTATATCATAGTTTTACACTTGAATGTTGTACACTAATTTCACATTTTAAGTTCTTGTAACACAACTCGAGAATGAAAGAAAGGTCTAGTTTTCTGGAATTGAAGTGATGAGTGAGTGAATAAATCCAGGATTCATATTCCGGAAATCTTACTTCTAACCCTTAAATACAGTTTGGACATAGTCCAGGTACTTTGATATTTAATGCTTTTTAAACCTATCCTGCCAGATTCAGTCAACAAAGCTCTTAAATTCATTCCATCTTATTAAAATCTTTCAGGGAAATAAGTATGCTTGACAAACACAGTCGGTGTGCTGTAGTTACAACAGCGTGCAGCTCAGCAAAAATAAATCAGTCATCTAAATTTAGGTCAAGATGAGTTTCCACTCACCCTCACTTATAAATGACATCAACTCCTCTGTATTTAAAGGGGTGTACAGAGAATCGGTGGCGAGCTGTCTACAGAGTTTAAGCCCATTCAACATTCACTGCAAACTGACCAAAGGGATCAGGGATCTCTATGGAAAGAAATTGAATGGTGTGTCAACCTTGTCTTGGGTTATTCCTTGTCGCTGTGTAAACATTTTCTGATGTACACGGGGCCACTGAATATAGTCTTGTTCTCGCTGTCAGACTTTGACCACAATCTGGTGACCCTAAACTACAGGTTCAAGAATGAAGCCACTCTGTTAAAGTAGCAGAAGGAAAGAATGGAGCGACTGAGGCTGGAAAGAAAAAAAAAGATACTGCATACTATTAGCAGCAGGCTGACAGATGCGTGGCGGCAGCCTCCAACAGGAGCAAACACATTCTGTGTATCTCTATGGGAGCCACCTCGTTGCATTGTGGGAGTTGTGTCTCAGCAGGGGGACGTGTCACTTCCTGGTAGGAGAGACCTCACTGTTAGAGTAAAGTCTCCGGGGATGTGGAGCTTTGAAATACCGATGCATTATGGGAACTGGGGTGTATTGTGGGGAGTGGTGGGCCCAGCGGGTGTTGTGGCTGTGTGTTGTCCCAGTGGTTGTGTGAGAGGCAGTGATGTGCATGCACACACACACACACAGACACACACACACACACACACACACACAAATACACACACCTCTGATCTATGGATACACAGCAGCCCAGCAGGTTCCTGCCTTTGTTGGTTGGGAATACATCCAGAGAGAGTTCACACTGAACAATGTGTGTACGTAAGCACTCAAACACACATCCTCATACACACACACAGATTTACACACACTCACAGAGGGGGTAAAACTCCTCAAATGTTCATGCTGCAAACACATGGGAGAGAGATGAAAGACTTTCACATTCGCAGCAAGCAGCAGCAGCAGAAGATGGATCTGTTAAACTTACTCCCAGCTTCACTATCAATACGTGTACGGTTATCACATTTCCCCGAGCTTATCCACACCATGGCTACAACATCCTCAGCCGCTGCTCATAGCCTTCTCCTCGGAAAAAGGTGGAAGTGTTGCTGTAGTTGAGCTCCGGCCATCCTCCAGCACACTCCTCTGCACCCACATCATCCTCTCCCCCCTGCGATCAATGCTCCCCTCCAACCTGGACTTACATCAAAGTCGCCCACTCCCAGCACCCACCACCACTACCCCCCGCCCTTCTGCACTGAAGGCTGGCAGATCCACAGGTAACCTTTTTCTCTTTCATTCCTCATCTCTGTCTTTCTCCCTCCACCCTCATCTCCTCCCTTCTCTCCCTCTGTTGCGCCTCTCTCTCAGAACCGGCGAGCATCAAAGACTGCTGGGCCTCACGCCAGGGGCTCCCCGCTAAGCAACCTGCCCCGGACCCCCTGCCAACATCAACCCCCCTAACGCCGCTATACCTCCGCCACCACTGCCTCCATCCCGCCTCATGTAACACACACACACCGTATCCGCTTCCCGCCAGGCCCCCCGATCGGCGGTGGCTGCCCCACGCTGGCTGCACATACTGTAAACAACAAGCTGTCAACAGGGCTCAAGTGTGCCAGCCATCTGATGTGACCTATGGAACAGTAATCTGGCTGTGCTGTGGGGCTCAGGGCTCAGCAGGGGGGCGGGGAACTGTGTGAGCGTGTGTGTTTGTGTTTATGAGAGCAAGGCGGGGTATAGCTTTGACTCTGCAGGTGCAGCAGAGGTAGACTGCATTGCTCTCTAAATATAACGTGACTTTTTAACATATCTGTGACTGCAGTTGAGGACAAACAGCACCTTGTTTTTAAAACGGTTTCTTAGAGAACATGTGCTCTGAGCAGCATTTTAAATAATCCTTAAATGAATCATAACCACATTATTTGAAGACGGAGCTACATCGGGGCAGGCTAAACGCCTTTGATAGAAACTAAACACCGGTGCTATATAGGAACCGGTGAGCCGCTTGTTTTCACCTAAAAGTTTCCGATGCTGGTTGAGATTGTTGACAGCGAGGACAACATTAAAGAAAGCCTAATCGTCTTCCTTCTACACTCCATCTGCTGAGTGTGATCACTGCTCTGGTGTCACGGTGAATGAAAGGACACAAACACAGTAATTGCACATTATTAGTCGTTAATGCAGAAAAACAACTTAGAGGTTATACTGTAGAGTTAGGTGGTGTGAAGGAAATCAACAGTAACTTGTGCATTGTTTGAGATAGAAGAAGAGAGCTTATTAAACCACCTCGAACCAGACGGTCGTCTTTGATCTTGAACCAGCGGCTTATCTTCCTTCGTCTCCCTCAGCATTGACTGAGCTGGTTATTTGTCTATGTTTTTATAAGGAGGGAGAAGTGATTGGCATCCAACGACAGCGAATCCAAGCACTTATCGCTTCCAACTGGCCAGCTCAACACACAGCTGGTTGGAGCACATGTTGCTGCTGAGCAAAGAACAACAGACCCCTGTCATATTCCCAATAATTTAATGGTCAATCAACCTCTGATCCCAGTTCCACAAAATGAGGCTGTCACTGTCCATGGTTGCTGATGGCGTTACATTGAATAGTTGGGTTATGGGCGACCTTCAGCTCTGGGAAACCAATCATTGCTGGTTGACGTAAAATGCATCATTACCAGTGCGCCTATATGTGGATTATATGTCCCCTTTAATTAATTAATTAATATAAAACATGTGCTCAAAAGTACAGTAAAACAAAGACATTACAACTATTATTTACTATCCTATGTGCATGTGCAGGTGGCTAATTTGACCATTTGACTTTCTGAACAGCAAAAAGATGAAATACTCACTAACCTTTTAAATACCGAAATGATACAAACACATTGCTTTTCATAGAGATATTTGACCAAAGTGAATTGGACTAAGACTGCGGACGTGTGGATGTAGTTCGAGCAGACAATCTCTGTGCAATGGAATCACTTATGAGATCATGTATCTGTACCTTCGCTTATCATTATACAATAAATTCTAAAGTCACTAACTCCCAACAATAATGGGCGAGAGCAATGGCTGCTCCCGCTGACTTGATTATGACATAATAGACTATTGAGGTTTAGGAAATAATATAATTGCACATTCAGATTTGAAAGTTCCATTGAAAATATTAAACGTTAAACAGTATTAAGAAACATAATGGGGAATCCATAGGAAATCATGAAGGGTTAAAGTATATACAGTAACAGGCTGATAATTGAGCATGCAGTAAAAACCTCAGAGAGGAGCGTTCACGCTGCGACTGAGATAAGACGTTGTGACAATACTGTATTCAACTCCTCTCTTCTCAAACCTAGATTTACGTCTGATATCCTTTTTGTCTACACATCCTGTCTTTTGACATGACTTGTACGACTGCACTCAATCGCTGTCTCCCTCCCTGACTATTGTCTATATGCTATTATTACTGTCATCTCGCCACTCTTCCTCCCTTCTCCTCATCACCCCCCACCGCTATCCTCTCTGTCTCCTCTCATCTCACACTCAGATTTGTGCCTCTTAATATTGTATCTGTCTACCAGAAGGACAGGAGCACAGGAAATGACATGTTTCCGCCTGGGGTGAAAAGACACGCGCACACAACACGCACACACACAAATAGCACACATTCAGGCATTGGAGAGTGCGTCAGCTCACAATGTAATTATGGGGAAACAGAGCAGTCAGTTACACACCTGAGTGCAGCTTGGATCCGAATTGGGGTGTTACTCTGACAATGACGGGGAAAGCCAGGAGTTAGTCTGTTAAAACACAATGACAGACAGCTACATCTACTGACATGGCTGGGCTGACAGACCAAATATTTGCACTGAGAAAGAAAGGAAACAGACAAGCCCTGACACAGAACATGAATACTTTGATGCTCACTGGAAAACTATTTGACCATTCTTCAAAGAATGAAGCCGAAAAAAAGCCAATGCTCTATGGGAGCTGGGGACCAGAGACTTCCGGTTAGCCCTCTGCTAACTTGAATGGGGGTAAAATGATTTAATCGTGCAGCTCTTCTAGACTTTTCAAATGTTATTAGACCGAATGGATCAAAAACATGTTCAAAAAAATTAATCCAGTTTTACAGCAGCATCCGCGTTTGTACAGTAGGTTGGATCTAGTCCATCTCACAGTGCTGTAGCAAATGCAATACTGCCAAACTGAACGTGCCTCATATGTATATTCTTTAAGACAAGACGATAGTCGCATAAACAGTTAAATTTTTTATATTCGAAAATCATGACCCATTCCTAACATAAGCAGAAATATCACTAGTACAAATGAATGTGGACCGATGTTTAATGTTTAATAGATGAGATTACACTCACTGGCTCTCAGGGGAAGTCTGGTACAGGGGTTGTAATATAGATATTCTTTTTGCCAATTCTAGAGGAAATCAACCAGCATGTTTTTCTCTAATAAGCCATACAATATAGTTAAATGTTGCCCAAAAAGCACTGATGAAAGTACAGCTTTTGTCACCATCATATCTGTATACTATGTTCCTTTTTAATGGAAATCTTTGCAAACTTTAAAGAATAGTTCAACATTTTGTGAAATTTGTATATTCATCCCATAGACTGTTTATAACGATGGATTAGGCGAGGCATGACGTCACCCATTGGTTTGCATTGGAGCTGGTCTAAAGCCCAGGGTTGCTGTTTTACAGTTGGCTCAAGATGCGGTTGTTGCCGCTTGATTTAGTGTTATTATAAACCTGTGTTGTGTTGATTTTGTAGGATGACGTGACCATAAAATCAAGATTTGCTCTGTTCCAGACCTTACCAGATATCATTGCTCAGTTTTCACATGAAATAAGGTTTAAAAATTTGACGGCAGTCATGTAAACATGTCAGATACAAATTAAATGGATTAATGTAAATGTACGCTTAGGCTTGTGTTGATAAATGTCCCTGAAAAGAGTAATTTATGGATTAATGTCTGTTCTCTAGATTCCCCAAACTGCCCTCCTAATAAAATTATCACCCATCTTCACTTTCATGTATGAAGACAATTTAATGCCAAATAATTCAGAATTTTATTGAATGAAAATATAATTAGTGACATCAAATTCAACCTAAACGGATTCTGAAAAGGCAAAGGGTTGAAATGAAACCGCTGAGCGACATTGCTCAGTGGTCTACGCGTATTCAGAATGACAGAGTGCATGTGACTTGTATATGACAGCACCACCACTACCCGCTAACCAAATTACCATGCAGAAAGAAGCATGAGGTTTGAAGAAGAGCATGATGTACTGTATGTATCAGCAGTTTCTCTCTAGAAGAAATAGACGTGTAGCTCATTAAGTCCGCAGCTTGCCATGTTCACATTGAACCTTATCAACCTCTACATGACACAACACGACTGTACAGCGGCTCCAGACTGAAGGGGCATAGAGTCGGTGCAGTACAGTATCTGTAATGTACACCATTCACTTCTGTCTCTTTGTTCTGTTTACTGCTTAGTATTCTCACTTAACCAGAAGGAAGAGATCTGAGTTATCCTTTCCTCTCTGTAACACCCTACCACATATATGCAAGGGTGTGTGAGAGTGTGTGTGTGTGTGTGTGTGTGTGTGTGTGTGAATGTATTCCATCACAAGGGACGAAAGGGCCAGTTTGATAAATGGTTTAAATAATGATGAGTCCCAGGAGCTCTCAACTTAACTACAGTGTAGAACTGCTGTGTGCACGCACACGCAAACACACACACACACACACAGACATACACACACTGCAGTAAATATCATAAGCCCAAAATATACAATATTTAGATTTTTTTTTAAGTTAATATTATTTGTGTGAAATCTTTAATATCTTCTGTAGCCATTACTTGTAAAAACAAAAATTATATACAGCATATAATTATTTATGAATATATCTTTAGGGATGAACTATTATAAGAAACTAGGGGAAATAGAAACAAAAAGAACAACGTATTGGAGAAGTGATAGAGTTAATGTTATGAGATAGAGATGTGTGTACTCACCTCTGGAAGTTAAAAAAAATAAAATAAAAGTGAAATTCAATCACTTTCTACTCAAACTTAAATATAAAAGTATTTTAACATGCGCACACAGGATGTTACTCTCTAACCCCACTCCTCCTCCCTGGGTCAACATGCGTTCATTTGCTTCCTCTTTCTCTTAAGTGAAGTATGGCGGCCATTTACTCCTAACTGATAAATTAATTAATTAATTGATTATGTAGACATTTCTCTCTCATCAGGACACAAGCTTAAATACTATGTGTATGTAGAAGTTGCTAATCTGGAATGTAGTAATCACTTTTTGTTAAAATGTTACAGTACATGTAGCACCTTTAAATGACTACATATGTTCTGTGTGTGTGTGTGAGTCACACAGTCAGAGAAGCTGTAGTACACATAATGACCCAGTGAACAAAGCAGCACCAGGCACAGGGTACAGAACCCTGCATGAATATCAAAAAGCTCCCTCCCTTTGACCTTGAAATCAATATTTAAAAGCTGGCTACAGTCTACACACAAAGTATGTGCACGCACGTACACACACACACACACGCTGATCACTGTGTGCCCCGCGGCCAGTGGTGCACTCAAGTTATCCTCATTAACTGACTGTTCTGTTTCTTGTATCTATAAAACCTGAAAAAGAAATAAAAGTAAAGCTGATCATAAACTGTTTATATTAGAAAGAATATGTGTGAATGGTGTATAGATATAATGTTTCAGGTCTGTGTATGTTCATATTTGTGACACATTTATAGCTGCTTGCAAAATAACACACCTTAGAAAATGGTTGGCAATAATATAATGCACAAAAAAATATATAAAGAAAATAAAAAGAGGAAACAAATATGAATAGTGGCATAAAATTCTACTTTTCCCCTCACAGTTCAGTCATTTTTATCTTTCCTTTATTTGATTTTGCCCCTCATGCTGTACTGTTCCTTCTTTTTAATCTCATCTCTGGAGAAATACATATTTTGCCTGTTTAGGATACTTCACAGTTTGT
The DNA here is from genome assembly GCA_036937835.1 of Pampus argenteus. Taxonomy (NCBI): domain Eukaryota; kingdom Metazoa; phylum Chordata; class Actinopteri; order Scombriformes; family Stromateidae; genus Pampus; species Pampus argenteus. Next base: position 7,295,200 of record CM072865.1, on the reverse strand, counting down.
CAAATCCAAACGGGTTTAGATTGGGTTTGACCAAAAAAAAACAAAAAACAACAAGATGCTACACCATCAATCTCTGCCTTGATACAATGTTTTAAAGATGAGACTAAGCCTTACTTAAAAAAATTATTTCAGAATTCATATTTATTTGGAAATATCTGCTGTTCTTTGGCAACGGTTCTTGAACACCGAAACAAATAAAGCCGGTATTATGTAATGAAAGCAGTTATCTATAGAAATGGAAACCGGAGAAAACAGCTATCGTATTGTCGTTTACACTGTGAGTACACCAAGACTTCAGTGCAGAACGTATTCATATCATAACTTTATGATATAAAGTTTGTATGGACCAGGATTAGAGCCACATGTGAAAAATCTAGTGTCTAAAATCTATATGAGTTCTGAGATTAAAGTCAGTTTATTTCTCTTCTCTGAATCTCAGAATCCCCCCCAAAATGTTTTTGTTGAATTAAAAAAAAAAAAAATCTAATCTAAATCTCAGAACAAATTTTCACACATGGCCCGAATCATCTTAACTTGATAAAAGCATAGATTTATTACAGGCAGCATTTCTGGCTCATCATAAATTTAGTGACAGCAAATGTTAGATGAGCAAAACCTTACAGATGCTAAACGCTGACTTCTTTAATTTCCCAGTTTTTGGGATTAATAAAGTATATCTATCTATCTATCTATCTATGTGTGTCCAGCTTTTCTTGAATTTTATACTGAAGGAGCTGGAGTTTCTCTAGGTGGTGCTCTTTTCTTTGTCTATTCAGCAGTGTCTCCTATCACTGCTCAGGCTAAATATTCACTAATTCATGTTTTCATTCAAGTCATTGTTGCTTTTACTAATAATGTAAAAACATATTTTCTAACTGTGCACTTTAAGAAGAAAACTGTGTATGAATATAATCTAGCATATAACCATGGTCACTAATAATGTAATATCAGTGGTTTTCTTAAACACACATAAAAGTCATGGACAAACACACATGCACCGCCCCTGCGCGCAGCTCTTTCTTCCACCCAGTATGATCAAACCCACTTCTGTTTCTGCTGTGAGAGATGTAAACAAACACACAAACAAACAAAGTGATGAGCGGACGTGACATATGAGGCTTGCCTTTTGTTTTTATCTGCTTTTTTTTTTTTACCTTTTCCTCCGTGTTTAGCGCAGTGTGTGAGGCCCCAGTGCAACACATTCCTTTATGAGGAGACGATGGGGAAGCAACCTGAGTAGGTTTATTTTATAATATACAAAGGAGTACTCAAATATAATATGAAAAATAGACATATTTTAACACTGTAGTACAAGCACTGAACATGCTCTTAAAAACAGCCATTTCTGTAAACAACACCTCGCCAGCATGCAAACACGGTGTTTAGCACATGGCCACCAGATTTGACAATGTGCTGTTTAAAAAAAAAAAAGAAAGAAGCTTATAGAAGGACTTTTGGGTAACTAGCAGATACGGAACAATGTGGGACCTAAAACATCAACAACGAAACACCAATTAGATGATGATTGTTGGATCAAATGATAAATGATGTGCCGGCAGATGATGTATAATAATAATAGTAAGAGACAGACATTGCCAATACTGAAGAGGTGCTGACCATGAGCCAAAAGCAAAATAACAGTGCCACAAATAATACTGCCATAAAGTGACTGCACCCTGACAGGTGATGTGGTTACACCTTGTACTTGGAACTACAGTTAACTTATGCTGTCAATCAACCTGAGCGGGCAGGAGCTTTAACTACAAAGCACTGCAGCTACAGTTACGGTGCTAACCAGCAGCGCAGTGAATACTTGAATAGTGAACAATGTGAACTAGGAAGCAGGTCATGTTTGGGTTGCATTAGCAGTTAATACAGCTCTGATGTGACTGTCGGAGAGTCAACAGTGAAGCTGGTAGTGATGATATAAAATACTAATTTTAATGCTGGATTCCATGCTGCATCTTTTCCTGTGAACAACTCACTCCAGTATGTGAATGGCTGACTCCACCACTAACAATAAGTTACTACATAAAGAGCTAATAAGAGAGTGTAAGAGTGCATTGAAATTCTGATAATATAAAGATGTGCTTATAGTATGTGTATTAAAGCAGCCTGGTGTTTATGAAAGGCACAAAGGAGGGAGGATGTTCAGTATTGACATGTCACCCAACATGACACTACAAAGCTTCTCTCTGTGAGTTCATCCTTCCCTCTATCTGCTTGCTCTCTTTCTGCCTTATCTTTCCTTCCGGGGCTCCTCTCATTCTCTCATACACTTCCTCACACTATCTGTCCTCCTTTTCATTATCCAATGCCTTCTCATCCTCTGTGTCTCTCTCTTAGACATGTAATATCTCTGTGTAATATCTCCTACTTACTTCCTGTACCTTCCTGTTCCTTCCGCTTTCACAACACCCCCATTCCCTTTTTCCATTCTGATATCCTCCTCTCCCTGCATCTCCTAACAGCATCTATGAACACAATCCTCGTCTAGGGAGAGCCGTATATTTATCTCCTCCTTATCTGGATCTCTCTCTCTCCCTCTCTATGTATGCCTATCTGTCTGTATCTGCGCTACCTCAGTCTCAATAGGCCCATCTCTCATAAGGGGAGGGTGCAGAGGGAGGAATGAACCTGAAATGGTAAATTGTTTATTTCTGACAGCTCAGTGGCATTAAGCACCTCCCCGTTCCCACTAAAACCAGATGAAGGTAGTGAAGTAAAAGAATAAAAAAAAAACAACAACAACAAAAACAAGTCATATTCATCACGGTAATTGTGTGGGTACTTTGGGTACACGGGCGGCCGGGTGCCGATGAGGGATGGTGCTGCTCACGGGCCTCCCTGACGTCCATGAATCACAGCCAGAGTCGCTCGCCGGCCCTCAGCCGCCATAAAACAAAAGATGGAGATGAAAAATGCAGCAATTAAGTGATTTGATTTCTGCTCTACCCTCCTGTCCTCCTTTCTACCAGCCCCTCTTTCTGGCCACACACACACACACACACACACACACACACAGCAAAACATATACAAGCAGAATAAGACACACTGTTGGAGTACATACTTGTTTGCAAACCTTATGACACACAAACATGCAAAGTAACAGGCATGCATATGTGTACACAAACACATGTATAACACACCTTCTTTTAAGCGGACATGCACACACACTTCATTTCAGTTACGTCCTGTCACACATGAGGGAGGGATTGAGAGTTTACTTCTAATGCATTCAGTATATTATGTTCTAATGCATTCGGTATACTATGCACTGTATTAAGCTCCATGCTTTAGTATGCAGAGGCGCTTGCAACACTCAAATAATAAAGAGGGAATCACCTTGAGATGATTGATGTGACAATAAATTTGCATGAGGGATCTTTACTGATACGAGATAAAGATAATCTGCGTCTGACTAATAAACTGATACAACCACGCAGGCTGAATACAACAAACATGCCTTACTACTGGGTAACCATAAACTACGTAATGTGTTGCCAAATGCACATGATGGCCTCGTCATTAGTCCTAAAGTACAAAACACTGTGAGCAACAGCTTCAGAAGAGTGAACTCATTTAACCAAAACAAACACCATTGGCGCTATTAACTTGCTAATTAGCAAGAAGGATAGTTTAAAAAGTAACAAATGTGCCAATACAAGCTGCAACAAAAGCACTATTTTATCACATTTGCTCCATATGTTGTGTGTTGCATTGAAGTCCCAAGTTAATGTTCAAGGATAAAGTCAAAGCACTGGATCCTACAATTCCCAGAATGCAATTTATTAGTGTCTTTTTTCCCCTGCCCTACAAACTCCTACAATCACAGTTTGAACCACAGTTTTCCAATCAATAATAAGTAGTCCGGATAATTTAACTTACAGACTTGACAAAGCTTCCATACAGCTACAGAACAGATTATACAGTTTAGTATAATTGACACGTAAAATCAGTGGATTGTCTCTTTAACATGTGGCCACTGGCAGCTACTGATACCAGCTTCAATTAGATCTTGCTAAAAGTAGCAAGACAGTGAATGATGATTTATGGGATCATTGATATAATCTTAATATAATTACTTCCTTTCACTTGTAGAAGTATCAATTTCTGGTCCAAACAGCACATAGACTAGTTCTTAAACCTTCAATCTACACACTACACACCCAAGTTACTTGAGCTGAAATACTTATATGTAAACTGACATGTCAATAATGATAATATGACAATAATAATAAAATATTTGGTATTGAGTTAAAAACTTTCTGTGAAGCATCACTATCTCTTCCTATGTGCCTCTCAGGAGCAAAGCCATTGTAACAGTTTACCTTCTACATGCTGCAGCGTGGAGACTATATTTAAACACTGCACCCTATGAGAAATGTGGATGCTTTAACATTGTTTAGCATTGGGGGGGGGGGGGGGGCTTGCTTAATGGGACTTGGCTAAGCATGTGTAATTAAGAGCAGGGGTAAGTGGTGAGTTTCAGAGTGTGGTGTGTGTGTGTGTGTTTAAGGGGTATGGTAGCAGCATCAGGCCATGATGGAGTGCTTCGCGGAGCCAAACACCCATTCAGCAAGCTGTGTGCTCATTAATCCTGCCAAACTCCACTTGTTACATGCACGCACAGGAAATCATGAGGCTAGGTAAACAGGCAACTGCTGCGATCCATCACTGCACGCCAGCGACCACAAGAAACGCACCGTTATGTGTATAAGCTATAATGTGCGCACACACACACACACACATTCATGCAGCATACACGCAAAATGATAAGCTTGTACACATACAAATATACACAAACAGCTGCATGCACATAACAAATATATAAAGAGAAATAATCAGATGCAGACTAAATGATGTACGAACATTTTCATGTGTTATCTTTTAGTAAAAACACTACTTTTCTGATCAGAATGGTTTGTTTTCTTTACATTTAGCTGTGGGGGTAAAGACATTTTCAGTATCAATCCAGAAATAGTTCTTTCCTGTACATTACAGAGAAATCACATCCAATGCTGGTGAGGGACTGCACTTGCTATTAGTAGAAAGAAATACTGCCACAAAGCCTGGAAAGAAATCAATAGAGCTTGACCCTAGTTTGACCTCTCGTTGAATGGAGAAGTGATGGGACCACACTGGCCTTGACATTAGCTTATTTGATGTGTATTTTCCCAACAACAGTTCTCTCTGTTCTCCGTCCTTTCTTTCTCTTCTCTCTCTTACTCTCTACTTGCTTCAATTGCTTCGTTTCCATCGTTTAAATGCTTGTGAATACACACACACACACACACCCACACATGCATCACATGACAAATGCTATATAGGACCAGTTACACAGCCCAGTGGTTAGATGCAGTGTTGGAGCAGATCTGTTATATCTGTACGCCTGCCTGGCTGGAGCATTTACTGAAGCCATCAGCGAAACGACATTCCATATATCTTTGACAGAGAGGGGAACAATACTATTTACACCAATTTAGCCCTGGGAAGGGGGATTTCCAGTTAATGGGCGCGCCCCCCCCTCCTTCTTTTTAACATCACGTTTTCAAAATGGCCACCCTTCAGGACGACAGATGAGACACGCTCCCAGGCTGCTGCTCACATGCAAATAAACTCCATTACAAGACCTGTAAAAAATAAAACAACAACAAAAAAACAAACAATGCAGCGTCTTCATAAATAACTCTGCTCACTATTTCACTTCACTCGTTCATCACATCACAGGATGCTAAATAAGACTTTATCCACATACAAATAGACATGACCACAATTCAACCAATACAAGAGTAAAGTGCAGAAGAAGACAACACACACAGACACACAGACGCCCTTCTCTACTTCTGTCACCTTTGTCATGATGCAGCTGCAGGGTTCACCCAATTGAGCAGCTCATAATATTTACACAGCGTGAATTCGCTTCACCGAGGCAGCCTGGGAAGAGCGGACCTGATAAGGTTAAAGGTCACAGATCACCCAGGGGCCAATCAAGGGTTAGTAGTGGAGCAGGTTCAGGTTTGGACGGGATGCAAAAGGTCAGTGGGGTCAGGTCAGTTCAGAGAAAGGGTTAGTCCGCTGTCCGCTGGGGTTAGTAAGAAGGGGACAAGAAAATGAGGGTCTATTAAAACTTGTGAAATATTACGGACAGATAATATAAGACTGAGGTGATTATAAAAAAAAAAATAGAAGCATTGCAAATATCAAATGATGTTATTCTACAGTTCATGTGGTATTAGAACAATAATTCTTCTTAAGATTGCATTATCTGAGGCACACTGCTAGCCAACTGGTTAAGTTAAACCAGTAAATAACAAACAATCTTAAATAAAAACACAAACACTCCGAAGTGGAAAAAAGTGGCGCATTAAACACAATGGTCTGATAGTCGTCTTTATAGTGTTGAAGTGATTGATTATTACATTCATTTATTCTGATCGTCACACTGGATTTCCTTTTTGTATTATTTATTTATTTTTCTGTTGGATTATTGTACATGTGCACTCAATGCTCCACGTGTTAACCACTGCTCTGCATTTAATTTAAAGATAGAGCCTCCATAGTTAGCATAGTTTTTAGACAATCCCCTTCCTTCATACTCGTTCTAAAAACATTTTGCCACACACCTGAACAGCAGGCTGCTTTTCAGCAGACACATGTCAGAAATTCTGGGTTTCCTTAAGTATTTTACTGGGAATGGATCAGAATTCCTGGGACATGCCAGGATCTCACTTCCCAGTATGCAATCTTGGTCAAAATGTGAAAAAAAGTACAATAATTACCAAGAATGTATGCATAAACAGGAAATGTAAAGAAGCTGCAACTGCAGGCAATGAAACAAAACCATTCCCTTTTTCTTTTATTGAGATCGGCTCTTAAACTTTTATAGCACTTCACAAGCAGCTGCCTATATTTCAGTGTGCAAATAAGTGAAACAAAATAGTGGGCAACAGCTCCCTTTAGACCCTTTTCTTCCTTCTATTTTAGCCTCTTATAAAAACATAAATGACCCAATGAATGCTTCGAACCACTGTATAAATGCCTGGCTGACAGTAATGGAGCTCTGCCTCCCCTCCTGCTCGGCCTACACAACACAAACAGACTTGCAATAAAGCCAGTATGAATGGAGACCTGTCAATCACAGGAAAGCCATCCATCATCAGGCAATATACAAATGATCATCTCCTAGAATCACATTCACCGGGCACGAGCACGTACACAGCCACACACAGGTGCTGTAGATAAATGCACACGGACACAATCAATCAAGCGCAGGCATAATACACAGGCTCATACGAATAAACAAAAAAATACACACCTCCACATATAAAATGCACATAAACAACATACACACATGCAGAGTGTTGGCGCTCAGACTATAGAAGTCATCAGGGACCTGTAAAGCATTACCCTCTGTGTGACTCGAGCCACTCCAGAAATAGCCTCTGTAATGTATTCTTACCGCCACCGTCTCTTTTGCACAATAGTGCCCTTAATAACACACTCCATTTCTGTTGGCATAAATAAGGGCTCCATTTCCATCTTATTTCATGCAAATGAGAGCGCCGGCGCCCAAACAGGTAGTGGGAGTAGTGTGTGAGTGGAGTGCGGAAGTGTGTAGTCGCTGAGTGTAGTGGCATGATTGGGGGACGAGCGAATTCAAATGAGTGTTGGAGAGACCCCACAATGTGCCGACGACTCCCACGCCAGCCTGCCGACGGCGTGACAGACAACGTCACTTACAGGTCCCGCCGCCTGCACAGGGTGCCATTACAGAGGCCAACGCAAAACCAATATTTATCCAGGCAAATGGTTCTCTGGAGAGAGATTATTACTGCAGACACAAGAGTTGTACTCCGGTAGTAGGCGCTGCTGCAGCCCACCACCACGTCTCTTTCAGCTGCTTCAACGGGCGTTTGGGGAAAGCAGCGATTGGCTCCTTTTTTTGGTAACGGTCGAGTACAAGAAACCATAACGGGAAGTATGTGGATTTATTAATTTGCTCCAAATCTTTGCCTGAAACACTAAAATGTAGACGGTAGACGTTGTAGAGACGGTAATGCTCTCCGAGACAAATTTGATATTTTTTAATATAAATACATTACAGTACAAACATTTTAAGCACTAAAAGTAAAGTGGGGATGCTTTCATACAAAGTTCAGAAAAGAGAAGAAACCTAACTGAAATCAATATTTGGAGTGACCACGCTTACTCACAGCGCCCGTTCTCCTCGGTACACCTGCACACAGATTTTCAGGTACTTGGCAGGACGTTTGTTCTAAACATCTTTACGCCGCTGCAGAATGAACTGGGGACTGACCAGATGGCTCCTTGATGGTATTGCATTATGGATAAAAACTAAAAATCTAAAGGTTTGCACAGTACCGTAAATTCAAATCAACTGACTGAACATAAAAATTCTGTTTATTGGCTTTATCTAAATGTGATGTTACTGATAATAAATAAAAAAAAAACAGAACTTTGTGGACTGGAAAGATCATCAATACACATGTTATTTTCATAAATCTGAATGTTATGTTCATACTGAATGTTGATCTTTTGCTGCAGATGGTAGTTTGCTCATCACTCGCCTGTTATATTTTTGTGTGATGCATATGTGGTCAGGGAATCAAACCAAAGGCGGTGTAAAATGCCGGTGGCAACACCAGTGGCAGCAACTGATTCCTGGGCGGCTTATGTTGCAGATTGATTTTTACTTCATACTAAGTTACAGGATCCTATGAAATACTGTTTTCGTTGCATTTTTAAGTGGTATACGGATATCACATTTTGCTATAGAGTTTGTCTCCATCTTTGCTGTCTTCTGCTGTCAGTCAAACGTGCGTGGGTGGGTTTGTGACAGCCCTTTCCTTGGGCTTTATGAAGTTTGAATTTCTTTTGAGTTTCTTTTTCTAGTCTTCGGCTGCTGCAAACAGAAGCGCACCACAAGTGTAGGCAGACATGTAGGCATCGCTTTCTGTGCAAGAGATATACCCAGCATCGGGTGTTTAGAGCTCCAATCACTAGAATTTTCTATTAATCTGTGATACAAAGTAGTAAAAAGACCATATTACTTTAGGATTTAGTTTTGTCTCGTAGTTTAACTCTGTGGAAGCAAAGTTGATTTTGATTATGTAACGGTTTTGGGAATCGCAGCCCGAGAGGAGCAGTTGGTAAAGTCTGGGTATTGAGAGGTGGAGAGGAGAAAAGGTTTACAGGGGTGGATGGTGGTCAGATAAAACAGCTCCCCACTCGCTTCAACGAAAGGTTAATGTCTCTCTCTCGATTTCTCCATCTCTCCCTCCCTCGCTTTCCCAGCTGAGGTCTGTGTGACTTACAGCAGGTCCAGACTGCATTAGATTAAATCATAAATTACCCACCCACCCCCATATCTGCATCCCCCCCACTCCCTCCCTATCTCACCCTTCTCTCTCCCTATCTCAATCTCGCTCTCCCTTTATTCTCCTATATTCCATTCCCCATGTATTTCTCCTGCTCTCCCACTATTATTTCTCCCCAGCTCTAATCATTATTCTCTTTTCTTGGCCCCCCTTATTTCTCTCACTCTCCCTGTACTCTACAATAGAGCACTGCTACAGTGGTTCTGGCTGCGGGTGTCATGTGATGTGATGTGTTTGGTCATATGTGTGTGGTACTGTATGGGAAATATAGGCGTATGTAGTAAATATGAGCTTTATTAAATCATTTATTCAGAATTGAGTCCTTTTCTTCAAAGCAGTGTAAATATCGGCGAGTGCAGTGAGGATATTTCAACATATTTTCATTGGAAATTTCAAGAAATGAGCGTCTCTATCAATAAGGAATACGTCACTTCACTAGAATAAAAAAAACAAAAAAAAACTTGATTTTATTTGTACTGGAAACATTTGTCTGAAATACTGTACTATGCTACAGTTATGATGTTGGATATCTATGTTAAATGAGGTCAATGTCCTGAGCTTAATGTATGTAAAAATGCTCCCCGTGAGTCAATCGCCAGGGCTAAAACCTGCTCGGAATACGACATTTGTGGCATTATTTTCTACTTTGCAAACAAGCCGACATTAGATCACGTTTTTTCATTTGTTAGCGTTGTTCACTGAACTGAGAGGCTGCATTAAGTAAAAATCTAAGATAAATAAGGATTTTTTTTTTAGCTGTGAATTACACAAAGCTACTTTGGCTCCCCTTAAGACAATTAAAGCTGCTATAATCAATATTTTGAGAAGCGTTTTAGCAACTTTCAAATCACTGTTTGGTTTTTCCAACCTCAACCCTGATTAACACTGCTCCCACAGAGTAGTCACAGCTGTTTTCAGATGCCAAACTCTAAAAACAGACAGCATGCTACCTGTCCAGCACCAAATCGCAGCTAAAGAGCCAGATATTTCCCTCAGCAGCTGGTCTAACACAAAACCAGAGCGAGGAGTGAATGTTAACCCATAAAAAAAGAAAAATAAATTAAGAAAAGAAAAAAAAAAAAAATAATCACCATATGTGTTGGGTGGGATTGACACATCAATTCAAAAAGTAATAATAGGTCAGTGTTGTGACCACAGTTTGTTTCCACTGAAGTAGCAAAACAAATCAGTTATTGCAGGTTGAAGAAAAATAACACATAAGTGATTTAGTATAGATTGGAGAGGTACTTGTGTGTCTATGCATTTACAATATTTCAGAAGTTTGTTGCTTAAGTGGACATATGAACACACACCTCTACAAGCACACTTGTAAAAATAGGAGTGCATAGAAGGGGTGTGTGAGTAATAGCAGCTTGTAGAGGCTTAAAGAAGACCCTTGTGCACACTTCCAAACTTTTCCAAACACTATTTAATTCAACAGATAACTATATCCAGTAGCAGTGGGGTGTTTTTTTTACCCAGTTTATTTTATTTAGCAGTTTTATTTTCTTGCTATAAAAATTAGGTTTCCATCTCCGTCATGTCATGTGTATTCCGCTTTTGTTAAATGTGGCTCTGCCACCTAGTGCACACATTAACATCCAAGTATGAAGGCGGACATCTTTGCCAATGACTGTACACATTGTCTGTTATTGTTTATAGACTTACATGCACAAAAGCATGTTCAAAGCTCAACAGAGCATTGGTGGGATAAGTAAGAGTCCAGGCAACAAAAAAAGAGAACAAAACAGTAGTCCCTACACATACTCCCCATACACCTTGCTCCACTGCTCTGCTAGAGTAAAAAAGGGGAATAAAATAGAGTGACCCTGCCACTAGCAGCTCTCTTTTTTTCCCCCCACTGCTCTCTTCTTCCTCCCCCTTGCCGTGGGAAATCAAATTTCCATGTGGCTCCCGTATCTGTTGCACAGCGAGGTGATTTATCAGGGATGCAAAGAGCATGCAGAAACAATCTTTATTACATCCATTTCCTGCTTGTCAGCCGGGATCATGTTGGCTGTTCATTAAAGGCGCGGCGCAGGTGAGGAGAATGCATCCCGATGCCTTGATAGATTGTCTGCTCCCCTGTGGTGACAGCAGCTGGATGGATTGAACAGCGGGGGGTGAAGAGGGAGAGAAAAAAAGCGCTGACTCTGTCGCTCCCCCTGTCAGACACACTTTTACATAGCTGGCCAGTGTCATTTCTAGCAACACCCCCCCCCCCACACACACACACACACAAGCAGACTTCTGACACTCTTTGGACTTTAGCCAGGAGCCTGCCTTAACGCACGGATACGTACACACGATGAGCATACAAACGCAACTATTTATAGACACTGATGTGAAGATACTGAGATGTAAAGATAATGTGTATCTCATTAGACAGTAAGCAATCCTTTAAAAGTATGAAATTTAAAAAAAATCAAGACTTTCATACTATGAAGATAAAATACATAAAATTGTCAGAAAACAGCACTTCCAGAAAGAGTTAATTACAGAATTCTAACAGGATAGTTAAAGCTAAATTTGTTTTAATAACCAAAAATTATACTCACACAGGTACTTTTTGTGTTGCTTAGCGACCCCTCTTTTGGCTACTTTTCAAGGACTTTGCCGCTTGGTGACAGATATAATCATGTAATTGCTCTTATTATTTTGTGCTAAAGAGCACCTCAACATCAGCCGGCCTTGTGTGTCCTGTGTTGGAGAAATGACGACTCGTGACAAAGCATGAAGCAACTATGCACTGGTACATGCACTGGTAAGTGACGAAGATAATACAACCAGGCCTGCAGATTATTAGTATACCAGAACTTGTTTCAGTATTATCAACTTTAAAAAAATGGGTTTTTTTTAAATAAAACACTTGGATCAATTATTTTGGCTGCAGTGGACTGAAGTTAAACAACACCAGATGTTGCAAAATAAATAAATAAACACTAAAATATGGTGAGTAGGTTTTCTGGATGACTAATACTTGTGTGATGGTGATATTCTGAAAGTCATCAGATGACAGTTTCAAAGATAAAGACTAGAGCCGCAAATACATGCATATGGTGAAATCGCTGGAAAATGAATTATCAACTATTCTGATGATCATTTTTCAGAGTGACAGCCTCTCAGATGTGAACATTACAGCAACATGAATTAAATCTTTGGGTTTTGGATTGTTGGTGAATAAAACAAGCAATTTGAATTTTATAAACAAAATGAGTGAGTAAAAATTTAATTATTAAATTGATATATATTTGATTTTTTTTTTTGACCTACTCTACTACTCTACTTCCCTAACATACAACATGAGAAGACAGTGGAGTAAATGCTTTTCATACTGTATGGACACACTTCATTAAGTCAATCAGCTGGGGCTGAACAACATCGACGATACAGCTCTGCTTCTCAGAGCAGCTACGTAAGCCTTCATAATCAGCCATAAAATGTTTTATCACAGCTCCTACATCAACAGATAAATACGACAACATAAATATAGCTCTGCATCTATACTGGGCTCACTTTATTCGCCCAGAGGACGGCTTTTAAAGGTGCAACTATAAAATCCCACCATCTTAAACTTACTTAAGAAAGAAAAAAAGAAATGGTACGACTTCCACGTGTGCTACATGGTGCAGTAAGGAGAGGCGGACAGAAGACAGGATTGCTCAAATTGAGGTTTATCTTGCAGAGCTCTTGCTATAAATTCTGCCTTCCTCTTCATCCATTCATCCATCCCTTTACTTGCATTTCCAAGTCATATTTTTGTCTTGTATCTCTGTGTTACCCACATAGCCAAATGTGTTCTAAATTAAAATAAATCATCAAAACAGCAGGTAACTTAATGATACTTCATTTCTGTGAAAGTCCAGAGTATGGACTTTAAAAACATGAGTCAAATACACCCTCTCTTTATGTCTGTCTAAATCTTTGTCTCTTCCATCACTTTGGTTTCTTTCCCGCCGTGGTTCTCTGTGCACAACATCATTTAACTCTTTGCAGCGTTGTTGCCATTGATGTTGTTTGTCTGGATGCTGAAGCTGTTGTGTTGTTGCTGCTGTCTGTGAGGTGCGCAAGTCGTTTTGTCACCTGTTGCTGCTGCTCGTCTGTGATTTGTGATTGTTTGGGACCCGTGTGAGCAGAAGGTCTGCTGTTGGGTCCTGAACGCATCTTCAATAACAACTTGTTTTCTAGTCGTGTTATATACATTTTAGTAACTATTTTTAGAATTGTACACCGTGAGAGATTTTTTTTTTTTTTTGCATTTCAAGCACATGAATGAGGGTGTGTAAGTCGCATACATGCATTGATACTTTCATGTGCACATAAGGTTTCAGAGTTCAAACCAAGTATAAGCTTTGTTGGACTCTAGGCTTATATCGTTTTGTTTGCTAAGTAAATAAGAGAATTGTGCAATAGCCTGCTTATGATGTGTAAATTGCACACCCGGTTTCCTGGATGAGTTAGCTACTGTGTCCTAACTAACGACCCGCTCCGCCAATTTATGCATGTGCGTCTGTAAGCACATAAGGATGTATTTCTAATAAGCAACGCAGAGTTGCTCCATCATGTCTTGCTATGGGATGAAACTTGAGAAACAGAAAAAAACCCCACTATTTTCCATTCTGTGACACCTCTCTGATTTCCATTCAAAAAAAGTCTGGAAGCATTTGAAATGACACATCTCAGCTCAGTGGAAGTTTCCTTTTGTTTAAAACCTTGCATATATGCAGACGCATGTCAGTCATACTAATGTGTGTTTTGTATGTATTGTGCTTTTTGATGGGAGAAGTACTTTTTGAAATCGGGCCTGCTGGTGCAGCCTGTCGTGTTCTTAGCTGAGGGACTGTGACAGCTTAAACTCTGTTAATCTCACATTTTGCTATGTTGTTGGATACATGATGCTTACTTTATGTAAGTGGTACTCCGTTGTGCAACTAGCTTACAGGCTATCTTATGGTGATGTGGTTAGCTTTGCTATTAGTCCATGAACTATAACAATAATGCAAATAGAAGAGAGAATAGTCTGAGAGTAGAGTCACAAGCAAACCCACACACAGGCGTACAAATTGAAGGTGGCATGGTGAATGTGATTCAAGCGCTAGCAGAGGACCGGCTTCAGATGCCAATTACGTTATCTAAACCATCTAAAACACAGGGATTGAATTGAAGGATGAGGATAGAGGAGGAGGAGGGTGTAGGAGGAGGAGGAGGAGGCGCTTTCACTCAAAAAGAAAAATTATTTATTTCATTGTGATATTAAAATCAATAGGCATCGATTGAAAGGTGGCTAAAAGGTGAGCGTGTACATGATCCTTCAGCTATGAGAGGCGGACTTGTCCAAGAAAGAGGGAGGGGGAAGCAGAGAAAAGGAAAAGGAAAAAAAAAAGAAAAAAAAAGACGGAGGACGAAGAAAAAAAATACGAGTGGCCAGGAGAAGAAGTCACCTCCTAGTTAACAAAGAGAGAACAGGGGAAAAAAAGTGAAAAAGACCAAGGAAATGAGAGAAAGTGAAAGAAAGAGACAGAGAGAGAAGGAGAAAGAGTGAGGGAGCTCTTGCCCAGTGGAATCAATACAGAGAGGTGGAGCAGAGTACAATAGCCTCAGAGGAGAGGAGATTCAGTGGTGCAAGTCTAATACTCTGTCTCTCTCTCTCTCTCTTTCACTCACACACACGCACACACACACACACGGGCCTCCTCTCTGAATCCTTTTTGCTCCTGCTTTCTCCTGACATTTCCCTCTATATCCTTCCTCTATTTAATTTCTTTCTCCATCACATGCTTGCTCATTCTGCATCCACCCCTCGTCACCCACCCACACCCACACCCACACCCACACCCACACACACACACACACACACACACACAGGCTCTGTCTATATGCAGAGGATGGAGAGGGCCTTCTGTCCACACCACAGCAGCTCACCATAACAACATCAAAAACAGACAGAATAATTTAACACTTTTAAAGGACATTTTCTCATAGACCACTTCAACTCACGTACTGCAGAGTCAGAGGTGCTCAGATGCAAAAAAGAAAATGAAAAAAAAAAAGTGTCACATGAACACGTTAATACACACATACAAAACAGCACACTCGAACAGTACTCCAGCTCTATCAGCACTTGAAACTAGTGAGGCTTCAATTAGTTCTTGATGAATGAGCCCATAAGATGCCGCTCTCTCATTTCCCTTGTTGCCAGATATCCCAGCAATCAGAGAGAAATGAATTCTCATTGTGGCGTGACTGAGACGAAGATGACGGTGGTGCTAGTGGTGGAGGTGCAGGTGGAGGCAGGAGGGGGGCACTAACATAAATCATTCACCCCCTCCACTGAGGGCCAGAGTTCAGCTTCATCACACCAAACCATACAAGCATCCACCAATAGGAAGTTTTTTTAATAGCACACACACACACAGCACAGCCTATTGCAAATGATTTTTCTGATCAGAATAAATTTATTTTCCATATATTATAGAGGTCTGTTCCTAGTCTTATTTTAATAAGACATATTCTGGCTGCAAGAAAATGCACATTTGTATAATCGATCTCTTTAATAACCAGACCTGTGTACCTATTTACAACATCCAATCAGTCTGGAAATAAGTGTGTTTGAACTCACCCTCTTTACAGGGACAAAAAGCAATTCCCCATTATATAAATCATTGATTTTAAGGTGAAGACTTGGTTTTAAGTTAAGGGTTATGCTAAGGTTAGGGTTAGGCATGTGGTGGTTACTTAAGGTTAGGATAAATGTCCAGGAAATTAATTTAAGTTAAATGTAATGTCCTCTGAAGTAATGAAAACCCAACTCGTGTGTGTGTGTTGCAGTGAAGGTTTGACTCACCGTCATCGATGATGGTGATCACCACTCCATTACCGGTGATGTTGTTGCTCCAAACTGGCATCACGTTCAAGTCAAAACCACTGGAGTTGTACTCGCCCTGTGCAAACTGAACACACACACACACACACACACACACACATATATATATATATATATATAAACACAACTTGAAATTGTTAAACAAACAGACCTCAGCAAAACTCACAGTTGCAAGAATTTTCATTTTCATTTTCACTGGACACAGGTTCGTTTTTTTTTTTTAATGTGCACCTGTTTGTATATTTTGTGGGTCGATGCAGCTGAGGTTGTATTTATGCAGATCAGGTGGCGCAGTCCAATTTTGGCACTCCTTTCTGGCATGAAATTGCACTTGTGTTTTTCCCGCTCATACCCATCATGAATTCAACTTCATCCTCCTCTTCCGTCTGTGCTTCCTTTAACATTTTTAACATCTTCTTTGTTCCACATCTCTTGTTCATTTTTTACCACCTGATCCACTGCACCTGCTTGCCCACATGCTCCCAAATAATAATTAATAAAACATAGATATTAAAATAAATAATAATAAATACACACATATAGAATTGGAGTAGAAATCATGTGGTGGCATGTTATGTTGCATTACTTTCATTAACATAAACATTAATTATATCTGGTTCTACTATTCACACTTGAAATTTGAACAAATATGGAAATGTTACAATCATCTTCACGCACACTCAATAATAAAACCTGTTTTTTGTGTTGATAATAACAGAGGCTGTTGTCATATTTGTTAGAAAAAGGGGGAAGTTCTAGTAATTTGGCAAAGCATCTGTTGAGAATACAGCATCAATTTACATAAATCATAGTTTTAGACTACTATGCAGATCTTTGTCTACACAGTGGGGCTGCTAATGGTTGTTTTTATTATTTGAATAATATGATGACTATTTTCCTGATTAATGAAAATGATTGGGGTTTTTTAATAGTGAAAATTGAAACGCTTCAGTATGTTAATATACTATGTATGAATGTATGAATTGTTGTGTGTTTTTGTGTGAAAATGTTTGGATCCGAGTGTACCGAGACACAGTATGCATCTTCAGAGGGCCCACAGAGGGCTCAGAGAGTTCATGGGCGAGTCAGAGACAAAATCTTTCATCCTTGCACCACAAATCCACACACACACACACACCACATATATACACACACTAGAGCAATGACTCCAGCACAGCGAGGCAGCAGAAGCATTGCCACTACTCCCATGAGCCTGAATGGCCCTACAGACTACATACACCAAAATACCTTCATGAAAATATACACACCTTAAGTGATTCAAAATAATAAACACAAGCACATGCTTATACACAAACTATACACTTAGAAAACAACAAAACAGCTGCACACACACACACGTAAACATACATAACCAAAAAGGTAGTGAACAAACAACCAAAAATATCAGCAGCTGCCCCAAACTCCCCTGCCCACACACACGTACACACAACCAATTTGATATTCAAAGTGAGTGTTTGAAGAGGCTTCAACTCTGTTGTTGTTGTTATCATGATGAAGAGAGAGTGAAAGAGAGGAAGAAAGAACACAATGGGAAAAAAAACACAGCTCAGTAGGGGGGTAGCGTGTGTGTGTTTGGCAGTGTTGCATCTGGGGAGCAGCGCTGCTTTGTAGTGGATGAGAATAAAGGAGATGAATGGAGGCTAGCAAGCTAATGTCCACCAGAGCACAGGCACCGGCCCTGCGCGCACACACACACACAGAGACACACACACACACAGTACACTGACATACATATATGCAAATAAAACAAAAAACACACCTTTGTGAACTTTGATTTAAGCCCACAGAGAGGCATCTATAATGCTGACTCACGCAGTCATGAAATGAGAGCCAACAACACAGGCTTAACACACATACACACACACAGAAACCTGCACTGAATCATTAATATTGTCTGACGCTCTAGAACACAAACACACACACAAACACACTGTACATGAGAGTTGGTAAAAAGTTCACTAGCAGTGAAAACACACACACACACACACAATGCTGTATGGATTTGGACTGATACAATGGAGACCACTTGACGTGTGTGTACTGCTCACCCATGATATATACACCAGCTTTTAGCAAACATACTCGGCAGGCTAGAATACACACACACACACACGTCTAGTCCTGGCAGGCTACCAACCCTGAGCAGATTACTGACCCTCAATCAATATCTACGTCCACCAGAGGCTGATTAAACAACACAACAAGAGCAGGAGAGGAGAGAGAGATGCTACACATGTTCTCAACTCTGGAGACGCTTTACATTTTTCCTGAATGTGGCGTTATCAGTGGTTTAATTCTGTTTGTCAGTTTATTTAAATAAATTATAGCTTAGTTATAGTAATATTGCATTACCTTTGATGTCTTTTGAAGATTTGCTTGCATCACACCGTCTCTCATAAAACAATCCTGTCAATAATTTTTCTTCGAGCATTAAACGTTTGCAACAAATCACACTCTTATTAAAAGCTGCAGCACATTTTTCTTTCATTTCTGCTTCACCCTCCCCCCATCTCCATCTCTATCACCACCACCCCCACCCACCCCTGACTCTCACACTGTTCCACCTTTCCCCAAGAGCTAAGGTGTCAATCAATCTGTTGCTTGGTTGCCGTGGTGAATCTCTGACCCCGCCTCTCTTCCTCCTGGCTATGTCAGATTACACCCTCGCACGTCAGTCAAGAACATCTGCTGAGTCGATTGGTGGAGCCCAGCATCCCTGCTTTCTGTGTGTATGTGTGTGAGCTTTGGAGTCAAGTTCAGGATCCTTGACAATTCCATACATTATAAATGTAGATTCAAAATACGCTGTCGACTATCTGGCAAAGAATAACTGAAATTTATGAAAGTTTTAGAAAAATTAACTGCATGTGAATACGAAATCATCGTTCTTTAGTACATGCTTCAAAAAGCTAGATACTTCAAATATGCACAAAACACACAATGCAGAACTCATTGAGCCAACTTTTTCTAATAATGACAGCCACTGACTATTTGGCATCCTTATCAGTAGGGCTGGGTACGCAACCAAAATGTGTTGGCAGCTAGTATTAAAAACTAGCAATTACCAAAAACTGGAATCAAATGCTTACAATTGTTTAAGTTCTTTATTTATTCATTAATAACTCAGTTTATAAGTCAAATCACAACTTTGAAGGTTTTAGACTGCTTGTGTTTAATATTTAATATTTAATATATGAAAAGGAATTTTGTAAAAGGTATAGAGCCTGACCAGTACCGGATTGATGGTTTTGAAATCTATATTTGAGATATTATGAGCTGGTATTTGCTTTTTGAAAAAATAAACCAACTGTTTCTAAATTAACCCAAACATATCTTTGAGGGTCTAAGGACAGAGGGTGTCACTCCCTGTACAGATTGTAAAGCCCTCTTAGACAAATGTATTTTGTGATTTTGGGCTATATAAATAAAATTTGATTTGATTTGATTTGACACTATTGTGCTGTAATTTCCAACACGTGTCGATACAAATGTATATCGGCCATAATAAATCGGTCAATATACATCTGCCGGCAAATTTACTGGAGCTACTTTTTGTGTTATATGAACATCTTTATAATTCCTAAAGTAAGCTATCGAAGAAGTTTTTGCCGATGCCAAAATTCACATAGTATATCAGCACTAACTGTTCAAAAGCTCAGTAATGTGTTGATATTTTGTGCCATCATCATACGGTAAAGAAACTCACATTTCCAAACCCAAACATATTGGTATTGTATTCTAGTTGGTCTTTACACACACACATATTGGTCAAACCGTGTAAAGACTGAAAGGATGAGCTAGTCTTGTTGTTGTATCAGAGTTGTGTGTCAGTGATGCGCCAAGCCTCATCAATCCCAGACATCTGTCTCAGTTCACCATGGACACCCCCCCCCAGTCACACATGAAAACCCGTCTGACTTATGTCTGTCACAGGAACATCCCGCACCATGTGGACAAGAGCTGAGAGACAGAGAGAGAGCATTAAGCCCGGTGAACACACACACACACAAACATACACATGCACTATTACACCCACCAGTTCCCACTGCATGGGCCAAAGCGGGTCATTAAAGGTGAGGAACTGGTCACTCTTATTCTCCTCAGGCTGCCTGTCAGTTGCAGACTCTCTCCTTTGGGAACCTGCAAGCACACGGATCCATCATACGTGTGTGTACATGTGTGTTTTGCTTTTCTTCATGTGTTGAACTCTGACATCAGAAAGTCCCTGGTCTCCAACCAATGGTGAAAGGCCTCCCAGATTTCCCTTCTCTCCAGTGAGGTGGAATACTGCTGGCAGATTACCATATCATTAGCATATCATTATCATCACGTTACTGCGGCACAGCTTGGCTCGCTGTCTGTGGTGCTATCAGCTCATCAAGGCCTTCACCTTTCTCTACATACACTACATGTTATACTTACTTCCTCTCTTTATCACTTGCCTCACATTTTTCACCCTTTGCAACAGAGCTCCGTCTCACTGTCATTTCCTCTTGTTCTCCCTCACACATTTGATCAGATATGAATCGGTTTGTTTAATATATTGTATTTATTGCTAAATTAATTAGTATCACACCCATTGTCCCTTTTCTTTACTGACTACTAAAACATTGCACACTAATATACGTGCTTCATTTCTAGGATCCGATTAATTAGTGGTGTAATGGTACATTTAGGCAATTAGCTTAGCTTAGCATAAAGAGTGGAAACGGCAAGAAACAGCTAACCTGTCTTTGTCCGAAGGTAATAAATAAATAAAATAAATAAACTGCATATATAAAGTTCACTAATCAATGCATCGTTTGTAGATTTAACAAACAAGATACAATGTGTTGGAGCATTACTGACAGTTACAGTTGTTTATTTCTTCATATTAATCATACACCAGGGTAAGACTTATGATCAATGAGCCACCACTAAAATGTTATAATCTGCGTTCGTTTTTCCTCCCAAAAATGTAGCCAACTGTAAATTTTGTCTGCCATTAAACCCATCATACAATAGTGGTACAACTAAATGTATCCTGTGCTTTAATAGAGTTTAGTGTCCCAAAATGAGCTTTTTCCACACTGGCAAGAAACCGTGTTTGGCATGAAAATGGTCATATTTGAGATATTTAATACTGGCACACAATATTGAATATTGGCAGCTTCAAACTTGCTTGTAAGAAGCATTAGACATGTTCTCTCCCCCCTTCCTTGTATGTTAACAAATACTCTGCTGCACTGTTGATCCACCATCTCTTTTTATTATTTTTTTAATCACACACACACACACGCACACGCACACACACGGTCATACAGTTCAAAAATATGTCTTAAAGGCATTTAAAAAAACATATGTGGTAAACAATGAAATACACACATTTCTGTAAATCTAGATGCAAGATAAACATTTGATTTTGAGTAGTTGAATAGTAGATTTACTGAACATATAAATTTAAAAAAAACAGCATCTCCGTATGTTGGAAATGTTGAAATAGTGACTCCGCTACTTCCAAAGGACTGAATGAACTGAATGAGACTATTACCTGAGGATCTGTGATTTGACAATTATAGTATATATTTGATAATATGTATGAGTTGTATGTACAGCGGTACAAAAGGTGGTAATTTCTATAATTGAGAAAGATAAAGAAAGACATTCTGTGTCTGTGGCAATAGAGAAACTCTGTATAAAACTACAACCAAGAATAAAGTACATCAAAATGAACCTCACATAGTCAGATACAACCGATTATTAAAAAAAAGATGGACTGAAATGAAAGTGGCGCTGAATTAACTTCACTCCAGCATAAACTATATGCCAACCCAGAACAAATTGGTAAACGGCAGCTGTCCTTTGACCATCTAAACAAGTACATATTGTAACCATGACAATATTTAAATTACTACCAGCTATAACCCGGCAGATACATGGTAAGAAAGGGAGAACACAAATATTGCAAATTTACGAAGCAGGTAATATCACAGGTGAATTGCTGGAAAGCAGTATTACTGTATCTACACTGTGTTCCTAACACTGTGAACTAATTTGTTATGTTACACTCAAGCTGTAAATATCCCAAAGCTGTGAATACATGGTAATTTATTCACTACAGCTTCATTTTTGTCACATTTTTCTTTCTCACTTACTTTTCTCTGCCCGTAAAAAAATATCACATTCTGAATGCATATTAAAATCTTCTATTGCCTGTATTACCTTACTGGACCTACACCTGACTTTACTTCTGTGTCATTTTAGAGCCAGGAATGCAAACTTGTATTCTTAATGCTTACATTTTTGATGAATGATTATAAATAATTACAAAAGCCTACCTATGAACGATATATTAACACCAAAAAACAAATGCCCTCAATGTGTTAATAACCACACCCAGCAATGATGTCACAGTGTACTGACACACCCTGAATTACAATTCTGCGTCACCAATCAATCGATTCCTGATATAAGTGATGGGTCCTACATCGACACATTTCAACAAACAGTTTCATTTATTTCAGTACATTTTTGTATTTTTTTCTGAGCTCTTCTTAGTTTGAAATGGACTGGACACTCTTATTAAATGAAAAAAATGTATTCAAAACTCACTGTGAGTGGTGGTGTGGTCCAGTCCTGTCATTGGAGCTCGTTTGTCTCTATAGTGACTGTGCTGCCTCTGTACCCAGAGAACCTGGAAATAACACAACACACAGTAGTATGTAAAATGATTTTGTAGAATCTCTAAATTATTAGACTCCAACTATCAACTCTTAGACGTGTTACCACCTTATTTGTTGTCTTCTTTTATTGCAATAATAAAAACTAAAAAAAATAATAATTGTATTCACTTTCACTTTTTGTCTAGGATTGTGGATTTATATGGATGAAACAGTAAGAAGGAAGGCGCAAATGAAATATTTTGTCCTATTCTGTCTCAGTCAATAAAAAGAGGAGAAATCCATAGCACAGAGAGAGTTGGATCTTTATGGAGGAGAGTAAAAGGTTTCCTCTTCATTAGTTCAAAGAGTACTCGCTCGCTCTGTCCTTTGCAGGTCTATTGTCCTGGGTTAAAAGCAAGCCCCTCCAGCCCCTGCCTCACCTACAGCCCCGTCCTCCACGACAAACACGCGCTCTCATGCACACACATACACACACACAATTTCTTTCATAGGCCGCTGCTTGCAGCTTTGATCTGATAAGAGGCAGGTCCTTGTGAAGGTGGGCGCAGTAAATCAAACAACAGATCACAGACGCAGACACACACATATCAGTGTGAGGCCACTATTGTCCTCTTACACTTAAATCAGAGTGGAAGAGGTTGAAAATAAATACTATTGAGAGGCGGCTGCAGTCTTTTATGTCCTAAAAGCCTGCTTGCTTTATTCCCCCTTCATGTACTTCAATTAGACTCAATTAACAAGAGCTGGTCTAAACTACCCAAGATGATTGGTTTGGGGTGGGGAGGCTGTTAAAGAACACTATTGTATTACGTAAATACCGAAGACCTCACACAGGAATAACATGTGATATGAGTATAGATCTGTGAATGTAAACAATTGCTGATCGTTACAGTTTCGGACAAAATGTAATGAAACACACACACACACATTACAACACACATGCCACAGACATCATCAAATATATAGTTAGTCTGTTATACATAGTGTACAATGCAACATATCATCATATAAGTTTCTCACCTATAAATAGTAACACAGACATGAAAACATACACAGATAACAGCGATGTGTGTGTGTCCCAACTACCTTGTAAAAGAAAAAAAAAAAAAACTCTAGCATCTCCTCTGGACGAGCAGCCAGGACACAGTGATCAATACACATGATAGGGAGCTAATCGCTCTCTGTCAAGCCAGGTCCTGCCAGCTACTAATGGCACACACTCACTAGGGAGTGTGTGTGTGTGTGTGTGTGTGTGTGTGTGTGTGTAGGCGTGGGCCTTAATGGCAGATTGAGACTCTTTAGGGAGTGTTGCTCAAGGTTAGACTCAGGGGACGAGGGGTAATTGACCACACTGTCTGTGACACTGACCCCTCCACTGTCAGCGCATTCATCATCCAGCTGTGACATATAGGTAGCACACACATATAGACAAATACAGTGTACACAGAAAAGCGTGCGTAAATGCTCTGAAAAATGACGTCACCAAACAGAAAATAGTTTTTTGTTGGCTGCCCAACATACAGTAAATGTTGCAATACAAAGAAAGCTGGTGCAACTTTAGCATCAAACACACACACACAAAAGCCAATATTTCTCACGTATAATAAAGGCTTGCTAAATGGAAAAAAAAAGACAAACGCAGGACTATAAAAAAAACAAACTTGTTTGGAAAATCATTTTCCAACAGTAAGGAAGAAAAGTGAGCAGTAGAGCGCTTGCATGATTGAATGGCTGAGGTGGAACTGACAGAGACATAGAGTGAATGTGTGGAGGAGGAGAAAGACAGTGAGATAGAGGGACCCGGGATGTATGTGTGTTTTCAGAATTGATGTCTGTGTGTACGGCTCTGTAGAGGAGTGAATGATTGAGCAAGGTGGTGAGGAAACAGAAAGAAAAGTGTGTGCGTGTGTGCACATAATACTCCCATGTCTCTATATGAATGAGTGGACGCGGTGGATGGCAGGCAGCTGCAGCAGTGTGATACGAGCCGAGCTGCACAGATATCAGCGCTGACATTTTGGGCTTCGCTACCCACCCACGGCCCCCTGGGAAAGTGATGGCCATGGCAGCGGCAGTGGCCACATGCCCCCTCCCCACCTCGCTGCTCCCTCCGCCTGTCAATCACAACACTGTGCTTCCTGACGCTCTGTCGGGCCCAGCCGAGGCCTGGCGCTGGCTGGAGCCATTAAGCCATGTAGCATTGAATGCACCACATGACCCAACCCACCAGCATCCAGACCCTGATGCCTCGCTGATCCCTATCTAGTCCTCAACACCTTCACCCCACCCCGCCCCACCCGGCAACTCTGTGCCTCTTTATTCAATCTCTCATGTCTAGCAGACTGATAGCCCCAACCACAGAGAGACAGAGATGGAGGGGCTGTGTGTGTGTGCGTGTGCTACCGCCAGCCAGAAGATGTGAACAGAACAGTGTAACCAACACAGAGACATGTTGAAAAAAAAAAATGAAAAAAAAGAAAAGAAAGTGGCGAGCAGCAAAGGGAGGGAGGAGAAATTGCATAAATTCAAAGAGGAGAAAGATAACGCAGAGATACACTCTGGCCCCTCCTCCAGCCTTCTTTTTAAGGCACCTCTTGGCCTCCTCTCCCTCCTCAGCCTCGCCCTCCCTCCTTCCTCCTCCACACCCACCCCCGGGCCCTCTGGTGTGTTGCTCACTCCATTGTGTCAGCCTTCAGAAGTGCTCAGTTTGAGTGGCAGGCCGTCACAGATCAGTTCCCTGCTAAAGCGGCCCGGCAGGCTGGGGTGACGGGCCAGGAAGGGATCTAAGTGGGGTTTATCAGCGCTTCTTAACGCCTCTCCAGCTCCCTGACACAAAAGAGAGGGGGTATTAAACATCTAAAGCAAACCAAAAAGCGTGAAAGCTCCTTATAGGGCCGCGGGATTGCGGATGTGACTGGAGTCTTTAAAAAAAAAATAGCAAAAAGAAAGGGGAATAAAAAAAATAAAAATAAGGGGGGTAAAAAAACCACAACCGTCTCAGCAATGAGGGAAAATTCTAATGTTTTTTCTGTCCTGTGTGGACAGAAGAGTGGGTGGTAGAGAGATATAGATAGACAGACAGACAGACATGCAGAGAGAGAGAGAGAGAGAGAGAGAGAGAGAGAGAGAGGGAGAGACGAGGAGAGAGAGGGAGAGGGAGAGAGAGAGAGAGAGAGAGCGTCTGCAGGATCAAGTTGGAACTGAGCAAGTGAAAACCAGCTTAATAATATTTTCTAGCTCGCCACCTGTTCTATATATGAAGCCCAAGAGAAAATAAGTAAGAATAATACTGCATTATACTAGCAATACCTAGACTAGTTATTAACAGAATAACACAAACACAATCAATAACACTGAAGGCAACTTGCTCAGGCTTTTAAATGATTTTATTCTCACAAGGGGTTGGCTTTTTAAGGTTCAAATTCTCTCTCTAGCTAACAGCTAACAAAGAAAAGGTATTCAAATCCCCATGTTTGGTTAAAAAATGAAAAAATAAAAAAATCACCATTAATAACATTAAATGCACTAATATCAACCAGACACTGCAGTTAGCTAAATGAGCTAACTAAATAATACGAATAAAAACTGATGTGACATTGAAATTAACACACACACACACACACACACACACACACACACACAATGAGAAACCAAAGCAGCTAAATGGAACTCAGACATCATTCATTCATCCTCCATGAAACAGGCATATTCACTGGTGCTAATGTGACCACATATAGCAGCACGTACGGTGCTAACTGAACAGCAATGCTTAAATTCACCACCATGCACCAGCTCACAAACACTGCTTAGACAGACTTACTCAATATTATGTGTTAACTTTACCATTGAGCTGACTTCATAAACGACTAAAGCAAAAAACTGTTTTGCTCATTTACGGTAAACCATCTACTGTGTGTTCAAACACACAGATATCATGCACCATTTACTGCAGTGTTAAGAACGCAAACAATGGTTTTGCTCGCTCAATTTGACTGTAACTGAAGTATTTGTTTGATGCCAAACACAAGATTAGCCGCTGATAACTAAACCTTACATTGGTCAGATAAGCATCATTTAAAATGTGGTAGAGCCATGTCGGATTGGCTGATTGACGTGACCTTTGGCTTCTGATGATTACATCTTCTGTCGTGGGAAAAACAGGTCACTCCTTATTTAACTTTTGTTTAATTTTCTTGCTTTTAATGTCTATGTGATGACAATTTGACATCAGTTCTGCACATCTTTGACGCCTTTGAGTCTTGCTGCTGTCAGATAGAGGCAGTAACAACTGGGCACAGCCTGCACACAGCTGCAGCTTTTCACATGCAACGACAAGGAAATAAACAAGGAACAATGCTTTTCCTAGTGTGTGTGTGTGTGTGTGTGTGTGTGTAATAGTCTAGCAGGGACCTGTGTGTACATCAGAAGCTGGAGGGAAGTTTGTGTCGGACGTTTTGTTAAAGGTCAAAGTAGAGTTTAGTCAAAGACATTACGGATGAGGGGAGGCAGGGACTGAAGTAACCAAAAACACACATATTACCATACTGCTATATTCCTGTCAGTATGCAGTAAGATAATCGGTGTATATATATATATATATATATATATATATATATATATATATACACACACACACACATTCTGTACGTCAGAATGTATGTACACAATATGTGTGTTTGTGTAAAGTTGTTTTTCCACATCCTTGCTAATTATGTCATTGTTTGTTGCTCTGCTAACAGAGGGCTGCATCGGTCGTTATTACACGGCGGCAGAACCTCCTCCTCTGAGACCACCACAGACCTCGATTCTGTGTGTATCTGGTTCAGGTATTCCTCACATGGCAGGATGTTAATTTATTTTTTTTTTTTTTAACACAGTCATGCTGTGGGGACTTGCCCCTGTTATGAAGAATACAAACAAGTCAACTTAATCGTTGATTTGCATTAAGGTGACTTAAATGCAAACTAGGTTTAGAGTTAAGGTAAGATTAGGTTTATGTTAGAGTTAGGCATGTGGTGGTTAGAAAAAGTCTCCAGGAAATTAATGAAAGTAAATGTAAAGTCCCCCAATGAGGTGGAAACCCAACGTGTGTGTGTGTGTGTGTTGTATACAATAGGCTGTTATAGTCCAGCTCTCCACATGTGAGCCTCATTCCTTTGGCTATAACTAAACCAGTTTGATAGGAGCTATCGCGGCTGCTGCAGATTATACTGATTTACGGTGTGTGTTTATCATTCCTCTGTTGGGGGACGCAATCATATTCATAATTAAAGTATTTTTCTTTTCAGGAAAGCAATAATTTGCTTCAAATGTGATGTAAATGTGGGTATTTTTGATATTTCATTTGTAAAATATATACTGTACATTTCTCTTTCACTTATTTTAGATTATTTTAAAGCATATTTCTCCGCACTGTAAACTTGCGACCATAGTACATGGTGTGTTATGTATGTCATATCACTGCTACATGAATGTAATGTACATTTTTAGCGCATTAACATAATCCAGCAGGCGTGTGATGTCGCTTGAACGAATAGACTGATGTAATGAATACACAAGATGTAGAATACACAAGGTCCATTTACCTGCATTACCTGGAGGTTTTTAACCACATCATGTGGTCTTCATCAGCAAACAAAGGTTGCTCAGTTGTCATAGATGTTTGTAACTTAAAGTACAGTGCTTTATAGTAATTTATAGTATGATAGTTATTCTTTATCAACACAAAATTGACTACTGCACCTACACAGTAGTTACAGTTAGTCAACATATGTTACAATAAATTCCACTTTAATTAAGGCATATTACCTTATTAAGTTTATAAGAAATACTGTACAGAGGTCTTTGCAGTCTTCATTGAACTGTAGTCTAAATTAGCATTTAAAGTAAAATAAAATAAAGCACTTAACAATTCAAATGTTTGAAGAGGATTTTAACAGCACACCAGCACAATTCACTAGCCACTACAGACAATGTTTGCCCTTATCTTCACATCCATCCTCTTGTGGTGCAAAGTGATTCTGATAGCGGGCTAAATCAAAAGACGCTGGATTTGATTGTTATGTTGACAAAATGTCAAAATCATCACGAGGAAAGGTTTCTGACCTTTTATTCTGGTTTCAGAGGATACGAGGCAGACACTTCTCCTGATGTTCAGTAGAGACGATTTCACTGATTTTATCAGTTGTGAAACACTTTCATTCAAAAACCTCACGGAGAAATAGTTTAGTTCCATCTTTCAAGTGGAGCAGATCTAATGCATGAAAACACCATCCCATAATGCTTTTGCTACACAATGATGCACCAGTAACAGTCTTTGAACAACCAAAAACGCTTTGAAAAGAGTAACACTTTAAACCTTACACAATTTTATCACGCTATTGTAACTCGTTATGGTGTTATTACCTCAGTAGCCAATTTATAGGGAATTAAACTAACCAAGTCTTAACCTTGCACGCTGCAGTAATTAGTGAACTCTGACTGTAATGTAACCCACCTGCTATGTGATGCAAAGTGAGAAGCAGCACAGGTTCCTATAGACAGAGGCCTGGTCAGAGGCGGGCAGATGGAGTATAGCTCAGGTATTGGCAGGTTTCCATCTACTGTAGCTAACACACTGTAATAAGTGTTTGGCAACAAATAACCACCATAAATACATCATCCACAAAACTATAATATTGACTGTTTTTAGCCAAAAAAAAACACAATTAAAGCAGATTCTATTAGTCTGATTGGTTCAAGTATTCAGTCATGATTTTTTTTGCCTCAGTGCTGTTCACATTAAACATAGCCAACAAGCAGACGTTTATGGCAATGAATGCAATAGTGCAATGTCTAACTATGCTATTGTTCATCATCCCAAAACATTATTTGTGCAATCCATTAAATTTAAGACTCATTACAGAATGTGGGGCATTTTGGGGGTGCATATTCATTTTCACCTAAAGTTACGATGGTAGAAAAGTAATTAAAGTTACAGTTTAATGAAATCATGAAGCATACATGGAGTCACTGGAGATTGTGCATAAATTACTTCAATTAATCACACGCAGACTGACTCAGATGATAACTCTGAATCAGAAACTTTGGAATCTTCTCTCTTTTTGACTTTCTGTCTGTTTCCGTGTGTGTGTGTGTGTGTGTGTGTGTGTTGGGGAAGGGCCAGAGGTCTGGTGCACCCTGGAGAAAGGACAGGGCCGAAGCGCCGAACCCTTCCTCCTGTCCCTCCTCCCTTACCCCATGCTGTCATGGGATGTCTCCGTGGGTGACGGTTTCCCTGGCAACAGGAGCCCAGTGAGGAGGCTGCATTGTGCGCTTTAAGCATGATGCAGAACGGCTTGTTGAAGGTTGCGAGGGAGGGGGCACAAAAAGTGATATCGGGTGGAACAGGCACGCGAGCTACACATGCAATGTAAACAACTTTCAGCCGTTACTCACCACATGGTTCTGTTTTGAGTTTTTTTGTTCTCCTTCTCACTAATCAACACTAGACCCTGATTAAAACAGCAACGCCAGCCAAATGAACTTCCATTTGCATATACATGCTGTGTAAAATCAGAAGCAAAGCCTGGGTGTGAATTCACCTTGACGTGGCCGTGTTAAATGTATCAAACAGTCATGTCTAAGTAGCTGAACGCTCTGATTTGCTGTA
Source organism: Pampus argenteus (assembly GCA_036937835.1). Lineage (NCBI taxonomy): Eukaryota > Metazoa > Chordata > Actinopteri > Scombriformes > Stromateidae > Pampus > Pampus argenteus. Next base: position 7,264,582 of record CM072865.1, on the reverse strand, counting down.
GTTACAAATCCATTTCCCGCTGTGTTATACAGACAGTTCGAGTCAGGCCAAAAAAAAAAATAATCCAACAACCTCAGAGTGGCATCTTTAAGAACCTGTAACTTGATTCCCTCTTTAGATCTTCACATGTGAGCAGAATTTATTCGGCAAAGTGGTTGTTTATCAGGACAATTAAAAACACCTACCCCTGCTGCGGTTGCCAGTCTGTCCTCAAAGGTGGCTCTGTCAGGGCGCCCCCTGCTGTCTCTCAGGGTGAACAGACCCTCCAGGCTGCCAACCTGTCAGCATGGAAACAAGCATTGTGGTCAGGATAAAGAACCACTCACTTTCATGACCTTAAAGGGTTACGAGACACAAGATTTGATAGTAAATGTGTTTAGTTCCTTTTATTTAAGAATTTGAGAAAACATTGTGGCCCTCCAAAATTCAGAGTATGATGAGAATGTAAAATGATGCTGAAAAAAAAAAAGATGCAAGCGTTTTCATCATTACAGAGAGACACCGCACGTACAGTGCGAGGGTCAAACAAGTAACGTATTCTGTCTTAAACACCCATATGACCCTTTGCACAACATGATTTCAGCGTATTCCCACCGGCCATCTGTCTTGTGTGAGTTTTCTAGGAGAGGTGGGCCGAAATAAAACAGCGCACAGTTTATCTAACCTTATTCTGGGCTTTTCATTTCCAAGCCTTATAAACTCAATTGTATTGACCGCCTGGGAGAGTTAGAACTAACTAAGTGAAATCTACTCGGCAGCAATTGTGTGCAAGGCGCATGTCGCGTGTGTCTGTGTGTGTGTGTGTATGTGCGCGTCTTGCTGATTCTATCTTCCTTCACTTTCATTCTCTCTGTTCTCTGTCCCTGAGGTGCATCAAGGCTGAGACTGCTGAGTAAATTGTCCCAAATTGAGTTCCTTCTTGCCGGCAGATACAGGCCACATCCCGACCGTTTAGAGCAAGACAGAGAGAGAGAGAGAGGAGGAGAGAGAGAAAGAAAACAATCACAGCACACATCATTCGCTTGAAAATTTTCTCTCTAATTTTTCTCTTTCCCTACCCACCCTCCCCATCTCCTCCTCTGTTTCTCTCCTCTGCTGATTTCCCCGCTGCCTCTCTTTCTTCTCCCGGCACATTATTCTTCTGCGTCTCCCTCTTTATATCGCTCCCTGTGTGTCTCCCCTTGTCTTTGTCTGCTGTGATAGGTATACATCAGTCTCTCCTTGCTCAGCCCCCCCCCCCCCCCCCACCTTTGATAATTCTCTCTCCTCTCTTAATCTTTTTCCATCCTTTCTCCCTTGATCCTTGTTACTTTTCTCCATCTCCTACCAACAGTATTTCACTTCCCTCTCTGTGCCCTTTTTTCACCCAGGTTTCTATCACTACTGTTCACCCCTCCTTTGCACTCTCATCCCACCCTCCACGGCTTGCTGTACCCGGTGACATAGTACCCATCAGTGCAGACCTCCTGGGTGGAAGAGTCTCGCTCTGACAATAATCACACAGTAAGTTTATAACACTGGCAGCCCAGCTGAGCTGAGCTGAACTGAGCACACGCGACTCCCCTGACGCCGGCACACTCCATTTAACTCAGCGGGGGGCTGCAGGCTGGCTGGGGCAGGGATGAAGCATGAGACAGGGATGGGGATGCCAGCAGGTTTTTTTTATTTTATTTTGTGGATGGTTGGTACTGGGGGGCCGGTGATGGAGTGAGGAGTGGTGATGGAGCAGTGACTGGAGACAGATATGGAAATGGGATGAGGAAGGATGGCTTGAGCTGAGACTGGTGCTGGAGGGGATGTCGGGGGGGGTTGGACTTTTGAGTTTTTTGGTTCATGTCACCATCACTGCACAGAGCGATCCCCCTCTCTACTTTCCCTTACTTACTCTCTGCAAGCTTTTTAGGGCTTTAGTTTTTATACCAGCAGCAAATTGGTAGAAACTTCTCTGTTAACTAACTAACTAGTAAGTAACTAGTAGAACAAGATAACACAAATTCCTTCTGAAGACTTGGCTGTGACATTGTTGTGTTGCGGTGAAGCCATTGGTAACAACTGTCTACCAGATTCAAATCCTCCTGAGTGCCATGCTTTACAGTGCTTTCTTTGCTAATAAGAACCTTTGGGGCTGTAAAGAGTAGCCATTTGTTATGGATCAGTTCAAAAAACAATTTGTTTGTGGTGCACAAAACATTTACACTGTAAATAAGAACCTTTTTTTTTAAAATCTTCTTCCAGTTTCTCTGGATAGTCTTTTCTTCGAGGTGCCATCCTGTAGCTATGAGGGTCTCTCTCTCTCTTTGTCCATTCCAGTAGCCACCAATGTGAAGATCCAGCCAATAAATTACAGCATCAAATCATTGACTCCCCCTGTTGCCCAAGATATACAGCATATTGGCACTGATGGTGATTAATGGTTTCCTCAGTCTTGAGTTTTCCTTCCAAGTCTGCCTCTGCCAGAGAACGGTCACCTTCGACCTGTTTTCAGCACCGTAAATTGACAAATGCCAAGTTACAGTGGTCAGATGGTCTCGTTGGCTTTTGCATTTGTTTTGCCCAGATAATAAAGCTCTTTAAGTGCATCTGCCGTCTCCCGCTTGTAAACGCACTTGAATACTCACTGCATTTTCACACAGATCTCACTGTCAACAGTTGTCATAGGCACCATTTCTTCAGTAGAAAACATTTTCAGTAAAAACTGTTGACAGTGACGTCTATGGATTATACAGAGTAACCAGGAAGAGAATGTTTCTAGAAGTACACATTAGTACTTCTAATAACAATTGGATAGATACCATTAGACTAAGTAAGACGCCTGTCTGACAACCTGTTTTGTTCGGTTTTGTGTAATTTGGTTGAACTGACTCTTTAAAATTGTGAACGCAGCCAGTGGCCGATAAAAACAGAGACCTACCTCTGGCTAAATGCGTCATTTTGTCAACTTGACATTACTGACACTGGGTGTACATAATATACACACATGAACACACAGTAAAACTACACTTGTACATGAAAATTAGTGAGCAATTTCATACCAAAACAAACACACACACACACACACACACACACATCTTTGGGCCCTGCCAGAGCAGGTTCACAGCAAAACAATATGAGGCCAATCAGGGGACCATTGGTATGGCTCTCCCTCTGCTAATGAAGGCACTTTGAAAAGGTAATCTAATTCACCAGCAGCAATTAAGGCTGGGAGCGCCTTGTCACTATCAATTATCCGCTCCTTCACTCATGTTCTCCAGTGTGGACGCTGAGCCTGCCTGACACACAGCACTGTTGGACAAATCAACCCCATCAGCCAGCCAGTCACTGAGAACACTAATCATGAGAGTGTTCAAACACACACACACACACACACACACACACGGGTAGATACTGTATGCTTGAATCATTGCACAATGAAGCTGGACATGAATGAGGATGTCCTAGCTGGCTGCAGTCAGAGGTGTCTTTACTTAGTGGATCCATAAACTGTATCTTCTGGACCCGGGAACATTGACTGATAATGAGGTAACATGACTTTATGGTAACATCCATCCAACGTTATTCGCTGATCAAAAACTCCACCTGCTATGTTTTTTTACAGTTATGTTTAACTTTACCTCTTTGTCAGGTATATCCAACACATGACCAAGAAAATCTATCAATAGACACATTTGATACAATATTAGAACATATTATAATTATGTAATTAAGGGCATGGCCATTGTGCCAGTTTCTATATGTAACATTTTGTAATCACAGATTAGAATAGTGTTTTACACTATTACAGTGTGTTTTCACTTCACGAAAGTGAGTTTATGAGTTTGATTTTTTTTCCCCCCTATTTTGACAACCTAGTCATTTTAGCATTAACATCATACAATACATCTTACGTTTATTATCAACATAGCTTATAGGATACGACTATAACATTCTGTGTTTACCATTATATAAAAAACAGTTGTGAAAATATACAGTAAATTGAGAAAACAAACGCCACTACCAGGGTTATTTTAATATTGCAAAGTGTATATTTTATATATAGATTATGCAACATTTTAAAACATGACCCCTCAGTCATGGTCTTTTCAATTTATCATTGCGCTGTAACACTTGCAAGCAAAACATCAAATTTTGAGTTCAAAATACAATACAAATAGTAAATATAAAAAGACAAATGTTACGATGGACAATAATAAAAATATAACCTCTTTGTTGACCATAAAACTATGTACACTGTTGAGTCTGTTACTTGTTTATTACGGATCAAACGCAACTACTTCAAATCCTTTCAGAGGTTGTTCTAAAGCATCATTTGAAGGCTGAATTTGTGACACTTGTACAGTGCATATGGAAGCATGGCACCCTGACCTTTTGCCCTCTTCTCCAATTGAAGACAACTCCTCTATTCAACTGTAGACCTTCAGATGTATAAGATAACTGACAGGACTATTCAAAATGCTCTTTTGATTGCTTAACTGAATCTCTCCAATGAATGACCTTAGTCCAGAGCACTGATGAATAGTGGATTAGCATGACAGTAATGGTGCCGAGAGTGCAGCAAAGCCTCCAGAGAATAATATCTGAGCCTTATGTTGCTCCAGGTAGCTGTAAATTATGTTACATACAGTATGTGTCAATATACTGTATATACTGTATAATAAAACAGCCGCAAGGATGTTAATATGGCCATGTTAAAGAGCGACGTACGGTATTAAAATGTAATTGCAAAAAAAACCTGCATTATATAGTATTAAACCTATAAGAAAAACTTTTTTTATGTAGAATCAATTAGACATTTTACTTTAATCCTTATTAACAATATAGTTGCATTTGAGCTAGAATTTTGCAAATCTCAAGACAAAAATAGCATCTTTAAGACAACGGAGAAAATACATAGGTGATTGTAGTTAAATATGTCCCCTCTAAGATATTTAAGGTGTATCCAATATATAATATATATTCATTAAATTAATATTGAAACATTCATGCAGTGATCCATTCTTCCTCTAACGTTACATGAAGTGTACTTATGTTATCAGATTGTTAGTTAATGAAGGAATATATATGAATATATTTTCAATATATTATATTACATTATAATATACACACACAGTATATATTAATGATGATTTTAGGGTCAAATTGGGTGATGTGCCAATCACTGTAGCTACATCAAATGTTTACTGTGGTACACTGTACAGTAACGCTTTGCTGGTTTTTAGACATAGACATAAAGCACTTACTACAGTTGATATAGTCTAGACTGCATGTACAGAAATACAACATTTCCCTGTGTTAGTTAGTTATTTTTCTGATTATTATAGTATGTGGGAATTTAATATTAAAGCAAACTTAAGTTATGAAACACGACCTTGAATTGAAATTCAACTCGAAACAAATCCTGTCAAACAGCTGCCGGTTTCTCTTCAACACCAAGTACAAGAACATCAATGATATTAAAATAACAGACTTATTTTCCATTGAAACGCAATGAAACTATTTCAAGTCTGGAAAAAATGAAATGAAATTAAACCTGAATTATTGTGAAAGTTCATCACAACAACCTATTGATAAAAACTCAGTTTGCTATATTATTGTCTTTGTAGTAGGACTATACTTTTCTTATTCTTTAGAATTATAGAAAAATATTATTATTTTTTACGTGCAGCTATTTTTTTATGTTTTGATTTTTGACTAGTCATATTAATCATATTATTATACAGCACAGCATAAGACTGAAAAGCCCAAGCATCAAAATTCAAAGCGGAAAAAAACAGATTGAAGGCGCTACCAGCGCAACAAGAGCTGCAGGTATTATGATCCACTTTGCCTTGTTTTTGCAATATGCTGTTTATTTGTTATGTTTGTGTCTTTTGTGTCTTTTCTGGTAAACTCTTTTGTATTTGCTAAAAAAAACATGACTTGATTTGAAGCTACTTTCATGAGACTTGTTGGAGCTGTTGAGCTGATCTCTGCCTCTAGCTCTGCAGTGTTTACTCTTTTCTTCAATTTATAATTTCCTTCATACAGTCACAATAAAGTTACCAGAGCATAGTGGAGCATTTAGTTGCTAAAGAGCCAAATATCTCCCGCAAGCGATGGCAGAGACCGAAGCTAAAAGTTAGTTGATACTGGACTTATATTTGTTTGGTGGCATTTAATGTGTCTGTGTCTACTTGATCTACATGCAACTGTTTGCTAGCATGTTCACTAATACACTTTTTTAATATGTCAATGTTGCGTTTTAAATTTTATTAGTTTTTAGCACTGAACTATGAATTGAAAATGTTCATAATCGGCTTACTTTTGGTACATCTGGAACAGATGTTAAAACTGTCTTAGGGCTCAGCTACAGCCTCTTTGTGCTTGTTAGCAGCAGCATCATGGGTAATGTGTTGAGCTACCACTCATAGTACATAAATGATCTGATCTCCTTACTGTAATTATTGCACATCGCAATTACAAATTCAGTTACATATTGCCATGAACACTACAAGCTATCACCAATCCCACTCAGCAAATATACACCGAGTTGGAGTTTCAAGTCATCTCGGTGCTGAAGCACCCACAGGAGCGGAACGCCCCGCTGCTGCAGACAGCCTCCAACACACAAACAGAAAGAAATGGAGGGAGGGATGGAAGGAAAAAGCATGGATAAACAAAAACAAACACAGACATCAAGAGTCATTGAAGCAGTGTGAGAGCCACGTGAGGCAGCACACCCTATGGAGAAAACAGCAGCTGGTGTGTAGACTAACAGCCCTACAGGGGCTGCGGCCTCCACAGCCCCAGCTATGGAGAAGCAGAGGGAAGAGACGGGAGGAGGGCTGAGTGATGGAGGGGGATGCTAGGGGCTAAATGGGGTGAGCAGTTAAGCCTTGTTGGTTACAGTATTGGCATGAAATGCAGGAGATGGGAGGGGCCATGAGGGGTTCTACAGTCACTTCTACAGTACATCTCAAAGTGAAAAATGCAGGTATACTGAAGGCTAATACACTCAATTTTTGATTGAGTTGTCACAAGTTTTTATTTAATGAGACATTTGAGGTAAGGTATTATAGTTTATTACAACGTCATACTTCTGTACTTGTTAATTGCCATCTGTGCAAGTGGAAACATTGCTAAAAAGAAGCTGAACAGAGCAAGAAGCAATCATACAGATTTTATACAAACCCCTGTGTTAGCTATACTTGTGTGTTACATTGGAGCTACACAAACAAATCAAGCAACCATGCACATAGAAACTATTTGACAGAAAAGCCTAAATTTGATAAAGAGGTTAACAAAAGTATACAAAGTTCTGCCAAAAAGAAGTAATTATTGCAGAAATTAGAAAATAAATCTATACACAACTATATATTAAAAGAAAAGGGGGGAATGCAGGACTTTCTAACTCTGTTTTAACTCCTAAATTGAGGAGAAGAGGAAGTTCGTTACAACCTGTCTAACTGCTCTTGTACCGCTGGACTTAGTGATGTTCCAGATCTCAACAATCACTTTAGTGATTATCATAATAAAGCCATAAAACCCAAGTTATAATACACTGGAATTATCCTTCATGATTAAAAAAAAAAAAACTAAAGAAAATACTAAATCAAGAATAGGTTTCACATTTAAATGTAATTCTAATCAGGGTGGAAAAGTCTAATTTACATTATAGGACACTAAATCTATGCATTAATCCAAGGTATAATCACCAAATCCTGTGAAAAGACAAACAACAACAATGTGTTGTCTCTTTGTACTTACTACAAACAGTCATTCCTGCTTAAGATGTAAATCTATATTAAAAAAAAGGATAACAAGTATATATTTTCACTGTTTTTAAAAGCACTGCTGTCTTCAGCAAATGTTACCTAAACAGGGGTATCGTCAGCTGCAGATCTGGCGCTCTAGTGAGTAATTATAGCAGCAGGACCGGATATAGGGGAGCGACTCAAATTTAACTACAATGCCCATGTTCATTATAATGAAGGACCATATCACACAGTGTGGTTCATTAATGTGTTTTTAATAGTTTTCAGGCAACGATGGAGCTCTACGGCACAGAGGAATAAGCTATATTTAGATATACAGACAATACTTATTAGCTAGATGCATTTAATTTATGTTTTGGTCGTTCTGTCTCTTCAGCCAATAGACGTGGACTAGAGAATGAGATTATTAGCTATTATATAATAACTGTATTACTAGACTGAGTATTACATAACCAGGCTTACACAGTCTACACCGATCTATAAAGTGATTGTAGGTGTCGAGTTGCTACATTTATTTCTTATATTTGAACCAGCACGCAAAATAAAACCCACCCTCTGTCAGTCTCTTATAACTATCAATCTGTGAAAAATGATGCTCCATGTAGATAAAAATATACATACTGTTATCTTCTATTTGGAAATTAAGACTGTCATGCACTGAAAGTCAACCGCCAAGTTCAGATCGGATTCTGTGTTTTCAAAATGTGCTCAGCTCCTCATTTCGGGTAAGAAATGAAAACCACAACAAGTGGTGCAGACAATCCATTTGGCAGCAGCAGTAACCGACCAACATGACATAAACGTAAATCTGGTTTACTTTCACTTACTTCTCTCTAAGCTTGTTTTATAAACCCATTCCAAACAAAACACTGTAGTAAAATCCAACAGCAAGCTAGACAACATGCAATTTCACAATTTTTCAGAATCCTTTCATATCATCCACAAAAGCGTTGTGTATTTGTATGTTTGTGTGCTTCTCCCTCCCTCTGCCTTCGTCCACCATCTTCCTTTATCTTCTTTATCTCTCTCTTTCTCTCTCTCTCCATTTCAATATTGAAGAGAGTTTTATTAAGGGCTAGACTCGGGTGTGCTGAGGCGCTCTCAGTAATTTTCCTACAAAGTGCTTTAATCCATCACACGGCCAACATGTGGCCTTTGCAGCCATACATCATCTCAGCCCAGAGAGAGAGAGAGAGAGAGAGAGAGAGAGAGAGAGGGGAAAAGAAAGAGAGGGAGTGGTAGCACAATATCTGTTCTCATCCTCCTCCTCACCCCCTTCTTCCTCCTCCTTCTCCTTTACCTTCATCTCCCGCCAGAGTTCCCCACCTGGGAGGGAAACCACATCTTCTCCACAGTCAAGCGCTCTCTCTCTCTCTGTCTCTCTCTCTGTCTCTCTCTCTCTCTCCATTCCTCCATTTACAAATGAGCGTGAGGTATGAGCGGGGCTGGCATGATGGGGCAGGGTGGGGGATGTGGGGGTGCGGGAGGACGGTAAGCAAAGAGAGCGAAAATGAAAGAGATGGAGATAGGTGTGAGTGAATGAGTGAGTGAGGCTGAGAGAGAGAGAGAAAGAAAGAGATAAGGAAAATGGAGAAAAGCTTCTGGAATGAATGAAATTGGGGACAAAAGCGGGTGATAGGAAGTCAGCGTGAGTGTGTGCATGCGCACGCTTCTTGTGCACGTGTGTGTGTGTGTGTTTGTGCTGTGCATACTATATGCACAACGTTTGTGCATCTATACTTGCATGATGAAATAGAAATAGGAGATGGGAGGAGTGTGGGGGCGCTGCATTTCCCAGCATGCAGCTGGTGCAGTGTTGCCCTCTGCGTTGCCCCCGGCCAACACCTGCCTCCATTTCGCTCCCTCCGCCCTCCTTGTGCTGAGGAGTAGCGGTGAACTCTGGGCCCCCTGACTAATGGAATGGGCCCTCACTCTCAACCATTAGAGGATTGGTGTCCCTTTTTGCGCCCCTGGGTGCCCTACGGTACAGAAAAGGGAGAGGAAGGGGCGAGGGAGGGTGGTACGCTGGCCTTTTTTCCTTTGCCAGACACACACACACACACCTGGTCATAACATAACAGCCTAGAGTGGTGCAGCCAGAGTAAGGCTTGACATAGCTTAGCATCTGACGGAGGCTATTTCTGAGACGATATTAGAAATTTCTGAATCAGGTGCAGCAGTACGAGATTTTAGAGAGAGAGAGGTCTCTGAATGTGTACGACAGCGGGCCGGGCTGATTCGTGAAGCGTTTGTGTGATTTCATTTAGCTGGTAAATCCAGTGCTCTACCTCAATTACATCTGCTTTACTCGGATGGAAAACACACCTCAAGTGTGCAGAGGGAGGGAGGGAGGGGATGGGAGGATATCGGGGTTTAGCATGGAGGGGATTGGGGATTGCATCTTTTGATGAGCTGATAGCACGTCCGCAGACAGCGAGCCAAGCTGTGCCACAGTAATGTTATGCTAATGACATGGTAATGATATGGTAATCTGTCGGCAGTATTCCACCTCACTGGAGAGAAGGGAAATCTGGGAGGCCTTTCACCATTGGTTGGAGACCAGGGACTTCCTGGTGTCAGAGTTCAAGACAAAAACCCTGCGCACACACACACACGCACACACACATGCAGACGCTTCATTCTCGAAGCAGTGATCTCAGCTAAAATAAAGACTATGCAACACATAGACCTAATCTGGCTCTAATCGGATTTGCAAACTCTTAAGCAAGCAAGAAATAATACCTGTAAACAATGCAGTATCATGTGATGAGACTTAAAACTAGGTTGGCTGTATTATAAGTAAGCCTGCAAGCTGAGACTGTTGTTTTTTTTCCTTTTTTCATTATCAGTGTGTGATATCAAGTCGCTGTGCAGTTGTTTTGTGCTGGCATAAAGTGAAAAGGAAAATCATCTTAGATCATGTTCAGGATGTTTTTTCTTTGTCATTGTCTGTGAAACCCTGCACCTGTAATGGCTGCCATTTCTTGCCAAGTCAGAGCATCTCTTTCTCCCTACCTCATAATGATTGCATTACACCACCGCAGCCTTGGTTGGAGATGAAACTCACCAATGATGGTAATCTTTGAATCCACGTCAGCCTTAATAATTACAAGCAAGGGCTTCCTAGGTGCAATTAACTGCATGTGTTGTGTTCACTTACAGTATTTCTTAATTCAAATTTGAACATGCTTCATTTCCCTGCAGGTCATCTTATTCTGAATGAACTGATACACGCTGCAATTTAAAGGAATGTTGACTATGAGGCATCTTTAAACATTTCCAAATGAGCAAAGTGTAGGACAAGTGAAGGATAAATGTGGAGGAATCTACTCAATCTCTCTCACACATTTAAAAAAAAAAAAAAAAGACTAACAGGAAAGGCTTCAGTGCATCTGCAGTCAAAGACGCACCTGCAAAAAGCAGCTGCAATGCATCACTGTAAATCTGTCCATGTGGCATAAAGACATCATCTCGGGTATTTTGCTTTGTTTTTCTTTGTGTTTTACAGTTGCAAAATGGATATGTCAAGCCTGCACAACGGAGAGAAGCGATGACATTTTCCTGGATGCTGTACACTAAATCAAAGAGACCAACAATATGTTGAGTGCCAGCATGGAGACATTTGATTCCCATTCCACTCATGCAGCATTACCACAGGAATGCCAGCAGACATCACAATCCTTCCAAGCTGGTGTTGGGCTTGTCAGACTTTTCATTTTACTTAAAAAAAAAAAAAAAAAAAGAAAAAGAAAAAGAAAAAAGAAATCACAGCAAATTGTGAAGCATTGGCTTCTTCTTGATATAAGATATTAGCCGCATGCAAGGCGCAAATCACAGGTGACACAATTAAAATAGGTTCGACTTAAAGGCAATTTAGTGTCAGTGACATTTAGCATCAGCCTCTGGCGACAGACAGGTAAAAGGAGCCAGTCAGCAGATTGGACGCGGTGGTGGTTGGGGTGGTTGACTGGGCATCATATTAACACACTTACTGCATATCCTTGACAACAGACAACTACAGAATCACACTACAGCATTTCATAGCACAGTGTATATGCATAAACATAGTGTGATTCATATATGTGGGAGAATGTATCCGGTCATTACAAATGGTTGCTGCATCGAGGGACTTTAAGTGGTGTATAAAAGAGCACAAGACAATGCGGGAAGAGGCAGAGGTGTTTGTGTGCATACATGAGGGACAATGAGAGAGAGACAGTGAGAGGGAGGAAGACAGAGACGGGGGTGGACTGTCCAATACACTGCTGATAAAGGTCAAAGACATGTTTTATTCATGATCCAGGCTGCAGCAGTAGCAGCAGCAGGGCCAAGGTTGAAATGAGCTCGCGTCCCTGTTCCCCAGAGCCAACGCTGCACACACCCTCACAGCAGGCCAGCAGACACTAACACCACTAACTCATCAATAATGTCAAAACATACACACACACACACCTCTGGTATCACTTATCAATACCGTTAAATCATATTTTTGATGGTCTGCTGTGAGCAAAATCAATACAAGAATCTGCTGCCAAAGAACAAACTGTAACACACTTTAAATGAATAAAGTGCAACATAAAGCCTGATGTGGTAGCAACAACTTCCGTCTCTGTTGGAGGCTGTAAGTGTGATGTGGTACAACTTTCTACAAAAGCATATGTCGAGGAAAAACAGCAATACTCTGAAACTCTACTAATAGAAATCTGCTTCCCCTTGTTAACATCTTTTGACTGGAAGTGTTTTATGGACGGTCCTCAGTGGATTAAAGGTCAAGCACTAGTGATCAATCTCATGTATCTGGTGATCATCCCGAAATTCTGTAACCATAAGCCTCGTGCAACGATAATCACGATGGCTTTTAGTGTTTTTAAATCAAATAGTACATTTTATCTGAAGAATTCGTGTTGATTAATCAAGTCTTTACGTTGTAAAGGACGAGTTTAAATAAAATAGTCTTTCTTAAATCCTGAATATAACAGACCACAACACGAATGGATGTAAATTCATAAGAGCTCCTACCTTTTAAATCTTTGACTGTGAATCTTTTATATAAGAGAATTTCACATACCCCCGAACATCCTCTTTGAACTCATTGTTACAAAAAAAGGAGAACTCCACCTAACCAAGACCTGCTTTGAGCTTTTATTTTTTAGTGCAGCCGAGAATAGTTTTGAGGGCGCTGACACACTTTCAGACTCAACAACCCAAGTAACCTTTAAAGTATTGATGTGGATAAATCTAAATCACATCTTCTGACAAATGGAAAGATTTCAGTATGACAGACTCAAACTCAAGTAGGTGAAGACCAAATCAGCAACTCCACATATACGAGTTTCACAGGCATAAACTAATAAACTAATGTTGGCTCGACAAATGTGTTCTTACACTTCTGTGTATATGTGCATGCATGTGCCTCCACTCTCGGTGGACGGCCCACATTATGTGTTTCTCTTTGATCAGGTATGAAATATTCAGAAATGCTGCTGTAATTTGATGAAAGTCAGATACCCCCTGAAAGAGGAAGTAGAAGTCAGCACTTTGGCAGCTCTCGGAAGAAAAAAAAAACCTTTTAGTAACCGGATTTAGAAAATGTAAATCGCAGGTCCTTAGGTAGAGGTAATAACAGGGGTTTTAAACATGCACTGACCCGTTGTATGAACTCTAGTCCGTGCTGATCGGCCAGAGCTCTGGCAGCGTTGATGCCTCCGTCCATCTCCACTGCATAGAAGACATAGGAGTTGGTCCCATGATGCCCCTCTGTGGTCACTAGATTCCTCTGCAGCAGGCAGCCAACCACCAGCACAACTGCACTGAACATGGAGCCTTTAAGAGGACAAATATTTTGACTGATCACATAGTGGAGAAAAGTATGTCAGTAGGGCAGCAACCAAGAATTATTTTCAATATGGATTAGTGTGCTCCGTCAATTGTTTTGTCTATAAAATGTCAGAAATAAAGTGAAATTTTCATTATAATGTCCAACATGGTGTGGTTAAAAAGCTTGTTTTGTCTGTTCAGTTCGCTATCATATATAACAAAGAGAGGGATCAAATCCTCACATTTGACAAGCTGGAGGCAGCCACTGTTCATCATCAAAAAAGTATAAAAACCTATGATTTTACCACAACACACCAATTGCCATCTAACTACACAAATGAGTTTGTGCAGTGTGGGATTCAGCATCTCAGCACAGAATATTGAAGAAAATAAAATAACCAAATTGCCCACAGCCACCTCCTCTGTACTTCTGCATGAAATTCACAGTGGCTGCCACCTACAGCATGTCAACCACCCACCTGTAGCCAAAGAGAGTGAAACGTCCAGAAGAAATCTTTCACCCAGTGTGATGAAAGCTAGAACTATGGCATCAGGGGCCCCGAGCGAGACAACACACCCTCTCCAGTTCCCAACCCACACGTTTAATCTCCTGGCCTTGATGCAAATGCTTCTGAGAGCAGAAAAAAACAGCAGCTCTCTCATTGTGTGAACCAACTTCCCTCTTTAAGCAAAACAGGCACTTTATCAGTCCGGTTACATTTTACTGTGAACAGTTTACGATGATGGAACAAAAAGTTGTCGCCTCTCTCCTCTCTGCATCTACCTCTACAAGAAAGCAGCCGATCCATTATTAGAAGAACGCAGGGCTGAAGCACAATAAATGAAACTCCCACTCCTTTCTGCAGATTAAACAAACTATATATAGTTTAAATTAAATGTAAAGCACTAATATATATAAAGTATTGTTGTGCATGTTTATCCATCCGTAATTCTATTGCCCATACACAAAGCTTCTAAACACTAGAAGGTTGCATCAATATAGACCTGCAACTATTAGCTGAACCATTTTGTTAATCAACCAGTCATTTAAGTTGTGTTTTAAGTACCATTAACCATTAGTTGCAACCCAATATGTAATCATGATACTTTTTGGGTTTTATTTGGGCATTTCACACCCAAAATACACCCAAACGTACACTAAAACTCCAAGATAGAAGATTAAGAGATTTCTCTCACTATATATATATATATATATATATATATATATATATATATATATATAAAATTCTGTTTGTGTGTTTATCTGACTTCAAGTCAAAATCAAAGTGCCTCCACTTGGAGCATTTTTCCCCCAAACAACAAATACGTGGAGCTGACCACTGTTTAGTCGACAGCATCTTTCAGCTCCAATCTCCCAAGCCACTGATTGAAATCGATAACCTCACTTGGGGACCGAGCCCCAGTCAATCCTACTGAGGTGCAGGGCCAGCAGCGTACACCCACCCGGCGATGAGCGGGCCCCGGGCAGAGACAAAGTAGACAGGGAGGGAGGGAGAAAGAGAGCACACACGAGACTAGAGTACAGGGGAGCCACATTGAACAGTGTCAGGGCCTCAGGGCCTACTGGGACGCTGATAAAGTACCTGGACATTTTTATAGACAAACTACTTATTTCCGTCCTCATATCGCTTGGGAAGACTGATAACTTTATATTTCTCCCAGGCAGAGGAATGAAAGGAAGGGGGGGCTTTCAGGAGTTTAATTGATCAAACTGTAGCCACAAGGGTTTTTTTCTAGAGATAAAAGGGACTAGCACTCTCCCCTGTACAATACAGAGATCTTTTAGAAAGTAGACCCAATGAAAAAGAAGAATGTAACTCATTATGCAAAGTCATTACAGCGTTCCGACTACACTCCTTAAGGAGGGGGGACTTAATGGTGGAATTGTATCGTAAGGATTTCCAGAGGTCAAACTACCGGTCACAGGATAACATTATTTCAGAACGTCCAGATTATTGCTCCGAAACTTGAGGTCAAACTTGAACACTACATGCAAATCTTTGACAACAGTAAAATATCATGTTAGTAGTTTTTGGGGGGCATTGCGGTCTATTCACAATGGCATTGCTGGTGTGTCCCTGAGCAAGGCACTGACTATTGCTCAACCGATCAATGATTAATAATCATCTGATTAATATTTGAGAGTTTTAACAGATCTGATACCTGCTGATATCCTTTTACTTACATAAATACCCCTAATCAATTATCACCTTTATCTTCTTTAACTTTATAGTACCCCTCTACTTTAAGGAGCAGTTTAGCATCTTTCAGGTCATCGTTTTGGTTTTCTGGCACGTAACTTCAGCCTCACTATACTCACTAAGTTGTTTACGGCCACAACAACAAAAACATCTAAAAACCTACAGCTCAGCATCAAACAACAAACAAAGTAAGCAACTAGTTGGTTAACATAGAGCTGAAGAGCCAGATATTTCTCTCAGGAGTCAAAAAACAGAGCTAAATGGCATATTGAGTAACTCCAAATGTTGCTCAGTATCTGCTGGGTGCATAAATAGGCAGGTGTTTGCTAACAGGTTCTCCACATTGCTGCACACCGGCTACCAAAAACAAAAAACAAAAAAAAAGAAATCAGATTGCACTTCCTCTCATGACTGAGTTGACATGTGCAGACAGTTTCCACAGTTAGCTTTGTTGCACCTACTGGGGTGGAGGAAATGGTGGTGACCTGAGCAAACAGGTCCCTTTCACATTTGGACATGTCACATCAGGAAAAGCACAGGTGTAACTTCTAATAATATTAATAACAGTTGCTTTGGATTTTGGTGTTTATGCATGCTGGCCCACTGGCATCACTTTTTGGGATACATCATTCATGTTATTAGTAGTTATTAATCTACTTTTCCCAAGTCAAAATGTCTCATGATAAATGTGTGGGTGTGTGGTTTTTGACTATTATCTTATTTTACAGCGATGCAAAATTTCAACAGTTGTCGGCTCTTTAATTGTCTGTCAGTAATAATAAGAAGCCTACATCATTCTCTCATTGACTGAAGTTTGTTAGGAAGCCTGAAGAAGATGAAGCAGTCACAATATACAGGTTATTATACCATTACTGCAGGCATCAATTGCTTTCATACATAGGATAGCTTTCATGAATCAGGATGGGCTGGATTTTAAAGTGCTACCTCGAAAATTATCTAAATTTAAGTTTTTAAGTCTTAATTGTGGTGATATTTCACAGACAACAATATCCAGCTAGGTCCAGTGCATCTGAGGGCGAGGGGAGGGGGAGATGAAACAGGTTCAAATCTCACTCACTCCGTGTACTATAGTGCGTAGAAAGGATTGAATGGGTATGTTTAAAAAAAAAAAAAAAAAAAAAAAAAAAAAAGCATTTACCTTTCCCATCCAGGCGACAGAGCCTTCACACAGACGAACTTGCCTCCTGTTGAAGGCTGGACCACAGCTCGATGTATCGTAAAGGAAGAAAGATCTCCTGACGCGTCCATTTTTATTGTCTCCGCTGACTCCTGGTGATAAAACGTGCAAATTAGAGCATGCAAATAGCCGCATCTATGGTGCATCTCCTCACCGGACAAACGTGTACAAATCACGAATTGTTAGTCGACAAAAGCACATCGACGGCGTGTGGCGGAAGAGGGGTGATTTTGTAAAGATGTGAGAATGCATTTGAATGCAAGAAATGGTGAGATGGCGAGAGGGACTGTTGGGAGAGACAGATCTGCATATGGAAATTAGGGTTAGCGTGGATAAAATTCCTACATAAAACGCTGCATTATTTTGTATTAATTTGGGCGGGACACCTGCAGTGACACTGAAGGGCACAGGAAGTGACTTTAACACAGTCTGTCTGTGGAAAAGTCATGGAGTTGGTTCTCTCATCCACACAAGCCCTTTCATTAGCAATTAAGTGCACGCTAAATGTGTTTATGCTAATAATTGGGGCATTTTACCAGTACACCCAACAATGTTTGTTGGGTGTACTGCTACATACATGTCATAGCTCATATATATGTGGTGTAAATTAAACGTTTAGATTTAAACTATGCTTATGCTAACATTGTCTCAGGAATGACAATATAGTCTACAGGATTTTTAACAAACTATAAGACTATTGAGGCTCATGAGGGTGAAAATAGGAGTACAGCAGTAGTTACACGACACTGTAAGTGGTGTACAGAAGACATTTAAATTGTTTGGTTTATAAAGGTTTCTCGAATTAAAGACGGTTAAAGAGCAACAGACTTTCTGGGCAAACACAAACAAGATGATAACACACTATACCTGCGCAGAAGAAACGTCGAAGAAACCGAGGAAAAGTGAGACCTCCTGTTTTATGCAACCAGACACCAGAAAGCCACGCCCACTTGTAAACTTCGGACCAATCATCAAGCGCAGGGCAAGTTGGCGCATGCGCGGTATTAACGCGCGGGAGAGAACGAAAACAGAAACAACGGAGTGATGAACATGTAATGTTCTTGCTTTACTTTAAACGTATGGAGTATTACACCGCATAAGAGGCATAAATACAAGGTTTGTCAATGTTTTAATGACATTTATTGTCGTGGCCGCTCT
This sequence comes from Pampus argenteus, assembly GCA_036937835.1. Taxonomy (NCBI): domain Eukaryota; kingdom Metazoa; phylum Chordata; class Actinopteri; order Scombriformes; family Stromateidae; genus Pampus; species Pampus argenteus. The sequence goes on along the minus strand of CM072865.1, from coordinate 7,246,436 downwards.
GTTGTAGTTTGCCTGCCATCTTAGTTGTCTAACGCTAACTGTGCATTCAGCACAACCAGATAATAATGCTGCTGGAAAGTCACTTAACGCAAATATAATTATGATGTCGCCTTATTTACTGGCAAGCATACACACACACAAACATTGTAGAGAATTAATTATCTTTTTAAAACAGCTGCGGGTAATTTTACACACTCGTGTCTTGTTAACTGTATTATGTATGAAGTGGCTTGCTTGTTACGTGTGTTAAATGGATATTTACTCTAGTTTAGCAGCAAGGCAGCAGCTATTGTAATATTTTTAAGGTTCAAAATACATAAGTTTGAGTATACAGTATGTTCATATTTAATCTGCTTTTACATAGTAGATCTCCCCTTTACAAAATATGAATGATTGTCTTTTGTCTGTTTTAGTACCAATCTTGTTATGTCTCATTACTGTGTTTTGTCATTAAAGGTGAATATGACTGACAGCATGGCAGACGACTTCAGCCAATCCCTCACCCCACCAGTTTCCCCCTTCACAGCGGACAGCCTGTGTGAGCTGGCCCCAGCCCGGCCACCATACTTCTGCTGCTCTGAAACAAAGGAGGAGCCAGCTGGAGCACTGTCAACAGAGGGATACACTGCTAGAAGCTCCCTGAAACGGTACAGTCACTATCTGTCAGTTCAGCTCAATCACAAAAGCATACTTTCACCCTTCAACAGTTTTCACAGACCCCTTTTTCGTGCAAAAAGAAATGGTCCCAGTGAAAACGGTTGGCAGAAACACATTGATTATCTAGAGTTGATTCTATTTGAAAGGTCAGTTTTGGATGCTTTGAGCACAATAAATTAAGTACCAGTTACCTTCATTGTAATGAGATGGCAGCCCAAGAAACCGTAGTAAATAAAGTCATGCTGATGTGAATGTGTCCTCTCTGTAGGTTGTTGTTGCGTCTTGATCCGGCCCCTGCAGAGTATGAGACAGACACAGTGGAGCTCTTTGGCTTCCCCTGGGTAACAGAGACGGCACTGGTGGAATCTACAAAGCTTCTCTTCGGCTTGTTCAGGTAAGCCAAGATGTAAATCTCTGTTAAGTGTGTTTTTTAAAAGAATTACTTTTTTTTCATTTTTCATGGTTGCTGAAGTTTGATGATTGTACATTATACAAAAAAAACTGTCCACTGTGGCTCATTCACATATACACGTCACTGGTCTTACTTGCTTGTTTTCATATTTCAGACAAAAGATTTACAGGCTGGAGACTCTGGTGCAGTCCAGCTCACATGACTTTGGTAAGCTTGATTACGGTATACAGTTCAGCTATTTATTAGGCTTTTAGTTTTTAAAACATAGTAAGTTATTATCTGCATACATAAACATGCTTTTAAAATCTCAAGTTCAGAGAGTGAATTTTAGCATACACTGAGAAGCAGCTTCAAATAATGCTCTGCTCCCTGTGGCAACAGCACACCCCGTCACAGTGGATCCAGCCTGTCAGCCGTGTATTTCCTGTGCTTTTCAAACTGGGTTACATTCTATCTATTTGCTTTTTAAGGTTTTGAATGTGTGGTCAATTAAAAAGGTCCCAGTGAATAAGAACAAATAATAAAATATGATGACATGTGTAATATTGTGCTTTATTGAAGTGAGCATATAAGTTATCCAGATGAGTTGTCCACATAAATATATTTGAACTTCAGTGTCAGACTCATATTTTAATAAATGATGCTGTGGGCTTGTTTTACATAAGAATCTTGAATACTGCTCATAACAACCCTGCTGTGTTTGTAGGTCAAGCAGGCAACCTTCACTATGAAGCAGAGGAGCTCAGGCAACAGTGTCTTTTCTTTCTTCAGTATGTGAAAGTCTTCCTGCACAGGTAATTCTACATTATAAAACTCTCCCTTTCACTCATGTAGCATTCCTCTACTTCCAATAGTAGTTGAACAGTGTTTATATTGTGCTTACTGTGTGATTATATAAAGTATCTCACAATTTAACTGCTGTAAACAAAATGTTGCACTTCCACTGTGTTTTTTTTCTTTTGTGTGTTTTATTTAAACATGCTTGTCCTTATTTATCTGTACAGGTATCTCAAAGCTTCCAGCACTCTAGATGCAGGTCCATCACATCCCTATGAGAAGTTGGAGGGTCAGCTCCCCTCTGCTCTTCTGGAGGAGCTGTTTGGCATCACTCTCCTCATAGGACGACTCAAAGACCTTCCTGCCAGCATTCAGAGTTCCTTCACTATACAGAACCAGGGAAAGGTACTGCTATATATTGTTTAGCCTGTGCAGTTATGGATGGTTGAAGGACAAAATACTGTCAGCTGTAGTTGATGTGAAAATTTTCACTGCAACACAAAGTAATAGAAGCGTCACCTCACACAGAACAGATTAGTAGAAGTTTAAAAGATATTTTGACTGATTTTTCTACTTTGGCACTGAACTGATATTTGTATTTCTCTGATAGATTTTTCCTCCCTCTTGGCATTTGTTGCACCTTCATCTTGACATTCACTGGTCTGTCTTGGAGATCCTTCACCTTCTTGGCCACAAGATGCAAGGTATGTGTTTGGTTTGTGCAACAGAATTATCAGGGAGCAAATGAAAACACAAGTATTATGTTAAAGTTTCTTCTTGTACTAGAATTCAGTTTTAAATGTAATAACATGCATTTAAAAACTTATTATGGGAGAAAAAAATTTGTAATGACATGAGAATGGATACAGAAACATTATATTCTGTCGTCATACAAGGCAGTTTTAACGTTCATTGATATGTGACATCTAACAGCTATCACACAGGGTTCAATTTTCTGACTTTCAATATTATCATGGACACAAGCTTTTCATAATTTTACCTGTTCTTCTGCCCAGGCCAGGTGGTGTACGCCCACCAGTTTGTGAACCTGACAGGAGAGAATCTGACTAATACTGGTCTGTTTGAAGAGCACCTGTGCAGTCTGCTGTGTGACCTTACTGGTCTGGCCATAGGCAAATACAGCAAGGTGGGTAGCTAACTATAACTGGCTTCATCTTGCTGCTGAGATGCACCAGTGGTATTTCCAGGTTATTTGAAGGGTGGGAAGGTGTCTAAAACAGCATAAACTGTTTGTTGCATGCTTAATATTATAGTATTACAAAAAGTAACGAAACAGTTGGGAGTTTACAGTGTTGAATGGACCCTGTTCATTTGTAGGTGAGGCCTACAGAGGCTCTCAGCAGCCACCATTACCTTTGCTCCTGCACCAAAGAGCTGTGGGTCCTAGTAATGCACCTTCTGGAGTACAGGAATAAAGTGTTGCACACACAGGTAACGCAAATTCAACACGTGCACAGTCAGTCACACGCACAAAAATTATGTCTGTCCTGACTAAATGTTTCCCTCTATCCTTTTAGTCTTTCTGGGGCTACATGAACTTGTTGCTGAGGCCTCTGTTTACAGGGAAGCCTGCAGCAGAGCAGTTTAGTGGCATCTCCAAACACTGCAAGGACCCTGTGGGATTCACATGGTGGCTGGTCACTCACTTAACAATGTTAGGCCAGTATAGTCATAATGGCACAATCCAGAATGAGGTAAGATACTCAGAGAGAGTCACACAATTGACACATTAAGATGTTAAGTAAAATAAGCTGGGAATACATGTTAAGTGTTTTCACAAGAGATTTTGAAAGCATTTTAATTTTTGATTTTTTTTTAAAAAATGCACTTAACCTTATAAGTTTTAACAATAAGAACTTTTTTTTTTTTTGCTCTATTCTAAAATGCATTCATGTTGAAGTATGAATGCAGACAACACAGTGACTTTTCATCCATTTTGCTCACATTCATTTTTTTTTATTATTATAAGATGTTAGTGGCTGTTGTTGTTTGTAAATACATCATCTGATTTTTATCTGCACCCACAGAAACATCTGGAGGATAACTGGAGTTTGGTGGAAGAGTTGCTTAAGTTAACTTGTAACCCCAAGGTCTGTTTCTAGTTACACATCCATTTCAAACCATTCAATCCTATGAAAATAACTTTGAATATATATTAAATTAAACACGTGCACATGTGTGTCTGTTAACAGGGAGGTCTAGCAGAGGAGCAGGTCAGGATGCACGTTCACTGCTGTCTCAGTCTGTGCCTGCTGTGGGAGCCCAGCACCAGCGCTGTCTCCACCCTCTGGGACTACTACAGCAAGAGTCTGGTGAGCTTAAATTTGATATGATGCTTCATTTTAATCTATTTTTATCTGCTACAAACAGACCACATTTATCTCATTTGTGTAATATAAATGACATATAAACCATAAAGCAGCACATCTTGCGGTGCTATATCCTTTTATGTATTTGTCTTGAATGTTTCATTTTTGTGTTTTTGTTATTCTAATAGTTGTACTTAATGCAGTCTTAGATTCTTATTATTAGTTGCATCATATTTATTGCCTTATTTATTTTATTTACACACTTCTAATTCTTTGTCATGTAATTAAATGGATTGGTCATGCAGCAATAGAGGCAATTCTTTGAACACATTTTCTTGTCTCTCCACCCCAGAGCACCTCCTTCACTGTGCCCTGGCTCGGGGTGTCTGGCCTGGGCACTTTGTGCAAGACGCCTCTGGCTCTGTTGGAGCAGGCCCGCAGCTGCTGCTCCCCCTCTCCCCTTTACTCTCCCGGACACACCCAGCTCTACCGCTCAGCCAACTCCTTCAACATCTTCCTGCGAGTGCTGGCCCTGTGCCTCGCCCAGGACAGGGCTGGTGGAGTCCCACAGAGACAGATCAAAGGAAGGTAAGGATGTAGAGAACGTCTGGGAGGCTTTGTAGTTTTCACTCCTTCACATTCGCTTCCACCATGAAAAGTAGGTCTCACAACCAGGCAGTTGATACCATATACATGATGTACTGCAGTTAAGAAGGAAAACATAGCTGTGGATATGAGAAATAATTACTAATCAGGCTTGTAAGATTCCTTTTCCCCCTTGATCTTCTAATATGTGATGTGTCTAGTTGGTTGTTTGAATTTGTGTCTGTGTAGGTGCACACTTGCGTTAATACACAAACAACACGTGTTTGCACACTATCATGCATTTCAGTCTTGTTTGTGTATGTGCCAGGTGCACCACAGTCTCCCAGTGCGTCTTTGATATTTACTCAGACCCCCCAGTGGAGCAGGTGTCTCAGGAGTCAACCACCTGCTCTTCAGCACAGACCAGAGCCAAGGAGCCTCCTACTGATGCACCTGCTCCCTAGAGCAGTGACATGGTTTCAGAGTGTGTGTCTTTGTGAAGGAAAGTAAGAAATAAGAGAGGAAAGATCACAAGCTGATGTGCATGTCAGAACCGAGCGCTGGACTATCCTATATCCCAGGCCGGCTGGGCGCCAGCCATAGATAAATCCTCCTAATGACTTCCCTCTGTCTGGAATGTGCTCACTAACACTGCAGACATGGGGGCTAATTAGCTAACGAGCGTGGCGGTTAATTCGCCTTAACGAAGCTGTGTTGGTTTCCAACACGGATAGAGAGGGGAGTTTGGGTGGTGGGGAGGAGGGGTGGGTTTTTTGGGAGGGGGGGGGTGGCAAGCAGTCTGGCAACAGCCAGACTGGCCTGGGACAGCTCCAGATCCCTCCCACCTTCCTCCACCAAAACTATCACCACTACCTCCTCCCCCTCAGGAAGTGTGAGGCGTGCCGACTGTATCACTGCAGCGTTTCGGCAGCGTTCCCACTCCTGGCCGGGCTCTGCGGGACACCCGCGACGACCGCATTAATGGGATCGACTGCGAGCATGTTTATCTCCAACGCCAGGAGTTAGAAGCATCTGCTTGCCTCCAGAAAAAAAAGCTGTCCAGAATAAACAAACAGACAGACAGGTTGGGAGAACATAGAAAATCCCAACTGCTGCTTACCAGTTATATCCCTGTTACATATTACCCATTCATCTATTTAAATCTCACTCCCCTCACACTCATATGACATGCTTGGTCACCTTCTCCTTTTATAGTCCTCTGTGGGTGTAACTAAGCGGATTCCAGTGTTAACCTGGTCTTTCTCAGTTCCTTTCTCATTTTTCTCCACTCCTTTATAACACTCATATTTAATCTGAGTTTGTCTTGCTCGCTGTTTGTGTTTTGACCCAAACAGCAGCTCCACTCACCTGTGTGGGCTACATCTGTGTTTAGGGGTGGGTTGTAGGGAAAGTAGGGGGGCTCCAGCTTTCTGTGTTTTCCTGCCAGGCGAGCAAACAGCAAGGTGTGTGTGTGTGTGTGTGTGTGTGTGTGTGTGTGTGTGTGTGTGTGTGTGTGTGTGTGTGTGTGTGTGTGTGTGTGTGTGTGTGTGTGTGTGTGTGTGTGTGTGTGTGTGTGTGTGTGTGTGTGTGTGTGTGTGTGTGTGTGTGTGTGTGTGTGTGTGTGTGTGTGTGTGTGTGTGTGTTTTTATTGATCTCTCTCTGGTGTTGCAGTAAATTGGTTTGGCTGTAGAGAGAAGGACCGAGCGCCTACTGCTGTGTGTCTGAGTGTCTCTGACATTTAACATGATCTTTAAAGGCATTTCTCCACTGTGCCCGCAGGATCTAACAGCATGCCGGGTGGTTCTCCATACTTACTCCCTGCCTCACTTTTCCTGTCTCTCTCACACACACATACACACACGCAAACAGGCCGGGCAGCCGAGCTTCTGCCCTGGAGCTGAGAGGGTGATGGAGACAGGTGGTAGGATGCAAGGTGGTGGTGGAAAGTTCAGTTAGTCAGCATTTAAAGTCAGAGGTTTCAGAGGAACAAAATACCTCCCAAGAGTTGGTCAGTGGTCAAGTAAAGCGAAACGTTTTATTGCAACAAGGAGATGTTGTAATCTTGCTCTCGTTCTCTTTCTCTTTTCTCTTGTGCCACATTTTTAAAAAACATGTCTCCTTTCGTCTCCTTTCATCTCTCTTTTGTTATCTGTCTTTTCAGGATTTACTCAAAGTTCTCCTCAAAGAAGATGCAGGAGCTGTCGGAGGCAGGGCTCATGAACTTCCTGCTGCTGTTTCTGGTGGTGGCCAGGCAGGTAGAGCTGGAGGATGTGGCCAGTAGAGCCTGTGAGCTGCTGGGCTTCCTGCCTTCTAACTGCCTCCCTGGACGTCGCACCCTGGTCTGGAGGGGGCAACTGTCACTGCTGTTGCTATTCCAGGTATGTTTGTTTTATTTATTTATTTATTTTTAATAATTATTTTTTTGTACGTAAAATTCCACAAGAATATTGACAGCATGTGATGTTTATTCCAGGAGAGGGGTCTGGATGTTGGAGCTCAGGCTAGCTGGCTATCCTCCTCCTTTAATGAGACAGCCAAGGAGTTCTACAATAAGACCACAGAGGTCTCTCGCAGACTTGCCCTGTGGGGGCCCCTGGGCTCATACCTGGAGGGTGTGGCTGAGGTGTTCGAGATGAGCACAAGTCTCAACCTGTCAGAGGAAAAGCTGCTCAACGAAGGGTTTGATTGGTTGCTGCCTGCTTGCCGCCAATCGGAACTGAATTCTGCCCTCAGCTTTCTGCAGATCGCCCTTGGCCAGCTCAGGTGAGAGAGCTTGTATAAATATTCACCAGCTCCCAGGTATCTCTAGTGCTTTCTCAGCCTCTCTTATTCATTTCATTCACTGATAGCTGCTTCTTCTCAGATAGCAGACACATTCAGACAAATGTTTTCTGGCCAAGGCCAAGCTAAGCTTTTATGAAAATCTGATAAGTGGCTACAGCAGAGGAGAGTGACCTCTCCTGCCCTTCCCCAGGCTGCCAGCCCAGAGTCCGCTCAGTCTTCATACTGACAATAGGCCGATTGTCCTGTCAGCAGGCATGAGTGTCTGTAAAGACCCTGTGTTGCATTGAGGCCCCTGTTAGTCTCAGGAGGCCTAATGGCCCCCAGGTCACCCTCACCAGGTGTTGGTGGAGCACTGAGTAGAGTTACGGGCCCAAGGGAGCCTCCATGGAACCGGCAGCATTGCTGTGGGTGTGTTGAGAGACTGTGGTCAGTAGGGCGTCGGGACAGGTTCACCTGTAGGACACGGGTGTTCGTTACATGAATGACCCCTGCTGAAGGTCAGGGAGCCGCAGCTGAAACAGTGTCTGTTTATTTGGGGAGGTAAAGGTGGGAACAGAGGCGACAGCAGATAGTCAGGTGAGACTGGAAGGTTCTGGATTGATGTGTGATCTTTTACTGTAGAGCCTAGTGTCACTTTGCCAGCCATCCTTTTAAATGTGGCAACCCATTAAACCTTTCATTACCACCGAACCATAATAAAAGCAAAGGCAGAAGTAGTGAGTACTTTTTAAACTTTTTGGATCGTCAGTTACACCAATATGTTCAAATAGTTATTTAAAAATGTAGGACAATGGCCAACCTAACTTGTCCAAATGTACTCATGCTGGCTGTTTTATCACAAAGCAAGTACGAAGCAACAAAGGCCTTCATGAACATAATAATAAATAAATGCTGATACAGTACTGTATGTAATACAAATACAAAATTAGCTTTTTCAGTACCTCACTTTGAAAAGAAGAAATCTCTCAAATTATGTTTTTTTGGATCAACACATTGGGATATTATCACCGTATTAATTGGCTAACGGTTGCCCATTTCATTCAGTCATTCAGGCATCTCTCTGGCCACCCGGGCAGTGTAAATCCAATATTCACTCCAAACCCTGTTTAGCTCTGTTTTTGTCTCTTTAGCAGCTACATGCTCTACTGTGATCACCAGCTAGCTGCTCACTTTGTCTGTCTGCTGTTTGTTTCTGGGTTTGTCAGAGATTTTTAAGTTGATGAGAGTGAACCAAAATAGTAAAGTTGAAGGCCATAAAACCAGATTGGTTGTCAATACAAATGATCCATACGTTCATCAGTCATTTCATCCATCGTTTAAATATAAATATTGATTTGTAGCAGCTTTGAATCAGAAATGGTGTGATGAAGAGTAAAAATCTGAGCAGGCAATCAGTGCAAGATGTAGTACAACAAGATTGTACAAGATTCAACACTGATCCTTACAGACAGCTACAAAGTCCCAGTTTCACTGCATTTCTCATTATACATGTAGTTCTTAAATTGTTTTTTTGCCTCTAGCAAGAATCTATGTTCATGTGGAGTTTTGCTAATACTGAAAGTATTACTGTATTTTATAACCTCTGTACTGCGCTACTTATAAAAGGTTAATAAATGAGCTGAAACACTAGAATAAGGACATTGTAAAGTTCAGTGTTACCGAGCCCTCTCGCTGATCATGTAGGTGTATGATTGCTTTAATTCTCCAGTGTATACATTCCACCCTGCACACACACACACACACACACACAAACCTACACACCAAAAGTGAAACACTAACCTAAGCGTGCTCTCTTATTTCAACACCTGGCTCCCATAACACGGTATCTCGTTAGCTTAGCTAATTCCCAAACTTCCCATCTCAGATCTCGGGGTTGGAGGGCACACATTTGCACATTAATGGCCAAGGAAAGAGAGAAGAAGAGAACTCCCAGAGGCCCTCTGTGTTATGGCCCGTACCACACTGACCCATTTAACCAAATAAAAAAAAAATACCAGGCTCTCTCTCTGCAGTCCGTCCCGCCAAATTAAACATAATTCTTCGACCTGGCAATTCTCCGTATCTCTTTGTGATTAATGCCTTTTCTGTGACACAATTAATGGGTAATTATGTAGCCTGGCAAATTTAGCCTGTGCATTATTATGTCAATTAAGAGTCGTGTGGAATCTGCACACATTAAGAGAATTATTCTGCCGATAGCTGAGGCAGCGGAGGGTCCGAATATTCACCCTTGATAGCCATCGCCATGGCGCTGAGGCAAGAAGCCTGTCACAGGCATAATTCCTCAGTTTTATTCCTTCCCATGACCCTCTGCTGTTGGAGAGTGGGGGTGTTTCCGGTTGATGAGGTGAGCTGGCATTGGCACGCCCTGTTGGATCTGTTTTCAGCACAAACGATTAATCCCCATCTCCTTGGCTTAATAAAATACAAGCTTCCCTGCAAAGCATTTTCCTTTGTGATCATTAAGACCTTTTACGAGATATTGAACTCCTTTCATCGTCAAGGACAACTACTATTAGGTTACTTATGAGAAACTTAGATTATAGGGTAGAAATCAGTTACCTCCATACAAGTCCACACATTGACACTATATGTACACAACTGTATATCACAACTGAAAAAGTATAGCCATTGAACATGGTCAGAACGTGGGAGTTTCCATCCTACAGCAAATGGGTCAAAACCAGCAAATTTTCAATCATTCAGTAGTAATAATTTAGGGCATCAAGGTATTTCTATGTGAAATAAATGAGAGAGTGGACGATACTTGTCTCCTAAACCATTACTGTCCAGCCATGTCCATGCAAACAGACTGGACATAACACATATGACCGAAAGAAAGTCCCCCCCCCCCCCTCCAGAAAACAGATGGATGGATGGTTAATATTCACGAGACAGTGATCAATTACTTTCAGTTTGTGTCCTGGTGTGTTTGATGAGTCTCTGTCTGTCTGTAAAGGATGCTATATTTAATTTTATGTGTCTGTATGTTGTGTGCGGCTGGGGGAAGGGTTAAACGGGGTCCCTAATGGTGTGTAGGCGTTCAATGTGTGTGTGCGTGTGTGTTTATTTGTGTGTACACATTGTAAGAAGCCGCAGTGAGGAGGATTAAGTGGGGTCTCTGACGATGTCTTGTACAATGAGGGTTGATGGGTGTGAAAGGCCCATTCCGCAGTAGTAACGAGGCTAATGAATTCAGACTCTAATCGATTGTCTCAGCTCTCTCCGGATTAGATGCAACCTTGCTGGAAGGGAAGGCACCGCTGAGGTGTGTGTATGTATGTGTGTGTGTGTGTGTCTGTGTGTGTACCATAGAAGCAGACTGAAGTGCCTGGTTGAGGACAGGATAGAAGAGTGTGTGTGTGTGTGGTGGGGGGGTTAGCTAGTTCTATCCTTTCCTTTTCCCAGCACACCTCAATCCCCGCATCCCCATCCGGGCGAATGAGGGGGACAGGAGGATCATCTCCAGTCTAAATGAGATTACAGCTCCTTCAGCTGCTTATCTGGGCTAATGCCAGCCACTGTGGGGCTGCTGTAGCGTCTGGGGCCAGGGCCAGGGATGAGCCAGAAGAGCCAAAGTATAGTCTGTGTACAGGGGATCAGCATTAGGCTCCACTCTATGCCTATAATATCCTCCTCTCCTTCCCCGTCTCTACCTCCACTCCGCTCTGCTCCACACTGCAGCGCACTGCCGCACCCAGTAATCCCCCAGGAGAGAAGAAGAGAGGGAAAACACATGAAGAAGGAGTGAAAGACAGGAACAGGGGAGCAAAAGGATTTGAGAAAGTAGAGGGCGGAGTTGGCGGGGGGAGTTGTGGGTGATGTACACAAGAGGGAGCACAGTGTTTTTTTCCTCAGATAGATTTGTTTATGTGCTTTCTGTGTGTATGTGTTCCTGTGTCCTTCCAGACGGGTCCATCAGCGCAGTGTCCAGTCAGCACCCTCCTCAGCCTGGGCGCCTGCTACCACCAGTGTGGTGAAAGAGCGCCACCTAGCGGTGGCAGCAGCACTTTGGGCGCACTTCTTCCCCTTCCTCCGCAGCCTACGCCTCTCACAGACCCCTCCAGCACAGCTGGCAGATGCCGCTGCAGGTCAGCTACACCCACTGGGAGTTAAAAGAGACACTGAATGAAGGGAAGACAGGGTGGGAGAGAGCAGTAAAGGGTTTTAACTTTCAAAATGAATTATTGATAACCAGAAATTTGAAATGACATAGTTATTATGGATATGGAGGGGGGAGAATTTGAAAGTGGGATGGCATGATTTAAGGATGTCAAGCTTCCGAGAATACGGGAAAGAGCAACTTAGGACACTTGTGTGCACACTGCGCATGCATCCACTTCCTGCTAATAAACTGATTTCACCTCCTCAGGCTTCACCCTGCTGGCCTTTGATCTGCCCAGCTCTGCACCCCAGGACCTTCAACCCAACCCAGTCCAGTCCATCCTGCAATGCTTTGGCTGGGACGACATGGTTCACCCACTTCTGGTGACTCGCTACCTTCCCCATCTGCTCCAAAACAGGTAGAGTTAGCCACAGAGATCCACCCGCTGTGACGAACACCTCAATTACGTAGCAGTTTTATCACAACACTCGTGATGGAAAAATATCAGGTCAGTCAGACACTGATAATGTATTTGATTCTGTACCCGTCAGATATCAAGCTTCATAAATGGTAAACAGCACTTGACAAAATTGTTTTCTATAGGTCCTGTAGGTATATTAGGCGATTTCTAATTAATAGATTAAGCAGTGAGTGCCCTCGGTATCATGAAAATAGGTTTTAATGAAGAAATTACACTAATGCCTCTAAACAGAATACAAAATGTAGTGGATCTTCAAAATTACACTCCAGGGTACAAAACAACGTGACTGTTTCAACCTCAAAGGTCCTTCTCAGATAGCGCCAAGTGGTATGAAGGTGCTGCACTTGAATATAAAGGCAGAACAAGGACACTCATCTTTATTTATTTATTGTTTGAAAGTACCCGCCTGCCAAGCCTCCATTCACTTCTGTGTGTTCTGTTACCGTTATGTAATTTATAAAATGAATGCAAAGATGCAGTTACTTTCAGATGAGAATTTTTTACCTCCCACAGTTTTTTTAGACTCATTAAAAGCTGCACACATCAACTGAGCTGTTTTTAAGATGAGCAGTTTACGCATTTTTTTTTTAAAAAAAAAAGAAGGAAAGAAAACGTCATTTTCTGTGTGTATCTTTTCCAGTGAGCTGGTGTCTTCACTAAACGGTGATTCTGGCGTCGTCGTGTCGGGTTCGGCACAAAGTCTGTCAGTCAGGGCTTGGTTCAGATGTGTTCTACAGCAGCACCTTCACAAGAACCCAGATGGGTCTGACAGCAGAACAGGTGATCCCACTGAATCCAACTAAAACTGGTGTTATATGAAATATCTGACGCATCTCAGTATTCATGGACAGGTGTAATCCCAGACAGGAAATATCAAGGACATTTGCAAATGATTCACCTCAAAGCTATACTCACAAGTACTGTACATAAATTTACGAAAAGTTTCACCCATTAAATTGTGTATTTTTATGGCGAGACCTCTAAACCAGACTGGATTCCAGAGTTTGTGTGTATTCAACGACATTTCCAAAAACAAACCTGGAAGGAAATACTTTTTTTTTGTTGTTGTTGTTGCACCAGCAAGTGATTTGCCGTATACTTAACACAAACGATGCATGACCCCATCTCTTTCCTAAATATTTTATATTTTTTTTACAGGTTTGTTACCTTTACCTGTCTTCCTTGTATTAGAAATAACTGAAACCATATTATTTCAGGCCGGGCCGTGGAGGAACATTTGTGTGAACTGACGCGGCTCGTGCTGAGGCTGCCTGAGGTGGACAGTCTTCTGCAGAAAGCTGGCCTCCAGCCCGCAGCCTCCAGGACAGATCCTACGTCAGCCCTGGAGATGTTTGTCAAGGTAACAGATAACATCACACTCGCAGTATCAACAGAGTAAACCCTGCATCTTTTTTTTTTCTTTTTTTTACGGATTTGAATTTGTTAAAAGTAATACTCAGATTGTATGAGACATTGTATGTTGTGAGTTCCTACAGGACATCTATGATTTACATCTTTATGTCCCTTAGTTTGTGCATATAAGACATGCAATAAGCTGCATATTATCTCTGTGTGAACTATGTGACGTATTTTGAACGTATCACTGTCATATCTGCTCTCTACTATGGCAGCTTACATTAACATGCAAATGTTTCCATGAATTTCTTTCCTTATCTGCTTTCTCCTTGGTTCAGGCTGTAGGCAGTGTGTACAGTGGACTGCAGATTTTGTCTGAGCGTTCAGCCATGGTGACCAGAGCTCTGGATTATATCGGAGACATCCTGAAACACATTAAACCCTCTTTGGTCAGCAAGAACCAGGAGGGAATGCAGCTGGCCTATTGGGCTGTTGGTAGGTGCAGAGCTCATAGGCTTGAAGAAGAGTTTTTTGTATTTTACAAAGCAGTCAAGCTCACAGACTGGAATTAGGAATCATTACAGTTGCGTATCTCACCGTTTTTGTCTATTATTTTTACACGCCGTGATCCAGGCTGCATAGTGAAGCACTGGAGCCCCCTGCTGGCCACTTCTAAAGCCCAGCAGCTGCTTTTCCGCATTGTGGACGGGCTGCTGCTTCCCCACAACCTCACACAACAGGACAAAGCTCTCAGGGACAGCCTGCCACTGTATCTACAGGTTAGGTCAAACATGTAACAACATATATATATATTTATCTATTCACCTTGGACAATCAGGACACACAGCAGGCTTATAATCCCTATAAACCCTAATAATCAATCAGTGTTTCCACTGTCAATTCATTCTCCTGCAGGGTCTGTCGGTGGCCTCCAGTGTGTCTCAGTCACAGGGTGTTTACCTGAAGCAGCAGCTCCGCTCTGTTACCCGCAGATATGTGGACCATTTCCTTCCTGCCTCACCTTCCATGGGCATCATTAGCAACCACCCAGTGCTTCTTGGTGCCTGTGAGGTGAACCCAACCACCCGGGGGGCAACACTGAGAAGAACCATCGTGGAGGTGCTCTGGTAGGTCTCTAAATTAAAAACTGTGCTGAGGTCTGCGTCAGGTTGCAGGGATCAAAAGGTTCTTAGAAATGCATTCTCTGATTTCACAGCGAGAGCTTCCTGCAGTTCAAAGGTCACGCGCCTCCACCTCGCCTAGCGTCAGTCCTCCTGTTCCTGTTGGAGCTACTGAGACGTAACGGCGACTCAGACCCCGCCTTCCTCACTCTGCCACTCCCCTCTCTGCTGCGCTGCGTGATGCTGGTCAACGAGCCGCAGGGTAAGATCATGCGTCTGCTTACACTACACGCATGTGTAGCAGGAAAAGGCTGAACGTTAGAATGAAGTATGGCAGCCTGTTTATAATATAGACTTTATCTACCCTCCCATTCCTAGCTAGATAGGAGCTACTCAATTACTCAAATTTATGTGAATAAGCCACAGTTTTGTGGTGATTATTTTGCCTTTCTTAAAGTGTATAGTTGACACGTCACTGCAATGCTTACAGCTTTCATTAATCCTCACTTTGTGGCAGGAAAAGAAAAAACTCCACACATTTTGACAATCCTGCTTTTGTTTACAGTAATCACTGAAGACCTGTCTAATGATATTATTTGTGCAGTGAGGAAGACAAGCACAGATGCCTTACAGCTTGTGGTGGAGCGATGCGCTGCTGCATCTACAGAGGGACCATGCGACCAGATGATCACTGTCTTACGGTAATTGACAATAATGTCAGCAATAAATATCTGCACCTGTATTAAAGCCGTGTGGAGTGTTGAGCCTGATATAGGCACAGAGGCACACTAATTAAAGCCTTTTTTTATTGTTTGTGTAATCTCGATGCTCCTAGGTCATTTGTGGAGGAGAATGAGGGAGTCTACGACAGGCAGGTATTCGGTGTCCTGGAGACTGTGGCTGTTTTAGATCCCTCTGTGGTACAAGCTCTCATTCCCAACCTGTCTCTCAGTCTGAGAAACACAGAACACAAGAGAGGGCTGGGCAAGAACACGGCCTTAAGGTGAGCAAGCACATAAATCACACTGGAAGCCATTAAGGCAGTATTCATTGTTTTAAATTATCTTTAAGTTGTCTTGATATTAAGAAGGTGTTATAGACTGAACTAGAAATGTTCTGTGGCTGTATGCTTTTTTCTTTTTTCTTTTCTTTTTTTTACTGTGACAAATAATGTGACTGTTTCATCTCACTGTTTAACAGGGGTGCATATAGGAAGCTGCTGTGTCTCCTTGGGGAGAGTGGGCAGGCAGAAATAACCAGTCTGGAAGCAGACTAAAAGAAAAAAAGGACCTGATGCCTGTTCCATGAACCTCTTGTTAGTCATACCAACCTTTTGTTTTTGTGTTTTTGTTTTTTTTTCCCTTGTAGTGCTGCTTTCAGTGTTATCTTACAAAATATGAGGGTTTAGTGCATTTCATTAACACTGAAAATGCTAAAACCTGTTAGTGTAGTACGCTGAACTTTAAATATTCCTCAGTGCATAAACCTAATCATGGATTGTAAGACTCATATCACCAGACTGTATATACTGTATATAGTGTAAAGAAGGTGCAGATGCATTATTAATAAAAATAAAGTGTGAAATAAAATGAATATGAATGCCACTCTCTTCACTTTTTCATTACAGTTCTATAGTGAGGATTATGAGCACGGACTATTTGTGCTGGATCAGGTGCTGGATCTGTCTCTATTCAGTTGGCACTCTGAATTACAGATATGATGACAGTCGTGGGTGAGCCCAAAGAGTTCAGTAGCGCAAAAAAAAAAAAAGTGAGTAAGGAGAGAGTACTGTTTGTTCCAATTCTCCTTCGCCTTTCCAACCCGCAGCAATCTCTTGCAATCCGGCTTAAGTTTGCACCTAATCACATGAAGTCTCACTCCTGTCTCCCACAATCACCAAGTCCCAATTTTCTGTCATTGCTAGTCATTTTCCAGCCTCATCAAACTACAATGCGTCCCTTCACATGAACTTTCTGCTGCACTGCATTCCTTTTCTCCACTGGGTGGTTGGAGAATTCATGTGGAAGGACAGAAGTAGAGGTGATGCCTTGAAGTAGCATTCAGTTATATATTATGTCTCATTTTTGTTTACAGCTGTTAACAGTATTCATAAAACACATTCCATTGCCATCAACTTCTGTAGCATCTTTTTAATTTTTGAAAACTTCACGTATTCTCTCAACACACATTGTTTTGTAACGGAGGGAAGTGCAGGAGTCCGTTTTTTCTCTCTTTTGGTCAAAGTAAAGCAACATTGTTTTTGGAAATCAGCGTGCTAGATACACTGTTATTTTTCATATCGTTTAAACACTGAAGGAATTCAGATATCCTCCAAATGATAATAAGCAGACATTCATTGGAACATAAACAGTTCCTGAGCGTAATAAAAATCTTGCACTCACTTACACATGTCGATAATATACACACATACAGTCGCTGCTGTTGCAGGAAAATCAAGTAGTTTACCATATTTGAGCTAAAAGACACAGTCTTTTATCCAATGATGAGTTTCTTTTGATACCTGTTACCCATATCTGTAACTTCATGTTCTAGTGCGAGTCAGTGGAAAAAAAAAAGCAGGCTTTGTCCTGGATGTTATTCAGGTTTGATGGAAATGTTACATGGCGGTTTTTAGCGAGAAAAAGCTCCTACGGTTCTATAATGGGTTCAAAAAAAGGGAAAAAATCTTTAAACCCTCGTGGAAATTCACTCTAGCTTCCACTGAGTTGACAGTAGCGTATATCTGCTTACCGCAAACTCACTTAATTGGTATAAGGATTGGCATTTTGTTTCTGTCTCCTATGCGGATTATGATCCCCCTGGAGCCATTTTTTTTCTTAACTTGCTCAACGTGTCTTCACTTTGTGGACAGGTACCTCAGTCTTTGGGGAAATACAACAGGTTTCCCACAAGCTTGCAGAATAGCAGGAGTCTTGTAGATCAGGAAAGTATTATTACATTTAGTCTTAAAGAAATCCCATTTACACTTGTGTGACAGAGACGGCAGCAGGCTCCAGAATGGTTACTATGATTAGCTTCATTTTTGTTGGTCACATTTGCAAATACTGACAGTCCAAAAATGACGGGGGTTTTTTTATAATTATTTTTTTAAGACGTGTTCTGACGTTTTGTTCATTGGCGACTTAAACGGCACCTATCCTGTGATGGGGTACTTGCAGTGTCTGTAGGTTTGGGCAGGTGAAGTAGGGAGCAGGGAGGAAACAAGTTGCTATCCCATTGGAGGCGAATGGCAGTGTTGGCCCATAGAAAACCTCCTCCTTCCCCTCGGTGCTCAGATCCAGCACCTTTTAAAGAAGGAAATTGAAAGTATGTTTCTCCTCATAAACGTCCTACAAGTTCATCAGGTGTAAATATAAATACACATAACATTCATTAAAGCCACATGCAAACACAAAAGAAAGAAAGAAAGTAAGTTCCCATCTTTCCTTCTCAGATACACACACGTGAATATATAATATATAATAAATACAAATCTAAGTTCTAAGACATCGGTCACACTAAGAGTCAGAGTGGACTCAGTCTTATTATTCTTCTCTATTCTACAATATTCATACAGTATTATAACGCTCTACCCATTTTCTCCAGTGTTAAACAAACCAATCTCTAAACCCAGTATTGACTTTATTTCCCTTACTAGTTTTATCCGATGAGGTTGAATTATTGGACAATTCCAAAATATTTGAAAGTGAGCGCAGGTATTATCACCTCAGCTCCAACAATGCTCATATTCTGCTCTGCCACTCAGTAAATGTTTTATCTTTGGATTAATGAAATGTTCCTCTACTAACCAGAACTGGAGGAAGTAGACTGTATTATTTTTTTTACATCATATTTCCTTATCTTATATTTGTTGAAATATTTCACAGTGGTGGTGACTGACATCTCCAACCTGAGAGCGCTCTTGAAAACGAGAAGATTATTTTGCTAGATGATGTGTGCACTGTTAGACGGCTGTTAGAGACCTCTTCAAACGCTGCCTTGTTTTAATTTATAACATTTAATCTTCACCTGTAAGGGAAAAAAAAAAAGACCGGTCCTAACCAGTTGTTTAACAATGCAAGGTGCACGGTGTAAATTAATTCAGTGTCTATTTTATAATTAGTGTGCTGATGTCTCACTTTACTGTATGAGCATATTACCAAAATAATTCATATCAATTTATCTGCTCATTCTGAGCTATCACATCTCTCACCTGAATGCATGCCAGAGGCTCGTTGGTCCAAATGGAATATCCTCCGACCACATAGATCCTGTCATCGTGGACCGCCACCCCAGACTCATTTTGACCTGAGGAGGACAGAGCCGACAATATTATATGAAGAAAAGATCCAAGTACAGCACAACAGAGGGAGGTCATACAGGAGAAGAGAAGGTATGGAGGAGTAAAGTCACCGTGAACTTTAAACCTTGTGGAGAATACAACATATAATCATATATATATATATATATATATATATATATATATATGACCATATCCTGCAGTATATACTGGATATACATGTTCGATTGTGTCTCCAGTGTCTGCTCTCCATCCCACCTCCACCACACTGGAGGCTATAGATGCAGCATACCCACGGGATCAAAGTAAGAATACATGTGTTTTCATTGTATATCATCCTACCGCCTACTCACAACCAGCAGGGAGGCATTATGCGTTATTTTTTTTATGTAATGAGAAGAAGATGAAGTACTTTATCTTTGTTTTGCAGCATGTCAGTGAAATTTAAAATAACACAGTGTTCATGAAAGCCCCTAAAAAAACGCGGTTTCAAATCTTAATTGTGTGTCTGTAACGCTGAATATTCACAACTAAACATCTGAATTAAGCAAAAAAACAAATAACAGTTTACAACTTTGGCAGGAAATTGTGTGTTAAAGTAGGACCTTAAGAAAACAAAACAAAACAAAAAACTTTGGGACGACGCATTTTTAAGGTGGTCCAGTTAATAAAATCTAAGCTTTAAGAAGTGGTTAAATTTTCTCCTAAAACTAAATCCTTCTGAAAATGAGTTCATATATGCAGGTTCACCTTAAATAAAAGTCATTCAGTTATCTGTAAATAAGACTGTAGTTTTGCAGGTTTCGCTTTTAGGTCTTGTTGCTATGACAACAACTCCAGATAAATTTAGGGGATGTAAATAATCCAGGCCTGTGTCAAATCACAATCAGGGCCGACCAGTTGAACGCTATCAGCCTATTAATCCTCTCCTTGCATCTTTAGCATGAATTTGGGTGAGTTGAGCATGTTCACACGTGAGATTTCTTCACTTTTCCCACCCGTGAGGAGGCTGAAGGAGCAGCGCGTCCACTGGTCCAGGTCCATGTTGTAGGAGTCGATGTGGCGCACCAGGATGCGGTCGTTGTTATAGTCCAGGTCATTCCCCCCGAGCACGTAGAGCTGCCTCCTCACCGCCGCCATGACGTGGTAAACCCGCCTCTGTAACATGGGGCTGCGGGCCAACCACTGGTCCTGAAGGAGGAGGTGAGAGGTGGAGGTGCAGGAGAGTGAAATGAAGGGTTGAAGCAGATGGAAGGGGGATGAAAGAAGGGAAGAAAATGATGCGATGCAGATGAGAAGGAGGTGAGATGTAGTGTGAGAAGGAAGGAGGGAGAAACGGAGAGGGTGGGAAGGGAAGGAGGATGAATAAGAAGATTAATATTTAAGCATATCCATGCATGGGTAATTGATGTATGCTCAGCGCTAGATAAATAACATGACACTGGAGCTCTGGTTTGTACTAATGACTTCCCTCCCTATTTCTAATCATATGTTTCAGCCACTCCATTTTACACCGAGGATCCCTACTCATTTCACTAAGTGTGTCGAAGCTTATTTTGTGTCAGTGTGTGTGTGTGGGTGTGTGTGTGAGAGAGAGAGAGAGAGAGACAGAGAGTGCTCGATTGAGGCAGAGAATGAGAGCGTGTGTATGTGTCTGCTGGGAGCTGACGGGTGGCCATCTGTTGAGGGTAGAGTGGGTGGGGGGTTGCTGTTGCTCTGGCAGGTGAATGTAGATTCATGGTGAATACAAATGAGACTCTCTCCCTCTCTCTTACACTCGCTTCTTCATTCCCTCGCTTCCACGGCGACATGTACAAACACAGACCCATATGGATATGCACCTTACACATATACACACGCTGCATACCTCCATACTATATATATATATATATATATACACACACAGCCTAACCAAGATCTGGGCTTCTTTAACAGCTGGTTCATATACATACACAAACAGAAACTGCATTCCACTGTATTCAGCTGTGTGCGAACGCTGCAGAGTTAGTAGTTTAAATTTCTGCAGTTGCTGATCATGAGTGCTATTAACGAAGATTTTCTTTTTAATGTAGTTTTCCTCTTTTTTTTTTCCAGGATGCCTCTGGTTTCCATTAATTTCCATATGGTGTGAAAATCAATTAGCAGACTCTTGACACATGCATGTTGTGTAATCCATCACGGTGAACATAAGGTTTGCATTAATGCTCCGCAAAGATCCATTATTGTTCCACGGTAACGCAGTTCATGTTCAGATTATCAAAAATATCACTTTGACAAAGGTATATGTAACTTTTATGCATTACAACGTCTAAAAGCAACTCGAACTATGTTATATATTTAGTTGAATTGTGTCATTTTCATATTCAAATGTTTCCAACAATGTTCAAACCCCAAAAAAATCTGTCATTTCAATCAAGGTAACGGCCTGTTTCATTTGGTCACCTGTCAATAGCGTCATATGGTTTATGTACTTTTTATCCAGTTTTAAGCTACATTTTTACAATAGAACTTTTAGATCTAGGTCATGTTTAACTATATCTAAGCGGATGAAGAATTATAGTATCTGGATCTTTTTATTGTTATCAGAAAAACAAGCTGAGCTGATGTTAGCGGCTCACAGCTGGATCACTGGATCTGTACCTGCTAAATGCTTCTGCAGATCATTAACGTTGTGTACTTTTTAATGCTAAGCAGGTGTAGCGGATCTTTCAGAACTTTTTCATTGAAAGCAAGTGTGGCTGGAAACCAGGCTGGTGAGATCAGTGAGAGTTAATAATCCGAGTCGTTAATACTCCGGTGGGTTCGTCACTACGAGCGACTCATTGTCATGTAGAGCTATATCTTACTTCTTTCTAACTCCAGACTACCAGATGTTTTTCATTTTTAAACGTGTAGTGTTCAGCCCCAACCGAGTGATATTACTTGGGGCAATTTATCACTTTGTCCTCCCTCTGGAGCCTAAAAAAAAGTCCATCTTTTTCACATATGCAGGAGTACTCCCCAAAACCTGTACACAGACTTAGATGTGTAGAATTAAAGTTCTGCTTTGAAATAAAAATACGGAAAAAGACAATCTTCAGTCAGACGGCTGACTTTCTCACTGTATGGAAATGACTGTGAAGGTACAATATATCCATTAAAAAGGACGCTTTGAAATATGGTCAAAAGAAATGTATATGTGGATTAAAATGTTGATATGACATTTCCACAACAGCATAGTTAAACACACTGAAACCCTCCACAGTTACCTGTTCTGGGTCGTACACCATCAGCCGATTCTGGTACTGAGCTGTGTTTGTCACCCCACCTGTAACACAAAGGAACAACACTCTGGGCTTTTAGCAGAGAGCAAATGCACCAGTGAGTGTGTCTGAAATAATCATGTGTGTGTGTTTATACATGTATGTGTTAAAATGTAGTGTGTGCTGTATCTTCAGTCCCTTCTTCAGCGTCAGTGTGTACCTGAGACCCAGAGCAGGTTCTCCGCCACACAGCCGGCGTGGCAGGACAGGGAACGGTCGAAGGGTTGGACAAACATCCATTTATTCCTCTTGGGGCAGTACCGCTCCACTGAGGGCAGCACCTGCCTCAGCTCGTTCCTGCCCCCCACTGCGTACAGATACTGACCCAGAGCTCCCAGGACAAAGTGTTCTCTGCAGGCCTTCATGGGAGCAATCTCAGCCCAGCGGTTACCCCTGGGGTCATACCGACAAGCCGTCCTTACTGCACACGTCCTCCCGGTTGCGTGCTCCACCTCCCCGCCCACAACAAATAGGAAGTTCCCCATTACAGCCACACAGTGGTGGCTGCGCCCGGTGGGCATGGGTGCCAACTCGCTCCAGTTTGACCCGCCTGCCACACGTACATGCTCCTGTGCAGCCGGGTTAAAGTAGCGCAGCTCCCTGACTCTGCTCACCTCCCGCTTCCGCCCGCCGGCTATGTAGAGGGTGAGGGACTGGAAGCGGGGTCTGGTGCGGGCTGATTGGCGGAGGGGCTGGGCGAAGTTGGCATGGTGGTACTCCAGGGCCTCCTCCACCAGGGCGGCAGCAGTGGGGCTGGACTGGACCAGAGGGTGGCTTCGGGCGAGGTGATGCAGGGTAGGGACGTCCATCAGGCCATAGCGGACATGCTGTAGAAGATCCTCTGTGTACTGGTAGCGACAGTCATGTTCCAACCACAGAACAACAAACTGAGGACAGACAGAGAAAAGGAGATTTAAAAAATGTGACAGGAAAGGAAGAAAGTTTGAATGGGGCAAGACAGAAAGGTAAGAACAGAGAGAGTGAGGCAGGAATGAGGGCGCAGAGGGAAGGAGAAGAATGAAGGGTACAATAAGAAAGGAAAAAGAAGCAGGAGAGTCAGAATGACAGATAAGAGGAGTGAGAAGGGAGAAAACACGCGAGGGGGCAAAACAATAGCGTGAAAGGAGAGAATCTGAGAAAAAAGCAAGGGCAGAGGACTGCTAATCATAATTATTTTTCTAGACACCTAAAGGCTATTATGGCAAGACTGAGGCAAGATAACACCGCATACATGCCAACACACAGACACACACACACACACACACATGCATTTATTAATCGGGAGCATTCAATATACAGACTGTAAATATCCACAGGCAACCTCCTTTGTTTAATGCAGGCAAACTGGGTTGCAGGGAAGGGATTTAATTGAACTTGAGAGCAGTGGAAGGTTATTTAGCAGCGGCGAGGTCTGAATGTGGGCGATATGACAGGAGATCACTGATACCATTATCAGAGAACATGTTTTTAACATAGCCCGTGCAGACACAGAGTAAAGGCAACTTTATAAAGTCAATGAAGGTGGTCAATATATTGTTTTCGGACAAATCAGACAATATTTACAGCATCACGACAGAAATCAAAACCCAGATTCTGGTGTATGAAGTATGCACGAATGCCCAATATTAACATTATGTTGGCTTTTCCTTTACTTCCCCTTCAATCCACTCTTTAGGTATGGATATGCAACAAACATGCAAGTCAGGATTCTGTCATTTTGTGTTTCTACCTCCCTCTCTCACTCGCTCACCCCGCCTCTCTCCTACTCATAGCTATGAAGTGACAGTGAGTGTGTATGTGTGTGTGTGTCTGTGTGTGTGCGCTCTATACGAGTGTGTGCATGCGCGTGCACTACGGCAGCTGACTGTGAAGGTCACGCTGCATCACACAACTTCCTCGGGGCACAGAATAAATCAACTCCTTCTCCCTCCTTCCCCTCCACGCTGAAAGAGAAAGTGCCAGAGAAGAGTGCGTGTGTGAAAAGGAGAGAGTGAAGAAAAGAGATAGTGAGGGAGAGAGGAGGGGGAGGAGGGGAAGTGAGGGGGGGAGTACATGAAGGCAGAGCTAAGGATGGCAAGAAAGAAGAGAGAGAGGGGGGAGAGGGGAGAGGGGGGAAACAAAGCCAGAGAAAATGTGATTTCCAGAGCGTGAGAGACTCTAAGAAAACTCTGAGTGACGATGATTGACGGCCAAGCTATATCAGTCCAGCCCACCCTCCCCCTCCTTCGGACGACGGCCCCCGCTTGCCGTTCGCTTCCGTCTGATGCCCAAATTAACCTTCTGGACGAAGTGAAGGAGGCCCAAAGCAGCCTAATCAGAGGCTGATTATGGCGGCGGCGGCTGGCTAAAGGGTCAGGGTAATTGTGCCATCAGAGGCCTGATTGTTTTCAATCAGACGGGCGGCCGAGTGACAGCTGGGGGATTGGGGCCCTGATGGAGCCGCGGTGGGCCTAATCAGAGAAGAGAAGAGGGGAAAGACAGAAAAGGAGAGAGATCAGGGGGGAGAGAGAGAGAGAGAGAGAGACCGGGGGGGAGGACGGGAGGTGGCGGTGGTTGGGGGGGCTGATTGGTGCAAATGAACAGTCAAAACGGCAAGTCTCCACCCTGCACTGCCGCTTCACTCCACAGTCTCCACACACTCCCGGCAATTCAAGCATGAACACACACACACGTGCACAAGCCGTCCGAAACCATCCTTTCCAATTTCATTGCCTTATTAATATAAACAAACAGTAGTGTATATGAGATGCAGATGGCAGTGTTTAATTTATTGTTTGCCGTGTACTGTGTCATGCATTTCTATGTGTGTCTATGTGTTATATATACTAGCTTTGTGCCAAGATGCAATTTGTTCAAATTTACAAGCTGAGATGATTGTTTCTCACTTTATTTTTCATCAAAATATTACCCTAACACTGCAATTTAACACCAAAATAGAGTTTCTTCTCCCCCCGCCTCTTGCACGGATAACTTGTGACCACACGCACACACGCGCGCACACACACACACACACACACACACGCACGCTTCCAGTACCTTCCATATCTCCTCCTCGCTCAGGGAGGTGAGGCGGTCGCTCTTCAGCACCTCCCTGAGGAGGCGGTAAGGCAGCTGCAGGGCCTCATCCTGCCGGCTCTGGCTCAACTCAGACAGGTGCTCCACCAGGAAGCCCACCACAGCCTCCTCTAAGGCGGGGAGATGGAACAGGTCGGCCACACGGTACAGCTCCAGGTAGTTCACACTGCTAAGTTCCTGCAAGGGACAGACACATACATATACATGAAGACGAATGCGTTGAAATGAGTTGAAATGGGACAGCTGTTACTTCATGTGACCCTTGATGAAGATGAATTTTTTTGCCTATCAAAGAACACTACTGGGAAACACACCAGTCACCTGATTCCTCTTTTTTTAGTAAATTTAGATACACAGAGACAGTCACCACTTCATCTCCTCCTCTTCTTTTAAAATTGACATGATCTACATCCAACTCCCATTATTATTTCTGTTTCTTTCAGCATCCTCTGCATACAGACAAACAGCAGGACATGACACTGTCAACAAAAGCAGTATATTTAGGCACAAATGAGCTTAGACACATTTACTGAACATATATATTACATAGTACACATACAGTATGAGCCACACGTGTACAGTATACACATTAACTGTGAGTTGAGTTTAATTTCACAGTTAAATGCCAAACCAGAATGAGCTCAGAGTAGTGGAATAAGACTGCCATCTTCTGGCAGTCCTTCAGCACATACAGTACATATACACATGCTACTGTTCTACCAGTAATAATAGAGAACCTCCACTGATCAATCACTGAACTGATAGTTCGCACAAAAATGCACAACATTTGAATTTTACTGTTTACTAAATAACAACAACAATAATAATGCAATTCTCAATTACCTACTATGAGATTTAGGCTGGAAAAGCCGGAATCAGGATTTAAAGCAGAGCACGTTGAAGGTTTACATTAAAAATGACTCTGATGGTGACGTACATACCAGTCAAAATGCCTCATCAGAATCAATTCAGATAAAGGACTATACATAGCAGGTGTAGTATAGATCAGTTATTCAATATTCAATTAACTGAATTCTGCACACCAGTATCCATCATATCGGAGGTGAATAACAGTGACGGGTTGATATATCTGATTTTTAATGCTAGTATTGGCTCAGTGTGCGCTGGAAAATCAATGTTAATGATCTGGCTTCACCTTCTACTATGCACTCTAACCAAACAGCAAATATAGCAGTCAGCTATTCAGGAGTTTGTTTATAATGACATATGGGCTGGCCTTTAATACAAACCAACAGCCACCAGATGGCGCACCAGAGCAAAGTTTAATATTGTGATGCCAACGATGAAAGACAAGGATGGTAAAATACAGAATAAAAAGATTACATTTGAGTATAACATTGTCATACATTAGATGGGAGAGTAAGTAATTAGTACTGGGCTGTAGAGATTTGCATTTATTAGAAGAGCAGTGACATATATGACTGATGTGTGTATCAACCTCAGAGTGATTCTGCTCTGCAGCAATCTCACCCTGATTGTCTTTATCTCCAGCAGCTTTTGGCTGTGCACCCAGAGGACTGACTTTGCCAACAGATCCATCTAGGTCTTGGTGATAAAATACATAAAATAAGCAAAGCAAAGGGTGGCCTAGTTTTTGAGGAGAAATCTAATCTGGACTCCTGCACCTTATCTGACAAGCATCCCTCATCCACTAAAGTGCACTTGAGCGACACATAGAATGTGAACCAGCTCAAAGGTTTCAGTTCTTGAGCCGACTCTAACCTTTAACCTCCCTGTGCAGGAGGACACACACACACACACACACACTACAGACCATTCATTATGGATTGCAGCAAATTGGATATTGTTGAACAGCTTTATTTTTCAGTGCGTGATTTAGTTTAGTCAAAAATGACAGCAAGAGTTTAACATTTTGGGAAATACAATTTCTTGCAGACAGTTAGATGAGCCTCATGTCTGTAGGTTAAATTTGTTAGTTTATCCATTACTGAAAAGATATATTCAAATGACCTCAATGTAAAATTACGTAACATATATGGACCTGAAAAGTACTGTTTTGTTGTTTGTCTATAGAGGAATAGTACCTGGTTTCTACTGTAGTACAGATGAGAACTGGTACCAACACTGGTACTAGTAATAGTATAGATAGTAATACAATAAGTGTGAAATAGGTCATAATATAAAAGCTGTTCCACTTCAGCTTAAGTGTCCCATTTGTAAATTTCCTTGATATTTCCCCGCAGACAGGATCAAATCGCCTGACGGTTTTCCGAATGAAGCGCACCTCTAAAACTCAATGATATTACAAGATTTCCATTAACCTGATGGGAACCCTGTGGTGTGAAGCGGTTATTCCTCTTATTATGTCTCTGTCTCACACAAGGACAGGGCTGTGTGTGTGTGTGTGTGTGTGTATGTGTGTGTGTACCTGGATGAGGTAGTGGGAGCAGAGGCTGAGGAGCTCCAGCAGCTGAAGGTGGCTGCCTGCAGACAGGACGTCCTGTATCACTGCTGGCTCCAGCAGAATCTGACCACAGGAGATAAACATACTGATTATTCAGAGCAAATAAAATTGTATAGAAAACGGTTTATTATCATGTTTTGTATATCAGATTTTTGTATTTATGGTTTGCAGTATCAGGTAAAAGCAGGTAATGTTGTTTTTTTTCTGTTTTTTTTCTTGTAAGATCGTCTTAACCTGTCACGCTGTATAATTGATTCAATAAATCATCACAGACAGGATAAAGAAGTGAACGTCTGTGTTTGATATGGAAGGGTTCTGATGACAGAAAGTGATGAGGATAATATAGCTGGATGAATGACAACGCTGTCTCAACATGAGCATGACTGCAAAAGCAGAGCACAAAACCAATTTGCACTGACAGTGACTGTGATGTGTGATTACTGTGCTGACTAATTTGTGTCTGCTAAGTGTCAGTCATTGAGCAAATACAGTAGTTTATATATAACACGCAATATGTATATGTAAGAATATTAGGCCTTATTAAAAGAAAATAACATTTACAACAACTATGGATGCATTGCCATAGATGACACAATACGTGGAAAGCTTGTTATGCACATGCATAACAAGAATTGCTCTACCAATGTGCTTGAATCCTTTCAGCAAAGCAACGTAATAAGTTAATTATAACAGTATTTATTCTGCCAAAAATCCTTCCTTTTTAACTGAATGGCCAGCAGATGAAATGATCTGCTGTAAGCTTCCTTCTGTGTCCTCCACATTAGCCACCCATATGCAAGATTGAAAATGTTCAGATTTCAAATGGGGGAGACGGGAACAGTTGGTTACGCTCTGTAACACAGCCAATCCGTTTTCTGTTCTCACAGGAGCAGAGCCAGATAATAAGCTAAAGTGTCCCGTTCTGTGTCTATTCTAAGCACACTAAAGGGACACATGGAGTTAAATATTCAAATAATTATTGATATATATATATATATAACCCAATCAGGCTAAACATACCTGTCACACAGACTCACCTGCTCCAAGTGAAATTTTAGTTTGGCTTTAAAAGGCAGGCACTGATAATCCATTCAGCAGTGCTGCCCTACATAGCCACAGAGGCATGACTGCATCAGTAGTGAAAGTGAGAAAAATGACTTCATCATTTTGTCTCCCTTGCCTCTCACTACTGTTGATACAGTAGTGGGCTGAACACTGTTTAGCAGCACTCGTGGGTATCTTTTTTTTTTTTTTCATGATTTTGAAAACAGAAAAATGAGGCTTGTGTTATTCATCTCAGTAGAACAAATCTGAATGCGCCACTCTCTCCTGGTACGTGTTTGTCCACCTATTGTAAAACATTTTTAGTCAGCACCGGTGCTTGATCGCAAGCTTTGCTGCATGTATATATGCACATTATTCCACCACTTTAGTATTCATGTAAACACTTCATTCAGTTTGATCATGGAAGTAAAACCACTTAGAAAGATTCCCAGCAAGCTTTGCTGATAGGTTGTTGTTTGTTCTTTTCTCTGCAGATAGCTGCATTTGCACATTCCCATTCATCACAATATAGTTTCCTGCCAGGCCTGGGCAGTGGTCCAGTTAACCACTAGCACATAGATATCTATAGGTTTAAATAATCTCTACAAATTCAGATGGATGGATGATTTCTTTTATGCTCTGACTCAATCAGCGTCTTAGCGATGAAGGTAACCCAACATAATAACTGGAATAACTGTAAGTGAACGCTCTTCATATCCTGCTCGCCACTCCAGAGGCCCACTACAGTTAGAACACTTCAACCTCACACGGCAGGAGTTAGTTTTATAACACCTCGGCTGGTTCAGTGTGGGAGTGTGGCAACCGATTGTGTAAATCAACATTTATTGTGGTTTCTACTTGCCAGATTTTTACCTGGAGGACTCTGTGCTGAATGTTCCGAGTGTTTAATTGAGATATTCTGGCATGCAGTAAAAAAAAAAATTCAAAACAGCCTGCGGCAGCATGTCTCCTCACCCACCCGGCTGGCCTATGACATGTGGCTGAAGGATTTTAGTAGGTCATTATTTACGGTGTGGGATAAGCATATTGCCCTCATCTCATCTGCTATCATCTCCTCTGGGCAGACAGGAGCTGAGCCAACCAAAACAGGGTGGCTTGCAAGCCTGCTGTTGACCTACTTACACTGCCTAACCAACTCGCTCTCTGCTCATTTCCCCTGTGGAAATCAAATTAGGAGTAATTACAAAGTTCCTGGCCTCTCAGTACACTGCATAAACCGCTGGACTGCTTATTGGACTGGACATCGCTGACACTAAAAGGGTCAAGGAAGGTTATTAGAAATGATCACACACTTATTCCTCATTGAAGGGGCGAGAGGACGGAGACAGTGGGCATAACTCACAATGAACGTCAGCATGGAAGTGTAATACTGGCTCTTTTCTTTTA
The DNA here is from genome assembly GCA_036937835.1 of Pampus argenteus. Lineage (NCBI taxonomy): Eukaryota > Metazoa > Chordata > Actinopteri > Scombriformes > Stromateidae > Pampus > Pampus argenteus. Next base: position 7,216,254 of record CM072865.1, on the reverse strand, counting down.
CTGTCATGAATTTAAATATGTTTCTTACAGTAGGTGGGTCCCAGAATGTTGACCAGAACAAACAGAGGGGTGACTGGTTTCTGGTCAAATCTGATACAGCACCTGCACACTCCTGGATAACACTGTATAACACTGGATAACACTGTATAACACTGGATAACACTGGATAACACTGTATATTACTGGACAACACTGTATCCACAGTCGTTCTGTATATAACATATTTTAATGTATTTTGGTGATATATTTAGTAGTGAAAAGTAACTACTGTACTTGAGTACAATTTTAACGTACTTGCACTTTACTCCATTTTCAATTCATAGATTTATATTCGTTTAATTTTATATATATTATTTTTCAGGGAGAAATACTGCAGTTTTTTTTAGTTACTAGCAGTGGTGGAGAAAGTATTACATGAAAACACCACATGTTTACAAGTACTGCATTGAAAACGTCATCTAAGTAAAACTAGTAAATTACTGGAAAAATGTACATTATGTCTGAAGCAAACTAGATTGTTAGCATGCTAACCAGCTAGCTCCCTGTATTGTAGTACCACATTGTACCATAAGAGGTGCTAGTGAATCACTGTAGCATCTACTCTGCCCTCAAAGGTTATCTTAACATTAGCACTGAATTGATATTGCTATCATACTTAGACAAAGATAGTCCTACTTACCTAGTTTGGATGCTAACAGGGCACTGATAATACACTATTGAGTCAGTGCTAACGTAGCATAGCATAACGGTAAGTGTGGAGTATGAATTTTCTCTTATTTATTCTTACATATTGCACCTTTAACCATGTATTGTATGTATTTTTTTCACGTTTTATGTGTAAAAATCCTAATTTGTGAAGTACCTATAGCCGTAAAAAAAAATGCATTGGGAGTAGAAAGAACAATATTTGCCAGGTAGTATAAAGTGGCATAATGATTGATTAAACTATATAACTATACGATATAAAGTAGTAAAAATAAGTTCCCTTTTGACCAGATATGTCATTAAAATACTGCTCATAGATTAATGCATCAGTAACAATAATAAGTATGGCATTTTTGAATATAAATTTCCCTGCTATCATTTACCAGCCACACGGTGTGGAAAGTTCTGTGACATCATTTGCTTTGATTTTTGATCAAGTCTGTGTTTCTGTAGGCAACACTCAGCCTCAGCTGTGACGGTTGTTGTTCATGCTCACCTGTCCTGTGTAGGCAAAGTCCAAAGCGTGCTTCAAGCCAACACTGGTCACTCCTTGCAGAGTCACTTCGTCTGCCTCACTCTCCACCATGCACAAGCTGAACATGGCCTGATGACACACAGCCAAAACATGGAGGTCAGTTGGGGGAATACCACTTACTCCTAAGGTGAACACATAGTGACTGTATCACATATCACAAAAATATATTTCATCTAACCAAGCCATTGAGACACTGCTTTTGCAAAACTGGCCAATACTCATGGGCAGTAATGGGAAAATCAATCTATATTTGCTCTTCCAGTCAGGACTGAGAAATGAGTTTTGTGTGCAGAAAAAAAACAACATCATAGTTAATCAAAACCTGCCAGATGCAAAACATCCTCAAACCCTTCTGTATTGATTTACCCGTCTTGGTCCCAGAGGTCAGCAGAAATAAATAGCACGATCAGTACTTTCTGTTATACAGCCTGTCTGTCTTTCTCTCCTTCTCCAAAGACACACACACACACACAGACACACACACGCACGCACACACACACACACACACACACACACACACACATGAATACAAAAAAACATGTGCACAACACCACCCTGCATGTGAAATCAAAGTGGCCGACCTGGCGTCTGCAGTCTGGCCCTGCTGTGCGTGAGTCCAGCTTGCTGCTTGCTAATCAAAGCTATTGACTGATGTAACACCATGAGGGGATGACAGAGCCATTGATCAGGGCCGACAAGCAGAGTGCAGCAGTATGGAGGAGGAGACCTAGAGGAGGTCGTGGCCATGATGAAGATCACCTCTACTACCTGTCTTCTTAGTTGTGAAGGATACCAAGCTCATGGAGCCTTTAGTGCTATAGTTTATATTTTCCATCTTGTAATGCTTACAGCATTACACGGCTGTTGAAAGCTAATTCTGGCTGCCGTAGACACTTTCCCATAGTTTCCTTGCCTCCGGATAGTGCTCTAGCTTTCTTGCAATTTCGAGTATCTTTTTAATCACAGTAGCGGTCTGCAGCTCCACACTATCTCTACTCAGAGACTGATGTATAACCACATTATAAGCCTTAAAGGCCCTCAGGCGGGCCAGTTAATGTAGCATGTCTTTCTATCAAGAAAACGACATCCATTCCCCCCCAAAAACTCATCCAATTCTCCCTGATAAATAGCACACATGAACTTTAACCAGGCACCGACCCCCTCCTCCAGCAAACAGCCCTTCTGTATTGTGAGACAAGATTGACTTGAAGCCACGCTGATTTTTATCCAAAGGCCTGTATTTTTCTCCTCGGTGCTCAGTCCTTGTTGATTCACCACTGTGTTAATTAAAAAAATACTGGTTCACTGAGCACAGGAAGTCCTGTGGCAAAAACCTTGGGCGTGATGGTGGCTGAGCTGTGGTCAGTGTGTGCATGAGTGTAAAACGCAGCGCAGAAACGTGGAAAAGGAGTGTACACGTGATGCTGAACCTGCCAAGGCTTCGCCTGGTGCCATGCTGCCTCCGTGTTAGTGTGTGTTTACGTGTGAGATTTACAGAGGACACTTTGAGAGTGTTCGCAGAGCTGTTCACCTCCAGCATAAATGCTCTTGACCTTGGTGAAGGCGCCGAGGGGAGCGCCGGCGGTGACGAATGGCTCCTTTGACTTGGGATATAGATCCAGCCCAGAGACACATTGAACCACAGAGCCCAACACTTCTTACTGCAGTCCTTTCACATGACGCTGCAGTGTGCAGCATTGCAATTACCGTGAATTTATGTGTCTTCTGCTTGCCAGAGAAGGACATGTGAATCCCTTAATGCACCCAAGCCAAATACTTAAATATTCAGTGAGGATGTTTTCATTTCTGAGTGAAATACTAGGTTCTCAAAGTGTCACAACTTCAGCCAGCCTTTAGTTTTTCATTCACCTGTCTTCTGTTTTTCCACTAACTCTCATGTCATTTCAGACGCTGCCACTCCCCCCTGCTCTGCATTCACCTGGCTTGCCTCACTCACCTGCTCCTCATCAGCTAATCAGCCCCACAGTATATGTACCAGTCCACTTCCCTCAGTTCTTTGCCAGATTGTCTAGTGTGTTTTTTCCTAGCTATCCAGCAACTTTGACTACCCAGATTCTGATCCTGCCTGCTCGTGTTTTGACCTGCCCTTTTGGATTTTGGACCTCCCTTTCTGCCTGCTCCTACTAGATTTGTTTGCCACACGGACTGCTTTCTGGTTTGACCCCTGCTAGTCATTAAACTCTGTTTCTCCATCCGAACTATTTCCTGTGTCGTGCTATTGGGTTCTTGCCTGCCGTTTTGTAATTCCTGACAGTACAATCTGGCCAAGAATGAACCCAGCCGACATGGAGAGTGTAAAGCAGGAAATGGCAGCACAAGCTGCTGTTCTGTGCCAGCACGAGAAGCACCTCACCGCCATGGAGGTGGCTCTCCTGGAGGCTTCTGCACGCCACAACCAACATTTGGAGACCCTGAACAGTCAGCTCCAGCAGCTCGTGCAGCTCGGACAAACGCCAGCAGCTTCACCACCCACCAGTCCTCCTGTTCCCACTGCTCCGGGTCCAGAACCCCGCTTAAGTGCTCTGGAGCGCTTTTCTGGAGCTCCAGGTACCTGCCGCTCTTTTTTGACCCTGTGCAAGTTGACTTTTGAGCTTCAGCCCTTCACATATCCCACTGAGAGGTCAAGAGTGGCTTTCATGATCACCCAGCTTACTGGGCGGGCTCGGGACTGGGGCACCGCTGAGTGGGAGAAGCAGTCGGCCTGCTGTTCTTCTGTGACTGCCTTCTCTGAGGGTCTTCGGAAGGTGTTTGATCATGCTACCCCTGGTCGAGAGGCTGCTCGTAGACTGTTAAACCTGGTTCAGGGGAGCCGGAGAGTGACCGATTATTCCATTGAGTTTAGGACGCTTGCTGCGGAGAGTGACTGGAATGCTTCCTCCCTGACTGACGCCTTCTACAACGGCCTTTCTGATGACATCAAGGATGAGCTGGCAGCTCGGGATCCTCCGACTGATTTGGACACTCTCGTTGCCACGGCCATCCGCATTGACGGACGTCTCAGGGAGAGGAGACGTGAGAGAGCGCTGAGCAGTGCTCCCCAGAGTCTTCATCGTCCTTCAGCGTCACCTCCCACTTCTAGTTTTTCTCCCTCCTCCAGTGCCCCTGGAGACCAGGTTGAGCCCATGCAACTTGGCCGGACCAGGCTTTCTGCTGCTGAACGACAGCGGCGACAAAGGGAGAACTGCTGCATGTACTGTGGGCAGGGCGGTCATTACGTTTCTTCTTGTCCAGTAAAAAGACAGGGCTCACCAGGAATCCAGAGGGCGCTGGTGAGCCATATCATGAACTCTGACATGCCCTCTCGCTCACTACTTCTTGCTCAGCTCATCTGTAATGGACAATCACACGCCGTCTCTGTCCTCATTGACTCCGGGGCTGATGCCAACCTCCTGGATCGTGGTCTCGCCATACAGCTGGGTATTCACCAGGAACCTTTGGTCAAGCCTATCAAGGCTACTGCTCTGGATGGGCGCCTTCTCTGCACAGTAACCCACCGCACTGTTCCCCTTCATCTGGGCATATCAGGTAACCACACTGAATCACTTACCTTTCACCTGATAGATGCTCCTCAGCACCCAGTTATCCTGGGGTTTCCTTGGTTACTGAAACATAATCCATATATTGACTGGGGGACTGGTTCAATTTTACAATGGAGTGAACAATGTCATGCGGTCTGTCTGAAATCTGCTTTGCTACCTGCCTTCAACACCTCTTCCTCTAATGAGCTCCCAGATCTCTCAGGTGTCCCATCCGAGTACCACGACTTAACGGAGGTGTTTAACAAGGTACGGGCCACCTCGCTTCCCCCACACCGCCCGTACGATTGTGCCATTGACCTCCTCCCGGGCTCATCACCACCTAGGGGGAGACTCTATTCTCTGTCAACCCCTGAAACTAAGGCAATGGACGACTACATCAACAACTCGCTGGCAGCAGGCATCATCCGTCCCTCTTCATCCCCTGCTGGAGCTGGATTTTTCTTTGTGGAGAAGAAGGACAAATCCCTCCGACCCTGCATTGATTACCGCGGTCTGAATGATATCACCATTAAAAACAGGTACCCCCTCCCACTCATTTCTTCTGCATTTGAACTGTTGCAAGGAGCTTCTGTGTTTACCAAGCTTGATCTCAGGAATGCCTATCACCTTGTTCGCATCCGGGAGGGGGATGAGTGGAAAACGGCATTTAATACCCCAAGGGGCCACTATGAGTACCTGGTCATGCCTTTCGGACTCACTAACGCTCCTGCTATATTCCAAGCCTTGGTGAATGATGTGCTCCGGGATTTCCTCAATGTGTTTGTGTTTGTATACCTCGATGATATCCTCATTTTTTCTAAGTCTGAACAGGAACATGTGCAGCATGTCCGCCGTGTTCTCCAGAGACTCCTAGAGAACCAGCTGTTTGTGAAGGCGGAGAAATCAGATTTCCATGCCACTGAGGTGTCATTCCTGGGATACATCATTTCGGTCGGACGTATTCATATGGATCCCACCAAGGTTAAGGCAGTGGCGGATTGGCCGGTTCCCACCACTCGTAAGAAGCTTCAGCAGTTCCTGGGGTTTGCCAATTTCTACCGCAGGTTTATTCGCAACTATAGTTCTGTGGCAGCTCCCCTGACAGCCCTCACCTCTCAGAAGGTAGCCTTCCAATGGTCCCCTAATGCAGAAAGGAGGTTCAATGAGTTAAAGTCACGGTTCTCTACTGCTCCCATTCTCATCCTTCCAGATCCAGAACACCAGTTTGTCGTGGAAGTGGATGCATCAGACTCCGGGGTGGGGGCAGTCCTGTCTCAGCGGTCAGCAGAGGACCACAAGTTACATCCATGTGCCTTTTTCTCCCGCAAGTTGTCCCCAGCAGAAAGAAATTATGACATCGGAAACCGGGAGTTACTGGCCGTCAAGCTGGCTCTCGAGGAGTGGAGGCACTGGTTGGAGGGGGCAAAGCATCCGTTTGTGGTGTGGACTGACCACAAAAACCTGGAGTACATCCGGTCAGCCAAACGGTTGAACTCCCGTCAGGCCAGGTGGGCATTATTTTTTAATCGTTTTGACTTTACCCTGTCCTATCGCCCAGGTACTAGGAACATCAAGCCCGATGCCCTGTCCCGTCAGTTCCAGTCCGACACCTGTTCCAGGCAACCTGAAAGTATCCTCCCCACGAAGGTGGTCATCGGCACTATTACCTGGGATATTGTGGACAAGGTAAAACAGTCCCAGGCCGACCACCCGGCTCCCAGTGCCTGCCCTGATAATTGTCTGTATGTGCCTGTGAATCTCCGTCCTCAGGTCCTCCAGTGGGGACATTCTTCTCGCCTTGCCTGTCACCCGGGGGTTAGGCGCACCCTAGCCCTGCTGAAGCAACGTTTCTGGTGGGCTTCCATGGAAGAGGACACCAAGGAGTTTATCGCTGCTTGCCAGATTTGTGCTCAGCACAAGACTGCTCGCCATGCCCCCCCTGGCCTTCTCCAGCCACTGCCTATTCCTCATCGTCCATGGTCCCACATCTCTCTGGACTTTGTCACTGGACTGCCTCCCTCAGAGGGTAACACCACCATTCTCACAATTGTGGACAGATTTTCGAAGTCCGCTCAGTTTGTTCCATTGCCCAAGTTACCATCTGCCAAAGAAACGGCTGAACTTGTGTTACACCATGTTTTCCGTTTGCACGGCCTTCCCTGTGATATTGTTTCTGACCGGGGGCCACAGTTCACGTCTCGTTTCTGGACAGAGTTTTGCCAACTGTTGGGGGCCACGGCCAGCCTATCCTCTGGTTTCCATCCTCAATCCAACGGACAGACTGAACGGATGAACCAGGAAATGGAGACTGCCCTGCGTTGCATTGCGTCCCAGACACCATCCTCCTGGTCCAAACAGCTTCTATGGGTTGAGTATGCTCACAATACGCTTCCAAGCTCAGCCACAGGGCTTTCTCCTTTCCAGTGCTCTCGGGGATATCAACCACCACTGTTCCCGGAGCAGGAGCGAGAGGCCAGGGTCCCATCGGTCCAGGCATTCATCCAGCGCTGTCGGCGCACCTGGCAACGGGCCCGTTCTACTCTTCTGCGTTCGTCAAACAGGTACCAGAGAAATGCCAACCGTCGTCGAATCCCTGCACCACGCTACACTCCTGGCCAGAAGGTCTGGTTGTCCACACATGACCTCCCACTCCGGGTAGAGTCTAGGAAGTTGGCTCCTAGGTTTGTGGGCCCCTTCTCCATCACTAAGGTCATCAACCCTGCTGCAGTCCGTCTCCGCCTTCCTCGCTCCATGAGAATTCATCCCACCTTTCATGTCTCCAAAATCAAACCTGTAAGGGAGAGTCAGCTCCAGACCCCCGCCACCCCCCCAGCTCATTGACGGGGGTCCTGCCTACTCTGTCCATCGTCTCATCAGGTCACGACGGCGGGGAAGGGGTTTTCAATACCTGGTTGATTGGGAGGGCTACGGCCCTGAGGAGCGTTCATGGGTTCCAGCTCGTAACATCTTGGACCCTGATCTCATCTCAGCGTTCCATAGGGACCATCCTGACCAGCCCGGTGGGACGTCAGGGGCCGTCCCTAGAAGGGGGGGTTCTGTCACAACTTCAGCCAGCCTTTAGTTTTTCATTCACCTGTCTTCTGTTTTTCCACTAACTCTCATGTCATTTCAGACGCTGCCACTCCCCCCTGCTCTGCATTCACCTGGCTTGCCTCACTCACCTGCTCCTCATCAGCTAATCAGCCCCACAGTATATGTACCAGTCCACTTCCCTCAGTTCTTTGCCAGATTGTCTAGTGTGTTTTTTCCTAGCTATCCAGCAACTTTGACTACCCAGATTCTGATCCTGCCTGCTCGTGTTTTGACCTGCCCTTTTGGATTTTGGACCTCCCTTTCTGCCTGCTCCTACTAGATTTGTTTGCCACACGGACTGCTTTCTGGTTTGACCCCTGCTAGTCATTAAACTCTGTTTCTCCATCCGAACTATTTCCTGTGTCGTGCTATTGGGTTCTTGCCTGCCGTTTTGTAATTCCTGACACAAAGGCTATATTTACAGGCAGGTATGTCATAGAAATTGTGATGTCTCAAATGGAAAACGTGCCCGAAGCCAGCACCAGTGTTTCTGGACTGAAGCTGCCAGCTGTTTGTATTTTGTGCCAATATTCATAATCTTCAAATTCACCCCTTATCATGCCAAAAAAATAATCATATTTCACAAGGATTCAGGGTGTGTTACAGATCTGTTTCTCTTGACAACATAGACGATGTGACTAGTAGTACAGCTGGTTTTTACTGATATTACCGTAGGTTTGTTCAAGTGTGGTCAAATTAAAATGATGCATCATTCAGTTTGTCTTCAAGTCTCCCCACACACAAGCAGTGTATCTTATCTGCAAACCTATATATGTGTCTAGATTTGCAGCCTATATTTCTTAAGGGAAGTTTGACATTTTGGGAAATAACACTTATTTGTTTGTTGTTGTTTTGTTTTTTTTGCATAGAGTTAAATGAGAAGATGGATATCGCTCTTTTGTCAATATGAGCCAGGAGACCTTTAGGGTTTCTTATTTTAAGCTCAGCATAAAGACTGGAAGCAGCTAGTCTGGCTGTGTCAAAAGGTAACTTCTGCCAGCAGCACCTCTGAAGCTGACGTATAAACACATCATATCTAGTTTTATGAATCCACACAAAAACCAAATTGTAAAAATGCCATGTTGTTGGTTTACAAGGAGTTTTATGCTGGACTATTTATTGGCTGTGAACTCTGACTTTGTGGATTTTTTTCCCCCACTGGTTGCCTGGCAACCTTGGAGGGAAAAGCGCAAGAAAGTTGCTGCCAAGAAGCCCAAGAGGTTTTGCCGGTTCCCACTCTTCATGCGAAGCTAAGCTAAGCTAAGCGTCTCCTGACTCTGGCTTTATATTGACAGATATTAGATCTGATCTCCCACATCTTTTCATTGTAGTGTACAGTACTCTTTCCATTGACTGAGTGCAATGCTGAACACTAGACAAGACATTTTCCCCTCAGGGATCGATATACTAGCTCACTTCAAGCACACTCAAATCAAACTGGATTTACACAGGAAGGCGCAGAGAAGCGGTCAGCTGCAAGTCATTTGGTCTAAATACTGTACAATCCATCTTGAAATAGCGGTGTCTTCATGAAAGCCTTTGAAGCAACAACAGAGTCCTTTGTAGCACTGCTTGTACATACAGCGTGAAATGCTTTTTTTGGGGGGGAACAATAATAGCTTTTAATCAGCGTTTTGTCCTGACTGCAGGCCTTGCAGGCAATATTTCTCTGTATAACAAAGAAAGCAAGGAGAGTCTCTGCATCTGTGATGCTGGTGTGACTGACTTGTATCTCCCTGAGCTGTCCGGGCGTCTTAGTAACGTGACAGCATCGGAAGAGGCAGGTGACACATTCAGGACAACTCCCAGGTAAACAACTCACGCTTGGTCAGGTATTTCATTACAATCACTCATGACTGCTGGGCTAGATAATGTGTTATAATCACTGCTATGTCGAAAATGTAGGGATGGAGAGAGAACAACACATCGCTATTCACAACACAAGGCACCTTTATTTTCTCAGTAAATTAACTAAAATGAAATCCAGCAGTGGAGTCAGATGACAAACAGGAGAGGAGTGAGTTTTCTTGCTTACCGCAGCGAGCAGATCTAATAACCCGAGTTCTGTTGGAACAATACTGTTGCTTAGCTCGGTCTGGATTTGAAAGAGCTGCATTAAAGAAAACGGAGCCAAAGAACAAACGTGAAGAGGACGAGAGGAGTGTGACTCGCCCTCAACTCTCTGTAGAGAGAAGTTAAAAAAATAACCTACACACACACACACACACACACACACAGGGGAGGAATAATCCCTGGGCAACTTGGACATATTTAATCTGCCTCTCATTTTCAAAAGGGATTAATTTCCTACTTCCTGATCTGCTCAGTGTCTCTAAATCAAATCTCATCGGTGCACTTTTCCCTGTGCGTCTCAACTCAGCAAATCTCCTGTCTGGCTGTCTACACTATAGGGCTCGATCCAGGTGGGTTTGTGAAGGATGTTCTGCTGTAATTTAGACTGAAATTTACCTTTTTTGTAATAGATGTTGCGTGATCTATACATGTAAACCTGCTCAATAATATATTCTGAAATATAGTTCCTCCTAGATCTTTTTCGAGGGCTTGGAAAAGCCTCTGAATCAGCATTTAGAACCATCAAGGGACACTAAAACTCTCCATTAGTCTTCTGTGCTATTGAAGTTGGGTCAGCAGCAAGGTGGAGGTGAGGCGTGTTTAATGGCAAATTTAAAAATCAGTCTTGAAGATGGTTATGTAATATCGAATGCTTTTTATATATAATATATCTTCCATACTAGTGTAGACCAGTGTTTAAAAAACAAAGCAGTAATCCCTGTCTTATCCAAATTATGCCCACAAGAGAGCAGAGCGCACACATCCTCAAAAACCCCTTGACAGGTGCAGGATCACTATATTCTTTTCATGGTGCTGTATATATAATCAAGTTCTGGACTTACCCGGAAGTAATCGCTACACGCTGCCAGGACGGCTTTGTGGGCGTGAAACTTCTGCTCACCAGCGACCAGGGTGACGTCACACAGCAGGCCGTCCTTCCTCTGCTGGTTGAGGGCAGAGAGGACTGAGTCCTGGTGGGACTTTGACTGGCAGAGCCTCTGTCCTGTCAGCATCTCCCTACTGCCAGGTACACACAGACACACACACACACACAGGTCGTGGAGTTAAGATGGAGTTGAGCTAGTGGATGAAACAAAGCTCTATAAAGTTACGATGGATGTTCAATAGCACTGTGATCAAGCCAAAAAATGTAATGTGTCCAATACTTTGGTTTATGACCAAATATCTGCAGTACTTTTATTTCTAATAGTTATATGAAAACAATCACTATGACCAACAACAGCAAGAGTTTATTCTATAGATACATATTACAATGTTTTTCTAGTTACTAGCTACTGGCACTAGTACTGTTCAAGTTGTACTCAGTGCTAGCATCCCAAGGTTAATATAATACAAGTATAAGATGTAGAGCAAAAACAGATTCATTTTCAGGAAAGACATAAAACATGCTGAGAAATAAAACATGAAGAAGGCTCTTTAATGATTTCCAGTCTAGACTAGATTAGACAAATACACTAACGACCCTGGAGGATCTGTCTGAAAGAGTGTGGCCGACTGATGAGCATACTGACTGGCTGACTATATGCTGTGGTCCCATGTGGCAGGCAATATACTGTGTTTTCCAACCCTTCCTCCGTCCCTCTGCGCTTGTACCCCTCCATCAGCAGCACGCCAGCCTGTCTATCCAAATCCATCTCTGTCCACTTACAGCCCCGGCCGTCACTTTAAATGCTGCTGTCTGCCAGGAGGCTTGCTCTGTCACCTTCATGGTGATGGGAAATAAGACAGAGAAAATAATGGGTGTGTGTGGGTGTGAGCTTGTGCATGCAATTGGCCAGAGGTAGGATGAATGATGACTCAGGCTGTTTGGTGGTAGGACTCTGCTGAAAGAAGAGCAGAGGGAGAAAAGGACAAAATTGTTGTGCTGCGTGAGAGGGATTTTAAAACCCAGAGAAGATGAAGTGTTATGAGGGATTTGAGGAGAGATGGAAGCCTTCCATGACCTTGATGACAATATCATTCTATAACTTTGATCAGCTGATCACTGTAATGTATCTTGGGCATTTAAAAGGATATTCTAGCAATTTAGTATTGCGCTTCCATAAAGTTAAGGGAATCACAAAAAGCAAATCTAATTAAAAGAAAGGCCAAAACATGACGTTATGTCTCTAACATGGGTAAAGCTCATGAATGTATAAAACTGGACCTAGTGTTTTCCCTATAGACCATCATTATAAAAGATCTATCTCTAAACTGTTGTCAGGACGTCTCCAACTCAAAAAAGGCTAAATTTTGACTCTTTCTACTATGAATTTTTAAACCATGAAGGACTTATATTTAAAACTTGCCTCAAGCTTAGAAAAGTGATTTTGAAATCTGAAATCTGGACCAGTGGGAGAAACACTACTGTAAATTCAGCGGGCCGCACAACCCGGAAGATAGAAACTTTTTTTGGCTCATGCACCAGGCGCCATCTTTGGTCAAGCTCCAAAAATGATGGACCCTACATTTCCCATAAGCAACACCTTTTGGTTAAACCGTGCCTGATAAATGTCCACATTTATTCAAACCCCGGTTTGTAACGCAGCCTCTCTGATGAAACTTTGCAGTGTCCAAACCCAGACTGGGATGATATCTCCAGAAGTTGTTATTTTTCCTGCAACAGTTCTCGCAGGCTGGATTGTGCTCTCTGCGATGGGTAAACTGGCCTTGCTGTGTAAAATTGGCGGAGCTCTGCTATAAAACCACTCTGTGATTACTCCCTGTTGGGGAGTGCCAAAACCTGACATTTTTACAAATCCTGCACAAAGTGGCTTTAAGGTGATAAAAGGTAGAATATATAAAAAAAAAAGGTAGAGGTTGGAAGACTGATATTGAAGGATAAGTCTGGTGATATTCTAAATGTTTCTTATTGTCAACAAATCAAATGGGATAAACAAAACAAATCATAACCAACACAGTTTAAGGAAATTATTCAGCCTTTTTTTTTTTTTATTAAAATATATATTTGTGATGAGTTTGGGGCTAAGACCTCTAGACATGCCGGGGAGGATAAAAGATGGACAAGGACATGAATGATTTTGGTCTTTTAATGGAAGTTTTCACAATAAAAGTATAGAATATTACCAGTTTAATCCTTTAAACGGGTTTACTCTTTGATAACTTCCACTGCATGTACCAAAAACATTCGATTAACAGGAATCTCGACTGGATGTGAGCAAGTCTGCTTTTTGTGGAACACACAGTGCACACTGGGACAACATATCGATCCTACATGGATCTTCCTCAGAAAATAGTGCTCTCTCAGGCCCATACGCAAGCATCTCTTAATCTGTATTTGCTTATTCAGCACTATTTATTCTACTATTTAAGGAATTTTCCTATTTGTGCCTTGAGCCTTCAGCATGTGTGTAGAGTACATTTACACTGACCGGGCCACCTACCTGAGGCTGGGTTCAGAAGGCATGCCCCTAGACAGAGGAAGAGGGGATGGTGGTGCAGGTGGAGGTGGAAGGGAGGTGTTATGTGGCTCCTGAGGACTGTAGTCTCCTCACTGGGAACATACATCAGCCTGATAGGACAGAACAGCATGTCAGCTCTACTCAGTCCAGCCGCAGTGTGACAACCGCCTGTGCGATGTGTGAAGAGATGCAACCCTTACATCAAACCTAATCCTGACTTCTCCCTTGTCTCAGCAGCACCGCCGCTGTTGACTTTGACAACTCGTATAGCTTTCATAGCCCTTTTCATGTGAAGCCCAGCCAACATTCAGACAGCCACAGGCAGCTCTACTTCAGAGAAGGGAATAAACAAGCTCAGCACTTCTCTGAACAAGCAGGGAGTCCAAATTACACCAAGTCCTTTCTGGTGTAGCTACAACCTTGACATAATGTGCTACACACCTGAATCTGATATCCCACAGTCTCCTGTGAGATAATACCCAGCAGTACAAGAGGGAATCAGAGGTCAGCACGGATGCACACTGAAATCTAAGCCGCTCTGGCTACTCTGATTGAAACACTACTCACTCACCGTACAATAAGTCGCATCAGATCCTCTAATGTGGCTATTTTAAAGAGAAAAGCTTATGTATATATAAGTATGGTTTACCTTAAGTGAAGGCAGGGCTGAGTGTACTACCGTCTGCTCTTGAGAGTAGTCTTCAGCGAGATGTAGTTATCGATCTGTTCATGAGTGACCTTCAGACACTCATGGCCACAGGGAACTGCTACTGACTGATGAGGGAGAGAAGGAGCCGCCTGAGTCTCAGCTCCTATACAGGCCAACACTGGACATATTTCATAGTTTAACCAAAAATGAGTTTCTAATATGATATGGTTTTTGGTGGTATGGGGAAATAAAATGAAGCAAAATTCTATTTGGAAAACTCATAGGGGACACAAATCAGGACTATTTCCTGTAAAATGAAATTTAGTGATGTCATATCTACTTGATGGTCGGCTGTAATGGTCACTACTCCCTTTCGCATCATAAATGTCCTCATTATAGGCAGCTTGGGAAGTTAAGATAGAAAATGACACTGAATAAGGCAATGTGTCCTATACTTCAGGATTTTTATTTTATTTTTATTTTTTTAAGAATTACTGGCTGAGACATAGCCTAATGAGTTCCCATCATTTTTGCCTAACATATCCGGAAGGTGGATATATTTAGGATCTGATAATCACAACAAGTAGGCCATTGTTCCCTGCAAAAACACTGTAATCTCCTGACTGAAAACAACCACGGTGGTAGATGTTGTCTTTTACGCACAAGAGACAAATTAGGATTTACGCACGAACAGCGCGCAGAGAACTGGATCGTGGAGGAGGAGGAGGAAGGTTTGAGTTGCCAGATAAGCAGACACCATTAGTGTATTAACTGTCACTTTCCAAAAGCTCCCAGCTGTCAAAAGGTTTCCTAGCAACAGGCCAGCGCCTCGCTCCACAAACTATGAGGACGAAGAACAGCTTTTCCTCGTACGAGCAAAATCACCCTGTTGCATCCAATCACACAGCGCACTCAGACGATCCACACGCCGCGTTATATTCACAGCACCTCACGGCTTTGCAGGAATTGACATTATTCTGCTATCTCTTCATGTGCCACAAGGTTACCCACCTCATATGAATGTGTTATGAGTCAGTCCCGTCCCCGTTGTTTTAACGGCGCCTCCGTTATAAATGTCATTTGATGTCCGAGGTGGTCTCTTTCACATCCGCGGCGAAACAGAAAGAAGAGCGCAACAAGAGAGCAGATGCGCTCAGATGTCACGGACACTTTATTGGTTTACACTGTAGCACCTAAATTGTTACATTGTAACTCCGCCTCTCCACGGCGGTCACATGAATATTGACAAGAGTGGGATACAGCGCCACCAAGTGGATACTTGTCAAATGGCACGTTGGTTATATTATGGATACAGTGATGATAGGCAGAGGTCCTTGTAGGATTATCAGGGGGTCCGCAGCAAAATGAGGAATAGATATTGATGTCACTGTAACACCGTGCTGATCCATTAATGGCTGACTGCAATAATAAAACACAACCTGCTGCGCCACTGATCTTACACTTCTTTATGTAGGCCACTTTTTGACAGTTTTCCAGGATAATTATATCGTATTTCAATAGATACAATACGTACAATATATACATTACGTATCTATTTAAGGTAGTATACTAGTCACATTTCATTTATTTTTTAAATTTACCTTCTCATCTCTTCGTCTTTCCATGAAAATAAAAGAAGCGACAGCACCCACTAAATCCAAAGATTAATAGAAACACATGCTGCCTTCATGTGCACCAGTCGATCCCCTGGTGCATCCTACTGTTGGTGCGTTCAAGTACAACATTTCCAATTTAAATACTTTCCTGCTAATTCTACAGTAGGCCTCTCTCTTTTCTCTCTCTCTCTCTGTCTCTCTGTCTCTCTCTCTCTCTCTCTCTCTCTATATATATATATATATATATATATATATATATATATTAGAATTAACATAATACTTATATATTATATATGATATTATAATATATTATAATGTTATATATAATATTATATATTATAATATTATATATTATAATATTATATATGATATTATAATATTTTTTATGTTAATGCTAATGCTAATTTAAGTGTTAAATGTTTAATCAACGCATCATAACATGACTTTCATTAGCGTTATAACAAAATGTCCACATTTCCAACTGTCTTGAAAGCAGCATCACTTCAGAGCAGCCAGAAAAGAAAAGTCGGAGGGACTGTGGGTTTGTGTCGGAGCTTCTCGCAGGAAACACGCTACCAAATTTCCCACAGAGTTGTTCCGAAGGGTATCCATGTAGTCAGCTGTTACATGAACTCACTGCATGACAGTTGGGGGTAAGTTTTTGTCTTTCCTTTGTTTACCCTCGTAGTTTACTAACTTTCTTGTAGCTACCGAAGTCAACTCGGCCCCCCGACCCATGGAAGCAACCGAGGCAGGGATGTTTACTGTACTCTCTCCCCGCAGTTACCGTCTAATTTACGGGGAAACGGCGATGCACCTCGCGGCAGACTGACATACATTTCAATAACCATGTTGCGGGAATATGCTAGGTTTTAGGAATACGATATGAATTGGTTAGAGATGTTTTTGCTCACCTTTACATGTCTGTTTGTTGTTGTTGTTAACAACTTGCGTGTCAAGTATTTGTTTTGCTAACCTTGATTTGCTAATATGCTAACCGAAAAGTGTATGCTAGCTCATTTTCAGCCAAAAATGCTTTACATCAGTATTTCAGGACAGCTACAGGTACTTCCAGGACACTGAAGTCAATGTGGTTACTTCACATATAAACAGAGTTGTAGTAATAAGTAAACTTTAGCCACCAGTGATAAAGAAAAGAAATTCAAGCACCTATATAAACAATAATGAGTAATGTCTATTCATACAATACAAAATGTTTATGCAACAGAACAACATACTACTAATTGCTATGATATATATTGCAACAAATGTCAAGATCTATGTTAACCTCAACAGAAAGGTTAACATTTAGGTGGATTGACCCTTTACACAACAGTTTCTGATTGAGCTTATTTTTAAAGGACAAGTGCATACAGTGGTACGTGTAGCCACAAGTAACATCCAACACAACAACTCTTTTATAAAATTACTAAGCACAGCAACCTACTGACATTAGTATCAAAGATTCTTCTTGCATGTGAAACTTTGACAGTTTAATGTGAAATTTAATGTGCATCAACAAGCTGAGACTCATTCTACTGAATCAACCTGGATCTTTAATATTCCCCACCCAGTGTAAGTTCATGTGCTTAAAGTCTGCACAGAGATTGACTGGATTGATTTTTGTCCCTCAAATCCATCTGATGTCATTCATTTCAAAGCTTGCTTTGAGCTGGAGGTCCTCAAGGGACTAGTAGGAGAAATATGAGGAGTAGTTACATTTCATCCTCTACATGACACTGCAATGAGGGGTTGTATGATAAAGTGCTTTGAAGATAGGGTTCCGTAGTGAGTAGAGTAATAACCTGCTACAAAAATATTTTCTTCATTTCAGAGATGTGGGATTCCTATCAGTGACAGCATATGTTGACCAAACAGGGGACTAATGGGAAAGTTTTACCTACTGCTGCACCTGCCGTCTCCACTGAGATGACCCCAGGAGAAGTGGAACGCAGTTGTCAGTGTGAGCCAGGGGAATTCAACATTTGGGCCAAGATATCATCACACTGAGCCAAACAAAAAAAACTAGTTTACACCAGAAAAGAAAATACACTCAGACACTCTTAGTCAGCCATCGCAATGCTGATGCCAGGAACACTGGCGGTGTGCTTGGCACTGTTATGGGTGGGAGGCTGCAGTGCTCACAGCCTGTTTACCTGTGAGCCAATCAAAGTGCATCGGTGCCTTGGGATGCCCTACAACATGACTTTCTTTCCCAACATGATGGAGCACTACGATCAAGATATTGCAGCCAGTCACATGGAGGTGAGTCTTCTTGTCGTTGTCGTTTATTACCACTAAAGTAAGGTCAATATATCAATTTGTTGATGGCTGGAAACTGTATGTTAATGGGTTAAACAGCTGCTAACCCGCTTTAAAGACTCTCATTAATCTGGGTTTCTGTGGAGAGTTACATTGTAATTATATTGCTCTGTGATGAGAAAAAAAGCTCCCCCTGCTTGGAAATCTAAATTCAAATTCTAGTCACATTTAAAGATAATGAATATCATCTAAAAAAACCAATTGGTTTTATTAGCGTTGTTAGTGGCTTCAGTCTATAAATGTCAGTGTCTCTGTGTTCAGATGTGCCTATTGATCGATCGATCGATCATATTTAGCATTTTGTAATGGCCATCAACGCTGTCTTGTGTCACAAACGTTGACATCATGAAACAGTTTAGCTTTGAATTCTCACAATCACAATCCTGCTAACAGATAACAAAAAACAACGACAGCAAAGCTAAAGCTGAGCGGATTCACAGCGTTGAAGAAGGAACTAATCATTAAGAGTCCTTTTAACAAGTAAATTAGATTAAGAAAGAAGATCATCCTTACTTACATCAACAAAGCATTTGTTACTGTGAGGCATTCCTAGGTTTGAAAGTTGGCATTTAAGTTGATTTGAAATTAAATCATCAGGATTATCCTCAAAAGAAAGATGCCAGTTGTTTGAGGAGACATGTTTTATAGCAATAATTCCACTTTACTCCATGCTGGGCTGTGTTGCATGTTTGCAGCTTCAAATAACATCAAGAGGTAGGAAGAAGGACATACAAACATATTTCATTACTGGAAATCATTGTCCAGCTAGACCCTCTGAGTCCTCCCAAATGTTTCAAATGGACATCTTACCAAAAAACATATTATGTCAACGTTCATGTTCAGACACACAGAAAGAAGCTGACCGTGCGTCTCCTAGCAACGCCAGCCCTCACTCGGACACAGTCGCTTGAAGCTTTAGCGCTGTTTCTACAATGTTTTTATCCTCTTTTGAAAAATAGAAAAAATCTACACAGATGCTGAAATACTATTATAATGTATGTTTCAAATTTGACTTTATGTTTTGTGTTTCAGCTAATCTGCATTTCTTTCTGTAAAAATCTGCATCTAATGAGTGTTGTCTTTGTCCTAACAAGCAGAGCTTAGCTCTGTGATGTTTTTTGACACACCTATGGACGCGGCGTTGTCTTGATGTGTGTCTCTTCAGCAGAGAGCTCAGTTTCTCTAGTAGCAGCATCCTATATCCTAAAGGCCAGAGTTTGGGTTACATGCATTTTGTGCGAGAGTGTTGAGCATGAACAGTGATCTGTTGAAGGAGTCTATTGTGTAGCATCTGGCAAAGGTATAGGCTTCCTATTTCACAGGAACCTTGGCCACGGGCAACTTCATCGACTTTGTTGTGTGGGGCCTTTGATTTCTAGAGGAAGGGGAAGGACACACCCAGTCTGACACAAAGCCTAGCCTGCATACCACAATGAATATTCTCTCTCGGTTAATCACTCACTCATTTTCCCCCTGTACACTGTCTTACCTCCACACTCCTGTCTCCCAGGTGACAGGACTGTAACATTACATACTACACATAACTCTCTTTGAAAGTATGCACCTATTTATCACAAATCCTTGACACCGTAATCAAGCAGAGGTCTGCTTCAGCCTGGGCTCAGTCCAGCCTATCAGTAGGAGTTTCCGGAGGAAGGTTAACCTTTTTCCACCCTTGGTCCCAGATTCCACTAGTGTTTGTCAGCTTTTGAAGTGTTAGTATACAACGAGAATGAAAAGAGTAATTGATATAATGGACAGAGAGCACCTGAGAATCTTAAAAGTTTGAAAAGTGAGTGTTTAGCTGTGTTTGTGAATCATTTCATCCTTGTCTCTCTGCAGAGGATTTTGCCTTTTTTAAAGTGAAGGGTCAGTTCAACTTTTGCTGCTGATCCTTGTTGAAGGTTTTTGAAATCGGGGCAGTTTTTACAGTAGTTCTGCCGTAAAGCAAATAAATGGTCAGATTGTGGAGCAAGAGGAGCTCATTGAGAAGGAGTCCAGGACCTCCACAGGAGAGAAACAAGGACGCTCACTGTCAGAGGGAGCAAGCCTTGGCCTCAGAGATGTGGGCCTACTGCCAGAGTGGATGTCAGGAAAAAAAAAAAAAAGAGGAAAGATTGAATAGTGTACTGTCTCATAGTGTGTGTGTGTTTTATGTACAAATATTCAGTCTGTCTGTCTGTGCATTAGGTTAGACTCTGCCAGACGACTGAGATAATAGAAGTACTGAATGAACAAAGTATTCTTAATTGTGTGTATCACTGACATGCACATTACTGCTGTGGCTCCTCAGCAGCCTGACCTATCAACAGCTCTGTGCTTTTCCAGGCTTCTTGTCCTGTCTTTGTGTGTTTTCCAAAGTCCGAGCACTCATTTCCCATTTCCTGTCACCTATACTGCAACATACCCCCCCACCACCTCTTCAATTCTCAAGTTCCTGACCAGTGTGTTGAAATGGAGGAAAACAGTTCCCAGCCAGTGAATGGTCCCTTTATGTGGTGCTATAGAGCTCTGCAGCTCAACAACATTAACTTACTTTAGTTTACTTTTTGGCTTGTGATCCTTATCAACAGCACAATATGCTAAATATGGAATTGACTGATAACTTTTAGTCTAAAAAAAATATTTGTTCCGTCGTGTAAGGTTTCATAATCAGACCATACAGGGAAAGTTTTTGCCTTTTTCAAGCTGCAGGTTGTCTTTTACAGATTGCTACTGTCTGCCTGGAATGATCAGATGTTTTCCTGAAGCAAAAACCAATGTTTAAATCCAACATTTCCACACACTGTACTGGCCACCGCTGCTCAGTGGAATTAACGTATACAGTGACAAAGAAGAGCAGAGCATGAAATCCTGGTTTTGTCATTCTGGTCACACTGTAGACACGTGTTGGATCACAAAAAAACTAAGATGTAAACCTCCACTGGATAAAGGCTAAATTATAATGTTTGGGTTTTTCCCTCTAAGGTTAGCATAAGGAAGAGGTCCTTTATTCAAGCAGAAATTGTTATAAGCACAGCTCAAATGGTGTCGCTGTCATTTTGATCACAATTTAATTCATCTCTTCCCAGCCATTCATGCCCCTGGCCAACCTCCGCTGCTCTCCAGATGTACACCACTTCCTGTGCCAGGCCTTCATCCCAGCATGCTCCGAGGAGAACAAAGTGATCCGTCCGTGTCGTGAGCAGTGTGAGACTGTCCTGTCTGACTGCGAGAAGCACATCCAAATCTTTGGTATCAGCTGGCCTCCTGAGCTACAGTGTGACAAGTAAGAAATCTATAATTACTGACAATCCACAAAAGCAACAACAGCCGTTCTTGGCGAGTCCATTAAAGGATTTATTTTTGTCCTCTAGATTGGACCCATGTGGCTCCCCGGACAGTTCTGAGCTTTCTGCAACCACCGCGTTGCCCTCTGCTTCAGCTAAGAGGGACCTGGGCTTCTGGTGCCCACTGCAGCTGAAGACCAAGCCGGGCCACGGCTCATCGTTCCTGGGCGCCCAGGACTGTGCTCCGCCTTGCTCCAACATGTACTTCAAACCCCACGACATTGATTTTGCCAAGAGCTTTATCGGCGTATGCTCCATCATCTGCTTGGCCGCCACACTCTTCACCTTCCTTACTTTCCTCATCGACGTGAAACGTTTCCGCTACCCAGAACGCCCCATAATCTTCTACGCTGTCTGCTACAGCTTTGTCTCTCTCATATACTTCATTGGCTTCCTGCTGGGGAACAATGCAGCCTGTACCAAGGCAGCCCATCCTGCCGGCGTGGATACGGTGGTGCTCGGCTCTCAGAACAAAGGCTGCACTCTGCTTTTCATGCTGCTCTACTTCTTCTCCATCGCCGGCATCGTCTGGTGGGTTATACTCACCATCACCTGGTTCCTGGCTGCTGGACCCAAATGGAGCTGTGAGGCCATAGAGAAAAAAGCAGTAAGATTTTAAGATTATGACTCAGAAGGAAGAGTAGAGAAGACAACACAAGAGTTTCCAGCCCAGATTTTGATATAATCGCGTTACAGTAGTGCAAATGAATGTGCATGTTCAAAATTTTCCTCAAAAGTGTTCAACAGCAAACTTTTAGGAAGGTTTTTGTGTTCTGTCTTTAGGTGTGGTTCCACTCTGCTGCCTGGGGCATCCCTGGAGCACTGACTATCATGCTGCTGGCTCTCAACAAGGTTGAGGGGGACAACATTAGCGGGGTCTGCTTCGTGGGACTCTACGACCTGGACGCCCTGCGCTACTTCGTTCTGGCCCCTCTGTGTGTGGGCGTCATAGTTGGCCTCTTCCTCATCCTGGCAGGCATCGTTTCTCTCAACCACGTCCGGCAGGTAATCCAGCATGACGAGCGCAACCAAGAAAAGCTGAAGAAGTTCATGATCCGCATCGGCGTGTTCAGCTGCCTCTACTTGGTCCCGCTTGTCACCTTGTTGGCATGTTATACCTACGAACAGAGTCACCGCAGCACCTGGGAGAACACCTGGATCAACGACCGCTGTCAAGAGTACAGCATCCCCTGTTCCTACAAGGTAGCTGAGGGCTTATTCACTCACTGAAGGGAATGATTCAACTGATTAGAATTAAAGTCAACTTGACTCTCTGTCTTAATGTATGTCAGCTTACTTGGTGTGTGTAAAAAAATGTCTGTGTGTGTAATGTAAAATCTGAAGCAACTACATACAAATATTTAGGCGTCTTTTTTGTGAGAAGAGACCGGAGAGAGACGAGTAGCTAAACGAGTAAGATAAAACAGAACAAATGCACAGCCTTCAATGTAGAGGAACAACATCTACGAAATGACGAAAACACTTTTATTCCAAAATTTTAACGTGTAATACGTAAGAAAAGAATCTAAGCAAACCTGTGAAAAAGACAAAGTAAGAGAAAAACATTTAAAAGGAGTTTGTCTGGATGTGTTAATTTCCACAAATTCACACTAAATCACAAGGATTTAATTACAAATTTTATTCATTTATTTTTTGTTTTTTTTGCAGACAACAGAGCTTGATCGTCCCGACCTCTCCATGTTTCTGGTGAAATACTTGATGACGTTGATTGTCGGGATATCTGCAGTGTTCTGGGTCAGCAGCAAAAAGACCTGCTCCGAGTGGGCCTACTTTTTCAACAGGACCCGCAAAAGAGAGTAAGACCATTTCTGTTGTCCCGTTAAAATTCAAACAAATTATGTGGATTTACTTGACCGTCATGCTCTGCGACCCACAGTCCCATCAGCGAGAGCCGCCGGGTGCTCCAGGAATCCTGCGAGTTCTTCCTCAAGCATAACAGCCGTGTCCAGCACAAGAAGAAGCACTACAAACCAAGCTCTCACAAGCTCAAGGTCATCTCGAAATCTATGGGCACAAGCACCGGCATCACACCCACCAGTGTCTCTACCACCACCAATCAAGGAATCTCCGCTCCGGGCAACCACGAGCCCCACACACAAGGTTCCCTGTCTGAGATGTCAGCCAGGGAGCAGCTGGACAGAGCCGCCTCCAGCCGAAGCTCCAGGCGTGGGGAGAGAGAAAGGGAGGGAGGGGAGAGACGTAGCAAAGGGGGGAACTCCAGTAAGGTCAGCAGTCGCTCAGGGAGCTTACACAGAGTAGCAGACGGGAGGTAAGTGAGACAATTGAGAAATGTTATAAGAAGTTGATTTTGTTTATTTTGTAGTGCATCCTCGCGCTCCTCTCTGTTGTGAAAAACGTTTAACCACCAATAATCTCTAATGTGTCCCGGCTGGTTTAGGATGACCCCAAAGAGCGAGCTGTCAGAGGCCAGGCAGGTTCAGAGCGGACAGCAGCATCCAGCTTTAAACCGATCACACAGCAGCATCCAAGGCTCCACCCACCAGCTGGTACACAAGGTGCCTGAGGAGAGCAAGGACACAAAGGACAGCAGCGGCTGAAACACCCATCCATCCATCCATCCATCCATCCATCTATGAAACTACTGAGAGAATCGATGCTGGTTGATGTACATGTTTCAAACCATGTACTAACATACATCTGATCGTGATTGCATTGGTTAAATTGTAGACATAAAGAAGTACCTCAAGTATTTTAAATGTGGTATTTTGGACTAGAGAATCTCTCTTTTTTTGTTAGCAGAGCTTTACTGAGTGTTTTTGCTACACACCTGAATGTTGCAGCAGCTGTATCCCAACTATACAAATACCAATACTCATTTAGCTGTATAGTATGCTTTGAAAACTTTAGCCCTACTGTTTTGTAGATTTGTAGCACAGTCATGTAGGTTAGAGAATAAATGCAATATTTCTGTAAATCTTAAATCTGTGAATCTTAAGAACACTGATGATGTTACCAAACATTCAAAGTAAGGAAAGTCTTCCTGTGGTAAACTGTTTTTTATTGAATGTCTTATTCTTCTTCCTGGAAAGGAGGTTTTGTCTTTAAATCTCATCTAGTAGTACACACACTGTGCCACTTTTTTTGCTACTTTGATAAACGGCACACTCTTAAACTTGATATAATTGTTTTTTTTGTTTTGTTTTTTTACCATGTTGAATTTATGAATGTCTTGTGACAAACTTTTTCTTAAAAGCTGTACTTTTCTGTTCATTTCAGGTGTCCTCATTGTTTCTGTTTCACTTCAAAGACGCGTCCTGTGATTTCGGATCAAACATAGCTTTATAGTTTTCTAAAAGAATGTGCCTTCCTTTTGAGTAGTTGCTCACCTTCAAAGAAGCTACAGATGTTTAACATGTGTGATGATAAAACAGGCTCCAGTGTAGGTTTCATATGATTTGAGGAAACAAGTCAAACATGCTTTGCACTATCTGTCATTGAAAGCACAAACCACTGATTGTTAAGCATGAGTCATAAAAAAAAATTATTTAAACACATGGACCATACATCGTTCCTTCAAATACTACTACACTACTTCTATTTTTTTTAATCTGTCTCATGTTCTGTCTATTTTGCTGTGTTAAGTTTATTCTTATTTTTTTCTGTATTTGGGAGTTACAGAACAATCCCTAAAGCCACTAATTAAAAGGGAATCTCGTCATTGTATATTCTTATCCTCACATGTGTCTTATGATGTATCTACACTTAGTGTATAGTCTATGAGATGCTCTTTTTGGGAGCCATTTTTACTGTTTTATTTTGTTTTAAATGTAGCCTGAATTTTGTATCAATCCCATTTCATTTTGATAAAAATAATATAGTAATAAAAAATTTAAAAAAAGGGAATGTGTGTGTTTTGATCTTTATATGTAAGACAATACATCCAGAAGAAACAGATCATATATATATATATATATAAATATGTATGCAGTCGCTGCTCCCATCCACTTCACAGGGGTGTTATGAGCCTGATGACTGGCTCCTTCCAGCTTGTCCTGCCCTCTGGAGTCAAACTGGCTGGAGTTGGAGTCAAACTGCTGCCTGAGTAAAAGCTCACACAGCTGTCCGGTTGTCTTCTGTATGATGTCTCTTCTAGTTGGCCGCCTGCTGCTGCTTGTCTGCCTGGCTTTACCTCTTTATGGCGTGGAAAAGGTGAAAAGTAGAGGATACCGAAAGGATCCTGACGCCGACAAGGTAAGACAGAGAGAGAGAGAAATCAGTCCGCTGTTATTTCTAAAAGTAGATGTGTGTAGCTCAGACTGATGCTTTTGCGGCTATAAAAATGTAATTATGGTACACACAATATCTTTATTGACATAAACGCGCTTTGTAGCAGCTCTATATTAACATCCACACAGGGCACTATGCATGGTTATATTTCCTCAACTCATCCTAAGATGTTTTCTTGTGTCATGCATTGCTGTTTGCCAAAAAAGTGACTTTGTAAAACTTTAGATTAAAAAAAGATGCATGATTGAGGCTAAATACAGAGCAGTGACTGTGTGGTTTGCACTTTTTGGCAAAATGGCTTCCTGAAATGACCTGGTACCAGCTCAAAGATGAGAAAGGCCGTTTTTTTTCCTTTTTGTTTTAATTTAATTTCAGGCTTTTTTTGTATGGTCAGCTGGTTCTCTATTATTCCAGGTCTGGCTGCTCTCCAGCAGACTAGAAAGAAAAAAAAATCCTAACAGGAAGTTGTGGTCTGGCTCACTGTCTGACTCCCTTTGTTATCTCTGCCTCTGACCACTAAGAAGAAGAAGAAAAAAAGAAACACTTTGGTGTGTTTAATTTATAAGGGGAAATATTTGATTTTTAAACAATATACTCAACTATTTCATTTCCAACATTCAACAGCCCCACAAATCTTGGACTATTTTTGTATAGAATTACATAACCATCTCTGCTGTAGGTGGATTAACAGACTCACATTCTCACACTAATCTCCTGGGAATCAAATGGAAGTGAAACTTAGTGTTTATTTTTACTGGGAACCTCCACACCTCCCCTCAGTGACTCCTAGAAGTCTGCACCCCCCCACCCCTACCCCACCCCACCCCACCCCGCAACCTTGACAACCCGCTGAGCTTCAGGCATTTGCTCTTCAAAATCCTTTCGAAGCCATATAGTACAGCCGAGATACAATTTTCTCATTACAGTGGAAGGATATAATGAATAGCGTGTTATGTCGCCATCTGTGTCTAGTGCTCGGGAAATGATGCAGAAAAGCCCAACTGCACTAGGCACTCTGAGGGAGGAAGATCTACTTATTTGAACATGGTAATCGTAAAATCCTACTCTGCTTATCCTCTCCAGCTCCTCTGAATCTAAAAAAACTCTCAAAGCCGAGCATTATGTGGCATTGTGACACTCTGCATGCTCCTGCAGAGCTTCAGAGTCCTTGCTTCAGTAAAATGCATGAAACACTACTGATTCCTCAGCAGTTTTTTGGGGGGGTTTTCAGCTACAGTAAATGCGCTGTGTGCTACTAATATTCAGCAGGGCTGGAGTGTAATTCATGCAGGCAGGCTGCAGCACTATAGAAACACGCAAGACTGGGAGCTAATATGAAAGTCAGCTGCATGGCTATGTAGACAGTGGTTCCATTCATTAGACTGCTTTTAAAGGTCTCCAAAAAACACTCAATTAAAAAAAAAAAAAAGTAAAGTTGCTGAATATCAACTAGTGCACACTATTTCCATCATTTTGCCAGCATTTAACCAAAGAAGCTTTGAAGTTTTGTCCCCCTTTTTTTTTTTTATGAAGATGAATTCCAGGTCTGTTACACCGCATGCATACCAAACCTACAATCTACTGGTTTGATCGCAGGCGTCCCAGTTTCCTAGAAAGATGATGTCACATCTCCAGGTTCCTCCAGCGCAGACACTTAATGGCTAAAACAGGCGCTCGACCATCTGCTCCACAGCAGCTGACAGCAAAATTCTGTTTAGATTCACATAGTTTTATCTACTTTCTACTTAAGATGTTGAGAGCGGAGTAAAAGCTCTTTGTTCTCTTCTCCTGCTTGGGGGATTTTTTATTTATTTTATGACTTAATGCCTTTTGGCTATGTGCCCTTCTAACTGCTCCACAGCTGCATGCTGAGTAAAAAAAAAAAACCCCAAATCTGAATCTCTCTGGCATCAGTGTTTACTTAAGACGCACTTCTACAAGTCACTTTGTCCCTGTCCCGAAGGAAAAGAGTACCTAACCCTACACTTAGAAATCACCTAACCACAATTAAAACCTAACTCTAACTTTAAAAAAAAAAGCTTCGACAGCTAACCTACAGTAAACACTGCAATCTGTTGGACAAAATGTCTCTTTGAGGAACACATTATTCAAAGCTTGGTAGGGAAGTTTTGGCAAGCTCTGCTGTCTCTCTCTCTCTCTCTGTGTGTGTGTGTGTGTGTGTGTGTGTGTGTGTGTGTGTGTGTGTTTGAGTCAGCTTGAGTAAGATGCAGCATCTGTCTAAACATGGCAGGAGACTGAGCAGGACAGTGAATCACAGTGAGCCTTCAGTTCCTCATTAACACACTCGTCCTACACCCGCTTTCATGGCTTCATGGTTTGAATCGCATCTGTTTTTAACACTTCTAACTTCTGCTCGCAAACGGAGATCAGCCCGATGGTTGTCTCGTTTATATGACTCGTAAACGAGGTTGTAATCTGGCTTCTTGTGTGTGACGGTTGAATGGACGGCAACATTTTTTGTGTCTGCGGTGCATGCAGCCCAAACAAGGACTTTAACACGCTGGAAGAAAAGAATGAAAACAATAAATTAGATAACAATAAACTCTGCTGATGTTGTTGTGTCTACTTTTTATTGTCAACTTCCACTTTTTTTTTTTTTTTCCCCCTTCCAGTATGGCAGCTGCATTCAGGGGCCAGCAGGAACCCCTGGCAGAGAAGGTAACCCCGGGGCCAACGGCATCCCGGGGACGCCGGGTATCCCTGGCCGTGACGGGCTCAAAGGTGAGAAAGGAGAGTGTGTCAACGAGATCTTCGAGGAGCCCTGGAGACCCAACTACAAGCAGTGTGCCTGGAACTCTCTGAATTATGGGATCGACTTGGGGAAAGTAGCTGTGAGTGTCTTGGTAACAGCATGAATGAGGTTTACCTTCACTACTGAGGGGAAAAATATACACATTTTTAATAATTCCTCCATCCAAAAGACCTCAAGAAAAAAAAAGAAAGAAAAAAAAAAAAGTAAAGGTCTTTGCTTGGCACTGATTGGATCGTTGTATTTGTGTTGCAGGACTGTACGTTCACTAAGCTGCGTTCAGACAGTGCCCTCAGAGTCCTCTTCAGCGGCTCTCTCAGACTCAAGTGTAAGAACGCATGTTGCCAGAGGTGGTACTTCACCTTCAACGGAGCAGAGTGTACAGCACCTCTGCCCATAGAGTCCATCATCTACTTAGACCAAGGAAGTCCAGAGCTCAACTCAACCATCAACATCCACAGAACCTCCTCAGGTACGGGTGGAGCGCAATAAATGAACCTACGGTGACGTTGTGGGGCATTAAAATCACAATTTGTATTGAGAATTTTGTGTACATTGTTAATAGTGCCATAATTTAAAGCAATAGTAGCATGCATATATATATATATATATACACAAGTTGCAGTTTTATGTCTGGTTATTGGCTGGATTATTTCTTAGCCAGGAGCAGTGAAATCTCTGCAAGTAAACAAAATAACATACTTTAAGTAGCCGTTAGATTGCTGCGCAGCCTCGTTAACAATTTTAAGACTTTAAAGCCAAGGTCACACACTCTTACGGTTACGTTTCCAGAAAGCTCACCACTGTGTGAGAAAACGTAACAATTAGTGTTATTTGTGTCTGTAGGCAGTCTGGGTGTTCCCTAAACTTCTTCTCTTGTTTTTCCTTTCTGTCAGTGGAAGGGCTGTGTGAGGGTGTCAAAGCAGGGCTGGTGGACGTGGCTGTGTGGGTGGGGACCTGCTCCGACTACCCCAGAGGTGACGCGTCTACAGGGTGGAATTCTGTATCCAGGATTATCATTGAGGAACTTCCTAAATAAAGGGAGAGACCAGTCCTGGTAGTATAACAGTATGTTTTTATGGCCTTCCAAAATGATCAGGTATGGTTTGCTGAGGCCTCACTGCATCACTGATGGTAACGTGAATGTGTTTTTTTGACAGGCCTATAAACAAGAATACTGTGTCATTGTGTCTATCGGAAATAAACTTTGTACTGTAGCTTTCCTGCTATTGGAATAAAGTAACCATTTTACAGACATTGCCGATATTTAAACCGTATATATACTCATGTGAACCTGTTTATATGCGTTATTACTGTTAATAAAGTAATCTTTTATAACAATTTTACTTTATGACTATTTGTAATGTTTTAGGAGATCATGGATGTAATCCCATATAGTCACAAATACATTTAATGTATTTACATATATATATATATCAAACATGAGACAATTCAGACAAAAGCACAGTTCAGATTTTAAGACATATTGGGTGTGAAGGAACGTCGGTACAATTTGTGTCAGGAATAAAAAAAAAAGATAATGTCAACAACAAGAGCTGTGCGATACGACCAGAATCTCATATCCTGATACGAGTCATTTCATTTCATAACAATACATAACACGATATAGCACATTTTCTGTCAATTTAATGAATAAATACTTTGTATAAAATGACCTCATGGAGTCTGTTGCGGGGAGCGGTCTGTGGTATAATTTGCAAAGTACAGTATTGTGGTCCGTGTCAGACATTTCATACCCGTATAGTAGCTCCTCTGTTAGGTACGAGTCCTTCCTCTGTTCAGAACGACCGTCTGTGTCATGTTTACTCTCCTCTACGTTGGTTTAAGTTGCCGTAAAGAGTGCGATTTGTGACTCGAGATAAACGTTAGAGCAAAATATGAAATGATGGACGCTTTTCCTGTCATCGCACTATATATCGTCGTATCGCACAGCCCTGTCATTAACGGTGTCAATGAAGTGCTAAAATTGTTGGTGTGCTTTATAATCAAAATACAACCCGCATTGTTGAGGTTTGTTTAAAAGTAAAAAAAAAAAAAAAAAAATGTCAATAATTTAACAGGGACAAACTAGTATCACCCATCTGGAAACCTGAGCACATTTAGACCTATTTGTTTTTCACCTGCACTTTACATTTCAGCATGTATTCCTTCCTGCTGCCAGAAAACATCACATGTAAACATAACTATAAAATATTTCACTGATCAGCCTCCTCTGAAGCACTGACTTAAATTAAAATACCATCACAGCAGCAATATTTCCTCTTCTGCCCAAAATTCAAAGAATGTGATGCATCTGAACGCCGTCGCTTTCTTTCTTCCTGTATCTTGGTGTGGCACCAACATGTCCTCAGAGTTCAACCCTTGTCCTGTTCGACCTCATTTTCTTTGGCCCAGAAGGAAGCGAGACACATTCTCGTAAACTACGAAAGTGATGCAGCAGGCGGGAGTGACGCGGATCAGGTTCGGGATGATGCCTTTGTAGAAACCAATGGTGCCTTCGTTCCTGCAGAGAAAGGGTTAAGGGAATAGTAACCATGACTTAGACGCTACCCTTTTCTGTTTTTAGATAGAGACAATTACACTAAGTTGGTTATGTTCAGGAGTAAATCAGTATTACCTCCATGTCCTTCTGATGACATCGGTAACACCGTTGTATCTATTGTGTTGATCTTGCAGTCGAGCTCGCACCACCTGATACGGGTACGTTGTAGCCACAGCAAATATTTTGGATAACGCTGCCATTGTGATATATTCCAATGCATTCTGTTTACACAGAGAACAGATGGGCGGAGTGAGTGATGGAGAAAGAGAGAAGTGAGCAGAGCAAAGTAGGAAAACTGATGAGTCACTTCACTAACTACAAGATATCAACTGTGGGTTCGTTCTTCTTAAACTGAGAACTTTCAAGCTTTATGGCTGAGGTTTTTTTTTATTTTTACTTAACACTGAGCATGTTTCCAGGCACTTTGTGGCTCATGGGGTTAAATGACTCACCAGCTTCGCTTCTGAAGGCACTTTCTTGTATTTGCTGTAATCCCTCTTGAGCTCCTCATAGGCCATGAACTGCAGCGCTCCATGAGATGTCCCAAACAGACCAGGAACATAACCCTTTCAACAAGTACAAGCTCTGTAAGTTTTTTTTTCCCCTTGACCCTCTCACACATCCAGAACATTTTCATCCTCCCTTCCTTACTTACTTTTTCCCTGAGGAATGTGTAATAATTAGCCAGGCTAAACAGGAATTCAGAGATAAAGTTAATGAAGGAGGTGAAATGCAGCTTTAAAATTCTGGAAATGATTAACATAATTCATGGCTCTAGTACGGAAACATGCGGCGGTGATGCCCTCTAGTGGTGATACGAAACTGGTGCGCAAAACAACTTCATCCTTACTTGGCATTGGCTAAAAAAAGCATCTCATGTGTAGTGATATTACAGTGGATGTGTTACCTTGTACAGTCCAGGCAAGCCTTCATGGCGGTAGATCTTGACGAGCGCATCGATCATCCCCTTGTACTGTTTACTGGTTTTGTCAGAGCTGTACTGCAGCACCAGCCGGGTCTTGGTCACCCAGATGGGGTTGGTGATGGTGAGTGTTAGGATGCCTAAACAAGGAGGGGGCAGAGGTAAACGGTTACAGGCAACATGTGGCAAAGAGGAGTGACGGCTGTTACTATACGTTTCAGATAGACAGAACTGCTCTGCTATAAATGTTGCACACTGCACGAAGTCCATGAGAGAAATCAAACTTGATCAATTTACCAGCTTAGAAGTGGAAGGTTTCTACATTATAGTGACAAAATATACAGTATAATATACTATAAAGAATAAAGTATACCAGTATCACAGAGTAGAATTGTTTCAACAGTTTCAAAAAGGGAGAAAGAGGAATCGCTCTCTCCATATTTCTGACTTCACAGGTTTTTGCTGAAACATTTTGAGAACCTCATTTGGCAGGAAGCAGATACACGAGGGCCTGTGAGAGGTCACATGTAGAGCATAACTTGGCCCAAGAATACAGGGGACAATGTGCTCATTTGTATCCGTCCCCTGTCAGCCGAGGCCAGCTCCGAGCAGTATTATCTGGCTGTTGTTGACTGTGTGCTCATTATGTATGTGTGTGTGTGTGTGTGTGTGTGTGTGTGAGCGGTGCTGGGATAAATGCGACACTAACCTGCTTGGGCTGCAGACACCAGGTGTTCTGTGGCGCTCAGTTCAGTCTGACGGCCTTCCTTTATGTACGCTTTGATTGCGTTGTAGCTGTGAGGACGACAGATATACACATATACACACACACACACACACACACACACACACACACATGTACGTGTCATTTTAAATAGCATGATGCACACACACACTACATGGTCCGGCAGGTTTATTAGCTTACGTACAAAAAGAAATAGAGGCCCCAAGATGCTCCAGCACCCCAAATATTGGGCGTTACTCCTTGGTAGAGTCCTCTCAGTCCCTCCTGGTGCCAGACACTCTTCATACAGTGCAACATGCCACTGTACTTAGGTCTCAATTCTAAGCCGTCACTCACTGCATTAAGAAAGACATCAATTATTTAAGACCTGTTTAAGTTACAGTATGCATGTTCATTCATTACAGTAGTTTTGCTTTGGTTGAATTCCTGTGCTGCCTGGTTCATTATCTCTACCCTGAATTTAACTGAAATCATAGTGACACTGTACCTTTACCAATAATAAAATCAGCGTCTGCACCTTTTTGTTTCCGTTCAAGGATAAAAAGAAATGACAGCTTCATAGTTCCTGGAGTTCTTAGCAGGGAACTACAGCATTACAGCTACAGTTATTAACAACAGACAGTCATTAACAGTTGAATTTCATACCTGCAAACCTGATCTTGACCAGGTCCAGCGGGTGAAGCACCAGTGTTGACACCACACCTCCGCTCAGTCCCGCAACCAGGTTTTCTACCCTCACATGGCTGAAGACCTGCCGCACATGTCCGGCTAGTGACACAGCAGAGACGGGGTTGTTACACAGCCCCGTCTTTGCAACGTTGACGGTGTCATGGTGATTTGGAGCGGAACCCATGTTTTACTGGTAATAAACTAAACTAAAGTCAACTCCAACGATGTTAGCTGTATTTACAACGTGAGAGCTTCAGCACAAGTCGACATTACAACACTCAGACAACGGCTCGTCGTCACCTGCTGTAAAATGTAAATACGGTATGTTGAGGACGCTAACGACACCGAGTACACGCAACGTACTCATTTTCAATGTATGTTAACCAGTAAATTCACGTGTTAATTAACGCTATCCAACATGTCAAGCAGCAGCGTCACTGCTCGACCTTGCTACGGGTTTCTTCTTCTTCTTCTTCTTCTTGGGGTTAACGGCAGCTCGGTGTTGCATTGACGCCACCTGCTGGCTGGTTTATCATATTTTCCAATCAGTAACTGGAGGCTGCTGACAGATAATGAATGATACTATATTAAAACACAGTTCTGATAATATAAAATATTATATTATAATATATTATAGAAGTTATAATTATTGACAAATATTGTACATTAATAAACACTTAACATTGTCTTTATATCGCCTCGTAACTATATTATAGTGAGTTATAAACATTTATTAAATGTTTATAAATGCTACATGATAAATGATACAGATTAATGTCTACAGACGAAAATATTAGTGCCAGTTGGTAGAAACAATCTGTGTGTGGTCTATTCAGTCTTTATAGGTGTCAGCACAATTTAAGAGTCTATTAAAGAACTCTTAATATATGCCCAAGATTTCATCTGATGCCAATATCTTCACTCTAGCTTTAAAACTGAGCCTGTGGCAGCCTCTGAAAAAGTAATGCATTAATCATGTTGATTAGTATGTTAGTATGGCAGCTGCCATAGCCTACCTTGCCATACCCAACTGATGCCTATGAGTTCAATGGAGTGTGATGTCAAGCTTGTTTACTCAGGAAATCTGGTAAAAGGTTTTTTATTTTATTTCAGCTGTCATATGTATTAGATATTTCCACTTGCTTGTAAGATTAATTTGACTGGATAGGCCTTATTCTACTTAAAGGTATAGCACTCCCTGGGGTTTGATAGAAATGTGACTGACAAACAGCTGTTTTGACCATAAATAACTGTAATACACGTGGGAAAATAGCATCAAACTATTTAGAAATGCTCTTTTCTTATACCGTGTAGTCGTGAATGTATTTTGACCAGCTTTTACGTTTATTAATCCAAATTCTTAAGCAAAAAGCCAAACCTGTCATGGCCTACTGTCCAAACAATACATTTCTTTAATATCTGAATGTAGCCTTAAAACGATTTTATTAACCTTTCGTTTGTATGTTTTTGATTTCAACCTTTAGTCTCCCAGGCGCGTCTGTAAGTTGTAAAGTTGTTACGTTCCAGCAGATGGCGATAAAGCAACAGTTCTAGATGCCAACCGACATACATTTTAACCGAAGAAGAAGAAGAAAAAGCGACTGGACTTCCCACAATGCAATGCGACACCAATAAGCGTTTTCGTAAACACATGGCTCATGAAAGTTGCTAACAGTCTGCTTGTTTAAAGTTAACCTGCGTTTTCAGAGTGTGTTCGTTTTTCATTCTGCCACCAAATGAAAGTCAAAGTCCTCTCGAGGAACCCGGATGATTATGTCCGCGAGACCAAACTCGATATTCAGCGCGGTGAGTCAGAAACGTTGAACTCTGCGAGGCTAACCACAGCCTCCTGGTGCTGTGCTAACATGAGCTGGTAGTCATACCTTCTTACTTGTCTTTAACGTGGCAGTCACGCCAGGTAATGTTACAAAATCTGAGGATGTGACTAAATAAAAGGTCATTTAATTAACTCGGAGGAGACTCGTTCCTTTTCTGATATAAACAAGAGCGTCGTTTAGCATTTGAAGGCTATATGTTAGGCTAACATTTGATTCAGTGCACTAGTTGTGAGCAGATATAAACCTTTTATTAATGTTGTTGTTAACCACTATAAGTCCTCCTTTTTAGCACTAATGAAACTACAAACTATTTATTAAGTTGATAGTTATGGAGGAATACGTTAAAGTTTTGGAAATAAAATGTTACTGGATGAAAATAAAGAATTAGCAGCTCATACTGAAACAAGTGAAAAGGTAAATGAAATGTATGCATGAACTGCTGCAGTGCCACAGGTATTCATATACATGTGAATGTGGGATTATGGACTATAGTGAAAATGTTTCAGTTTCATCTCATCTTGTATTTAGACGTGCATCTTTTGCATTATTCAGACATTACCATTAATACAATGTTTACTTATCAGTATTAGTGCTTCTTTTTTTCTTGAGAGTGCATTTGATACCAAATTATATAACACAAAGAATGTAAATATTTCAAAATTGCATGTAGAGATAAACCAAAATGTAACTTTGTGCCATTTGTCTAAATGTAGAAATTACTGTAAGTCAAATAATGAGTAAAGAAGCTGGTGATTTCTCTGGATTTACACATTCATCATATTGCAGTTTTATGGAGGGACTTGACTTTTTTTTTTTTTTTTAATATCATCTAATGTGTGACTACTGTCTGTATTTTAGTTCCTAGAAACTATGACCCAAGCCTTCATCCGTTTGAGGTGTGCAGAGAGTACACCCGTGCTCTGAATGCTACTAAGCTGGAGAGGGTGTTCGCCAAGCCTTTCCTGGCCTCCTTGGATGGACACAGAGATGGCGTGAACTGCATGGCCAAGCACACCAAGAGCCTCTCCACTCTGCTGTCTGGCTCCTGCGATGGAGAGGTAACTATCTCATTTACCTTTTTAGAAGCGTGACATAGTCTGCACAACATTAACCGCATGTTTAATGTGATCCGCAGGTGAAAGTGTGGAATCTGACCAAACACGAGTGTGTCCGCACGCTCCAAGCACACGAAGGTTTTGTCCGAGGAATGACCGTCCGCTTCTGTGGAACGTCCTTCTTCACGGTGACTGCTGCCCTTTCGTAAGAGTGTTCAGGATTATTACACATATTGTGAAACTATTCTCTAATACAACATGATGCCTGCAACAGGTTGGTGATGACAAAACAATCAAGCAATGGAAAATGGAGGCACCGGCATACGGAGAGGAAGAAGAGCCACTTAACACAATTCTGGGCAAGGTACGATCAGTGAGCATGTGCTGTAGTATTATAATAAAAGTTGTGGTTTTATCATGATAATTTCCTGCTCTGTAGGCGACCGTGACCTCTGACCAGATTACATGATAATATCTGTGTTGTTATCATTATCCTTTGCAGACAGTCTTCACAGGTTTCGACCATCATCAGAAGGATGGTGTGTTTGCAACGTGCGGCCAGCAGGTGGACATCTGGGACGAGCAGAGGAGCAGCCCGATCCGTTCTTTCACCTGGGGTGTCGACAGCTTCAGCTCTGTACGCTTCAACCCTGTGGAGGTGAGACGCCAAATATCTACCACACTGACTTGGGCCTTTGCCATCTCTAGTGTGCACTCATTCTCCAAGGGTTCACAAGATGAATTATAATAAAACAATCTGAGACTGGTCTGGACTATAATGATCTTTTTTCCTCAGACTGAACTTCTTGCGAGCTGCGCTTCTGACAGAAGTATAGTGCTGTATGACATGAGAGAATCTGCACCTCTTAAAAAGGTAGAGTTCCACTGTTCACTATTTGCAGGATTATACTTTTATTACCCCTCCACCCACCCACCCAATGAATATCTCCTGTGTGTTTTTATTTTCCTCTTTAGGTTATCATGACTATGAGGAGCAACACATTATGCTGGAACCCTATGGAAGCTTATTACTTCACATGTTCAAACGAAGACTACAAGTGAGTTGACCTGCTGTCGGGTGGTTCTCAGGAATAATATCATAACAGGGCTAATGCTTGTGTCTCTTTGTATCACCAGTCTCTACACATACGACATGAGGTATCTGAAAAGGTCAGTCATGGTACACATGGACCACGTGTCTGCAGTGCTGGATGTTGACTATTCTCCCACCGGGAAAGAGTTCGTATCTGCCAGTTTTGACAAGACCATCCGCATCTTCCCCAAGGACGGTGGCCATAGTAGGTCAGTACGACCCTGTGTCCTTTTTTTTTTATTTTTTTTTTTATAGTTTTACTTTGCTGGGGGCATGTTTCAGGGAACAGTTTAAACTGTTCACTTGACTGTAAGTAGCAGAAGAACAATATATTTCCACAGCACACAGCTCAAATGAGATTAGCTGCATTTCTTTCTCATGTATTGTTGTAAAGTCTGTGATTTGGATTTGTTGTTGCTCAGAATAAGACATTTAAAGACACTAGAGGAGTGTTTTAGTAGCCAAGCATTCCTGTTCAGTGTGTTTAACCCTGTGTTTCCTAATGTTGGATTCTGCTCTTGATTCGTCCGTTTCCAAACAGGAAAGATGATGTATTGTCACCTTTACTTCATCTTTTTTTCTCTCTCTTTTTTTTTGGTAATCAGGGAAGTGTACCACACCAAACGCATGCAGCACGTCATCTGCGTGAAGTGGTCATCAGATAACAAGTACATCCTGAGCGGTTCTGATGAAATGAATATCAGATTGTGGAAAGCCAATGCAGCTGAGAAACTAGGAGTGGTAAGTCCCGGCTTCCTTCCCTCTACACAGACACTTGGTGCCTTAGTTAACAGACCAGCATGGTGTCATTGCTCAAGGAAGCGCATAAACTCCTGCTTTCACTTTTATTTTCCATCTGTATTCATGCAATTTCATTTTCCAGGTAGCTTTCTGGTGGCTTCTTGTCTGTAATACTTTAAACAGCTGTAATTTCCTCCACTGTCTGACATACTGTATCTCCCTCCTGTGTATTGCCTGACTTCATTATGAGTTAGCTGCTTCTTCAACACAGCCATGACTCCGCGCCCACTTGGACAGGGTAAGATTGGGTGACTATGCCAGGAGAGACCGCACTTGCTGTTGCCAAATGCTCCGGTGGATGCTGACTTAGGGTAGAATCACTCTCAATAAGTACAATGTACCAATTGGCACGGCTGCACCGGTGACCGTGGAAGTCCAAAAAAAACCTCAAAAGCTTGTGCAGTTGTCCAACAAATCCAGTAACAAAGGATTCAACCTGCCAGACTTTATCCTTTTTCAGACACATCTCCACTAACTCCTACTGTCTTGGTTAGTGAGTGCTGCATATATATTGTATTCAAATAATATGGGCTTGTGTTAGCACAAATGATATGATGGCCTTAGTTTTATGTTATGCTCAGCTGTCAAATAAAACTTCCTTTTTAAAATGCTGGGAAATGTTCCAATGCCCCAAATCCCAGCCAGTTATGACTGAATAATAAACATCAGTGGCATCTTGTGTGCCATCTCCAACAGCCATCTTTCATTCCTAATCGGATTCACTCTTGCTTATTCTCTTAATGCAGCTCCCGAGTGGAAAATTGGCCCGCTTTTGGCACTTGTTTTACTGTCACTGTGTAAGAGAAGATTTATTCGCAAGCTTTGCACTTAAAGAGATCAGACAAGGCCTGCTCTTATCAGCAGTTTAAATCGGCCAATCACTTAAAGCGGGCCACTCTGAACATAATGAAGCATTAACAATCAAGTTGTACTGAAAGGGTCTTTAATTATCAAGAAATGCTGAATGCAGGGTTTGTCTCTGTCTAAAGGCATCACGCTGGACTGATCATGACGTCTCCATCAGCTGTAGCTCTTCTCTCTCTTTTTTTTTTTGTTTGTTGTAACTTTTCATGCAACATGTGATGCATCCTTTACTGAAGAGTGTACAGATCATGTAACTGAAGTGTTTAGAAAGTCAGAGTTGCACCTCGTCCTGATTTATGCACTGTGGCTGCGTTTTCCTGCAGTCTGCTTCACCAGCCTTTAAAACGCTCAGCCACAACTGGTTACTTAACTCCCTGCTAAATATCTAATGATCATTCCTCTGAAAATAAAAACAAAATCAAAACTAAACATCCTCTGCTGCCTCATACCCATCTTGTTGAGATTATACAAACAGTGTTAAGCAGGCTAACGGCGTGTGTATCCAGAGGAATTAATTTAGTCCAACAGGATCAGCATCTAACAGCTCTTCTCCAACAAATTGAATCTGAGACAAATCATTGCTTTTAATTAGAATAAAAGCCCTGCAGCCTCTGCCAAGATGAGTCCGAGGAGCCGCTGGTTTTTATGAGAGAGAGATGAAGAAGGGATGTTGTCAAGCTGGTGTCTTCACTTTTTAACGGACATCGATTCATTTTTGAACGAACAGGTCGTCAAGCTGAAGTTACTACTTACTGTACAGCCCAGCGTTTTCTGTAACTGAGATAACACCTGAGCTGAATACAACACTCGTTTTATGCCTTCTACGTCTTTTTATTGTCTTCTATGACAAGTGAAACTGTATTTAGTATTTCCCGTCACTTCACAGAATAAGCAAGGCCCGTGGAAAACGCATGAAGAAATGCTTCACGATGGGGAAAAAAAATTAACACTTCTCTGTCTCCATAGAAACCTGAGACCTTATATCTGTCATCACTTCCAGTCATACTACAGGAATAGACATAAGTTTACAAGATAAACGCCTGTAACGACACCACTGACTCATCTCCAGCGGGAGTTTGAGCAGTCATCTTCCGTTAGTAGCTGTGTGTTGTGATCGACAGCAGTGGAGTGACTGACGTTGAGTTGCATTGTGGGTAACGTAGTCACCTGGTTTTAACAAGAAAGAATGCATGAAAAAGAAAAAAGACGCCCTGTCTGGTTCTTCTGCATCGATTTCGATCCTTTGTTTGTTTTTCACTTTACTTTGTGGTCTGAGGAGTTACAGGAGGTCAATGTCTAAAGTTGAAAGTGCCCCTTCAAAAAACCCAATGCTGTTAAATATTCTTCTCTTCTCTTCTTCTCACAAAACTCTTTAGAGTTTTAATATAAAGCAAACTACACTAAAATATGCATTCATATATTCTGCAGTAAAAATCTGTGGTTCCCTGTTATAACCAACTCTTCCTCCCTGATGCCTCGCAGCTGTCGCACAGAGAGAAGGCGGCTGCCAACTACAGTCGGAAGCTGAAGGAGAAGTTCCAGCACCACCCGCAGATCCGACGCATCGCTCATCACCGACATCTCCCTAAGAACATCTACCACCAGACCAAGGAGCTGAGGGTTATGAAAGAGGCTCGCCGCAGAAAGTGTGTATTCATTATTAGAACCTGATAGCTCATTTAGCTGTAGCAATGATATCAAGTCCCCTATGTGTCCATGTAGAGGTGATGGTGACTCGGGCTGCTTCTAGGATAGGTCTGACCTATGCAGTCACACCCGCCCGCCAAATGGAAAATCTCACAGATGGGACTGTCCCCCTATGACATGGTCTCAATAGGCCTTACATACTCATTTACAGCTTATATGGTGGATTGATTGTCCCAGTTAGCGCTGCTGATGATTCATAGCTCAGTCTGCAGCGTAT
This sequence comes from Pampus argenteus, assembly GCA_036937835.1. Taxonomy (NCBI): domain Eukaryota; kingdom Metazoa; phylum Chordata; class Actinopteri; order Scombriformes; family Stromateidae; genus Pampus; species Pampus argenteus. Next base: position 7,175,458 of record CM072865.1, on the reverse strand, counting down.
TTTTGTAATTACTGGCAGTATTGTGAAACATCCGACGTGTGTTTTGGACTGTGAATGATTTACTATCCGTGTTTTATGCATTATTTTCAGGATACATTTGTGTAGTCAGTGACGTAGGTGTTAGGTCAACAGTCTCATATTCAATCTCTTCCTCCACCTTTCTGTTTGCTCATCTCTCTCCCTCGCCTGAATATTCTCACCAGCAGACTGACTTGTTCACTGATCTCACTTTTTTTTTTTTTCTCACCCAGGGAGAGAAATGTCCGTAAGCACAGCAAACCAGGGACTGTGCCGGTGGTGTCGGAGAAGGAGAAACACGTTGTAACTGTGGTCAAATAAACTCCGACCCCAAAGAGGAGCGTGGAAGACCCAGGAGCTGCGTTAGAGAGATGAGGTGGAGCCCAAGATCACACACCACGTTGGGGCAAAAAGCAAAGAAAACATTTGTTGCAGCATTTGGGCCATTGTGGGAACAACTTTCAATGACACGTTACTTGAAAGTACAAGTTCACATGCTGTAAATACATATTAACAACAAACCAAACCTTCCATCTTTTGAACAATTAGTTGGACACTTTGCTTCCTTTTTTTTTTTTTAACCAAAACTCATTAAATCAAAACTCAAACAGATTAAAGTGTCCACTGTTTAAACACTGTCGGTTTACTTGGCGCCTGTTTACATAAATGCAAAAACCCCCCCCAAAAAACCGATGTTCTCCATGGTTTCATTCAAGACTAGTATTTCCATGAATGAGGTTCAATAAATGTTCTACAGTTGATAATTAAAACTACCACAGATGGTTTAAAGCTTCAGATGAGCAAAGATGTTACTATGTTGTCCGACCACATCTGTGTAGCTGTTACGAATCCAAACCTGTAGGTTTGGATTCGTAACTCTCCTCCTAGCTGGATCCACAGTCTTTCTCCCGTCTCCTGCCTCTCTGTGTAGGTTAAGAGATGCATTATCGTACAAACAGGACTAATGTGGGACACACATTTTGGGACTCTGTCTGCATGAAGGTGTTCACTCGGTGCCAAAAAACGCAAAAAGCGATGGAAGTAACTGTCTTTTTTTCTTTCATGCATCGTCATTAGCCGTCCGCCATCAGAAAAACACTGCTGGATGTTGTTGGACGATTCAACGAGTAGGTTTTTTTTCCCTTCAGCCTTTGTACCGGACATCAAATCCTGAGATTCTGTAAAATAACCAGCCTAAAACATAAAACCTAAACAGCAATTTAACATCTATTATACTTCAGTTTTTAAGTTCTTCAACATTTTTGAAATTCCCTATGGGATGGGTAACATTTCTGTACAGGACTGACATTGCTGATGCGTATTTATAATAAACATCTATAATAAACATGTAAACTGATTTACACTTTGTTTACGTGTCATTTGGAAGTATTAGAATTGTGCTAATTTACTTACAGTCCTAATGAGGTAGAGGCTTTATCCTCTTAATGTTGTCTTTTAAATCCTATCAGCTCTGCAGCCTGAGAGAGAGGAAGGTCTTTGGGAAAAGGTTGGGGGATCAAGAGGAAGGATTTTTAGTCTGGGGTCAGACCTGAGTATGAGGTAAAAAGGGTTGGAGTCACCTCATGAGTGTAGAAACAGTCAATTATTTGGTCTATAAAATGTTAGAAATTAGAAAACAAAAACCAATCATAAGGATGTTCAATTTATTATCACTAGAAAAAAAGCTCATTTTCACAGTCAAGTGCATCAACACAGCTGATATTGTGTAACTGTTTTTTTTTTCTCTTCCATGCATCATCACTGAATTGCTCACATCAGTTTGCAACAAAGCCACTACATACAGTTAACACTGCATTAAAATAAAATAATTTAAAAAAAACAACCCACAGCACTAACCAGACCACACTGTCACACCTGCAGTCACTGCAATATATAATATAATGTAGTCATATTCAGTATTTATCTTGCCACTTCACATGATGCTGCTTATGAAATATACATGACTCCTCCTCTGCTCCAGCTGCTCCCTCACAGACCTCCACTCCGCGTTTTCGCTCCTGCTGGATCCGCCTGCTGTCAATGAACATTCAACGCGTCCTCTCGCTTTATTCTTCTACGTGTTTCCATCGCTCCGCCTCTTCTTCCTATCTGGATTTTTTCCCCCTCCTACTCCCCCCCCCCCCCCCCCCCTCTCTCTCCCTTCTCTCTCTCTCTCTCCCTCTCTCTCTCATTGCATCCATTTTTGTGCATTTAAGAAATCTCCAAGAATCACCAGCCGGGAGGAAAGCGAGCTAAGCAGAGTGACAAGAGGAGGGTTAAGGACTCCAAAACGAAAACAAACAAGGACGGAGCTGGCAGCTTTTATTCCAACATGCGAGTAAAACCTTTCTAAAGGATGGAAGCGATGGGTTAGACAGGATTTAACATGACTGCAAAATAAAAGGCAAGAGTTGTTTTTTTTAATCCTCTATAGTCTCTTTCTCCTACTTTATATATATATGTGTATATATCCTTGGATGGATGGAATACTACCTGAAGGTTGTAGCCTTTTGCTTCTTTTAAAGGGGCATCCATTTCTAATTTTCACTGTTTTCTGTTTCACTAATGTTGATGTGTGTAGATGTGGTGAAACCCAACGTTTTGCAGGCAATGGCTCAGTCACCTGCAAAAAAACCCCCCAAACCCCTTCATCAGGAGCATGAAATAGATAAAGATGATATCTGTAATTAATATTTTTACGCTCGTTTCTGCAGCACGGTGTGTGTGCATGAGCCTCTTAACTAAAATGTCATGCCGTCTGTAGGCACGGTGCCTCCAGCAACATCCCGACCGCCAATTTGAATTTTGATGGCATTGAATTGTAACAACAACAACAACAACAAAAAGAAAAAAAAAGAGAGAAAAACAGAGAAATGCTTGTGGTTGATGGTGTTTTTCTCGTTTTTTTTTTTAGCCACTGTGTGTAAAAAGATGTCTGCTCCACAAGGGCCCCGGGGCGGCCCTGGCCCTGCTGCGGCCGCCGCTGCTGCTGCCTCAGCGGCCGGCGCCATGCCGGAGATGCCGGACCTCAGCCACCTGACCGAGGATGAGAGGAAGATCATCCTCGGTGTCATGGACCGACAGAAGAAGGAGGAAGCGAAGGAACAGTCGATGTTAAAGTAAGAAACCGCGCTTTGTTTGTGTGTTTTTTTTAAATGTATTTTGCGTGGTGATAGTAGGGAGCTGCTGCTGCTGCTGCTGTCAGCTCAGGGAATAGATAACTCCGAGTGTTTGTGTTGTTATTACAGTGTAAATATGTATAATAGCGTCTCTGTGAGATACTAGTGGCTCACGTTGCCTCTTGACATCCAAGCCACAGCTTAAATAGCCAAAAACTAACCGAAGATGAAGCTTTCTCTCGACTTCCCCCTGTATTATTATTATTATGATTATTATTATTATTTAGCCTGCTTGTATTCTAACGGCGGATCACCGTTCCTCTATTGCGGCATGCTCTCCAACCTCTCTCCCCTTACTTTTGTTGTATAGCTGTACTATGATGGGTTGGGTTAGCAGCGACGGGCGCCATTTTCACGTAAAAAGCACGCCAAATCGCTTAACCTTTCCCCACGAACGTCACCGAGATTACACAATATGACACTGGAAAGATCATTTAAGGTGTCCTTTGTGGCGATGGCGCACGCAGGGTGTGTGTGATTCCACCGTTAAAGTCTCGGTAGAGATCCTCCCCCCTTCCTCCCTTCCTCCCCCCTGCTCCTCTCGCGTACAGATGTCGCTCGGAGCGCTTCAGCACCACGGCGCTGTCCACTGGAGGGTTTTAGGGTTTTTATTTTTTTAAGTTTTTTTTTTATTTTTAAGGTGGACCGGAGTTTTTCCGCCGTTATCCCTTTAACCTTTACTATATAAGCCGTAACTCTGCTTTATGGCGGAGTGTTACACTCTGCCACCTTGCCCTGGTTATAAAAACATACTCACTTGATGTATTGTTAATCAAACAAATGATTTGACCTTCTTAGGGAGGCCATGCTGATGAGGAGAGATATATGTGAGCCATGGCTTTTTTTTTGTAGTTTTACCTTCAGTGAAAAAAGATGAACCTGCTTGCATGTAGATGAAAGCTGATCTTTCACATCAGTGTAAGCAACTTTCACTCCTAATAGTTAACACTTCCCACTAAGTCTTTCTTGCTTTTTATATTTTAGTGCATATATTCTTCCATATCGTGTTCTCTAGCTGGTAACTGATGAGTAAATCTATACAAATCTCTGCTCGAGAGCTCTGGCAAACTTTACTGGTGCCTCCCAGCATGGCAGGTGACTTCAGTGTGAGAGGCGTGCTCCTCTGTCACTGGGAGCTTTTAAGAAGCATTAGAGCGGTTGTTTTCCATCATCAGGTAAATGTTTGCACTAAGGCAGCATTCCTAATGGAGAGAAAGTTGTGCAATCCCTACCTAGTGCTGCTGCATGATAAACATGACTCATATACTCCAAGATACGGCTACCTCAGCTGCTGCTGTGCGTGCTGTGTGAATCATCCAGGCATTTTCCGCCTTCCCTTCCCCTTTATAAAGCCCCTACACCCCCCCCTAATAGCTGAGTGTTTTTCCTATTTCCCTTTCTCTGAAGTAAAGGGGATTGTCAGTTTTAGTCACTCTTCGACTGACAGATGATGTCAAAGCCGTGTCATGACTGAGCATGGGCAGAAGAGGCTGATCTTTACAAGGAACATGACTGACTGACTGACGGTCTCACCATAATGTTAGCTCTATTTGGTGTGTGTTAATTTGCATGCATCCTTGGTTATCTGAGCTTTCATCATATACCAGCTGAGAAAAGATGCAGAGTAAACACCGTTTTGATCAGTCATGTGTGTGTGTGTGTGTGTGTGACCTCTTGGTCTATTAAGTTCAGTATTTCATAAAGCATATTGGTTAGTTTTACTGTGTTCCCAGACAAGGTGACTCATCATGAGTCATCAAAACGGTAAATCCCCATTTTCTTTACCTTATAAATCACACGAGCACACCATATCCTAAAAGCAGCGTTAATATGCTCAGCCCTGGCGTAGGTACAACCGCAGCGGATTAACTTGTCATTGGATGGTTCGTAGCATATCCAGCAGCGTCGGAAACAAACACCCACACCGCAAAAATACCCAACCCTATAGCCCTGTGCATCTGCGCTGTCGCAGTCACGGTCCAATCCCACAGCAGCTTGGATGGCTTTTCAGGAAAGTGGCAGTTTGAACATCGAAGTGTGTAATCTAACAGAGGGAATCCTGGAAGGATGGAGGGATGGAGAAGAGAAAGAGAGAGAGAAGCCTCCAGCTGCAGGGCTTGCCAACTCACTGTCATCTCACTGGAGGTGCTACAGAGAGTGTGGATGGAAGTACATACAGCTGCACACCACACTGAAAACAGTTAACATTGTTTTCTTCTTAGAATTACATTATAACCTAGAAAGCTCATCAAAGCTGATGTACAGTAGTTGAAAATCTCAGCACTTCTACTTCACACAAACACGACTGAACACGAGTCGTCACTAGTTAAGCGCGGCTCCAGGTGCTTTTGTTCCCTTAAAGCAGACTCTGCCAGAGCTATCAGCTGGCTTGGCTTTCCATGCATCAGTGAGTCCCTGAGCAGTACAGTAATGATGGTTATGGGACCCCCACCCCCCACCCACCCAGACACAGTGTATCCTTCAGGCAAGGCGTCAGCTGCCTGCGATGTGGTGACCCACAGAACACCCAGGGCTCCACTTCTCCTTTCTCCTCCAGTCCTCCAGGGCTGCTTCCTGGTTCAGCTTGGTGGCTAGGAGTGGGGGGTTGGGTGGGTGGTGGTTGGGTGATGCTCTCCATCCTAACTCTGACTTTCTCCGGCACACCTCTCCGCTCCCTTTTGTCGCCCCTTTTGCTTCTCTCGCTCTATATAGTGTTGTGTATTAACAAGGCATGAGCTGATATCTGAGCATACATATGCTTGAAGATGGTTCAACTATAACATTTAGAAGCTAATTACTGTAGCATTAAGCTATGACTAATTTAAGCAAAGAAACTCACGTTTTGCTTTCAACTAACGTTGGGAATTGGTAAATCTCTGCAAATTAAAGAGCACGGTCTAAACCTGCTCTATATATAAAGTGTCATGACGCAACTTTTGTTGTGATTCGGCTCTATATAAATAAAATTGACTTGAATTAACGCCCCAGTAAGTATTCTAGTCCCTCTTCCTCTTTCCTCCTGAAAGTGTTCAACTACTCATGGATCAGGGGGACTGTGTCATTTGCTCAGGGACCTCGTTTGACAGCGCTAATTATACTGGCTGCCTTGTAGGAGGGACTCCCACTGAGACACAGCTATTCCAGGGCTCTGAGGTGTCTGCTGCTCTGCTATCTCGTTGGACACCCCCATTTTTTGTTTTAAGGAGACACAAAGACAAAGGATGTCCTGATTGCCTCTCGTGTTTCCTGTAGCTGTAAAGTATAATGTGTAGTGGGGTTTTAGGATGGTTGATCTCGGAGATGAACATGAAGTTTGAACCTACATTTGAGATCACCGATTATCTTGAAATTGACTCGCACATTGTTTACATTTAAGGCGTCAGTATTATTATCTATCAACTTTCAGTGTAATTGTATCATGACGAATGTAAATTGACGACTCCGAGCAAAATGTAACGAATTCTAACTAAATTAGTCGTTGAATGAGTCGGCTGTGTGTCCTGTTATACATCAATATTCATCAGTATTTTTAAGTAGCGATACTGTGAAATTAAAGAGACACTCCATTTATTTTGTATTACAGTTAATTGAATTGGGAGACTGCAGGAGATTGAAAAGAAATAATGTTCAGTCTCTAACATGGATCAAGCTCCAAAAACATTGTATCCTACAATTCCCATAAAACAACTTGTTTTAGACCCTTCTGGAAACTGGTAAAATTAGTCCACTGTTTAATTTCAGCCATTTATTGCCCAGCACTAGTTTCACATCGTTACAGTGTATCTATTTACACCACAACACCATCACTGTTTATACTATTACACTGCACAGTACACCAGAAGGCAATTATTAGAAATCATTATTTAATCTGGACATTTCATAATGAGCTCTCAGCTCTCTTTACACTGAGTTGGGGAAAAAAAAGCATCACGTTGCCGGTTAGCATGTAATACAGTTATGGTGAGAGGTGCAGCGGGTTGGTGTGTGTGTATGTGTGTGTGTGTATGTGTTCAACATGAAGAGCATTGACCTAGAATTAGCTTTGATTGATTACATCCCATTTCCTTTTTCTGTTAACCCCCTCCACACCCACCCCCCTCCCACTTTTCCCCACCACACATGCACACATTTACCCAACCCACCTCCCACCCCCTCCTCCCCCGTCCTAGTCATTTATCTGATAGTGCTAGAGAGCTTGGCATACCAGCTGGGGTCAGAGCTGCAGAGAGGCCCTGTGTCCCTGGAGGCTATAGGATCTCAGCCCCTCTGCAAGAGAGTAGCAGCGTTAGAGTGGTGCTCTCTCACAAACACACACATGCACATATGTTAGCCTTAGCATCCGATATTCCCATCCTACAATCCCACCTTTGAAGTAAACTTTAATGCCATTTTATTTAGCGCTGAACAGATAATAGTAAGTGGCAGATTATCCGGGCGAACACACAGTGACTACAACCGGGATTTTGAGACTGGTGGACATTCTCGATTATGTTTGTGCCAATAAAGCAAATTTCAATTTGAATGCAAAAAAACAAAAACAAAAAAACAACTGAGAGAGAGAGAGAGAGAGACCTATGGTTGTGAAATGAGGCGAGGCAATGTTCAGAAGCTCCCCACTGGACAATATATACAGTACATACACACACACTCTCTCTCTTCCCTCAGCTCACTCACCCATGCTCACTCGCCTTCCCATGCAAAGAGCAGATTCTGTCATGAGCGTTACACACACTCCCATCCCCCCCATCACTTTCCCCAAGGGAGAGCAGAGGAACGAGAGAGAGAGAGAGAGAGAGAAAGTGAAAGAGAGGATGCTGTCTTGACTCTATAGAGCATGAACGCACGCCAGATGAATACATCATCATGCTAATTAAAGTAACAATGTGTTTTGGTTGTGGAAGGTTGGCATGTTGTCAAGTAGTTTGGCTCAGCTGGATAGGAAATCTACAGAAGACACACAATGGCCATCATTACAATGATAGATCATGTATTGCTCATAAGCAGTGTTATTGTGGGTGTAAAGTTGCATTCCTCTAGTGTTTCAGCCATTAACCTATTGTATCTGTTAAACTGCCTCCGACACCACTTACCTGTCCTCTTTCTCTTTCTTTATTTGTCTTTCAGTCTACTTTATCCTACACACAGCACTTAATGCTAACTATGCTACATACTTACTTTGGCTAAATCGAGGTAAAAGGCTGGTTTTCTAATCCTTTTTTTTATTGTTAACAAATACCATGAAATGACCAAACTCAATACTTTCTGACTTTCATATTACAGCCTCATGCAGACGTCATGGCTAATGTGTTAGCTAGCAGTTGTCTGTTTACACATCCAACAGACTCGGAGCTACGTTAGCTAGTCAATGTTCCCCTATGTTCACAAGTTAGTTGCTAACTTCAAGCTATTTGGCACTGCGTATGTAATGTGTGATGTGTGACTTTATCAGAGATTTGTTTTTGCTGAAAACAGCTGCGTGGACAGGAGAGCTGAGACTAAAGCAAAACGGCAAAGTCGCAGGCTGTAAAACCAAAACCAAATAGCTGAAAGATGCTAAAATGCTGCGCAGCGCTGAGGGGAAGTGCTGGGTGAGGTCATAATTTTTTATGTGTTGGTCATTGCTCACAGCACCTCTTTCATTACACAGTCATTTGACCCATTGTTCATAAAACATATTGATTTCTGCAGCTTTAAAAAGCAGCAGGACACTAGTTTCTAGCAAACTTACTCAAACAGGTACTGTTAATACACATTTGGGGGCACTAGTAAGTATAGCAACAGAACAGTGAACGTAGCATTGGCTCATAATAAATTATATTGCCTGTGTTCATCGAAATGAATGAAATGCAACTGTGTGGGTCATTTATGTGAGTTTCTGGGCAACAATTGCTCTGTGACAGAGGAATAAGCTTTGTCCTTTGAGTCAGTGTGTACTGATTCTGTTTTAAGTTGAGGACCTGACAAGGTTTAGGGCAGGGCAAGAGCAAAGTGTAGGCCAGGTTAGGATAGAGGAGAGGAAATGAGAGGAGAACATCAGAGAGAAAATGAGAGGAGAGACACTGACGTCTGAGATGCTATCAGGTCCTGTTGCTGATATGACAGCCTCAGTCTCCATTGACAGAGCAATCAGCCTGCCATCTCCCATAGCCTGCTGTTCTCCTGCGTGGCACAGCACAGCATCAGCCTCTATTGTCTTTCAGGCTTTGTTCTAAATAACATCTGCATTCGTCAGCATAGGTTTTATTCTCTTCCGGGGCTCTTATCCCTCAAGCAAAGTTTGAAGGGATTTTCCTGCCACCCCCCCGGCTGTGCGATTTGAAATGCCCTTGGCGAAACATGACGGTAGAAGGAAAAAAAAAAAGTTTTAGAATGAGAAGTAGGTTGCGGTAACTAGTACATAAGGGATGTTGTATATTTATTGTAATGTATAATAGAGTGTGCACGGCAGCGCATGGCAATCCCTTTTCAATGTATGTGTTAAATAATTACTCAACAGAGCCTCAAGCGATTGTTGTGCATTTTAGGCAGATAAGTGGTAAATATACGAATGGTGATCTTAAGTGTTGAGCAGGCATAGAGCACGTGCAAATGTATAAAAATGGAAGACTGATGCGATATATCACTTTATCTTGGATTTATATATGTTAACATAAGTGTACAACCATGCTGTTTAAACATGATGCTGTGCTTGGAGGTATTTGGTTGTAAACCAAATGACACAAAAACCAAAATCTGTGAATGTAACATTAGCAACTAGTGATCCTGGACAATCTGAACAGAACCCAAATAAAAGCTCCACTACTAGAACATCTGGCCTGTTGTTACATAAGCGTACTGTGCAAGGGTAGCCTGAATGAAAGCAACACAGTGCAATAGAGATATGAATAGAGCCCGGATAGTAGTTTGCAGAGGGAAAAAGGCAAGGAAAACAAAGGAAAAGGGAGATACATTGAAAATGTGAAAAGCAGTTCCAGCTTGGGAGGAAGAAGAATTGTGAGGTGAAAGCGGGATCAAGAAGGGGGCACTTTATCACTTTTATTGCCCATCCACCCTGGGTAGAGTCAATGCAGAAGAAGATATACGGCATCTGACCCTCTGAGGGAAGCCTAGTGCTTCTGAGGAACATATGTGGCTGCTGTACAATAGCTGGCAGCGTTGATGTTAAATGGATCTCTCAAAACCCCAGGGTAGTGTGATAACACAACGCAGATGAATTCAGCACAACACACTAATGACACACTACAGACACTAATTGAGAAAGAGAAGTAGGAAATATGTGGAGGGTTTTTTTTTCAGAGAAGAGAAGGCTGTAGGACAGGTGCCGCGTCAGTGTAGATAGTTCTTGCCAGAGAGGTGTGGTGGCTTTTTGTTTATCCTCTGTGACGTTCCTTCAGGGCTTGTTTTATGATTGTTGAACCCTGAAAGGTCAGAGAAAAGACACCTCCCCACTCTGGACAGCGGAGGTCTCGAACCACGTGCCCTGGAGGACCAACATTGTCCAGGATTTTGTTTTGACCGGACATCACAAGGTGATTTTTACCTCTGCTGTCTACTTTTTTTTGCCCGTACGTATTTGTCGATAGCTCCAGAAAGTGTCGGAGACTGAAAGCAGCGGAGATAAAAACAGAAAGTGAGAGACAGAAAGGGTCTTATGAGGCTTCTGAATGGCCGGTTACTAAAGGTGGAACGTGGCACCGGGTCATCTCAAGCTGATTGCACTCAAAGAGCGAGAACCCTCATGCTGTTAGTTGGACTATTAATAGTGGAGACATTCAGCTTTCTGCAGTGCCCGGCAAGCAGCCTGGCATCTAAACAGGCAGCAAGGCCTCCAGTCATTTGGGCTTCAAGGAAAGCCAAGCAGCAACACAAAGAGTCTTACAGGACACTTTGAACACCTATAAGATAGAAAACAACAACATGTGGAGAGAATCAATTCAGTTAATCAACAGAGCTGATGAAAATGCAGTATAAGCGATCAAACCAGTCTGATATTCATTTAAATCCCTTACTATAAACAGGCTTAATTTGGCGAACATAATTATCATTTGTCTGATTTAACTGTCATTACAGTTTTTACTATAGCTTGTTGTTCAGTTTCAACAGCAACTTGGTACAAGCTAAATGAGGAATAAGCACATTTCCTGTTGTTATAGTTTGTTATAATTTGTCAAAACTGAGGCAACAAAGTCAAGCTGCAAAACCAGTTGCTGAAGGGGTTAAACAGCTTGAACAATAAATGAAAAAATCACTTATATGATTGTAATAAACAGCCACATCTGTCCACAACATGTTGTTTTTACATTTGCAAGTACAGATTAAACAAACACGATATAATGCATTAATTAGTGAGCTGGTAGGTGGACCAGCTTCAGTGGATGTTGCTGTAACTAAAGTTTACTAGAGTTTTTTTTTTTTCTTTACTGCAGGACACAACTCGAGTAAAAGTTAGACCTAACCTGAAATGCAAGCTCATACATTTCATATGGGCCACCTTAATTTAAGTCCTATTTTTGATAAACAGACCCAAAAATAAAATAGTTTTCATGTTGCAGATTCTTAAAAAGAGACAGAACAGACCACTGTTATGATTTCGTCCCAGATTTTGACCTGATGGTGAGAGGGAAGAAATCATACACTGCATATACTTAATGTTGTTGAGTTGTTGAGCTTACTTTCTAATTATGGTCATGAGAATTATATATATATATATATACCCCCACCTCCTGATACTCTGCTCTGTGTGTGTGAGCTGGTATATTTACTAGAGGTAGTTTACACAGGACGCTCTAATCTCCCCTTCCCTGTGTGTGTGTGTGTGTGTGTGTGTATGTGTGTGTCTGTCCGTATTCTGCTCATTCAAGACTCAGCTGGTCGGAGCAGGTGCAAGCTGGTGACTCAAACACATGCACGCTGCCTGCCTACCCGGTCTTTCTAATACGCCTTTGTGTGGCCAAAAACTCAAACTATCCAATGCTTTCTATAAACAAACGCTGCCGCGCACGCGCACACACACACACACACACACACACACGCTACACTCTAAATGAAGCACACACATACACGCTCTGTAGAGGCCTCACAACTAGACAGTAGAATTTATTATGTAATGATTGGTGCAGTGATTCTGTTGGAAAACTTTACATTTGATTATGCAATCCCTGCTCACATCATAGGGATTTATTATTTTTATTTTATTTTTTATCACTTACTATACTCCTGTCAAAATGCTAGTTTAAAAAAAAAAAAAAAAAGATCTGTTGTATCTGTTTGCTCTACATCTAATTTGTGTTCCTCCTCCTGTCACTTTGAATTGCTTGTGGTTTTGTTTTAGATGTCAAACAGGGTTAGATTTTTAGTAGCATTACAGTGCTTTACATGTACAGTAGATGTAGATGCTGCTGTAGGTAGATTACAGAAGCAGATGACTGACATAAATAAGGGAGGATAAAGAGCAGCCATCATGGTGACGTCACTAATGCAGCGTGGCCCTTATATAAGCCCAGTGTTTGAACACTACACACAGGCACTACCATATAACCTACACTAGGGCATACTGTACATCATACAGAGTGTGTGTGTGGACCACTGCTCACACTGCCTTGGGCTGAAGGTGGCTTTGTGGGAGCTTTGAATGCATTATTCCAGAGATTCAGTGTCTGTATGTGTGCATGCGTTATGGCGTATATCACGGTTGCTCGCGTTGTGTAGTCTAGCGTGTACAATCTACCATGAAAATAACAGTGAAGAGGCCTGTTTTTCATCCCCATCATCTGACACTGATCAGGAGAGAGACAGAGAGAGCTGACGCCGTGACCCAGGGATCGTGCCCCTCGACCAAAGTCTGATGGAGGATCTCCCACTAATCCCTTAATATCACCCGTCCAACTGAGATACTGCTGCCATCGCCATGGTGATGCAGAGATGGCCTGGTTGTGTGGTAGTGAAACGAGGTGGGGGTTGGGGGAATGAGGTTGCTGTACAGAAATCCTCCTCTGTGAAACATAAATACACTGATTTGAAGTAGTATCTGGATGATTTGGAAATGCAGGCATTTAAAAAGTCAGCCCGCCCATCAGGCTGTGTTTGCAGGAGACGGCGAGTTAGAAGCTGGTCGCCCTTATCCTCTAGCGGGCGGCTGCTTGAATGCTTGGCTGGCTGGTTGGCTTTAAATCTGTGCGGAGAGGCGACTAATGCAAGGGAATCCTTTTGATTTGGGATTTTACAGCAGCCAAAGTCAAACAGATCTTTCTGTCATCGGGCAGATGTTGAGTCGAGTTCATTTCAGTCAGATCAGTATTTTGTGGCCTCATCTGTTTATTTGGCTGAGCGTGTCGATCCGTATGTCTGATGTAGCCTCAGCTGAATGTGATAACTTCATGAGGTAACGGATACCTCAGCTCCTTCGGCTGTGTGTAACATCATATGGCATATTTTAGCTGAAGTGATGGGTGTGGCTGGAGAGCAGTGAGGTGATATCAGATTGCCCCCTCTGCTTGCCTGCCTGCGTACACTGTATGCAGTTTAGTTAAGCAAGCTAATAGTGACGTGCTGTAGCGATGAATTGGGACAGGAAGGAGTAGAGCAGGCCAGGCCAACAATAGGCAGGGTATCCATTACCTCTCTATTGTTAGCCGTGGCCAGGCTATTATTATAGCTCTGAGTGAGACACAGACAGCTGACTGCAGCTTCAGCACAGCCCATCTACTGCTCCCAGTCAGAAACAACAACATCATGGAGAGGTTTTCTATGTGTTTGAGAGGTTTAGATAGTGGCAGGTTTTTGAGAATTGGGATGCAAACATGATCATAACTGCTACTGCAGAAGTTTTTTAAATTTTTTATCTGATGCTCATAACTCGTCTTGTTTTTTGTTGTATTTAACCAGAGATGTTATTTACAGGATAGTCCCTCACCAGGGTAACCAGCAGGAAAGGCTGCAAGTAGGCTTTTGCTGACTATGAGACTGGAAATAATTCGGCGATAGCGAGACTGGACAGAATTGGTGCTCGAGGAGCGGTTTGATGGTTCACCGTGTTTAGTGGAGGGTTAGAGGAGGACAGTGAGCTGCAGTCAGAAGCCTCTGTCTGGTTATCAGCGCCAGAGATGTGGCAAACGCAGAGGGCGGTGACCTAGCCGTGGTGGGGTTAGGGCTGAGGCTGGGTTTCTGGAGTATTCCCAGTGGAGCTGTTCAGCCGTGTACGGGAGGAGGTGTGACGTTAGCATGGGACAATGTCAGCTGCCAAGAAAAGTGCTGATGCCAGCCAGAATAAAATGTATCTGTGTCAGGATGAATAAAAGTAGGCTGACAGAGGAGGGCAACCGAGCATTCACGTACAACCAGCATCACCAAAGCAAACGAGCACATATATGCAAGAGCACAAACACGGTGTATCACTGCTCTCTGAGCTGAACTGCTCATGTATTTGATGTGTTTCCACTGTGTAAAAAACTAGTTGCGTTGCAAAAGAATATTGCACATATGTTTCCTGTAAGCCTCGCATTGGAAAATACACTTGTGAATGCGTGGGCTGCTGGGTGATTAGCTGACTCTTTGCCACTTGGAAATCTCTCAGGAGGGGAGATATGGAGCAGCTCAATTGAATCCTGGCAGGTAATCTAAGGAAACAGACGGATTTTTAGTTATATTTGGCAGCAGATTAGCCACTTCCCCGTTGCTTAGAAAATCTGCCGTTGCCAAACTCCAGTTTGACAATCTGAATATTAGTACTTGGTCAGGAGGTCTGGCTTGTGCGCTGTTAGATTGCCTATTCTGATGAGTGTGCCCCACGGATTGAATCCTATCTGTGCTTTCTAAGGCCCAGCTGCAGTAGCTGGCCAACCCCTCCACACAGAGGCGCTTGCCCTCTCGCCGTCCCTCCTGCCCTGCCTATCGCGCTGTGCCAGCGCCCCGTGCCAGAGGAAGTTATCAGCGCTCTATCCCCTGCCCCTAATCCTCTCTGAGGTGGAGAGGAAGTGTTAAGTAGCACTTCTCCTGGTATTTATTGGAGAGGTAGAATGAACAGGTGTCTCAAGACCGAATCGTCTGTTTTTAAATGAGCTGATATTTTTAGCGCACGCTTTCTTTTTCTTGTAGATTTGCAGGGGATGTAGAATAGGGGATGCTGACATAATCATGTTGATTTTCCTTATGTGGCTGGTTGGAGCACACTAGCACACCCTATAGTAGTTTCTGGGAGAATATCATGTACTTGGAGTTTCTACTAGATTTTACAGTAATGGATGTTTTTGTTTCTGCTGCTGCTCCCACTGTTGTCCAACATCTCCTTATTCAGGTTTTTTTTTTTCTTAGATATTTCTATATAGGCACAATTTCAGCATCGTTAAAGTGGTGTAATTTCCACTGAGGATGGCAGATGAGTTACTCACCTTTCAAAATCCTATTTTAACTGTTTCAGTTTGACTTACTACTTTACTTTAACACAAATCTCTCCAAACGTTGTCATCTGATTGTTCAGCTGCACAGAATCCAGATAGAAGAAGACAATAGTCGCTGATATATTGTAAAAATGTAAATAATAATAAATTCAATTTTTACAGTGCTTCACAGCAATTATGATGGAGCACTGGCAGAAAGACGTTTTTTTTTGCCTCTCAGGTGAATTGAACATCAGTCTCCTTGTTATAAAGATGAAAACAAATTTGGTCACTATCGAAACATAAGTGTGGTTTTAAGTATTGTTAGTGCCACAATAATGCTGCAATTTACGTAGTTTATTTTTTTTTTTTCTTAATGCCACCATTATTATAACATTTAATCATAATGTGTTATTTGCTTTTTTTTGTGTAGGAATATCTTAAACCAATCCTATACCCTTGCACATCGGTGTCCTTTCCGACCATATGCATGATATCATCATATATGTTATCTATGTATGATTTTATATAAAATTCAGATCACACACTTATATCCAAGACAATAACAGTATATAGCAGTGCCTCAGCCTCCGATGAGAGTTTTCCCTGTAGGTCACTCGCCTCTGAGTGATTTCAGACAGACATTAACCTCATCTCCTGGCAGTACTGACTGGCTGGGATGGTGTTAATGATGTATGTAGTTGGTATTTACCCACTGAGCCAGATTAGTCCCTTATGATCCAATTATCACTCAGTCTGTAGTGGACTCAGAGGGCCTGCAGGGTCACTGCTCAGCCATGAGATCCTCTATCACAGATTTGTTACTCCAGCTTTGATGCCAAGACGAGGTTGCATCTCAATGTCTGTATTAAACCGTTAAGGATGACAATATTTCCTACTCTAAAATCATTGCAGGATGCATTTGTAACATTTCGTCGCAGCTGAGCTGTTCCGTCGGGTCAGCCTCACTCTTCAAGAAGATTCTGAGCGAGAAACATTTTTTTACTTGTGTGTGTATATATATATATATACATGTTTCAAGCTATGTTGGCCCTTTTTTTTTCTGCAGTTGGTAATCAGCGAAAAGTCACGCTTTCCCTGAGGAGAGCACCGCTACATCTGACCGTATCCCACAGTCCTTAGCTGTTTCCCCCAACATATGAGTGACTTTTGAGAAGGAAAGATAGAAAGAGACGAGTGCTGAGCAGTTGTTTGCTCAGAGACAGGATTAGAGGGAGAGTGAAAACCTGCCGGAGTGACTTGGCCGGGCAGGGGGAGTTGGTGTAATTGGAAAGTAATTATGCTTTTGGGTGGCATGTGTGGAAGCTCAGCACAATGTGACAGAGAATGCTGTGTGTGGGTCCTGCACTGGTATATCATGTTTTATCTGGTAAAAAGTTTAAAGGAAAATAATGATAACTATATTTTATAATTTTTTTCTTAATGTCGACAAATGATAAAATATGAAAACCTAAAGCAATGGACTGTTTGTACTAACAAGTGTGATTTGCGTAGCAAAGTCCTGGTCATTCCCCTCTGACATAGAGCTATATTGTTAATACGTACATAAAAATACATCCAGGAGCTGCACTTATTACTGCAGTTGAAGCAGTAATAATCAATCTTTTAGGCCACTTGGGGGCCCATGACATATTATCATATCGATATGGCGAATGTGTTAGCAAACAGTTGCTTATTTACACATCCAGCAGGCACCGAACAACGTAAGTGATCCTTGTAGCTCTGTTCTGGTCCCCTTCAGCTCCTGAGGGTTTCACCAGCTACTCATGAACTTTATGTGCACTTTGGTGCTTCCCACACATGAACCATAAATGCTGGTTTGATGATCCCGCCTCTTACCGTCAGTCGGTTATAACTGAGGATTTATTTTTCATCGAAAGCTTCCATAATTTGCCAGTTGATGTGACAAAATCTGAATATTTTGACTACAGTCTTGATGAATTATTGTGTCCTCACGCAGAGACTAAGTGGGCAGGCTTCAGTCTCTGCTGCCCATCAGAAGTTGTTAGATACACATTAGCGTTTGCTGGACCTGCTGTGGTACATGTGACATGTTGCCAACCTTGTTCTGGGTGTGAGGGAATGTGATGATTCAGGGCTCGCCATACAGCTGTCACATCAATGCATTTCTCTCTTAACACAACTGTGGTTCACAAATAGCAGTTTATAGGTGAAAGAGGATGTTAGGAACGTCTCTAGAAGAGTCTCTATTCCTTTCCTTTCCTTTCCTTTCCTTTCCTTTCCTTTCCTTTCCTTTCCTTGAAAGGAATATATGTTGATTGACTGATTGATTAGTGAACATTGAGAGATTTCTAACGATGCTAAACATTAGTGCAAAATAACTTGTTAAACATTCCCTCCTAAAACTCTAGGAATCTAGTTTTTAGAAGTTTATTCAGCACATCTGTCCACTAGAGAGCAGTGTAGCATCAGTCATTGTCTGACCTGACTGCTTTCTCAACACAAAGTCGGTGTTGCAGAGTAGATGGAAACCTGAATAACAACAGAGACCAAATTAACACACCGAAACAGGAGATAATCATACATTGATGCTCTTTATGCAATCATATTCCTAATTAATTAACAGTGTTAGCTTTTATTTATTAATGTGTGTGTGTTTGGGTGGGGAGGTGTGTGTGTGTTTGTGTCATGGGAAGCAGAGTGCAGGTTAAAGAGATGAAAAACAGAGCCTGTATCTGCTCAGCAGCCAGGATACTGAATACGTCACTTGTGACATTTTACACTCACTCATTTTACTGCCCCCGTGTCAAATAATACACTGTGCAGACACACACACACATATGCAAATGTTCGAGTACAGTACACACATGGATATGGGTAACACACACACACACAAATGCATAGACGGATACTCTCACACACACACTGACCGGCAGCCGTCCAGGCAGGCAGCAGGCAGGCAGGCAGGCAGCAGGCTCCATCAGATAAATATGAGGCTTGTAATGCGAACACAGAGACGTGGCTGATGGGATCAATAAAGAACGGCGCTGCAGGTCATCGGGAGAACACAGCGAGAGGATAAATATGGACTGGCTCATCGGAAAACAGACCAGCGAGACTGATGGGTACACAGGACTATATCTTCTCTCGTGTGTTCTCTCACCGATCTGACACAGATCAGACAGATCAGATCACAGACAGACAGATTTCTTGCTCTGGTTTAGCTGAACTAGACTGTTGGGAAGCTTCACTGCTGTGTTCTGATGGTCTGCATGAGAATTGTTTTAGCCGCAGTTTGTTTGTGACTGGAGTAGCATCCTCTCCTTGTACATTCTGGTATAGGTTTGATTATTATTTTAGATTATTTTCTATGGACAGTTTATTAATAGTGTGTTTTTTTTTTCAAAAATGAATTCTGCATCATAAGCCAAAAATGTTTGAGATGTTGAGCTGTCATTGAATGGGATTAGTCGGCGCTCCTAACTGTTTTTGGTGGAGAGTTTGAACGGCTAATTTAAAGTTCTGGAGGGAAAACCTGAATACTTCTAGAAGACAAAAAAGTTACAGTTAATCAATCAATCATTGTATTTGTTTTCTCCATTTCTTGCTTCTGACAGTTTTATATCATTATAAATAGAATCTCTTTGGCTTTTGGTGTGTGAGTTGGACAGAATCAGCAGTATGAGGGCTTCACCTTGGCCTCTGGGAAGATGTGATGGACATTTTTTTATTTTTATTCACTATTTGATATTTTATAGACAATTAATTCATGAGTAGCAGTGGTCAAATGTAAAAATCAAAAGCATCAGATATTACACGGAGATAACGTTGCTGTGTCTTGGTCAGAAACAGACCAAATCCAATTAACACATTCCATTTCACACGACTATAAAAAGCTGACTGTAATGTATTCAACATAAGTGGTGAGGAAGCTGTGTGAACTTCTAATGTGTGATTCTCAGCTGCGGCTCGTCTCTTGCTTGCTTAAAGTGGCATCTGCTCCTAAAGCTGGAGACAGTGGCAGAACTTCAGTGTTTAGATGGTGTACAGATGCTAGACAGTCATGTGGTGGCGTGTGTGTGTGTGTGTGTGTGTGTGTGTGTGTGTGTGTTTGAGTGCTGTCTTGGTTATTCTCGGTGGATCTATTTTAAAGTAAAGACTATTTAAGTTTAGTGGCGCTATATATAAGATTTATGTCACTATGGTAACACCGAATTCAAAGTCTATCAAACAAACTGTGCTCTAGCAAGTTTGAGATTTTCTGGCTTTCAGTATACAAAAACAGTTAATGAATAAGAGGTCAGTATACATGTGGTTTTATGTTACTTACAAATATGTCGGCTTTGAATACTTTATATAATATATACTATTATATATGCTTTTTTGCTGGACCAAAACAGACATTTTATTTTTTGTTTGTCACCAAATCCCAAAAAGAAAAAGAAGCATTATTTTAAAATAATGCTAGTCGTATCTGGCCGTGTAGACACTAGTTTATTGTTATTTTTTAGTTCATTTATCCATGTTTAAGATGTATATAAAATACATTGAATGATAATTTTGTGTCTAAAGTGGTTATGCCAAAAAGTTCAATTAGCTCAAATACATCATTAGCTTATGTGTTAATGGCCTTGCTCTTCTGGAACATGATCAAACACATGTTGCTGATTCGACTTAGCCGCTTCCATCCTCACCTTCAGATGCAGCTCAGCGTTCGACTCAAGGCAGTGCTCAAATGTCACTCAGCTGTTCTGGTTACTGTGAACTTGTGCAGATGCGTGGCTATATTTCTGGGAACTGGTGAGCTCATCACTATTAATTATAGATTTCTCTTAGATAAAACTCCTAGCGGCGAATAGAAATTTGTATTCGTGAAGTGGACTGACCTTTTACCTTTTTGTAGGAAGTGACATGTGAAGAGCCTATGCTTGTACTTACGGTATTAGAAAGAGCGTTGCTCACATGAAGCAGTCATTTTTACATTTTGGTCTGAACTTTTTTGTCATATTTAAAATCACTTTTTTTTTCATTTATCTCATTATCATTATCAATTCTGCATTATCATCATCCTTATCAAATCATCTTCTATAATATCCAAGATATTATTCGAATCATAGTTTTATTTATGCCACATTTTAACTAACATTAGTTCAGTATTTTGTGTCTTCTTGATTGTTTTCCTCATCTCTTTGTGTTCTGTATGCACTGAGCTGTGCACACTTTTTTTTTTTTTTTTTAATGTTTTAGGATCAAAGAAGAACCAAAGCCTCAGTCGGCACAGTAAGTAAACTGCATTACCCAGAGTGCTCTAGGCTTTGACACTTCTTCCTGTCAGTCGGTGCTGTGTGCTTCATGTGGCTTTCTCCTCTTTGTCTGGGAGAGAAATGAAACAAATGTCACAAATGTCATGGAAAACCGCTGTGTTGGCACTGTGATTGCACAGTGGCATTTTATTTCCTGATACTCTGAATGATGTAACATCATTATCAGACGGTTGTTTTTTTCTGTTTCCCAAACACCAAACGGCTGATTTCCATGACATCAATGACACTGGCTTTTCCTTTCTACCAGCTTTGTTATAGCAAGGCCCATAACCCTCCCAACCCCGTATCCCCGGTCTTTTAACTGGCTGCTCATTCTCATCCAGTGTGTCATCTGCACTCTGATTGGCTTGTGCAGCCTCGTAATTCAACCACAAGTGTGACATAGATGCACCTGTGCTGTTGTTGCATTTTGACCAAAACTACCCATAGAGCAAACCAGTCTGACAACCTTACCCCTACTGCACCACTAAGCTGGAATAAATGACGCTCCTTTTACCCTCAGCTGAGCATTTGATGCAGCTCTCATTTCCATTGGCTGTAGAGCTTTCCTGCTTCTTCTTTCCTTCCCTCTACTCTACTGTACTGTCTGTATTTTCTCTCTCTCTCTCGTTCCTATTCTTCTATTTCTCTCTCTGTATTTCTGACACTGTGTCTGGTTTGTCAATGTTCCACTAATCGCCGCTCTGCCCGTGTCCTTGGCCTCCTCCTCTCTCTCTGCTCTTGGTTGTAGTGAATGTCCCTGCCATTGTTCACTTCTTAGATATCTGAAGAAACCTGCTTCTTTAAAATTCCCTTTTCAGGACATATTGTTTTCTCCCATGATGACTCATTGAGATGTTCCAGTCACGCTTTGCTTATTTGAACAGGTGGTTTCCCTTTAGTGGGATCACTGAGCTGGTAAATAACGTGCTTCAGCCCCAGCAAAAGTCCCAAAATGACAAGGAGCCAGAGCCAGACGCGTAAGTAATAGATCAGACCGCTTCTTGATCTCCCACCCAGCAGGCACAAACATACAGTGGTGACCCCAGCAGCTGGACGCACAGTATGCTTGACCTTAGTAGACATTAAAGTACACATTTTTCCGGTGGTTATGTTGTATCACTGTCCCGATCAGGACTATATATATATTTAATGCAATTACACAACTACTGTAGAGTTCATTACTTGTTATACAAGTTGATCAACACTTTTGTCATTTTTCATTCAAACAGCCACAATGATATGCTCATTGGCTAATGTCAAATAAGGCCATATCATGGATAGAGTTAATGCCTCTTTTGATACAGATAATTATATATCAAGTCAATGTACCTGTAAAGGGTTAGTGCAGATTCATTTTTAATGAGTACAAAGAGTAATATAGAGCTACAACAACCTCCACCAGTCTTACAGCTGCTACCTGTGCCAACCCCTCATGAAGTAAGCTAGACCTACACACACACACACACACACACACACACACACACAGAAGACACGTGCAGCTTAAAGTTAGTTTTAATATATAAAATAGCAAATATGTCCTAAACTACTCAATATTTATCTGTGACTATGTGTGATATTAACTCTGCATCGCTACAGAGCATTTAGCCTGTTTGAACTTTATTTTGTTGGATTTATAGCCTGCAAATGTACTTTTATACCGTGTTAATAATCTCACCGACTTCATTTCCAGCACAACTGAAGGTAAATTTTAGCAAAAAAAGAAAATAAAAACAAAAACTCAGATAAACTCGCTGTGCGTTTAGCACCGAACAGCAGCTAGACACATAATAGAGCAGCTAGCATGCTAATGTAAACATTTTTCTGTTAAGTTTGTGGAAACCAGAGTGAAATTGGGAATGAATATTAGACAGAAACCTGATTTTAAACAAATGTTAACATTGCTCTACGTCTGCTGGACAAAGTGTTTGCTGACACATTAGTCATTAACAGCTTTGTGACAAACTAAACAATTAATGTTTAGTTAGCTTCAAGTTAAAATCTACATAGCATCGTTAGCATTAAGCTACATAAGATGTCAATAATGATTTCTAGTACATTAGTTATTTTATAAGGGAAATCTGACTTAGTACTTATGAATATCAATTATTGTTTGGGAATCCATGGTGTTACAACAGTTAATTTGTTACTACTGTCCCTTTTTATGAATGCTATTAATACAGACATATCATTTAGGTGCTTAACTCTTAAATCATGATATTTACTGAGAGCGACATGGGGAGTTAAAGTGAGCTCAGCAAGTTTGCGGCAGAAGTAGACTCCAGCAGCTTGTAGAGAGCTTGTAGTTCAGCCTCGCTGTTGATATGTTGAATCTGTCATATGTCCAAGAGAGAGGCTCATGTTACTGTCAGTGTGTAGCTGCTCTGGTAAGACAGCTCCCGATACGCTAGCGTGGGATGGCACAATGAGCAGAGTATGATTACTCGTCAGCAGTGTCACCAACATTTGACCGTGTTTGACCGAATAAGTAAACCCCTCTGTGCACCAGCTGCCACTTAACTCTACTCTTAATCCATTTCTTTGTCTTTCTTCTTCAGCGCTTTTTCTTGGTAACTCACACGCTTTATGTAAATCTTCCTCCACACTCTTCTTTCTGTTCTTTTACATAGATCTGTATGTAATTTAACTCTACTTTAGACTGTTTGCTCCCTGATATCTGTCTTGGCATAATAATTGACACACTTGTAAAATGTTCACTTATAAAAAATTGCTATTTTTCAATGGCTTTTATAACCTCTACACCCCCTCCAAAAAAAAAGGTGAGTGAGGAAAGCTCAGGAGAAGAAGTGATTTGATACAGAGGAAGGGAGCAGTAATCATTGGTTATCTTTAACAGCTCTTCTCACTGACCTTGTCTGTCAATACAGCAGGGGCCTTTAGCCCACGTAGTGGCCCGTGATCGAAAGCATGTAAACGGTTGAATGTAAAGGGAGATGAAGTGAGAATAAAACATGATTGTTTGTCGTCTTATTTCCTTGATCCTCGGCAACAGTGGCTTTACCTCTTGTATCACAGTCTTCATCACTCTGTTATCAGACCCTCTGTCTGTAAATGAGATTTGGTGGGATCTGTTAAACAAGGCTACATACTAATCTCTGCTTGGTAAACACACAAAGGCGGTTGACACAATTAGCCCTTTAATCCCTTAGTAGGTACAACGAGGGGCATGCCACTGGCACTCTGTCTAATGTTTAGATGGCATGGAGACGAACACAAACACACACACACAGTGTTCAGGTGGTGTGTGGACATTACATTTGGGCTCTAAAGGTCTGGTTGTGGGTAAAGGAAGCGCGTTTATCTCAAACACGGAGCTGTATGTGGTAAAAGGATAGCGCTGCTCAATAATTCACAAGTGCTAATGAATGTTGCAGGGGATATGTGGGGCGAAACCAATTCTAATCGCCATATTATGAAGTCAGCCCAGTGTTTAGTTTCCAAGGAGACGCTCAATTGACATGTGTCATACAAAATGCATGCGAAGGGTCCATGCAGGTTTTTTTCAGTAGCCTCTCGGGACTTGTTAGGAGTTAAGGATCTACTGTATGAGAGCAGGTGTAATGTATCAGTAGGAGGCCATCTATAGGACAGAAACAGTAACACAATGGACTCTGCACTAGTATATTACAGGATACGTTCAGGATAGGTGGGTCTGCTGTGTGTATTCCCAGAGAAATAATAATAGTGCGTGTAGTTACCATCATGTATTTTCTTTGTCTAGGCCCTAGGCTGTTCTCTGTCTCACCTTACAACTGTCCTGATATAGAAACACAGGTGCAAATGATTCATTAAACGCAGGGGAACCTGAGAAAGTGGAATTAAGTGATGCTCTTAACCTTGCAAAGCAAATTTGATACCCCCTCCCCGCTCCCCACCTACACCCCCAGCCCTACCTCCCTGTTTTGGGAGAGGTGCGGTATCAAAGGAGGAGCTCAGCTTTGAAGCTTCTGAGGTCATGGTGTCTGCTTTTCCTTTCAAAATCTCTCACACTGCACACGTCTGAGCTTATATCAGTTAGTCGGTCGAGAGTAGTAGCTTATTGTGCAAGTGTGATTTTTTTTTTTTCCTCACAAGACTGAACACATAAATCAGTGAGACTGGTGGCAATGAGAAGGACAATTCTGGTACACATTTGTATTTGTGTTTGTTTGCCAGCTAGACCCTCCTATTTATCTCCTATTTCAACACACACACATGCATAATTACACAAAACCAACCAAAAAAAAAACAAAACACATGAAGTTCTGTGTTGTGATTATACTAAAACAAGCAAGGTAACATACTATATTCTTCATTAGGATGAGTGTTTTTCTGATCTGTTCTGTCACTCAACCTGCTCTCCATTTTCCTAACCTCTGTTCCTCCTCTATTTACTTACAGGAAGTTGCACCAGCAGTTTGAATCGTACAAGGACCAGGTTAAGATGATGGGGGACGAGGCAAAGCAGGCTCAGGACCAGAAGAGCGAAGCCCCAACCTGCGGGATATGCCACAAAACCAAGTTTGCCGATGGCTGTGGCCACCTCTGTTCATATTGCCAAACGAAATTCTGTGCTCGGTGCGGAGGACGAGTGTCTCTGCGGTCAAATAAGGTAACCCTGGCTTGGAAGCTCAGAACTCTCCATTTATAAGGACACACACACACACATACAGATGTCCCCACCCTCAGGCAAATTTCTCCCTACGCTACTATTTAAAATCCAAGGTTATGAAACATTGCAGTGAAACCGTAATCTGGGAATTGAGCCAACGGTGTCTCTAATGGCAACTAATGTTTTTCAGATTATCAGCATCTCCTCCAATCAGTGCCTCTCTGCGCGCTTTTGTTCTAATTCTGTTAACATCTGATATGTTGATTCTCAGCTGTAGACTTACAGTTGTACTATCTCGCCACTGGAGGGAACTGTTCCTCCTTTTCTTTCCCCTCAAAGGAACCTGATGGCTCCTGTGTTTTTGGATGTGACACTCCAGCACCTAACTAACCTTTTGGAAAAATCCTCCAAACAGACTAAGCTAAAGCTTTTGGTATTAGAACACTTACATTTGAATCATGAGCTTGAGTGTTTTTATGCGGTGCCATCCAATTTGCTGTTGTATAATGTGACAGTACTATCAGGACCTACTAATGCCGCTCACAATCTCTCTCTCTCTCCCTACCCTCCCCCCTCTGTGTCCCTCTTTCTTTCTCTCTGCTGCATTCCTGCTCTCATGGAATTGCAACAGGAGGACAAAGTGGTTAGCAAATTTATTTTCTGCGTTTCTTGGGACTGTGTCTGAATTCAAGCATTGTTTCATGAAATGCTCTGATATGTATATATATATACACACATACAGCAGCCAATAATGACACGAAACAAAGGAGGGAAATACGGATCAGTCTTGTCTGTGAGTCTACCACGTGATGCTCAAATAAACGCGGAAGAAGCAGTAGCGCATTCAAAAACAACAATCACTGTTTTCACCAGCGTAAAGAATTGTCGTATTAATATGGTACTTCTTAAAACAAAGTGTGTTTTAAAGGACAGAACTCAGCCAGGATTGCATTAAAACCTGAACACCAGGGATAAAACAGACCTTAAAATCAGTCTCAATATTTAGGCGGTAATGTTCCCATAGAGCTGATTTGACTTATTTTCCCACTGTAGATCAATATCACTTTGTAATAATAACAACCCCAGCAAGCAGATGAGGGAAGTCCTATATCTGTGCAGCTAAGTAGACAAATAGAACATCACAGGAGTCATATTGTTGTATTTGTCTGTGTATTACATAGATTTCCTATATATTTCTTAGCTCGAACCTGCTTGCGTTTTCCGCCAGAGGAAAGCACATACCAGCAGGTTCTACTGAAACACCAGATCAGCAAACACACGGGAAGAGTCCTCTGTCCTGCTGCTCCCCCCAATGCCAAGACCCCAGTTGTACAGGGTGCTTATTGTTCCCTGGTAGATAATAGCTGGGAGATCAGTTACAGTGTTGTACAGATGGTGCTGAGTAATAACAGTGGCAGCAGGCTGGCGATGGATGGCTGGGCATTTGCCCTCACTGATGTGATGTGTCACTGAGGCAATGCCCGCTATTTACCCGGTGGTGGTCTTGGCCTCCTAGCACTCAAGGTCAATTCTCCCTGCAGACTGATGTTAATGTAACATTGCTCCAAAAAAATGAATCTAATAAATCAGTAGTTGTGCGTATTGAGAAACAGCTCCAAACTTTAGAGGAGGATGCAGGAGCAAACATTCGATCACAGCCCAGAGGGGAGCACTTATTCACTCCACTATCTCTGTGCTCGACAATACTGCCACATTTCAAATATTTTTGCCGATATAACTTTGGAATTACTTGAAAATCCAAGAAATTGCTTATACATAGACTTGTCTTGTCAACAGGGGAGCAGAGTAAGCGCTTATGGCAGGATACAGAAGTTCAGATGACAGCGCCAGGCAGAGGGTGTAAAAACAGGCGGGTTAGTTCACTAGTCACGCTGTCATATACACAGTCTGTTCATCTATTTATCTGCTAATAGACTCCAGTGTATCAGGGCTGATAGAGGCCCTTAGGGGTCAGCAGGGTCGGCAGGGATTAGGTCCAGGTGGAAAGATTCTCTTTCAGTTCTGTGAGAGGGCGACGTCATCAGGCTGGAGAACAAGTTAACCAAGTGAAATCTACTAGGACACAATTGACCTGATGGCAGCCAAGGTCACTTTGTTGGCTGGACTAATTTCATGTATAATCATATTGTAATTTTAGATGCATGCATAATTGACTAGATCTGACTAGAACTCATGTTGATGGTAGAAATGCAGACGCCAATAGGATGTTTGAATGTTATTTCTAAGCTAACATGCAACATTCTTAGACAACAACAGGAAACCGCACAGCGACCACACACCAGGACTATCGTGATACTTATTCCCGATTGTTTATGTGATCATGCTTGTAGTTACAGATGGACAGAAGCTTTGATTACTCTGCCAGGAACAGCGGGCCACATTTTGGTGTGCCCCAACCAGCTTGTCTGAAAGCTTGTGTGTCAGTGAAAGAGGTGGCGGTGGTGAAATCTGCCCTTTTTCCATCCGTCTACTCTTTCCCTCTCTCACAGATGGTGACAGCAGTGGCGAGAGAGATCTTGTTCTGTGAAACACCATTGAATATTTACAAGTCTCTATGTCTGGGGCCGCAGCGGCAGCTAGCACAGCTATGGTTCACTGGAATACGATATAGAAGGACTGAGAGTTAAACAGCTGGTGAAGGAATGTAAGCTCCCCTCAGTAGCCAGTTGAATCTATGGCTCATTTGATATATGGTCCCAATTCCTCACTTTACCTTATCACAGCAAGTTGATGCTAGATATAAAAACACTGATGAATCATTATTGATTGCGTCAGGTAGCTTAACCTCCGCAGTGTACTTGAGGCACAAAGCACAGAGTGACTTTTTTTGGGGGGGAGGTAAAAATATAAAATCCCTTTGATATAGATAAACTGTGTGTCAGAATCCCTGCTTGTAGCGGTGGAGCTTCCCACCATTCCCTCTGATGCGGCTTCAAAAGACCCCGAGGAATCAACAGTCTCTGGGGAGGAAGTCATTTGTGATTAAAGCAACTCTCGAGGACGTTACATGTGCTTCTCTGCCCTTCAACATCTCTATTAATATGAAGCAGCGTTTAAGTGAATTGCACGTCTAAATGAAATAGATATGCGAGTCCGCAAACAGCATCATAGAAATCATTAGCATCATTAGAAGATAGCATATGGTGATAATCCGCCATTATTGTTTTTTTCTTTTTTTTTTTTTGGAGAATAAAAATGATTATTACAGTTTGTTTAAAGTGTCTACAGAGCTGTGAACTGAATATAATGTGACAGTATTTTTTTTTTTATTAGCGACATAGATAAAGTGTTAACACCAATTTAGAAATCCTCAGAATATCATACCATGTGCTACAATGTGTTAAAAGTGATGGCAAATCACAGAACAAATTCATTTTCAGCTCCTCGAAGTGTTGTAAGTAGCGGGGCATATCATTTGCTACCTGTGAGCGATGTATTAAAGCACACACGTGAGCCATACTTGTACTTTACTTTTGTATCTCCAATCTATAACAATTCAGAGAGACATATTGCACTTTTACATCATTAGATTTACTTGACAGCCAGAGTTGCTTTGCAGGTAAATATTTTGAAATGTAATTAAATTATGACTACAAAAGTAAAACGCTGCTTACACATTAATGCATTAGTAATAATAAGTCAACTGTATAACACTCACAGGGATACATTTTTCTGCATACGTTTACCTTTAATACTAAATTTAATAATACTTTTTATTTAAAATACATTTTCAATTCAAGGCCTTATATTTTTATATTGCAGTATTGCTAATTTTACATCATACATAGTAGTCTGAATACTTCCTCCACCACTGATCATCAGGATAAATACCAGCCTACTTGGGAGCTTAGTTTGACAATATCTCCACCCTCAATTCTGTTAAATGACATCTGTATCACTGTGACCTAAAATCAGCCAACGTCATTTTGCGTTGTGAAAAAAAAAAACGACAGCACGTGAACGCACCGTAGTTTCCTGACATCTTGTGACCCGTGGCCTCATGACTTCATCATCATCATCCTGCATCATCAAATAAATGACAAAGTGTGCACAGGAGAAACTAGTGCCAGTCCGCTCTGTGCGTAGCCGCGTTTCTCTGTCTGACTATTGGCTGGGACGCGCCTCATATGTAATGAGCTCCCATCAACTCCGGCAGCGCTCCGACTCTGTTACTGATGAACTAATACAGCGGTGGTGGAGAAACATAACGTGATTCGACGCTCGGCTCACATGTTTTCTCCCCGCAAGACCTGAGCTGACATTTGACGTTTGATGGATCCAGTGTAACGATTCAAGATTTCTTTTCAACGAATTGGCGTCTTTGGATTCTGTAATAGGTTTGATTTGAGGAAAACTGCGCTGTTTTTTTTTTTTATTGGGATCGGATGTGGTGAGTTGAGTCCCCCACTCCTCCTCCTCCTCCTCCTCCCTCCCCCGCCCCCGGTGTAACCTTCACGGTGTTTTCAGCAGCTGCTGTCCGGCAGGCAGCCTGTTGTCTGGACTTGGAGCTGTCCGCGGTGCTGAAGGTCGGAGCAGTTTTCTTCGTTTTCAGGAGCAAGAGCTGCGGACAAACCGTCACCGTCACCACGTTATAAGGACTTAAACGCATCGATCTTCCTGCTCAGGCACCGTGTTTCCCCCTCAGCGGCACCATGGGTGAACTGGGTGAGCATCAGCCTGTGTGACTGCAGCGTCCCTTTTCCTTTTTTTTTTTCCTGTTTCACCGGTCATTTTGACTGTGACCATTTCAGCACAGCCGGTGTAAAGCTGTCATTCAGTTCAGCAGATTTCATTGCAGTCATTTACCGAGATTTCATTCGGCTTCCAGAAATTACCTACTGTATATGTTGTGACAGGCAACGCGCGTCATGCCTGCAAAAAAATAAATAAAAAATAATAATTTATTTAGGTCTAAGATAGACTGAAGGGGATGTCTGCTGCCATCTCTATGTAAAATCATGGTTTGGATTTCTACAGTATTTACCCATCACCTTCACTCTCTCTCTCATGTCTCTGAGCTTCAAACAAGGACCATAAATATTCATCAAGTCTATTATTATTACTGGCGCGCACACTAAAATTAGAAGCTCATTAAAATGTAATTCACCACGTGCAGCCAGTGTTGGAGCATGTGAATGTAGGCGCTCATCTTTCATTTTCATTGGCTGCTTAATGAATCACACCAAAATGTCCTGTAAACTTATTTGTTTTTTCTTCTTCTTTTTTTTAATGATTTCAGAAACAGTATCCACATGGTAATGAGAATAATAATAATAAATGTAGGTGTATTACAATATGCATGTAGAGAAAAACAAACGTATGTAGGAACACACACTTTCTACCATGTCCACAGAGGTTCACCTGTCTTAATATACATTATTCATTGCCCTACATATGCAGTGTAAGGTCAATGCAGCCCATTACACACGTAGCCCCCAGCTGTGTCAATCATTCGCTGTGGAGTGTATTAGATAGTATCCTTATTAATGCCTGTATGCTTAATCTGGACTCAGTCCAGACCGGGATGTTCTCCCCGAACAATGAGTCTTTAATGAGTAGTTCAGTTCACCTCAGTTCAGGTGAAGGCAATATGATACCTATGACAGTTCATTTACAGCCCCATCAATATTGTAGCATGTGCCATCTCTGGTCTTTACTTCAGTCCTTTTTTTAAAGACAATTTTTTCAGTAGTTTTGACTTTTTTTTTATTTTTAAAATAGCTGACAGGAAACAGGGAGCCAGAAAAAGAGATGAGACACGGTTCCCAGATGGAATCAAACTCGGGAGGTCGTGGTTACATGGCATCCACTGTACACCGTCTCACCCTCACTCTGAAATAAAATGACTGCGGCAGCCCTGACAGTCACCACACAGGCCCATTCTAAAATTTTTAAACAGCCTCCTGTAAAATCAGGAGAATCATTTTTGGCAAGTATGGTACTGTTATGAATGTAAAATGAATGAATGTAAAAAAAAAAAAAGTCGTTGATTTAATTTAACATTGGAGCTGGCTTTCTATTTGAGCACACAGTGGTGTGCCTGGAAGGATACTGCTGATTCACTCTTGATCCTGTGTTAAGTAATGCTGTAGTGCAGTTTAATGGCCACAAGAGAGAGCTCAGTGCTCTCTCTTACTGCAAATCTAGCTGGTGTGTGTGTGTGTGTATTCACCTCTCCCACATACATTTTGAATGGACAGTCTGAAAGGAAACATAAAAGAGTGCATATTATTTTCTATTCTCGTCATGTATACCATATACACACAGAACGGGGATATTATATTATTTTCATCTATTATTTTCAATCTACAGCACACTATCATTCTATCTATCATTTTGGGATAGATACATGTTTTCTGTCAAAGATAGTCTGTCTTTCAGTAGCATCCTTGACTGGCGTATTATTATTATTATTTTTCCTAAGCACTCACACATTTTTGGGGAGGATTATGTTCACTGGTATCACTGAAAACACCCTTGGTCTGAAGAGAAAGTATTAGAAAGGAAATTATTTATTGATCCAATGGCACTGGGTGTTTGTTCCCCCCTAATTCAGCGCCTCAGTAAACAGCCTATAGCACATTTAATAGAGTATATATCTTCCTGGTGTTTGCAACGTGTGGTAGTGCTAGGTTTTTAGCTTTCTATTTTTAGCTGCAGGTTCAATGACTATGAAATGTGCAAACACAGGGAGAAATGGCCCTGCCTGAGGCCTGCAGCCCCCAACCCCCTGCCTGCACTCAGCCGTGAAGAGTTAAGCTGAAGGGAGGCGCGCACGTGCGTGTGTGTACGCGTGAGTATATCTGGAGTGTGTTGAACAGAATGGCTGCACTGAAAATGAATATACCTCTGGCCATTACAGCTGCTTGACCTGTGTGTGTGTGTGTGTGTGTGTGTCTGTGGGTGGGTGGGTGTATGTGTGTGTGTCACTGTGCATACACACATCTGTTGTGGAGTCTCTGAGTCTATATAGTCTTTTAGGCAATAAGGGATATTGCAGTTTCCTGTCAGTGTGGTTTGAGCTCACATTGTCTCTGCACTGCATCTCTAGACTGACAGTGCAAGTCTGTCTCATTGACGAACCAACATGTTTGTGATGCTGTCACTTAATCTTGTGTGATCATGAAGCTTAATCAGATTTTTCCTTGAATATTGTTTTTATTCCGAGAACTGTAGATTTATTCATTCATTCATAATGCAAAGACGGTGATGTAAAAACATAAAATGCTGTTTGGCAGTTGTGTAACCAGCCCTGAATATCATTATGCAGGCATAATTAAGAATACCATAATGCTAATTCCCATTTCAACCTATCTGTTGTTTGCATCCAGGCACAGTAATCCTCAGCCTATGCTACTTTTTCCTACTACTTAAAAAGCTGAAGTTATTTTTCACACTCCCCCCTCTATCAGTCAATAAAACCCATAAACCTTACGCGTCTATGTAAACTCTCTTTGGATAGTCTCATGGATACATGGTCGTCAAGCCTGAAGGCTGTTTTCATCATGCAGCTCATGTAATGTTTTGGGGCATATGAGGATTCATCCTGACGGTGACGCTTTTCCTTACTTCTGCTCTTTTTATATATATTTATATATATATATATAAACATCCATTTTCATTCTGACTCTGTTCCAAAGTGCAAATCAAATTCAAGTATTGATGCCTGACGCCCAGTGTTCTCAACATTACCATGCGCATTTTTTGTCAGCTATTTATTTATATATTATATATTATATATTATATTTGTGAATACTAATATGCTATTAGGCGCTCACCTGATGAGATAAGGTGAGCACATGAAGAGCTCAACATGTTCAGGTTTGAAATGCGGTCAGTTATTATAGGCAGACCAGAGAGGTTCACAGCAACTGACTGTGTGTTAATTGCAGTTTGAAGTAAATATGTAGGTCACAAGCTGCAGTTTTCTCTGAAGGAACTGGATGAGAGAGATGAGCAGATTTCAGTAATTAACCACAGGTGCAACATAGTCGTTTTTTTTTGTTTTTAATGAATAGAGCTCCAACTCTGAAATGCATGTAGCATTCAACTGATGGGGAGTTTTTGAGGTTGGGTACCTGCAGCATGTGGGGCTCCTGGTATGTATCACGATGTCTCACTTCCATTTCAAGATGAATTTATTTGACTTATTTTCATTTTAAGACATCAGAGTTTGTGTTCACACTTATACTGTACTTGTGTGAGTATGTACATGTGTGTAACCTTAACCGGGAGCAAGAAATGATGTTTGGTTGATTAGCAGGAAAACCGGCCTTGGTGACTCCTGGGTCTTAGCCGATGACTCACGGTTCACTGAAGAGCTCTCTCACCATGACCCCAGTTAAAGAGGCAGTCATGGCCTGACTGGCTACACTCCTCCGGGACACATAAAGCACAATTTGTAGCCTCCCTGCTTCTATTGTGTGTCAGCACAGTTATAGCCCATCTGTTACATTGATAGCTGGTCATAAATGCCTCACGTGTCAATATCACACAGGCCAGTACATGATGCCTGCGGTGCGTGTGTGCGTGTTAAGATTTTTTATAACTGATATAATTCATCATTGCTAGATAGCTGCTATAAGATGGAAGCCGTAGTCAAATGTGTCAGTTTGAAGTATAAGGCAGGGATCTCCTTCTTGTGTCCACATGATTTTTGATGTGTTTACATGCTCTAATAACAATCATAGTGTCACGGCACAGGTAGTCTTGGTAAAACGTGTAGTTTTTGGATCTAGAGGATTTAATTACAACAGGTGTTAAGTGGTAGATACTACCAAGGCTCAACATTTGTTAGATACGTTTCACTGCCAAGAAGAAAAGAATGCAGGCTGTACCTAAACTTGACTGGTCTTCTGATGCCACTCCACTTGTTACATGGTCAGGAACGAGTCTCCTGTTGATAACTGTGTGCTGAACAGAAAATAAGTAACCTTTAGAAGGACCAGAACCAGTTTTGACTTTTTTAATCAAGTCAAATTTTTTTCAATGATTCAATATAAATTGCTGTGTTGGTTCTAAAATTTCCTCTGAAAATCAATAATGGTTTAAAGCACTGACCTTGAAATGTTTGCAAATACAGTTACTGCTGATTCTGCTAACCAGTCTTGTAAACTCTGTGCGTGCACACATACGGAAATAAAGACAGTATCTAAATCACAACTACTACCCACCATCACACTGTACTCGTTGCTGCTGTCGGTTTGATGAGAGTGTAAACAGCTGCCAGCCCTGAGTTTCATCCTGCTCCCCTCTCTGTAAGGGCATCCCGCCCTGACCAACCAGTAAGTCACTATTTCAATGACAAGGACATGATCACTGACTGACTTCCCGCTTCTCTATGTGGACACTCGTATGTTTGATGACTCATGCAGCCACACCAGGAGCTGGAGACTGCATCCTCGGTTGTATAATTGGATGACTGCTTTTTTCTTCTATTCCACCCAGACACCCTGTAAAAAGTATTTTTTCTGTATGCCAGTGTAAAGGTTGTAGATGGTGTATACAGGTTGCCATGTGATCTTCTGTTGTGCTTGCTCCACAGCAGCTACTATCACCAGCTAGTATCGCTGTATGCTTCAGGCCTAGCCAGCCACTCAGATAAGCACTTGTGGTCACATCTATGACAACAAATCCAGCCTTTGAACCACCGCAGCCAGTAATTCTACAGACCACCACAGTTTAAATGAGTTCAATTAATCAAGAAATAACAAATCAGTCAACTTTTATTAGATTTTCAAGGCTGAAAAAATACAAAACAAACAAACAAAAAACCCCAGCGCGCTATAGACCAGCCGATGGTGGGTGAGGCAGCATTCACGGCCCGCTCACACTAATAACAGTAATGCACTGACTCAGCACGGGGACTATAAAGGCGGGGAGTGTGGTGGGAGGTGGCGGGGGGAGGGAGGGTTGCTGTTGGCCGCCCTAGTGGCCGTCTAGCCTGTCAATCATTTACCAAGCTCTTCGTCCTCTTCAGACACACTTAGATATCACTTTAAGTTGTTTGACCGTTAGCGAGACAGGTGTGGTCACCCGGAGCAGGTTTGAGTGAAATTCAAATTACACTGGACCAGATATGGATTGATACAGATTCCTCACACAAGAGCACGTGAGTCAGAAGGCTGAGCTTTAGCAGCGTAGTGATCAGGGCTGCTGTCTGTGCCTGGATTTATGAGGCTAATGTGGTGAGCTGGCTGCTGGAGCTGCAGTATAGAGCAGATAAAGGCACGACATCACAGTGCAGTAAAAACCTCCATCTCTCCACTCCTTGTAGAAAGTGCTATTCTTTTCCATTTATCTTAGCTAAGTGCATTACATACCGTACCTTCATTACGATGTAAGTAATCTCTGCAATCAGTGGTCATGTAGGCTCCGTGCTGTGTAGTTGTGTGCAATGTAATACAGCATAACTGATAATAATTTACCAGTAGATCTACAGAGGACTCACAGACTCAAAATGTATAATTAGAATAATCAAATGACACATCATTTACCTTTCAATGGTATCAAAGGCTGCTGCATGTGTACAATATTTTATCATTCACCTCATCAACGTGAATTCTCAACACTGTTTTTAGGAATATTGTCACTGTGGGATGAAAAAAAGATTTTCACCCATCAACAGCGATTTGTGCCTCACATTTATGTTACAAATCACTCCATTACAGCTCATCATAGGAACTTTAAGACACCCTCTCACCTCATCACCATTCCAGCCCGTTAACTCCCTCTTTTCCTCCTCCTCCCCTGGCAGGTGATGTGGGTATGCAACTTGTGCCGAAAACAACAAGAAATCCTCACCAAATCGGGGGCGTGGTTCTACGGCTCGGGGCCCGGTCAGGGCGTGTTTGAGGGCGGGCCGCAGGGGAAGAAGGCCAAACTGCAGGACCCGTCCCTGTACCCCTACCAGGGAGCCTCAGGGGACTTGACACCAGCGTCAGACAGAAGCAGACCTCACGGCGGACTCCTGCCCAGACAGGCGTCCCTTGACAACGGTTCGGGGCTGAGGTACTCGGGACCAAGCGACGTACCCATAGACAGGTCAGTTCTATATGTGGACAGTGGTGGCTGTGTGTGCGTGTGTGTGTGTGTGTGTGTGTGTGTGTGTGGAATGGAAAAACAGAAACACTTTACACGCTTCCTGTCCTGTTTTTTAGTATTATTGTGTAAATTCAAATGGATTATTTGATCAGAGGAAAGCTATGTTACAGAAGTACTTCACGGAGGTGCCTGACCGTTACTGCATGAGAGCCTTTTAGCATTAGCACTAATCTATGTGAGCGCAGTATAGGTGGTGCAGGCTAGTGATTCAAACCAAGCATAAAAGCAGGCCAGGCGAGGCTCCATATAAAACGGCTTGTACATGGAGCCCATGAGGCCTATAAAGGAGACAGAGACGCGGATACTGTATCTGGCACTAACTCAGCAATTCTACAACAGTCATCCACCCACTCTTCTTCACACACACACCAGCACATATGAACTCAGATGGATGGGGTGCAGGCAGGTGAAGGGCGTTTGCTGGAATTCACGCCTTTGAGACAAAACTGCGATTTCTTACTTAAGTAGCATCGGTTTTGATGTCAGGAATGTTTGTAGGCCAGTTTAGGCATCGCAAGGTGAAAGCATTATTAGCATAAAATGAAGCATTATTAAGATGTTTTTGGGGTCGGTCTAATTACAATGCAGAACATCGTGTTCCCTTTGTCATACGCACTAAATGCCCCCTCTGTGTAGAATGCTCTCAGATGCTGACAACACACACATGGTGTGCCTGTGAATCCCGTATCCGGTTGCCTATTTCCTGATACTGGTGTCAAGTAAGGCAGTTACTTTGATGTCCACATGGGGGCTCCTTCCTCTTTCTGCTTCCAAAGGGAGAGAGAGAAGCGTATAGACATTATCTACACACTCTCTAGAAGAATTGATCTCCACAGCAGTAATCGAGGCAGAGAGCCGTTTCAGAAAAGGTTTCCTTCCCTCATGTCCTTGTTTCCTCCTTCTTAGATAACTTGACACATTAACTTTACATTTTCTTCAGTGCAACCTTAGTCTATACTTACAGCATACTGTAACTTTACAGTATGTGGACATATAAGGGTGAATTAGGACACGAATACGCGAATACACACCCTGCTTCTCTCTTGTGTTAGACTAACAGATGTCCTCGTCTTTCTCTGATGGTTCTCCCTGCCCACGAGATTCGACTTTCTGATGGGGAGAAATGTGGGATACGTGTTGTGCCATCCGGTGCAGAGCAAACCCAGCCTGAATCCAAAGGGAGGGCACTACCGAGTTAACCCTGAAACATATATATATATATATATATTTATATTTATATACATGCAGATATACATTTAAGGGACGAAAAGGAGCTGAATTTGTTGTTCGTTCTTTGTGCTGACCTTGTATAAGTATACTTGGTGCCCCCCCCCCCTCCCCTGTCATGAACGGAGACTCAACTCATTAACTCTGTGTCCTCTCTCTGTCATTGCAACCTTGTATTTACTCCATAATACACTGAGAACCAACTGAAAGGTGAGCGATTCTGGGTCTTATTTATTTATTTATTTGTTTTACTTTGGTTTAATTGCCTGTTATAGAGATTCAAAATGATATTTTGATGGATATAACCTACACACTCCCAATACCTGGCCATTGACTGGCACTGGGTTGTGCTGATAAGTGGAGTAGATACTTTTTGTTCTTTCACAGTGTAGTGAAGCACCTCCATGTGCGCAGAAGTATATTACGTATACGTATATTGTGAGTACATTAAGTAGCAGCAACATTAAGTAACACTAAAAAGCAGAACGTGTAATCAACGTCACACTATCAGCCTCTTAAGAGTGATGCAGACAACAGTATTTTGTGTCTCAGTACAAGTGGAGTACATTATCTATCTTCTGCTCAAATGGCTTTCTGCTTTAAGGTGGCTTTAATGGATGATCAGACTGACTATAGATCAGACTATAGATCAGACTGCTCCAAGCTTTCTGTCAGCCAGTCGCTCTGGGTTCCAGTCCAAGCCCTTGACACTGTATATTAATTGATTGTATGGCTTGAGAGGTGGAGATGGTACTGGGAGGAGAGGGTGGGGGCGACGCTGGCTTTGGCATCGCCTACATTTGCTGTGACACAACAGGAAACTGGCTGTCTGAAAATTCTCGGGGATAATGCTGATGATGGATAGCAGAGAGCCCATAAATAGAACTCCCACTGCATAAGCACCAAAACCCACTTTCATTAATCTTAAAGAATGTTTAAATTAACTCCTAGATCTGTTCTGCTGAAGAAAGGAAGGGAAGAGAAAAAAGCTGACAGTCTATTTATAAGGAGAAATAACTTGGGAAGGCTTCTAATTTATCTTGGTCTCAGAGGTGTCATTTGAATGAACACATGGATACGCCGGGACAGCTGCAGCGTTAGGCGAGGCTGATGAAACAACAATGATTACATTGAGATTGGAACATACTAACTGGTGAAATTTCTTCAGATTCTGCATTTTTTTTTTTAAAAAACACATTCATCCAGGCGGTAAAAACAATCAGCCTGCCAAAAAATATTAGAGGAGGAAGAAGAACACACTCAGCTGGGTCTGGCCCCTAAAACATCCAGCCCAACCCAGTCCAATCTAAAGTAGCTTTGCACAGTTCATTGCTCAGTCTATCCCAGCCCTGCGTACCCAAACAGGCCTTATCTTCCATGCATAAGATTCATCAGATACCGCGCTGAATTAAGCCTCAAAGTAATTTCACCATATAGTTCAGTGATAGTTTGGTTTTGTTCTAGTTTCAATAGTTTTGGCCACCATTCCTTATGTTTAAGATCAAACGTTATTGACAAATTAGGATTTGGAGATGCTGCAAAACCCGAAACAAGCAGTCAGACATCGAGAACATTATTAAAGAAATCTAGACCCCACATACTGAAAACCAAAGTGGACATACCTAAAACGTAATATACCATATATAATAGCCCTGCATTAGAAATCTGCAACATGCACACAGTTACGGTAAGAGCAATAACTTATAGATGAACTATGAATACAATCAATGAACAGCAGTTTGTAATAACATTCACTGTTTTCACTCAAGCTGTTTATATCTGTTAAAATGTGTAATCTAGTGGCTCTGTGCAGCTCATCTGATGAGCAATATGTTATCGAAACTGATGCCATGGCAAAACCAACAAAAATATGAGACCATTCTGGTAAAAAAATGATATTTTCAGACAGTTTTCTTGTAACCTGAATGTTCAAATTGATGTTCGGGTTTCAGCATTTTGTACCATGGATCTTTGATTGAAATATATTAGCAGCTTGAAGGAAGGTATTGAGCCTCATTGGATTATTTTTTGAATTGGGCATAACAGTTATATGCAGAACTGAATAAAATAAATAAATAAATAAAGAACCCCACGGGAAACCCCGCTTGTGTGTGTGTGTGTGTGTGTGTGTGTATGTGTGTGTGTGTCTGTATACCCTTTCCTTATGCAGGCACTCTCCCTTTCAGAGGTATAACTGTATAGGGCTGCTCTCCTTTATTACTGATGAGGAGCTGATGGTCTGAAGCCAGATATGAGCTATAAGAAAAAAAAAACCCCTGCCGCCTCTGTATTATATTATGTTGTCTATCTGCTGCTGTGCGCGTCCCAAAGAGCGCATGAGAGAGGATGGAGAGATATGGCAAAGAGTGCGCACGACTGCATATCAGCCCCGTAGTGTGTGTGTGTGTGTGTGTGTGTCAGTGAGTGTGTGTGTTTGTGCGTGTGTGTGCTCTTCTTAGGCGACGGGAAATATGAGTTGAATGTGAGGCAGCAGCTGATGCGCCGGTAAAGGCTGCTGCTGCTGCTGCTGCTGCTGCTGGCTGCCGCGTATAGGATGCCTCTCTGCTCCATCTTTCCTCCGGGCGCTCCTTCGCCTCTTCCTGCACACCGACAAGACATTTTTGCTACAACGAGAAGAAGAAAAGGCTCGTTACCGGCACCGGCAATACGTCTCTTTTCTCGCTTCAAGTCTGAAGTATAATGACCGAAGGATCCCGCCCGGAATGCGTCTCATTTTGAGGACACTTTTTTTCCTCAGGAGCGGCAGAAATGTGGAACTTGATCGGCGTCTTTTTCGCTTTTAATGCGCCCCGGGAGATGATAATACCAAAATACTGAGGAGGTATATGTGTGGAGGGGGGCGTCCTGAGAGAGCGCAGGCTTTGGGATGTATTGCTGGTGAAAGGGAAAAGGGTGATCATTTACTGAGGATAAAAGAAAACGGAGGGGGAAAATGCAGTTTGAGACATTGCGTCAGTTCTGTAGCTCGGTTTTATCACATTTCAACGGGGCTTTCTCTGCGCCTCAGAACATCTTGCAGACGGAGCTGTTCGAACAGGCGTTGAGCAACATCGGGTGAGTGATTCCTTTGTAAAGAAATGTCCTGATTTATGAGGAAGGGCTTCCCCGTTGGTATGTCAAGCGAGTACTGGGGGGGTGAGAGAGAAGAAGGGGAGGGGGGCTTGTTGCGTTTATCGATCGGCAGGCAGCCTGCGTAATAATAACCTACAGTATAGTACTGTTGCTGCTGCAGATATTTCCTGGCTGGATGATGAGGCCGATCAGCGATGCTGCCGCGGTTTGCTCCGTGCGCGTGGCGTGTTGTAAGGTGGGGAGTGTGAGGTGGGGGTGGGTTAGTGTGTGGGGGTGGAGGTGCGGAGGTGCGGGATCAGTTCAAACGAAGCGTTTAGGTAGACTGTGACCATGCCGAGGTGTGACTGTGCTCCGCTCGTGCACGTGTATGTAGCCTGTGAGTGCGCGCGTGCGTACGCCCCGGCGCACCGCTGCTGCAGCGTGTGTGCTGTTCTGCTGCTGCTGCTGTGCCTGAAAGCAGAACATGAGGGGGTTGACGAGGGTAGATGTATATTTAAAAAAAAAATCAAATAAAAAAAGCTAGAAAAAAGGTAAAATAAATAAATAAATAAAAAATACCCAGACGCTCATACACACCATTATTTGAGTTACTTGATAAAAGAGGAGTGACTAAGCTGCAGAAAGCTGTTTATAGAAGCATACATGCATATCATCATACATATAGCTTCCTACCAGGACTTGTATGATCACAAGTCATACAAAATGTTACTACCCTTTTAGCTTGTGTGGTGTGTGTCAAGAAAGAGAAGTTGGATCTCACTCAGATGCATTGGAGCATAGTAGGATTAGCCTGCTAAATGCTCCGTTCCCCCACAGAGAGGCCCCTGGTCATCTGGCCAGGCACGGCTGTTAGAAACATTATGAAGGGGTTCAAACTCGCAAACAGAACCACGTTCCTGCCGCCTCTTTCTCTTCTCTTTCTCTCGCTGCAGACGCAGGCCCGTATCTCCACACCGTGCACTGTCTGTCTCTGGGGACTGCGAGTCTTTTCCCTCTTGTCCCCCACCCTACCGTCAGAAATAATTTACAGCATTGCTGGGCTCTCTGCCACCTCACATTACATGGCCAGAACACTCAGCCACTGGAAGGACTGAACAGGGGGGCTCTGTGCCTGGAAACTGTGATCCAGCAATCATCACATCTAACTGATTAAATTGAACTTATTTTCCCTCAGGACTAGCCCTGTCATTTTAATGCAAAATGATCATATTTGCAGTTAGCTAACTGGTAGAAGTGTGTCTCCATTTTAAATACTATTCCAGCAGCTCAAGGCCAGTGTGTCCGCTCATTTCTGGGACTGTGAGTAAACCACACAGCTCGCTGGTACACAACAACAACACCACAACTCGCTGCAAACCAGCAGTGTGTGCTCTTATCAGTGGCTAGCCAGACTCTCCATCCGTTCGATCTTGGGTGTTTGTGTGCGAGTCTGTTTCTCTCTCTCTGTCCGTGTTTCTGTCATGCCCAGGCCAGGCCTGCTAATGGGCTGTATGCTTTTAGATCCAGCTTCCATGTATTATGCATGTGTGCGTCAGCAGAGGTCCTAATGGGGTGTGGGGATCTGATCTTAGAAAGGCCTGAATGGTTTTGAATTGAGTGGTCACTATGTTTAAACTGCGACCCCCTCTCCTCCTACAGTACACACACACACACACACACACACATATTCTGCTTATCACCTCCTGGTTGCAGCAGCTCTTTGTCCTGGCTTCCCTGAAATGCCTGAGACCAAAGTGTGTGTGTCTGTTGGACTGGTGGCAATAAAAGGGATGTTACTGAGTACGTGGTACACATCACATAGTCTTTCCTCAGATGAACCTTTTCTAAAATGTAGGATGTGAATAGCTGCATTTGCTCTCCTGCATAGATGCAATGTGCTGAAAGCAGCACTGTGTTTCAAATCCAGCATATTAAATATAAAACCCATATTGCTGCTGTTTAATGATTCCAAACGGTGCCGCGCAATCTTGGGTGTGATTTTTAGTGAGTCATCCTCATACTCACAGCTGTTTACTTCAGCCCCCAGTCTCATATACTGTCCTCCTGCAATGACAGCATGTATGTGCATATACATGCGGTACAGTAAAGCAACGTGTTTCCAACACTGTCAGTTCTAAACTCAATGTTCCTCTGAAGTGGAAACCCCCCTGGCTTACTCCCCCTCCCACACCCATCCCCATCTCTTCACTTGTCCCCTCCAGTGATGGGGTTGCTATGGTGATAAGGTGTAATGTTTGATCAATGGAAATGATGATGTATCCTCCCTGTCTGTTAATCCCGACTTTAACCGACCCTAAATAAAAAGACAAAGGTAGGGCTTTTTTTTCTCTTTATGCATTTTTTGACATGTTAACAAATTCCACGACAAATTTTTCATCATGACAGCACACAGTGTAGACAGTTACTGCAGATATTTTACTAAAAACTCAGCATTATCTCACACAAATATGTAAGACAGGTGAGCACAGAGACACTTTCCACCTTCAGCAGATGCACCATGCACCAATTGCATCATTCTGCACAAACATCCAACTGAAGCAACAATAGGCACAACACTTTTGTGAGTGAGGACGTGTGTAGTTATTGAGTGTCAAGAGCCGTAGGGGAGCTACAGTATGCCCTGTATGTTGTAAGTACACTGGTTATACTTACATTGCTCTGTAGCTGAGCGGGTTTACATAACAGACATGTAACTTCTTGAGTTTGAGTCTACTGCGATACAGAAAGGTAGCTGACCTAGTGGAATAGCGATACATCTTCTTGGCTGTACATCAGTGATTTAAGTGGCCTTCAGGATTATTAAAGAGCTGCACTAACTTCGCCTACAGCTACAGCTGATGGTGCACTTATGAACAGACATCTTTGGACTCAACAGCATCTGGACTTCTGTTCATTTATGTCCATATAAGGAAGTGCAGCTACTGAACGTGAGGCCACTTCTGTTTTGCTTTAGGACTCATTCAACATTTTTTTTTTCATCTTTCATCATCTCATCTTTTTTTGTGTGTGCCATGAGACTACACCATAAAATACCTTTTAAAATGACATATTGATATGATCTTATCAAGATCTTCATATATTGCCTTTTGAATTTAGTCTGTCTCACATGCACAATGCAAGACACACACTTTCTAACCTGATCTTTCAGCATCTAGTGATAACACACATTGTGGATATGAGGTGAGAGGAGCTTCGTGGAGAGACAAAAACAAGGAGAGGAAGAGAGAAAAGTACCAGGAGGAGGCAGGAACACCCAGGCATCAGTCACCATGGTGACCACGCTGTAGACG
Organism: Pampus argenteus; assembly: GCA_036937835.1. Lineage (NCBI taxonomy): Eukaryota > Metazoa > Chordata > Actinopteri > Scombriformes > Stromateidae > Pampus > Pampus argenteus. The sequence continues at coordinate 7,131,256 of CM072865.1, read as the reverse complement.
AGGCAGACGTAGCAGGCTGCAGCTTGTGGGTCTCTGAACCCCTGGAGCCCCAGATTCATGTTGATGTGACAGAACTGGGGGAAGGAGAGGAATAAAAAAGAAGGAAAGTATATAAAGAAAAAGGGAGGAGAGGAGGAGGAGACAGACTGCAGACCTAGAAACCAGAGACAAGGACATGGATACACAGCACCCCCACCTCTTCACAATCCTGGACACTTGTCTTGATTTGGGGGCAGATCCACCTTGATATATCATTGGCTGCACTGTAGTGTACATAACATTTACCTCTGCTCTGTTTTTACCCGTCTTTATTCAAGGTGAGATGACTTGAGTGTATAGTTTTTTTTCTCTACATTCCCACAGTTACACTTTAACATTTGCAGATACAGAATAAAGCTGACGGAGCTGCTCCACTGGCACCACTGGGAGTTAAATGACTTGCTGAAGGGCTTCTCAGCAGTTGAAAACATTACTCATTCTTGGTCCCTACCCACATTTTCCTAACCCAGACTTCTTCTTTAGCCTCTGGGCTACATCACCTCTTTTTTCTCCACTATGTGAATGTAAAGTAGTGTCTTTTCAGAGTTTAGGTGTCAGAGTCAGACTGAGCCTTCACTGTATCTTCTGTAGTTCCTTTGCAACTCCCCCCTCCCCCCGCCAACATCCCGTCACACCTCGCCCACACTCAGCCCACCCTCAGCCCCATTGTGTTGTACCCGGGTGTTGGCGGCACTCAGCAGCTGTAATTAAGCCGGCCTTTTATTGGTTTTGTCCTCGCCAAGGGAGATGTGCGCAGGAAGAAGGGAGGCCCTGGTTTATTGCCTGGGCGTCTAAGAGAGGGGTTATTATGATTGCACACTGGAGAGAGAAAGAAAAGAAGTGGATAGAGAGAGACAGAGAGATAAAGTGGAGAGAGTTGGAATGATAGCAGAAGAAAAGGGGCTGAACAGTGAGAGAGAGAGACAGCGGGAGAGGCTTGAATCGATATGCTCGACTCCTCTCTGCTCTCACCAAATCATATCTCAGCATCAGACAGAGAGCAAGAGAGGCAGAAAGAAACAGAGAGAGAGAGAGAACTGGTTGCTAGCGACGGGCTGTGTAGCCAGATAAGCATCAGGCTAATGTCCCCAGCCCCAAGCCTGCTGCCATGGCTGCTAATGCTGCTGCCCAGAGGAAGGAGGTGAAATTTGCCTTTTTGCCGAATTTGGTTACAGGTTGCCACGGCACGATCCCACGGCTGGAGGTACACGTGATGTCACCCAAGTGGGACGTACGTTATGTATAGGTTCGACTGTTCCTGGTGGTGAAACAGGACGGGGAAGTTACGGATAGGATCACGGTGCAAACAAAAGAAAGATGGAGTTCCTTTTAACAGAAACGGCGGCCTGTGCAGAGCGCTGACATCTGGGCTCTTTTCATGCTCATGAAGCGAGACTGATTCCCTCAAAGGCTGAATAGGCAAGTGCACACATGCATTTGTGTGTGTGTGTGTACGTGTGTGTGTGTGTGTGTGTGTGTGACCCTCAACCTTAACATGTCATTAATGGTTGAGTTACAGTAGGCATAGTATCCTCCCAGTGAAACTATGTTTCAGTTTGACATTAGAGGCCACTTTCAACTCTGCCCCAGGTCTCTAACTTCTTCATCTCTCTCCACTCACTGATGGACTAAAGAGAAGGCTCCTGAGTGGCATAAATGTGAGACTCAGCCCTCCTGCATGTGTGTGTCCTTGTGTGTGTTTTTTGTAAGAGTGCATGTGGCTGCACTTGTATGTTCATGTGTGTGAAGCTCAGTCCCTAGGAGGTCTTTTTTTTTTCCTCTTAAAAAGCTTCTTTCTTTTTTTTTGCTTCCTAGCAGATGTCATCTTGTTTTTAAATAGCCAAGAGAGGGAAGGAAAAACTGCATACGCGGCATGGATAGTGCTTTGCTTTCAACCATATGCCTTGATGTGTGTTGCTATTTGTCAATGTCAGTAACTGTGTAACAGTTTGCAAAGGGGTTAATTTTGACCCCTTCTGCTGCTACAGCTTTACCGTCAGTGTAGGATCTTTGCGGGAGAGTATATACGTACGTTATTCCACATATCCTCTTTTGGCCTTGATGATCAGTGGAGTTGCTAATTGAAAGCTAAGGCTCTCACCTCCAAAAGGTACTCCGCAACATCATCATTCTTGTTTTACATTTGATTTATTGATTAGAGAGGCTTATAAGGTCAGACCTTTGGAAGGTCAAGAGGTAGGGTTTCTTAGCTAAATCCTTATTATTCAGTGCATACTGTCACTAACATTAAGGCTGTACTGTACATGAAATTTTGCATCCACTACTTGTGTATTTGAGGTTATATACTATATGCTCTAAGTATCTATTTTAGTAATTCAACAATCCATCTATTACCGTTTCCACTCCACATACACTAATGCACAATTGACCCGATAGCATAATATCTGCACATATTGTTTCATGAATGGAAAAGGGACTGCTTTACACGTAATCGTGTTGCTGCGCCCCAAATCCAAATCTATTTCATGCTCCAATTTATTCAATTACCAAAAATACACTTGAAGAAGCTCGTGTGATAAAGCAATAATGAAAAAGCTTAATCTAAACATCTGCGTCTATCCAGCCCATTGCCATCATCATCCATCTCATCCCTAGCTCATGCTCAAATCCTCTTTTGCAACACTGATGGTATTTCACGAGCTCAACGAGATTAATTATTTTCCATATTTTGCAAACATCACACCGTGTGCTTCCCCCACCTCTGTCTCCCCCCCACACGTGTACAATTAGCTCAGTTCATTTGTGTTGCAAATGAGCCGGCCCTGGCGGTGCTCAGCCGGCCTCCCTGGGCCTCTCCTGCCACGCAGCGGAGAGGAGAACCCAGCCGACGGTGATCAAAAACCTCCTTTTCTGGCAGGCAGATGCTGAGTAAACACAGAGAAGACGAAGCTCCAGTAACTGTCTCCTCCCGCTTCCGCTCCTCGCCTTCATTATTTTTTGGAGTCTGCTGGCTGGCATTAATGAAACCCCATGTAATATTCATTTAATTCCCAGTGTTTACTCGTTCATTAGGTTTTAGGATAGTCGTTGATCTGATCTCCTGGGGTGGCTAGGAAGAAGGAAAGAAGCTGACTTTGAAGATTTTTCTCTTTTCACCAGTCGTGCTTCCTTCCATTTATTCACATGTTTCTCTTGATCCTGTTAGAGGACCATTCACACTCCTCTAGTTGCATTACTGAACTGTATTGCATTCCTCCTCCCTCCCCTGCTCCACCATACTTCTGTTCTCATTTGCTCAAGCACGGAATTAAGGTCTGTTGCATCAAAATATAAACCCGGTCGCTGCCGCCTGCAACATCATGATAAAGATCAGTCAAATGCTTCCACCCATGATGTATCGTTTTCTCATAGTGCAAGGGTAAAAGTATGGGTGAACATGATTCAGCTAATAAAAATCCCTTGTTGAAGTCAACTGCTGTTGTAGATTAACCGTTATGTCAGCCCATCACCCCTCCGGCCAGTTGAGCTCTCTGGCTCAGGGCATGTGTAACAGACGCTGTCTTATGCAATTACAATTAAGCCACACAGCCCTTTGGTCTGGGGGCTCGCTCTGCAAAGGTCTGACCGTGGGTTCATCGATTGAGACGTTGGCTCGTCAATGCCATTGAGCGCAGGAGAAAAGGTCTTTCTGCTGAGCACACAGGGACACAGCGAGCGGCGTTTACATCCGACAGAGAGGGGAGGAGAAACGATGTCACATTTCTCACGTTTTTAAATCACGGTAAAACTCCACCATGTCGTGACACAGTCCTGTTTGATCGCGAAATATCGAAAATGTAACAGTATATCTGTGTCTGAGACGTCATTGCCTGGCAACCACATGTGTCTGTCCAGTATTATTAGTATGATTAGATTTTTCTTTTGTTTTTTTGGGGATGAAGCAGCAGTGTAGCGTGATTGAAATAAGTGTGACAATGGTCATTAAAAAACAGACGGATATCTTTTGTGACATCTCCTTATATACTAAAACTTGCATAAAGTAATCGGAGTCTCTTAACTATCTATTTCCTTGTTGGCTTTCTCAACCCTTGCAGTTAGCAGAGCCGCACAATGTTTCTTTGATCTTGATCTGTGTGTGTGTGTGTGTGTGTGTGCGTGTGTGTGTATAGTGACGTTCTTCAGACAAGGAAAGTGTTTCAGAAAAAAACTCGGGAGGCAGCATCTTCCCATTATACACAGCTTCCTGTCTGTCTCCAGGCAAACATTTTAGTATCTGATCTGTTTGTGTTCAACTTGAGAGAGACTTTTGGGGGAGGTAGGGGGGAGGGGCAATTTATTAATTTCAAAAATGCATAGAGCTGAATAGCACTTTCAGAAAGTAAGTGACAAGCAAGTAGTTCAACATGCTTTGCTAACTAGTCTCAGAACAGGATGGAGGAAATGAGATCACCTCATGCGTTCCTCCAGTGGAACCCATCGTACACGTCGTCTCCCATTATCTACTTTTCTGTACTTTGTCAAATGCTTTATGCCTAATGAGGCACATTGTGGGACAAAACCCGTGTGGTTGCGTGTCACAGTTACTGTCTAAAAAAAGGTTTTTTTTTAAGATTTTGGTGCAGTATTTAATTGTGTCTAATTCTGTGCTACTGAATATAAGAAAGTCTCTCGTTTTCCAAATGAGGCTATTACAGGGTTGCAGTGGGACTTCAACAGTGGTTAAATTTGCATGGCCGATAAATATGAAGCCCCAAAGACATTTTCATCCTCTATGTTGAGTTGTGTGAAGCCTGCTGTGTGTTGCTGTCAGTTACCTTGCAGTCAGTGCATATCAGAGTTTGTTAAGCTGAGCAATCAGGGAGTGATACTAGTAGTGTACATCTTGATTTGATTATGTCTGGGCTCGGCCACATAGATGCATCGTGGTAAGTTGGCTGCCGTGGCTTCATTTCCCTATGGATGTAATTGGATAGCGATTATTCCTCCTTCCCTGGAAATCTCTGTGCTTCCCATTTAGGCCTCTGTTTGTGACAAGCACATGACCAGTTTGTAGGAGATAAAAGATCAATAATAGGTAAATGTATAGTACAGTTGATCACACATCTAAAAAAAAAACTGACATTTCTATATGTAATCATCTAGTTTTTGTAGAAGGTTGACTTCTGGGCAGTGAAACAGGTTTGTAAAGATGTGACAACACACAGCACTTCTACTACAATAATCTGATGTATTATTATTATTAATTTATAAATGATGTGTTAAAAATAGCTGTCGTGGTGGTAAACGTGACCTGTGCTGTACTGCCAGAGGCAGTATGCAGCGTGTAGTACTCTGGAACAAAGGCACATTTAAATAGAGATGTTCCAGTCAAGTAGGCTCCCTCATGTATGTATTTCTTGTGTTTTCTATTCACTGTGTAATTGCAGTACTTAAAATTCAGTGTTTTCTCCACCATACAGTTGAACAAATAAAACACTTAAACTTGCACCGCTGCAACTTTATCAGTATTGTGTTTATACAACAGTAATCCCACAGTGGGCCAGCACATGCAGACGTACAGATTTAGTTCAACCTGATGAAATTTTTGGGTATAATATGTTTTTTATGCAGAAGATTTGACTCCCTTTTGACTCCAACAACAGCATTAGCCACTGCTATTGTTTTTCATACTCACTTATCCTTTTAGAATGCAGATGTAATACATCAGTGTGTGTTACTAAGCAGAGTATATGGTCTATAGAGGGTTGAGTTGAGTCTGGCTATGTAGATCTGGCATGTAGACCCGCACAGCTGAGGCCTCTGTTAAAAGCATCTACTAGGTTTTCAGCGTATTTTATACGTGGCAGTAGTTCCAGGCCTAAAAGATAAATGTTGTGAGCATGAGCAGGATTAGGTGCAATATAAGAACGTCAAGTGAGTCGGCACTTTTAGTGCAGAAATATTAGACTGGCATCGGTAATACCAGACGATGGGTTCATTTTCTGCCTCCATTTGTTGGTGCGGGGCAGAACACTGTGGGGAGAGACAGGCCAAGGTGTTGTATGGGACAATGGAGGCCCAACCTTGAACCCAACATGAAGAGCTATTTAGCTTGGACCCCATCACCATTTGTCACCAATGATTGGACAATAACCGAAGAAACGTTGCTCACCTGTGAACAGACTTTGTACTCCATCTTCCCACTGACTGGATCACACTTCCTGCACATACTGCTCTGCCCTGCTTAGCCTTGTTGTATATTTGGTACAAGGAGGGCTTGGCTGCTTGCCGCGTCGTGCTGTGCTTGCTGCAGTCTTATCTGTTGACAATAATAGACTCTGAGGAGTTAGGAGAAAAAGGAGATGGCGTGAGAGAGGGGGGAAAGTGTACGTGGAAGGGAAGTGGAGGGATTGACGTGTGGAGTCCTGCCCAGGCTGGACCGCTGCTGGTTTTCCCAAGAGGGTCGTCGGTCTCTCCAGCCCCGAGACGTTATTTTGGGCTGCGAGGATTATTAAAGCATCCTCTGACTCACCCCTCAGCTTTTTTCATTACCTCCTTACTTTCCGTGTAGCCAGACAGCCGCACAGCATCACTGCCTTTGATTTCAAATGCAGCTTGCTCGCTAGAATGAAAAATGCATACTTAGCAGAACCAAGAAGAAATGCTTGTGTGTAGAGTGAATGCGTGTGTTTGTGGGTGTGTGAGTGTGAGTGCGTGTCTTGTGTGTCAGAGGGAGAAGGAGATTGGGAGGCTGTGGTTCTTAAGATTTTTTTTCCCTATACAGAAATGCAGCCCAGTGTCTGGTTACAATAGAATTTGCTGGGTTATGAATAGCTTGACAAATCTCAATATGTTCTCTACACGCTGCGCTTTGTGAAAATAAACAATGACCGACAAGCACTGAGCAGTCAACATGCTAGAGCACAGCAGCAGGCAGGAAGGATATTCTCCATGTTTGTGTGCATGTGTGTGTGTGTGTGTGTGTGTGTGTGTGTGTTGCTGCCCTGTCGGATGATGCATATGAACACTGCTTCCAGTGGTTTAACTTCTCACCTTGCTGCAGTGATGTAGAAGTGCAGCAAGGTGAGAAGTGATGTAGAGATGTAGAAGTGTACTCCAGGTACAACATCACTGTTAGGTGTGGTTACTCTTTACATATAATACACAGCTGGAAAAACAGCTCACTTTAACTCGACTCTGATGTTGAGTTAATAGTAGCTGAACATAATGCCGCCACATGCTAAATGTTTATACACTATGCATAGGGACCGAAGGAAATTGTAGAAAACTTGTGACTTGGGAGGAGCTCCAGTGCGATGTGACCCTGCATCGCATAAGCTTGTATACATAATGGATGAATGCATGGAGATTTTTTTGAAATAATGCTGAACCACCGCCCTAATAACATTAACAATGACTCAGTTCTATTGAAGCAGCCAAATTGAATCCAACCATCATTCTTTTTATTATTTACTGTGATGTGTCAAAATGTCCTATAGACCCAAGTCAAGCTAATTTTCTTCAGAAAGTGCAAAAGCCTGATCTGGTTGTCCAGATGTTGTCACTCCGGCTGTAATGTGTTTTCTTTCTAGAGGTCTTGACTAGGATGATGATGTCTTTCATGTGGTAACGTAGCAATAATGTCTGGTCACAGATGAGCTCCAATCGCTTGTATCTCTTCGTAAGTTCAAATACTTGGTAATAAATGTTAATTACCCACCAGTGCTGTGGTGTTGATTACTTGCAGGCCGTCCAGAGGACACCCACATCCCGCCCTTCAACCGTTCTCAGTATTATAGTGTAGCTCAGTTCAACTCAAGCTGAAGTCAATAAGTATAATTACACAAAGTACTCTTGTGTTGCTTCAAATCTACCCCAGTGAACTGTCTGGCTGTTTATCTGCTCCACAGAGGTGTTTGGTTTATTAAATTCCAGCTGTGATGTGCATTTTTTTATGCATCAGTAGTAGCAATATGGTAAAAAAAAAAAAAAAAAAGAAAAAAGCACACATGCTTTGCTCCTCTAACCTTTCTCCGTAGGGAGGGGAACAGCAAGCAGCAGCCTAGCAGGCCTGACTTGTAGCTAATCTTAATGGCTATATTCTGTTGGGGCTTGGCCTACATAGAACGCTAGCGGTGCCTCTTTCTTAAAAAAGGAGACCTAACATGCAGTGCAGTGCAGAAGATGTATTAACCACACGGTGTATAAACATAGCATGAACACACGAGGCACTGGTTGGCCCATGCTCATAGAAAGGAGGATGGAGTCTGTGTTCTTGGAGCCAATTAGTGAATACACTGGCAGATCTGCAGACACTGATAGATGTCTTCACGACGTTCTGTTTTAGCCTCGCGCTTAACTTTCTCAGTGGAGGGAGATGATGTGAGGGTGTGGCGTGTGTTTTTTAATTAAAAACACATTGATGGCATACTATTTTGATGACACAATAAGACTTTTGATTTTTACATAGTATGACAAGGTTTGGTTTGGTGGGAAATGTGTTGTTCAATTATCCTGTACTCAAGTACCTGTTCAGCCGCAAGTTATTGGTTCATCTTTATCTATTTGCACTGCTGGCATGATTCTTAAAGCGGTAGGAACAGCATGTACCTGAACAGTGTCAGCATCAAGTGTGAGCTCTTATAAGGAGATGTGATGTGCAGGAGTGGAAATGCGGAACGAAACTTTCGCAAGAACAGGCTGTACTTGAGGACTTAAGTAGGAGCACCACTTAATAGCACCAAGGAAACGAAAAAGGAACTGTTTGATTTTTCAAAATGCATAAAGCAATAATGCAGGCTGGTATTGGATTCATTTCTATATGCTTTTCAAAACAGTGTGATGGGAGGCAAGGTAAAGGGACAATGTTCTGTTGCAGCAGCAAAGCTATGACATCTGTAATGTGTTTGTAATTTAAATGAAAAAAAAAAAAAAGCAAAAATGCAGCTAAATGTACCAGTTCTATTCAGAGTCGGTCTCATCTCGCCATGTCATCAATGATGGTCTGAAGTTGTCTTCTTGTCTCTCAGGATGGCAGTTAGATGCACACTCCACTCAAAGCTACTTAGAGCCCTGCAGCCTGGCCCTACATCCCTGACTATGTGGTGATAAAACAGCCCCGCAGGTCCTTTTTCCATTTTCCTCTCCCTCCAACATCCATCCTTTGGAAACGCTGTGTCAACAACCCATCTCCCACCTGCCCTCCCTGGTTCCACGTACCCGTCAGTCAGCTGTCACCGCCACCATCACAAACAGAACATCTTCCAGCTCCAACTCGGAGCACCCCTCACGGGAGGGGTAAGGCGAGTGGGGGAGACGGGAGTAAGGGAAAGTGATTGGAGAAACATGGTGACAGATGTGAAGTGAAGTGTTGAGGCAGAAGAGTGAAGAAGAGAGAGGAAAAAAAGAATAGAAGACTTAACAACACAGAGATCGTAAGTCATAATACACACAGACAGAGTCGACTTATCAAACCAGGTCACTGAAAATCAGCTACGTCACTGTGGTGCAGAAAAAAAAAGTCTTTGATCCGTTTTGTAGAGAAATCTCTCTCTCTATCTTCCTCTATTTCTCTCTCTTTCTCTTTCCTCTGTATTTGATTTGATGCCAGAAAATCCGCCTTGTGGAGGGAAAAAAAAAAGAAAAAAGAAAAACATAAACCATGTAATTTGTTCAGTTTAAGGATCATAAGACCTCAGGCTGAATGAGATTAGGTGAGACCTCCTGCTCTGCTTACGATTGGTGATAGATGTCAGCTAGTAATCAACCAAGGAATGTAATCCTTTCCTAGGCAGAGGGCTGTGCGACCGGCAGGTCGGATGGGGTCGCTGCTCGACCTCCAGCCAGTCGCAGCAATCACATGATGCTGGCGTTAAACCCGCAACTCGGCTCGCTTTCAGGCCCCCAGAAGTCTTTGCGGCGGGGTCATTAAACTGTGCCGTCTATCCACATCCAGCATGTGCCTCGGGTTACTGTGGGCGCAGCAGATGTCAGAAACAAAGCCGGTCACGCTGATGCGGCAATATCATTTGGATATTAGTAGTTGCAGCAAAACTGTCGGGTTGCTGAAGGGGTTTTGACTCGAGTGTTTGATTTAACAGGAGGAAACGGATACGCTTCTTTTAATACGAGGGGCATCTCAGACCTCACATATCGGCCGGCTGAGGGTGCATCTGTAAAAGGACCATTAGAGGCGTTTTTCCTCCTCTCGTCTCTTCTATTCTGACTGCTCTCGGTTGAGACGCGCACATTCAGCTTGTTTTTCCCTTCTGCTCTTGCTTTCTTTCTGGTTATCTCATTTCAATAGAGACCATCCCAGGATGTATTGTTGTCATTAGCGGGCCAGAATCCCTCTTAAGAGGAGAGCTCTGCAACAAGGCGCCACTCATTTGTTCTCATTTGACTTCTCTCCATTATCCGCAAAAGTAGAGGTGGCACAATCCCCACGGGGGCAGCGTTGCATTTTCACCTTGATTGCTTTTGACTTTCTTATTTAACATGTTTCTTCAGCAGCAGGAGAGGCAGAGCAGACAGAGCTGGTGTCACATAGTCACTCCGAAGAGCGCTGCCGCTAGACTACATTTGCCGCTGCTGTGTGCAGATCTTCTATAGCTGTCTAGAAATAAAATAAAGACTTTTTTTTTTTTGTGGCGGAGGAGAGAGGATTGGAAAAACAACACGGGCCTGGTTGTAGGCAGTGTGAGCCCAGCACTGGTCCTTGTAAACAGTGTGTGCACAGAAGGCCGTGTGTTTGCGTGGAGCAGCCAGGCAGAGATTTGAACTGAGCTACATCCCAGGATCCATCGATCAGTAAGGCTGATTTTATTTCATTATTCAGACCATATAAGCAGTTCGGATGTAGGATGTGTGATGATGCAGTGGGTTTAAATTGTTTATCACATCTACTTTGTAATATACAGTGTGCTTCCTCTAGATATGTATAATTGCCAGCTGCTCTGTTCCATATTTTACAAAACATTATGGAACAGAATGAAAGGCAGCTTGTATGTATGTTGTGCAGCACAATCAGTGTTTTTGACGTAGCAAAGGCAGCAGCTTGTATGTATGTTGTGCAGCACAATCAGTGTTTTTGACGTAGCAAAGGCAGCAGCTTGTATGTATGTTGTGCAGCACAATCAGTGTTTTTGCCGTAGCATCTACTGCACAGTTTAATTCTATAGTGCAGTTGTTTCCTTCGCCTCAGGGATAATTATCAGAGCAGCATCAGAAAGTAACAAGTTCATCGTGGCATTTAAGGCTTTTACGGCATCACAAAGCGGTTAGAGCGCAAGCTGATATCTGTGGAATGCTGAACAAGGGTATTGTGGTGATAGAGTGAGGGAGTGTGTGTGTGTCGGTGTGTGCGTGAGTCTAGGAGCCTACGCATGCAGCTGAGAGCATGAAACCGGCAACATCTGTGAAGGGTTCATCACTCACTGAAAGCTTGCTTATTGACTTTCAATTATTGATCTTTGTGCTCATTATTTCTTTGGTTTTAAATGGACGTATCAACGTAACCCTTTTGCAAACGGGCATAGGGATGAAGGTCTGCATTGTCTAATTCACTCATGATAGAATCCCTCAAACAAAAGACTGAATTTTTTGGCTTATAAAACCTCCATCCGCTTCATCCTCCAGTCTTTGTCACTACAGAAACTGAGAGAATAAGGGAAGAGGAAAGGATGGATGAATCATTTTAATCAATAACAGACACAATTAGTTGGTTGTTGGTTGTTAAACTTTGTATTTAGAAAGCCTGCTTTAGTGCATTAAATCTGTTTAAAGTCTAATCTTAAACATTTGTTTTAAACTGCTGAAATATTCTTTATACAACTCAAAGTGTCTAATACATTTGCAGATTAAGACAATGCTTTGACAATGATAAAATAAATAACACTGATCCCAGTATTGACCAACTAATTAATCCTTCCGGTCGTTTTGACCGATATTCTGCTTGACTGGTAAGATCATGGAGTGTGTTTGTGAAAGAGAGAAAGGGAAACAGATTGCTGAGTGTTTCTACTTTACAGTAAATTAGTCACTAGTCTGTTTGCAAATGCAGATGTTTTGTGTCATTGAATGTGGGATCTGAAACCCCTTTTTTTTTTTTAACTATAACCCACATCAAATGGTAAAGCTTTGTGACCACAGGGCCTCCTGCTTGATCTCAGCCCTTTCATCCTACAGCTGTATATAGGCAGAACACATACAGACTTGCGAGAATGCCACAGTTGGACAATCGAGACCATTTGCAGCTCTGGTCGAGGATGCTCCTGGTCAGATCCCGTCAGTAGGTCAGATTAGGAACACAGGAGGAACACCACGGACGTCTTATTAAACAACATCATCGGGGGAATTTCACCAATTGGTTTTTGTTTCGTGTTGTGGAAAATAACAGCATATAAAGGTTTTATCATGTCGAACATGACGGGTCACTTCTAATCTTTTAGGGTCGCACTTTTTAATCTTTCGGGGCTATAGTGTAATCCCATGATTTTTGTGAGCCATGGATTTGATACATTATGCTGCTTTTGATAAGGACGGTGTACTTTAAAAAGATGATTATAATATTGGAATTACCTCTAGTGTACTGGAGGTGTATAAACACAAACAGAAGCCGTGTTAACACAGCATCTTAACGTCTTTTCTGATTTACATGGGGTAAGGCGGGTTTTCCCTTCGGCAGGAGAGAAATGATTTGTCCGCTCCTTGATCCTTGATTCTTTGTCCTTTGACTCAGATATCACAAATTACAGCCTTTAAACCCAAAAGAACATCCTTGTCATCAGTGCCATAAGTGCATGAATCTTTCTTTCAGCGTCTTCGCTATAAAAGTCCTACTGCCAATCACGTAGTGAGACCACTATCACCCTCCCTGAACTGAATCTTATTGTCACCACCGTCCTTGTCTGCAACTGAATGAGGACTCACGGTTCATACTCTTGTCACAGCAGAGGATGTCTATAGTTAGCTCAGAATAGGACAACAGCAGCAACGAGGGCTGCTGTTATTCCCACAGCAGGAATGTACAGAACGGTACAGCAGACCCTGGCCTGTATCCCCACGCTTGCACCATGAGGCCAGTGGACACTCTCTGTTGTCCACCTGTTCAGATGATTCACTGCTGGTCCATCTGCTGCCTGTGCGGCGGCCCAGTGCCTTGTTTGCAATGACATCATATACGCATCTTGCCATATAAGGGAATGTGATGAACGGGGTACGTCACCGCCCGCTCCGTGACTCAATCGTTGCAGCAGTCAGTCGTCTGAGCTGCATCACAATCCCATAGTGTCCCATTCTGCTGCTTCACCACACACACCCACACACACACACACACACATACACATGACACAGTTAACTGACATCTTCTTCGCTTGTTCTTTTCTCATGATTCCTCTAATTCACGTATATTATTCTCTTTCCATGTTTCTATCTCTGTCTGTGTCACTGACGCTGAAATGCAGATCTAAGATCAGCAGAGTGTGTCATGGCAGAGCGGTGGAGAGCTCAGAGGTATCTGCAGAGAGGCTATTACAGTAGCCGTGGCAGCTGGAGCAATGAGGGAATAATGCACAGCACGAAATTTAGTGCTGCGCCACCGCTCTGTTGTACTTACTGAAGGCTGGTTTAGCGCCGACAGCATTAGCATCATGATGCAGATGCTGATGGAATTTAGCGCGGTTGCCGTTGCTCTGTTTGGACAGGAAGGACATACAAGGCTAAACGGGAACAGGGGAATGTGATAGTTGTGTCAAGACGCATTAGAGCTTATGAAAAGGACAGTTTGTTCATGTTTGTTGTAGTTGCTATGTGCATGTACATGTTTGTGTTTTTAGGGTGTAAGATTTCAAGATAATATCCCTGAGGGGAGGTTAGCCTTTTCTCCCATCCAAGTCACAGCGCTCGTCCCTTACTCCAGCATATAATTTCTGCTGGCGCTTCTCTTTGGATTTGTGAATGAAGCACTGCTCAGTGAGAGAGTCCAGGAGCAGCTCATGAATAATGCAGCAACCCTCATGTGTGTCTCCAGCCCCATGTGAATCACTAGCGTGGCTGCCTTTGGATACTAAGGTGATAGGAGGCATTTATTTTGATGTGAAACAGAGAGGAGAGGTCACTAGTGTGAGCGAGCTGCATCAGAGACTTCAAATGGCCTTTCGTCTTTCTCTTTGTCTTTGTTGTAAATAAGGATGTGTTCATTAAAGTGCACATCCATTAGAATCTTGTTGTGTTACCTCTACATCTTTGGTGCAGAGATTGCTGCAGTGCTTATGTACTCAACTTCCAAAAAATCACCAGTCCAGTTTATGGCTAATACTGTGACATCTTTTGTACAGAAAGTGGTGATATTTTATATCTGTTACGATATGATATGATAAATGTTTGGCTGTGGGGTCTATTCTCGCACAAATTGCCCAGTGTTACCTCTACATCTGGCTGAAACAGGTCAATATCTTGATATGCTGGTTCAATAAAATCTACATAGAGCTGCACTAATGTATTAATAATCAGTGGTATTAGTAGTACCAGTAAGTCTTTACATGACAGGGAATCATTAGATTCAGTCATGATATCAAAAATAGTGCTTTATTTATATATATATATATATATATATATATATATATATATATATATATATATATATATATGTATAAATTACTATGTAAAGCAGCATTTGCTGGAAACACAGCTTTGACTTTGACAGCTTTTACTGTTTTATGAAGTTTATACGGGGAAACATGTTAGCAAAATGTGTTTATTTACTCATCCGGCAGACGCAGAGCATCATAAGCGTTCAGTATTCACTCTTCCTTTTACATCAGTTTATATGTTAAATGGTCATGTTTACCGGCTGGTTTCTAACTTTGTCTGCTATTAGTGAGTTGATCAGATGCTGCCTGCTGTTACGCGAAACACTGCTGAGAGAGGAGATGTGTGAGTGACTCAAAAACAATAAGCTAAAACACATTTCATATGTACAGCATGTACATAGTCATTTGATCAATTTTTAAACTAAAATTGTCATTCTAGTGCAGCGATAAAAAGCTGATGAAACCATTCAGTAGCTCCGTGTCTGAAATCACTATAAGATTCACAGGGATTTGTCTGTAACTGCACCAAACAATCGTGTTATTATATCCATTCAGATAAATCTTGCTTTTATGTATTAGTGTTACTCAAATGCACATTTTGTACCGCACTATTGCTCAACTTCGGCCCCTCTTTAACAGCCCATATTTTAACTGCACAGTAGTTCATGAACTATACACCGTGCTCATACATCATTCTGTCCCTTCGATGTAGTGAGATTATTCAGCGTTCTGTAACACAGAGAACACAAAAAAAGCATCTTTGTGCACATGTGCCTCACTACACTGCTGATATCTAGTGTACTATACATTCATTCAACTCAGACTAACCTGAATGGTCTGTGATCCAGTGGGAAGGGGCCGAAGCTTCCCTCTGGTTCAGGAAATCAGCCAATCACAAGTGAGGAGGCCTTACCTCGGCCACCGAGCAAGGGTGGCAGCAGTGATTTATGGAGCCCTTTGAAATGTATGGAAAGTTGTCACGTACAAAATTAAGGGGATGCTTCACAGAGCTTTTTCCTCAGCAAAATGTCATTATCATTTTAGAGGAAAAGTGGGAGAAATGTAGGAGAAAAGTGGCTTATGAATAATTGATTCTGAACAAAAGAATAACTGCACAGTTAGCCTCCTCCAGGCTTTTCATCCACTTCCTGGTTGGTTTCCTCTCTGACAATCGGACAGTGATAGAAAGATTGACACCTAATTTTAGAAATATGGAGCTTCTTACTGTTGCCATACTCTGAAAATGTCCATTTTGGGGCATTATCATCACATAATTTCCAACACAGCTGCTCGTTTTAAGATTGTACTTCTCTTCGGTCTTGAAACAAAGAAAATTCTTGTAAACTATTAAAGTATAATTTGTACCAAGACCAACAAAAATGAACATACAGTTTTTGTTTATGTATGTTCTAAGTTCTACAATCATACAATCTGTGAAAACATATTTATGAATGCACTGTTTTCAATGCATAGGCTGGTTCTTCATCTCTCTCCCTTGCACGCATACGCACCCACATGCACACTATTAATTTGGAAATACAAACAGGTCATATCCAGGCAGGCTGTGTTGTTAATCTTGTGTCATCCTGTTGTTTCTAATGCATTGCAAATGATGATGATTTAAGCACCTGTATCAACAACGTAATCAGATGCTATCAAAACGAAAGTAAAACATTGCCTATAGCAAAAGAGTCAAATATTAGATACAACATTGACTCTGAGACGACTCCATAACCTTCCAAATCAAATGAGGTAATCAAACAGGATTTTAACTGCATAAGTGTATGTTTCTAATCAGTGTGAATACAGGTTCATTGCATGTATTTGGATAAACTACATTATCTGTGCTACATGTCATGCTCTTTGAATGGGTGAGCTCAAGAAGTTTATCTCTGCACATAGCTCCTGTAAAAGTATCACGCTGATCGCATGCAAACATGCTATAAGGAGAGCATGAGGCAGCCATGTTATAGAGCATATAGTGTCTATTGCAGTGGGAGGAGGGAACGGCAGTGCTGCTCTTTCTGACTTTCTGTGTGTGACAGACACAGAGCAGGCTTTCATCAGGTTTTGACAGGGACCGAGGCCTACGCAGTGCAGGGCAACGTGAACTGAAGCTATAGACTACAGACTGGAGGCTTCAGAGATGTGATGAGCCACACTGCGACTGATACATCGCATTTCCATCTACAGACTGTATATTTTATGAAGCATGTGTGTATTAACACGCAAACTCAAACCCTTATAGCACTGCAGCACTAATAACATACACAAACATTTGTGGACTGTTTTGAGATGACTGGTTGATCTGCTGCTGAAAGCCTCCGTTGATGACTAATGATTTGACATACAGGCTCAGAAATAAACCATATGTTAAAAGAACCACAGAGCATCTTCTCTAATTCTACTCTTTTTATTTCCACTTTGTTTGATCTGCAGGAAACGAAGCCCATCTGCATCCAGGGATCCAAACCAAAAATACGACCAAAGGGAGGGGGGCGACCACTCACAGTATGCCCCGACGGACGGCGGCATGCCCAGATCACCGTCCGACTATGGCGATGGGGACCCTCGGCGGGCTCCGCGGGGCCCTCACATGTACCCAGGTGTGGATGCGGCACGGATGGGCTACCGGGACCGGAGGGGTCCCGGACGCTGGCACTCCCAGGAATACCCGCTGGACCAGGAGCTAGATGGACCGCCCAGCGAGTATGACATCCAGCGGCAGCGCCAGGAGGAGTTCCAGACACGGTATCGTAGTGACCCCAACCTGGCACGATATCCTGTTAAGCCGCAGCCCTACGAGGAGCAGATGAGAATGCATGCCGAGGTGGGCCGCCTGAGGCACGAGCGCCGCCACAGTGACGTCTCCCTGGCTTACACGGAGCAGGACGAGCCCGGCCCCATCCGGCTGTCCCGTCAGCATCTCACCGAGCGCCGGCCGCCTATGGTGGGAGAGCGCTCTTACTCTGTTGACCGCTCCTCCCCGGGGCCCATGGGTCCTGGCCTTGGGAGTCACAGAACCTCCAGCCGCAGTCCCCCGACGCCGCACCGCAGCCCTGTGCTGGGTGACCGATCTGAAGACCTGCGGAGAGGAGACCTGGGTGGAGGCGGGGATCCCATGAGGAGACAGCAACACCACTTGGACCCCAGTTCAGCTGTCCGCAAAACCAAGAGGGAGAAGATGGAGAGCATGTTGAGGAACGACTCTCTCAGCTCGGACCAGTCAGAGTCGGTGCGCCCGCCACCCCCCAAACCCCATAAAACCAAAAAGGGAGGGAAGATGCGGCAGGTGTCACTGAGCAGCTCAGAGGAGGAGCTTGCCACCACGCCGGAGTACACCAGCTGTGAGGACGTGGAGATAGAGAGTGAGTCAGTCAGTGAGAAAGGTAGGGGCCACACATCCTGTTCTCTTCCTGCTACTTTCTCTTTATTTTCTGTCACTTTATTATACAAAAGCAAACTTCTCAGGTGCTCTTTCATCCATTTGTAAAGCCATCCTTTTCTAGTATTACTGACACAATGTTGTAAAGACAGATTTCATTGAATTATTGTTGCTATTTCATGTTGATATTGCTTTTTTATATGCACCTGTTGAGATATAACCTTCAGATTCCCCAGTCTACAGTCTATATATGTGCTTACTGTGTATGTATGTTTTTATGTGTATTTATATGTGTAAAGCTCATTATTTTCAGTTTTTCAAAAAAAAAAAAAAAGTATATATTTAGATTAAAAAACTGTGACAAATCAATTATACAAACATCTGGTTCCAAAAATAAATTTAAATAATTAAGCCAACTAAAAAAAAGAGTAAAAATAAATCTTTACTGTGAGCACTTTGTAAATGTTATAATCCAGCAGCTCATTTGCATTTTCGCCACACTTTTGTTTTCAGTTTCTATTTTCTGGACTGTGCACTTCTTACAAGGAATGTCTTTAATTATTTCAGCAGAAAACAAGCCCACTTTGCATGTGCGTAGTAACATTTATTATAAAACCAATCTGCTTCTTTTATAAAATCCCAACATTTTTCAGTAAAAAACGGAAAATGATGAGCCTTACGTAAGTGCGGAGCGTTTTATGTGTGTTATCTGTGAATCTACTTTAACAGCTCCCGTGCCTTTGAGGAGGAGTCAGCCAGATGTGTTTCAGTGTGGATGTGTGTTTGTGTGTGTGGCTGTGGTTTGAAATGAATGTAACGCTACTGCTCTCAAGGCCTTCTTCTTTTGCTTATGGCACACTTTGCCAGGTCCTACCACAGTTGTTTCACATGATCAGTCTGATTACATAACCGACAGACAGAGGTAAAGAGGGAGCGGGCTGGGGTGTGGGTGTCTAGTGAGTGTCAAGGTGAGCTGAGTAAATAACAATCATGGTGCATTTTATGGAGTAGTTTAATGTCATTAGTGGTGTTATTAGCAAAGAGTAATAAAAGAACAGAGGGTGACTGTATGTTGTATATACTGCCTCTAATCTCAACTTCTTTACTTCCATGCTGTTGTGTTGCCACCCATGCCATGCTGATGAAATTATTCCTGGTAAAGTGGCAAGTAGAGACGATATTATGGGTCAGTCCAATAGGGACGGGAGCAAAAACTGCTTGTGGTTGTTGTGAATGTTAAAAAAAAAGACATGCCAGATTTAGGGTTTATTACATACACAGTAAGACTGGGCAATATATCAATATTATATTGATATCATGGTATGAGACGAAATATTGTCTTAGATTCTGGATATCATGGCATAAGGTGTTGTCCTGTTTTAAAGGCTTCTTTTAAAGGAATTTTCTTTTTCATATTAGCTCTACATCATTTTCAATAACTGTCGCTACCCAGAGACTGTCTAATCATTAAAGCTATAATGTAAATGATTGGTTCAAACAGTGGGCGTGGTCTCCCAGCTAATCAAAGTGATATACTATGTATTGGCTCTGTCTGTTCTGTCTGAAATGGCGAATTGTCCTACCTGCTTGGAGACACAAGCATACTCGTCCAAGTGTATAAAACAGACACTGGCAAGCAAACCGTCAGAGTGACTGAATTAAATGCCACTTTGCATAGAATCAACGTCAGAAGTCATTGTTTAGACTGTTAGCTTCTTGACTGCTCCACCTGGTTGACAGTTGTCGTAATTGCAAATCGATTTTGTTGTCAAACCTGTAATTATACAGGCCTTTACCTGAGAAATGTTGAAAGCACCAAAGAGAAAGGAAGAGGGAGGCGCGGCCGACAAATGGAGAAATAAAAGATAGAAAAGGATGAAAGTAGTACAGTAGCATAGTTTGCTTTTGTCAGTACCACTAGACAAAAGCACCTGCCACATGCCCGAAATGTTTAATCTAGATGAGAATGGAGGAATTCAGTTGGTCTGTTCTGTTATGTAACTGTTCTCACTAAGGGAAGCAGCTCAGCACCGGCGCTACATTATTGATGTGGGAGTTTCCAGGTTCCCAGGTAGCCATGGAACAAGAAATTGGGAGAAAAGCAGGTTGTTTTGATTTTTTGTGTTGTTTCTGTCTTCGTCTGTCTGCCTCCTCCACAGGTCAGCATGTGTAGGTGAGAGAGAGAATAAACAAAGGAAGGAGTTGAACTATTGACCTGAATAAGTACAGCTTTCCACGCGAGCTACAGAACATCCTCTGACAGCTGATTATGTGGCGCTATCCTCAGTCTTTATTTAGGTATAATTGGCAGTTTCGTTCATCTGTGACATAATTAAGGCTGCTGTGATATGGTGCATGCAGGGAGTCTGATAAATGGTTCAAAAAAAAAAAATTCCACTGAACCATTTATTTTAAACCAGAGTGTCCTCTTTTGCACTCTTTCAAAGTAGACTTAATTATGTAACAGACAGCAGACAGGCCATACAAACTCTCAGCCCCAGTTTTGGACATGTGACATTCTGGAGTGTATTAATATAATCAATAAAAACCTTATATAATACAGTCAGCTCTGCACTCGTAAATAATAACAGCTATGGAGATAAATGGCAGTGCATCATGTTCACAAATGGAACAATTTAAACAAATTGGCTGTAGAAATGTCACACTATAGATATATTTCAGGTGCAGGTGTTTTAAATGCTGAAAAAAAGATGTCCTCAGGCACCGACCATGATTTACATCCACTTATCAGTCTAAAAAGCTGGCCACATGAAGGGAATCTCCCTGCATGTACTGGAACATGCAAACTGAGCACTCTTTGATTAGCGACCACAGAGAGCGTTTACCACTCGCCCGGAGTGAAAAAAGCCAGAGCAGCTAAGCAAAGAATGTTTGTTGTAAATTGCATGTGATACCAGAGCGGGGGAGAGATTAAAATGGGGCAGAAAGCACCTTTTGGCCATATGTGGCCTGTCAGCGTCCTGGGGTTTGTGCACTCAGCTTGGACATGGGTGCATAACAGCAGGCTAAGCAGGGTACATGTCACACTCTCAAATCTCCAAAACCCTGAGCGCTTACGTTGAGGAAGGCGGAGGCCTTGATGAGGATGAGAAGGAGGAGCATCTAAGGGTGGGTGGTGGTGGTGGAGGAAATAGGGTGTGCCAGCTGTAATGGGCCTGACTCGTGCCTGCAAGAGCTGGACACTGATTTACCACGATGGTCTTCTCCCTGTGTTTTCCTCTTTATTGATTCCCCCGACATGCAGTTTCATAATAGTGCTGAACAGACAGAAAAGGAGAGGCTGGCTGGCTAACGACAGCAGAGAGGTGGGCATTGTGTAGTGACAGCCTAAGTTACATCCTCATTATTGGCTTTGGTGATCAGTTTTGGCACCTCTGTAAGACTGTTGGGTTTGTATCTTTGTATGTGCTCTTGACTAATTTAGGATTAAAGAGTAATAGTACTCTGTTTTATAATACGAAAGGTTAGTTAGGCCTTATATTTTAAAATATACATTGATATTTTAAGATCAGCTTCCGCCCGAGTTTTTAAGATTGTGTTCGTCCTTCTAGCATGGTGACTATGTTTAAACATACACACTGTTTCACCCCTGCCTCTTTTCTGCCCGCGCCCCTTGAATTGTAGTAAAAACAGCATCAATAATTAATGATCCAATTAATAGTTTACACTGGTTTTTATTGAGCTGTCAAAGTGATGGAGAGCCTGCTGGTGGTGAACTCCACAACTGCCTGCGCTCTGCTTTCGCCCTGAATCAGCACTTTGCGAGGCCTCGGAGCCGTGGCGAAGCGGCAGGGCTGGGCGCAGACTGCTGATGCTCACAATTTATGGCCGTGATGAGTTTCCTGCTCCCTGATAAACCACACTGTGCCTCGCTGGGGATCAGTGCCCAATTGTGGCGTGCCACTGTTAATAAAGCTCGGGGGAAAGAAAAGGGAAGAGGCTGTACGTGCCTCCATGCTGGCGCCCGCTCAGATTCTTTTTGACAGACATCGAGGGCGGGCTGGGCAGGGGGCTGGTGGAGGTGGAGGAGTGTGATTGAAGGAAGAACAGGCACAACAACATTGACACATAGTATTCAAAATTTAGTCTATCCATATCCATATCAACACAAGTTGATTTACATGATATGATTCTTCCTCTCTTTTATCATAAATGGATTGTTTGGACTATCATGGTCACATTAGGCAAGTGACTTGTTCAATGGAGAGTGTCTAACACGCTGAACTGCACTCTGGTGTTTATGCTGCCGACAGAATAGCAGCTGGGAGGCAAAAGAGGGTAATCACTGTCGTCAGCTGTTGGTTAGAGGGCCGCAGAGGGCAGAGCTTGTCTGGGGACATCCATAATGTTTTATCACGGTGCATAACTGTGTACAGTAAGTAGTTTTAGCACTCTCGTAGACTGATGGATGGGTAGTGATATCAGAGGGAGGGAGGGACGCAGGAAAGTTTGGTCTGAGACTGAGCTTTGCGACTTAGTAGATGAAGAGAATTGCGGAAATGTCTTCAGACATGATTTTACTCTGGCAGGTATAGATATTAATATTAATAAGTCAATCAAAATAACCAAGGGAAAAGATGCTAGAGCTCGATCATTTTAACTTTACCCCAAGAAGATTTCTGTAATGTAATAATTCTAAAACTATATTAAAAAAATTTATATTATCTATTATTTCGAATAGAAAACAAAGCCAAATGATGGAGATATTACCTGAACTGTGCATTGAATATTACAAATTTATAATAATGATTAATGATAATAATATAATATTTTCATATTGTTAGACACTGTGGCTGTATTTATTCACAGTTGCACTGTTTATTCTTCTTCCATGCAGTTATTTTTCTCTATATTGAAAATCTCCATCCTTTTTTTACCCTCGTGTGCTCCTCCTCTTCAGCCAGAAGCATATGCAGTCTATTTTTATGCCTTTCCATCAGAGTTGATTTCCCTGAGATTGGATCCTCAGATAATGCTTGAAGGAGGCCTGTCCTGTATAGATCCATTAGGTTCTACAGCTCTTTGCAGGGGAAGTGAAGTGTGCAAAATGTGATGTATATAGCCCAGTGTTTTCAGATGACCTTACCTCTGCCTCCGGCCCTAAACCTCACTGCAGCTGCATACATTGACGCAAGTACACACGTACCGACCAACAACTGCACATGTGCTAGTGAAAGACCCTCAACTGCTGATCAGCCTGTCGGCATCAAACAGGGTTTCTGTATTAAATGACTCCATGCAATTTCATTTGGACAAGTTCTTAATTCACTTCATTACTGGATTGTAAAATGACTAGCCGGTGTAAGGGAATAACATTTAAATGCACATTGCCTTTACAGAATGGGACATTAAATGCAAAGATGTGCTACAGAGTACATAGTTTCTCAACGGCCAGACATCAACAGTATGTCTCTGACAACTGAAACGATTTCTCTAGAACAGGATTATTCTCTCCTCGGACACCCTCAACCTTCAGTCCTCCTCCATACTACTCTCCATTGAGAATCTTAGCTCTACCTTTGGATTTAATATATCTTTACTCTTTTTAATTATCTTAGATTATTTAATCCTCTCAATCAAATTAAAAGAGTTCTCCATCTCTCTGCTCTGTGCACCCACATGGGAAAACAAGGTAAATCCTGTAGAATGACAAAGTTAAGTTCTGCTGACATGTTTCCACTAGACACTCACAGCGAGTTATTTGTCTCATAAAATAATCATTTCTTCTCTTTTTGGCTGTTCTTTCAGATGGGGGATGAGTTTTCACCACTGAAATGACTCGATCCCTCTTCTTATGGGTAAAATAAAAAAACAAATAAAGTGTAATATCATTAAAGCCACTTGCCCAGCCTGTATTTCTCAAGGCTGTGTGTCCACTCACTGATGCTACTCCAGCTGTAATCAGAGACTCATCTTTAAAAGCTCTCCCTGGTGCACTTTAGATCGAGGTCAGTTAAGGCTGTGTGCCACTGCAATCTGAATCCCCAGTTAAACACATTAGAGATCCCTCCTACAGATCCAGCTACTGTACGATAAGATAGCAGCACGCTAACTTTGTTTGAGCAAAATGTGAGTTTTTGGCTACTGATTTGAACTTAGGGTCTCAACTTAGAATTATTTTGGGACAAATCCTCCTCTCTCATGGTGTTGTGTTGTGACATTACAGCAGCAGTATACAGTATGCGGATATTACAGTAAACAAATGAGATGTATGTTGGGAATGTATTGTCTGGGGAAAAGGAAAAGAGGAGGAAAAGAATATATGTGTTCATGAATGCTGCAGCTGGAAATGCAGGCTTGCGTTCCTCCCTTGCTGTACAGTATTAAGTTGGTCCGGTTAGAATTAGTCCTTTATGTTTTATTATTTGTGCTACATTTTTCTTTCTCCACAGGGATCAAAGAGTTGCACAGCGACGAGCTCCTTTAGAGTTTGAGCAGTATGTGTGACGGCGTGTGTGTGTGTATGTGTGTGTGTATAAATGGATCTCGGGATGTCTTGTTAAGTACTCTATGTGTATTATGCGTGTGTCTGGGTGTTAATGTCTGTGTGTTGTGGCTCGTGGTGTCCTCACTGGTCCCTCTCGCTGTCCTCTCTCGTGTATGTGCGCCCTTCCCCCCTCCCCTCCCCAACTTACAGGAGATTTGGATGGCCATTGGTGGGACCATGCGTCTTGGCATAGCAGCGAGGCCTCCCCAATGTCTTTGGTGAGACATGTGGAGCCCTGCCTTGAACCCCCCAACCCCCAGCCCCTTCCCCTCCTCCCTCCCTCCTGTCCCTTAACTCCCTCCCCCATCTCTCTCTCCCTCGCTCTCTCTCTCTCTCTCCTTCCTCCCCCCGTACCTCCTTCTCCCAGAGTCTTTTGTCATTTCATGTTTCCTTCGTTTTATTTACACCTTTGCATGTTGTTTTTCTGTTTTCTTTCTGTTTTTTATCCCACACCTGTAGGGGACAGTCAAAGGGGAAAAAGAAAAACTATTGAGCAGGCATTTATGTCCGAGCCGACACACACCTTATCTGAGAGGCAAAAGAAAATGGTGCGCTTTGGGGGACACTCATTTGAAGAGGACTTGGCATGGTGTGAACCACAGGTTAAAGACTCGGGAGTTGATACGTGCAGTAGCACTACCCTAAACGAGGAGCATAGCCATAGTGAGAAGGTACTGAGACAATCTAGCCTGCATTTTGTTATTATTATTTATGACCTACCCATCCAGTCTTTGTTTGCTCTCTGTCACTCAGTGTAAATAGGTGAGATGTTTGTTTTTTGGATTTTTATTTGACGTTGTATAAATTGATTTCTCTTGCGATTCCGTTTCCTATTTTGTTTTTTTTCGGTTTCTTTTGGCTCCTTTTGCCGAAAAAAGTCTTTTGGGGGCACCCTCTTTGCTTGCTACTTGTACTTGCTGTTTTGCTCCCCAAACAGAAACAACACATCTTACAGTAGTTGTAAAAGAAGAGCATTGACACACAACCTCTCTCTGTTTGTCATGGCACACAGGAATGTGGGTCTCTCCTAGTTGCATGCTCGTTCTCCTCCGTATGTTGTGTTCTTGCTCTGCAGCGGTCCTGTTTAGTGCAGTAGGAAACACCTTTACTCAGGGCCGTCCCTCTCACTCTGCTGCCCCACCCCACAGCACCCAGTCCAGAGAGAACCTGCCCCCTGCCCAACTTTCCACTCACTTCTATATCAAAACCCAAATGACTGTAAGCACACAAAGCAGGGAAGATTGGGTTTATTTTTCACAAAAAAATTACAACATTTGTTTTTCTTTTTTCCCTTCCACTGCCGCGTCTGTGATTTCCCCCTCTCTGTGTCTCATGGCTTTATTCTGTGCTGTCTGTTTTTCATCCTTTTTGATCTTTAAA
This sequence comes from Pampus argenteus, assembly GCA_036937835.1. Taxonomy (NCBI): domain Eukaryota; kingdom Metazoa; phylum Chordata; class Actinopteri; order Scombriformes; family Stromateidae; genus Pampus; species Pampus argenteus. The sequence continues at coordinate 7,105,413 of CM072865.1, read as the reverse complement.
CATGGTCTACCTCCCTTGTTCTTCTATCATAGATGACCTCCCCCACCCTCCCTTTTTTCGCTGTCTGCTTTCCCCTCACCACTTCACTCGATGGTGGTTGTATGTTTGTGTGTAGAGAAGCACCGAACTGGGACTCCGGTCTTCCTGCTCCAGTTTGGCGAGCTGGTTTGAGGAGGAGTGTTGGGGCTGCTTGCTTTACTCTGCATGAGACGCTGCATGACGCTCACTCCAACCCTCACACCGGCAGGTTCACACAAGCTCTGGAAATCACACTAAGACTATTGTGAATTTTTGTATTTTGAGTTTTATTTTCCTGTAAAAGATGTCAATTTTTATTACTACATTTGTCCACAATTAGCTCCAGGATTTAATTTTTATAATCTTAATACTTGAGCACTGAGTTTGTGTGAACTTTCTTCCTTGAGTGTATTATTACTTCCCCCCATTGCCCCCTTTTCACTATGGACACTTGTCTTCTTTGATCTAAAGTGATCACCTTCAAGTGGCTGAGCTGTTAAACAAAAGGTGTGTTGTTGCTCTGACCTTGTAGCACCCGGTGACGTGGCAGCCGTCCAAAGATGGAGATCGCCAAATAGGGCGTATTTTGCTCAACAAGCGCATGAAAGATGGAAGCGTGCCTCGAGACTCAGGAGCTCTGCTTGGTCTGAAGGTGAGCTTATTATAGCGCGTGCACACATGGATACACTTCACATTTCAAACCGTGGCACTGCACCATCATTCTTTCTGCTGTAGCACCGCCAATCCACGTCCGTAAAATAGGATACACATTTAGCATATATGATGCAAAATATGTTGGCATACACTCCATCTGATAGCGTTGTAATAACTAGGAATTCTGTAGATTTTATTTTGTGGCCTCTTTTTTTTATTTTTTATTTTTTTAGATTTTCTCTTTGGCTTCCAATTATTGATTATATCACAGTGCTACTCAGTATTAATATTCATTAGAGGCTTGATTATGTTCCTGATGAATATTAATGAGTGGTGTTTGAAAGTGAGCTCTACAATTTTCTAAACTCACTCACATTGAGCTACTTTAATGAAGTGCATTCAGCAGCTCAGAGGATACAAATCACTCCAGAGGCGTCAGTGTTGTCTCTACCCAATCTTACAATTACAATAGATTTTTTTACCATATTGTTTATGTATTGAATAATATCCCTATTACTACATATTTACATTCACATTCTATACTCACCTTACCTCTGATTTGTGTGTCATTTGAGGAAAGTTTCTTTTGCTTTTATGTCTGTATAGAACTTAACTTCTTTTGGTCATGTTCTTGGATTTAAACCTTTTGTCTACATCTCTGAAGTATACAAAAGACTTTGTGTTGTGTGTGGATCCGTTGATTTTCCATTCTCTTTTCACCAGTGCATAAAAAGAAAAAAAAAATGAAAAGAAAAAAGCTGAGCAGCCAAAGTCTAGAGGAGAGATGAGGGGGCCATGAGGAGAGAGAGCAGAGAGCGGCGAGATGGGGAAAAATCATTACTGATTGAATGAGCCTCCTGAAATGGCATGTTTGTGTCTGCTCAGTGCCTCTGTGCGTTTCTGTCCGCTCAGCAGCAGCCAACCAACTCGACAGTCCAGCCAGTCAGTCCATCAGTCAGGCTGCCAGCCTCGCCCTCACTGTCCATCTCTCTCTCTTTTCCTCTGAGAGCCTCCCTCTCAGGCTCCTGTCTGTTACATAAAGCCATTTCATTTAGCAGACTTCCATAAGCTCCTTTGTATGTTGGCATTCAGCTGCCATTAAGAGGGATTTTTATTTGTATGATGCCCATGTAAGCTGAGCAGAGTGGAGTACAGCAGCTCAGGACTGTACAGTACAGCTCTAGCCCACGGGCCAGCACTGTTACAGAACCACAGAGCAGCACCAGAGTGTGTCCCTGGGGAAGAAAGCATAGTCCTGGACATTAAAAAAAAAAAAAAAAGGAATAGAAGAGTAGTAGCACTTTTACCATTGACCCTTTTATTGAGGATTCATACCTTGCAGGCAAGAGCTAAAGCCATGAAATTAACAGGATACTTTGTAGGAACAAAAAGTCTAATTCTTATAGCTGCAGTGCACGTGCTGCACGTTCACAGGTTTTGCTGGGAAGAGTTATTACACGGCACATTAATGCTGCTATAATAATAACGCTAACAGAGCAGGTCAATGCTAATCCAGTTACCATTCTTCTTCTACAGGTGGTGGGAGGCAAGATGACAGAATCTGGTAGACTTTGTGCTTTCATCACTAAAGTGAGAAAAGGAAGTTTAGCAGACACTGTTGGACACCTCAGACCAGGTATTAACACAAAACAGTTATTCAGCACACTCTAGATGAGCATAACAATGTGCATTTCCCGCATCTAAAAATATTCCATGTGATTTACATTAATCTGTTTGTTTTTCAGGTGATCAGGTGCTGGAGTGGAATGGGAAACTTTTACAAGGAGCCACATTTAAAGAAGTTTACAATATCATACTAGAATCCAAGCCTGAGCCGCAGGTGGAGCTGGTGGTCTCACGGCCTATAGGGTGAGAGCTCACAGTCAGTGTCACACACACTATATTCTGCACAAGTCAGGTCTGGTGGGTTGTTGTTCAGTGATTTCTGCTTCCCGATGACATTGAACTGTTGTGCAGTTGTGTAGCCTTATGTTTTGCTATTATGCTGGTTTTCTTCAGATGTTTTAAAATTCTATACTGAGTATTTATCTACTGCATGTTTTGTGTACATTTGTACTCTCTCTCTTATCAGTTGTACCCACATCAGGCTTTATTCTTCATATTAAAGTAAAGCCCTTTATTGCTGTTTGGGTTTTTCTGTAGAAACCCTACTCTATACTATATTATCTAATGTTGAAGGGTTGAAGGATCTACTGTAGGAGTATGGAATTATCAACATTTTTATTCATTGTAGTAGTCCTGTCCATCCTGGCTTGATGTGATTCAGTAAATTTTGAACCTTTTTTTTTTTTTTTTTTTACATTTCCTTACAGTAGTAGTTAATGTAGATCTATCATATGCTAAAAAAGTAGAATTCTAATGCACCTGATTGTGATTTTGTCACTTGCCTTCAGAATATCTTGTTTCCATTGATAGTTTTGTTTCTGAAGCAATTACAGCACTCATGTCTGGAGGCTCATTCATGCCACGTCACTGCCTCTGTGACTCAGAATAACGGTGCATCAAAGTAAACTCTATAATATGGAGACTTGAAGTGGGAAACGAGAGAGGGAATATAGCTTGTGTCCTCACAGAATGTGCTTGTGAGCGAGTGGCGCCGACTTGTTTACGCGACATCTGTTCTTCCCTCCCTCCGGCTGCGGCTCTGTCGGCTCGGGGTCTGTATGGGACGCAACAAAGCCGGCTGCCTCGCTTGTGCTCTCCCATCCAATTGTTTTCAAAAGGAGAACTTGTGGGGGAAAAACGGCAGCACCTTTGCGTTGTCAATTCCTATATCTGACTTGCTTTGTGCTGCTGAGGGAGCTGCTGGCTGGGTGAATGAAGACTAATACGGTGCTTACAGTCATTAAAGTACAGTGTATTCAGCATTAGCTCAAATTGATCCGCTCCATCCCCTCCTTCTCTTCTGTCTCAGACACTCACACTCCCCCTTTTTTTTTCTTTCAGAGATATTCCAAGGATACCAGACAGCACACATGCACAACTGGAATCAAGTGAGTCTTGTCAAGATCTTTAGCCTGTTTCATTATCCCATTTGATCCAATTAATCAGCCTAGAAACTTCAATTTAAGGAAGTATATGAGAGAATTGCTTTTGTCACTTTGCCTCTCTGTGTTTGTGTCTTTCTCGTGCCACGCTGTCTTGCTTGCTCTCTCTGTGTCTGTCTTCTTGCCTGTAGTACTGTCATGTTACCTCATCATGCTACGAAAACCACAAACTAAAATCTGCATCTCTCTCCCTCCTTAAATAATCTGCCCGCGTGTCTCGTCTGTGCCCTGTCAGGTTCGAGTTCTTTTGAGTCTCAGAAGATGGATCGCCCGTCCATCTCCGTCACGTCCCCCATGAGTCCCAGCATGCTGAGGGACGCCCCCCAGTACCTGTCAGGACAGCTCTCAGTAAGTGACCTCAGCAGGACATACGGACACATACATGTGAAAGCCTCTGAAGGAACTGCATTGTTAGATTGTTTTGACCAATGTTCAGTTAAATGAGTTATGACAGCTAATCCAAATGATTACATTTCATAATATACAATTTACATAGTGCATTCATTATGAACTCAGAATATGTCTTAAATCCTAGTTAAGGTGTTACTGAGCTTAGCTTTCACTCTCACTGTTCAGCTGGCCCTTTACCAACCCAGCACAGGACTGTAGATCAGGTTACTGTGTGTGTTGTCTATTATCTAGTATAAAAACCCTCCTGGGGTAAATGGGTAAAGCGACCGATAAATCATCTGTCAAATTTAGGATCCACAAGGAAGTTGTAGTTTAGCACGTGTGTAACATCTGCAGTACATGTTTTCTCTTAAAACATCAGTGTTTATGGGAGAAATGTTGACTTGGTTTTTAAGGCTAACCTAACCCGCATAGTCCTTAAATTTATACTTATTTCAAGTGTTATCTTTTGGTGACATTGTATAACAGGAAAATGTCTAACTCCAATAGTTGTAGTGGACTATTGAGTGACATAAATGCACTGTGTCAGCCAATTAAAAATAAGCACTGAATTCTCGCCCAGATGCTTCTACATTTCTACGAAGGAACTGACCTTGAAATCTGGAAAAAAGCTGATCACTCAGACAGTTCAGTCCATTGAATAAACCTTGTAAATTCTGCAGTGCCTGATGAATAATTCCACACAGTTAATAAACTGTCAGTATGATATTTTTAAAGCAGTCTTTAAATTGTGTTTTAGGGATAGCAACTGTCTGGGGGTTAACGTCACTGTGACGCAAGCTTTGAAGCAGAAGGGGAAAAGGTCCAGAGAAAGAGAAAGAGATATAATTACAAGCCAGTGGTAATTTTCTCAAAGCGCCCAGAACAGTGCAAAGAAGCTCAGGGACAAGTAATCTGAGATAAAGCAGAAGGAAGATGAATGGAAAAAGGAAAAATGAAACAAAAAGCTGAACCCACTGGTGTAAATACCCCACCTGAAACTACAAACTTCTGTTGTTGTGTTTAGAGTGTATTGTGAGTTTTTGTTGTCATTTCGTGGGGTTTTGGTTTTATTGCATTTTCTTTTCTTTTCTTTCTTTTTTTTTGTTGTTGTTGTTGTTTCATTTTGCTTATCCAGAGCCAAAGCCTTAGTAGAAGAACAACGCCTTTTGCCCCTAGGGTCCAGGTAATGGGCCCAGTCTGAAGGGCACAATCTCTATTTGGTCTTTGCTCATTGACTGTTGACTGGCCTTTTTTCTGTTTCCATACTTTGGAAAATGCATTTCCAGGGAAATGGCAGCTTCAAGTTTCCCTCTCAGTGCAGTGCATTGTGTCATTTCTCTTCTATTTGATTTCTTGGTATCACTGATATGATTAGAGTTCTTATTACTCATTGTAACCCATTCATATCATTCTGCGTAGGTAATGCATGCTCAACTAATATACACACATTTAGGAGACACTCTTCCATTGCTTGATTCCTTCTACTGACTCCAGTCATTGATCCTACGCAGTGTAGTTAATTGTTGGATCTTCACTTTGGCAATGCAGGAGGGTGTCTCCAGGAACTTTATTTATTTTTATTTTTAGGACAAAGGACTTGGGTTGTTTTCTGCTTCAGTGTGACATGAACCCAGGCCTTTTTTACAGTAACTCTTTAGCCATCTACAGCACAGAAGGACTCCTCCATGTGTGAGTTGAAGTGATGAAGAGCTGTTAATACCAGATCATGGTTAACGGGTCTGCGGTTCCATGTTACAATGAAAAGATACCAAGTTCACCGTCCTTTTTTTGGCAACCAAATTGCATTTTCCCTTATAGACGAGAGTTAACGAATAAGCAAATTGTACCTTCCGAATAACAAACTTCAAACCGAGCAAAGCTTTGAAGCTTTTCCTTCGCTGCGAGGGTCTCTTTTAATCTGTAACCTTTAATATCACTCTTTTTTCACTTTTTTTTATGGTTCTTATTTTGTGTGAATCTGTATTCTTGATATCGTTAGCCTGAAGGTTAATACTCCTGCTTGGAAATTCGAATATTTCTCTTGCTGACACCATCATTTTTGCTTATGAGTGACCTCAACAAATGTTATTATATCAATAGAGAATATGGTTCTTAAGTATAGTAGAGCATGTGGACGTCTGTAAAGATATGTATGTGTTTATGTGTTGACGTTTGAATGAATTATCAGATAGGGTTTATACGTAAAGACACCTACATATTGTTTATTTCGGTATCTTACTTTTGGACCGTGTGCATTATCAGACATATTACAATAATTAGGATTCCAAAGTGATTCTGCTCAGGACTATTTTACCAATTTACAAACAGTACAATGTATTTATAAGTTTAGAGGTTATTTGGTACAATTTGTTTTCCCATTAGCTGTCTATTGACTTGACTACTGACTTGTCTTGAATGCCTTCTCTTGCGTTGCTGCATGATTAGCTGGTAGTTCTAAATGATTCAGAACTTTTCCATAATCATATTCTTAAAGAAGTATGGACAAAAGCTTAGAAGTTCTTTTTTTTGTCATTTCATCTATTTTCTAAGGCTTCAGTTGGAGTTTTTTCTTCTTCTAAGTGTCTTCTTTCGAAGTCCATACTTCCCTCTAGTGTGAACTGTCTACGATTCCTCTTGCAACAGCATGGTTGATTTCTCCATATCAATGCCCATTGAATATCTTGAGACAACCATATTACAGGCAACGTCATCACAGATAGACAGTATCATTTCAACCGAGCACACGCTGTTAATTTGAAAGCGTGTTGCCTTTAGCATTTCACTTCAGTTTAAATGACATTCAGACCAATTACATTCAGTTCCATTCAATAAACATTATTCTTCCCTGCAGGGGGAAGTTTTTAATTACCGACATAAACACATATATTATAAAACAGTTACGTAAAAGCAGAAACCACAGTGACTACACATATATATAGATAGATAGATTGATATATCATATCTTAATGACATTAATACAGTAAGTAAGTTTTAATAAACAATTATAAATTACCCCGGCAAGCATGTGACCTGACATCACCTTAGCAGGTAGACATTTTTCCTCCTTTTCCCTAAGGGGTAAATACAGGAGAAGACCTTACACTAAAGTAAACAAAAACAACAAACAAACTTGTATTGTATGTTGTAATGTGGTGGGTCTTAAACTCAACACAAGAAGATACAAATGCTTTATAAAAACACTTGATGAGGTTGTCTTCTCCTGCATTGTTTCCTCATTCTTCATTTATGTATTTACTCCTGCTGGCCCAGATCCCTGTCTCAGCAGTCTGCCTCTGCTTTGCCCCTGCAGGTCAAACTGTGCTATGACAAAGTGGGCCATCAACTTATTGTCACCATCCTGGGCGCCAAAGACCTGCCAGCCTGGGAAGGCGGTCGGACCAGGAATCCTTACGTCAAAATCTACTTCCTCCCTGATAGAAGGTAAGAGTAGGAACATATAGCACATGATTATTTTATTTATCTATTTACTCATTCAGTGTCATGTCAGGTTAGATAAATTAGACATTGTTGTGCAGTACAGGGTTATTTTGAAAGAGTATTGTATTTTGTATCTTTTTTTTGACATTAAAGTGAGCCTTTTGGAAAGGTTGTGTCACAGTGTTTTTCCTCTTTAGCACTAGGAAGGAAAGTAATCTATGGATGTATCTGTTCAAGTTGTTTCTTGCAGTTCAGTGGTTCATTAGTTCTTATCTGGTGATGGGGACTGCAGGAAGTCATTTTCAAATTTTTGCCACCTGATTCTCACCACGATTCCCAGCATGCCCTGGTGCTGTGCCCTGTGCTGTGTTGTGTTATTGATCTGTTGTATTCGTGGCTCTTGTCTGTCATGGTTGTAAATAAAAACAGTTTGAATTATTGTTTCTCCAGTGACAAAAGCAAGAGGAGAACAAAAACGGTAAAGAAATCCTTAGAGCCCAAATGGAACCAGACCTTTATGTATTCGCCGGTGCACCGGCGGGAGTTTCGGGAGCGCATGCTGGAGATCACATTGTGGGACCAAGCCAGGGTGAGGGAGGAGGAGAGCGAATTCCTGGGAGAGGTAAGGAAAATAAATCACATCCATCAGGGATCAGGGACACTCACTGATAGACTCACTGATAATCCTCTTGAAGCTCTAATAAATCTCTTGGCCATTACGATGGCTTTTGATGGTCACGTTCAACGTGCACAGAAAAATGTTGCTGTCTAAGTGTGTACGAATGACTTTTATTACAACTCAGCAGGAGGGAGGGGTTGTTTAGCATTGATGCTTGGGGTAAGAGCTGTGGGTAAGTATGTGGCACAAGTATTCAACCAGCAGAGCAATGTTTCTAGGTATGCAACCATACTGTGGCCTTTCTCCTACGGTAGATCCTGATTGAGCTGGAGACGGCGCTTCTGGATGACGAGCCACACTGGTACAAGCTACAGACCCACGATGTGTCCTCTATCCCACTCCCACATGCCTCCCCGAACACACAGCGCAGGCAGCTCCATGGAGAGAGTCCAACCCGGCGGCTGCAAAGTATGTAAACACCACTATCACTGGAACATGTCACAAAACCCTAGTAAATTCACATTTACAGTAAAGAGCCTCAGTGGCCACTATGAACAATAAATGAAAGATTAAATATACACACACGATACAATAAAACAAAAAAAAAACAAAAAAAAACAGAGCAGTTAGGCAGATTTTCTTTTAATGATTTTGGACAGATAAACAAATATTTGCAACAGTGGACTGCAAAGTTAGTAAAATCCCTCCATTTAAACTATATAGCTCTGTCATGTCTTTATCAATGAATGGTTGCACTCCAAGGTCTGTACTTCTGGTTGATTTTCAAGCTGGTGTAACAGTTCCTGGAAATTTATGCATATTATGTCTCTGTCATCTCGTGTCATTTATACGTCTTCTGCTTTTACAGACAAAGGCTCATATTCATACAACTCAGGTAAAGGCCCCCTGCGCCCCAGAGTGTTTTCTCGTCCTCTTGAAAAGATGCATTCTTGTGTCCTGATTCTCTACTCAATAACCCCGGAGGGTGCATGTTTCTGCTCACTTACATGGATTTCACTGTGGTGAGCTGTGGTGTAAATGTAAAACCACTTGTTTGAAAACCACTCAAGGTAGCAGACACATGCAGACTCCAGGGAAACAGAGATTTAGGACACAGTGGTCTCTTCCTCTCTGTGTATTTACCTGTTAAATATGTCCCAATACCAACTCCTAACCATATTCTGCAAAACTGCATTCGAACCTCATCCTGAAGTGATGTTTTTTATTTTATTTTATTTTTTAAAAACACAAAATACCGTTTGCAGGTTTTGCAGCCCATTCTGTGCTTATGTTTGTGTGTTTTGAATATGTTTTTAAATTTCCATGATACAGATGAATCTGTTATCATTCTTAATCTTCCATAACAGTGGTGGTACATTATGAAAAAAGAATGCTTCGATTGTCCTTTATGCATCATTGTTCTCTAGAGCTGTATATTGCTCCACCCAAAATGAAAAATACTGTAGCTCCTTTCATGGCTCTTCTCTTACCACTGTTATATTATTTGACCAGATACTGGTTAACATGCAGTAGACTGTTTCACTGTAATGATGATTTTCTGAGCGTTTGTGTTAGTGTGAGGTGAAAGAGCTGACAGCTGTAAAAAAGTTTGCAGCCAACTGAAATGCGAGGTTGGGAGCGGCACTGCCAGAGTGCAGCACTTGTCATTTCTGAAAAAGCACACGTGTCCAGTTGATTTAAGTTGACTGAACGTTGAAGGTGGAGGGTGAAGGGGGTGGTGCTGGAGTCGGCGGGTGAGGGGCACAGGGAAGGGTGATAAAGCAACCGGGGAGGATGAAAAAAAAGAGCACTTCTCCCACCCCCACCTTCACGCGTAAATTGGACGATTGAATGTGTCACTTAAGAGTGCCACCGTTCAAGATGAAGAGAGATCTGCTGTTTTCAAGCAGCGACATGCAGCATTATTTGTTACAGCTGACGCATATTTTCACATATATTATCCAAAACGATCTCTTGCGGGACTGACAGTATATTTCATTGGGTTCACGTTTTATTGGATTCAGTTAGAACCTTCAGTTTAACCAATAAAGATTAGAGTCAGACCAGGGAGGGTATAATACAAAAAACTGTGAATGAATGAATGTGAGAATGTAACTTGACTTTCCCCTCTTCCCCTCGTCAAATCTGCCTCCTTGCTGCTCTGCTCATTTAACTCCTTTCCTCTCTTCTGTTTTCCCATTTTCCTCTCTATCCTCCTCTCTATCTCCAAGGATCCCAGAGGATAAGTGACAGTGAGATCTCAGACTACGATTGTGAAGACGGTGTCGGGGTAATAACAGGTAAGGTCATATTAACATGCAGTGCAAGAAAGAGTCTCAAGGAAAAGTTAAACCAGTTTTTAATTTCCATTTTTTCCTTTTTCTTGGATAATCTCCTGTATGTCACTATCCGTCAAATGTGCCCTAGGCCAAAACAGCTTACAAATACCATTATATATCATATTAACAGGGTAAACATGCTGCAGCTCATCAGCAGCAGCAGCACAGAGAAGGAGCAGTGAGCTTTTGTCTGCCCTTGCACCGCTAGTTGCTGTTCTGCTGTGCTCGTTGAGGCTCCAGCAGCACGCCCACGCTGCACAGCAGAAGAGGAAAGACTGAGCTGTTACAAGCCAGAGAAAAATGCAGGAAGAAAGACTGAAAAATACTTGAAATTTGCTCACATAAAATATCAACCTTGAGGAGATGATGCCGGAATACTGTAGGTAGCAAAAACCATTTAAATGTTGTGTTTTAATGTAAATGTAATGTAATGTAAAAATGTGCCAACCTCAAAGCTGGGAAACAGCTGCCTTGCACTGTGCGTTTAGCGCCTGGTAATGTTTTCACATCCCTGATAGCAGATCCAACCCGCAGAGAAGAAGAGATGGCAAAAAAATACCTTGGAGGGAGAAAGAGAATAGATAAAGTTAGTGTAACGAACTGGTTGTCAGACAGACAGACAGCAAGCGCTTGCTGTCCGCATCAGCCTGCGTAGCTGAGGGAAATCCTTCTCCAGCCTCTTTAACATTCTCATCAGCCACTCACTGCCTCACCATGCCAGTCCCCTTCACTACATTCACAGTGAAGGGAATGCCCCCTTCTCTCAGCTCTGGTCGCACCTTCCTCTTTACTCAGGCCATACCACTTCGCCTACAGGAAGGAAAAACATTTTATTCACTTCATTTTATTTTATGGTACGTTATCTGCCAGGTTTCTAATTGTCTCGAGGATGAAGTGTACACTAATAATTACTGCGCTTATGTAATCACGTCTTTCAAAAAAGGCGTTTTTTTTTATTGCATTTGAATTTTTAGATCATTTTTCATTTTGATATTACATTTTAATATTGCTTTGGGCCTCAGTCCTGTTTCTACTTCTGCACCAACGCAGGCCACTCCTCTTGTTAAATCCTCCTAATTGTCAGTGAGGTTCTCTTCTTTATATGTGCTTAACAGGGAGGCTTTACTCATGAGTGAAGCAGCATGTCAAGAGGAAGAATCGATTTAATTTGGCTCGGCATGGAAGCTGATTGCTCCTCTACAGGAAGCTCTGTATTGGAGAGGCTGTTTAGAAATGGCAGATGTTTTCACTGTTAAATCTAATATGCATCACAATGGAGCAAATGCGGCTTCATTTCTGTTGCTGTTGTTAGTATTCGTTTAAAAACTGTAAGCTAACGGTAGAGGTACAGTATGGTAATATGCTATTTAGATTATCAGCTTCCACTAGCATACACTAGCTATTGTCAGTGCCATGTTCTTGCACTTCTAATCAGGATGGATCATTTAATGTGAAATGTTTTAATATTCACAGCTACCTTCCATCAAAATGGAAATCTTATTGTATTATATGTCAGATTTCCTTAAGTGAAGGTCAACATTTCTTTATCATTCCCTCCAATTATTCCCACCTTTCTTTCTATTTCAACTTTTGATTCAGGGTTTTCTTCAACTCATTTTAATGGGCTATACACTCTATTGAATATCAATCAACTTTAATAGTGCTAAGCATTGACCTTAACCGTGGCTGCTAGCAATGTCTGATTATCGGTTAATGAACTCTTGCAATTTCAATGGACCAATCAGTCTTGCAGAGAAAATTCATTATAATGTTTCTGATTTATTTTAAAAAGGCTATTTTCATGTTTAATGCACAATCTTAACACACTGAATGAGTTTCACCTATACTGAAACCCAGTCCTCATTTTTGGAATATAGAAACTCAGCATAATGAAAATAGAAAATCTATCACCTGTGCAGATGACATTTAACATTTAGCATAACTTTGAGAAAGTTTGGTCTGTTATTACTGGCTGTGGTCATACTGGATCATTAGCAGTCATCATTTTTTCATTAACCAGAACTGCACACAGAGAATTTACACTAGAGGTGCTAGAAAGTCAAACTAACAACATGTAGTTGTAATTGAAGTCCACTTCTACAGTATCTGTGATATCAGAACATTAATAAGAAACCATCTTCATTTCTTGAATACGTTGTTGTCTTCACAGACTACCGGACAAATGGCAGAGACTTCCAGAGCTCCACGTTGTCTGTCCCTGAGCAGGTGATGTCGTCTAACCACTGCTCCCGGTCAGCTGATTTAAACCGAGCGCGTTCACGCTCCCCCAGCGTTCCCCCACCCTCCAGGTAACTAACACAGGGATGATCCTTGATTTTTGGGTGCAGTTTTTTACTTAATTAAATATAATTAAATATCTTAATTTTCATGCTTAGGTATCCATTAAATTGTGATAGATACAAGGTAACACAAGCTTTAGAAGCGTAGCTGAAAGGAAAACTACTTGAGGAAAATGGGAATTTGAAATTAGCTTGCAGCTCTCAGTGCTGCTGAACTCGCTCTGATGTCCAAACATCACTGTTTTGTGAACTACAGTATTTCTCACACTAGAGGCCATGTGTCCTCTGGCCAGTAGGGGGCAGTGTGTTGAGCATAAACTACATGAGGGGGTGATCCAGTTCACTTCTGTTACACAGCAGAAGTCTGGACCCCGCCTTTGACCTTAGGCCTTCTCAGTACAGCTCCTCCTCTAGAGTGGACCACCACAGTGTGTCTGAAGATAACTTCTCACCTGACAGGTACAGGTACACACGCACATTCCAGCTTACACATATGTGCAGTTGATGCATGCATACATGCGGGCATGCATAAACAAATGTTGCAGAGAGGTGTTTCTGCACGTATACACTTAACGCACGATGCCGTTTGCCTTAAGCTCTCTGGAAACTGGTCTTATGTGTGTGAGTGCTTTCATCTTTCAGCTTTTAAAGAGCAACTTTCTCCATTCCTTGGAATAATTGATAAAAATATTGTAATCTGATACAGAGCTATACATTTCCTGTAACTTTATACTTCCTCTCTAATATTATGTTTTCATGTATACAATCGGATACAATAGGATATCCAAACTTACAAAAGAACAATGTTTATTATTGTAAAAAAATAATTAACACAGTGAATAGCGCCAAATAATGAATATGTGTGTAAGACTCAGGAGGCTGAAATTATTTAGGAAATATGCTGCGTTCAATAAGCAGCATTTGCATCTATCTCACTATCTTTATGGAAGAGGTGGTCAAGGGGAAGTGGTCAGTTATCCTCCATCAGCACTTATTTTCTGTGAGGGTTGGAAAAATGTTGCTCCAAGAGTCCAATCATAGCCTTGGCACTGCCAGACCGCAGCTACACCCCCCCTCCCCCCTCCCTGCCCTCTCCCCCCGTCCAATTAACTTTATTTGATATTTCTGAGGCTTGGCCTAAATCAGTGTCAGACGCAAAAAAAATGCACTTATCGAAATTGTCTGGGACAGTGCTCAATTTCAGCTGCTTTAATTAACAGCATCCGGTTATTTATTGAAAACAGTTGAAAATGATACAGGAAATGAGTCATGGAGAATTTGGATTTGTCCCAGAAACATTAAAAAAAAAATCTCCTCTGGAATTTTTATAGTTTTTCATGAGCCTGCTATTTTGTTTAAAACTTCTGCTATATATGGGGTATATACTGTATGTTTTCCTGTGTTTATATACAGCTACTTTTTTTAAAATGTTCATCAAATTGTTTCTGTAAAAGACAAAATCTCATGTAATCTCCTGGTTTTAAATTGTTTTAATTATCCAGTAGACGTGTTTGGACTCTACTGTTCTGTTTTTTTTTCCTCCGTGAATGTTGCTTGTATGTTTGGTGTACCGCTCTCTGTCTGTGTGGTAAAGCTGAGGAAGACGTCTCCTCACCACCCCACAATATTTCTCAAGCTCTCTTATCTTCCTCGCCTGTTTTTCCTCTTTGAAACTGTTACATCAACCTTTCCTATGAGCTTTCTCAGCCTCTTTACATCCTATTTCTTTGAGAAATCTCTCGTTCTCTCTCCGTCAGTCTTCTCACCCCTCCATCTGTCTGTCTATGATTCTGTCTCCAAACCTCTCTCTCTGTCTCCTGTCCTCCTCCTCCTCCTCCTCCTCCGCTTCTTCCTCGACGCCATCTCAGATCCATCTCTGTCTTCTCTCCTCCCTCCATGTGGTTGCAGCCATTTTCTCACCCTACCTCGAACCAGACATACTCAGCCTATTGATGATCCTCAAAGGGACCCCAGGTAGACTTTTACCTGAGCTTGCATGAAGCCCCATCTCTCCACCTCTTCCTTTCCAATCCAACTACAACCCACAGCCCTTTTTCTTTTTTTCTTTTTTCTTCCATCTGGGTGTTGAATACATGGCACTGACACTATGGCATGTTTTCTGTCACTGTAGTCAATGTCAAGTCTCTAGTATGACACTTAAATTGCATGATGTTCATTAAGCCTAACGGTGAATTAATGGAGCCAACTACCACACAAAATGGGTTTTGTAGGTACGCTTCATGTTACCTTGCCATCGTCAGTGTTATGTTGTAGTATTTAAGTATATATTTCTTCAGCAAAAGATGAAATATATACGTAGTTGATGCTACTTTGCAGTAGTACCGTATATAGAAAAGTAAAGAGTGATTCTGTGTGGCCATACACTTCATCCATCCAGTATCAGCATTGCTTTACTCTCGCTTTTCATCATCTTTAGTCACTATCATATAAACATTCTTCTCATTTTGCTCCCAAAATGTACCCTGCGAGCGAGCAAGTGTGAGTCCCAGAAAAGTCACTTCCTCATCTGTCTTTTCATTCTATCTACCGACAAATGAAGGGATTATGGCAATACTGAAAATGGATAAGTGTTGTATGGTTTTGAAGTTTTGTCCAGCAGAGGTGGTTTCCCCTGCAAACATATCGATACAGCGCATACAGTGTGCGCTCACAGATAGTTGATTTCAGGCAGAGTAGGTCTGAAGTAGGAATCCAAGAGGTGTATTCCAACTTTTATTCCTTTGCACGTTGATTTGAAGTCACATCCCCTTGTGCTGAAAAAATCCCCAAAGCAATTGCTGACCAGATGTGATATTTTCTCGCCAGCCGCAACCACCGTGTGTACCCGATCTGCCGAGAGGAAGCAGTCAGGTTACTGCGTTCCACTAGGATGTCCCGCGCTCATTCTGACGGCGCCTACTCCTCCGACTATGACTATGAGAGGTATTGACATGCACTGCTGCCGTATCTGTGCGTCCGCCATCTTGTGGTCTCCTCAAGTTGTCCCCTCGTCCGTCTTTAATTTATACGTGATCGTACACGTGATGACAGAAAATGATATCCTGTCTGATATCGGCTTTTGTTAAGGAGTCATCACAGCTCTGAAGTTGTGTAGACGTGCAGTAATGATACACAACTGCCTCTGTGCTGTATGCTGAGGCTCAGAGCTATTTGTGTTGCTGATGTCAGCTGTATGTATACTGGTTAGTCAGTGAAATGCTGGCCAACACCTGACTGTTTTTTCATTAATGTCCTTGTTTATGTACCCATGTATACCAACAGCTGTATGTTAATCAGTGGTGTGTGATTATTAGTGTCGCTCTTTTTCATATGCTACAGGCAGTTTCTTTTTGCTCAGCTACACATTGGCATCCCTGATGACTCGCTCCAGGGCTGTAAAGTAGCTTTGTAAGTCCTGTGGTTGCCCTTTGGCTTCTTGTGTCTGGCCAAAATGGACTTTTGGGACGTTCTGAGCACCCACAGAAAGGCCCGCTGACACCTATACATCCCCAGGACCCACGCCAGCATCCTGGTGCACCAATAAAAAGAAAGAGCTCACATGGCTCCCTCCAGGGAAATGCTGTAAATGAGTCCACTTTTCTCTGTCTCCTGCCATCTGGCTTTCAGTCAGGAATAACGTGACGTTTGCGCCATTTCTCTCCTCTGCAGAAAGAAAGAAGTGATGAGTCGTCAGAACTCAGCCCGAGAGGCTGACTGACTTTGTTAAAGTGTCAGAAAGTTTCCCCAAGGCCCAGCTTGGCTCGACGTCAGGCTCAGCCTATCGTCTAGATAGCCATTAACAAGAGCTCTCCGTCTTTCTTTCTCTCCCTTTCTTTCGTCTAAACCGACAGAGAAAGGACAGTAGCCAACATCTCAGGGTTATCCACAGAGGAATAGATTTCCTTCCACTTTTGTTCACACAGATACAGTCTGTTTCTGTCTGCATCCAGGCAAAGTAAAAGCAATGGTGAGACCTGAAAAGAAACAGCAGAAAGAAAGAGACCAAAGCTGTGGAAAGAGGAAAAGCATCAACAGAGCATTAGTGGAGTTTGTGCCCTTTTGGCAGGTGTCTTAGTTAAGGTGAACATGAGAAAATGTTTCTCTTGTTTAAGTGCACCGCCCCAGAGTGTCCTTGAGCAGGACCAAGCCTGCGGCGTACATCACAACAGCAGCCTTTCCAAGCACAGAAAACTAATATTTTGGACGCAGTTTGAATCCAATGAGAATTCAGTGAGCTGTGTTATTCCAAATAGTACAACTCGAGTGTATCTGTACCAAATGTTTGATTTGTAACCCACTTAACCTTCACATTAGCTATAAATCCTTAGCCTTGACAATCTTATGATGGAAACCAACTAATGATTATGTTGACCACCAGGTTAAGAATGTTAAAGGTTACTTAAGGTCACTGACTGGTGAGCTTTGTTTTGCTATTGGAGACAAAAAGGACATCTCCTCTACTGGACAATTGTTCGAACTGCAAACGGCTATAGACACTACAAGACTTTGATGAGATTAACTTAGATATTGATATTCAATCAAGGTTTTTCTTCTTCTATTTTCAACATTTTTCAACAAAGTAAATTAATCTAAGGAAGTCTTTTGGTGTCTACTAGCCTTTAAGAAGCAGCTCCCACATGTTTCTATTGTGCACAATTGACACAAATATGTCTTCAGAATATTAGAATAATATGTGTATGATACTCGAGTTCAGTATTGTAACTGTTGGACTTTTTTAGCGCTCAACTTTTCTTTTTTTTATTTTTATTTAAACTAAAGAACTTTGCTGAACAGTGTGCATGCTCAGGACCCCTGTATGTGTCACAGCGTCTCATGTCCAAAAGACCAAGTTGAATATTTCCCTGCACTGTCTTGATATGATGCGGCTTTATGAAAATGTTTTGTTCTTTTCTCTCTGCAAGGTTAAAGAATATATCTGTATACTATCAAGAATTGTTTTGGTTGTTTAGAAATCTCACTTGTTTCTTTTTTTCAGCTGCCAAGATCATCTTGATACTCACTGTGCCAAAAATAGTCATAATGGCTGGGCATTTTTCAGGGAATAACAGTTATAACAAGCCACATGCAATACGAAGACACACTTCACTTCTCCTTCACATTTCACTCTACCTCGAACAGACTGCAAATGAACACTCAGCTATTACAAATAGAGGCCTCTGCCCATACTGCCCACCTTTAAAATGACGTATTTCAGCTACTCGTGGAGAATCGTAGACAAAGCTGTAACTGTAAAGAATAAAAGTATGTTTTATAAAATCCAAAATGCCAACTTGAGCAGCCGTTTTAGATTTCATGGAATGAAATCAATACAACTCTGTACAGCTGAGTAAAGCATTGGCTATTGTTCTTATGGAGTTGCTGACATATCTCATTCTAGCATTCACTTTAAAGGACCATACCTGTATTTTTGTATGTTTTAGTCCATTTTCTTCAAATCACATATGCCTGATGTTGCTGTTGACCAGATTCCAGTGTTTGTATTATATAATTTGTTTTTTCTATTTCCCAGACATTCATTTAAATACAGGATGATCGTCACACTGACTTTTATTCAGTAGTCTATCATAGGGAACAACATGCCTGTTTATTGTCAAAGAAACATTGTTATATTGTGACAGTGCAAGTTCAAGTGCAGATACAGGGAAAAAAAAACACATCACAGATGTAACATAGACCATAATTAAAGCACTTTGATTTGAAGTTTGAAGTTCTCATACAGTATTTGAATGTAGAAACACATCTTGAGAACTTTGATATGCTTTGGAAACAGTTTTTTACTACATGTAAAGTATGTAGTAAATGGGTTAAAACAAGCAAAAACACAGACGTGGTCCTTCAACACATGCACCTTGGAGGAGTTTTGAGGGTGCAACGACTTTTTTTGCCCACCATGATGTCCCCTGCCCTGTGGGGCCCCACTGAGTGCCTGCCTATTCTCTCAATAACCTCTGTAGGAACCACGGAGCCATGGATAGACACGAGTATCACAGCAGGTCCCGCTCTGCAGACCAGCGGCCCACTATAGAGCGCCTCACGTCCCGCTCGCGCTCCACTGAACGCCCCCACGACTCTTCGCTCATGAGGTCCATGCCGTCTCTGCCATCTGGGAGGTCCGCCCCCCCCTCACCTGCCTTGACGAGGTGTGACCCAGATCGGAGACGCTAACCAGCTTAACACAGTAGCAGCCTGGGGTTTTAGTTCGACAATCATTCCCCTGAGGCAAAGCTGCTCTGGAGGGAGAAATAATTAAAACTTTTGATTAAAATACAAACAGGTTAACCAGAGAACCACAGTTTTTCTGATATACTATTAGACTGAAGCCCCTCTACTGAATACATTAAAGCTAATGCTATGCTGCTAACTGGGAATGTAGACATACAGAAGTCTTGAATTTACAGTTTCTAGCTTGGTGAGTTGGTGAGCCTTGCTGCCAGGCAGCTACCCAGCTTACCCAATTAGCCTATTATTAGGGTAATAGGATAAGCTACAGTGGGTAGTCTTAGTAATACATAAATCAAAAGTAATTGTCATATTTTGAGCCCAGTTCTTTTCTGCCAAGCTTGCAGTCTGCAGCTACTTGATTCCTTGACTCACACATTGTGGTTAAAATCAGCCAATGAGATTATTCCTGCCCCCAGAGCAGCTCCACCTCCGCTAAATGTTTGCCTAACTCAAACTTCTGCAGAAATAAACCAATACAGACCCCGTCCCATGAGCTCCCACCCACTCCCCGACCCTGACTAACTCACAGAATGAACCAGACAAAAAAAAATTAACCCCACATCACTACCACCCACACCCCACTTCCCCACACCCTGCTCCCCTGCCTCACCTCACCTCACCCTACTCACCTAGCCACTTTATGTTTTTGTCCCCAAAAACAGCGGTGCTGTATTTTCTTTACACATGCCTCAGGCACGACAACCCTGACACCGTAGATAGTGTGCTGACACGTGTTTTTCTTTCCCATTTGGAACACACTGCTCATACGCTTGCGTGAGTATAGCAGTGATGGGCCGACATTTTCCTTTGATTTCATTACTAACATCAACTGATGCTGTTAATCCTGTGAAGGCATTATGTTTTCTTTTTCTCTTTTGTTTTGAGTTCAAGCCTTTTGGGGACAGTCTGAACGCATGGTCGCACTGGTCTGCTGTTGCATTGAACTCTTTTATTATTATTATTATTTTTTCCTTCTTGCAGCTTGATGAGTCGACTGTACATGCGATTCACACCTGGCATCTTTTATTGCAGCTCAGCTCCTAACAGTTGATGTGTCCCTCCACTCTCATGACATGTGCCAAACATCATTTGCTGTGTGCATTGGTTTTATATTTGGAGACAAAAAACACATTGTAAGGTTTACAATGACCACTCAATTGTGCTCCTGTTGAGCCTGACAGTGACTCTCATAAAAAAAAAAAAGCTAACATATTTTCACTAAATTATTATCTGATCCTGGATAAGTAGATTTAATTGTGTATCAGTAGCCCATCATAGTAGTTAGCTTCATTTTTTTTTACGTAACTCACTTAAACTAGTTTTCTCCTTTTTTGAAAATAATAATATAATATAATAATAATAATAATAATAAAATAATTTTCTCACACTGTGATGTGGGTGCAACATGTCCAGGCCCTGCATCCACCATCAGCTCTAATTTGTGTCTCACCCCAGTGTCCACACTTTGTCACATAGGGCGCATCCTCGTAGTGGATCAGTCCAGACCAGCCCCACCAGTACACCGATGTCCAGCAGACGGGGCCGGCAGCTCCCACAGCTTCCACCCACAGGGAAGGATAGAAGTAAGTCACCTTGTTTGTTTTTACTATTTGTATTACAGTGTCAATGTCTGTATTATGTAGACTTATCAATGAAGTGAAGGCATGTTTTTATCAGTGTGGTACTGTGGTTTTGTTCGGTATTTTAGGATGATGTAATTTTTATTTGGTGGCCCAACCGATTGGGGCTTGGGATTGAGTTGTGTTTTTCCAGCAGCTGCTGACTCTCACTCTTCGGGGGTTATTATTTGTCGGTGGTATCTTTAATTATGTGATCATATCATACAATATATGCACGGAGTCTTCTTTGTTTTATATTTCGTTGGTGCTGACTTTTGCCTTCCATCCATAACACCTCTACTCGGTTCCTTTTCCATTTCTCTCTCAGAAGATGGAGACGAAGGAACAGAGCCTTTGGAAGGTCTGTACCTGAATGTTTTCCGGGTTTAGTCTTTCAGACTCGGAGTTCTAGTTGAGCCGCTCCATACTCTGAAGGCCAAAACCCTGTCTGCAATAACGGGTGGCTGGGTTCACTGGAGCCTGAGCTTATTTTGTGCTCCTTGAACACCCCCCACCTGCTCTCTGTTGCAGCTGTGTAACGTACAGTTGAGATGTCCTGTGCTTTTGTGTTGTACTGACCTGTAGGCCTGTTTAGATGTACCAGTACTGTGTTCAAATGTAGCCTCCTTTGTATGTCTTCAGTTATACCCTTGATATTTGTAGTATTTGTCTGGCAATTGTTGATTTATTTTAAATATTTGGACTGCTGAGATACTTAAAAGCTAAACTGGATAAACTCCAGACTTTAAACAATGGTTAAGGCACAACAGTTTCCACATCTTCACCACTACAAAGTGACATTTGAAGTCATGTTGGTTCCTCAGCACTCCTTTAACACATGTTATGTGTTGTAGTGTGACTTGTGATTGTTGTACTGTAAGAAGAGCCGTAATGAAAGCAACGATACTTGTATAATCTTGTTTCTTTGAATCAGACACTGTGAATAACAAAAGGCTGGAGTAGAGAATGACTGGGACAGAGATAAAGAGGAGGGGAAAAGCTCAAGCACTTCTAGAGAACTTGTCAAAGCGCTCTCAGAACTCTTTCATCACTGTCAGAGTCCATGAGGGTTTTCCCTCGTCTTCTGTATAGCCTCCAACCAGCCTCACTCTCTCTCTCTTCACGCTCTCCTTTGCTCTCGCAGTCCCGCCCTTCTTCTGTATCTGTGCCATCTTTTTATCACTCTTGAAATTCTCACTGTCTGGACTTCTCTGTCGCTTCTTTGTGTTGCCTTTTTTTCTTTCTTTTCCTCTTTATTCCTGACCTAATCTCCCTTTCTGTTATTTACTTTGCCAGGCAGTCTGTCCTCACCCCTCTCTTTTTTCCTTCTTTTCTTTCGTGATTGTGTCTCCTTTCTTTCTCTCTCCCTCCCTACCATACCTTTCGAGACAGTGGCAGTGTGTGGGCAGTGGGGGGAGGTATTGATCTGACCTTGCGCTGTAGCTCCCACAGAGCCATATTGCACTCAGCTTATGTAATGCAAATGTACATGAGTATGTTAGTGTGTGTGTGTGTGTGTGTGTGTGTGCGTGTGTAGCTTTTTTATGGGCTGGATCCATATTATTGCCCCTTGCTGGTCACAGGGAGGAGCTGGACTGCTATTAGTTTTGTCTCGCTGCTGTGCTTGGAAGTTAACTCATACCTTACATACAGTATCTAATTGTCTTGTGTGTTATATGTTTATGTGTGGCAACAACTCAAGAGGGAACAGGAGAGGAGCTTGGGGCACCTGAACCCCACAATGGTCGCCCAGGTGTGTTTATCTTTAAATAAACAACCTATCTTGAAGAAATTATTCCATTCCATTGTTTATTTGTTTTAGAAAAAACTATTCAAAAAGACTTAAAAAACCCCCTCATTTCTACATATATATTTATACTATATTAAAGTAGCTCTGTTCAGGAGTTAGCATCTTGTATTGTTTTTTTGGATGAGTGTAGTGTACAGTATGTGTTGCTATACAGTACATTGGTCCACAGGCTTGAATGAACAACCAGACTGTTGGCAGAAATTGAAGTTCCTCACAGTTTCCACTTCCTACTTTCCCATCTGTTTATGTGGCACGCTTCTGTCCTTTGACTGCGTGGCGCTATTACTCAACACTGTCATAGCTATAGTGCCGACTGACTCACCAGAGACTCATTTTAGGTCTTTAAAAAGCCACATTCTGTATTTAAATTGTCTATAGACGTTGTGTTCTGAGCGATATTCTGCAGGCCAGTTGCTGCTGTAGGAAAGTGCACAGTATTAGCTGTGTTTGTGTGAAGATCTGTGTGCATTATGAGTATGTAGTGCATGTAGTATAAGTTGCCATACTATTGTGACTTACAGTACAATAGAGTTGAGAGTTCAACGACTTTATCAGCCTCCATCTGTCTCTCTACTAGCAGCAGACTGTGAGGAAAAACCACAAGGCCCGCCGGTAAATGGGAGGAAAGGCAAGTCCTCTGAATAGTGTGATGGTGTGACTTTGCTGTGTGGGCTTTCCCCGGTTAACAGAACTCTGACCTTCTTATTTTCTTATCTTCTATTTTTCAAACTTTCCTTTGTCCACATTTCATTTATTATATATACTGAATGTGGTTCACTCGTGTTGAGTTGATTTGGAGTGATCAAATTAGAGAGTTGTACTGTATATAGCGTGAGCTGATGGTAATATGTATAGAGTTGCTGTCGTTGTGATCTCTGCTGCTCTGTCCTTCCCTAGTTCAAAGCCCTAATGTGCCCTCTGCTTTAATAGAAATGTATTCTGCTCAGCTCCACCTCAAAAAGACAGAGCTCTCCATTTCTATTGCGAAATTGCCAATCATTTCAATTAGACATGGATTATTGAACACATACACACACACCCTCCGATAAAGATGGCAGTCTCAGTCGTTCATACAGTAACTCATGTCATGAGATAAATTATTGCATCTCAGGTAATCTAAATTTTTGATGAGAGTTTTTTAACACAAACAACAAATAATTAAGCGCTTCACTTCCCTGTAGAGGTACTGCACAGTGTAATCTACTAAGTATGAGAGGCCGTTGCCTCCGTTGGCCAGCAGATGGAGCAAAGTTCATAATCTTTGCAAGGGCGATGAGGGAACTGTCCATTATTTCAGTGCTGAAGAAGCAAAGAGGTCTTTTTTCTTTCTTACCAATCTTTGCCACAGTTTTCTCTTATAATTATACAATAAATTTCTATGTAAACAATGAACACTGAGTATTAGTATGGATCTAACGTATAGTTTCCTTGATAATCCAACGTCCTCTAGATTTCTGTAGTGTGCAAACCTTTGTGTGTGTGTGTTGTGTATGGATGTGTGTGTCTTGCTGTAGAAGTGACATGGGAGGACCAGCAGCGAGGGGTGAATGGCTCTCTGTCTGATGGAGGGACACAGCCACACCCCTCCCTCACTGATGCAGGTTGGTTGGTCTGCGTGTGGAGTTCTGCCTCTTTTAAAGACATATGTCACTCTGATAGAGTATTAGACTTTATAAACATAAAATCAGGATTTATTAAGACACATCTGATCTTGGGATCGTTACCACACGTATAAAGCTACTAAAGATGTTCATGATCAGAAATATGCATATTCAACATCAAAATCTACCAAAGTGACGTGTCCTTGCAGATTTTTCTGACTCTATTTACAGTTTGTGTCTGGATGATGTTCAATATAAAGTAGATGTTAGAAACATTGGGTTAAAAATATGCTTTGTATATTTTATATGCAGCAGCAGAATGATTTATTCACACGTTTAATATGATGTTGCCCAGGTCAGCCTCTGGATGGCGTCTTTCCCCTATTTGTGTGTTTTTTGCAGTGCAGCACGGAGCTGATGTTTCTGTAGACTCTGTAGACGTAGAGTTTGAAATTGCATTTTGGTTCGTTTTGTAAAGCACTGCACATTTCATTGCCCTAAACAAAATATGCTTTTTGCTCTGGTGTTTTTGCACTCTGTCATGGTTGCTACAAGTCAGGTTTGATGAGATACTGTCCTCCTTTTATTGCAGAAAGACAAAGTAATGACGCTACTATGCTGTGTCTTAATGCACTTCCATGGAAACACATCTTCACCTCCCTTTAAATGAAATCTCATTTATGTTACTTGCTGATATTTTATGCCCACAGGATCTGATTAGTTATGGTGCCTTTGGATCAAAGTTATTTTATCAATTAAATCAGATCTAAGAAACACAGCACAAACAGTTATGTTTTATCACATAAGCATAAATACTGTTTTAGCGCAACCATAACCTGTCAATCCTATTTACTTGGTTACCATATGACGCAGTGACTAGAAAAGCTTTGACTCTTCACCATCTGCATAGTTTTTTTTCTCAGATACATTGGTGTGTTATTGGATTACATGTAAAGTGTAGTCTGCTGTTGTGGGTTAACATGGCCCAGCGGCTCGAGCGTGCACTTCACACATGGCTGTAAAATCTGTGCCTGAGATTCAAGCTGTAATGAACCCTCAGCAAGTCTGGTCATCTGTCAGTCTCCCTCCCTTCACCAGTACTGCCTTTGTTCTGGTCGCTGTTTGAACTCTCTATTGCTCTATACCTCCCCCTCTGCTTCCTCGCTCATGTCCCTGTGTCCATTTCTCTCTGTCTCTGCATATTTTTTTTCAACCTTTATTTATCCTGGAAAGGCTGACTGTGTGTGTGTGTATTTTAAATCTGCTGCTGTAGTGTTGGGTCTGTAGTCTCGGAACAATTTGTCATTAAGAGACAGTTGGTTTAAATATGGCGTGTTAATACCATACAGTATTAACCCACAGACCACAGGAGACTTTCCTTGCCAACTTGTTCTGGTTTTTTGCTCCAGCCTCCCTCTTAATATATCACTTTCTCATCCTGGTGACCTACATGATGCAGCTGAAGTAAGGGGGGAAAAAATCACTTGCTCTCCTGATTATCATTTGACTCTCTAATGAGATGATGTTAGCTGCCACAAAGAGATGAAAGCTGGTGAGGCAGATGTCTCACATTGTCTTTTTATTCATGTGACACTTCATTATTCACCCTAATGGAGTACTAATTGAGCTAAATGCAAATTCTCTGTAAAGAGGGTATGATCTGAGTGGGCTTCTTTTTGTCACTGTTGGTTTTGTCAGGTTCAGTAGAGGAAGGAGATGAGACGGGAGGGTCACAGACATCACCGATTACAAACTAACCCTGATGGTGAATCCCTCCATCTAAACTGGGCCGTGTGGTTCCAATGAGCGCTCGCTTACACAAGATCAAAACACACATGGAAGTGTCTTGGTTGCTGATAGAGAAATTAAAGTAGCAGTTCTTCTGTGAAAGGGAAACAAAATCATCCTGAGAAGATTTCAGGGTCTCCGCAGGAAGGAAGGGAGGGCATGAATATGAAACGAAGGAGAGGAAAATATGTAATCAGAGACAAAAAAGATACTTGGAAACCAGCAGTCAACCTTGCTGTTGCATAACTTTCTTTCAGAAAAACACTGATGCCAGAACATGTGTATGTATGCATTTGAATGTGCACCCTACTCAAGGTATATCGGTACATTTCATATGAACTGCTGAAACTCTGTGAGGTAGCCGGCTCTCTCTTTTGTGTGCTCGCTGCTCTGTGCTTTCAGTTTGTGTTGTGTTTTTTTTTTTCTCGTTTTCTTTTCTTTTTTGTTATTTTCCAGGCTGTCTCCCCACAGTTGCCCCATGCAGACTCAAGTGACATCCACTTCTCCTTTCTTCCCCCCTCTCCACTTCCTCTTTCCCCACCTACCTTCAGAGGTCTCGGGGTTTCTGTCTGGTTCGGTACATTAACATCTCTTTACCGTTTCAGCTCTTTTTCCTTTAAAGCACAGAACCTCACCTTCCCAACCCTCCCTCCTTTCTAATCTCTAATAACTAAACTCTCTGCCTCAGACTCTCCCGGCCTCGCACCCTCCTGCTCTATTTTGACTTCTCACTGTGCCCATGGTGAAGTTTTGCGTGTTCTTGGTGTACTCTATGATTTTGTTTGTGTGTTCTGTGCTTGTTGTACGTTGTTTTGTCATTGTCGTGTCGTATTGTTGTTGTGTTGTGTCCCCCTACCAACCTACCCCAACCCTCCATCCTCTTCTTCTATACACTGACCCTCCAAACCTGGCTTATTCTGTGATTATGATGACGACGTTGCCCTCCCTCCTTCTTTCCTCTCCTCCTCCGTACCCCCCTTACCCCTTCGTGCATCCTCTCACATCCATCTTCCTCTCCTCTGTCTGTGTCTGTCCATTCTGTGATGTGATCCCAGAAGACACGGACTCACCAAGTTGGACGAACTCAGGTCTGTCCTTTCTTCTTCTCCATCTTCCCTACTTTTCTAAATTCTGCTTCCTCTTCTTCTTCTCCTTTTATTCACCTTGTACGTCTTCCCACCCACCTCCCCTCATCTCAGTCGTCTTTTCTTTTTCGGCTTCGCTTATGTCCATTTTCTCGTGTCGACTCTTAATTGTTCTGTAGATGATGCTTCCGGCTTCTTTGTCATTTTGCACTCTTTTATTTTGCTGCGTACTCACTGTGTGGTATGGACATGATCATGCTAGTGTGGTTCTTTGCAGCAGATCTTGATCTGAGACACTTATAATTTCTATCTTAGTGTCATGTACTGTAAGTGACAACAAAACCTTATTAGGATTACTTTTCTAAACGTATTCAGTACATGTATGAACAAATGTTTAACACCAAATCCTTAAACTGAACTAACTATTCTCAATCATCATTGTTACTGACAGAACCAATACATTTTAGCAGTGAAGCTCTATCTATTAACTTAACAGTGCTTGTATAGGCTTAGTTCTGTTTGAACAGTTTGAACCAGCAACAGACAGTGACAAACTTATCACTGAACTGAAGAGAGTCAGAATCAGCACCAAACGTCACAGCGTTATGAACGCTGATATGGCAGCTTACCCATGCTATTGAACTAAACTGAACAAAATGGTTTAAATCAGCAAAGTGATGTTTAATTTCCACCGCAATACCACATATAGACAAGGCACTAAAGGTGTTTTTAATGGCCAAACAGTTACTTAAACATTTACTTAAATTTACTTTTTAAAGATCAGACTGATGACAAAAAAAACTCTGAAACAAGCAAAAAGTGAAGACGGCTACAGTAGAGACCCGGGCAGAGAAGATGCTGCTGATGTCTGGACTTCATTCTGTTCCTTTCTGTCCTCTAATTTCTACAATATTCACCTGATGTGGATGTACAGCCCTTTAAATTCTAGCTGAAAGGTGGCACTCTAACCATAGAGTCACCCAACGTGCAGGAGGACGGAGTCAATATAATGAATACTGATCTAATACTTTCTGACACAGTAACTTCAAAATCAGTATAACTCAGCAAACAGCTCCTTACATGAAGGTACATTTTTTCTGTAATGTAAGCGTTATTGAAAGAAAATGAAACGCGTATGCAGGTGTGAGATGTTGCATAACCAGTAAAACTATTATCCAAGACAAACGGAGAACCAGTCACTCATTTGCTCTCAGCTTGTATTGCTTTTCTTTGTTTGTGCGTGTGTGTACGTAAAGCTGTAGGCATACTGTATGTGCGCATGGCACTTGTCTATTCACCTTTACTTCATCATTGCCATCATAAAACACAAAAGTAGAGACAGAGAGCAATTGGAGAAAATGGAAATGCAGGTACTGCAGGAAGTCATAATTTTGTGGCAGTTGATAATTGTTGTTTTTGCAAAAGAACACATGTACAGTAGCATTTCCAGCAGAAAGTATTTGTTTTCAGATATAATTTGGGTATTTTCAGTTACATAAAATGTGTGTAGTTCTTATGCAGTGGCATTGTTGCCTCCACAGGAACAGGGTTAAGGTTGTGTATTGATTATGGTGTGATGTTTGTGTAGTGTTTGTAACAATGTGAAACAAAGGACGGAGTTTAAATTAAATTTAAGAGGCTATTCCTTTGGCAGCCAGGATGATGTGACCAGTGAAACGAGAAAAGTCTTTCAGCTTGAGAGTGATGCACTGGTTTATTATGATTATTATGATTAACATTTACCTAGAACCTCATTCAAAATATGTCCCGATGTAATTGCCTTGTTGGAGGTAGAACATTTTGTTTACTGTAGTAATTTGTCTTTAAAGCTGCAGGACTTTCTTGCAGGGTCAATAAACTGTATTATTTGAATATTATTCATTTAATTACAAAAGAAAAAGAAGGTCAAACATTTCTGCAAAGATAAATAAGTCTGGGATCATGACAGTTGGTCGCTTCAATTTGTTGTGCGGCTTATCTTTAGAGTCAGCATTTTTTTTTTGTTTGTTGTTTGTTGTTTTTGTTCATTTTGTTAATACAACTGATCATTCGGCTTTTTCTCATTAGATCTGTCCCTGTCATGGTTCATGGCTCATAGCTCAGCAGAAGCTCGTCTCTCACCATAACCGTATGTCCCTCCATCAGGCCTTCCACACAGTATCAGCCACCATCTGACAGTCTCCCCTCTCTGTGCTCAGGTATGGACATGGAGGAGAGGACCAGGCAGATGAAAATGAAGATGAACAAGTACAAGCAGGGAACCGGCTCCGACTCCAGGCTGGAACAGGACTATCACAAGGTAGAAAATGTACTCAGATCTGTTCTGTATGTATGCTTTGGTCCATCAGATTCACAGGAAAAAAACACATGCACTTACAGTATCACTGTTTGCTTGGCTGCACTGTGTAAAGGCCATATGGCACACTTTGCAATCAGTCAAGCATGTACACTTGTACATATCAACATCATACTGCGCATGTGCATTCATGTTTGCACAGTGTACATGTGCACACACAGACATAGTCACCCACACATACCAAAACAAGAAAACACTCAATGCAGTTTAAAGTTTGGAAAACATTGAGTTAGGTTCATTAAAAGATAAAGTTCAGGGCGACCCGGTAGCTGAGTGGTTAAGGAGCATAAAACATTGCTGTTGCTGTCAAATAAAGGCATCAAATGCGCAAAAACAAAGTAGGTATACCACCATAATTGCATAAGCCATTATAATGATAATTTATCTC
Source organism: Pampus argenteus (assembly GCA_036937835.1). Lineage (NCBI taxonomy): Eukaryota > Metazoa > Chordata > Actinopteri > Scombriformes > Stromateidae > Pampus > Pampus argenteus. The sequence continues at coordinate 7,075,694 of CM072865.1, read as the reverse complement.
CATGCAGATAGTTTTACTTTGACATGTTTATTTTTGACAAAAATAGCAGCAGCATGCCATTCCAGACTCAATGTCCTAGTACTCAAGAGATTACACAGACTTCACTGTTTTTGTTGAGGCATATTTTAAATAGAGGTATTGCTAATAATAATAATAGATATTCACAACAACGTCTGTGGATTATCTTGAGCAACTGGGACATTGTTTCTGGAAAGGTGGTATTGAGTTTTCTCCATAATCCTTCAGTGCTTTAAAATGTAAAAATAAAACAGATATCTTCAAAAACCATCTGCATGGCTAGAGCCAACTGCAATTAAGTGGGGAAATGTGGGATTTTTCTTTTGTCATTTTGGGTGAACTGACTCTTTAAGCCTCTAGTTGTGAATTCATGGAATGTGACATTGAGTGTGTGCAGAGTCAAGTGTTTACTACTCTGATCTGGAGAGATGGTGAACATGTTTGGAGAACTTGGCATGAGTCTGGTGTCTCACTGCAGTCTGGGCCAGGAAGACAAAGGTATCTCTGTCCAGCTTTCCTTTTAAGTCGGTAGTATGAAAGCTATTGCATTAGGAGCAGCCAATGTGTTTGCTAGAAGTCTATAAAAAGCAGATCCAATTGTGAGTTGTCCTTGTCTGTTGAAGATTATCCTCCCTGGAACTGCCATTGACAACCAATGTTTTCACTATTATTAAATAGGACTTGTGAGTAGCTGCTTTTAAACCGCTGTGTAATACACACAGTTACTGTAACAACAGTTCAGGTCCTCTTACAGAAAACATTCCACTAAGAGAAACACACACAGGGTATGTTGTACACATTGCGCTTAAAACATCCATCCAAAAAAAAAAAAAAGGTTTTCCATTGGCTAGTTCATAAATTGCAACTTCCTCAGATATTGTGGAAATATGCTGCCCTTGCAGAAAGGCTTATATTGGATGAACTAAAATAGCTATGTCAGTATTTCTGAGCACAAAACAGGAAATCTGGACAATGCAATAACCAATCATTATATAAGGTGAAACATGGTCCACCATTGCTGCTCTCATTTCATTGGCCTCATTACAGGAAGTAATCATCTAAAATATATAGAGACGTGTTGTGTTGACAGACTCAATACTATGTTCCTCACAGGCCTCAATGATAGCTTAACTTTTAAACATGTGTTATAATAGTGTTCAAGTTATGATATATAACGCTTGGTTATATTCTTATTTTCCTGTTCTCTGTACCAGAGTTACTATCTGAGAGGTTACACCCCTCTTGGGTGATGTCTGCTTGACACTATACCGGTGTTGAATCAGGTCAGGTCAGGTCAGGTCACATTATTCATGCGCTGATGAAGGCCTGTAGCCAAAACACATCAGCCATGATTCTATTAAAATGTGAAGCTCTACAGGCGTTGTTTGCTTTGATGGTGTGCTACCTTTTTCCACTTCTAAACTCCCCAGGTTCACTGTTTGTCAGTTAGTTGTATGTAATTAACCACCATTTAAGTACAATATTAACAAAGGTGGGTCTTGCATTATGACCTAATCTTTTTGGCCTTGTCTTGTTCAGGGGCTCACAGTACTGTGATCACATAGCGTATATTCTAAATAATGTCTTGTTTAAGCAAACTGACACGCAGAAAAACGTTTTGTTGTTGGAGAAAATTATTGGCTAAACAACACATTTTTCCCCCAGGTCCCCTAACAGGTGTTGGGTATTGTACCATATACTAATACATCATTTCTTTTAGATAAACACATGTGTTTAATGCAAAATCTGAATGTTGAACGTTGTATATTTTATTGTAGTAGAGAACAAAATGACAGTATTACCCCCTAAAAAGTAAGGGAGTAGTATTACGTTGCAATGAATGTAAGTGCTCAAGTGAATTGAAATGAAAGTATCTCAAAATTATATACTATACTATACTAAGTACATGTGCTTACTTTCCATTAGAGCCAGACCCATTTACCAAATGATCTAAACATATCAAGTGCCCAGACAGCGTCTCACATTGTGAAGATCCAACTCAAGAAAACTCTTGATCTTTATATATGTTTTTTTTTTCTTTACTAATTTAACATCTCTTTCATCCATTTGACAGAAATACACTCTGACCTTTCAGAAGGAACACCTAATACGCCTTATGTAACAACATCATCCTTACTCTTTCTCTCTCTATTCGGCTTAGAACAAAACTAATAAGTCTACATTATTCACAGTCATCAGCCCACATCTGCAGCAGAACTCATCTTGATTAAGAATCGTTGACCTTAAAAAAACCAAAGGCATGTAAGCAGGGTTTTTAGCTGCACTTAAAGTGTATACCCTGTTACTTTTTAAAGTTTATATCAATCTCTCAGAGTATCTCCTTTATATAAATAACCACTACAAACACTTGAAAAGAGCTAAGGCTTTGCCAAAAAAAAAAATCCGTATTATGTGACATCCTTATAACAAAAAACTTTTTATTGTGTTTTTGTCCTCTCTGCAGCATTCGGGCAGAGATCCACGGGGCTCAGATAACCTGTCGGCCAAGTCATCAGACAGCGATGTAAGCGACGTGTCCGCTGTGTCGAGAACCAGTAGTGCCTCTCGGTTCAGCAGCACGAGCTACATGTCTGTCCAATCAGAAAGGCCGCAAGGAAACCGCAAGATCCGGTAGGTTGATTACCACTGCAGGAGACCGTGAACTTTTCATCATGCTTTAAACACATCACTGTTATCAGGATTGGACAAATTCCCCCTCAGATGTGAACATTTCTTCCCATATATGTTGCCATGTCCAGACATTTTCAGCTTTGAAATTGTTTGCACCTGGTTAAACTTGGAGAGGAAAATGCACCGCCTAGCACTGTGTGTCATTTTCTCACTCTGATGAGTTCAGGTTTGGCTCCGTTTTTAGAAAGATCTGGAGCCAAATGGTTGAACTCTGCTCATTCAGGCTGTGGGGGAAGTTTGTCCATATCTGACAACACACACTGAAACATAAAACACATTGCATCTTTGTGGGCGTTGTCTTATATCAAAGCAAAAAAAAACCCCAAAACAAATTATTTTGCATGGCGCTTTGCTTTAAGTCTGCATTTCTGTTTTCTGTTATTTTTAATCAACCTTGGCTGCACTATGTCTCTGTGTTGGTCTTTCTTTCTATTGCTGTTGACATTATTCATGCTTTGTTTGGTTTTCTTTCTTGCTTTGCATGTGCTGCTCTCTTGCTTCTTTTTTCCGTCTTCAGCCAGTTGCGATCAAGGAGCCAGTCTCGGGAGGGGGATGAACAGTTAGGAGAAGTGCTAGAAGAGGAGGAGGCGGGTGGGGGAGTAGGCGGAGGGGAAGGGAGAAGGGCCAGTAAAGAGGCGAGATCACAGGGAGGGAGGAAGGGGTCAGTGGGGAAGGTAGACACAGACAAGGAGCATCAGGAGGATTTGGTGGAGAATGAAGACGACTTGCACCAGAGGAGTATCTCAGAGACTGACCTCAGGTAACATGTGTGGCAGCCTCTTAACTGTAGACTCATACTAACAATAACATAGACTTTGAACCGTCCTGTGTAAAGCAGGACGTGAGTGTGGTGACTATCCTCCACCCTTTAACCTTGATGACGATTTAACTGTGGCCCTATTAACCCTTTCCTACACTAAAGTAGGGTAGCATCTGCTCGTTACTTATAGTGTGATGAACAGTATAGTAACCCATGCAGCCCGTTGACACAACAGTAGTAGACTAAATAAACAATAAATAATTACAGCAAGCATTTAAAATTTAGGAGCCCCAAAATCACCAAAACAACAAATGGTTCCACTGATCTCTGTAGTTGTATGCAGCCATGCATTTAGATTGACATCCTCCAGTGATATAGGGGAAGGACTATACAATTGATCCCTTATTCTATAAGAGATTGGATAAATTACAATTTCTCTTCAAATATAGTGGTTACTCAGACATTGTCAAGATTAGCTATCTAACTTATTTTTATTTATTATATAACTTCGGTAGAAAAGAGTGAAAACACTTTGGTTTGTGGATTATTCGGACTAACCTGGACATTGCATCTAGAAAGACACGCTGCTCTTAACGTTTTGGAAATGTAATTTGATGCTCAAAGCTCCAAATACAGTTCAGTAAAGTGGAGGAGTCAAAATTCCATTCATCGATGGATACTGTGTCTCTGAAGCTCACTACATAAAACCAAATCTATCTGGATGGCTAGATACAACTAGGCACACGTGGGAGAAATTTCATTTGAATATTTCTACTCAATTTCAGTTTGCAGTGAGGTGGATTCCTTGTTCTGTGGCACCTAAAAAGCACACTCTCTTTGCCAAACTTCTCTAATTTCATTTCATGTGACTTTTGCCTTTTGTGTCAAAGAAAAACTCGATAGAAATAAAAAAATCACCATGTAGCATTACAAATACGGCTGTATTGCAATTAATCACACATACAGCGCTGAATGAATATGTGGAAATTTATACTTTTTAAGTTGAAGCATGTAGAATGCTTTAGTTCTGACATGTTAAGACTAAATTTAACATGACACTATTTCATCGTGGCCACGAGAGACTATCGCTTCATTTCTGAAGAGTGTAAGACATCTAAGAAGTATGTCAAGAACAAATTGATCTAGAGTCCCACAGCAGGATAAAAGATTAGCTCACACCCGTAATAAGATGTCTTCACTATCTAATCACATTCACAGCAGGATCCAAGTTAGTGCTTCTTACTAACATTAGTTCGACTCAATGTCTCCTCGGACTTGAGAGAAAACACATTAAGATAAAAGCTATACCGTCTTATGTGTGATTAACACTGCACCAATGTGTACAGTCAGATTTAAAAAAAAAACACATTTCACATGTGTCAGAGGCCAAATGCACGTGGCAGAAATGTGAGCAGATCTACTGAAATGTATACAGGTATGGTACCTACTACACAGTCTATGTTTAGATACATATGCATGCTAAAAGAAGATAAAGACTCTACACAGCCCACTGGTTTGCTCTGAGGCTGCAGTCTGTGTTGCTTTACTGTTTGTCTGTGCTGCTCAATGCTGGGATGTTGTCTGTGTCCTTCACACGCTGTCTGATTCCTACAGTGTCGCTCTGCACCTGCAACTTGTCAAGCCAAACCCACCCCGCATCCCTCCACCTACTCCTCGACACGCCAAGAACATTTCACGTTCTGTGTGTGTGCAACGCACAACCCTTATAACTCAACCAGCAGTCCATTCACTTCCAGTAAAGTCAATGCACACTACAAAAAAAAAAAGAAGTAAAGAAATTAAAATGCCTTGAGCAAATACATTCTCAAGATACATTTAAATTCTGCTACAGTATTTCACTGAAAGTGAGCTGGATGAACTAATATACTGACGACTTCTATCTGTTCCTTCATGACAGCTACAGTATAAATCTGTTCTATGCTTACGTTTTAAATAGAGGAGTCGTTGCACATTCTGCTTTTATAGGACAATAATAATTAAACATGAGAAGAAACCTACTCGTACAACAAAAACACATTCTATAAGTTTGTTACAGCTGCACATACCACACAAATTAGTAGTTTTCAGTGATATTAGAAGAATCAATAGGCTTCAATAAGAATCACAATTCAAAATGTTAATAAACTGATATTAAAATGCTAAGTAAATATATATATATATATATATATATACACATATGTAGTCAAAGGTTTTTATACCGTAATAACAGCTGAATGCCACTCTACCAAACTATCGTTAAAACCATGAACGATAGTGAAACAAAGTGGTTGCTAAGCAGCAGTAATTATTGGTGATTTTTGTGTGTTATAACAGGCTACAACATCTGTTCAAAACTCAGGTTAAATGTGAAGAAGTGCTCATTTGTTTGTGTGTCAGGCTTTTTATTAAGTACATTTTGTCCAAAAATTACTCACTGCTTACTGGTGCTGCACTCACCAGGCAACAATGAGCCAGGTTTTCTATCTGTAGGCACTAAATACTACTACTGGCTGGACAAAATATCTATACAGCAAAATAACTATAGTTACAAACAAATGACATGATAAAATTCTATAAAAATCATTAGGAATTCAAAATTATATAAGCAATATGACTATATCCCCTTATGGTTTGTCTTCAAATCTTTCACCACAACAACAACACAACCAATACACTTATAATTAAATTTATGTATCATATATCTAAAACTTGTACAAAGGCATTTGGCTTCTTCTTCTCCCGCAAGTCCTTTGATTTGTTTTTGCAGCAAAGCAGCCCCTCAGTCTGTGACACTGGTGTCAGACACAAGAAGTCGAGTAACATATTTTATTAGAATATTTCGTTGCGCTCTGTGCTGCTGCTCGGTGTCATGACCTTATTCATTCAGCGCCAACTTTGAAGTAAGTGCTTTATATGTGATACTTGGTATCAAAGCCACAAATCTCTGCTCTACAGAGCAGGATTGGAGAAGAGGAGGAGATTGTTTTCACGTCATGAACTTAGCATTGTGTACTGTAATGTACTGTATGCATTGAGATAAGAAAAGGGATCTTTTTTCTCCCATGTGCTGTTATGTAAGCTCTGCCAGTGACGACACTCACATCAAGCCTGTACAATGGACTTAAACAGTATACCGAGAACTCAGGCATATTATGAGAGCCTCAAAATCAATACTATAAATACTGAAAACAATCAATACTGTATCCAGAGATCATTCAGTGAGTCAGGATGTTGGTATGCACTGGAAAAGATGCAACCTGCTTCAAATGCTAAAAGGTTTGTTCACTACTCTGCTCATCTACAGTATCTACGAAAGCAATGAAGCAGTGTGATTCGGCAGAAACGTCGCTGCTAGCTAGAATTACTTATGACTCATCTCCTATGTATTGAGGTCACAGTGTAAATATGCATCTGCTACACATTAAACAGGGCTGTACACATTGCTTTGGCATAGGAACATCATGATAACCATATGTGTTTTTAGTCTGTGAGCACTTCTACACAGAGAGGCAAATGTGTGCTGAGACACGCACGCCCGGACACAAACGCGTGTGACTCTAAGCTGATGTTGTGGCCTCCAGGATGTAAGGAGCTTTCCATCAGCACTTTTAAATCCCACATCACCTCCTCTCCACCAGGTCCCTTTCATCTATTATTGTTGCCCCGGTAACAGCTCATTCATGTGAGACAGAGTAAAGACTGGTGTTTTGAAGGACAGGGATTGATCATTGCTAAAAGGAAGGAAGGGATGTTTACTTTAACCACCATCTCCCCACCCCATTCAAAAACAGTGTGTCTTGTGAATGGAAGGAGAGTCCTGCATCTGAGTTACCTCCACAGCTGATGGTGTTATTTCACATGAGCTTCAGACTTCAGTTAATCATTTTATTCCTGGTAATTTCAGCCTCATATGAAAACTTTGTAGCCATGTAGACAAATGTGCAAGCATGCTAATGCTCTGGCCGGGGGCACAGTTTCCATAGTAACCCGTTTTGTGCCTTACCTGGTGAAGAAGCAAATTATCTTATCTGTAAAAGGTAGACAGGATGAGAGTGTAGGGGAGGACAAAGTGCACCTTGCATGACTTTTTATTTTTATTTTTATATAGTATTTGTGATCCAGTTGTCAAAACAGCATATGTGTTTCTTCCTGGTTGACTAAGTGAAATATCCCTTTAAAGATGAATTTAAATAACACATAACTGAATGTGAAAAGCTGTTTCTAGCTTGGTAATAATACAGTGTGGTTTACAGCAATATGTGTTGTATCCAAACATTATGTGACCACATAATAATAAAATAAAGCAGCATCCAATGTTTCTGAAAAATTTTGAAAGTTATGGAAGTTTTTAAGCATCTGGATGACATTTTAGATTTTCTGAACGGAAATAAATCTTGTTTTTATATAAGGATACAGTCTAAAAGAATTTGCATTATCTAACAGTGTACATCTGACTTTTAATGGTCAGTTTTTGGCTTATGATAACCAACCAACCAAAAGTAAGAAATGACTCACCTTAGCAGCTAGTGGTGACATGTTATTGTTATATTACACTATTTAGATAACCAAATCTAAAGACCTCATTCAAAGTGTAACTAAATCTGTGCACACTTTCGCAAAATGAAAAAATGGCCAGGTTTTGTTTTGCTTTGGGAACATCTTGGCCTAGATGAAAATGCATGGTGCACAATCTGCATGATGAGGTACACTATGTTCTTTGGGCTGAGGTTGAAAATCAAAAATCCCCAGAGGGGGCCCAGTTTTCCAAGCATGCACATTTCAGTGTGTGGAGACAGGACTGAGTGCCAAGACCTATTCAGAGAGTAGAGATACTGTAATGGAGGAACAGTGGGTAGCTGCTGGTGTATATTTATTCAATGAAGTAATGATTGATCTAAGTCAAGTCAAAGTTAAGTCAGCATAATGTTACATGTTAAACCAGTAGAATTTGTCTATTTAGGTCAGTAACATGTCTATTGAGACCAATATAATGTACGTCTAATGTTTGTCTAAGCTGATATGAGAAGTGTTTGTGCAGATCAGAGCAAGATCAATAGAACCTTAACCCACATACTGTAGACTCTGAATCGAACTTTGATGACTCAGTTTGTTCTTTTAGACCAACAGCATATTTGCTTAGTTTGATCAGTAGAATGTGTCCAGTTCCACCAGTGCACCGTCCATCTAAAGCCAGCTGGATGTTTGTCTCATTTTCAATTATAGTTTTAATTTCAATAGTTTGTAGAGGCACCGGTTCCCCATGCAATCGCCCTGACCCCGCCACTGTGCTGCTATTTGATGCAATGAAAGAGGCAGCGTGATCACTGTGTCAACCTGATGAAATGCAGGCCGACTGTGATGATAGTGAAAGAGCATATTTTAGAATGTCACCTGTACATCGGCCTGTGGTGTTGTCAGGAGTCGAGATGCTTGAAGTCTGCTTCAAAGCTTCTGGGCTGCATTAACTGATCAAAGGCACTAATCCCACAATAAGCATTTAATATTTATGAATTAAAGTACCGGCTGAGCCGTAACAGGGCCCACTGGCATTAGAACTGGCATTAACAAAAGGCTTGATACTGCAGGCTGAAGTACAAGGTGTGTGCATTCTTTTAGAGCACATCTGACTTATTTCACAACCAGCTGGCAACCAAAACAATACATGTAAACAACCCAAATTTAGTCTTTAAAAAATACAGACGTACCAGTGTATACTCTTCATGTCAGCAGCACGAAGGTTGGTAGCATTTCTGAGTTCTCATGCACTCATGAATGATTACTTTACTAATATTTATCTAGCTTCACGTGAACATGAACCACTCTCTCTCTGACACCATATGGCTTTAAAACATGAGAGCCAGGCTTTGAATGCCAGCTAAATTTGAAGTGGCAGATTGCTGAAGCTCTGTAGAATCATTAACCAAGATTAATGTTGCATCACTTACCTTCATTTCTGTCAAGGTAATGCAATAATGTAACAAAGTTAGACGTAGTCTAGATTACATACTGATCATTTTCCTAATAAACGGAGTTGAACACTAATGTCTAATACATGAAAGAGCACATTTTAAAGAGCCTAATTGAAGTAATTGATGGAATCAATTGTCCAAATGCATTGATTCTTCTCCCATTTTAGTCAGCGTGTCTGTCCATAAGTTGTCTTTATAAGGCAGTTACATGGCTGAGGTCAGACACTTTAATTAATGAATAGTAGCCTGAGGGCGCTACACGTAACTCATCCCATTAAAAATGCAGAGCCCATGATACAGAATGTAATTTGTCTCTTAAAGATAATTTTACTGGCAGAGCTAAAATAGGGCCTTAATTTAGACTGTGCCCTATTTCCTTTCAAACAGGAAGGGCTGGAGAATAATACTGATGACAGACAACTTTTCCTTTTGTGTGTACTTCAGTGTAAAAGTAGTGAATGTGTGGTCACGACTCAGGTGCACAAGTTGCAAGTGACTTTGTTTATCGCTAGGTGTCTGTGATAGACAGAATAAACCGTTCAAGGTTCAAATGTATCTCTAAATCTTTAACATTGACCGTTCAAAAACAATTTCACCACAAAATCCGTTCTGTAGCTGTCCTGGAACATTCAGTTGTATCACACAACCTGTCAACTTGTGTCAGTCTCCACTCTTGAGCCAACATGGATGAGAAATCCTTACTGTGCTCAGAAAAATGCTAATTTAAGTGTTGTTAATTGATCAAAACCCTGCTGCACTGATCACAAACACTCGGATATTGTTATTACCTTTGAAGGTTTTTTGTATTAAATATGGTGGAAACGCTGTATATATTGTATCATTTATGCAAGTGACCCCTTGATGTTCCACAACTCTCACAACTTTTACTTAACAAGTTTTGCATTTGATCAAATGTAAGATAAATTCTTTTGAAAAATAGCTCTGAGGTCAAAATGAGAAAAAAAAAATCCAATCACAAACAATAAACACATTGTGCAACCACTTAAAGAGCTAATAGTATTAGCATTAGTATAATACCTAATGGTCCATCATTGACTGCACAAACAAGCATTTACACATCCACTTTAAACCCTCAAATCAACTATACTGTAAGTCATGAACTCCTGTACCTGAACTCTGTCCTTTTCTCCTTTTCACCCCACATCTCATCTCCTGTCACCTCTTCTTTCCTCCTTTATCCTCTCCTTCTCTTTCCTCCCCTCCTCCTCCTCCTCCATCATGTCCTCTTTTCACATCCTCTCCGATCCCTTCTTCTCTCTTTTCCTTTCCTTTCCTTTCCTCTGCCCTGTCCTCTCTTCTCTGTCCTTGCCTGCCCACCCTGTTAATGGTGGTGGCTGACAGTGACTTTGCATCCAAAATGAAAAACAGGCAGATGGGCTCATCGGGCGGTATGAACATGACCAAGAGCACAAGCATCAGCGGCGACATGTGTAACCTGGAGAAGACGGACGGCAGCCAGTCGGACACGGCGGTTGGCACGGTAGGCACTGACGACAAGAAGAGGCGCTCCAGCATTGGTGCCAAAATGCAGGCCATGGTTGGCATGTCACGCAAGAGCCGGAGTACCTCTCAGCTCAGCCAAACAGGTAGGGCATCCAACTGCACAGCCTGTACACTCTGTGTATGTTCATGTGTTCATCTGTCCTGTCAGTGTGGGTTTTCTGTCTTTTTCTAATGCTGCTGCTCTCTTTTATCCTTTCCCCCACTTTTCATCTAGAAAGGTTCTGCAGAGTCATGTTCTGGAGGTGCAGAATTTTAAATACTTTTTCTCCCAAATGTTTCTCTTTTTTTCTAGGTAACAGCTCTCCTGGAAATTTCTTTCTTTCTTTCTTTCTTTCTTTCTACTTTTTGCTCTCCCCAACGCCCCACTTTTTAATGTTTTTTAAAAGAATTTCATTTAAAACACCACTGCGGTTGTGTTTTCATGCATAGTGCTGCTGATGATTTATCATGCTTTGGTCACTTTTCTCTGTTCTGATGGTTTCTTGACTGTGATATGTCAGTTTTTTAAAATGCTTCCTGCAAACAGTTAGTTATTTCCTTGGAGTACATGTTGAGAAGGCGCGCACATGCGACATAAGAAGAATAGACAAGAAGGGCTGTGTTACGCTGCAATGTTCACAACCTATTTTTCTGTAGTTGAATTTGCAGTACATTGGGGTTATTATTTTACTTCACTCTGTCATTTTTTTTCTATCCTACTTTCTTTTCTAAAGCACCATTGGAGAAGGGTTAAGCTGCATTACCTGCTGCCAGACAGTATAAAAAACAGCACAGCAGGTGGTGACAGATTGGGGTCTGGTCTGGTCCCCTGGCTCGTGATTTGACTGGCACATGTGCTGCTGCCTTATCTCTGTGTGTTAATAATTTCAACCAATTATGAAGTCAGAAGTTGTCACTGGAATTTTGTTTCTACAAGGTCTTGTGAACTGTGTGCTTTATTTAAGACTGCTTGAAGGGTATTAATGAATGTGATGTTGCTAAATAAGATCACTGTTCTGCTGTTTACTTTTTGGGAACAGACAAAAAAAGCAGCCGGCGTTCGTTCTCATTTTTATTTTAAGAACATTTTTACACAATCACAGATACAAAGTTACACACACTCACACACACACTCATTCCCCCATGCAGATCCAGCACAAACTGAGCAGCCTAAAGGTCCAAGAGCTATCAATATTTCACTCAGTGCTTCTAAGTGCATCAAATGGAGTTTGTGAGAGCGTGAATACATCTGCCTTTCAACATCTGAGATCTGTATATGGTTCCGCACCAGCACAAACGCTGCCAAGCTGCCTTCTGCCCTACTTTTTTATCCTGAGAGGCTCATCGCTCGCTTGAAGGGTGCATTCAAAGGATGGTCGATTTTCTTTTTTTTAAGAGGTTGTGTGTGCACTGCCAAGTGTTGGTGGGGGATGGGCTGATCAGCCGAGCTGCACGACGCTGGCTTCAACATACACAGGTTAGTCGGATGGAATGGATGCGCTCTCAGATGGCCTCCGTGAGGAGTTCTCAGCTCTCAGATTGAACTGCTGGTTCTGTCCTCTCAGTCCTTGGTGGAAGGCACTTGACACGTGCGCCTCCACGTCTGAGTGTTGAGAGTCAGTCAGAACTGATTTATTTTGTTCAATGACATGAAGGCAACTTGCTTTATACAAAAGTTCATAGTGGCACAAATGGTACATGGACAGCAGGACCACACACTACACACACAGACTGTGTAGGGGGGCAGTACAGAGCAAACAAGAGAGTTTAGACTTCACGTGTGCTTCACGTGGGCATCCAGCAAATAGATAGATAGATAGATAGATAGATAGATAGATAGATAGATAGATAGATAGATAGATAGATAGATAGATAGATAGATAGATGGTGATTAAGCCACCTGATGTTAAAAAGCAATACAATTATTGACAGTGTGGTTGCCGAGCAACAGAAAAGCTTCACACTCATTGTCGTGTTATTTTACACCAGCTTTTAGAAAATAATGTTTAGCTTATGCATGTGCTTGTTTAGGAGCTTTATTAGTGTCACACTGGTCATCAGGAACAAGCGGAAACATCAAGTTGATTCATTATCCTCAACTGTCCAGCACTCAGCAGTCTCTGGTCCTTGGTACATTATGTTTAACCTCAGAGAACCACATTCCCCACCATCCCAAACGGCCAAACAACATACGCTGACGCTCACATTTTTCAAACTTATTGAAAATAAATCTCCATCCATTCATATGTATATCCATTTCTTCATATATGTCTTTGCTACCGATGAATGCTGCTGATTAATTCCAGAGCATTGACTATCTGTGCTGCGTCCACTATTCTCAGCGGGGAGGCTACTGTATTTTGATGAAGATGTTGTCAGCAGTTTACCGTATTGATCCGCTGTTCACAATTAAACGGTTTTACAGTGACTCATTATTGGCTGTGGTGCCTTCAGATGTTACTTAAAGTAGCTGAGTGGCTTTTCATTTTAAGCACAAATTATGTTGGGTTTTTTTATTTGCATAAAGACAAACATTGCAATTTTTTAATACTGTTTTGAAAGAAGAATTGTAGGGGTTTTTTTGTCTCCTCTTTTATTGACATTTAAGGCTCGTTACTGCTATCAGCTACTGGTACATGTATTACCGCCCTCAGAGAGATGGCTGCTCACTGCCTTTATGTGAATTGTTCAGTATTATTTGCTTTCCCTTTGTAGGAGCAGTTCTAATTTTCTTCCTACTCTGTCCAAAAATCATATCAGGAAGGCAGCTCTTTCAGTCATATGAAGCATTTTCTTCTTTCTTTTTGCATTATGAATAACAGAATGGAAAAGGACTAGGATGTGTATCTCTGTCACAACACAGCAGAATTATTTAGCAAATGTGCCACCATTATTCACAACACAGCTAGCATTCTACCCAGTAATCCCTTTCAGTATTTTTATCCCATAATGGCCTCTGTCTAAGAGTCCTGATGGTGCCCAGAAACATAATCAACACTGAGATTTACAACTCAGCACCGGACGCTAACTATTAAGGCTTAGGACGTGAACAGTGCAGGAAATACAGGAAATTGAGCTGTAATAGTCAAAAACAAGCAGGGCTACCCACAGTGATATAGAAAGAAGAGAAAGATGGAACCAGTGGGGAGGATTGTGAGTATGTAGTATAATAGATCGTCTGCTCCCCTGTGCGCGGCCTCAAGTATTCCTGTGAGATTCTTGCTATGTCCTACTTCTCTCTCCTTGACTCTGAAAGAAAAGTCGTTATGGGCCAGGTGTGACCTCCTTTCAACTGAAATGTATATGTTAAGTCACTTCTTGTAACAGTTTTATTATGAAGATGCTGTTGCCTGTAAGCAACCTGTCAAAACATTGCCCTACTTTTTTGCTTCTTCAGAAATAAGGTTTGATAAGAATTGATGATTCACACTGCTAGGCAACAGTGTTGATGGATACGTACAATGACAGTTAGATAGTTAGAACAATCCTGCTCTTTTTCTTAAGTAACGTGATCCCAGGTTCACTGTGTTCCTTAACAATTTTACAAGAATGTCATTACAGCAAATGAGGAAATATGGACCCCACCTAACTTACATTGTCCAGAATAGCCATGTGTATACAGCAGAGAGAACAATGCATAGCTGCCCCCTCTTTTCTCACCCTCACCTACACCAGATACTGACGTAGTTTTGGACCTCCAAAGTCCTCAGCCGGGAGTGTTTTGTATGTAGTAAAATAGCTGAACTTTGAGCTTTCAGCCTGGGGTAATTTATCTTCTGTGTTGAGTTGAGCGCCTATCTCAGCAGCTCCTCTGCTAGCTGAGGCTGCTAATTAATCTCCTAGGGGGCCGGAGTGGACATGCTGCTCTCAGGATGATGCATGAAAGGAGCACAGCAGCACAGGTACAACCAAAGCTGGGGGACACCTGCGCCCCACCGCTTTCCACCACCCTCTTTCTGCCTCGCCTACTCTCCCATTCCTTCCTGACATTTGTAGCTCGCTATCATTATATCCCTTTCCTCTCTTATTCATTTCACCCTCTGTCTTTTCTCCAATTCTCTCCATCTCTATTACAACAATACACAAAAGAACTCATGAACTCTCATATGAGCCATAGCTGCAGTGACCTATGGTTATACTGTACGAATGTTGATGCTTTTAAAGATGTTGAATTCTAAATAATTCAGCAGTCTGACCAACAACCTACATGTACTTAGTGTAAAGAGCAGAGAAACAGAAACACATCCTGATAAAAAAAACTGCTGCATGTAGTTACATAGCAAGGGTCATGTAATATCCTGGAGTTAAAACCCTGCAGACAACACTGCATGACCTGAATCCATCATGAACCATTCCTGAATAATTCTTTTACTGCCAGGGAACATTATCATGTGGACGTTACTCGTGTAATTGGAAACCACGGACAGGCAAACCTGCAATGAACGCAGTGGCAAAAAGTCCGCCATGTAGTCGGTGCGCTGGTCAATGCATTATGCAACTTTGAGATTGCCACCTTTGAAAAGCCAGATATTAGAGTCTTGCTCATGTTCAGCCTCACTGGGCTCATGATAATGCCTATCGTATGTCTCAAAAAAACCTTAAAGCCTATTGTAGGATGCGACTCCGTGCACCCATGTACTCTACTTGTAATGTAAATGCAAGAGACAGTCTGATTTTTGTAAGGGTAGGGTTTCTGTTGCCATGGTCACCATGCATTTTCTCCCAGGTACTGTGCACCTGGTCAGCTTTAAACACAAGACTCTATTGTGGCTTCATCTATAGTCACGAAAACAATTAGGATGATGTATGTTCGGTCTATGATGTCGGGCACTAAGAGCAGGAAATTGAGAAATTAAGTACTTTGTTTTATTAGAATCACAAGTTAATCTTTTGATTTTTGTAGAATTAGCGAGTCCTTTATCTTAATTCACAAGCTGTGCTGTGAACATCAGAGCTGGCGGAGTCCTTTAATTGTTTTCCCGCTGGGAGCAGCACATGGTGTCCCTCCTGGCAGACAGTGTACTTTGTATTATCCAAGAAATTAACCAATGTTCTTGTTTTGAAGATGTTTTTTCTTTTTCTTTCTGTGATTCACATGTGAATCGACTGAGAGCATACAACCCCCCCTATAATAGACCGCAGCCATTACTTTGGTCTATGAAGGATGAAACCGCATGCGTTTACCAGCCACCTTTCAACCACTGACAGTCAAAGTTTGATACTAAAAAGATATATTTATTTATATTCTGGTTATATCACTAAGAATAATATCTGTCATTTGCATCTCCATTAGCTCAGCTTAAAAGCTGTTGATTCATCTAAATCCTGCTTCATGTCATGCTTCACCAGCTGCTCAGCGTTGTTGCCTGCAGTGTGTCTCGTGCACTTCAGCCATATGTCTCCTCTTGCCTGAGTATAATGCTTGGACACAGTCGAGGACACACTTGGATATGCAGAAGTCCCACATTTCAGTACAGTACATGCTTGCTTCCCATTCTGAACTGGACTAAATATGAACTTCCACTCTACATTCTTAGATTTTTAACTCATGCTAAAAATACAGACTTCCCCTTCTAATTGCTCTATAGCTGCTAGCCAAAGAGGAAGCCTGATGAGACCTGCATGTAGAAAAATACTGTGGTCAGTTTAGTCATGGACTGTCAGCATGATGTATCTGCTCTTTGTAAAAAATGGTTAAAAAACATGCTTATTTCCTCTTTCAATATGAGAAGTAATCATGCTGTGATGACATGTTTGTTTCACACAGACATATATACTAGTTTGTTGTGACTGTAAATGCAGCTGTTGTTGATGTCAGCTGTTAGTATCAGATATTTTCAGTATACCCTTATAAGGTTTGCCAGTGTTTAGATCCCCTGTCTTCTCTTTCGTTCACTCTCCGTCTGTTGTAGTTTCAGTGTTTGCACCATAGAGTGGAGGGAAGCGGCCAGATTGTTCCAAGTGCTCCATCTCACATTTCAAATATGCTTCTCCCACTAGAGTCAATATCAGGACACTGTGTATACATGTTTGGATGTGAATTTATTTTTGTATTATATATATATATATATATATATATATATATTATATACCGGTAATTAAGACACCTTCTCATTACTCCCTTGTAAATATAAAACAAGTGCTTCATACGTTCAGTTAATTCCACTGTATGATACTGATCACATTTAAGTGAGACACTGGAGAGGAAACAGCACATCCAGACTGCAGGACTGGCCTACATCAAGGTAGGCAGCAGGGAATGTAAACTGAGAAGAAAGTGTATTTGCCCACCTTTACACGTACACCGCCGTGTGTACCGGTGTGTGTGTGAGCGTTTAAGTGCTCGTATGTGTGTTTTTGCGTACATCCGTGCATGTGAGTGCCAGGGTTGGAGCCGTCCATTAAACTGTGTTTACAGCGTGTAGGGCCAGAGTCGCTCTCTGACGCCTGGCCTGGCTTGGCTTCATTAATCAGAAAGACTTCCGAAGGCTTTCCGCCGGTGATTCGTGCCGCCTGCCAGGCAGACCTTGCGTATGATTTCTGGGATATTACGCTCTTCTGTTGGTGTAGTAGAATTGACTGGATTCCTCAGATTCCTGCCTTCTGAGGTGCGCTTGTGATTTCCAGTCATGTGGTCAATGTTATGTCGGATTGTCAAAGTTTGGAGAGAAACCAGATGTGTTACACATGAGTCTTGATGTTAACTTATAGTAGTCATGCCGTTGTGAAACATGAGTTCATGGCCTAAAATAGAGATCCACCATTAACAGGGATGACCAAACCTTTTATTCCTAAGAATTAAAGACCTAAAAATGCATCCGCATCAGTGTCACATCAGTGATGGATTTCCCTCAATGTATCACTCATCTCATCAGCAAACCCATCTTATAAACAGCGTTACACGTTTCTTTCAAACATTTGTCTGAATCACAGCAGTAAGCAGTCATGTGAACAGACCTGGATTCCTGCTTTTCATCAGGCACAATTAAGAACGTGTTTGGGATACACTGACCTTTATTAAACTGGCTTTGGTTTTGTTAGTATTATTCAAGACTTATCTGGCAAATTAAGGATTTTTTGTGCCTTTTCATGTGACATGAAAACTCCTTTTTTAGAGTCCTTGCTGTATTGAACAGATTTCAGTCAACGGTAATTAACTATTTTTTTATTTTCTTCAGTTGCTGTGGGTCAGGTTTAGTGGGTGTATAATGGTGAAAAATGTGGAGATGTTTTCATTTTTTCTGTCACCTTGCAGTGGGCGGATTGGTAAGAATAAACTGTGTCGAGGTGTAGAACTTGAAAGAAGCAGCACGTGCCAAATGTGTTGTCGCCACGTGTGCATTGACGCATTAACTTAGACGTCACAGAGGAGAGATTAATCGCGCTAAAAGTCAGATTGTTTTTCTTTTGCGAATTCATTTCATATGCCACCGGGATAATTCTCAGATCAACAAATTAAATTCTAATAACACATATAATCTAATAACTGGACGAAAGGCAGTAGAGCTTGTTATATGAGGTTCCCAGCGAAAGACCTCATTTGAGGTAGACATTACAAAAAAACAATTCAAAAACATGCAACTGAGGAAAAGTGATGATTGATAAAGACTTCAAAACACAAATATTCTGCTGGGAGTATTTTGGTCTTATAGTATAATTATATTTATATATATTATAATTGCCTTTCCTTTGTTTTGACAACTTCGTCTATACAGTTTACATTGTAGTAGTTGTTAAAATATTTCAGTCTGGACCCGAGTGGTGCACGGACTGAGATGTCACATGTACAGAATGACGTTACCATCCCACGATTTCTCCCAAAAACAGAATTTCACCTTTGAATTGGCATTTTGTCATTAAAAGAGTCGTTAAAATGTTGCAGGTGCTTCTGACAAAAAGTATGTCCCTTCATAAAGAAACACTCTTAAGAGCACCCATTAAAATGACCCAGTTGGTTGCACTGTTACTGTGTCTGTCTGTCCAATTTCCCACTCGCTGTAAATGTCAAGTGTTTTTTGGCTGTGCTGACATGAATGGAACCTACAAAAGGACGCCAGGATTGCGTTAAGTGTCTCCTTCATGGAAGCAGGTTGCAGTGTCTCTTAGAGTCAAACTTTAGCTTCAGTGATAACACCGCAGGGACCTAGCTATATTTATGATAGTTGTCTTGTCCTGTGCCTGTTCTGTCAGATACGTATTCAGAACAAAAGCAGCACGGTTCTGGCAGTGTGTCAGAAGCGGCACGATTTCACGTGATTTTCTTTATGTGTTGCCACTCACACACCATGCCAGTAGCAAACTGATCAGTATTTCAGAGACCACCCATGTAGAAATCTCTTCTCTGAGCCTCATTGTTTCTTTCTACTTTGCACTCAAATGCTGGGAATAGAGTGAAGAAAGGTCAATGTTTAGGCAAGTTTGACACTAATTCAAACAGAGAGATTTTCTGTTTGTTTGAAAAGTGCGGTTTGTGGTTGATCGAGAAAAGCTGAATTTCTCGTAACTCAGCATAGCTGTGTCATAGATGCGGTGGATGGAGGATAAATGGCGCTCTCAGGTTGGGCACGTGAATGTGATCATCATTCTCAGCCACTGTGGAAACAGCCAGCCAAAGCAAACTGAGCTTTCCTCCTAACACAACACAGCTGTGATGTAGTTATAGAAAAGAGTAAAATAACGTAGCTGAGAGTTTGGCACGTGAACTTTGAGTGAACGCCATGTGGCTGAAGCCCTCATTGGCAGACCTTATGACAGCTTGTTTTCACTGGCTTCTGTAGAGACGATGGGGAGATGGAGGGAAAAGGAAAATAACACTGATGTATAGCACAAAAGAAACAAAAGAGCGAAAAGAGGGAGAAAAAGGGGAAAGCAAATAGGAAAAGAAAAAAAAAAATGGTGAGAAACTGACCGGGGACGGGGGGCTCAATATCTCTGGGTAGAGCTTGTTCACCCGCAGAGCCAGCGGAGGTACGCCTGAGCAGCCTAGCCCTCTGATTGGCTGAGTGTGATGCAGCCCACCCCCCCTCCATCCCTCCAGAAGAAAGAGGTGCAGCAGGAACGTTAGACACAGACAGCACAAGACTCTGCTACTGAAGCAAACGCTTTTCTAAAGCTCTCCCTAAGATGCAGCATCTACAGAGCATCTAGGAACAAACTAGAAAATAGCAAAGTACAGCATAGCAGCTTCTTCTACTGTCCTGAGGAATTTACCTAACAGATTAGATTTCAGTTAAATTTGAAAACCATTGCATTGAGAAGGACGACCACCAGTCATCATGGGCAGGCAGGGGCATGACACCTCTGCTCCGGCTACTGGGATGCGTATACAGCGCTCCCAGAGTAAGATGAGCCTGTCTGCATCGTTTGAAGCGCTGGCTGTCTATTTCCCCTGCATGAACTCCTTCGATGAAGAGGACGGAGGTAAGATGAGAAACTGGGGGAAATGTCACAGCAGCAGCAGTGAGGGGATGTATTTAGGATTAGTGGGAAGATTCAGATGTGTTTATTGCAGGGGGGCAGGTTGAAAGATGTAATTAGTTTAATTACTTTAGGAAGGAGGACCTACTATGATGTGTAAGATGCGTGTACTTTGGTAATATGATGAATTGAAGTGTGATATCTGTCAATTTATCATCCGGGCTATTAGTACAGCTTCAAGTGTCGCTGCTGCCGTCAGCAGTGTTATTGTTATCTTGGATGCTTTCAGTCAGTTTGCTGATACATTCTACTCATGCTAGTCTCGCATATACCTTCATTCCCCCTTTGATGAATGGAAACATAGGATTTAGTAACTGGAATGAATCGTTGTTTGTCTTGTAGATGGTTGTGCTAGTTTAGCCCAGGAATATAGTATTGTTCAGTGGCTGTCTTTTCAATTTCCTTAACAGTGAGCTGTTTATATTTATGCCTCCCAAGATGCTCTAATCATTTTTTTTATTCTAGAGGTGGTTGTTTTATTTACAGAGAAATCTGACCCTTTATACCTTTATTTATCGATTTGCCTGAGCACCCTGGTCTTTGTTGCAGCTGAAACTTGACACTTGCACTCACACTCGGCTGCTGAGCAGCTCCACTACACACTGTCACTGTCTTTTCCTGTCTGGCAAGGCTGAAAGGCTGAAAAAGAGGGCAGTGACCTCCTGGTGACAAGCCAGTTTTTAAGCTAGTGAGACTTTATTCTGCCTTTTTGAAATTGGAAGCAAATCTATATTATAAACCTGGTTCCTGCTCCATGACAAAAGTGCCACATTATCCAACTAGTGTTGATGATGCTCTCATCTTTGACACATATTTGTCCATTTATTTGTATAAAGTAAATGCTTTACAAGCATAATACCTTTGTGTATGTATGTAGGGCTATGATAATTGAATAAAGTGCTCATTTGAAATCATTATCTCTATCAATCTGCTACAATCAGCAGAGAAATGGATTTCAGTAGACATGGTTTGATCGGCAGTACAACCTATACAGTATAACTTATCCACCTGCTTGAAAATGCTGTGTTTTTAATGTTCATTGATAACATCTGAATGGCAAAGGAGGTGCATGCGCTACGGTTTGCCGTGGACGTCACAGTCGACCTCTGTGGCTGCGGCTCCTTTTGTGATGCGCGAGGTAGCAGGAAGAGGAGGCGGAGGCCAGCTGAATAACCGAGATTTCAAGGCTGAAAGGCTTCAGGTTCTGTTCATGCCTTTGTGAGATAAGACACAGGATCATCTCTCTCTTCTCCTCAGCTCAGAGGAAGAGAGGAGGGAGAGTGAAGACAGCCGGCGCCGCAACAGACACATGCTGACGCTGGATTAGTAATGCTGCAGTCTAGACGTACCTCGTTCACACAAAACCCAGAAATTATAAGATGAAAACGACATAAGCTATAAAAAAAATAATCTAGACTATTTTTTATTACCAAGCCTTAGGTCAGATAATCATTGCAATAACTTGCAACCACAGGGTGCAAACATGATGACAAACAATCTGCCACCTATTCATGGAGCTTGTGTCATTTTAATCTTCTTAGTTTTTTGAGTCACGTCTATGCTGTGCACGTGATTTCATGACTATACACATTTTTCGGATGCACTTTTATAGAACACGCTCATTTAACAGAGCTAAATGACCACATGCTGTATGTTGTGATGACTCAGAGTTCAGGACAATCATCTGGCCTCTAGTTTAATAGGATATAAAATTAAACGTAGTCGCGCTGCTGTTTGTGTTGTGGCGGAGCATTCATACTTATATACGTCTGTACGCAGCCACGTGGCCCCACACGCAGGCAGGGGAGGCTGAGTGGAGATGAGAAGTAGCAGGGCTAATGGAGGGAGTCAGCTGTCATCTCGGATCAGCCGGGCGGGTCGGGGGAAGGGCCATTGCTGGAGCACGGGCTCACTACGGCTCCCACGAGACCCCCGTAGGCAGAGGAGGGCTGTGTGTGTAGAGCTTTTTTTTGAATTAGTGACCTTGTTTGATTGTCACAGTGAAACCACCAAGATAATTTTCCCAGAATAAACTACAGCCGTGTCTTTGGTGTTTTGTTTCCCTTTGTGGAATGATTTTTAATGATCAGATCAGTAAATCAGTGACCAATCCATCAGTCACAAAACGATTCGATATCATGGATTAACAGTCTCTGTCACTCTCTCCGTCTCTCCCTCGCTGTGTGTGTGTGTTGTTATGTGTACAGAAGCGGGAGGTAAGAAGTTACGCAGCACTATCCAGAGGAGCACAGAGACGGGCCTGGCGGTGGAGATGAGGAGCAGGATGACTCGACAGGCCAGCCGGGAGTCCACAGACGGGAGTATGAACAGCTACAGCTCTGAGGGAAAGTAAGGAGACGAGGACTCACTGTCATATTTACAAACTGTGATTTGATTACTCGCATTAGGCTTCACTTCTTAGCCTCCTGCCAGACGCTCGCCTACAGCTTTGTCTTTAATCAACATGAGCGTACCTTTATCTCTATGGTAACCAGTCTGTGTTCTTCTTTCAGTCTCATCTTTCCTGGTGTGAGGTTGTCCTCAGATGCCCAGTTCAGTGACTTCCTGGACGGTCTGGGTCCTGCCCAGCTGGTCGGACGACAGACGTTGGCTACTCCACCTATGGGTGAGAGCAAGATTGCTTTTCTTTAAAAAAAAAAGGTGGTTTAATCAGCTTTGTGTACGTTATATATCTAGTTTTTAAATCTTTTGTTTTATTTGTCTTTTAGGTGACATCCAAATCGGCATGGTGGAGAAGAAAGGAGCACTGGAGGTGGAGGTCATCAGAGCCCGTGGCCTTGTGGGAAAACCAGGTTCCAAGGCACTGCCAGGTAATTTGAGCTCTCGCTCTGCCATTATTACAGGCATACATACAGCATGTCATAAATGTTGATACTGTATATGATGAATAATGAGGATGACATGCTCCGGGGTCGTGTAACATTTCCTCTCCTCTCTGCTCCTCACAGCACCATATGTTAAGGTCTACCTTTTGGAAAACGGAGTCTGCATAGCCAAAAAGAAAACAAAAGTAGCAAGAAAAACCTTGGATCCTCTTTACCAGCAGCAACTGCCGTTTGAGGAGAGTCCAGGAGGGAAGGTTTTACAGGTAAGAACATTAGCAGTAATTAAAGCAGAAACTCTGAATCAACTGAGCACTGTTAAACCTCATCCTGTCCCTTTTGATTCATTTCTTTTTATGCGTTCATTCTCTTTAGGTCATTGTGTGGGGCGACTATGGACGTATGGATCATAAATCATTTATGGGAGCAGTTCAGATACTGTTAGACGAGCTGGACCTGTCCAACATGGTGATTGGCTGGTTCAAGCTCTTTCCTCCTTCCTCACTGGTGGACCCTACTCTGGCCCCACTGACAAGAAGAGCTTCCCAATCCTCACTGGACAGTTTCTCTCGATCATAGCAGCGTGTGGACTGATAGCGTTGTTGTAGCAGCCAGTGTTGCGATTACAGGTCACGCCCCCCGGTTACACTGCATGCTTGATGTTGTGTCTTCTGAGCCTGTTTCCAGGGGTGCAAACGTGCACGTACGATCCTGTGTTTTGAGCAAAAAACGTTGCACACGTCGTGCAACGTGTGCAAAGCGCGTTGCAAGCACCTGGCGGCCGGGATTGCCGGGTGTTGTTGTTGTTGTTTGGAGGAAGCTGGAATGAACTCCTTAGCACGAGGAATCCGTCAGTTCCAGGTTTTCATCCAATTCGAAGCCATGGGGGTCAGTCCTGGGAACCGCTAAACGAGTTCTACAGAAGCCCTTTTCGAATGAAAAATAAATGTTTTGCTTTGATTTATTTATTTTTTTGTTTGTTTTCATTTGTTTTTTGTTTTTGTTTTTTCTTTAAATGTTGATGTACTTGTATCTGAAAGGGGTGACAGTGTTTCTAACCAGATGCTTGGTCACGCCACGCCAACAGACCTAGCTGTGTAGATGGAGTTTTGGAGACCATCACTTTTGGGTGAGGTGTGTCCCAGCTTGTATCCACACTACCCCAAACCCCAAAAGAAATGCCCCTCATACTCTAGGTTTATGTACTGAATCAAACCGTCCTGGTAAATCACCAGAAAGACTTTAAAGTTAATCAGAGGCAATATTGAAGTGGCTACCATCAACACTCCACAGTATACAGTAACGATCAAAACCCCATGAAAAGATGTACAATCTACCATCATTCTTTCTCTGTTGATATATTGTATGAAAATGAAATGAGAAAAAAAATATTTTTTTTCCCCCTTTTTAGTTCATTTGCATGGACACAAATTTAGCTGAATTTAAAAAAAAAAAAAGAAAAGAAAATTATTTTCTTGAGGCTGCAACTTGCAAAAAAAAAAGATGAAATAAAAATAAATAAAACAGATCAGCCATTTTCAACAATTTCTATTATTTTTAAAGGTAAATTTCACTAGTGCATGGTTTTCAAGGGGAGTGAATGCAACATCGTGATTGAAAAAAAAAACAAATAGACATTGTTTGTCATTCTTTAGACCATTCATGAGTCTGTGTTTTGCAGACATGCAGATAAGGGAAACTTAAAGGAAGTTATTTAACAGAAAATGTTTATGTGACAAAAAGAGATAATGAAAATAAATGTAAATGATTTATTTCATTGTAAAAGGCACACGCCTTATAAAGATAAACATTATGTGCAAATTGTACATGTTTCTCTTTTTCTTCCTTGTCCCAAGGTACTTCTCATTGTACTATTCATTACTACCATCATTCAGTCCCCTGATATTGTCCAGATTTTAGGACTGTGGGTTATTTTACAGTTCTGTATTGTTTCAGTATGTATTTGATTTGGGATTTGATTTGTTTAACAAGCATGTTGAAAAGGATTTTCTGCAACATGGCTTGGGCACACCTTACAGTAACTCAGCATGTTTTGATAAAGATGATATTTGGAATTTTTGCAGTTTCTTGTACAGTGCATGTCAACTTCATTACTTTTTTCCCCCTCACCCTAAATTGAACTCTACAGCAAATTAGTTCTTGGTCTTCCGAGACCAATTATTGAAGTTTTAACAAAACATTCCACCCCCAAGGTCATATTTTCTTTAAGGTTTTTGAGGGAAAAAAAAAAAAAAAAACAAACGTGACAAGGAAAATATTTTATATTTAATGGAGGTCGATGAAACAGTTGTGATTGCAAGTGTATTTTATTTCAGTATTGTTGACGAACATGCAAAAATAATCTGTATCGGTACAGCAAGAGGTCTATAGCTAATCAAGAGGCGGCAAACGTGCAAAAGACGTGTGTTGCTGCAGTTCAATTTTACAGGCACTGTTTGTGAAGATGAGCTAATCACAAGTTCAAATAACAAGGGATATTGCCACAGAAAATGTTTTTTTGTTTTCTTGTTTTAATGAAAATGAAATTAATTTACTATATTTTTGTTAGTTTTATTTAAAAGCCAAGACCAGTTTATTTTTTATTTTCTATTTTTAGTAATTATTAATACTTCTCATGTCTGGGAAGTATATGAATCTTATAGTTGCAGTATGTCTGAATGAAATTGAACTGAGGCATTATTCCTTTTCCACATAAAGATAATGCGTTTTAATGTTCAAGAAAACCTTGTCGCTGTAACAAGCTACAGTATATATTTTCATTTTCATTTTCATTGTACATACCTTTAGATGTCAGAATTTGAATAAACAAGCTACCATGAATAGACTCTTTTGGAAGAGGAAAAATGCCTCACATGATGACAAAGACATATGTTATTTATCCTTTTGAATGCCTTTTAATTTTCTCTTTTTGGTGCAATGTGTTAATGCCAAGGCTATGTCTTGGTTAAGTATGGTTGAGTACAGAGATTTATGTAAGTTATTTTTCAAATTAAAAATAAAAAAATTGATATTACACTAATGCCAAGTGTTGGGTGATAATGAGATACACACATACACAAATGTAACGTAATGTTCAATGAATCAATTAATTGATTTTAGAATTAAATGTCATGTGTGCAGGCAGTTATAGCCACTGATCTCATACTCTGGATCTGTATCAGACCTGATACTGATTCATGAAATGGACTGAGTGTTTCTTATAGTCACATGTTTTTCAGTGGCTCAACAATCCCCGGACTCATGCAGCATTGCATATAATGATCACAAAGAGCTCTAAGTGGCGAGGTATAGAATGTAAATCTCGGAAAAAGAGCCCTCGAATCAGACTGGGTATTTGTACTGTCAGATACAATGAGTTGAGATACTAAATCAGTATGGATCATGGTGCAGGATCTGTCTGTTGTCTCCTAACAGAAAGGCTCACTCGACTCACCTCTAACTGACCTTCACATGGGTAATCATGCCTTCCAGGTTCAAACTATATGTACAAGCCTTTAGCTAACTGGCTTTAGGCTAGTTAGATAGTCTACTGAGTTGACCATAAAGACTAAACCTATATGAATGAATGAATTAATTAATAAAAAAAATGGTCATTGGCATGTCACAGTAATCACAGTTGACTATTTTTCATTTTCATAAACTGTTATCTTTATACTGCTGTAAACCTTACGTCATTATTTTCCTACTCCTTTCAGAGACATTTTACATACATACTTAAATTCACAACAAAAGCAGAATCCAATCCAAACTCAGCCTCATATCAGCTTCTGTTTCCTTCTGCTTTTGCCTGAAGGGCCAGGGATGACTGAGAGATGACGAATGACTGAGGTTTTAGGGGGCAGAAGAGTTCCTGTTTCAGTTGTATTTAAGGAGACTGCAGACTAAATGCATGAGAATAGATGTTGAGCTCTACACGGCAGGTCTGTACGTTGTGATAATATGATAATGAATAATAATATGGAGCATTCTGATTTCTGATATTCAGACTTAAATTTTGAAACAAAATATTATTAACCGTTAAATGTTTTTTCTTTATTATTACCTTTTTCAATGTGGCTTTTGCTGGATTTTCATTTTCTCCTTCAATATCCAGGATGCTACGCTCATGGACTGTGATTAAACAGAGCCTGGAGGATAATGGGTCTCTGGCTGTGGATGTTTTCACCACTGGTAAAAGAGATGGCTTCAAGAGAACCACCACCCTCCTCCTCACATGTAGCTTTTCCAGCTTCCTCCTCAGCTCCCTGCTCTTCCCGTACCTCCTCTACAGCCTAAACTACGAGACAGCGATGGCTGCAGGGATCGCTGGCTGCTGTGGGACTCTGCTGACTGTTGCCCTCTTCCTGTCAAAGAGATTACGATGCTTAGGGACTTTATTTATGATCTCTGTTTTCATGAAGAAGAGCCGGAATCTGCTCTTGACCACCGGAACCAGTTTGGTGGTTCTTCAAAATATCCGCAACACTTTGGAGAACCTCACGGGTCTGCTCAGGAGCATGATATGCAACCTGAAGGCCAAGAAAGCATCGATCACCGGCCCTTTCAGTAACTATGTTAAAATGTTGAAATGGATGGGTGACATGCTCAGAGGGGTTACAGACCTGGGTTTGATGAATCTTGACGCCCAGCTCAAGGTTTCGCACAGAGTGGAATCAGAAGAATTCAAGGAGAAACTCACTGAAGCAGAGCAAAAGCTGAATGAAACGGTGAAATACGCACATGCCATCATGAATACAGTGTCCTCTGTGACCGACTGGATGTTTCCTGCCATCGGCTTCTTTGTGCTCATGATGTTCATAGCCTTGCACATTAAAAGATACCGCAAAGACATGAAACACCAAAACACCTTCATCAGCAGGAGGTTCATCCGTTATGACGAGAAGCAGAAGGCGGAAGGAAAGCCGCACGTCCTTCCTCTCACACCGGAGGAAGAGAAACTTTACGCCTCTATCCCCTCCGCCCGTCCCACCACACGAGAGGGAAAAGCTGCGCTCAAATTTGGTATCCCAGTTGTCTCCCATTTCGTTGCATGGGTTATATTTATAACTGTGGATGCCTTGCTGTACTGTTTTGTTGATATCGTAACGACAAAACTATCAGAGATGGAACCATTCCATGTCCCGTTGCTCATAAGCATCAAAGTAAGTACGTCTGTGAAAAGCACTGATACGTTACGGCATGTATATTTTCATCAGACACCCACTAAATACTCATTCATTGATCTTTTCAGGAAATCGCGACTTTAGTTGGTATACGTTTTGGTGAGGAAAGCCGTCAGAACGACTTTTCGTTCTCTGTGACCCTGTTTGAGAAGAAGTGTCTCCCTAAACCGAAGCTGCTGCTCTATAACTCTTTAGTTCCACTGGCTGCCATCCTGCTCACGCTGCTCTTTATGGCCTTGGTGGCTGCCAAAGTGTCCCAGCTCAGGCTGATGGTGTGTGAGCGATTCTTCTCCACCGCTGCAGAGCAGAGGGTGGAGTACCTGCATGCCAAAATCCTGAGGAAGAGATTAAAAAGGAGGAGGGAGAAAGCCAATAACAGTGTCCTTACATCGCTAATCGTTAAGGTTTGCATTACAGTAATTGCTATAGTGAATAATGAATGCATTACGGTTGTAAAATGCTGAGACGTTGTTCTTTAATCAATAGTTTTTCTCGTCTTCTCTCATCAGCCACATTTCTGGTGCCCGCTGCTTTTCTCACCCAAAGAGCCTCGACAGAGTATCGTCTGAGGAAATGATTGCAACTGCTGGATGCTGGAACTATAGGATGGAGACGTACAAGGTTCCCAGTGGATGGACCTTACTGACTGACACGGAGGTGATAGTTTTGGTTCATAGTGAAATGTCTCGACAGCTACAGATATCCATAGCGCAGAGAGGATGCATCCTATATGACTGTGGTGATCCCTGACTATTCCTAATGCCCCACCGTGAGGATGATTTATGGTTGTTAATGTGACAAATGTGATGGATTACTATGGAAATTAGTACACACCTTCATATAACCTCCAGGTTATATGATTTGTGATAACTTTGATGATCCTCTAGTGCCACTTTTCCTCTAGGGCCACGTCAAAATCTGAATCTGTCAACTAATTTGGTTTCATGGCCAAATACCTGCCAGACTAATGACATTTCCCATCAGCCTCAGCTGCCTTGAGTTCTAACAAGCCAATGTTAGCATGCTAACATGCTAAAGTAAGATGGTTAACATTACAACCAGGCTGTACAGCACGGCTCTAGACTCATCAGTCTTGTTTTGACTTTGTGTGCCCTATTACTGTTTTTGTCCATTATCTATTATTAAGTTATACCATTTTACATAACAGGTCAATATGACCATTGGCAGTAATGGTAACCACGGAGAACACAAACACTCAATTTGTTTTCGCTTCAATAGAAATGTCATCTTACCTATCAGAGGTGTTACATACATATTATATCATGCTCATTACATAACGAGACGGATCTACCCCAAAATATGAGAAGAGTCTGCAGAACAAGATGTACTCTGTATTATGAATGGACCCATATACTGTGTATATGTCCTTGTTAGAAGCATTAAAATAAACAAGTATATTTTCCGTTTTACTTTGTACCTCTAAATCAATGAGTGTTTTTATTCATGAGCACTTTACTGCATTTACTGTATTTGATAGAGCACCAAACAATCTCCAGTGACCTGAAACACAAAGGCAGGCTTCTGTATATAACGTCCACGTCATGCTCCCCTGCAGAGAGTAGAACAGAAATATTTGCTTACATAATCCACGACAGATGTCCCCTACATGTGCAGCGAACAGCACCATTAACACACTGTCACTGCTCATTATCATCTTGCAGGTGTTACTATATTCACCTAGCACAGGGGTCCTGGTCAGTTGGTACATATAACTTCTTCTTTTTTTTTTTTATTGGTAATGGCTAAAAATAATTCACCAATGCATCATAGATTTATTAACCAAAATGAAGATATTAATTACAATTAAAAAAAATAAATAAAAAAAAATAAAAAAACATACATGGGGCTTTATTATGAAGTTTTTTTTTAAGCGATTATGATCTAGAAGAAGAAGAAGAAGTAGACTGTTTTTAATCCAGTATGTCACATTTCAACATTTTCCGGAGTCTCAACTATGCAATCTCATCCCGCTGGTGCCGCACCGTCCCTTCTACTGTCAGCGACAAGAAGAAGGAAGTGGTAAAGCTCAAGGATGAGTAAGCCATATGTGAGTCACACCCCGCCACTGACCCGTGTGGCAACTTGATAAACTCACATTATGTCTCAGCTGGCCCTGTGGCATAATAGCACGCCAGCATGCCAGCCCAATAGGAAGCTGCTGCATGACGCTCGGTGACAGCCACAGACCTTCCTTATTATTATTATTATTTTTTTCTTTTTTTTTTTTCAACCATGGGAATGAATGAATGCAGTCCATATATGGGCATAGATGGTGTGAATATGATCGTGTGCGATCCTGCTGAATATGCAAATGAAGAGTCAATCTGGGTCAACAAAGTAAATCTTCATACTTTCATGCATGTCAGTTGTTTTTTAATGAATATTTCATCAAAGGGACGGATGAACAGCCCTGTTACCAATGACAACAAACATTTAGGAAAAAAACAACAAGCGTACAATTATTTAAAAAAAAGCTCTGATACAGTAGAATCAGGCACATTCACAGCTGATAAAAGATCCTCTTTTCTCATCTCATGAAATCATGCGTAAGTCCTGTTTTTATTTCATACAGTAAATGACTTGATTGCATAATGTATGTGAGCAGCAGAAGCGCGTTATTAACATGTGTACTGACAAATATAGTTAAACAAATATAACAACAGAACATTGACCTCAGTGTTGATTAGAGTTGACCTAAAGAGCAACAACCCCAATGTTCCCCAAGTACAAAGAGCAGAACCCACTCAGAACAGGTGTATCTGTGGGAAGGCACTCTGTTGTTTGGCTTTGGTAGCTTCTGGATGTACTGTAGCCGCATAGCTGGAGATTCAAAGTGCCTTTCATTGTTGATGTAGGTCAGTTGTTCATACTGAAATGACTTTTCCTTCATAAGGCTCTCTGGTCACAGCTGCAGGTTTCCCCACCTGCAGGCCAAATACAAAGCAAAAAGAAAGGTTGAGTGACCTTTGTGTACACTTCCTCACCACGATCTGCTTTCTTCAACTTCAACATAAATCCAGATTTCAGTCTTCTAGAAGCTGCTTTACAGTGAAGCAGTCTTTCTATTGTCTCTACTTTCCATTTGTTTGATTTGAATGAATGAATATGCCTTATTAATATTATATTTAACTCTGACTATGTCAAAATCACTCCCTGACTGACTCATTCAGTATCCCCTTAAAGGAATAGTTCAACAACTTGGGGATCGCTTTCTTTCTGAGAGTTAGATGAGACGATCGATGCCACTCTCGTGTCTGTACGCTAAATATAAAGCACCGCCGTTAAGCAGTTAAAGTTCAGAAGTTAAAAGTATTGTATGCAATGCATTTTACATACTGTTTCCAACTCAACACATTTAAATAAAATGGAGGGGCAAACAGGGAGTGGAGCCTTGGACTGCTTGGTTTAAGGAGACCAGTGTTGAGCGGTAACATGTTACTGACTGAGGTGTTTTCTTGTAGACATGAAGCTTGACTGACCTCCTCCCTCTGCCTGATTCGTTTATAAACGAATTCAGCGAAAGGTTTTCTGTGGATGAATTTGCCGTGGCCCGGCGTCGCCTTCAGCTGCCCATGCTCATAGACCACTTTGCCCCTGGAGATGGTGACCACAGGGACACCGTGGCACTCCATGCCCTCAAAGATGTTGTAATCCACAGCCTGGTGGTGCGTCTCGGCCGATATCGTCCTATTAAGACACACAGATTGCAACTGCAGGTTTGCGGACAGCTATAGCAAAGTACTTTAGAACTCAATTTTCACATGCAGGCCTTGTGATAGCTGACTAATCTGCACATGCTTTGTGAATACAAAGCTAAAAAAAAAAAAAAAGAGAGAAAATATGCTTTCCATTCTCATCTGAAACTGATTGAATCAGGCCAGGATGTACTTATACGCAGCACTGAGTCACTGCAGCACGCCTACTGTGCAGCAACAAGAAATATAATGTTTTATTTACTATTTCATTTTTTTATTTTTTTACAATCCTGATATAACAAAACTGTCTGTGCCGGCTGGAGGGGGGTGAAGAATATGAATGAGTTTTACAGAAAAGACACAAGACAAGTTTTCACCCAAAGAAATCTTATGTCTGTTTCCAGAACGGCTGCAATAGTGTTTATTTGCAGAAGAATTAAAATAATTGAAATGATTTATCTATCTAGCTCCCACAGGAAATGAGTTTTATTCTGAATTTAGGCTCTGGGATTCAACATGATGTACATGAAGAAATCCATCATAAAAGCTGCATATGATATGCACCAAATCTACCAACAGTAGATTACTACTGAATAGATTTCTATTTAATAAAACATTCATGGTCGATTGTCAAACATTACATTTGATTATCTCATGAAATATTAAAATAAAATAAAATAAAATAAAATAAAATAAAATAAAATAAAATAAAATAAAATAAAATAAAATAAAATAAAATAAAATAAAATAAAATAAAATAAAATAAAATAAAATAAAATAAAATAAAATAAAATAAAATAAAATAAAATAAAATAAAATATCCAGTATGAGTATACTTGAAATAAAAAACATAGATAATCCCAGTCAATAAGTCAATTCTCACACTTTATGATAAAATGATCAAACGTCTTCATGCACGGTACAGATTGATGATGTCTAACAAATAAACACCATGTCTGAGTGAAAACACTGAATCAGCAGGGAACAAGGAAATAGCCAGTTCCCCTCTTCATTATTCAAGTAGCCCAATTATGAGACACATGGTAAGTGACTGAGCTTCCACTGCGTTTCTGGTTATGCAACTGTTTGTGGCCCCTGCTCCCGGATGTGATGAAGCCACACTTACGCTGAGGCCAATTAATTACGCAGTTTCACAGATGAATTCACTGCTGCAGCAATCAAACACGAAAAACGCTCTCATGCTTGAAAGGCACTATAACATCAAACATATGGCAAAGACAAAACAAACAGCGAACAAACAGGTGACTTCTGAAGATGCTGAAAGGTTCAGACTACAGCAAACTTCCCCCCGCAGTAATACCTGTGAAGGTCTCAGGCTTCACACAAGCCTTTTCCCACTGTTACCAATGAATTCATTTACAGCAAATTAAACCGGGGTGTAATGTGTTCTTCTCCAATTCACATCAGCAGTTAGTGACTTCCCTGAGGGGGCCTCAGCCCAGACTCTCCAGTAAACAGAGCAGTGCAGTGCCATTGTGGCTTATATAAGATGACTGTGCTACAATACACAAGCATCAGCATGTGTGCATCAACAGCACAGCATACTGTCATCCGCTCCATATCCGGGACTTTGTTAGGATAATAAGAAAACGGAAAAGAAACAATCACATAATTGGTTCTTATATATACAGTATATATATATAGCCGATGATATTCTCACCGGTTTACTGGAAATAGCCTTAACACTGTGTGCTCTGTGCTATGAAAATTGGTTTAGCTCCCACGTGAAATTCTTAAGATCGTCACCGCGACCCACCAGCAGCGTCCCACTGGTGCTGTGCGCATTGAGCTTATGTAAGTGTGTTAATATCCTTCTATCCTAAAAAATAAAAAAATAAATAACTACGCACTGAATATAATTAATCATTCTAGCACCCCCCTCCCAGACTGACTGTGATTCATATGTAAATTGTGTTGCTAAAATTTGCAGCTATAGATAAGCGATGACATATCCCTGACTTCTACGTAAGCAGCTTACGTAGCAGGTTAGTGTATGTTGAGGCGGCACGAGATGAAAGATACACCGCTTCTTCTTCTTCTAGTTGCCTACGAGCTTTACTGCTAAACTCGAATAACCTCATCATACTTAACCCAATGCTTGACAGGCTGAAGACACACCTTTCAGGTTGGCCCAGTGTTTCAGCAGCACCATCTGCAGTTGAAGCTGCTGATATCAGTGGTAGAAATGTCTGAGGTAAGAAAGATCTGAGTGCTCTGCTGTATTTCTCCAGTACTGCTGAATGGCTGGAGTCAAGTCCCTCACCTTGTCAAGTTGGGGTCCCATATAACCACATCAGCATCCGAGTTACTGGCGATACGGCCTTTCTGCGGGTAGAAGTTGAAGATTTTTGCTGCGTTGCTGCTGGTGACGGCTACAAATCGATTCTCGTCCATTTTGCCACTGTGCTGAGAGGAGGAAACGCACAAAGCGCCCACTTTTGAGTAAAGGGGGCCACAGCAGATGACAACACGATACAGAATTAGCAGACAAAAGGTCAGCGCTTAACTGTGCAGCAAGCAACTCGTTTCTGCCAAAATATCATATAATGTGTGATTTGTAAGCACTGTTGCGCATTGTAAATCTTTGCAGTGGCCTCGGGGAGACCGTTGCTGAAACACCTCCTCAACAACAACGGCAGGAAAAAGCAACGTCTGCAGTCTGCGGCAATCTGCAGAGTTTACTGCCTCGCTTTGTTTGTGTTGCAGGAAATGATGGATCACAAATGTTCAGTTTCAGCTAAAATGAATATAAGAAAAAAAGTATAATAATTATGCATTTTTTAGCCTTGATATCATTATATCATTTCACGTACACACATGGCCCCACTAGATGCAGCGTTGTGTACGTGCAGATAAAGCTGCCTCATGGAAAGACAAATTCTCACCATGAAAGTGACAAAAAGGCCTGATTTTTTTAATAGTTAAATGATGCATATGACATATAATGAGTAATCATCCATGACTATGAACCAGTAAATATGGATTATTGTATGTAAAAAAGAAGAAATAAAGCACTTTTTCAGGCTTTAGTCTCAGATAAGGGGTTAGGGTTAGACACATGAGCATGACGTACCACTCCCTTTTCCCAGATGACAGACATCCTGTCCTCCACTCCGTTCACTCCATTAGGGATCTTGGTGAAGTCGTCTTTTCCGAGGGCCTTCTGGCACACGGAGAAGGTGCAGTTGTCCGTTCCCGTCACAGTCAGGTCATCGCTAGCAGCACGTTGGTAGAATGAATACATGAATGAATGACAGAATAGATGATGGAATTAATATATATATATATAAAACTAAAAAAAAACTAAAAACAAGTGCTCAGTAACACTGAAACTAAATTAAAGGGCAGGTTGTAGTTTTTTTCTCAAGCGTTTCTCAGCTCCTACTTGGCCAGCAGGTCCATCAGGTACCCAGGGGTGCTGGGGTCAGGTCTGAGAGGGGGGCCCATGACGAAGGCAGCAGCATGAGCCCACTCTTTGTGCCAGTAGTGGGTACCATCGGTGCCTAATCCAGCTGCAATGGGTTCCCCGAACACCACTCGCCCTGATGAGAGATTTTCATTGTTATGAACTTCTCTTTCGACTGTTTCAGACACCAGGACACGGGATACTTTAACTTTTTAAGTATGAAAATGAGAAGAAAATAATATCACGATACATAAACACAACATACAAACACTGATATTCAGAAGCACGTTGAGCATTCTTAGCAGACCAATTCAGAACAGCAGGTGGCAGCAACCCCACACTCACCATCCCTTCGTGCGTTGGACACCACCTTGGCGGCAGATTTGCTCATGACGTGTACCACATACAGCGGGCAGTTGACAGCGTGGGCGATGGTGATGGCTCGCTGGGTGGCTTCGGCCTCCACCTCCTCTGGCCGGCACAGTTCATGGCCCTCGGGCCCCGTGATGCCCATGGACAGCATCTTCTTAGCCCCCTGTCGAGTGCCAACAGGGATGAGGACAACACAAGCGAGATAAAGGTTAGAGGAGATGGAGGGATAACAGCAGCACAGACACAACACTGCAATAGTTGTTGTTGTTAAAATATAGCCTGCCAACAAAACACACAAATCACTTTAATTCAAGCTCACTATCTCTAGACACACACTTACCTGTAACAGCAGTGTGTGTTTTTTTTAGCCTTTGCTACCCTCTAGTGGTGATTTATTGCCATGACATTTAAAACAAGCTGGATTGGAAATTACTAAATATAATGTCTACTGTATACATGGCAGACATTTTGACTGTCATACTGTAGCAGGGAAAACATGATGGCATCATTAGTGTCCCAGTCACTAATGAAGCTGTTATTAATGTTATCAATTACTGTGTATTCTGTGCCGTTAATGACTATGGAACCGCGTTGCTTTGCCATCGATACTAAAACCAGACAATGACAGTGAACCTTAAACCGTTTGCAATATACAGAAAAAAGACACTGAACTCGTCCCTTCATTCAGAATCTGCAGAACTTTTGAATTTAAGGTACGAATCCTCCGTTATTACTACTGATTACTACTGGTTCACTGTCTATGACTATGCAACACCATCTATCCTCCGTAATTACTACTGATTACTACTGGTTTACTGTCTATGACTATGCAACACCATCTATCCTCCGTAATTACTACTGATTACTACTGGTTTACTGTCTATGACTATGCAACACCATCTATCCTCCGTAATTACTACTGATTACTACTGGTTTACTGTCTATGACTATGCAACACCATCTATCCTCCGTTATTACTACTGATTACTACTGGTTTACTGTCTATGACTATGCAACACCATCTATCCTCCGTTATTACTACTGATTACTACTGGTTCACTGTCTATGACTATGCAACACCATCTATCCTCCGTTATTACTACTGATTACTACTGGTTTACTGTCTATGACTATGCAACGCTATCTATTGGACTGTGACACTTTTCTACCACAGGATGAGTTAAACATTCAACCATAAGAGTTTCTGTGGTGTGTTTACACAAAGGTATTATTTACCTGCCCTGCTCTAACCTTCCCTGATAAAAGGGGCAGTATGCATGTACAGCATGTATGCATCTGTGTGTGTGTGTGTGTGTGTGTAACATATTCCCTAAGTTATGTGAATGATTCCTGTGGATTTTCTTCAGATGTGAGCATTGTGGGTCAATATCACAGTCCATGCTAATGAACAACTGCCAGTGTTACAGTTGATTTAACGTACAACAAAAAGTCTTTAAGATGACTTTATGTAATGTTCTGCAGTGAAGATATGAGCTATTTATTTTATTATTTTTACACACAGAGAGTAACTAATGGAGGATTTTAATTAGTGAGTGTCTGAACCGGGGTCAGCAGAATGATATCAGGAGAAATTAATGAACAAATGGAAGGCGCCCGAAAACTTCTTCTAAACTCACGGTAACAGCATCAAAACTTCTGTGAGCTAATACAGAAACTGTAGCTTCCAGCCACATCGGTCTGCTGGACCACAGCAATAATCGCCACACTAACAGGTAAGCAAAACCTTTTCCCAAAACTCTGTGTAATTGTTGTTGCCGGTTCTGGACTGAATCTGTCTGCAAGCTCTGGGGCAAACTATGTAATTGCTTTAAATATATGCATGCTTTAACATTAATATGCTTTAAGCCTCAGGTGTTCTGAAACAGAGTTTTTATAAAGTGTTGAAAAGCTTTCAGGGATGTGTCTTTGAACAGTTGGAACGAGCATAAGAATATTCAAAGTGTTTCAAGAAGTGCGGGTGCGTCTAAACTGGATGTTTTAAAGAGTGTGAATGCTCTGATGTAGATGCTTTAATACAGATTGGTGATTCTAAAAGCATGTTTAATGAAGAGTGCTGGATTGTAGTGTAAAATGTTTGGTTATAACTAAATGACTCTGTGATACTGGGAATAACAGCGATTCAGGTACAGGACTGTTATCTATGCAACAGTGGGAATCTGTGGAAAAAAGGAGCTATATTCAGGAAAAAGAGAGAGAGAGAGAGAGAGAGAGAGAGAGAGAGAGAGCCAACAGTGTGTGGAATAAAATATTTGGATGTGAGAAATTAACTTTGAGCTCAGTGTGAAGAACGGTTTTGTTGAAGTTATAACTTCATAGATAAAATGATCAAATGCTTGGTGGTTTGTCAAAATATTATCATGGTTTGCATAGGGAAAGAGATAAAACGGTACACCACCCGAATAAGAACAGTTACAATATGTCATATTAAATGCTGAAGGCAAAAAAAAAAAAAAAAGTGTTTAAGATAAAAACATTTCTTGTTAAGGGGAGATATCTGAATGAATAAGACAGCTGCATCAGCTCCTGTCTATAGGAGACAAGTGGGTGAGAGAATAAAGAGAAAATAGAAAATTACTAGAAAGATAGTTTGAAGGGGGAATAAAATACATACCTATTTAAAATAATAAAACCAGAAAGATGATAATATAGAGAGCTTGATAAACCAAAGGCATAACAACACATAAGAACTCACGTAAATGAACAAGGTAAACAACATTTCCAAAACGATTTAAAGTTGTGGCATCTCACTCAGTTTAAAATCTGATTCATTCCTGCAAACACTGTGGACAGCAAACACATCATCACCAACATTAGAGTATCTCTGTAGACACACCCAGAAGAGACAGCAAGTATACCACTTAATCCATGTATGTCTTCTTACCAGAGGGGTTTGCAGTACTGGGGGAAAACAGGCTATTAATTAACCCTAGATTACATATTACCAGAGCTCATGGGGGTGCTGACTGGCTAGTAGCAAAATGAACATATGCAAGAAAAAAGAAACATGTATATTTCCTCTTTCTCATTTTTTTCATCTGTTGAGTTTAAAGTGGTGACAGAAACTCACATCTTTCAATAAACATACACAAAACAAAAGTACAAATGCAACATAAGCTCTTTTCTCTCAACAAGAGTCACTGGCTTCACGTTGGAAATCACATACAATACAATATGGTCATTTATTCACTCCAGTTAAAGGGAGTTGACACCTAATAATGCTCATACCAACCTCTGCAATCAGGTCTCCATTCTCAGCATGCACCTGAGCTATAGCTCCGATCGCCTTACATTGGGAGAAGGCAGCGTACAGCTCAGAGTCCTCCAGCATGAACACATCTTTATAGGCCATAAACATCTTGAAGGAATTGACTCCTCTCTCTTTTGCCAGAGTCTCCATCTCTTTCTTGACCTGTGAAGTGGAAGCACGCATGCAGAGACAGCTTTGAATAACCTTTACTCTCATATCTCCCTTTATTTTTATTATTAACAGACACTTCAGGACTAGTTATGTGTCAGTTAACAATGATCTGCATGTTCACCTTTTCGCTCCACCACGTGACAGCGACGTGTAGCGAGTAGTCGCAGCAAACCTTTGGATCAGCTGTGCTGCGCCAACAGTCGTAGGCCTCCAGGAGAGACTTGCCTTTTTGTGGGATGACAAAGTCCAGGATCATCGTGGTTCCTCCTGCTACAGCAGCCTGGTGAAACACAGATGAGGGTTTTGAAGATTAACTTGCAGCAAAGTGACCAAACTACGGGGTAGAAACACTTAAAATGAGAGAATTCGAAGAGCTGATTTTTTTTGTGGGATATTTAAAAAAACTCCTTTATAAATGCGTTTTGATAATAGCTTTAGCAATATGTTGGTCAAACATAAGATGCTGTGATGTCAAATCATGTGACATCATGTTAAATATTCACATATGAAGTCTGCTTTACACACGAGAGACATTAAAACAGTTATTTTCTGGATTGTTTGTGAATGTTGCTTCACACTGTGCACCATACTACAGTAAACCGTGGCGACATTATCAGCACACTGTGTTGGGCTGATTACTCAACAACGTCAGTCAGATAATAACAGACAAAAAAACGACGTTGTGTACAAACAGATATCACTGATTGAAGAGGTCATTGTGTAACACTGGCCTCTGATCAGATGTCAGAAAATGACTTTATACAATCAATCGTGGTGAAGAAAAAAAAAGTTGATTCGTTCAGGAAGGACAGTAGCAGCGTCTTTTTCTTCTCAACTTTGTAATGTAATGCACGCACTAGATCTGAGAGGAGAACATGCAGGAGAACTGGAGGAAAAAATAGCAAGAACATAACTCAGTCCAACAGAGTAACACATGTGTCACATGTGTTTACTCTTGACGAGAGGGAACTGAATGTTGCAGGGCGGTGTGAAAAATCTGACTCATTTATAGCCTCCACAGTCATTTTGGAATTTATTGTTGTTTGTTCAAGTCCAACTTAGTATGCATACAGTAGTCCCAAATCTAAACTACAGTTGAACTAAAGTCAGCAAAAAAATCAGCTGCATGTGAGAAAAAGGCACAATTACAAATCCGTCTGCTGCTCCAGCACCACGGACAGTGTCACGGGTTCATCAATACGCAGCACAGTTAGGCTACTGATATTTCTGAGCCAGATAAACCTCAGTCAGATAAAGATTCTGAACATTTTGCTAACAATGGTGTGTGTGTGTGTGGCGGGGGGGGGGGGGGGGGGGGGGGGGGGGAATGAAATGATCTACTGGTAAGTGTGAATACTGCTTATAATAGTATTGCTACTGTTGTTATTTTTTTGCAGCTTTTGATTATTGATTTGTAAATAAATGAATCAATCACTATATCTTGATACACGTAATGTCAGTTGTTAAGACACTTGTGGCAAATACATATTTAAAAGTAATGAATATGGATAAC
This sequence comes from Pampus argenteus, assembly GCA_036937835.1. NCBI lineage: Eukaryota > Metazoa > Chordata > Actinopteri > Scombriformes > Stromateidae > Pampus > Pampus argenteus. The sequence goes on along the minus strand of CM072865.1, from coordinate 7,034,783 downwards.
AGTTTTCCTGTATTTTTAAGCAGCATCTTAGCAGAGGCTTTAATTCAAAATAATAAATAATAATTCCATCTGTCTAACTTGACCTCTGAGGAACACATCTATTTCTGTTTAAGGCAATATCAGTAACATGTTTTTACCTTGGTTCCGATGTGGAAGTCATCCACAGCCTTTGTGCCCATGAACGCCAGCTCCATGTGTGTGTGCGTGTCAATGCCGCCCGGAATCACCAGTTTACCGGCAGCATTAATGACTCTGACTCCCGCTGGGATCTGAAGATTCAGTCCAACGTCAACTATTTTCCCATCTTCAATGTAGACGTCACTGATCACGGAGCAGTCCTCGTTCACAACTTTACCTCCTTTTATCAGGATCCCTGTGGGCTCTGCCATCCTGCTGTGCACAGCTGAGAGTCAGTATGAAAAAAGACAATATGTGCAAAGTGAAGAGACGTGACGGCAGAGCAGCAGACTGTCTGTACACTGGTGTCTAGAGGATTCACATGTGGGTCAGTTCGAGTTAATATGTAATGATGTTAATAGAAAGGAATCTGCGCATGACTTCTGAACTCCTGCAACCAGGTTGGTCTGGGAGACACCACCCTTTTCTATAGATCTTGTAATGGGATCATTATAAACTCGAAGATAGATTTTTAATAATGATTTACACAATGAAAAAATCACACTTTAGTAAAAAGAATTTAGTAAAACACTATATTAAGAAAATGAAAATTCCCTCAAACAGTGTTAACAAGATTTAGAGTGGATGTGTTCCAAACCAGTGAGCTGCTGCTAAATAACAACTTGTGAGATGTGCAGTGTGTAGGAGACTCCCTAATAAACATCCTAATAACATTCGTCAGTCAAAAAACTGGAATTATTCATAAAGCATTATTTCCAAGAATGCATTTTTTTTGTTAGTGAAGATAAAAACATGTACTTTGTTCTTCCTGTTCGAGAGGTCACCGGCAAATGATCAACTCCTGCAACCTGACACAATGACCAAAGTCTGAAACAGCCCAAAATACGACATTTTTTATGTGTCAGTCCTTCTCCACAGAAGTTGTAAAAATTGTAAAATCCTTATTCCATTTTTTTTGGAATTGAATATCATGTCCCTTTTTTGAACAATAAACAGCCCTACACATTAAAGTTACACCAAGACTAATATGTAAGTATCATTGAATATTTGTCAGTCATTCAGTTTAGTGCTGATAGGATGGAGAAAGACATTTGCAGAGAAATTATTTGTCATTACATGTTCATATTTTCTGTCAAATCAAATCAAATGTCAAGTCAAATTTGACTGGAATTCTCCTTTAAAGAGCTTGAAACTAGTTAGAACAGAGAATAGAGCTTTTTCACAGCAGATATTTTGATTGGTTACAGTAACACAGGTGTTTTTCCTACTGTCACATGTCAACGTGTGACATATATGAAGATATATGTTGTTGGAAGTTTGAAAACAAAACTGCTGTTTCCATGTGAAACACTGATCTCAGGTCATGTTACCGCTCGATACTGGAAGGACAGAAAGGCAGCAACAGGCTGGTATTATGTAAGACGTGTAAACTAAACCTGATATCAGGTCATTGCTTGACCTGCACTTTGGAATAGTAACACATGGTATATCATTGTCTGTTGAACTGACCTTTACTGGAATTGATTTTATTTTACTATTTGCTGCCTGAAAAGTCATTTTATGTCGTGCTTTGTGAAAACTGGACCCAATAAAAGAGCCCAAAGACAATTACCTGTAGCCTGTACACATCACAGTTTACATGTCTTGAGGAGTATAGTATATAGGAGCAGTATCTCTCTACTAGTACCTGAATCTCTGATCAAATTATTTTCAGATGAGGTGCGTTGTGGGTAATGTAGGCGTTCCAAGAAGAGGAACGTGAGGATTAATAAAGACACTATGTCTGACTCTTTTTAAAGTCTGTCCACCAAAATAATGTTATGTGCTGTAATGCTAAAAAGGTGGAGTGCTCTTTATAAAGACTTTTTGGCCTTTGTCACCCTTTTTCACCGCACATATTCATAAATAATAAATAAATATTCATATTTCACTGCCAGAATTCAAACATGACTTCACTTCACAGGGCCTTGCTGGTCCCAAAAGTAATTGTGTGTTTTGAAATTGTTTATATTTTGTGTAATTTATTATTATTTTAATTTTTTTTTAAAACAACCCTTCAAATACAGCAGGCTTCTGATAATGCCGTGATATCCCTGGAGCATGCAACTGCCTCTCTTTCATGAAGAGTTGTTAGCCACTGGGAGAGATTAGCATTTCACTGCAGTGGATTGGTTGTCTGCACCGCATCAGTCCAGACAACTTTTCTCATCCATTAGTGTATTACGAAAACAAGACACATTGGAGAGACAAAGATGCATGCGCTGGCGAGATAAGCACACGCACAGGGCTTAGGAACACCTAACCTTCACAGTTGCAATAAACAATAACATGTGACTTAAGAGGATTTACATAAGATGAGAGGAGTAATCAGAGGGAGAGAAAAAAAACCAATGAGGCAGCAATGGCATCTCCTCAAAAGTCTCTGTGTTAGTGAATGAGGAAAGTTGCCATTCTGCTGGATTTAGAAGGAGGCTGTCGTTATCATTTTATTTCCTCTACTAGAACTACAAACCAACACAGATGTCAGTTTCTTTCCGACTGAACTGAAATGCAGCGAGTGCAGCTCCGAGCGTTGACATGGTGAAACTCTGGCGTTAGAAGGGCGTAGCATGCAGACAAAAAAAAATAAAAAATAAAATAAAAAAGTGACATAAGATAATGCTGAGGCAGATTATCAGCTGCTGTTTCTGGGTTTGTGCTAAACTTCACACATCACGCTGCGGCTACAGCAAATGTGCATTAATGACACTACAGATCTGAGAAAGAGAAACATCACGTTACAAGTCTGCTGTCTTTTCATTTCTGTAGCTGTTGAAAAAATAATATATATATATATATATATATAAGATTTTCAGGAAATGAAATTGTTACTCAAATTCCTTCTATTTTTAATATACTTTATTTTATCTAGCTGATGTAACTTAAAGATGTAATCTTCATTACACATTACGATGTGTTATCTTCAGATCAGTGTTTAAATCTTCTGCTCTTTCTTCTCCCAGCTAGTTCAGTGTCACTTCTCAGTAGATCGAGTACCTCCCTGACAGACAGCAACGCGTACACGGCGCCTTCAAGGAGCTTCCTCTCTCTTGACGTCAACGCCTGCATCCAAACAGAATCCTCAGACTTCTGCATATGAGCCGAGAGCCGCTGCCCTCGTCTGAGACGTTGACAAGTCTGCACCAAGGATGGAGGTTGAACGTTTCTTTCTGGTGCAGAGCTGAAACCGTGGTGATGACCAACGCGTCATCATTCTCTTGACAGCACAGTGTTGACCAACCTTCAGGTTATTAAAAATCCTCAATCTTCACACTCTTGAAGAGACCAGTACCTATCATTAAAAAAAAAGCCCAACAGAGGATGTACTTCCTGTACCAGCTGTTCCACACATCAATCACTGTGTTTGTTTCCTGTGTCAGGACAGGATGGCTAAAAGGCCTTTCCTCCCCCCTGCTGGACGTATACGCCTGCTGAATTGAGGAAACAGGCAGGAAAAAAAGAAAAGAGCACATAAACTCTTTCACCCAGACCACAACTTATTTCATCTTCTCTCCCGTCTGACAGGTGCTACAGAGGACTGTAACTATAAAACAAGCAGGACACAGGAACAGTCACAACACACTGGTGAGTAATCCATTCATCCATGGAAATGTGTCACAGCAACCCTGAAAATACGGCGCATTTATCAACGTTACAGATACATGTACAATATATCCATACTAATACCTGAGCGCATGTCAGCTATACAAAGCATGCACTCATTGTTCAAATGTCATACCACTTCCTGTCACGATGACCACTGCATGTATGTTATTGTGCAATAACCGTACGTACTGTCACCTCTATATATTGTAGTTATTGTACCGTCTTTATTGTATCATTGTATTTACATAAATGTATTATATTTTCAATATTCCTTGCACACATATGCACACATGTACAGTACATAAACAATGTGATGGATCCACTACATTAGTGTGTGTATAGATATGTATTGTCTGTCTCTGTTTCTAAACCTTGTTGCCAGTTTATTCTATTTTTTTATAGTTATATTTTCACCCATATATTGCGTTTGGCCCTGTATGTAAGTACATTATGTGTGGGCATACATGGCCATTATAAACATGGTTCTGCTTCTGATCCTGAATATTCATGCACACAAATGCGTGGCTCAGGATTGCATTACCGCTAATTGCAGCCCAGATGGCAGTGTTCTCCTCAGGTTGAAATGGAAAAACGTGACCTGTCGTTCTGACTGCTAAAACATTTCATTGTACAAACAGAAAGATCCTCACACGACTGTTATGTTTGTACTGCAGAAATAATAAAAAGGCAGATTTTTGTTTGATCTTATATGATGATATATTTATACAGTTTTGGAGGTATTAGAGTTAGTGAATTTAGGAACATATCTGTTGTTATAATGTGAATGCTCTCATAGATTAAGAGTGATGCCAACTAAAAAAAAAAAAATCATGTATACAGCACTAAGTGTAATACATGGAACCAACTGAATGATGTGCTAATTTGCAGAACTGAATTGAATCGAAATAATAAACATCCATGTATCCATGTAAGGCTTCAAATGTGACACAAAGTGATGTAAGATTCCTCGACACTTTGCCTACCGAGACACTGGGAAGTCTGCAGCTACTTCAAAACATTTGTCAGTCACATTGTTGCAGCTCAAGCATCACAAGGCAGCTGTTAAGCAGACTCTAAAAAATGTTAAGCTTCCAACAATGGGAGGCAGAAAATGTGAAGGGAAACAATTAAATTATGCCTTGCATGAAGTTTGCTTTTCATTTTGTGAGGCAAATTTAGTGCCATGGTTAATCATTATGCTGTTGAACACGATTTGCAAAAATATTCAAGAGCTTTATGTGCCTCAGTGCCCCTTCTGTATTGAAAAATAATGGGCCTCTATCCAATTAAAAACTGCATTAAATCTCTAAAGTATTACATGCACTTTACTGGTATCTCTCTGATTAAGCTTTTCTGCATGTGCAGATGCTGACAGCACGCTGAGAAAGGAAGCTTTGACTGACTGCTCCCTTTTTTAAAACTAGTCCTCGAGTTCATGATTTTTTTTTTACGGATATAGAAGGTGCATACGTGCGTTTCCACTGGAAAAATGAAATATTCCCCAACAGAATCTTTCATCTGGAATACATCTTTGATGAAAGTGAATCATTTTTAAAACTAAAACGGCCCCAAAATTCACATTAATCTAAATGAAAACCTGTTTTACGAGTCCACTTTTTTAAGAAGTCCCACCATCTGAACTCTATTTTCTTATTATTCAAATTTCCAATCGGAGTTCCAGCACACAGTCGAAGAAAATGTCTGAGATGATGCTGAATGTGACCACATTGTGATTTGTGTAATATTAACAGAAAGAGCTTTTTGTATTCATAACAGCCCGTATGTTATGATTGGAGCATTGATAGGCAGTGATTCATTGTTCTGCAACAGAGGCACCAGTCCAACATGTGAATGGATGATTTATGTGACCATCTGCTTTGTTTAGATCATAATTTGATTATCTCTTTTTGTGTGATGACTTTTGATGTCAAGACCCATTTTGTTGCACACACACACACACACACTGTACACGTGCACACCCCTCACACGTGCATGCACACATCCCACATGTGCAGCCCAACTTTGGAATAATTGAGCTGCCTCTCGATCGCTGCCTCAAACCCACCAAAAGTCCACATTCACACCCTCATCCTTTTTCAAAACTGACCAAATTATGATTGCAACTAACGAGCAGGAGAGTCGCACAACCGACTCGCTCCCACTATCTATTTGTGTTAATTAAAAGATTTGCAACTACATGTGTCTGCAGATAATCAAAATGTCTTCTGCAGCGGCACTCCCAGATGCATCGGCATTCCAGAGCTCATTTGCTCGCTGCGATCTCGTGTTTGTTTAGAATTAATCAATCTACCCACAATTGAGTTAATTAATTAGTGTTTTAATGCTACTCTTTATAATTGCAGTCAGATGAGTCTGCAGACAAAGCAATCACATTAATGCAAATACAACAGATAATTGTTATCCAAACTTCCTCAGCAGCAGCAGCAGCAGCAGCAAGGGAGCTCTCACTGTAATACTGTCGCCCAGAAGAAGCACTAGATGGCACCATTGAGCAGAGTTTCCTCTCACTCGTCTCTTGTCACTTCCTGGATATTGTTCAATTAACAGTCCTATATACTGTCCTCATTGAGTGGGTGTACATATGCATTGAGGGATGGATGGCACGGAGGCCCCATGATACCCTCACTCGTAGATGAACGTCTATTAAGTGATGCAGCAGGGGGGAAATAAAAGGTTAGTGTTTTTTCAACGAGTGCAACATACGTCCGCCCCGTTTAAAAAGTGATATTTGCATGTATCTAGTGTGAATCAAAGGGGTTTTCTGTCTGTCTGTCTCCTCTCCTCGCTCCCCTGATAATGTTTCATTTGTTTTTTCACAAGAGGTATCAACAGCACGACCTTCGAGGCTTCTTTCACTAAATGTCAGGGGCTGTGTTCTTTTCAGAAACATCCTCCGCAAAGGTTGCCATGTGTTTAGAGCACCATCTACCCATTCTACTCTATATAGGATCGCTTATAGTAATACTTGCCTCTTTCTTTGGGTATAAAAGAGTAAACTAATTGAGGGGGAAATAGTGTATGTTCTGTTACGTTTAGGAATTCTACTCAAAAAAACATTCAAGCAGTTTTCTGTAGTCGACGAAGCTATTTCAGTAACAGAGAAAGAGAGAGAGAGAAAAGTTTGCAACATTTCTTTTGTTTGCATCCGTAAAACTTCTATGAATTTGAATGACATCTTCATCACCATTATCGTCGTCATCATCATCGACCATCATTAACCGCAGCTCATTTTGTAGAGTACACTGTTGTTTACCCGCTTCCTGGTGTTTTCAGGAATATGCTCGTATCATTCGGCAGCCTCTCAGCTAGAGCCATTATTCTCTCATCTCTTTAGTTTATCTCCTCTGATGATCTGCTCAGATAGATATGACAGCTGAATAAATATGCAAACGTAGTGCGCAGCGCCACACTTCACCACAGAATTTTCTATTATGCTCTCAGATTTAGAGACGAACAGTATATTGAGATAACAATAGAACTCTTTGGGGATTTGGATGAATGGAGGCTGGGGGGTGTGTGTGTGTGTGTGTGGGGGGGGGGGGGGGGGTCTTTATCATCTTCTGATAAACTACTGATAACAGCTCGCAAAATGGAGACACTTCTTAGTCATTCACTTGGACTAATTAAAAATCTCTTTTCACAAATCTGCCGTCGATGCTCGCTGAGGAGATCTTTGAATGTGGCAGAGTGAAGTCACACTTTGATTAATTAACTGAGTCAGCGGTGTCATGTCTTTTACTCTTTTACCAGCTCAGCCGCGTCTTTCGGAATCACTTTCATTTGAAATCAAGATGAAGTGATCGCATCACAAGTGTGTTTTCATGGATGTGACCTAATTACCTGCGAGTGTACGAGAGAATTTAAAAAAAAGGGTGGTACCAGACCATTAAATGAGATCATTAGTAAAAATGTGAAATTTTCATTCAAAAGAAAAATATATATATATATATATTATAACTGACCTTAAGTTATATTTTATTCTGTTTTGTGGTTTATTATTTCAGTATTTCAAAATGTATAAAAAAATATTTTTTCATTAAAATAAAAATCTTCATAATCACAGTCTACATGCACTGATTGGTGCTCTGTCGGACTTGTGGGCATATGCTGCCTTTTTATAGCATACTGGTGACTATCTCAGCTTTAATACTTTGGGCTTTCGCCTGGCCCCCAGCTCCCAGCATGCTTTGAAACATGTAAGTCTCTTTTCAATCACTTTTTGAGCATGGCATCGATATTGGCTACATTTGTGGCAGAGGAGGCGCTTTGGCAGCTCCGTTTGAAAAGAATTGCCATGGGAGGGGTCGGCTTGACCCAGCTTTAATGCAAAACTGAAAGGGATAGGAAACAAAAAAAAGCTACTATATTTAACCAAATCTGCAGCTTACTCGGGAAAACACACGATAATGATATCCTCTTAACACTCCTTGCTGCAGAATTACAGCCCTCACGGCAGCAGGGGCCAAGATTCAAGACTAGAGAGGAGACACAGTTATTACAGCGCAATCATTATGTTGTGACTGTGTTTCTGGCCCTGTTCACCTCACGTGGTCAAAAGAGCAACACTACAAAATTAGCAATTAATGAAGCAATGCTACGAGTCTTTCCTTGGAAAAAAAAAAAGGACGCGTTACTCTCAGATCCTAAATAAGCTTTTTGTAAATGTTCTGATTTTCTTGCTGGGTTAGTCATTTTAAGGGATTTGTTTCCTCACCGCGGTTGAAATACAATATCATGTGCTTTTGTTTGACTAGATTTCTAATAGTTTATCAGAGCAGCATTAACAGCCACACGCAGCTGCTCTTTCCTTTTTTCTAAAAATACATATGTCTTTCTTGACAGGTTTCTTGTTGTTTTTTTTTTTTTGCTAAATCTTAATTATAATAATTCTTAAACTGGTTCTTTTTTTTTCTCAGTGGAGGATGGTCTGTTATTTTAATTAAGCAGAGGTCAGATTTATTAACTCAGCAGGAGTGTGTTGAGTGAAGCTGTGGAAATCAGCAACAACACTACTACATCGTACCACTCAACACGCCGATGCACATGTTATCCCCCCCCCCCCCCCCCCCCCTCTCCTCCCCCTTCGCCCTCCCCTCCCACCAAACAGTGAAACAAGGGAGACAAAAAAAGTCTTGGGAGGGGAAAGGGGAGTTTTTGTTTTATGTAATGTTGCTCACTGATTCCTTTTGATTAGTTATTTGATGCTGTCTTTCCCGTCAGTCCCCTCCCCTCCTCCTAATGGTTGGGTGATGATACAGCTCTGGACCCCTGATGGGAACGTCCTCTGGGTTTAGGAGGCGGGGTGTGGTACAGGAAGAGAAGTCCAAACACTAAGTAAGAAAGAGGACAGAAATGTTGGGTGAAAGAAATACAAAAGAAACGAAAGTGGGCTCTGAGAGTGGAAAAAGATGGGATAATTAAAGTAGAGTGCGAGAAGGGAGCATCATGCAGCTCACGCAGAAAGTGAGCTGATCAGACTATAAATCAAAATGTCTCTGTTATATCTCGGTTCAGATCTTTTGACAGTATATTGCTTGTTTTCCTCGTACAACATGGCAGCTGGCTCCACATCAAGCTGATAGGTGTACAGTAAATAAAGATTCCGTTTTCAGTCTCCTCTTAGATGGGCGAACTCTGAAAACAAAACGTTATCGAGCCAGTCCATTTTACTCAAGACTCATAAAAACTTCTGGCGGTTTTGTTCTTGCAGATGGCTTCATTCAGGACGTGCAGATGATGCACGGTAGATAAGGTCCATCAGTTAAACGTTGAAAGTTGTTTTGAAATCCACAACACGGTGACTCGGTTAATATGCAAATGCGGTGAGATGAACGCAAATTTCAGCAGCAAACGAGTTCATTCTTGGGTTGTTTTTTGTTTTTTTATTTGTTAGAAATCTCTGCAGGGAAAGATTGCAAAGTGTTGTACATTCTGTCTGTGGCCAAAAGGCAATTACTGCCAGGAAGCTTTTGACTCCTCCTGATTATGTGATGCCTTTCAAAAAATTACACAGATTTCCCATCACATGCTGAGCATACCTCGGCTTCAGTTGAGATCCTAAGAAGAAAATCCTGACATTCATGCACACCACCCCCAAGCCTTGTATCTGCTGTAGGCTTTATTTTGTCTGTGGGGACGATGAAAGACAAATAGAAGGGGTGCTGCTTGCACTCCCTGGACAGCACTGTAAAAAATATACCATCTTAAGCAGTCTTTTATAGTCTTAATTTAAAAAAAATGCTGCTTATTTTCCATATTATGATAAATGGCAGCTTTGGATAACAGCATGGTGAGCTCACCAGTTTCTTGACACTATAAGAGCAAATAAGACACTGCGAGACATTTGAATCATAATATTCTATGTGTTCTTTTTTGGTCAAAAATGAGTTATGTACATGGAAATATTGTTTGTTAACATTTAACTTTGAACGTTAAAAATATATTAAAAAAAAAAAACCAATATCTCCAAAGCCGTATTGGCCCCATCTGCAGAACACCAATCAGTTTACACACCAGCACCAATCAAATTCCTCCTCGTTACAGAGTCAAAATCAGAGAATTCAATATTAAATTGTGAAACCGTGATTATTTTATTGAAAAACGCAATGGATCTAACTACAAATGCAAAATAAATAAATATATAAATAAATAAATAAAATGCTAGAATTAATAATTCAGGTGTTTAGCTGCTCGTCGCTGAACATTTTAGTGATGTGTTGCTAACTGAGTTTGTGTCTGTTTAGCTTGAAACTTGTGTACTTCAACAATTCAATGATGACAGTGACTACATTCAGAGCTCAGACACTGGCAGAGGTGAAAAGAACAGCAGCAGGAAGAGAAACAGTATATATATATATATATATATATATATATATATATATATATATATATATATATATATATATATATATCTTGAAACAAGTATACCTAATTTGTAAATGAGCAGAATTATTTTATCCTAATGTGAAACTTTTATTGGCTATTCTACTTCTTCGACTGGATATTTCTTGCAGCAGAAACCTCCAGGTTGCACCAGTTTCAGTCAGGGGCCTCAACACTGACTGACACTCAGTAAATGATAGTGAAATCTAGCAGGTGCATTTGGCTCGCATACCTCTGATCAGTACACCACTGTGCTTGTCTTCTTAGCTTGCTCTGTAATAAGCTCTTTCAAAGATCAGTATGTACACCCCCCCGCCCTCCTCCCCATCCCTCCCCCCTCCTCCCCTCCCACCTCCCTCCTGATAAGATCTGGAGTATGTAGTTCTCTCCTTCCCTTTATTCCCAACTCTTTTCGTTTTCTTAAGAAAATGTCAGTTTAATCATATCTTAATGCTTTGATAATGGGGTTCTTTTACATGGGCGAAGAACAGTCACCTCAGTGTCTTAAAAGCCCAGGATGTGGAGGGAAGGAGAGAATGTCTCTAAATTAAATTTGCTCGGGCCCTGCCTCAGCGCTGCGTATGTTCATTTATGTGTGTGTGTGTGTGTGTAACAGCGCGAAGTGAGGCTCTTTTTCACCCCTCTTGACAATCACACAAAACATGTAATTGTTTCATGTGCGCAAGTGGGGACTATTAATATTCAAATGTCAACTTGCTTGATTTAAATAATAGTGAAGTTTAAGTGGAGACTAAACAGGAATGTCAGCGCAGGCCAAAGACTTGTCTCTTTAAAAGTACATATAGTGTGCTTTACTTAACTATTTCACATAATACATAATAATGAGCTGCAGAGACCAGTCACTTGTCATATGAGACATTTTTTGGGGTGGGGTGGGGGGGGGGTATAAATTATTTCAACAAATTGCCAGAAGGAAATGGCAAAACAAGAGTGAACAAATAAATTATTTGTAAAGTGTCACTGCATGCTAACAAAGAAGGAGGGAACACGATGGTCCCCAATGGAAGTGGCGTGTGCGATTGTGCAGGTGTGAAGCCAGCTGCTGGGCTCTTGAACGCCCCCCCACTTCCCCTGTCACTCACAATGACAGGCAGGTGAGGCACACACACACACACACACACACTCCCTCACATGTGACTACTACTACAGTGCACAACTCCTAAGGTGTTTATTACTCAGACGCCATGAGGGAAATGTGAACTTATGCTACTCGGAGTGTTAGGGAAAATATTTAAAAAAAAAAGTTGTTGGTGTTAGGTAAAGACACTGCTACTCAAACAAACCCTGAAATAGGAAAATTGCATTGTGGAGGAAGAGAGCTTGTAGCAGTGCCACCCACTTTCAGCCATTTAGACAGTGTGAGAGGGAAAGTCCAGAGGGCATATTTAAACAGCCCCGTGGCTCTTCCATGTTGCTGTCAGTCCGCTCTGAGACCAACACACTGCCGGCTGCAGCATTGTCTTGACCTACTTGTGACTCGTTATTGCACTGAATTAGAGGGATGGCTGACAAAAACAGCTCAACAAAGGGAGGGGGGGAAAAACAGCTTAAGAACAAATAGCCATTTCTGGTGGAGTTTGGAGTTCTAATCAGTGAAGCAGAAGCCAGCGGAGAGCAGGGAAGTCTGCTCGCAAAAAAACATTATCTGCGTCTCAAGATGGATCCTTGACTAATCCCGCTGTCTGAGCTCAATGCTCCCAAGATGCTCCGAGAGGAGAGAAGGAATACTGGAGGAGAAGAGGTGGTGGTGGTGAGGGGGAGGGAAGGGGACCAATGAGGAAAAAAAAAAAAAAAAAAGCCAGTTTAGTCTTCCCACAGGCCAGTGTCGTTTCAGGGACAACATTTCTTGGTCCTAAGTGCACTCTATCCAACAGCAGATTATGGTTGGACGCCCCCTGTATGCTCAAATCAAGACTTTGAGCTGCTCTAGATACTTATTAGCATCACACTCATTTTGGCCAAGTATACAAGACTCCAGTGTTACCATTCTATGAAAAAGCATCATCAAACTGCGAGGAAGACGCCCCCCTTTCATCTTTTTAATTAGTTCGTTTGCATTGGCTGGTACAGTAAGCGGCGGATTTGTTATTTATTTGCTGAAACACAGGCTGCCACATTATTGTGTGTCTCCACGCAGGCTGCTGTCCTCTTTGATTCAGGCTAATGGAGTCCCACCAAGCTACATAATATGTGCTGTATGAAAAGCCTCTAATTCCAAATCATCTTAAAGGAGCGATGCGTACAGCAAGAGAGAAGGTCTGCACAATGACATGCACGCACGCACGCACAAACACACACGCACACACACAAAAAAAAGAAAAGAAAAAGACGGAAAGAAAAGCGAACACAACAACTCCATGTGATTTCGCCTGGACATGAAACCAATTTGTTCACAGAGTCATTTTACTGCCATTCACAGGAAATGATTAAAGGAGAGCTACTTCACATTGATCTCTCACACAAAGCTCAACAAGCAACTGCAGCTAAACAAGGAAATGCAAAGATTTCACTTTCACACAAGCCGAGTTGCACTGCTGTGATTTTGCTGTATAGAGTATATTGCAGATCTTAATCTCGTAGAATATGCGGTAAAATTAGAGCACTGAAAATGCATGCTCGGTGCAATTTAGGCAATTTAATTGTCCTCTAATTTTCAAGTAGAGGGGAGAGTTTTCATAAGGAGTGAAAGGTGAATCCAGTGTGTTGCTGGCTGCTGCTGCTTAACAGGACTCTGTCACTGGCACTCTGTAAAACTGTCAGGGTTACCATTGAGATGAATCTAAAACTGGCCACAGGGTTATTTTTAGACTTGGCTGCAGGATAAAAAAAAAAAAAAAGTTTCTGAGCCTCATAAGTAGGTCAGCTCAAGTGGTGTTCAGATTGCTGTTATGTACAATTACTGAAAAGTAGCATCTCCGGTCCAGAGCAACTTTTAATCCACACGCTCGAGTGAAATGAGCAAGTCAACTTCTCCCATGCCAACTTTTTAAGAAATCTCCCCTAATCCGCAAACAGTTTGTTCTTCGAGTCGGTTCTGTTTGGCTGAACAGTACCTGCGTGATGTCGCAATGGTTAAAAAAAAACAAAAATAAAAACCAAACAGACGCTGTAATTTTGTACAGTTGCTGCGTCTTTTCCTGCTTTAATAGTTTCCTACAGCTTTGGTATGTTCCTCTCTCTATAACCTCAAGCACATACAGTGCTAAACCTAGAGCATGCTTCATCATGCATCACAGCTTCAAGACGTTCGGTTTTTGTCTTTCACAACATGATATATTTCAATTAGAGTATGACAGTATAATTTGAATTATAGCAATCGCATTTGACTTAGGATGCAGGATTCTCTTTATATTTCTTATGTATTCTCTGTTTACTGGTGGCCTATGGTCATGGCAGTAAATATCACTCATTTTCCGAGCGCTTTTAATGTTGCTAATTCATATCTTTTCACTTTTCATGAGGTTCAAGGGCGGGTTGCCATATGGTTACAGTATACCATATTATGAGAGTGAGCGCGTGTCAAATAAACCCCTGCTGTATAATAAAGACACTGTATCACGACTGTGTGTGTTCAATTGCATTAATTGAATAACCGGAGGAGAGCAGGTGAGCAGTGTTGGAGTGAAAATGATGAGCGACTGTTACTGTGGCGCGGCCTCCGTTCCAACTTTGACAGGTAAACAATCTAATTGATTTTTCCGTGGCGTCTGGCCGGACTGTTCAATGCCATATTTCCAGTTTAAACGTCGACTATTCTCAGTGTTTGCACAACAGACAAGCCCGTCATCTGTAGCGCCGAAAACATGTCAAGTTAGAACGAGTAATTTGTGGTGATGAATGACAAGTGCAGGCTCCTGTTCAGTAGTCTGAGCGCTCATTAGAAAACACATTTTCAGATGTCACCAGGCTTCTGTGTTTTTTGTACTTTTTGGGGTAGAATAAACAAATATTGCTTGAATACTGCAATGTCACAGAAATGAGCAGAAGGAACTTAAAACCTCAATTGACATGTCTCACGCAGCCGACTTTTTTGAACGTTGACAGCCATCTGTGTGGATTCCTTTCACTCTCCACTAATGAGCTGTGGGTTGAGGAGACCCAATCTACACAGACCTGTCCCTGGGGCCCCATGCAGCTGCCGGGCACACACACTCATGTTCATGCACCCCCCCACACACACACCACCACCAAGAGACACACAAACACATACAGCCACCAGCATCCCTCTATGTTTGAAAGCACACTTTGGCTAACTAACATCTGAAGTCGATCAACTTCACACAGAGTATTTTCTTGCACCACACACACATTCCTGTGTGCCAACTAGCGAATGTAAAAGTGCCAACAGCAGAGTAAAGGAAAAAAAATAAAGAAGTATCTAAACAAAATGCGAATGCTGCACATAATGCTTTGGTTGTGGCAGGAGCAGAATACAACTGTTGAGTGCTTTTTTTTGCAGGGATGTGTGATAAATGATCTAATCGTATACCTTCTGTCTATGCCTGTCTTGGTATATGATTGTCGGGATGTGTTTTCATATTTCTGAGCAATAATGATGTGTGTGTATGAGAGAGAGAGCCACGCAAACAGACTGAGAGACTTCATGTGTAGAAATGGAGACAGAATGTGTTATTAAGTCAAAGTTTGCACGGCTATTCGTGCTTTTCCCCTTCCTCACATTCCCGTACCTGAAAAATGTTGTGACAATGTGTGGAAATCTATTTGATCCCTATCACATACAAAAGCAGATGAGCTGGAATGCCACTGATACAGTGTGTGAATAGAAAATGACAGGAAGAGCCTAATCAATGTCCTCCAGGACTGGCAACCGCCTCGCCTTTGTTTCTTTTTGTAAATACAAGCCTCTTTAACATCACAATATAAGCCATTATCTCGCCTGGCAAGGTAAATTTTGGGGGGGGGGAGCCGCATAAAAACATACATTTTCCCTGAGCTTGGAGCAGATCAGTCGGCGGAGATCTAAAGTCATGCAAATGTTACCGCAGAAAAATACTGGCAAAACTCATTCTAATTATTCCATATCAGCACATTTGCATGGAATGTTTTTTCTTTTTTTTTCTTTCTTTCTTTTTTTAAGAAGGGAAGAGTTTATGATCAGTGGAGCTTGGGCATGGGGGCTGTTTAGGAATTCACCGCATTTTGATCTAATCACAAAATCAAAATATTCATGAAACACAATGATATCTCCCTCAAGCAGGCGGCTAGCCATTAATTTTCAAATTCAGGTAATTTATTAACACTTATCAGAGGCTGAAAAAGCCTTGCTCTGTGTTTGTAAAGTGGCTGAGAGGGAATGAGGAGTTTGAGAAAACTGATTCCAGATGATTTATAACGGTGTGCTGGGTGCATTTTCAACCAGGTATTCAATTAGAATGTATGTCCAATTTTCTATTCTAGATCTACAGTTAAAAACTCTATTAAAGCACCATTTTCCTTAGCATACATATCTATTATCGGCGTTCACGGCACATTTGATAAGTCTGGCTTTGGCTCTGTCATTGTGCTCTTTTTTACGCTCATTGGTCTTTTTCTTAATTGGAAGATGTTTGACTACAGGCTACAAGATGCTGCTTTGACATATTTTTCATGCCTGTGAATATTATGCTTTAGTATTTGTTCCTATGGAGTTGACTAGCTTCCACACGGTGAGGAAATAATACACAGGGAGTGTAGTTGTGATTTTTGACACAACTGTGCAGTTCAAAGGTACCACTAACTTATAACTAATACAATAACATACGCTGCACTGCCTCTGTTCATCTACTCTATATAACTGTTTCATTTTGATGGACATGTAGTGAGACATACAGTATAAGGACCCCAAATATACACAGAGGCTATTATAAAATGTGTGAAAAAACAAAAGGCAAACTCACATGGCAGCAGAGATATTCAATTTCAACTCAATTTTTTTATCTTCCAAATGAATCATATTTATCATATGTTGTTCTTTATTAAGGATATCAATGCAGCCATTGGATACAAGCTGTACATAAGTATCAACAAATGAATTATTTATGTTGGGTAGACCTCAGATTTTCCAGGCTACAAGTAAAATATACAGTATATACAATATAGCAACGGCTTTAGAAAGAACAGACTAACATCTGAGGCCATCTGGGTGCACGTCTCCTGAGAGAGGGAGTCAACTCCTCTCGACTTCTCTTGCTGCTTATATTATGATGCTACACTTGTTCAAAGCACGCAGCATTTCTTGCTCTACTTTAAATCTAGAAGGCATCTTTGATTGCTTGAAACAGGTAAAGAGAGTGAGCATGTTCATTAATATACGCTTTGAAGCTGCAGCTATTATGGGAATATGTTAATAAAGACTTGATTTAGTTATTGTGAATCATATCTTCCCAGAAATAAAAAATAACACATCTTCACATGTTCGGAATGAGCAAGGAGACTCTCATTGCGTCGTTGGAAAATCATCAAGGGGATGTGTGGGTGTTTTTTCTTAATCATTCTACTACAGTGTGCAGTGAGATCATATCTCATAGCTCCTATTGTATATTTAGTCATTGCAAGGAAACAGCCAGTGACACATCTGCCCACTGTTCCACAGACAAAGTGGTCTAGGGGAAAAGGATGATCCAAGGACAGGGTTAAAAAAAAAAGAAAAAAAAAAGGCCTGGATCTCTTTGTCTCCCGGTAATGTTACAGGGTGGATTCAAACAGCCCCTGAAGCTGAGCTGAGCCGAGCTGAGCTCCGATCGCAGTGTGATAACAACCAGATGGATCAATACATGTTTTGTAAAGGTTAAATGATGTTATGTTGCTCGTTGTTATTGGACATGGCATGTCACACTACATGATACCGACACCTTTTTTCTACCCTTCCTCTTCCCCTGCTCCAGGTTAGGTTAAGGTTGAGGCCCTGCGATGATCCCGAAGAAGAGGGTCAAGTGTTGAAGCCTTCGCCTGCTCAACCAGTGAACCGTCCCGGCTGACAGCAGTGATTGGTCCCTGCTGCAAGATAAAAGTCCAATAAAATCACATTTTAACTGCCTTTAAAATTGAAATGACCATCATATATCTGTATCCGGCTGAGATGATTTTAAAGATGAATAGTATGTATATAAATATGAATAAAAAAAATATTACACCAAAATCATTTTATTTCCATCAAAACCCTTTCGAGCCTTCTATATATATATTTAAGAATAAAAATGCCCCGTTTACTTTAACCAACGAGCATAATGTGCATATTTTGCAGCACAAATTATTATTATTATAAGATATTGGAGATGTAATTGCCATTGTGTGCTTAGTGCAAAATGTTAGCAATTGGTTTAAGTTCAGACGGTAAAAATTGATTAAAGCTACTATGTGCAGAGTTTGACATTTCAGATATGGTGCCCCCTAGTTGTAGAGAAAAGCCTGCCTTTAGATGAACGCACTGAAAGCAACAAATATGTAGTTCCAGTTTCCATTGAGATTGTTTCATATTCCCACAAACAAAAACGTTTTGCCTTTTGGATGACTTAAAAGATGTTAAAATCATAAGAATTCAACACATAGTGGCTCTGAAATAAGATTTGAACAAAAACGTAGGGTCTTTGATTTGTGAAGGATTCCTCAGATTTCACATCCATCCCAACAGCTAGTTAATTGCATTCACCCGCTGCCCCAGTAGCACATCGCTCACTGATTAGCAGACTACAGCAGCTCTGGGTGCAAGCAGAGCCGGATCAAGTACCACACAGTTAAAGTTTGACTGACTAAAGTATTTATTTAAAGGCCTCGCACGCCCACACAGGTGTTTTCACTTCTGGCTGATTAGAGCTCTTCTCATGTTGAAGGTAGGCAGCGCTTGTTGAGGTCACCACAATCCATACTGTTGAAATAATGATAAAGATGTAACCTGACAAGAACCACAAGATGCAACAACAGAAGAGTCTGGGAGAGGTCACTCAAATGCAGTCTGTCCACTACCACACTGTCCTGAAATAATTAGTGACTGATGTACCATGGGAGTGCTTTGATGCTTTACTTTCAGTCAGCTTCAGTCAGTTCAGTCAGCATTTGGTTTATAGGACAGAAAAAGCAGAAAACTAGATGAATAAAAATAAAAATGAACACCAATGAATCCCCAAAATATTACCCTTAATAATGTATAGACACTTACTGTATGTAAACAGGCACTGTAAAACAACAGCACATTTTAACATTAGGGGACAAACATCATATTTATCATATTTGTATGAAAGTTAAGGTTCATAGTCTAAATCTTAAGTTTACAGGCTGTGAAAATCCAAAACAACGAGCTGAAAGAAGCTAAAATGTTGCTAAAGCTGGAGGGCTTTGCAGAGATGGGGGTGGGTTTGTCTCTACTAGTGACATATTCCACGTGACATGTGGGATCCCTTGTTAATAAAAAAAAATATTGATTAATACAGCTATTAAAGATGTTGCTGAAACATCATATTCTGCTTTCCGTCCTTAAATCACAGCTTTTTTTATGTAAGAGAGATGGACTCTCTAATTACAAACACTCACTTATAGTATTTCTTTCCTATCACTCTCAGAATTGATTACCTGTAATTTAAGCAGGTGTTAATACAGTTCAATTCACCAATCACGACATGCCGTTTACCCTCAATACCACAGAGGACTACTAGCTTACATTACCAGTCACATTACCACACCCAGCAATTAGCAGCTTAGTCTGTACTTGGCTGCATGTTGACGACTCTGACTCTTGTTTCTGAGGTGCGTAACTTGGCAGTCCTGGAGGATTATCAGTGCTCCAAATTACATAACAGAACTAATGAGATACATAGTCACACAGTTTCAACCCCTATTCCCACCGGGTGCCTCACTGGCGGAGTGAAATATTCCACAACTCCCTGTGGACTCCTCGCACATCCCTGCCTGTCTGGGGAGTGGAGAGCAGAGCGAGCGAGCGAGCACAGGGAGGAAATGTAGAGAGGAAATAAATGGAGATGTAACATCTCCAAAAGGTCTGACTGACAAGTAGCTAATATGCTGTAATTGTTTAGCGAGTGGATTGGAGCTCCTCTCCACAGTGAACCAAGGTGAAAATGACTTCTTAGGCTAAGTGTTTGCTACTCTGCAGGTTCATTTCTGCAACTGATGCCACATAAAATAAAGGCTTAAACAGGCTAAAACTGCCGTGTGTGTATGTTAGGGATGCATTTCTATCAATACACCGTATTGCATGTGGAAAATGGGTCGTTGCCTGTGGACAGAGATCCTGAATATTATTTCTACCAATTCAATACTGAACAGCGTGATTGTTGACTCTGTGATAGGAGCGAAAACTGAGACCAAACAAGCACTTTGGGATGGAATAACACTTAAACCACTGGTTTCCTCCACTCTCTCACACAGTGCAGAAAATTGAGGTCATGCTGTCATTTGTATTCATGGTAATATGGTACTGCAAATAATAGTCAGGGTTTGTTTAAAGTAACATGCTCCAGATGTATGTTTATGTTTCTCAACCTGGCACCCAATTCGTTTGGCACTAACGACTCGCTCGGCTTGTGAAATCCCTGCTAAAATCACAACCCGCTGATTTATACCAGATAAGAAGAACAAAGCTAACCTATTGTTTTGGTGTTATTTCTTCCTTAAATATGCCTCAGGCGACATTAGTTCAAACACAGGCACACCAAGTGCGTCAAATATTGGTCACGTTTGTACCTGTTGTCTAACTTATTACTTGTTATATTTACTCCATGTGACACTGCGATCAAAGGAGACCCAAACACAAACGCAGATTTAGAGGAGTCACATATCTTCAAATGCCCAAACCCAAGTCACAAAAACATACGTTTGTCTTCAAAGCTGGTGGTGCGGCCTACATTTCCCGTGTAAAAGTCTTATAATCTGTCTTTTTAGTATTTGTATCTTTGGCACGCCGATAAGAGGCTAAGTGCAACTAAATTTGAGCTGCTACAACACAAAACGCAGAATTAAAGTCCACCCTAATAAAAAGAGGAGACAACCTAACTGGAGGGGACAGATTCACAGCATTATTTATCATGTTACAAAGAGCTTATCCCATAATTACCGCATGGTAATTCCCTTATGGATGTCAACTGTGTTTTTTCTCTCTCTCTTTCTCTCTCCCCATCCAAATTAAAATCTACACTGGCTTCTTTATCATTCTAACTACTGTATATTACCTCTAGTACTAATAATGAGGCTTTTAAAAGACACTTACCTCAAAAAGCTAATTGTTTTTTGTTTGATTTTGGGTGACACTTTATCAAGGCTGGCTGTTAATTAATAGCAATTATACGTTAACTATTAAAGGAGGCACCTTATTAATTAATGGCCTCAGATGCAATTAAATTACAGATGCACACACCAATTTAGTAACCAACTTTCCTTAATCCTGCGTAATTTCAAAGGGATTTCAGAAAGGGGGGAAAGTGATTCTATTATTATGGTTGCAGTAGGTGTTAATTAAGAAGTAACTAGCGGGTGCATCTAATATGGATGTTGTGTGTGTGTGTGTGTGTGAGTTAGGGCAGGCGTGGATTCAGGCTGGGTTTGTGGGGTGTTGGGTATTTATGCAACAGAAACACATCATGGGAATTCACCCCGCACACCAAGGCTACTGCGTTTCTGCTCCAGTAGAAAGCTATTTTGCCTCTTTCACTGATAGAGCCGTGTTCACTTATGCTGCTTGAGTTGTACGTTTCTATCTGCACTGTCCTCTCCTGCTTTATTCTGCATGCTCTTCTTAAATCTGTATCTCGGAGGCAGAGTTTCCATTTTGCTTCGGGCAATAATAAAACAGAGTCCTCACGCCTGTTACTGAATCCCTTGTTCATGGCCGAATGCTTTTCTAAAATGTATTTCATACCTGAAGAATGCGGCGATGTGTTTCTCTATCAAATAGTCGAGGCTAGATATTACAACTAGTTCACTTAAATTTGACTTGTAACATCATATTTCCCTCATTTACTACGACGTATGAAGCCGTACTTCTGCTTTTATTTATGAGTTCTATCCATACTGAGAATGGTTGCAGCTTGTTGAACATGTACATAAACATGAAAACTAACAGAATGCGTCCAGCAGCAATTAATAAGCCTGTCTATGACGCTGCTGTATGAATGTCTCTCTCATTATAAAAAGGTCTTTTTGGATACAGAAGCTGAAGTTAGAGAGAAACAAAGAGCAGCTCATGGGACGTGGATGTACGTTCACCGTCTCCTTCTATAAGGTTTAGCTCTGCAGCTCATAGGGGAATATCCAAGTCAACATGCACGCTGTCTGATTATGTTAATAGTAAATCCAATTATGCACTTATGGAATAATGCTCGAGAAGGAAACTAGTCTTGTTGCCCATGGGGTCCTCGAGAAGTCGACCTAGAGTATGTTTTTTTTTTTTTTTTGCTAAATGGTGGAATCGATCATTTTTCATGTTCAGAAGACATTGATTATACACAGGTCTTACCTCAGTGTCTTGTGCTTGTTGCATCAATGTCAAACTTCATTTAATTGAGTTAAACTAATTAAAGTATTCAGAATGGTAGGCCAGGCCGGAAACTTAACCTTCAACTGTTCTGATATGTATATATATATAAATATATATATAATATTTGCTTCTTTACTTCTTGATTCTGTGTTATCATATTGAATATCTGTGGATTTAAGAAACAAGGAATTAGAAGAAATGACTTTATACAGACCAAACTATTAATCAATTAACGGACAATATAATTGTAAGATTAATTGATAATGAAAATGATTGATAGTTGCAACCCTTGAACTGTATTTATTTTTTCCTTTAACCAAAAACAGATCTCGATTTATAGTTCATCGTTATGGCCTACAGTATGTTGAGGTATGTTTATGGACAGGCAGCTCTAGCAGTCCTGATCAATATGTACATTTGCTGTTTATGCTGTACATGAATCACCCAACTGTCTGTGTCCACGCTAATTAATGTTTACTAAACTTGACTGTCTGTACAGGCTACACTGGGAACCATAATTACAAATGTGCCTTCAACAACAATTTGTTTCTTGGGTGACAGAGAACATTAAAAGTCTTACTTAAATGAGCATACGCGGCTAACAAACACATGCATTTAAACATTTTCAAGTTTTTTTTGATCCCCCCCTCAAGACATCCTATCAGTAACAAGTCCCTGATCGGAGACGGAACTGCATAACACAGTCAAACCAGCAATTAGTGCAAATTAACAGACATTTTCAAAAATGTCTTTGCTTAGAAAATGGCTGCTTTGTAGTTCAAAAAAAATTCCCACTTTGGCCTTAGAGTGGGAGTGTTTCCAGCAAATGCTTAAATCCTAAAATAAGTACTGCAATCTTCTGGCACAGACACACTGTAATGCTTTAAAAACAATTTAGCAACTGTCATCGCTGTAATTACAGTAACTAATTACCATCCTCTGCAAACAAATAGCTTAACATAATACGCAGGCCCAATCAATTTTGAAGAAATGCAAATTCTGAAAGCGAAAGAAATAAAATAAAAAGTAAAAAAAACAAAAAAAACAACAACAAATAAACAAAAAAAAAAAAAAACAGGACATTTTGGCAAAGCTGAAAGAATTACAGGGCAATAATACACTTTGTTTCATCCACACATAATTCCCAGGGAATATCATATCATAAATATTTGCATTCAGTTCTTATCAGGACATTTGCATTTGCCTCTTATCAGTCGGCAAGCCAGGCACTGGCAGATAGGGAGAGCTGCCTCCACGCCATACACACATTTCTAATGAGTCACGTCGCCGGCTGATATCATATTTTGGCTAGAACTTTATCACCAAAACGAGGAGGTCATTTTCTCCTGGAGTTGGCTCATCTTGGAACTGTCTTTTGAGTTTTTTTTTTTTTTTTTTTTTCTTCTCTGATGTGATTCAACTGAGATTCATTTTTTTTAAAGCCCACAAAAAGGATTATTTCCTTTCCTCCACCAACCACAACAGCCCCATATCAGTGCCACGTATGCTTGCAATGATTATCATTCTGTCATAAAATATTTCAGTTTTATCAGAGTATTATTTTATTTGCCACAGCATCCCTCGGAACAGAGACTCTGGGGAAGGGAATAAAAAAAAATAAATAAATAAAATAAAAAACACACACCCTGAGCTAATCTGCATGAACAGCAGTGGATGACAGGCAGGAGACTCTGCTCCGCCATCTCATTTTAGGTAGACATGTGCAACAGTTTCCAGGGGGAAAAATTAAAGTAATTGTTTGATAACATTTTCAAAAAGGTATTCCACAATAACAATTTCATGGTGCATTGCAGAGTATAATTATAAATCAGCCTTTTTTTTTTTTTTTTCTTGGACAGCCAAGGAACACTGGGGGTCAAGTAAAGTATCCTAGTCAAATTCTGCTCTCATTAGTGCAATCGCTTCTCTCTGCTAATTATTTCCTCCCTCTCTCTCTCTCTCTCTATGCTGCTCTCTGTCGCTCCCTCTCTCTGGATTATCCTGAGCAACATGCGGCATTAGGCCGAATGATGATTTTATATATATATATATATATATATTTAGTGAAATGTGTTGTTCTTGCAAATATGTTTTTGCATTAATTACAGCTTGATGTGACAAAATGTTAAACATTCGTTTGATGTAATGTAATCATGCATGTGACAAAATTAATTTATATGCAGACTCTGCTCTTTTATGCAACTGGGCAGCTGATATATATACATATTTATTTTTTTTTTTTTTACCTGTTTTAGTTTTACATGCAATTAAAAAGCAAAAAGCATTTTCCTTCCCACAGTGGGGGTGTTAAGGAGACATGGAGTAATTGAGAAAATTCAAACATAGAGTGTAATCATTAAAAATGTGCTGTAAGGAATGGATGTGACATATAAATGATTTGCTCTGCCAGTAATTCACATGTAAATTCAGAAGAGAAAAATGTTAGCGAAGTGACAGGGACTCGTGATTAGCGGCCGTCAACAGTGGTGGCTACTCTGAAACCAACCAGGAAAACAGCAGTAAGGAGTGTGACAAAACTAAAAACACAGTGCTCCCTCTTCCTCTCATCTCTCTCTCTCTGGCTGTCTCTCTCTCTTTTTTTTTTTTTTTTTTTCTGGAGAGGGGATAAGCTGTAAGGAAATGCGAGAGTGAACGTATTCATCTTCGGCCCTGCCTTCTGGAGGTGGGTCTCTGAGCTTTTTCCCTCAGTCTTCATTATGGCTCCGTGCCTGCTGCAGCTTGGAGGAGGGCAGCTGGATCACCTTAAGGATTCTCCTTAAATCTTATCTCAGGCTTTGTTTAAACAGAGGAGGGGAGACATTCCACTAGGCCCAGCTCTGAAGATCTATCAAGCAGCATTCACATAATCAGCAGTCTCTCTCTCTTTGCCAAGCAGCAGAAAAATAAGGACATTTAGATCCCCCAATATAGTGAACTATCCACAGTTTTTCCATGTAAAAATTACAGTATTTAAGGCATCAGCATGTTTACACCGGTGCATCATTTCCAACATATCTGTGATAGCATATTTTTAAAGACATATTTTGCAGCAACACATGTTGTGTCAAACTGTGCTGCTATCAACGCGTCATTAGCATATTTGATGACAAATGACACAATATGTGGTGCGAGCTTGCAGGTGTGCAGGCTTCAGTCTGATGAACGGCTTCTCTGTGGCTAACAGTGGGAACTGTGTTGATCTTATTGCAGACAGTGTCTCTAACCGGAGCTCATGTTCCGCAGCAGCTTGAAGTCTCTGCCTGGACGCCGGTGGCCTCCAATCCATCCACCAGCGCTCCGAGTGCTGTTAACTAGCTGTAAACACCGTGATCTACTGTCTGCTGCTCTACTCTGCACTTCGACTGCATATTTCCATTAACTCTGTTTGTCCAGCCAGTGAACTCTAAAATCTCTCTCTGAATACTTCAAATAGAAAGCAGATTAGAATACATAGAAATATACTGTAAAAACATTTAAAAAAACATAGACATTTCTAATTTGTAGCATTTCAAGCATTCTTGTGCTTCACGTCCTTTATACTGTAGAACTATTTGAGCACTGTACCATAATGAACATAAAGTGCTCTGTGTAGCACCAAATAAAGTTTTATGGTATGAGCATAATGAACCATTTCCTCTTCTAAAATGAGCTTTCCTTTCAGCCTCAGAGTGGCTAAATTTATGTTTATATTTTTCTTTCCTTGTGCACCAGATTACGGGTGTACATACTTACTATTATTTATAACAGGTGATAAAGCTATAAATCTGTCAAATGTGCATGTGTAAAAAAACAACAACAAAGGTTTAAGAGTAGTGCGGTGCAAGTGAGATGCGGAGTAATCAGTGGAACATGAGTCAAAACTAAGACAATCCTAACAGACCTTCTACATGCTTCTCTATGATGTAAACCAATGAACACTTGATAGATGATAGTTAGACCTTATAGATTTCCATCCAAGTTCAAGGTCAAAACTCAAAACAGGAGAGAGAACAGACCTAAAAACAGTGTTGAACCGACATTTGAAAGTGATTTCATTAAAGCAGTGATGGATGACTACAGACGTGGTCTTATTTTCCATTCTGGCACTATATTTACATGGGTTTTAAACATTTGTGCAGCCTGTGGTGTCATTATCTTTCAAAACGCTTGCTGAGCAGCATTATAGTGCCTTGTCCTGTAGCCACGGTTGGTCTGTGCCTGGTACATGTCGGGTCGGTGCATTAGAGGCCGAGTTACCAACCGCTCTCAGAGGGGGGGCCACTGTCCACGCAGACTTTTACAACTGGTTAGCTGCCATCAAACCAAAGAGCTGCTAATCGCGAGCTCATGAACAGCTAAAGGCCTCGCAAATGAGCGCCCGAGATGGTGTTATGGTGTTTGCTGAGTGCGGCAGCCGGGTGTCTGTCCAAATCGAGAGGAGTTTCGGGCCAGTCTTTGTCTGAGGATCTCGACTTGGCCAGCGGTCCGGCCCCAGCAGGGACGGGGATCTGGAGGATTTGAGTAGAGCTTCGGCAGCTTTTATAAATAATCTTGTTGGGGAGATGGCACTGTACAGTACAGCGGTGGATCACAGTGAATGGGAGGAAAGTTCAGAGGAAGTGTCAGTAATAGAATACTGATTATTTGTCAGCATTAGTTACTGCACGTATGACACCTTGATAAAGTCAGCACCATAAATTATACCATATCTTGTTGGTTTTATTCATGTAGAAGTCTGTGAGCTTATTTTGGACCTTTATTCTGACCCCAGGCTTAATTTGTGTTATTTTTTTTTTTTTTTAGCATTTTTGTGTCATTCAAGTAAAAGGGCTTTCTGTAGAAGACACGCCAATGTGAGTGTTATAAATTATTAGTATACTACTTCATCATAAGATAAACGCTTGACCACGTAACATCAACAAGTCAGGAAAATGTATTCAGCGTCTGGCAGCTTGTTTACTTCCAGTTACTTGTTCAATTACTGGACTGGAGCGTTACTTTGTCTTAAGACCCTTAAGGTATTACGGTTTCTCATCATCCAGTTTCTTTAGATACCATATGTACGTATAAAATTAAAGGAAACTTCCATGAAAAAAAAGACAAATTCAACATCTGTTAAACCAAATGCTTAAAACAGATGGTTATGAGTGCAAGAAATATGAAAAATTGGCTTGAGTCTCGAATCCATGTTTCCCTCATATAAGACAAATAATAACAAAGAGAGAAACTACAATGTGCCACAAGAATGTACTTTCAGGTTAAATATGATGATCTAATCATATAACCGCGAGCAGCATTTCACTGTTTTGTAGTGATTTTAACCAGTATTCTACTCTGTACTGTAATAAATCAGATTTTAAAAACTGATCATGTGTTCTGAATGTAAAATCTTAATCGGGAAAGAAACTCAAACTGTCAAACAAATATAATAAATAACAGAAAGTACAATATTTCTTATTGAAATGGAGTAGAAGTGTAAAGAGTAATTTATTGGAAGTACGTAAGTACAGTAAAAATACTGGTTTTACATTTCCTCTCAGGACCAACACAAATAAGCTTGGGGACTAACATATCAGTATTACAAGAATAGTTGTATGATATGATTTTCTCTTTTGGCTCGAGGTTGAGTTTTCAGTCGGACTCCATTATCACACATTATCCTTTTCTTTTAAAACTATATCGTTCAGGTTGGCCA
This sequence comes from Pampus argenteus, assembly GCA_036937835.1. Taxonomy (NCBI): domain Eukaryota; kingdom Metazoa; phylum Chordata; class Actinopteri; order Scombriformes; family Stromateidae; genus Pampus; species Pampus argenteus. The sequence goes on along the minus strand of CM072865.1, from coordinate 7,006,917 downwards.
TCTTTTTCAGCACAGCTCACATGCTTATGCTAGGCCGCCCTCCACTATGACAGAGCCATCAATGCTTACTCTAAACCTTTTACACAGATGTTGCCCACACATACAAACACACAAACACACACACACATTGACTGTTTGGAGCGGGGGGAAAAAAAGCATATGATGGAAGACATGGACGGATGCTGGGTGGAGTCGTGCCGATTTAGTGATTGTGACCATTCTGTTACTGAAATGCTTTCTTCAATCCAGCAGATAACATCATCCTTGGACGTTATCTTTGTTCTTGAACTTATTTTAAACATTCCCCTCTGCTCTCTCTTCATTACATACTGTCCTCTCCTTTTGGAATCCAGTTTCATTACTGGAGACTTATCTCATGCATCCTTCCTTTCTGTCACTCTGTTTATTGTGTGGCAGGGATTTTAAGATTAGCCGTTCCCACATAGCCCTTAACACTACTGTATAATGAAGACTCGATGCACCGAACCAGTTCTGGCCTGTGTGTGTGTCGCGCTAAGGAAGGACCTAAATATTTATTTATAGTTGAAGTAAATTAATTAGACTATCTAAAGCAAGATAGCAGGAAAAAAAGGCTGCGCGTTTAATTTGAAATGGCATATCTGCAATGCATTTTTTCATTCCATAATCCCACAGCAAATGCGCTGTCTGCTCCATATGATATTACCATTCAGAGCAGATTATTTGCATATAGGTTGCAAAGTATGAAAGGGTGTCTGATGTTATTTTGATTGATGAAGAAAAGTGCACATTGAATCAACTGATATGGAGTCCTATTAGAACAAGGCCAAGCTGCCCGGCTGGGATTTAAGGCGTATGGTTAAATACGGCTCCCTATTTACTGCAAAGAAATGAAGGCCTCGTCATGCTCATATCTGTTGTACACATAGGTCATTCATGTTGTGTTGATAGATGAGGATTGCTCCTTAAATGCGCCCTTTATAACCCCATGAATGCTCTATTAGATAGACATTTAAAAGTATCACTGAGCGCATCCACGAGTGGAACGTGTAGTCCTCGGATTCTACTTTCACTTTGTCTTTGATTTGATGTAGCTCAGACAGACATGGAGCTGTGGCGCTATGACTCCCTGCTTGCTGCCCCACTATCCTTTCTCTTTGCTATATTTTATATTTATATTTTGCTATATTGTATTGTATTTTAGAATCTGCTGTGACAATGCTTGTCTGCACCGAAACTGAGTCTTCTATAAAGTGGTAGAACGTGCAAGTGCAGAAAATTTACTACATATTAATACGTATATACCTCCGCTCAAAAAGGTGTTTGCTTTTTGTTACTTTATCTGTATTCATATTTTACACATTGAGCTAATATACATGTTAGCTTGACACTAATCTTTGTTCCAGATACATATACTTAATATTGTATATCCACATATGTGAGTTTTAGCAAAAATAAACACAAAATGTATTAGAAATTAGTATGTCTACATTAGACATACATTAGTGTGTAGCACCTTAAAATCAAGTGTTGCAACCGGGAGTGTATTAACCAGTTAGCAAATGGTCTGAATGAGAAAAGGAAGAAAAATAAACTAAATATCTGCAATTCTAGGATCACTGTGTCTTGTATGTGTTCACATGTGCAGCCATGGATTCATCACAGCTAGTGTGTTTTCCCCTCTGGTGAAATGCTTTTTGAACAATTTCATGAAGCCATCCTAACTATCAAAGGGGTATGATGAAGGGGTGACAGAAATAGAGAGAGAATACAAGCAAAACCCTGCAGTGAAAAGGACTCATTTTAATAAAAATAATTTTAGAAAAAAAAAAAAGAAACGGAATGAAGTCATTTTGAAAGCTGTTTTGAAATAAATTAAAAACAACCTTTTTAAATGATGCTTGACCTTTTTTTTTGAGTCTTGGTATGACAGATAAAGCAGGCCTTACCAATGCTTAAACTGTTCATGAAACAGGATCTAAAACTAGGAAGCAAAAAAGTGCCTTTTTAAAAAAAAAAAAAAATCATACAATGCATTACTGAAACATTGCTGTTATCTTAAGGTCGCTGCTTTATCTCTCATGAAGATTCTGTGGATTAAACCTGTTTTATTGTCTGTCACTGATACAGATAGGAAACAAAAGGTCATTATAACCTCATGATCAGATGATACCATCACCGTTTTTGAGAAAAAAAAGAAAACAAAACAGAAGAAAAAACCCATTGCACCCATAGTGATCGGGTGTCTTTTTCATCTACATCGTATCAACCCTTTGTCTGCACCGCAAAGATGTAATTGCATCACTCAACAAGCAGGTTAAGAGACGGGGTTGGAGAAATTAACTTTTTTTTTTTTTTTTTTTTATATTGGCAGATTTCCCCAGTTGTTTTAATAACCCATCTCAAACCTGTGATCTAATCTACAGGAACAGTGGAAGTAATTAAAGTTGAAATTAATTAGCGTCAGTGCCTGATATTCTAATAATGGCTTTGAGTTTTGTAGCAGGAAGTTGATATTTTGTCATCCGTGTTTTATCTCTCACGGCTGTGCGTGATTGTCTGCTCTTACAGATTATTAATGTAGCCAGGAAGGGAGCAGGAAATGGTAGAGAGATAAAAGGCGGAGAGACTTTCCTTTCTAGCGCTCCTCCTGACCACAGTGGCCCCTCTTGACAGCTCCAAGCCCCTCCTCCCCTCCTCCTCCTCCAGCCCTCTTCTTTTAACAGTCCCTTTATCATGACAGTATTTAGAGGAGATACCGTAAGACTGAGCAGGCCTTATGACTGCTTTTGATAGAAATTATACAATTGTTCATTAGTGGCTAAGATAATGCCCCCCTCCTCTCACACCCACACCCTCAGCTCTGCTTTCCCTTTGGGATCTCATTTAAGACCTGCAGCGTTCAGCAGTGCATACTGCAGGGGCTATAGATGTGACACCACACAGGACCCGCCGCAGACAGTGCAGCTGGAAATGTCAAGTTAAGTGAAGGGAACTGTTGGGCCTGCACACTCTAGTAAGCAGGGTATGTACCTCCCTGTGGGGGGACGAGGCATGTGTGTGTGAGCGCGGTGCTTCCTCTGCTTGGGTCTGTCACTCTTACAGTGGCTATCATGTTTTTAATGGAAAACGGTCAGCTAAAATCAAATATTAAGCCTTGATAACCATGCTGAAGGAGCAGTGCCTTTTGAAGTGGAAAAAAAAACCTTTCAGGTTTCTTTATACTGTATCACTTTATAGCAACTCAGGAGTTTCTAGTTGCCTCCGCAGTCCTGCCTGCTCCACTTACCTTAAAGATAAATTCGACCCACAGATACTCTCACACTGTTAGATCTCATCAGTCTGTGCTGTCCCATGTATTTCACTGTTTCACGTTCTGATGAAGTGGTGTACTTCTTTTTAATTGATATATATATATATATATATCTTCATCTACTTCTGCTGCAGTGAGGAATTCCCTACATTTCCCAGAATGCTTTGAAAAGCCTGAGCATACATACGTTTGTGTGTTTTCCGTTCAGTGGTTCAGTTTCCCACAAATGACACTACAGTGTTCACTATACTGTATGATGAGAGATGCAGAAACACTCATTTCTCTTTCTGACTTGCATCTTATTACCAGGATCAATTTGCAGCATAATATATAACTAACATCCAACAAATATGTATTACTTTCTGTTAGCCTAAACCGAATCTTAATTATAATTTGCTGTTTGAACATCTTAGTTTGTGTTGCTGTCCGATGTCTTTGATTATCCATGAGATGATTAAAAAAAACAAAAAACAATTTTCTCGAAAATTAGTTTTGGAAAAGAGACTATTAGAGAAAGACATTTTATAATAATAATAATGACAATAGCTTAGCGAGAGTAAAAGAGCAGGTTTTGAGTGTCATGACCTTTACTCACAACACAATGAGTACGATGAGTGTCTTGTTGCTGGGTTGTATTCTGGTCTATTGAGGATGGTGTTTGCTGTCTTTGCCTCTTCTGTAATACTTATGCTAATAAAACAGCTCATGCTGTTAACATGACATAATATCTGGGTGAAATAAAACATATCACACTTCTAAACAACAACATATGACGGGCCATCATCATTAGGAATCATTTTACAATGTAGCTTATGTGTTTTAATCATCTACTATACAGTGAAACAAACCATATATACTAACTGGTCAGTTAGTCGCATTGTAAAAGAAAAAAACCCAGCAGAACTTATCTTCTTTGCCAAAACTAAAGTTGGGTGACAAACAGCCACTTTCCCCCATGTCTCCTGGATCAGCTATAAGACGATTTCAATGACATGCAGAAGATCAACTGTTGGGAGAGTGAGGACTGCGAGACAGGGGCTTAGAATCGCGGCCGGATCAGAATGAGATGAACATACAATTAGAGGCAAAGCCACACGGGCTTATCTGCCCTTTCACGATGGCTGTCATCATTTGAGAGCTCCCTCGGCTGCTCCTTCGCCAAGATGAGAAGGCTTTCTGGCAGAACCGGAAAGTTTCTCGTCTCCGCTTTAGGAAAAGTTTTGAAGGAAACTTGGTAGCGCCCCACAAAGGAACACATGAAAGTCCTCAAGTAGAGGGGGGGGGTAAAGCAAAAAAATGAGAAGTCAGGAGGTGTCAACCTGGGTGAGAATAACAGAATCAAATACAAGGAGGGCTAGATATCAAGCTGCAGGGCACACAGAATAAGATTAAATAATGCATGGATCTGTGCAGGCGTGTCTTTAGGTCTTTAGAACACATGCAGGGTTTTAAAAAAGTTTTTCAATTACAAGCTGCTCTTCTCCTTCTTCCCTCTCTCTCTCAATTAGATCTACTTTTCTGATATTCCTGAACATTAAAATGTACTTTCTCTTCCAGGCCCTCCTGCTGTGATAGTAAATGCACGCATGCAGTATGGAGCCTAATGTAAACCTGCAGCACGCTTCCAGAAAAACAGACCTTCGTGCTTTGAGTGTCACTTTGATGCGAGCCACTGATAGACCGCCGATATACTCGGCATATGTCACATATACTTCATACAAAACCCCCCCATTTGGCATTAGTGTTGTCGGGGCTGTGTGGGAGATCTGTAACATGAAATGGCTCCTTTTCAGCGCACATCACTGAACATATCCCATACAAGGCTGCGGCCAGTGTTTATAGCTTACCCCCCTGTGAGGTGTTGGCATCCAGTAGCGGCTCCGTATCTGAGACAGTATGGTGGCTGTGTAGTCTTTTCCCATGTGAGTCCTGCTATGCGAGGTGATTAGAGCATCTCTGTCAGTGGCTGAGGGGACAGATGGAGCAACAGAGGACTTTCTGGAGAGGCTATGGTAATTAGGAGTGAAAGGAGAGAAGATGGCGGCTTCAGAGCGACTGGGTTCAGGGAGAAGCTTTAAACAACACTATTCAAGTGGCGCAGGGACTTGTATGCCCTTTGGCCAGTCAACATGACATTGTTATGGTCATGTTAACATGTTTTCACACGCTGTGAGGTTCTCCCTGCAGTATCAGTGTTGGAATACAAAAGTATTTATGGTATACAGAAATAATTGTCTTCCACAGTATAAATGTAGGCGTGTTCGCACAAATGACATAGTTAAAAAGAAACAAAAGAAACATATTAGCTCACATATCTCAGGTTTTATCTATTATTTACTCAGATCCCAAAACAATGGAGGTAAATTGAGTTGTGCTTATGGTTTTTTTTTTTACTGTTCACATTAAAATGGATGGTTTTCCCCGATAATGTGGACATTGTATCAAGAGAGACGTGTTGGTGTTGATTCTTTTTATATTAGTACTGGGATGAAGGGAAATAAAACCAATATCTCTATTAGTGAGAAAATATTATTTGTAATTTTGTAATTTGAGTGAACATTTTTTATTTTTATTTTTTATTTTTTTTGCGACATCTATGCCACACTTTCCTCAGCTATAGTAAACGTGGCCTCGTGATGATCATACTTAACGTACTGTCACAATACTATCTCCCAAAACTATTTATGTTATAACGAAATCATTTTCATTTTAAAGCAAAGTATAAATGATTACAAATCCTGAACTCTATCATGAGGTTAGGTCTACCCAACTTACAAAAGAGACATTTCACTTACCTCTAGTGGTATGGGTTGTGCAGATTTAAATGTATCCGTGTAGCTTTTGAGATATTTGCCATGATTTGTGTATCTGCCTTCAGTACAATGGAGATAAATCCAATGCCCTGAAAGATTAGATTTAAAAAAGATTTCTTTCCACTACTACTCTGAATAATGTCAACGGTTTTCAATAAGAAAAAAAGGTTCCCAGCATGATGTGCGCATTATCTGAGAAACCACAACAATGTTTCTGTCGTTGCTGTCCAAGTTTCTGAATGTAATTCCTCATTGCTGTGAGCACAGCACAGACCTGGTTGGACAAATAATAGTAAAACTGTGAAGCCAACTGTGCATGGCTTAATACTTATAAATGTAAGTGAGAAAATGTTTTTTTTTAATAGTTTAGGTGCAGTGAATCTTAAAAATAAAAATCTCCTTTTTTTTACGCTTTCAAAAAACATCAATAGCAGAATTTTCTTCGGTTAATTGAGATTGTATAAAACACACCGTTAGCTCATTACTGTTAAAAAATTTAAATAATAATTCCTCCTCCTGCTACGCACGCTGAGGAGATGGTCGTTTCTCCGTGTGATTAATTGCTTTGTCAACTATCAATCTACGGCACCATAAAATAGCCACAGGACCTGCAGCCAGCAGGTTGCTGGTGAAATGATGGCACTGAAATCCCCCCACGGGGCACATATTAATGAGGCTACAGCAAGAGTTAACAATTCACCATTAAAATGTAATGCATTCTTTAATTAATTAAGCTCTCATTTATAAACACCCACCACTTCTCCCTCACTCCAAATTTGACCTAACAATGGAGTATTTAATGTTTTATGGCAGAGGCATAACATATTTAAATGTCATTAATACATGAACAGCAAGATAAACATACTCAAAAATTCTATTAAGCAGTAATAGGCGGTGTCTTTGCAAAGAGTGTCCCCCAGTTTTTGACCAAATAATTCAAACTTAATTTAGCACTACAGCTGACATGCCGGTGCTTGGATTTGACTCAAACAAGAAGCAGCACATTTCAGGGTGAGTAGTGATAGTAGGTGGACTATTATTCTTTTAGTAGATACACATAAACAACATCAAATGATTATCTTCAACTCTTACAGATATCAACGAACTGAGGATCTAATTTCGTGTCACACACGCTTAATAAAAAAAAAAAAATCAAATTGGCTCCTAAATTGGTTGGTCACTCCAACATTGAAAAATAGGTCAAAGTTTCTGCAATCCAAAGTGTCCGCTAGGCTCTGTGATTGCAGATTGATATGTGGGGGAGGGTTTTTTTATTATTTTTTTCCTGGCAAGGCAAGCGCCAGAGAACCCGAGCACAGTAGGAGTTTTCAGGAAATGCTCATCTCCAGGGTTCGCTTTTTTACCCAACTGTAGATGCATCAAATGTCAAGAAAACTGGATAAACTCATGATGAATAATTTTACAGGATGAAACAAGATGTGTTTCTTATCAAATCTATACATATATAACATTCTTTGTTTTATTTTTTTTATTTTGTTTTTGGTTGATTGCATTCTTGCAGGAATAAATCATCTCACATGAACGTCTGTTTTTGGAGACTGGATCATGTAGCATTGCTGTAGGTGCAAATCCAAAATGTCTAACAAAGTTAAGGGAGAGCAGCAATGGATCCTAAATGAATTCCTTTATGTTGGACATGCATACTGCTTAATTCAGTCAATATGCAAATGTGAGTCTTCCAGCGTCAGACTGTTGGTGTGAACCGGCTGGGTTCAGCTGAGCCAAACTGCTCTGCTATAATCATTTTGATGTTAATGATGTCTGCAGAACTGTGGAGTCACCCCTGTGATTTAATCAAACCTAATTTGGGTCAGTCCATTTTGGCTGCACCTGAGCACCTCAACATCATCATTACGGTCCTTCAACCCAACCTCTGCGCTCACCTCCCTTTCCTCAGAGCCTAGAACGGGCCTGCCAGGCCGCAAAACAGCTGCTCATCATCTGTCTTGTCACAACCTGTCCTGCTTTTTCGGACACTGGGCTTCGCACATTTCTGCGAGTTTGGTTTGGAATTTCACCATGATCCGAATCAGAAATTCAGACTTTGTGTTTAAGATTTCACTTCCAAGCTCTCTCTGCCTGTGGGACCTGCTCCTTGGGCTTTTCATCAGCTGCCATTTTCGACGGCATGCAGTAATTTCATGGCTCATTGCAAGCGCTGAAAACCTTTGAAACTGCAAATGTTAACTTTGCCTGGCCTGGAGCCATTTAGGAAGCGATTAATTTAGCAAACAGAAGTGAGCCACTTTCTCCTCCTAGCCTGCGCATAATTTTTTTGGGGGGCTTCTATCTGTATTTGAGTAAGAGTGAGCAATGTAATGACGGTTCCTGTAATTGTGGCAGTGTGAAAATGGTTCCTACCTCAGCCTCCCACTATCTCCCTCATCTCTGCTGGCTGAGCCTCGACAGCCTCGTACAGTGAGAGCACACGCAGATTGAGAAGAGGTGGAATCACTTACAGCACGCTTGACCTTATTTCTTGTTGCAAGTTGTTAAAGCGTGTTAAAAGAACATGTTTGTTTGCAATTTCAGCACCTGAGCGAGTGATGCCATGCTCCTATGTGCAAGCTGAAGAGCGTTTTCTGCACGTGACTATTCCATATCTTTGATAGCAACGTGATATGACAGCAACAATTCAATTTAGAAGAAGGGGGGGGGACAAAAAAAAAAAAAGAAAACAGCACGCAGTGGAGACAGTATTGGAAGTGTGAAGCTTTTTGGCTGTGGTGCTCTCAGGAAATAGTGCGGATCCCAGTGAGAGGCTCTCAGTGTTTGCCCAGTATTCCTGGAGGCTTGTTTTGTCACAGACTCTGTGCAGCTAGGCATGGGAGAGGCAGAAGGCAGCGGGTCGGCCAGCCTTCCCCCACAGCTGTCCTCCTCCATCCTGGCACTCAGCTCAAGCAAGCCAATATGAAAACAAATTCTCGGGCCCTCTTTGCAATTAATTTTCCTTTGCGGCTGAATAAAAAAATCAGTCTTGACAACATAACATATAGCAGGTTGTGTACAGAAAATCTGGCTGTACGCAGGACCAGAACAACCTCACAAAAATCTGTTTGTTCCTCAAGAGTAATTTTTCACTCTGCTGGGAGCAGTTGTCTAGCACATATTCTTCCTTGTGTGCAGATAGATCAGTGCAGTCCAATGAAGTGGTTGAAGTAAAAAAATAAAAAAATAAAAAAATAATTTTGCTCAGGATAAGACTGAGTCATTGACTATATAGTTGTTAGATGATGCTTTTTTTCTTATTCATATAATTGTTAGTTGCTATATTCTTGATTCATATTTTCTCTATACACTTCACAGAGAACATTTTATATTGCTAATTTACTTAAAATCAGATCAGGTATCAAACTCATGTCAAAATGTACATGTTCAGGGAAAAGTGAGGTGGGTCAAGGGGCAGAAAATATGACAAAAGAGAGAACGGTGGGAGTAATAGGAACACGATGACAATGGCCAAAATTCCTATTTTGCCTGTTACATTTTACACCATCCGTGTGTGCGAGCGTGGGTATCCGCACTGTGTTTAGGAAATGACTGCTTCCTTACCTGCATGCCCTGTAACCACATCTGCATCCTGTTATACCACAACCACACTGCAATCTCCCCTCACACCATTAATTTTACTGAAAGCCATTCACAATAACCATGAGATACTGGGCAGCAGTGTTCAAACGTTTTCTTCCCCCTTCTTATCATAAAGGTCCCACATGTCTTGGCAATATCCCCAAAATAAAAAAATAAAAAATAAATAAATAAAAAGATAAATTTGTCCTAATTACGTCCCCCGAACAATGTTGTTTGACGGCCAAAGACATCAAATTAAATACTATTTTGATTCTGCAAAAGTGGTGTCAAGGTCTTATATTTTCATTGCAGGTACATTGACTGATAACTACGAGGCAGAGAACAGTAATTACAGGGTGGAAATGACATCAGAAATTAAGCAAATTGTGAAAGGGTTTGCCTTTAAATGGGTTTGAGCCATGAATTAAAAAGACCATTAACTGGGAAGAAGCAGGTGTTATCCTCACTACCCAAAACAAAACAAACAGAAAGGGGGGAAAGTGAGTGTGTGTGTGTGTGTGTGGTGAGCACTGTATACGCTCATGCAGGGAGGAGGAGATGCAGGTGTGTGTTGTTATCTATGAACAATCCCATGTCATTACCAAGTGGATTTTTTTCTCAGTTTCAGTATTGTGGCAATTTGCAATCTATTGTTCCATAAATAAACTGGGCTGCAATAAACTAATGTGTCCTTTATATTCAGTGCCGAAAAAACATTATGGCATTTAATACAAACTAACGCACTTCTTAGCTGCCACTAGTATTCTCTTTTGCATGTGTAAATTATATTTTCTATGGAGAAAAATCTACATGGAAAGTCTATAATACAGCGAGCTAGCTTGCACATTTGGTAATGTTCCAGTGAAAAGTTCAGCGTGTTCCTCCTCTCACCTCCTGCGTGCTACATCTTCTTCTCTGCGTGTCTGCATCTGAATTCAAATTCAAAGGAGTTTAAATTGTACTACAGCTAAATTGTTGCATAGTGACTCCACCAGATATCAAAAGGCAGAGGATCAGAGTCTCATCCCACCCCATTCTGTGTTGCCATAGTTTTTTCTTTCATTTTTTTTTTATCAAACCTGTGTCTGGTCTTTTCATGAGCCCAGAGAAATTTAAAGGTGATGAGAGGTCCTCTGTCTGATAGGACACAGGGCCGGTGTGGTGATCAGACAAAATTACATCAAGTTTTTTCCCCCTCGACTCTGCTTGTCTTTTTTTTTTCTTTTTTTTTTCTTCTATTTAATCAAAGTTCTTACAGCCTGATGCTGCCCTCTCTCTGGGCCAGGTGTCAAACGGTTTCCATTGATGTCAATGCGGCGGTAATCACAAAGTCTATCCACAGATGCTTGCTTGCACCGGCGTTTCACTGGGACATCGCATTCTCCGCTCCACACCTTTGAGGCATGTAAGATTATTTCTGCAATCTGAAAGAGAGAATAACCTCTAGGAAGAAACGAAATCACAATATAAAGTAATTAAGCACATTATCAACGTGGAGGTTAATTAGTGAGACCCTATACGCCAGCGCCACTGGTAGCATTGCAAACAGACAAATGCTTTCGTTTTCCTCTCTATTTTTTGACCACACACTGCACGCACACTCACGCATGTACACACGTGCACATGCACACACACACACCATACTGCAGGCAGTTGATTGTCACTGTTTGGGGCTCTGAAATTGATTAAACAACTTGCAATCCAGTTTAATTAATGGAAACTATCTGTAGTTCAAAGCTATTCAGCTGAATGTTGTGCCTTAGCTCTGCCCTCCTGTCTCATTCTACTTAGACAATCGTAGAAATTAATTGAATTCTAGCATTACTGTATGGAATAACCTTAAAACAATCTTTGATGTTATTGCCCATATTAAAAGCAATTCTACGTATAAACACACACAACCTGAGAGTTGATATACTGTTAGTCGGTGTTTATCCATTAACATGAAAGAGCTGTGCCAAGCTGTAATATCACAATACAGGCAAGACAACATGGCCAGCCTCTATATCTCTGAAGTGCAGCTGAGTCCGAAATGGCACATTGACAACAACATACATAGTTGCTGCATAGAAACAAAAGGCAAGGCATTCCTAATTATTGACAAGCAACATATATTTACTTTTCCTCATTTCAAAATGATAAGTCCTTCAAGCTCTACTCAGTGTCTGCAGTGTGAAGATGTCCCTATCAAGAACTACAGGCGTACCTGTTTGTTCAAGAAAGCTTGGCAAGAAAATATCCTCCCTTCTGTTCCAGTTCTGGGTGAAGCCATTAACCAACTTAACTTTTGTATTATTATTATTATTATTATTTTTTTTTTACACATTATATTTTGTGATTGCTCCTTTTGTGCTTCATATCTCATTTCATTGATATAGAAGGGGAAAACGTTGTTGCTTTTGACCCTCTGAGGTGTCTTCTTCTGAACCCCTATATATATTTATACATATATACGTATATATGTATATATATAGATATATACATATATATATATATGTGTGTATATATATATATATATATATATTGCAGCCTGTTTTTAAATTATACATATTGCTACGTGTCCAACAAAAACATGTCAAACAGCTGCTCTCTTGCCCTAAGAAAAAAGCAGCCTTCTACAAGCTCTCCCTTGCCTCCCTCTTTTTTCTCTCCATCCTGCCGCACCCCTCCACCATCACCACCTCCACCACCCCCACACTCTTTTTTTTTTTTTTTTCTTAAATGGCATGAAGGTTGAGATGGCTGGAGTCCAAGATCATCGCGCCTGAGACCACACAGATGGGGAGAGATAAAAGTTCTCTGTGAGCCGCTCACAGTGCTGCCATTTTCCACACAAGTAGAGGGGACGTAGGGTGGGGGTTGAGGGGGAAGGGAGGAGGGAGGGAGGGAGGGAGGGAGAAGGAGTGGTGGGAGGGTGAGCCACCTGCGGCCGTGACATCACCGCCTTATCACATATCATGTATCACCTGCAGCTCCACGTCAAGCCCAAAGAGACAGATTTCATCTGTCATCTCTGAGAGGATCTCAATATAATTTACTCTGCTGATCTGACATCCAGAGGAGAGGAGTCAAGTTGCCAAACCTAATCTTACAGATGAGGACTCTCCTTTTTCTGCCCAGTCATGTCATTGTGTGCCGTTGCAGTAGGGGGGGAGAGGGGTTGGCATATCAGATTTAGCTGTTATTTGAAAGCAGAATCTTTGGGTTAAATAGATCTTATGGTTTCATGTCTCTGTAAACTGAATACCTGTACAAGTCGACTTACTGCTGCTTTTATTCCAGAAAAACATCTCGCGACTTCACATGCTGAAGCATTCCAAAAATGCCAAGTATCCTGTAAGGAAACACACACACACACACGCACACACACACGGAGAGAGAGAACACTTATTACATACATGGATGTAGAAATACATACTTTCCCCAAATGTGCTCCTGTCTCCAAATTTTCTTTTTTTTGATGCCAGTGTCTGTGATGACAATGGAATAACTTAGTATGCAAAAAAAAAAGAGATTATCATACATAAAAGCCAGAAGCAAAAAAACATAAGTGGTATCAAAAAGCATAACCTAATTAGAAAGACTAATCAACTTTAATGTCTTCATATTTAAAGAAGTGGGAGAGGATAATTAGTCTTGGGGTTCAGTCTCCTTTCCTCTGCAGTCATGCTACTAACAAGAGTTGATGCTGTCTAGAATGGCCACCCACATATAGCAGCTAATTGCAGGTCTTTGCCCTCAAGCACCCTTCTAGTCATAGAGACAACAGGGAAATTGGCCATTTCAGCTGTGCTGGGTATCATTAATAATTAATGGCACTTTCAAGAGTCAGACCATCCCTAAAAACCTAAGCCAGAGGTGCTTTGGGAACTATACGCTATATGTGTCATTTGCTCTGATAGCAAATATATCCCTTTTACTTTGCAGCTGAACCCTTTTTTTTTTTTTTCTTCCACCACGAAGGCAGTTTTTATGTTATGAGATGTTTTGTAGAGCAAGGTAACTACTGCCCTGAGATTTGACACATCTTTGAAATCCCAAACAACTATCCAACACTCACTCACAGTGAAAGCTCGCTCAAATTAAATGAATATCATAGTCTCGACTATATTTCATATACTTTTAGACATCATCTACAGCAAAGATTCCACACGCTTAAAAGAAATGCATCAATACATGTCAACAAATACAAATACATGCATAGATTACTGTAAACAAACAATGCTTTAGCCTCTTAAAACTATTTACTTGTGTGCTACTGGAGTCTGTGTAAGTGCAATATGATGTTTTATCAGCTTGATACTTAATGACTTTTCATTATTTTAAGATAATTATTCATAAAGATGGATTTGGACATGTTCCAGGAGTCTGCTAACAGAAAATGATGCATCACTTTTGTGGTCGATTATAATTGATTTCCGTTTGCTTTCAGTGTGTGATTGAAGTGGACAGGACTTATGTATGCGGCTCGACACTCCGAAATGTCAAAGTCTAAAGGTCTTAGTCTGTTTTGAGTTCCGTTATTGGAGTTTTACGGGAGGTCTAACTGGGAGTGATGGTCGCTGATAACATAAAACGCGGTTAATTTAGCAGCTATCGTTATTTGTACTAATACAGATGTGAGGTCTGCGGGATCCCAACACACAAGGGTTCCCGATTGTCATTTTAATTTTACTTTGCACCATCCTGCTCTTACTATACAATACTAACGTAAGCCGAATGTTGGTTGCATATTTATGAATCTTCCTGACCATATGGCAGCAAACCATTATAAATTTCATATAACTAATATATGTCTTATAAGGTTGCTCAAGTGAGTAATGCAATAATAAACTAATGGTTTCTATCTTAAAAACAGTGGTGAAGAAGGATTTATATAATAAAACAGCAGGAAAAAAAGAAAAAGAAAAGCAAACCGTTGAAAGGATTCTGGCACATTTGATCATATTTCCTCCTCCTTAGGAAGTCATCCACATCTCTGTTCAAGGGTAACCAACCACTGTCTTATAACTTTATTATTCTTTCTTAATCGGTTTATAAATATTTATGAATCGCCAAAGCCACCCTGACTTGCAGCAGAGATTGAAGCCGGAGCGGCGTATGTACGTTCCAAAGCAGCCCTGGGTTGGGAAAGAGAGAGATAGCGTGGACAGGAGATTTGTGACAGAGCAGAGCATGAAACCCATCAGTTGATGAGTGGAAATCCCTACTTTCTAATTAATAGAGGTACACAGGCCAGGGGGATAAGAAGGATCAGGGAAATGAAATCAGCAAAAAGATACCATCACTCATTTCTGAGGTCCATTGTCACACTTCAGAATCTGCTGTAATGAATCACTCAAGCATTCTGCAGATACATTTGAATGGTGGAGAGAATTCGATAAGGATCTTTTCTCTTGCCTCTCCCTCTTCTTCAGCCTCTTATTTCTCCTCTTTTGTCAAAAGGACCCTCTGATCAAAAAGCGAAATCAAGGCTCAAGCAACAGGTGCGCCGTCTGAAAGGCTGCCGCAATCTGCAAGTGAACTGGGAGGCTATCTCGGATAAAAAAAATAAAAAAATAAAAAAAAAGACTGATTCGAGAAGTTTCAAGGGTTTTGCTTCTTGGGGTCAGCTGAGTATGTCGGGATGGGTCCGTAATTTATCAAAAGCAACTAAGCCAAGAAGTCTTAAATACATGCTATGCTATTCTCGGTCCTCTCTTAAGCAGAAGAGCGAAACATTACATGATACATCACTGTGAAATGTGTGCTGATGCTATAGACTGTGAGGATGCAAAATTCAGCATTATGAACCACCGTAAAGGGCTTTAACCCTCATTAACCAGATGGAAGAAAGATTTCTGCATACTGTACGCATGTAGGGACAAAAGCAGCCGTCATTCTCCTCACCCTGCATGTCACGTTCTTACATTCGAGTGTAGTAAGCTTTTAAAATCCAGCTAATGTAATGGCTTCATCTGCAGCTGAAGCAGCTATAGCATTAACGTTTGACCTGAGAGTGTTTTTTTGGTAGAGGTGTCCCATAAAAAAAAAAAAAAAAAAAAAAGAGGTTTTAAACCTCCTGTCTGTTTGCAATAAACTACTGTACAATGTTTAGCAGTTTAATCTGCCACTCTTTCAGGGAATAAGTGAAATGCAAGCATAAGCCCAGCACATATTAGCTGCTGCTCACAGAGCTGGCAGGCTGAACACAGCTCCTCGACATCCTGAAACGCATAGCTGTGATGGCGAAATCTGAAGAAGACATGAAATAGGAAACAAAACGCAGCATATATCTTTCCATATCATACATCCTCAGAGGGGATTTAGCAGCAACAGCCTTTAGACGTTATTATTCTTGTTTTTTTTTTTTTTGCGAAATGCACCGAGAGCACGTCTCAGAAACACAGTTTAGACTGTGAGTAAATATACAGTAGCTTCTGTCTTCTCTCTTCAGCCTTTTGTCTTTGTTTGCTTTCCAAAGATAATTTAAGTTTTCAGTTTTTAAGTAGTTCAATCCAACCCAGGGGAGCTATACCCCTGTGAAACAAGATTTTTTTTTTTAAACTTCTTTTTTTTTTTTTTTTTTTTACTTCAATCCTTATATCCCAATGCAATTATTTAATATACACCCACTCATAGTCTGCATATGAGATATGAATATAATTGTATGTTACTTTTTAATTACAGGAAAAAATCTAACTTGTAAGATGATGGGCTGGAAGGTGCCATTGCATTGTTATTTCTTTTTTTTTTTTTCATCCTGGTTTTCTGATTATGTGAGCTGGGCTCCTTTGCTAAGCGATGATAAGCAGAATTTCCATGTTCTCTGCATAATTAATCCATCTTTGCCTCTCTTCATGCCAACTCTGCCGTTATCGCCTGCACATGCCTGAATTGCAAAAGAATCCTCTCTTCAATTGGAACTTATTGATATTCTAAAAAAACTGGAAATCCTCAAATTTAAGCCACAGATTGTTAAATGGATTAATTTCGCGGCAATCGCAGGCATCTAACGCGGGGAGACAGGCAAAGCAAATTGAAAGTGTCTCCTGTTTGTGGAGTTTTAGTCCCAAATGATAGGGTTTATTGGCATGTTTTTTTTTTTTCTCCATAGTCAAAAATTACCATTTATTTGCATGCCATAAAATACTTTTATATGGTTGAAAATTCAGAGGAATTTCTTTCAATGCCTGTCGTTGGCTTCATGATAACAACTTCAGCTTCCCACATCTGGACGCTTTTGATACTGGCTGAAAGGAATGTCTGAATATTTAATATTTTTATCTGTTTTCATCGATGGTTTCACCATTAAGGATGGCTCTGCTGTTTGCATGGAGCCTGGCAGATGTAGATTTATTTTCTGAGCTGTCTACGGCCTGCTTTTCTGTGAATATATTGATGCGTTTTTTCTTTTTTTTTTTTTTTTTTCCATTTTGCTGTGCACTGATGCCTCTGCATATGTAATAAACCAGCAGACACACTTATAAAATACATCAACAGACTGTATTATAATGCTGCGTTTAGATGTGGGTCCTCAGTTACTCATGCACATATAGGGGAAAAAAAAATCAACTACACATATCAAATATAATTTACTTGACCTCATAAAAATGAATAATATTAAATCACAGGACGTCAAAACACGTGAGGTGCAGAAAATGTGTTATTTGGACACTTGGCATATAAACACCTGACTTACATGCAAAGAGCAATGAAACATGGACATGAGCTTTACTTGACTTGTAGTGTAGTGGACATGTTACATGATGTTTATAGATTTATATACAGAATATTAATGATGACAGTTGTTTCTCCTTAAATGGCGTTAGTATGAAATAAAAATATCATAGATTATGAATATACATTATTAACTCTGTAAAATGAATACGCTCTGCATTTTCAAACGTGGTTAAAATACATATATTATTTATTTAGAAGTTGTACAGCTGAGAGCTGGTACTCTCACTGCGGCCACTGAGGCTGGCATGTTGCACAAGTATTCAGCAGGAAAACAGATTGTGTGGGCTGTGTGATTTGTGAGAAGTCTCATTTATCTCTCTACTCTACATACTATGATGATTTAGCACAACTGATTTGCCATGAAAGAGCTCGACCAAAATATTTTGGTGTAAAGAAAAAAAAAATATATATATATATACTGGAATTGTGATTCGATTCGATTTTCTTTACATTTTGACTTTTTTGGTTGTGTTCTTTTAAAATGTGTGCACACAGTTTTTTGTTTTTTTTTAATAATCGTATGCAAAATCTACATATTTTTTTAGTTTTAGTTTTGTGTTATTACAAATTAACAATAAGCGGTAAAGCATTTTTGTAAATCACCTGAGAACTTTCATATGATTATTACACATTACGTCAGATGAAATCCACTTCACCTTTATATAATCCCCTACAGGGTAAAAATACAGTAAGAAACTGGGGTGGGTGGGGGGGGGGGTGTAACCTTAATTCTATTTCCCTGACTTTTTATTCAGTTGTAAATCATATATTCAAAGTAGATTATTAAAATAACACATTTATTGTAGAAATAGAGCTTATATATCTCCTTATGGATATTGGAATCTACTGTTAAGTGGTCATTTTTATTACTTCAGGGGGGTTCCATCATTTATTCATTCATTAATTCATTCATTCATTCATTCTACAGGCTGCATTCCCTCACCTTCCACTGTCAGATCAATTTTTTCTCCTCTCTTAATAATGCAACACTATTATTTTAAGAAACAAACTTGAAACTAGGAGGGATATTTATGATTTAAAACCATAAAAGGCTCCCTGGTTATCCCCTGGAGGTGTCACAATCTCAGCTTTTGACCACAAAAAAAGACATTGAGATTAGCAGTAAAAATATACTACCCCATGGTTCTCTCCTCCTCCTCCTCCTCCTCATCCTAGTCCTCCTCCTCCTCCTCGTCTACAAAAAGCCTTTATTTACAGATTTACACACACTCCCATTGGGAGGAGCATAGTTTGTTCATCCTGCCCTCTTTTAGCATTTTCATCACTTCCCTAGACTTGAACATTTTGGTGTAATCTTAAAATGCTTCGGGGTTTTGTGGCATTTTGGTTTCATTTTTTGAAGGTTCCGTCTTGTTTTGTTAGTGTGATTTTCTTTTTTTGGTTTGGTTGGTTGTTTTTTTGCTTGGTTTCAAAGCGCACTGCACATTCTATATCTCCCTGGTAAATGGAAGGGATGGTTTCGGGAAAGAGATGGTGGTGGGGGAAAGAGGGTGGGTGTGTGTGTTTGTGTGTATGGGGGTGGAGAGTGGTAGGGTGGGGTGGGGTGGGGGGTGTACTGGATGTTGGTGCAGCGTGTGAAGCCTCCCTGGAAAGAACTGGTGCTGAGGCCTCCAGGGCTGCGGGTGGTTTTGGCAGCACGGCCAGCAGAGTGGGCACTCTCTCAGACATCTGTTTGCTCACTGCTGCTGGAGCTGCTGGCTGGATGGATGGATGGAGGATGGATGGAGGGGAGGGGGGAGCTGGAGCATTCAGCCACAACCAGCACCAGCATCTTACCCAGGACAGACAACAACAACAACTCAACATTTTTTTTACTTTAGCTATTAAAAATCATGAATCGTATCAATCGTTATGTTATTTAGAGGGGTGATTTCTATATTAGGCTGAAGCAGGACTTTATTAAATTGTATTGGGTGTCAGTGTTGGGATACTATGCTACATCTGGGGCATTCAAGGACAAACACTGTTACAAAGTATTATACAATATGTGTAAAAACAATATGAAAGCTGGAGCTTTGTTTTAGTACAGTTCTTGAATGCCTCTTTTCTTCCCTCTCTCCTTTCTCTTATGTATATTATACTGTACATGGGGGATCTAAACAGTTACATATGTGCCACCTCTGCCCTGCACCGTACATCATTCTGCCACACACACACACACACACACACACACACACACACACACACACACACACACACACACAGACCTCACGTCCTCTGGACACAAACCAATCCCCAACAGCCAGAGGGTGACACCACAGCAGGCAAACTCATATCACTGATGTCCAAGTTGAGCTGCTGAGGCGGCTCTTTAAGGATGGAGTTCCTGTCCAAAGGATGGCTGTCACTCCCACCACCACTGGACATGTGTGATCCCTTAGAAAAAAATTCAACCTAGTAATTTGTCGTGCCAGTGTCAGAGGAAGCAGCTGTTAATATGACATTTCAATCAGGATCATTATCAAATTAATACTGGAATAACATTACATGCATTATATTTTTAACAACTGTAAACACCTGGTCAGGTTATTTGCACAAGGAGATCATTTAAGGCACACACTGTGGGATAATTGTTGCATTGTAACTTTGTTTTGATGCAATCACATACCATTTAGGGAATATAGAGGGAGGAGGGGTCAGAAAACAAACAGGTTTATGTATTTTTTCTTTTTGTTTAAAGAAGGGCCCTTAATTTTTTTTCTCATCGCAGAGTTAGATTTTTTATTATATATATAATCTAAATTATTTTTTTTCTGTGTGCCACATATCAAGAAGGTATCAATCATGTCTCTGTATCAGGGGTTCATTTTAGTTATCAAAGCATGTAGCTGACAAGATGAATACGTCACCTTTCAAAAACAATATAGACCTGAATCTGTTATTTGTGATTGAACATATCTCCAGTAAAGTGAACAGCGGAGTTAAATGTGTCAGTAATGAAAAAGTTCAATGTGCCGACAGTAGTTTAAAACTGTTATGTTTCCATAATTTTTATTCCATTAATGTTTAAACTGAAGCACACCGTCTTAAATTCAAAGTCAGCTGTACCAGTTCAATAGTGTCATGTTAGTTTGAGATATTAAAGAGGACGGTGTTGCAATACAGACAGGGGAGGCTCCAAATAAAAGTAAAGGTGGGAAGGGGCTTGCTTTTTAAAAGAGGGAAGCATCCCACCACTCCATCATCTTCATACACTTCTTAACATACTGTTATAATAAAGGTATAAATTATGAGCAAAGAAGACACTGTCACCAAACACAGCATACAGCAACATGCTCATTGGCACCACTGGTGTGACACTCCTGTCTCAAATTAGCAGTAAAATGTGAGTAAAACTGAAGACAAAAACACCCTATAATTCTATTATTGCATCTCATACCAATTCAATTGTTATATTATTATTATTATTATTATAAAATCACTTACTGCTTGTGACAGAGCTGTCAATAAATATTTATTAAATCTCATCATGTCATCATCACTAAATATTTTCCGGCTGTTGGATACACATGCTGACGCGTCTTCATCGACAGCAACGAGCCGCAGAGACACTCATTGTCCTCAAACATATTCTCCTTAAAGAATGAACACGATGAAGCCACCAGACAGCCCACCTCCACTGCCCCGACACTGAATGGCATTCCCCAAATGTGACTTGGCAGTTCTAACCAAATGATTGAGCACATTAAATCAACCTTTCCCCCTGTAATCAGATTACGCGAGTGCACTGCGCAGCATCTCCTGCAGCACACAGTATACCATAACCTATTAATATGACCAACCTTGTGTCAGTGATTTCCCTTGCGATGGAAACAGTATCATGTTAATTATCACAACCATCTGGTCCGAACAGTGAACAAAAAAAAAAAAAGAAAAAAGAAAAAAAGCTTTTCTTTTTTCTTTTCCTCTCGCAGATTTGTACCTGTCAATCAAAGACGGCTTCAAACAAGCCACTGGGGCTCAGGAACAGCAGAGAAGAACCACGCTCAAGTCTCTGAGGATTTAGTAGTGGCGTTAAATTAATCTTCAGCTGGCAATTTGACTCTCCTCTCTCACTATGTTGTTGCTCATATACCACAAAACATTATTGATTTTGGTGCTGGGTTCCTAATATGGCCACTAAACGCTATTTATGGATGTTTAACGTCTTTAGAGAGTGTATGTGATTGCTTTATTTTCAAGCTTCTAGTAGGTTTCAGTGTCATTTGACTTGGGGTGTTAAGAGTGAAGGTATAATTTTGCAGGACACACGAAATACATAATACTTGGTCTATACAGGTCATTCATAAAAGGGATATATTTTTTATTATTTGATATATTTCTTTATTTTTCTTCTTTACTATTTTAAGTTATTTTCTTTTTTCAGTTCATTTAAATCTCAGTTTTCCTTTGTTCTGAATAGATTCTTGTAGTTCAAGAGAAACTCTCAGGGGGTGTGCACAATGTCGGAACAAAGTAGGGAGCCGAGATACCGAGATGATTCACTGTTTACTGTCTGTCCCGTGACATCACTGTATTTGGATCATGACCAGCGTTATATGCCAGGTGAGACATGAAGACACTTTTAGGCACCAGAGGACAAGGAAAAGGGAAACGCAGGTAAGACACAAACCAAACTCCTGAAGGTGAGCCGCCGCTGACCTGTCTGCCACATAAATTATTCTGTAGTTTCAGACTCCATTCCAAAGTTGTGGAATTGGGTTACAAGATAATTTCACAGGCCACTTGCTTGTCTTCCTTGGCAGTCCAACTGGCTAATTGAAGAGAGTGATTTCCAGTTTGGGCAACTATTCAGAACATGGCAGTCAAAATCTGAATGATTTGAAGACTCTCATTTTCTGTCTCTCTCTCTCTCTGATTTTTTTTTTTTTAAATACTCAGAATATGTTTCTCATCTATAGGCAGACTAATTATAGGCAAGAGAAGCTGCTCACACTATGATTGACAGTTTATTAAATATTGATAAATAAAGAGTAAAACATGTACCTCCTCGCAGTGGAAATCCACTGTGCGTAGTGGTAGCCAATTTGAATTTATTTTGATTAAAGGTTGGACACCGTTCTTAGAATTTACTCCAGTCTTTTATAGATATGGAATAACTGTAAATATATCTAATAAAAATAATAATAAATAAAAACATAGACTGCAGGTTTCTGTTTCCAAATCCTGGAGGTCAAACAATGTCTTATTTCAGATCAGAGTGCATTATGGGAGAATGGGTGGCCAGTCTGTAGATGGGGTAATCCGGGTGTATTTAACCAGTATACTGTAGGTTCAGATGTGTTGGTGATAGGACGAGGACCACATGCTAAACGTCTCCTTTTAGCGTAAAACAGTTTAGGATGACGTAAAAAATTACCAAGTAAATCATTTTAAACCAAACTGATAGCAACAAGGTCCTTTAAGAGAAAAGGGTGCGAAATTATGTTTACCTGTAACAGCCCGCAGGGTTATGTTTATTTATATTTCATATTTATTTATGTCACAGTGTGATTTCTCATGATGGTCGCCGGCTGGAGCTCAGTGTGTCTCCATCTTCCTTTATATTTACCACCGATATACCACGGCTGCTAATTGGGCCTGACGCCTAATTAATAACTGGAAGTAAAAGTAATTGTGGATCAAGTGAAGTTCACGAAGCCGCGGCTACGGTATCCGGGGAGGAACAAACCTTATCTTCAAACAAAAGCGCGAAACGCTTTCACCTCCCCAGTCAGTCCGTGTGGATCGCGGCGAAGCGCAGCCTCATCACGGAGGAACGGTGCTGAGAAAGAGAGAGCGAGAGACAGAGACACACACACACACACAGAGAGAGAGAGAGAGGGAGGGTGTGTATGTGTGTGTGAGAAAGAGAGAGAGAGAGAGAGAGAGAGAGAGAGGGAAAGCCAAAGCCAGAGCCAGAGAGACGAGAAAGATAAAGGAAAGACAGACGGAACGATAGACTTGTGCGTAAAAAGTACTGGTGCCCCCCTTCTTCTTTTTCTTTCTCAATTTCCATCAAAAATAATAAAAAAAAGAGAGAGAAAAGAACCTAAAACCGACTGCTTGGATGATCCAAAACCTATCGATCTGTCAGTACTACATCTGGATTCACTGACCAGCCGCACAGCAGGCATGTCCCGAAGGAAGCAGAGCAACCCCCGGCAGATCAAACGTAAGTTTTTTATTTATTTAATTTGTTCTTTCTACCATTTTCTATGTTGTGTGACCGCCTCACTGCGTCTTCCAGCTTATTAGAGTTTACAGGATATTGTAATGATAGTGACCACAGTGAAGCTGATTCAGCAGGGCTCATGTGTTGCCTGTCACGGTCCATATACTCCTCCATTCTCTCCCTCCGCGCTGATTCTGGTGTTTGTTTTTTGTTATTTTATTTTGAAGAGATGACCCCCACAGTGCTGCTGGCTGAAAAGTTTTACCGCTGCTGCCAAGTGTTCATCAAAATCAACTTATTTAGCCCGTTTGTGTGATGTGACTTCATACTAGTCTTCGTCCAAATATTGTGCATCGGTGCGTCCAATATGACTGGACGTGCACACTCTTCTTCCTCAAGATAATCAGCAGTAATTATATATTTACAGGCCAGTAATTAATAACACAAATCACGAGATTGCTTTAAAAAAATACGGGATTGTATTGGCATGAAATGTTTTTATTTGTAACACACAGTCACACACGTGTCTCTCTCTCACACACACACACACACTCCCGTGCATTATTATTATTATTATTATTTTGCCTTCTACACACTCACTTGTAAGGTGTATGTACATAAATACATGCACACACACATTTTCAAACTTTACAATACATCTCGTACAGTGTTATTATTGGTGAGTAGTGTTGCTAGTTATAGTTGTTAATCGTGATGAACGTGAGGCAAGTTATGGCATGTTTTAATGTCACTTGTATTGAGCTGTATGTGCTCAGGGGAAAGTGTTCACTTTGTCTCCCAGCAGCTCAGTTTACACAATATTTGCTGTTTTTTTTAAATTTAGATGAAAATGTATGATGGGGTTTTTTTTCCTTGAAATTGAGTGGATTATAATTTGTTTTTAATGCAGAAAATATCAATAACCTAGAACCTCATGGCCTACATTAATTCCAAAGTGTGTCATATTTGTATTGTTTAATTATAGCCATAATAAATGTATATTTTTGTGAAAGGCTCTAAAGAGCTTTTCGTAATTTTTTGCGCAATTTTAAAAAGCCTGTAGGTCAGTGATAAACATACTGTAAATGTGTGGGGGATTTGTACACTCACACCCACACACACACACACACACACACGCTCAGATGTCAAAGTGGGTTTATGCCCATGTGTGTGTATGTGTGTGTGTGTGTGTGTGTGTGGTTTAGTTTGTTGCTGCTTAGTTTGGGGTCAAAACATCAAATATTAAACCAATTCCAGTAATTTGTCTTGTGTTTATGATGCTGTTTATCTGAGATTCAACATATTACGTGTGTGTGTGTGTGTGTGTGTGTGTGTTTGCACATGTGTGTGAGCTCACATGCATGTATTCATAAAGACGTGTACATGTTGGTATACAAGAGCATTTTATGACGTTTGTGTGAGACAGATTGTGCGACAGAAGTGTTTTGTGTGCCGTCTTGTTTTATTTGACACGTAATAGTTATTGTTCATCTCTGGATGGTTTATGGCTCGTAGAAATTTTTTTAAGTTTTTGAGTTTTTGGCAGTTTCTTTTCTTCTGGATCATTTTTTTTTCTTGCTTCTTTAAGTAAAAATAATAATAGGGATTTAGCATTATTTTAAATACTGTACATTTCATTACAAGTGAAAATGATCATCAAATATCAACCAGTTTAACATTAAATTACATTAAATTATATATTGTGTGAAATGTTTTTATGAATAATTATAGCTTTTTCCACTTATTTTCCACACAGTTTAGAACAGCTTATTCCAGTCTAGCTGCCATAAACTCTGAAACTCTAAATAATGATTTTGTGGAAACATCTTTTCATTTGAACTATCTGTCAGTTTATTTTTGGTATGTTTGCTGCCATCCGCCACAAACCGTTTCTAATCCACAAAGAAGCACGACAACGTATGACGCGATAGGCCCACTCATCTTCACCGACCAATCCCATCGTGGCATCCGAAATTTTGTTGTCGAGCGAAAAGGAAGTCTAACATTTGTGTTGCGGTTTCGTCATCGTGACCTGGCCTTGTTTGAATTAGTATGTCATGTGTAAGATCTTGTTAATATGGAGCTGGTGTGCAGCCGTATAATCAAGCTCTAGTTAGAAACAGAAAAGGTCACAAGGAGCCTAGATCCTCTCTCCTACCCCGGGAACTCTGGGAAAAAAAAAAAAAAAAAAAAAAAAAGGCCGAGGAGGCATTGCACAGAAAGTCAGCACAGACAGTCATTCTAAAGGACAAAAAGGTTGTTGGGCGCAGTCCCCCCCACCACCACCACCCCCCCACCCCTTCCCTGCATACATTGGACTGTTATCTAAAATTGTGATTTATGCAGTATTTTAATATTTTGCTTATTCTTTCCCCTTGGGTGCTCTCTGAGCGGTGATAAAAAGGCGATGCTGAAAGAGCACCATTAATTTGCTCCGATGACTGGGGAGATAAGTCCAGATAATGGGAAAGATAAGCAGAGAAGATATACCATCAGAAACCCGATTATTACCATTAAAATTCCAGCCCAGCAATCTGCAGCTGGCTGATAATTCCTTCTCCGTTTCCACCACTTTGGATGATAAGGCAAAAAATAGTCACTCAGTGCTCCTTGATTAGGCTGCCTGGATATCCCGATAATACAGTGATAAATTATGTATTTTCCCCCCTTGTTTTTTTTTTCTCTGTGAAACGTTACATCTGATTTTTTTCATATATATATAAATATATATTTCTGGCCCCCTTTCAGTATCCCCCTCCCCTTGTTGCCTTTCCAAGAAATAAAAAAAAAACAACAACCCTATACACTTTTATTGTAATAAGAGTTTGATAGAAAGAGGAGATAGTGGTGGAGGTGTTTTGTGTGGGAGCACATATCAATGTTATCAGCTCATCTCCCAGGGCCAGCTGCTAGCTGCTGTTGTTTTTAGCCTTATCACCCCGTGCCAATATGCCAATAAATTGCCCAGATTGTTAGCCGTTCCAAGGCAGGTCAGTAGAATTTGACAGGAATGATGAAAATATCGCTGATGCTCTGCGGATTGCGATTAGCTGCTGTAATATGATGTGTGAATTCCACCAAGCTCCCCTCTATCCTCTCTTCTCCCTCCCGCCCTAACCCTCCACCTACCCCCCCCCTCCTTCCTCACCTCCTTCCTCCCTCCCTCCCTCCCTCCCTCCTCGCCTCTCCACGACTGCTGGTGGTGTCCATACCTCTATTCGTACTGAGAGGAGGAACATTTTGATGCTTAATAGGAAGGCAAGATATGAACAGGCTGAATTGAAACTAGGCCCCTCGGAGTAATTTTTCTGTAAAATTGCCCACCAAAGTTTCACGGCATAAAGGGGAATGTGGATGATGTAGGGAGTTTGCCTCCGTCAGTGTTTATGGGAACATATTGAAACGGCCCTCCGAGGCCACGCGCGGACATCTAATGTCAAATGTGCTTATTAAACTGACTTAGTGTTCTCCCTGTTACAGTTGTCTTCACCGTCGGAGAATTCATGTAGCTTCCTCTGGCTCTCTTTTTTACTCGACATTGACCAACCACAACGGAGGCACCACACTGTAGTTATTATACTGCTCTTTTACTGTAAGTTTGTATAGCTCCCGAGCAGCAAGTGCACAAGTCCCCAGAGCTTACCACTATGTCATACTGTCAAAATGCCTAATCTACTCATGTGATAGCGATCTTACATCTGTAAAGCTGGTTCACTGCAGTGTACAGTAATGCTTACTG
Organism: Pampus argenteus; assembly: GCA_036937835.1. Taxonomy (NCBI): domain Eukaryota; kingdom Metazoa; phylum Chordata; class Actinopteri; order Scombriformes; family Stromateidae; genus Pampus; species Pampus argenteus. The sequence continues at coordinate 6,979,585 of CM072865.1, read as the reverse complement.
TGGATGAAGTTGAAACTGAGACTAGTGGTGCCTTGGTTAATATTGCTATTTCTTACTTATATATATTTTGTATGAGGACCTATGAGGAATATGTTTAATAAACTGTTTTGGGGTTATTTGGTTGTAATTATTTACAGCTGGGTTTCTTTCTTTTTCTCAACCAGTCAGTTTGGGAGTGAACTAAAGCCAAACAATGTTCTCTATAACTCTTCTTCTTTTTAATCATAGCAACCGTTTTTTTGTTTTTTTTTCCATCTCCACTCGACAGTTAATCTTTCCAACTCCTTAGCATGAGGCCACTTTATGTAACGTCAGCATACTGTTTATCATATCAGGTGACATTTCTATCTTTGAGGGGCATTTATCAGAGGCAGATTACAGTAGTAAGGGATAAGAGGAGTGTTTACTGAATTGACTGCCAACATTCTGCGCGTGTATCTGAATTTGTGTGTGTGTGCGCGTTTGCTTGTGTATACATCAGTGTGCCACGAGCATGTGGCTACGTGTTTTAGCAGAAGGATCGGGACTGTTAGCTTGATGGTTTTTTTTATTTTTAATTATTTTATTTTATTTTATCTCTTGCTGGAACAGACTCCTCATCCACGTTTCCTACAGCTCAGCTTTGCTTTCTTGGATATGGAAACTGTGCCGACGCTGTTGAAGACATATATACGCCTCACCGTCTCACCGTTGCCCACAAACACTGGCAACTCTGGCAGTCAGATGTTTTGGGGGTGTAAAAATAAAAAAAAAACAAAAAAAACAAAAAAAAAAATGTTTGCATGCCAGCTTCCCTGTATATTTAAGGGTCTCTCTTTCATTGGGTGACAATCACTCCATGTCTCTTGTGTTTCTCGTGTTGATTTCTGTCAGAAGAAGAATGGTTGTTGAATGCCAACTTTCCCTCAAACATCTGTTCCCTGCCAATAACAGCTTGTGTTGTTGCCTCGTCTCAGCTGAAGGATCCCCAATTGCCTCCTCACTTTTGACACAAAACAACAATGCAGATGCATGTCATCTCCTTGTAATGTTTTTTTTTTTTATTTTTTAATTTTTATTGTGTCTAAAGTAAAATGTTTTTTGTGTGTCTGTGTGTGCGCGTGTGTGTGTAGAGAAAGTCTTTACTTTAAAGGTACAGCATTGCTATTACTGCTTACGTCACGGGCGCTGGAGCTATAGGGAGGGGAATGTATAGCAGCTGCTGTTTCCTTCGTTGAAAACAGTGCTGAGTGATGTGTTGGATGAGTTTGGGGTTGGCAGCCGATGGACTGACGGTGTCTAATCCTGCCCTCTCTGCCGCTGTAGCCTGCAGCGCCTGGACAGCGGTGTGAAATGTGGGCATGGTTGCTGCAAAGGTGGAGGTCACTTCCTCGCGCAGTTTCCTCTTTATCTTCCTCTTTCCTGAATTCCACTGCTATTATTCCAATAAGCGCCAATGGTCCAAGCTGTCACCATTGTGTTTGTTTTTATTCAGGCACTGTAACTGTCACCAGTATGAGCAAAATGTTAATTTTAGAAATAGGTTAACATCCAAAACAAAAAAAAACTCTGATACTACTTTTAAAGTTGCTGTTAGTGTATTTCCTTTTTTTTTTTTTTACCTAACTGTGTTCCTCTCTGTTTATTCAGATTTTATATCAGTGATGCCCATTGAGCCCCTGGGTAACAATTGACTTTCAGCCTGCTTTGAGTTAATAGCCTTGTCTCTTGCTTGTAGAGATCAATATTGGTATTAATTAATCACCATTATCAAGAGCAGGATCTAGTTCCATTTGTTGTTACATCAGCAAAATATCAATAGAGAAAGTGGACTCCCCGATCGTCATGGCAACTTCATCTCTTAGGTCAAAGAGAGTTTATCTTATCTTGCGGCCGAGAGTGGCAAACTGCTTAGGAATCTAGTTTAGACTCGAAGATCATCGATTTAAGCCTTCTTTTTTCACCCCTACCTTGTTGTTTCAGGAGAGATGTGGCGGGGGGGGAGAGAGAGAAAGGCAGCATTCTAATCACAACAGAGATGTAAGATTTAAATATTGATGTCCAAAGGCCATTACAGCAAAGAGGGCCTCTGGTCTGGTGAATTTTTTCCTGTCTCTCTTTGTCTTCTATAATAGTCTTTGAGTTTTGGCCTGTTGGTTGGACATGACATAAGACATTTGAAAATTTCATGAAAACAAAAAAAACAAAAACAAGAAGAGATGAATTGATAACGAGAATAATCATTAGCTGCAGCCGTGACGTTGTGCTGTCTGTCAGCGAATATTGAGATTTTGCTGGAATTCAGTACATTTTTTAATTTTTTTTTTAATATTTAGATTTTTCCAGGCAGACATGACACATCTCTTTATAAATACAGTGTTTGAATGAAACCTGCAGCATGATCCGGGTTTTCTAGTGGTTTCTAGTGGTCATGTTCTATGTGTATTGTGTACAGCAGAGAGTGGAGTAGCTCGTTCTCGTGGGAAGTCAGGTCTGGTCTGAGCTATGTGGGTGCTTGGATGTAGCTCATCATGCTGCAGAATGCTCCTCAGGGTTGGAGCAGAGAGCAGAGGCACTGCACTGCTTTTTTTTTTCTCTCTCTCTCTCTCTCTTTTTGCCTCCGGGACACAATTGCCTCATTTAACATTCTCTATTTGGCCCCTGCCAAGAGGGGAAATAGCCAGGGTGAGTAAGAGAGGCCGCCACACATCATGAATTCTTCTTTCATTTAACTTGCACGGTCCCTTTTCACCTTGGTGATGCACATGGATCAGGAATGAAGATATTGCTCAATTAAGGGGGATTTCCGAATTTGCTCCTCAGGTATTGCAGTTATTTTTGCGTGCCATCCTGAGGTTTTGATGTATCATGGATATTGGGTTCATCACGTTTTGTGTGATGCACAGCTGTGCGTCTGCAACAGGAACTCGCCTCTGACATATTCAAGAAATAAAGTCCACGGGCTGAAATCTGTCAGTCACCCGTTGCAGGGATGTAAATAACTTCTTTTTTTTTGTGTTTGTGTGTATCTATTAAGATTCTTTTTGTTTATTTCAATGTAATTAGTCACAATTAATCAAAACAGTTTCATGGGATATGTCATAATTCATATTTGGGTTTTGACTGAATCTTGGATGAGGGAAAGGAAAGGGACTCCTTGGAAATATGACTCACCTTTTGCAGCAGGCATTGTCTCAGTATGTTGTCGGCAGTATGCTGTACATTTTTATTTTTTTTTTTATTTTTTTGGCTTCACCCACATAGTGCAAAAATGATTCCAATGATTAATTTAAAAAAAAAAAAAAAAGATTTTAAAACAGATGATAATAAAATAAGGGGCATCATTTGGTGAGCACCATTTCCAGAGCAGAATAGTAGCTGGCACATCAGAAAGTGACGCCCTAATAGCTGTTCAGTCTAAATCTCCGGTTTGGCAGGAATTACTGAGGATGTGTTTGTGGGGGGGGGCAGTGCAATGTACAACTTTGCATTGAGATAAAATGCACCGAGCGCTATAGTTAAGGGATAGGTGGCAACAGAGGATTAAGTAACAAGCTTTTCAGTTCAATTTGTACATCAGCATTTCCCGCCAGACGAGCGGCTCAAAACACACGGCATCTTAAGGGTTCAGTGGAAAATCACTAATGACAAAGCTTTGTAAATAGATAAACAATTTATGTCAAATATGCTGAAAATATAAAACAAACTTCAAAACATGTTAATACTTTAAAGAGGCCGTGTTTTGATTTGCACCATTTGCAAAGCCGGTAAAGCTGTTGACAGCACAGCTTTACACATCATGTGATCAGAGGCCATATCTGCCTCCATGCGTGTGATTAGCAGAGAGCACGGGGCAACACGGATAGCCATAACGGAGTGATATTCCAATGGAAGCGAGTTGATGATGATCGATCGTATTATGCAAATCAGATTAGACGGGAGCGTGCGTGGGGGATGCTCGACGGTGACGAAAGGAGTGACGTGTTTTGCGGAGTGCGCGTTTTACTGCTTCTTCTCATTATCTCCAAGCATGCTTTGTAAAGTGACAGAGTAAACATCTAGAGAGAAATGCAGCCACTATTATTTCAGAATCAGCCAATTTTCTTTCCCTGTGTATCGTAGAGAATGCTTATCTAGTAATTACTAAAAACTGTTGACATTGAGCAAGTGCTGTAGCCAAATAAAATGTCTTTTTTTTCTTTTTTCTTATGATATCAGATTGGATTTGTATCTTAGGTTCACGCATTCCTGAAAACCAAAGATAACTGGCTCAAACTCCTTATTTCCAGAGTGTAGAATTAAGAGCCTCATTTTGAAAAACTACAATCATTACATCGTACTTTTAATTTCTGTGCCGGAATACTGATAATATATATTATTTTCCTCCTTCTGGTTCAAGTCTAGGATGTGCCTGCGAATCTCTGAGACGTACATTTGACCATAATCAAGTTTTTTTTTTTTTTTTTTTTTAAGCTTCAGAAACAGGATAACAACTGGGTCAGATGATAAGCCCGAGCAAAACAGGAAAAAAAAGAAAAAAAAAAGCCTCCTCTGATAGACGAGGAGAAAATCTGATTGATTGATGTCTGCTGGCTTTGCCACCATCACAAGCCAGTTGACAGTCAGTTTGGGATCAGATGATTTCACTCTTAAGATTGGGGTTGAGGGGAAGCTAGGCAAATATGAAGGACACAAAGGTCAATGGCTTCTCTCCTCCTCTCTGTATCTATCTCTCCCTCGCAATAGCTTGCTTTGACAAACCGTAATATGTTGCTAAGCTTTGTGGCAGCGGGACACATGGTCGTAGTTTGTACAGTAATATCCTATAGTAGTAATCTCACAGGGAATGATTGAAAGTGGTGGAGGAATCTGGTACTTGCAGGGACCCGTTGACATCATCAACTGCTGCGGACTGGCAGATGTCTCCTGACTTGTTTGAACTGAATTTTCCCATGGGATCGAATAAGTTAAACAACAGCTTCGACTCCAAGCAAATCTGTTATTGTAAGCAGGATCTGATAAGATGGCACCGTATTATGAGTTTGTGTAGCATAGGGGCCAAAAGTGGAATCTACAGCGGCGTGTCTCTCTGTGGTTTTGGAAAAAAGGGGGAACGTGGAACCGTGACAAAGGATGATTGGATGCATATCGTAAATAAACACCCAAAGTCTTTCACGACTGCCTCTCGGTCTCTCCATAAAGATGTTCCATACGACATTTTATCTTTTCTTGCTTGCTTAGATCGCGTATCACTAAGATGTTGTGACTAAGGTTGCTCTGGAGTTGACCCAGTGTGGCAAAATAACAGTAACACTTGGATTAGGTTCAGCCAAAACAAACTCTTGGAAGAATTTTTATTGTTCAGAACCAGCTGTAATATCGCCTGTGTTTGTCATCTCGCTCCTTTCACTATTATTATTATGGAGCTGAAATTTAATAAGACAGGCCTTTTGCTGCCCATAGTGATGTCTGATATTAAATAGAAAGCCTTGGTTCCTCAGAGGGCCCATCTTTAATAGACATAACAGACATGTCCATTAGCTTTGTATGGAGCTGCTTTCAAGATCAAGGTCTCACTTGTAATGAAGTGGCTATGTAAATGGATGTCAAATTCTACTATTGTGAATCACTTGTTTTAATCAAGTTTTCATTGAAGGAAATGTAGCCTCCATTCAGAGCCACTAACCAAACAATGAAAAAAAAGGATAATCCGAAGACAATTCCCATCCAAATGGAACCGGACATCATTTAGGAGAAGAGACAACAACTCTTTGTTTGTTTGAAGTGGTTGATATGACAACCTTCTTGTCAAAGACTCAGAGGCGAATAAAAAGGATTTGTAATTACCATAATTATCTCTTATATGTTTTCACCTAATGATGTCCATTAAATGCCTGAGGCTTCATTTGGAGACTGCCTCACTATAGGTTGGCATAGACTCCTAATACAGCATGTTACATTACACAGCGCACGAGTAATGAACTTCTTTCATCAGAGATGTTTATCGCGCAGTGCTTCTTGGGGGGAAAAGCCAATATACTTCAGCTTTTTGTTACAGTTGGATTATAACAATTCTCATAGTTCTCGCTTATCTTTCACATTTTCCTCTACATGTGATATCAACCCAATTGGCTTCATGTCTAAACAGGATGGCTCTCTAATCTAGACCGCTGTTCGTTTCATGTAAAACATCTCATTTTGTGGCTTAGGCTGGTGGCTGTCCTTATCGTTACATAATTCACTGCCCTCGCCGTGATTTTCTTTGTGGCAATTTATTTAAATTCCCCCATGTTTATATATTTCCTGTCTCCTTTCATTCAAAATGATTGCCTTTTTATAAGTTCAAAGACTCATCTTCAAGACTTTTTGGTAACTTTACAGATATGAATTCACTGTGGGGATGGGGAGAGAGAGAGAGAGAGTGAGAGGGGGAGAAAAAAAAAGGCTATTTTGTTGGAGAGCAGAGGAGGGAGTGTTAGTGCATGTCCATCTCTGTCTCGAGGCTGAATCCTGAGGTTGAACTAACCTCGATCAAAAACACAGATATAGCGGTCTAACAGTCCACGCCTCAGCAGGTACAGCGCTTCAGAGATCATGCTTGAATACATGTGTGCTGTTCTGCTCCTGCACTAAGGCCCTCAGTCCTCCGTGTGGCTCTGCTCTTGTGGTTGCTTTGGTCTTTGTCCGCCACCTATCAGCATATCAGCAGTGTCTCTGAAGCCCAGTTGTATAATGCACCATTTATGGCTTTGTGGAGGGAGATGGCGGTCGGGCGGCAGAATAGCTCCAGGCCTTCCCCTCAGTGAGTGGATTAACGGCGGCCTGCTTTAGCGCACTCTACCACGGTGTGAAATCGGCCCCGCTTCGGCGCCGCCGATGAGGCTCCCCCTCTCTCTGTCTCACTCTCTCTTCCTCCCTCTTTCTCTCTCTCTCTCTCTCTCTCTCTCTCTCTGTTTCCTCACCTCCATGCAAAGCCTCTCCCAGCCATCTGTGAAATGTGGAAACTCTGTGTCTAAGTTGAGTTCAGATCCCATCCCCTCCGTCAAGCTGAGGCCAGGAAGCAAATGGGCAGGCAGTCGGTGGAGAGGGGTGGGGGGGAGATAGAGAGAGAGAGAGAGGAAGGAGGAGAGGGGAGGGGGGGTCAGCTCACTGATGTCGTGCCGCGTGTGCAGGAACCCTGCCTGTTCTCCGCGGGCGAGTTGGAGGAGGGTCCAGGCCTGGGTGCCGGCCGAGAGATCTCTGGTTCCTGCTTGCAGGTCCAAATCCCCCCTCTGTGTGTGTCTGTGTGGAGGCGAGGCGGTGGCACAGCTCCCCTGAGCCCCTGCCCAGTCCTTTGAAGATAAGATGGTGATACAGAGTCCCTTTCGGTACGTCGCTAACCGATGGTCTTTGTGTGACACACATGCCTCTCTCCGCTGGAGCCTGCAGCTAAAACACCTATGGTCTTTACTGAAACGAATCGGCTGTATGGCCTCAGGTCAAATTAGATTATGAATGGGTGACAAAATCCTAGATCATGTGTTTAGGATATTTCTTCTTTTTTTTTTTTCCCCTCCAACATTTCATGCTGATAACGTGGAGTTCTGCTGTGGTTGATATTGTATTCCTATTTGATTTCTCTCCACTGAGAAGAATCACTTTCATATAAATTTCTCTCCTCGCGCGCACACACACTCGCTGCTGACTTAATTTTTTCAGTTTTCCATGGCAACGAGTTGTCATCCGAACGGTGCTGATTTCTCTGCTATCTGCACTGTATTGCTCTTGATCATGACCGTTTTTTAAACATGTTTCCTCTCTGCATTTATAACCATATTTTGTGCTACTCGCAGGCCAATTCTCCCACTTCTGGCTCTCCACAGCAGCATTTCACAAGAGCGACCATCATAATCATCAGGCTTTTGAATTATGAACTCAATATTCCCTTTTACTTTTTTTTTTTTTTTTCCTATCCTGTGGCTTTGGGGTTCAGATCTGTGCATAATGTCTTGTGATTGCATGGCATTATGGTGGTTTGAAAAGCCGAGTCAAGGTCCAGCCACGCATCATCTTTCCATAGACAATGTGGATCTCTGTGTCTCTCTGAGCTCATCAGTGATGGGGCGTTGATTGCTTTTTGATACCCCTCCAATGTGGATGAGGTCCTGCATACATCAGCTAATTAGAATGTACTTACAGTGCGTGTGTGTGTGTGTGTGTGTGTGTGTGTGTGTGTGTGTGTGTGTCTGAATGCGTGAGACAGCGCCAACAGACCCCACACTTTTCATCAGATCCTCAGCCCAAGTGCTCTAACCACACTCACTAAAGGCTTTATCAAATTCCCGATGAGAAAAGAAAAGCTATACAGTGCGGTTGGGTGGGTGGCTGTGTGTGTGTGTGTGTGTGTGTGTGATTTGATGTCAGGGAAAAATAAAACACAGTAAATGAAAAGAGAACGGTGGTTCTTTCAGCATTTGGGTGAAGATTTTGCGAAACCCCTCTTTATATACAACATTTAAATCTGATGACAGCTGTGGAGTCTCAACTATATAAAGACTAGTTCGAGAGATGAAACTGGCTTGCTGCTGCTCCAGACTACGGTTTAACATCCTGGTAGCGGTGGAGTTAACTTCATCCCACTTGTAATGAACGATGGCCGCTTTGTTAGAGGCTCTGAATGGATGGCACAGCAGTGAGGAGGGGAAGTCGCAGCAGCTAATTAGGCAGCACAAACAAGTAAGTGGTATCATCCTGTACGCCACGATGATATTACAGTGTTGGAGCATCAGAGAAGAACACGGGGAAAGTTTTAATATTACCTCACTGACTTTTTGGATTTTGGAGCATTTTCAGCAAGGCTGTATAAATCATGCACCTTGTTTCCCTTTCTATGCTTTTCACACACACACACACACACACACATGCGCAAAGACTCCACTTAAAGGCTCTAGCCCATGCTATGATCTGTGGAAGGTGCTGGAGCGTCTCTATATATTTCATAAAGGCATCCTATTACACCCCCATGGCTTGTGGGAAACAGTACACTGTGGTCTGGTCCCCCTGAGCAGCGGAGAATAAAGTGTAGGACGTGGCACTGGAACAGAAATCTAACTGCTGTTTCCTCAGGTAATCTTGACTTGGATCTTAATTCCAATAAAGTGTTTTTTTTTTTCCTGTTTTTTTTTCTGCACAGCATAAGCCAGATCCAAGCAAGAACACTCCACTCTGTATTTCTGCGGTCATACTTTATTGAATATCATTTCAGATAAGAGGTGTAATCCTTTGGGGCAGGGGAAAGGGAAGTGATGTATATTGACCAGCTCAACGATAGCGATACAGTGCATGTCTCTGATCTGAAACGTGGTAAATAATGATTTGTGTCATCGGCTCAATCAAGTGGCATGGAATATTGAAAACTGCCCTCATTGTTGTCAGTCAGCGTTGTCAGATTCAGTCTGAATATTTACAGTGTCGCTGCTCAACTGCAGGCAGGTGTTTTATGTGCTCAGCAGAATGCTGGCAATGAAATCTGCCAGCAATCAGGTCATCAATCATTCAATCAAATTAGCTAATGGATGCTTTTGAGCAGCTATATCTATCCTGGTCCTGGCATTCAGATCGTTCTACTTAAATGAAAGTAACAAATAACAATCCTATAAAAAATACTAAAATGCATGCAGCAATATAGACAAGCTTATAGCAAAACATATAAAATATATAGATATGACCGTATGAAAACAGTATTGTACTATAATAATCTGGGTGTACACAGAATATACACACTAAATCCACACATATTTATTGACTATATATTAAAAGTGCAATATTGTGTTTAAAGAAACTGTGTGTGTCAGTAGAAGCCTGTTGTCTGTGCTCTTGTCTCTAAACAGAGAGTGTGGAGTTCAAGCAGTGAGCCAGGTCACCCAGGTCAATACGACACTGTTACAGTCTCACCTCTCAAAGTGACTGGGCTTCTTCCATCAGTGGAGAGCAGGCTCTCTCTCTGCTCCCACATGGTTCATTTCATCAGGGTTTCTTTTATCTTGACCGGCCAGGCTCACGACCCCCGAGCACTGATAGTCCAATAAGACTGCAAGAGAGCGTCAGCGGGGTATAGTCGACGCTGAAACAGAACTTAACTGGGTTACGTTTCCTCTGGCAAGAAGTTTGTGTGCGTTTTGCATGTGTGCGTTCTTTGATTCACTGACCTGTACCGTGCGTCTGTTGTTGAACTGTTTGAGCAAAAGTTCAGTTTGAAAAAAAAAAAACTTCAAATAGAGTTTATTGGAATGGCACATCAATGGGAGGGTGGCAGATTTTGCATGAAATATGTATTGTGAATTAAATGTGAATTCTTATTTGAAGCTTTTCTGAGAAGGTGTGTATGTGGGGGTGGGGGGGGGGGGGGGGTGGGGGGGGTTACATAAAAAAATATAGAATATGCCAAAATAACACATCTAATTCTAAAACACAGGAAACAAAGGACTGGCCGTTATGCTCAGAACTGGTCGATTTCATGAGCCTGCAGAGAGTGCCATGTTTACTTCCCTCTGCATAGAAGAAGAGAACCGAATGCTCCGGGTTCCCTGTAAAGACAAACATGAAAGGAATCACCGAGAGTTCTTTAGGCCCTTTCTCTTGTGTTGTGCGTAATGCAGCTTCTTTACTGCCTAGGTAGTCTCTGCCATCTGACCGCTGTTTGAAGTCAGCGAAAAAAGTTGACAATATTTGCTTTTCAGCAATTCCGGCCCACTGTGTCTCTCTGTTGCGTTTGAAAGTGCGACCAGTGTGGAGTCTCTATCAGTTCACTCCTCGGAAGAAATGGCTCAAATTGGGCATTTGGTTAGTCAGTGGGTTGACGATGAAGTCCTTGCAAGCGAGGGGCTCATTGATGTTAGCAGGGTAAATGTGACAGACAGCAGCTACGGGTGGAGGAGAGGGAGGAGGTGAGCAGTGGGGAAAACAGGGACAAGCAGGGAGGAGGGTGTAGGAAACCAGACTGGGCCGTTAGGGAATGGCAGATATCCTCAGCTCAGACCTGCTGGGATGCGATCTCATCAAAGCACCGAGAATGGGCTGATCTCAATCAACCCCCAATTAAGGGATATAAACATTTTATCACGTATCGCTTAAATCTTTTATGTTTAATTGTGTCTCGCTGCAACACAAAGCAGCTTTAAAAGAACACTGCCTGCATAAAATCTATTTAAAATGAGCAAAAGTATGATTTGAATAAAGAAATATTAGATTATAGAGTAAGTAAAAAAAAAAAAAAAAAAAAGACAAAGAATATGATCAGTGCCAACTTTCAAAATTTTGTTTGCAGCACTTTATTCAGTACTTCAAAAGTACTGTGATTCAATACCTCGCCCTATATTTCATTACATCCCTCCTGTGGCTTTTCTCCATCAAGCTCCTTCTCTCCTTTGCCTTGTAACATACAGCAGTCCTCCCTCAGACCCCGCTGAATTAAGAGACGCAGCTCAACCTATTCCCAATATGTTGCACATCTTTGTGGAATTAGAAGCGTAAGAGTGCTATTTCTAATGGCATTATTCAGTGGGTGTGTACGAACGCTGCTTCTTTTCTCCAGTGGATGTGCACGTGGGTGGGTTAGAGGGGAGGCTGGGAGGCTGCTGAGACCCCGGCGTTATCAGCACCAGATGCAGGTTGACTTCAGACTTTCAATGGAAGGTAAAGAGAGAGATGGGGGGAAATTAATGAGAGCCATAAAGCCAGCAGGATAAATAATTAGCCAACTGGTCCTAAGATCCGTCCCTTCATTTGCAGCCGCAAATAAATTCCCCTTCGCAAAGTTTGTTTGTCAAAACTACAGGATGACGCTGGCGGCTTTTGTCGTGACCGTATGTATGCATGTGTGCGTTTTTTTTTTTCTAAGATTCATTTTGTTGGTGTTTTTGCTGTGTTGTCCCTTCTTCATTTGTCATGTGTATCCCAGTGACGGGTGTCTCTGTCCTGACACCAATAATTGGCCCGGACCAGTGCTCCCTCCTAATGTGTGCTGCACAAACAGACAAAAAAAAAAAAAAAAAATAGACAATTCAGCTGTCATAACGTTCTTCATAAATCATCCTGATGAGAGAGTCAGAGAGTCACATTCGTGTCCACATTTTTCTTTAGAATAATCAGAAGGACATAATGTAACTTGTTTACTCGTGGCTGAGTCGAGCTTCTAGAAACAGCGCGGGCTGTAAAACACATTGCTTTGTTACAGATACTGAACCACGCGTGTCTCAGCCTGCATTCATGTCCAACAAGCGGTGTCATCTCACCCAACTGATTGTTACTTTGCCGTGCCCTCGTCAGGATCAAAGCTAATTTTTCTTTTTTTTTTTTTACTACATTAGAGGACACTTTGTGCCAGTGTACTGTGTGTTGAGCTGGAGTGTTTACATGTGGTTCACTCCCGGAGGATTTTGTATTATTGTTGTCACACTATATGGAGCATAGCCACTTGTATTGTTCTAATACTCCACTGGTAGATTTGAAAAGAGCTGAGCAATCACTGAAAGACTTACATTATCCTCCAGTCTTTGATCCCTATTCATGTGTCTGCGCTCAGTAATCTTTCCCTCTAATCTCATTCACAGATATAAATAAACAAGTAATGCTCTAAATGAGAGAGAGCACATGAGTGAACATCCAGAGGATTATGGTAATTTGCGGATAAATAGAGGCGTTTAAAAAAAATTGTGACTTTTTATTAAGAAAGTTACTTAAAAAAAAGAAAAGAAAAAAAAAACCCCTCACTCTATGAACTGAAGGAAATGAATCAGTAAATACTATTTCACTCAAATATTCTGCATGAGTAAATGATGAACTGATGAGCTTTTAAGGCTCTTTGGTTGATTTGATCAATAAAATGTGCTGCTCAATAAGGTATTACTCCATAAATGCCAAATTCCCCTGGGAATAAGTCTAATGACATATGTATATACTATATATACTATTGATTAATGAGTTATTCATAAATAAAAGCCCAAAACACTAAATAGCATCCAAATCACTAATGCCATATTGCTGACTGATTTTTTTTTGGACATTGCTCTTTTTTTTTTTTTTATTCTAATCTCTTCTAACTTGACATTTGGAAAGTCAGAAATCAATTATGTCTCCATCCTAAATGAAAGGCAAAAAAAAAACTAGTATATGACTTTAAAGTCAGCCTAGCTCGCCTTTGACACGGCACATTACAAAGGGAAAGGAAAATCACACTGCATACCTGATCCATAAAAAAAAAAAAAAAAGCCTTTGAAATGGATTGCTGGGTGGGATCCAGTCTGGCACAAGTCATGGCATTGATGGCACAGCCCCTGGGTGCAGGGATACTTGGCCTGGACAAGATGGTTGCTGGGCCTGTATCAGTGGGCACTGGCCCATCCTCTGGGAGCTCCTAAGCCATGCCGTCTGAAGAAGAACTGATGGGGTTGGCAGCACATATGGGCATGCTACGGGTTTTATTTCAGTCAAAACAGCCCCGATGTTATCGCCTTCAGTCACCGGCACAACAGCATCGCTGTGGCTGACCGAGACGATTGGGCTTCACAAGAAAAAAAATAAAATAAAATACACAAACCCTCCTGTAAAACAAGAACTTCTCTTTTGTTCCATCTGCAGTGTTTCTACACCGTCTATACATTCATCCCAGGTGCTCAAATCATTTCTAGCTTCTGTATCGTGTTGAGGGGACAATTTGTTCCAACTAATTGGAAATTTGTGTTGGCCTTCCCTTCACAAAACATCAGCCTATCACAAACGACATTGATATGATAAACATGGATTCCGCTAGCCTCTGTTTTTTGTTTTTTTTTGTGTTTTTTTTTTTCGTACAGCCAAGACAGGAAGTGGACAGTTGCAACAGTTTTCAGAAATAGCCATCCACAGGGTAATGAAACTTCCACCTTTGATGAGAAGTTGAAACGAGAGTGTTTCACTGTTGGCTTGGCAGAGCATTAGACATGGCTGCAGGCAGGAAGGGGCAGGCTAGGGATCGAGCTGTTTTAATAGGGCTCATCCAGAGGTGACGAGAGCACTGCATGCACTGAACTGGAGGTGTGAGCCGGGGCTGCCAGTACATATCTTTTGTCTTTCGTTATCTTTATTTCCTTATTATTTTAAATGGCCGATGTGTGTGTGTGTGTGTGTGTTTTTTCTATTCTTCACTAGAAGCTTTTTTGATATCCATTTAGATTGGGGCTTCATTAAAAAACCTCAGACAATGGAGTGACTTCTAATTAAGAAGCGCCGCATCTGGCCCCTGGCACCCTATCCCGTTGTTCCATCTATTTTGCTGGGGAGAATTCATTTGTTTCTTAATTAAGAAAAACACCAATAGCGTGAAAAATCTGCTTATGGTACCTGAATCCTAATTAGTTAAATAGTGAGGGGAAGGGGAAAACACATTCCAGTAGCCCTAGAAATGAACTCAGAGCTGATAAAAATGAACTAACTAGCCTTGCATAAATCGAGAGCTGGGGAGAAAGTGTACCATCATTATGGCTAAGACAATATGCAAACTATCTTCAAAGAAATCAAATTGCCAGAATGTTTTCATTTGCATGTATTAACCATTAACATAATGAGGAGAAGTGACATTGGACCCGGATTGTGTGTCTGTTCGGATTGATAACTCTGCTGCATCTGCAAATAGTCTCCTCTGCAAAATTATGCTAGCAGTCAAATCAGTGTTGAACTGTGGAGGGAGAGGGTGGAAGAGAGAGACAGAGACAGAGAGGGAGAGAGAGGGAGACAGACACAGAGAGAGAGAGAGAGAGAGAGAGAGAGGGTGAGAGTGGAGGCTTTTGCTTTTTTCCGTTTTATCAGGGAGCTCTGTGAAAACCTGCTGCAGTGTTGAATCGGAGCCATCATCCTCTGACAGCTATCCTTAAACAGGAAGGGCCTGCGAGTCATTGTCTCTAAGGCTCTGCGGAAAGCTGCTGTATGCATGTGTGTGTTTGCGTGTGTGTGTGTGTGTGTGTGTTCGGGGCAGGGGGACGTGGGGGGGGGATGAGCCCATGTGGCTGCTGGCTGAAGATGGACCTCGAGTGGGCACACTTCACACCCCCACCCCTTGCACATATCAGACACATGCACGCACACATCTGCACACAGACTCATGCATACATGTGTCCGCCAACTAGCACACACACACACACACCACACGGACACACAGGATACCAAAGGCTCACTTATCTGTTCTGTAAAGACTCACCATGGCCCACATTGGCGAGTTGGCGGGCAAGCAGCCAAATCCACTGTGTTTTCTCCTACTGCAGGCGTCATGCAAAACACTGAACTGTCTTCAATATTCAAAATAATTTTTTCCAACATGTTATTTCCCAGGATCAGCCTCTTAGGTCAAATTATTCAATTAAGTGTCTGTTTATTACTGATACCAAAGCCGGGTGGCTGTTCTACTTATCACCTTTTTTGCAGATTGGTGTTCTTGCAGAATACCACCATAAAGATTGCCTTGGCTGTAATTAAAATGGCACAGAGACAAATTTGGCACAGGGCTAAGACACGGGGAAATGAAGGCGGTAGGGGGAAATTGCAGGGGCTACGTTCTGTCACCCAATGAAAAAGTTGAGGCTGTAAAGCGGCAAAAATTATTGTCAGGGCACTACTGTAAGACACAAAGGAACAGGTATGAGTGAGTGGGGGGAAAAAAAATGCAACCTTGTGGTGGCGTTGTTGTCATCGGTGTGTGTTTATGTGCAGAAAATGGTCAGCAAACAGGGAGCTCTGACTGAGGCGAGTAAACAGGAGTCAGCGATGGTTTTTTTGTGTGGCAGATCGGATGCTGTTTAGACGTCCTAAACTCCAGCCGGGCTTCCATCCACCCGCAGGCCTGCGTGTTTGATGAACTATTGGCAGGCTGTGAGGACACGTGTTCCCGTGCCTCATGGCAAACATACCTTTCACCGTCTTTGACTCCACAAGCCTGTGTGACTTCTCAGGGAAAAAAAAAAAATATGAAAGAAATCAAAGCGCCAATAAGCTGAGGATGTTAAGCCAGAAGTGGGGGGGTGGTGGAGAGAAAAGAGACCTGAGCGACTTTGGATTTTGACAGAATCTTCATGCGCTCTCTGACAAAAATTTGCATTGTTATCACAGATAACTGGTGATGTTTTTACTTGGTTGTACATTTTTGTGGAATATGTAAAATGTAAACCGAGCCTCTAACGATTGCCTTAATGACGCGGATCTTGCTTTTCTCCCCCAGAATCGCGTCTTAGCAGGGCTTCTCAGTGCGGGATGTCTGATATCTGAATATTAAAAGGGAGTTTCAAGCTCATCTGCAAATGTGATTTGCACATATCACACTTCTGCAGTCGTCAAGCTGCTTCATCGCCAAGCTTCTGAGCAAAGAAGGCTGGGGAGGGGAGGGAGAAGAAAAAAAAAAAAAAAAAAGAAAGAAAGAGAAAGATGCACATATGGGTTGCTATTGATGTATTCCATTCCTGACCTAATTTAAATCCCTGCCAACAAGCTCATATGCATACTGTACATTTGCTAAATTACAGAGTGTAAACCTTGCCTTCTCACAGAGACAGGTGTAAACATCAATGTTGTCATAATGCACCACCGGTAAATATGATAAACACGCCATGGTGCAATAGTGCACAAAATAATTTGGACATCATTTCGATGCCTGAGGGGCCCTGGGGAATGCCCTCCAGAACGAAGGTGGCCCATCGACATGCAATACACGCCAACGGTATAATTATGGCTGCCTGTCTTTGTTCCTCCCAAGCTTCCTCTCAGAGCACTAGTAATTTGCTTGTGATATTTTGGTATTCTTTACGACTGAGTTATTCTCTGTGGACTTGAGTATTACATGGGTGTAAATGGAGACGCGAGGCAGCCGCTCCGCTGCCAAATTCCAAGTTCAGAAACAGTGCAAGCTTAACATCAGAAAAGGATGGTGGATGCTGATGGTAATAAGTTATTTTTGCAATGCCCCGAATTTGAAATTTCATCGCACATTCTGACACATTCTGACTCTCATTCCTTTTCGATTTTTGGTGCCGTCTCGAAATGTCATCGCCGGCTATCTGTGTGGGACACAGTGCTGATAATAAGGAGCAACGCCAGAATATCTTTAGGGTATGCAGCGTGTCGAGTTGTGGTTTGTTGTCATGATAATCCCCTCATTTGTAATGTCGGGATCAGCAGGTTACGCCTCTCCACTTGCCTGCCATGTCAAGACTTGGGACTGGCGAGGTGGATTGTCATTTCTGAAGCAATATTTTGACAGCGCCTTCACTTTACTCGTATGCTGCGGCTCAAAGGTCAGAGCTGTGCCACTTCCATTTACTGTGTGTGAACACTCAATCCCTGAGGACTGGTACTCTCTACATCTCCCCCTGCCTGAGTCTTTCTCTCTCTCACACACACACACACACATATATATATGCACATAGTCTTTCTTTCTGCCTCTCACCATTTAACTTGCTTGTTTTAGGAGATATATGTCAAGGCTAGTCCCACACAGAGCTTTAAAGTGGGTCTAAAGCTCCCAAATTGAAGGGCAATTACAACTTATAACCCTTTATAATAGAGTAAATGGGGAAAGGCATTTCCGTTCAGTTTAGCTCACCGTGATGCCTGATTTCCTCTCTTTCCATCATTCCAATTAGTGTATCGCAAACAAAGCCACCTCTTCCCCAGTCTCGTTTGCCTCATATCACAAACACTGCTGGGTATTTTTTTTTTTTTTTTTTTTAAACATAGTCTGGTATGATTGCTGCAACTGCACAATGTCTCAATGGTGTAGCTGTCATCCATTTCCCTGTGTGCTTAGTGCCACTCCTCAGACACACGAGGCAGGTTATGTCAACCAAATAAGGCACTTGTCAGTAATACAAAAAGACATTGTTGCTGGGCCATTGTTACCTGCTCTGCCAGCTATCATATAGAAAGTGATGGAGTGACGGTGTTTTGGTGCGCGGTGCAGCTCCAGAGCCCCAGGGGTATTATGGGTGTAAATCTCCCTCACACAGTTCCGCTCCAGGCCAGGGAGAGCATCATCATTAGCCGGAGCAGATGGAGGAGCTTCAGCACTGTTTTCCTCTCTTTTCAGTCGAGACTACTGCTGGAATCTAGTTTGATACAATGCGAGAGGATGAGAGCAGCAGCCGAGCCAGCCAGACAATGATGAAATCCACATGAAATCAGATGAAAGCTACAGTAGACACATAAGAAGGGAGTCTGATTCATCATTTATTGGTGGAGTGATGAGAGTAGAGGTTTGGTTTAGTGCTGTAGATGTGTGTTCTTTTGTTTTTTTGGTGGCAGGAAAGTATATCAAGTTAAACTATAAGACATATTTGAAGGCTGATAATGATGTCAGATCAGTAACAGCAACAATTTTTTTATTTTACCTAGATTTTTATTCTTATTATGCAAAAACTAGAGTAAGAAGCTTGTTTATGTCATGTGCCATCCCATCTATTCAAATATGGGAAACTTTAGAAAACAAAAACATAAATTAATAAATAGTATTTGCAAAGAAAATTATTTACTTTACTGCACTTTTTTCCCCACTGAATTGGTACACATCACCGATATCAAATATTTCTTTAAAAGCCAACATCAGCCTGATTCTAACTTAAGCAGCTAATCAGTGCAATCATTTATCAATGAGGAGTATTTATCTCTAACAGCCACTAGCTCCCCATTGATGCAGCGGTATTTCACAGTGTACTATAGGCCCACTACCAGGGAGCAGGGAGTGTGTGTGTGTGTGCGTGTGTGTGTGTGTGTGTGTGTGTGTGCTATCTGAAGCACTGTCAGAATCCTAATCTTCTAGCAAGAAGCTTCACATGGCCAGATCAAGAATTAGGAGAGAGACTATGGAGGAGGAGGAGGGGGGGAAGCCCATCTCGGTCTGTGTTTTAAAGGACGGTGCTTTGAATGTCATTTGACAATTTCCTTTTAATTAGAACTAATTTACAGAAAGATGCCCACCAGCTAATCTTTACAGGATAATTAACTTCTATTTTCTTTACTTTTAATTAAAAAGTGGAAAAGATTTAGCTGATCCATAAAGAATTGTTCTTTTGAAATGTTCATCAGACTTCACACTTCTTTTGGCATTGGTAATATTTAGATCATATCTGCAGCTCACAGTCTCCACTGAGTTATTGCAATGATTTTCTCCTCCTTATCCGAGGTATTAAGAAGTCCAACTATCAATAGTAGAAATAGGAACCAGAGGCAAATTAGAATTGAATTAATGAAGAATTTATTGCAAAAAGGAAACCCCCACCATCCTTCATAATACTGGAATGAAATTGACATCTTAGATATATCCATTTCATAGAAATTCCTTGATGGGGAAATATTGTTTTATCTACATTATTTGATAGAGTAATCATTTTTCTTTTTCTGAACGCTTCCCATTAAATTCTTTGAAATGATGCTCCACTAAAAGCTAATTGTTGCGGAGGCAGTTTAAGCGTTGACAATATTGCTATATTCAACCCCCACTGCCTCGCCGGCCACTGAATGTGATGAATATGATGCGTTTCCAGGTTAAACAGCAGCATCCTATTAAGCGCTTAAGACAGTGAAGCGCCTGTTGTCTCTACAGGATGAAAACTCTTTCAGCCTCATCGGAGCTGCTGTGGGGGAAAAAAAAAAAAAAAAGTCTTTTCTTGCTACTGTTACCACCTTCCAGCAGACTTTACTTAGTGGAGATAAAGTGAGCCAATATGAGGTGAGCGTGCTGTAGACAGAGCCTCCACTCGTCTGCAGACGAGCCAATGGCTGAAGATGGATGCCCCCACTTAACCATGATAGCTCCCTGGAGGAGCCTCACTCAATGGCTTCATTAAAAGTGAACGTTCTAGTGAAAAGCTCGCTTATAAACCAGTAATTAAGACCACACATATTTTACCTGCTTTGTTTCAGCTGTCACATCCGGTGTACAGGCACATGGTTAACTTTTATTTCCTTATAAGTAACAGAATGACACTAATAAATCATTCAGCCAGAGCTGTAGCAACAGGAAGAACTTGAGGTTGCATAAATACAGCGTACTGGCTATTTCAACCCCCCTGCAAAGCAAAGAGATGCTTTAGCAAAAACCCATATTACTTGGAGGACAAGCTTTGTGACTTTTATGGACCAAACATGGTACCAGTGTCCACTTGGACGTGTGTGTGTGTGTGTGTGTGTGTGTCCGTAAACTCTAGAGAGACAAGTAGAGTCAGTGGAGTGAAGCAGGAACCCAGCTAACTCCACAGAGAAACTGACTGGCATCTGCTGAAGCCCTCGGGCATGCTCAGAGGTGCCTCCAGCATTTTAATGGCATAGTCAAATGCCAGCATGTTTTCATGCCATTCCAAATTCAAATTCATTGGATAAAGAAGCGAGAGCGTGTTATTCCCCTTCAACGGTCCAGACAGAAACACCGGGCGCAACAACACAGCAACATAGCAACTCTGCAAACATGCTGAGATCCAACGTTGTGTCTGATTGGAATAGGATACTCGGCAGAATGATGTTAACCGTATTTGAGAAAACGCAAAATAATAAAAAAAAAATAAAAGCAGCGACATAGAGAGTGATAGAGAAAGAAAAGATAGTGACAACGATACGTTTCCCCAGCCGATGGGTGTGTCTCAGTTCTGCCGCACCAATAGCAAAAAATGTACAGTAATGTAAACTTCATGGGTCCATTTGAATGCATGATGTCATCAGATTGCATTTAGATGCCTTGTCATCTCCAGCACTGCAGCCTCACATGAGGGTGGGTACGTTCCTGGGTGTGAATACATTTATTATACATCCCCCCGATGAACGCACACCCTCCTTCTATCTCACCGCAATTTCCAGACGAGCGTCGGTGCTGAGTTTTCAAGCAGTTTGTTGACTGTTGATTGTAAGTGCCCGAATTTAGGAAGGCAGCCATTTCTAATCACGAGAATTACATTGCTTAGCAACCGGAAAATCAAGTTAAACAATACCATTGCTTATTCTTGGTCACAGACTGCAGCTCTGAGAACACATCAGTCTCCACTGAAGCTGTAACGGGCTCCTCCCAGCACACACACACGCACACACACACACTCGCACACACACACATATATTTACACACACAATCATAGCCATTCACAGACAATATACAAATGATAATTTACTTTTGACTTGTGTTACAGCATTAGCTCCACATTTAGTTTGATCACAGAGTGTACAACACTTGTGTGTGTAAGATTTACGCAGCACAAAAAAAAAAAAAAAAAGATGTTTGAAATGAAAAATTCCTTTGAGGGTTCCTGTAGCATATTAAGCTATTAAGAGTTGCGTAAATGATATCTATTTCATTACAGTGATCAAGGATTAAATTAGAGGCTTGAGCCCTGTAACATATACACTAAGTCTCCTCCAAGGCTGAGGGAGCCCTCCGCTTCCCAAAGGTCATTAGAGCTGAGGAGAGAATATGGCCCCAAGTCTCTTCTAGCCTCTCTCCACTTTCTCCTCCTTCTCTTTCTCTTTGCTCTCACACTTCCCAACCCATCGTGCAAGATGAGACAAAGTAGTTTGTTTGTTTTTTCATACTTTGCTGTGTTCATCCTTTTTTTTTTTTTCTTTCTCCAGCTGTGGGGGTAAACATATGAATGTGTATCTAAACCTACCTGGCTCACAGCGTGTTTGCAACTTGAGACAAAGTCTCGTTTTCCTCCCCCGCATAAGTTTGAAGAGTCCTGCGGAGTACGTGTTCGTTAACCTAGAAGTGAAGAAGGCCCAGTATCAGCGTTGGCACAAAGGGCCAGTCACAGGGAGCGGAGCTGGCAGGGGTTGAGCCGTGTGGCCCTGTTGGATTTTAGGGCTGCATTATGCATTCATGTTTAGTCTCAGGTGCTACGTTTTATCCCCAGGCCAGCTTGGACACATTTTCAATGGACCTTTTGGATGAAAAACTGTATAGGTGGGAGCAAAAATGATTTCCATGCTTATAGAGATCTGCCGCTTTGTTCTGTCAGATTCAATTACCTCACCTCTAATTAGGGAGCTATAGAGGAGGCTGGGTTTGTGATCCACACATCACACTGTGGAGCCTGCTGATAATGTGAGGTATCGCTATCACAGCCCGACCACAAGCTCCCCACATTGCGGACGGCTGAAAAAGCATGCCATGAAATCAACAGACACTCATACAGTTTCGCACATATATTTGTTTAGTGCTCTTTTTTTTTTCTTTTTTCAGTGTGAGTTTCGGAGGCTGTGTGTTCTCTTTTTTTTTCCCCCCCGTTTGAGGCACAGACTCATGTAGCAAGTGTTTTCCTGAAAGATATGCTCCTTCCACCACCTTTGTCCGTACTCTTCTCTTCCCTGCTCCCCTTCCTCTGTGACTCATTAATCCTCTGTCCATCATATGGTCTCAGAGTATCACCCCATTTTATAGACTCAGCGGGGGCATTACCATATCCCTCTCCGGAGCTCCACTCCGCATGGCCGATCCCTATCAGACAGAGGCCATGCCATGAACAAAAGAGCCACTGTGATCAAGCCTGCATTCAGCTACCAATGTCTCTATTAGCATTGGCTGCTCCTGCCTGCTGCTCCTACTGCATGACTGTTTGAACAGGGCTGAGATTTCTTTCTCTAGTCGGCAGAGGAAGCGCCTGATGAATGTGGATGATACAGTTCAGGGCGGAGGGTGTGGATGACAGGATTCCAGGCAGGGATACCTGGATACTGACCCTGGTTGAGGGAAGTCCAGACAGGGTGCAGTTTCCTAAAACATCCTACTTCTGCAAATGTGAATGCTTGTGTTGGGATAAGCTGGCAAACCCAGCCTCTGAAAAGAAAGTGAAGATGATGAATTTACACTCGGAAGTTTAGCTGTCAGCTGTAAGGGGAATAAGGGGCTACGTACTTCTGGGCTGCAACTAATGATTATTTTCTTTATTAATCTAATAATTATTTTACATGATTCATTAATTCATTGTTTTTGAAGCTAAATCTGCTTGTGACCACAGATTATAGCCTCAGTGAAGATGTGTGAGAAATCTTATCAAAGAACGGATTTTCCTTCTCAGATTGTTAAATCTGGAGAACTTTCAGAGGCCTAAAAGTTAAATACAGTTTTGTATAACTGGAATATTTGTATTTAATATTTATTATCATTTTTTTTAATCCTCACAAGGGTCCAAACAATCCAAACAAATGTCCAAAACCCAAAGGTATTTAATTTACAAAGCGAAGTATCTTGCAAGATAAATGATTATTAATTTCCCAAAATTGTGATCATATAGTTTTTCTGGCTAATCAGTTCAGCACTAAATGATTCTGTTCCTGTGTGATGATGGTGTTGAAAATACGATGGATCTAAATGAACACTGATGGTGGATCCGTTTTGATTTATAAATAGCATCAACATGGAGCAGAGCAGTCTTCCCAGTTAACATCATATAGATTTCCCCAAAAAAAGTACTGCACAATATTTCTGCTGCATGATCGCTGTCATCTTCCATCTTAAGCCCCCCCGCCTTTTGCAGACGTTTGCATGCGTTGTAATGAGCTAACGCTCGTGTTTAAGAGCGGATTGTGTTGTTTTCTGTGGTGAAGAGTGAAAACGCGGACGCTCCCCCCCTGCAGTGTCATTGGCCATCTGAACTCCAGAGGAGGCTTGATAAGAGGGTGAAGCAGCAGACATTCCTCTGGCCCAATTCGTCAGCAGACCCTATAGAAATGCACCAACAAGCGCGGGTCACACAGTGAATGTGACAGGATTTTAAACAGTACACAACTAAATATAGCAGGGACGCCACTATCAGAAAATGAGTTAGGAGTGTGGTGCTAGTCGTTTAGAAAGTCATTATTCTTATCATTGCTGTCTCTGAAATAATTTCAGGTCTCTCCATGCAATGAATACTGTATAATAAACTAAACATGTGAGAATGCCAACAAACTTTGGTAATCTACGCAGTCCCCAAGAAGTAGCCATCAGACCCCCCCCTTTAATGTCTCTGACCGTGTGGAGTATTTCATTTTTTCATATTCAGTAAGGCCTCCAGTATCTCTATCAGTTTGAAAATGCTCCATTTAGTTACTATCTGTTAGAGTGTGGAAGTGAGATGCCCTTATTCTGAGTCCATTAAACCTCAATTCTATCTCATCTTATCCGCCTAATCTTTGTGTCTTATTGACCATGAAGTTTATCTTTAATCTCTCTTTACCCTTATTATCGCACAACACTGTAGGTCTATTTTATACGGCGCAATAGTGCTGCTGTATTTGCCGGCAACAGAGGAGGAATCGTTTAGTTGTATACACAGTTCTTATTCAGCTGTGTAATGGAATGTGTACAGAGTGTGTGTGTGTATAGAAATGTATTTCCCCCCGCTTTTCTTTCACACTGTCTTCAATTGCCTTGGCAGGAGCTTTTAACGCCAGTCATACAATCTCCCCTTGATACTGTGATATATATCTCTCGGTATCATCTCAAGCGATGGTAGACTCATCGAGTCACTTCACGCCTCACTTCACTCCTTCAGCGAATCAGCAGAAGGCATCAGATAAGATCATAAAAACTGTATCCTAATTTAAAAGCAGCACTTCTCGCCTCTGCAGTGTCTATTAGAGATCTGTGTGCTAATTCTTTTCATGTCCGGGGCTCCTGCAGATGTAGGCCTCTACAAAGGAGTAATTTATAAGACTAATGAAAAGAGCAAGCAGTTTGTGGACATCAGGGGGGTCTTTTATGAGGCTCGGTGCGGGAAGAAAGAGAAACAGGAGAGGCACACCAGCCCCACTTTCTGAACTGAAATTATTGCTTTATTAAAAGCTGAGGGGGTACACTCCCGCTACAATAGAACAAACACGTTGAAAGGTGTCGAGAGGATATCAGTGTACTCTGTTTGAGCTCCGGGATGATGCACAAGAGGCTGCAGCATAGCTCATGTGTGACAGGCAGAATCACAGACAGCATTCACATCTAGCAGGCGGTGATGACAGCACGTTTGATATGATTATTCACTCTCAGTTTAAACACAGCTCAAGCTGTTTTATTTTTTTTATTTTTTTTTGCTTGGACTGTATTATTTCAAATACAAACTAACCTTAAACGTGAAGTGTTCCATCGTATGGTAATTCGTGCGCAGACGTTGGAGACATGTTTTGGTGCGAAGGGGAGGTGTGCAAGATGCACATTATCTTAATAACATTCAAATGCCGGGTGAGATGTTTTTCAGAGCTAATACAATTCAGGTAGCAGTACAGTAATTCCATCAACGCCCTTGATTGAAGCAAAAATGGTAATATGCAAATACCAAAAGAGATGTACAGCTACAAGCAAAACTCTGAAATCATTTAGATTTAAAGAAATAATATTGCACAGAGGGGGGAAAAATTAATCACATGGAAAAGTGTCTCCTTTAAGATTGCACTGGTGTATTACCCGGAGGCATGGAATGTAAATGGAAAATCAACATTGTACCCTGTGATAAGGCTAACAAATTAATAAAAGTATTTTCTTTCCTCCTCCCATGCTGATGCCTGTATGAAAAGTCTGGAAAGGAACTTTTTTTTTTTTTTTTCTCTTCCCTCCGTCTGTGTGAGGTTTTGTTTTTGCAGGTAGCGGGATTAACATCAACGCTCACCTTGGCTGCATATCAGCTTGTTTTATAAAAAAAAAAAAACACACACACACACAGACTCACAGTCTTTTTCAATCACTATAATGGTAAAATAATATTCTTTATTGACATGGCCTAATCTGTGTCTATACTGAATATCTGAACATGGAGTGTATAGAGAGTTCAGAGCTGTGCTGTGCGTTCAGTTGCATCTGCAGCAGTAGTATATCAACAAAAGAAACAAGGAAAGGCAGAAGTTTTTTGTTTTTTTTCTTGAAAGCCTGAAGGATGTGATGAAACTACTGAACATCTCCCTTGTGTGTATGTGTATGTGTGTGTGTGTGTGTGTGTGTGTGTGTGTGTGTGTTCCCTCAGGTCCTCTGGAGGATGGCCTGGAGGAAGAGGAGGAGGAATGTGTCTCCGAGGAGAACGAGCTCTTGGCCAAAGACGAGTTCTCAGTGGAAGAGAATTTCTCCACCGAGTTTGAGACTGAGAACATGAGCTGCGAGGACATGGAGTACTTCTGCAACAAAGGTGAGGATCCATTTACTGTATTTTATTTTAAACCGAAACTCCAAAAGCCGCTTTCCACAAGCACTGTACAGTGCTCTCTCTTTTTAATACCTAACACAAGACAATATGTTAAGCCAACCTTTGTGCCAAGCATCAAAAATAAGCTAAACGCCTGCCAATGGTGTCTAATAAAATCCCTCAACATGTTCAAATCAAACCTGGCAGGACTTGCGTCCGTATGAGAATTTCTCCTGCATCGCTGCCTAGAGTTGAAACTGTCCGTTATGATATTTGATCTCTGCAATCCACCCAAGAGCAGTGGTTTGATCTGAGAGAGAGAGATGGCATCGGCAACACTGGCTCTCCCCTTGTGATAGTGCTGTGAAGGCGTGCTAGGGTACACCAATGCACTGGAGAGGGTGGCACTTCCCTTTGAGCCGGTGCTAAAGCTCTGTGAACACTCAGCAGCACCTGCTACTGCTCGGAGGTCCAGCACTATAAAGCGCCTAGCATCGCCAAATGCGCCTGAGTCGTCTTTGAACTCCAATTCAATTAGATTGCTTCTTTGTGTGTTTGTTTCATTTCGGTCACACCTTGCCATCACAGGAGCTAATTTGTGGTCTGCTCCAGGTTACAGTGTGAAGATGACAGAATTGTCCTGCCCCCCCCCCCCCCCCCCCCCCCCCCCCCCTCCTTCCCCTTCCTAACCCCCCGGTTACGTGGCTTCGCTACCCCAGGTGTCCCTACTCTTATTGGCGCATGGATGCCATAAATTTGACTTTTTAATGAAGAACCAATGCTTTGAATGTCTGCCTCTTCTTTTCTCCGTTCAAAGGGAAAACGGTTTAGAATTATTACTTCACACTTCTAAACTGATGTGCCTCGTGGGATTACATTATTGAAGGAAAATAAATCTTTCATGTTTCAGGTAGGCTATGCCCCGGTAATCGTATCAATAATGTCTTCCTTTTGTTCTCCGGGAAAAGTTGAACGGCACAATTGTTTGGAAATTACAATTACCGGCGACGCCTCGTTTGCTTTAGCCTTTGTCTCTGTCGTAATGTGTCTTTACTCAAACTTCAAAGTAGAATGTATGGTCTCGCAATAGCCCAGTAGCTATAAAATAGATGCGGTGCGGTACACATTGGTAGTTGCGGCAGGCAAGTAAAGAAGAAAAAAGTACAACTTCTGTAAATCTTCAAAGACGCTTGTCAGAGCCGTTTGATATTCCCATTGTTTTGGATAAAACCATGTGAAGAACCGGGCCTCAAATCTCCTTTCCATTCCCCATGTTTATGAATAAAGTCAACACTAAATAGCAATCCGAAATGTCAAACGCTACTTTTCGGGGACACTGGTAATCTGTTCCTTGTCATACACAAGCCCTACTACTCAGATATGTTTTATTACTTTCCTATCTAAGCTTACAGTAGCTAAGTCTCCCATTGCCTTCTAAGACCCAAATGATGTACTATCCAAATTTCTTTTTTTTTTCTTTTTCCTCATGGCAAGTTGTGCACCATCATCAGGTGTAGCCATTTTCCCCATGATCCCTTCCTCAATTAGATCTATTTAAAACTAATGTCAGCGTGGCTTAAATTTACCCCGCCGTGAATTAAACAGGACGCAATCGTGGCGGCATTAAATGGTTTAAGTGTGTTATTCCTCGACTATAGGAGGAAAAAGAGAGCCCCCCTTGATTAACTAAACCCTCTCAAATGTGATGGCGTGCCGTAATTAGCCCTGTGCGGACTCGAACGTGGGTTTTAAAGCAGCCACTCATCCCATGGCCTTTATCTTCTGCTGCTTCCCGGAGAATAAGGTCTCCCGTGTAAGGTTCCTCCACTGAGCAGTGACTCTCTGGTCTTAGCTTAGCCTTGTATCTGTGTAGTCACTCTCTGAAATGGGCTTGTCAGGGGGACCTAAAACCTCCATTAAAAGTTTCAGTCTATAATAGGTATTAAAAAGCTGTAGGAACACAAAGAGGAGTACCAATTTTCATTAACATATGAAGCACTTATTAACTTTGATCAGAGTGCGGTGAAGTAGCAAAGCTGCTTAAAGGCGCAAAGGTCAAGAAGTTGAATGCCACCAAAGACTCAGCCATTTGCCTTACCCTTGCAGAAAAGGGACTCCCCAGATAAGTGTATGGATCACCTTGACATGCCATCTTGGTTTGAGGCTTGGGAACCTCTAAATTGGGTGATGGTTGACTTTCATAACCTGTTTCGTTAATGATGTCATGGCGTCACCGGTTTTAGGGCGCCTCTCGTGGACGTGGTTCGTTATATGCTGGTGGTCACATACGGCAGACTGTTAGCGTTAAACTGGCGAGACAATAATGAAAACTGTGAGTATAATATGCGTTTCAGACAAACAAAAAGTTGCACATCTTAAAGCTGTACCTGAATTCTTTTTTTTCTTATCCCTTGATAGGCCCCTGGCCCGGAGCCTATCAGTTACAGCGATACCTCTCATCGGCCCTAAAATGTATGAAAGTGTCCCTTGTCAGTGATACATATATGATTGAAATGTAGCAGTTTGGAAGAATAGTTTTAATAAACATGGAGTTAGATTACGTGTCATGTGCTCCACGTGTCTGTAGAAATAACCTTGGCTTTCCCTGCGATTAAAACACAATTTTACCTCAAACAACTTCTTTCGCTCGGTCAATTTCACATTTATGGAGTCTTGCTTGTGAAGAGCCCACAGACGAAAAAGTGACTCCACAGCAAAAGATTTATACTCTATTGACACACCTAGCTCCATAATTGTAAGGAAGATACCTTTTTTTTTTTTTTTTACTGAAATTGTGAAATTTCACCTTGTTCTTTTACCCTCTCTTTTATTGTTGGCTATCTGTGGAGTTCAGCACAGGGTGTTGCCACAAGCTGTTCCCTTTTGTGCGTTCCAAGTGTTGTCTGATGACAAATGACTTCCTTAGTTAGCTCTGACAGAAAATTCACATGTCATTTCATGTGTCTCATTTCCTACATGTAAAACTTGCCTCTTGTGAAGTGATATTACATGATTTTATTTTTTTAATTTTTTTTAGCTCAAACTATTTGATTGTGATGTTGCATTTATGTGTCAGGATTCATCGAGCGCAACTAAACGTGAACATTTGCACTCTCCTGCACCGTTCTCCTCAAATGATCAAATTATAATGTAGGCAGAAACATTTGATCACAGTGGGAGTGAAGAGTGAAAGCTCACTGCCTACCCAGTACTTCTCATAGCAAATAACGAACCCACCTTGACCCGTCAAATAACCTCTCAGAGCAGTCAGAGACGTACAGTAACAAACAGAAAGTGGCAGAATTAATTATACTACTCTTTGTGTAACGCAGAAGTAATCAGAATCTCCAGCAACAAGAGGAGGACGATCTCTTTGGCTCTTTCGCCACGGCTGCCAGTGCCCAGAATGGTAAATGTGAAATTTTATTGCACAGTTGATGCAGGAGAATATGGGGAAATGCTAATTTGTGGTGCGATAAGATGAATCGAGTCATCCCTTTAGCCCCATTTGACTCAGTGGAGGAAATTAATCATTAATGTTTGTTAAGTATGACAATCTAACTGGGCCAGATCTACATGCTCAGAGACTGAGGCAGAGTGAGATAAAGACCCAGGCTGCAGACAGGGAGGAAAACTGCCAGATTCTGTAATGATGGGAATTTATTGGCATTTAAAGAGACAGTGGCAAGGCATTTCACTAATAGCCTCCCTCCATTGGAGTGCTCTGCCTGCCACAAATTGTATGCAATTCAAACCTATTTTTCTGATAGCAGAGACGTCTTAAAGCTATGCTTGACTTTGGTGAAAAAAGGTTCATGGAATTGACTTTATCTGTTGCAGCATAATCTGCATCAACAACCAAATGTGCAATATCAACTGACTAGCACCCACCCCCCCTATATTACATACTAAAAGTCATTGCAAAGCTCCAGTACTTTCAAGATTGTGATGGTTTTAGAAAAGTGGCAGTGGGTTAAAGTCATTAAGGCGAGAATTCAGTAACATATAGAATCCTATACAAAGATTTAAAAATACTTTATGCTCAATTTTGTATAAAATTGCGAACTGTCTCTACACTCAGTGGTCAGGATTAGAGTGCTCTGAGCTCCTTAAAGTCACACATGAGAGATTGACATTTTCAAGGGCTTCCTTGGCTGAGACAATGCTAAAAGGGAGAGAAAAAGCCAATATGACTTTGTTGCTACCTTGCTCGAGGAATTGTTTGTGTAAATCGCCTATAAGCTTATTGACCTGAATGTGTGGCACGCTGCGTGTGACTGCGATTTGGCTAGAGAGCTGTCCTTTGATAAAGCAGTGATAGGGCTGATTTTAACAGCTCACTGGCTCCTCTTGCATGCCCGCCAACCCTGCACCCAGCAGGCCGCCTCGCTCCCCAGCCCTCCCCGTCCCTTCTGTTCCGTTCAGCCTTCTCTCGTTCAACCTTAAGTATCTCTATTTGATTGCTGAGGGAAAAGGAACCTAAGCCAGATGTAAATTATGATCTAGGCGATAATGTAGAGGATGATCATTGACAATCTGTCTCCCTTGATAAGACTGCAGAGGGTTTCAATTCAAATGATGAAACAAGGCAGAGTCCCTATTACTTATAGTAGACCTCTGTGAATGAAATGGAGCACCTCAATCAATCCATTTCTATATCAAGAAAGGTCACAATTGCTATGTTATTTAAACTCCATATTCCTCTGTATCCCAGCTTTTATCAAACTACTGTAAGCAAAGGAGTGCTGCAACAGCACTTCTTCCTCTGCTGTGCTTTTTTTTTTTTTTTCCTAGTGACATTTGTGCAGGAAACTTCATCAAAGCCCTGTGACATTGTTCCCTGTGAGGTTGCCTGGGCGATTGTATTTAAAATGCATTGCAAACTGTGTTAGATAGAAGGCAGAAAATCCTTAATCACTGCTTAATTAAGGAATCATCTTGTAGCTTCATTTCCCGGGCTGTAATTAAACACTTCCAATACGTTTCGTTACAGGGCTTAACATGTTCGCCTGAGATCAAGGTAGTGCCTTTAATGTTATCTCGCCAGCTTTTTTTAAACTCCGCTCCATTGGAAGGAACTGTTGATATACGCCTTTGTTATCCTCGTCATAATACGAGCCTGGTATGCTAAAGAGGTTCTCCAGGCCCAACAATAAATAGTGGGGGAATTTAGTTGAGTGGGCTCTCTGATAATATACTGGGAGAGGGAAGGAGCGGGGGGAGGAATCGCCAGCCCGAGCAGACACTTGCATAAGCAAAACTGGGTCATAATGACCTCATGTACTGTAAGTAGGACATTTTTAGTATCACTTTTTTCTTCGCATACATCTCCTCTTTTAGTGCGAGGCAGAAAGCTGACATCC
The DNA here is from genome assembly GCA_036937835.1 of Pampus argenteus. Taxonomy (NCBI): domain Eukaryota; kingdom Metazoa; phylum Chordata; class Actinopteri; order Scombriformes; family Stromateidae; genus Pampus; species Pampus argenteus. The sequence goes on along the minus strand of CM072865.1, from coordinate 6,948,123 downwards.
TTATGGCAATGTTTGCTACCTTCTTTGAAGTGAGCCATGTCAAGAAAAAAAAAAAAAAACTAAACAAGCACGGTGTGTGTGTGTGTGTGCTTGATCTGGAGATTAACCTTACTGAGGACGGACGGCGCTGAAGTGAAGTAGTGTGTGTGTGTGTGTGTGTCCCGTGGCAGTTGTCACTGGAAGTGTGATAACTAACACTCTTAAATGCATTTTGGAAGCTGCGGGGAGAAAAATCAGATCCAGCTGTGGTAACCAACCATATAGCAATGACATGTATATGATATGTATGTTTGTCTTATCATATTTCATGACAGGTAGGATTTTTTTTTTTTTCATTTTTCATTATATAACACACATCTTAACAATATCTTGCTGTTAACATCCTGATATATTCAAATACAAATCTACACATCCATCCATCCTTTTTTTTTTTTTTTTTTTTTTCCTTCCTTGTTGAGTATAAACTGTAGTAATCCATTGTAGTAATCCAGGCCTGTCCTTGACCGTTCACTATTGGGTTTAAAACATCAAAGGGATGAAAACGATATGGCGACAAAAGTGAGAGAAATGTTCCTCCACAAACTATCGACCACCACTACATGCCCCAAGCATGTTTGCTCTTACTTGCCTGAGTTTGGAGAGGCACTCTGCATCCACTGCGTCAGCCACATTGGATTTATTTAGAGCACCACACTAGGGGCACCTACTAAGCACTGATTTATGTGCCTATAAACTTAGAGTACAAACTGTGCTTACTACGGGTATGCAAAAATAGTGTTTTTTTTGTTTTTTTATTTATTCCCAGTAAGTGCATCTAAGAACACTCAACAAGCGCTCCTGTCAGTGTAACTGCTACGTACTCAGAGGTGGAGTCTGTTTAACAAGGTCTTTAAGCACTTACATCCTGGAGAGCGATACCCAAATATCCTTTAGCATGGTCTGTGTGAGCCCCAAGACTGTAAATCAGCCCTACATCCTATAACACACATTCTAGCTCGCTCCACAATAGATCAAACGGTAATAAATAGCCACCTCTCTCCCACACATTGCTTTCCTTCCTGTTCCATGGGGCTTCCTCCTGTTCCTGCAAGCACTCATGGGAATTCCTTTTACATAAAAGTGTGCAGCTGGACTCGGTGAGCTCACTGCAACTACAGTACAAATACAGTGCTATATATATATATATATATATATATATATATATACACACACACAATGACAGTAGATTACAAGAGCGCATGAGTACAGATTGTGAGACATACACACATAAGCATTATAGGAAATAGTTTTGCTGGGATAATATCCAAATTCCAGAAGAATCTGCCCTTTGGAACAGCAGTGAAGTTCATAATGTTGTGCTTAATTACATTAGGTGTCCGTACATTAATTTGAGATTGAGTGCTGCTTAGTTTGTGTCTCGCATGCTTTATATGAATTCCTTTTTCTTTCTGCCTTGCAGGAGAGGAAGATGGTAACCGAGAAGCGGGAGAGTCGGAGGTGGAAGGGCAGGCTGAGAAGAGCAGGCATGCTGCAGTGGGGCCAGACGAATGGGATGGTCCAAGTAAGCAAAGCCTTCACTTATCTTTCTCTGAGGGTCATCTGACAAAGTTATTGTAGCTAAACAGCAATGCATAAAATGTAAACTACAGTTTGAGGGGAAGGTCTTGATTCTGACAATGTATAAATGAGCAAATATTAGTAGACACTTTAGTTTCTAAAGTAAGAAAGCATCATGTCTAGTATGGAAACCTTAGATGGATAAATGAGTCAGATGTCTGTACTGAATTCAGTAGAATACACTTTAAATATGTGTACATTTAACACTACATTCAATTGAAAACATTTGCTGCAGGTTTCTCATGTTGAAATTAAAAGCCCTATAATGCAATGCAGATGTAGACATATATTCTTAAAGCAGTTCGCAACTCATTTTTATTTATCTTGTTTTGCCCTTTCACTAAAAGTGACTGCATCAAAGTGATGGATAATAGGTTGAACAAGATAGTTGTACAGGAATTACTGCTCAGCAATAGCCTACACTCGCACTGCTGAACACACTAAAATATGATTCCGCTTAATGCATAAAACGACCTCACGAATTTATTGCAGGTACATGCGTTTGTCCAAAAAAAGAAAGAAAAAAGAAGAGAGAGAGAGAGAGAGAGAGAGAGAGAGAGAGAGAGAGAGAGGGAGAAAAAAGTGGATTTGGGCAAGTTGTGCTTGCTAGCTCGAAGCCCCCCGGGGTGTGTATTTTATACTGACAGTGAATCAGTGTTATCGCACCTATCAGATAATGCATTTATCATTAAATTTCACATTTGCATTTAAATCTGGGGAAGGAAATGAGCATTGCTGGCTAAAGATAAGAGCGCTGGGACGACAGTAATAAACCATCACTGTGATCAGTCAGGAGACAGGGCTGAGGGGGTCAGCTCAGAACTATGGGGGCCATGACAAAAAGAAGGCATCACACGCAGGAAAAGGCCGTTTTTGGGCGAGAAAATGCTGAGCTTAAAAATATATATATACTGCTTTGAAAAGGAGGGATGGATGTAGCACGACTAGATGTATGAGTGACTGTAATTATGCTTCCCCTTCTACTTAGCCATCAGAATGAGAATTAGAGGCTCAGAAACACAGTGCTGGACTGGCAGCGGAAAGGCAAAAAAAAAAAAAAAAAGAGGGAAAGAGAGGAGGGAGACTGGTTTTATAGCTTTCAGTGGATGTGTCTGTTGCATATAGTGAAGATAGTTGAACTGCAGAGGAGGTGATGTGAGACATGATGCCCATTTCATGTTTTACTAAACCACAGCCTGAGTGGTTCCAGGTTATCAAGTGACATTCGGTTTTGAAGACTTCAACACAGTGTCCTAATCTCTGCTGTATTACATACTGAAAATGGCACTTAGCACATGGCTGCATCCGACTCAAAGAAACCTGCCTCTATAAATGTATTGTATACACTCACAGGCTTGATTTCAGCTGCAAGGATTATCCCCCAAAAAAAAAAAAATATATATATATATATATATATTCAGAATCAACATGTTCCCATCAATGTACATTTCTCAACATCTCTATAATATCCCAACTAATTAGTGAGTGACTTACACTGAGGCGTTTGTGCCCCCCCCCCCTCTCCTCTGTTTTCTCAATGGGCAGCACAGAGTGGGCAGAAATTAATCTTGGCGCATAATAATAATGCCATTCACTCTCCCATCATGGCTGCCATGAAAGGTCATTTCCCTTTTTAATTTTTCCCATTGTGCTGGAAAAAGTCAGATGGGCATGTTATAATTTGAATAAAGAGGGGAATCAGACAATCAGATAGGGACATTGGAAATGACATGACTTCCTGTTCACAGCGATTAAAAGCAAATTTATTTAGTTAGAGACTGTCTACCCTTTAATCTCTTTGTAAATGCTCAGATAGTTCACAGCATTCAAAAGTTCTTTGTTATTCTTTGGCTTAAGTTTAAGCAGGTGTGATTACGATCGCCAACAGATAATTTTTAATCACGGCGCGTGTGCATCTGAATAGGATGTGTAATGGCCGTTAACATAAAAAGAGAGTGAAGCCTTTTAATGAGGTGGGCTAACTCGGTACATGCCCACCTGCTTTAGTGAATCTATTGAAGCGCCTCCGTACCGTTTCCCTTTTGCTGAGTAACAACAAAAGCCTTTACAATCTACATCCTGTAATTGAACTTTTTTTTTTTTTGTCCCTGCGTTTCGTCTCCACTTTAGTAACTCGTGTCAAGTGATGTCTGCGATTGCCCCCCCTCGTGTTCTCTGATTGTCTTTCTGTCTGCAGCAGAGAACCATAGTGAAGGACTTGCTATTAATCTGATAGCCGGCTCTTCTCTGTTGTTCAGAGTGCAGGGTCTCTGATGTGGAACACCCAGCGAGTTCCCTTTCTCTCCCCTCGTCTCTACAAGTATGTCCTTAAGCAAATCTGTGCACCGATCTTCTGTCTCGTGTTCATTTTCTCGTCACGGCTGTTTTTTCGCAATCAGCCGCTGATTTGGGGAGATAGCGTGTCATGCTATTCTATTCATTTTCATGGACTAGCAGTGATAGGAATCTGACTCCGTCTCTCTCTCATTCTCTCCCACTTGCTCTCCTCTAGGCTAATTGGGAATGATGTGTGTTAGTTAGCTAACTCTGCTAATGAACTTGTTCTCAGCCTTATCTAAATGCTTGCTCGTGTAAACCACACCCCTCTTATGAAAGTCAGGAAAATCACTGTCATTTCTACTAAAACATAAATGTCTAGCCTGTAGAGTAGCATTGTCTTCAGTGTGGTATGTAGTTATACATACAGTATGTCAATGCTATTATAAACTAATCAAGATGAGAGGCTGATATTGTCCTTTGGCTGATTCCATATGTATTTGATAATGCATCATGTACATGTATGATTACTCTTAGTAGTAGTATTAGCTAGTTTCATAAATGCATCACAATGAATACCGAATACAAGGCGATACAACTTTATCATCATCTGTTTTTGACCACGCCAGGGTAAAACATTATTAAATGTTACTCTCTCATCTTACTGATGCTAAGTAGCTGTTGCCTAATGTTTTTGCATCATATACAGTAGTGACATCAAGGTGTAATATATTGCAGGAAAACACGCCTAAGATAAGGCACACAGGAAAGAAAGAGCTGCAGACGGAGGGGATGAGTAAAACAGAGAGGTAACAGAAGCGATGTGATCACCTTGTCCACAAATCTCTTCTCTTGGCTGTCCCTGACGGCCGGCGTGGCCCAGCTTGCTTAGCCCGCCGGTGCCAGCTGGGCATCGGCCAGGGCGAAGCAGGGGTCAGCCGAAAGGAGTGGCCATCTGAGAATCTACCTGACAGTCAGACACAGACGGAGCACAAGCGAAGAGAAATCCCTCCCCACACAGCCCGACAAAACGATGCCCATTTTCATCCAGCCGTCCCCTCCTTCCTTCACCCTTTCTTTCAAGACATCAAACATGCAATACGCTGAAAACGCAGCTTCACTCAGATGTTAAAAAAAAACTCCTGAGTCTCATTTTTGACTCCAGTCAACCCAGAAGGGTCTGGGTCTTCCCAGAGAAAAAAAAACAATAACCGTTTCAGGTTTAATGCACATATGTCATGCTAGGAGAAGTGGAGGACCAGATGGCCACGATACTCTGGCAGGTGCCTCAACAAATGTTAGCGGTTGCCCGTGCTGCTATTTATATCGTGGTGAAACACAGACACGCAAATATTTGCAAAAGGACAGTGGGCCCTTTTTTGTTGTGAGTCAAAGCGATCACCAACATAAACAGATGGGATTAAACCTTTTGGGCATCAGTCACCTGAACTTTGAAACTCCCTCAGTTCATGGAAAGAAACTTCTTGTTCTAAAGTAATAATAAAAAAAACGTTACTGTGGTCTTTATTTTGATACTTCAATTCAGTTTAACAGTTTTTTTTTTGCCATGTGGTTTTAAATTAACTGAAAGGGAGACTGAGCACAAATACAAGGGAAAACTTAGAAATTCTCGCACAGCAACAGTCCATTCGTGCACCGTTCAGTCAGGTTGTTCTCGGTAAACAGGCATTTTCAAACTCGGCACCCAAGTCCATTATAAAAGTCAGGGTGTCGTCAAGGAAGGAGGGGCGAGCCGAAATGAGGGAGAGGAGACAAACGGAGCACCCAGATGCAGATTAGGCTGCAGAAGATGAGGGTGTAAAAGGGATTTAATGGTAGGATGGATTAGAGAAATCCTTGTAACAATGTTAAATAATTATGGTTCCAGCAGAGATCAAAGCGCCATTGATTGAACCCCTCAAGCCTTCAGCACACGGAGTCTTGGAAAGCAAAGATTGGTAAACTAGTGCTCAGACCACTCCGGCTGCTCCAGTTAAATTGGATTGGAAATATTAGGATATAGATGAATCCTTCAGGAGGCTTTCGCAAAGCTTTTGTCACCGGAAATGTAGCTTGGGAACGGTATGAAAGGTTTGATAGTGTACTGTCTCGACAGAATCATAAGAAGAGGGTGTCGCAGCTGTCTCCGCTGATACCTAAGCGTTTTAAGTAGACTTATAGACACACTTGACTGTTATATCAGCAAACTGAAAACTTTCCGCGCAGGCATTCATTCAAGGTTTTATTTTTTCTTTATTTATTTTTTATTTTTTTGCCTCCCCCCTTCGTCTCGTAATCAAGAAATTTGGACGTGCATCACGGCAATTCTCTCTCAGAAAAAGGAAGGTTTTTTTTTTATCTCACTCCTCCAGGGGTTTATTCAAAAGTCTTCTGACAAGTCTCACAAAACATGAATGACACTGAGATTGCTGATACTGATGATGAAAGTCCATCATCAGCTTCTGTGTGAGTTCTGGGCCCCGAGCGATGTAAAATTAAATTGCAATCAAAGTGCTATGTGTAAACATGGTCTGTCTTCTTCCAAATGCATTTATATCTTAAGAGGTTGTTGATGAAGGCTTTATACTGTATGCATCACCTGTGAGCAGAGAAAACACCCTCCCTCTGCCACTGCCACTGCCACACACACACACACACACATACGTTCACAATGTGTGATTATAATGATGATGAAATATGCAACAAGAGATTAGACAAATCACTGTACTCCTGTGCTGCAGCGCCTTGATGCAAATTTAGTCACTGATCCGCTATACTAAGAGGCTTTATGGAGGAACTTCATGGTTGTTAGTTATATAATCTAAAATAGGGCAAAATGCAATCACTGTTCTTATCATCTGAGGAAGATGTCAGCATATTCAGTTCTAGTTTTGTATGGATACGTAGGATGAGGCACACTAAGAATGCCCTTAATAAGATAATTCACTTTCCGAACCATTTTGTCCACATCGCAACCGAATTTGCGTCCACTTAAAATGAAACTCACAATGACTTTTTTATTTTTTTTACTGTGATTATTATTTCACATGAACATGAAGTCCAAAGAATTCAGAAAGAAAAAAAAAAACGAGAGCCGTTGCTAAATATGAAGCTGACTTAAAACGCGGCTGGTGGTGGTGGTGTTTCTGCCCCCAGGGACTTGACACCCATCGCGTCTTTCTTTAGCTCTCTGAATATGTTTGTTCTGCAATGCTTACCCTCGCAGGCACACGTTTTTCTAAGAGGTATCATTGTAATTGGTTGAATATTTGATGTGTGTATTCAGCATTAACATGGAGACTCCCCGTGCAAGCTGTGCTAGGGGATATAATACTGGGTAAACTCTGGATTGCTCAACTGAAACTTACCTGCATGTGGAAATTTTTATTTCTTTTGGCCTTTTTTAAATAAAACTACAGAGTATATTTGAGTGACTTTGGTTGGTAGTTTCTTTTTTCATGCATGAATTTGCGAGGCCTTTTGCCAAATCGGGATGCCAGCGTGTTCAGATAGTGCTTAGTTTCATATGCATGTGCGCAATATTGCTTTACCTTCATTCAGTTTGGTGTTTCTCATTATTTTTTGGCCATAGGAATGCACTCAGTCCCATCCAAGTCATATCTTTCCCAAAACCCCAACCCCCTACAGCCTTCACACTGATAGGTACTGATATCTGAACAGTGCCCCTGCCTGTGAAGGCCTCTCATTGGTGATGAACAGCTGGGCCCAGCTTGGCCCGCTGGTCACGCCAATTCTGCCTCCTCTTATTTTTGTTCAGGGGTGGCGGGGGGTGGGGCTCGCTTGTCAAGTGAATTAAAATACCAAATAATAGTAATAATAATGATAATAAAAAGTTAATAAAAAATGGCATGTTCCTCCCTGATTGCGCGAGTGTTGTGGTATTCAATTATGCAATTTTCATTGGCATATTAATCATCTTTTCAACAAACAAGCCGCCGTTAATTAAAGCAAAGCATGGATAAAGACGTGTTGCCGGATCATCACTCCGTTTATCACCGCGCGCAGACCCGCAGTTAAGTAAATTCAGGCTGTGAGATGAATTTCAATGGTCTCCCTGTTTCTTCCTCTGTGTACTTGTGTGTGTGTGTGGTTAACCATTTGTTTCCTCACATTGTGTTTGGAGGTGGGGTAAGGTGACGTTTCATGTCGGTTTGTGTGGGAAATAGATTTTTTTTTTTTTTTTTTTTTCACACATCACGTAGCTGTTGAGAACGACTTTAATTGTTTTATACAGACCTCAAATTCATGTGGCAGCTCGTACGGATTTAGATTTTTCTTTTTCCTCTCAGTGGCCACACTGAGGGTGTCGAGGAGGCCATTGGAACCATATGACATCTCTCCTTACCTATTTCTTTCCTGGCTGTTTGTCCTCCTCTGTACCTTGCTCACTGGTGGGAGGGGATGGAGATTATTCAGGATCTGGTAAGATATGGGCTTCTCTACTCATAGCTCACTGACTCTACTGTCATTCAGTCACGAAAAAGAAGTGAGAAAATGTCTTGGCGATGCAGCCAGACAGCCATGCGAGTACTTGAGTTCCGTCAGCAGAAAAGGAACTCGAGGCATCTGTAGACATGTCGCTTGTCCCTGTCCCTCATTGCGGAGCAACTTTATCAGCGCCAGCCGCTCACCCACATGCTAAACTGGAGGGCCAGTCGCCTCTCAACTTAAACATAAGATCTTTGTGGTTTGAAGCACTCGGCTGCTCCGCGCCCAATGTGGATCTGAAAGGCAAACGCGACACCGGTGTCGGCGTCGCCCATCACAGAATCGCACCTCATGGAAAACTTGTTTCTGCTGTGTTAGCTCGAATCTAAATGCACTCAAACAGACTGTTGCACTGGAGCAAGATACCCCCACCCTCACTAAAGAAAAAGAAAAAATGAGAAAGAAAAAGAGAGGAAAGGGAGGAAAAGAGAGGAGGAGGGGGAGTGGGAGAGAGATAGAGATGGAGAAAGAGAAGGAGTGAGAGTGAGGGAGAGAGGGGGAGAGAAAAGTCAAAAACCTTCACATAACAATGCCGGAGAAAAATCTGAACATTTTCCACCGAAAGATGGGCCATTTCCAAATCCTTGTGCCCTATCAGACAAATTAAAGTAAATCAAGCATGAAATGAAGCAGAAGAGCCCGGAGATAAGGCTCCTTTAAGTCGTTTACAGATTAGGACAGAGAGAGAGAGAGAGAGAGAGAGAGAGAGAGAGAGAGAGAGAGGTGCATCTGGTCTCTGGCAGTGAAGGAGGCTAGTTTCTCATTTCACAATAGCAGCCTGTGTATAGGATTACTCTCCCCTGTCACCGACATGAGGAGCAGTGGGGGAATAGACGTCCACAAAATGTGTCTAAATATGTCCCCTCTGAAATGTTTCAGACCAAAAAGCTCTCAGTGTTGGCCAGATGTGACATGCGATAAACAAACACGTTACACGCAGCATTTGACCCGGTGCATCAGTCTCGATTTGTTTGTTATTTCAGTCGCCTCTTCACCTTTTCTTATGCTCAAGTGGCTTCATCACCAATGCGGCTTAAAATTCAAATGAATTCAGGATTGGCTGATCTGCATCACGTGATTGTACAGCTGTCAGCTCCTATGCACATGTTAAGCACGCCTCAGATCAGGTTTGGGGGGAGGTGGGAAGGGGAGGCGTTGGTGGTGGTGGTGGTGGTGGAGGGGGTGGAGGGGGTGGTGTTGTACAAATTATATTCTCAAAATATGATTTTGTTTTAATGTCGCATCGCTCCGTAAAACTGGTTTGTTTAATATGTACGTCGCACTTCTATTTTCTGTCTTACATCAACAGATTAATTGCTGTTTTATTTTAGTACACGCAAATAATCAAAACATAATTATGGAGCTAGTTGCTCATGGAGGAATGATATTTTACAGTGTACACACACACACACACACACACACACACACAGGCAGGCACACATACTTATTCATTCAGGCACGCAAAAGCAAGCAGGAACTAAACAACCCCCCCCTCTCTCCTAGACACACACACACACACACACTCTCACACACACACATGCTTCCATGCACCCACGCGAGGCGAGGGTGCACTGCTCTTTGATGCTGCCCATAGAGCCCTCGCTGGATTTTGTTTCACTCCTTTCGTGTATCCTTTCTGGGAGTGATGAGAGGTGAGCTCGGCCGTGGCGTTCAGCTCGCTCCGAGTGCGACGAGAGCTGGCCCCCGTCGCCGGGTAGCTGCTCTCCGAAGCCGCGACCTTGACCTTCCCAGCCCAAGTCTTAGGTTTAGCTCCTTTATCACGCTATCTCCAGGCATTTAAAAATACTCCTGAAACTCAATGATTTAACCCGCTTTTACGCTGTTCACATCAAAACTGGATGAAAAAAAAAAAAAAGCTTAATCCATCTTATCTGTTGACTGTCAAACTGCTCCGGCTAAAACCTACTCACAAAAGACAACTAGGTCACCCAGGAAAAAAAAAAAAAAACAGAATTCCCTGTTACCCAGGGGAAGTTGAAGCCTGGTAATTGACTTGGGAGGAAATTCAGGAGTACTTTAAAAATAGTCTCTTGCTGAATTAACTGCAGCATATCAAGACCTGGAAGTAGCAACGTTCACCTGTGTTCTTTGCTAAAAAGTTGTTTGTTTAGGTATTTCATAGCACAGACTTTTCTTTTTTTTAATCTCATACATATATTTCCTTCCAAATATGTCATGCTGTGCTTTACACACTTATTTATGACGAGACTCAACAGACAAAAAAATAGCAACTTCCTTTTGCAGCTATATATTCTTTGCCGTTTTATCCATCCATCTCAAATACATGCATTCCCAACGAACATACCATCAATTACTCATTCATCCTGACACACTCAGGTGGAGTAATGTCCTTTTGATGGTTCTGAAATTTTAAAAGAAAGCATTTAAAATAATCAGATTGCGGCAGGAGTGGTGTGTGTCCTCTAGATGTTTGACGGCGATACGGGAGATATCTGCGCGTGAGGACAGTCATTCTTTAAGTTTTGCTGTCTCCCTTTACATGCTATCAATAGAAATTGCAGCGCTTCTCCAAAGATGGATGTCTCACAGATTGTTGTCGGCTGGCTCGCCGCTAACTTCGCCAGCCTTTAGATGAAAGTGAGTGCTTGACAGCTGGTATATTTCAATTGCTCAATGACACCAAACAACAGTCTCCGTGTTGATAATGTACGTGTGCAGGAGCGAGTTACTGCGTGTGAGGGAGTGTGCGTGTTGCAGGTGCACTACTCTGCACTTTCTCGTGTCTTTATTTCGTTAATTACTGCAGGTCCCAGGTTACCCTCATGATTTACATCCAACATCAACATTTAGTACCAATGCAGGAAGTAGTGTGATCAGTTACCACAACACCCCCCTTCCCAACCATACGTATTTCATCAGCATTTGCTGTAATTTTATTTGATGTGTTTCAGAAACGTCCGATATCGACATTCTCATCTGCAGACGGAGTTGAAACGACTGAATTCGTAGCTGTGTCTGAGCTATATTTTGAAGGCATTGTTGAGATTTTCTACAATGAACGGGTGGGTGTCTTGCATCCCACAACCCCCTGTGTGTCAAAGCTAAAAATGCCCTAATCCCCTCGGCTTGTTTAACTCTTTCCTCCCGAGCCGTCCACCGTCTGAAAACAAGCTTGACCTGAAGGGTGAATCCCCCTACCCCTCTTCTCCACACACACACACACCACTCCTCATTTGACCAAACTCATATGGTTGCCTGGAAACTTGCTCTCCAGTCAGTCAACTCTTTCCCCCGTGCTGTTCAAAGGGACCTGTGCCAGAAGCAGCCACACCTAGGCGGGTTAAACCGGGTTGGGTTGACGAGGGTAAGACGCGGGTGAGGAGGGGGGTGAGTGGATGGGGTCCTTGAGTGTTTTAAAACAAGTGTCTTTTGTAAAGATAATAGTGTGAGCTGTGGGTTGAAAATGATGCATTTTGCTCACCGGGTCCTGATAATAGCAGTTTGAGTATGGCGCGGGTAGAAAGTTCATCGTTCTCTTATCAAAGCTCTGTGACATTTCTCCTTCAGCTGTAAAATTTCATATCACATATCTGCTTTAAAGATGTGGCACCTTTTGTTGAACCGATACAGTGCATTCCATTTCACCCCATATGCCTCTCTCATGGTATATTAATTTATAGCCCATTTGCTGGCTCTATAACACGGCCTATCAGTGGAGATGACTGGGATTCAGTAGGGCATCTTTGAATTGCCACGCACAGGTTATTGAACTTTGAACAGCAGTCATTTATTTGCTTTGATTCAACGGTACTGCATGATATCAAGAGGGATCGCCCGCAGTGTGAAGCTCAAGCATATTTTCCCACTTGTCTCCACTCTGTCGCTCTTTGTTTCCCTATAACATCTGCCCTTACTGTTATTATACTCAAGACATCTAGAAAATAGTGATGTCAACCTGGTTCAGCAATCAGGATCTTTTTGTTCCTGTGAAGTTGGTTTCTTTAAACTAGTTTGGAGAAGTCCAATTCATGTTGAAAATAGCTGGAGCAGATTCATTGCTTTAACAAATGTTAATCTGCAGAAGCAAGTTGATGATGTCATTTGTCATTTCTGACCATTAGTAGAGACCTTACTCCAGGCCAGAAATTGTATTAAGAAAATTCACTTTTACACCTCATGTGCATTAATAGAAACAGTCACAGTGAAATATATCATTGCAAGTATTAAGGAGAAGAATTTTTAAGTTGCTGTCTGAAATTGAGTCCAAACAGGCTGGCTGGGCCCGATTTTTTAAAAATAAAAAAGTGTAATAAGATGAAACAGATTTAAAATGAACATTATCCTATATTCGAAACATTTGACCCCCTAAACACATGACACTTTGTTCAAACCATTTTAATTTGAAGTACTGGAACGAGCTTATATATATATATACATATAGACAGTGTGGATTATCATGATTGTCCTTACCTTATTGCTACTTAAAATCTCACTGTATTTAAAACTAGAAAGTGTCTGTCAGATAGTCTACACCCGTTTATTCTTTCAATCATACCAGGCTGGCACCCTGCCACTGAGAAAAGTATCAATATTCAGTCATATGCCACTGAAGGGAGAGAAGAGGTTCCATATTCGTCTGCACAATAACAAAAAATGGACACACAAAAAACAACAAAAAAAAACAAACAGATGCCAGCGTGGAGCATCTTGGGTGCTATCTGAGGAGGATCTCTCCACACAAAGGAACATTCATTGGTCTGCCAAGTATCTGTGGAGTGCAGGAACAGACCCTAGAGTCTAGTGACAGATGATGATCTTATCGAGGGTTGGGTGGGGTGGGGGGTTTGGGGGGCGGGGGTGGTGGTTGAGGGGGTGTCGTGGGTGTAGAGGGTGAAGGTGGCGATTTAGGGGCTTGTAAGGAATTGAATTATCACTATGACATCAGGACTTATTGGACTTGTGATGACAGAAATTGTCAGTAGTTGATAACAGGACACATCTATCAGTAGTTTTTTTTAGTATTGTTACTAAACCTGTGAACGCTCATAGAGCACATACAGGCAGTCCATGAAGGGAGCTCATTATTCATCCATGGGTGTTTTTGTGGAGATCTTCCACTAGTATCTGCAACAGATGTGACAAGCCATCTGTGAGCCAAGGTCCTCAGGCAACATTTGGTGTGAGATGCACACAACTGGCACCTAAACATGGTGGACTACAAAATGCACAAATTGAATCGTACCCCAGCTCTCGCACCTACACTACCCGCCACCCACTTTTACTCCAAGCATCCCATCCAAAAAAGAGAGAGAGAGAGAGAGAGAGAGAGAGAGAGAGAGAGAGACAGAGAGAGAGAGAGAGAAAGAAAAGGGGAAAGAAAAGAAATCAGAATGGTTGGCCGGGGATGGTTGGAGCTGTGTGTCAAGCGGGGCTAAACAGGAACTTGCATCCAAGCGGTTAAAGGCCGTGGGTCTTATCTGAGGACAAACAGAATGCATCAAGCGGTGGCTGTTGCTCTCAGTGATGACGACCAGCTGTGCACCAATGTTTAATTATTTCTCTGTAATGAGCTTACCCACCTTCCACTGCAGCACCAGGAAGACAGCATGCAACAGCAGGAACACAGGCGGGGGAGAAAGAAGACAGAGTGAGAGAAAGAATGAGATAATGCAGCTCCGATTATCTTATTTTTGGGCCTATTCCAAAACTATACACGTATTTTCCCCCAAAACATAACACTAAACTATTTGGTTTGAGGATTTTTTTTTATTACGGGTGACATTTAGCTCTTTACTGTTACAAGAGTGATCACCGCTGATGAGCATGTGATCAGCAAGGTGGAGTAATAACACTAGCCCGATGTTTAGATTATGTTTATGCATGCAAAGGAGCACATAAGCGCATATTTCCATAACCGCACAACAGGCCGACACAATAGCGTGCCGCAGATACACGGCTGATATTTACAGAGTAGGACAGGGCTGAATAGGTCATTATACCACATACGCATCAGAAAGTTCAGTGATCACTTCAGCCAATTCAGCATGAGTGCCCTGAATAACTATTATCCACATGTGTGAACAGAGAGGTTAAAAGACACCATGTTAACAACCAGTGTAGAGTTTGTTTGCATTATAATATTACAATTGTCTGCCTTAATAAAAATATAATAAATATGTAGAATAAATAAGTGGAATCCTCTTCGGGCTTCCCACGGCTGTGACAATGTTCTGTAGCCGACCCTGACCTCTGACCTCTCAAAGGTCAGCCCAGTGATAAAAATAGTCCGATTCTTAAAAGGCCTCAAACATGACTCAGACTTCAAAAAAAAAAAAAAAAAAAAAGTGTGCGACTTGAGTTTCTTGAACTCATCTGGAAAGTTTATAAAACCCCAAATGATGTGTAGTTACACGTCTGTATCATCAGACTCCCTCCAGAAGACCGCTCAGTGTTGTCAAGGCAACCAGTCGGAAATGTACACTTGAGAGCTGCATGCTTTCTCCTTGCGATACACATGGACACACACAAACACACACACACACACACACACACACACACACAGGGAAACATCCTCCTTGGTAAACTATGTCTGTATGGGGGTTTATCATAACTATTTGATTAATCACCACCTTGAAAAAGTACAGTGAATCTAAAAGATAAGATAGCTGTGGGTGTCAGGGAGGTGAGCACCGGTAGTACTAACAGTGCTATCCGGTTTCATTGTTAATTAACTGGAGCTCTGCACAGCACTAACAAGGGCCCAGCCTTCCTGGAACAACAGAAATAGGCCTGCCACTAGCTGCTCTCGCCAGCCAGAGAGCCTGCAGTGTCTCACAGAGATTATCTCCACAGAAGACACCTTTCAAGTAAGGTTAGCGCGCCATGCGTCTGAGGAACACCATCAGATGGATGCCCGCTTGATTTGCTTATCCATTTTGAAACCGCTTTGACTTTAACCTTCACTGTTTACTGCGGGCAATAATATGATGGCACACGCAGGTTTGAGGGGAAAGGACAATGAAAAGAACGTCACTGTGATTTAACGTGGAGCATGCGTTTGGTTCTGGTGTGTTTTAGGAGAGCTGGATGCGTTCCTTAAAGACGGTGAGCGTCGGATCCACAGCCGGCAGCAGCTGCCTGTTGGGACAACATGGGGACCCTTCGAGGGGAAGATCGAGATGAGCACGGACAACAGTACACTGGTACGTCTCCGTTTTGATCAAATTAAAACTTAAATGACTTACGTGTCTTTAAAACTGATCATCTGTTGAATCTTTGCAGTGTTCCTAATTTGTATTTAAAAAAAACAAGACTGAACTAGAGATAAATGTAAACCGAGATTAACTTTAACTAGGTTTAGTGATGCACAATAAGAATCCTAAATTTTGCAATACCCGATCGAACCCGTAAGAGTTGACCTAATTGTTCTCCATATTAATATCTTACACAGCATTAATCAGTGATTTATTAACCATTACTAAGCCATTTAGATCAAGAGCAATGCCCTGAAATCGTCGGGATCCTTAGAACTTTATTTGGTCAAACTTTGCCCCGGGTAGCTATGGCAACGTGATTACTAGAAAGTCCTACATCTATAGACCATATTAATAGCAATTCCTATGACATTCGAACCTATTGAGGTGACTCCGGGATTCAGCTGGCCCCCCGACAAAAGCCTTTGAAGTGCATCCATTTTAACCATCTAATCTGCATATTTTATGACAAAACACTTTAATTGAACTCAGTCCAGGCTTCAATAGAATGAAGTCACAATCCATTATTTTTGATGTTACCCTGCACCCGGCAGCTTTATATGTCTTGTTTGAAAGATCCCGGCAGAGGCTTGTGTTGACCTGCTGCTCTGGTGGAGTGACGGGTCCTCCGTGGGTTTGATACTCCATTCTGCATTTGGATTAATTAAGCAGTTCCTATTAAAATTGTAACCAGTCTCACATTCATCTCGTTAAGAAACATAAGAAAAAGTCCATGAGGATTTTGGACTCAGAGGCCCCCACCACAACCACCACCACAACCACCACCACAACCACCACCCCCCCCCCCCCCCCCCCCCCCCCTTCCCAGATTCCTTAAATGCATAACTTTATTAAATCATTTTCAGTTTCAACTGTTTGCTAAGCTCCCCTCATGGTTTTGAAGTCATCAGTGGCTTTAAATAACTCAGGCCGTATTATAGCCATGAAATATGGCTTCTCTCAGGGTAAAGCCAGTTATCCTTGGGCGGAAAAGTGATTTGACAGAGCAACACCTCAAGTTGCCTTCCAAAGTAACACACTCCATATATTTCTCCAGCAATCTCTGCATGAATTTCCCTGAAAGGCATCCGAAAGCATCCCTCAAATGACCCTCAGACTCCCCAAGAGATGTCATATAAAACATCTTTTCAATTATTTTTTTTTTTTTACTTACACATTTTCAGTAGATGCAAACTTTGAACAAATTCATCATCTACCTGCTGAACAAAATGCATAAACTGATTGTCTCTTCTTCAGGATTGCTCTTGGCGAGAGTGATAAGTTCTAAGCTAACTGCCCTCTGAGGAATTTAGTGCTACTTTCCATGATGCTCCTCAGGTTTTTATTTCTTTTTTTTTTTTTTTTTTTTTAAATGAGCAAGTACTGGTCATCACCTGTAATAGGCTGTGGAGGGGTTACAGAATATGCCAAACCTCCCTCGCAATTAAAAGCAGGGGAAGAAGCGCTGGCATATTGCCTTTAAGGATCTCGTGTGTTTCTATTCTCTTGGGGGCCCTTTCAGTGCTTTGCTGCTTGCCCTCCTCCTCTCCCAAGTTTCATCTCTCAAATGGGGTACTGGCTGTTAGCAGCTTCTCACTATCTCTCATTAAAGGCTAGGTCAACCCAACTGCCATGCTTTGTTTTATTGAGTCTCCTTTTAAGAATCGGTGCAACGTTTTACTTTGTTTCTTAGATGCTGAATAAGCCAGAAGCTATCCGTCAATTCCAGTATTTTCGTGCTTGACAAAGGGGGGAGCGTTTCATTTACAGTAGCATGGTTTTATTCTTTTATTTCTTTCTTTTCTTTTCTTTTTTTTTTTTTTAATCAAACCTATTCATTGAGCTGTTGCCTTGTTAAACATGCAGCCGTTAGCAACATCCCGAACACGGTGCTATATTTATCTCAGTTATTTCAGTGGGAGGAGAGGGAATTGGGCAAATCTTCAAACACTGACACATGAGGACAGAAACTAACCTGGAGAGGCAAAGAGGTAAAGTTAAAATAATAAATATGAGCGTGAGGAGAGAGAGAGAGAGACAAAAGGAGAGAAAAGGCCTGGCTAGTTTTGATGCATGTCAGGACAGCCGGTGCTGCATAACGGGGTCACAAGGCAGTATAAAGTGTTTGAGGTAGAAATAAAGGCTCATTGCTTCATGGGTCTCCACTTCACCTAGGAGGCACTCACAGTCATTCTTATGAAATGTGACCTCCACAGACTATTAAATCTCTCTTGGATTTTTGAAAGCATAGAATGAATTACCCGAAGGCAACCAGGTATATGGCGGGAGTGACACCTCTCTCATGCTTGAAACACATGACCGGCTGGTGAGATATTGATATGCCCTCCCTCTGAAATCAAACATGTTTTATCCCTTCATCGAGACACGTCATTTCAGATATGACTTTTTAGAGGTCAAGCTATTTTTGAAGAGCCGACGCGTACAGAGCATAGGTCTGTTTCTCAATTCTTGGCATTACGCCCGGAGAGGGACTAAAGTGTAATGACACCTTAAAGTGGCTTACTGTAATAATATATGAAATAATGAAATACAGTCAATTTAAGCAGCTTTTGCATTAAACTGGACAGGAGCAGCACTTTGGCACACACACACACACACACACACACACACACAGACGTTTAGGTGGAGAGTACGTTAGGTCTGGCTGGTGTCTGGGGAGTAGTCCTGTGGAGTCTGATGGAGAGTTGGGTAAGGCTGGGATGGGAAGAGGAGGAAGGGTTACTGGTCCCTGGAGGCAGCAAATGGGAGCAGGAGCTAGAGCTGGCCTAGCTACATGTGCTGTGGCGTGGGAGCCGATGTTGGCTGGCCGCTGGTGGACAACAGACCTCGGTAGCTGAAGGGAGTGATGGATGATGCTGAGAAAGAACAGCGAGTGGAGCGTTACATGCAGTTGTCCAGACAGGCCTGGAAAGAGAAGCATAAAGCTTGGAAAAAGAAAGAATGAAAACACACAGAGATAGAAAGAGAGAGAGAGGAAGCAGGGAAAAACAGAGGGGAAAAAGCATGACAGGAAATCTAGGCATCTGCAGGACAGAGATAGGGTCACATCTCGACCGTTTATCAAAGAGGAAAGCAGATTTCACAGCTGATGGGTCGGCCGTGGCAGGTCTGTAGACCCCAGGGGCTCAGCTTGGCATGAGGGACTGGAGTTATAGTTATTGCTGTTGCAGACCTGTTAACACAATCACATTGCACTGTATTGGACAGCTCATATACCTTGCCTTTACAGCTGTTTATCATTCTTATAGATCACTTATAGACTGCATACCTTTAGTATTTCTGAGACGGTAGCAGTGCAGTTACATGTTGGTTTTGTGAACATGTAAATACTCAAGGTGTTGCTGAAATTGGAGAAACAAAAAGCTCTCAACTACGTGGAGACCGGAGTCTGAACTGGAAACACAGTAATTGGCTCGGGTTAGTGTACTCAGTACTGAGTATGGGAAAGGTAAGGAAGTCTCAAAGCAAGTTATAAACAGAAATACAAAAAAAATAAGAAAGTGAGGGGAAAAAACGATATTGTGGTCCGCTTTCCCTGCTCTGTACCTCTTCCTCCTCCTCCTCCTCCTCCTCCTCCTCCTCCTCCTCCTCCTCTCTCTTCTCTGTGTCTGACTGATGGAGCTGCCAGAGCGCCGTCTCATCCCTCACTTCTCTCACTGATCAATCAGACCATTAGACTCCAATTACAGCCACAGCCCCGGCGCAGGTGAGCGACGAGCACATTCAGCCGGCTGCCGACAACGCCTCCGCCTGGCTCCTCACACTCTCCAAATTAACGCAAATTAATAGTGACACTCAGACATAAATGTCTGCAATCGGGGGGCTAAATTAACAGTCTGGGTCGAAGCTATTGAGTAGCAGGTGTCTTTAAAGGCGGTAATTACCTACGCTGGACAGAACCGGGAGGAAAAAGTGGCCCACGGTTTGCCTGGAGTAAGAGGCCTGGCCCCGGTGAGCCTGGCTCCCATTGTAGGTGTTAATAATTGATTGGGAGGCAAGCTATTAATGAGCAGCAGATTTAGAGCTCTGTTGTAAATGTGTGTTGATGAGGGTGTTGCCGCCTCTTGTACAATGCCTTACCAATGCTAATTACCGGGGCTTAGTCAAGGTGCACCGTAATGAGCCCGGATTCAATAGAATTCTGCTCTTTATGTGTTTTGAGGGGCTTTTAGTACAAATTAC
This sequence comes from Pampus argenteus, assembly GCA_036937835.1. Lineage (NCBI taxonomy): Eukaryota > Metazoa > Chordata > Actinopteri > Scombriformes > Stromateidae > Pampus > Pampus argenteus. The sequence goes on along the minus strand of CM072865.1, from coordinate 6,928,282 downwards.
ACAGTAATTGAAACACATAAGACTTGCTCCATTCTTTAAGATTAACATCGAGGCGGTTTTCTGTATCTCGTCTTCTATCTTAATAAACTTGTTGTATATTAGCTAAATTTGCTGTGAGCCTTGGTTTATCATAAAACCCATCTATTGCTGTGATCTCTATTTGCACAATGAGGCAACGAGTAGAAAATTGCAGGTTACAAGGACATAATAAAAGTCAACAAGCGCTACTGGCTTATTGAGTATAATAACCAATTTAGTCTTAACACGAATTGATATCGTCTCACAGTATTAACCTTGAATAATACATCATCGCAGTCATAAGCATACTGTGTTTTTTTGCCAGTATAGGTGGAATATTTAGTGTTTAGTCACATGTACAGTGTTAGGACATGCACTGTTGGGGTTTTTCTATTCTGCCATTTGGAATTGTGTTAGATACAAAATAAAGCCTTTACTTTATTGGAAAAGACTTAATATGTTGTGGCTAGGAAATGCGCAGGAGAACATACAGTAGCCATCAAACGCTTGTGTGCTTGCACGTGTACACAAGTGTGTCCCCGTATTTGCGCGCGCGTGCACTCGTAGACGTGAATTTTGGGTCAGTGTATGTGTATGTGTATGTGCCCGTGTGTGGGAGGGCATGTGCGAGTGCAGACTGTGTGCGCTGCTTGCAGCTGTGAACAGAGAGCTTTAGCTTGTAGACTACAGAAAAGCGAAAATGTCAAGATACTGTCCTAATTTTCACCTGGGACAGAGAGAGAGGCAGAGGCTGTCAGCTGATGGAGTGTGATTATTGTGTAATTTAGTACAAGGGTAGGAATATGGGTCTGTGCAACCAAAAAAATGCTCCAGAAATTATTCAGCCCATCACTCAAGCCATTTATCTCACCCCTTTTGCCCACCCTCTCCCTCCAATATGTTTATTGTTAGCTACCCCTAAACTTTAACAAGTGGCGGCGGATTTTTCTGTTTCAGAAATTATATTTTTCTTCTTGTCATTGCTTCATTAATCAAGAGGAGGCATTCTGAAAAATGTTTTGTTTTGGAGGCTGCAATCTATTTTGTGTGTGTGTGTGTGTTGTAGTTAATCTGCGCCCGTGGCAGGTTTCCCCTCCGAAACGCAGCGCTAAGCAGCGGTATCGCAGGCCTATTGTTGTAGCCTCTGTCATAGCAAGGAGAGCCTGATGCAGGCCTGGGCTCGCCTGATAAGGAAAAGAGGATTCAACATGGCTGGAAAGGAGAATCAGTGGGACTTGAGAGTGGAGTACGGATGGGGCAGATGCGCTCGCACACACACACACACACACACACACACGTACAGACTCACACAAACATACAGAATGATACACACATGTCCTACACGCGTACAGTCACACATGAGCCGACACACACACAAATCATCACCACCATCGCACTGGCACATGCCCAGGCAATTATTTACAGTAACATCCAATTACATATGCAAGAAGGCACCCCAGGATAGGACCTCTCTGTAGCATAGTTGCTAAATGACACACACACACACACACACATATATATATATATAGATAGATATAGATATAGATATAGATAGATATATATGCAGCCTCAAATATGCACCCAATGCACATAAACTAATAAACTAAAGGAAAAAAAAAAAGTCCAAACATTTTGATTCATGTTTGCATTTAAAGGTGTTTGCCTCTGCTTTCGATCTGAAAGTCACACTGTCTTGGATATGGTTTGAAAACGCCAGACATTATCAGGACTAACAGGATTTGAATTTCTGTGTTGGACACACAAATAATTTTTGGCACAAAGAATGTGGCTTCATCTAATGAAATAATGGGCCCAAATTTCAGGCGGAGAACCAATTTGTGATTGCATGCATCAATTATTTCTTGGGTTTAAACCAATATCAGGGCTGAGGTCTTTTCAGATGGGTAAAATGCTAATTATCTGGCCCGCTTTCCCTTGCTCGATGTCATCTATATATTTGTCGATGGCATTATCGGTGGTTTTCATGTTCTTAACATGTTACGTCAACGTTCTATTGATGTTGCATTTAAAATATAGACTTCCTAACACAGATCGGCATGATACTGTCTGTGTCTGTGAGTCAGATGGAGAAAAGGTTGGAGGCTGTAGTGAAAGAAACTCATTGCTGTCCACAGCTCCGTGTATCACTGTAGCCATGAAGCACTCAGTCAGTCGGCCACTCAGAGCTATTATGGCCACGGCTAAGCTACGCTGTTTGAGAGATAATGCATGGTTGACTTGATCTACAAGTGAACCTGACATTTTGCTGTCCTTACATCACAACACAACTACCCAAACTGATATGGCAGGTCCCCTGATAAGCAGAGCAGGACTCACTGATTTGCTTTGTGCTCACTGTAATGGCTGCACGGTTTACACAAACAGACTAAGGATACACTGACTACATCAAAACACAAATACAAAGATGGGGATCGTTTCCAGCATAATTCATGAGTCAGTTTTGGCATAGAAGATTTTTTATTTCCTCTGACTATATTCATTTTCATGTTATAATAACAGCATTTGGTAATGAAAGTAAAACCATAGTTTTTAGTGGGGGGTTTTTTTCACGTAATTAAAATCACATTTTTCACAAATCCTGCTGCTCATATCACAAGGATCAAACCTTTTTTGTATTTTGTTTGTATTTTGTTTTTTTGTTTGTTTACTTTTGTTTTTATTCTTTCACTTTTTTCCATAATTAACCACTGCTGATAAACAGAAAAAACTTAAGCTTACATCTTTCTCCCATTTTGTTCCACAAAGTAACATCATCTGCTGCAGATTACCTTGCAAATGAGATTTGGTTACACACAGACATGTTAAAGTGGAAATGCTGCTCTTATTTCATGAAAAAAGGTCTAAAATGCTTATGGTTTGTATTTCAGTTTGCATCACTGGTTTGATTAATCACTAAAGATGATACAGTTGTCATAAATATGCCTACATGCAGTCATTTCTTTACTACAGATACATATAGGATAGGTTCAGCAGCAGCAGGAGCAGGTCCAGTGATGGCTGAAGGCCCCAGTGAGGCTCCAGGTCCTGGGGGGGCACTCTTCACACCTGCACAGTGTGCTGGTGTGTCCCTTTTACCTTTGCAACTCTGTCTGCAGGGACACAGTCTGGATAACAAACCGTCACACTGAGAAGCTGCATTATCTATGTGATTTCTGTATGCTGCACGCAAGCATTAACAATAACATTCGTCAACAAACACACTTCTTTCAAGAGTTTTATGAGTTTGAACAACAACTTGGAGCAGATTTGGGGGAGATGCTCCTTTAACTATGATGTACCTCGCTTTAAAGGAGCCAACAAACAAGCAAAGCAAGGTGTCGGTATTTGCAGAATGTTAGTCTAACAGGCAACAATAGTGAAGCTCATAACACCCTGGCCTCACACATATCGTCTTGTTTTACAGTACGCAATATGTCTTCCCAAGTGAACGATTATCTAACACTTTCAATACACAACAGACCTCTATTGCAGCGAAGGCGCAAGAGGAAGGAGAGGAAGCGAAAAAGAAATGGAAAGAAAAGTGAAACAAAGTTGAGTGGTGCCAGCTGCTTTGCCATCTGTCACTGTCATGGTTGTACTTGTGATATGTTGAAATAACTTTGTTGAGAAGTGCTGGAGATAATCCTCAATTGTTTCCATTTGCTAGCCCCAGATAGTCCTCTTGGTATTCCAGCACAAAGTGAGTTCAGGGTGGGGGTTTGGCGGAGGTTGTAGATGGCTGACCGGCCCCACTAACAGTGGTAGTTCTCCATATTTTAAAAATTCAACCAGACAACTCCAAAATCATATATTATTAGCAGCAAAGTGCTTTCTGTGTAAGTATTGTCACTGTTACATTGTTGCAATGACATAGAGAAACACAGAGACTTTGCTTGCTTTCACCTCCTTTAGAGAAAGAAGAACAACCACCCTACAGGGAGTCAAACCCCTACTGGTGGACCTTGATAAGTCCTCGCTGTCCTCATGTCCTGGCCTTAGCCCTCTGATCCTCAGCCTAGTTGGCTCGAGACCTACCAAAGACAAAGCCCTGTCAAAATGACTCTGGACGGATGAACAACCAAGCAGAAAAATTGAAGCCCTCTGACAAAAAAAAAAAGAAAAAAAAAAGGTTAGCATTGAAGATAAGAAAACTGATAGTTGCTGGAGGAGATGAAGGTCTGGACAGTGTCCATTCGCTCCCCGGTGGTCCAGCAGAGCCTCATTAGATGGATGTGTGTAAGGCTGTCAGAGCAGGAATATTATACCACGGGGTCGTCGGCAAACTAATTGGGTAACAAAGACCATTTCCAGCTCGGGAAACCCATCTTTAACAGTCCGTGTGCTGAGACTCTGATAAGAGAGTTCACGTCTAATGCATTTAGCGAGGGGCAAGTTCACCATCTTTATCTTATTTACTTAACTTGGTGTAAATATTGTTGGTCTTTTATGGTGGATTTAGTAAGACCCCATTTCTCTGAAGTACACGCAAAGATCAAACTATTGAACACTGCGGCAATACGGAGATGATCAGGTGGTATGCAAATCACACATACCTTCGTTCAGTGTGTTCATCATTACGACAAAGTTAAGCGTGGAATACATCTCATGTGTTTCTTTTCTTTGTCCCAACAGTGATTTTTTATTTATTTTTTTTAATTCATTGTACTTTGAACTGTAATTGTTATTCTGCACACCTATGTGCACAGATAGAGCTCGGTTTCTGGATCAGGGGGTGAGATTGTATGCACAGTCAGAGTCTTCCTGAAAATATAAAATCACATACAGAATATGCTATTCTAATGCATCATGAAATTTATAACTCCACCAGAGAAGAGAAGGGAGTTCAAAAGAATATTAAAATCCAATACCTAAAGGGGGCACAGAGGTTTATCTAAAGTCAGGGGCTTTATTCAAGCATCATGCCTGCTATTTTATTGTTTGTCTTTATTTACTGCCTCTGACTGATCCCAGTCTTCCATGTGTGGTTATGAGAGCAGGGATTTGTTGTGACCCTATTGACTGATTGACTCCTGACTTCCCTTTTCTTCCTCCTTTGAAGAAATCCCCCCATACGCATGTTTATTCCCAACAGAGAAAGAGTGGATCCGTCCAGAGAATATGCCACCTGGCACCTTGACCCCCAGGGGCCATGGTAATATCCATACAGGTGAACATTACTGGCTCCAGGTTCCCTATTATGTTCCCTCACACAGCTCCTCTCTGCTCCGGGAGTCAGCACCTAACATACATGCAAAAGATCAAACAAGTCCTTCCCAATTGAATTGAAATGGGAAATTTCGAGTAATTCAAACAGTGAGTGGTGAAGCGACAGCGCTGTTCTGTCCTCTGACCAAAGCCAAACACAAGAAGTACACGTGTGCATGTGTACCTCCAAGACACGATTAAGTCCTGGAGCACATGCATTACAAATTCACTTTCCTCTTGTTTACAACTTCAAATAGTTCTCAGGACATATACATTATACATAGTACACACACACACACACACACACACACATTTACTCGTGAGGTTGAATTAAACATTCTTCAGGACAAAGAAAGTTTGGGACATTGTTGAACAGTGCTGTAGGGCTAGAGGTGGAGATGATTCGTATATATATATATATATATATATATATATATATATATATATATATATATAGTTTTGACTGAATCAAGAGAGAGTGGTGATGTCTCAATGTGAATGGAAAGTAGAGGATAGGAGACAGGAGGAGGAGGAGGAGTGGAAAGACTAGGGAAGGAAAGGAAGGGAAGTAAGGGTGGAGAAAGGGGGTTACTTGTCTTCAGGGTAGATACAGCTTACACTAAACTGTTTGGCTTTAGAGTTGGAGCACCTCGATGTGCCTGAAGGTCTTGAAGAATGGAGGCTGGATGGAGTCCCCACCCTCCCTCACGCTCTCTATTCTCCACTCTTCTCCACCCTGATGTACTTAGCTGCATGAGCATTTCCAGTTTAAAAATATAACATAATCATTTCTAGATGAGCTGTCAATAATTTACCCCTTCATTTAAAATCCCGAGTAACCAATCATCAGTCTGCTTTCTTACCACTCTGTTACGTCCGAAAAACAAGCGCGTGAACATACAGTAATCACGCCATGCCACCCATAGTCAATATAAACACGACCACTGTGAGCATTTCAATGGAGTGAAATAAGTAATAGCTAATGCAGCACATGAACTTTGATGCTTACAGTCCAGTCAGCAGGATAAAAGGTGATTTAAATGAGAAAATATTTATTCCCCATAGCGCCGCCATGATAGCAGAAGCCAAATAAAGGCACATACGCACAGTGATGGGTGTCCCTTTATAGATTCCGGGAACAGCAGTGACTCTCTCAATTTAATCGATTTTAAAATGAAAAGTCAATTTAAGAAAGTTGAAAAGAGAAAGATGGGCTAAGGGAAGAAAAAAGCATTCTCTTGCACTCAAGCAGTAAACTAACTGCCGCACAGAGCAGGCAGAGATTTCAGCTGAATTATCTCCCACCTCACATTTGCTCTTAGGCAAGCAGTTTAAAAGCCAAGCGATTGAGCCAGTGATCCAATTTGAAATGCAGAAATGATTAGAGCAGCTTGCCTCATTTCATATCGAAATTCTCTGATTTATGACAGGGCACCAGCCAAGATCTATCTCTAAAGGGAATTAGTGTGCAATTCCTGCATATTTCTGTTATTTAGTCTCCCAATAGCAGATGCTATAGCCTTAGAGAGAGGAAGAGAGGATGGGGGGAGGGGGGCGGGGGGTGAAAAAGGAATGAAAGCGGTATGTAGGTATCTTTTCATTTCAGCAGATGTAACCATGGCCATTTAGAAGAGGAGAAAATGATAAAAAAAAAAAAGCAGACTTGAGAAATGGAGGCATTTCCCACTTTATGTAGGATGTTGACAGAGAATCTTATTTCAGGGCGCAGTGAAAAATATGCAGTGCCTAACTAAGCATATACACAGCTTTTCCTGGCATGAATAGTACTGGGAGACTGTGAGGTTGGTTTTGTCCATTTATTCAACAAAAAAGACCCTTGCAACCCATCCATCCTTGAGGCTAAGAAAATATTAATACGGCGAGCGATAACGAGGGCTAGAGGAAAATCTCCCTTAATGAAATTTCCAGTTGACCACATGCAATTTGTTTCATCGCAGTGAACAACTAATTGCAATGGACGTTATCAAGGTGTGAGTGTGCTGTCTGCTGTAAACTGACTGGTAAAACAGGTACAAATCCTTTATCCTCGCCCCCATGTTAGAAACAGAGAACATATAAACTTGACATAACCCATACATAAGCTTGTTTTTTTTTTTGTCATATTTATAAAGCCTGGCATCATCTGAAAAAGGACAAGGCACATTGAAATAATTTGAGAAAAGCTTCCAGGGTCTTACACTGGTCAAATGTATTTATCGATGATTCCTTTTTGAAATCAGGTGGAAAACAGATTTCTGAAAGTAGTTTTTATTGAGACAAAACCGCAGAAAAAAGGGATTCAAAAGATGTTTATAATATTTAGTGTTTTTGTTTTCAAAATGGCACTGCTTCATACTGAGTGGGTGTTGAAAGCAGAACGTATAAAGCCAGTGCATGTCTTGAGATATTCAGACAGAGTGGTTTTGATCTCTCAGTTGTCTAAATCCTGCAGCTGTGGGATCAAGACAGATACAGTGCCAGTCAGTGACCTTGGTGGAGGGAAAGAGGGGAGAGAGAGGGAGGGGGGTACCATGAGGAAAATAATCATTCCCACCAAGGTTTGTATTGATTTCACCTGCCCTGACCATGAAGCGGGTTAAGAGTAGCCAGTGGTGGTGAAATGGTCAGCGGTGATATCATTAGCTTGTTGTTTACACAGGGAAGCAGGGAGTTAGGAGAAGGCTGAGTGTCACAAGCCACTTTCTTCTTCACCTCCTTCAGCTGATCAGAGGATCATGGTATCAAGGAGGGATTAGTAGCGACTTGGGATTTGTGTGATTGGTTAATTTATTGCGGTGATGGCAGGTCTTTCATCTATGGCAACATTTAATCAGCGCAGCCACAGAGGCTATTACAGGTTAGCTCCTTTCTGGAGTCAGTCCGGCTGTGCCATCAGCTCTATCACAATTCCCCTGAAATTTCCAAATTATCTGGAACAGGCTTTAGCTTCTCAGTAATAAAAATTAGAACAGATTCCTGATAGAAGCTTTTGCTCACACAGGGGCAATTATAAATAGTACAGCCCTGCCTTGGAAGAAGGAAAGCGGAAGGAGGAAAAAAAAAATCCAACTCTGAGAGATGTGCACGGAACTTATCGTTTCAGCCCCTGCGCCGCTCTGATCCAAATCCGTGTGGCTGAAAATTTATATTAGATTTTATCACAGAGGCCTAAGTCTAGAAAAAATCAATGAAGGTTATCTTTTATGTTGCAGCAACTTGTGGAAATATTGATTTTCATTTTATAGCGAATTTGGAGCATCAGTTTGTAATCACTTCCTCGCTGACTACACTGTTTTGGTCACTGTATCTCTTACACGAGGAACGGTAACAGAGCTCAGGAGGAAAAAAAATAAATAAAAATAAAAATACAGAGAGAGTATTGAAACCACTGGAGTGAAGGCAGAGGGTGGATAAACCATAACACACTACATAGAGAGGCAAGCCAGGGAGGGGGGTTTACAGGCTCTGACTGAGCTGATAAACTGTAAACTGATATTGAACACTATCTATATAAATGTAATACATATTTACTTGTTTTTTTTATTTTTTTTATTTCTGGTTATTTGAACACCTATCCCAAATACCTGCAGTAAACATATGTGAGCAAAACATAGGAACATTTCAACATTTTTTTTTTTTGCACATTTCACATCATAAAGATGAAGAATGTGAAATTATCAATTTGTATACATGCATATGTACATTTTTTTTTTAGCAGCCAACATATTTTAACAATCCAACAGGGGTTTTTAACATAGTTTACAAACTCCACTCTTGTGTGCTTTTTGGGACAGGAAAGCTCTTTTTATGCTGTACGTCACTTCCCCCTCGGTTGTGTGATTGTGGTGTTAGAAGAGGAGTTTGTTTCCATAAAGCCAGTTCATCATATGATCCCGGGAAATCGCAATTTTCTGCCTGTCAATCTGCGTTTCTTTTTCCGGCCTCGGCCACTTAGACCGACTGATCCGGTCGTACGAATGTTTTCGTTTGCGTTCACAGACGCTCCTCCCTGCAGTGACGCCGCTGTGTCTTAATCCTAAATATGTTGTGTGCAGTTGCTCTTGTGCATTTCTTTGTCTTTGTGACGGCTGGTACATGCAGCATGCTTACAAAGCGCATAGGCCGCTATTGTCACTACGGATGCATTATGTAAATCTGAACTGAGAGACTGTCATGGGCTGTTGCTGCTCAGTTTCCAACCAAAAAAAAAAAAAAAAAGGAAGCAAAGAAAATAGTAGAAACTGACTGTTGATTCAAAATAATACATCATATGTATTATTTAATTTTAAAAGTTTCTATCACAGCAATAACTAAAGAAACAATCGTGACTACTGCAGTCATTTCTCAAACATTTGTAGTGATTTCTAAGACCGGGATGGTGTCTAGTTAATGTGGTATTTCGTCCCTGTTGGCTACATTAAGAGCAGCTGGAATATCATGAATTCCCAGAGGCTCAGAGGGACGGCAGAGAGGCCTCTCGCTGCTGAATAAGAGATGGCTCCAGTCTGGAGATCTAAGAAAGGGTTAATCTGATTCCCATTTCAGATAGTCGTCCTAGCAACAATCGGCCGGTCTGCTCTGCTCCTTTGACAGGGGTGTGAGATTTTCAGGTTAGCCAGATAGAAGACTTTATTGTGAGGCTAATTTGAAATGTGAAATCGAGGATGACTTAAATTACAGAGGTCTTCTCTCTCATCTGCTGCCAGGTCAGGATAAGAAGATGCCAAGAGAAGGAATAAGAATATCAACAGACACAATTTACTGTCTGTGTTTGATCAGTTAGGCAGTGTAGTTTGCCAATGTGCAGACACACATATATATATATATATATATGTGTGTGTGTGTGTGTGTGTGTATATGTTTGTATTTGTTTTCTTAATTTTGTGGACAAAATTCATACACCATTTCCATCGACTCTGTGAGATTTTGTAAATAATGCTCTCTACAAAAATGTTTTTTGTCCTCCAGCCTCTGAGTAGATAGAGTTCATGGAAAGAGAAATGGGCGGGTGGAGGAGGAGGAAGAGGGGGAGGAGGAGGAGGAGGAGGAGGAGGAGGGGGCATGCAGGTGCACTGCCGGAGCACAGCGCTCATCTCTTGTGCATATCTGTGCCAATTCAGACCTTTAACATGCTCAAGTGACATTTGCATTTATCCTTGAAGGTTGTTGCCTTGTGCGGGGGAGAAATAAGTGAGAAGCATGGGAGAGGGCGAGTATTTTTTCTGTTGCATCAGGCAGATGGACAGAGTCCTGTCACTACCTGCCTCAGATCGAAAAAAGGAAATGAAGTGTTGATATTGCGCCTCAACCCATTTTTCTTTTAGCTAAACTATTTCTGTAACATCCTAATGAAGAAGGGCCCCAGGGTTCAAAAGTAATGGCCTTGAAATACTGACATTTTGCCTTTGAGTAATACACTACTGTATCCCAACTACCTGAGATGTTGCACCAACACCAACACGCAGTGACAAAGAAGCAAAAGGGGAAGAAAAGAAAAAAAAAACGTGAAATAAAACAGATCAGGAAATCATATGAGGATAAATGCAGCGAGCAGATCTGGTGACAGTGTACCACGTGAATCTATTATGGTGGATGTTGCACTCTAACTCCCTCTTTTATTTATTTTTTTTTTTTCTCTTGCTGAGAAATAAAACTCCACGTTTGACCTCTGACCAAGAAGAAAAATGACCTTACACATTCAGAATAATTTTTCCGGCATATTATAAAAACTCTAACCTCAATCGCCCTTTGAAATGGATACTGATTCTTTAAATTCTTCCCTGCTTGTTTCAGGAAATAGTGAGATCCTGGCGATAGCGAGGCACAATGTGCCCAAAGTTCACCAGTGAACACTCGCTTCCTTCTCTCTGAAAGTCATCGCCCCTTTTTTTTTTCCTCCTTTCTGTTCTCTCTCTCTTTTTTTTTTTTTTTTTTTTGTAATTCACAGACACCTGAGATGTTCTACTTAATCTGAGAGATCTGCTGCTGAATCATTGGGTTCAATCCTGGATGATAGTTCCTCCTTTTTGATACAATGCAGCCTCTTGCTTCTATTTGTCTCCACTCCAACCACTACTACAGCCTTAGTCTCTAGGCCATCATACACACACACACGCACACACACACACACAAAACCTGCCCTGATTTTTAAATCTTTTCAGCCATACACACAAAAAAAAAGGGATTGGGTTGGACTTGAGTTGCTGTATAGTTTCTGAAATTGTCTGTTTATGGCTATTCAGAGCAGCTGAAGAGCGTAACTCAGTGGTTGTTAATGTTTCTTTAATCACCAAAATAAGCAAATGATTAGTGTTTGTTATCTGTCCCCGTCCAGAAGACGAAGAGCACGGTCCCGGTGGTGCTGAGCGCCGGCCCCAGGTGGCTGCTGGATGTGACTTGGCAGGGAGCGGAAGACAACAAAAACAACTGTGTGGTGTACAGCAAAGGTAAGCAAGCAGCGCCGGCATCCTGTTATCTCTCCGCAGCGCAACACACCACACCACGCCTCGCCACGCCACGCCACAAACACACAAACAATCCTCCATCCACTCAACTGCCTGTCTGTCTGTCTGTCTTTTACTTTTTCCTCTTCTCCTCCTTGCTCTCCTCAAAGTCACAGACGCACACCCAAATAATTGCACGCACACAGCTGCAAGGACACACACACACACACACACACACACACACACACACAGACATATGCGCACACACTCCCACACATTATCTGTTTTTCTAATCCAAAGAGTAATTTATATCACTAAAACTCTGATTAGGAACTGAGAAACATCACTTGACACACAAAGTTAATGGTCTTTAGATTTCACAGAGTAATTAATGCTCTCTTTTTTTCCCGTTCCCCTTTCATACTATATAAGTGAATCGCTATCTCAGAGCAGATAGCGAGCAAAGCACGAGTGGAGATGGGTTCGCCATTTTGCTTCATTTGTTCTCTCACTAATTCAGCGACGCTTTAGCTGTATATCTGTAATAAATCAGACACACTCATACAAATCCCACCAGGGATTGATTTATACAAATATGTGCAAAAAATAAATAAAAAATACAACATCGCTGTCATGAAAAATCCACGTTGTTTATTCAAAAGCACAAAAACCCGAATGACCCACTAAACTCAATCAGCTGCGTTGTGTCCAGCAAAACAGGCGATCTGTCTGCTGCGGACTGCATGAGGAGATGCTTTAACTGTACACAGCACCGACACTACAGTCTGTAGCTTCACTCCTCGTGAAAGCACAAGGCTTCTGCAGCTATAATTGGGTCTTGACGGAGACACAGCAAAATAAATACGTAAATAAAGAGTTGTGTTTTTGGATTTTCCAAAAAGGGTGAAGGAAAGGGGGCTCCATTTATCACTTTTCAAAAAATGATTACCCCCGTGACAATACCCCCGAAGCTGAAACGGAGCTTCTTCACCCTCAAAGTGAATAAGTGGCAGGAGTGGGATTTGCAACCCGGATTTTCAGTCTCCCAATTCTCATCTACTAATCACTAGACTGCACTGGGGAGTTATCCTCTTAACCGGCTACTTAACTTTGTGCTCTTTATCACCAAATCATTAAAGTTTTGATAAGCTGTTAAAGAAGATTATGCACTTCTTTAAAATCTTCTAATCTTTTTGCTTGGAGACTGACTGTATGAAACAAAAAAAAAGGGGGAGGAGGGGGAAATAACAGGATTTTTTTTTTTTTGTTAAGTCTGGGGAATCTTCATACATGTATCCTGGAGATAGCATCACATACAGCACAGCATCAGCACCTCAGTTCAGTGTGTATCACTGACATCTCCTTTGTTTGTCACTTCCAGTCTGACCTTATTAAATTAAACACAATAACATCTTCAGACACCCCACCCCCCACCCCCTTGCGAGAGTTGCTCTCTGTTGTACTGTGTAAGTTCATTATGGGAAATCCTCCAAAAGAAACATCACATGCTTGCCAACTGATGATGAAAACGATAATAGAGGGAATATGTTGAATACAAGGAATTAATTTAAACCTTAGAGTAAGAAGTAATCTGTCACCACCATAGAGTGTGTCTGGGACGACCACTGAGCTGATAACGCCACATAATTCTGCTCATTGTTCTATAGGTTTAGCATGAATTTGATGTTTCATAATCGGTCATTTTCAGAAGATTTGTTAATAATGTCTCCATGTCTCACATCATGAAAAACTTCCAACAAATATCCAAGATTCCTAATATGCTACATACATATACATACATACAAAATTCCCTACTTCTTTAAAACAGCTTTGTCACCGAGCTTTGGAGAAATTGGTTGCGTGTCCATTTTTTTTCGGGCTCTATAACCAAAATTGTTCAACATTTTTCTCCTGTTTTTTTTTTTTTATAGACTGACTGGGACTCAGTTAAGAAAGTGTTTGATGCCGTTGAACATTTTCACCCGCTTGACCACGCGTCCGCTGTCCAAAGCCGGCCTGTGACTCAATTTAATACCATCATTCTTCTTCGTCACCATTTCAATATTCCAATCTGCACCCGTGTGTGCACTCTCTGGAGGTGACATTGAAATTGAATGTCGATGAGCTGAACACGTTGGGTGAAAAATATTAAATCTTTGTCAAAATGTAATATTGAATTTGGTCTCTTCGCCCCAACTTATGAATTGGAATTGTGTTTATCGTGTCGACAGTAGCGTGGACTGACTAAAGGCTCTTAAGAGTCCGACAGCGACTTTCCTCCCACCTCGAAAAGCTGAAGTCCAGATTGTTTATATCTCCCCCCCTGTGCTGTTTCTCCTCTGTAGGCTGCTTCATTGCTCTCTGAGATGTGTTACTTATGGAAAACAGTGAATATCTCAATACACAGTATGCTTGCAGAATATGTTTTGGCTCACGTTTCAGTGGTTCCGGCTTTCTTTATGGCTGCCTGCAAAGATAGTAGCGGTTCGCTTTGGACGCTTGCCAGTGTGAATCTATGGGGGAGTATCTTTAAGTAAGGACTGGTGATTGGTTTGAGTGGCTGTAGCTTACTATTGGGTGTTCTGTACTATGATTTCTGCATTACATTTACAGTACGATGCTCATCCTCTTCCCCTCATCCTCATCTGCAGTACTTGTCATTCAGGAAGTCTGGGAGGGAGAGAGAGAGAGAGAGAGAGGACAGGATTCAACACAATGATTCCTCTGAGAGTTGTATTCCAGCAGTGTGTTATGTATAATACATGCACTGGAGTGAGCACCGTGGTGGTTTAGTCAGGTCCCTCACGGGGCGCCCCTGGTCATCAGCGCCAAGACAAGCTAAACTTATAGTGTACCATTATACATATGGAAATATTCCCCTGTTTTGTGTCACCAGCAAAACTTCCTTTTTTCTGACTATTTGTATTTGTATTTGGTGTTGCTGCTTATATCATTTTATCCAGATGAACAGTTTCACAGGCATTGAAATGTCTCAAATTATGATTCAACGGAGCCATTTTTATGACTCACGTTCTTAAAACGAGAGGCAGCAAGAGCCCCAAAGTGGAAGTGGAAAAGTGCAATATCTGTTTTTCCCAGGCTGTCAGCATGGCCCTGTTTGTTTTACATTAAACTCCCAGGAAGAGCCTTAGCAGCCAGCCATTACTAAAACTCTCAACTCTACTACTGCGCTAACTCATTATCGAGAAATCCACCTGGAACTCCCACAATGCTCTGCTCCACACTCCGACAGTCTCTTTGAACCGCTGAAGTTATAGAAACAGGCAGCAAGTCTGCAGAGTAATTATATGTTACAGTAATGCTGGAGAGCGAGAGAGAGAGAGAGAGACAGAGAGAGAATGAATGACAGACAGGGACCCAGCGAGAGGGGGAGAGATAGAAACTGTTTCTGTACAGATAAACAACAGATTGATAAACAATACAGTTGAAAAGTGGGATTTAACAGAAAATGCAAATTCAGTCCCATTTTTGATTTTTTTTGTCGAACACATCCATGCTGAATATGTTACTCACCGTCCTCACGAGAGAAATGACAGTGCAGGTCGAAATTCAGTCACCAATAATGACCTGTGGTTGCGTTTGAGTGGCAGACAGTAGTGGTACAGAGAACCGGAGACAGTGGCCGTAACTGCAGGGGACGGCTGTTCACTTCCCGTTTTCACTGTGGTTACTTTAAGGAAGTAGGAACTTTAAAATCATGTCACGTTTCAAGTGGTCATTTTAACCTAAACCATGATCTTTCACTAACCTTAACCAAATGCCTAAACCTAACCAGATCTTAAAACATCATTATTTTTTAAAGTATTGACTCTCCTATATGGGTCATTCTGGAGTGCACATTTATGAGGATTGTTATGTAACAGAGGCACCTTTAGCGAGCCAATAAACATTATTCTTTATTCTTATTGTCAATAAATCCCATGAAAAACATGTTCTGATATCCCTACTCTGCCTGTGGCCGTATGCACACCTGCACATACGCTCATCATACTGAAGACGTAAATCTTTAAAAACTGGTCACAAATAAATAGTTTCATGTTTTCAATAATTTCCTTAAACAGCTAGGCACTGTAGTTTTTAAACATGCTACTCAAACAGGACGAAAATATTGCATTTGTCAAGGAACTATTTACAGATGCGGATTAATATATATGTCAGTGTGTCATTTTTAGGGTCTGCTGTACAATAGATGACTTCATTCATTGTCAGCGTGAGCCTTCATTGTGCTCATCCCATTGTTACCTGATAACTGAGCCCACTGAAACTATACACACTCAATGTGACCACATTATGTGGCATTATTCAGAGGTCACCTAAACTTTTCAACTGTAAGCCTCTTAAGCCAGACCACATTCAGATACAGCATGTCCAATAAGTCTCCGGAGCAACTTAGCCCATTGTTCGTGCAGAAATTGACCAATGTAACTGGGCCGTTTTACATAAGCCCGGACAGTGCAGAATTAGCTAACTCGCTGTGTCTTTGTATTATTTCATATTCTCTAAGTCCTCACAATCAGATCCTTTTTTTTTTTTTTTTTTTATACTTCCATTTCATTTCCACTGCTCCACAGCTGAAGACCTCTGAGGCATAAGATGAACTAGCATGACCTGCCTGGACAGATGTATCTATTCGACTCTTTTAAAAAATAATAATAATAATAATAATAATAAAATCAGCTTTAAATCATTACTGGAATGTACTGTACAAAGACATTTGTAGTTTTTTTGGGTTTTTTTCCCCACCAGAAATGAAAGCGTAAAACAGCACGGTTTCCTGCACTGCTCCCCGGCAGCATGCAGCATTAAACAGTGAGAGGAGACTCTTACAGTTCAAAATTTAATTGTTCATTTCAACCCTCCTCTTTTAAAATGACTGCAGCGAATAGGAGGTGCGAGGGTTATTATCTGTTATCTGGGAACATAGCGAAATAGTGTGACTGAATAATAACTAAACAACTGACACAATGTAAAAATTTCATTATCAGTGTATTA
Source organism: Pampus argenteus (assembly GCA_036937835.1). Lineage (NCBI taxonomy): Eukaryota > Metazoa > Chordata > Actinopteri > Scombriformes > Stromateidae > Pampus > Pampus argenteus. The sequence goes on along the minus strand of CM072865.1, from coordinate 6,911,603 downwards.
AAACAAAATTGTACCCTAAAGGAGTCCCCACCACAGCTCTGAGCAGCCGACTAATTATGTTTAATTAAAAGACAACAGAGATCAACAGAATCGTTTTCATTAGGAAATTATTAATGATTCCACTGCAACAATAATTGATTGCACTGAGCCACACGATAAGTCGGTACGGTCAGGCTGGAGTGAGCCGAGTAGATGGTTTAGGCGTTTGGCAGCTGCTGAGTAGCGTGTTTTTGTAGCTGAAGCTTCCACATTAGGCAATTGAGGAGACGTTATAAAGCTGGCTTTAAGAAAGACGAGAGGAGAGAAAGTGGTGGGTTAAGGACAGCGAAATCCAAATCGTACAGCGATCTGAGAGGACTTAACCATCCCACACATGTATTTAGAAGCACAGGCATTCATGCACATACATGCACACATATTTCAGTACACGTGACTAAGACGGGAACACACACTTTTATTATTTTCTCCTGTCTACAAACATATTCAAGAGAGCGTTTTATTTCATCCTGTCTCACTCATAAGCATGTAAACTACACATACGACTACACACACACACACACATTTTGTTGCTGCTTGCTCCTTTCAGAGCCATGTGAAAGACGTCAGCTCCAGACGCTTCCTCCGGCAGCCTTTTATGTGCATTGTTCTCCCGCTGCGCAGGCAGTTTCCCTGTGCTAGACACTATAACACAGGCACCAGACGCCACACTCTGCCACAGCACCCACATTCACTCTGCAACAACACACACACACACACACACACACAGAGCAAGACACCATTACCAAAAATTCACATAATGGCTGCTGACATATATATGTCCATCTGCATTCACTGTAGACTAAGCCTTGAGACAAAAACAACAATACAGAGAGAACATGTATAAAGGAGTGATGGGCACTGATGAGGGACAAGATTGTTCTTTTCATATATCACCATGTAACATGTTGGAGCTGTGGTCTGTGTGCTTGCATGCATATTTCTGAGTATGTGCTTGTGATTTGTGTGTGTTGTGTGTGTGTGTCCGTGCGTGCATGCGTGTGTGTGTGTGTGTGTGTGTTCATGAGTATATCCAGTCGTCCTTGTATCAATGCCACAGAGGGTGTCAGGCTAATGAGCGTGGGCTGTCCTTAGAGCAGGAGGGTTTGGGTTGTGCCATTCACTCTGCATATTTAAATGCCTTGTAGAGCTTAAGTAGGCCCACTTTTCCATGTCAGGGCAGCGTTCAATCCTGCTGCGACCATTAATTATGATACCATTGTGCTCCAGTGTGGCTAATAAGAGTGATGTATTGCACCCTCGTGGCATTATAATCATCTGAGTGAAGTACCTGGACTACACTGAGCTCGCTTTAAGTACCAAGTCTCTATTTTTTTTTTTTTTTTAAAGAAAGAAAAAAAAAACAGCAAGTGAAGAGGAAGCTTCTTCCCTGCACTCTGTCTCTACCGCTGGCTGCAGTGGTTAATGCTTCCACATCAGTGTGTGTTACAGATTTAACTTTTCTATAATTGTATAATCAATGATGAGAAATGCTTTGCTATTGATCACGCAGGAAGGCTGATTGCGTGTCTAGGAGTGAAGGCACCATACACACCACACACTTGTACACAAAATGCTGCACAGTCCACAGGAAGCAGATATGAGTCATTGTTTTTCCTCCTCATCCATGCATGTGCACTGCGCTCGCTCCCTATCTGCGCTGTATGAGCATGTTGTATGAGCTATCTGCTTTGCTTTCACAGATGTCTTTGAACACTGAACTGGTTAAGTGGATTTTTTTTTAGGAGCTGCTTCTTAATATTTGGAGCATGTCTCTCCAGTATTTGAATGTGTTCAATGCAGATGGTGAAAAAAGATCACATTTTATTACATTAATCACTGGAAGTTAATGTGATTATATGTACTTTATATTTCTCTTCTTAACTTCCCTCCCTTAACAGCATAATCAGTGACTATTTTTATATTCATTGAAAAATTTCCACGGATATGAAAATAAGCTTCTGCGAGTTTTTTTTTTTTTTTTTTTTTAATCTACTGCAGGATCTTGAGTCAGTAATTAAAGAGTCCATTCTGTGTGTGTCTTCTAAAAGCCCTTAGCCTGCTTTTAGGCCTGGGTATGATCCAGCCCACCACCCCCATCTCTGCTGTGGTAAGTAGGTGTGAAAAGCATTGTCAGTGTGCTTCAGGATAAAGCCCTGCTGTTGGATGCCATTGGTCAGAGTCAGAGCACCCCCCCCACACACACCACAAACACAGACACACACACACAAGATCTAGGAGCAGGTTAAGAAGAAGAGTGTGTGTGGGAAGAAGATGTAGGGGGTCGCGGAGGGGTGTGTGCATGTGTGTGTGTGTGTGTGCGCAGGGATAACTAGAGACAAAAAGCTGAGAGCTGAAGAGAGAGAGAGGCCTTACTGCACATCCGCACTGCTTTTTTCTTTTTTTTTGGATGGGGGGTGCTTTTTATCAGACTTGAGGGGGGTCATAGTGTGTGTGTGTGTGTGTGTGTGAGGGAGAGAGAGAGAGAGAGAGAGAGAGAGACAGAGAGACAGAGAGACAGAGAGAGAGAGAGTAACTGAGTGAGAGAGATGGAGAGAGAGAGATAGAGGAATCACTGGGGTGGAGGGGTGTTTAGATCGTCAGTCAGCGTGATGGAAAACCACACGGTTAAAGTCTCTCTGAGGGTTGACACAGGACTGCAGCGAGTGGAACTAAACAAGTGAAAGTGAGTCTAGGTGAAACTCTGATGCATTGAGGGAGAGAGGAAATGATCATACCATAGAATTAAAAAAAAAAGCCCACAGAGGAGGAAATGGAACCTGACAGCAGAAGAGAAACACTGATGCAGCCTTGAAAAAAAAACAAAAAACAACACTGACTGTTACGATGATACAAATAGCTTAGAAAATAGAGTTACAACAATTTCATTCAAGCCCTTTGGGGGCTACTGATACAGGATCCATTTTCCCTTTGATAATGTATACCCCTGTAAATCAATTTTTAGGTCGGGCAAAACATAATCAGATTTTCTGGTAAAGAAATAGCTCAACACATTACAACATTGTTTTGTGGGGTCGCACCTGTGTTCATGCAGCAGAACTCGGCGATAACCTTTATACATACCTTTGCAGCTAATCCATTTTATTGATTGTACATTCACCTACATGAAAAAAACACACACACACACACACACACACACACACACATAGCCACATAGTCTTTAGAGCAGCGTATAAGTGTGATATCGCTGTTCTTCTTTTCTCATTGGAACACATCGGCGAGCCACCTCTAGCACTAGTACCGTACCTTATCTGTGGGTTGTTTTATCATGCAATCTGGTCAGGGGATCATAGCTGTCCTACCCCTCTTAAAGTCCAATGCCATGGGTAAGGACACAAGGATGCATGAAGGCGGTTTAAACAAAGAGTTGCAAAAAATCTCCATCTCCAAGATCTCCATCCAATTCAGATATTGATACCTCATAGTCTGTGTGCATCAGTCATGATGTGAAAGATCCAAATTCAATAATTTTTTTCTTCGATGTCATTATAAGACTCAGTGTTTCTGCTGTCAGTGACATCGTCCAATATGGATGTAATTCTTGGAGATACTGGGCTGCCTGCTGATAGGGGCACCAAAGCAATGACAAGCTACCTGTTTTGTAATTTAAGGGATAAGACTTATTTTTCTCATTTAATTACTGTAAAAGCTTTGTTTTTAATATTTGTAATGTTATTAGGATTTAAGGCTTGTCACTACCTTCACCATGACAGTGGTATTGGCTACATATGAGCTTAACTTCCCCTAGGTCGGCTTCAGTGCCTGAGCTCTGCTGACCTCTGCCTGTCGGCGCTGGGTGATAGAGATGGGTGCCCCTGTTCCATGTGTTCGCTTACTGTGTGTGTGTGTGTGTGTGTGTGTGTGTGAAATAGAGAGAGAGAGTGGACAGAGCGGCGAGCGAGCAGACAGGCGTGCTGTAGGTACAGTAGTGTAGAGGACCAGACATCAGTGTCGTCCAGGTCAGACAGGGCCATCCATTCTCTAAGCCCAAGGGAAGAGAGAGGGAGAGCAAGAAAGAGAGAGAGGAAGAGGAAGAAGAAAAGGAGAGAGAATGGATGAGAGAGGTATGTGTGTGTAGGAAGAAAGAGAGATGGTCGGGCATTGATGCACTGTTTCTCTTAACTCTGTCAAAGCCACTCCATTGTGCTTCCCCGAGCAGTGAGTGGAAACCAATCTGTCATCGCTCCACTAGCCAGCATAGTAGAAGAGGGCTAGACTGCTGGAAACACAAGTCTATTCAATGTGAAATGTAACTGGAATCTGAGCCCTTGGATGGCTTGGATTGAAAAAAAAAAAAAAAAAAAAAAAATTGATGTAAGATTTTTGAACCCCGCTCTCCCACAGACTGTGAAATGGAAGCCGTGAGTACAGTATTTGGGTCTGCGCGAGATAGGTTTCAGTCTCGTATCTCTCCCTTTTTTCACCGAGAAGTGATTGACATGTTTTGTTGATGGAGCTCTATCTAAACCATGTGAGGTTTGCATAGACATGCAGGGCCCCGTTAAAACCTCAGACATCCTCACTTGAATTTACCCAGCAGAGTTGGCCTCCTTTGGGTTTTTTTTTTGTATGGCACTGACAATATTTAGACAGTCACAGTCATGAAGGAGATGGAGACCAGGTCTTCAAACGGTGCTGTGAAGATTTGGGGTTCACTTCTGCACTTCTGTTCCACACATCCTGTTTTCCTTACACCTGCCACCTATAGAAAGCGAGCATCCTCTGACCCGCACAGAAAACATGACCACTTCTTCTGATGCCCTGAGCTTCTCTAAGCCTGCATACTGTTGAATAGCAGCTGCTAATGCTGTGTTCCAATGCCATTTGGAGTCACTTCTTCTTCCCCCCTCTCCTCGCAGGAATCCCCCTTGCGCCATTTTCCCTGTAATCTCCAAACTCCTCTCTGTTGTGGGGTGGCTTGCCCGCTGCTCCCGCCACTATTTCACAGCCCCTTTCCTTCTTACAACCGGCACCTCCACCATTTTAATCCCTTTGACCCAAACCCTGTGTGTTTCCCCTGTATCAACAGCTCCTAGAGATTACATCCTGCCTGCCTCCTCGCCGCTGCGTGCTTCAGTCACTGTGGCTGTAGCCGGCTAGTGCGCGCTAGGGTCTTAGTCAGAGACTGCTGAGTGTGATAGCCACTGGGGACTGTTGGCCTGGTCGGGGTGGTAGCCATATTGCAGGCACCTGGAAGAGAAGCAAGGATGGGAGACCCACAGGATTCAAAAGAAAGTTTGTTTGATGGAAAAGAAATTTTAAAAAAAAACCACGACTGTTTCTCTCTTCTACTCTCAGTGTGCCCTTGAGCAAAGCACCTCCAGCTGCTTTACTGAAAGCTGTTCAATGGAGCAGCGGCCAACAGCTATTCTTTGTCTCCATAAGCATCGTTGCCAAGACATGACGCAACCTAATAAATATTCATTTCACTGACACTACAAAGAAAATATATTTAGACATTTAACAGGTATGATGAATTTGGGGAGATTGTTCGTTCCAAAGTTCAATAAATCTAAACTTCAGGGGCTGTTGGAATACATCTGTTCAATGTTCAGTCGCTGAAAAGGCTTTAGATGAATAAGTCGTTCATTTAAATCATCCGGTAAAACACAACTGTTGTTTATTCACTCATTTTGTGTTGCTCCCGGTGTCCTTGGTGCTCGATTTATCGCTCGGTAATTAAATCTAAGAGTAAAATGTAAAAGTGTCCCATAGTGTGTCAATGAAGAATCCTGAACTCATGACTGAACCTGCTAACATTGTTTTGCACCATGTTGATCTTTGCAAAGCACTAAGAAAATAATGTTAAGCTGTGTGTGTGTGTATAAAATAAATACATGTTATATAATAATTCCTGAATAATGCCTATAGAGTTTGGGTTGAGTTTAATATTCCACTCAGGATGAGCATCATAAAGCTTTAAAGAAGTGTTGAAACAAGCAGGTACAGAATACATATCAGTATGTGACATTTCCATACAGTTATGAAAGATTGCTTTCCTAACTTTAATCTACTTAAAGGGGGTTAAGAGAGTTTGCCCTGCATCCTGGATCCTGCATAGCTCGTCAGAAGAGTGAAGCAGCCGTCTGGAGAGTTATAGCCGGCCGTGTTGTTCTGCTGAAGAGCAGCAGTCTGTGCTCGCAGAGGGCCAATCCTTTTTCATGTAGTGTTTCTGGTAATGGGTTAGGGCTTCATTGATGTGATCATTGCATCAAGAACAACCTCTCCTCTCTGTTTCCGGCTCAGTTTTCCTGTGGGCCACATTAAATCAAGCGTCCGACCTAGACTCTAGTTAAATTAAAGCCTATCAGCATGTTGCCCTCTCATATCGGAGAACAGGCCTTTATATAGACGGCCTGTAAATGGTGATTAGTGAGTGTTTTGATTAAAATTCAACCACATGTGTGATACTCTGGCAGAGCCAATCACCTCCTTCTCTCCATCCCTCCCTCTCTCTCTGTCCTTGCCTCTTCATGCTTCAACATACATGGAGACATACATGCACACACACACACACACACACACGTACACAACACATCCTCTTCCTGCCCTTCCTCTATTTTCTCTCTATGTTTCTCTCTGGCCCGTTCTCATGGCTCAGCAGAGTACAAGGCTGATTTAAGAGGGCTTTATAAACGGGAAGGTTGCAAGTAAAGACAAAAACCAGAAACAAATCACACCACAGCAGTCTCAAGGTTTCTACTAAATCTATTCAACTAGAGGAGAGAGGCACAACAGTGAAAAATATATACACACTCCATCCTGTCAGAACGCTTTTGGCTTATCTTGAGTGACTGTCAAGGCTGGGAATATCAGGGAATGGACAGAAATATATAAAATTAATAAGCCGCTGGATGTTGTCGGGAGTTATGATGCTTCATAAATCCTGGTTTGATCATGGCGGACAAGGCTTAAACCCGCTGCTTCCTAATGCGCACAGCAGTGTTTTGGACTGGATTTTATTATTTTGTTTGGGAGATGGAAGCCCTTAGCTGGCAGAAGTAAGATTTATCATCTCCCTATCCCCCCTTCTCTTTCTTTCATGAGTGACAAATATTAAAAAGAAGGCCTGAGGGAAGTTGGCAGCCATTACCACCTTTAATAGAAGGGCACAGGCGTAACAAGGTGAAACTGGGGCCAAAGGCAGCGAAAAGCGATTCAAAGAAAAGAGCGAGAGAGAGAGAGAGAGAAGCAGGAGAAGAGGGAGAAATTGTTGCTAACTTATCAGTTGTACTTGCTTTGTCGGGTCAGGGGTCTTGGAGCTTTTGTTTGTTTGTTTGTTTCTCATACTGAAAGGACGGATGCTATCTCTGCCGCCATCCAAGCGGGTTTGCTCTGTTGAGTGCTGCAGGTAATATTTCATGTCAGGAATTAAGCAAGCCTACCTAGCGACTCCTCTCTACAGTTACATGGTCACCGCATCCATCATCGTCCCCTCTTCCCCCTTCTTCTTCTCCCGAAGCGTTGCCTTTGATCGCTCTCCTCTCACAGGGTTTGTATATATATACGACAGCGGAGGAAGAGACTAATTAGACCACCGTGTCTAATCCTCCGGAGGTTTTACCTGTCAATAAAAATGTAGCCAGTGGAAGATGAAGTGTCTTTAAATGAAAGGCGCGGCGGTTTTTGATATGTAAAGCACATGTCACACTGTTTCAGTCAGTAACATCCCGATGAGACAAGTTGTCAACGGAAAAGGGAAATGACAACAAAAACATCTTTGCTGGACCAAATCAGAATAATGACATTCTTACCCCCCCTCCCCCGTTGTTCTGTTTGGGAGAGGTCATGCTTTTTGAACACAACTTGTTGTAAGTAAATTTATTCCACTTATTTCTTGTAACTGCACGGAAAAAGTAATGAGGTGTTGGAGATAAATATATGAAGACAATAAGCCGTGCAATCCTTTTCCTGTAGCTGCTTTTGAGTCAATTAGCACATTTCAGAGACTCTGAAGAATATCGCAGCCTTATGTAGCTTTTCAATATGCAGCATCTGACTTTTATCCAATTACATTACGTGAGGTCTGTGGGCACAGTGCACATAATAGAGGATGCCATCTTTGGTGTGATATTCTCCAACACTTTTTCCGTTGCATATGCCTATGGCTCTCACCATGAATTATTCAAAGGCTTCATCCGCACAGAAGAGTGAGGAAGTCGGCTCCATAGTAAACAGATTTTCTGCTTGCCATCCTCACAAATCTGAAGTGTAGGACATTGTAAGTGCCAAATAATTACACGGTGGCCCCCTTTTTTTTCCCCCCCTCCTGTCTGAGTTCACCTGGCCTCAGAAATGCATTTGGATTGAATAACGTTTTGTCACTGGTGAAACTTGGAGTTAATTGAAGTTTTGTTGCTCAGGACCTGCAACTACAGATGCATGAAGATATATGATGATTCCTGGTTCACGTTACCATGTTAAATAATCCTTATCCTATTTTTTTTTTATATCTCATCAAACATATTTGGTTGAGGAAATGACTCCAATATGGATACGGAATATTTGTGCACCCTGTTCTCCCTCTGTTGATTTATTAAACTATAATAGATAACAGCCCTGGAGTTTGACTCTGGCTATGTATAATCACTTTAGTTCCTCACTGGCTATTGTGCTGTGAAATAGAAAATATGAATATTACATGGGTTTTAAATCCCTACAAAAAAATTCCTTTTTTTTCCAGAACAAGAAAATTGACATATCCATTGCATTACTGCAGCGCCTATCTTTGGCTAATGGAGATTTCACATTATAGCACTCACATTATAGCACCATGAAATATGCTAAGCATTTAAGAAAAATGAACTTTTTAAATAGTCTATCAGTGTGAAAAAAAAAAAAGGGGGAGTCTACAAGATTTTTTTTTTTTCTTCTCTCTTCTCTGCTTTGGGGATTCGCCCTGACCTTGAACCGGACGTATCTTCCACTGCAGATCTGTGGCAGTGACACATGTCATGTGTTGGAGAGGATTGAGGAGGAAGCAGAGGAGACAAGAGAGAGGAGTGATCTTGGTCGGTAGCCCAGTCAGAGTCAGAGTCCGCCCTCGTGTCAAAGGATGGGCATGTTTGGCCCAAAACACAGACTGTACCTCATCCACTAATCTCAACACGAAAACACCTTTGGGTGGCTGATGGGGGAGACGAGTGCGCAAACGCATTCTACAATGTCGATGAACACAGACAGGGTTCAAAGCCGCCCTTAAATTCTTGGGCTGCAAGGAGGGATGGCTATACAGGGGGGAGAACAAGAGGGAGAGTGGAGGGGAGGGAAAGAGGAGTGTATCTCCAGATTCTCTTCTTGTAAAGCCGACCTGGCTGAAGTCAAGCCAAGCCTCCCTTTGCTCCTTTCTCCATTCCGCTTTGTAGAAAAACCCTCCACCTTTTTTCCTGCACGCGCTTGTTCTCTCCCACTCGGTAGGAAAAACACAAGCAACAAAGGAGTAGATGCTCCTCGTAAAGAGACGACATCTTAAGTCTCATGTAGCTGAAAGCACATTATCGCATGTGAATGAAGTTAACACACGCATCGACCTGCAATGTTTCTTTGCGTCAGTGCAACGCTTGACTGAACACTTCTCTTTTCACCCAGACAGATTGTATGAAGGCGGTGGAATAATTTGTTATCGACTCACAGAGGCTCTGAAACTGAGATCAAAAATCTGCAAACACCCCTCCCCCTTCCCCCCTCCCACCTCCCGACACCCCCGAAGATTAACATCTGTATTTTACAAAGATGCCTCATGTCACACGGTTGACAACTATCATTATGTCCTGGTTACTTTTGAAAGTATTTACTTTAATCATCAAAAGGCTGCGTTTTTACCTTTTGGTTGGGAGCTAATTGATAGACTGAGACCTCGTTGTTTGTATGCAGCATATCAAGCAGACACTGTGACTTTCAGAAGTGTCTGTAAATAAATAAATCAGAAAGTTTGTTTTTCCTCCCAAGTCAAAAAAAAAACAAAAAAACCCCAAACCTTTTCTTTGTCTTTGTGTTTAGCGCTTTTTGCATCGACATGAGGCTAAAAACCCCGAAGACTACAATGTTTAGGAAAGCTCCTAAATAGCGGCTCTGAAGCTAGGTTCGAGCTTTGTCATCACGCTTGAAGAATTCCCTTTTAATGTACTGTAATGTGAAATTCAGTGGGGACAAGTTTAATTGAGTTTTACACAAACCAGTTGGGAGTAGCGCTGGAAGGTAGGTGATGTTGAGGTTTTTAATCTCTGGCTCCGGAGAGGCTTGTTGACGGAGTGGTTCTTTCTCTTTGTGGAGAAAAAAAGAGGAAGCCTAAGAAATGATACATCCGTGGATAAAACCAATTGGCAACCCTCAAAGGGACGGGGGGGTGATAAGGCAAATCCAGCACTTGTAGAGAAATAAAAGAATCCAACTGTTCATTAAAACGGGAAACAAAACAGGCGATTGAGAAGGAAGGCAGACTGCTCAGTGGAGGAGTGAGTGAAACAGACAAACAGAGCCAGAGATATCAGAGGAAAGGATTGGAAAATAATCAAGGATTTGTGAGGAGAATTAATAAGGAAGATAGGCACAAATAAGCAGTTTTTTTTTTCTGACTCTCTGCAAAATTAGGAGGGATGGACTACAATTATCAAACAGGGGGAAATGGCATAAGCTACATAGACACCTAATTATAAAGGATAACCTAGATATGAAGGTTGCTGTCTTTTATTTTATACAGTTTGACTGTGAGGCAGTAGGGTCTATTGTGCCCACTGAACCAGATATTCATTGGATAGAGAATATTCAGATATGTCTCGCGGTGACAGTTTAATATAGTAGTATCCTCTTATTTTTGTTTTGGCAGTAGTCTACGTTCTGTAACTGGTGTACAATCCATTGGAAAAAAAGGAATGACTTTAACTTCACATAAAAACAGAACTGGAACAGTGTTTGAACACAGAGTGGACGGTTCTCAAGGTCTAACAGAAAGCCAAATGAGAAGGATATATAGAAAAATGATTATTATTGTCTTTACATGATTTGGAACTTGTAACAACTCTAGTTGGTGCAGAAAGAGAGTCAAAGCTGTTGTTAGGTTGTACCATTCACATCAGCCAAACATTGACTGCCGTTTGGACTTTCTAGTTGTTGTTATTCGGAGACGGAACCATCGGCGTTGTGAATCAAACCGTTGACTGAACAGATTTTAATATCAGGCGTCTGTGGTCGCCTGTCTTTAGACTAGACAGCGTGGCTGGGCATCTCTTTGTAGGACAGGAAGTGGTTTATGTGATGTTGCTGTTGGACTGTTGATTTCTGACCGTAATTCACTTCTTGGAGGTTAGTTGCCTCTATCACCTGACCCAGCTCTCAGTAATGAGGTTTGGAGTCAGGGACTTAAGGTGATACAAACAAAGGGCTAATGAAAGACTGAAGAGGAGAGGTTGGAGGGAAGGCGAGTTAGGAGGGGAGCAGGGGTGAAGGAAACTGGCAGCAAAATAATCAGCACTTGTATGATCGGCCACTGAGACATTCCATTGGTGTTTTGTGTGAAAGAGAGCCATTCATCAACATATCAATAAAAATATGGAGCAGATTATTATTGTGTTTGCTTACCAAGGGCCCCCATCGTAAATAATGGGTCTGCCGCTGCTGCCTGTATTAATTATAATTAGAATGCTGATAATATGCATGCTCTTTTATTACAGGAGCTGAATCAATTTTACAGTCTTATTCAGCCCCACAAGGTCACGCAAAGTTGCCGGGGCGAGAGACGGCTCCTTGTAAAGCAATCACGGCTGCGGGAAGCGAGCTAGAGAGAGAGAGACGCAAAGTGTTTAGATAGATGTCTCAGCATCTTTATATAACAGCTACCATGAACTTTTTACTTTGGTGTCACCAATCCGTTGCACTGTGGGAAAAACAGTCTTTCTTTCATCACGTGTTGGAATAGCTTTCAGAGCTGCATTAATTGATATGTCGCTGGTGTCACTTAGGAGCAAAGGAACTAATTGGTTGTAGGCAACCTGTATGCAAACAAATTGCTATGTACACATCCATGTGATTGGAGTTTTTTGTTTTGTTTTGTTTTTTGGTTTTTTTGGGGTTTTATTATTTTGCTGATGAACATAACTGAATCTACAGGCCATATAACAAAAATAATGAGCTAAAAGAGAGTGGAAAGCACTGCAGTATGTGGCTCAGGAGTTTATTACTTCTAGCAACACCTTTCACAACAGTCATTTGATCTATTGTTAATATAAAAAACATTGATTAGTGCAGCTTTAAAAATATTTGGTGTCATTTTTTATTTTATTTTTTTTTGTACCAGTACGGTTCTTGGTGGGTTTGGTTTGCATTTGTTGATAGTTCACAGGAGCGAATGTGTTTTGGCCAAATGTTGAATCTCAACTTAGTCTAAATTCATAAGGCACCCCACGGGCTGGTTCCTCTGTTTCCCCCTTCCTCACGAGTTAGACTGTCAGTTGGCGCGACAACAATAGATCTCACCGGCGTATCAGCCGGCCTCTACCTTTAAAGCTCACTGTGTCGTTTTAAAGGCTGGATTTAGCGTCGCTTTGCAAGGTTCAATCAAAAAAAGAAAAAAAAAAGAACAAACAGATTTTTACAAAACAAATCTACATATCAGTTGGCCCCGTTTTCACATTTGAAATGCATTGCACTCAAGTTGCCACACATTAAATCGGTCTCCTCACAATATGAGTCTAAGACCACGGTGGTTTGATTCCAATATGTCTTCTCTGTGAGTCACCTGTTAGAACAAATAAACCCATAATCTTTACAATAAACATGATCATCCTTATTAATGTTATGCATAAACAGGGATTAGTCTAATTAGAGACGCATGTTTATATCTATAGGATGTTTCCAAATAGCATGTTGCTATTAAAAGCACGCTTGTATTTGTATACAATGATACATTTGCACTTTATGGATAGTGTTTCCTTTGCTATTGCCTCTGTTCATCCGTTAATAATTGGGTATGCATTTCTTTTCTAGGTTAAGTTGTTGTATTTTATTTTATTTATTTTTTTTGCCTGTGCATGTTAAAATGACCCGGTGTTCCCCTGTGAATGTGTGCATCTGTCATGAAATTATACATTCCATCAGGCCTCATTGAACTGGGCATTGACTCCGTGCTGCAGACTCAGGCTCTGGCAGTGAATCTTGATTATGGATTCTGTGATATTGTAAATGACTTGAGATTCCTCTGAATGTTTCGGATTAATCGGTCTGTGCAGATGTGGTTCCCTTTTTTTTTTGGGAGGCGCCATCTTGAACAGTTGCTCATTTCCATCCCTCCATCACATTCTGCATACAAAGCAGATTTTCAGATAGGTAATCCTTGTAAGGTTTTTAGAAGACAGGTTATTAGAGGATTGAGGGCTGTGTGTGCGTGTGTGTGTGTGTGTGTGTGTGTGTTGTGTGTGTGTGTGTGTGTGTGTGAGTGTGTGTCTGTGTGTGTGTGTCTGCGCAAAGGGAAATTATGTACATTTCTTAAGTTGGTGACAATGAGCTGTGTCTCAAGGCAGGAGACATAGTAACAGTCTTCTTTCACTTCTCACCGAACAACATCCAACCCCCTTAAAAATGACACACCAGGTACACACACATACACACACACACACACACACACAATCCCCGCCTGATCCCCCGTTCTCCCTCTCCACCACAGCCACCCAGAATTCTTTGAAATGCCTCAGGCTAAAAAGCTGGTTACTCTCCCCTGGCTTGCAGCTCACAGCTCTAGATTATTCCTGAATGCCAGAGCTGGTCTGCTCCCATCATCCTGCAAACCCCCACCCACCCACCACCACCACCACCACCACCCAACCCTGTCTTAAACCTGACTCTACCTGTCACCTGTCAGACGCACCCCACCTTTAAGTGGCCAGTTATTTTCCATTGGTTTTAGATGTCTTTCATATCATGGCTCATTAAAGCGCAGCGCAGTAGGCAGCATATTTACATAGGCTACTGGCGAGGTTTTAATTTGCGTCGGTACAGAGCATGACCGGAACTGAAGAGTGCAGTGCCAAAATGACTTTTTCACATGACACACACACACACACACACACACACCTCCCCTCCCTCATCCATTCCCATATGAAAACATGTAGCCGGGCGTAATTGCTTGAACGGGGCACAAAGACGTAGACAGAGCCTTCACCGAGGGGACTGAGGTTTCTCCCAAGCGGCAGACTGGGAGGCCAATCAAAGCCAGCGAGGAGCAGTCTGTGGTTGTGATCATTCTTCTGAATATATACCATTAGTCTCTGCAGAAAGTCCCAACAGTTTGAGCCACTGTGTAACTTCCTAATTTTTACACACTTTGTCTGGCTGCTACACACATGGCTCAATCCAGAATCAGACTATCCTGCCATCTGCAGCTCCACTTTCATCCCAGTAATGGATGTGTTTATGTTTATTGAGTTAATTAGAGGATATTTTCCACTTTCAAATTGATACTTTAATCATAGCAGCTGAGCTTGAGGTGAGTTAATGTATTTGAAGCTGTAAGGAGTCCATTTGCATAAAATATTGGGGTCAGATTTCACCCGTGCTTTCAGTTTGTCTGCATATGAGAATTACAGTCATTTATTTAATATATATTCTGTGCTATTCTACCAAATGAGGCTATACTTTAAATGTTCTGATTGCACAGTAACCATAAAAGCTGTGTTTTTTATTCTTTTGGAGGGCAGAAGCCTCTTCTATTGAATTATTTACATGACAAGATAGTCATGCTGCCAACTTCTGCAATTCGGTCCCGCACTGTGAATAGCAGAGGAATCACGTAATTTCCCTCAGACAAGATTTTCGGCAGAGATTCCTTCAAAAACAGCAGACCTTACCCAGTTTGCAGCAGAGACTCCCGTATCAGCACCACCAGATACCATTATCAGTCTCCAGTTCAAGATTCTATTCAAGAAGACAAGGAGTGATAGAGGCTAATATTGTCATAAGATGCTCTGTGTCACTCCCAAAACACATGGAGTGCTGGGAGATTCAGCAGTTGCAGAGTCCGCTCCTCAAACATTTGCTCTCCTCCCACATCTCTCCAAGGACCCGGCGCTACAAACTGGCTCCTGCAGATGCACTCCAAATAGCAGGCTGTTCATCATGCATTGTCATAGAACAGGCTCGTTCCCTTAGCTACCCCCAACAACAATCCCCCCCCCCACCCATGTAGCCCCCACCCCCACTCTGTTCCCCACATCAACCGATGCTCCTGCTGGCCCTACATCCCATCGCAGCGCTCCGATATCAATCAACAGCAATGAGGTTGGCTCCGGCTTCCTCATCAGCCCAAACAGCGCCACGTCGCCTCCACCCAGGCGCCACGCCCCAACAAAGATGGCTATGATGCCATGCGGGATGGACGGATGGACACACAGGCAGGCAGACAGAGAGGCAGACAGACAGACAGACAGGCAGGCAGGCAGACACGTGGCCATGTGATTTCAGTGTAATTTTGGAAAGCATATTGTCTAATTTTGCCATCTGTCCGGGAGGGAGCGATGGCAGCGTGGAGCTCATTTGCCGTCTGCTTGCTTTATTGCGGCTATACAGAACAAGTTTTTGGAGCAGGATGCAGGCCCGTGTGTGCAGCCCACTGGAGCTGAGAGGCGTGTCGGTGAAGGCACCCGGTTCCCACCACTCCATCATGGGCTACTGTGTGTCTGACATCCAGAGACACATGTGCAAATGCCTCGGAATGAGTGCTCAGATTCAAGCGGCCGTTGTTATATTTTTTAAATGTTAATATAACTATAATATAAGAAAAATCCCAAATTGAGAGCAAACTCTTTAGCATCTGTTGTCCTCAAGTTTCAGAGTTGGAAAAATCTTTCACACTGTATGACAGTTTTGAGTTGTCTCTCGTACCACCAGGCCGCTATGAATTTGGTCCAGTTTGCAGCGAATGGTCATATAGACACATACGCAAGCGCACACACACACACACACACACACACGCACACACAAGCGCGCGCAACGCTGTCACACATTGTGGATCACGTCTGGTTCAGCTGCTCCTTGGCTCTGACATTAATACAGAGCAGATTGGTGGAGATCTGCAGCCCTTGTTGTTTGATCTTTCCTCCTCTTGCCACATTTCCTGGCACTGCCCCCCTGCCACACCGCGTGGCGCAGGCAGGACTGGCATGGCCTCAACGTGCCTGCCAGGTTTGTTCTCTGTCTTCTTCCCTTTCCAACTTATTCCCTTATGCCCGCTCCATGGATTCAGTTCTGCAAATTACAAGAGCTCCCCTACCCCCAGTGACAGCCCGGATTCAAGAGACCTTCAATCTACCAGTTTGTCTTCTTCAGAAAGGAGTGACGCTACCTCGGCTCGCGATGTGTCGCTCGCTTGAGTTTTTACATGATAATTGTCTGTCTCTGCATTGGATTCAGTTATTGTCTTTTCCAAGTTTAGCTAAGAAGATTCTCCTCTACAAATCTCATTTCGGTACAAATCAAACCACCAAATATTGGAAGTATTAAGCTGTGAGGCCATGACTGAACATTAGATGAAGCTTCACCTGAGAACAGAAGCCACAGTCTCAACTTGAACAAACACTGTATTCTCTTATCTAGACCCCATCCCTTCCCAGTTTCTATTTACTCAGGACTGCCATTTGGCCTGTAATGCCTTGAGTCTCAATAGAGAAATTGTTTAAAATGTCACAATCGAATGTATGAATTAAAAGCAAACACATCTTAGCGGTGAAGGCAGCATCAGTGCTTCCTGTATAATCTGAAGTATTTGTTCAATGAATAATGTTTGTGAACAATGCTTTTCTCAGCATTCCTCCCTTCCCGGGTTTGTGATCAGGATGGGAAGAAAAAAGAAAAAAAAAAAAACATGCGTTAATAACATCGCCTCATGATGTCGGCACCCCATTTGCACGGTCTATCTGCCATTTTACAACAATCTGCCTTCCCTTTTATGAATCAGCATCAGATCTCAGCCTTATCTTCCCTCTTTTTTGTGTTAACCACTTCATTTGTGACTAATGGCACGCACGCAATCGTTATCGTTCTAATTTATTCCGAGTTTAAGATGGAGGGCCGGATAAGGTGTAAGAGACAATAAGTCAAAAAAAAAAAGCCAGTCTGATGCTGAAGTTAATGAGGCACATCGTCTTTTTTTTTTTGTGCCGCCGGGGTCAAAAGCAGAACACGCGCTGATTGAGACTGAAGGGAAGCAAACTGAGATGGCAATTCAGGAAGAAAAGAGCAGAGAGGGAGGGTGAACCAGAGTTTTCTTCTGCAATAATCTGCTTTTAAAAGAGATATAAGATCATCAGATCCTTAAAAATAGGAGCTCAGTGAGTGCCCGGAGATGACGGTTAGCTGAGGCCTACTGATTCAACATGGATATTGCTGATGAGGTTATTCATCTTAGCTCAGGTGAGTCAGAACCTGTGTTGCAATTCGGAGTGAGCTGTTAGTATTAAACCCAGAGTTCGTCACGTATCTCAAAAAGGTGCCCTGTCGAGTTTACCTTCAAACAAACTGTGTGTTTACATTCACCGAAACGCACTGTGGACATGCCGAATGTCCTCATAAAACAGCATTACATCCATATCTGCATGCTGGCAATGCCACTAACTACCCAGAAATGCTCCAACGCCCTACAAGTGGTCAATAACTTCACAGCGTGCCTTTCATGTGTTTTTAGTTGCACTAATTTTATGTGATAATGTGGCGCTGAAACAAAATCAATCAGGCGAAAAAATGCAAAATTTTGCATTGATGTTTTGTAGACAAAATCAATACATTGATCCATTAACAGATTAATCAATACTGAATATAAGTTAGTTGCTACATGTGCTCTAATGGCGTCTTTCTTGTGGACTGGTAGAAAATGTTTAAATAGTTGTTCCAAAAATCACATTTCCATGTGTGTGTGTGTGTGTGTGTGTGTGTGTGTGTTGTGTGTAAAGGTTGTCTGAATAGCTTTCAATCCATTTATTTATTCATCAAGCGCTCCATATTTTAAAAGGATATATTTTAAATGAAGACAGCTCAAACGATACATAACTAACAACAGTCGGCGCTTCCGTTGGTTGACTTGGCTGCGTTTCCCTCTCCATCCGCAGAAGAATGAAAAGCTGCTCTTATGAGTGAACATAGTGTCTCCTAATGTGAAACACACAAGATCAGTTTGTCTCTCAGGCCTCCTGGGCAACATATGGATCCCTCCAAGTTAGTGTTCAACTTCCCAACGGCTGTTGTGAAAAGTGCGGCGCTGACTGCGGCCCTCAGAGAGCTAATTAGAAACCCTTGTGCATAAACCTTGCTTGGAAGATGCTTTGGGCTCCAGCAGCCCAACCAAGAGCAGGATCTGTGCTGCCTGTAAGATAATAAACACAATTTGCATATAATGTCAACGTTTGGCATCCTGCGGCGATGGCCTAGCCGCTCTCATGGCAGCCTTTTGAAACGCATCGATCAAAAAAAGTTTGGGGGAAAAAAAACTGTTTGATTATTTACAGCCGTTTGCATGTGAGAGAGCCGTTTGGATTCATTCAAGCATTTTTCTATTAGAATTCTGGATGCCTAAATCCTCACTAATTATCACTCCCACCCTCCAGTGGTTTAAACTTGTGATTTGTAACAGATAAAAAGCCCAGTATAAGGGATCCCTACAATACATATTTAGCTGCAGAGTAATTAAGCTGTATTAGACTTCATTCATACCTGCCAGAGAGTAATACTGCACTGTTACACAGTGACGCTTTCAATTAATGAAAACGTCTAAACCAGCATACGTCTGGGATCACTATGCAGGCTCTGGCTCCACTGTATTTGTCATGCGATGTAAGCCAACACAATTACACAGACCTAACATAGTAATTGCTACGTAGCAGCTCTTACAATGGTAGAAATGGAGTTACCTTGACAGAAAGTGCTAGTAGGTCTAGAGGGAAATGGAGGAAGAGGAAGGGTGGGGGGGTTTGAAAAGCACAACCTTTTACCGAACTGTAAATCACGCTTCACTTTTAAGAGGTGGGAAAATAAATAATGTCTGAAAGTGCAATGATTTCAGTGATTTAGTGGAGCTTTTGAGAAGCGTATTACTAGAGGTGACAGCTTGTGGGAGATAGGCAGGTTGTGTTAAGAGGAAAGGATAAGAGGCTATGACATTATGTCTGCAGGGTTAAGGTGTCAGAGTCAAAGCGTGAACCACTATTACTGGATCAATACTTCTCAGTTTTGCACTTATCTCTGGCCTGATGGTTAGCAGCAGCTTTTCTGGATATACCCTGGGACTAAATGCCACTACTGAGAGGGGGACTGCATACCTGTTCCATTCTCTACGGCTAGAGATGAGCAATGTAACAGGACATATTCAATATTTGAGCCTTCTTTTTATTCAGTCTCTGGTTCTGGACTTAGTAAAGGTTGAATGTCTCAATAAAACACTGTTGTGTTTTATTAAACAGTCTCTTTCATTTTGGATAGGGGTCAAAAATGTACGTTTTGTTTTTCTTACTGTACGCCGTCATGTCTCGCTCAGGAAGAAAAAAAAGAAAAGAAAGAAACATCGTCACAGTCAAGAAACAAGAAAAAGTGTGTACTTTCAGGCCTTTCATTAAACTTCTGAAGCTTCCGAGTTAATCCTTGCTGTACATAGAACAAAAACTCAGCATTCAACAATTTAAAAAAAAAAGCCAAGAGAAAGAGAAGGGAAGAGAGACAGTAAGAGAGAGAGAGGAAGATGAGGAGAGAGAGAGAGAAAGGAGGGGGGGGACTGGCCTGATCACTACATATTCATATTCCTATGCAGGCGTTATCACTTAAAAGGCTTTCTAATTACAACAACAAGACAAAAACTCCTTGGATTCCTTCCAGACCCGCTAAATGATAAAATAAGCTTGCACTCTCTCTCCTTCTTAATCTCTGCAAAGCACCTTGGAGCCTCATCTCCCAAATACAGGCGAATGAATGTGAAAATGCCATTTAGAGATGCAGGTGTGACATTTGATAAGAAACTTCTGGATTAAATATGTTCTGCTAATGAGGAACCCAGCTACCCCATCAGGGCAAACTATTGGTGGGATTGTGTGCGCGCTGATAACGTTCCGCACGCAAACATCCAAATTCATTATTAATAAACAGCCGCAGTCTCTCTATCACACGGAAAGTCTGGATCCTTCAGTGGAGAGACAGGGATGTTGCGTCTCATTAAGAGAGGCTTCGGAAAAGAAGGGGGAGGTACGGGCGGTGTATGTGGCGGGGTAGGGGTATCAACTGTTTTCATATTTAGCTGTTTGGGGCTTTTTTTTTTTTTTTTTTTTTTCGGGGAGGAGAGAGAGAGAGAGAGAGATTTCAAAGAGTATGTTAATGGTGCATTGAATGTTGGAACAAAAGGGTTGAAAGTTTCAGGGGATCTGGCAGTAAATGTAATACTCTGGCTATAGCTAATACGGAAAAGAGGGGATAGCAGGCTAAGCCATTGGTGCAGTAGACTGGGAAGTCCCTGGCCCCAGCTTGACATTTATAACGATTTGGAGAAGATTAAAGCCGTATTACTGCTGTAGTCTATAATGTGGCTCTGTAATGAGGTGTGAGTGCATTACCGTCCTGCGGAAGTTAGCCGCTGTTTCAGACCTTTAAAGGAAAGACACACAGAGAGAGAGAGAGAGAGAGAGAGCTTTCAAAGAGCATGGATACTTGACTGTATTGTGGTCATCTCCTCTGGCTGCGAGCGGGAGCCGCTGACGGGGGAGAGAGAGAGAGAGAGAGAGGAAGGACTCCAGAGAGAGGTCTGCCAGTGGAAGCTGAGGCCGCCACCGTTGAAGACTTGTCAGTCTAAACCAGCTTAGTTCAGCCAGCCAGCAAAGTGTCTCAGACTGACAGGCAGCACTTTGTTATTCGGACCAGTAACTGGAGGTCCATGTCTGCTGTCTGGAAATATTTTATATTCAAATAGAAATTAGAAATGGAATGGTGCTTTTTCAGGCACAGAAAATGGCTCTGCACTTTATTTATTTATTTGTTTGTTTGTTTGTTTTTAAGGTGCATACAAACTCATGAAATTCTAAAGAGGTAAAATATATATATATATATATATATATATATATATATATATATATATATATATATATATATATTTATATATAGCTGTAGGAATGTTGCCAGCACTCTGTTTTGACAATTATTATTTTGTCCTGGCGGCTTTTTTTTTTTTTTTTTTTTTACAGTACACAGTAAAAAGGATTCTGCCAATGCCAATTTTAAAGGCAGCCACAAGACAAAACAAAATATGAATATTCTAAAATGCTGTTAAAAAATGCAAGCGTTATCTGCAAAAAAATAGGAAAAAAAACACAGGTAATTTTTGCGTTAGCGTGTGCAAATGAAGGTTGCAGGTGTCGTCCGTCCATTTAAATTCTCTTTATGATGTTAATTAGTTGTTAGCGTAATTTCCAGCCTCCGCCATCAACCGTGAGAAGTTCAGAGACCTGCTGTTAACTGAGAGTCAATGCCATGGCACCGTTTCAAGAGCTCCCGAACAGGACGGCCAGTGATAACGAACAGGTGATGGGGCTTGATGCCTATGGCAGCAGGATATTGCGAAAGACAATTGAATTTGTAGGGAGAAATGAATCTTCTGGACAGCATATCAAATGTTAAAACAACACACATTGCATGCAATTTGCTTATGCAGGAGGGTGATAAACTGTGCTTATTTAAAAGATAAACAAAGGGAGGATCTAGTGCAGTAAATTGTGCATGTGTGTTTATTCCCTATGAGTAACGCCAGAGGTTTATAGTCCCAGACACAGGCAGCCGTACTTTATGGCTCCTCTGTTTGTGTGATAGCAGTATTTATGATATTGGAATTTATGTCGTACTGTTGTATTCCCACTGTCTGTATGCTTGTGGTGGTCTGTATTTAAATGTACTTAAGTGTTTGTCTCGTGTTCTTTCGAATGATGTCAGTTTTAGCGAGAGGTCAGATTCATTATCCCCTCCGTTTCTTCTCGCAGGGATTCGGCCTCCCAAGGTTAAATGCAGCATTCCAAGTTTTTTTTTTTTTTTTTTTTTCTTTCTCGAGGAATGAAAGCCGTTCGAATGGAGGAGTTTCATCTCCTCAGCCCAGTGCAACAGCTAATCTTAACCCCTCGCAATAACATTTCCACTCTGCTTCCTCCGACTCCAGACATATTTGCTCTCCCTTGCTGCTTGTGTCCCTGTTAAGATTTAAACAGCAAACATAAAATGCAGAAGATAACCTGCGAAAAAAGCTTTGGAGAGACTTGACTCCGAACATTATTTTAAAGACCAGATCTGAGAGCTCCAGCGCAGCAGTCGGCAGCGATTATCTGCTGTGATCCCTCTCCGATGCACCAAAGTCATTCATCTGCCGATCCTCCACCCCCCGCACACACACACACACACACACACACACACACACACACACAGCCCTATGCAAAGGCAGACCCCTAATCATGTCGACACCGTGTGTCAGTGCCGTGGATGAGCAAGGCCTAGAGATGAGAACGGCTCTGTAAACATGGGCAGGCAGCAGGGAGCTTCCCGCTCCCCCCACGCTGCTCAGAATAAGCAAACGGGAAGATTTAGGGATTTTGCCGGGGCCCAACTTTGTAGTGTCGGCTCAGGGTCTTTTCGACGTTTTCCGGGGTGCTGCCTATGGGATATTGTTCTTAGCTTATGAAGTGCCGCCCGCCCGTTATAAGCTGTGTGTCTTTTGTCAATAGCATTACAATTTGGGAGCTGAATCTTCTTCTTCTTTTTTTTTATTCTTTCCTCTCTCTTCTTCTTTGGATTTAACTCCTCAGTATCTGGGGTGGCCCACATATTGTCTCCGTATTCTGTCATTGACCTTAGCCGTTGACCTCAAACATTCAGATAAACCAGTCGAATCTTTATGAGGAACTCTTATTATACTGCTGCAGCCATTTTTCATTTGACCTCTACATTCATAGAAGTCAACTTTTGTTTATGTTTTTTGTTGTTGTTGCCCCCCCCCCAGCCCCCCCTGCACTGTCGATTATGAACTATCATGACAGACTAGTAAATCTAGTGTGCATCGACTGTGCGTTGTTCCATAAACAGGCTAATACAATTGGCTGTATCAAATGGGATGTATATTAACAGCAGTCATCTGTGCTCTCTCCCCTGTCAGGATTCTATTATGGAGCATGCTCCCGCCCCTTGTTTTGATACAGCGGTAATTTAAAGACAGATCTTAATTGCCATTTTTTTTTTCCCGCATGTCTGTTGGAGCTTGTGCATGCACTGCAATAAGAGTCTTGTTTCTTTATTGGGCCACACACAATGTACTGAGTTCAATTTTACCATTCATAATGAATGCAGCCTCGCCATTCAAATGCAGCCATAAGCACACAGCAGATAAGAATTTAATTAAATGTAGATTAAAACCAAACAGGAAAACACACTGGCTGATAATTTTTTATCACGTCCCCTGGTCATATTTTTTTTTTTTTCTTCCCCCCTCATACTTTCGACTTGTTCTTCCTTGGGCTACATCTTTTCTGCTTGCCAAAAGTGGCGAAACACCTCACACATCTCACCGTGGCGCCGTGAGATTGTGTAAAATGCAAAACGAGGGGCGGTCACACGATTAATCAGAATCCTCGTGTCTGGGGAGGATGGATGCTGGCGGAGGCATTGGGGAAGAGGGTGGGGGGGGTGTACAGAGGTGCGAGGAAGGAATTAGTTGCTTCATCCCAAATTTGCATCATATTCCAAAGGACAATCCCAGCACTGTAGGCGAGGGGAAACATATCTCACTCTCTGCAGGAACAATTAAATATTTTCTACAATGCGGAATAAATGTCACCTTCAGTATCAAATTGTCCATACTTGCTAAACATGATGTTACAGTGAGTGCCTGGAAAGCATGCCTGAGCAGCCAGAAACTACTATTTTAGATGTGGACCACAGCCTCAGCTAACATACTGTAACACACATTCAGGAGCTGTGCACCTCAGGCACTAATAGTGTGTTGAACTCCACTGGGGATACCAGTGAGCAAGATACAACTGCAGCCTTGTCAGGGATTTCCTACTATTGAAATATTAAACCTGCTCTTCAGTTATATATTAAACTTTTTTTTTTTTTAAACAAGGACGTTTGTACAATGCAGTGCAGTTTTTGAGCTGAAAATGTGTGTTTTAATTACTATAAAAACTGACAGAAAGGCCTTCTCAAATATCAGAATGCAACCCCTGTGTTAATATGCAAGTATTTTGAGATGTTGTTTTGTTTTCTTTCTTTTTTTTTTCTTTTTTTTTTCAGAGGAAATACATTAATTTCCCACCATCTGGTGCACTTATCATGTAGCATATTTCGCTTGCAGCTTTTCTAACACTTTCACACAGCTGTTGGCTTAGACAGTTACCTGAATGACTTGAAAGAAAAATTCTGCTCTTCAAATTACTATTTATTTCTTTTTTTTATTTTATTTTTTTAAATCGGAGATGATGCTCTCATCTTCTGCATGCACACACAGATTCTCAGTGATGTGCTTAAAGTGCAACGGAGAAATTGTATGATTTTGAATTCTATAAACCCATAAAATAGAGAGATTGTCTCTGCTGTTACATCAGCAGAATGGTTAGAAACATGGCCGTGGTAATATGGCAGTGGGCTTCATCGCCGGTGCCATCCCTGCCACCTCCACAGCGGCTGACACCGCCGTGCCGCTGCCTGCCTGGCTGTGCCCGTGCCCGCCTGCCCACCGCGCTGGTGCTGCATCTCAGTTCCACTCTATTACCCTCACGCAGGCGATTGGCCTTTTCTGTGGGGAAAAGAGCAATTTCCTGTCGCAGTCTGTTTGATCAAGTGCTAAACCCTTGTGATCAATAGAGAGACAGATGTCGGCTCCAGATGGCCGCGTGGTGATACCTGGGGCAGCGCGGGGGCTTGCCAGGACGACAGAATGGCAATGAGCAAGGGCAGCGGCTGTGCTCCCGATGCACCAGCCACCGAGACACAATGTGACAAACGCAATTAGGCCTTTTAGCTGCAGATTATTTATTTCTCTTGCAAACCGACGGAAATTTTAATTAGCACATACTTTAAGCAATATGTAGAATTACAGGGGGGCAAAGACAGAGGGCATGCTGGGATGTTGCACCGGTGACAGGTGTGTGTGTGTCAGTGCTTGTGTGTGTATGTATTCTTTCTGTGTATTGCTGTGCTGTGAATAACAAATGGGTGTACTCATAAATAAGGCACACGAACCCTTTGCAAATGAGAAAAAAAATATGTATGTTGTGAGGCAGAATTCATGATGAAAAAACGCATAACTTCATGAATTCCATTCGTCGTGACGAGATCAATAATGTTGAATTCCAAAATGGATGACAGGTGCATCTCTCTGGCTCTCCGTCTTTCTGGAGAGGAAAAAATAACTGCCAGCACCAGAAGGACAACATAGACCTTTCCAAAGAGGAGAGACAGAGGAGGAGAGTGCCTCCCATTTTTTAAACGGCAAAGCATTTGCATTAGGGCTGGCATCCACCATACACCCCCACACACACGTGCACACACACACACACACACACACACACATACACACACATGCAGAACGGCCAGCCAGCCCATGTGGTGTAGGGCCTGAGCCATGTTGGAGGAACCACTGAGGCGCGTGGCGATGGCGCGCCGCTCTCCCAGGAAAACCGAGCTCGTCGGCGTTGGCCCTTCGCCGTTCACCTGCTCCCGCCGAGGCATGATGGGTAGGGGGACATGGGCCATGGGGCCGCAGCTGGAGGGGAGGGAGGGGTAGGGTCTGCTGCAGTGCTCAACACAGCAGCGTCCTGTCATGAGGGGTCTTCTGGTCCCATTAGCAGGGCTTGGTCAGGACGGGCCCCCAACCAGCCTGCCGCCGCAGCAGGGGCCGCAGTAAACACATGTCGACTGGCCACAACCAGGACACAGGCAGCACTACCCGCAGAGAGGGATAGCTAATAGAGTGCTCAATGGGACAAACCTGTCCAAATAAAGAATAAAGCAGAGCAGAGAGGACAGGAGAGGAGCCAGTCAGAGCTTTGCTTTAATAGTCTACTCCACTTTGCTGTGGACAGGGAGGAGCTGATTGTGTGTGTGTGGCAGCTAATGAGGGAGAACTGCTTTGTACTGTAGGAATCTGTGCCTGGTATTGTCTCAGACAGACAGCACAGAACCCACACGTCTTATGTTTTTACTCTAGAAAGAGTAAAATGCACTCAATGTCAATACAGTGTTTACGGTAGAACATTTGTTTGGAAATGAGAAAGAAAATGACTGTAATAAATGCAGCTGGTGCCATCTTCAAATTGTTTTCCTTAAAAATCACAGTAAAACAGGTGATGTTTGGAGTGCGTGGAATATTTCTGCGTTAATTTAATACATTCCCGTAGAAAAACTTGAAAAACGAATACATTTGTAAAGCAAATTGAAAATTGAAATAGTTCTGTCACTGCACTCTAATGGAGCAAAAATAGCTTCTAATTCACATTTCTTTCTCTTTTTTTTTTTCCCTCCCTCAAAATTATTACAACACTATTAGCAGGCAAACATCCCCCTGCCGGTATCGTTCTCACTGTACTGAAAATCTCCAGGGACCAGCCAGAGAAACGTCTTTTTCATTTAATTTTTTTATTCAGTAAAAACATGATGCTGAATCACATCATTGTAAGATGTGTTGTTTGTTTTTTTTTCTTTTTGTGTGTCTTCAAACAATTCCTAAATTGTTTGCTGTATGACATTGTTCAGCGTGGTGTGCTGCTTTTATGTCTTTGTTGCCTGTGAATGTATACTGTAGAGAGAGAGCCGCGTGTATGAGGCTCCCCTGGGAGGACTTTTTAATTTGTGGATTCTGACCTGCATGCCATTCGCCCAAGGCCATCCATGAGCTCTCGGTGCTGGCTATATCTGCAAAAACACTTGATGCTAAAATTAGTCTGGACACTGTAGTGCAAACGGAGTGAAATCTGGGGGTTTGGGGTGTCAGGCAAGACGAGGCAAGTCAGGGCTCTGTAAACACATATTTACTGAACAGTATTTATGTAGGAGATTATTTTGCCTGTTGTTGAAATGTCAGAAATAAAATATCAGATTTGATTTAAAAAAAAAAAAAAAAAAAAAAAAAGTGAGAAAAGCATGTACCAGACATGCCTGATTATTGTCATTACAGAAATGCGGCAGACAAAAGATTTTTAAATCACAGAAAAATTATACATCTAAACATCTTACATATTCAAGCAACATAATTTCCAGGTAAAGATCGAGTCAAAGGAAGGGTTAGAGGAACGCTGTTTCTCATGAGAGTAAGATCTTGAGCACCTACCTGGAAGGATGTATAGGCAAGACTGTCTGCTGCTATGCCATGTCTGAGGCGTCTCTCTCTCTCTCTCTATGCATCATCACAGCAAAACATCCACCGGCTGCAGCTTGAGCATGAGAAGAGTGCCTCCTAGTGGCCAGCAGAAAAACCTGAGAGGGAGTCGGTGGAGGACAGTGGGAGAGAGATAGAGAGTCAATCTGTGTCAATGCCTTAGTGAAATAATAGTAGAGTCAGCTAATTCTAGTTTAGTGTACCGTCAATAATAGTAAGCTTGTTTGACCCTGTGAATGATGTCCCCGCTCGGGTCTAACTCAGCGTTTTCCTTTCTGCCTGCTTGCTCTGGCTTCCGATTGTGACGACGGTGTGACAGCCATGAGTCATCCTAATGTGTTCGACTCTGATGATCCAGAAAACAGTCCAAATATTTACCGGTATTCATGAGGAGGATTTGTTTAGCGTTTGTCGAAGCACCGTCTGCTGTCA